>JAKFHU010001672.1:19300000-24100000 GCA_023783475.1 Daubentonia madagascariensis
TGCTGGGATTACAGGTGTGAGCCACTGCACCTGGCCTGGATTGACCCTTTAAAATATTGAATATAACTATAAAGTTACGGACTCATACCACAATGTCATCAGGTACTCTTTTTTTTCTTTCCCTTATTGGACCATGATGCTGATCATTTAACACCATATTCTATTGCTGGAACATCCATGTGGAAAATTGGCAAAAGACATTTTAGGCTAGGTTTAGGGCTGCTTTGCTTTGTGGGATTCCACCCTTATCTAGTCATCATAGTGCCCAAGATACACTACCCCCTTTCTTTCTCTTTTAGACAGATGTGCTCAAAGAAAATCCACACATAAACACAACCAGAGCAGTTCCTCTTTCATCTGTTTTACATAAATGATTCTGCTTTAAAAATGGAAGAGGCCCACTGCCTTAGGATATGATCATAGAATCACTGTTCATAGAATTTTAAACTTATTAGATTACAGTGGAAATGTAGAGGCCATTTCACCCAGCTCCCTGGGTCGATCCTACCAAATCCCCCAACCCTCACATAACATTCTCAGGCCTGTTCTGCCGTGGAGAGTGGTCCATGCTCCAAAATTAACTGTTATTATCAAAATCATTATTAAAATCTCTGTCCCCTCAAAATAAAATAAAACCCACTGTCTTTCCTTTACGACTGCTGTTAGGTAGGTGTTATAACAGCAATACGACTGAAACTTTGATTAAATGGTCCTCAGTCACTTCACTACCAGATATATTTACATTTTAAAAAGAAGATGCTACTTAAGTTCAATAAAGCTGTTCATTTGTAGAAGTGTGGGTAGTTTGACAAAATGAAATGAGAACTTTCACTCAGGAAATGTGGGAGGAGCTCTCTTTAGCTGTAGGGTAGTCACTGGCCTCTGTTTTGGCAGGCTGGCTGTAGCCGGCCTTGGGAATCTGCCCGAGGGTCGAGTCCTCTAAATTGTTTCAATTTCTCCCAATTAATTCCCCTTCTCTACCCAAACCCACATGTTCTCTAAAAGAGCAAGAGAGTGTTCAGGGCAATGCTTGCAGGTTCAAGTACATACTACTAACAGAATTGGCTTTAGGAACTTCTCAATAAACCACAAGCATTTTATGAACGAAATAGCCCCAAATATTTAAGGAGTAGGGAAATCCAAGATATTCCCATTTCCTCCATACCCATTTGGAAGAAGACAGACCTGTAAACTAGAGACCGCCAGTTGTTTCTCCATTTTTGCTCCCGATAACGGAGGCTTTAACAACTGTGGAACATTTAAAAATAACCCTAACAAAAAAATCAGTCAAACTATTCATTTCTAGTCCTCCTTAACATATAAGTAGCTGGCGCCCACTGTGGTTGTCTAACCTGTGCACACTAACTGTGCAGTCAGGGGAGACCTTCCTCAGAGAGCATTTCCCGGCCCTGGGTTCCTGCCTGGCTCCGTTCCTTGACAGGAAACACTTTCCCTACATCTCTGTGCCATCTCTGATTCAAGCTCGTCCATCTGGAAGTAATATTACCCGAGCGTTTATACCCTAAGCCTGGCTCTCCACAAGTGACTGCATGTTTCCTGAAACCAACTATTGGCAGCTGTTACATAGGCATTTTCTGCTTTTTAGATACCTATAATTACACCAATTATGCCAATCATTGATGTTTATAAAGGATTTAAAATTTTACACACCCAGAAGTGTCTATCAGGAAGCAGCATCTCAGGCAGAGTGACACCCCACAGAGGGGCCTATTTGGCCATCGCAGTTGCTGCTCGGAGTCCCTTAAACTGAGTGTCAGCAAAGTTAAGTGAGGCTTCTTTCGAGCCTGTATGTCTTAGGCAAGTTAATCGTGTCACTGGAATAAAATTCTGTTTGGTTAAGAACTACAGAACTCAATCTAACTTTTATTTTCAAAGGACAGGACAATGTGGCCAAGTTAATGAAATTAGGCTTTTAACTTCAAACTCTCTCAACTGCAACATAAGGATAAGATGGTTGTCGTTCCTCTGTCCCAGGCTTCACCTGTAGATTCAGTAAGACAGGACAAGGACCATCAGTGAGCAAGCTAATCGGAGAGCTAAGAGCCGTCCTGGCATGGCTGGGCAGATCTGTATTCGAGCCTAAGGCAAAAGGAAACCTTGGGTAATACTGATCCTGTCTTTATTTAAAATTTTGATACTTTGTTCATCATTTTTTTGCATTAATTTTGATTTTTAAAAATATTGCAATAAGATATTATTTATCTTGGTTACTGAGTTTTTTGGCTCCCTCTTAAATTTTGTGCCTGTCCCAGTTCTGGGTTCCTAGTGGTAGATGGTAGATTTGGTGTGTGGTTTGCTGGCTTTGGGGACTGCTCCATACATCTGAGTCCTTTTTTTTTTTTTTTTTTTTTAAGAGAGAAGGTCTTGCTCTAGCTCAGGATGAAATGCAGTAGTGGCAGGATCATAGTTCACTGCAGTCTCCAACTCCTGGGCTCAAGCAATCCTCCTGCCTCAGCCTCCTGAGTAGCTGGGACTACAGGCACGCACCACCACGCCTAGCTAATTTTTCTTATTTTTTTGTAGAGACAGGATCTCGCAACAGGCCAGGCTGGTCTTGAACTCCCGATCTCAAGTGATCCTCCCGCCTTGGCCTCCCAAAATGCTGGGTTTACAGGCGTGAGCCACAGTGCTGGCCAGAGTTCTTTTCATGTGCCTGCATTGTATGTATTTTCATTTTGCCCAGCAGACTGCTGGTACAGCCAGGTACCAGTCTGTGGCCTGTTAGGAGCCAAGTGTGCATCATCACCTGAGCTCCGTCCCCCCATCCCTCTTCCTGCCATCCCACCCCCACCCCATCTGTGGAAAAATTGTCTTCCATGAAACTTAGGAACCCGGCCGCACAGCAGGTGAATGGCAGGTGAGCAAACCAGCGAAGCTTCATCTGTCTCTGTATTCACAGCCTGCTCCCCATCATTCACATCACCGCCTGAGCTCTCCCCACCATGGAAAAATTGTCTTCCAGGAAACTTATCCCTGGTGCCAAAAAGGTTGGGGACCACTGCTATAACAAACAGAGAGCCATAGCCAGAAACTTCAGTGCTAGTAGGCTGGTTGCAATTTCCAGCAGGTAGGATTTTCTGATCAGCAGACAGTAAATAAAACAACACATGTGTAAGCACCTGATGTCTACAGGCAGCTCACAAATGCAAGGAGTTATTGTTATCACATGTATTCAGTGTTGTCAGAGACACTTAGTGTTCCACAGAACATTGCATTCCTTTACAAACCCCCATCCTGCCAAATTCTCTAAATTTAATAGGATTATCCCCTAATGGAATGCTTTAACAATATTTCTCAAATTGAGGTCTGAGAACTACCTATTTAGTATGTAATCCACAAAGGATAGGTAACTTTTCCTGAAAATGTTATCTAGAGCTCCCCCAAAAAACCTGCTTCTTTACAGCCTCAGGCAATTGTGAAAAGTTGCAAAATTATCTAAATCAAGATGGGAGGAATTTAATAACAGAAGCTAACACAGTTCTGCACTTGTATATACATCTACCTCATGTAGTTGTCTCAGAGCAGGCAGGAACTTTCTGCAAAATCATGAAGCCAATAGTCAGCAGAGGCAGAATTTGAACTCAGGAGGTAAGAGACCAAGATCCGGGTACATAACCACCGGACTGTCTCCAGCAGCAATAGGGAATGTGCTCCTGTGAGCTTAAGCCTCTTCCTTTCCTGGGGAACATTGGCAACCAATTTTATCAATACTTCTTCACAGGACAGTATTCCAGGTGACACCCCATCTTAGTTCTCTGTTGTGGACATTTCATATTTGTGAAGGGTCTCTGAGGACCCTGTCACTCATCAGAAAGATACACAGAAGTCACCCATCTTCATTGAGATTGGTCGTGCTGCTGCTGCCTTAGAGCTTCCTGCCCTCCACAATGTGGGCTCTTTCTCTCACGTGGCTGCCAAGCCTCAGCACCCTTATCTGATGCTTGTGGGACTCATCACTGATCCCGCTTGATTTAATTTCAGAGTCATTTTAGCTGATGCAGCATGATTTTGATCCTATTTCTTCAATGGTGCCTACACCATTCTCCACCTCAACTCTATTTTGCTGGCCCACACTGGCTTTTGGCCAGGCATGCACTGTGTTTGGGCTTCTTTGTTATCTTTCTGGAACAAGATTGGCCCAGGGCGGCTGCTTAGGTGAGTCCTACAATGTGCTTCCTTCGAAAGGCAGGCAGCAGAAGAGGTTTTTGCTCTCGCTCTGGGGTCTACTCTGACACAGAGAAGGAGCTTCCAGCCCAGATGATTTCTGCCTTACTTTCTCAGCGGTTAGAGATCTTGCTAATGCCCTTCCCTTTTCATCTTTGGCAGGTGGGGAGCAGGGAGTGCACTGGGCCGGCATGGGAGATGTGGGGAAGAGTGGAGAGTAAGCCAAGCCTGGGTATTACCAGAAAGGTGTTGTACTATTTTTTATTTTATGTTTGGAAGTTAACAGGATGAAGTTAAAAAGGAAAGCTAGTTTTTCTCCATCCACATTTCCTGTACACACGCACATACACACACACACACAGCACACTCAATCCCTCATGTCACACTGTTTCTGTCACCGTTCTCCTGCTGTTGCATTGCTAGAAGAGGAAGGGGATATTTCGGAAGACATTTGATCCATCTAATGGAAGAGGAAGAAAACAGAGAGATGAGATCGGGGGATTTCTGGGAAAGAAACTCTGAAACACAAGGGACAAAAGAGTGAGTCATCGGCCAGCAACAATCATGAGAGACCATCTGGCTCAGTGCTACCCGGTTTTTTAGGGTATTTGTAAATTTCTAAATGTGTTGACAATTACCTGTTCTGCTGCGTTGGGGGAGGGGGGTATTTGTTTATTTACCTCTGACAATGAACATTTGTGAAAAGATTGAGGTAGGGCATTATATTTTAGCCTAGGCCTCCGAAATGAGCCTTGAAAATTATATATCTGGGTGATAATGAAAAGGAACAACAAAGTTATAATAAGGTGGCAAATGCTGATTCACCTTTTCCCAGGCTGGCAGATCCTCGTTCCCACTGTTGTGGCTGGGGATGGCAGAGACTCAGTTCCCAGCCTCCTTGCCTGCCAGGGGCAGCCACGTGTCCAAGAAGTTGACCTAAGGGCAAGTCTGCAGGGGAGGGGAGGGGCATGTCTGAGAGTGGTTTTCTTCCCTGATAATGGCTGAGAAGCCATTGAGGAACACCTATTCCTGTTTCCTTCCTGCTTAGCATGCGGGGGTGTGATATTTGCAGCAGCTGGTGGCTATCCTGTTGCCAGGCACAAAAGCCAAAAAGAATTGCAGGGAGGCTGACTGGGAGAGCTAACATGGTGAACTGTGGAACCAACTCAAGAACAGCAACACTGAACTTCTTGTGAGGTGGGGAAAATAGATTCATATTGACCAAGTCACTTTTAGTCTTGGTCTAAAGTGGTCTGTTGCTTGCAAACAAAATGTTACGTGATCCAGGTAGAGAAGATGATTTTCATGCAGAAAATTGTTGATTGGCTTGCTCCGAGGCCTATGAAATTACTACTAAACTTTACCACCATCATTACCACCACTACTGGCATCAACAGCAACATTTATTAAGCACTTAATATATACTTGCGCTTTGTATATATTGTTTCACTTAATATCAACCCTGTGAGATAGGTATTATTCATCCTCATTTTATAGATAAGAAAATGAATTACAGAGAAGTTAAGTAATTTGACTCAGGCAATAGCTGATAGAAGTAGAACTGAACCTGATTCCACAATTTACCCTGAAAATATTATCTGGAGCTCCCCAAAGCTCTTTTCCAGAAGTGTAAGTCAAAAATTTAAAGTGCAGCACATGTTTTAAAGTAACTTTGAAAAAATGGTTAGTTACGTTTGCTGTTCATACATAATAGCATTCGCTTAACCATCATATTTACATTGATCAACATGTCCGTTTTCACAATTATTTTGAATAGTAATTTATTAGATTTCATTTGCAAGATTTTCCAATAGCGGAAGGAGTAGAGGTTTGTCAAGAATGAAGTCACAAAAGAAAACAAAAGGCATTCTTGAATCTCAGGTTTGAAAGGGACTTGGAGAATGTCATGACTTTGTGAAATGTTTTGCTGAAATCAGAATTTACCTTAAATATATCATTCATATTGACCAGATTAGTAAACCCTATTTGAAAAAAAGAAACAGATAGGTAGTGATTTTACTGAATGTAATTGGGCACCATGTGATTGCTGAATTATTTTCTCAATGATCACAATCAGTTCAATAGAATGAAAAGCTTGAATTTTTCTGGAGCATAATGTGAAGCACTCTGGACTGTGGTTAATCTTACTCCTTCTCTTCCCTCTTGAGAAAGAAGAATATTTGCGCTTCTCCTCCGAGATGCCCGGGGGCAGTCCTTCTGTCATCCCTGAGTCTTTCTGGTCTCTGGGATGTCTTCCCATGGGGCCTCAGACACTCCAACCTGGGGAAACAGGCAAGGTGAGCTCTCACCCACTACCCCTAACCATTCGGGGCCTTCGGGGCCTTCGTTGCTTTCAGCAGGAATGTTCTTCTCTTTCTGGGGTAAAGACTCCCGATGGTGAAGACAGAAACAAAATGGAAGCAAAATTGTTGTGATTTTTCTCTAAGCCAAGCCATGGGCCTGTGCCTTTCTTTCTGTGCTTCATTTCTGAGCCACAGACCTCTTTGCACTCAGGGATTTGCTTCAGAGGCCTCTGGGCATGAAACTTTCCAAATCTGTTTCAGGTCGGTGCCCTTCTCCTCTCATCATCCTTAGTCACATGTCCCTACTTTCATCTTCCGCTCGTTCCCTTTTAAAATCTGAGCACACCAGGAAGCTTCTCATGCAGCTTTCTTTTGTCCTCACGTTTTCTTCCTCGTGCAGGTTCTAATAATACAATCACAAATGATTCCAATTTTGAGAGTCCCGGTTCTCTTGCACTATTTCTTATTCTCCAGTCTCTAGCCCTCTAATTGTACCTGTCTTTGAGTATTTTGGAATCTGCTTTCCTAATCTCTAGGAGAGTACGTTGGACTCTGCTTTCCCTCTCTCTGTGGGATAACTGTGATTCCTTGGCTCTCCTTCCCACCTGCTCCCCAAGTTTCTTGTCATTTCCACTCTGTTAAAGAATTATTTTCCTGGCTAGAGTGAAGTCCAGAAAGAACATCCAGATTTCACTTTAGAAGGGAAATTCTAATTACTCAAATTCCAGATTAGAAGGGAAATTCACTTATTTAAAAATCGATTAAAATTTTGAAACAAATGAAAAAAAACTATTCTTAATTCTATATTCTCCTTCTTGCTGGCATTAATATAACTGTGTTCCTCTTAGGATGTTACAATTTATAATTGTAGATTAAAAATCATGCACAGTTGTGTTGATCTAATTTAAAGACTTTGAAGCAATTTTTTTTCCATTTTTTCAAAAATTTAATGGACATAGACATAAAACTTTAAAATTTTATGTCTCTTTTCTTATTAGCTGTACCTGATTCTTTTAAAAATACTATAATCTTAGTTGCATTATGGTCAAAAGTCGTCTTTATTTTTAAGAATCCTAACTTGATTATTTCCTACTATTTTTTTTAAATGGAAACTGTTTCTCTACTCTAACCTTTCATCAAAGTAGCTCTTGCTACGTTTGTGTTGGAACAGGATAGCCTTTTCCAGACTCTTAAGAGAGATCAATTTTGACTAAATGGTACATCTAAATGATGCGACTAAAACTCCCTTTGTTTATTAAGTTACAAATGAAATTCATACTCCTCTAGAACCAAATGTACAGTCTTCAAGTGCATAATGCACTCTGTGCGTGTGTGGTGCGTATAAATTCAGTTTGCTCCATTGAGAGGAACTAAACACCCTATTAAAAATGTGTTTAATTATAAGGGTCACTATTTCACCCAACAAGAAGTCAAGTGAGCAGTTCCTGGTTGATTGAACAGCTCTCCAGTGTCATGGACCCAGTCTCTTTCTTTCTTACTGCTCTGCCATCACCAGAACAAAATAATGGGTTAAGCAACTCCGGGCATCTTATTCTCACTGAACACTCAGAAGCAGGATGGCAGGAGAGGGGATTTCTCCTCCTGTCTGTCCTTCTTTATCTTTCTCTACTCTCTCTTTCTCTCTCTCATCAGGTAGGAAAAACTTTCCAAAAGCATCCCCTCAAACGTACATCTGCACACATGTCTACTTTTTATGTCTTGTATACATGTAGTGACAATATTGGAATGTATGAACATAGGCTATAATTTAAGTAGTGTCATGAACATTATTACAATAAAAATTCATTCTACTTGCCCTCATTATTTAAAATATTAGATAAGTAAGCTGAGAAAGAAGAAATCTTTGAAACAATACAGGAGGTGAGGGTCTTTAATACCCTAATTTAGGGATGTTTGTTGATAAATCACATTCCCTGAAAGAAAACTATCAGTCAAAACCTAATATAACATTATTAACTTAGGGTTACCCCTAAGTTAATTCTAACCCTCTAGCATCAACATTTAAAAATCAGTCAATTCTATTAAAATAATCTTCTAAGATATGTGTACATGTAGAAAGCAACAGAACATTTCAGGACTTAGTTTTATATTAATCACCGCAATATGTCTGCAAATTATCAAATGTGGAATCATGTTGTAGGTTTCCTCTAATCATATTCCGTATAAACAAACTGCATTAACTGGTTTGATTTAATGATACCTTTTGCATGTAAGCCCAGCTTTCACCTGATGCTGCAGCAAACCCATTGTACAGATGAGGCTGTTTGGTACATGAAAGTCAATACATTATGAAAGCTGTAATTAAGAAAAGGGCATGTACAAGTACTTTGCTTATTTAATTGCCAATGAAATTAAAGTGCTTAAAAAAAGTGTAAACTTGACAACTGGCGCAGAGCCTTTAGTAAATATGACTTATGGGTGATTTCTTTGTTTCATTCAGGAAATTCTATCAGATGAGAACTTTCGTCTGGCTTCCATTCCCACAACTCCACTGACCCAGCTCTCACAAAGTTAGTCAATGTCACCTTTGTTGCTAAATCCATTGTGTGCAGTTCAGTCTTTATCTCACTGGCCCTGTCTGAAGCCCTAGACACTGCTTACCATGTCCTCTGTCCTGAAGCTCTCCTCCCTTGGCTTCTGTGACGCCATAGTCTCCTAGTGTTCTGTTTCTCTATGTTTGTTTGCTTCTTTGGTCTCTCCTGTTGCCGACTACTCCTTACATATGGGTCTGTGGTTCTCTCTTCTCTCCTCCACCTTCTCCAATGAGTAAGAACATCCAACCAACATGCTCTTCTTCACTCCTGGAATCTGTGTCTAAGCGCCCTCGCCTCTCTGCTCAGCTCCAGACCTACGAGATAGCTCCATTTGGATGTCTCACATCGGTCTCAAACTCACACGTCCAAACATGAATTCCTGGGCTTCCCCTCAGGACGGCTCTTTCTCTAACAGCCTTTCTTCCTCCCTTCCTTCAAATAAAGACAAAGGTCTCGCTACGTTGCCCAGGCTGGATTCGAACTCCTGGACTCAAGCGATCCTCCTGCCTCGGCCTCCGGAATAGCCAGGACTGGGACTACTGGTGTGCACCACTGTGCCCATCTTAGTCACTGTTTTTGACAAGTGACGCTGTCAGCTCACTTGTGTGGGTCATTACAGGAAACTGTCCTAGATTCCTTCTTCAGCTCTCTTTCACCCCCAAGTCCCCTGATTTATGAAGTTGTCCCCATTTTACTTTGTCAACGTTTCTGGAATTGTCCTCTTTCATTCCATCCCTTCTGCCACTACTGTAGTCTAGAACCTTATCATCATTTTCTAGCCTTCAATACTGAGGCAGCCTCCTGACCTTTTTCCCTATCTGGTCTTGCTCTGCCTCAGCCCATTCAGCACACTGTCTCCAGCACGATCTACGTGTTCAAAGTACAAACCCAATCCTGTCACTTCCTTGGAGGGAATCCTTTAATGCCTCCATATCACCTTCTGGAGGGTTCAGAGGCTGTGGCGTGGTGGATAGTACCCTTGGGAACTGGCCTTGATTTAGCTTCCTGGTGCCATTTATTGTCACCTCTGTTTCCTTTTTTACTCCCAACCTCTGTTTTTCGTACTCTAGCAATACTAAAATATTTCTAGTTCCCAGAATATACCACACTTTCTTACTTGTGTGCTCCTGGACATGCTATTCTGCTTCCTGGTATCTCCTTTTTCCCATTGTTCACCCAGCTGCTGACAACATAGGCTTCCTACGGGTGTCCTTCTTCTGGGAGGACTTCCCAGACCAGTCTGGTTTGGGTCACCTCTGATGTGACCCTACAACTCTGGGATATCAAAGTCCTTATTTTATAGCCATCTGTTTGACTGTCTTTCCTACTCACCATAAGATCCTTGAGGGAGAAACTGTTTCGTACTGGTTCTTGTAAGCTCCCACCTTTCATAGGCCTGTTACTTAATATATGCTCACTGAATAGTGCGTAAATGAGACAGCTAGTTAAGACAGTGCATAAGTTTAGCGATTTCTTTTAGAGAAAAAAATTAAAGGTATTTACAAATGGCTATTTGAGGTCACATTTTGATTGGGAATATGGATATTTTGATTGTAGTAGAAACACATTGTTTTGCCTTTTTTTTTCATTTGTGTATTTAATGGAAGAAGACCCTTTGTTGAGATGAAATGACCTAGACGTTGGTGGCAAACAAACTCGTCTTCAAAACACCAGCCAGTGCTCTTCTAGTTGTTTGCTCTTGGATGAACTACACTTCAGAAACTCATTTTCCTCATCTGTAAAATTAGGACTGTATTCACCTTCAAAGTGTTTTGTGAAGGTTAAATAAGAAACCTATAAAAAGTATCTGGGGCCTGTAATCCCAGCACTTTGGGAGGCCAAGGCAGGATAATTGCTTGAGGCCAGGAGTTTGAGACCAGCCTGAGCAACACAGGGAGACCCCCTCTCTACAAAAAATAAAAAATAAAAAATAAATTAGCCAGGTGTGGTGGTTCGAGCCTTTAGTCCCAGCTACTCGGGAGGCAGAGGCAGGAGGATTGCTTGATCCCAGGAGTTTGAGGTTACAGTGAGCCGTGATGACGCCACTGCGCTCTGGCCTGGGTGACAGAATGAGACCCTGTCTCAAAAAAAAAAAAAAAAAGGTATCTGGATGTAGTAAGTGTTCAATAAATATTGATTATCTTTCTCTACTTGGAGTAGCTTATTAACTTAATAGGTTAATAGATTATGTCATTTTTAGATGGGGGAAACACATCATTTGGCCTTTGGATAATATGGCTTATAGAATCTAAGTATCTAACAGTTGTTTAATCCTTCAATTATGGTAACTTTGTAAGTTGTGGAATAAACTCATTTTATAGTAATTAATATTATATAAATTATCTTTTTAATATCATAACATAGAAGAATTATCTATAATTTTCCTGATTATCTATTATAATAGTCTATTATATTGACTAGCACATTAATAAAAGTGACCTAATTTCATTCTCTTCTTGAAAGTATTTTTAAGTACACTAAATAACATATAAGAGTGCAGAGTTAAAATAAGTCCAAATGATAATCCATATATTGAAAATTACTATGTGGAAAGTCCTACATTTTATAATTTATTTCTTTGCTGTTGCAAATGGCATAAAGCACTGCTCATAATTCTGCAAAGTAAATCACATTAATGTGGGAAACTGGATTAAACGAGAGACTATAATTCAGATGTTACTAAAATAAGTTTTCAGATAAGTAAGCCAAATCTGGGCAGTAAATTGGACAATTTGACATTTTTTAAGTGTTCTACAAACATTTGAGATGGCTTTTTAAAGTTTTCCTAAAGTCAACTCTGTCTTTTCTAGGGTAAGTAATTGCTTGACTTGAAAGTTTTGGCAAAAGAAATAAGGCTCCTGTTCCCAATCCCCCTCACTTTATGAGTTCTTTCACCCACAGATCTCCAGCAGGTTAAACTGGCTACACATTGGCTTCTTTTCACAAGATATGACTAATTACTTTAAATTGCTCTGGTTTATTAAGTGAAATCCAAAGTAGCTTCTGTGCCTACCTGACATTTAGTTAATGAGCACAGTGTTACCTCCAGGAGATTAATGGAACTTTGATAAAAGAGTAGTTTAATTGGTGAAATAGCATATCTGGATTTCATCGGGGAAAGGGTGAAATAATCCATATATTTGAATGCAATTTAATATAATTACATTGTAATTTTGGTTATTGCCAAAAGATGGTTTGTCATTTGAAGTGAGAACCGAAGGTTAACTAATATGTATAATTGAAATCGATCAACAAATATTAATGAATACCTTCTATGTTCAAGGCTCTGGAGTAAGTATTATGACAAATGTAAAGAAACATAAGATATATTAATAGTACCTATTCTTATGTTACATACAGTTCAGTAAGCAAATTAATTGGGAAATGTATATGTATGCATGACGCCATCCTGGACACTTCCATGTATTTTGACTTTACATGTTAGTAATCAAGTTTTTACTCATATCTATGTGTAGGACATTGTATTCACCAGGTAGTATTAAACATGATTTATTCTTTCACTGAAAGTTTGTTTAGGGAAATAGGGCATAGGTAAAAAGAAATAAGTAAAAGGCAGCATATGATAAGGTTAAATATTAATAATCCTTTATATTTGCATAACACTTCTAAAAAATGCTTTCCTAAATGCTTTATATTAAAATTATTGTTCTTAGGTCTGCCTTCCATTTACACTACAGATCTACTCCCCCCGGCTTCTTTAGTCACTGTGGCTCAGATTGCCTGAAAGTCAAGTCTACTTTATTTTATTCTTTTCTTTTCTTTTCTGTTTTTTTTTTTTTTGTTTTTTGTTTTTTAGAGACAGGGCCTCCCTCTGCTGTTGCCCAGACTGGAGTGCAGTGGGAGGATCATAGCTCATTGCAGCTTCCAACTTCTGGTCTCAAGTGGTCCTCCCGCCTCAGACTCCAGAGTAGCTGGGACTACAGGTGCACATCAACATGTTCAGTTAATTTTTCTTGTTTTTCATAAAGATGGGGTCTTGCTATGTTGCCCAGGCTGGTCTCGAACTCCTGGGCTCAAGCAATCCTCCTGCCTCAGCCTCCCAAAGTGCTGGGATTACAGGCATGAGCCACTGTGCCTGGCCTCTACTTTATTCTTATGGTCCCCACCACTTCACCTTTCCTCAACCCCTCAATCCACTGTAATGCCATTTTGCCCCCCACCTTCGAAGCTTTTCTTCCATTAGCCAAACGTAATGACCCCTTTCAGGTCTCTTACTATTAGATCTCTTTGTTGTGATTGACACCAGAAATTATTCTCTCCCCCTCTGGCTTCTCTAGTATCATTTTCTGCTGCTTCTCTTTCATCTCTTTCATGAGAGGTGGAAGAAATGACCTAGTGCAGTGTTCTCTAGAGTGGCAGTTGTGCCTCTGGCAGCACTGGGATGACGAGATGACTTTCCATGGTCCGTGGACACACACAGAGGTGGGGGTAGCTGCCAAGGGAAACCTCAAGGACAGAGGGAAGGAGGGCAGGAGTTATGGGGTGAGGATCTTAGGAAAGTAAGGATGGGGAGGGGAAGGGGTGACGGCTTCTCTGTCTGACACCAGGCCTTCAGTGGCAGGTCCCATATTCTCAAACATCAGCCCCAGATTTCCTCCTCTCTGGCTGCTCTGAGAATCTGCATGCTGAGCAGCCCAAGGTCCAGGGCTTGAGGAGGGCCCAGGCTATACAAAGGCTTGATGCTGAGAGTTTGGGATTAAGTGGTTGCAGAAGACCAGGGAGCTGTAGCCTCGGGCTTCAATTCAGCAGCCACCAAAAGAAAGAATGGAGTCAAGAGTAGCTCTGGAGCCAGACAGTCTTGGGTTTAAATTGAGCTCTCCCACTTATTAAGCTATGAAACTAGAGGAAATTTGCTCATGCCAGAAGCAGGGAGTCTTTTCTGCTTCTTCTCTCTCCCGCTGAACCTCCCCACACACCTCAGCAGGTCCAGCTGGCTCTGTCCTCAAAGCCATCCACTTCTCTCCATCTCTACCACTGCCCTGCTCATCCGGCCACTGTCACTTCTTGCTGAGCCAATAGACAAGCCTTGAACTTTGTGTCTTCTTTCTCTTTTTGCCCCTTATACTCTATTCTTCACACAGCATCCGGAAGAATACTTTCGAAATGAAATCAGATTATGTCACTCTCCTAATTAAAACCCTCCAAATGTTTTCCATTGCAGAGAAAAAATTCCAAACTCCTCAACATAGCCACAGGGCCTTATGTGACTAAAGCTCACCATTGCTCAGCAGATTCCAGCCATGTGGTCTTTGTTTCTTGAACATGGCAAGCTTGTTTTTGTCTGAAGGCTTTGCAATAGCTGTTTCTTATGCCTGGAATGCCCCTTCCTAGTCTTCACAGGCTAATTGCTGCTCCAGATGTCCCAGACAGGACTTCTTTGACCACTGACTGCTCCTCTTCGTAGCTTACTACTTACTGCCTCATGCTTATCACTGCTGGAAATTATCTTGTTTATTCTCCCCCCTGTCCCAACCATCACCAAGACAAAAATGACCTGACTATATCTGTTCTGTTTGTCTTTGTCATCTCAATGCCTAGAATGGTGCCTGGCACACAGGAAGCAGTCAACAAATATTTGCTGAATGTTGATTAAATGAAGTCACTACATCCCTTTAAGCACTAGTTTCCACTGAAAGTGAATTAAATGAGACTTTATATATATATATTTGTATATATGATACATATTATATAATCTCATTTAATATATAATATATAATCTCATTTCCTATATCTATATGTAATATATAAAATCTCATTTTATATGTATTATATGTATAAAATTATATACACATATAACCCACATATATATATGTCTTTAATATATGTATATGTAAGTTGGCAAAGTGCCTGGCCCATAAATGGTATGCAATAAATAGTAGCTGTTATATTTTCTGTGCATAATACATGGTAAACTCAGGATCCTGGGAGCAAGTTCTGCAACTGATACTCATTCTGCCAGCAATACTTATTGGAAACCTTGTAATTTTTTCAGAAATTTCATCTGGAGAATTTGCTGAACATAGTTTCAAAATTATGAAGAGGCCACTTGATGAAAGGTCTTTGTAAATATTTTCTCAAACCATATGGCACTGGTTCAGAGCAAGGAAATCTTGGTAAATCACTTTTCTGGGTTTTACCAAATAACCTGACCCATTCAGGATTATTCAAGAATTCACTTCAGAAGCTTACTGGTAAAAATAAAATTTGGTGAAAAAATGCCTACATCAATTTGATTAGGAATTAATTCTCAGTATCCAGCATTTCTTGGGAAGGCCATTAAATATCTTTTAGATATTCAGCTCGTCTTTCTCTTGAACTGAGGAATATTGAGCTAAATATCCATTTTCAATTGACTGATAAAAAAAAAAATAGTTCTTTTCTTCTTACTTTCTACTTATTTTCAGGTGTGCACTTCCGTAAACCAAAAGATCATCATTTTGTTTTTTTTTTAATTGAGTAGCATTACTTTGTTTTCATGGTATTTGATTTCAAAGTAATTTTCTATTTATTATTTAATAGTGATATGGTACTTATGGTAGATATATAGTATCATTTAAAATGTATTTAAATTAAAGAATAATTTTGGTTAAAGAAAAGTATTGAATAAATGATATGGTGTATAGATATGGCAGAATCATGAGAGTGGTACATGGCCCCTGAGGTTTGAGAAACAGAGGTCTAGAGTACTGTTTCTATCTGTGGTGAAGGACAAGTTTCGTTTTGTTTTTAAAATTTTTCTATCCGTTGCAAGATGCTACTTTTATAAAATACAATAAAAATTAATTACTAGGAAAATAAAAGGTAAAAAAATCAAAGATACCAAAAGGACACGCTTACATTTTATGAGATTCAACATTCATAAAGTAATTCTGTCTAATTGCTATGGAAGTTTTAAATGCTTACTCTCAGTTTCAGAGATGACCTCCTTGTATACCAGTAACAAATAGTCTGCAGACCAGCAGTTGTTCTATGGACCAGGAGTAACACCGGCCTAGAGAAAGGGCACAGACTGGAGGAAGGGCAGTGTTTAAGGGGTGGAACAGAGGAAGGGTAATTGAAAGGCTACTTTTTCAAATCCTTACTTGCAGTTATTAATAGTCACTACTTACTCCTATTCATTCTCTCCTCTCCATTCCTACTGCCTGAGGTCAGCCCCACTCTTATGAATTTAGTATAAATGTATTATTTTATAAAAGTGTTTTTTGTCATCAAGTTATCTTAAAAAAAATGAGGCCCATAAAGGTTTAATAAGAAATTATCAAGGTTGGGCATGGTGGATTGCACCTGTAATCCTAGCACCTTGGGAGACTGAGGTAAGAGGAGTTCAAGACCAGCCTGGGCAAGATGGCTAGACCCCGTCTCTACAAAAAATAAAATAAATTAGTTGGGCATGGTGGCGTGTGCCTATAGTCCCAGCTACTCAGGAGGCTGAAGTGGGAGGATCGTTTGAGGCCAGGAGTTCAGAGGCTGCAGTGAACTGTGATTGTGCCCCTACTGTTTGTCCTATACATAGCTCCAAATCTCTTCAAAGGTGGATCTGTAAAGTTTTACTTTTGAATTTAGTATCAGGAAAATAGTCTCTTCTTGAGAATCAATATGTTTCCTTTTATTCCTTTAATCAAACAATGACTGTTACATAACACATCCTTTTATATACCTCATGGTTTGTTTTTGGGGTAAAATCAGAGCTAGATTTAATATACAATCATGGTAATTGTATTGGTATTTGATATGTTTATATTCCTCTTCCTTAACATAGGTTTTAATTTCCTATTAAATTTCCTATGAGTTCCCCAACTGAGAAAAGGAAAAGCCATTGGAAAATCAAGGATATGATTACTCTTTAAATATTTTACTTCTATCCAAGCAGCAGAAGTGAAAGAACTTACATCTTAACAAAGAGAATTAATAGACAATGAACCTAAAATAACTTACTATTCGTCCTATTTTTGCATATTTCTGATGTCTTCTAAAAGTTTTGCATAGATAAAGGTTACAGAGCTAGAGATTTAAGTGTGCTTTAATTGTGTATATTTCACTGGCATGGAATTTAACTTGTCCTCTGAGAGTGAAACAGTTAACCCAGGATGGACTCATGATGCATCTAGTTCTTCATGTGTTTTCTGGGTATTGTTGGTAGACTGTTGGAAGTGGACCTAGATTTGTTCAGGATATGGAGTAGGCATGATTCATCCAGTTATTTTGAAAGAATTGTCTGCCCCAATTCCGGGAGATTTGCAGTTGTTTGCCTGCTCCACTAAAGAGGAAGGCAGACATGAGGTGGATCGTATGACACCATGATTACTGGTCTTTGATAAGGAGTAAAAACTACAGTGTCAACTCCAGGGCATCCAAGCAAAAGTGGAGGGGAACGGGGTTTGGAAATACCAGGAAGCAAAGTCCTTTCCTAAAGTTAGTTTAAACATGTCTCTCTAGGTACATACCTGTTTTGGTTTTGTTTTGTTTCCCGAGTGAATTTAATTTGCCACAAATTCTTGTGGTAAGTCCAGTATGTCTTTAAGTTTTCTAATGTTTTCTGCCTGCTGAATAAGAGTCACCACTCCAGGTCTCTCTTTAAATCTGAATTAGGATGTCAGAAAGATCTCAATGTAATCAGGGATAACGCACAGAAAAGTAGGGAAATACGGTTTTGGTGGTGAAGAATTTACTGCAATTTAAATTGATATTTGGACTTGTCATCCATCAGGAACAATGAATTAGGGTCCGAAGCAT
The DNA here is from genome assembly GCA_023783475.1 of Daubentonia madagascariensis. Taxonomy (NCBI): domain Eukaryota; kingdom Metazoa; phylum Chordata; class Mammalia; order Primates; family Daubentoniidae; genus Daubentonia; species Daubentonia madagascariensis. Next base: position 19,317,798 of record JAKFHU010001672.1, read on the forward strand.
ATTGTAATATCAAGATTATCATCTTTTATTAGTGATTGGGGTATGGGAAGTCTTTAAGGTGCTGCTCAGTTGACTTTCTGCAGAAGAGGAAATGAATTCCTGAAATATTTACATTCAGAGAAAGCACTGCCTGTTTGCTCCTCTAAGAAAAAAAACCCAACCAAACAAACAAAAAAACTAATGTATTTAAGACATTTATATAAAAGTTACTTTAAGATATTATTTGTGAGTCCCTGCTGCACAGAATGTCCATTTTACCAGAAAGAATTTTAGTACAGAAACTGTGACTAAATTAGTGGTTTACCTGTGATAGGATGAATGAGATAATGTCTATCAGCTTCCTTTAATGGAAGAAAATCTCCAGCTGTATTAGGAATGTTCTGGAATAGAGCCGCAACAACATACCAGGAAGATTTGGCCAATAGACTAAACATTCTGTTTTATAATTTTTAAAAAATATAATAAAGAGCAATGGGGGTATTGATGTAGCAATATTGTTTCTTTCAAAAAAAAAAAAAACCCAGTGCAACTTGGGCAGAGGAGTTAAGCACAGTATGAACAGAAAAATGCATGCTAGTTATATTAGTAAGTGAGCAGATTTCACAAACAATAGGAACACATCTTATGGAACTAGAATATCTCCCATATTTTGGCAATAATTTAAAAAGTGGTACCTTTAGACACTTATTTTGACTCCAGAATATTTATATTGCCTAAGTCGATTTGACTAAAGCTGATGCTTCTACTGTTGTAATTTAATTTTAAAGAATTATGTGATTTGAATGCTAAAAATATCAACAAAATAGTAATAGTCCCTTCTGACCATAATAAGAACTGTTCATAATTTATACTAATATCCTTAAGTTATTCTATGTTCCAAGATATAGATATTTTTGGTTCAAGCTAAATGATTACTGTGGGAGTCACTTTTTAAGATAACTAATTTATACCTTGACATTAGTTTGACTGTGCAGGTATTCTAGTATAAAATATTTAATCACTGGGAAATTAGAAGTCCCAGAAGAAATCGTTTTATTTTTTTCATATTCCATATTCTCTGGACAGTTTCTCACTCAGATGAAATATTTCAAAAGTGTAAGAGAAAATAAGAACTTTATAAATGATTTCTAGTATTTCCAGGGAATCTTTTTAAATACATTTCAAAACTTTTCATTTTCGTGGTGACCATGGAGGCTAGCAACAGAAGAAAGTATATAAGCAATTGACCTCACAATCAATAGGAATCAGACCGTAAAACTTTTCATATTCACTTGCAAATGTTTTTCTAGATACTTTTGCTGCTATAGCATCATGGCTTTCTAGAAGAACTAATACCAATCTCCCTGAAACTGTTCCAAAAAATTGAGGAGGAGGGAATTCTCCCTAACTCATTCTATGAGGACAGTATCACCCTGATACCAAAAACAGACAAGGACACAATAAAAAAGAAAACTATAGATCAATATCCCTGATGAACATAGATACAAATATTCTGCAAATTTGAATCCAACACCACATCAAAAATATAATATACCATGATCAGTGGGTTTTATACCAGGGATCAAGGATAGGTCAACATAAGCAAATCAATAAATGTGATACATCACATAAACAGAATTAGGGACAAAAACCATATAATCATCTCAATAGTTGCATAAAAAGCATTCAGTAAAATTCAGCATCCTTTCATGGTAAAAATCTTCAACAAACTAGGCATAGAAGGAACATACCTCAAGGTAATAAAGGCCATATATGACAAACCCACAGCGAATATCATACTTAACGGGGAAAAGTTGAAAGCATTCCTCTCAAGAACTGGAACAAGACAAAGATGCCCACTTTCACCACTCTTATTCAACGTAGTACTGGAAGTCCTCGCCAGAGCAATCAGGCAAGAGAAAGAAACAATAGGCATCCAAATTGGAAAAGAGAAAGTCAAATTATCCCTGTTGACTGATGATAGGATCTTACATTTAGAGAATCTTAAATGCTCCACCAAAAAGCTATTAGATTTGATAAATGAATTCAATAAAGTTTCAGGATACAAAATCAACGTACAGAAATCAGTAGCATTTCTATACACCAATAACAATCTAGAGGAGAACCAAATCAAGAAGGCAATCCCATTTACAATAGCTACAAAAAAAAAAACAACTATGAATGTATTTAACCAAGGAGGTGAAAGGTTGCTACAAGGAAAACTACAAAACACTGATGAAGGAAATTGTGGAGGACACAAACAAATAGGAAAACATCCTGGGCTCATGGATTGGAAAAATTAATATCATTAAAATGACCATACTGCCCAAATCAGTTTACAGGTTCAGTGCAATCCCTATCAAAATACTAATGTCATTTTTCACAGAGTTAGAAAAAACAATTCTGAAGTTCATATGGAACCAAAAAAGAGCTTGAATAGCCAAAGCAATCTTAAGCAAAAAAAACAAAGCAGGAGACATCACATTACCTGACTTCAGATTATACTGCAAGTCTGTAGTAACCAAAACATGGTACAGGTATAAAAATAGACACATTGATCAATGGAACAGAATAAAGAACCCAGAAATAAAGCCACATATTTACAGCCATCTGATTTTTGACAAAGTTGACAAGAACATACAATGGGGAAAGGGCACTCTTTTCAATAAATGGTGCTGGGAAAATTGGACTTCCGTATGCAGAAGAATGAAATGACCCCTATCTCTCACCATACACAAAAATCTACTGAAGGTGGATTAAAGACTTGAATGTAAGACCTGCAACTGTAAAAATACTAGAAGAAAACCTAGGGAAAACTCCCTGGATGTTGGTCTAGGCAAAGATTTCATGACTAAGACCTCAAAAGCACAGGCAGCAAAAACAAAAATAGACAAATGGGACTTAATTAAACTCCAAAACTTCTGCACAGCAAAAGAAATAATCAACAAAGTGAACAGACAACCTGTGGAATGGGAGAAAATATTTACAAACTATACATCTGACAGAGGACAAATATTGAGAATTTGCAAGGAACCCAAACAACTCAACAAAGGAAATGAAATAACCCCATTAAAAAGTGGGCTAAGGACATGAACAGACATTTTTCAAAAGAAGACAAACAAATGGCCAGCAAGCATATGAAAAAATGTTCCACATCACTAATCATCAGAGAAATGCAAATTAAAACCACAATGAGGTATCATCTTATGCCAATCAGAATGGCTATCATTAAAAAGAAAAAAAATAACAGATGTTTTTGAGGATGCAGAGAAAAGGGAACTCATACACTGTTGGTGGGAATGTAAACTAGTGCAACCTGTATGGAAAACAATATGGAGATTTCTCAAAGAACTAAAAATAGGACTACCACATGATCCAGAAATCCCACTACTGGGTATCTACCCAAAGGAAAAGAAATCAATATATAAGAAAGATACCTGCATTTGTACATTTACCACAGCAGTATTCACAATAGCAAAGATATGCAATCAACCTAAGTGTCCATCAACGGAGGATCATGTAAGGAAAATGTGGTATATATACACAATAGAATACTATTCAGCCATAGAAAAGAATGAAATCATGTCTTTTGCAGCAACATGGATGGAACTGGCCATTATCTTAAGTGAAACAACTCAGACACAGAAAGACAAATACTGCATGCTCTTACTTGTAAGTGGGAGATAAATAATGTGTACACATAAAAGCCGAGTGGCGAATGATGGACAATGGAGACTCAGAGGGTTGGAGGGGTGGGAGTGGGGTTGGTGATAGGCAGTTGCTTGGTGAGTACAATGTGTGTGGCTTCAGTGATGTATGCACTGAAGGCCCTGACTTTACCACAATGCAATATGTCAATGTAGCAAAATTATACTTGTACCCCATGAATAGATACCAATAAAAAATAAATGGGACAAAATATCTCCATAAATTTGATTGTATCCCTATTCCATAATCCCTTGCTATTATAATATGCCAAATTTTTGTGATGTCTTGGGGGACTTAGGTTATCATGGTCATCTCTGCCTCTGGGCTCCTTTTTCTGTTGACTCATTTTAGATTTGAGACTTTCTGTTCTTATGTTTTCCCTGCTCTGCATCATGTTAAGCCAGATAGGGAATGCTTTCACTTTTTTTTTTCCCCTTAAGTTCCATCAAAAAGTTCACTCCCAGAAGGCATTACCATGTGTAGAAGTCTACTGAAGATTTTGTGATGGCAGAGAGACTCATTCATGGAAGTGCAATATCTTAAAATGGAATGTTAAGAACCTTTAAGAGCCTTTGACCCTTTCTAAATCTGGACTTTAGCCTCAAGCAATAGAACCCTTGTTCTCTACTCTCTTAAGACTCATCTTCTCAGGCCCAAATACTCTTTATTTCAAAGAAAGAGCTGTTGAGCTACTGTTTTCATTGCCTCAGCCTGGGCCCTCACCTTTCCACTGTCGTTTAGCAAGAGAATTTCCTAAACAGAGAGAGCCCTTTCCCTAAAACCATTCATCCTCCTGTATTAACAGTAGTTCATGCCAAGATGAAAGTCCATTCCCTCTGATTTATTTTTCTTTCTTCGTTGTTCTGCACAGATAGGACTTCCAGTATAATGTTGAAAAGAAACGGTGACATCGATGTCTTATCTTTTTTTCTGACAACCAAGGAGAAGTGTCTAGTATTTCACCATTATGTGTGATGTTAGATATAATTCTTTGGTTTTTCTCATTTTTAAAAGAAATCCTTTATCGTATTAAGGAGGGCTAATACATTCCTAATTTGCTAAATTGTTTTTAATCATGAATAGATCTAGAATTTTAGTAATTATTTTTCTGAAATCGTTAAGAAGATCTGATCATTAGTCTTCTTTAACCTGTTATTTTGCTAAGTAAGTTTAGTAGATTTCTCTAATGCTAAATGATTAATGTATCCTTAGGATGTACCATACCTGTTCATGATTTATTACTTTTTAACACATTAACTGCCATGTGACTTGTATTTAACTCACGCTAGTTTTGAGCCAGGGGCCTTGTGAAGCATATGTAACTCACACGTTTCTTCACCTTGGGAGCCACGTGAACTATTTTTCAAGTTGCATATAACTCACATGCACAAAACAATAAAAAATAACAAATTTTTCATTAAGTTAGAAAGGATCGTTTTGTTTTTGAAGTTTTCATTCTATTTTCATAATAAAACACCTTGGCCCCACGGAAAAAATTTTTTTTTCTCGTGTGGCAGTCAATGTGTTAAAATACAGGGGTAAATTAAGTTTTTCAATATTTCATTAGGGTTCTTGGATCTATGTTAATAAATGAGACTAAACTATACTTTTTCTTTTCTATATTGATCTTTGTCCATTTTGGTATGAAGGCAATAGTAGTTTCACAAAATGAAGTGGGGAACTTGTTCACTTTTTCCGATTTTGGAACAGTTTATAAAATATAGAGCATGTCTTTTTTTCTTAATTTAGTAAAAACTCGTGGTAAAATTGGCTCTGATGCATTTTTTGGGGGGATACATTTATTTCTACTGATTCCATTTCTTTCATAACTATAGGTAAATCAGGTTTTCTCTTTCTTCTTGAGCCAATTTTGATATTTTATGTTTTTAAATGATTTTCAATTTTATATTTTCAAATTCATTGTTATAAAATTATTCAGAAGAGGCATACCTCATTTTATTGCATTTTGTTTTATTGTGCTTCACAGATACTGCATTTTTTACACATTGAAGGGCTGTGGCAACCCTGTGTCAAGCAAGTCTATTGGTGCCATTTTTCCAACAACATGTGCTCACTTCATGTCTCTGTGTCACATTTTGGTAATTCTCACAATATTTCAAACTTTGTTATTATTATTTTATCTGTTATGAAGATCTGTGATCAGTGATCTTTGATGTTATTATTATCATTACTTTGGGGGGCCATGAACTGTGCCCACATAAGATAGTGAACCTAAATGACAAATGTTGTGTGTGTTCTGACTGCTCCAGCCACTGGTTGTTCCCCTATCTCTCTCCCTTTCCTTGGGCCTCCCTGTTCCCTGAGATACAACATTGAAATTTAGGCCAATTAATAACCCTATAATGGCCTGTGCGTGTTCAAGTGAAAGGAAGAGTTGCACATTTTGCATAGAAATGATTAAGCTTAGTGAGGAAGGCATGTCAAAAGTTGAGATAGGCTGAAAGCTAGGCCTCTTGTGCCTGTTAGCCAAGTTGTGAATGCAAATGAAAAGTTTCTGAAGGAAATTAAAAGTGCTACTCCAGTAAACACACAAATGATGAGAAAGTGAAACTGCTTTATTGCTGATGTAGAGAAAGTTTGAGTGGTCTGGATAGAAGATCAAACCAGCCACAATATTCCCGTAAGCCAAAACTTAATCCAGAGCAAGGCCCTAACTCTCTTCAATTCTACGAAGTCTGAGAGAGATGAGGTGAGGAAGCTGCAGAAGAAAAGTCTGAAGCCAGCAGAGGTTGGTCCATGAAGTTTAAGGAAAGAAGCCATCTCCATAACACAAAAGTACAAGGTGAAGCAGCAAGTGCTCACGTGGAAGCTGCTGTAAGTTATCCAGAAGATCTAGCTAAGACAACTCATGAGTGGCTACACTAAACAACATATTTTCATTGTAGACAAAACAGCCTTCTATTGGAAAAAGATACTATCTAGGGCTTTCATAGCTAGAAAGGAAAAGTCAATGTCTGGCTTCAAAGCTTCAAAGGGCAGGCAGACTCTCTTGATAGGGACTAATGCACTGGTGACTTTAGGTTGAAGCCAATGCTCATCACCATTCCAAAAATCCTAGGGCCCTTAAGAATTATGCTATACCTACTCTGCCTGTACTCTATTAATGAAACAACAAAGCCTGGATGACAACACATCTGTTTACAGCATGGTTTACTAAATATTTTAAGCCCACTGTTGAGGCCTACTACTCAAAAAAAAAAAAAGAGATTCCTTTCAAAATATCACTGCTCATTGACAATTCACCTGGTCATTCAAGAGCTCTGATGATGTAGAAGGAGATTAATCTTGTTTTCATGCCTGCTAACACAGCATCCATTCTGCAGCCCATAGATCAAGGAGTAATTTTGGCTTTCAAGTCTTATTATTTAAGAAATACATTTTATAAGGCTACTGCTGCCATAAATAGTGATTTCTCTTATGGATCTGGGCAGAGTAAATTGAAAATCTTCTGGAAAGGATTTACCATTCTAGATGTCATTAAGAACATTTGATTCATGGAAGGAGGTCAAAATATCAACATTAACAGGAGTTTGGAGGAAATTGATTCAGCCATCATGGATGACTTTGAGGGGTTCGAGACAAGTGAAGGAATCAACTGCAGAAGTAGCGGAAATAGCAAGAGAACTAGAATTAGAAGTGAAGCCTGAAGATGTGACTGATTTGCTTCAATCTCATGATAATTTAAACAGATAATACCAGGTACAGTGGTTCACACTTGTAATTCCAGCACTTTGGGAGGCTGAGGAGGGAGGATCGCTTGAGCCCAGGAGTTCAAGGCTGCAGTGAGCTAAGATGGTTTCACTGTACTCCAGCCTGGGTGGCAGAGCAAGATCCCGTCTCTTAGAAAAATAAATAAATAAAATATTAAAAAAGAAAGAAAAAAACTTAAATGGATGAGGAATTGCTTCTTATGGATGAGCAAAGAAAGTGGTTTCCTGAAAAGGAATCTACTCGTGGTAAAGATGCTGTGAACATTATTGAAATGACAATGAAGGATTTAAAATATTACATAAACTTCAGCTGGGTGTAGTTGTACATGTCTGTAGTCTGAGCTACTCAGGAGGCTAAGGTGGGAGGATCACTTGAGCCCAGGAGTTCAAGGCCAGCCTGGACAACATCGCAAGACCCCATTTCTTTAAAAAAATTGCTGTCAAACAGCACCACATGGTAAGAGAAGTCTTTTATGAAAGGAAGAGTCAATTGTTGTGGCAAACTTCATCATTGTCTTATTTTAAGAAATTGCCATACCCACCCCAACCATCAGCAACCACCACCCTGATCAGTCAGCAGCCGTCAATATCGAGGCAAGACCCTCCACCAGCAAAAAGATTACAACTCTCTGAAGGCTCAGATGATCATTAGAATTTTTAATCAATAAAGTATTTTTAATTAAGGCATGTACATTTTTTTAGATATAATACTATTGCACACTTAATAGAGTATAGTGTAAACATAACTTTTGTATGCATTGGGAAACCAAAAAGTTTGTGTGACTTGCTTTATTGTGGTGGTCTGTAACCAAACTTGCAATATCTCCAAGGTATATCTTTATTTTCTCATGATTAAACGTGACACATATAGATAGGTATAAACTATCTTCTTTTTTCCAGTATCAGTGAAACGAAGGTCTTTCTATGTTGATTATCTCTGTAATGTCTTTGTTTCCTATTTCATTAATTTCTGTTTGGGTTTTTTTTCATGTAACCAGTTGTTCCAGCACCATTTATTATAAAAACTTTTCTTTTCTTATTTAATTGTTTTGATGCCTTGGTTGAAAATCAAGTGATTGTATAAGCGTGAGGTTTTTTTCCTGTGCTTTTGATTCTGTTCCATTGATCTGGTTGTCTGTGTTTACATTAAAAATACTCCACTATCTTGATTACCATAGCTTTAGAGTAGGTTTTGGAATCAGGTACTATAAGTCCTACCCTCGCATTTAATATTCATATTTTACTTTGTCCGAAATTAAACTTTAAATCACCACTGTCCTCCTCCTCCTGAACAACACAAAGCCTGTTAGAATGTTTTAATTTTAATCTTCTCCCTCAGTATTTGATATTATATAGTCCCCTTGTTTTTTTCTTTCTTTCTTTCTTTTTTTTTTTTTTTTGAGACAGGGTCTTATTCTGTTGCCCGGGCTAGAGTGCAGTGGTGTCATCATAGCTCACTGCAACCTCAAACTCCTGGGCTCAAGAGATCCTCCTGCCTCAGCCTCCCAAGTAGCTGGGACTACAGGCGTGAACTACCACACCCAGCTAAATTTTTGTATTTCTTGTAGAGATGGAGTCTCACTATGTTGCTCAGGCTGGTCTCGATCTCCTGGCCTCAAGTAAGCCTTCCTCCTCAGCCTCCCAAGAAGTTTGCTGCTCTTATTATCATTCCTTTTTGTGTGTGTGTATATATTTCTATCACTCCCTCTGGTTGCTTTAACAGTTTTTTGGTTTTTCCAGTTTCACTATGTTGTGTCTGTATTTACTTTTATCTTGAGGACTTGATTCTTTAGTCTGTTGATTCATGTCTTCCATCAAAACTAAATTCTCTGGAATTTATAAACATATACTTATGTATTTATTTATATAAATGTATAATTATAAAATTATATATATAAAATATATTTATAAATATACCATATATATATACACGAGTATGTAAATTGCCTCTTTCCTTTTTCCCTATACTTTCCTCCTGAAAGTTATTTAATATATGATTGTCCTTCTCATTCTAGCCTGTAAATCTTTTAATTTCTCTTTCATGCATCTTACCTTTATCTCTCTTTCATTCTGGGATATTTCCTTTGGTCTTTTGTCCAATTTATTATGTCTATTGTTAGCTGTGTTCCCGTTTGCTCCTTAACTCAGTGTGGTGTCAGTGGTCCACACATCTCCTTGGGACTTTTCAGTGTTTTCTGGCTGACTTTCAACTGCCAGTATTGCCCTTTTTTTTTTTTTTTTCTGGAACAGCAGGCTGGAAGTGTTGGAAATAAACACTCCCTCCACCAGCCCACTGACAAAAATTCTCAGGAATTGCTATATAAATACCCAACTCCCTTACCTCTTGGGAGAGTAATTATCATGGCCTGTGTTTTGCAGCACATCTTAGAGATTTGCCTTGTGACTGAACCAAGTGGCCCTTTGTGGAAACTGACTTAATAGCATGCCCTTTATTGGCTGCCTTCCCCTCCTGTATCACTTTTCTACTTGTCTGTCATTCCATGCCCTTCTCTAATAAACTAGTAACTCTTGCATTCTTGTCTGAGAGGCCACTTCTGGGAGAACTCAAATTAAGGCACCCATCTGTCATTTTTTATTTTTTAAAGTTCTATATGGTTATTTTAAAAATCTGCCCATTTTTTCATACTGTTCTATTTGCTCTTTATGGTTTCAGTTTCTTTTTCTATTGCTTTATTTTAGACATACTTAATTTACAGCCTCTTTTTGTGAGCTCATGTACAGCAAGGATTGTACTATCTGTGGGAATTCAGTTTGCCTGCTTTGTGAGCGTCTATAGAGTGTTTATGATTGCTTACGCCAGAGTTCCAGGGTTTTCATTGATTTGGTACTCATTTTATGTTAACTTCTCAACTTGGAATACCTGCCTTGAGTAGTAGAAATGTATATTCTATATCCATACATGATGTAGTCTTGACATTTTGGTTTCTTTTTTTTTTTTGAGACAGAGTCTTACTCTGTCACCCCAGCTAGAGTGCAGTGGCGTGATCATAGCTCACTGCAACCTCAAACTCCTGGGCTCAAGTGATCTTCCTGCCTCAGCCTCCCAAGTACTGGGACTACAAGCGCCTGCCACCATGCCTGGCTAATTTTTTCTGTTTTTAGTAGAGATGGGGTCTCGCTCTTGCTCAGGCTGGTCTCGAATTCCTGACCTCTACCTTGGCCTCCCAGAGTGCTAGGATTACATGTGTGAGTCACCTCGCCCAGCCGACATTTTGGTTTCTTACAAGACTTTCAATGCAATGTCTGTAGATTGGTGGAAAACGTCTGTGTCCCTTTGTGGGAGGGTGGAGTTTTAATGGCTCCTCTTTCACAGTATGAGCAGCTGTATGCCAGGATCTCAGTTGTAGTTACGGTATTGCATGGCACAGATTACATCTCCTGTCCTAGCACAAAAAAAGGTATGGCCTCAATTGGAGTCTGCTATTCCTTTGAGTCTCAGTGTCCTTATGTTATGTCCTTACTACGGAAGTGGTCTCTCTCTTTTTCTCTCTGGTGCTTTGGAGCTTCCCCTTTATCCTTTCAAACACAAGGAAATGTGTGTGCGCATTTGCGTGCGTGTGTGTGTGTGTATATAGTATTTCTATTTGTGGGTATTGGTGATGGGGGAAGGAGGGTCCACATCAGCTCAGTCTGCCATATTGTTGGAAGTTTGAGATCATCTATTTGAAAACTAGATTGCCTTTGCAGCCACTGCAGAGCGATTTTCCATGATGCCTTGTGCATGGTGGTTGTGTGACCCACTGAGCTGTGAAAGGCCACCATGACTGCAATGTCAGTGTGGTCCAGTCCATGCCACATGGACATGGAGGTACAGAGTATAATGAGTGGGAAAAAAGACTGTATTTTAAATCTCAGAATCTTAATGGAACAAAGGCATTTTACCTCTGAGAAGGAGGAATTTCCAATCTACAGAGTTAAAAGAAAAATGTATGAAGAAAAGATTTAGCAAAGGCGAGCAATACATTTTTTTAGAATAGTGCTGTAGCTAATCAGTCCTTCCTTTTGGTTTCTGCAGGTGCAAAGATAGGTCACATTTGACACACCCCTAACTGCACATCTACAAGGATTTCTTATAAACACAAGTATCATTTTAAAAAATTGCATCAAGACTTTTTGTCTTCAATAATACCACAAAAATACTGACTAATTCTGACTTTAGTGTGAGACTTCGTGAGCAAAATGTATTCACTGTCTTTAAGTCCATAAATCTCTAGGGTTTTATGTTCAATGTTATGTTTACTAAAACTTCAGGTAGTCCAGAAGTTTTCAACTGATGTAATAATGACAATAGATACTTAATACATTCTTTTGTTTATTCAATTAATATATAAGTTAAATAATGGTTTTCTAAAACACATATGTTTTGAAAACTCAAAACTCACCAGTTCCTTACCATACTTTATGTCCCATATTCTTTGCCATCTTTGTATGCTAATATTATTTTTTAATCACTAGTATCTTTTTGAAGTCAGTGTATCTACATTATGACAGTACTATTATTATGGAATGAGTCAGGTCCCAGGAAGCCCTGTTAATAATCTTCTTTATAAATTCCACAGACACAGGGATTGTTTTACCCTAGAATCTGTGTGTTGTTTATTGGCTATTTTGAAGTAAATCTCAAAAAAAGCCAACACAGGGCTTAGAACCAATATTAAATGTTAATAAACAGTATCATTCCCTGCACTGGGGTATGTCAAGCCTGAGTTACAGAGGCTCACCAGGAGTGGTACATGATTGGAGTATCTTAGCTCACTTCTGAGTTTTCTGAGTTGTAACTAACCCACCATCCATTTCTTTTAGTTATAGCCAAGAGCTCAAAGTTCAATTAGCCATTTCACAGAAAAGAAAAAGATTAAATAGTATGATTTATACTCTAGAATGATTTCAGTGATCTCAGTGCAGAAATGAAAAACAGATGAAAAATTCAAGTGAGCTGTATCTGGATTTGAATTCTAGTTTTGTCCCTCACTAGTTTATGAGCTTGAGCAAGTTGCTTAGCCTCTCCAAAAAGTGGGCATGATAGATAATGCCTGCCTTTCTGGGGGTCATGTAAGCATTAAATGAAATCATGAATATTAAGGCAGCACAATTATCAGGCACATAATAAGTTCATAATACATACTTGTCTTTGCTCATTTTCCCAACACATCTCCTGGTTTTCTTACACATTTAAATTTCATTATAAAATTTGTCCAAAAGAAGGATTTTATTTTGAATTTGTCTCAACCAAACATATAATAGGGACCTTTCATCTGTCTGCACATGCTACACAAGAGTAAATAATACAGATTCTCAAGGAGCTCAATTTCTGTGCCAGAAATTGATTTATGCCTCTGTTTAATGTATTAACCTTCATAAATGAACTTGTGTTTCAAGTGGGTTTGTATTGATTTACCCATACTGTTTCCCTTTGTCCTTCATGTGACCCAGGTCACTCGTACTTCAGAGTGGACAGGACCTAAGTCAAAAGCGAAGTCTCACTATGGAGAGAACAAGCCAAGTGCCTTCTTGGTGTACTGGAAGTCAAATCCAGGAGATTAGTATACTAGCAGGGCATACTAATTGGCCAGGCTAAGGTTTGAATTTTAATGCTACATTTTCACTTATGCCCAAAACATCAAAGCAAGCAAAAATATTTTTAAAATTGAGATATTAAAAAAATAGTAGCATAGGACAAAAACAACCCATTACTTGGATAAAAAGCAACTTTTCGTGGAAGGGAAAATGAAAAGCATATATAGAAGGGAGTTTAACCTTGTACTTGATGGGTAAAGGTGGCACACCTGTGCCCAAAGACCAATGAATAGAGCCTTCACAAGTGGAAGTTGATTGGGGAGTTATTGTTTAATGGGTTTCTGTTTGAAATGATGAAAAAGTTCTGGAAATGGATAGTAGTGATGGTTGCGCAACATTGTGAATGTACTTAATGCCACTGACTTGTACACTTAAAAATGGTTATAACGGTAAATTTTATGTTGTGTCTAGTTTACAATAAAAAAATAAAAGCGCAATGGAGATACGGCAAAAAAAAGTGGAAGTTGGCTGGCTGAGTCTGGGGGTTCTGTAGGAAACCACCCCACTTTCTTATTTCTATGGCTAAAATGCTAAGGCACTACACTTATCTTTTTTCTTAACTTGTCAACCTGCATGTGGATACATATTTATGCTTCCTGTGACCTGGTCCACTTAGAGAAGTCAGAAGCTTTGTATATAAAGTATTATTATGTAGAGATGATAATGATGTGTTTTCTGACTCAAAGCCATTCTCTAATAATCATATAGCACTTATTTCTCAAAGTGCTTTTACATCTATTATCCCAATTGAGCTGCAGAGCCCACGAGGCGCTCCACCTGCTTCACAGATTTGAGGAAAGGGAAATGCAGAGAGGTTAGTGCTTCACTGAGAGTCTCAGTAGAAGCAGAACTAGAACCTGTGACTTCTGGGTTCTGGGTTAACATTCTTTAGACTATATGATGTTTGCACTTTCGTTTTACCAGGCATGACACTGAAATCTTTGCGTAAAGAGTAAAAGAGCCATCAGTCATATGAATGTTTGCTTTCTCTGGAAATAAGCAGTGATAATAAGTATGACCACCACCCAGATAATTGAAATTTTTACTTTCTATCCAAATGTTTTGGCATTATATAGTCATAGCCTGAATATAAAAGGAATTTAACACAAATGTTAGGTCAAAATAATTCTAAACCAGGCCAATAGCTAGCAATGCAAAAGGTCAGTCGGAAAAGCCAGGAATCTCTGGGTTAATCAGTTGTAAAACACTTTTACCTAAGCTTATCAGGCTATCAGGGCATTCAATTTCCCTATTTGTAAAAAGAGATTGGAAATTGTTTATGCCCTGATACATTTTACAAAATACAAAAGATAAAACTGAATTTTTGAGATAACTGTTTGATAGAAAATAAGGGTAGAAAAACTCAATCAGTAAAGCAAGGGATGAGATTAGCACACACAAACATGTTTACCTTCTCACCTTGAAGAGGTGCTAGAGAAGAGTAGCAAATTTGGCTTTATGTTTCTGAGGAACAAAGTGAAGAGGGAACCTGCTTAATTACAAGATTTATCCGTAAGATTAAAGCCAAACTATAAATGAAACACTTTTTTATCCTAAAACCTGTGAACTATTTCTCCTATAGATTCTCATAAAGAGGACATGGTATGATATAGTGAAAAATGTCCTTGGCAACATTGCTACAATAGACACAAAAAGAGCTTTCATGTCTTTGGCTCTTTGATATCTTTCAGTAAAGGCCAATGGCATAACACCAAGGCACATTCTACAAGGGGTCATTGAAAATCTGTGTTCCCAAGTCCTAATTTCACATGTTGAAAAAATAATGGAAATATAATACAATTTGAGCTCAAACTCCATTTCAAAACAGATCTGAAATGCTTAAAACTTTCATAGTAAACTTTATCAAACCCCAAGTGCATGTAGACTAAACACTGAGGTGTAGGAGAAACAGCGGGCAGTGGGGGAAGAGGTGTTACCTCACCACTAAAGCATAACATAACGGGTGGGCTGTTCCTGTGACCAGGTTTACCCTGAGGGAGATATAGTTTAGGGAAAAAGGTAATAACGGGTTGGATGGCAGTAGAATTTGTTGGATAACTTAACAGATAAAATATTAAGGTCATTAGATAATGAATTGATATCAAGGAAGAGGGAGATTTTTAATGTCCTTTCTCAGGGTGATGTCCAGGACTTATTAATCCCTTTATGAAATCAATGACTTGTTTGAAGGTAGAGAATGTGTGGTTAGTAGATCTGTCATATCAGATCTAAGTGTCAAAAAAGAATTCTCGACAGACTGGGGTGATGAGATAATTCCAGCAAGATCAAAATCAGCAGGGGTGAAAGGTCATGTGTTTTTGACATAGCAGGAGGGGAAACACCATCTTGATGTTTTTCTCAGCCTTGCCATGTCATTCTTCCAACTAAGCAAACACTGAGTGCCTGTTGTGTGCCAGGCACTGTGCCAGGTACTAGAAATGCAGTGATAAATAGGGCACACAGC
The DNA here is from genome assembly GCA_023783475.1 of Daubentonia madagascariensis. Lineage (NCBI taxonomy): Eukaryota > Metazoa > Chordata > Mammalia > Primates > Daubentoniidae > Daubentonia > Daubentonia madagascariensis. The sequence continues at coordinate 19,333,278 of JAKFHU010001672.1, forward strand.
CTAGTATGGAAGACATGTATAGGAAGTGCCAGATAGTGTTATAACAAAGATGTGAATTCAGTACAATGGTGGCATGGAGGGTGGGGAGTGTTCAGTCCAGGGTGAAGATCAGGGAAGGTTCCAATGAGAAGAACCCAAGTTAAAGAATAGACACTCACTCAGCTTGGGCCTGGGGGAGTGGGAAGGGTAACACACACACAGAACAACATAGGAGAGGTGTATTCAGACAGCTACGAGTGATTTCTCGTGGACGGAGATGTTTATATGTGGGGAGGGGAGACGGTAGGCAATGATGGTAGGGAAGGTACATAAAGTCAGATCCTAGAGGACACTGAGGTTGGACTCTGGCAGTGGAAGCCACCATCAGTAGATTTTTATTTTATTTTTTTTAGAGACAGGGTTTTGCTTTGTTGCCTAGGCTGGAGTGCAGTGGCAGGATCACAGCTCACTGCAACCTTGAACTCCTGGGCCCAAGTGATCCCCCTGCCTCAGCCTCCCAAGTAGCTAGGAGGTGTTGTACCACCACACCTGGCTATTTTTTTTTTTTTTTTTAGATAAAGGGTCTCACTATGTTGCCCAGGCTTGTCTCAAACTCCTGGCCTCAAGTGATCGTCCCACCCTGGCCTTCCAAAGTGCTGGAATTACAGGTGTAAGCCACCATGCCCAACCTTTTTTTAAGGACAGGAATGTGATCAAAATGACATTTTTATAAAAGTCACTCTGGAATAGTGCTTAAATTGTTTGGACATGGCACTAGGGGGATGATGGAGGAGGAGACCAGTTTGGAGATTGTATTACTCCGCCTGGGCTGCCATAACAAAATGCTACAGCCTGGAGAGCTTAAACAACAGAACATTTATTTTGTCACAGTTGTGGAAGCTAGAAGTCCCAGAACAAGGTCTGGCAGAGTCAGTTTGTGGTGAGGACTCTCTTGCAGACGGCCACCTTCTCCCTGTGTCCTCAAGTGGCCTTTCCTCTGTGTGTGCTCATGGGGGGAGGGAAGGGGGAAACAGAGAGAGAGAGAGGAGGGGGGAGCGCAAGCTCTCTGGTGTCTCTTGTCTCTTCTTATATAGGTGCTAATCCTATGGGAGAGGGGCCACACCCTTATGACCTCATCAACCTTAATTACTTCCTTAGAGACCCCATCTCCTAACATAGCCACATTGGGGCTTTGAGCTTCAACATATGAGTTTGAGGGGGGACACTAACATTCAGTCCATAACGAAGACTATTATAATTGTTTAGGTAAGAGGTGATGAGGGCCTGAGTAGTAGTCACGGGGTAGGAGGGGAAGGATGTCAGAGATGCTAAGGAAATAAAATGGATAACTCTCTGTAAGTGTTTGGGTAAGGAATGGGGGCGGGGGGGGGAAGCATAGGGGAACTCCCACATGTGGTGGTGGTGTTTCTTTTAGGGGTTCAGTGGTAGTACTGCTAATAAGAATAAGGATTGTGGGGAAGAGTTTCTGATTTTGAGAAAAAGCTGGCAAGATCAGTTTAGGACACGTTAAGCGTGAGGTATCTGTGGAACACGTGGTGGGAAAGGTCCAATGAGCAGTTGAATATATAGGTGTTCGGGTCAAGAAAGAATAATCTGGGCTGCAGGTAGGGGGGATGGGGAGTCACTGGCACTCGAGGCCTCAGCGAGGACGATTGCTGGGCTACGCAGGTGCCGAATAAAAAGAAAGAAATGGACCAAGGGTTGATTCTTGGGGAGAAACTGGGCATAGAGACACCAACAACCTTTGACAAACTTCCTTTTAAAGCTAGGAGAAAAAAATATAGAAATACTTCGGGTTTAATAATTTGTATTTTTCCATATCAGGCTGTCACCCTCATTCTTAATAATTTTGTCTGGGCACATCCCCACTTTTATTGCTGATTCAAAGTGATATTTTTGCTAATAAATGAGAGAATCCTCTGGAATGTGCTGTAACAAGTAAAGGATTACACTTAGCTGCAAATTTAACCTCTGTAACTCAAGCTGCAGAATGAAGTCATTTGTTACAAGGAAAAATTGCTGGCTCCGAAGGAGAAGACAAATGGATGCCTCTTTGCCCTAGTTTAAATAGTGTGATGGCCCTAGCCCAGTTCCCTAAAAATGAGGGACTGGCCACCTGTGATCCAGGCTGGGAAGGTCGTGCTCTGGATCAAAGGATCCTTCTCCAGCTCTTTTTCTGAGGGATAAGCTTGCCAGCAAATAAAAAACAAACTAAATAAATAATGAGTGAAGAAAATACGACAACACTGAAGGAAATCTCTTATGAGATTAACATAAACCAAAGGGAAAAGTGAATATTAAAATTGAATGTATAGAGTCTACTATCTGAGGGCAGGTGATCACCCTTGCAAAGGTAAGATTGCCTGTTCCGTATCATGGTAGAGAAGTGTAATCAGTGCTGCTGTTGATACACAGGGCAATATGTTAACAAGCATGGGATAGAAAGCAGGTGGCTGGGGAAAAAGCCACTTTGTTTATCCCTCATGCTTCTGTGATTTTTTTTGTTTTTGTTTTTAGAGACGGGGTCTTGCTGTGTCGCCCAGGCTGGAGTACAGTGGTGCGATCATAGCTCGCTGCAGCTTTGAACTCCTGGGCTCAAGAGATCCTTCTGAGTAGCTGGAACTACAGGTGTATGTTGCCACACCGAACTAATTCTTTTTATTTTTTGTAGAGGTGGGGTCTCACTATGTTGCCCAGGCTGGTCTCAAACTCCTGGGAGCAATCCTCCCACCTTGGCCTCCCAAAGTGCTGGGATTACAGATGTGAGCCACTGTGCCCAGACCCTTATGCTTCTTAATTGTATCTCTTGGTGATAGGCTTCCTGGATCGAGTAAGTCAAAGCTATAATAAAAATGCCTCTCTGAGAAACTTCTATGACTAGGATGACCTTGAGTTTTTTGTGCTTTGTTTTGTTTTGTTTTTAGCCTAGAGGAGAAAGTCTAATAGTATCTTTCACCACAAAACAAAATATTCATCAGTTCTAAGGCTGTCATCATCTCAAATAAGTATTTCCACAGGAAATAAAAAGCCATGGCAAAGTTACATGAATTTTGGAGCAGAAAAATATTGCAAAATTTAAAAAAACCAGGTAAGACCATTTCCATTCAGTTGTACTGCTTTTGGGTTAAAGATTTCATCTAAGATATAAGGGATAAATGTTAAAAAACAGCAAACCAGGTGTTAAACCCCCAAGTTATGCCATTTAACATAGAACAGGATCAGGTCTTTTTCCTCTCCCAGGAAGTTAAAGGTATTGTTGCTACATAATCATGTTAGCCTGAAGGACTGCTCTCTATATATACATGGGCTGATCATCCAAGGGCATGAGTTGTAATCAGAAGTTGTGATGTACATTTTACTGGAAAACGGTACTGCCCATTCATCTAATTAATACAGAGGTTTCAGAGAAAGCTCTATAATAGATGGAAACCTGATTCCACAGGAAGAGTATGTTATAACAGCACAAATGGAGGGAGACTTATCTGATAGGAACTAGCAGAGCAAAAGCAGAACGTGCAAAAGTGCTGGGGAGAATAGGAAATAAATGCCTACTGAGGGAAATATCTAAATTTGTATTAAAAGATACCATGCTGTTTTAGGGTCTTTGAGGATAATGACATGGAAAAGATCCTTGATTCAGGTGGGAAGGAAGAGAGTAGGGAGTTGCATCAAGAAATGCTAGCAGAGGCTGATGGATTGTCTTGGAGAGACAGAGGGTGGAATTTGTCAGGCAGGATCTCTCACTAATATGGAAAAGTGCTAGATGTGACCCATGTGGGAATTCAGTAACAAGACAGAGTTCATCAATATATTCCTAAATTTAAGGTAAGATATTTCCCCCAAAATTATCCTTCAGAAAAGGAATTTGCCTTATATTAAAGTCCTTATGATATAACCTCTCAATTACTTTATTTCAAAGAACAAATTAAACTTGGGGAAGCCATGTTAGCCTCACTCTTTGTGCCTCAAGCTACTTTTTGATGTTTATAGAGGTCTAACCTAACGGAACTAGAAATAAAGAAGGCTAAAATATTTTTTATAGGCTTTAAAAAAATTTATTCCTAGGGATATGATCTCATAATCACCAAGTTTTACTGTCCTTGTAAACAATCTTTTAAAGTAAAGCAAGTGTTACCTTGTAGTTATCTCAGCTATACACCCATAAGAGGAATGAATAATATTGCTAATGTCATGTGAATGGGTATTTGTGCATTGGGATAAACTTTCCAATGTTAGTATCATGTGCTCAAAAAAAGCAGCAGTGTTTTAAACAATTTAAATGGAAACAAAGATGATGGGCCCTGATAAAGGGAGATAAATGAATCATAGATGGCAAAGATGTGTGTGAAGAGAAAATAAAATTGTGCAATAAACTGTGAATGTTCAAAAAAAGAGAGAGATATTTCTAAATTATTATTTAATATTTGTAAATTTATTAATGTGATTAAAATACGTAACCATAGTGAATACGTAGACATATCTACAGGTACGTATAGTCAAGTTGGCCAAAAAATTTTTAAACAATCTTCTTATTGGGAAAATGAGGAATCATCTTATATTATTTAGTTACATACAGTACATAGAACAGAGAGAGTTTGTCAAACTCCACTGTACCCTGCATGAAATACTCTTCCATTCAATACATTGGATGGAATGCATTTGATTCCTTGGCTTTCTGAACCTTCTAAGGATCTATTGTTGCCTGTATATTTTGATATAAAGAATAGAGTGTTACAGATCAGGAAATCTAGTTTCTGGTATAACTTTTATAGAACAACAGTCTCTTGAGAATTTGGGTAGCTTTGATTTTCAAAGCTCATCTTCCTTAAGGAAGATTATTTACTGAAGTTCCAGACCTTTATAGCCGAGAAGAAAAGCTGTGAATCAAAATGAAATTTACCATCTACTATTTTACTACTTTAACTTTCTTTTTATCTGCTAGAAATAATACAACTCAGTGAATGACAGCTTTTTTTATTTGTCAGGCTTGTATGCTGAATGCTTTACATTTTGGATGACATTTTATCTTTACAATGCCCTGATGCAGGTAGTGTTATGTCATTTCACACATGATAAGAGGGGTTTGGAAAGGTGAAGTAATCTGATCACAGACATGGAGCTACTGAGTGGCAGAGCCAGGTGCTACACACCAAGCTGATGATTCCAAAATTCACGTTCTTAATAAAAAATTCTACTACCTCCTGAAAGGACAGCGATAGCCAATGGGACCCCTCAGGAGGAACACTTAATCTAGACTGGGGGCTCTGGAAAGGCTTCCCACAGGACATGATGGCTTAAAGCAGGGGTCCCCAACCTATGGCAAATTGTATAATTATTTCATTATATATTACAATGTAAATAATAATAGAAATAAAGTGCACAATAAATGTAATGAGCTTGAATCATCCTGAAACCATCCTCTACCCGTCGCCCCCTGGTCCGTGGGAAAATTGTCTTCCATAAAAATGGTCCCTATGCCGAAAAGGTTGGGGACCACTGGCTTAAAGGATCTGAAAGGTGAGTGAGAATTAGAAATAGGAAAGAGGTTGGATAAATGCCCTCAGAGAGAATGATGTGAGTAAAAGCACATGGGCCTGCCATAGCATCGCTCCAGGTAGTTTAGCATTATCAGAGTGTGCTGTGAATCAGAGATTGATGGAAAGTAAAGATGGAGAAGGAGAGAGGGAGGGCCTTATGTGGGGGGCCTGTTATGCTACGGAGCTTGGGTTTTACCCCAGGAGATGGAAATAATTAGAAACAATACAGTAGCAACAACAGTAGAAGTAAAACCAACAATCTGTAGGGCTTAGAAATAAAACAGAATTTCAGTCTTCTGGATATCTTTTGGGAAAGGAAAAAGATGGATTGTTCATTCTTCTGAAAAATATTTTTGCAAGAAAGTGATCATTGCTTGGAATTAAGAAGATGAAGAACATTTCCGAATGGGCAACTCTCCTTTGTAATGTTTCTGACTGCGGGGAAATTGTTAGGCAGGCCATGGAGTACTGAAATCAAAGGGTAGCTATTATTATATGTAGCCCCTAGATTAAGCACTTTAATTTAGTATCTCATGTAACCCTTGTAACAACTCCATGAAGCAGGTAATGACTTCTCACTTTTATTAGGTAGATAAAACCAATGACTTGTCTAAAGAAATCTAGTTTGAGACATGGTGAGATAAAGCCTCACTGAGTTCACAGTATTGGTCAAAAAGGCCCTGAAAGCTGATAAAACAACAACAAAGATTGAGGAGAGCTGACCATTTCTGTGCACAGATGCGAAAATGAAGTGTATGAGACTCTGCAAAATCCTACTCCTTTCTTAATAATTGGTTGGCAGTCTTTTTTTTTTTTTTTTAAACTAGGTCTTAAAGCTCCCACCTGGAAGAGACACACATAATTTCTGCTCACATTTCACTCACTGGCCAGGACAAATCACATGGCCACACCCGACTCAAGTGGGGTAGGGAATTGTATCCCTACCATGTACCTGGAAAGAGAACAAGGAAAATTTGGTGAACAGCCTACCACAGTGAGAACTTCAGAAAAACAGAGGTGAAAGCAACCTAAGAAGGAGAAAATTCTAGAACTGGGGATGGCAGTGGGGACCTATAATTATGTGGGCACTTGATGACTTATTCATAATGGTGGCTAAGGGGAGAATAATATTTAATATATCATTTCATAAAAAAAGTTGCAGTAGTTGGCCAATTTATCCTGTGAGAAGTTTGTGGGAGGACACCATAGGATCTCTCACTGGTCATTTAGCATGGGATGTATTCATCATCCTCCTTCACTCTCATCAAAGGTTCAATCAAAAGCCCTCTATATTACTTATAACCAATTTTTCAAAAAAGGCTATTCTAACAGTATTTTCTGTTGAATTGCTGGTTGCTGGCATTAGACTTATGGAACTCCTTTATGTTTATATTATGACTCTATGTACAAAACTTTCACGCATGACATACGATTCTACTTACCACTGCTTCTATGTTTTTCATTCAGTGAGATATCTAACTTTAAACTATTACATAGAAAATGAGCTAGATAACTCAAAACATTTCTCATCACTGAAGTAACCTTTTTTCTAGGGAAAATCTGATCTTGTAACTTCATTCTCCAAATAGAAAGGAGAAAGAATATACATAAGAGATTTCTTAGGTTATGTTCCCCCCAGAAGCTGACCCTGAGAGTAGGAATTTGAAGGCAAATACTATAGTCTATTTGGGATGTGATCCCAGAAAACACTGGCAGGGAAGAGAAGAAGGAAGGAATGAACGTAGGAAGGAAGGAATGAAGGTATGAAGGAAGGAAGGAAGAGTGTTCGCTAAAGAGCAGGTTACTGCTGTGGGTAACTGAAACTCAAAGTTGGGGACCTCTGAATACAACTTAAATCCAACCTCCTCAGGGTGGGGAAGCTGAAGTGTTTTTATACCAACTCCTGTCCTTAATTGGTTGAGAGCGGCTCTGAGAGGCATTAACTGCCCAGCATTTCTGGCCTGCCCCTCTGTACTGGCAAAGTGGGATCCGGCAGCCAGGGAAAGCCCTTGGAGAGAGCCGCAGAGAGGAGAGAGACTTGCAGTGAGATACTGTTGGCCTTAGGTATGGGTGGATCCCCAACACTGTTGTACAGAGGGGATACCTGGGGTTCTAAGGTCCTCTGCTCTGCTGTATCCATCTTTGAGCCTAGATGAAGTTAATTAACTTTTTTTCCCTAAAATATATTAAAACTGTGGTGGCATCTGAGAAAAGATGGCATACTTTTAAAAGGTAGCAGAGAATAGGTCATACATTGGTCCAGGAGTGGGCTTTATTATAGAGATGGGGAGCTCTGGCCAGTTAAGGACCACCATTCTAGGAAGAAATCACACCGTTCACAAGCAGGTTGGGAAAGGGAGATACTTCAAACAGCTCTGACAGGAGTATTACATAAAGACCAGCAGCAGGAAGAAAGCCTTCTTAAGGCCATATTGACTTTTTCAACTAGGAAACGATCCTTACTCTTCGTGCCTTGAAAAAAGAGAGAAACAAAGAGTAAACATTTTCAAAGGATCGGTAATGTTTTAATAGATTCGATTACTACGCAGTAACAGTAAGTAGAGTATTGGGTGTTATTTAGAGGTCAGAAACTCTATCTTAGTTGATTTACCCTATAAACTCGAGCATTTTCGAGAGGCAGCAGAATAGAATTGTCTCGAAGTACTGACTTTTCATTATTTTCCACGCAGATCCCTGAGGATAGCAGAAAGGGAAGGTTTTTGTCTGGGGGAGGGTAGACTTCTAAAAAGAGAATTCTGGAAGTCAACATAATTAAACAAAGAGGAAAGTGTGCCAGACAGGAGTGGGTGGGGGCTGTTTTCTCTTTGTGGTTGGTTGTGGTGCGTTCAAGATTCCTAGCCTAAGATGAGGCTTCTGAGCTTCCAGGAGGCGAGTGGCTGCCCAAGAGACCCAGGGCTCCGCGAGGAGACCGCGCAGGTGTCCCGGCTCCCGGCAGGTGAGGAGGTGGATGCTCCAGGAGGCCCGCCAGGCCGAGCGCCTAGTCCTGGCTCTGTGGCCTTGCGGCTGCTCGCTGTGATCGAGGGACGCGCAGGAGCTCGGCCCGACGGGCGCGGCTCACACTCGTGCTCCTCCTGCGCCCGCGGCCTCACGCAGCGGCCGCAGCCGCCGCCCTCCGCCTTCCCGGAGGCCGCCTTTTCATCTCTTGGCCACCTCTTTCCTCCCGACCCCACAGTCCAGCACTGCACGCGTCCAAACTAAAGAAACTGGTTCTCTTAAGGGAGCCGGGGAAAGCGCTCGCTCCTCTCGCCCTTGCGCTGTGGGTCGCCCCCCTCGCGGGCTGGGACCCGCGGCGCAAGAGGTGGTGCTCCTCGTCCGGGAGGGGACGGGGAAGAGGGCATCTCTGGTCTTGGGATGCGACTGTCCCCGTTTCTTCTTCTGGCCCCCGCGCCGCGCGCGCTAACTCTGGGGAAGTTGCTTGTAAAGTTTCCGAGAGCGTCGTGGGCTCGTGCGAGTGCGGCGCAGGGCGGGGTGCGGACGCGGGGAGGCGAGGGCAGAAGCGCCACTCGCGGCGTCTTTGTTCTGCTCTGGGGAAGAGACCTTGGCTAGGAGTCGCTGGGCCAGTTCAGGGACCTGCAGCCACGACGTTCCGGACCCAGCAGGGGTCCTTTGCCCCCCCAACCCCCCTCCACCCCCAGCCCAACCCGGGACACAGCTCCCAAGTTCCCAAGCTTCCTTCTACCCCATCCCTCTGCCCCCAAACTTCACCAACCCGCCAAGGTCCCAAATCTGGGATGTGGAAAAGGAAAGAGGGTGGAGGCAAAGGTGCGCGTTGGGCCGGATACCAACTGGAGGGTGGGTGTTCACTTTGGAATGTTTTTTTCCTTTGCCCTAGGAACTGCTTCCCCACGCGGGGCCCCCATTCTCTCCCATTTCCCCCACCTCCCAGCTTTCCTTTTCTTCAATTCTAGTGAGTTCTAGAAGGAAGATTAGCGTCGTTCTGAGTCACTCAGCGAGCCAATGCTGTGGCCCGAAGCTGGGATCAGGGTCGAGGGGTGGAGGATGAGGATGGGGTCTCCCATTCTGGAAGTAGGGGACGACTGGTAAAGGACCTGGGGAAGGGTCAGGAGCTGTTCCAGGTCCCAGGCTCCAGATTTGCCCAGGGCAAGGCAGTGGGGGAGGGGGGGGGGGCGTGCCGCGCCAGGGGGTAGAGGATGAGGAGGCGGCCAGGGACCCCCGAGCCAGATCTCAGGGACGACACAAGGCTGTGGTGTAGGGAAGGGAACGGGTGAGGAGCACTTGGCTCCAGGGTCAGAGGAAGCGCGGGCATCCTGAGAGCCTTGCCTTCGTAGTTTGAGATTAGGGGGAGTTGGGGGTCTGTGAAGGTGGGCGCGACGCTGGAGCTGGGAATGCGCCCTGGGAGCCCCTGGACCGAGTTGCGCAGCGCCCGCTGCAACAGGTAGCCCCGAGGGGTGGGTGGAGGCCCCGGCAGAACCCTGAGCTGGCCTTTGTCCTGCTGATGAGAGGGCTGTCCTCTGGGACCGCGTGGGAGGGGGTGGGTGGGCGAGGGCGAGGGCGGGGGAGGAGAGTTTTCTGACACTTGGAGCCCCTTTGAATTGTTCGGGTGTGTTGGGTGCAGGAGGGAGAATCCGAGTGGAGGAACGAGGATGGAGAGCCCAGCGTGCGCCCCAACCTCTGATTGTGTAAGCGCCTTTATCTCGGGTTGACCCCTTACCCTTCGCATTTTGTCTCTTGGGATGATGAAAAACTGACAGAAACTCGATGCCAAAGTGGACTGTTCACAGTGATTGGCAGGAAAAGTACAAACAAAGAGGTGCATCTCCCGGAAACAATGATTTTGGAGATTTTCCCCCGGCGGACTTGTGCGCGTTGGGGAGGGGGCGGTAAAAGGATGGGTGGGTGGGGAGGGGACCAGGACAGGCATCTCCCGGGGAAAGTTTCGAGCGAGGTAGTGGGAGGGAGGAGGGGGTCGGGGCAGAGTTGCGATGAACTGGGGACTGAGCAGCCCCCGCTCGCCTCAGAGGTTCCCGGGCCGGGCGGGAGATGCGGGGAGAGGGAGGGGGCGGGGAGGGAGGGGAGGGAGAGAGGAAGAAGGGGTGAGGGGGAGAAACCTGCCGCCGCTCGCCGTCTCTTTGTCTGCTCCGGGACTTGGAACAAAAGGGGGAACTCTGATGAACTCTCTTTCCTCCCTTCTCCCCCGGACGCTCGGGTATCTCCCTCTCGCAACTTTGCTGCGGCGACTTTCTCTGCTGTCAGCCCACGAAAAAGTGTCCACGAAAAAGTGTCCGAGCGCCTCGCGGACTGCAGCAAGGGAAATGTCTCTTAAAAGTGCGACGAAGTGGGGAAGAAGGTGAGTGGGGATTGTTGTCTTGTTTACCTCTCTGCCCCTTAGCTCCCCCTGCTCCCCGCCCTTGGGAGGGCAGAGGAGTAGTCCAGTGGCAAAGTTTGGCTGGTAAATTGTATCTCGTTTCCCCCATTCCCTTCTCTTTTGTTCTTTAAAGAACTTTGCACACATTGTTTTATTCGTTTATTTTTAATAGACAGGAGCCAAGCAAGCATTTCTCTCATGTGGTTTTTTTATATTAGGGGCTGGGGGGAGGTGGCCTCACTTTCTCCCAGCTGCGCGCAGATGGGGTGAAAATATGCCGAAATTTATGGGACAAGTCTAGTTTCACCCCCACCGCAGCCCTGACTTTGGTCATGCAAAAGAAAGAGATACAGAGGTGGGGGTCGTTTCGTCGCTGTTTCATAACTTAACTGTCTGCAGAGCGCTCTGTGGAGCCAACGCACAATACAAAAAGCTGCAACAATAGAATGCAGAAGAGGTTTGGGTTGTAGGGGATTGGACCCTTGTGTTTGTGGTCAAGGGGGTTATAGCAAACAGATAAGAGTTCAGAAAGTTTTCTTTGGGGATGAGGTGGGGTGCAGGAAGCCACAGGTTCCAGACTGTCAGAGATGCAAGGATGGAGGGAATGGGGCCTGGACCACTAGTCAGAGCCATCCCGTCCGCCCCTTTCAGTTTCACGACCTACCCGGAATAACCTATACTGCCCTTGGGATCCGTCCTCACCTCTCTCACTCTGCATCGCCCCCTCCCATTTCAGTGTGTTTGAATAGAAAGGGGAACGTGAGCCCCAGAAGCTCCGCTGACCTAGCCGTCCGCCCCGCCTTTTGTGTTTTAACCTTTTGTTTCTATCTGCCACGCCCGCCCCAAAGAGGGATGGCTGTTACAGCTTCTGCGGGGTGGAGAGGCAGCGCAGTTCTCCCCGTGTTTGTAGGCTAAAGGAGACCCCCTAACTTTGTTTCCTAAGAAGCTTAACTTTGGAATGTTTCTAGGTTGGTTCATGCTCAAATGAAGGGAACACCCAACAACTAGTAAACATCTCCACTTTATCTAAAATTTCTCCCAGCGCTTTTCCACTTTACTACAAAGTTGTTCATCCCATCCTGTCACTTGGTTAGTAGAAACGACATTTTGGAGACCGAAGTTGGGGGTTTGTTGAAAGTGAGTTATGGTGTATTTAAATATTAAGAATGTGTGGAATAGGCTTCTTGAATTCTACATGCAAAATTAGGTCATTATCTTCAGGTAAGTTTTGTGGGATCATTCCAAATACCAAGGTAATTTATCACCTCTCCACTTTCCTCTCTCTTGTATTCCCAAGTGCTAGAGGCTTTCCTCACCCCCATGTACCTATTCACCATTCACAAGACAAATGAAACAGCATATTGAATGCACTGCTTATAACTCCAGGAAACACCCAAACAAACAGTCTTTTAACTTCTTAAAGTTTTGCTTTTGTATAGAAGTATCTATTATTTAAAACTTGCAGCTAAAAATGATTCAATTGCTAGGACTATGTACTTTTGAATTTTCATGTCAAAGACTGAAATGTGTTAATGCAACAGTTACTTTCTTTTAGAAAGCGAGTGTGTAGAGTGACTTGGAAGCTAACTTTAATTAGTTGTAATTATTATTATCAGCATCTAGAAAGCACCATGCAGTTGCTGGAGTACTTCCTAGCACTGACCTTCCTTTTTCTGCATTGTTCTTACTGGATCTTTTTATCAGCCAACAATATGGAAGTACCAGTACAACATCAAATCATTCCTGGATGGAAAGCCATCAAACTTCTTCATTTGGAGTTATTTAAAAGTTAAATTGTTTGAATTTTTGACGATGCCTCCCCTGTGTGGATTACTACAATTTGGTCACTGGGAATTCTCCACCTTACAGAAGGTACGTTTCTTTTTAGATACTGTTTAAGGACTTAATTTTTGGGCTGGTGCTTATGCCATTAGAGATTTGTCTAGTTATTTTGAGCTTGATCAAAGTGATTTGTGACTTCGGATTTCCTTGTTTTGAACTGTTTTTTGTAGATCTCTTCTCATTTGGAATGATGATTTGGGTACTTCTGATGGAATTTTATTAATTTTATAATGTGTTCTTCAACATTAGCATGAATAATGAATGCGGATTATGTGGTCTCTAAGGAAATTTTGGAACAATGATAGATCCAGTAGGCAAATGTCCTATTTTACTTATGATTGATTTTCTTCTTAAATATCGCAGTAGGTGTTTCTATGTTAGCAGGACTTACGTGGTTTGCATTCTTCTTCTTCTTCTTCATTTTGCTAAACAAAATCCAAAAGTGGCCCAAAATAAAATGAATTTCTAATGACTGAGAACTTTTTGATATAAAATACAATAAATTCTATCAGAATGAAAACCTGGACTGTGTAATGACAGAGCCTATAAATTTGTTTAGTCTTTATGGTATACATCAAGTTTTTACAGTGGTGATAACAGTCTTATACTCCTTCTTTTAAGTCTTACAATTCATTTGTGTTCATCTCTGTGAGACAGCAGTTAAAAATTCACTTAACTGCTGTGGGTAACATAAAAAGTTAATTTTGTTACGGTATTTACTGTCCTTGTTTAGCAGTTGTTTGCGATGGAAAGTGAGAGCTTTCTGTGGTCTGGTCAAAGAAGTTAATTGGGAATTGGAAATATTTTTATCCTGCTATAAGTGAAAAAAGTAGTATTACTATTATCTTCTTTCTAGTTGTATAAACGTAGACAAGCTACTTAACTTTCCTGGGCTTCAGTTTTTTACCTATAAAATGAAGGTTAGGTTAAATAAACTTTGAAAAATCTTTTGGCTTTAAGATTCTATGATTTGTTGGTTGCTCCTATAAATAAGATAATCCTCTCTTGTGAAGTTTATTTTTAAATTGTTGAACAATGAACAATAGCATTACCGACATGGAAAACTTAATGTTGCTTAGCTCAGGTAATATTTGTTCACGAAATATGCTTTAAATTTTCTGTAAAGTATACTTCTAGCAAAGTGTACTGTATGGAAATTTCAGATTTTTAAAAATGTTCTCAATAAAAGAATACTGAATATTTTTTGCGAGGTGGAGAGTGCAGTATTATTTCCTAATAAGTGTTTTACCTACAAATGTCTAAAGTGAATATGTTTGAACTTGTTCTGATGGCCACCCAGAGATTTAGAAACAGACTTTGAAGTGAAACAGACCGGAGTTTGAATCCCAGCCCAGGCAATTACTAACTACCATACCTTGGCCAGGTTACTTTATTTCCTTGGGTCCCAGTTTCCTCATTTGTAATGTGGGTATCCTGGCACTTATCTTATAGGATTGTTATAGGGAATATTTTTTAAAAAGCTTATATGTAAGAAAAAACAGAGGGATAAGCATTTGTAAATATAACATCAAGTACTATATTAGCTTTCACAATGACTTAGTGATATTTTAATACTTTAAACTTTCTTTGTTGACTGCCTTACAAGTTTCAAGCAACATTAATCAAAAATATTCACTGAAATATTCTAAGTCAACTTGGACAGAAGTTTGCACCTGTTTATGTTTTGCTCTAAAAATATATTCTATTCAATTCTTTTATCCAATTAAATGCATTCAGTAAGCATTTATTAAGTCTTACTGTGCATAAGCATATTGCTGAAGGTCATGGCTTTACCTTGGACTATGTGGCCCTTCCATTTTCTTACAGAGATAGCTGTAGGTTGAGATAATAATGACTTTCTATAATTGGCTTAATCAGATTCTCTATTTTCAATGCTATTGATGATGAATGGACTTCGATATGTTTTTAAACATTTTGTTTATTCACTTTTCAACTAAAATATAAAGTGACAGCTCAGTGGTTTCTTGATGAGGAAATCAAGAACTATAGCACATTTTCTGATATTAATTTTATAGAATGGTCTTTATTTAAATAAAAAAGGTTACAGTTAATATAAATAGCACTTAGAAGAATAGCATTTCTTTTTTTTTGTTTTTTGCTTTTTAAAAAAATTTAAATAGATTTAGGGGTTACAAGTGTTTTTTTGTTACGTGGCTGAATTGCATAATGGAGAAGTCTAGGCTTTTATTATATATGTCACCTGAATGGTGTACATTGTACCCCATAGGTCACTTTTCATCCCATATCCCTCTTCTCTTTCTGAAGCATTTCATTTTGAAATGCAGTTTCAAGTCCTGGATTTTCATGTTCTAGGTCTGTAATATAGTAAGAAGCATTGCCTTCTCTAGGTGATTATTTAGTTTCAGGAAGATTATAGTCATTTTACATTTAGGAAGTTTCTGATAGGAGTGTTAAGGTATTGCTTCTTATTTGTAATTTACCAGCAGATAGTTGCCTAGAAATAATAATGTTAAGAAGAAAAATATGAAATTAATCAATATTAGAATAGGAAAAGATCTTTTTTAAAAGATGGATCCAAAACTTTCTGTTAGTTGAAAACGTTTGTTTTAATTAGCAGATTATATATCATTAATATAGCAACTACTAATATAATTTATAATAACAGAGTTTAAAATGATACATTCATTAAAAATGTCTATATGTTGTTAATTTTTGAAATTATAACCAAATATGCTTAATAACTTCTCTATAGTTATCAAATTTAGCTTTCATTATTTAAAACTGCTCATGGATTACTTTGAATTACTGGAACTAGAACAATCTACCATGGCATTCACAATAAATTTACATAGGAAGACAATCTAAATATTCAACTATGCCTTCTAAAAACAATGAATACAATACACGCTGACCATCTTATATGTAAATAAAAGGCATTTGTTTAACTTTGGAGGTGATCACCTGAACATTTTGTTATATTCTGCATGCCATTTCTACTTATATATTTGCTATGAGTTTCTTTAGGTACTTGTTTGTGTTCCCAAATTTACTTTGATTTCTTCTTTCTGGCCTCAAATTTGCTGGTTTTTTAATGCCAACATCTCTAAGAACTCTGATGGTATTTCTGCCCATTGTTGTTAAAGATACAGATATTTAGAAGTATATTTTTCATGAATCTAGGAAGCCTACTTGGTTCATTCATTCTTCTAAGTAATATTTATTTAGTGCTTTCTATGAGCCAGGCATTGTTCTAAGCAGTGAAGACACAGACTTGAACAAAATAAATTAAAAGCCCTGCACTCTTGGAGATTTTACTAGTGATTTAAAATATATGATAAAAGGTGGCAACTACTATTGAGAAAAATAAAGCCGGAATGAGGAATAGGGAGTAGGAGGTGGGGGGGGGGGTTGCAGTTTTCAGTGGGATGGCCAGGGATGACCTCACGGAGAAGGTGACATTTGAGGACTCATGTGAAGGATGTGATGGAGTGAGGTCAGTGATACTGGGGAGAAGAGCATTCAGGCAGAGGGAGTGACAGTGCCTGACATATCAAAGGAAAGGAAGGAGGGTGCCAGTGGCTGCAGTGGAGTGAGCAAAGGAGACAGTGGTAGGAAATGAGCGCAGATCTTAAGGATCCTTGAAGGTTTAGGATTTTATATTCAGGGAGATGGGATGGGTTGCCATTGAGGGCTTTTAAAGAATGAATGCCCTCTTGCAACAGGATGATCCTGGCTGGTGGGTTGGGATGAGACCAAAGGTGGGCCAGGGCAGAAACGGGAAGACAATTTAGGAAGCTATTTCAGTTATCCCAATGAGAGGCGATGGTGGCTCAGATGAGGGTAAAGGTAACGTGGAGGAAGTGAGGAGTTGAATTCTGAGTGTATTTTGGTGTTAAGGCTGGAGGGTTTTCTGGTGGATTGGATGGGAAGTATGAGACAGTGAGAGGAGTCAAGTATGATTTGGAGATTTTTGTCCCGAGCTCCTGGAAGGAGGGGGGAATAGCCATTAACTGAGATGAGAATCGGGCTTGGGGAAAGGGAGACCAGGAGTTCAGTTTGGATACATTACGATTAAGATGCTCTTTAAGCATCTAGACAGTTTGAAACACAAGTCTGATTTTCAGGGAAGAAATCTAGAAATACAAATTTGTGAGTTATAAGAAATTAAATGCTATTTAAAGCCATGAGACTGGCTGAGATCACCAAGGGAGTAAGTACAGAAAGAAGAAAGGTCTAGGTACTGAGCTTTAAGGCCCTCCAGATCTGGAAGTGGGGAGGATGAAGAGGGGCAAGTCACGAATAATGAGAAGGGGCTGCCACTGGGATGAGGGCCCAGCGACGAAAGTATTTCCAGGAGGAAGGCAAGACTGTCTGTGTCAAGCGCTGCTGATGGATTAAGTAAGATGAGAATTGAGAATAGACCTTTGGGTTTAGGCACTTCAGAGGTCAGTGCTCTTTGGGAGTCTTTGCTAGAGCAATTTTGGTAGAATGGTGACAGACCACCATTTTACCATAATGGTGTGGTCCATTATATACCTTAAAAAAACTCACCTATTCTAACTAAAATTTGTCAGTACTTTATAATAGATAAAAATGTTTTCACATATATTATCTTTGTTAAGTCTCATAGTAGCCTAAGAGAGATGGGCTGATAATGTCTATGTCTATCTTATAGAAGAAGAAATTGAGACTCAAAAGTAAAGTGATTTGTCCAAAGTCACCCAGATATAAGTAGAGCTGTCTTTTAACTTCAAAGGCTTTGCCATTCACTGTGGGGGAGATAGTAATAAAACCAATTCCAATATTCTGTGATAGAGGTGGTAATAGTGGTATATACAAAGTATAGAACTTTTAAAGCAGGGGAGGGAGTGATTATCTGTTGGGTCAGGGAAGACTTTTTCCAGTTGGGACTTAAAAGATGCGTAGCATTTTAAGATGTAGTCAAAGAAAGGAAGAACGTTTTAGGCTTGGAAAATGTGATGTGCAAAAACATGGAAGCATGAAACAACATGGGGTGATAATTGTGATAACTGGAATGTATTTGGGATGCTTAAGCCATTTGATTCATGCTGAATATGAAGGGGAATATGTGGAAGATAGGTTGAGTGACAAGTACTAGTTCAAGCTTAGATTGAAATACGGTTTTAGCAGAACAACTACTAGATGCCATTTTAAATATACCTCAGATACTGTAAGATAGTTATGTACAACCTAATTAAAAATGCCTGAACATATGTACATTACCACAAATGCATATTTTCAAAACTCCATTTTTCCTCCAAAATTAAATGTATATCTGAATTGTATACCACTGAAGAGGCTCTGGTAACTATTTCTAGTCTGTATCAATCAGGATGCATGTGGTCTCAAGTAAGAAAATACTCAACAGCTTAAAAAGTAAGGATTTTTATTTCATTTTATTTTTTACTTTCACATTAAAGAAATTCAGAGTAGGGCTGTTGTAGGACTGGCTAATTTAGCTGATCAATAATGTTGTGGTTTCTTGTCAGTTGTCAACGTAAGATAGGAAGGGTGAATACTTGTGTTTAATATATATTTTTAAGCATACAATTCAGTGATTTTTGGGGGGGGCTGGATGTACAGAATTGTGCAAGTAACACCACTTCCAGAATTTTTTATCACCCCATAAAGATCTCCTGTGCCCATTTGTAGTCAATTTCTGTACCAACCCACTGGTCCCAGGCAGCCACTATTCCACTTTCTGTCTCTATACATTTACCTTTTCGGGACAGTTCACGTAATTGGGATCATACAATTAGTGGTCTTTTTGTCTGGCTTCATTTTTTTCCCATAAAGTTTATGAGGTCTGTCCATCTTGTAGCATGTATCAGTAGTTTATTCCTTTTTATTGCTGAGTGGTGTCACATTGTGTAGACATACCACATTTTGTTTAACTGTTCACCAGATGATGGATATACATTGTTTCCGTTTGTTTTAGCTATCATGAATAATACTGCTATGAACATTTGTGCATAAGTCTTTGTGTGGACATATGTTTTCATTTCTCTTGGGTTACCTAGGAGTCGAATTGCTGAATCATATGGCAATTTATATTCAACTTTTTAAGAAACTGCCAAACTGTTTTCCAAAGTGGCAATACCATGTTACAGGTTTGAGGTTTCTACTAGCAAGGTATGAAGGTTTCAGTTTCTCCCCATCCTGGCTTTTTACATCTTTTTAAGAGTGAGGAAAACTGTCACAGAAGTCCACAGGAAGACTTCCCAGCTTGGCTGTACTAGTCCATGACAAACACTAGTCGCTGGCAAGGGGACACTCTGAGAGCTCAGGCTGATCAACTCACACCCTGGGCTGGGGAGGGGGCTCTTCATGCTGCTTAGTGCCCAATGTCAGAACAGAATTGAAGGGGGTTGGCCTTGGTAGGTACCCAGCAGAGCCATCCACATGTCCACGTGTCAGGGCAAGGGTGTATTCTTGCTTTAAACATACAAAACTGAGCCAAGTGCTATGTGTATGTAACAATCATGATTTAAACAGTTAACCACAAACTTGAGCAGAAACAGTCCATTCTGTTGGAACTCAGGTTATTAAGGTATTCTCTGTTCATCACAGTAAGAATTTCT
Organism: Daubentonia madagascariensis; assembly: GCA_023783475.1. NCBI lineage: Eukaryota > Metazoa > Chordata > Mammalia > Primates > Daubentoniidae > Daubentonia > Daubentonia madagascariensis. Next base: position 19,352,588 of record JAKFHU010001672.1, read on the forward strand.
GAAACTTCACATGTCCAAACTAATGGCAGAACAAGCACAGTGATTCTGTGGGCAGTTGCTAAGCCCCAGCATTCCTTTCCAGTGAGGCAACATGTAACTTTTTGGCAGCCCAGTAATGCTTTTTCGAAAACTTGGTTAAGTGTGAGTTAATAGCCACCAAATCCTTGGTTTAAGATATAGAAAGATATCTAGTGGCTCACGCCTGTAATCTCAGGGACTCAGGAAGCTGAGGTGGGAGGATTGTTTGAGCCCAAGAGTTTGAGACCAGCCTGGGCAATGTAGCAAGACCCCATCTCTAAAAAGTGAAGAAAATTAGCCTGGCGTGGTGGTGCACACCTGTTGTCCCAGTTACTCTGGAGGCTGAGGTGGGAGGATTGCTTGGGCCTAGGAGTTTGAGGCTATGGTGCGCTATGATCGCACCAGATTGCACCACTGTATTCTAGTCTGGGTGACAGAGCAAGACTGCATCTCTAACAAAAGATTAAAAAAAAAAAGAAACATATTTAGACTAGGGTAAGTGTTGGGCAACTTGGCAGCAACTTGAGAAAAATTATTTGAGCTTGGATTAAAAAAAAAAAGGACTGTATATTCATAGTCCTTACCATATTCTTTTAAAATTCTTTTTAAAATATATTTTTATTGTGAGGTGTAACATACATAAGGATGGGTAAATCCATATTATGTGGAGGATATTGATGCTTTGTTGTTTGCTCTGTTCAAAAATCCAGAACGTGGGTTGACATGTTTATGATCAGTGGAATGATGCAGTGTCAAGTGATTCATGCTTGGAAGTCCCTGAAAATCCAAAGCAAAAATTTTTATAATTAGAATGCATCAATAAATAATTCTGATAATTTAGGCATAGCTTCAGATCATTGTGGGGGGAAATGATGCTTGAAATAGATTTCTGTGACATTCCTCTTAAACTTAGGGGATAACTTTCTGTTTTTTTCCTTCAAGTCTTAGGTACTAATTCAGCCTATGAAACTTAGAATTTTGTAACTGTAGTTTTAATACTAATATTTTGAACTATACCGTGAGTTTTTTTTTTAATCTAAACAACTCCAGAAATTCCCTCATTGTGGGTAATTTCATTTTAGAGATGGAGAAAGCCAAGAAGAGAAATTTAAGTTACTTAACTATCGGTCTTTGTGGGAATGAGGTATACATCTTAAAATTTATAGTTCAGTGTTCTATTTTTCAGAGAAGTAATAACCATTACAGAAACCTCAGAAATTTGTACAATGTCTTATACATTGTCTTATTTAATCCTCATTCAAATCCCTTGAGTTGGTGTTAGTAACATTCTCTTTTTACAGGTGAAGAAATTGGGGTTCAGAGAGATGTCCAGTTTAAGTAATCAAACTAGTAAATGGCACAGTGCAAATCTGTATGACTTCGTACTAGAAATTAAGGACCAGCAATGTAAATCAGGAAGAGAAAGAATGTCCTCTTGAGAGCTCCTACTCATCCTATTAAGTTTTCTAGTGTCACAATGTGATTTCCTCTTATTCTGCAAATACTGCAAAGATATTTTGAGGCCCAAACATTTAATCAGGTTTAAAAAGAGGAGGGTCTACTCTGCTGGTGTTTGCATATTCCAGAGAGAGGTTGTGCTGCAAGCAGTAGTTGAGAAGCCAGCGTGATGGTGAAACTCGTCCATATTCAACAGTTTTCCTTGCTAGATTTTTATAGTATGGCATTATGGTTTGTAAGGAACTCCCAAAATGTGATATGGAACAACATTCCAACATTCATAGAATCCCCATTCTGTAGCAAAAAAAAAGGTTTTCAGTTCATCCCTTTCGTCTCCTTTGTGCAGGCTTGCAATTCCTGAATTGAAACCCCTTGCTGTGTCCCCTAGCTTAGGATTCTCTCTTCCCCTCTCTCTGTGCATATGAGAAAAAGCACTCTGTGCAGTCATAGCTCTAGCTTCTATTCTGGCCTGTCCACTTTGGTGAGCAGCTGCTGTGGACTGGGATGAGCCTCTGGAAGCTCTTTTTGCTCCTTTTGACAGGCCTAGGCCAGGCCAGTGGCAGGCCAGAGTGACCTGGCTCATACCTGCCTCCTCTCATCCCAGGATTGGTTCCTACTCCTCTTTTGGGTCTTACCACTCCAGTAAGGGGAACAGGACCTCTTTTCTAAAAGCCTAGAGCAGAACCGGGCCAGCCTACACTTGCTTTGCTTCCTTTCCCTTGGGTCTGGGCATACCCTGTTTGAACTCAGCCTACCTTCTGATGGTGTGGGTTTCTTGGAATTGGGAGACTTCTTGAGCCCCTGGTTTTCAATACTGGCCTGGAAGGAAGACGAGAACTTGAACCTTTCTCAATATTCCACACACCAGAAGTTCCATAGCCTATGCAAGTGCCTCATTTTGTGTCCCTGAGGTTCATGTTGGCCTGGACCTGTACCTGCATAACTTTTATTTGGCTTGAAGAGTGAACCCTAGATACTGCAGATAGTGAGCTAGGCTCCTAGGACGTGTCATTGAGACCCTTTCACATTCTTTCATTGGGATGCAAATAAGATGTGGAAGAAAGAGGTATAAAAACTCAGAACACCCAAAGGTGAGCAGTTCTTTGCTCTCAGGCTTTGTGTGGTGCCCTGCATGTGTCCACTTCCTGTTATATTTAGCCCCCAGCACAAATTGACATTCTGGAGGGCTGTCCCTTCCCATCTGCTCCCCACCGTATCAAAATATATTACACTGCATTAGCACAGCCAGGATGCTAGCTCCTCGAGGCTGATTGGTGCAAAATGGAAGGTCTATTAGGAGTTGGCACGATTAGTTATGTGAGAACCTTGCTGAAATACTACTTACTATATTTGGTCTCAACAATTAGAATAAAAGAGATGACAATGTAACAAAAACTATCAGCATATGTTTTTAGCTTCTCTTATTTTTTGCTGATTAGTATAGTTCAAAGAATAGACAGAATTCACTTATCCTGTCTTTAGGTTACATAAATCTTGGTACTGTTGTCATAAATTTTTAGCATTTGTCTCAGTGTGGGAATTTGGGTGAAAGTTCATGGAATGTTTTTCTTCATAAAATTCGCATTGATTTCTGCCTCACTCCTCAGCCAAATTGAAAATTCTCACTTTACTGTAATGATTCAACTGCAATACCTTAATATATTGCATAGATGTCTAGCCAAATGGCTGTAAGAGTATATTTGAGAAGTAAGCAAACTAACAAGAGCAACAAGCATCACGTTGTCATTATCCTAACGCCAAGTCCTGGCTCTGATATGGCCTTCGGAGTTCCTAGAGTTGTGTGTGCTGAGCCTTCAGAAGCCAAGGGTGGGTTTGGCTAACTTACACTTGTTAGTCTGATCACTTGTGGAACATGAGGTCAATCCAGGTGCCCAGAAAATGGGCTCAGAGTCAGAGCATCAGTCATCCCCACCAGATGACAGCTCCATCTTATTTTCTGGCTCCTGTCTCTACATCAATTTAGGTTACTGTTTACCTACTGATTCTAATTTAGTTATGCAAATTCCGTGACTTGGTCTGCAGATTCAAATACTTTGTCTTTGCACATCCTGGGTTTTATTGTTCCTAGGCCTCAACTCTCCCTGGCCCTACCATGATACTGCTTCTTCTCCTTGGTTCTCATCTTCTTTAGACTATAGTCCTCAGGGCTGGCCAATTTCAATGGGGTCTGGCCAGCCCCGGTGGTCTCAGTTTCTACCTCCTGTTCTTATGGACTAATCTTGAATCCTAACATGTTGTTAAAAAATAAAGTCATCCAACATATTTCCAAAACATATCATGTCTCCTTCTCTCCATTTGCTATCACTTCTCCAGGGCATTGCACTGATTCAAATGCCATAAGTGACATCTCTGAAGTATGGGGAAACAGAGCAGAGCCTCTCAGTCATCCAAAAAGTAGTAAGCTATGCTGAGTACCATTTTTATGGCAAATGTATCGTAGTGTTCCTATTCTTTGGGAACGTGATGGATGAATAATACATGTGGTGGTTCATTATTAAGTAAACTATTTGATGAGCCACGTAAGAGATCATAACAAACTAGCTGAAGCAGGTGAGCCCTGCTGGGAGACCTGGAGTGAGTGAATAATAGTAGGGCGTTGGGTTTTGAGTTGCTTAAACCCAGAACGAGCAATATTTTATTCTGAGTCTAATTTACAAGCAGTTGTTGATTGAAACCCTGTTGCTAGTAAAATTGGATGGGAGCTGGATACCTGGGCCCAATGGAAGGAGGGAGAATTTTCATGGTATACTCTCGTGTATCTTTTGAATTTTGTACCATGTGACTGTATTTTATCTAGTTGATACGGGAGGATGAAAGGAAAGAAGGAAGGGAGGGAGGGAGGGAGGAAAGAAACTATTAATTATGGGGAACAATACATCAATTAAGTAATATTTCTAAGTGACATGCTTACGTAAAGCACTTTGCAAAGCTCTTGGGGATAACCGTCGATAGTAAAAGGAGCTTTTCAGAGATTCCTGTATGCTAGTCTTTAGGGAAATGATCTCTAAACCTATCAAGAAGCCCATAAACTGGGCATTGTTATCCTCAGTTTGCAAGTGAGGAAATGGAAGCTGTTAATGGTAGAACTGGGAGTTGAACTCAAGCGTGTCTGACTCCAAACACTGTGCCATGCTGCCTCTCCGACAAAGGTACAGCGTAAAGGATCCGTGAATATTCTCTAGGATCAACCAGCTGGTAGGGGAAATGTGACTGCCACCGTCCAGGGTTCCTGACCGCTCAGCCCCGTGTCCCTTGGCCTTGTTCTCTCCTTCCCTTTGTCCTCTTTTTTTTTCATGGTCATCTGGAGCGGTTGTGTCTCTCAAGATACTTTTCCTTCCTTCCATCCATCCATCCACTTTTCCCTCCACCATCCATCGACCCCTTCAATGTCATTGAGTACCTGATATGTGTTAGGACTGGACCAGATGCTGGGAATACAAAGTTGAGCAAAACTGGACATGGTTCCGGCCCTCATGTAGCTTAAGAGGAAAAGAGGCTTCAGTGTATAAATAAGCTTGGGGAACTGCAGACGATATGCATCCATCCTTTTTGGAGGTCCTCTACCAGGTCCTCTAAAGCGGGCCCTGACGTGTCTGGTGGTTAAAGTTTAACTTTTAAAAAAAACTTCTTGAATATGTAATCATGGTCCCCTCTATTTTTATTTTATTTGCTTTTGTTTTTTAAAACCCACAGAAGGCTCATTAATAAGACTCAACAGAACTAATGTCTTAACAAAGGTATATTTTGGAAATAATGACCCTGAAGGTTTCTTTCCCAAATATACAGTAACTCCATGATTTAACGTTCAGGCCACTACAAAATAATATTTGAATTTAAACCATGGGCTTTAGTCCGAAGAAGAAAGGTGAGGAATTTTAGGCACTATGACATGTCCTGTAGTATAATCATTTGGGGCAGCAGAAACCTTTATGTGTCTCTCAGGTCTTATCAGGTTGTTGCTTACTATAGCTGTTGTAAAGTTTGGCCCTGAGATAAACAGCAACAATAACAGAAAAGCAGCAATAGAAGAAATTGGACAAGAGCATAATGGAGGAGAACAGAAATGGGAAGGAGTTGCAGTAAAGTAAAGATGACATAAGCAGGATGGCCGGGTGTGGTGGCTCACGCCTGTAATCCTAGCACTCTGGGAGGCCGAGGTGGGAGGATCTCTTGAGATCAGGAGTTCGAGACCAGCCTGAGCAAGAGTGAGACCCCATCTCTATGAAAAATAGAAAAATTAGCCAGGCATCGTGGCGCGCACCTGTAGTCCCAGCTACTTGGGAGGCTGAGGGGGGAGGATGGCTTGAGCCCAGCAGTTTGAGGTTGCAGTGAGCTGTGATGACACCACTGCACTGTAGCTGGGGCAACAAAGCGAGACTCTACCTCAAAAAAAAAAAAAATGATATAAACAGGAGATTGTTAAAAGCAGCCAGAATGATAAATACTGTAGGGCTGAGAGGGGCCCTTCAGAAGCTCACAGTCACTTGAGAACATCCAAGAGAAGGTAAACCAAGCCTCATCCGGTCCTGGGAGGGCCAGTCAAACTTGGACCACATTCTCTGAGGTCAGGCAGAAGGATTTTTGATACTATCCAATTTAGCACCTACTTATGTGCTGCTTTGCTTGGCATTTAGTCATTTTAGTTTCATAGTTGGGAGCCTTGACTCCCCATAGAGGGGGAGCTGTGGGCTGGGTAATCCCCCTCCAAAAGATCAGGTCCTAATATCTGGAACTTGTAAATGTTACCAGAAAGGAAAATAGTCTTTGCAGTTGTGATTAAGTTAAGGATATTGATGTGGAGAGATTATTTTAGTTTACTTGGGTGGGCCCTAAGTCCAATCACAAGTGTCCTTATGGAGACAGATCTTCCCACAAAGCAGATATGAAGACAGAGGCACAGATTAGAGTGATGTGGCCACAAGCCAAGGAATGCCAAGGAATGCCAGTGGCCACCACAAGGTTGAAGAGGAAAGGAACAAATTCTCCCTCTGAGCCTTTAAAGGGACGGTGGCCATGCAGACAACATGACAGAATAAATTTCTGTTGTTTTAAACCACAGAGGTTGTGATAATTTGTTACAGAAGCCCTGAGTAACTAATACAGTTGTAAACTTTATGAGGGACAGAACTGTGTTTTCTCTGTACTTGGCTTCTACTCAGTATGCAAGCTTTTGCACATAACGGCAGTCGAATACCTGAGTACTTGAACTGACTTCTTCACTGGTTCAGAGGTAATTGGAAGAGAAGTGAGACCAGCAAGATCTGAGCATTCATTTGCAAAAGAAGAAATTAATTCCCCTGAGGCTTTGTCCCTTATGAATTTATTGCATTTTGAAGCTTGGATTTACACCACCTTTTAATGTAGCAATTCCTTTGCTATGCTGGAATATTAATATTAATAATACCACTAAGAAAACTTCATCTAGCAGAACAAGAAAAGCAAGTCATTCAAGGCAGTGGTTTGATGTCTTAATTAGATACTACCTTGATGCCTACTTTCTCTTATTTTGCACTGACAGTTTCTAAATGACAGTGTTCTGGGATTTCTGGATCAAACACAAAATGTCTTCTGCTCAAATCTTCCATGAAATGTAATTTTGAAACTGTGAACTTGGTTCTTAACTCAAGCAGAACCCTTAGTGTATTTACTGGGACTTCAGCTGAATGGGAACTGTGGGATCATGTTCTTTGGGAAATGTGAACAGTTTGTTTTTATGTGAAGGAAGCCACAGAAAAGTGTCTGGGATTTTGGCTCACTAGACTGGTCTAGTGGTGAACATTATTCTTTCCAGTATTATGGCATTTCTTATAGGCATTTTGTTTTTTACCTGTAGGGAGACAAGTTCTCCTCTAGACTATTCATCTAGGAAGCTCAGTTACATTGCAAAGCCAAGTAGGAATTAAAGTAAATTGCTAGAACATTTTACCCCTATTGTTAAACTAACAGCAAAGGAAAGGGAAGTTACATACCATGCAGCACTGTGGTTAATGTACTGATGATTTTGTTTTTGTTGTTATAGAGAGCACAGGTAGGGGCTTCTTTACAGGTTTACTGCAAGATCTATTTTTTTAAGCACAATTTTATATTATTGCCTGATGCCACATAGAAATATTAATATACTACCAGAGTTTTTAAGATTTAGTCACGCTCACTGTTTTTAGTGAGAAAGTCTAGCAGGTATTTACAATACTATGGCTAAAGTAAAATCACAGTTAATCTCCACTTTGGCTTGGCAGGTGAGTGAGGATTTGATTTGAAGGAGACCTCTTCCCTTCCCCTCCATTGAATTGAACTTGTATGTGACATTATAGTCTGATTAAGGTTGATATTGACATTAGATAGTTTAGCTTTAAGTCAACCCACTTCACATGCCCAATTAGTGAAATTCTTGGATCATTGTTAGCACCATTGCCTTCTCTCTCACCATATTTAAAATATGTCCCAATGCCATTTAGTTTTTACTATTAATAGCTACAGCCTTATTACCAAAATATTGAGTAGTATGATTGGAGCATTGTCTAAAAGATTCCATATGAAATTCTCTAGAGACAGGCCCATGTACCAGACATTTTTGCCTGGAACATAGCAGTTGCTCACTAAATAATTATTTATTGACTGAATGAATGCGTGATCCAAAGATTAAAATAAAAGTTTTGATGTCAGCAAAGCCTTAACTAGCAATTTGGGGGTCCTGAGCTCACATGTCAACCTAATAACTCATCTTCAGGTGCACGGAAGAGTGTTCTTAAACACTTTATTCAGTGCTGTCCAGGAGAACTATAATATAAGTCACAAATGTGAGCCACATATGCAATTGTAAGTTTTCTAGTAGCTACATTAAAAAAAGGAAAAAGAAACAGGTGAAATTATTTTTAGTAATGTATTTTATTTAACTCAATGTATTTAAAATATAATTTCAATATGTAATCAAAGTAAATGTTTATTTATCAAAATAAATGTATATTTACATATGTACTTTATACTATGTATATTTTATACTTACAGTACATCTCAATTTGGCCTGGTCTTACTTCAAATGCTCAAAAGCCACATATGGCTAGTGGCTACTGTATTGGACAGTCCACATTCATACCATCTGGAGGCTCCTATTTTAAGAAACTATTTTTGCTAACTAGATGTAAAACTCAGATTTTATAAGCTATTGGGTGTGATACATGTGTTGTCCTATCAACGAAAACAAAAATTACACAATTTAAAAAATTTATCATTTTGAGATTGTGTAAAAAATATAATGTCCTCTAAATTTTAGGGGCTATGGCAAAACTTCATTGCTCTGAGATTCAGATTTTCTTTTGTGTTATTGTGGGGCAAGTTACTTATCCTCTCTTAAGCCTCAGCTTCCTCTTCTGTAAAATGGGGATAATATTTGTCTCAAGGAGTAGAGATAATATTTGCACAGGTCTTAACTCTGAAAGATTGAGTATTTATTGTTAGCTGTAATTAGTTCTTATTTAGTATTTTCCTTTGCACACAAAACTCCAAAAAAAAAAAAAGGGTGATATCTTCCCTATAGATGCTAGTCTTCTTTTCATAATATTTTTTTCCCAAAGGCAGCTTCCCACTGTGGCAAAAACTTGCTGTGATTATTGGGTGAAAGTGAGATAATTGGCATTTTGTTTAAATCAGTTCAACATGGGCTGCTTCTGGAAGCTTATGCCCAGTGGGCCTGCGGAGGATGCCAAGGAAACAGAAGAAGGAAAACTTGGTGGCCTTAGTTAACTTTTCTGAGGTACTGAGCTAAATTTGGAGACTCCATTAATGCATTTCCATTAAACGTGTATTAATATTAAGCCACATCTGCTATTTAGCTGGGAAAGGTGATCATGGTAGAGAAATGCTTGTAGACATATCTAAACTGTTCATTCTGCATAAGGCCTATCCAGCTCTCTGCTCTTTTCCGATTTCATGAATTTTGGGAACATGAAATTTATGGTAGCAATATGTTTTTAGTCATTGTTTACCTTGCTTTGGGTAAGGGTGAGACAAATAATAAGAAATCACTGGAGATGTTTAGCTAAAACTTCTTAACAGTATCCTACCAAAGCTCACCTACACTTGGTCAAATACTTGTTTTTTTGTTTTTAGAGGATGTTAATACGTTTGGAGTATAGGATTTCCTCTGGTGCTTCCTAAGACTTTCTGCATAACTGAAAGACCTTTTCTTTTACCAGTAGTTGTTGATTCTAATTCTAAGTAAGATGATCTTCATGACAAAGAGCTGGTGACCCGAGGTCAGTTCTTGGGAACTTATTGTCTGTTTGCTGTTGCTTTCTCTCCTTTAATTGCTTGTGGAAAAACACTTATAAAGGGAAGGGATTAGTAACTTCAACATTACTTAACAAACTCCTGACTGACTCAGGAAGATAATTTTGATTATTGAGGCTGGTGTTGATTAAGGCTCTCTTATTGTTAATTTTTTTAAAAAAACCTTTGGTAGTATTGACCCATACATGGTTGGATTTTGGAAAAGAATTGTTAACTCCTTGGTTGAAAACAGAGCTCTAAAATGTTTTTGTAAAAGCAACATACCTTTTGCTGAATATTATATTTTCCAATAAATTAAACATAATGCTTTTTTGTTTTTCATTTTTACATGAATTGGAAAAAATACCCCCAAAATGCACAAAGCTGGCCCTTATATTTTTATGTTGCACAATGTGGATAACTGTTTAGTTGAAATAGACATTCATTTAAATGGAGAAAATGGAGAAATTTTTAGAAAAATGTTGCAGTTAAAATATTTGGATACTTGATGGTGAGTCAAGACTACTCTGAATGGAAGTGGTTTCCCTTTCTCTTAATCATTTGTTGTACAAACTATAGATTTGGCTTGTTTTTGAATAGGAGGAAGTTGGCAAGCCTAGTGTATTTTCTTTGAGGGAGATTCCTTTGAGGGGCTCCCTTTTGCTCTGAGGTCGAGAGCGTTTGACATCTTTTCTTGGTCATAGCTCACCTTAATGGAAATGTTTGAAACTCTTCCATGAGAGAGAATACATTCTGGGTCTGATTTTGCTTTGCACTTTGTCCTGTGTAGAATGCTTATGGGAAGGGAACCATCTCTGCAGAACTTCTAGAACAAGTTTATATTGTGGTATTGAAGGAGATGGATTGGATGGGTGCATGTTTTCCTTCTGTGGAAAACAAGATAATCACTCTGCAGGGTTTCTCTGAGTCTGGAAGGTATTACAGCCCGCTTAAAAGAAATGAGATACCTGTAGTTTATTTGGGGGAAGAAGAAGAAGGAAAAGAAAAGAGCTGGTGACTTGAAAATAGAAAGATGTGCTTTTTGTGTATCTGCATACAAATCTGGTTTTTCCTTTATTTTGTTTGTAAAGAAACCTAACAGGTATGAACCACTTCTTCATCTCGTAATTGTGCTTTTAAAATCTTTGTTCCAGCTTTGTTGTGACAATGGTTGGAATAGAATAATTTTCCTCCTTGGACCTGAGCTTTGTTAATGATTTGGTAAAAAAAAGTCTCGTCGTCGGAGAATCCAAGAGGCAGGTCTAGTTGATATTTGCGAGGCTAGGAAATATTTATTATGTGAAATATTGTTCTAATGATGGGTTAGCAGGAAATCCTGGGATAAGATAATTTCCTTCATGACTAATGAGGAGATGTATCTTAATTACTTTTCTAGAGGGTTTTTTGTTTTCATTTTCTGATTTCTGATCGTAGATTTGAGATTCATTTTTTAAACTAGATGATGATGATATTGATATGAATGTTTTCTTTCTAGCTTAGAGATACTTGGTTTATTTAATAAGTTAACAGGGTTCCATTCTCAATAACAGCTGTGAGTACAGAGCCCTGGGCAGCAGCCATTATTGAGCCAATAAAGCTTTATTTGCCTGCTCTTAAAAGCTTGATTCGAAAGCCGTGACATTGGAGTGGACAAAGATATTAAACACAGAATTTCAAATATTTTTCTTTGAAATGATGCGAAGTCTGGTTTACTTATTGGCTATGAGCTGTAAAAGCATTTTTGTTGATGTTCACATTGCTCAGAGATGTTCATTCCAGAATAGGTTCTTGGATGGTGAGAGAGGAGAGGGTGGTTCTTTCCACCAAATCTGAATGACTTGCCCGACGGGTAAATTACAGGGCTTGCATAGAGCCTTACCCTACTATGCAGACAGTGCCCCTTACTTGCCTTTCTGATTTGGGTTATCATCCAAGTAGGATCAATTTTAAGGAATATTTCAGATTAGTAAAATTGAAATGTCCCTGAAAGGCTTGGTTCTTCTACATTTTATCATGAAGAACTAGTAAGGTACCTACGTTTTTGAGCACCAGAGACTTGCAATAGGATGTCTTACAAATGTTGAATACTCTATAAATATTTTATGTATTCTGATGCTAAGGATTTTGTAGTTATCACTGCATACAGTATAAGAGTGCAAACTCCATGATTTATTAGGTTTTCCTGGACACGTAGAAGAGATGCCACAAGGCACAGTATTGCCTTCAGGAAGATCCTGGCTTCTTGAAGACAACTCTGTACTGTAATACTGTTGTCATCTGGCTTAGACAGTCTGTGTTCCTGAAATAGAAATTCTGTAGCAGGAGCACTGCATTAATTTTGATTAGTGCTTGCTTATACATAATTGAATTTACAAAACAAATTGGTAAAGTTAAGTCTATGCAAATTTTTAGAATAACTTTTTTTTTTAACCCCACTCCTCCCTGTTTCAAGAAAGGACAACATGGGAGTGGGCTCTTGGCCAGTGTTTGAAGTAATGGAGTGTGCATCAACTCCTTGCAACACTGAAAGCTTTTATCTTGTAGGCAATTGGGATTCTTCTGTGTTGTATTGGGTGGTATCTGGGAATGTGTGATGTCCTCTAATTCTGTACTATTGAATATTAAAAACATGTGTCTGTGAACATTTTAAAATGCTGCAATATAGACTCCTCATTTGGCATACCAATACTGGGTGTGTGGACGTGTAAGGGTCTCTGGTTAGTTAAAGGTTCTGCCATTTCTAGGACTAACCAAGGAAGATGTAGTTGGTTGTGAATCACTTCTCCCCATGCTGAAATGGCAAGCTTCTGTTTTATAGCACTGAAGATTCAGTCCCACAGAGTAGTCGCTGTTCTTAGCATCAGTATTTTTTGCCTCCATCAACTTGCTGATACAGCATTTGTGTAATAAAAATGGACCTCTGTACCTCTTTAAAGTGCTTTAGATTTAGACAAATTTATGTTTTATCAAAAGGTTAATCCTGACAAATTATTGTAAATGATTTCTGGAAGGCCTGCTACAGGTGCAGTTGAATTAATTCTATACCGTGCATAGCTGGATGTATATTTTAGGAGAGATTTACTGCATTTTCTGTGGTTAAAAGTAGAACTAGATGACTAGGGATGCTCAGTAAAGCCACAGTGGGACCAGGATCTTGGCCCTACTGTGCAGATAAATGATATTCATAAAAGGTTAAATTAGAGCTTTAATACTCCTCACTGCAGCACTCTGCCTCTACCTTTAGCAAAGAGAGAAAATGAAAAGGAGGGAAAAGTCACAAAGACAGAAAAAAAAAAGATAACACTAAAGTAGTGTCTTTGTGGCTTCCCCCCCCTTTTTCATTTTCTGTTTTTGATGGGAAGGTCAAACCTCCATTCATTTATCTTCTGGAAAGAAGCATTCTTTGTGTTTTCACGACAGGCACTTCTACCCGTTGTTTCTAGAAGCAGGAGGACCTTTTCATTTCTCTGGTTCCTGGGTCACATAGATGCAAAGAGAAGGTGAAACAAACGTGGTTCTTGGGAGAGGAATGTAAATTAGTGTTTCAGACAACCCCCCCACCCAAAGTATTAAGCGTATACCTGCAGGAGTGGCTTGATAAATGGAACAGATAAATTCAGCAGATGCACCCCTGCCTTAGAGGAGCTTATACTCCAAGATACACACGTGACATGTAACAGCAAATCATGAACAAGTGCCCTGAAGTTTCTTAGCTTTCCACAATGAATGATGTCTTAACAAAAAACCACAGATTGGAGGGCTTAAACAACTTAAATTAGTTTTCTCACAGTTCTGGAGGCTAGAAGTCCAAGATCAAGGTGTCATCAGGGTTGGTTTCTTCTGAGGGCCACAAGGGAAGGATCTCTTCCAAGCCTCTCTCCTTGGCTTGTAGATGGCCGTCGCCTCTCTGTGTCTCCACGTTGTCTTTCTTCCTCTTTTTGTGAAGATACCTGTCATATTGTGTTAACAACCACCCTGAAGACCTCTTAATTACCCTTAATTACCTCTTTAAAGTCTCACCAAATACAATCACATTTTGAAGTATTGGGAATTAAGACTTCAACATATGAACTTGGGGGGGTTCCTTGGGGGGGTCGGGGGACACAGTTAAGCCCAAATAACAAATGGTTGCACTTACGCCTTGATAATAACATTCATATCTCCTTTCTCATTTCCTTGAACTGTTCTAACTATCTAAGAAGCCAGAATTTTCAATATTTTGATGTTTCTCTTTGATTTCTCTGTGCTGATTATCTGGAGATTATTTTTAGGGTTTTGAAAATTTTGAAGTTCTGTGATAGCTCTCATCAGCAGCTCAAATTTGATGATATCACTTCTTGTTTTCTGGTTGTTTTTATTGGTCTTATATTGAACAGAACAGTGAGTAAAAACAGGAAAAAGAAAACATTTGAAGTAGGAAATGTTGGCTCAGTCCTTATAAAGAGCATCATCATCATCATCAAACATTTAAGAATACTTGCCATGTCAATCATTGCAGATGGTTCTGAGGTCAATGGAGTGATTTTTTTTCAGTGTGTCTGCTGAGCTAATACTTCTTGGGCAAAAAAGAAAGCATGAGAATATCATCTCTTGGGTATATTTTCTCATAAACTTTTTATTAGGTATAATATACATAAAGAAAAGTGCATTAATCTTAAGTGTACAATTCAGTGAGTTATCACAGAGTGAACTCTTTAGATCTGGAATATTGATAGCTCCCCTTCTACCCCTCTCGTTTACTGTTCTTCCCAAGGGTAATGCCTATCAAGACTTTTATCGTCATAGATAGAAGTTTTATACAGTTTTCCATTTATATAAATGGAAACATACACTGTGTACTTCATTGTGTTTGGCTTCTTTTGCTCAACATTTTGTATGTGAGATTCAACCATGTTGCTGAGTGTAGCAATAGTTTATTCTCATTGCTGAACAGTATTCAATTGTTTGAATATACCACACTGTGTTTATTCATTCTACTATTGGTGGATGTTTTTGATTGTTAGGAATAGTGCTGCTATGAACATTCTTTTTTTTCAAATTTTAAAATATTTAATTGACAAATAAAAATTGTATATACTTAAGGTGTTCGATGTGATCATTTGATATATGTGTGCACTGTGTAATGATTATGAACATTCATATAAATATCTCTCATTGAACATATATATGCATTTCTATTGTAGGATAGGGCTGCTGGGTTATAAGATACATATTCAGCTTTAGTAGATACTTCCAAAGAGTTTCTCAAAAATGCCTGTAGCAATTTACATTTCTATCAGTAATGTATGAGAGTTCTCTGTTTGTTACCACAACTGTGCTAATACTTGATAGTATCAATTTTTAAATGGGGTAAGTAGTGGAATGTCATTGTGATTACATTTTAAATTTCTCTGAAGACAAATGAATTTGAGTATCTTACCTGTTTTGATCGTTCACGTGTCCTCATTTGTGAAGCTGTTTAAAGTGATCATGGTCACCGACCCATCCCTTATGTCCTTCAAAAGTCTTCTAAGTCTTAAGCAGATAAATAATGAATTGATCTTTCTGCACCTTAATGCTAGGGTGAAGGGTTGGTTTGTTTTATACTTATTAATAGAATCCTCGCTCACTCTCAGAAGTATCCCAGTTTGGATGATTAATTTATGGTCATCCGATTTATTAATAGACCCATCATCTATTGTGCATTATTTAAAGCTTTTCTATCTGAATCACTCATTCATTTGTTCTGTCGTTGCTGAGCTCTTATTCTGTGCCAGGTAGTGGGATAAGCACTATGGGTATAAAGATATATAAGGCATCCCTAACCTTAACATTTTAAGTATTGTGGAAGAAACAGATTATAGAAAAACTGTTCTACCTGATTTAATCATAGATCTATAATCATAACTCCGAATTCCAGTAGAGCTGGATTTCTGCAAGAAGAACATCTATGTTAATAAAATGATTTGTTACACCCAATAGCTTATGTTGGTGATTTATGATATGTTTTATGCTACTAATAGTTACTTAGCAATTCTGTTTGGTCTGAATCACTTAGAGAGTTTGTTGTATGTTTTCCTCTAGCTTTGTGAAGGCAATAGTTTAAAATATACCCCTTTTGGCACTCTGTTTGCCTCAAGATCTTAATCTGTGTTGTATATATATGGCCCAAGAATTCAGTCATCAACAGGTTCATAGAACTCATGTTTTGGACACAAATTTTAAACCTTTGAATTATGGATGGGAAACTTGCCTTGAGTTGAACTGAATGTGTTTTTAAAAAACATCTTTCTGGTCCCTATGTCTTCATTCAATTGAATCCACCTGTGTTTAAAAGGCCATCTAATATTGTCTCTTACCCAGCCAGAAATACTGCTTTAGTTTAAGTGTGCCTTGTTTTCACATCTGCCCAGGTGCTCAGGTATCACTGTGCTCCCCTGTATGATTGAACCATAAACATTGTTTTGGAATTGTCTGTTGACTTGTTCACCTTCTAGATCAGATTGTCATCACCTCAAAATCCTTGGCCCCTGTCATGATACCCGACACAGGTTAGCTGTTCTAGTCAGTAAATGCCTTTTGAATGAATGAGAATAACCAAATGTTAGAACCCAAACACACACTCATTTATTCTTTCTTTACACATGTAATTTCCAAGAAACTATAATATGCCTGGCCCAGAGCTAGGTGCCAGGGATGGGTCAGTGTACCCCAGAACAGACATGGCAATAGCTCCAACAGGCTTCCGGTTGGGGAGTAAGGAACAGATGATAATTAAGGCATCACACAAGGTAGTGTTCAGTTACAAATTGAGACAAGTGCTTTGAAGCAAAAGGGCACATGACAAATAAGTGTGACCCAGATTTTGGGGGCTGGGAAAGCTTCACAAAGAAAGTGCCATTTAAGAAAAAGACCTGCATGATGAACAGGAATTAACTAGAGGGAGGGAGTGGGAGATCCGGGAAATCATCTCAGGCTGAGGGAACTGCTGTGCAAAGGCTCTGTGGTGGGAGAGAACACAGTGTGCTGGACCACAGAGATTTTTAGAAAAGACACCATGGGAGACAGGCCAGAGGCAGACTATTCATGGCCTAGTAGACCTCATTGAAGATGCTGTGCTTTATCTTCAGACCAATGGCTTGCCTTTTAAAGGTTGTAGGGGAAGGTATAGGAATACTAGGATCAGATATGCACTTTATAAGGATTACCCTGTGCTAGGAACTAGCTTATTATTTTGCAAATGTAAATAAAGAGAAAGAATCAAACATTTATTCTTACTTTGCTGTCTAACTTATATCTTACAGCAACCAAATGGCACATGAAGAGAATGTTCTCTATAATAGTGTTCTAGCTAATACATGAGTGATAGGATACCACCATTTTTTCCCATCCTTAATAAGTTATGTATCTAGGCAATAATCAATAGATGTTAACTGTACAAAAAGAGACAAGCAGACAAGATTCCTGGAAGTACATGATATCACCATCTGGTAGACTTGTCCAAAAAAAAAAAAAAATCAAACCTGAATCTGACCAAGCTCTAGACCTGACTAGCATATTTGCAGGAAATGAGAGGTCAGAGGAAAGCGCTTCCCACAATCACATCCAGATCCTGGGAAACTCCAAAGGACAAACAACTTGGATTAGTTCAACAAAGAAATTACAAGGAGGGAAAAGAGGGATGGAGGGGAACATATAGATTAAAAGAGATTTACATAAATGTGTGGACACTATTTAGATTCCAATTTGGATATATTAACTATAAACTAAAACAAAACATTTTTGAGACACTTGGGATAATTTGAACACTGTCTGGATATTTGATGATATCAGGGGATTACATATTATGATTTATTCTTAAATCAGTTAGTGTAATTTTGCTTATGTTTAGATAACAGCAGAAAGATTCCCTATCTTTTAGAGATACATACTAAAATATTTATGAATACAATGATGTGATGTCTGGGGTTTGCTTCCAAGGTGGTGAATGTTGAAGCTAGGTGGTGGGTCAGTGGAAGTTCATTTCACTTTCCTTTCTGCTTCTGCTTAAGATTGACATTTTCCATTATAAAGAGTTTTGAAAAGTTATAGGAGAAAAAAAAAAGAGGGCACCTTTGGTTTGACTTTTCCTCTTAACTCCAAAATCCTTAGTATGTTTCAGTTGAAATTTTATCAGCTGATCACTTTTTAATGTATTAATATAGTAAAGGATTTTAATTTTATTATCTTAATATATTAGTGTATTTTAATCCCATTAGACTGATTATTTTTTTGAAAAAATTAATGCATGATAATTATGGAAAATTTGGATATTTAGGAGAAACCTAACGAAGACAGTTAACAGCACTGATAATGCCACCATCCTGGAGAGAGATATAGTTAATATTTCTGGGTGCTCAATATCATTAGGTTTATATACAAATTAAAATATAATTTTAATTATAAACTGACAAGTTCCCTACTTCTTTATTTTAGCAGTTCATTGTGACCATTTTCCCAAAGCATTAGGGGTTTTTCTATAAACAATTTTAGTTGCTGTTTAATTCCCTCTTGTTAAACATTAAATTTTTTTTTAAAAAAAATTTTTACTCTGTAAATGATGCTCTAATGAATAGCCTTATAAATATCTCTTTTGTCATCCTGATTATTTCTTTAGGGTGAATTCCTATGGTTAAATTGGTGGGTCAATGAGCATATATTTTTATAGCAATTTTACAGCCCTTCAAAATGTTGACACTGATTTGCACTCCCATAAGCTATTTATAAGCATGCTTATTTATTCTGTGCCCTCACCAATTCTGGATATTATCTGTAAAAATTTTTTGGCCGGTTTGTTGATGAGAATGATGTTAAATTGTTTTAATTAGCATTTTTCTGATTACCACTGCACTTGAACATTTTTTCCTATTTACTGCTCATTAGGCTTTCAATTACCAGACATATCCTTTGTACATTTTTCTATTTGTACATTCTTTTTATTTTTAATTATACATAGTCTTTATAAATGGATTACTAAGGACTGTATCATGTTGTTAGTCATGTTGCAACAATTTACCCTACATTCAGTGGGTATGGAATTTAAAAATTTCTGATATATAGATTTTTAAATATTTTTATGTGGTTAGATTGATTAATCTTTTTGTTCATGGAATCTCTCTTTGGTATTATAAAGCCCTTTTCCATCAAAATTATTGTGTGTGCCTATTTTTTCCCCCATTGTTTCATCTCTTTTACATTTGACTCTTTAATTTACATAGATCTCATTTTGCTATATTTCGTAATGTAGGGAGCTAACATTATTTGACCAATTGTCCCAGAAATTGAACAGTTCTTCCCTCTGTGATTTGAATGACTACCTGTCTCATATATTAAGATCTTCTATATGTGGGGTTTCTATACTCTTTCAATGATCTGCTTCCTAATCTTGTGCTAGTGTAGCAATATTTTAAGCCTTGCAAATTCATAGATTGTTCTAATATATAGTGTCGATACTTTTTTAAAAAAAATTTTATGCCATGAAAAAAATGTATTGGCTTTCCCCCCCCTTTCAGTCTTCCAAATGGTTTTCTCACCGTTGTTAATCTCATTGTTGTTAAGGTTCAAAAAGAATTTTCTTGTGATTTTGGGTGAGATGACATTAGACCTATTTGGGATATTTGGTATTTTTAGATTATTCATTCTTCTCATCCAGTAATGAATAATGTCATTCTTTAATGATGTTCTTTTGTGTTCTTCAGATAAAGTTTTGTATAGGCCCTGCATGTATCTTGTTAATTACTAGATATTTTATACTTGGTGATGTTATTGTGAATGGGATCACAAACATGTTAGAGTTTTATTGAGATATAATTTACATGCCATTTTTTGGGCTTAATTGCAAAGCTAATGTCTAGGCACAAAGCATACATCCTACCTTAATACCACATTTAGTTTTTTTCTTTTTCTTTTTTAGAAACAGGGTTTTGCTGTGTCACCCAGGCTGGAGTGTAGTGGGTGATCATAGCAGCCTTGAACTCCTGGGCTCAAGAGATCCTCTCACCTCAGCTTCCCCAGGAGCTGGGACTACAGGCACTGATCACCACACCAGCTGGTTTTTCTTATTTTTTGTAGAGACAAGGTATCCTCCCACCTTGGCCTCCCAAAGTGCTGGGATTATAGACGTGAGCCACTGCACCTGGCACCACATTTAGTTTTCTATTTCTTCTTTTTAAGGGTGATTCTGACCACCTCTTGTTGCATATTGTTTTTCAAGACAGGAAGCAGGATTATATAACGTGGAGATCTCTTAATTAGGCAAACGGAAACATAAACTCTGGTCTCTACTCTGCCATTAAATGACTGTATGATCTTAGGCAAATCACTTAACCTTGCTGGACTTTGGTTTTCTCCAAGGTTCTTTCTAGCTCTTTATTTCTAAATATATAATAAGTCCTCAAAATATTTGAGCTTCATAATTTGTGTTCTAGAGAGAGGGGAATCAGAATTTAAATGGTAGCATAGCAAATAAAATGTTACAGAAGTGAAATTTTGAAATGTATTTATGTTTCCTCCTCTTTCTATTTACCTGGTGCAGGCTCAACCTGGCATTTTAATTGTTCAGAGTATTGGCTTTGTATTCTAAGTCTGTCAAGCATGATTAAGAATAAAGCATGACCTCAGTCTGTAAGGATGTGTCACCCTCTATTTTAGATGTTAGTTTTAACACTTCTGTGGGGGCAAACACATTTTTATTTTAAGGCTTATTTTTATAACAAATGACCTAACTTTAGTATTTTGAACATGGAGCATTTTCATATTTGCTGTTTTCTTTGTACTGATAACAAGAAAAGAGTTCACTTAAATCTGAAACGTAATTTGAAATCTGAAATGCTTATTGATTATGGGAAAGAATGGAAAATTAATGACTTTGAGAATCCATGCCACAGTCAGATTGAGCAGAGAATATGCTCCTGGTGGGTACTTCGGATTCTGAACTTCCGTTAGTTGCTTCTCATTTCTACCACTGAATGTCTAACAACACTGTGTTCTCAGAAGTAACTGAACTTGCAGAAATAGCTCATGAAGTCATTTTCTATTTAAATGGTCTGCACTTTTTAGAATAAATACTCTTTAACTAGGATGATATTAATATATGTCTTTGACAGCAACTGCATTGAGAAGACAGCCTTTGTAAAACACTTTTGTCCCCCATCCAAGTGTGGGTCTTTTATGACAGATTGTTGTGTATCTGAAGGACTATTGTGTCAACAATGAGCACCATAATGAATCTAAAAATCTGACTCAATGGAACAAATGCATTTTAATGGCATGCATTTTACTTTAAAAGGATGTACCAAAATAGAGCAAGCCTCTGAAAGCAGGGCATTATTTTATAATGAAAGACTAATATATGGGTAGTTCTAGCTAAAGTAAGATTGTAACTGGGAATGGAAATTGACTTAGGGTGGATAAAATCACTCCTATCAGCAAACCACAAATGCTATAGGAGGGTTATCTGAAGTTGTACGGTACGGGAAGGGAAATTAAAATGGGTACAGACACCCAGGAATGTCCTTTTCTGAGATGCAGCAATAAGTAAGCATAAGACTTCCTGTGACACTCAGAGCAGCTTGTTCTGGCATTGCAAGATCACATTTATTAACTTTACTAAAATGCCACAGAAGGAATTCTGGAATAACCTGTTTCTTTCAATGATTAAATACCACTTATTTAGTGTGCTGTAATATTAAGGAAGAAAGGAGTAAGTTTGGAGAGTGAGATAAATTTCTAACATGTTTAAAATAGTGCTTATGGGGTATATTTTTAGAACTAGGGACCCAACTTCGCATTTAAAAGGTGGAAGTTATATAATAATAATTTTGTTTGGTATTGACATCACTGTACTTCTGGAATTGATTTTTAAGGACTGTATATTATTTGTATTTTTTGTAAGAGAAATTGTAATTTGTGAAAATACTGTGTAGTAGTACATTTTCTGCATTTATATTATTCTATTTATTAGAATGGCTATTCCAAGGTATTGGAAACCCTGCACATGTACGTTTATATACTAAAAAAATTGGGCATGTGATGTCAACCCGGGGATTATTTTTTTATTACTATCTGTGTGATCCATATAGTTTTTTGTATTAAATCTGCTGGCTAATACCAGCAACAATTCTATTCCATCAAAGGCCTCTTAGGAGGCTGAACCCCTTGGGCAAGATGGAATAGAGAGAACTGTAAGAAGAATATGAGTACTCGATTGTCACATAAAATATTTTATTTTCTGGGCAGGGTTTCCTGTTGACCCCAAGTCACCATTTATGTCTCTTTATTATCTACTCATTCTTGCTTCTTCAATGGCTACAGTGTTGTTTCAGGTTTCCTTTGTTTTTGATTTTTTCTTTTTTGGAGACAAGGTCTCTTTCTGTCCCCCAGGCTGGAGTGCAGTGGTGTGATCTTAGCTCACTGTAACCTCGAACTCCTGAGTTCAAGGGATCCTCCTGCCTCAGCCTCCTGAGTAGCTGGGACTACAGGCACGCGCCACCATGCCAAGTGAATTTTAAAAAATTTTTTGTAGAGATGGGGGTCTCCCTGTTTTGCCGAGGCTGGTCAGTGATCCTCCCACATTGGCCTCTCAAAGTGCTGGGATTCCAGGCAGGAGCTACCACGCTGGGCTTGTTTCAGGTTTCTTTTGCAAATTGCTTACTTCATAAATGCATGGTGCCGTTCTTTCCTCTTTCCTTCAGATGCCTCCTTTTGGCTATTGGCAGTCTTGCACAAGGCAGGGATGCCTTTTTAGAAATACCGTGTGATTTGCAACTTTTTGAGATGGAAGTCTGGGAAGAGATATGTAACTACAAGAATTAGAATAAGCACTGGTAATTGAGCACAGCCAAGGTGGATAGGTAGGTTTGTATGCATAGTGGTCTCCTGAGGAAGGTGCCTTACCCTGAAATGCAGGATGCAGTTTGGCACAAAGCATCTACATGGTTTACAAATTTAATATAGAACAGGAGCACTATGATCTTGAGCTGAAGGATGGTAAAGCTACATGTACATTTCCCAGCCTTCCAGGCTGAGGGGAATATGATCTACCTTTGAGAAAGTAACATGGAACAGCTACTTTGGTGCAAGAGGTGCATGCTCTTAGAGCGTTGCCGCATGCTGTCATTCCAACCAGGTTATAAACTATTTAAGAAAATGGCCTGTGTCCTGTCTACCTCTGCATTATCTGTGAAACGGTGCCTTCCATTGAAGCACAGATGATTGTGGCTGAATGAATTGAGCAGAGACTCAAATGCTTGTTGAATGAGAGAAAAAAGTGAAAGAACAATTCCCTCTCCATTCCAAAGTTCTTGAACTCTCTGCTCATCTGTGTTCTCTTATTTTCCCCCACTAAAAAGAACCATGGCATGGACAGATGACACAAAGAAGACATTCTTGTCAATTGGCACGAGACAAGAAAGGGCAGAGGTTAAAGAGAGAACAGGGAAAGTCCAGCTTTGGGGCTGAGGAGGCGTCCCCAGACTGGTCAGGTGGATGGGGAGCTTTGGGGGGGGTGTCACCAGCAGTGTGGGGGCTGCCCTGGGAGGTCATGTCTAGTTCTATGCAAAGCCCCAGAAGTGAGCTTCTCTTCACAGAATTCCAGACGATATTTCACTGAAGAGAAAGGAGTCTTTTGTTCTTTGGCAAACTGCACATTCCAGAGTCTAATTTGGAGAGGCCAGATTTGTGAGTGCTGGCAGGGTCCGTTTAAGGAAAAGCCGTCTTTGTTGAAAATGGAATAGGGCAAGGGTGAAAAGGTGAGGGGAGGCAGATGTCAGTTGCATCCCTTGCAGTATCCCATTATCTAAAACAGTGCAGGCATATAGTAAGCGCTTAATATTAGCTGTTGAATGAATGCTTGGTGACAGTCTTTGGCGTGTTACTTGTTACATGTGTTTCAGTAAAGGAATATTAAGGAAGTCGTAAGACTTTTCTGCACTTCTGGAGCCCCTCACTGAAGACTGTCAGTGTTCTCTCCAGAGTGAAGCTTATCACCAGGAAAGTCTGTCCTATTGGAAATGTACCAGAGTCCGCTTCCATAGTTTGTGTTTCTCTTTTGTACTTAAAGGAGATTTCAGATGCCCTTCAAATACGCTGCTAAAGAGGAACTCTTGCAAGGTGACCAAAACGTCAGTGCTGCCCATGTCTAGGTTAGACAAAGATAGAAAAGTGCTTCTGGCCATAGCCACTCCCTCCTAGGCTAAAACTACTCATTGGCACCAGAGACCTTTTCCTGTATTTAAAACAAATACTGTAGCCTATAATTTTGCACACTAAATTTGCCTGTATTGACATTGGCAGCAACTAACTCAGTCCCTTTTGCCAAAGCATTGTGCACCCACCCATGTGTAACGCAGGACGGTGGCACAGGAAATATTTCCAGCCTAGAGACATCATAAAGAGAGGATGTGCTTCCTCAGGAAGACAAGTGGAAACACCTGCTGTAGCAGTTCCCTAGCTCTTCTGGAGTATACCTTTTCAGTTGTTCAACTTTAAGTTCATTTGCTCAACAGTAGACATCTGGGCACCCTGCTGGGCACATTATGGGAAAATGAGGGGACAGGACATTTGGGAAACATTTATTCACAATTCAGCAAATATGGATTGAATGCTGATTGTGTGTTATGCACTCTCCTGGGTGTGGGGGCTGTGAGTATGTATAAGACACCCCCACACCCCCCGCCGGGTGCTCACGGAATTGACTTACTCTTCTCCAAGGGGAGAAACTAAATGTATGAATTAATTATTTTTTGCTAGGCTCTGTGCAAAGGTTCTTTACATACCTTATTTCACTTAATACTGAGGAAAACCCCGTGAGATAAATTTTATAGATGTGGAAACTCAGCCTTTGAGGATTTGGATACTCTGCCCAAGGACACTACTTTGACTCTAATAGATGCTCTTAGGTCCAATCCAAGTTGCCTCCCACTATGACACACCCCACACTCCTAGAAGATGCTGATGGACTCAATCATGGCGTGCTCTAGGTGAGGGGAAGCGCTCACCTAGCATTTTGAAATTCTCTAAACCAAAGTCCATCTCTATTATTGTTTCCTGCTGCTGACTTGAATGTTTAGTTACATACCTGACTGGGCCATAACGCTCTCTCCTCCTGTAGGGCTTGCTTGGAAAAAATCTTTGTTTTCTTGAGTCCCTGGTCAACCATCAGTCATTTTTCTTAGATATAAATGAATTAGCCTGATGTCAAGAAAGGATTCTTATTTTATTCCAAGAAGAAAACCTTGGAACTTAAATCCAAATTTTCTTTAAATTATTAAACATGAATGAGATAATTTTCATACTTAACTAAATATATTGTTTTTCTTTTTAAGAATTCAACGTTTGATATTATCTCAATTTGTTGCATTTCTCTAAAGTAAGTTCAGGCATGAATAGCTGTAAGTTTGTTAAATAGCATGTTTTGACCAAGTAATAAAACGCCAAGAATTGCTAGCAGTGATTCTTACCAAGAGAGTATTTCCTACTTCCACTACTCTACAGGCATCTCTCTCTCTTTCTTTAAAATTTTATTTTATTGTGGTCAGAACACTCAACATGAGATTTACCTTCTTAACAAATTTTTAAGTGGACAATATAGTATTGTTGACTATAGGTACAATGTTGTATAGCAGATCCCTTAGAACTTATTTATCTTGCTTAACTGAAACTTTATACTCATTGATTAGTAACTCCCCATTTTCCCCTACTGCAACCCCTGGCAGCCACCATTCCACTCTTTGATTTATGAATTTGAATATTCTGGATACCTCATGTAAGTGGAATTATGCAGTATTTGTCATTGTGTGACTGGCTTATTAGCATAATGTCCTCAAGTTTTATCCATTTTGTCTCATATTACAGAATTTGCTTCTTTTTAAAGGCTGAATAATATTCCATTGTGTATAAATATACAAAAATTTTTTAATCCACTCATCTGTCAATGGATGTTTAGTTGTTTCCATATCATGGCTGTTGTGAAATTCACAAGGAGCATGAGAGGGCTAATATCTCTTTGAGATCCTGATTTCAGTTCTTTTGGATAAATACCCAAATGTGGGATTGCTAGATCATATGGTGGGCCTATTTTTAATTTTTTGAGGAACTGCCTTACTCTTTCCCATAGTGGTTGTACCATTTTGCATTCACAGTAACAGTGTGCAAGTGTTCCAGTTTCTCCACATCTTTGCCAACACTTGTCTTTTGATTTTTTGGTAATAGCCATCCTAACAGGTGTGAGGTGATACCTCAGTGTGGTTTTGATTTGTGTTTCCTTGATGATTAGTGACTTCAAACTAGAAAGCTTCTGTGCGGTAAAGGAAACAATCAACAGAGTGAAAAGGCAACACACGGAATTTGGAGAAAATATTAGCAAACCACATATCTGATAAGGTGTTAATCTCCAAAATGTATCAGGAACTCCCACAGAGCAATAGCAAAAAAACCTAATTACCTGATATAAAAATGGGCTAAGGACTTGAATAAACATTTCTCCAAAGAAAACATACAGATGGCCAACAGGTATATGAAAAAATGCTTAATGTCTCTACAGGTATCATTAAAATCTTCATTCCTATTCTTTAGGAAATGAAAATCAACAGAATAGAGGGGAGCTTCATTCAAAATCGAGTTATATGTGCGTGCCTTCCCCTTGAGGGCATGGCGTGCCATATTTAATATTAATTACCCCTTTAAAAATAGACAGTCTTATCTGGGTTTTTAAAAAATGGTGGCTTCATTGGTCACTTTGACTTTTTCATTGGAAGGTAAAAGGAAATTGTCTTGCTTGCACACAATTCACAAACAGTTGTGTTGGGGCATTATTTCCAAACAGAACGGATCCAGCACATCAGTTTTAGCTGCAGTGTACTCTACAATGTGGAATTACCTTATGATTGAAAGGGTGTGGAATATTCTTTTGAGGACTGCCACACATATTTAATGTATATCTTGTTTTGTCTGGGGACTGCTGCTCAGAACTCTGCCATCTGTAGTGGGTGGCAACCAAATCTCAGTCTTGAAGAATTCATCTGTTAATTTTCTTTCTTTCTCTGACTTGATAACACTGTTGTGGTTACTTTTTCTCCCTCCCCAATCAATAACATCCTGTTTTCCACTATTACATCTGAAGTATATTGCAATGGTTGCAAGCGGTTACATTTTCATTTTGGAAATGTGATGGCTGGAAAAATCTGTCAGGAAAAAGTAGTAGGAATTAAGTCCTCCAAAGATGGGGCGTCTCTTCCAGATGAATTAGTGCTTAGGTGAAAGAGCAACTCTACCTGCCTACATTTTGCAGCGTTAGCTCACTCAGCCTACACCACCACTTTATAGATGAAGACCCTGGCTGGAGCTTGGGGGTGAAGTCTCCTGTCCACATGGGGCAGGTGTTAAGTTCCCAGAGTCCTGGGGCCTAACTCCACTCTACCTACTGCCTTTTTAAGCTTTACATTTGAAGGAGTATCAGGGGATTTTAGAAGCAGTGTCTTATTTCTCTTTGGATATCAGGAAAGATGTGTTTGACCAATGATAAAAATCACCCAGAATTTTCTGTGTGGCCCTTCTTTACTCACATGCTGGAGTGGAAGGTCTCACACAATGCCTGGACTTAGATCACAAATTGGTCTTTTGGCAAATGGGGGAAATCTCCCAAAAGGTAGTTTTCTATAAGTCTCTTTGTGTTCGTGTTTTTAATGCTTTGGTTGATCTCTAATGGAAACCACTTTTTTTTTGAGGGGGGTGGTTCTTACCTTTTACCAGCTCATTTCAAATTTAGGAAAAATAAAATAGCCCATGTTTGAAGAGTTGTGTGGGAATATTTCCTGGAAAGAAGTTTAGATGTTTAGGGAATGTGTTCTAAATTTGAGGAAGAGTGTGGTTTAAGATTTCGTGGCCTGGTGGAATTGTACAATGTTGGGACTGGGTTAAGTTAAATCTAGGCTGAGATTGCCAGTGGGTAAGCCCACCATGGGGCCATTTTCTCCATCATGATTTGGGCTCTGGGTTGTTGGTGGGGGCTGGGGCTGTGGTGTGCTGAGCTTCCCCTTCCTCCCATCCACACTGGCTTCTGCCTTGGGGCCAGTGTAAGGCAGTGGTGGTTCAGGCTACTGAACACAGTAGGAGGAACAGCAAAAATTCAGCACTTGGGACACTGAACCACAGTCTTATTCAGGGAAGTGTGTCTGTGCAGTTTGAGTAAAAATGCAAATGAGAGTTCATTTCCTTTTGCAAGGTGCAGTATTAGACTCCTTTTCACAGCAAAGAAAAATCCTTAGGTGGAGGTTATGCCGCAAAAGAATGGATTGAACTGATTTCAGTAGTAAGAGTGGGGCCAATCTTGTGGACAGTCATCTCTCTCTCTCTCCCTTCTCTCCTGCCCTCACCCCGTTCAAATCTATTCTATTAATCCATTGATTTTGCCTTCATAATATGTGTGTGTGTATTTGTGTACATTTTAATATAAGTGATATCATGTGTATTTGTATTAATTTCGTATGGCTGCTGTAACAAAGTACCATGAGCTTGGTGGCTTAAAACAACAGAAATGTATTGGAGAGCAGAAGTGCAGAACCAGTATCTCTGGGCTGAAAACAAGGTGTCAGCAGGACTGTGTCCCCTCTGAAGGGTCCATAGAAGGATCTGTTTTTTGCCTCTTCCAGCTTCTGGTGTCTGCTCTCATTCCTTGGCTTGTCGCAGCATTGCTCTTATCTTCAAGGCGAGCACCTTCAGATCTCTCTCTGCTGCGTCTTCACTTTGCCTTCTTTTCTGTGTGTCTGTGTCAAATCTCCCTCTCTCCTTTCTTAGAGTGGTACTTGTGATTGTAGTTAGGGACCCCCCAGATGGCCCATTATAATCTCCCCACCTAAAGATCCTTATTTTAATCTTATCTGCAAAGATGCTTTTTCTAAATAAGGTAATATTTACAGATCCCAAGGGTCAGGACCTGGTATCATTATGCGGTCTCTTACAGTACCTATCATACAACTTGCTTTTCTTAAGTCTACAACATCTCTTCAAGATTTTTTTTTCCATATTAGTTAGCATAGACCTTTCTCATTTGATGTCTTTGCTGTGGAATATGCCCAGGATGGGTATTTTATATTTTGTTTTTAGGTTCCTAGATTGATGAGCAGTGTTTTTATTTTTTCCCCATTGTAGACATGCGGCACTGGTAGGTGAAGGGGCTCAGGTGATCCACACCGATTGATAATCTTTGTTACATCTCGGGTAGGGGATGAGTCCTTCATCATGTGTTCCTAGGGCTTTCTCCTTAAATAACCCCAAACCACTCTTCTCGCCCTTCCGGGTCATCCCGACTGCTGCTGTTGAAATATATTAAAATGCTCACCAGCTGCTTGACTTTTGGCATTTTTTTGTCACCTCAGTGCCTCAGGTGCCCCCTTTGTAAAATAGGTATAATCATAGCACCTACCTTTTGGGTTCTTAGGGGTTTTAGATGAGTTAATATACATAAAGCATCCAGAACACACCAGGCACACAGTAGGCACTTTACCAGTGTCAGCTGTTTGTGTTGTTATTGTTAACTGCTCAGTCCACCACCCACTCCCAAAGAAAAACTCTCAAATAGCTGGCAGCGATTATGGGTTAATGTCCAGCGTGTCTTCTCTGTGGGTGCTGATCTACCCCAGCAGCCTGCCTTGCTGGGAGGCCCTTCTCCCTCTTTGAACTGCTTGGCCCTACTCACCTGGACTTCTTGCCTCCCACCTTCCTTCCCCTGCTGAAGTCTCTTTGCCCTGGGATTGATCCACGGACCATCTCGCCATCTTCTGAGTTTGGACGAGCTCATCTTTCCCTCTGTCACCTCCCTTTCCTCCCTCTCTTCCTTCTACTTTTTTCTTTTACCTTCTCTCCCTCCCGCAAACTTTTCTTTTTCTTTTTTTTGGAGACAGGGTCTCACTCTGTCGGCCCAGGCTGGAGCGCAGTGGCGTCATCATAGCTCACTGCAGCCTTAAACTCCTGGGCTCAAGCCATCCTCCCATCTCAGCCTCCTGAGTAGTTGGGACCACAGGCATGTGCCACCATGCCTGGCTAGTTTCTCTATATTTTGTAAAGATGGGGGTCTTGCTTTTGCTCGGACTGGTCTTGAACTCCTGACCTCAAGCCATTTTCCTGCCTCAGCCTCCCAAAGTGCTAGAATTACAGGCATGAGCCACTGAGCCTGGCCATTCCCCTTGTTTTTAATGCCCCAAATAATCAATTCTTGTTATTGCTTTTGGTTTCTTGTCAATGCTTATTCATAGTTCTCAAGGCAGAGCAACTGCTTTGTTTACTCTTGCTAGGTAAGCGTATTTCCTTCTTGCTAAAAGTTGGTAAATGGCAGTGTTTACATCTTTGTAAGTTTGAAATGTCTTTTTGCTGGCCTCATTCTTGAATGATAGTTCAACTGGGTATAGAATTCTATGTTATTTGCCCTGAGCACTTTGATGATGTTATTATATCATCTTTTTGTCTATATTGTTGCTAATGAGAAGTTTGCTGCTCTTATTATCATTCCCTTTTGTGTATGCGTATATATTTCTATCATTCCCTCTGGTTGTTTTAACAGTTTTCATTTGGTTTTTCCAGTTTCACTATGTTGTGTCTGTATTTATTTTTATTTATCTTCAGGACTTGATTCTTTAGTCTATTGATTCATGTCTTCCATCAAAACTAAATTCTCAGGAATTTATAAACATATACTTATGTATTTGTTTATGTAAATGTATAATTATAAAATTATATATAATACATTTGTAAATATACCCCATATATATATATACATGAGTATGTAAATTGCCTCTTTCCTTTTTTCCCTATACTTTCCTCTTGAAAGTTATTTAATGTATGATTGTCCTTCTCATTCTATCCTGTAAATCTTTTAATTTCTCTTTCATGCATCTTACCTTTATCTCTCTGTTTCATTCTGGGATATTTCCTTTGGCCCCAGCCCAAACTTTTTGTTATTAAAACAGCTTAAAACAATGGTAGGAGGGTCATGTGCTATTGTATGCATAGAGGGCTGGCACCTAGCTAGGTGTACACTGGAAAGACTGAAAATTTACTCCCCAAGAATAGCAGGCTGAGAGGCCCCTAAAGGTACCTCACCCTGAAGCCTGTGTAAGGTAGAGGGTGAAAAACTCACAAAAACCAAGCTGCTTAGCACAGTTAACTAGTGGAGAAGGCAATAGTTACAGCAAGAGCACAAACGGAGGTGTTTAGGGTGAAAATCTATAACACTTACGTTTTGCTTAATGATGTCAAAGAAATTTCTTCTTCATTTTACGAAAAAACTATATTACAAATTGTAGAAAATTCTACCAAATTCTTTTGATGTGTGCATGTGTATGAGTGTGCACAGATGCACATTTGTATTTTAAAATAATTTACTATGAACTTGCTAAATATAAAGAGTGTATCTTGTTAATCTTAGGGAAATATTTTAATACCACATATTTAAATGTTCTTGTGAAACACAATATATCATTTTTGAATAAACTCTTTCCTTTTTTTCTAATCCACTTTTCTCCAAATTTCCCTGTAAATTTTACTACTAATAAAAGGTGAGTTAAATAAGGCTCTGGCATTGTGATCTCTTTGTTCAAGATCTCGTTCACAGCTTTGTATTCAACTGGTTTTGTGTGATAAAGTCCTGCATGGTTAAAAAATTTTTTTTTATCCTCTAATAATTGGTGACACACTGAGGTTTTTGCAATTGTGTAATATCCAGAATTGAAAATTTAAGAAGTAAAGCTACAGTAGTATTCCTTTTTAAAATGACAGTTGGGTAATAATCCTTTCTTTTGGAAGCAAGTGAAGGTCTCTCTAAGAAGGGTAGGGTATTTCTCTGGGAGGCCAGGAGGCCGTTCTTGGGTTCAAGAACAAACACTTAGACATGAGCTTGTTGTTCTCCTGGGGCATTGGGGGAGAGTTCAGGGCAAACACTTGTCTTCCTTCCTTTCTGCCACCTTCCTTTCTCCCTACAAGGACCATTTTATGTCGAGCTGGTAAGAGTGGATAAATAATTCATATCATGGTGTCAGCCTCCTCAGAAACTCATAAAGATTTCTATAAGGGTTTGGATCCAAAATCTTTCTAAATTAAGCCCTAAGTTATTATGAATGTGAAACTAGGGTATATTTCTTTCCTGTGGTGTATGTGCCACTAATATTTTGAAGCAGAATGATTTGTGGATCTTTTTACTAGTGGTTGGTTCCTCTTCTGGGGTCTTAATGCAGTCGGCATGTAGGAAATGGAAAATTCTAGGCGTCTTTGCAACTGTTCCTAGATGTCTCTTAGGGACTGGATAAATTCAGTGGACAAAATAAGCGCTTAGTCTTTTGGACCTCAGTTTTCTAATCTGTAAAATCAGGAGATACGTTGAAGTTTCTTTTTAGCTTTAAATTCTGTAATTTGTTCTTTGAGAATTGGGTATAATTTATAATATTTATGGGAACTAAAGTTTAAGACGCTAAAAAGAAGTAGAAATCAGGTTTTCGGTCACAGGGTTTTTTCAGCCTAGTCTCTGCCAATCCAAACCTTGTTATAACTACAATGTGGCAAGATATGATGTCCCATTATTATTTCTTTCACTCAGGAATGCTTCAGCTGTATAGATCTATCAAAGCAGTTGTTACACTGCTGAGTTTCCCCATATCCATCAGAAGTAGAAAATCCATCACACTTTTGACTACTTTTTCCTCTCCAAGAAAATGATCTTTGAGAGAATGACATGTAATATAGACTTTACTATTCTTAGGGCATTGGAGAAACTGCATCTGAAATAAAATCAATACATGATGCAGTAGTTTATGTGCATTTAATATATTGAATGGTAAAGCATTGTGACTAAATACATGGCCCAGACGTACATAAAGTAGAAGGAGAGAATGCAGTCAAAATACTGGTGTAGCTACTGTGTATAATACCTAGCTGTGCTTCAGTTACCCCATATATCTCAAGTACTCTAACAGAATGAGGCAGACATATGAGAGGTTTAGAAAGTAGATATTAAGGGCTGGAATGTTTAAAGATTTGGTGTGTTTTTTTTTTCAGGTTCCATCCCACAATCTCAATTTAAGTTATAATGATGGTTAGCAGGCAATTTTAGAGTCTTCCCCTTCATATTTCTAGTTGATGAAATTAGACAAATAAAACAGAATTCTGTCTCAACTACGCACTGGGTATGAGATATGTGACTTTCATTTAATCTCTTAACCTTTCTGGGCTTGATCTTCCCCTCCCCCCAATCTTTACCCAAAGGTGAGGTTTGGCTGTGCTCCTATTATGCACTCTAGGTTAGGACTCCTGGGCTCAAGTGATCCTCCTGCCTTGGCCTCCTGAATAGCTGGGACCACAGGCACGTGCCACTGCATGTCCAGCTTATTTTGCACTCCATTTTATAGGTGTAGGCATAAATTATGTGTTGTTGTTTGCATCTTTTTAAGAGATTTCCTTTTAAAAAGAAGTTCTTTAGCAGTTTATATAGCGTGAAAATTTACTGGTCCTTGAAATTTAAAATAAATGGCCACTAACACCAAATGGGCACTGGGTCTTTTTATTGGTATAAATTCCTTTATCCGTTTCTTAATTTATTCTATGGTGTTGGTTTGGTTTTGAAAATTGAAATCTACATAGAAAACCATCAGTTTCATTAAGATTTTAAAATTTTACCATGAAATTATATATCAGATAACCTTAATTTACTTAATAAAAATTTAAACACATTGTTATTTCTCATTTTATTTGTGTTCTCTATATTTTTAAAATTAAGACTGTGTATTCTTCCCCTACATAATCCAGCTCTTGGATTCATGTACGTGTTCTAATACTTTTTGGTTTTCTATTTCCTTTTCAGTGTGATCTTTTAATCTCTCCTTCCCTTCCAGCTTTCCTTTTGTATTCCAGTGCCCCCCGTTCTGATGTAAGGTGGGATCGTATTCCCAGGTTGACCTGAAATCCACTGGGTGACAGCCCTGCCACGGCACAGCAGACCCGCAGCCGCCTTTGTAGTTCCTTTTCTTTTTCGTTCTCCTGGGGAAGGTTGTAAGAACTCATCGGCTTTTATGTCTATCAGTCTGTTTCCTGCCCATCTGCTATCTCCTGCCTTCAATTCCAGGGCCATGTCTGCTTATGGTCTCAGGGTTTACAGGCACCATCACTGTGTTGGCTTCAAAAGAGGTTGCTCCCCCCTTTATCACTGTAGTCCGAGCTTGGACATAAACCCTTCCCATAGTGCCTCAAAGACTTTTAAATTAAGGATATAACATTTAACACAACTTTATTAAAGGTATAGGGTACCAGGAGAGAATTATAGCACAGGGAATAACTTACAACCAGCTGTGAGGTATGATTGTTTTTGGACTCCGTAGGCCCAGGCCATCTGTAGGGTTTTATTTTAGGTTTCATGTGCTCCCGGGGTCTGCCTGCCTTCCATGGGGGTGGAAGTTCGTATCCCCCACCATTTATGAGCACCTGTAAATTAATCTCGACTCCTTAGTCCAGGCCGAAGTCTCACTAGACTCTGAGAAAAAAGGGAGCTTCTTCCTCAGTCTAACTCTTTTCTTCTTTTCCGAATCTACCTTTTCCCAGGATGACTGATGGAAAGAATACTCACTTCCATCAAAGGATTTTACAGTTTACCTGGAGTGCTATCAGCTTAATTTATAACTCCAGCCAGACACTCTCACAATGGCCCATACGTTTTTAGCTTTGAGTATACACTCTCACGGTACACAGACTTTGAGTGATCCATGAACCCCAAGAAGCTATGTGCAAAATTTTGTGAGTGTATGCCTTTTTCTGGGGAGGAGATTCATAGCCTTCATCAGATTATTAAAGTGGTCTAGCATCTCTCCAGAAGATTAAGAACCACGTTCAGTAGTCCAACTTCAGTGGTCCAGTAGAGGTCATTGCCTGAGGTCTGGATTTCTCATGTACAGCATCAGTGGTTTCATCCAGGTATGGCTTCACTGATAGTCCTCCTTCCATTAGTAAATAAAAACGGGGCTTTTATATCTTCTCCCCACATATCTGTGTCTCTGCTTCTGCTCTGCAAACAATTGCTCAAATGCAGGTATCTCCACCGACTAGTTTGCTGGAACCATATGGTCCAAATCCCTTCTTGGACAAGAAGCATTTCTCCAGAGTTGACAGTCTGCAGAGATGCATTTTGCCTGGGCTTTACAGCCACAGCCTGGTAACATCTTCATTTCATGAGGTCTTTGCATAATTAAACTGCCTATTTGGCTAGTCTTCCTAAGACCAACAAATAGTTTCTACCGAGGGTGTCCACCCGACTGCAGTTTTAAATGTGCTCCCGTCAGTATTTTAGAGATCTTAAAGCCAAGGTTTATCTAGATCTAAATTCTTTTGTTTGTTTGTTTGTTTGTTTGAAACAGAGTTACAGTCTGTCGCTCTGGGGAGAGTGCAGTGGCATCATCATAGCTCACTGCAACCTCCAACTCCTGGGCTCAAGGGATCCTCTTGCCTCAACCTCCCAAGTAGCTGGGACTACAGCGTGCGCCACCAAGCCTGGCTAATTTTTCTATTTTTAGTGGAGACCGGGTCTTGTTCTTCCTCAGGTTGGTCTTGAACTGCTGAGCTCGAGCCATCTTCTGGCCTGGGCCTCCCAGAGTGCTAGGATTACAGGGGTGAGCCACTGTGCCAGGCCGAGGTCTAAATTCTTATAATCACATCTACTCCTTTTTTTTAAAAAGCCTTTGCCAGATGGAAACTTCTCTGAGACACCTGCCCCAGGACTTGGAACCTAGGGGAGGAATGATGGCAGGGAAAGTTTTCCTTTTTCTTGTCACATCTTGCTCTAGACTTCTCTTTTTGTTTCTTGTTACACTTGGAAGTCAGTCATCTATCCTGGCTTGATGTTGGATTCCCCAGGTCCCTCCCAGGTCCCTGGACACTAGCATGGTCCCCTTTCTTTACTGAAATTGCTGGGCAGCTTAATCTGCATTATGATGAACTCAGTTTATGATGCCCGGCAATGAGTTTACTAAGTGTTCTTTCTCTTTTTGTGTGGGGGACTCATTCATTCTTCTAGGCAATGCGTGGGTGTTCATTCCTGTCTGGGCCTAGGGCTAGGTATAGGGGTGGGGATAAAGTCATTTGCAATGTTATTGTACCTTTGGAAATTGGGGACCATGGCAAATAGTCTTGAGATCTGTTGAGATAAAAAGAATGTTCAGGAGGGCTTTTTACTGGGCCTCTTATCCTGCCTCTGCCGTCCACCTCTCAGCATAACGTTTTAGTTTGAAATGGGATTGCTCTTTTGCCTTCATCAACTGATTTTCTGTCTCCTGTGGCCTTCCTTGTAAGAGGTGGGTGCTCGGGCTTGGAAAACAATCTGCTGAATGGTTTCTAATACCACTATTAAGCATGGAGAAAGGAAATTTGAAGGATGCAAATTTGGGTCACTGACCTGGCAGGTGTCCCATTTTCTCAGGGTGACATAGTTTCTTGCTCAGGTGCCATCACTGAAGGTTAGGGAAGACCTCTTACTTCCGTCACTCATGATGTAACTCAGGAGGTGATTATAAAACGGGGTTTCCAAACCTGGCCACAGTCAGTGCAAGGGTAGAGAATGTCTCCAGATTATGTTTATGTCTGCTTCCTCTCTACTCCCCATGGTAATATTTCCCCCTCTATTGCTGTGTTTTCATTAGTATTTTATAGGAAGCTGGGAGAGAAGAGTTTCAGGCACTGTACTATTGTACCATTTCACCCCAAATTTTGAAAAAATTTTAAAATGATGGTTTCACATATTTGCAACTTGTGATCATTTAGTCATTAACAGGGAATTTTAACCAATTTAAAATAATGTCTTTCCTAATGACTTTTAGAGTTTGAAATTTCACATAAAATATAGAATTGGCAAGTGTCTAATAGAGTGTGAGATGAAAGAGTCTTTCAGTCTAGCATCAGCTTTTAAGTGTATCAGTTAATTATTTTATCATAGAGGATTTTGATAGTCCTCTTTAGTACTAAGAAATGTCCCACCTTGAACAGGCTTAAAATAATTATTTTACAACATTATTAATACCTTAATTTAAAACACAGAGTGTGTAAAGAAATGTGTTATGATAAACTGTTTTGTAAATTGGACCTTCACTAAGTTACACCGTCTCCCCTCGCTTGGCCACCTTCGATTAGCACATTGTAATCTATGTTCCAACGAAGGAGACAGTTGGCAGAGTTTTCAGGGCTAGGTGGCAGTTCTGGCTCAGGTTCTTGTGGCTGCTGAGGTTTACACTGACTTCCGAGATCTCACGGGGGTAGGACCAATGCTGCGTCCCGCACCGGGGTCAGAAGTTGAGCGATGTTGCCTTTGCGTTTCCCCAACAGGGCCTGTGC
Organism: Daubentonia madagascariensis; assembly: GCA_023783475.1. Lineage (NCBI taxonomy): Eukaryota > Metazoa > Chordata > Mammalia > Primates > Daubentoniidae > Daubentonia > Daubentonia madagascariensis. Next base: position 19,389,719 of record JAKFHU010001672.1, read on the forward strand.
TTTGTGTCTTTATTGCAGGTGCCTTTTCCTGGTAATTGTTTGAGCTATTGGTGCCCAGCCTTGGTCATTTAGATTCTTCTCTGCTCTCTCTCTCTGTGGCATCCTGGTGTGTTTAGCTGTTCTGTTTTTTCATATTCTTTCCTTTCCTCACAGCTGCACTTTAATGCATAGGGGACGGGTTAATACATTGTGTTATTAGACCTCCCCGATAAAACTTTGAATGGAGCAAAAGAGAGCTAGATGTGTTAGACAGGGGCCTAGAAAGGTTTGGTGATTTGCAAGGTAACCCAGCAGGTGGTCGCAGAGCTGAGACTAGTGGGGGTTTCTTTCACTAAGGGTGATGCTTACCCATGATTTCCTTCTGCTGCCCGTAGTTCTTTCCGTGTCTGGGCTTGTCGTCATACATGGATTCATATGAGCACGCTAGGTGCACCAAGAACAGGAGCATACACCCTCTGTGAAGTCTGTGAGTTATAATGTGGATTCTTGTTCTTCTTTTTTGGATTCTTCTTATTCTTAATACACTTGTTGCAGCATATGCTGAGAGTCTGTGGAACATTTTCAAATGTAAACTGTTGAATTATTCCAGGTATTTGTATTCATTACTACTCATAGTACAAATGCCATTCCTGTCCCTTAAAGTGTGCAAAGCATGGGAGTTTGAGTGCTTGGCAACCAACATGCGGGTACCTCTATTTTGAAATCTGCTTTGTTTGCAGTTAACAAAGGTTAACAAAAAAAGCCCTTTCTGAAAGTTTGGCTAAAGTCCTAGAATTTGTACATGCCTTTACAGTATGCTCATACTATGTGGCGTATCTAGTATCCTTAGCTCCCTGGTCTTGCTTCTTCAGCTGACCAAGTTGAAGATTAAAGGAAGAGTATTTCTTGCCTGCTACCAGGGAGTTTTATCATGGTAAAAGACTTTTTGAAATAATTTGGGAAGTTGTGGCAAAATACACATGACATAAAATGTATCATTGTCACCATATTTAAGAGTATAGTTCACTGACACTAAGAGCATTCACATCATGTGCAACCATCAACACCATCCCTCTCCAGAACTCTTTTCATCTTGCAAAGTGGAAACTCTGCAGGGTAAAATATTTCGTATGTACAAACAAATCTCTAAAGCTGAAACAATAAAATTCTTGTAGAAGGTGCAATATGGATATAGCACTAATTCAATTTCTATTCTCCATTTCTTCAACATTTCAACACCTTTGAGTAACATTTATATGGTGTTTTATTATAAATATTCTCATTGAATATTCAAAACTCATGTGAGGCAGGGATTAATATTCTTATTTTATAAATGAAGAGATTGAAGTAGTAATAGAAAAAGGTAATGAACAAGTCAGGATTCCAACTTAGTGCTGTTGACTTTAAGTCCTGTTCTGTGTCTGTTACATTGTGCTTCAAAAGACTGTGACTAATGTTTTCTTTGTCTATCTATCTATGTACTAATCTATCTATCTATCTAATCTCTTCATTTTGTGGGGATGGGGTAGGCGTCAAGAGGGAGGATTTCTGGAGTTTTGTCTTAAATTACTGGTCTTGCCCTGACAACAGACAGTCTTGTTCATAACCTTGGGCATCTCATCAGATTAGAGATTATTGTGCTTTGCCTAAACACTTAGTAGATGCACCAGATGTCTATTCAAATATTACTTTAAAAAATACGTGGAATTTTATTTAAATTGCTTCAATTATTCACTAATTAAATTTGCAGATTGTTTCTCTTGGGGATTTTGCACTAGGCAGGGTTTCTTCAATTATTTGTGTTGGACAATGACAAAATAAATCTTTTGCATTGTAACTTAGTAAAAAAACCTGCTGAATAGGCTAAGTAAGTCTACAGTCATCCCACAAGAGACTTATTTTTTCAAAAACAATATTTTTTAATTTTCTTTTTTTGGCGAGACCAAGCATGGAAAGTTAGTGGGCTTTTGTTTGTTTTTACTTGTGTATTTTGATCCTGGTGCTTAAAATACCTGGAGGGGTCATAGACACAGTGGAGGTCCATGAGTTCTAGTCAGTGTGTCAGTTTCCTTGGTCTGCATGGATTTTACCAAAAACAGCACAATGGAATTCAGATGTTTTAAAACCACATGTGTGTTTCTCACATGGCTGCCACAATTTAAATCTTTCATCGGTCTTTTCAAGATGAAAAGTGGTTAGGTGTAGTAACCAGTTAGCACTAAGACTTCATCCGGAGTCCTTATCAGTTGTTGTCTTGCTATAGCATTTACAAAATGTTTCTCTACGTGCTATTTTCATTGAGAGAGACAGGAGGAGGAAAAAACAAAATTGAGAGAAGGAAAGAGCCAGAAGAGTTCAGTGTCCCTGCAGAGCAGGGGCTTGTCACAATATGCCCTTAATATTTTTAAACAGGAATGCTTGCTTGCTCTTAACATGTAAATTATTTCCATTCCCCTAAAAAATGCACAACAATTTCATGCTAATGTTCACCCCTCTCCACAGATAATTAAGACTTTGCTGTCAGAATAAATAAGTACTTAACGCTTATGAGCACTGGCTTTGGGGCAGCCAGTGTCTGTGCTGAGCCTTTGACGTGCCTGATCATATTTAATGCTCACAACCTGGTGAGGAAGGTGGTATTCTCCCCATTTTACAGACAAGGAAAGAAAGGTTTAGGGAGGTTAAGAGACTTGCTCAAATGTCATACCGATCATAAATGTCACGCCGATAATGTTAATAAACGGCACATCTGGGATTGTGTCCTTTCTGTGATATAAGTGCTCCAGGTTTTAAAAAGCAACAGTTTTTTTTTAGGCTTGTTGCTGATAGTATTAATCTTTAGACATAAGAACCAATGTGGAAGCAAGTCAGCATATGGATGTTACAGACAATCTCAGATAAAATGGAAGAATTTAGTACTGCTCAACAATGTGCTAACACTGGCAGAGCTGAAGTGGGGAGCTGGAGAGGTACCAGAATATTGGATGGGAAACGGAACGCTTTTTCAAATCAAGTGCCTCTGAGTGACCCTAGACAGTTGGTGAGAAAGAGTTTGTCACCAACATAAATAATCGGAAAGAAGTGTTAGATACGTTTGAAGCAACCCAGAGATTCCCACATGAAGCTGTTGAGAAGGGACCAGAGTGTGAAGAAATGAAGGTTGTTTGGTGTCCAAGATAAAATAAGGGATGAATCTTAGCTCCGCAGATGGAACCAGAAGAGATACATTTCCATCCGGATTCATGCAGAAGAGGATGTTGGAAAACTAACAGCAAAAGCAAATAAATCACCAGTGGTTGTATTGGATCAAAATGGAGGACAAATTTAAAATGGACTTTCCATATATATAATATATTCTTGTTTTGAGACACCCTATACCATATAAATTATGTTGTAGATGAAGATCTATTTTAGCTTTATATATTTAACTTATTTGAAACAAATAAACTCAAAACACTTCTTTCTACAGAATCTCATATCATGCCTATTGTTAGGCATAAATTCTCCTTGTTAATTTTTGGTGTAGCTATTTTGTTCTTAAAATTGTTTCCTAGTGTTAGTTTTAGGGAATTATATGGCGGATACCATCCTGTTGTTTTCTAGATGTTGTAGTGTTTGAGAAATGCTGAGGTAGTTCAGTAACCTTTTGCAGGGTAGTGATGAAATTTCAGGATTCGAGGGTGACTTATAGGTCAGTGAGAATAAAATGTTGCTGCTTATTTCTGAATGCCAAGTCACAATGACCTACTTTTTTTTTTTTTTGCTTCTTTTTTTCATGATTTAAGTTTTTCAGGCATAAATTATTTGGAGGTGTTTTTTTCTTTTTCTTTGCGCTTCTTCCAATAGGGTCTTTGTGTTCTGTCACTGGCCTTTTAAAGTGGATCTTATACTCATATTTTAAGTTAAAAGACATGGTAAAAGATTTGGACATGTTTCATTAGATAAATGGAAATTGTGTCATATTTATGTACAAAAATGTTTCTTTTACTTAGGTCTTGTGGGGGGATGAGGGGGTGTGTGTCACAGGCCCTTTCGAGAATTTTTTGAAAGCAATGGAACATTGCCCCAAGAAAAAAATCCATATATTCACATGCACATAAGATTTTTTTATACAATTGCAAATGGTGGATTCATCTTTGAACTCCTGGTTATGAATCTTTTGCTCAGAAATATCAAGTCATTTTGAATATACTTGGCTTTGGGTTCTGGCTGTTTGTGTGGTCCCCCGGAGAAATGTGGACTCTTGAATTGTATGACTTAGTAAGAAATATCTAGATTTCAAGTGTAGGGGAAAAGAAATCTTTCACAAACTATGGGCCACACCCTGTATAAGGGAGAGAGACAACTTGAATTTGAGGGTGTGTATCATGGAGATGTTGAATTGGTGTAAAATGGGACTAGAGAAATATTGGAAAGCATAATTAACGGCTTTAGTGTTTTTTTTTTTTTTTAAACTTGGAACATACACTAGATCTGTGGATTCACAATAACAAATGCAATGAAGACAAATAAAGGTAAATATTTATAGCTACATTAGACCTTGAGATTGAGGGATATAGATCCTTAAAGGAAGGGACCATGCCTTGGTGATATATGATCTAGGAGCTCATATATGTGAATAAATAAATAGTTCTGGGAGTGAAGAAGCCAGCCTCCATCATGTATCTTCTGGGAGGAATGAGTTTTGGGCCAGAGCTTCATCTTGAAGCTTGTTGGATTTAAACTTTCCCCCAGAAGGCACCTCGGTGATAAACCACCTGACATGGAAGGAAAACCTGGAAGAGTTGTGAGGCCTCCTTGCCCTCTTGTGTCCACCATGGTAGAGGCATCTGGACTCTCCAGCTCCTAAATTGCTTTTAAGAGAACTGCAGGTAAACAAACTCTGTGCAAACCTTGGCCTAAAAGGAGTCAAAATTGTCACCTTAGACTAGAGCTACCATCCTGTTAGCAATGTGTTGTGAAAGACCACCTGCCTTCATCCTCTTGTAAACCCTAATAATCCCCTGTTTCTACCATTCACATGACATCCATTAAATAATTGCCTTCATTCCTTTACTAGACTGAAGAGGCCCTTCAATTAAGGTCAGGGATATTTTCTAACACAACTTGGTAGTCCTTTTACCACCAAGGCAAGCCACGCATATTGCAGGTATTCAGCAAATAGTTGCTGAGCAAATGTTAAAAAAAAAAAGGCCAGATAACTAGCCTCCCTTGGGGATGGGGAACCTGCGGAGTCTAGGCCACCTGTGGCCCTCCAGATCCCCAAGTGCCCCTTTATTAAAAGGATTTGTTATGTAAAATTCGGATTCAGTCAGAAGGCCACACTCAAGGATCCAGAAGGCCACATGTGGCCCTGAGGTGGCAGGTTCCCCACCCCTGCTTGGAGGGGTCTGTCTCTTTTGGATTGTTTCTAACTCCAGATCAAGCTGGAACAACAGTTCATGGTTATGCTGTCAGAGGCTGAGCCATTTGCCTGTCATTATGACAATTTTGTGACTTATCCTCAGTCTACATAGCAAGTAAATGGCAATACTTGCATTTTTGGTTTTCTGTTGTTTTTATGACATATAGAACCGTGACAAGTGGAATTATAGTCAGATTCTGATCATTTTAATGTATGGCCTCAGTTGTGGGCAAGGATGAAGCAAATTCATTCATTAAATAAGCATTCATTGATTACCACATGCTAAGTACGATTTTACGCACTGAGGAAATAAATATGACAAAAATAAGATGTGGTATCTGCTTATAAAGGAGTTCTCAGCTTGGGAGGGGAGATAGATACAAGAGAAGTAATCGAAGTCTCTAATATGTGGAGTGAGAGAGAGGTAAGGAGAGGAGGGACACAAGAGGAAGTAATTTCTTTGGCTTGGGGGTGAGAGAGAGAAGCCTTAAGTATGAGTTAAGGGTGAGGCCTGAGACTGGAGGGGCAACATTCCAAGGAGAGGCAAGAGCCTGTGCAAAGCACAGAGGAAGGTATGGAGATCTCTGAGTAGAAGACTCGGAGTATAGCATACAAGGGCTGGGGTGCAACTGAAATTGAGGATGGAGAGGGGGTGGGTAGAGAATGTACAGGGGCTTTTAACCCTCCATACTGAGTAGTTTGGATTTTCTCTTGTAGGCGCTGGATGCTTTTAAATGGATGAAAGCAGGTTCTGACTACTAGTTTGTTATGCAGTAAATATCTTATCCCAGATCTCAGGTCTTGCTGAGACAGGAGCCACGGGCAAATAGTAAATGAGAACTGTAATTGGCTAGAGAAGCTGTGTCATCACCCTAGCTCTTCAAATTATCAAGGAAGCTTAAACACACAAAATTCAGTGTGGGGCAGGGGTGACTGCCCAATTAGCACAGATTCGTTGTGCAAAGTGGCAAGATCTTCTTGAATATCAGTTTATTTATTTGCTTAGAATTAAGGGAAATAAAGGTGAACTTGAAGTTTTTCTTGTTTTAGCATTTTTGACTTGGGAATCTGAGCAGAACTAGTGGGACAATCAGTGTTCTCCTTTCCAAACTGGCTTTATGGGGGGCTGACGTCAGAAAAGTAGTGGCTGGTAGTGTAAATAAAATAGGAGCAACAGCAACAGCAAACAGTTAACGTATTGAATCTAGGTTACCTTGGTGGGGTAAGAACTGCTCAGACCCATTAGTTGTGTAACCTGTGTAACTGGATTTACATGTTCTGGCCCCCTATTCAGTGTCTGACAGGTAGTTTTAATAAAAAACACAAACAAACAAAAACTCCACTTTTTTATATACCTAGTAGCATTGTTGCCCTGTTTATTCCTTTATTCAATAACAAATATTTCTTGAGTAAGTTCCATGTGCTACTCTTATAGGTTAAATTTTTAGGAAACTTTTTTTAAAAAAAGGGATCCTCTTTCCAGGGTATTTCCAGAAAAACACTTGCCATGGAGACTTCAAGGATGGAGTGAAAACTTTGTCATTAATTAATTAATTGAATAGATATTTATTTTGAACACTAAGGAAGTCCCAGGCACTGTGCTAGGCATTGGCATTGGGAATTTGATGCTGAACACTCAGGCCAACCCTTGTCTTCATGGAGTTTCCATGCTAAAGGGATACAGACAAATAATAGCATTGGAGTATAGCACGATCAGTCCCCTGAACAGGTAAATATAGGTTGCCATGGGAGAGTAGAGGGAGGTTTTCTAACCCAGACTTAGAGGAAAAACTTCTGGGAGAAAGTGATATGGAAGCAGAGACTTGATAAAAAAACAAGAGTAAGTCAAAGGAAGGTGGGGGGTTAGGCAGGGGGTTGCAGGCACTCGCAGGGGCCTGTGCCAAAGCCCAGGGTGGGGATGTACGTGTGTGTGTGTGTGTGTGTGTGTGTGTGTGTGTGTGTGAGAGAGAGAGAGTTTTGGAGGGAGGTTAAAAGCCGCTTAGCCTGGTCATACTTTGAGCTCTGTAAAGGTGTTGGGAATTTGTCCTAATGCCAACGGGAGATTTGCTTCCTAGAAAGATCAGGGTAGCTGGTGTGTGAAGAATGGATGGGGTGAGGCAAACTTGAAGACAGACAGACCAGTTAGGAAGATTCTGTGGTAATCTGGTTGGGAGATAACAGTAGCCCTAATTAGGGGAGAGGCTGTAGGAATGCGGAAAAGTGGCTGGAGTCCAAAGCTCTTAAGGAAGTGAATTCCAAATAGGACTTGGTGACTGACTGGAGGCAGGGAGTGGGGGAGGTCTTGGGGAACTGTGAGGAAGTGGGTGCCGGTCCCTGAGTACACAAACGAAATACTTATCTATGGAGGTGGGCATTATTTTCAGCGTAACTCAAAAAATATTAGAACAAACTATTTGAGCTAAGAAACCTTTAAATTCTCTGCTAGCTCAGCCAATATACAGATCCATTGGAGGGAGGAAAGAAATACATTCAGAAGGGTGAATGCACTCCAATTTCGATTTTTCTCTCTTTCCTTTCAAATTTCAAGGCCAGTTGCATATGCCTCATTAGCTCCAGGGAGACTATGATCCTATAATCTTTTTCATTTTCAGAAAACTAGAGAGATGTTAAACTTCCTTGGAGAAGGTGATTATTGCAGCCTTTGAATAAAAGCATTTCCAGTTCTACCTTTAGTTGAAATTCAGTGGTGTCTGATGTTTATCAGAAGTCACCCAAGTCTCTTGGGTCCAGGCCACTAATACTTATATTTGATGCTTATTACTTTGAGAGAAATAATCTGCAGTGGTCTTCAACTGCTGGGATCTCAAAGCCCCATTCTCTTGGATTTTAAAATTTTTTAATTAAAAAACAAATCTCTTCTAGAAAAGTATGTGTGATTTATTACTGAATTAATAAGTGTTTTTTCCTTCTAAATGTGTCATCCGGGTCATTAATGGAAGAATGTAGTCTGTGATGCTGCAGAGATCTGTCCTTTTTATTTTAATACATTTTAAATACAAAATATCAAAATTATCTGCGTGCTGTTAAAAGAATGTAGAGCCAGAATTTTAATTTGATTATCATTCCCTATTTTCCCAGGCTTTCCTAGGCAAGTACTTTGTTTGAACAGCTGTACTCTGGTAAATCTCAGTAACAAATGAATCAGGAATGATTTTGTGTAGCAAGTCACATGAAAGGAACTTCCTTAGAAAGACAGGTCATTAAAAGAATAAAGAAAGAAAAAGTAGCAAAAATTTGAGAAATTTAGCAATTTAAAAAAAAAAAGCAATTTGTTCTAATAATTCTTTCCTAATCATCTTAAAATATGCTGTCATTAATAGCAGGGAAAGCCCCGTATTTCCTTTTAGATTTTAATGTTAGGTGGAAATATAATTTATAGTGAAAGTCAGCAGGAAGGGAAAAATGCTAAAAACTAGGAAGCATAAAAAATGGAAATAGAGCAGTGTAGTCAATTTTCTATCATCTATAATTTTCTATCATCTTTATGTGTGTTATCTGTATGCCGGGGTGGGGTGGGGGTGGGGAGAGGGAGGGGCTGTGAAAGTGTCTGCCTCCAATCACAAAAAGATCAGATTAACATGTGAAAAGATATTCCGTAGAGCTGTGGGAGAGAAAGGCTTTTGGCTTTCACCATCTTACCTACTGGATGGGTTGGAAAGCATAAAATAAAGCTCAGCTAAATTCAGGGAAACATTGATTCACCCAACTGAATAAACAACTTACTGCATTCGCTAATATAATTAATCAAACTCTGCTTCTCCTTTCCCAAGGAGATTCACAGGCAGTAAAATAAATTAAATCAACATTTTTTCCCCCCACTTACTAAAAATAAGCTTTCTTTCCCTGGGTAAATCGGTCATTTAAATTCCCAAGTCTGCACTCCCATAGTCCGCTAGCAGGAAGCAATTGTGTGGGTATAAAATCGTTTCTGTGTAGATTGCAGAGTTTGGGTTCTGAGCATCATGTCTTAGTGCTACCACCTAAATTGATGAATAAAATACATTTTAACTGAAGTTATTTTTAGAAACAAAAGCCTATGGATGATGTTGATTTCCAGATAACGGAGCCTGGGTAAAGATGGATCTTTTATGAAACTTAAAACTAATAATATATATGGTTTTTTATATATATATATACTGGTTGGCAGGAAATAATGACTTTGGACAAAAACCCTGGAAAATTAAGGATATTTAAAGTTGGGAAACAATTGTAATTGTGAAAATTTAGACACGGAAGTAGTAAAAAGATTTCAGTTTAGTAGTTTGCAGATCTGGTACTTAATGTTGAGTTTCCCCAACTTTAACCTATTAGATTAAGATTCAGTTTTAGACTGCATGTATATACATATCATATAATAATTTTATACATATGTACAATTACATAAATACAATATACAAGGGAAAGTGAAGGGCAGAATAAACAGAAAAAATGAATCAAAAGATTACAAAGTGGTGAGTGACAGGCTTTGTGTAAGTAAGGCAAAATGTAACATAGGGATATCCTAGATAACGAGTTAAGTATCAGTCAAGACTGTATTACTGGGTTTTTCATTTTTTAAAGGGAGGATACCAGGATGTGGGCATAAGAGGTCTGCAGTTCAGAATTGAGAAAGAGCTCACTGTTTATATTAAGTTCTGCTCACACTCACTGCATTTCCTTGCCTTTGCCATGAGTTGGCACATGTCTGAGGAAGAACCTAGATGGAAAGTGTTTCCAGCTGAGTGCTTGGTGCTGCACCCTTCCTTATCTGTCTGGTGCCCTCACCTTGAGGATCAAAGGATCCCCAAGGATTGCCTTTCCCCACATTTCCTTCTCGGATGGGCTTATTCCCATTCCTTTTCGTTTTGCTCGCCTTAGGATATTATGCTCAAAACTCATTTACATGCTCGGCTAATCTTAATTAAAATGTAAAGGAAGATCAGGGCATGATCAAATTAGGTTCTGAATGTACTCGGATATTTGGGCATCAGTTTAATGGATTAAACAGTTCTTGGACTTGCTTCTCTTTCCTGACAGTAAGTCTTGTCTTGCTGTCATTTCTTAATAGTCTTTTATTCCACTTTCAAGCCTTGACTGAACGTTCTCTTTTGACTTACAGACTGTTTTGCTATTTGGAAACTCATGCCCACCTCTGACTTCCCACACAGTGTGACTGCGAGAGGAGAGTCAAAATTGCTTCCCACACAGTGTGACTTCGAGAGTTGTTAGACATTGGGATGTCCTTCTGAGGTGGGCTGTGGAATGTCATGTAAGTTATTACTATTTTTTCCGAATGTGATGGATTTTCAAGGGTACTAGGGATGGCTTAGGCAAATCAGGCAAATCCTTCTAAGCCGGGTGAGTCTCAGTTGTTGTTGGGGTTTGTAGCACAGTCTACCTCAATTAGTGGAGATGCAGAGGGCAAATATGCAGGTTTTTTTTTTTTGGAGACAGGGTCTCACTCTGTTGTCTGGGCTAGAGTGCAGTGGTGTCGTTATAGCTCACTGCAACCTCAAACTCCTGGGGTCAAGTGATCCTCTTGCCTCAGCCTCCCGAGTAACTGGGACAACAGGTGCATGCCACCACACCTGGCTAATTTTTCTATTTTTTTGTAGAGATGGGGCAGGGGGTCTCACTCTTGCTCAGATTGGTCTTGAACTCATGGCCTCAAGTGATCCTCCCGCCTTGGCGTCCCAGAGTGCTAGGATTACAAGTGTGAGCCACCACGCCTGGCCCCAGTTTCTTTTTAATATTTTAAATTCACCTTCGCTACATGGTTCTGTGGTCAAATATGCTCAAGATTAAATGAAAACTTTCAACTTAGTTATTATGGATTTAGTTACATAGTTGGCCAAACTAGATTGGTTTCCATGAACTCACTTTGTGATTTATTAAGTTATCCTTAACATTCGAATTGGGAAATGATTTAACTAGATGCAGGTGAAGACAATATCTTGCTTACTATGGTTTAGGTACTGGTACCTAGATTCTAGAGATACAAAGATGAATGAGACAAAGTCTCTGTCATTCTGAAAATTATGGTTTACCTGCTATTATAATTTATTATGCTGCAATATACTTAGGTCTTTTAGATTGTGAGTTCATTTGAGGTCAAAATCATGGGAGCCAAAAAATTCACAGCTTCCCCTGAAATAGTTTAGAGCGAAAAAGATAAATCATCTCAAAGTCATTTGCATTTGGTCAAACTCCTTCTAAAATCTTGTGTTTGGTCCTGGGCATATTTAGGAATGTTGATAACTGGAACATACTGACATTCCCTAATAATTGTTATTATCATCACAATTATTCCCTACTAATAACCTAATACATAGAGCTTGCACATCTCTTGGTCTGTTTGAGCCTTACAGTAATTCTATGATGTGGGCAGTGGATTCTTCTGTATTTTACAGATTTGGGCAACCTGCTGAGATAATATAAGTAATTTCTCCAGAATTATGGATCTAATACGTTTTGTGTGAGGGTTCAGATACAGGCTTCCTCAGTCCAAATCTCTTGTACTCACTGATAGACTATTAGGGCTGGGATGTTACTTGGCTAGTCAGAGAACCTGGGAATGTTCCTAAGTAGAAAAGAACAAATATGTGGGAAACATCATCACTGTCTTTACATGTTTGAGGTAGTTGAGGTATTCCCTGTAGTTGAGGTATTAGTCTTAGTCTGAAAATTCTCAGGGTTAAGCTCTGAATGTATGTGGCTTATGTCTACTTTTATTTTGGCTTAAGAAGGAAATTCTTTTCTGACATGCAGGTCTAGAGGTAGAGTGTGCCTGACTATGCCCTTGTGTGCTGGCTTCTGCCCACCTGTTTGCCTCATTTCATTAAGTTCTTCCCCACCCCATTCACTACGTTCAAGGCCAGTTGGTCTTCTTTTCTATCACAGGGTCTTTGCACTGCTCGGCCCTCTGCCTGAAATACCATTCCCCCTTACCCACAGTTTTGCTTGGCTGAGACTTAGGCATCCTTTAGGACTCAACCTAAAGGTTGCTTGCCCAGAGAAGACTTCCCAGAGAGGATGAGTAGTTTTTTGCAACAACCTCATTGAATGTTTGAGTTAGGGTCCCAAATCACAAGCAACAGAAACTGACTCTGATTAAGCAGAAATGGAATTTATTGGGAAGATGTCAAGCAGTTGTGGTCTCCTCGGGAGGGCTGAATTCAGAACTAGGCACAAAGCTAAAATTTTCAGGAACAGTATCCAAAACCATGGTGGAGAACTGGCCTAAAGAGGAAACTGCCACCACCTGTGCTGCCCCCTTGAGTGCTGGATATTTTGGTTTGCTCTGCCAGCAGGCAGTTAGCTTTATTGCAGCTGCTGCCAGGAGCAGTGCTACTTCTGCTGTGGAAACGCAGCCTTGCAAACATTATTTGCCCCCTAAGCTGGACGTCTTGGTTGCCACCCTTACCAGTAAAATTAAATCAAATCCGTACTTGCGTGTAGTTTGCCCAGATGAGAATCCAAGTTGTGCAAGAGTAAATCTAATTGGTGATGTCGAAGTCACCCTAGCGGCAAAGAGGCTGGGAAACTGAGTTTTCTAAGTTCTATACTGGCAAAGTGGGGCTTACCAGCTGAAAATTACCCAACTACATCAAAGGTGTTCAAAAGGAGTTAGCCAGCAGGGAAAACATGATGAGTATCTTCCACACTGAGACCCAGGTTTCTCATCTACATTATGGACCAGTCATACTTACCTCACAGGGTTGTCCTAAGGATTAAGATAATTTATGTGAAACTGCTTAATAAACTGTACAGAGAGATATAAGTATTCTTCTAGTATGATTAATATCTTTGACCAAAGCATGAAATCGAGTGCTATTATTAATAAGTTGACAAATCTCCAACTCACTTTATATGTTTCTAAAATATGAAGGGTATTCTACTCCCCCAAAAGGCATTTTTAAATATTCAGGAGAAATTGAAAAAAGAAAAAAAAAGTAAGTACTTCTTATGTCAAAGTGCTGCCCTCATAAATTTCTGTCATCTCTCCACATTTTCATTTTGTAATGGAAATGTACAAAATGATACCAAGCATAAAAATTGTAGTTTAAAAAAATCTCAGTGGGTTTTTAGCTACTTTTGACTTGATTCTAAATTTTAAGGCTTTGTTCTAGTCTACTTTTTACTCTGGTTTCATCATGAATACAGCCCTCTTGTTTGAAAACAAACAATGGGCTTATTCACCCTTAAGGCCCTCTGCAGTTGGTTTTTCTGCCATGGCCTGTGGTGGCTCTACCACAGAGGTATTGCTATCTCGGAAAAAAAAAATTTAGATATGACAGTTGGATTTTTAGAACAAATAATAGCAGTTGTGTAAAAGGGTGTTAGTGTAAATGGTTGCACCAGTTACATTAAAGCTATTACAGTGGGAATTAGTCAAATATTCAGTGAATGTAATTCTGGCCCTCAGTGGTTAAGTTCCTCTAGAGAAGGAAGTCAACATCAATGTAATTTCCAAGGAGAAACAGCCAGGTGCAGAGCTATTTTCCTATTTGACAGAATTATTTTCCAGTTTAACATTTGGAATTTTGAGTTATGCTGCTTAACTTTCCATTCTTGTAAATATTCAATTAAAATAATATATTGTTAGAAAAAGTAAAACATGATGCAGCTTTGCAAAGCTGAAAATTGGGTTATAATTTTCAGGGTGATAGATTTCTGCCATCTTGGAGTTATATTTTATTCAAGAATATAGGAAGTTCTAACGTGAATATTTTCACACACCTTCTTTTTTAAGTGATAATTCGTACTAGATTGAACTGTCCTGAATTTCCAAAAATCTTATGTTGAATTCGAAGGAATTTCCTCTCAATATACTCTGCTTCCTCTTCAACATCTTCTTCACCCTTTTCTACCCCATGTGCCCACACGGGCGCATACACAGGCACACACTCACTCATTTACGCTTAACCTAAATAGGACATTCATTTCAGGACACTGGAAGTCTGGAATCCTTACATTGTGTTTTAGTAAAGGTCTGTGCCTGGAAGTACAGACTGCCTTAAAAATAGCACTGTAGTAAATAGAGCTTACTTGGAGTAAACAGAGCACCCTAGTAGATAGTAAATTTTGGTTTAAATTTATTTCAATTATCTGCTATATGTAAGTATTTATGTGATCTGTAAATATTGGCCAGCTCTAAAAATTCTAATTTCATCTGTCAAGATACATAGCACATGCAGGACTGTGCCTCAGGAAGCTGTCTGTTGGTTGGAAAGGGGGGTGAGGTCGATGGAAGTGCCAGTGGAAAAATTCAGTGCAGAAGCTTTTGATTTAATTGGTGATGTTGAAAGTAACTTGACACCACCCCTTAGTTCTCAAGGGAGTTCTCAGGTGACTGTGTGGGTGTATTGTGATTGCCTTTTATTTTATTGACTCACTAAATTCTTAGATTACTTTTTACCATTTGATATTGACAAACCATAAAATTCTTATGGAACCTGCTCAGTAGTGACTTATAAAGAATTATCTTGTTAATAAACTCAGCATCATTTTGAATTCAAGTTTAATTAAAAAGGAAAAAGTAAATGATTATTTAAAGATTTTTCCTCATTTAAGCTTATATCCTTTTATTGCCTCTTTGCCTTTTCTCTAAATTCAAAGACAGATTTTATTTTAAGCCCATTTTTTGCAAGGTGAATATTTACAGAATCTGTTATAGTACCTGCTCTGTTATTAGCATTTGATTTAAAGATTTCTTTTTTTTTTTTTTAAATTTGAAAGGTTGAGAAGGAGTTCTGAGGTAGAGTCTGAGGGAGGTATAAATGAAAAATCTATGTTATCCAGGGATTTTAGTCTTGGGATGCTGTTTAAAGATAATCATTGTTTATGGACTCTTTAAAGATGTTTTCTCATAAGAGTTGCCAGGTAACAGATTAGTTATCTGAGGGTGGTTTGAAAGGCCTTTTGAAATTGCCTGGGTGACAATACTACTTTATGGCACTTATAAAGCTCTTTTGAAGTTGGCTTTTCATATTAGAAAACCAGAAAATATTTTTCTTTTCTTTTATTGAACAGAAAACAGTACATGGACCAGAGGTTTAGTAAAATGGTGTAGAAGAAATACGCTGCTTATTTTTGTGATTGATTCTGATTTTATATCTTTCAGCCTTTGTAGGTTACAGGATTTTTCTGAATTAAGATTCTTAGTATAATGTGTATGCTACTCTTGTGAATTATATGTAGTTGTCAAGTACACACTGTTATGCCTCAAGATTTGAGGGCCTGTTCCCTTTTCTCTCTCAGATACTATGGTGTAAATCCCACCTTCCCCAAGCTTGGTCGTTAAGAGAATTTTGGATTGAAATCAATGTTGTAGAGCACGTGACATTCCTGCACAACCTTTGTTATACACAGTCAAGCTAAAGGAACAGGGTAAATGGAAGGGGCTGTCAGGGGCCAAGTCTAGAAACTGCAGAGACAGATATTGCAGTTTGGGCAAGCAGGAGTTTATGGGTGTTCCCTACAGTCCAAGCTTGTCTGAGCTCACAAAGGAGATTCACGGTCCGTTGCTCTACAAAAGCTATTTGGTCAGGCACTTTTCTTCCCAACTAGCTTTTAAGCGCTCCCAGGGCCCTCCAGCCTATTCACTTAGGCCTCTCAGATTATGAATACATAAACCTTAATGATTTTGGCGTCCCAGAGGAAGACATACTAACTAGTGCATCATCAAAACATGATTCTGCTAATAGAATGGACAAATGCATTTTAGGGTATCACAAATTCACCCGCTTCTAGTAGCAAATATAATAATAAGTTTTTGCAACCCTTGAAGAGCATTTATTCTGTTCTAGCATTGATAGGATGGTTGTTATTGATTATAAATTTACATGCAAAGAGTGGAACCAGTAGTGTGATAGATGGAACCTCTGAGAGCAGCAGAAATGATTTTAGTTTTTAATGGCTTGACAAAATATACAAGGCATTTGATGAATACACAAGTTGGTTATTTCAGGCATGTTGGAGGTTCAATCTTCCCATTTGCAGCAGCTATGTAGATTATACAGTTTTTTCCCCTTTACAGGTGTAATTTATCTTTCGAAATAAAAATTGTTCTTGTGATGATTATAAACACATTGAGTCTCTTATTACATTTTAAATACTTCAGTTGTTTCAGGCAATGTTTGGTATAACCTGAATTCAACTCAAAATCCCTTCATGAGAGAATAGAAACAGCCAAACTAAATTTGTTATAATAGGATTTAACCTATAGAGTTCTGATTCTCTCTTCCCTTCAATTTTTATCAAGTATTTAATTGCCCACCGGATGATTTATTTTAGAATTGGCCTACTTTTTTTTTGGCTCCAATGCCTGTGGGCAAATGTAAATTTGCAGCTGAATTAGCAAACCAGGGATCTCTGTATAAGTTAATAACCACAACAGGGAATCAAGTAACTGTTTGATTTCCCCCCTTTTCTAGATTGGCTATGTGTATAAGGTGGTAGAACTAGGATTGGGAGGTAAGGGGGGTTTATGGGAACATGATTAGCATCAACTTGTTTTATTAATGTAAAAGGAATGTGTGTTTGTTGTAGAAAATACAGAAAAACAAAAAGAAGAAAAGAAAATCCATTATTCTTCCACTCACAGAGAGTTATGTGTATATTTTACCTTTTATTTCAGTCCTTTATTTTTTGAAATATTTTATGCATAAAAAGTGTGCATATATTTCTGAAATAAAGGGTAATAATATGCCTGCCTGTGCTTCTGCCATCTGGATTAGTAGAACAGTCCCAATTCTGTTTTATTCTCCAATCATGCCTCCTCACTTGTGTCCCAGATGCAATTTTTTCCCTTTTCAGTTAAAATTTGTCTTTCAAAATAAAAAAAAATCTTATTTTGATTATTATGAACACATGAAATCTCTTAGTATATTTCACATAAATTAGTATCCTGACTTTTGTGTTTTTCATTTTCTTGTTTTCCTACATAATTTCACCATACATGTGTGTCCCTAACTAATAATTGTTTTATTTTGCATGTTTTAAAAATTTAAATGAATGGAATTGTACTGCATCCCTTCTGTTGCCTTTTTTTGATTAACATTATATGTTTTGTGAAGTGTGCAGCTTAATACATTTATTTTCACCACTGTGTAGTATTACTTTGTATGAATGTACCTCAGTTTATTTGCTTCCCGTCAGTGGACGTTAGGGTTTTAGTTGTGTAGCAGATTCTATCAGTGTCTCACGCAGGCCTCTTGGATCTTTGTTGATGCTCTCACCAACTTCCAGATGCTGTTATCTGCTTCGATGCCTGAGGGCTCTTCTCCCCATCCCTGCTACAGAAGGCCATGCTGCCAACGCACACTAGAGCAGGCCAGAAGTGCCCCTGGGGGCGGCTCTCAGCCAATGACTCTGAGGAGTTGGGGTAGTAAATACCACAGCTCCCTCAGAAAGTTGCAGTTCCCATAGTTTCCCCAGGAGATGATACTCCAGTCACCCCTGTAGTGGTTGGTTTAATTGTGAACTATTTTTTTTTTTCTGTCTTTTTTTTGAGATAGGGTTTTGCTCTATTGCCCGGGGGCCCAAGTGCAGCGGCTCATCATAGCTCACTGCAACCTCAAATTCCTGGGCTCAAGGGATCCTCCCGCCTCAGCCTCCCAAGTAGCTGGGACTACAGGCACATGCCATCATGCCTGGCTAATTTTTTTGTTCGTTGTAGAGACTGAGTCTCCTTGTGTTGCCCAGGCAGGTCTCAAGTTCCTGGCCTCGAGCAATCCTCCTGCCTTGGCCTCCCAAAATGCTAGGATTACAGGTGTGAGCCAGCGAGCCCAGCCTCATGAACTCTTTTATTAGCTGCCTTTCCTTGCCTGTATTACTTCCCCACACCTCTGCCAGTTTTTTGGTTTTTTTTTTTTTATTTTTTAAGAGGCAGGGTCTTGCTATGTTGTCCAGGCTGAACGTGAACTCCTGGGCTCAAGGGATTCTTTCACCTCAGCCTCCCTAGTTGCTCAACTACAGGCTTGAACCACTGTGCCTTGCTCTTATTGTTTGAATTTGAATTCCTTGATGCTTAATAAGATTGTACATCTTTACATATATTATTGTCCATTTGTATTTTTCTTTTGTAAAATGCATATTTACACCTTTTATTACTTCTTCTATTGGTCTGTAATTTGTCTTTTGTAGGAGCTCCTTATATATTCTAGGTACTGGTATTTTATGTGCTGTGTAGACATTCCGTCTCAGTGGTTTGTTAGGTCATCCTATGGACACTTTTGACGAACAAACATTAATTTAAAGTAAATGAATTCAAACGAAAGCACCCATTCTTTTACAATTAAGTGTAATGTTACTTGTAAGTTTTTCGTAGATGCCCTTTTAATTGTAATGTTTAGATCATTTGCATTTAATGCAATTATCCATATGGTTGGGTTTTAAATCTACCATCTTGTTATTTCTTTTTTCCTGTCCTTCTCCTTCTCTTCCTCTTGTTGCATTTAATACTTCATACACAGAAGAAGAAATATAATACATTAAAATTTTAACTGTTTTTATCATGTGGACAAGTAGAGGATTCCTTTCTATATTGGAATTGCCAGCTGTGTAGCAGATACCTGGAATAAAGTGTTCCTGACAGAATGGGTTTGGCTGTCACTCACAGAGTGAAAAGTATGGGAGTGTGGGTTTGTGATACTGAGCCACATTCAGTGGGTGACATTGCTTGCTAATAATGTGGTCCTTGAAATGCCACAGCACTGGACAGCTATGTTAGAAAGTCCCAAGTATTTGAACACTATACCTACCTTTGAAGACCAAATGAGGCAACTGATGGCCAATGTTGCTATATTGAGACGATAGGGGAATGTCTGTGGTTGTTCTTTAGGCCCGAGATCACATTGTTCACACATCAGAAGTCCCATGCAAGAGATGAAAAGCCATGGCTCACTTCATTTGTCAAATGAAGGGCGACTTGTTGCTCAACTTGCCTACATTAATCTGCCAATAAGTTCAGCAAAACTCGCCTTGTTTTTTAAAAAAGTAATTGAAATTACATGAGAAAGTTTTATCAGTCAACCTAAAACTTGCTGCTTTAAACAGCTTAGTGTAAAAAGAGTTTTCATAATGGTTACAAAATGAGGTTGTGTGAGGTCACCGAAATGGTGTTTGTTTTTCTTGCAGCTATTTCAGTGGCAGTTATATACTGCCTGATACTCCTTGTTTGGGAATATGCGATACCGTAAGCATGCAATTTTTTGGTCTGTGCTTCCTGATGCAACATTTTACGCTGTGTGTAGATAGTGCATTGTATAATAGTTCCTGTGATTTTAATAATAGAATTATAACACGTGAGACCTCAGACGGGTGTTAGATATTACCTAGCTCCCTCACTGTAGAAAAAGAAGTAGGCACAGAGATTAAAAAACTCATTTCAATCGTGCTGGCTAGGAAATTTTGGTAGATCATGTAAAGTAGATCACTAGTACATTTTCACCCACAAAGCGTACTAGTAAGTTTTTAAGAATGAGAATGATAGGCCAAGTTTTCGGAGAATGTCTATTTCTCAAGTGAGATATTCAGTAGAAAGTGGTGGAAAGAGGACCATAAATCTAAGTTTGGGAGCGTTTTATCCCATCTCATAATATTCTGAAGGCCAAATCTCATGCGTGTCTTTACGCAGCCCCTGTCAGAGACTGCATTTATGAAAGAGAAGACATTTAAAAATGGTAAAATGGTCAATTTTATGTTATGTATATTTTGCCACAATACAAAAAAAAAGGGAAAGTGCAAATAAAAACAAAGGAGGAAGCTATGGATTCATATCATTTCTCCTGGTTCTTTGGGTAAAGGGGAAAGGTAGATTCTAATGGGTATAACTTCTATGAATTTCTTGCGGGGAGTTACCAGTTCCTGAGGACAGGCATATCTTTTGAAGGTAAGACCGAGGGGATTGTCAACCAAGTTGTGAAAATAAAAATTGGCCTGCCTGCTGGAGCTACCTAACCCTAACCCTCTTCTTGTTTCTGCCGTATCAAGTGAGGATGTCATCCTGTTCACTCTGGCTGTGCTACTCTGTATGACTCATGATTCCACATGAGCTGGGAGGGATGGTCTTTATTCAATGCCTATTGTATGTGAAGCAATGTACTGGAAATTGTATATACATTATCACATTTGTATATCACAATCATGTGCTGGAGGTGGTATTATCCCTAATTTTAATATAAGGACAGTGAGGTTCTGAGAGGTAACTTATATGCTCTAAGCTCACATAGGTAGCAATCAAGAGAATTCAAACCCAGGTCTCTGTTTTTGAAGTCCTTGATCTTTTAATTATAACACAGTTGCTACGAATTTTATATCCCAGCCAAGCTAAATGGAGAGAAGAATTTATTACCTCAGACTTGATATATAGTTTTGCAGGGGAAATAAGTATAAGAAATAGGATTTTGTTTGGCATGGAGTATTTTATTGTTTCATTAGATTTTTAATGGAAACTCACTTTGTGTTAGGCATTGTTTTAGGCACTGGTGATCCATAGTCTAGAAGAAGACAAGTGGAGTAGTCTCTGCTCTCAGGCAATAACAAATTATGCCATAACTGTGTAAACCTACTTTGTCTGAATGCAGAAATTCATTTGAAACCTAATTAAGGACAAAAGTGGACATTTAACCATTTCTCTGCTGCTGTTGTTACTACTAGCTGTGGTCTGGTTTAGCAGGAGCAAAATAGACTAATTCAGTAAAATGTCTTACTTTGGAGAACTCCAAAAATGCAGATACTCGAAATAAACGCAGTTTCGTCTCATTATCTGAGGTAGTTATGTTTTATAAAGTTGCTGTGAGCGCTGAATTAGCAAATACTGAACCATTGCTCTTAGGGGAAATACAGGATTAGGTTCCTACGAGCCTCTGGGTACAAGATTTTCATTAACCAGTCAGTACATAACCTTGTTTTATGTGTGTTTTATTTAACATATGTGTTTTATTTAATATATATTGTATTTGTATTTTAAAATATTATATTTAGATTTAATATATATTTAATATATGTGTCTTTTATTTAACATATATTGCTGATTCATTCACATTGAACTCATGGCCAACAGCATTATAATTCATGCCTGAAAGAAGCTTATCAAACACATGCATTTTCTCTGTAAGGCACTTCACAGTCTTCTTGCACTTAGGAACACTAGACAGCATTTCAGCACTACACTTGAGGGCCATTTTAAACAGTGAAATCACCAACAAAAAGCATAAAAATACAAAGAATATGGCACTAAAAAGGACACTTGTTTACACTATCAGAGCTGAAACAAGAAAGCAGAGTGTTGCCTTGTTTAACCTCAATTGGGAATATGTGTGTTGGGCGACTCAGAATTTTCACCGCTCTGTGCATGTTTGTGAAATAGCACAAAAGCACCGTGTGTGTTGATTTTGGGGTTACCAATAACTTTTAGCAAGTAAGGCGAATTTACAAATACAGAATATGGACTGTACTGATTTCAATAATAAAAATAATAATCAAGGAAGACATCAGATGTTGCAATGCAGAGAATTAGTGTAGGGCCATGGGAAGGTGCTGCTGATCGGGAGGTCAGGCGCGGTGTCTCAGAGGAAGACAAGAAGAAGCCTGGCCTGTAAAGATAGGGCAAGGGCATTTGAAGTTGGGGCAACAGGCAGAGGAAAGGCCCCGAGATGGGAAGGATTTGGTGTGAGGATCCCAACAGGGGCAGTGTGGCTGCCCAGGAGTGGGAGAAGGGGAGAGCTGGGGGGCACAGGCAGGCCTGGCCACGAGGGCCTGGTAGGCTGGGGTGCCGGGTAAGGGTTTGATTCTAAGTGCACTGGGGACACAGGTGGACTATTACAATGTCAGTGCTACCGAAGGTCAGTTTTGGGGCTACCTGCGAAGCTTTGAGGAGCCACAGCAGTGTCCTGGTCACGTGAACTGCTTATACGCATGTCATGGAAAATTCAGCTTTTCCCAATCCTGCCCTTGCACGAGTCTCTCCTGGCCCGTGATTGTCCTTCCTCACTTTCCCAGCGGGTCCCTGGCCAGGGAATCCCCCGACCAGAAGCACTTAATCCTGACGGTTGCTGCATTGTGCATTTCCTGAGCACGTCTGCTCATTCTGCTTGTTCTCCGTGAGGGATTCTTGATATATTTCTCTGTACATGTGCCACTTTTTCCTTTTCCCAGCCATGCTTCCTAAGTGGAGAAGCTGTTTTTACTTCCTTGTTCTTTTTCGGTGGGTGTCCTAGACACAGTAGCCTCTATATGTGTTGAGTGACAACAAGCTTTTGTATTCT
Organism: Daubentonia madagascariensis; assembly: GCA_023783475.1. NCBI lineage: Eukaryota > Metazoa > Chordata > Mammalia > Primates > Daubentoniidae > Daubentonia > Daubentonia madagascariensis. The sequence continues at coordinate 19,412,372 of JAKFHU010001672.1, forward strand.
GGTGCCATAATCTTTTCTTCCTCCTGTGACCGTTATGATTGGGGATGAAATATGAATGGTGATGTCATGAAAGACAGGCCTGCGTTACGTTGTGTCGGCATGGTGGTGGAGGCTCAGGGGTAGGGAAGGGGGAAGAGGCTATGCCCGCAGGAGTGAAAGATACCTAAATGCTCCGGGTCTGGGTTTTCTATAACTGAGGAATAGCAATGTCTACTGGGAAACAAAGGGCTAGACTAGGACAGCTTCTAAGGTCTTTGATAACTCTTAATATGTATGGTTTTATGGTGGTCATGGAGCTGTGTAGCCAGCTCAAACCCTTCAGGAATGTGGCAAGGTACACATGAAGGTAGTAGGCTTTACTACCTCTTGGCATGTTTGTAACTCAAACTGCTGCTTTGAGCACTTGATGCCTCATTAACCAAATAGTTTGTTTCCCCTAGTTATTTATATGCCTTTTAATTCCTGTAGAAGTAACCTTTTAGTGAATGGATTTCATTCCAGCTCTCACTTCTGTTAAGAAGCAGAGACTGTGGAAGATAGAACTTGTGAATTTTTAAATTTCATAGGACACAGTTTGTATGTTGTATTTGTCAAATGTCCTTCAGCATATTTGGTGAAGGAGGGCAGATTGAATCTGCCTTTTCCAATATCCTCTGAATTTTTAATGAGCTGCTATATGTCTTGTCACTTTTTCTGTCCATAGCTATTGTTTTCAGCGTAATTGTGTTCTATAATTCTTTTTTTTTCCTATAAAACTAATTTATTTATTTTACTTTTCAAGATGGTTTCCGTTTGTCTGTATGCAAGTTTTAGATTTGGTACAATGTAGGTTGTATAAGACACCTTTTTTTTTTAAACTGGAAAGCTGTGGAATCCAGTACATCCAGTGATATAGCTGTGCCATATTTATCTAAGAAGGAACATGTTACCACAAAGACAGACTTTCTTTTCTTTGGAGACGTTTTCAAATGTATCAGTGCTTTAAAAATCGCCATTGTGTTATCCAAACGTGAGGATGAGTGATTTTTCAGAAAGAAAAAAATGTGTTCCAAATAGATTTCAGTTGATTTCTTTAATCATAAATTTAATATTATGAGCCTTTTAAAAAAATAAATGAGCTGAATGTTTTTACTAAACACTATGAAAATACAATTATAAGCTATTGCGTCAATTAGGAATTAGAGGTTCTTAGACCAGTGGATTATTCCATAGTTCTGTGAGCACACTAAGTCTGCATGCTAAAATTTATTTTAAACATAATTAAGGTCAGAAGTAGAGCTTTTAACCACTTCACTGCTAGCTTTTGACATCGTCAGCTATGCTTGAGTTTAGCAGGATCAGATAAAAGACTAATTTAGCGAAAGATTTTTTTTTTAAGAAAACTCTAAAAGTACAGATACTAAAAAATATTTCACTCTAGTCAAAATTTTCTCCTTTTACATGGCACTACAATTTAGTTCTGGAAAACACCTTGGTTGATTTGTACTTTGATTTTAAACCCCAAAAGAAAAAGTCTAGAACCTGCTAAAACAAGAATGAGCAAGTTGATGAGCTGGGTGTCTTTGTAAACAACTCCACACTTTCAAGCAGATTAAGAAAACAGCAGTCTCGGTTGTATGGTGAGCATAACTTGGAACTATGGACTATACAGGAGATTTTGGCTCTATCCTTGCCCAGGTGTCTTCCACACACTACCCACTAAACAGAACACAACAGTTTATATTGAGAAAATGTGACTATAGCTCCAACAATTGGAAATACATCTCAAAATGTGTGGGTCACTGATAGTAACCTATATTTACATGAGAGGTTCAAATTGATACATTATCTCTACATGCATGAGAGCTTCTGTTATTATCAGTTTATCAAATATTACATCTTTGCCAAACACAAATATGTATATATTTGTCAGTATGGTAGTAGACATGCAAACTCAATGGTATGGTTTTTGTTTTTGTTTTTGTTTTTTTAAATAGAACTCTGATGGTCAGGGTCTCAGTGATTTGTGACCTTACAGCATATGCACAAAGAAAAGTCACATCTGGCCTTTGGGATTTTTCAATTTGGGGATCTAAAGGAGCCTACTTAAAAGATGGTTGCATGAAGCTAAATTAATCCTCATTTTTATAATGTGTGTATTTATGATAGGAACATGTGTGTTTATATCATCCAAGCACATACATTTATCTTTATCTGTCACTCTGTACCTCCCAGAGTATGGCTGTTGACTCCTCTCTTAAGATTTAGCTAAGATTTCCTCATATCCTCCTTCCATAGATTTTAAAAGTTTAAACCCTCTTCCCTCACTGGCCCCTGTCAAGATTACTTTGAATTTCTGTTTCTTGTTCTGAGCTCCTTTTCCTACTGAACTCTTAATCTCCTTCACGCCTCACCCTGCACAGCCGTTCTCTCCCCGCTCCGCTGTACACGCTCGAACCTCAGCCTCCTTGCCATGGTTTCACAGAAAAAAAAATCACAGGATGCATTACGGATGTAGAGATTTTAACCACAGTTTGGTGAGACTGAGGGGGTTTAGAATCATAGTGATACCAGTAATTTAAAACTTCGTGGTAAACATCCCTGCTCTTCAATGTCTCTCCTCCAAAGACTTGGCTTTGCAAATTGCCTGATCCTTTTCTCTCTCCTTTTTTTTCCCCCAATCTCTCTCTCCCTTCTCAAATTTCTATAATATTTTACACAGAGAGATTTAGCTACAAAGGTTGTCTCCTTTCTCTCCTGCCTCCCCTTGCTCTCAAGTGGCTCATGGAGGTATTTTCCTAAGTAAAGGCAGATCCCTCCCCAAGAGAGATTCTGACACCTGCTGTCTCAAATAATACTTATTTTCCCCACAACAAATAAACTCGTAATGCAGAATATCCCCCAATTCTAAACCCATTAGTTGTCCTCCTCTCTTGTAGCGTATCTGTGGATTCTTGTTTGTTTCCTATTACAACAGGCTTTGATTACTTAGACCATCTGTGCCTGGGGAGCCAGGTTGGGGGTGAGAGGAGACACAGGTACTCAGTGGCCCAGCTGCAAAGTGAGGGGGTCATTCTGGTTGCTTCTCATGCTTTTCTACATGGTAGCACACATAAAATATTTGTAAGGGACACATGCAGGGGTAAATGGATAAGGTTGCATGTGGCCAAACATGACTGGCCCAGGGGCTCTCTTCAGTTATATCCAGGGCTCTGGCCACCCAGACCCCATCTAGCCAGCTGAGGACTGAATGGATTAATATAGAAGCACACCTAGAAACATGTGGGGAAGCTCTGGAATATGGTAGCCTCACTCAAACCAAAGAAAATCAAAGCAGCTCCTCATTCATTTAGGCCAAAAGTCCTTGTTTGGGACTTGTTGTGATACTTTAAAGAGAGTGGCAGGTATGTCTACCTATATTTATCTGTCTGCCCCACCCTCTATCTGTCTGCCCGCCCTCTATCTGTATTGTCTTACTACCTCCAACTATGGAACTCTAAAAATAACAAAACCAAAAGCCTCCCCTACAGTATTAGTATTACTTTATTATATTTGATTAAGTCACATTTCTAAATGTATTGTAAGACGTAATATATAACTATCTTTTGTATTTAATGTTACCTTAACATCCTAGTCATTACTCCTTTTAATTAGCTAGGCAATTCAGGGGGGCTTTGGAACATCTGTGGGAAAATCACCTTAATACAGTTAATTCGAAGCTCATTTTCAAAGGGCATGGTGTGTGAGCATTCATTTTTTTAATTCACTCATTCTTTGAGGAAGTTTGGGCTGAGTGTCTGGTATGTGGTAAGGACAGAAAGGAAAAAAGGAAGTCATAGTTGCACCCTCTAGGAACTATGGAACCTAAAGTAGAATAGGGAGACAATTCTTGGATATTTGAAGCATTAGAGTTATGGATAAAAGAGTTTATGGTTCAGTGCCAAAATAATAGATAGCTATTAATGAGACAGGAATTCCTCAAAAGGGGTGCTCAGGGTGAGGGAGTATTGTTAGGGCATAAGGTATAATTTAAACTGATCCTGGGAAGACGAGTAGGATTAAGAATAGCTAGAAGTGAAGTAGAACTAAAACTGTGGATTCTGGCAGAATGCAGTTTAGTGTAAGAAAAGGCTTGTTTTAAAATAAAATACCTCCCAGAAGACTGGTAAACATTAGACCTAAGATGTTTTTCTAAGTAAAATTTTATTTTATTTTTTATGAAACAGAAAGAGAAATAGGGAAGAAATGATCAATGATGTTGGCATAATTCTAGTGTAAAACAATCCAGCATAATTTATTCACTAAATATTGGCAAAGGATTGCGTGTGAGCTGTTCAGATGGGTGGTTATTGTTCCGATAATGAAGAATAAGTGTCTCAACATTGTTGCCTACTAAGAGAGCAAAAATAGGAGTAATATGCATTTTTAAGACTGTAAATATTTTATTTGCTCATAGCCAACACCTTGACTGAAGGGAGACACTTTTGCTGCTTTGTGACAATTTATCTTGTGTCTTGTTAGGCATGCTGCAAGTTCTGATTGACAAAGGTTGTCCATTTCCCTTCTAACCCCAACTCAGATTTTCCTTTTCTCCTCAGAATTTCTGTAGGGCCTGCAATAGAAATGATATAAAACTGTGATTTTGGGGGTTCCTTTGGGCTAGGGGGTCAATATTATTTTAAATTCCTAGAAAGAAGTATGACTGCATTCTTGTTGGTGGTTCATTTGTGAATGTGCTGGTCAGAATAAATTCTTCTCATGAGTTTTGAAAATTAGTTCCTATGGGAAAGTTGCCCGAGAGTTACAGTGTTGCAGGGCCAGAAAGGGAAAGAAGGAAAAAGAGACAGCTATTCTATTTTTGTCATTTTAATCAGTAGAATAAGTCAGAGATGGGGAATATTCTTTTATCATTTGTGAAGAAATGGACTCACACCTGCTAAGCAGGTTAAGCTTGTGTGAGAAAGCTTGCAATGCAATTTGCAGTATTTTTTTTTCTCTTACTATTGACCACATGCAAAACTTTAAATTGTTCACACAAGAACCAGTTCTTCAATTTATGAAGCTGTATAAAACATTTACTACTCACTCATTATTCATTCATTCATTCATGCATCCTGTAAATGTTACATGCTTATTTCTCAGGTAAGGCGTGTGGAGTGTGTACACAAGGGTGGCCATACCTTTTCCTCAAGACAATGTAGGGTTCAACTGTGAAAACAAAGTATTTACACAAACAAATGCAACCATTATATATTATTAATAGTTACCTTCTATTAGCTAGTGTGGATTTTATTTGACAGATAATGGGATTGGTCTGATTTACACTGTCACCTGTCTGTGACATCACTGTCAACAGATTGTTGTGTGTCCTTCTATACTTACCTTCTTACATTCATAAACACATTTATTTATCTACTTTAACAAAAATGGGGTCGCGGTATACTGTATATTTTATTATTCTGCCACTTGCCTTTCCCCCACGTGCTCACGTACTGTGATCATCTTTCTAAGCCAAAACATCTAGGTCTTTGCCGTTCTTAGGAATGACAGCATTAGTATTTGATGGAACTGAATGGGTGTGTCATCATTTTTTTAAGGAGTTTCCTTTTAAAAAATGCAGCAACACTGATCGGTTCTTATAATTAAATAAGTTAGAGAAGGCGTTTGATATTTGACTTACTTATTTACAAAATTCCACAAGCCTTTAAGGGGTCTTTGTGCAAATTCGATATGGCATATAACATTTTTCAGATAGAAAATCTGAAGCTAAAACCACCCCTAAAGGACAAATACATTCTATCCTTGCAGGGTCACGAGATAAGGCGTTCTGTCAACTGCACTAAAGTCTACTGCAGCTGGGGCTGGACATTCTCCTAAGGAGGGACCTGTGCTCCCTAACTGCTCTCCGTATTCACGGAGGGACCACCTCTCTCCCTGACCCACATCTCAGAGTAGCTTGCATGTGTTTGGGTGTCCTGGAGATCTGAGGACGCTGCCCACCAGGGCATCTTCTATTCAAGATTTATTTTGCTGTTTTATTGTGAGTAGAAGGGAGCCGCTCTTCTGTAAGGTTTGGTATAAAATGCGGTCCTGTTTTCAGAGAATATTCAATCTTTGCTTTCTTCTACCACTCTGAAGACCTTAGTATTTTGGTCTGCCTAAATATAATAATAATAGTTTAAAAAATTTTACCTATGTAGATAAAAAATTTCAAAATTGTCTGTTCAAATCTATGTAAATATCATTATGTAAGAGTAATTTGAAGATTGTATTTCATGCAACAAGAACGATATATCTCTATTTTCAGTCTCAAAGTTGAAATGAATGAGAAACATTTTAACAAAATGAATTTATTGGGAAGTCAGATGTAAGCATTGCCGGGTAGGAGATGTGGTGTGTTATCTATTTAGGAGTTTATGAAAGGGAGGCACTTTTTATAGTCTAAGAAGTAAAGCCTTCCAGAGGTATACAGAATTACTCTGACCTTTTGAATTATTTTAGTGGGAAAGAGTTCTTTTTGTTTAAAATTTTCAGGTGAAGTCTGATACTTTTGTCTTAAGTCCACTTGGCTTCATTTTGTTTGACAACATTGGACGGCACAATGCAACCTTACACAGCATGACTCCCATTTCTTTGAAAAAAAGTTAAAATGGGTCAGTGAGAAGATAAAAATTTAATTTCTCTTAAGTAGAGGAACTTGAGAAAACTATGAAGTGCTTACCCAAACTGAGATAGGTCCACGGATTTGTAGCTAAGTAATTTAGAATAGACTTTATTTCTAAATGTAAAATGATATTGGCACCAAGATATACTTGTGAAATAGGAAGTCTCCAGAAAATAATGAATAATTATAAACCATGCCGATAGACAATAGTTAGCAAAAACAGATTGTGGAAAGACAAGAAGATGAGCTAATCCTAGTCATGGTAGGGAGTGGAGAAAATTTGAGAATTATGTGCACTCAGAAAACCTGTGTGGCCAGCAGTTCATACTGGGCAGGCCTATTGAAAATATTTCTTTTAATATTATCTTACAGTACTTAGATCTACCTGCACACTGTCTCCAAAGAATTTTAGCTGCACAACAATTTTGGCTTAACTCACACAATGTTCTTTTCTCTCTCTGAGCCATATTCATTTCACAGGGATGATGCAACTGATTATAGAATTGGTTGATTTGAAAGAGTTGTAGCCTAAGTATTTTGAATCATGAAATGTTTATGTTACTTGCTGCAGACTGTTTCCTTTGGTCATAGTCTTGTGGGAGATTTAACCAGTAATATAGTTTTCATTTCTCTTTCCTCAATTCCTTATCTGTGAGAAGGCAATCTTCAATTTATTCTTTTTACTTGGTAAATTCTGACTTTTTAAGAAATCAGTAATTTACTGAGCACCTACTAAGTGTCCAGCACAGAATTAGTGATTAATCTGACATTATTTTCATTTCCTTCAAATTGCCTTATTTGATTTTTAAAAATGGATATTAATGTACACTAGAATGGAGATTTTTGTTTCCTTTACCAGTTGATTGTGGTTTATATTCATGTGGATTAAGCAATTACTTTTTCTTGTCTCCACACCATCCACCCTTCAGAGTTTTTAAGGCACTACTAGAGAATTAAAATGAATAGATCCCTCGGTATTGGCCAAATTCATGGATCAGTGACACTTAAGAATAATGTTGGCTTCTAATGAACAGAATAGATTTGCTTGGAAATGCCAGTTTCAGGGATAGAATCAGAGTGGGACTCCCCCTCTCCCCCAAGATCTTCTTTGAATCTTTGCCCCAGGCCTGTGTTGTCCTTGTCCCAGGGTCATTGTAGAATTACCAATTTTTTCTGCTTGGGATTCATACAGGTAAGAAGGAAAAACTTGGTCTGTTTTGTGATGGAATTATTTTCACCTTATTTTTAATCTTCTTTGTAAAATAACTTTTCCCTTTTATTTTAAGTACCTTGCACAGACAGGGCAGGCAGAGTGAGTGGTAAGATGAAGTAAGGGTAGCACTAAAGTCCTTAGCCGGCCCTTAGCTGCAAGATTTTTTTTTTTCTTTCTTTCTTTTTTTTTTTTTTTTTTTGCATGAAATTACAAGTTCATATTAACTGCTTAACTTTCAAACTTTAATGGAGAAGCCAGTGTTTATTCTTCAGCGGTATGATCAGTCAATTCAGTTTGTATTATGCATGCTGTCTTAATATTTCCCCTCTCTTAGCGGCTCCCTAACCCTAGAGATCAGTTTCTCTGCATGTGTCAAACTTCCTTTTCTCTCCTCATATTTCATTCTTTCAGGATTTGTAAAATGTCCAAGTTCTCATAGCTCACTTAAAAATGGATGGAGTCCAGAGGGACCAGCACTGACTTTTCATTAATCTATCAGAGTTTCAAATTTACCGGCTTGCACCAAGAGAGGTGGGAGAGGAGGAAAAAGAGTAAGGTCTCAACCTCCTGGAAAGGAAAGTGCTGCTTCTATTTCTGAGGTAGGGTTGCTCCCTTAAAGCTTGCTCTCTCCAAGGTGGAGCCTGAGCCGAGTGCTACAGAGATAAATCAGCTTGAATCTGGAGGAGTGAGACCGGAGTTTGGCTAGGGCCCTGTGACAGCTCTGTGGTCAAGGAAGAATATGTAAATTCACTTAATTCCCAGGCATTTCAGCCCTAAAGGGAAAGGATTAGGGGAATCCAAGAGTCTTGACCTTACTGTGAGACTGAATTATAACTAGAGCCTGTTTTAACTAACACAGCTTGAGTTTCATACTTGAAATAATGCTTAAATCAAAATATGCTCCGCTCTTACCATATTCTGATGGGAAATTTATTAAATGTTAAAGTCTAATCTGAAAGCAAACATAACTTTAAATAAAACTATGCAATGTCATTTAGTAGTGTTTATAACTTGAGTGACGAGTGTCTGGGCTTAATAACCCAGATAGGAGAAGGAATTCCGTGGTCCTCCTTCCCAATCCGGACCTGTCTGGAAGCATTTATTTGTACTAAGTTTTCCAGTCTGAAAGTCTGTGTCATTGTTTAGACTCTGCCTGAATAAACAGACAGAGCGATAAACTTCCTCTTCAGGTGAGGTTTATATCTTTTAAACTAGACCATAGCCTCTAAGCCTGGGCTTTCCTGTAGAGAGACTGCATGATTCAGTTCTGCAAATGTTTTTGGGAGGCCCTACTCTGTGCCCAGTCTGCACTGTGTTCTTTTAGGCATAATGATAATTACAAAGAAACATGGCCCCTAACCAAATGGTAGTCATTTTTGGGATAGTGAGTCTGACACCCGTGAATTAAGATGCTCATTCAAGAACATCCTAAAATATATATAATCAAATATCATGATGCCAGATATCAAATTCAGCTTAAGCAAATATGTGCTTCACAGTCAGGAAGAGGAAAAAATGATTGTTAGCTTTAGTTATTGGGGGAAGGTTTGATGAAATAAATTGGATTTGAGATGTTCTGTGCAGAATGTGTTCAATTTTGGGGGCTAGGTTTTAAGAGAGTAACAGGTAAAATTAGCATGGAGCTTCCCATTCGGGTACTAAGAGTGACTTACAGGGGCGCTACACATCAGTCTCCATAACCCTGGGCCAGGTTCAGGCCTAAAGACCTCAAGCTGGTCAACCTTGCCCAAAACCCTTGTCTATTTTCCCAATATGCTGTACAAATATTATTATTTTCTCTGTGTGCATGATATGAATAATAGGTAGCACTGAATTAGAGGGGTTTTTTGGAAGGCAAAGGGTCTAGAAACCAGGTCCCATGAGGAGTAAAGGACTTTGGCATATGAGCTGAGAGCCTCGAAGGTTAAGGACAAACGTAATAGTTGTTTTCAAACATTGCAGACACAGTTTTGTTACAGAACAAGTTTATTTGTTATAGATCAATCTAGGGTACAGAATTGGGCCTGTTGGGTAGATGTATAATACAAGTGAGCATGCAAGAATCCAGCTCAAATAAGAGTTTTCTCACAATTAAAATGCTTGACAGAACACTGTTTTTCAAAGTAGTGAATTCTTTATCCCTGAAAGTGTTAAAGAGAAGTTGAATGTTCATATGGTCAGCTGTGTGGATGAGGTGACAGGGTTGGACTAAGGGGGCTCCAGGGTTGTTTTCACATCTAATATCTTTTTTTAAATTTAAATTTAAATTTTTGATTTTTTTTTAAGAGAAAAAGTTTTGCTCTGTTGCCCAGGCTGGAGTGCAGTGGGGCGTTCATAACTCATTACAGCCTCCAACTCCTGGGCTCAAGTGATCTTCCTGCCTCAGCCTCCTGGGTAGCCAGGACTACAGGCATACATACCACCACTCCCGGCCGGCTACTTTTCTCTCTCTCTCTTTTTTTTTTTTTGGTAGAGACAGGTCTCACTCTGTTGCCCAGGCTGGTCTCGAACTCCTGGCCTCAAGTGATCTTCCAGTCTCAGCTTCCCAAAGTGTTGGGATTACAGGCATGAGCCATGATGCCTGGCTTCAACTCTAATATCTTGATCACTGAGTAACTATTTAGGGAACTCAGGCAAGTAGAAATTATGGAGACTTAAAGAGGCAATTACAGTATGAACAGACGTGCCAGGGGAACAATGAGAAGAGGAGATGTTTGTGTGTCAGGAGTATGTTCAAGAATGACAAAAAGCGTGAGATCGATGATGGAGAACTTCAAATATTCTGATAGGCAGTGGGGAGCCATCTTGCTTCCTGTCCTGGGGCAGGGTATGAGAAAACCAGTGTTAGAGGAAGTTTTACTTTCTGTCTTATGCCAGAGGAATGTAGGAGAGAGAGAGAAAGAGATACATTTTGAGCCAGGGAGACCACTTTAGAACTTTCCCCAATTATCCTATTTCTTAGCTGTGCTGTGTAGGAGTGGGGTAATGGAAACAGAGAACAAGGAGCAAAATCAGAATTTATTGGAAGATCTAACATGAGTTTCCTTGAAAATTGCCCTGAAATAAAATTTTCCAAATTATTAATTGAAATTTATGTGGGCAATTAGTTAGATCAGCAGACCACAATCAGTATTTACATCTTGCTGTACCACTGGAGCTGACCAGTGGCCTGAGACAAGTCATTAAAATTCCTTATATTCTGATTCCCTAGCAGTATTATCCCAGCATGAGGGAATGTTTGCAAAACATTCTGAGTCCTGGATGAAAGTTACCTTGTTATAATAATATCATACTATAATTATTCTTGTTATTGAGGTTATTGTTCTCAGTTGCAGTGTTGGTACAATTTAATATTTCCTACCTTAGGGATATTTTTGTCTTACAGCAAGATTCTAAAAGTGGATTTCCTGGGAGATGTTCTTTGAAAGACTGGCAAATCTTTCCAGTATTTGTTTTAATATTGGTCCATTGAGGGGATGTGAAAAATATGTAATATTCAGGATTATCATTCCTATTTCCTCCCTCAATCTAATATCTAGAATAAATTGAAAATACTTCGGCCTCATCAATTTATGAGGAACTAGAATGGTTTAGGTTGGTGCTTTCCTGGGGTACTGATGTTTTTTTCTGTGGCATTCTCTGAACAGGGCTTTCCTGAAAAGAATACATTAAGACTGTCAGAATGATTCTTTGCAGCAGATTAAGCCTTGCAGATGCCCTTTGTTGAAGGAAAAATGCATTATTCTGAAAGTCCTTCTGATCTCCAGGAAAACTGAAAATACCAAATGTTCTTTCACCATTTGAACTTCCCTACAAGAAAATCCCAGATATTTTTATTTTCCAGACTACAATAATTCAGACCTTATTGTAATTTAAAACACGAGGATATAGACATGTTTTGAAGAAGAATTAACTTTTTACATGTTCAGTTACTGAAAGGCAGACATCCTTCCCCCACCCTTGATAAGCAGAGATCGTAGTGCCCCATTTTTATTTTTCATTTAATATTTTTTGCACCTGGACATTTCCCTGGATGAAGTGAAGTGTATGGCATAATTATCCTGGGATATAATTATTTCATGTGTGTCAGTAAGACATGGTTCAGATATTTATTGAGCTCTAGTTGGCTCTGTGCTAAATAAGACCGTGCTATTTCAGGTTTGCGAAAACAACTCCAGTGTATTGGAAAAGGAAGAAAAGAGGACATTCCTCAAAAAGAGTTGGTTTCATGGTTTAGAAATCCATTTCTTGTTTGCACTGGCAGACTGTGCTTGAGTGTGAGAGGACTCACTTTGATTTATACGGGCTTATAAAATGTGCTGCTCTTTGTACCCAAAGCCACAGACCTGCTGTGAATAGGGCATGTGCCTTGAGTTTTTCTGGTGGTCAAATTTATAAAGCCAAACAATAACCTCTTTGGGAAGCACCTTAAAGACGAGCCCGAGTCTGTTAACTTGGGTCTGTACAATGTCTAGCATAGGGCCACACGTTGACAAGCCCTCATAAATGTCTTTGTGGCTGTTGATGAATGAAGGATTGAAACCAGGACCAGCACGAGGAGCGCAGGGGTTTGTTTTCCATGGTAGATGGGAGGAGGGTTCGTGGATGGGGAGGAACAAGATAGATGGCTGGGTCAAGGACGTATTTTGGCAGATGCTACTGCTATTCTGCAAGAAAAAGGAAAAATGACTCAAATTGCCTTCCTGTAGTGTCCTCGTCCTCTGCTAGGAGACTCATTTATGATTTGAAGGTGTCTGAGACTTTCCCTGTGATTAGAGTGCAGAGGTCATTGGTGGTGGAATTCTGTCTCAGCTTTGCTGTCTGCCACCCTGCCTAATCTTTTATTTCAGTCCCTCCCCGTTCCCTTCCTCCCTCACTCCCCACTTCTTTTCCTCTCTCTCCTCCTCTCTTCCTTCCTCAACTACTTATTTACTGCCTATTTCTCTTCTAAGCTGTAAAGATTCTGTTCTTTTCCTTCCCCTAGCAGGAGACCATTCAGGAAAGGTGGAAGTATGCCCCTGTAGTCCCAGCTATTCCGGTGGGACTTGAGCCTAGAAGTTCGAGACCAGCCTGGGCAACATAGCAAGACCCCCACCCACCCACCTCAAAAAAAACAATCAGAATTTTCATATGTGAGCAAAGTTGAGGCTTGCTTGTGTCCAGAGGGGGAAAGGCTACAACACTTTTTAATTGCACGTCATATTTTCTTACATGTATAATGGACTATAGTATAAATAGAACATCCTGTCTACAGGATGAATATAACATACAACCTTTAGAAGTATTACAGTTTATTATAATTACTTAAAATATATTTATTTGAAGCCTGTTTTTTGAGAAAATTTCTCAGTTTGGGGGAAAAGATGGAGAGTAGAATCCAGTATGCAATTGTTATATTGTTGAGGGGTTCTTGACGTGGCAAGAAAAAGGAAGTATTTCTCTCAGATGGTTTTTGCAACCGAACTAAAATTCCGCTCTGCATAAATGTGCCTATGAAAAGTTGAAGTAATTTAGGATTGAAAAACCTTTATGTTGCTAAGTTCATAGTTACCCTAATTCTAGTTTTTGTAGAAAAGATGATTTATAATAGGAGGAAGAAAAGATAATACTCTGTTACTTTTGAAAAAGGTGTGATTTTAGGTATCTTTGTTGTAAAAATGTTTTTCTTTTTTATTTGCTTCCTAGAGCTCCATTCAGTGAGAATTTTTTATTCTATATGTTAATCAGCACGCATGTTCCATGCCTATCTTCTTCTGAAGTGAAGGCGCCCAACCTGAATTTCACCCCTGTCCCCGGTGTAGTCTTTCTTAGTGCAATTTTAACTTTGTCCTACACTCTGGAAGGCGGTGGGGCCACAGGTAGAAATTGTCACCCCTCGAAGCTTCCTCACTGGCCTAGCTTCAGTTCCAAGGCCCGTTTGTTCTCGGCAACAGGTTGTGGCCTTTGTGTCTGAACTTTTTCAGTGACCATAGTCAATGTTGTCCCTCCTCAAGTCTGGTTTTGCTTTGTGGTTAAAGTGGCTCTATAATCCGCCTTGCCCAGGACATTCCCGCTGTACCCCTGTTGCCCCAGCATAATGATTTAAAGCACCCCCTTTCATTCTCTGGGTTTATTCCTGAGTTATCATCAGGTATGAGTAGAGAGAGAGGCCAGGTTCAGCTTGGTTGTTACTTTAAACCCACTACTGTTGTATTGAGGAAGAGAAACCATTGTCTTCAGTAACTTAGTAACAATGGGCCTACATTAATAGGGTTCTGATCTGGGGAGTGGATATCAATTGTTCATTTGGTAGATAATCATTTACTATCTATTTTGTGTCAGATACAGTTCTAGGTCCTGGGAATACAGAAGTGAAGAAAACAGAGCCAGTGCCCTAAGGAAGCATATGTTTTGGCAAGACAGACTAGCAATAATAATAATGATAAAATGATATAATTTAATGTCACGTGATAATGAATGCCATAAAGAAATAAAGCAGAGCATGGAGATAGAGATGTTGGTGGAAGGGCTGTTTTAGATGGGGCGGCCGGTGATCACTTCTCAAAAAGGGACATTTGAACCATCAACACAGTCATCTAGATAGATCCCATACAACAGGGAAGGCCTCCTCAAATTCCCTCTAACGCTCATGGAAGATCCTGATACAAGGGAAGAATCTGTGGAAACTTACTAGGGAAAGGGCAGTAATTAGCACAGTGTGGTGGCAATTTGTCTTGTATGTATTGTCTTCAATTGCTGTGAACTTGGCTTTCCATATCTTATTTCCGTACATTTTCTACACCATATAAAAATTCTCCTATACCATACATTTTCTATGTGGTGTATTACCCAGATCACGTTTTCAGTCAATTTAAAAGTTCTAAGAGGTACGGAGAGAGGTGGGCATTTTTGAACATGGTACGGCACAGCTACAGAATGTTTCCTGGGGCTGTTCCCTGTCAGTCATGTGGCTTTGCAGGGAGATATTCTGGGAAATCCTTCCTATGGTCCAGGTCCTAGTTTGGAGCTTCCCTCCATCTGAGAGGTTTACAACATTTCCTGAACCTTAGAGAGTAAAGGGAAATGAGCTCCTATATCCAAAACCTTCAAATATAAGTGTTTGCCAAGTGCTTTGCAATCTGCCTTTCCATAATTTCTCTCATTATCTCTGTGATGGGATTTATCATGCTGGTACTGCACTTTACAGATAAATGTAGGGACAGATGGAGGTGGCAGACTGGAGGGGAAGAGCAAGAGATGACATTGAGCCGGGAGCTCTTCACAGGGATGGTCCGTCTGTGGGCTTCTTTCGGGGGGTGGGGGACAAGCATGTGATTGGCACATGGGATTGCCATTTAGTAATACCTGTGGCATGAATAAGCTACACAAGGTAGAGGGAAGGTGCCATATCTCTGAAAATTTTGAATACAATTATATTTTAAATTAATTAAGAGATCCTGCTACCGAAGAGGAATACTATTTCAAATCCTTTTGCATGGTGGATTTTCCCCGTCTGGATTTTCTAAATAATTTTTTAAAAATGGCATTTAAAAATTTTTAGTAGAGGAAGAAACCATGCATGGTGAGGTGGCCATTATATGGCAGGTCAGTACCCTATCCCCTAGGGTTTGAATTGCTGATGATGCCTTGGATTCTCTAACTGACTGCTGATTGGTCTGTCTCTGTGTCTTTTTGTCCATCCATCTATCCATCCATCCATCCATCCATCCATCCACTGATCCATCCACTCATTGATCCGTTTGAGTTTATCATGTAGGAAAATGTTCTATTACCTATTTCTCTAGTAGTGTGATTATTTTCTTCATCTCACTTGGACTCAGTTTTCTTTGTAGAATGATGAGTTTGTCTAGGTTGTTTAAAGACTCCTGTTAATTCTAGAATCCTGAGATTCTTACAGTTTGATTACAGTTTGTGCAAGACATTGGAAAGAATACAAACATGAATTAAATGTGGGTCCTGCCCTCAAAAGCACACAATCTGGTAGGTGTCCTGACATGTAGCCTCTACATGGTAATAATGCAAGTAGAGTGTGACCAGAAACCAAACACAGTTTGGTGCAGTTTAATGCAGTCAAAGTACAATGGGAATTTCACGAAGGGGGAGATTATTTTTGGCTGCAGATGTTCAGGGGGAAGGCGGCATTTATGTCTGAGTGGAGCAAACGCTTACTAACGTCTTCAGTTGATTAGCATCCTCATTTCATTTAGTGCTCACCATAGTGGACAGTGTTCATTTTATTATCCCCATTTAGCAGATGAAGAAGGTGAGGCTGGAAAAGAGATTAAGTAACTGGCCCAAAGCCACCCAGCTCTTTAGTGGCAAAGCAGTGATCAGGTGGCAGTCTGTCAACCCCATTTCATCTGTCTGTCTTAAATATTGAGTCAGTAGGGAGATGAGGACAGCCAGATATTTCAGGTGAATGAAAGAGACCGTCAGCGTACAGGCATGACTGGGTGCAAGTGCCCTGCAGATCTGAGAAACAGCAGGGACTTCAGTGGGGCTGGAGCATGGTGTCCCCAAACAGTAGCAGTGGAAACCAAGCCTGGGAAGACAATTTGGGGTTAGATAGAAGAGGCTCCTTATTGTCTGGCTACAGGGTCTGGTCTTTGTTTGGCCCAAATGGAGATTTTGTGCAGAGACGTGACATGATCAGAGGAGTACATTTCAGGATGTTTATGACTCTTAGAACTTCTTATGATTCTATTGTACTTTCATGCTCCTAAGCTCTTCCATGTGATGCCTAGGAAACTCTCCTCCCCAGCTGTCTCCTGCAGTCTAAGCCCTTGAGCGTTTTCATCTCTGGGTTTCTGCACTAAGATACACAGGGGCCCTGGCTGCACCGTCCTATCATTCTGAACATCAGCACCTTTAAGAACCCCTGCTCAATTCTTGGGATTCTGAGAAGAAAACTCCTTAATCTTCCCCCCTGTTTGCTATTTCCTAGATTTTAACCTATTTTCTGCTATTTCAAAACAACTTCTGTTCAATAAATGAGTAATGAGATCTTCTTGTGCTTTGCTAGTGAAAAATATACCGTAATATTTAGATTAAAACAGTGTAATAGCAGACACTAGCAAAATATATCCTGGTTACATGATGAATTCCTCTTTTTCCTTTTTATTTGTGGTATCCTGGGGTGGCTTACTGGAGAAAAAAAATACTATTTGATTCTCCCTGGGTGGTCAGACAGGACTTGTAAAGACTCTTGTTTGTTTTGTGTTGAGGCTTCAAAGGCGCGCAGGCTTTCCTACATAAGGATGTTCTAAGAAAATGGGGATTTTTTTGAAGTTGCTATGTATGAAGAGAAATTCAGAGCAACCGTCTTCCTTTAGAACTACCAGCTAATGTGATTAGAGGGTTTCTTTCACCAAGAATCTTTGTTGTTACTATCTCTGGTCATTACCATGAGTCTTATGGGGAGATGTGGGCTTACAAAAACCATCTCCACCTGGCTTCTTAAAAAATAGAATCCCACACAAACATGTACTTTTATTTTGTTTATTTATTTATTTTTGGTAGTTTAATTTTAAAAACTACATTTATTATGCGTATTTAGATGGTTTAAAAAACTAAGAAATCTTGAGCGTAGAGGGTACGTGTCTGCGTGTGTGTGTGTGTGGGGGGGCGTTCAGGATGTAGTGGAGGTGTGTGCTGCAGCAACAAATTTCAGGCCACTTGTTCTGCAGATTCCAATTAGTGAGGCCCTCCTGCTGCAGTGTGGGAGGAGAGTTTGGATTGGGGTTAGAGCTAGCTAAGTGTAGGATGCTTTTTAATGCAATCTTTGCAGAACTCCCTCATTAGCACCTTGAGGTCAGTGGGAACCCGGGGAAGCTAGTATCGTGTGCACGGTTGGTATTTTCTGCTGTGCATGGTGTGTGTCAGTCATTTTGTTTACCCATGCTTATTTTCTCCATTTCATAAATTAATTGTACTTAATGGGGGAGGTTGATAATGCTGAATTATTTTAAGCCTGGAGGGAGCCGAGCAGCTGTGTCCTAGATCAAACCACTGATCTATCTAATAGGTTGTCTTGCCACCTGATCCACTGGACAAATGTGTTTCGCCAATTAGATGAATCCCTATATGGAGAGAAATATGACCTTGAGCCCCAGAGAGCCAGACAGTTGCTTTATGCAATGTGTTCACCTACTGAAGCTGCTTCACCTCCTTGGCCTAATGGGAATGTAGTATATTTCTAATCCCTAGAAAATTATTTCTCCCTTAAAAAAAATAGTCACTCTGTGTGAAATAGTCAGAGTCTTTCAAGACTTGCCAAGAAATTTGCTTTTGGAACCAGGTGCTTAGAAAATAAGTCCTTTGGGGTATAGCCTCTAAAATTTTTAAGGGAGAACAAAACTTCCAGCCTTTCTTCTTGTATCAAGATACAACCTGCTGTTGTAAACTGTGTTTGTTTTTTAAAAGAGGAGTATTAGAGAAAGAAAAATGTTAATTTTAAAGTAAAAAGTTAGAAATGTTACAAGCTAATTTTGTTGGGTCTTCTTTTGGGCAATTATTTTATAATCAAATACATTTCCACAAAATGCCAGGTTTTTAAAAAAGATGACTCTGGGCACAGAAAGCAGACTTGACCTTTGGTATAACCTTGTACTTCTTTTGAAGTCCTGGAGTCAAAGTTCACTGTGGCTTCGATGGGACTCTATCAGCAGCAGAACAGCAGTCAGTGTATGGCCCGTGGTGTAGTGGAAAGAACCTCTCCTTTGGGGTCAACCAGCTGCAGGTTTAGATCTGAGGCTCTGCTACTGCTAGTTCTGTGACCTTGGGCAGGTTACTGCACACTCTGAGCACCAGTCTCTTCACCTTCAGCTTTCTGTTGCTACTGGTACTAGCTTTACAAAATTGTTTCAGAGGTTAAATAAAATAAACTATATAAAATAGCTATCTAGGGTCTAGCTAGCATATATATACTCATGTTAGTTCCTTTTCTTTTCTTCTGATTATATCCCAAGACTAGTAATTTCCCAAGCATAGTAATGTATTGTTAACTTTGGGAGTCACTCTGGAGAACATCCAAAATCCTTCATTTTCCAGATAGTAAAGTCTAGGCCCAGAAAGACTTCATGAGTCACTTGCAGTGCCTTAGAGGAGTAGTAGCAGAGCTGGTGCCCAACCATGGCTCACTGAATGCCTGCAGCTTTTCTCCAGGTGTGAGGAGGACGTAGCACCCTGTACTGAGTCCCTGGCATGGTGCTAAAACTGCCAAGTGCAATGACAGTCTTAACGGTAGAGTTCAGTAAACAACCAACTTTCCAAATGTTCCTCCAGGAACCTTCAGAGTACACAGAAATGTTTACTTAGATGTTACCCTACTGTATCCACCTTCAATCTACTTTTACGACTTTTGACTCTGTTTCTCTTTCTGTCCTAGTACTCTCAGGTGATTGCAGAAGCGTTAACACCCACCACATCCAGGTAAGAGATTTGCTGGATGGGAGAGGTTTCCAGGTAAAGGATCATACTGATTCCTTTGTGGCTACAGCCTGTGGGCCGCTCTTTCCTACACTTCCCGTAAAGTTCCTGATGGCCACTACTGCCTTTGTTCTTCTCCTTTTTGCATTTATTTGTTTACTTTTTGGTTTCTTATCTATGCTATTTTTCTATCAAATTTTTGGTTTTATTTTTATGCATTCATACATGCACATTGTAATCATATAAGACGTGCATGGAGTGGCAAACCCCAATTCAGGAGAAGAGTCACCTCTGAGGAGGGAGGCTGGGGCGCATAGCCAATGTCATTTCTATCTGCAATGTTTTTAACTTTTTTCCACTATGTATCTCTTAAAGAGAAGAACTCCTTGTTTTTTAAAACATAAATAAAATACAATTTTTGCACTTAAAACAGTAGTTAAGTCTTTCATATCATATATCCAGCTGGTGTTCATATTACAAATGCAGAGAGAGATACTGTAAAAATAAATTTCTGTTTGGTATTTCAAAGGTTTGGAGGTGTCAGAATTTTAGTCCAGAGCAGTGGTTCTGTGATCCTGGACCAGCGGCATCAGCATTACCTGAGAACTTGTCAGAAATGCAAATAATTAGACCCTACAGCCAACTGACTGAATCAGTGATTCTGGGAGCATAGCGTTTCAACAAGCCTTATGATTCTAATGCGCGGTAGAGTTCTGACAACCACTGGTCTAGAGAAAATCAAAATGTTTTGCTCCCATTTTGCATTTGTCTTTGTATTTAACATTGCAACATATCCTGAGGCACTCAAAATACATAAGATGATGTGCTTACACACCTGGATCACCAAGATGGGGTCCAGCCTTCCTTCGCCTTCTGGGGTCTGCACCAAGCCAGCTGCCATCTCCAGCTGTGGAGGGATATACTCAGCCTGTTCCTGCATTAGGAAGTGTGTATGAGAGCAGGGGGTGGAAAGTGGGGACCATGATTTTTTGGGACAGGACAGACTGAGTGAAATTAGAGATCTGGGTGTATTTGATAGGGAAATGACCTTCTTTTTTTAAGAGCACACTTCTGAAGCTGTGGTTCTCAATTGTTGGCTGCACAGTCGAATCACTGGGGAGGGCTTTCAAAGACATTGGTGCCCTGGCCTGACCCCAAGAGATTCTGGTTTCAGTTGGGTTGTTGAGGAGGGTAGGGTGATAGTCCCAGCACCAGCAGGGTTTAAAGGCTCTTCAGGGGATTCTAACTGCAGTCATGGTTGAGAACCACTGGTAAAGACTTGTGTTTGGTTTAGGATTCAGTTGGGAAATATCTTGCGAGAGTGCAATCTCAGGGGTCTTACCCTTCAAATGAATAAATGCTTTGCAAACTCTGGTTCTTAAGCCATTAGTGACCTGATTTGGAGGATTTTTTTTTTCTGCCCCCTCTAGCTTTTTTTTGTTTGTTGTTTTGGTTTGAGCTGATGCTGACTCTTTCTTCAATATTTCTGTCCAGTTTGTGTTTAGGTAAGGAGATTTTACTATAGTTTGTCTGCTCACCTTTAGGTGTCTTGGGCAGAGTACGAATTTCTTTAGCATGCAAATGACACCCTCTTTCACCTCCCTTCTCTTTCAGGTAAGTAGATACTGCTCCAGGAAGGGAACTCAGGGCGACTGATATTACATTTTGCAGTGTGAGGCGTTTTAATTTTTCTAAGACTATCAATGAGACCAGAGCCTTCCTTGCAGTCTCCAAAGTTATGGAAAGGAAAGGTTGGGCCGTATTTGTTGGTCGAGTGTTGAAATAGTCAACGGAAAAGGGAAAGGGAAACAAATTCTACTACTGATTTTTTTGGCAGGGTTTATCACCTTTTTCCCCCCAAGTTTCTGGCAAGTATGATTAGAAATTTACTTGCAGGATTTGCTCACACTGGCTTCCCAAGACAGTTTTTGCTTGCTTGCTGCTGACTAGCAGTAGTTAATTTGCTATCTCTCACACGTGTTATCCAAAAATCACAGAACTCATTAGAAATAAACAGCATGAGTTTGGTCAGTCACATTTGGAGGATTAGCCAGATGTAAATCTGAGTTGCACTTGGGAGGTTTCTTGTGACTCATTTAAAAATAAATAGAAGCCTAACCTTGAGTAGAAGCAGATTTAAAAAAAAAAAAATGAAATATCTTACTGGAAAACATATTTTATTTTTCCAATAAAAAATATGGGGAAGAGGTAAGGTTTTTTTGATGCCAGTGCTTATTTTATTTTATGCCCTTTCCTTCTTGTTGATGGCAGATGTGGCAGAAATAAATACCCAAATTCATTTTCCAAAATGGGGAAAAAATTTAATCAATTCAAGCATTTATTTGTTCTTAATTGATAGCAGACATCAGGTTATTGAAGAGGTGTTGGCCTTGAGGCTTTCTGATTCTTCAACCTTTTAAAAAAAATGTTTCTCCCTAAGAGAAACTGAAAGAGCAATTTTTTTCATGCAATTACAATATATGATTTATGTGATTGGAAAATTTCTGTTTTCTGTTGATATGCAAACTTGCTGCCAGCAATACCAAATATTCATATGCCACCTGTTTCTAATTCCAGCAAAACCTGTAATCAGAATGAATAAAAAATACCTTACCTTTGAACAACCAGAAAAATAATTCAAATTTATTGAAACTTTTTGCATTTATCCTTCTAGATCATACTAAATCAGATGAGTGCACAAATACCAAGGAGTTGACTCTACCAAGTAGAGATTGTGTTTCATGTCGACACATGAGTTGAGTTAAAGATGTGCTAGAGACTTCTCATGAGCTGATTTTGGTCATTCTGGGTTCTAGCACCCCCCAAATTTAATTATAGATCACTAATTATATGTCATGCTACTTTCTGTGTGTGTATATGTATATATTTATTTATTTTACAAAAATGGCTAGGTGTAACCTGCCATGGTAAAACAACTGCTTGATCAAGACCAGGACAGGACTCTGCATTGTCCTAGCTTTCTGCCCATGAAACCATTCATTTTCTGTTTCTCTTCAATCCTGAGATGAGACTTACAATGCATAATACTACCATTTTCTAGGGACAAAGATAATTTGCCTGGTTAGTTTTTATTTAGTGTTTCAAATGAAATAGATGGTCTGGATCTGGCAGCAGACTGACTTTTCAGGATTCATTGCCAAAGGGCTCCATTCTGTGAAGGTTTCTGTGGCTGAAGGTGCGAGGATGTGTTGATGGTAATGGAAAATAGTTTACCAGTCTTCTTTACTTCCAAAGGGCTACCCTCCCCTTGCAAGATCTTTGGTGGCAAGCTCCTATAAAATTTCAATAAATATGGCAGCAAGGAAGGGTAAAGAGAAATAAAGAGAGGCATAATTAAAGTACCAGAATCAAATAGTCCTTCCCATATTCATATCATGCCCATAAGACCCAAGAAATGGATCTTGAAGTGGCAGAACCAGACTGTCTCTTCGTTTCTAGGATTTGATTAAATGTATTTTCATTAAAAAGAATAATAATGTTAGATCTTAATGGGATTAACCTAACTGAGATTTATTAGGCTTTGCTTTGACAGTAAAGATTATGGATGGCCCGTGTTCCATTTTGAGGTTGTAGCTTCAGATCTGTGTTTTTGGGCTACGTCCCATGCCCATCATTACTCCACTGAAGATACCAAAGTTATCAAACAAAGCTTGTATGTTGTGTGACTGAGACTTGGAATATAAGTAGAGTTCAAGTATTTTTCCTTTTAATTTTTGGGGATGATTAACTCTATTTTTATACTGAAGTGAAGTGTCTTTAGCTAAAACAAAGCAGAGCCTTTCTTTCCTCTTTCCTTTGTGTGTGCGTGTTTTTTTTAGAGAAATAAGGCAGTGTTGATTGCCAGTTCCTTGGGGTTTCTCTTGCTCAGAATTATCTAGATGAACTGTTTCATTGGTCTAACTTCATTGATAACTACTGCTCTTCCGTTTCCTTTGTATATAGGAGCTCCTTTTTATACACTGAGCTCCTTTGTAGGAGCTCAGCAATACGGTTTTTTTTTTACAGTGGTAAAATATGTATAATATAAAATGTACCATTTAAACCATTTTAAGTGTATAGTTAAGTAGTATTAAATACACTCACATTGTTGTACAGCCATCACCATTATCCACCTCCAGAAGGTTTTCATCTTCCCAAATTGAAACTCCATACGCATTAAACACCAGCTCTTCATTCCTCCTCCCAGTCCCTGGCAACACCATTCTACTCTCTGTCTCTATGAATTTGACTACTCTGTGTACCTCATGTAAGTGGAATCATACAGAATTTGTTATTTTGTGACTGGCTTATTTCACTTATCATAATGTTCAACAAGGTTCATCCATGTTGTGGCACGTGCCAGAATTTCTTCCTTTGTAAGACTGAATAATATTCTGTTATGTGCATATATCAATATTTTGTTTATTTATCCATCTATGGACTCTTGGGTTGCTCCCTCCTTTTGGCTATTGTGAATAGTACTGCTGTGGACATGGGTATATCTGTTCAAGTCCCTCGATAGTATTTTTTTTTGAGACAGGGTCTTGCTCTGTCACCTGGGCTAGAGTACAGTGGTGTCATCATAGCTCATTGCAACCTCAAACTCCTGGGCTTAAGTGATCCTCCTGCCTTAGCCTCTGAGTAGGCAAACTTGGCTAATTTTTCTATTTTTTGTAGAGACAGGGTCTTGCTGTTGCTCAGGCTGGTCTCAAACCCTTGGCCTCAAGCAATCCTCCTGCCTGAGCCTCCCAAAGTCTGGGATTAAAGGTGTGAGCTATTGCACCCGGCCCTTCGATAATATTTTTGAATTACTTCCCCATGAAAAGTGTCTTTGTGATTATTTAACACACCCTGATGCTGATTTAGATACTGATTTAATGACTTAAAATATTATGATAATATTAATAACTATTAATTAATTAGTAAGGAAAGTCTTTTATGTAGCATAATTGGAATGAGTATGTTGGGTGTGAGTTATAAAGGCCTCCAGAAGTGTATGGGGACAGGCAAACACATGGCAGTGAAAACCCTTTAGAACACAGCTGACTAGATATCATGACCCACTTTCAATGTAAAGATTGATGTTTTGGAATCCTCATTAAAAAGAAAGTTGCTGCATGACATCTGGAAAATTTAATCTGTAAAGTGACTTGCAAAATTAGCGTCTTTCTGGTTAACCCCAATCCTCAAAGCAGAGGGCGATCTGGTGTTTGGATGTGTGTCCCCTTTTCTAGAGAGTCTGACTTGTCTCTTGGAAAGTACAGTAACCACTCATAATGCTAACACACACCACCTGAGATATGCATCCCGTCCTCACACTCTGGATGTTTTCAAGGTTTCATCTCTTTTCTAGAACAACCTTGAAGTTCTAATTCTTTCAAATACCTTAAGCTTAACTAGCTAGAGACTAGCTGCTTCTGGTAGGTAATACTGTTTATTGAGCAGGTACTATATGTCTGGGCTATATGATCGTACTACTAGCTGATGTTTATTCGATCCTGGGCATGTTAGACACTGTTCTAAGCCCTTTATATGTGTAATAACTTACTTAATTCTAGAATTACTCAACACCTCAATGTGTTTGATACTAGCATACCTTCATTTTATAAATGATTAAAATGGGACATAGAGACGTTAACTGTCCAAGGACTCAGGAATTGGCAGAGCCAGAACTTGAACCCAGGAGTCCAACTTCAGACCATGTGCCTTTACCTGCTATGCCATGCTGACACAGCACTTTACCGTTGATCCAACTTGTGAGCTGTGTGGCCTATGTTCTCTAGAGGATGAATTCTTTTTGAGGAAAATAACAGAGCTTTTAAACTCAGAAGTTCTCTGTGTCTATCTAGGAACTCACACTGTATTAAATGGTCACAAAGTAGTTTGGAAGTTCAGCACCAAAGGAGCAATTTTTCTTCTGAACACAGTGCCCTTTATTCTACCTTTAAAGGTAAATACTGTTCATAGGAAAGGAAATTCAAAAAGCTATGCTTAGGAGTTTTTTTAAGAATTTAATGTATTTTTATAAAAGGTGTTATTACTTCTTTATGAATTCATATTTGGCAAAGAATTTACTAGAAGTATTAGGAATCGGCCTCACTGAGAAATTTGGTATTAAAGAGTTGTAAATATCTACTTATGTCTATTTATATTATAATTAAGAGGGATTTTTTTTTTAAGGTTTTAAAATTTTTTCTTTCTAATATTTCAGCTTTATTTAGGTTGAATAGGAGTTTTCTAGGCAGGCAAAGTACGTGAGGCGTGAGAAGGGTTTCAGGCAGAGAAACACCATGTAAAAGGCACCGGGATGTAGTATGGTATGGTCAGCCACCTTTAAATAGGAAAGAGTTGAGTATAGTGGAAAGAGCATGGGCCTAAGGAAAAGTTTTAAAAATTACCCTGAGTCTTGGTTTTACCCTCTGTAAAGAGAGATAATAGCCACTTTGGTCTCTGTTTTGAGGATTAGGCATAATCTATTTAAATTGTTCAGTAAGGGACCTGAGACACAGATTGCTACGTTGATATCATTATGCTGCTATTATTTTTTTCTTTCTGTCTTTTATTTTTTGAATAATATTGCATTTATATGGTTCAAAACCCAAAAAGGATAAAAGTCTCCCTTCCATCTTTGTGCCTCACCTACCAAATCCTTCCTTTTCATTGCCCGCAGGTAGGCACCGTAATGCTTCTCATTAGCTTCCGCAGTCCCCCGACGCTCTGCGGGAATGTGAGTATCACTTCTGCACTTCCTGCTTTTACATAAAACGTAGCATATTATTCACGTTCTTCAATCCCTTCCTTTGGTCTTTCACTTAACTATACATCTTAGAAATCTTCCCATATCAGTTTATAAGGAGCTTCCTTATCCTTTTTTAAAGTACAACTTTTAATTTTTTTATAGTTTAAGACTCACATGAACTTGCAGTAATAGCACAGAGTATGTGCCCTTCACACAGCATCCGCCAGTGATAATATCTTACATAACCTTAGACATAGTCAAAACTAGGAAATTGATGTTGGCATAATACTATCAACTCCTTTTTGGGATTTTACGCATTTTTACATGCATTGTTTTTGGGAGGGGATGTGCACTTCTATGAACTTTTGTTATCCTTGTAGATTCAAGTAGCCATCACCACAGTCAGGATACAGAGTGCCTCCATTACCACAAAGGAACTCCCTTCTGTTGCTTTTTAATAGTCACACCCCTTCCCAATCGTGGCAACTACTGGTTAATCCACACATTTTGTGTGTGCCAACCTTAAGGAAATCCAGCCATATATTATACCTTTCTAAGGGCAACTATGCTATTTTCAACTTTTTTGGGGGATGGTGGTGTTGGTTCCTATAAGCCTGAGCACTTAATGGATACTTAAAAATACTGACTACTGGAATCCCAGGAGTAGAAAGCAAAACAAAATTCAGAATTGAAAAACTGATGAATCAGCATAATTTACGAAGTAACAAAATAGTTCAGACTTTCTTAAATATTAACTCTTCAATGTGAATAAGTGATAATTTATAATTTCTCTTCAAGGATTCTGTAAACCTAAAAAATGCTAATAATCAGAAATACAGGTTCTCTAAACCATAATATTTTAGTTTTCAAAGCATTTCCATTTTAATAATTTTTTCCTTTTCAGCACCTCTGGGATACTGGTGTGATAAACTTTGTTACCCCTAGTTGACAGAGTAGGAAACTGCAGCTAAGACAGGGAAGAAAGCTAACAGCTTTTGAGTATCTAAGATGCGATTTCATTTTTAAAAATTTATTTTTATAGATTTAGATAGTACAAGTGCAGTTTTATTCCATGGGTATATTGTGTAGTGGTGAAGTCTGGGCTTTTAGTGTACCCATCACCTGAAAAGTGTACCTTGTACCCGACTGGTACTTTTTCATCCCTCCCCCTCCCCCACCTTTTGGAGTCTCCGGTGTCTGTTATTCCACCCTGCGTGGCCATGTGTACTGTGGGCTATTTCATTTAGTCCTGCTAACAACCGTGTGAGGTGGATATCGTTCTTCTCATTTGATGGAAGAGAATGTGGACTCCCTGAGGTTCAGTAACTTGCCTGTGGTCAGACAGTTTATATCAGAGACAAGATTCCAAACCCCACATTCTCACCCTACTCCACAGTGAATGCTTTCCTCAAGGTTAAAAGTCAGATAATTCTGAGTAGAAAAAAAGTCAAATGAGAATTCAGGTTCCCTGTACCCCTTCTCCTTTTTAAAAATGGCAGTGAGAGTGGTGTTTCTGTACATTGCCACTTCTAAAAGATAAATACTCTAACGGTTTATAGAAATGGTCGAGGGCTTGGGAGTTCGCCAGACTGCTGTCCAGATCCCAGCTCAGCCACCCTCTAGCTTTGCGGACCATGGACATGTTGTTTTATTTATCGAAGCCTCATGTACTCATCTATAAAATGGAGATCCTGGTTGTTCCTTCATGAAGTTGTGGAAATTAAATGAAATAAATCATGGAAAGCACTTAGCATAGTGGCAGATTGGTTCATACCAATCATTCAATAAACAGCAGCTATTATTATATGTGACTCATTTTATGGACTTTCTACTTCTAATATCAAAATACAAGCAAATAAATATTTAGAACATGTTATGTGCAAAACCACATACTATTGATGGAATAAATGGAGCTACATGGTGATTTAATTTTTTAAACTTCAAAAACTTGTATACATTTAGAATGCCATCTTGTCTATAAAATTTTTTTATTCTCCAGTTACGTCGCTGTATTTTCAAACCTTAAGGCTGTGGCTTTTTTCAAAGTTCCTGATTTTTGGTCTGTGAGTGAATAGATTTTCCAGAAATGAAGAATTTGTATTAGGTCTTACTAAGGTTCTGGTGACCTTATCCTATGTATCCCCAGACATACTCATTCCCTGAGAGATGGTCAGGTGGAGAGGTGGGCTGCTCATGTGGATTTGTGTGTGTGCGCTGGGGAGTGAGGGGTGCCCTTGGCATGCAGCTTTCATAAATATTAAAAGATAATTGAGTACCCTCAACAGGCGTTCCAGTTGCAGTCACATCCCCCTGATTGTTCAGGGAACGGTGCTAGTTCTGCCTAGCTCTGCCTAGCGAGATGTTTGTTTGTTTAGGGTGAGACTGACGGTTGAGATATTTGTATCACAGTGACAGACTGCAGAGCGCTCTTTCCTGTGTTACAGATTGCTAGGAAATTGGATAGGACCTCTTGAGATATTCTATCCCATGCCTGCCCTCAAGACAAGCCTGTGACATACATTAAAATGGTGGTGGGGGTTGTGGGGAGAGCCACAGGCCCTGTGGGAGTGAGCTGTGTTTCCCATGCGATGCGTAATGTCCTCTATTCTTGGGGGCAATATAATATATACATAGCAATATAGAGCATACTTGGCACGGCTTGGAAAATGGACTGCTGCTCTCTTGAGGGCCTCTTGGAATTCTCTAAGTAAAGAAAGGGAGAAAAGGAAGAAAGGTGGATAGATTTGCTTGACAGCTCTCATCAGAAGTCTAAATGATACAGTTTAGTGCTAAAAGTTTTATGCTGAATCCGTGAAGTTGGAGTCAGGTGGGGATAGAACAGTGATTCTCAACTCTAGGTGCGTATTAGAATCTCCTGGAGACCAGTTGAAAGGTATTGCTTTTAAATTCACAGATGATTCTACTATACATCTGGGATTAGGACCCACTGGGAGGGCTAGTGGCTTCATGCCTATAATCCCAGCACTTGGGGAGGCTGAAGCTGAAGGATCGCTTGAGGCCAGGAGTTTGAGACTAGCCTGGGCAACATAGCAAGACCCTGTCTCTACAAAAAATAAGAAAAATTAGCCGGGTGTGGTGGCACGCGACTGTAGTTCCAGCTACTTGGGAGGCTGAGGCGGGAGGATGGCTTGAGCCCAGGAGTTTGAGGTTGCAGTGAGCTATGATGACACCACTGAAATCTAAGCCTGGGAGACAGAGCAAGACCCTGTCTCCAAAAAGAAAAAAAAAAAAAGAGTCACCAGGATAAAGAGAAAGCACATTGACAAAAAAGCAGAACAAATCACCAACAAGAGCAAAAAAAAAAAATCAAAGCCCCAAAAAACCCACATTGGGTAGATGGGTCCCATATTTTCTTTCTTTTTTTAAAAATTAATTAATTAATTAATTTATTGGGGGTCCCATATTTTCCAGTGAGGCCACTGGCCTTTTCAGTTGCCTGAAATTTCTCTCTTCACATTGTGAAAATGGCTTCATTGAGCAAATGTCCTGTTGACTGCTGAAACCATGCGACTGCATGGTCTACTGTGTGGGATATTGCTGCTCTGTTTGTCTCCAGAGCGAGGAGTGCCAAGTTCCCCTTGGAATCATTATTTAAAGCCTCCTTTGGGCCTCAGGCTTTAAACAGAAATGTATGGTACATTCTAAGGGGTATTGTGTTGAAATCTTAATAATTGTCCCTTTCGTGTAAGAGAAATAGCTGTGTAGGGTGGACAAAAACCCTCTGAGAAAATCATGTGTTTCACATTTGCTACAAATAAGTCATTCCCTCTCTCTCCCTCTCAAAAATAATAATTTGGAAATCATTCTTTTCCTGTGAAAACCAGAAGGTTTTTTCCCCCCTCTGTTCTTTTGATAGGAGCTGTAATAGGAGTTCCTGTAGGTGAGAGTTTTTGTTTGGATGTGACGCAGTGGCCTTCTTTCTAGGGACAACCTGGAAAATGCACTGCTGCATTTTTTCTTCAATTGCACGTGTCTTTTTCTTCCCTGAACTTCACATCCAAGCATGATATTACCCACATGTCATCAGTACATCCCAGGTCCTTTTGCAAATGGAAACCACAGAGGAAACAAAAATTGGTTGACAGTGTATTTTAGAAACATTCTAAAGGGTCTGTTTCAGAGGCACTAAATTCCAAAGTATTCGCTGACATTTATCTTCCTGCTTCAAATTAATAAATGTATTTCTGGTCACATGATGCCATGTTTTGCATAGTGTGACACATCTGTCCTTTTTTAAATGCGTAGGAATTGGCAACAATCTCATCTCACTGGTGGGTTTGCTGAAGCATTGTCACAAGACAGTCAGAATGATGGATGAGTGCTCCTCAGGTAGGGAAATGCTGCCAGCCCGGTTTGTATTTTGTCTTACCTAGAGTTTGCTCCTTAATTTTCCATTTCAGTTAAGAATAATGCCTTTTCATGTTAGTAGCCATAATTACATTATAGGGGATTTACAATTTGTCATTTCCCAGTAGCCTTTCTTACAGAGTAAGCATTTTTATGTAAAGTAAGATTGCTCTCCTTTTATTTTATTTTATTTTATTTTTTAACACTTTGAGAGATATTATAGGTCAATATTAAGATTTCTTAATTTTAATGTTAAGAACTAAGGGCATATTCTGGTCAAGCAGAGAGATTAAAGAGTGACTAGGCTCTATCTGAAATGGTAGCAATATGAGATATGATGTATTGTGATGTTCCTTGACACAATTTTTAAAAAGCAACATTAAAATTATACCTGAGAATCTGATGACTTTGGTTAATATGGAATCTAGTGAGCCAATATCCATTTCTGTCTGTCCCCCTAGGTTCCTCCAATCATATTTGTTTCTGTCTTCTGAAATTTAGAAACAACCTTTTCTTTTTTTTTTTTTTAAATAGAGATGGGGTCTCACTGTGTTGCACAGGCTCAAGTGCAGTGGCTGTTCACAGGCACGATCATAGTGCGCCACAGCCTCTAACTCCTGGGCTCAAGGGATCCTCCCTCCCCAGCCTCTGGAGTAGCTGGGACTACAGGCATGTGACATCGTGCCTGGCTTTTTTTTTTTTTTAAAGCACCACACATCCCTGACTGAACAGGTCCAGAGATGCAGATAAGCCAGCCCTCATAGATACCTGTTTTCAAGTTCTTTCATGCCAGAAGGCCAAGGGAGTGGGGGACAGCTCTATATGTAGAAAGTGAAAATGTGTAGCTGAACTTATTTTGCAAACACAAAAGTACATTTGAACATAGTAAATTCGTAGGTAACTGAGCCATAGCCAACCAAAAGCCCAGTGTATACAAGGAGCGTGTGCTCTGTGGTCCTTGAATGATCAGATGTAACTTTGTGTCTCTAGAACTTGTGTTTCATTTCACCTTGCCCTCCCAAAGTATTTTGAGTGGTACATTGTTCATAGAAAAACTCGTATCTTTTCTGGGCTTGGGATATACATTTCATTATCCTTCCAGGTATGTAAAAGGTTCTCTGCATGTTGGTAGAATATGTGACATTGCTCAATTGATGAACTGTATGGTTGTTGCAGTTTGGATTTATAGATATTGCAGATATTGTAAATGGTTTTGTTGTCAGATAGGCAGAGTGAGCCATTATTTTAAACTAGCAAGAATATTAACTTTAAATGGAGCTTTCTGATAGGCAGCTAAGGCTGTTACAGCTATGCCAATAATTTTTAGAAAAGATGAACTAGAAGTATTACTCATTTATATTTGTGAATCTAATCCTATGGGTAAGCAATGTTGGGCATTCCAAGCACTAATCCTGTGGAGCTTGGCACATAAAGGCCGTGTGACTCTAACTCTGAAGTAAGACCTGGAAACACATGATGCTCATCTCTTTTTGAATCTATGTTTTTTCCCTATTTTGGGGGGTTCATTTCTCCTGGTGGTTCCGGGGGCTAGTTGAGATATAAGAGTTTTAGATTCTGGTTTCTTTGCAGAAGGACAGCAAACAGAGTTCAAATTAGGTTCATAAACATTCTTGCCTGGTTGCAAATGAGTCTTTACAGAGTAATGATGGGCAAGCCATGGGCAGGGAGCAGAGGAGAGAGATCTGGAAGAATTCAAGGCAATTAATGTAGACACATTTCCTGTTTCCTACAACTTGGTTGAGTTCTAGCTTCAAACCTAAAAAGAGATTAATCGTCTTTCTTCCTGGCATGGCTCATTTGATGGACAGGCCCTCACTTCAGTTATTGAATCCCACTGCCGAGGTCTTACATAGGGAAACTAAAGCCCGTACAGATGGGTGTTTCTAACTCTTATTTGGTTCTTTCCTGCCCCTGTCCTCCTTTTATGCTTAGATAATCCTGGATATGGAGAAGGAAGAGTCAGAAGAAAGAAATCAGATTTCCAATTTAGATTTCTCTGATTTGGAATTGGAGTTGGTTGAATTGGATCTTACCTTCTTTTCTCTTAATTTGAAGACAAACAGGGTGTGTATGGGAGCGGTAAAAAAAAAAAAATAAAGAAAAGAAACAGTGGGACCTAAATTGTAGTAAGGGTATGTGGCATCTATTTGAGACTAGATATATTTTAGAAATACCATCTTTATATTAACAATTGTTATGTTAGTTGCATATTTTTACTAGGCTAAAACTGTAAACATCTTTTGGTACTTTATGCCTTTCAAAACAATTCAACTTTTTTGGTTTAAGTCATGGAATTCAGATGAGCCTTCAAGGCAATTAATGTGAGTTAGGACCTATCAAACCTGCATTTAGAGGTAAATAATGACTTCAAATAGCGCCCATTATGTGCCAACTCATATTTCCATTTTAAAATGGTCTTAGATAAATGCTACCAAAACCTGGATTTGTTTTTTTTTAAACAGTTAACCGAACTGTGACATCAACATCTATTCACATTCTTTGGTCACACAGTTCAGTCATTTGAGAGAGGTTTGAGAGGCTTTTAAAAAAAAAAATTCATGCATATGCACAGTGTTCTTTAACACTGAGCCATTTATTTCACACCAAGTTTTGAAGTTAAGTGGTCATTCTACGGTAATTATAATTAAGACCAGGACATTAAAAAGAATCAGTTTACCAAAAAGAGCTAAAAAACCCTGAAGAACTTAAAAAAAAGGCCAGCTGGGGACTGAGGAGCAATTTGGGGTTATGTTGATCCTGTGGGGCTGGCAGAGTCTCTGGGCAGCAGAGTTCATGCAGCTGGATCAAGGTTGCACCCTGTAGTTTCTCTTTCCACTTGGACAGAAATGGAGGTGTTGGGCCTATAATCTGGTCCTTGCCCAAAGCCAAGTTAGTGTTATGCAGTATTTCTGTTTTGAACACATTTGTCCTTATTTTCCCTTTTCTCTTCTTGCCCACTAGTAGGGAAAAAAATAATCAGAGGTACTGCTTGGGCGGAGCCACTCTTTGATTGCAATGCCCCAGGGTTTTCTAGGTTAACAAATTGGAGCTTTCCAGCCGGCTGAGTAGGGGTGGGCTGCAGCTGCTCTATCCTGCCTTCTCATGTTCCCTTCCTTCCTTCCCACTCCAGAGGAGAAAGCAGAGGCTCGTTTGCTGGGGTGGGAGGACATGCTGGTCTGGGGAGTCCAGGGACTGTTGACAACAGCTGTGTCTCTTTGTGGAGAGGAGTTCCGGCATATTCTTGGAAGGTGTGGGATGCAAAACATACACCTTTTCAGTTTACCACTTTTGTAACCTAGCCCTGTGTGCCCCAGAGCTCAGACATGCTGGGGTGGGAGGATGGTGAATACGGGGGTGAGGATGGATGGGGAGGAGGAGGTGTGAGCCTCCTGGGCTCCATCAGACCGGCAATCAACAGCCAAGGAAGCAGAGACAAAGCCCTTGGCTTCTGTCCTCGTGCTCCATGGGTGAATCAGAAAGGACCGTGGTCGGTTGTGTGGGAGTGGAGAAAGCAAGCCAGCCAGCTCGATGGGCCTTGGAGGGATCAGACTTCTCATGTGGCTGCCTCCTGCTTCTCCGCTGGGGCTGTGGAGGAAACAGTGTGGATGGACGTGGGAGGTTTTCTGCTGCAGTTTAGTGAAAAAACAGCTACCCTCCTCCATTGCCCTCTCTGCCCCAGCGCCAGCCCGCCCCGTCCTTCTTGCTGGGGCAGGATGTGACTATGCTGTAAACTTTGGCCAGGGTGAAGCATGTTAATACTTCTTGAAACAGCAACTTTTTTTTTTTTGGCATGGAACTGTTAGTTTAAAGTTGGGGGAAAAAAAGATAAATAAAATTTGATATAGGCATTCTAGACATGATTCGTATTGGTCCAGAAAAGGGTCAGAGTTCAGTGGTTTGAATCCGAAAGAGCCAAACTAAGATAAAGAACTGAGCCAGTTTTCAAAACTGGGCAAGCACACGCCAGAACTTGAAAGCATGTTTGCTGCTCTTCCTTTATTATCATAACCTCTTGAACAGAATTCGCCCTTTGAAACGACAGTAAATGCTTCTCGGTGGATAAGTCTATGACCTAGTTTTTGACCACGAGCACTTACGGGATCGAACAGCGTGGGGAAGAGCAAAGGCGCTTGGACGTCATTGGCCACAAGTTCTGTGCAGATCGGGAGCTCGGGGCTCATTAGAAGCCCGAGACATTAAGCAGCAGCTGTTTTATGGTGTGAACTTTTGCACAGAGGATTTCAAGAGGCTAATTCTCCTTGGAAGTCTGTTTGCAAAGTGGTTCTTTCCTGGCTGTTGCTTCATCCTTCTTCGGAGGCCTATTTTCACTCAGAGTGTGAGCGTTCTGTGCCAAACCCAGCCATGACCTTGTGGCTGTAGAGCTGCT
Organism: Daubentonia madagascariensis; assembly: GCA_023783475.1. Taxonomy (NCBI): domain Eukaryota; kingdom Metazoa; phylum Chordata; class Mammalia; order Primates; family Daubentoniidae; genus Daubentonia; species Daubentonia madagascariensis. The sequence continues at coordinate 19,447,170 of JAKFHU010001672.1, forward strand.
GGCACCGCAGGCAGACCTGAACTGGGACGGAGGGTCTTTTTAAGATCTGCTGGCTCTGGGGTTGGTCCCGCACTGCAAACTTGGCGTTGAGGAACAGAAACTCAGGGGAATGTGACTGAGGGAAAATGTTCCTTCTGTCCTTTTCCTCTCTCATAAACGGCGTGCTTAGCCTGGCTTCCGTCCCCAGCCTTTCTGTGAACTCTCGGACCCACTCTTAGCCTTCCCCTCTGCACTCTGTTAAATCTGAACTCGATTTCTTATTCCACTTAATGTGTGAGAATATATTTTTCAGGGAAAGTTATGAGAAATGAATTAAAATGCATCTCAAGTTCACTAATGGTATGGGCCTTAGAATATGGTTAACAAATTCTGTATTGTTCTTTCCTCCCTCCTTCCATCCTTCCTTCCTTCCTTTGAAATTTTCTTTCTTTTTATGCTCCTACTTACGTTTGCTTTTGCAGTGGAACGACTAAACAAAGCGTACTTAGACATGTTTTAGAAAGTAAAATCACTCTCTCTGAAGAGTACCATTGAAGGCATGATGCAGAGTCTGGGATCTGTGTGAAATTGCAGAATTAAAAGGGACAAAGTTAACATCAATCATTCATCAATTGATTATTAAGCTACTTTAATGATTAAGACTACAGAATAAACTTCATTTCTCATATTACACATTTCTTTTTTAGGAATTCACATCTTTTATACATCAAAAGATATACACACTTACTTCTCTTTTTATCATTAATAGACACATGAAATCTCTATGCAAAAAACTCTTTAAATGGGGGGAGGGCAACACCCTATCATCCACCAATAGAGAAGTAATTATATAATAAAGTGCAAGTATATGAAAAATATTCAGCATTAAAACTGTTTAGGCAGTGTTTTAAGTTTCATGTTTAAATTTAATTTACATTGGAAAATGTAAAAGGCAAATATAAGACTGTATGTGCAATATTATCTATGCAAAAAATGCACTGTCGAGTGCTTAGCAGGAATTGTAGCCGAGAGTTAACAGCAGTTGAACGTGGATTATGAGCATTTAAAATTGTTTTCATATTCATTCCTCAGTTTTCCACAGTGAGCAAGCAAATCTTTTATAATTAGAACATCTAACCCTTGTTAAAATAGTTTAATATGTGTAAGAATGGCTTTTCTCTCCGCTCTACTTTATTTTCCTGACATGGTTTAAATGAGTATAGGAATTATACAACTTCAAAAAGTTATTCTTGTTTTAAGTCTGTTCACTTTTGCAAGGCTTTCAATTTTATGTGTAACTCACCCCCTTTGGGGCCAGCGTGGTGGGTTTCCTTGCAGATCTCTGCTAAGAGAATACGACATTTCTTGCGTACGGTGGTGGGCTCCTCCCTTCCCTTCCTTTTAAATAATTATTTCCATCTTTCTTTGCATTGCTCAGTGATTCCTTTTCTTTGACTTCAAGAACATGCTCTTTTCCCTGTTCACATTATGCTTCTGTTTTTTTCCTTCTGGGATCTTGCCCTTCCTGCTATTTTGTTGGTGCTGCTGTGTGTTCCCTTTCTACCACTGAGGGGACAAGGAGATGGTGTCTGAATTACTTTATTGAGGATGACTCATAATCAGGGAGCAACAAGTCACCATTAAAGTTAATAGTACTTCTTAGGGACCCCATTTGTGGCAATAAAATTTGCAACTAGGCGTGAGGAATTTCAATTTGCAATACAGGATTTTAATTGTTCAGAGATGTCTGTAAAATACAGTATGGCAAATTAAAATCACTTATGAACTGCTGAGATTTTTCTTACCAAAAAAGGTGCTCCCTAGAAAGCACTTTTCTCTCCAGCAGTGACACTCAGTTGTTGGCTGAAGCATTTACAATCTGAAATGATCAAACTGCGCTTGACGGTGTGCAGAGGTGCCTGTTTCTTCCACATCTTGCTTGAGAGAACATTTGAACTAGGAGTCGTACCACCCAGGTTGGGGAATTGAATCAGTCCTTCAGGTATTGATGCATTTTAACCCTGGATCCACCTCTCTGTGTGCCATGTAAGGAAAATGAAATGAAAACTATTTGATTTAACTCACCCTGGCTCCTCACTTTTTAAAAAAATCCTAAAAGCACACATATTAGAAATTAAAATCTTATGATGGAAATCTCTCCTTCTTTTCTGTCTTCCCAGTTTCCAAAGGTTAAGGGGAAAAACGGTCTCAAGGGTTTCATGCTTTCTCTAGTGAGAACAGGTGGTATAGTGTATGTTTCATGCGTATATTTTTATTTCTTGCCTATAGTTGCACTTCTTACCTTCTTCCTCATCTTTCTTGGTATTATACTCCCCCCTCCCTCACTTCATCCCTAAATCCTTTTAAGGGTAGATGTCAGTAAGTTTCTGAGATGATTGCCCATTTGTAATGTCCTTCATTTTGAGTAATGCTTTGTAAGGCCAAATTCTCTTAACAGTGAGTGACCATCACTAGTTAAACTTGGTCATATCAATTATACTCAAAATATTCTTCCTTAGTGGATCATCGCTGGATGTTTTGGGCTGAATAAAGATACTATGGATGGAAACTGCAGTACTTTATACCTAGGAGGGAATTTAAGGAGCTGACCTGTTAACCAGATGAGTTGCATAGCTAATTATCCTCTGAAACCTCCTAACAGAAGTAGGTGATTTGGGGAGTGAGTTTTAGAGAATCATTCTGCCTCCTTTCTGTAGATGATTAGTGGCAAATAAACATGATACAGTATATGTTTCTTTGGTGTGTATGGGGATGTAATACTATCTATCTGAAATGAAATGTAAAATGGGCAGGAGACCTTTTAAGACCAATAAGGAGCTTCCTTTGGTATCACCAGTGATTCTCATGTGGAAATATAGCTTAGAGAATCTCAGATGAGGACACTGTGACCTCCCGCTGACAGGAAGGTTGCCATTGAGGAGGTAGGGAAGTCCACACTCTGAAGATCAGTCCTTGTCCTTGTGAGTCACTTAAACTTTCTGTACCTTAGTTGCCTCATCTGTACAGTGGTGATACTGCACAGGGGCATCATAAATTCTCTACTCTGAATGTGATCCAGGTAAGCCCTGCCAGACTGAACCTGTGAATCGTAGCAGTGACCTGTCCAGCTGGAGGAAGCCCATAGAGACTGTTCCTCTGTCCACACTTTGGCCTTGCTGTCGGCTGTCTTGGGCAAGTCCTTTTAACCTCTCTGACTTCAGTGACTTCCCTTGTGAAATGAGATAATGGTGCTGTGTGATCCTTTCCCTTAAAACTCAGGCCAAACCGTAGGTCAAGCGTAAGTCCCACTTTCTACGGGAATGGACTTGTTGAAGGAGTGAGGGTGGGACACAGGGACAGTCTCTGCGTCCTCGCTGTGTGCAGTGTGAAGTGCTTGGACTTCTGGCTGCCACTGCCGGGAGCTAGACAGAAGTGGGCAGTACACTAAGTTTCTTGGTTCCAATCACCTTCCTTCTTAAACCCTACCTGTGTGATTTTATTACTAGCCAAAAGCACAGGAGATTGCTGGAGGAAAAACAATCCATTGTAATATTTAAAAAAAGAAAAAAGCACTCCAGATGGCTGTTGGTGCTTGTTTTATAGCAGGAAAATCTAGCTGCCTTCCCTGGTTGTCCTCTCCAGTTCCCTGTGGGGCCCTTGGACCTTTTTCTTTCCTTCAGACTCCCCCAGGTGGGACTTAATCATGAACACCAGTGTTGGTGGTTCTTCTTGGGTCTATAAACTCAGGCGAGGCAGAGAACAAAGCTCGGTCTGTCCCCACTTTCTGAGCCTGAAGGGCAGCCCTGTAGCAATGCCCCTTGCGTCTGAGCTTCTTGTTGAGCTGTACTTAGATTTTAAGGAAGGTCACTGTTCATAAACACACAGAAAAGAGCAAAACCATTTTTATTTTGTGTCTACCAAGTTGGTCTTGATTGTTCCATCACATCATTCTCATGTAATTCCTGTACTTGCAAGCGACAAGATAGTTAAAGAACTCGAGTGGGGAGGAGGGATTTCCTCAATCCACCTAAATTCTATCAGATTTTCTAATTTAAAGAATTGAAAACCTGTCTCCAAAACAAAGTTGCAATTAAATAAAACATTGAAGACCTCTATTGTGGTTTTTGGGAGAGAATTATAATGACATCATTGATTTCGGAATCTTCTTGTTTGCACCAACTCTTTATTCGAGGGCTGGTTTTGCTTTGGAAAGGACGGTCCTGTGTTTTTTCTCAATTTTTTTTTCTCCAGCACCTTAGAACAGTGACACGTGCAGAGTCAATGCTCAATAAATGTGTCAAATGAATTAAGGAATAAATGAACACTTTCCATAAACCTGGTCTTCCCCTCTGTTATACTCTTTGCCATCACCATGAAACTCTCTGCTAAAGCCAAGTGAACCTATTTGCTATCTTTTGTACCCAACATATTTGTTTTCACTTTTTCACTTTGCAGAAATTCTTCCTTCTGCCCAGGTTGTCCTCCTCCCTCCATCTGGTGATTCACGTTTGCTATTGTTGACAAAATCCTGCCCCAAACCCAAACCTCCCCGTAGTCTTCAGTGAGTGGCTGCATCTACCTAGAGCTCCTCCTCACTTGCTTGGCACCCTCCATTTTTACCTCCAGCGTCAACAGGCACTGGACCGACTTGCTGTGTTTGGAGCACCCAGAAGCCAGGGTTCATCTTGGATGCTGAGTGTACTTTTCTATGATGGAAGAATCGGAAGTGTGGAATTTGAGTGTGTGATACAAGGGACAGTTCATGCTCTTGGACAGAGTACCCTGGCAGACAGATGACAGTAGGGGTTGATGCTGTGTTGGTGGCAGTCCTGACCCCCTCCTTGCATATATGGCTCACATGAGATTAAACTTATTTCAAGATGACTCTTTCACAGGCCTTCTCCTTTCTCTGACCCCAGTCATTAAGAGATTAGATTTCTTGAAATATCAGCATTCGTTGGCCTCCTGGCTGAATAAAGCTCAGTAGCCTAAGGAGGAAGGGATTTCTGAATAGATTTTCAGCACTAGAAAAATGCTGAGTTTTAAAAATAAACATTCATGGTGTAATACACTCTTTTACCTCCTGTGAACGGGCATATGCTTTTCAGAAATGTAGTTTCAGTCAAGGGCATTTAGAGGTGTTTGTTAAAGGGCAAGAGGGGGAGAGAGGGGGAGAGATTGATTGATTCTTTTGTTTCTCATCCTAGTTTGTGACCATCACACGATGTTATTTGAATATCCCAATTCTTGTGATATATAAAACTTTTATTTGGAAGGAATTACTCAAATTGCTCCAAGATTTACAGATTTTAAAAACATAAATCAGTGTTTATAGGAGAAGAGTTTGAAGGCTTCTTCATGAATAAAGTTATTCTTTGGCCTGTTGTTTAGCAACAAGGAGTGCTAGATTTTACGAAAAATGGCTTGTGGTCCTAAAGTACTTACTAATGTCAGGAGAAGGAATGAATAAGGATGAAGATTCAATCTGGTAGTAACATCTAGAAGAAAGTTGAGAGAAAATAACTTTACTTAACAAAGGGAGAGAAGTGACCACTTACATCTGCCAGGCGAGCTCTAGCCAGCAATCTGAGCATACTTTAACCTAAAACAGAACTAGAGATGGAGCCTGGATCATGAGCAAAGTTTAAGACCAAAATGAGAAGTGGGCACTAGAAATTTGTAACATTCTTGTTATCTTTTCTATGAATTGTTGGTAAGGTCAAGGAATAATTTTCCTCAACGTCTTGACTTGCCTGGCCAATTAAGCAGACATGTCTTTGCAGTATAACCCTATTAAATGAAAAGAGTTGGGTCCTACTGGCTATCATCATAATTAAGAACAGCCCACCATTCCTCTTTTAATTTTACCAAAATAAATAAAAATCTTAAGTAGAACAAGATTATGGTTAAGTAAAGAAAACATGTTAACTCTTACTACAGGCCAAATTATGTTACATTAATATCGATATGTAGATTTCATAGGGTCTGAGACTCATTTGAAGTAACCTTGGCAGAAGAACATGAGCTACTCAGACCTGTAAAGGATATTTTGAGCAGGAATATAAAAAGCATATGTAATAATTAATATAACAGCAGCTAAAAGTGCCTGAGGTCAGTAGTTGCTCCATCTATATTGCATGTAAACAAAGTATTAGCCAAAATTACTTTCAGAGGGCCCTAATTACATCTGTTTTAATTTAATTTGGTCTGATTTAATGATACTTTTTATATGAATTTGCTTCACGGTTACTCTGTTGATTGTAATTTCCTTTCCCTGAGAAAAGTGTATAAGAGATGGGATAATTGTAAACTTTCTTTGCAAACCATTTAGTTTGGTGAGTCTGGATGTAGCCAAAGCATGGTATCTTATTGCATAGCATCTTCAGTTGGAAGAATATAACAGGTATAAAGTCAGTAATTTAAGCCTAATTTTAATTTTGTTTACAGTTTTTAAATGTAAAATTTACATACAATGAAATTCACAGATCTTACTGGTGCATTCCTAAAGTTTTGGCAAATGCACATGCTTGTGTAACCAGGACTCCTATCAAGATATACAACATTGCCATCATGCCAGCTATTTCTTGCTGTTGCCCATCAATCCCTGCCTCCCTATATCCACCAGCAAGCGCTGTTCTGTTTTGTTTTGTTTGTTCCCCATCATAGATTAGATTTGCCTGTCTTTGAGCTTCATGCAAATGAAGTCTCACAGTATGTACTCTTTTGTTTAAGGTTTCTTTCACTCCTAAGCTTAATTTTAATAGATTTCACAGTACATATATGAGAAGCTATATGATAAGCAGCAATGTGGGGAAAAAACAGAGGGGTCCTGTTTCAAAGAAAAAAGAAGGCAAAATTAATCAGTTATTTTGAAATGGCTAAGCTAGCAAATAGTTGTTATTGATCTCTTTACTAGTTAAAATTTTAATTTTTTTTTTTTGAGACAGGGTCTGGCTCTGTCGCCCAGGCTGGAGTGCAGTGGCATGTCATAGCTCACTGCAGCCTCGAACTCCTAGGCTCAAGCAATCCTCCTGCCTCAGCCTCCCAAGTAGCTAGGACTACAGGTGCGCATCACCATGCCTGGCTAATTTTTCTTATTTTTTGTAGAGATAGGGGTCTCAATTATTGCCCAGGCTGGTTTCAAACTCCTGGCCTCAAGCAATCCTCCTGTCTCAGCCTCTCGAAGTGCAGGGATTATAGTTGTGAGCTACTGTGTCCAGCCAAAATTTTCATTGTGATAATTGTTGATTCACATGCTATTGTAAGAAATAACACAACCTTTACCCAGTTTCCCCCAATGGTAACATTTTGCAAAACTCTACTATAATACAATATCATAACCAGAACATGGACATTGATGCAATCTACCAATTTTATTCACATTTTCCGTTTTATCTGTACTCATTTGTGTGTGGTTATGTGTGTGTGTATTTTCAGTTCTATACAATTTTATCACGTGTAGGTTTTTATATCTACCACCATAGTAAAGATGCTGAGCTGTTCCAGAAACACAAGGGTCCCTCCTGTAACTCTTCTATAGTTATACTCACTTCCTTCCCACAACCCTACTTCTACCTCTAGCCCCCAGAAACTACTAATTGGATATCCATTTCTAATAAGCTTTATATACGTAAATGGTATCATATAGTTCATGATATTTTGGAATTGGCTTTCTGAACTCACCCTAATTCCCTGAGATTTATCCAAGTTGTTGGTTGCATCAATAGTTCATGTCTTTTTATTGCTGGGTAGTATTCCATGGTTTGTACATACCACAGTTTGTTGAACCATTCACCTGTTGAAGGATATCAGAGCTGTCTCCAGTCTTTGGCTATTGTGACTGAAGCTGCTGTGAACATTTCCATATAGGTTTTTGTGTGCACATAAGTTTTCATTTCCCTGGGATAAATGCCAAAGGGTGAAACTGCTGGATTGTATGGTAATTGCATGTTTAGTTTTATAAGAAATTGCCAAACTATTTTCTAGAGTAGCTGTACCATTTTACACTCCCCACCGGCAATGTATGAGTGATCCATTTTCTCTGCACCTTTGCCAGCATTTGATGTTGTCACTATTTTTTATTTTAACCATTTTGATAGGTGTGAAGGAATATCTCATTATAGATTTAATTTGTGTTTCCCTGATAGCTCATGATGTTGAACATCTTTTTATGTGTTTATTTGCCATCCATATATCCTCTTTGGTGAAATATTTGCTTGTGTCTTTTCCCCATTTTCTAATTGAATTGTTTTTAAATCTATGTTTAAAAGACATGTTATACAAAGCACAACCCAAATAGCTATCAAGAACATTTAAGAAAAACATCCTGAGAAAGATATCCCTAGACTTGAGAAATACTATTAGATAAATAAATTGAGTCAACTGATGGATGTAGATGTATGTTTTGCAACAAATGTTTGAAAAGAGGAATTGTTAGCTTTTTGTGGTTCCAGTTCTCTTGTCAGCAGCTTGGACTTCAAAGTCTTACATGTTGGCCTGGATTTGGACTTGGCTACTGTGTCAGTTCTGCCTAATCTAGCATGTGTCTGCTATGTGATAGGTGTGTGTTCCAAATCCCCTCCTCCTACTACAAGACTTTCCTGTGGCTTCACAGTGATTCCACTCTTAGCTTGTACACTTGATTTTACTCTTACTTTTTACACTCCTTTTCCTATTAAATTTTTACCTTGTATTTTGCAACAAAATTTCTACTGTGTATATTTTATAGACGATGCTTAAATGGCCTGATCTCTTTTGTACTATCTCAGTTAAATAAAATATAAACAATAGGACATAAAAAAATAGCTTTGGAGCCATTTTCCCAGGTTCTGTGCTCTTCCCCTCTTCTGTCCTGGACTTTCTATTCTTTCTATTCCTTTTCTCTGCAACAAGCCTGGGTGGTGACAGGTCTACTTCCTTGACTAGTGTAATTCTGAAGCTTATCAATGGATTCCTTAAACAGGTCTTGTGGACCAAATTATTTTGTTTTTCTGTAGAGCTTGGGAATTTGAGATCATCTGTGCGCAATTCTGTAGTACTTGCTTCTATCACTCTAAGGGTAAGACTAAGTGTCAGAGTTATCTTGATGGAAGGATAAGAAAGAAGCAGTGTAGAGACAGAGCAGAAAACCTTTCTACTAGGTAATGAAGTTACCGCAGACTGCAGGGGGTCATCAGAACATTTCCTTAGAGGATGCATTTCTGACCAAGTAATAGGGTAGACAAAAGCCCAAGGCTTAAAGACAAAAGGACCTGAATATTTGCCCTTGTTCTGCCATTACTACCTTTGTGAAATGGGGCAGATCACTGAACCTTTCTGAGCCTCCACTTAATTATTTGTGAAAATGAGGTCATAATTCCCATATTACCTTCCACAATGCGTTCTTGCAAAGATCAAATGAGATAATGTAATGCATTTGTCAGTGATAAAGCTCTACACAAATGTAGGCTGCTAGTATGTTTATAATAATTATACTCCTTCTCCCCATGACTAAAGCAAACACAACCTGGAAGAGAAACAGTCATTTTCATAGAATGAGGTCAAATGATCACTATGAGTTTCACAAAAGAGAGAACAACCCCTAAGCATTATTGTTTTCTTAGATGTGATTTAAATTTTGTTTGGTAGGCAAGACACTGCTGAAAGAACTAATCAACTAGCAATAATTGCACTTCAGTTAGGCTGCAGTATGGCCACTGAGCAAAGCTTCTAAGAGACTTAAAATTGAGTTGCTTTAGGAGTATTACAGTCTTACCCATTTAAATTCTAGTTTTAAAGATGGGTTGTGAATCAACTTGCCAGTCAAAGCCTTGCCTGGGGTCATGTTTCTCCCCACTCTTGTCTTTAATCATCAGCTAGATTAGCCTCCTGGTCTAGTATAGAAGCCGGATAGACCTAGGTTTGTACAAGGAGTGCTATTAACTATTTATGACCTTGGACCAAAGAGTGGATCCCTCTTTTGGTCTGTAATATAGATTCAAATGAAATTGTTAATTTACCACCTATAGCATCAAATTATTTGGATATCTGGCTTTAAACTATAGCTTTACAGTGTATAGTAGACACAGGATAATTGGTATCTCTGTAAATTGAGAAGTTCACAGAAAAGGTTGATGAGGGTCTGTTCAGCAGTGAAATTATTTTGTTCTAAAATATGTCATTGGTAACAGCTAGTTTAGGATTGGATGAAACCAAAAGCCAGTTTGCATGCATGCAGTTCTTTACCCTAGAACTTAGTTTGGGCAATATACTTTTGTGATTTAGGATAATTACAAAGTCTCAAGGCTGCTGTGAGGATCAGATGAGATTAAAGTATGAGAAAGTGCTTTAGAAATTGTAATGTGCTATGCAAACTTTGTTGTCAGTTTCACAGGTGATAGTAGAGGACGAGGTGGTAACAGAAGGGAGAGGAGGTGTTCATCAAGCTTGAAAACTTGTCTTTAGGAATATTTCTAGTTAGTCACCAGACAGTGTTGGAAAAAAGATTTTTTTGAACTTTCATTCTAGACTCCATGTATATCACCACCCTACTCCTGGAACACACAGCCATGAATTTAATCACTGTCTACCTTACATTTTAGCAATTCAGTTGTATATTGACATTGATAAAATTGTCTGTTAAATCTGGGAGAACCAATGCAGTGACTTCAGCTAACACAATGGGGAGAATCTTAACTTAATGGAAACCCAACCAATGATTAGATTAGGTGACAGGAACAAGGTCAAATGGATTATGGAAAAATGAGGAAGGAAGTGAATTGAGTCATTATGCTTGTAGTTACAGTATATTTTTACAATTGATTCTGTGGGTGGTATGTTGTTTAATTCATTACAGCTTTCAAGGACCAGTTTCAGAGTAAAAGCATGAATGATTGAAGCTCTAACCAAACTCCAATCCCAGCTACTAGAAAGCTATGACTTTCTTATGTCTTTTAATCTGAAATAGATTATGTCTTTCCTGTAGCTTTGGGCTCTTCAAATGTTTATTACCTTTAAAATATGAATGGCTTATTTCACTCTCCTTGCAAACTTCTAAAGTGGTTGCTTCCTGCCCTTTAATATAAGCTAATGGTGTTTTTTAAAATGTGCATGTTTTAAATGAGAATTACATTAGAAATTTGATGTTGGAAGCTTGTCCCTCCTTCATTAAGAATAAAAAAATTGTATCTGCTCATAATTACAATATATAACCTTTGTAAAACCTTATAGCTTATGTTTATCTTACTTGCATCTGATAGTAGTATCAAATATTATATTCAGTCATTGCCCTGAAAAAGAGAACTCTAAGGAATTTATTAAATAAGATACCTTATTTTTCCTTTTGAGACTGATTTTATTTTGCTCCTACATGTAAGCCAGGCTTGTGAATGATCTTGGGCAGCTCCTGCGAGTGCGGCTGGATGAAGGGCACATTCCTCTTTCTTTCCTCTGCTTGCTTGGCGGCTAGTTTTGCCTCATGAGTTTCTTCCTTTCTTTCCCTGAAATTCCTAGATAGTTATTAATTCATGTGTGTATAAGCAGCCTGCAGCTTTTTAAAGAGACCAATGAGTGTTGGTAACTCTGGGGAGTGGAGTTAATATTCTTCTCATTTTTGGATGTAGTCTATAATTTGACTGCTCTGTCCACCCTATTTAAAATAGCAAAATTCCCCTCCCCTTTTCCCCTGCTGTATTTTTCTTCATGGCACTTAAAACTATCTGACATTATACTAAATATTTGTTTGCTGACTTTGTACTAGAATGTAAGCATTGTATGGCAAGGACTTTGGCTCCATCCATTAAGATGAGAACTGTGCCTGCCATGTACATAAGTATTTGTTGGATTAATTAATTTGTGTAATCCCATGAAACACAACCAGCCAATGAGATGGCTCTCCTAATAAGCTAAATCATCAAGCTTATTTCAGGTCTTAAATTTGGTGTCTTTGGAACCATGCTCCTTTGTCTCTGGCCTCAGTATCATGATCTTTTGTTGCATGAGGGGAGAAACTCCCAAAGAACATTATTTTGGGAGGAAGAGAGGCAAATGAGTATGGGTGCCAGGTTATCAAGTAAATATTGGAACAATTTATAGCCTATGATTTGGAATGTTTATTTTGTTTAAATGTGTATTTGGTCTGACCTTGCAGTTAGAATTACTTAGGAAGTTGCCTAAGTGTTAATGAATGTTTATAATTTAGACCGTAAGCTGAAAGCACTTAAAATATAAATATTTAAGCCATATGTTAAAAAATAACTAGAGCTTTTGTGGCTATTTTGGATTGTGGAAGGAAATTGCCTGATTTATTGACAAGAGCTGGAAGTTTAGAGTCCTGGGTCCTATTTCCATTCCTGCTTTTGACAGCACTTCACAAAATGTCTATGTTTAAGAAATGTTTAATATGACAGTATTAATGCTTTTAAAAATAATACCTTTATATTGTTTAGACTTTTTTGTGTTCTGGTTGCTCCAGCTTTGTCGATATTTTGTTAGGGTGTTCTTCAAGTTTTTCTTTCTTTCTTTTTTTAAAACCTATTAAGTGTGTGCATTCGTGTGTGGTGTGTGCATATGGGTGTGCATGTGTGTATTTGTGGGGAGGTTGATTCCATCTTCTCATCACTGCCACCCACATTAGTTCATTTTTCTACCTCACATTCGTATAAGGTTCACCTGAAAAAACAAACTAATGTTGTACTTAAAATATTAAATAGTATAACTGTGCCTAACGTAGCAAATGTAATTTACAAAGAACAAAAATAAAGACCAACTAGACAGATTTTGATGGGGAATGTTGTTTCAAATGAAAGTAACCAAAGATGAGAGCCTCCTTCTCGAAAGCAGAGAAGCTGGACCCGATAAATCTTGAAAGAAGGCAACTAGGCACAAACAAGGTGCCTATTTAAAGAAACTCCATTTACCACCATTAGTGTTATCAGGGCTTTTATGTCAGACTTCTTTCTGTCTGCGGTGTGTTTGGTGAATTTTTAACTGAACAGGCTTTACAATTGGAGCAATGGAATAGACTATAAACAACAGCTAAAACTACTTCCGAATTCCAAAGGCCTGATTCAGCTCCACCCCTGTCGGCTCTTTCTCTTTTCTTCTCTCTGCCCGGCTTTCTTGAGGTGTGGTCCTGGGACCACCAGCATCCAATCACTCGTGGCACTTGATAAAACCGCTTATTCCTGGCTTCAACGGTAGACCTGCTGAATCAGAAACCACTGAGGAAGAGTTTTGAAATCTTTATTTCTAACAGGCACCTTTCAGGTGATGCTTAGGCACATTAACGTTTGAGAACCTCTGGTATATTCGTAGTTTAGAATTGTCCCATCTTTTAAGGTAGCAGTTGATTTTATATCTTTTTCTGGACCTTGTTATACTGTGAGTAGAGGGAAGAAAACCAAAATATGGAGAAAGACCTTTTTTTTTCTCTTCTGGTTCCAGTTCCTTAATAAAGTTTGTAGGAGGAACAGAGAACCCACACACTCATTTCTTCAATGTGCCTGCTCTTTAGTGGGATATCCAAAACTACTAGATTTTAACATACTCATGTATCTAAACAAAAAAAACCTCTACAGACATCAATGAGAAATTCTGTGAGCTCAGCAAGATCACGCAACTGGGGCACATCACCACTTTGGTGAGGGTGTTCTCTGGGTGACCAAGCCACATGCATTTAATATTCAGGGAGAGTTGGGGCTGAATTTCAGTATTGTGTGACATTTCGGGCTTTTTAAAATGATTGACCGATGTGGAATCTTCTTCCACACAGAAGTATATGGCAGATCTCAGAAGAGAGTTGAGTAGAAATACTTCTAAGTTTTCTAATATGGAATATATGTGTTTAAATCTTTGTGATAGTTCTTTAATGAAGAATCCCTATAAGGGTCTCAGCTTCCCAATGTGTATGAGATGCGGTCCTTCCAATGCAAGAGTGTGATCTGCCTGAGCTTTTCAGGGGTAGGGTCAGGAGAAATGCTTTCAAAGCCATCAATAGGGAATTTTGGAGGCTTCAACTAATCATGGAAAAACTGAGTTTTGTTGTACTACATTGGGCACCTGTGATGAAAGAAAAAAAAGCGGTTTCATTGGTTTATTTAACCCAAAAGAGAAGGTTCATGTGCACAGCTTCCATTGCATCATTCATAAAGGCAGCATGTGTGGGAACTTTGCAAATCAGGTTGCCTGCATGATGTGATGGAGAGAGTGATTAAGTTCACAGAGCAAACTTGCTCTGTGTTCTTGCCCTTAACCATTGCCAGTTTTTGGGAGATTAAGAAGTCGATGCACAGTATGGAGAATTAATTTATTTTGATACAGACAGATGGCTAGGTCATGAAAATTTGTTGAAGTGCTTATTCCTTGTAAACCAAGAAACAAAAAGCCGTGTATAACCTCAGACATTTTAACAGAACAGGCTCATGGTTTTTTCATCCCCTTGCTCTGTGGTTTTTTGTTTTTTTGTTTCTAGGATTGTAAAGAACCAGGTTGTAGAGGTTTCCTGGAACACCTAGTTGAGGATCTACCTGGGTGCTGGGTGTTGGAGAACTAGCCCCTGCTCAGCCTGGTGGGAAGAATGATTAGACAGTTGCATATCAATGGGAGCTGTGGAGAAATCAGTAAATGCCCAGCACTTCTTACGGGGAAAAGTGCTCCAGTTTTTGATGTTTTGACTTTAGCTCTTATTGCTGGGTTTTTAGACTTTTTGAGAGGCACAGCTTGAATAAGATTGGCCAAAGCAGCATCTTAATTGAACGCGTAACAGCTATTGGGACAACCAAATATAATTAACTTTGATGTTTTAGAATTCCTTTTCCATTCTTTGATTGGTTTGCTTGTGCTTTGATCCTTAATGATGTGTGCACAATGAATTATGCTAGAAGAGAAATGTCTGTGTTCATATTAAATATTACCAGACCATTCCTTTTGTTGAGTGCAGGGGCATTTTCACCTCATGAAAAGATGGATGGGTAGGGAACATGCTGTACTCTGCCAAGTATGTTTTCAGTAACAGCCAGTAACATCACCAATTCGGGGTCAGAATAAACTCTCTACCATGGATTAGACAAATATTTAATATTTGTGATGTTAGGAAATGGGGTAGAGTATGGAGATGGACTCAAAAGATAATTATTAAGTAAAAATAAACTTACATCAATCTTGAAGCAAGCTTACTACCTACTTACCTGTATATAATTTTGCATATGATATTCCTGACTTGGGGAATAGTTGGAAATTTACCAGGTTTTCCTATTACTACAGCTTCCTTCTATTCCCTTTGTTTCTGTAAATTTGAAGATAATATAAAAATGTCATCTGTTACCAAGGAATCAGAAGATACATATTGTGGATCTCTGGTCACTTGCTATTTGTGTCACTTTGCGCAAGTCATTTAATTTTCCTGAGCCTCAATTTTCTTGTCTGTAAACTGGGTATGCCTACTTGATGGGTTGCTATGGGATTAAATGAGATACATGTATGTGGAAATACCTTTGAAACCTGAAAGTTCTTTATAAATAGGGTTCTATAATTATGCACATAGAAAAGGCAGCCTAGACTAAACAGAATAGCTGTTTTTCAAAGTCTTACCATTAATCCCCCAAATAAATGCTTGTTAAGGAAAGTTCCGTTTTTTAGGTACTCACCTCTCACATTAGTCTCCCTTTACTGATCTTATCACTATATCTCTTATTTTGGAACCTTAGGACATTAGGCGACAGACTCAACTGTTTTATGGAGTACACTGACAAACTGTTTGAAAATTATTGCAGGCTCTGGTAAGCAAACATTATTGCAGGCTCTGGTCAGTTAGTAGAAGCAAATACAACTTTCTTTTTCTATTCTTTATGTTTCTCTGTTTTCCTCTTCCCCCACTTTTTTGAGCATATGTTCTTAAATTTTGTATATCAGCCCAGATTTTTAGGTCAAATTGTGGTTACAGGAATTGGGATCCATTTTGTCCAGAAAATAATATTTTGCATTTTATGTTCAAGGTAGATGAGCTGATTTATAAACATGTGTCTAATCATTTTTGGCATTTGAGGCTTTGGAAGTTGAATAAATATCATACTATGTTTATTCTGACCTTGCATCCATCAGGTGTGTTGAAACCAGGTTCTCCTGCAGTTTTGTTTGCGTGTTTCCATCTCTTTGACCATCACCTCTCTGTGAGTTGGTTTAGGGAGGTTGTTTGAAGCAATTGCTTCTGTTGAGTTTGCTTGATGACTTCATTGCCATCACTTCTCATGTAAAACTGATTAACCCCTCACACACACACACACACGACACAGTCTTTGCAATAAGTGCGTGCTAAGTTTGAGATTAGCGTGCTGGTGTTGAGAAATGCTCCCCCACCTTGTTTCTTTAAGTTATTTTGTTGTTTTGTTCTGTGTGGCATCAGATTTATACTTGTCCTTTTCTCTTAGAGACAAGTTGTGGGAAGGAAAAAGACAAGATCATAACATTAAGATTGAATGTGTTTCTCAATCTTCACATCCTTAACTGGTTTCTTTGATGCAGTTTTGAGTTTGTTCTAAAATGTTAGGGGAGGAAGGAAGGCAACCAGCGACAATCAAAGGGGAAGAAAGATCGGGGGGGACTCGGTGACATTTGAGGGTAAGTTGTGGAGCTGTTGCAAGAGTTATTGCTGCCTGTGACTGTTTGGCCTGGCTACATGTCAGAGCCATTAACTTCAGAATAACAGAGCCTTTAAGAGAATGTACTCTTTTAGAAAACTCCTCATTAATTTAATTTATGGAAGGGGAGGGGAGTTGAGGAGCAAGGAGCTGGAATCATGTGGTTTCAACAGTGCCTGGAGTTTAGATTAAAAAAAAAAAAAGCACAAAACCTGAGAATGCTGGATTATATGAAAGATCTTTAAAGAAGCCCCAGATCTGTCTCTGGTGATCTCAGAGGCCTGTCCTGCTTGGGAAGGAATTGCCTCCTCAGTGATGGCTTTGGAGCTCAACCCCTAACGTGGATCACAGCCGGGAAATCTTCAACTCTAATTAAGCTTTGGCTTGTTTTGATTCTCTTCCAGCCTTGTGGTTGAATGGCTTTTTGTATATAGCCTTTTGCTAACAACTTCTCCCACAGTCGGGAAAACCTACCTCTGCAGTGTTCATCCTTACCTGGAAGTCGTTGGCTGCCATCTTACAGGAAGCGGCTAACTGTGTACGTGCCACTCCCTCTTACTTCCTTGCCTGCTCCCACAGCTTTCACCTTATTTGGGGAGTGGAAGGAACAAAGCTATCGTTACTCATAGAAGAATGGGAAAAGACTGTGGTGTCTGGGTCCACAGAGCCGTGAGAACACACCAGGATTGGCCATTCCACCTTCTCTTAATTATCTTTGGCTCTGTTTTCCTCTGCCAGGATAGAAGAGATAGGCTGAGATGGATGGAGACAGAATTTATTAAATAAATCGTTCAAAAATACCTGTTAAGCCTACCTACTGTTTGCCATGTGCTAAGACCCAAAGGAGGGAAGAATGTTATCCTGCCTAGTCATTGCAAGGGAGCAGTGGTATTGCCACGGTGCTGTGTACGTGGTACCGTGACAGCAGAGAGGAAGAAGCCCAGTGTGTGTCCTGGGAAGGTCAAGGGAAACTGTTGAGGAAGTGGCATTTTGGCCGAGAATTACAGAGTAAATGCACATTTGTAAGGTTTTAGAGTGAAAGTGGGGTGTTCATGTGGAAGGAATATCATGAAAATGGTACAGGGGAATGCCTTATTCATGGAAATACAAATAGTTCACTATTTCTGTGAAAGTCATTAGTTCTTTCATTTAATACATATTTATTAAATGCTTACTTTGTATCAAGCACCATGCCAGGTACCAGCAGTAAAACCGGTGAACAAGTGAGATATTCAGTAGCATTTTGTGATGGATTGGATGTCTCCAATCCATCTGACGTGAATTACTGGATAGTGGTCCATTTACTGAGCAAGGAGGATACCCAGCTTTGAGCAGGAGCAACGGTGGGACGGTGTGAGTGGCAGATGATAAAATGATTGGGCTAAGCCCCTTTGAGATATCTAAGGGAGATGTTGGGTGGGTGGTTGGATTTACAGCTTTGGAGTTCAAAGCAGAGGTTTGGGTGGGTGATACAAGTTTGAGGAAATGACAGTGTATATATAGGTGGCAGGTTGAAGCTGTGGTTGAGACTGACTAGGAAAAGAACAGAGGCTAAGAAAGAAAGAAGGCCCATGAGCCAGGCTCCCTGCCACAGCACTTCGTGGTCAGGTACAGAGGGATGAGCTTGCAAAGGATATCAAGAGTCAGGAGGGAGAGATACGGCAAGGAAATTGGGAGGGCCTGTTCCTATAAAAGTCAGGAGAAGAGAGGATTAAGAAGGAGAGACCAACTGCAGCCAGAAGATGAGGAAAGCCAAATGTCTAATGGATTTAGAAACATGAAAGGTCACTGTTACTTTAATTAGACTTGGTCATGTGGAGTGATTAGAGTGGACATCAGATTGTTTGGGAGATGAAGTTGTATACTCTGGCAGTGTATTGGAAATTCATGCAATACTTTCTCTCTCTCTCTCTATTTTTTGGAGACAGGGTCTTAGTCTGTCACCCAGGCTGGAGTGCAGTGGCACAGTCATAGCTCACTGCAGTCTCAAACTCCTGGGCTCAAGTGATCTTCCTGTCTCAGCCTCCCCAGTAGCTGGGACTATAGGTGTGTGCCACCACACCCAGATAATTTTTAAAAATTTTTTTAGAGACTCTGTTGCCTAGGCTGGACTTGAACTCCTGGCCTCAAGCGATCCTCCTGCCTCAGCCTCCCAAAGTGCTAGGATTACAGGCATAAGCCTCCAAGCCCAGCCCTAAATGAAAAATTTTGATGGAACATAGCGATGGTAGACATAAGAGAGAGAGGCATTATTGAAAAGTAAAATGATACAATGTAGTGCTCACATTTGGGGAATAAAATAAAATAAAGAGGGATTAAAGATGGTGAAAGATGGTTTCTGGCCAGGTAGGTGCTGGTGTCATTCAACTAGTTGCGGAATTTAGGAGGGTGGGTGGCTAGGCTGTGGCTCCTGGTTTGGGCACACTGGCATTTAGTTTCCTGTCCTACCTAGAAGTGGATATTTGGGTATATACAGATGTGGTTTAGTTTAGGAGAGCAGTCTCCTAGAGATAAGAATTAGGGAATCATTCATATATAGGTGGTAGTTGGAAGCCATTCAAATGGTAGAGTTTGTCCCCGAGGGAGTGTACAGAACTTGCATTAAAGGATATATATGTGGGCTTGGCTTGTTTTTCTCTCTGTTTTTGAAGCAAATTTTACTCCCATAATATTCAGGCCTCCTTTTAGGTATGATAGTTTTGATTACTGAAGACAGAGAGACTTGAAAAATCATATGAAGAGAATGTATTTACATACTTTTTGCTGAATAAACAATTGGGGTGTGGTGTAGGAAACCCATAAACCTTCTGATATGTAATGTGCCTCTTGTTTTGCTGCTCTGTCCAGCCTTGGGAACCAAGGATGTGCCTGTTAGAGACTATGATATGGTAAAGAAAGTTATACTGAAAATAGCTGCCAGTCTACAAAATCAGCACAGTTTATAGAAATTGCATATATGAGACCTATTGATCATTAAGACCCAAACCAATTGGTTTTTACTTGCCTTTGCATTTTCTTTCCCTAAAGTGTATGCATTCCCTAGCCTTTGAAATGCTCATAATTTGTTTGGGTCGAGGTATCTTCAACAATGAGATTCTAGCTTTGTTGTCTAATAGCTAGTTCCCATGCAAGTCCTTCCTTTACACTCATTCACATTTGAACTTACAAATAATATGTAAAATTAAACACAAATAGACTGATGTCATTGACCTCTGCATGTCAAAAATCACAGCTTCTTTATGTTTTGTCTTTCTCTCTGTCATTACAAGAAGTGGAACTACTACGTTTTTCCTTATGTGAACTCTTCCCATCTCTCTCCTTCCTGTGATAATTCAGTAACAAGTTTGGCAAGTGCTTTTTAGAATATGTTTCTTAGTCAACACCAAATGCCTTTCATTAGAAGTCTTCGATTCCAGCCCTCACTGTAGTTTTCACCGTTGGTGATTTCACTTTTTATGGTTTAAAATCACGAAGTTCTAGGCTCTGGGCACTGACTTCATAGGGGAGAGTCAACATATTTAAAAGCATTTTTGCCGTGCCAGCTGTGGCTAATGTGTCAGCATTTCCATCATCGTAATTCCCAACATTCGAGGGTTTATAACAAGACTGTTAAATTTCACCACAAACTGAAGCTTGGTATGCAGGAACTGAGCCTGGAGCAAACTTTTTCATTTGAAAAAACAAAAAATGTAGTTTGTCTATAAAGCCACTAATAAAGAAGCAAAGCTAGTGATTATTGTTGTTACAATACCCCAAACTGCTTGGTTTACTTAATACTACAGGGACATTAGGCTGTAATATAAACCAATCACTCCAGGAGTTTGGGGGGAAAAAGAGAGTTGAATGTGAGTGATATTTAATTTTGAAGGGTGTCTGTCTGAACATTAGAAAACATTTTCTTCTCAATTTTAGGATAATTTTCAAGGCTTGTTTATCTAAATGTCCTGCGGGGAAACAAAAATGTTTGGGGCCCATGATAATGAACTCAATAAAAATATGCAAATGTTTAAAACCTGGAGCATGTCCCTTTCCTCCAACCTCAGAGCAAGAGAAACGATACGTATCGATGAGGGTGCAGTGCAACACGGGTCCGCCACAAGAATTGGTACTATCTTGATTTAATAATGTTCTTTCATTCCCATGTAAAGTTGATCCTGAAGGACCACTGTAGGGAGAGCAGATACCTAGACATTTTTTTTTTTCTTGCAGTAATGATGATGGATTTCTGTGGCTACATCCCCGTTCTCTGGCTCCAGCCTCCCCTGTGACTGGTAGGAAGCATATGCAAGATGCTAATTTGAGTTAAGCACAAAATCTATGGCCCTGAAACAGAAACAGCATGATTCACATATGGATGAACCCATGGCTCTGGCCTCTTTAGTACACTCCATGCTTAAATCACCTAAATTACTTAGCTCACAAGTTAATGGAATGAAAGCTAAAGATAACCTTGTGAGAGTCAAGCCTGCCAGTCTTGTCCTCTCACTATGACGTTGTTCCTGGATAGTCATTCCGTTCTCCTTCTCTCTTTACCTCGTATTGACCCTCATTGTCTTATTCTCTTCATCTTCATCACCTGTTCTGAGTGTTTTTTCTTTTCTCTCTTCCTTACTCCAAATAATTCAGACTCAGGAACTATTTGTAGAGATCCTACTAAGTACTAACTAGGTAATGAGCTCAGTTTTCACATTATGCATTACAAAATTTGAGTGAATGGACTCAAATTTGTAGATATTGAAATAATGTATCATTTATATATATACACATATGTGTGTATATATATTTGTAATCTGACTGCAGATATCTCTGCACCTAAATAAATACTGAGTTATGCTGCTTAGGTTACATGTTGCAAAAACCTGTAATGAATTAGAAAAAGGTGTTCCTTCTGGCTTCAGGGCATGTGGTTTGGCAAGCAGGTGAGGGCTGGCTGTGTGTCCCTACTCCCCCCGTGGGTTCCGCACAATCGTGTAGGATACATCTTGCACAGCCCTGTGAGGCAGCCCTGAGAATGTCATTGATTGGTATTAATATTTTTTTCAATGTGTTAATTTTTTCCTTTATTACTCAGAATGTGACCCCACTTTTAAGAAAAGTATCACAAATATTCAATGGATAACAAAGTATTATTAATATGCAAACTTGTTTCATTTTATATATGAGGATATATCTGAATTATTAGACAATTAGAATAGGCAAATGGTAGGAGGAATTATTTGTGCAGAAAACTGGCTATATTACAATGTGATGATTTGTTGGCAAAGATTAGCCAGGCCTCTGAATATGACCTGTGGTTTTTTTTCCCTCCTCAGTAATTCAGAAGATACATTTCAAGCATCGATATCTTGTTTTGTACTGAATAGTTAAGTTGTGTGAATATCATGACTAGTCTCCTTAGATTCTTAAAGTATGATGGTTGTCAATTGGGATTATATGCCTGGATAAATAAGTATCTTAGTGATTGTTTTGTGTTTTTATGAAATTCATATCCTAGTCTTCTCTCCAAATTTAGGCTTAACTGTAATTAGAGGAAAGGCGAGAACTATAGAGCCCAGGGAACAAAGAAACCAGGTCTGCTTTAGGACACTGAGATTATGGATGACTATGTGCATGTTAAGAAATGGGCTTAAAAACCTACTTTCAACATGCCTAGTCCTTTTCCATACTCATTTTTTAACCACTTTATTGAAGTATGATTAATATACCAAAAGCTGTATGTATTTAATATACAACTTGATGAATTTGGGTATAAGTGTATACCGGTGAAACTATCACCACATTCAAGGCCATAAACATATCCATCACTTCCAAAAGTTTCCTCTACCACTTTTATTTATTTATTTTTAATTTTAAAAAAATTATTTTCTTTTGAGGTAAGAACATTTAATATAAGATCTTAGCAACATTTTCTGTATACAATACAGCCTTGTTAACTGTAGGCCCTGTTTTGTCCAGAATTAATTCATTGTGCATAACAAAACTTTGTACCCTTTGACTCCTTCCCACTACTCCCTCCCCCCAGCTACTATTTTGGTAACCACTATTCTAGTCTCTGGTTCTATGAGTTTGACTGTTTTAGATTACTCATAGAAGTGGGATAATGCAGTATTTGTCCTTCTGTGTCTGGCTTATTTCACTTAGCATAATGTCTCCATTAGCTCCATTGATGTTGTTGCAAATGGCAGGATATCCTTCTTTTTCAAGGCTGAATAATATTCCATTCATACTCATTTATTATTTTTTTTCCTGTGTGAAAAACATGACCCATGATGCTGATATAATCATGCCCTCCTTTAATCTCAACTATTTTAATGTTATAAATACTCTGCTGACATAAACTGTTAACTGGGAATATAAGAGAGAGAATATGAATGCACAAATATGAATCTGCTGTTCCCATTATGAGACCTTATTTTTACGTGGAAACCAAATCATATTGAATGAGATGCAAACTATTTAGATGAAATGTTTATAAGAACTGACTTAGATCATTATGAACAGAATGAACAACTTGATTATCTTGGAGAGTATTGTTTCAGAATAAGATGTTAACTCTGGAGTTCTGTGTCTTTTTCCTTTGAAAATGATAGGGTAGTTCCTTAGCTCTGTGATTCACTTCCTGTTTTGGGAGACAGGATGTTGGATAAATGGTAAGGCCCATGCAGGTCTACTCTACTAGCTTTGCAAATGGATCAAGTTTCCATTGTTTATTCAAGGAATTGGGATAGGGTTGCCTCTTGTCAAACTAGAGGAAACTTCCTAAAAGCATAAGGTGATGCTTTAGTGGTGTTTTATTCATTTTTTGAAAATTCTGTGACGTTGGCTTTATTCTGTTTTTATAATTTTGCCTTTTAGTCTGTCTTCTCCATATGTAATGATGACTAACAATTGATCATATGTAACAAAGGGAGTGATTTGTAGTAACTTAAATATATATAGGAGTCTCCCCTACTCCTGCCCTGCCATGATTGCAAATGCATCAAAAATGAGTCCTTTTAATGAAATTTAAAGATTTTCTTTGCTAAAATCTCACACCATTTTTCATTTCTGTTGTATATTTCAAATTCATAATGATATTCTTTTCCTGATGGTGGGGACTATAGGAACTTTTACTTGGGGTGGGGGGCAGGTAAAAAAAGATGGTGGTTCTTTATAGTATTGTTCTCATATTTTGGGAATACTCCTTCCACATGCATACTTTTCTTTCCTAAATTTTCCCTCATGAATTTCTGAAGTAGATGTTTCTGCATTGCTCATAAGGAATTATATGAAAAAAAACCCATAAAATTGGATTGATTTGAATGAAAATACAAAAGCCTGAGTGAGATGAAGAGTAAAAAAGATACTGTGTAAGATAGTTAACATACCAACTGCTTGGTAGTATAGGTTGGTCATCCCAAATCAGAAAATCTGAAACCTGAAATGTTCCAAAATCTGAAACTTTTTGAGCACTGATGTGATGCTGAAAGGAAATGCTCATTGGAGCATTTTGGATTTCTGATTTTCAGATTTGGGATGGTCAGTCAGTAAGTATATAATGCAAATATTCCAGAATCTGAAACACTGCTGGTCCCAAGCCTTTCAGATAAGGTATACTCAACCTGGATTGAGGAAGGAGAATTCATAATAAAGATGGCAAAGGAAGCAGATACTATGATGCATAAACAGAGACAACAAGGGCTTTCTGTGTTTTTTGTAAATAATAGAATCTTAGGCCTGGTTCACCTGTGTCTACTGGATCCAATTACTAGGCAGTTATCCTCCAAATAGCCTTATAACTTATGATATAGTCTAAGCGTGTAGCCTCTGGAATCAGAATTGGAGTCCAAATTCTACATGCCATTTCTGACTTTTATGAGTGTGTGTGTTGTGAATGTGTATTCTGGGTGGGAGATGGAGATCCTAACAAATATAAGCCACAGCCCTATCTTAGATTAACTGGGGGAAGGTTCAGAGTTATAAGCATGGAGGATTGAATAAGGGGGCGTGATTATAATGAGTGAAATCCATGTCTTTAATTACTGGTGTTTCACTCAATGGATCTCATGCCTGGCCACGTCTGGTCACACCTTTACTTACACATACATGAATTCCTTGGCAAATCTAGGCCTCTGGATGCTTCCAGCACTTGGACCCTGAGCTGAGGCTAATTCTGTCACATGATTAGCTGTGTGTGGATAACTTATCTATGACAATTAAAAAAAAACCCAAAAAAACCCAAATCATGATTGGCTTTTTCCTGTTGCCAGCCGGCCACTGTCTGCAGTTGTTAGTTGGCTTGTGCTGACGGAATATAAAATTTAAAATTATTCTAAAGTAAACTTAATTAGGGAGGGAAATTTGTAGCCAACTTACCACCCTCATATAATGCTACTAAAACCAAATGTAAATGATTTTCGGATGATCCAAATTAGTTTTCCCTTCTGCCAGCTAGCATGGAGCACCAAGATCAGAGAGTAATAAGAAGGCCTTCTAATAGGTAGGTTTTGGAATGGATTCTGTTTGCATTAGGAAAGAGCATTGGGAAGAATGCCCTTTAGAAACATTTGCCTACATATTTATTTTTGGATTTATGATACCAGCATACTGCATTTTAATTTGTTCCTTTTTGTTGAGTACTCAGATTTTTATGTCTGGTTTTTTATTTTGTCTTGTGAATTTGTATTACTTTCAAAATGACAACACCCGTTGCTTAGCATGTGGGACAAAAGGAACTCTTTTTTTTTCTTTTTTCTGTCTTGTGCCTTTTTAAAATAAGGCATCTAACAAAGAAGTGATCTTTTTCTCCTCCTCTCCTAAGCTCCAGATGACCTAGAGATTTAGAGGTCTGAGGTTAGATTTCTTTCTTCTTTGCTTCGCACACACTGTCTCTTCCTTATATTGTGATCCTTCCGATTTGTATGGGGACTTTAAAGGTTGAAGAATGTATGTGGGCTGCGTGTAAAATATGTACACTTTAAGATGTGGCAGGGGGAATCTTTATGCTTTTGTTCGGATGAGTGAATGTGAAAGAAATTAGATGAGTCTAATTATATAGCCCCAAAATAGTGAGGATACCAATTCCTCTTCTGCTTCCCCCTTTGAATCCACTTAATAGTTTACCTTTGAACCAAGTTAATTATGAAAAGGGACAGGCTACAGTCATTTCATTTGGATGTTTTTGGCATCGAGGACCACATGGGGGTGGGAAGGGCTCGTCAGAGGCAAAGCAAAAGGAGCTTGTAGACATTGAATTTGCTCTGAGCAGATTATTAAATTTTTTTCTCCTTGTACATTGTTAAATCTGTAGAAAAGGAACATCAGCTCAAGATCTGTCACTCTGGCTCCAGGCCAGCCTGCCAAATTCTGTCATCATTGCTGCATGGCCAAGCATCTTTATTACATGTTATAATTCTGGTTTTTGAGCTCGATCCAGAGATCCTGCTACAACATCAGATGGTTAGGGATGTGGAAAAAGAAAAGGGCTATATTCATCTCTAGATGAGGTTTGGGGAGAAGTGTGAGAGCGGGAAATGTGGAGTGGTTGTCTAGGGTAGGGATTTTTCATGGATGTTGCCAACACCTCCTTTGTGCCACCTAGAATTTGAAATGCATTATCAATTTCTGTCCACACAGATTGTTGATTTTGAACTGAAAATAAATTTGGCCCCTACTCCTGTTCTTGCCACCACGTCTCCCAGCAGCTCAGTAATGAGCACCAGCCTTGAGAACGGAGTGCCATCATTGATGTGAAGGTTTTGTCCCCGCTGCCCTGTTCCTGGGGTGCATTGGTGACGCTTGACCTCCATTGGTCTGGGGAGTGGGAAACTGAACTCGTGAACTGTTTTGTTTGTGCTGGCCTAGGATTAACCAGGACAAGGTTAGCTTTCTCGCTCTTTTCTTCAAAAGGGCTTTAGAGGGTGAGGAAGTAGAGGGAATAGGTAATAATTTTTAAAAAAATGCTCGGGAGGGGAAAACAGTTGCATCCATTTCCTGAGTAGAGAGCCCCGATCTGCGTTTTGCACAGTCTCCCTTTCGGCTGCTCTTAGAGGTTTTGCAGGCGAGGCCTGGGCTTTGGCTTGTCAGTGAGGGACTGTTCTGAAGCTCCGGAGTGCCTTCAGCAGCTTTGCAGGAAGCGGTGACACAGGGTTCCGGCCAGTCTCCCCCGCCTTCCAGTTATTGTTTTGGGATTGTCAGAAAACAGGCTGGGATGAGAAGGAAGAGCTTCTGTGAGGGCTTTTTTCTTTTTTTTCCTTGGCAGTTTGGCTGCTGAATGAAAGCAGGCACTTTATTTAGAAGTGAGTAGGGAGGGAAATGCAGCTTAGGGTTGACACCCTTCTGGTGCTTATCCATAAATATGAAATGGTGTTAGAACACCAGACACCAGAGAGCTTTCTGATTGGCTATTGGTGATGTCATCGTGTCATTAATACTGTGCTCAGAAAATAAACTGATCCGCCTGTTTCTTTCTTTTCTTTTCTGTTCTTTCTGTCTTTTTTTTTTTAAAGCTGAAATATGTGAAATCCATTTTGTAATCTAAAATGAGGCACTTCAGTCAGGACATTTTGGAAGAATTATTACATTTCTCCTGTGTTCAGAGTTATTTTGGCGTTCACTTGAGCAAAGCAGTAATCACCCACAAGGATTCGGCCTGTCTTGTCTTACTGCTTAAAAGTAAGGCAGAAGCTTTTTAACACCTGGGCACCAACAGTTGGCATTCAGCCACATTAAGTGCTAATGCAGTAGATGAGAATTTCTTCCTGTCCGCCTTTAAACATGCTGGTATCTTTGGAGCCAAGATTGGCACTTTTGGGGATGTGAAAGTTGTGGATGGGTGACGAGAAGTACTGTCTTATTTTCTTAAATCCTAATTTTGTTTTTCTACCTCTGATAACTCTTCAGTCCAATCTAAGCTGGCCTGCTTTTCCACTTTATACATGCTCATCTGATCTGTTAACTTCATGATTGTGTTTCAGTAGGAAGAACACACTTGTAGCATGTCCAAGCTCTGTGTGTGTGTGTGTGTGTGTGTGTGTGTGTGTAAAAGGTCCAATAGCATTCTTGATACGCAGGAGTAAGATTCTCAGGAGGAAAGCTACTGCCCAGCGACACTCTGACCCCAGCATTGATTTTTGATGCCTGGAGGTCTGGAAGGTTTGACAATCCTCTATCCCTACTGTTCACTCTGATACACGGAGGAATACTGTGCTTTGATTAACTATTGGGAAGCATTTTGTATAGATATGGCTCTGTGTGTTTTCTTTAAATTAAATAATAGAACTGTCCTTTTGAGGGAAAGCCATGATTTTTTATCTTTAGAAAGTTTAGTTAGAATAACCTTACCCTCTTTCTTATAATATTTAACTTTGCTGGTGAATAACTATAATAATGGACTTCTTTGTATGCCAATGTACTCTTGAGTAGAATTTCCTACTAACATGTACAAATGTTATTTGTACATCCCCTCCCCTATGCTGTTCCTGAAGTGAAAATGCCTCTAAGATTTTATTCCGTTACTGCTGAAATGGCTCTCCAAGGTTATTTTAGCCATGCTGTGGACATTATCATTTGGATTAGCAAAATGTCCAGCAAGCAGGTGTAACTGATTTCTGCCAGGCAGCTGTATCTCCTGTTACAGGGAGATGCTGCGTTCCTTTTCAAGTTTTCCCTCATTTTCCCAAGGTTATAAACCATAGATTTAGCAACCTTTGGGGTCAAAGGGAAAAGGGAAAGACAATGCACCCCATTCATCCATATGAGCTCTAATGAGTCAGAGAGATAGTCTGTTTTCCAGGTTAGAGCTCTGTCTCTGACAGGCCTTAATTATCTGTGAGCTGAAACAAGAAGTGATATAAACACGCAAAAGCATTTCAGGAGCAGGTTTTTGAAGGAGATGAATCACCGGAGTCGGTGTCCCGCTCAGCCCTTTTGCAAGGGGCCGGCCCCCCCCCTCCTTGGCTGCCACTTGATCACGTGACTGCTGTTTGCAGACTAAAGGAAAGAAACAATCATTCACTAGCAGGAAACCTAATCTTGGGCAGGTGCAGTTTGAGTAACGACTCTGAGCCTGAAGGTCAGAATGGTTGCAAAGACCTAAGCTTTTGCAGATGGTCTGTGTGGGAGGAGCAAGATTCAATAACCCTCCTGTAGCCCCCAGATCTGTCCTTCCTCAAGGATGGTGCTACCACTTCTCCTGAACTTTTGAACCCAAGTACAGTATATAGGATGTTTGTTGTTTATAGGTTTTAGATAAAGCAGTAGCAGATTTTAAGGAAACGGTAGACAGATCCATTTTCCTTTTCCTCCAATGATGTTAGCAATCTAATTAGAAGTCAGTGTTTTAGCAGCTTCCTCTCTATGTGCTTTGGTCTTTTTTTCTAAAAGATGCTTATGGACATGAACAAAAGCCGGATATTGCACTAGGGCTTCTGAACAAGTGCTCTGCCTTAGATACGTCTGGAGTTTACAGACCATGCTTTCCTCTGCGCAGACCTGACGAGATCCTGCCGGGTGTTAGGACTCCCTATGTTCATTGTCAAAGCTCCATTTTCACTGTCTTGAAAGCTGTCCCTCTGCCATTTTATTTTACATCCATTACTAATGGCTGCTTTTTCTTTTTATATTGCTTGGAACTAATTGAGATTCCAGGTGCACAAGCATGTCACACACAAGGGCTTGGGTTCTTGGAAAACTGTAACAATAGTTCAGTAAGAGGTGATCAGTAGTCTCCCTGTCTAGGGGAAAGAAACCTCCAAAAAACCAAACAGAAAGTATCAAATACATAAATTTGAAGGGAGAAGATATGAGTCTAGCATTTTCTCAGTTGCAGCCTAATTTATTGGAAAAAATGGTGATTCGGGGGACAGTATAAAATATTTGCTTAAATGAATCCCCTTCTCTGAATAGCTCCCTCATTTCTTGTGGCTTGGAGACTGAGACTTAGAAATCCACAATTACACTGTATAGATGAGCCTTGTTCTATGTTTAGTATATAATCTCCACACTCAGGGGCTACATATGGCCATGAGCACCCACTTAAGAGCTAAAAATGTAAGTTACCACCTACTTTGTCCTGAATTAGAATCATACATAATTGCTCTATGCTTTAAAAATCTTCCTTTGAGGAAAGAGTTCAAGATCAAGTTGTTAGTGGGAATCTTTTATATAAAGCCAAGTATCACTTAGCCGTTGGAAGAAGCTAAATAAATACTTATTGTTGAACAAATAAAATAAAATAAATGAAGGAAGAATTCACACCTCTCATTACTCAATCAGAATGTCACATGATGAGTCAGGAAGCTATAGACTCATCCTGGAAATAAATACCCTTCGTGAAGTGGGCATAGAATATCTAGAAACGGGAACTGATGGGCTGGGCTCCTAGAACCAGTGAAAATGGGAAGGATGGAAAGTCTAGTGGTTTCCAAACCTGGCTGATCATCACAGCCATCTTGTGAACTCTTAAAAAACAAAAATAAAAACAAACAACACTGATTCCCTGACCTAGCTTCCAGAATCTCTCATGCACAGCCAGGGAACCACTTGTCCTTGCCCAGAGACCAGAAATGCTGAGGAAGAGAAGGGATCTGCGATGGAAAAGGCAATTCAGGGAGGGCATAAACCAAGGAGCTGGCAGGGCTCTGCCAGGACACAGCAAAGGGATTAAGCCGTTTTGGGGGATTTGTTTTTAAATTGATTCAGCAAATATTTATTGAGCACAACACATTGCATCGCATATTGTGATGGAAGTATATAAAACAAAACTCATTTCTGCTGAGGGGCTCACAGATTTATTTTGAACAGAATCATAGTGCTACTTGTTCAATGTATTGTGGACCTCTGATCATAATTACTATAGGAACCCAGAGGAGGTAGGGATGACAGCCAGGTTTGAAGAGCCTTCAAGGGGAGGTGACATTTAAACTGGTGTGCTGAAAGGCAGGTAGGGTTTTTCCAGGAGTAGGAAGGCCAGAGGGGAGGTTAGGCAGGTGCAAAAATACCTGCAAAAACCAGGAAGTAAGAAAGAGCATGGTGCGTTTGGGGGATGGTAAAGAGGGTGAAGGGTGAGGGGAGGCGAGAGCTATGTCTATTGCCAATGCCTTTGTTTGCTAGGCTGTGGCATCTGGATTTAATACTACAGTTGACCCTTGAACAATGCAAGTTTGAACTTCATGGGCCCACTTATAGGTGGATTTTGTTCCTCCTTTGCCACCCCTGAGCCAGCAAGACCAACCCCTCCTCTTCCTCCTCCTCAGCCTACTCAATGTGAAGAAAGCGCTTATGATGATCCACTTCCACTTAATGAATAGTAAATATACTTTCTCTTCTTTATGACTTTCTTTCTCTAGCTTACTTTATTGTAGGAATACAGTATATACTACATATAACATATAATGTGTGTTAATTGACTGTGTTATCTATAAGGCTTCTGGTCAATAGTAGGCTATTAATAGTGAAGTTTTGGGGGAGTCAAAAGTTATATGTGGATTTTTGACTGTGCAGGGAGGTTGGTGCCTCTGAATCCCCACATTATTCAAGGGTCAACTGTATGACCAATTCTATCCCCCCAGAAGGACAAGATGAGATGCTTTTAGGGACGTTAGCGTTATCACTCTGGAGTGTAAAGAAGCTGGAGAGGTTGTCCTCCAACAAGAGGCACTTTGGACAGGGAGAGGTACGTGGGTTTTGTCCCCAACAGAATCCAAGCCCTCTCAGAGTGGCAACTTAATTTACAAAGGTTAGTCTTATTCTCCGTAGCATGTAGTAGGCACCAGTACTGTTCTTTGGTTAATTAAAAGATGTTTAATGTATGCCTCATTAAGCAGAATAATCAGGTTTTCTGAGAATGCTTGTGTGCTTTATTTTTCTCCTTTTAATAAAAAGAAAAATTAGGGGGATAAAAAATAATTAAGGGCAATCTGTTAGCTGTCTCTACATTTCTTCCCTCTTGTTGATTCTCTTTCATTTTTTTTCGTATGTCACATACCTCACTTTCTCCCTCGACCCAGTCCTCCTCTGGTAACATCAAAGTTAGTGCAGCTCACGGAACCAGGTGGGTTTAGAACCAGCCAGTTTCTCTTCACGCAGCTCCCAACATGGAGCCACAAAGATATGGGAATTGATGGATTTTAAACATTTGTGAACTATGCCCACTGCGTCTTTAACACTGTGAGTCCTTCACAGTCGTTTTAGGATGTAAAGTGGCCCAGATCCGCAGAGCAGAGGTGCTGTTACCCAGAGCTTTCTTTGTGCTTATTTTTATTGCTGGTTTTTTTGTATCCCTGAAGAATATTCATGAGGTAGAACAGGATTATTTTTTTCTTTCTCCTTTAAGGATACCAGATCCAGGTGGGAAGTAACGCTCTTGATGAATTCCAGCACTTGTCAATTTGAAAATGTTCAGGGAAAGCAAATGAAAGAGAAAGGACGGATTTGTTTATATGCTATCATTCATTGATTCAAAGCTGCAGACGTTTCTTTCTTACTGTACTTTTGAAGTTAAGGATTGGGACTGAATAATAGACAAACTTCCAACATGAAACATTATCAAGCTTGAGGGATTTTATTGGGGTTTTTGATATTTCATTGTTTTCTAGTTTGCCTGTGTCTTTGATCACTTATTCTATGATAAAAATTTGGTCATGTTATTGCTTTTTTCTTTCCCCTAAGCTTGTATTGTGCCATGGGAATTATTTCCCTCCTTTCTTCCTCTCTCTCACTAATTTTGTTGATTGCAAATAAACAAAGTATTCATCTAGACCTAGATAGTTTAAATATACCAGTCAGTTGTAATTCTGCTTTTATTTTTCCTTCAAGTGTTTTAAGTCTTCTCTTAAAATTTGCTCATAGCAAAGAATTTTAATTGTGAATTAAAATATAATAAAACCCATTAATCCTAAATGTTGGGCTAAAGTTTATCTTTGCTTGGTTGGTAAACTTTTTTCAGTGCTGCAAATTAATAGCTAAGTCATATTGTCCTAGTGGTGGTGGTGGGGTGTTAAAAATCCTAGAGTATAAACTGTTTTCAAGTATCTTCAAGTTCTCCAGAAGTCTCCATTTTTACAGTAGCACTTGATATGGTAATTATATGTGATTCTTCTGCATTCATTAAAGTGTGAGCCTAGGGCTTCTATGACAATTTGTTAGCTTCCCATAGGTTGAAAGTAATAAAATTGCTTTGCTTAAAAAATCTGTAATTCAGTACTTTTACTAATTCACTTGGGCTTTCTCTCCACTCTTTTCCCTAGTAGGTAATGAGAGGTTTTTTTATTTTAGTACCTCCGAGAATACGAGAATAAGAGGGTAGTCCAGCCATATTAGGGAAAAGAAGATATGGGTTATCTTGGAAGGTGAAGGTGATTATTTTTATTGCCTTGGTCTTAAAGGACATGCAGTTTCAAAGCATGGTAATTCCCTCCCTCTTAGTTCCTACAGTCTACCCCTATCCCCATGTTTCCAGAAAGGATGTATGTTTTTTCCCAAAACCAAAATAAAAGTTTCTATCATCTCAATAAAAGACAGCTTTTTAAAAAATGGAAAAAAAGAGTTTAAGAACAAATTCAGTTTGTTCTTTAAAAAGAGTTTTAAGAACAAATAGCCAAAAGGTAGAAGCGACCCAAATGTCCATGCATAGATGAATGGATAACAAAATGTGGTATATACACACAATGGAATATTATTCAAAAGGAAGGACGTTCTGACACATGCTATAACATGGATGGACCTTGAGGACATTGTGTTAAGTAAAATAAGCGAGACACAAAAGGGCAAATGTTGTATGATTCCAATAATGTGAAATATCTAGAATAGGCAAAGTCATAGAGACAGAAAGTAGGTTGGAGGTTGCCTGGAGGTGGGGGTGGAGGAACCCAGAGTTAGTGTTTAATGGGTAGAGAGTTTCAGTTTTGCAAAATGAAGAGTTCTGTGGATGGATAGTGGTGATGGTAGCAAAACAGTGTGAATGTTCTTAATGCCACTGAACTGTACACTTAAAAATGATTAAAATGGTAAATTTTATGTTGTATGTATTTACCATAATCAAAATTTTAGAGAAATCTACAATGAAAGGGAAAAACTACTGAGACTAGTTTTTAAAACTCACAAGTTATAATCATGGAAAACAAATTGGTCATTTGAGCTGATTTTCAACATTTATACATGCAATATAAAGTACAGATATGTATACCATTACCACACTATCTAAAAGAAATCAAAGATGTACACAATCTTTATGGTAAGTAAAATTATTTCACTTAATGTCAGAAAAAACCCCACAGAAAACAAGTCCAGTTAGATTTGCTAATTTGTGGTATTTGTGTGTCTCCTGTACAGACATTTTCTCATTTGGATTCCTAACATTTGGTAAATAAAATTGCTATTATTGTTCTTCACTTTCTTTGAATTTGGAATTCCTGGAACACATGAAAATTGGTACTTGTTCCAAAACAAAAATGGTTGAACAGAATGGGTGCTACTCAAAATTAAGATGTGTATGAAGCATCTGGAGGTTTGTAAATGCATGTTCTGATTTAGTGGGTCAAGGGTGGGGCCTGAGATTCTGCATTTCTAGCAAACTCCACCTTCGGAGGTCCTTAGAGAAGCCTTTGGATGGTTCTCCTTTCTCTACTGCTCATTTAGGATCTATGCCTAAATCGTGCTAATCACTTACCACTAATCGACTTTCTGGCTTCTGAGATATTGTTGCTGTTGTCATCCAAGTCTTCTTGTCCTTGTAGGTTTCTGCATTCTGAAAAATCCCTTTACTGGGGGTATTTTGGTGGGGTAAAATGAAAGGAGTGAGGTAGTGCTCATCATTAATAGGGAGTTCCCAATCCCCTTTCCATGTTTGTGGCTATATGCTAATTGTTGGGGGGAGCTAGCTAAATCAGCAGAATCAATAGCATATGTCAGTATTCCCCTCCAACCTCAAGTTCATTTGTCTAAATGTTTATTGAGCACTAAGTATGTGCTAGGCATTGCGCTTGTCTTCAGAGTTGATACATGTGGTTTCTACTGTAAGGAAACTAGTCGGATGCACCCTAACCCCAAGGTAGAGGGAGGGATGTGCAGATGACACTGTTGACCAGGCATGTTCTTCCAGTCTGTTTTACATCACAGATGTGAAAGCTGCTTCCTTGGGGCCCGCAACCACTGCACCATGCTGTCAGCTTCAGTCAAATCCCTGGATCGCCTTCCTCTACCTGTTTTCGTGTTTTCCACCCCTATTACTAACATGATTAAACTGGAAAGAATCACTCTATCTTTCCCAATTTCAAGCAATAGAACATGCTTGTCTCTGTGAAAGGTCTTTCTAAATTGTGTCCATGTCACTTCATCGGTCCTATTTCAGACAGAATTATTTTTTTTTGTAATTCAGCGGTGTTGGGGGAAAAAGAAGCATGCCCTTCTAGCTTGTGCGGAAGACAGAATTCTAACATGGTCTCCAGGATCACTTCCCAGGCCCCTATTATGTACATACCCTGAATAATCCCTGGGACTGTGAATATGATGGATTTCCTTCCTTGATTAGTTATGCTATATGGTATAGTTGACCTTCAGATAGGGAGGTTTTCCAGGTGAGCCCTACCGAATCACATCAGCCCTTTGAAAGTAGATAGTTTGTCTTGCTGCTTGAAGAAAGAGAAGGTAGAGATTCTTAGCATGATGAGGATTTGATGCACCTTTGCTGGCTTGAAGATGGAGCAGGCTGTATGGCAAGGGATGTCAGCAGTCCCAAGGAGCTGACACCCAGCAAGGAATCGGAAATGTTAGTCTTACAACTGCAAGGAACTGGATTCTACTAATGACAAGAATGAGCTTGGGAAGGGATTTTTCCCTCCAGAGCCTCTAGACCTGTGGTCCCCAACCCCCCGGGCCACAGACTGGTACCGGCCCATGGCCTGTTAGGAACCACGCCACACAGCAGGAGGTGAGTGGTGGGTGAGCAAGCCAGGGAAGCTTCATCTGTATTTACATATTTACAGCCGCTCCCCATCACTCACATCACCACCTGAGTTCTGCCTCCCCTGCGCCACCGCCTCCCCCCACCCCCGTGGAAAAATTGTCTTCCATGAAACCGGTCCCTGGTGCCAAAAAGGTTGGGGACCGCTGCTCTAGATTAGAACTCAGTCCAACCAACATGTAGGTTTCAGCCTTGTGATATGCTGAGCAGAGAACCCAGTCACGATGTACTACACTTTTGACCTAAAAAATTGTGAGCTAATACATGCCTGTTGCTTAAGCCACCAAGCTTGTGGTAATCTGTTATTCAGGGATAAAAAACTAATATACATATTAGTGTGCATATGCATCTGAAGAAGAGTCTAAAAGTGCATTCAAAGAAGAGCGTATAAGGCTCAACAGTGAAAGAACAAGCTTCAGCCACCTTGCACATAATGGAAATAAAAAATGTCACAGATACACAGGAAGTATCAAACAGTGGAAAGGGCACAGATTTAAAGAGCAGAAACTTGAGTACATGTTGACTCTCTTGTTGGGGAAGTCACTTACTCCCTTGAATCTCATCTATAACACAAATGGGTCAACCGGATGTATCTTATCACAACGTAGCCAATGGTTTTATTTAGCAAGCGATGTACTCAATTCATGTCCATACCTTCTTTTGTTCTGGCCTAGCCCTGACCCTCTAGGTATAGGATAAGGTTGTCTGTTGCATGTCTTTTTTTGGGTAGTTTTTTAAAAAAGCACCTGAAAATGTTCTTTGTTTTTTTTAGAACAAGTCCAAAATATTTCTTATCCGTACAGTAATAATCTGATGTTTGCACCAAAAAGCTACATCAAAATATCATATTACTTGGAAAAAGTAAAGTCTAAGTTCTGTTCTAGCTCTAACAAAACTAATGCCAATGGCCAGTTTTCATATCCTTAGAATCCAGAGATTCCCTTTTTATATGTTTAAAACATGCACCTAGAAATTGATCTTTAAAATCTATTTTTGAAACACTTAGGAGTGTTTCTCTGCCTGGAACACCTGCTCATCAGAACTCTTTCTTAGTGGGTTTCTGTGGCGTTTTGGGGTGGGCACGTAGCCCTTTCTTGTGTATCACTGTGCACGAGCCTGGTCTGTTGAACATAGAATCGTATTTACATCTGTCTGTGTGTCTAAGTGCTGGTGCTTTAACAGAAGTGGTTGCATGGAGCACTCTGCATTGCTAGTCTTTTTCCTACGAGATGATTCTTCTCTGAGCTTAAGGATCTTGTTCACATTGCAAAATAAAAATCTGCGGAAAATTAAGGACACTTGAGTTGTAATATTTTGGGGATATAATGATATTTCAAAGGGGAAATGCTAATTATGGAGAGCTTTCTTTCCCCCAACACCTGGAGCTTCTTTCCCTGCTATCGACTTGCTGCTGATTTTCATAAATTGGACTGTAAGAGAGGGAAAACCCTCAGCAGCTCAGCCCCCAGGAAGATGATGGAAAGTATCTGTCAGTCATTTGAAAGGGAGAAAAGGAACAACTCGCCCACCTGCCAGCAGGCACAGAGCCCCTAGGAATGTCAGCCAACCTGGGCTTTGTGTGTGGAAAATGAAGTTGCCTACATGGGTATGTTTTACAGCAATAATTTCTGAGTTGCTTTCCTGTATATTTTAAAACACATCTTAAAGAGGCCAGAGGTGGAAATGTCTCAGTCTCCATGGCTCCATCACAGACATGAACAAAGACCCTCTGTCCACCAAGGGGCATCACTCAGCCTGCACAAATCCCCTCACTGGAGCACGTCTGTCAAATGAGTTGTCTCCCCCTGCATTACTTGTAATGTTGCCCCAACCTTGCCAGTTCTCACTTGACATTTGGCTTGTGAAAATGACTGAGGTGGGGCTAGCTATTATTGTCCCTCCTGTCATTTTTAACAATACCGAAGGACAGTGGGGGAGGGGAAAGGGACTCACGCTCCCACACCAGCAGATGCCAACTGGAGGCTGTGCGAAAGCAGCGTGATGTCCTGGAAAGAGTAGTCTCAGTTCTCTTCCTTGCCCATTGTTTGCCATCAGTACAAGTAACATATTTTTTGACATTCATTCAGGAACTACAACCTTAGGCTTCTCAAAGTCTGCCACATTTTTGAGAATCCTGTCTTATGAATGTATGCCATGACAGGCATTAACCGTTACTTTTATTCAATTCTAGTGAAACCACTGCAGTGCTCTGTGCTTGCACAAATCTGTCTTTGGATGTGGAGTTTGACAATCACTTTGCTCATGGTTAAGCATTATAAAAATTAAGCTTCAGTCATTCTTTCAACAATTTTGTTGACCATTTATAGCTTACCCTGAATTTCCTTATTCTTCATATCTATATTTTATGACACTGAAGGGAACACAGGCTAGCAAAAGTGGTTTGGTCTTAGAATGCTTATGTATTTAACTGTGCAGAATTTCTGATGATTCACTCTTGCCAGTTTAACCATGTGATGCCTCCATCCCCTAGACAGTGCTTGGGCACCCTCTCCTCTCACTGTTGTTTGATGTTTTCACCTGAAGCTCATTTACAGTAGGATATAGATTTGGGCAGAAAACTTGCATTCTCCCTATCATAGAATGATTCTGACTTTGACTTTGTTGAATGCACAAGATCCTGTGTGGGAAGCAGAGATAAATAAGGTATGATCCTGGCTCTCAAATTGTGTGGAAGACAAATATGACTTAAAAATGATGTTAACACAAGAGTATAGGCTGAGGAAGGGGATAAGATGAGGGAGGTACTCAGTGTGGAAAGTACATTAGATTAATTGAAGAGTGAATATCTAGCTTTGCAATCCAAAGTGCCATAAAAATGAATATCTGGGAGACTGTGTCCCACTTCTCCCCCAACTTCCTAATATTAATCTGAAAAGGAGAAATATATGACCAAAAGGGAGCTTAGGGTGGAGAACTGTGCTCCAGAAATTTCTTGTTGGGCACCTTCTCCATCTCAATAGGAGGGTGAGTGGTGTCCTCCATGCAAGCTAGAGTTTGAACTTCCTTGGCTAGTGCTTAAGGTCTGAAGCCACATGTGATGCTGCTAATGAGTGGATCAACATGTTCCTTTCTTTTTCCCCTTTAAAAAAGGAATGATACATTTAAAATGTCACGTGGAGTCCAGTTGCCAGTGGTGGCTTAGGGAGTGTCTTTGAGGTCAAGGCTGCTGTAGCAATGAAGTGTCAATGTGTCAGTGTACATTTCATCTGCCTTTAGACAGGCCCCGTCCTTCAGCCCAGTTTTGTGTATGGCCTCTCCATGGCCTCCTCTGCCTGGTAGGAGCACCTGGGATCTCCGCACTGCTGGTGCCCATCGATGGCCACACATGGGGCCCCCCTTTGATATCTTCAGAGGAGTCTGAGAACGTCTCCTGCAGCAAACTTCTCCCTGTCTTAGTCTGCTTCTGCTGCTATAATGAAATAGCTCGGACTGGGTAATTTATAAACAACAAAATTTATTTCTCACTGTTCCAGAGGCAGGGGAGTCCAAGATCAAGACATCAGCAGATTTAGTATCTGGTGAAGGCTCTCTCTCTGCTTCCGAAATGGCGCCTTGTTGCTGTGTCCTTGCGTGGCGGAAGGCAGAAGGGCAAAAGGGGATGAACATGGCTGTGACCTCACATGGTAGAAGAGATGGAAGAAGGAGGCAGCTCTCTGAAGACTCCTTTTATAAGGGCATTCATCCTATTGGTGAGGTGGAGCCCTCATGGCCTAATCACCTAGGAAGAGCCCCACCTATTAATACCATCACCTTGAAGTTCCCAAATAGGGATTTTGAAGGGACACATACATTCTTATAGCACTGTCTCACTTTTCCTTCAGGTATCTCTTTGCTTCCAGCCAAGGCTTTTCAGTTTTCTTCTCTTTTTCTTCAGAGATGTGTAGTCTTACTGGGCTTAGTGCACCAGTGGTCTCCCTTTTCCAGTAAGCCTTGTTTTGTGTTTAAGCAGCTCTGGTCCTATTATACCCCTTCCTCCCCACCTCCCACCCTTCACTGGGCTTGCAGTGGGAAACGTTGGTGCTTTCATGTGGATTGTCAGGTTCATGGATGCTTGGGAGTCAAGCCTTGGTCAATTCCCTTCTCTTCCTTCCTCTTGATTTCCTTGTGTTCTTGCACCAGAGGGTGAGAACTCAAAATGAGAGGTCTGTTGGACAGTAGGGGTGAACTTACACTAGAGCAGAAATCAGAAGACTGGCCTCAGGGCCCCCTCTGCTATTTTCTAGTGAAAGACCTTTGACAAGTGAGTTAACCTTTTTGATCTTCAATTTCTTCATTTAAAAAATAGACATAGTATCTATCTTACGTGTAGGGCCACTGGGAAAATCAAATGTGATAAGGTATATGGAAGAACTTTGCAAGCTGTGAAAGGCAGGAGTAACCTGTCCAAGGCAATATGCTGAGTGTCACAGAAGAAAAGTGAAAACAGTGTAGGATTTAAGGTGGGAAGACCTGGGTTTGAGTCCCAAACATGGCACTTCCTAGCTGTGTGGTGACTTGGTAAATTACTTAACCTCTTAGAAGTTTATTTTCAAATTTCTTTAGCTTCTACATAAATAATAGTTCACTCGATTAATTAAGTGCATTTTTTTTTTTTTTGGATCTTGAGATAAAGGAAAAGTTTTCTATTTCATCCCTTCTGATGTTCAGCAAACCTAATTGAATACATGTGACAGAACTTTTAAACCCTTTGGTATCTTAATGAATGTTTGCATCTTTAAAAGGGAGCTAAAAATGCTTGTCTTCCTAGGTGGGATAATTGTAAAGGCAAGGTGAGATAATTTAAGGATAGATTTTGGAAACTTGAAAACTAACAAATTTACTATTGCCATCTCTTCAATATATTTTGAACCAAACATAAAGCTTTTGTCCGAAAGTATTTTGTTTCAGATAGGCTTAAAAATACTAAAAAAACTAAAATGAATTGGGATAATTCATTATTTTAAAAGTATTTCAAGTTAAAAGTTTGTTTCATTAAGATATGATTTCACAGTTCAAAAGAATATGAAGTATAGTTGAAATAATCTTTCTAAATAACAGACACATAAGTTTTAATACTGAATTTTATTTATTAAATAACCTAGTAGCAAAACTTACAAAGTCCCAGTCAGAAACATAAAAAAATCAACAAAACTGCAATTTTAAGGAGTAGTCAAATAAACACACGTCAGTGTCTGACAAATCAAATGAACAGATACCAAATATGGATGCTAAGGATTTGATCAATGTAATTAACAAGTAGAATTAAGGAATTTTTGTATTTTGTATGCCACTGAGAATAAAACTTTTCATATGCATAAGACATATTTCCAAGAGTTCATCATATCATTATTTCTACTATTTTAAAATGTCTGGGTAAATTTGTGATTCCATAGTATTTAATAGTTGAGTTAGACTCATCTACTTTCTTAGAATAGGTGCTTAGGGCCCCAGCTAAAACATGAGGCTGGTCTGTGCTTCATCCCAAGTAGGAAGTTCAGTAGGAAATAGCCATGACCATTTGGGGCCAGATATCTCCCCAAAGAAAGCAAAACTGGCTCTTCTGCCACCAGTTACCACTGCCTATCCCCACTCCCATCCTTTTCTAGTCTGCATAGAACTTTCAGGAAGGGTGGGAGAGGAGAAGGTTTCTTCAACTTTGTAGGGGAAGGGAAAGGAAAATTTCAAGAGACTCATACATGAGGACTGGGGGTGCTTGTAGAAGGCAAGACTGGCATTGGATTTCCTGGTTGAATGCCTGTGCAGGCAGACTTGCCACCCTGCCCTTGTGCCTTTCTGGGTTGGGGAGGAGAGAACAGAGAGGGATGACAGGAAGAACGGCTGCCAGTGGAGCAGCTCACATATCGCCTGTTTAGCTTGGCAAGGACATGCAAGGTCTCCAGGGCTGACATGGACACTGCAAATGGTAATTGGTCCTGAGCCATCTTGCTAGTACCCTCCCTACGAGACTGGCTATGGTAATGGGAGCCAAGAGGTGGGTGGAAGAGACTGAGCCAGCTCTGGGGGTAGGGAGCTGTGCAGTGAGGGGGTCCCATAGGACCCTTGGAAGAACTCACACACCAGCCAGCGTTATCCAGAGACGTGATCGTGGCCACTCATGTAGGGAGACATTTGCCTTTCTCTCCCTACCAGTTCCTCGTGGGAAGAGTGTGGACTGGCACCCAAGGGAAAGAGTAGGAAGAGAGTAACAGAGTAGAATCCAGCCCTTCCTGTTTAGAGTCCAGGGAACAGCATTGCTTGGCCAGGGCAGGGGCTTGGATAAAACCAAAATTGAATTTGAGAATAAAAATTTAAATTGACCAAGAGTATAATCACCGAAAGTGACTCCCAAATTATGGGATCTGCCCAAGATGTCATTAAAGATGGGGAAAAGGGTTTAAAAATAGCAATTTGGTAGCTCTGAAGTGAGTAAAGTGAAACCATTTCATGTTAATTGCCTGCTGAGATGGTAACACTCAATAAACCTGGTCTCACAGAGTCTCCTTTTTATGTCATTATGGTATAAAATATTCATCCTCTATCCAAATTCACCCCAGAAGTGTTGGTATTAAGTGATTAGCCTCTGGGAGTTTTATTGTTATTAGGCTTGTAGCCTTTCTTCACAGTGTGTATGATGTGAAATGTACGTGAGGGTGAGAAGACCCAAGGCACTAGATGTTTGCTTACGTGAATTATTTGTGATAATTGAATGGCTTTTCCGTACACAAATGGAAATGTCTTTATTTTAAGAATTGGATTTCCATTGTCAGTAGTGTGCAGAGCAGCTCCCTGAGACACATAAAAGATATATAATAGGCAAAACAATACAGAGATGTACATAACTGCTGAGTTGAAGGAGCCTCCATCCTCCTCATTTGCTTGAGGAAGTCTTAAGCATTATATGATACCCTGTCAACACAGCTTAATAAAAAACTACTTTATAAAGGGAGAAATGGATACAA
This sequence comes from Daubentonia madagascariensis, assembly GCA_023783475.1. NCBI lineage: Eukaryota > Metazoa > Chordata > Mammalia > Primates > Daubentoniidae > Daubentonia > Daubentonia madagascariensis. The sequence continues at coordinate 19,489,661 of JAKFHU010001672.1, forward strand.
CATATCTTTCCTAATGTTTTCCAGAGAGTCAGTGAATGAATTGAGAAGTGGATCCGGGAGTTCATGTATCAGCACCATAGGTTTTATCATTTATATAATCCTTTTTTCTGTTACTGTCAAGATTTAAAAGGGGGATTATGGTTTGACTTAAAGAGAGTAGGCAATTCAGGCATACCACACAAAGTCGTTAAATCTCAGAGGCTTGAGATTTCTTGGCTCCTTTTAAGTTTTGGAAGCAGAGCACTCCTAGGGAATGCTATTAGGAATTGGCTTCATGGAGAAAATGTAGCTTCTGGGCAGTTAGCTTTTGAAGCTGAGAGAGGATAATGGGTTGGTGAACAAGAAGGGGAGAGTTGCTTCAGGTTTAGAAAATAAAGGGGCGAGGAGGTAATAGTCTTGTGAAGGCTCTTAACTGTAATAGTTCTTTGCAGGACCAAGTGGTTCTCCAGATCGGGCTCAGTTTTCCATCGAGTACATTTTCTGAGTTGTGGTAAAGCCCAGGTACCCGCTTGCAGAGTGTCTATCTCTTTATGCCTAGATTGCTAGGGCTGTGCCATCATCTTGGCCAACTGCCCGTTTCCTTTGGGTCTGAAAAGAATGGTTCAATTTGAATTGAATTGTATAGATTTAGGAATTGGGGGAAAAAAATAGTATCTGCAGTGACTCTTTTTCTTTCTCTGCCTCCCACTCTGAGAGGTCCCATACCCAGTGGATGACTCAGCATTCAAATTACACACAGAAGCAAACACATCGGTTTGAGGGTAGAAAAGGAGGAAAGAATATCTCATCTGTGCTTCGTCCTGAGTAGGAAGTTGAAATCTAGTATAGGCAGAATAGGGGAAAGAAAGTGAGAAACAGAGGCAGTGGCTGGAAGTTGTTAGGGAGGGCATTCCAGGACAGTTTTCACCCACTCAAGAGATTAAAGGACTCTGTGGAAGAACTGGAACACCTCAGGAGGCCGCACCTCAGGCCCTGTGCAGACTAATGTTTTTGTTGCTTAACAGGTATTGAGTCACCTTGTTAAATGCCATCCCTAATATAGAGATGGGCTTATTCCTTGCCCCAAAGCTACTGGGAGCCTAGTTAGGAAGACACATAACACACACAGGTACCAACACCACAAAAGAATGGTGTTACTGTCATTGTATTAAGTGGCTTGCCAGGTGCAATGAAGTTATCTTACTGGGAGTCCTCTGCCAGAGGGTTCAATCTGATGATAAACTTGAAATCTGATGCAACCACATTGCATCAATAGCAACGTTTTTGGGTAGCACTCATTGTACTGCATCTTGAGAGAGACTTGATTCTTGGCAGAGGGGAAAAGAGCTAATGGCTCTCACCTGCATGTGCTTTACTGTTAAGCGTTTTTTCATTTATTTTACCTTTATGTTTTAGATGATATTTTGGTGGGAGTGTTAGAATAGTGCTTCCTACATTGGTGCCTTGCTGATACCACTACATTAAGTCTTCTTAGAAGCCTGTGCATGTGCTGGTTCAAAAGTCCTGGGGGCTCCCTGATATAGGGGAGCATATAAATGGCTTTGAATTTCAGTTTCCATGTCAGTTAGAATCCTGTGCTAGAAGAGAGCATCTGCTCTTTATTTTACAGACAAGGAAATTTGGTCCCAGAGAGAGTGTGATTTGCCCTTTCCCTTGAGATGAGCCGGCAGAGTCAATACGAAAAATCTAGGTCTTCTGATTCAGCCCAGTGCCTTTCCCTGTATGTCACACTGTTTCCCTCATTATCTGGAGATTTGCTGGAGCCACAGGACTATATAATGGCTGTGCATATGTGGATTTTAGTGCTACAGCTGAATTAACTCATGTCAATCTAAGTTCTGAGCCCGTTCCCTCACAACACATGGTAAATCATCACTCCTTGTGGTCTCAGAATTGGGTGCCTGGAGGATATCATAATCACCCGGGATAGTTTTTTCTGTTGCTGCCTGGTGCACACTTCTCCTCTGCCTCGACTTGTCTGAAGTCTTTCCCTCTTTGAGGTGGGGACTGAAGGGGCGGTGGTGCACAAGTAAAGGCTTGCAGCCCCAAGCTGTGCCTAATTTGAGCCCATTGAGCGGTATTAATTTTGACTCAATATATTTTTGAAAATCCAGGGCGTAGTTTTAAGGTGGATTTAGTTCCGTTTTAAAAACACTGGTTTGAGGTGCTCTGAGACTGAGCAGGAGGACTCCCTTATGTTTCCTCCATGCTGGAACTTCTCTTCTGAATTGGCTTTGCCCTCTCTTACCTTGTCGGTTGGCAGGTTTTGTGCAATGGATTTTATCAATAAGGAACTAAATTTAAATCTCGCAATTATATAAATATGCTCACTTAAGGGGACTTTCACTATTTTATTAGGCCAGGACTCCAATCAAATAAATCCCAGGCCCTGCTCAACTTACGTGCTTGAAAATTTGGAGCTTTTCTACTGTGATGGGTCACCCTCAAGATATTCTTACTCTAGTACACAGTGCAAAATGTATCAAGATAATTAACTGGATTTAGCTGTCCAAAGTGCTATTATGGAAAATTATTTCTTTTTGTGTGATGTGCGCTGGGCTCTAGCACTTGAGTTATGCCGACCTCATTAACAGCCCTGCCTAGTTTTGTCCTGACTCATTTTTAGAGGAGAAATGTTCTGTTTCCTAGAAGCATTTTCTAACTCCTCAAGGGGCCAACCAGAGTTTACTTTCGTTGCTCTTCTGTACGTGTGCATGGTTTCCCAAAGCCTTTTGCATGGGAACAAGACACTCAGTTGGGCTGCCTGCGGCATGGTAGCCTGGGGTGGTGGTGCTGCGGGGTTTTCTGTGCTTGCCATCCCCTCTGCGGTTCCTCATTTCCTACTCTGCTCCCTCTGCGCCAGGTACCGGTTGCTCATTTGGCTTTATTGCCTGTCAGAGGTGTGGGCAGGTGGGAATTGCAACACCTTTGCCTCTGTTTCTTCCTTCTCTCCCAGGAGGGCTGATACTAAAGAGGAGAATGGAAGGGAGAGGGGGCAGGAGGGAGCTGATTAATTTAGCTGCGTGTTAAGACGTACCAGGAGAAAGGAAAGGTAAACAGAAGCCGCCTTCCTTTCTGTCCCCACTGAGCCCCTTTCCTCTTCTTGACTGCCCCAGGCCCTTAGTTCTTCTTTCTCACTTAGGTTCTGTACTGTATGGTATTTCTCACTCCAGGTATATAAGGCATTTAAAAAAACGTTTCTTCAGGCTACTCTGGAAACCTAATTGCAATTTATGATATTGTTTCTATGAGAAGCTGTATTCTGAGTTCCAAATGAATTATAAACATTCCTTAGGAGTATGAACCATCTGCAAGTTTAGGTAAGTAAATGTGCCCTTTGTTTTTGGATCTTAAGTTTGCGCTTCCTTTTAGAATCTAGAGTTGTGACACACAGTTTTGAAGATATCAGAAGGGCACAAAGCATATTCTTTTCAGGCATTAAATCTCATCTGCCACCTCCCCACACTTCTAAGATCTCTACAGTTTCCTTTCAGTGACTGTCTTTTGGAGGATCATGTTTTGGTCTTCGGATAATTCTGCTTTCAGACTACAGCATGTGGCTGGGGACTTGATTTTAAAGTACTATGCAGAGTTTTCTCTTTTTAGAATGATTTTTTTTTTTTTTCTTGGCTGACTTCACTAATACTGTAAACCCAAGAAGAGCCCCATGGTTGCAGATCTGGTATCGATTATCATTAATTCTTCCCTTTATGACTTTGCCACTTAAATACACATTTAGAAACAAACCAAATAAACATTAAATGGCATAACTGGATTTTTGACTTGGGTGGTCCAGTTAGTTTCAACATGTGCTTAGCTTTGAAAGGTGGTTATAAAAACACTCCATTTAACCACCCCATTAAATGATTGGAATACATTAAAACTTTTTTTTAAATGCATGAGTTCAGATATTTTTAAAAAAGAAGCCTGGGATTATTTGTAACATACTGCTATACAAATTAGCTGAAAAGGTAAAATAAATTTAGCACAAATAGGTGCTTAGTCTCTGTACTTCAGTTTGGCTGGTAAACCCTGATTGTTTGGTCTCCAACTGTGTGACTTTGGGCAAGTCACTTAACTCTCTGAGCTTTGGTCTCTTCATTTGTGACAGGGAAGATTTCCTAGTTACTTCCCAGATCCTCTTTCCCTTTTGAAATGTTAGGACCCTGCAATTCTGTGAATTTAAAAGTTGATATTTCAAAGAATCATATGAAACAGAAAGTATACTATTTACTCAGCAGTAGAAATAGGGAGCTGGCAAGTATTGGAATGATCAAGAATGGTTCAGAAATAGCAGACAATCCTGAGCCCTCTTTAAAAAGTCCGTCTTTCTCTGTTGCCCTGTTTATTGAACTGTACCTATATTTGGGAAAATAGATGGGGCATCTGGAAAACTGTTTTTCTTTAAAAATATTTATGGGCAGATACAATGCCTTAGCACCTAAGTATGTAGTCATGCAATGTGCGGTGATACTGTGTTAAAAGCCAGCTACATGGTTCAGCCATATTAGAATCATTTCAGATTTGGTCCAATGGTGTCTTGGTGGTTTCTGGGTTTTGCATTAGAAGTCAGAGCGTCTAGATTGACTATTTTACTCTTACAGGTTGGCATTTTTCGTATAACACCCCCCCATCCTCCTCCCCTCCCCCACTGAGAGAAGTCCTTTTCCATTTTGTTTTTCTGTTTTATGTCTTTTCATGATCATCTTTGTTCTCCTTCTCTATGATCCATTCTATGTCGTGGTCCATTTCCCCACAGTACAGTAAGAGTTTCTTTGGGCTGATTAGTTGTCCTAGCTTACTTCCATGGAGGGTTCTTAACTGGTTTCCTTGCTTAAGAATTAGGGAGTAAATGGTAATATCATGAAACCATTGTAGAGGGGGCTCATATACAGAACAAAAATATATTAAATGTTAAAGAAAATTGGCACTTTAACTTAAGTGTTTTCAAAATCAGGCACTGAGCGTTATTTAAGTCTGGTTCCTACGAGCAGAGCCTGGGGCAAGCCATTTTGATTTGTCACAGAGGCAGCCCTGGGGCAGACGCTAATGGCACATGAAGAAAGAGTGACCACAGTGTTTCATGTAGGTTCCTTTGATCACTGTTAACTGGTTTTTAATATTATACCAATATTTTATCAGAAACCAAAATATTTCTCAGTACTCTAATTCTGGGAATCATCCTCCCCACTTCCAACCTACGATGGAAGATTGGCTGTTTTGTCACTATCTCGTGTAAGCGACTCTTCCTTAAAAAATATATATAGCAGTAAGGACTTAGGAGCTTTTCCTCCCATTTATCCCAGGAAGCTGAGAGAGGACAGGAATTATGTCTTTTTAGTGTCCCAGGACCCTATGCAGTGCCTGTCTTTTTAGTGGGGGCTTTCTGTTGGACTGGGTTTCTGAGGCTTCTGTAGAAATCTTCCTTTGGAATCTTTATAAACCAGACAGAATCTAACTGGTGAAGAAAGCCAGAGAATAAAATAAACCTTGTCCCTCTGTCTTTCTGTTGCTATATATATATATATATATATATATATATAAATAAAATCTTCGGAAAAGAGGGTTGTTTTTCCCTTATAGCAAATGTAATCATGTATTTTTTTAAACTCCGTAAATGCAGAGTTAGCATTACACTGTGTACTTTACTATTCATACTTAGTAACAGAGAATTGATACGAGAATTAAAAACACATAAACCCCATCTTTCAGTAACAGACTGGTGAAGTATGATTAAATACTTAGAAATATATAAAAAAAAAAGCAAGATCCAAGATATTGTAGGGGCCTTTTTACGATAATGAGTTGCTTTAAGTGATAGAGACTTCTGTCTACCTACATCTATTCTGATTTTCTCCTTGGGAATGGTTGATCTGTTTAAGAAACATGGGTTTGTTACCATCTCCGCTTAGAACCTGATTGTTTAAGTCTTTATCCATTGGTTCTGTAGGCATATTTTGGCCATCATTCTTGCTTGGACTTGATATTTTTAGGCTTCTCAAGGATTTATCATTCCACCATCTAGGCATCTTGTCTTCTGATCATTCTACTAGCTGCTTCTATGCTGGAAGTGATGTTAGAGGCACAGGTCTGTGCAATTATTTCTATGGCATGGGTACCTGTGGTGCTTAAAGGCAGAGCCTGTGTTTGTCAGCTGGTGGTTTAGACAAGTTACAGGTAAAACACTAGAACAGCCTCTGTCTAGATTCTTATCTCTCTCTCTAGCAGAATCAGATGGAGAGATATGAAGTTGAGTGCTGGGCAGTCTTTCTTTAAAAAAGGATATGCTAGCGTCTAGAACAACGAAGATTCTGAAACAAAATAGGGACTCGAGGTGGGGAAAGACATCATAAAGCTTTACATTAAAAGCCTAATGTGTGAAATTAGGCCTAGTAAAATGTTATCATTTCTGAAAGACCAAAACAAGCCATCCTGGAATGTGAAAGTGTTCCTTTTATAAGTTAAATGGAATGAGATCTTCTTCAATGTACCTGATGCCTCGGGATGGGTGAGTAAAGGCACAGCAGTTGTGAAACATGATCTCATTATAAATGTTCCCATTTGTTTTATGTGTTCGGTTTGTTTTGTGATATACAGATATGAAATCTAAAGACTGAGAAAATGTCTGCTATAGAGATGGCAGTGTTTCTTTGATATGGAGTAGTTGGAGGGGATCTAAGTGATTGCAAGACTTATTTTTAGACAACACAAAGCCACCCTTGCAAGGGGAGGAGTTGGGAAAAATAGACGTGTTCAGAGCCAGGTTAGCCTGGAGTTATCTGTAGTTGCCTAGAGCTTGGAAAAACTGGAAGAAGAAATTACTCAATATGAACTCACGCAGACCTGCTTCAGTTTTGCCAAAGTAGCCATGTCAGATCTTTGAACCTCACAGCTCACTTCTTAACAAGCTCCTAGTTTTGCAAGGAAGATGATCTGGGTTGGAAGAATTATTAATTATATTTGAGTTCACAAATTCCTCTTTACTGCCACCTCTTTAGCCCAATCTAAACCCTGTAAAGGTTTTGTTAAGTGTAGAAACTGATATCTAAGCAAGAGTGAGAAGATGAAGTCACTTATCTTGAAATTTCTTTAAACCTTTAATTATTGTAAACAAAAGATCTCGTTTCTTTGGAGCTTGTAGTAACGTCTTAGTTTTGTGGCTGTTAGTTTTTTTGACTCTATCAGATTGAGTCATAGTTTGACTTGAAGTTCTAGAATAACATATCATCTACAAAGAAATGATTACAGTAATTGGTCTTGACACCCCCACCCCCCAAAATTGTATTTAGAGAATTATCTACAGTGGTTTTTAATTTAATTACTGCAACAAGCCCAAAATAAGTCTGTGCTAAGTGGAGGCACCTTGAAGACAGGATGAACATGATCCTGCCCTCATGGGGCTCTTGGGTTTGTCTGGCCTCCTGCCTAGCTGAATACTAGACTCAAGAGGCTCCCCACTCCTCAGCAGAAGAAACTATAGAAGTTTGAGGGAATATCAAACCCTTGGCACACGATGGACTTTTAATAAACACTTGATAGGCAGTTGATAGTGGGTGGCAGCGTTCATGGATGAATTCTGAAGTAGATGGGGAGTGATACCAAGTTTTTATTTGCTGGTCTCAGGGACTGTCCAGGTTCACGTGATATAATCCTGGTAGGATTGCCGTTGGCATTTACCCTTCTTAGTAGACTCAACGAAGAGGATTTTGCAGTTGAGTTTGAATCCTGAGCCATGTTGTCCATCCCTATTTGAAGGCTTTTGTTGTCTGAGGAAAGTTGTCCTCTTGGCCTCGTTACCAAATCTTGGCAAAGGATCAGTGGGTAAGCCTCATGCTCTGAGGATCTCATGTGACATAACTGGTATCGGGACACTGATTACATGCAAGCAGTTCCCACACTAAGAGCTTTCAAAATGAGATTTTTTTTCTTTGAAATTTAAAAGAAAGTGAAATAAAAATGTGCTCACTTTCCAACATAGATCGATTAGCTGGCGGGGAGGGAACGCCGGCCTTTGAAATCTATAGGCATCCTGTTGCAGGCCTGACCTTGCTGACCCCGGTAGATTAGTAATGGTCTACGCAGCCTGCTCTGTCAGCAAGTCTGGCAGGGCGTGCACAGATGGTGCCAGTTGGAGAAAATCACTGCCGAACAGTGCACTAAAGCCTCTGCCTTGGCCATTCAGCCTCGGAGGAGGAGCCGAGACTGAAACTGGGTTGTTTACAGACGTGTTCCTGCTGAACACCGTGGAAGAGATCTCAGAGGATGCCAGTCTGGGTTTAGGGTGCATTTGCTGATTCTTACTTAAGTAATGCTTTCTTGTCATATCTTAGGCCTTCCTGAGCTGTTGGGCATCTGGGATTTTTACATGGTCTGTGGCCTTGGGGTTGTTCTGAAAGGGAATTTGAAACTAGACCTGATTTCATTCCAAAGAGTCTAGCATAATGCAATACTTGTTTTCCTAGAGTCAATCAGCCTAAGGAAAATGCGAGTAGGCTGGAATGGGGGGAGGAGGAGTCTTTAGAGTTTGAGTAATCAACTTAACCCAGGGGTGAAAAGAATTTTATGATAGAAAGCATCACACACAACCTCTGTCTCTTTCCAGCTGCCATTAGTTTCTGGGTTGTTGAGTGATACCCTGAGAGTTTATAGTCAACACTGCTTGTGTGGGGTCAGTCCTGGAAATGGTGACTCTGCTCCCCGAAGATAGGAAAGAAAAGGACCTCATTAACATTTAGCCATTTATTGAAATATTCTCTCAACAAAGTTGAACTGAGCTGAAACTCTAAGCCTGCTCTTCCCAATTGGACATTTTATTCTTTGAAAATTCTGTTTGGAGTTTCATTGAAAGTCCAAAGTGAAGGAAATGCATCCTTCTAAGATATCTCCATCTGAGCTATCTTTTAGCAAGTTGAGAACAGGTTGAAAAAATTACGTTGAATGGAAGATGTATGGGTTTCTGTAATTGCAGTAGGTCACTAGATCAATTGGTGGACTTTCACCATTTCTAACTTTTTTGGTATTCTTCCTGCCACAACTTTGTCTTTTAAGTCTCCATCCAGGTTAGTTCTGGCTTTGCAACTTGTTACTGTTTAACTGAACTTGTCTGATTCCTTTTGGGTTGTTTTATGAAATGTGCTGTTGTTTCATTCTGGAAGAATTTGCCTTGCAGATGCTGCTGTTGTGAAATGTGAGCTTCTCTTTCAGGCTCTAACTTCAGAAAGGTTTACAGCAGTTTCGTAAAGTGAATAATTACCCCCCACCCCCATGCCAAAGATACAAAGAAACAGATCCAGCTTGATGCTCTCTAGTGCTTTGGAAATTGGGCTTTGGGGGCATCGCCTGGAGGGAGAGGGAGAGAATGAACGGGGCATTTGCCAACCTCGCACGGTGGGTGCAGGCTGACGTGCAGTGTGCCCTGCCAGAGTCCGGAAGAGGGAGATGCTCAGAAAGCATGCGTCCGTCTGACAGAAATGTGTCTCCTCTTGGTTAATAGAGTGTAGCTCAGGCATGGTAGCTGCATTGACCAGACGTGAGGCTGAAGAAGGCAGAGAGTCGAGGATGACTCCAAGGGTGAGGGAGGAGAGACTGGTGGATGATGACATGCACTGGCAAGAGGAAGATGAGCTCAGTTTCAAGCAGTTTGTTTTTGAAATGTCCGTTTGGTCCTTGGATAGCTGGGTCTGGGTTTGAGCAGAGAGATCTGGGATAGAGAGAGAGTCATTTGGGAGTCGTTGGCACACAGCTGGTGGTGTAGCCGCGGGAATTGAGTAAGATTGTGTAGAGGACGAAGAGAAATGGGAGCGAGTGAAACTCAGTACGGAACTAAACGCACGCCGTGATCTCCCTCCCACTCTGGTGTTTGAACAATGACATGTATTTGCCTAGAGAAGATGAAGAACAAAAATTACTTGAGTGATTGGTTGTGTCGGGATCACGCTTGTTCTGTCTTTGATAGGAAAATTCACAATGGTCTTTGGAAATGTAGAAATAAATTCTTGAAAATAACTCTGAAGTAGCATTTTGGAGTGCCTTGGTCCATTTCACAGATGCTCTACCATTTGAAGTAGATGCCAAAACAAACTGGAAGATAGATAGCCGAGGGTTTGCAGTCCATGAAGCAAGCATCTGCTAGTTTATTTAGGAGCGGGAGCAGGAATAGCAGAGGGAGAAGAGAGTCCCAGCAGCCGAGAATAAAACCTGGTCAAGAGGCCACATCAACCCAACTTGGCAGACAGGACTGGTGGCTTTGGTAATTATACTGGTGCCTGCTGTATGTGTGCCTTTTCCACTGAGTTTAAAAAAGGCTTTCCTCTAACTACCGGGTCTCCCAGCAGTTGGGCCACTTTTGCCCTTGGTGGTTTTTTCCTGTGGAATCTTTGCTGTGTCTGTGCTCCGTGCTGTGTTTGCTGACTCCACTGTGAGACTCCTGGCCCGGCTGCTTCACGTAGCTCCTGCCGGTCTCCTCCTCCAGACTGAGCTCATGGAAGGTTTGTGAGGACATGCCCTTCTGGAAGAGCCCAGCAGAAACCACATGACTGCACGGCTGGACCAGCACATGTGGACTTGACCAGAGCCCTGTCTTTCTCTTTCTGGTTTTTTCCCTCTCCCCCTACTCCCCGCACTTTCCTTCTATTAGTACTTTTGGCATAAATAATATGTAACTGACTCAAATCTATAGAAATTTCATGGCAAGGCTTACAATTAATGGTGGGAGCCCATTAACACTGGAACTTCCTTTGGATTAATAATTTCATTATGAATAGATCTCCCTTTTGACAACCACATTTGCCACCGATTCTATTTTAAGTGTGCTAACTCTGGTAATGACATAGGAAGAAAATATACCCTAAAACTTAAGGGAAATGAATCCCCAAAAAGAATTTGATGCTTTTTCCTATGTGTACCTCCACTATCTATAATCCCAGAACATGTATCCAAGAGGCTCTTTCATTTTCATCCACATCTGGGATGTTGCTTGTGTTGCTTTGCGGGAGAAGATATCTGTAAGTTGTTAATGCATTTTGGCCCCCTGTTATTGGTATTATCCGTTAGGAATGGGGCATGGAGTGCATTGAGACCGGTATATCCTAAATATTCACAGTTGGAGATACTTCTGGCATTTGTTGAAGTTTTTGTTGTTGAAAAGCTCTGTTCTGTTGTTCTTAAGTTTGTTTTGTACTTTTGCCCCAGTCAGTGGTTTTTTATTTTCTTTTAAAAATATTCTTCCACAGTCTCCTTTATATAAATATTAGGCAATGATAAACCGTTAAGTTTGGTCCCTCCTACCCACGCCTCCACCCCCCCTCAATCGCCCCGCCGTGTATCGGGTACTAGGTGCTGTGCTACCTTTTGGAACTCAAAGATGAATAAGAAATGGTCTCTACCTTCAAGGAACTTGGAGTCTAGTGTCCAGTGGTGGTGGTGGGGTTCAGACATAAATAGGTGCTTTTAGTACAGTGTGTGGGGAGTGGGGAATAACTAAGCCCTTCTTTGTAGAAACTGGAATCAGGATCTGCTTTTGGTAAAATACGCTGGCTGGCTCTTAAAGAATGAGGTGGGGTTAGTATCATCTAGGAAGGGGGCCTGTTTCCTAGTCAGAGGGGTGATCTGAATTTTAAACACCGTGGGTCAGGGTGATAACTACAATTGTTTAGTGTTGATGGTTCATAAGAGAGGAAGGGTTGAGTGGTGGAAGACAAGGCTACAGAGCAAAGCCAAGGTCAGGCCCTGAGCTGGGGTTATGTGTGTAGTTGGTGATGTTTATCTGTTAGTAGATTACTCTTCCAACAGTGTGGAGGATGGATGGAATTGGGGGAGGAGAGGAGACTTAAATCTGGCATAAATGTGTCTCTTTTGGTAGGGAATCTGGATGGCTGCTTATTGCCAAACGGGATGAAGGCCTGAATTGAGATGGGGGCAGGCATTGTGGATAGTCAGGGAGGGGGTGGATGTGGGGGATATTTGGAGGTGGAAGTGGCCGGCTTTGTGATGGCTGTGATGTTGTAGTTATGGTGTGGTGTGTGTAGCGGATGGTAGCAGGTGGAGGGTGGGGCCCTTGTCTTCCTAGCTGAAATGATTGGGTTGATGTCACCAGCTAGGATTGGAAATAGAGGAGGAAGAAGTTAGGAGGTGGGGATACCAATTGTGAGTTTGTATCATTAACACTTTACTTAAACATTTCTTTAACTTGTAAACTGCACCTAGGGTCATGATTTACTCCTCTACAAAAGTTGAAGCCTGGCAGTGATGATTTTGAAAACTCAAGACTACAGGAATGACTGTGAGTATGTGTAGGGCCTTTATGTCTAGAGACATGAATTTTGGAGGATTAGAGCTGCAGTTTCCATTGTCATGCAGTAGAACATCTTGGAGAGGTGCATACTCAGCTGTGAGCCATCAGATGGCAATGTTTCTGGCAGCTGGAGGAATAAGGGTCTTGGTCCTGAGTGGGTATCTGGATGGTGGACAACAGTAACCACTACCTGTGACCTGCAAGACTGTGTGGTCCAGCTATTTACTCCCACTGCTTCTGGGATCTCATTCCTACTGTTTTTCCCTTTGCTCACTTTACAGCAGCCACATTGTTCTTCTTGTAAATATTGCTTGAACATGTCCAAGCAAACATGCTTCTGTTTCAGGGCTTCTGTACTTGGTATCGATTGGCCCCTTCCTCCCTTGCAGTCTGTTCAAATGTCACCTTTTATAGAGGACTCCCTCACTGACTTAATATAGCACACCCTGCCTTCAAACTCTATAAGCCTTTCTTCTTTTCTTTGTGAAACATATCCCTATGACATTACATACACATTCAGTTGGTTTTTGCCTGTGTCCCTCGAAGGAATGTGAGCTCTGGGAATGTAGGGTCTGCACCACCATTAGTGTGCTACGTGATTGTGTATCTTCAAGGGTTTTGAACGTTGTTCTTGGAGAAGTTATCCTGTAAAGTTGCGTTTTTCTCTGGGAAGAATTAAGATTCAAAGATTTAAAATTGCTAGTGAGATATAAATGAAGGCGGTAATTGATATTATGGACTGATTGTGTGACTCTCAGATTGGTGAATTCACACAGAGCATTTTACATGTAACATGATTTACCAAAAGAAGACCTTCTGTGGACCCCTGTATTCAGTACTACCTCTATTGTATGAAGTACTGTAAACCTACTATACTTTTTAAGGGTGTGCTAATTTGTCATTGCAATATTACTCTTATCATCTGCCAAACTTCAATTGAAATAAATATGTATTTATCTGAAGGCAGAAATTATGCTGTTATCATTAATAATTCAGAAGAGTTTTCAATTAAACCTTAGCAACATCATTGCCTTTGGGTATGATCTGACTACTTGAACTCATAGTAATATCAAATTATTTTTCTCAGTGAAGATAAAATTAAACCCCAGATAACCAGAACTCAAAAATCCCACCTCTTTAACCAACATATGCTCTCTTTGAGCAGATCTCTTAGAAGAAAGATATATATGATAGTAAAATACATCAAGGATTTTAAATTTTTTAAAGTGACCTTTCCTAGAGCTATCCTGGGATCTGGGTCCATTTGGCTCAGTATTCTGTGACAGCATCTTCTCAGTACATTAAAGATTCTGATTCAAAACATGACCTTGAACAATTTGAAAATTCTTTGTCATCAGAGAAAGATTAAACATGGGGCTAATTAATGCATTTCCTAAAGATCTCAGTGATAACTACAGAAAGGCTTCCTTTTACTGGGTGACAGATTTAATTGGATGACTGTACTGTCCCTGCTAACTCTAAGAGTCTCTGATTTCTCCCCTACCCCAATCAGAAGGCTTGAACCATAAATGGGTTTCTGGTTAACCTTTAGTGAATCAGAAATTCAGTTTATCAAAACATCTTATTTGGTCTAGGAGTCTAACTAATAATATGTTTAGTGCATGTACTTTTGTCAGAAGAATCTGTATAAAATATAGTGATTGTAGACATGAGAAGGAGTCTTTTTGATTTCCTAGAGCAATAGTTGATGCTTCTACGTTGCAAATAAACACCGTAAACATAGTCCCAGTGGTGTTGAAGTTACTTTTGTTGCTTGGTGTGCTTCCTTTATTGCTTGTGTGTGTGTGTGTGTGTGTGTGTGTGTGTGTGTATGTAAAAAGCTATCAAGGTGTTGTTACTCTTGGAGATTTTTATCTACGTGCATTTTTCATTTTATTTATTTTGCTGTGGAAATAATGTGTTTTCACTTAGCATACATCCTGTAGACCAGTGTCATTCTCAACACATCACATTAGCCCCTAATTTTTCTTTAAAAAAAGCACTTTTCCACTTCAGACACTAATTATTAAAATCATATAATTTGCCACATAAACACAACTCGGTAGTGTCATTTGAGCAACAAGTCAATGAGCAAATATTGATGCAACACGCATTCCACATGAGCATGACACCATCTGGGGTTCTGTACATGATTTATACAGGAAGACAGAGAGCGTCTCTGCCTTTAAATGGCTCAAAGTCTAATTAGTAGGAGAATGTAGAGAAAAAGCGGAAAATTTTGACGAAAGCTCTTAAACCAATTTTCACAGTTGCTAGTGTGGTAGTGTCATCATTCAGTTGTTCACTGAGTATTTGCTGAGTGCCCTGCTACAGACCAGGAGGTGTGCTAAGGGCCGGGGATGTGTGGGGATGTGATGTAGTCCTGGTACTCCAGGAGCTTGCAGAATAGAGCTTTATAGTCTTTGACCATATTCAGTAAGATGAGATGATAATCTTCAGTAATGCAGAAGTGAGTGAGTAATTCAGTTCTGGTAATTACTGGTAGTGAGTAATTACTACCTCTGGGTAAATTGCCTGGAAGTTCTGATATCTGACTACTATAGAAAGAGTGCTCTTTTGCTACTGGTGATTTTGCCCATGGATCTCTAAATTTTGGAGGTATTTGTGTGTGTGTGTGTGTGTGTGTGTGTGTGTGTGTGACAGAGAGAGAGAGAGAGAGAGAGAGAGAGAGAGAGAGAAAGAAAGAAAATGGGGCAATGTTTCCAGACAATCATGTTGGATATGGGAATTCTGTGTATTTCCAAGTCTATTTTCAGCCTGAATCTTTTCTTATAGATGGTATAATATAGTTAGAAAGAGCATGACTGCTGACTTTGGAGTCCATAGTTCTGGTTTTAAGTTTGACTTTGCAACTTACTAGCTGCGTGAAATTAGGCAAGTAACACAAATTCCTTGAGCCTCTACTAATCATCTACAGAGAAAAGATAGTAGGAAACCCTAACCTATCCATAGCATGTGTTATGTGAGGTTTAAATGTGACAATACATGTAAAATGAAAGGATTTTGAAAATTATAAATATTCTACAGATATTAGTTACTATCAGTATTTGGACGGTGGTGGAAGATTGGTTCTCATTAAACTCCTCTCTCCAATGTGGTTTTTAGTTTTTGAAGATAATTGCGGCTGCATACAAGCATATGTTATAGTCTGCGGGGCTTCATAGTAGCATGATGGAAATATAAAGGCCCTGTCTCATGTCCTTTGAGATTGATCGTTGATAAAGGGAAATTTTTGTGTCAACTGTTAATTCCAGGACTCTACATTTCACTTGCAAATCAGGCTTGGACTTAATTTTCACAATTTGAAAGAATTATGTAAAAGCGAGCCATATGCATGTTTTCTTTTTTTTTTCACTAAGTAAAATTTCCAGGCTTTCAAGAAGAAATGTTGTTGGCTCTCAAATGTTTGTTCTTTTATCCATTCAAACATCACATGAATGTAAGCTCAGTGAAAGCTGGCATTTTCGTATGTTTTGTTTGCTGCTGTAACCTCAGCACCTAGAGCAGGGCTTGGTCAATAACAGATGCTCAATGGATTTTTCTTAAATTAATGACTCTATTGAGGGCCTGTTGTGTCTTAGGCACTCTGCAAGGCATTTGGAAATATTGGGAAAGTAAATTAAGGGTCTATGACTTTGAGTACCTCATAATCTAGTAGGAAGAAAGAAAAATAAACAACCAATGACAATTATGTACCGAGTGCTGAAATAGAGCAACACAGAGGGGGTGTGGGGGGAGATGGCAGTTAGGAAGACTTCATGGAGGTGGTGACAGTTGTGTTCCATGTCGTGTGTCCTTCTTCAAGAGTGGGGGCCAGTGGGAGTGCTTAGCTCTCTTTACAGGCAAAAAGAGAGTTCATTGTTTGTAAGGAATTTAAAAACAATAATAAAACTGACTATAAAAGTCAGTCTGTTCTTTTATTATTTGTATTGGTGGGGAGACAATTCTGAAGTAAGACTGTGATAAAATACTCCTTTCCCTGAGGCTACTTCCAGACTTGCCTGCCACCCAACCCCACTCACCCCTGGTGTGCCTCTGCTCTCTCTGGATTGAGTTTGACCCTTTGAGATGCTTGAACTTCAGAGGCCAGTTGTCTCCCTGAAAGTAGAGCCTTCTGACTTGGTAATGATAATTTTACAGATGTGTTCTATAAAACAAAACAAAATACCGAAAAAGTCTTAACCCTGAATACACATGTGATCCAGATAACCCCAGGAAAAAAGAAAATATGTTTTCTATAACTCTCAGAGGTTTAGAAAGGCTTTTCTTTTCTGATTCTTTCAAAGCAAGATGATCTTTTTAAAAATCTGCTCCATCTTGAAAATTATACTTTTTCTTGGGCCAGCCTCATGTACTATCACACTTCTATTATCAAAGAATGACCTTTCATTTGTTGAAAAATTATTTTTATCAAAAACTGATGTTGAATTCCACTGTGTTCCTTTTAAATGTCCTGTTTTGATCTCCCAGTGGGTTGTGGTTACATAGTTTTTCCCCCCTGGATTTAAAAAAGAAAAACAAACTCTTTCTTGTACCAGTCAACTGCCTCCCAAAATTCATAACTCAGTACTCATCATTCTCTGTTGAAATTTTGTCTTCTTAGTATTGTGCAATATTTTGGACATTGTCCATATTACAGGCTAGTTAGGGTCTGCTATCTTATTGTTTTTCAGGTATATAGACTGAGGTGGAGAGTTAGTCTCAATGGCTAAATCAAACAAAAAATCAGTTTAAGAAAGCTCTAAATTCCCTGGGATAAATTTTTGTTTCTTGAGGCAATGACTTATCAAGTACCTAATGCTGTGTGAATAGCCGTACCCACCAAAGTGGCTTATTTACCCAGAAGGATCTAGACCATTGATTTTTGTAGAGTAAGCCATAACAGCCTATTAACATTCCATTATGCTGAGCATAGAACTAATAGGAGCACATATGTGAGGTCAGAGTACTTCTGAAGTAGACTTCAGAACGTACTATTCAAAAAAGGATGAAATGGAAAACATTTACAGAAGCCTGTGTGTAAAGCAGTCTTTGAGAGAAGGTTACACAAAGGACCAAAGATGCCACTGTGTAACTTTCTAGTCAATGAAATATTGTGGTGAATTTAATCTATAGCTAATTTAATTTATTCTTCACCAAAATTTAACTGACTTGAACATGCATACACCTTTTGAGTTTCCTCTGATTTTCTCTTATTAGGGTTTCAGGTATTTAGCTCAATAATTTAATTGGAAAACAGTTTGAATGGTCTAATCTCATTTAATGCTTTCATATTGGGGTGAGACACTGAGGGTTAGACATACTAGTTTTGACACAACAGCTGGGCAGTGGCAGTATTCGGTGGCAGTTCCTACAAGATGGCTTGGGGTCACTTTGATATAGTGAGACAAGGCAGGGATCTGAGAATTACACAGTAAATACAATGGAAAAAATTTTCTACTGCTCTGCTTTAGCTATTATCTGGAGCCCATATTAGACCTTTAACTGGCCTTCGAATGAAGGTGACAGTTGAATAGTTTGGGAACTTTACTCAAAAACTGGCAGAACATGGTAGGATAAGCGGGTTAGAATGTGAGGTTTTACTTATATTAAGATTAAATTTAAGAAGTCTTTGTTAAGGTTTGCTATGTGCCAAACATTGTGCTAGGCATTGAGAGGTGAGTAAAATAGAATCCCCACCCTCAAGTGGCAACTCTGGAGAACCCACACCCAGAAGGCTCTAGAACCTATTATAAGCTTCAAAAGAACCCCGCGAATGTGTGAAATAAGTTTCAAGTAAATATTACTTAACTACTTATTTAGTCATTGATTACCTATTGTTTGGGTGGAAACTGGAGAAGAAAATCTATTTCTTAAGAACATGATAAGGAAGGAGTGGTCAGACAAGGAGGAGGATTACCAGGAAAAAAATGGTAAAAATTTTCCCCAGAAAATAGAGGGAAGAGATAATTTCCAGAAGGAAAGGGTGGGTCAGCTGTATTACTTGCCACAGAGAAGCCAAGTGAAGATAAATTCGTAAAACTGAGTGGAGGTGATAGGGAGGTAATTGGTGACCTCCAGGAGATGCGTCTGGGGGGAGTGACGTGGGGGAGGCCTGCTTGCACAAGGTTGATGAGGGAAGGTGGGAAGTAGAACCGAATTCTGTAGGAAGATTCTTTTGAAAAAGGAAGGGGTAAGTATGAGGTAGAGGAGGGTGAAACAGGAGACTGATGCCCTCAATTTGTAATCGCATTATCTTGCAAAACTTACTTACTCACTCTGGGCCTCAGTTTCCTTGTTTGTAAAACAAAGGATGATATTAGTGGCTATTATTTTAGAGAATCAAATGAGTAAAACACCATTCTATTAAGTAGATTCTTCTTAGATCAATACTTTGTGAGAAAAACAGTAAAAATGCAGTAGTAATTTAGAAGAGAGAGCAGTTAACCTCCAGTTTATGGGCTAAATATATTTCTCTTTTTAGTTTATTTTTAATTGTGATTAAAAAACACAACACAAAATGTACCAACTTTACTATTTCTAAATGTGCAATTCGGTAGTGTTAAGTATAGTCCCACTGATGTGCAACCAATCTCCAGAACCTTTCATATTGCAAAACTGAAATTCTATACGCACTAAATAACAACTCATCATTTGCCTCTCCCGTCAGCTCCTGGCAACCACCATTTCTACTTTCTGTCTCTGAGTTTGACTATTCCGGATACCTCATGTGAATGGAATTGTGTAATATTTGTCCTCTTGTGACTGGCTTATTTCACTAAGCATAATGTCCTCAAGGTTCTTCCTATCATAGCATGTGTCGGGAATTTCCTTCCTTTTAAAGGCCGAATAATATTCCATTGTATTAAATACATACAGGTCACATTTTGTTTTTCTACTTATCCAGTGATGCTTCCACCTTTTGTGGAATAATGCTATTGTGAATAATGCTCTATGAACAAGAGTTTGCAAATATCTATTTCTCTTTTTTAAACAAGTGATGTTCACTCTTCTGCTGCGTGTGCATGAGTCATGGCCGGTTCAAGGCCAGCACAGGGGAGGTGGATGTTGAGGCTTTCAGAAGAAATCCAGAAAAACAGTGGTAGAAGGAAGCAGACAGAGCTCAGAGACAGAAGAGCATTTTTCCTTTAGAACATAGAAGAAGTAAAATTCACAAGAGTGCTGTGCTTGTGGCTGGACTTTCCAGTATAGAAGGGAAGGGCCCATCTTCAGTTCTTTTTTAAACTTGTTGCTAGAGGACCTCAGGTATGTCTCCCATTGTGTTGGGCTGTAAAAATATTTCTCTTTACTGTGCAATTTAGTTTTTCTTGTGTTGTAAACAGCAATGATAATGAGGAAAGGGAAGCTTCCAGATAGGTGAAGAGCACATTACAGAAGTCCTGCTGTGACTTAACCACAAAAGCTAGTATTCATCCACCTGCTGGGAGTGGGCCCCAACCCCCACTGTGCCTAGTTACTTCCCGGTGGTCTCCAGCGTTTGTGCTATTTAATTTTTACTCCTTTTCCCAGTAAGGAAGAGCAAAAATTCATGCTGTGATATGCTTGTCTCTACTCAACTTTTAAAAATGTGGCTGTTTCTAAACCTATTGGGGAAGAAACTACATTTCCTCTGCCAATCTCCAGAGAAGGGAGTTCTTTACCTGATCAAAGGTAGAACCCTATTAGCCAGATAGAGTTGATGTCCCAGAAGTTTCTTCAGACCAGAACATAGCTCATCTACCAGGGAGTGTGCTACTGCCAGAGAGTACAGTAATGTCAGATTGTCTCTTCAACTCTCTTAAGGTTTTGTGAGCAAATTATCTTTGATTCTTCCTAAGTGGCTTGATGTTGCATAAAATAATGCAGAACTAAGTGCATAGTAGATTGGGACTATCATTTCTGGGTAAAAAGGAAGAAGAAGCGGGGTGAGGAAGGAAAAAATAAAACCAGCTTTCTTTATGGCCTACTTAATAATCACAATGGATTTGCCCCCAACTAGTTGCTGGTTTTATGGTTGCCTCCTTCACTCGCATGTTTTGAGAGCATCCTCATGTTCTCCTGCCTCTGCCCTGGTTTCTGAGGGTCTCCTGCCACTTCCAGACTCCTTCCCTTGTTGTCTTCCGGCCTATGCCTCATTCCAACTCCTTTGACCTTTTGTTTTACCCAGACATAGCATTAGATGCAGAGAAAGTGACAGTCTGTGGAATTGTATAAAGGATGTCTGGCATTACTGCTCCCAGCAGCTCTAAAGTTCAGCCTCCTTGTGGTCTTTGATCCCATCCTCTGGAGCAAACTGGGGCTCTCAGTGCTGAAGGTAAATTACTTCGGCCGGGCGTGGTGGCTCACACCTGTAATCCTAGCACTCTGGGAAGCAGAGGCAGAAGGATTGCCTGAACTCAGGAGTTTGAGACCAGCCTGAGTGAGAGCGAGACCCCATCTCTACTAAAAATAGAAAAATTAACTGGGTGTGGTGGCACACACTTGTAGTCCCAGCTACTCGGGAGACTGAGGCAAGAGGATCGCTTGAGCCCAGGAGTTGGAGGCTGCAGTGAGCTATGATGACCCCACTGCACTCTAGCTGGGGCAACAGAGTAAGACCCTGTCTCAAAAAAAAGGAAAAATTGCTTCGTGTGAGAACTGGAAACTCTTCTTTAGGAGCGCTTCCTCGACCACTGAACACGAAAGCATACACTTCGAGACATTACTTAGTCTTCTCAGTTGAAACTGGGCAGGATTCTACTGATCCATGGCCCAGGCCTTTGTCGTTTTCATATTAAAAGGTTAAATGTTCTTGGGACATGCAATAGGATCCAGGCTGGGTCTGAACTTACATTCAACCTTGTCTTCCAGTTCTGATTGAATGTCCTCCCACTCAAAAGGCTGGGATTTTAATATCTTGGTAGGCTTTTAAATGTTGGTCTAAAACCTAAATAGAAGTGGCTTTTTTAGAAAAATAACTTGTGAGAAACAACTGGTCCTGGTGAATAAAGCCTTGACTCAGAATCAACAGACCAGGATTTCCCCCACCTTGTTCAAATACCTGTGCGTTCTCTGAGGGAAACAGAGCAACACTTTCCCTAAATGCAAATATTTTCCATGGATGGGGTTTTAAAAAAGATTATGCCTGCCTTTACTTAGAGGATTTTAATTCTTATTTTTGGAATTTTATGCCAGAATGGGAGAAAAGAATAGAGGAAACCCAGAGCAAGTAGAAAGAAGGTGGCGCCAGCAGTTGCAGGCAGAGAAGCGGGGTGGTAAGGGTTGGCAGGTACCCAGGGCATGGGGTGGGGGCGAGGGCAGAATTCCAAACAAGACAAGGAGGCAGGACTTTGCTGTCTCTTCCAGCAAATGTGTGTTGGTTTTACCTGACTGGCAGTGCAGCTTATGAACAAATAAATCTTGAGATACTATCAACTCCTGGAAGCCAAATCTCAACATTTTCCTCTTCAAAAAGGACTGAAATTCTGTCTGCTCTGGTAGATTTTCCCTGAAGTTTTATCTCCCATTTCTTCAGTCTTTTTACTGCCTTTGGTCGAGTAGTCCACACTGGGTGTAAGCTCTTCTCCCTAAATGGAATTTTCCTCCACTCTACACTGTGACCATGGTTTACCTGTTCAACTGATTATTCCCTTTGAGCCTTGGCCAACAGATCTCTATATGAAGCAAATGTATGCTAAGGGCTTAATAGCTAGGTATTTTATCAAGGGGACTTGATACGTAAGACACTAAGCCAAGGTGGGGATTTGGGTCCTTTTACAAGCAGCCCAGGAAGAAATTGTTTTGGGGCAGTAGGGTCTCTTGGTACTCACTTATGTAAGCATATATCTATAAGATAAATGCTTAGTGAGCCAGATTTGTGGCTCTGGCCATATTCCAATACATTCTAATGTAGTAAGAATAGTTTTTTTTTTGTTTTTTTTTTTTAGGCAGGGTCTTTCTCTGTTGCCCCAGCTAGAGTGCAGTGGGGTCATCATAGCTCACTGCAGCCTACAACTCCTGGGCTGAAGCGATCCTCCTGCCTCAGCTTCTTGAGTAGCTGGGACTACAGGTGTGTGCCACTATGCCCGGATAATGTTTCTTTTTTTGTAGAGACGGAGTCTGACTCTTGCTCAGGCTGGTCTCGAACTCCTGAGCTCAAGTGATCCTCCTGCCTCGGCCTCCCAGAGTGCTAGGATTACAGGCGTGAGCCACTGTGCCTGGACAGAGTAGTTTCAAAATGCAGTTTTTTGTGACTCAAATTCAGAAGTTTTAATTAAATTTTAGAGCTGGAAAAGATCAACATCAGTCACATCCTAAAGAATTTTTACATGAATTGATATATGTATGATTTGTTATGTCTTGGAGAGAGAGAGAAGGTTAAAAAAAAAACCCCAAAACAAAACAAAAAAACCCCCACAACTCCTGAGATGGTGCTTCTCTTTGGCTAGAAAGGCTTGGCCCAGTGACTTGCTAAGATGAATGAGTTCGGCAATTGGCTTTTATCTGAGAATGTTATGAACTTAGATTGGGGATGTGTTTGTGTTCTCAGGTTGATTGCTTATTTAGCTGGTATTCATTTGGGGCTGCTTGTCCATTTGTTAATTCTGAAAGTTGTTGGACATTTGTTTAATAAAAACAAATATATTTGGAGAAATCCAGCTTTCCTATTAGCCACATTAGTGGGAATAAGATACTTGGTAGAAAGTAATGTTTCAAGATATTAGAGTCTATGGTACATAAGATAAGGGCAAAATGTCTTTTGGAAGGAAATTTTCAAGCTAATTGATCGATTTCCTAAATTTATTATTCTGTTTTGACAAAATACTTGTGTATCTGAGAATATAAATTAGGTAAAGATGTAATTAAGACATTTGCATGACAACTGTGGAAGGTATGTAATTGTTATTTGCCAATTAATAATATAGGTAAGAGAGATTTGAGAAAATTTTTATTAGAATCGCTTAGAAGTTTCTGTCCCTATATTAAGAGTACCAGGTTCAGGCATTTTTCTAGTAAACACGTGAAGTCTTATTTAATTGAGTATTGTGCTAGAAGAGAATACTAAAACTAGTCCTGATAGTGTTTCTGTCCTTCAGTAATGTAAGGGTTTTATTTTGTTTGTTTGTTTGTTTTTTGTTTTCAGAGACTGTACTTACCATCTAGAAGCATATCAAGTTCATCACAAAAGTGTGTGCAAAACAACAGCTTACTTGACCTTGAGATTCAATATTGGCCCTTTACCTAAAGCTTCTGATTTTTGAGTTACTGTTGTAACCATTTATTGAAACATGCTAGAAATACAGCTGAATTTTATAAGAAGAGAGGATAAATAAAAGGGCTATTAGAATGATTAGAAAACAGTATTTTCTTTTTGAATTTTTCCAAAGAAGAATCAAGACAAGACTTAGTTGGTTCTGTTTCATCAAAGACTTTACGGCTCCTCCCAGCTGGTCAGGCTCCTTTTATGTGGCATTTAAGCCTTGAGTTGTTGTGAGTCAACAAATGGACAACAACAAATGTTCAGCCATCTTATTGGTGTTAAGCCTAGCAAACTGGCAAATTATGTGAATACAACAAATGCATAAGCAAGTTTGTATGAGCCAAGGATTCCGAATGAGGACAGCAGCTTCGGGTTATATCCTTAAGAACAGAAATACCCCTCCTCATCCTCTAAACTGTTATTGCCCCAGGTTGGGAAATGTCAGCAGTAAGATTGATAGATTTAGGGCTCTGGGATAACAAGTTGCCTCTTTGAACTTTTCGGCTCCAAGAACTTCTTGTTATCCAACTAGACAGAGATAGAGAGATGTATTTATGCTTCCCCTATATAATTCTTGAGTCATTCACAACATCGGTGGTGGGCTAAATAAATAAATAAGTAAATCTCTAAGATATGTATTTTGGATATTGATACAAACTGCTCATCAATAATAATTTTCAGAAGCAACTCCCTTCAACTGGTAAACTCTGATCATATTGGTCCCTGAAGTACAAAACTTTAAGAGCTGCACTTGTTTTGCAGTCTGAGCTTAATAAGGAATACCCTCAGGGTAAAGAAAAAAATTCAGTTCCTCCTCTGCCCCCGCTTCCCAATAACACCAATCCTTTTTTGTATCTATAGGGTTTTTCTCCTACTCCTCTTCCCCAAACCTCTGCCTTAAAATTGTGGTGTTAGAAATATGGTTTTATGCTTTGGAGGATTGTTGCCTTCTAATTGAAATTGAATATCTATGGTTCATTATTCAGTGCTGAACTTGATATGGGAAACATTTCTTGGTAAATCAATAAAACCAGCCTTATATGTCGCTACAAATAATCAAGTGGCAGGTAGAAGGGACTTCTGACCTAGTTGGTCCTCTAATTGCTTTTGATCAAAAGAAATTGGTAAACCACTTGGTCTATAAATCTTCTTTTCTGTGATTCCATAGTGTCAGGAGAACATTTCCATGGATATTTTACTTCTACAGAAAAATGAAACATCAATCTCAAACCACCATTTATAAAACCCACAAACTCCTGGGCTGTCATTTGGGTTGCAGACTCGAAGCTCCCTTTCTGGTTGTGTTCTATGTGGTGGCTGAATGCCTGTCTGATGGGGATGCATTTTAAAGGCAAGACGGATTTAAGGATATAATTTAGTGACATTTTGCTGACTGCACTCCTCGCTATGTACATGTCTCTTCATATAGTTTACTATTTTGCCAGTATTCAGTTACCTCTTAGCCTGCTTGAGGCAGGCCTCCAATTTTGTGACTGTTTCCTACATACGTAATGGCTCAGTAAACGTGTCTGATGATGGCATTACCCCTTCTGTTAATTTTAGTACTACTTTTCGACTATGTGTATGAACTGGTGTATATTTAACAAGTGAGCTGACTAAATGCCGTTAAATGAGTTGTCCTTATTTTGGTTTATGTCTTGCCCCAATTTTAAGTTTTCAAATTGAAATCTAGCATTTCACCACTGCTTTTAACTCTCTGCCTTTTAATTTTGAATACCAAACATGGCAGAGTTATTCAGGTGGCCAAGTAGACTTTTTCTGACCTTGAATGTGGTTTACTGATATTACATTTTTAAAAAAGAGGATGTCAGTATTTGCTGTTTTAGCATAGCATAAGCCCTTGCAATTTCCCAGAGATCATTTTTAAAGTCTGACGTGCAGCTGCCTGACATCTACATTTTTAGCTGAAAGGCGTCTTCCCTGTATTTGTGTTTAAGTGACCCTGGAATGTAATGCAGGGATAGGTTGCTGTGGGTTAATCTTTGGACACTTCATGTCTGACAGGCACCAGCATCTGTGGTTTATATTGCATTGTTCTTCAGGTCTAGAAATAAAATTCTCCTAAACCTAATGAGAGTCAGGGGAATGTTTACTAAGATCAGTTGCCTTCCATTTGCACAGTTTTAAAGCTGGAGGTAAAACATAGCACAAGTGTGATTAAAAAAAAAAAAATCTGTCATCCAAAAAGTAATTCATGGCACTGGTAAGGTTGAAGTTACCCCAGGGGCTCATGTTTTGTGGTGGAATGTCTATCAAGATGCATTCCTTTTGTTAGGTACGTTTTATATCCATGTGCTTTAATACAGATGCCAGATATTAATTAGCATAGTCTTATTGGGGAAAAGTGTATTTTTGTGTGTCTATATATGGGCTAAGGCATTATTATTAGTGTGTTTCTACAGCACAACCCAAAAGTCAAGGGAAATGCTTTTGTTTTAATATAATGTTGATAGAGTCTGGGTAAGAGAGTCCCGTGTTGAAAGTTGAGCAGATGACAGTTCATTTATATGCAGTCAGAGAGCTTTTGGCCCTACAAGGTAGGGCATATAATCTTATTACAAAGCCCCTTAAAATCAATTTAAAAAAAATAAAAAACCTTAAGTGTGGTAGCATTGAGTTCATTCTTTAAAAAAAAAACTATTTTCCACTACATTACTCTATTCAAACGTACCCCAATGATTTTTATTTAAAAGATACTTCTATTATATGTATGTATTCACAGCTGTCAAAAATATGTGTCATTCTTTGTTTTACAAATCCCTATTCTCAGCCATTTCAGAGTCTAATCCTTGAGGCAGCCATTTTGCTGAAAGGCAGTTAAGGAAACAGTCTGTCAGCCTGGTCTGATTCTTGCTGAAAAATCGGCATTTCTTCACCCAATGTGAACTTTAGTTCCAAATTTTTGAATGATGTAAAATTAAGGTCAGTGAGTCAAATATAAAAAATAAATCTTGCAGGCCGAGCCCTCATTA
Source organism: Daubentonia madagascariensis (assembly GCA_023783475.1). Taxonomy (NCBI): domain Eukaryota; kingdom Metazoa; phylum Chordata; class Mammalia; order Primates; family Daubentoniidae; genus Daubentonia; species Daubentonia madagascariensis. The sequence goes on from JAKFHU010001672.1 coordinate 19,516,185, forward strand.
GCATCCACTCATCAATCTCACAAATCTAGGAGCTGGGAGACCATTGTACTGTTATCCTACTGATATCGAGCTGATAGCAAATTTAATGGAACATGCTGGCAGTTGTGAAGGGCAGCTGATAATAATGGTGCAAACTCAACAGAAAAGTTTAGTAAAATCTTCAGGAGGTGTTTTCTATCATTTGGCCTTGTTCTGTTGGTTGCTGGCATTTGCTTGGCAAGAAAGGTGTTCTTTTCTCTCCAGCTAAAGAGATTTTAACTGTACTTAAAAATACTGAGTGTGCACTTCTATTACTGCCTTTCCCTGACAAGGCCAATGGAAGCGATGAAGTTGCATATTGAGTAGGAAAATCCACCCAAACTGTTAAAATTTATGTAAATCTGTAAACAATTTGCATTTTTTGGTAATCCAAATTAAAAGTAAGGCACTTTGACTATCAAAAACCTCTTTCCCTTTTTCTGTTTGAGATGTAGTAAATGGGCACATGATCTTAGAAAATAGGGCAACCTTAAATATTTTTTTTTCAGGGTTGATGGTAGGTTTTGATTCTTAACCAATTCTGTGTAAAGTTAGATGAACTCTTTTATATAATTAGATAGCATCTTAAAACATATGATTGATCATGTTTCTGCCCTGCAGAGTTTATAAGAGGAAAGTCGGCCTAACAATAGGGTCAATTTCACTAATTAAAGTCATGCCCAAGTGGGTTAACATGATATAGATGTTTGGCTTTAATAGAGTTTAGAAAGAGTACTGGTCTTGAAGTGTTCTGTTTGGAAGGCTTTGTTCTAAAAAATTTGCCTTTAACATGTCTGATGACCCTTAATTAGAATGATGTACTGTACTTACTGGAGTGGTGCCTATTTGAGAAGAAACAATATTGGTGTGTCTAAGTATTATTATTTTTAATGTATTAAGATACCTTTTATTGTGCATGGCATTTCTGAGTACCTGTCTTCTCTGCTCTGTTTCAGGTGTGAATCATGGCGATACAGTGCAAAACAGTGATTTACTGCTTTGGAGGGCATGCGTGTGTATGATTAAGGGATATAAGTGCAGGACTCCCAAGATTTACTTCCTTCCTGTTCCAGCAGGGTCACCTGAGGGGAGTGAGTAATGGGATAATTTATAACACCACGGGCCCTTTGTCAAGGGACCACTAGTCAGAACAGGAAGATAAAACTCAGAAGATTTCGACTGGGAGAATGCAACTTTTGATACTCTCTGGATATACCTCTTAATTGCAAGCAGGAAAGTCATCAGAATTTTCCTGTTTTATTTTTTCAAGGAGATAGATGTTCATTAAAAAGGTTAATGTGTCCAATCCTGGATGAATCATCTAGACACTCTGTTAAATTTTATACATCTTTCCACCATGCCTTTTGTTCTTGATATTCTTATGTCGTTGGGACATCAGCGAATCTTAGTGGCCTAATTATAGAACTCAGGTTCTTTTTACAAGGTCAAAGGATTATCAAGTATTAGGAGTGTAATGAAAAATACAGCAACATTTTGAGGGGTGAGGGAGAGCTTATCAAAAATTACTAGCCTATGTTTCTTAGACTTTTTGACTCTCATTCATGTATACTTCACTCCAGTTTTGAGTTGATGAAATAGAGGGTGGGGTGGATTAATAGCTTCTTTCCTAACTCTGTGTGTGTGTGTGTGTGTCTGCATGTATATGTGTATGTATGTAGGGCAAAAGGGTTTATCTGGCCTTGGAGAGGGCTTTTTCAGGTTTTTTTAATATTGTAAGCCAATACATATAGGAGAGTTGAGCAGGGCATTTGATAATGTTCAAGTGGTTTGCTTCATCAGCAGTGGAAGATACAGTCTTCTGTGCTTTGTTTATTTTTATACTTTTTTAAAAAAAATGCCACATATAGCATTTCAAATAAGAATCATCCTAAAATTAAGGTATATCATCACTTTGGAATTACTTACTGCTCAGAGGTATCGTGGCACTATCTGATGTGATGGTCTTCTGACTTGGTAACATTCGATTCATGAAAATTGAATGCCACAAAAATGATATTTTTATGTTAAAAATATCAGTTTCACCTTTGGCTTTGGAATGTCCTAGTGGTTGGCAGTAGACTTCTCATATTAGATATTAAGATAAAATGGGAATAGTTCTAAGCTCTTCCTTTTCTCCCATCTGCCCTAGGTGACTAAAACATTCTCATAAATAACTGGTACCCTTTTGAACTGACCTTCAGGTTCCTGAGATGTAAATATTGATGGCCTTGACATTCTTCAGTATGTGCACAGTTCAGGAGGTGCAGTGTCTCCCGATAACTGAAAGCAGGTGCACGAGTGGGTAGACAGCCATGGGTTCTCATTGATCCCCGTAATTCAGAGGGGCCCTTGCCGTGATCCTCTTTCTGGACTTTGTGCGGGGAGAAAGTCTCATAAGCAAAGGAACCTACAAGTTCAGGTCCTCTAGATTTTCTATGGTCAAATCTCGCTGGATTGGACCTGTGTTAGTCTGGCATTATAAGATGTTTTCTAGGGCAAATAATAACAAAGTGAGCCCGTCCACCCCTCATTTGAAATTAAGGACTCCAGTACCACTACCAGGGTAATACTGTGTAGTAGCTAAGTGCTTAAGAGCAGAGTTCCCAGGTTCAAACTGCTGGCAATGCAACCTTAGGCAAATTATGTAACCGCTCTCAGCCTCAATTTCCTCAGCCATAAAATGGGGATAGTAGTAATACTTACCTTTTCTTTCCTTTTTTAAAAAAAAGAATTAAATAGCTATCCAATTGTGATTAGCACTTCAGTAAATATTTCTTAAATGTTATTTATTAACAAGCTTTTGGGTATCCTGTACCCATAGAGACTAACTTGCAAAACTGATAAGACCTACAGCTTAAGAAATTCTTCTATTTGGAGTGTTTATACAGTTAACATGAAAATCATATATTAAAAAAGGTGGGACTATACCACCGATTTTGCAAAATCATTTAGCAAGTTTTATTTTGCTATTGGCTTTAAAGTAATTTTTCTGGTTTTATGTAATGTGTGTATTAGAAATAGGAATATTAGAATAGTTACTTCATTGTATTGTCAAGCATTATTGGTAGCCCTAATTTATATATCCATTGTGCTGCAGTTTTAGTTGCAGAACTACCCTCTGCAGAGATTATTATAGCACTTGAGGGGATGGAATTACAGCGCTGTGTTTTGGGTACTTTTTTCACTAAGAAGTATGGGCACCATGAGATGGTACTTACCCATCTGTCTGTTGAAACATTTGTATGTATATTACCTGAGCACTTAGGCGCACCACGAAGAAAGGGGATTTAAAATGGAAGGGAAAAAGGAAAAATTGAAAATAAAATAACGTGATGGAAATAACAGAAGCCTCTTTGCAAAGAATACCTAAACTATTCTTATAAGCAGACTTAATAGCCAGCAGCAAAACTATTCACTATTGTCTTTAAGAAACAAAGGCCAACCCACAAAGTTGAAACTAAAGTGTGAATCTGGGAAATTTCCAAGGAAGTCAAGCAATACCGACTTCTAGGTCTCAAATTCGAGGGAAAAAAATCCATTTTATAGTACAAAGTAACTTCTTACACTCATTATGAGCTGTCAATGTTTGATGGGTAGATCTCAAAACATTAACTGATTAAATTCTTCAATGCTATGTGGTCATACTAGTGGCCTGCACTGTTCTGAGCTTCTAAATTTGTGTATTGACACGTGGGAACTCACTAAATGACCAATAGAGAGCAGAGTGGAACATTTTGGCATCAGCTTGAAATTTCCTAAAGAGAACAGTGGAAAGATGTTGAATTCAATTGAAATATTTTTTATTGATTGCCTTTGCTTTATAGAACCTATAAATTGTCCAATACCTTAAAAATGACCCATCTGCCTAATTCTCCTTTTCTAGTCACAGTGGATACACAAGGACGCTGCACTGATGAAGAAGGGTGATTTCAGGGCCTTTTAGTCATTTTCACACCAGTGGGCTCTCCTCCAGCTGCCGTCCTTTGGGCTTGTGGACACTCACACTTTTCAGTTTTACTTGGGGATGAGAGAAGTGTTTTTCTCCCATATTCTGTTGTCTTGATATTTTTTACCTGGACGGCCCTCCTCCCCCCAAACACGTGCTTCCGCGGAGCTTTTGCACCCATATGCTAAGAGTAGGGTCTGGCCTCCCAGAATTCCATGTTGACCTGCACGTCTGGAAACCTATGGGCTAATGACCTTGTGAGAATTTGGGTGATAGGAACGCTGTAAAGATTAACTTCATTTAACAGATGCAGAAACTGAGGCCCAAAGAAGTGAAGACACTCACTTAACATCATTCAGCCAACAAATGTCAGGACAACACCTAACATCAGTGTCATTTCAGCTTGTCCACTGTGGCATAAAGTATATAGTAGTATGCCAGGCTGTGTCATGGTTAAGGGGTTGCAGAGTGAGAAGATAGAATAAGAAATCAGGGTTTGGGACAGGGTTTGTTTGAGGTTGTATTAGAGGGATATCCTTTGGTCAGGAAGCATGAATATTCTTTCTCTGATGTAAGAGAAAAGGAAGAGATTAAAAGCGTGACAAAGATCTTTACTTTCTGTTGAAACCATGGAACAATGAATATTTATCCCTCATCAGGTAATTTAGGGTAATGGACGAATGGACGATTTCTGGTTTTCCCTTCTTGCTTCTTTTGGTCCGTGCTGCCTTTTGTTTTGCTGAAAATGGGGTAAAAGAGAAAGCAAGTGAATCACTTTCCACATCTGATAACTTCTGAAATCTCAAGTGAAACCTCTGGCTCGTATCCCAGGGTGAGGTCACACAGCCTGATGTTAGTTGGATTGATGTTGGTGTGTCAACCACAATGCAAAGTGTGCCACCGTGATTCCTTTACAGCCATTGGTCAGGTTGGTGAGCATGGCTCTTGGGTCAGTTGTATACTTTGTATTATTATTAAGAAGCACAGCTCATGCTTGGGCATATGTGTGTGTTTTCTTTTTCAGTTGATAGTTTTAAATTCATGTGGAAAACATGACTTTTAGTTGTAACTATTATTATGGCTTTGGCCTTATCTGTGCTCACTTATACTCTTGAATTCAGACCTGTCTGAACATGTCTGGAGGTCTGGTGTTTTGGTTTCCAGGAGTTTGTTTTCATGATTGAAGTACCTCTGGGAAAGACCTCATTCTATAGTGAGACATAGTTGAATTGGACAAGAGATATCCAAAGCACAAATAGCCGTTGGTTATGTCTTATACAAAACAAAAAGTGTATGTTAAGTATATAGATATGGGAATAATGTTCATAATAGCAACTAACATTTATTGAGTGCTTATTGTATGCTATGTACCATTCTAAGTGCTTTACAGATCTCTATAGCAACCCTATGGAGTTTGTGCTATTATTAACCCATTATACAGACAAGGAACTGAGGAACAGAGAAGTGAATAGAGACATGTACAGTCTCAAAGAGCTTATGATGGAGTTAGAAAATTAATACTTCACTCATTCAACAAGCCAAATACCTACTAGCAACTTGAATTTATTAAAGTTTATCTACCTTTTTAATGCTCGCCCAAAGGAGCTCATGATAGAACGGAGGAATGTTTTTATGTAAACCAGACTTCAGAATGTGTTAATAGAGGGGAGGAAGATTCCAAGGCAAGCATGCTGATAATCTCTTGGATTATCTTCCAATTGATCTACTCCTGGAATCATGTTGGAAACCTGGGGAGATTGGGCTGTGTTAAAAGTGAAAGCAAAATCTCAAGAGAACTGATTGCCACATTGAGTATGTTAAGGGACATCAGTAACTACATCAGGGATGGGGTTGGCAGCAACAGAGAAGTTGGCTTGAGCAACCATGGGAAGTGACATCGTTGGTATCTCAGCAGTTAAATTAGTACCTGGGGCATTAGCGCTTTTTGCACTTGTTTGCATAGGTAGCTGTCACTCTATGGGACCGAGCAGGAGAAGAGAAAAGTGGCAGATACCATATCATGGCCAAGTAGCAGTGTTCATGATCTTATCGGTCATCTCCTGGGGACTCCATGACATTTGCTTATGGTGGTGGGGGTGCCTGGGATGAGAGGGAAGAGTATCAACAATTATGGAGGCTGGAAATCCCTAGTGACATAATTTTATACTTCAGTTTGGTAGTTGTTTTGGGGACATGAACTCCATACAGTGTCATTTAGTAGATATGTGTTCTGGGCACATCCCAGTACCTCAGCTCCTCTGTAAAAGGGTGCTAGTAATAGAATTTACCTCATTGGAATCTTTTAAAATTTAAACAGGTTACTATAAATACAGAGCTACTAGTGGTGCCTGTAGCCACTATCTTAAGTGCTAGCTCTGATGATGGTGATGAAGAAGTAATAGTAATCAGTGATTTAGATTAAACAATTTCAGGCATAAACTACTCCGCTAGAATCCAGGGGGAGGTTTTTCCCCTGAAGGAGATTTATATCTTCTTGGGGAGATAAGATATACACAATTCCAAAAGTATTTAATTCTTACTATCCAATTCCTACCTATCCATACCTATCCAGCCCAGGACTACCTTTTACTAGCTCTTCTTTTGCATCCTAGTTCTCTCTAGCCATGCAAGACAACCCTAGAGACCCAGATTAGGTTCTCTTATGTCTTTATGCATTCATACAAGCCATTCCCATCAGTCTAAAATTCCTTTCTCCTTTGATCTGCCTGTTGAAATGGACATCTTCTCTGCAAAGTCTTTCTTATTTCCTGCCCCAGACGCTCAGTTAGTTCAGCTTCCACTGTGTTGCCCTGGTGCCTTGTACATGCCTTTTTGAAAATTGTTTTACCTGTGTATTCCTCCCTTAGATTGTGAACTCCCTGGGAGAAATTTATATACATTTTCATATTTCAGATTCTATATAGTTTGGGTTATTGAATGAATGCATGAATATTTTTCTAACTCTACTGTAAGCTCATATTAATTTTTCTGAGTCTCTGTTTCTTTGTCTGTAAAATGGGTTACTTATAAGGAGAAAGAACAGTAGTTAGCATACAATGACCACTCACTGAGTGTTGGTTATTGTCATGAATGTAACTTTGAGATATATGTATTCAATACAAACTTATTGTTTTGATTGTATTAGGGTAAAATATATATTTTATTCTTCCTGAACTCCTAAGCTCCCTTATTTATGAAAGGACTCTTTCTCCATTACTCTCAGACACACTTTCCATTTACCTCCCACTAAAAAGCAAATGAAGCTAATCTCCATGGCTTTATATTGATTCCATCTAGTCCAGAGAGAATATGCTAATCACCTTTGCTAAGTGCTTTTTGGCCAGAGGTGTAAAAGCTTGATTACAGTTGGGGGGAAAAAATTGAAATTTCTGTCTTAAAAATTTCTGATTATGGAATTTGCATTTTGAAAGGCAGTAGTATCTCAAATTTAACAATAAGCCATTTGCAGTGGACTGAGCATAAATTTTTCAGGGCCTGTTTGGCTGAAAGAACTACAGCAAGGCATAGATTTCTGTGACATAAGTATTCTATTTAGTTTTGTTGCATTCAATTTAATTTCTATAAAAATAGTGCAAATCCCTTCCCCCCCATCAGTGGCATGGTTTTTTGTGCATGTTTAAAGCTATTCATTTTCAAAATGCAAAGACTGTTTTAAAGAACGGTACTTAAGGCTGTCAGCTTGCCTCAGTTTCTTCATCAATGAGTATAACCCAGGCCACCTGCATACTTCCCTGGAGTGTTTGGATGAATGGTTCTGAGCTTGTAAAGTACTTTGAATTTCTTGGATGAAAGGGTCCCTGTAAATACAGGTCTTATGAAGGTATTATATGTGAGCTTTTAAAACTGCCGCACAGCCTGTTTTGCAAGAACGCTAATGCACTTCTGGGTTTAGAGTTGTAAAAAGATGTACGTTCAGAAGCCTCAGGCTTCATCTTGTGAGGTTCCTGAGGCATGTGCCACTGCTCGCTTACCTGTAGCATAGATTCTCTCTGCACTACAGGTATCCACAAGTGTACACATGCAGAGCGACCATTCGGACAGGATTGTTCACATTTGGCTGCTGTGCTATTGAGGAGAAAGCACAGGGTGCTAGGAGAGAGGATGGGCTGTGTGCTGCTGGCTCTGTGGCCTTACCTCTTGGGAACCTCTGGGCTTGCTGTCCCAGTGATGGGAGGGAGTGCACACAAAAGCGCTCGCAAGTGGTAAAGTTGAGTGAGGGGTTTGCTCCAGGTTCTGACACTTAGATTGTGAAGAACTAGGTTTGGGTTCTGGCTCTTCCAATGACTGGCCCTGTGCCCTCAGGCAAGTTGGTTAACTGCCCTGAGCGTCACTTTCTCTGATGGGCAGTCCCTGCCCCTAACATTTGTGGTGCCCAGGGCTGGAATGTGAATGGAGTGCCACATACTCTATATCTAAATATTTAAAAGTTATAAATCAAACTAAAAATCTGTCAAATAAAATAAGCTGGGAAATTCCTCTACTCTGACAGATAATCATCATAACTATCTTAAAGGCCAGATTTGAATTTTGAGTTTTCAGACTCTTAGCAGAGTTCCATGCCTGACCAGGTGGTATGGACAGAAGCAGGGATGTAGTGCTAATGCTGCGGACAGTGGAGTCTGTGTGTCCACTTGGTCCACACTCCACCCCGCGGGCCTCAGGGCTGCATATGGAGGACTAGGTCTCCCTTGGGAGAGTGCCTGGGGGCAAAAATGTGCACAGGTCCTGTAAGTGAGCATGGGCTGTTTGGATAGGGAGCTTCAGAGTCCTAGTAGCTGGCACATGATCCAGAAAAGGATTTGGGGCTTCTGGTGGACATATGCCTTTGACCCATGAGATCCTTACCCTGTGGGAACGGGCATGCCAGCATAAGGCATGCCACTCTTGCCTGAGACTCAGGATGGTACTGCATACAGGGTTGGAGCAAGCATTCATTTAAAAATACACATGGTGGTGCTTTTGTGAAGGGTTGTTATTGCATACATGTAAAGAAATTTTCTTCTAGCAGAAAAGCCTCAGTCTTCAGATCAGCCTTAGTCAAATCCACGTTTAGCAATGGTGGGAGTGAGAGATATTTTCTGCTGGGTAGGATGATCCATTTTTCTCCTTCTAGCTCCAGCACCTAGCACAGTACTCTGTTTTCACTTAGTGTTTTATTCATTTGTTCAATAACACAAATTTAATAATACTTACTGGGTAACTCTTCTTTCTTAAGCATTATCCTATGTATGTTGGTAATAGCAGTGAACAAATAGATGCACCTTCCTGTCTTCATGGAACTAACACTTTAGTAGGAGGAAGCAGAAAATAAACAGGATAAATACATAAAATATGTAATGTCCTTGAAGATGGCTTCCTCTCTGTTCATTCATTAGCTCTACAAATATAGATTTTGTATCCATGCCAAGGACTAGACAGTCTGCCTGCACCAGAGATACAGATATGAAAAGAGCGATGACAAAATACAAGCATGGCGTTGCTTGGGTTTTGTGTGAAGCACTGTTAACTGCAGGAAATGCTCATGCTCTTTGAAACTGATGTTCCGTAATTCCTTCTTTTCTTCATTTCAGTTCATCAAATGTTTATTCAATCTCTGCTCTATCTAAGTCATTGTCCTAGGCTTTATGAGAGGTTAAACAAGAGTTTATAATCTGCAGGAGGTATTGCAGTCATCCATCGCTTAACGATAAGGATACATTCAGAGAAATGTGTTCATGGGTGATTTTTGTCATTGTGCGAACATAATAGAGTGCACTTACACAAACCTAGGTGGTGTAGCCTACTGCACACCTAGGCTATATGGTATAGCTTATTCATTGTGCGAACATCATAGAGTGCACTTGCACAAACTTAGATGGTGTAGCCTACTGCACACCTAGGCTATATGGTATAGCTTATGTCTCCTGGGCTAAAAACCTGTACAGCATGTTGCTGTCCTGAATACTGTAGGCAATTGTAACACAATGGTATTTGTGTATCTAAACACAGAAAAGGTATAGTATAAAAGACAAAAATGGTACACCTGTGTGGGGTTTACCATGAATGGAGCTTGCAGGACTGGAAGTTTCTCTGGGTGCGTGAGTGAGTGGTGAGTGAATGTGAGGGCCTGTTAATAAGCAGCACTGTACACTTAGGCTACACAGAATTTATTAAAAGATTTTTCTTCAATAATAAAGTAACTTTAGCTTACTGTAACTTTTTTACTTTAAAAAGGTTTTAATTTTTTAAACTTTTGGCTCTTTTTGTAATAATTCTTAGCTTAAAACACAAACACATTGTCCAGGTGTACAAAAATATTTTCTTTCTTTATATCCTTATTCTATAACCTTTTTTCTATTTAAATTTTTGGGGTTTTTTTTCCTTTAAAAATTTTTTTGTTAAACACTAACACACACATTAGCTCAGGCCTGCACAGGGTCTGGATCATCAAGACGTTACTGGGCGATAGGAATTTTCAGCTCCGTTATTACGTTATGGGACCATGTGCACATGTAGCCCATGGACCGGGATGTTGTTATGTGGCGCATGACTATATATGTAAAAACTTTAAAGCAGTTCTTGGTGTATGTTAGCTATTTTTCCTATTTGTCTGCCTGGGTCCCTGTCAATGACATGAACCCTGTTCCTCTCGTTTCTCTGTGCTCTGTCTCCTTCAGTGGGGTAGGGAGAAATCTTGCCTGAACCCAGTCACACAGTGGGTGTGTCCTGAAGGAATTCTTTTCAGTGCCCTGGAATGCTGTGCTTGGGATTCAGCCCACTTCTTTCAATGGGGACTCATACATCAAAAGGGCAGTAGTATAATTATCTCAGCTACTGTGAAGCAGCTGAAAAGCACTTGCTGAATCTGGATGTAAATTTATTGTGAAATTTAACAAAGGAAAGTCACCTCCTTCTTTCCTTTTCTTCTGTTTAACTCAAAGTGCATTTTAAAAGTTCTTCAGTTAGGATAAGTGTATGTTATTTGATTTACTGTTAAAGGGCTTATCCTTCCTGGTTTGGGATATGAAAATACCTTGCTGAAGCACATGAGATGCCCTGGCTGATTACACACTTTGGTGGGGGCAGTCATGCTCTCGTTCTTTGTTTTGATAACTAAAAATAAAATAAAACATCTAGAAAGAAAAGTATAACAAGTTGTGGTGACCCATAATTTTGATAATTGGGAAATTCTCACCCAGTTGATGAAAAGGGTCAGCCAGTCTTACTGTGTATTTATCATAATCTATTACCCATGATGGTTTATCCCTATAAATGTGGTTGTTCTGCTATATTTATTACAATCTTTCTGCAGATGCAGATTAATTTTTGCACATGAGCCACAAAAGGTGGTAAACTCTCTCCCTTAAAGAAGAAATTCAGGAGGTGGTTGTAGAGGAGTGAGTGGAAAGACTGGTAAACCCAATTTTATGATTTTTTAAAAATAAAAATGTGAATGTGGTTTTAAAAATACTTTTAAAGCAGACTATTTTGGCTCTGTTTCTACCTAGTTGTTTGACCCTGGGCAAGTTACTTAACAGATTTGGCTCTTCTCTATCAAAGGAGTGTGTGGTTTTCTGATATCTAGGATTTCTTCCAGGTTTAAAATTCAGTGATTAAGTAAAATAAAAAGACTAATCATTGGAGTGACATGGTATTCTTAACCTTGGCTATATATTATAATCACTCAAAAGTATTTAAAAATTTTTTTTTTCATTTTTAAAATTTCTATGCCTGGGTCTATCAGTATTCTGATTTAGTCATTCTAAGGTTTGGCCTTGGGAAGTGTATTTTTTAATAAAAGTTCCTAGAGATACTTCTGATGCACAGTAAGAGTCGAGAATGACCAATTTGCTGTCAGCGATTCTAAAATTGGGAAAACAGTTCCTGAGAATTTAGGAAAGCTCTGGAATTTTTATGGAGAAAACTGTATATGTGTATAAATTTTGAAACTGTAACTTAAAGGCGTTCACACACTCTGGTATTTGACAAAGCTTGGGTTAAGAGTCCCGCATCCAAAAGTCCCTTCTAAGACTCTGTTTTCGTGAACTTCTACTCATCAAATATATCATGTCAAGTAGGCTGGGATTGTGAGGACCACTGAAAGGAAATTCTGTTGAGAGCCAGAGACGCAGGAATTTGTGTTGAAACTAGGAAATAATGCAAATTGGGGATTTTTTTTGGCTTTGGCCTTATTTACTGAGATTTGACCTTTCTGGTAGGTTTCTTGACTTCTTTGGAATGCAAAATTGAGGATACTAATATTTGCCACTGGGTAATATTTATTTAGTGATGTGAGAACCTAGGGCATTAGTTGACTGCAAGTGTGATTATTAACAGGACCCAGGAAAATGCTACCAGAAATAATGGCACCTTTGTTATCACAGTGATTTTTTTCCCCCCAATGGCACTGAAGGAAAAGTGATATTTGTTATCAAATCAGGCAGGGAATTTACAAATGATAACGAGGGAGAGAGGCCACATTCTTTGTAGTGTCTCACTCCTATAGTCACAAGTATCTTTCTCCCATGGAAAGATAAAAACTCTTGACTGGGTCCATAAATTTGCTCTGTCTTCTATCACCAGGGCCTTAGGAAGTCTTGAACAGCCTTGGCCTCCTCCTGTTCTTTTTATTGAAAGGATGCGTATTATGTAGTGGTAGTTTTAAGAGGGCAAAGGGAAAACAGCAAATACATCAGCACAGTTTCCCAAGAAAGGAAGAGTCTCTGCCCTTTGGGAGGGCAGAAAGGTATACTTTTTGTTGTGGTGGTGGTGGTGGTGATTTCCCTCTCTCCCCATAACAACTCACAGAAGAGCTTTGTACATAGAATTCAATGTTAATTGGTTTGGCCAAGAGTAAGCATTAAGAACAAACACCCCAAATTCCCCAACTTTTCAGTGTTTTCTAATCAAATTTCTGTTGTTTGCCATTGATTATACTTGCCTTGACTGCTACTCAGTGTTTTGGCAGGGGTATAGTCATCACTGGCCTCAGTTTTTGTCATCTGGTAGGAATAGAGACTCCGATGATGGAAATGGAGTGGGTAAAAAGAAGTTAACTTTTTTATTTTGAAAATGCTTACATGATGTTTTATGGCACCCTTTGAGCCATAGAATACTTGGCAGACCAGATATTTCATGCATATACAGAGATTAGTTTTTGAAATGGCAGAATTGGATACACAAATGACTATCTCACTATCCATAGCTGAAAGTGTTATGTCTGTAGGTCATTAGCAAGTTTGTAGATTGGTCTGGAGGAGGATACAGTGGGCTGGTCCTGCTTGTTTCCAGTCCCAAGCTTCCTGTTGTACTGTAGTTGACCTGAAACTGGCAGCTGATATGACATCATCTTGGGTGTTGCTGGCACATTTTTTCTTTTCTCAGTAGATCTGTACTAAATTATTTTTCCTTTTCGAGACACAAAGAGAATTTTGGCTTGCATTGCATACCCTATAGGTATGTCTGGCTGTTTCTGATGAGTGAGGTTTTGTCCTCCTGTTTCCCTCCTTCCAAGGAAGTGTCTGTTGACACAATATGGTTTTCAATCATCTTTATTATAGAGCAGTCTGAGAAACCTTTAGGGCAAGTCAGGAAAGCCCCCTCATCCAAAGCAACTTCTCAGCCCCTGAAAGACGGGCCAAACCAGATACCAGCAGTTCATATTTCTGTATTCGTAGAGATTTCTTTAGTGATAATGAAAGACTTCACAGACTAGAAAACATTTTCTTTAGAATTGTATGTGAGATGAAGTGAGCAAAAGTCACCAGGTGTCTCATTTTCCATCCCAGTACATCAGTCTTGACATGTCAGTGGTGGAGTGCAGAACCCCTTTGCTTAATGCAGAAATGAAGAGGGAAAGATCAGGTCAACCTCAGGTATTGGGGGGCTCCCAGACTCTGTTTTGTTTTGGTTTGTTCATTTCCTTTCCTCCCAGGATCTCTTATAACACTTTGCTATCAAAGGTTTCTGATAAGAAGGCTACTAACAATTGCAATTTCAGATGCATAGTAGCATTGGTTTTTCTGGAGGCTGGCAGTGGTCGAATACTTCTCTGGAGCCTTGGTCAGGTGCCTCTCATACCTTATATTGACTATTGAGCAGCTAAAATTTGGCAGAGTCCTCCTGTACTTTCCCCTCCACACGTCAGTCCTTCTACCAGGAGTTTTACACACTTAAAGGTAAGCTGATTGGACTTGGATGTCCCCATGTCCACAAGCCGGGAAACTATTTGCCTGGATCTTGTAATTCCTGCCTCCTTCTCTAGTTGTGACTCTTCTGTTGCCTTCTCACAGATATCAAAAACCAGTATAAGTTCTTACCGTATTAATTTCTTAATTCATTTACTGTGTTTTATCTTTGTACCATCTGCTCCAAGAAGAGTTAAGAACCTATTTTTGGCATACAGACATAGTCACAAAAAAGCATAGAGGAAGGAAGAGGATCCGAGTGGGAAACAGAGGAGAAACGTGCTCAGGGTTTTGATGAGAACTTCAACTGAGGAGTGTGCCTGCTGTCCTTGGGTTCTGTTTCATCCATTGTTGGAATCCTACCCAGGCTGGAGTGGGCAGGAGGCTGGCCTGTTTCTGATTTCTCCTTCCAGAAGTGGAGTCAGATGTTGGTGGTAGAATGTTGCATAATTGTTGGCTTTTATGATGATCACTTTAGAACAGCCGTGTGCAAACTTTTTGAAACAAAAGAAAACTTTAGGTATAGTTAAACTTTAAGTCAGTTTCTGATCAGTGCTTCTTGCTAAGGAAGCATTTCTTACAACATGGTAAGAATGATAAGAATCTATTTTCCATGTTTGATCTCTTCTACCCCAGGGACTTCAACACTCCTAAACCTTTACCTCCAGTCTCTCTGCTGTCCTAAAACCTCCATCCCTGTTTCCAGAATACAGTAATGCTTTAAGTCTCCATCTAGCTATCTAAGAGATGTACCGCATTAAACATGAACTTGTTCAAAACTAATCTGTTTTATTCTTTTCCCAACTTTTTTCTCTTGTCTTTTCTGCCTTTAGACTGTCATCCAAGTGGGAAGATGGGACCCACCTTCCTCCTCCCAAATGGATCACCAAATCTTTTCCATTTTATCTGCTAAATATCCCTAGAATCTGTCCTTTTCTCTCTATTTCTGTGACTATTGTTTTCGTTTAGTCCCTTTTCATTTCTTGTTAGACAACGGCAGTAGACGCTGCCTGTCTTCAGAATTAGGATTTTTGAGGAAATCTGTGATCACTTCTTTACCCTACCTCAAAGCCTCCAGGATGTCTCAGACCCTTCCCAAACTGGCTTTTCTAAGTCCATCTTCCATCTTACCCCTCCTTATCCTATGGTTAAGGTGCCTTAGTTCTAGTGTTATTAAGAAATCACGTTCTTTCATCCTCTATGAATGGATTCATCCTTCTCTTGTCTCCTTCTCCTGGTCACTTCCTCCTGGAGACTGTCCTACCCAGCCAAAAGCCTAGCCCAAACATCTTCTCTGGGAAGCCTCTGTCAATATACCTTTGTCTGTGACCCCTTTGTTATAGCAAATATCATATTAAACTGTAATTGTTGTTTATATGTCTGTCTCCCCCAGTGGATTGGGTATTTCTCAAGAGCAGTGACTGTGTAATGTCTGGCACGCAGTAAACAGTCAATAAATATTTGTTGAATGAATGTCAGTTAAGGATGGAGGCTATGGGTGTTACGTATTTTTTTCTTTTTATGTGAATCATGGTGAAAATGCATTCTTTATGTCTATTGATAATGTTCACACTATTTAGTTTTTGGTGTGTTTTTATTTTGCCTTTAAAATATTAGTAACTACATTGCTACCCATTGGAGATGAGAATGGAATTTGAATTTAGAAAATTCAGAGACACTGGCAAAATACACAATTAAAATATTAAAATATACCATAACCAACTTCTCCTTTGTTTGACACAGTTGACAAATTGACTGCCACACTAGAAAAAAAAATTTTGTTTCCCTGGGACCATGTTGTTTTATTACGAAAATAGAATAAAAACTTTGAAAACAAAATGATCCTTTCTAATTTAATGAAATTGTTATTTTATGTTTTTGTGTGTGATTTATGCAACTTGAAAAATAGTTCATAAGGGTAAAGGTAAAGAGACACAAGAGTTACATATGCTTCATGAGGCCCTGGGCTCAAAACTAATGTGAGTTAAATACAGTTCACATGGCAGTTAATGTGTTAATAGACTATCTAACCCTGACCTATGCCCTTATTAAGTCAAAGCTTATTTCCTCTAGATTAGAAAGTCTCCTGTTTGTCTCAAGTGTCCAATAGTCATTCACATTTCAGAAACCAAGAGTCTTTCAGTCATAGACTGTCTAAAGTTATCTAAGGGTAAGAAGAGACTAGACAAACTGGATCAGATCAAGGCATATACAATCTCAGCATTGATTTAATTATGTTTTATAGCACTGAATCCTTATATGAATGTTACTGTTAATAACAAATTGCAAGATGATTAACAGAAAAACAGGAGAAAGGTGCCTTATTAAAAATAGTCATTTTTAAGTAACTTATGAAGAACTAGTTAAGAAACAGTCATTTATTTAGTATGAGGTTGCAGTTCTAGAATATGGATTGAATAGTTCCTAAATGTTCCACACCAATATTGGCAGCATTACAGTGAGCACAGACTTGCTGTAACTTGTGATTTCCAAATAACTTGAGTAATTCCAGAAACATAACTCTCACCTTTTTAATAAACAATGGACTTAATTACATATAATTGTCAAAATTTCAAATATTATAATAATACATATAGGTGAAACTAGTTTAAAAGTTTACATATTGATTTTCAATTTCCAAATATTTGGAGATTTCCCTATTATTGTCTTCCTATTATTGATTTTCCTATTATTATTATTATGTTCTGAGAACATGCATTGTATGATTGCAATCTTTCAAAATTAGTTGAGATTTTTTTCTTGTTTTTTTTTTTAATGACTCAAGTTATGGTCTGTCTTGTTGAGTGGTCCATTTACTCTTAAAAAGAATGTGTATTTTGCTGTTTTGGGGTGGGATGTTCAACTAAATCCAGTTAGTTGATATGATGTTCAGTTCTTTGCTATCCTTATTGATTTTCTGTCTGTTAGTTCTATTTATTGCTAAGAATATAGAGTGTTAAAGTCTCTAACTATAATTACAGGTTTATCTATTTCTTTCATTTTTTAAATCAATTTTGTTTTATGTACTTGAAGCTCTGTTGTTAGGTGCATATACATATATGAATGTTGTATCTTCTTACTGACTGTGAATTAATTCTTTTATCTTTATGTGGTATCTCTTTTTAACCTGGTAATTTTCTTTGTTCTGAAGTCCACTTTGATATTAATATAGCCACTCACTCCAGTTTTCTTTTTTACTCTTTAAAAATAAAAATAATCTTTTTATTTTGAGGTAATTATAGATTTACATGCAATTGTAGGAGTAATACAGAGAGATCCTGTGAATTCTTTACCTTTCCCCTGATGGTAACATCTTACAAAATAGAGTACAATATCACAGTCAGGAAATTGACATCGATACAATTTACTGATCTTACCCAGATTTTCCTAGTTTACTTGTTTACTTGTGTGTGTATGTGTTTAGTTAAATGTGACTTTATCATACATGTATCTAACACTACAGTGAAGGTACGGCACAGTTTTGTTGCCATAAGGATGTCTCGTGTTGCCCTGTTATAACCACAGTCATCTCCCCTTACCCAAATCCCTGACCCCTGGCAACCACTAATCTGTTCTTTATTTCTATAATTTTGTCATTTCGAGAATGTTATATAAGTGGAGTCATAAAGCATGTAACTTTTTGGGATTGGCTTTTTCGCACTCAATATAATTCCCTGGAGATTCCTCTAATTTGTTGTATATATCAATAGTTTTTTAGTTTTATTGCTGAATAGTATCCCAATGTTTAGTTTTTAAGAAACTTCCAAACTGTTTCCCAGAGTTGCTGTATCATTTTATATTCTACCGGCCGTGTATGAGTGATCCAGTTTCTCTGCAGTTTTGCCAGAATTTGGTTTTGTCACTATGTTTTATTTTAACCATTTTGATAGATGTGTTATAATAGCTCATTGTGGTTTGAATTTGCATTTCTCTGATGGCTAATGATGTTGAAGATCTTTGCATGTACTTATTTGCCATTTGAATATCCTCTTCAGTGAAATGTCTGTTCATGTCTTTTGCCTACTTTCTAATTTGATTGTTTTTTAGCTTTCTTTTAATTTTGGTTTACATTACATCTCTTTTTATTTTTTACCTTTAACTTATTCATATAAATATATTTGAACTGAGTTTCTTATAGACAGCATATAGCTAAATCATGTTATTTTAGTCCAATCTGACAGTCTCTCACTTTCATTAAATAATTGTTGTATGAGACCATGTACATTTAATATAATTATTGATACATTTGGATTTAGATCCACCATTCCATTATTTCTTTTTTTGTTTGTTTCATTTTTTTGGTCTTCTCTTTTGCTTTTCCTGCCATATTTTAAATTATTTGAACATTTTTAGTGTGCCATATTAATTTATTGTGATTTTGAAAATATATCTTTGTATAGCTTTTTATGGTTGCTCCATGAGTTATAATTGCACATTTAACTTTTTAACATCTATTTATAGATAATATATAATCATTTCCTTTTGGATATAGAATCCTTATCATCTTATAGGTCCCTTAACACTGTGGTCCCCAACCCTTGGGTGGTGGACTGGTACAGGTCCGTGGCCTGTTAGGGACCAGGCCGCAGAGCTTTAACCCACCCCCACCCTCCCCACCCCCTTACCCATCCATGGAAAAATTGTAATTGTCTTCCATGAAACTTAGAAAGGGAGGGGGCGGGGGAGAGGGGCCCATGGCAGGGGGTGAGTGGCGGGAGTAAAGCTTCATCTATATTTACAGCTGCTTGCCATGAGCTGCTCCCCATCCCTCACATCACCTCCACACCCCTTCCACCAACCCCTGTGGAAAAATTGTCTTCCATGAAATCAGTCCCTGGTGCCAAAAACACTGCCTTAACACCGCTGCCTTAAGACTCTCTCCTTTATGTCATTGTTTCTTATGTAAAACATCTACCTGCACTGAAAATCCCATCACGTCCTTTTTGCTTTTGACCATCAAACACATTTTAAAGAGCTAAAGAGGAGAAGAATATTCTATTATATTTATCCAGATATTTGCCATTTCTAGCATTCTTCTTTGTTCTTATTATTCATGTTTCCTTCTAGTATCATTTCTCTTCTGTCTGAGGAACTTTGTTTATTCTTTTAGAGCAGGTTTGATGAGTATATATTTTGAAAGTTTCCCTTCATCCAAGAATGCCTTTATTTCACCCTTATTTCTGATAGGTGTTTTCACTAGATGTACAATCTGGGATGACAGTTTTTTACTTTAGAAATTTTGTGCTGCTTTCTTCTGGTCTTGATGGCTTGTGTAAGAGAGCCACAATCATTTTAGTCATTGTTTCCCTATATGTAATATATCATTTTACTCTGGCTGCTTTGAAAATTATTTGTCTTTAATTTTTTTACAAACATTGTGATAAAATATACGTAACAAAATTTACTATTTTAACCATTTTAAAGTGAGTAATTTAGTGGCATTGATTACATTCACAATGTTGTACAGCCATAAACATTCTCCAGTTCTGGAACTTTTTCATCACCCTAAAGAGAATGCTCTTAGCTTTTAGCAGTTTTTCTTAGCATAAATTGCTTTGGATTTACCCTGTTTAGGGTTTGCTCAGATTCTTGAAACTGTAGGTTTATGTCTTTTGCCAAATCTGGAAATTTTTCCATTATTCTTCAAATATAATTTTAGCACACATTCTTTCCTATCTCCTGCAAGGACTTCAATAACATGAATGTTAGACCTTCTGTTATTGAATCACAAGTTTTTGAAGCCAAGTTAATTTAATTCTCAACCTTTTTCTCTCTGTTATTCAGGTTAGACAATATCTATTGATTTGTCTTCAAGTCCAATGACTCTTTCCTCTCTTATCTCTGTTCTGCTCTTGAGTCCATCCTGTGAAATTTTAATTTTGATTGTTGTCATTTTTAGTTCTAAGATTTCCATTTGTTTCTTCCTTGTTCTTTCTATTTATTTGCTAAGACTTTTTATTTTAACATTTGTTTCAAGAGTGTTTATGATTGCTCATTCAAACATTTATAATATAGAACTGCTCTATAATATAATAGCTGCCTTACAGTTTTTTCCACATAATTTCAGTATTTGTATCATGTTGCATTGGTATCTGTTGACCATCTTCTGGTGTGAGTTGAAATTCTCATGGTTTCTTGGTATGTTGAGTAATTTTGGAATCTGTCCTAGATTTTTTTAAGATTATGTTATGAGTCTCTAGGTTGTATTTAATCCTATGGAAAATGTTGATTTCTTTTTCTTTTTAAAGAAGGCGATTGACCTGGATAGGTTCAGGCTGTAAGTTCTAACTTAAGGGGGCTCTTGGAACATCAGTTTACCTTTCAAAGTCCTTGTCATACTCTTTGGTTCTTTTCTTGGTGTGTGCCACCTAGTGGTCAGTTTGTGACCTGTGCAGTGGTCCATCTGTGTGTTCACTTCTCAGAGTCTTTGGTTATACTAATTATAATCTGATCCACACATTTATGGCTTGGTGATGATCCCTGGACTGGAACTTTATGGGGTCACTTTCCTGAGCTCCTCCTTCTCTGTACTGCCCTTGGTACTTTTTAGTCCTCTAGGCTCTACTATGTACTTCCTTTTGGGCCTTTCTCTGGGCTCAAGCCCAGGACAAAAAAAGTAAAAAAAAAACAACAGGGATTGACCTCATGATGCCTCTATCAAATGGAGAGAAAATTTCCCTTTCCTGGGAGTTTTCACTCCTGTTGATCCCCACTACTGGTCACTGCCCTCACTGTCGTGGAGTTGCTTGGATGCATGGGCGTGAGAGACTGACAAAAAAGGGAAGAAAGAAAGAACAAAATCAAGGATTTCCACCCTTTCCATGAGTGTTAGCAGTGCCCTCCTTTGTTGCATGAACCAGAACCAGGAGCTCTTTCCTTCACCGCAACAGTGTTCATTTCTAGGTTTCCAGCTATACTAAGTTCGGGCCAGAGGATACTACTAGAAAATAAGTGGTAAATCCACCACTGCTGTGATTGTAATTTTGATTACAGTGGTCTTCCACAATTTGTCTGATGCTATTTACTTTTCAGAATTTTTCCAATAGCTGCTTCATGTCATCTGTTCAGGTTCTATAGCTCTAGTCAATGGGAGAGAAAGGTGAAGTATGTTTATATCTTACTAGCAGAACCAGCAGTCTGACCTAATCCATATTGATTTTGTACATAGGAGATGGCTTCTTCCCTCTCCCACACTAAAGCGGTTGTGCATATTAGTGGGGACTATAGTCACTTCTATACCCTTCATGAGGCCTACGTGGCTTTATGTAATCTAAATTACCATGAAATATAGGTAGATTTTATGTATATAGAATTATGATGGAAATTTAGGTAAAGAGACAAAATATGGCGAAGGCATATGGTATATGTGTGTATGTGTGCATACACACACTCACATAAACACACATAATGATGATTTTGATAAGCTTATTTAATATCAGGCTAATCTTCCAATGATTATATCATTGTTCTCAACTCAAGGAGCATCATGCTTAATATGTTATTCCTAGTGTTATAGCTCTTTTAGAATTTGTCTAGCAGGTTTTCCAGTCTTCACCAGAAGACCCCTCCAAAAAAAAAATATATATGTTATTCATATTGTGAAGGATAAACTTAATTCAAGAGAGTGTGAATATCTGCCAAATGTTTGAGATAAAAACTTTTTCTCATGTCATCATGTTTCCTATTCTTGGTGATTAACAGAGAGGAAACTCATGATGATGGTCAAAAAATAGCTAAAAGAAGTTGATGGTAGAGTTAGAAGACTATGTTCTGTATGGTAAGAGTTAGCCTGTGTCCAAAAGGGACCAGAGAAGAGATTCTGCTGCTTGGTGACTCTGAGTCATTGGTCAGTCAAGAAAACTGAACCTATTTGTGTATTTTAAATGGAGGAGTTAATACAAAGAATTGGGTTACATTTGTTAAAAGGCCTGGAGGAGCAAATGAATGGTAGAGGCAGTGGTGTTCCCTAGACCAGGGACTGCAGGAAGGTTTGACCTCGGATGCTAGAGTATGTGCCATCTGCCCCAGCATGGCCCACTCAGTCACTACAGGGGACCAGGGTCCCGCCTGTGCTGCTACTACTCCAGGAGCTTGGTTGTAAGACTCTGCACAAAATTCTGCTGCTACTATTGCTGCCAGAGTCAAAGACAAGTAGATTCTGCCATCTTCCAGTTTCATACAAGTGCCTTTCATTCGAAGAACCTAAACCAAGAATCTTGCTGGCCAAGGAATCTGAGAAATATATTAATAGTTTCCAGGCTTCAAGCCCCTGTGATAGTGTTAGATCTTAGAAAAATAGGGATGGTGCTAACTAACTAAATGTTTAGTTCATTGACATCTTTTTATTTGGTTTATATTATATAATGTGCTGTCTGGTAAACAAGATTCTAAACTGCTTAAAGGTAGGAATAGGTTTCATATTCTTTCATAACCCCACAAATCATAGCACAAAGCCTTGTGCTTGCTTAGTCTTCTTTTAATAGAATTGTGACCAAAACAGCAAGCATGCCTAACTCCTTGTTAGTTCCAAAGCCATCAGTTAAAGAATGTGGGGCCTTCTCTTTAGTCCCTGAAGCAAAAGCCAAGGAAACTCAAGACTATATTCCATAGAATTCCAGAGCTGGGTCATGAGTATATCACATTTATCTACTTTCTAAAGAACAATATTAGATTTCTTACAAGATGAGGATTTTGGAGGCACAAGTTATGCAGATAGGTCAACAAATAGTTACCTGAATGATCTCATATCTACTGCCCAGGGGATTTTCTTTTGTGGTGGTGTGGTGCATTTTCTATTTAGTGAAAGAGAGGGGAAATTTCTGACTCACCCTCCCAGATTAGTGAAAAAAGATCAAAGCATTCTGTAATAATAATAATAATAATAATAATAAAGTCTTATTTTTTCTAGTCTAAGTATAACAAATAATGAAAAAATGTTTTTAAAGCAAAAAAAGAAAAAGAAAAAGTCACATAAAACCCAGTTACTTAAATATTGTAGAGATTTTGGCATATTTCCATCTGGCCTGTTTTCAGTTAGTCTTTATCTTTTTTGGGTAGTTTTGCATAGACTATTGCATCTTCATCAGTGTACTTTTTACTGCTATGTAATATTTTGCTAATTAGATATGCCATTATTTACATTTCCTTATTGTTGAACATTCCTTTTTTTGGCGTTACAAATAATGCTGTGTGACATATTGTGCCTAAAATTTTCATATTTGTGATCACTTTCCTTAAGAGAAAGTTTAGGACCAGAGCTTTTGGGGTCATGTAAAGAAAGCATTTATTTTTCTTTACATTTTTATATTCTTTATATTTTCTTTATAATTTTTCTTTTATTAAAATGTAATATAGATGCAGAAAGTTACACATCATAAATACACAGCTCAATGAATATTTATAAATTCTCTCAAAAAAGGCAGCAATTGAATCATTGCCAGGACCTCAGAAAACACTGTCATACTTTTCTTTGGATTAGTTTTGCCAACTTTTGAACTCTATATAAATGGAATATTATTGTATATATTTTTTTGAGTTAGGCATTTTTTTCCCACTCAACATCATGTTTGAGAGGTTCAAAGATGTTACCATAGTTATTTTAGTCACGAGGTAAAATTTTGTAATATGAATACAGATACTTCATCCACTCTATTGTAAATGGTCATAGGTTGTTTCCAGTTTTTGCTATTATGAATAGTGATGCTATGAACATTTTTGTACAAATCTTTTGATGCGTATGTACACGTAGTTTTGTTAGATGTACACACAGTCACGCAAGTACGCATGCTCTAGGAGCAAAGTTGCTGCGTCATAAGGTATTCATCTATTTGATTTTAATAAGAATTGCTAAACAGATCTTTTTCATTTTCCCTTTTTTATTTTAATAGATTTAGGGGGTACAAGTTTAATTCCAGTACATGTATATATTGTATAGTGGAGTCTGGGCTTTCAGTGTACCCATCACCCAAACAGAGTACATTGTACCCCATAGGTAATTTTTCATCCTTCACCCCCTCCCATCTCCCCCGCCACTTTGAGTGCATCGTACCACTCTGTGTATCCTTAACCACAGTTAAGCTTCCACTTATCAGTGAGAACACGTGGCATTTATTTTTCTGTTCCTGAGTTACTTCTCTTAGGATAATGGCCAAACAAATCTTGAAACTAGTTGTACCTTTTTATACTACCACTAAGTGTGTGAAGTTTCTCGTTGCTGTACATCTTTGTCAGCACTTGGCATTGCCAGTCTTTTTCATTTTAGCCATCCTGGTGGGTGTGTAGTAGTATCTCATCATAATTTTAATTTGCATTTCCCTCTAGTGACTAATGAAGTTGACAGCTTTTTCTTATTGCTAGTGGATGGACATTTGGATATTCTCTTTTTTTTACTGTTATTTATTTTTAATTGATTCATAATAGATGTACATATTTTCAAGGTACATGTGATAGGTTGACACATTCATGTAATCAAATCAGAGTGGATATCCTCTTTTGGAAAAACTTTTCAAGTTTTTCGCCCATTTTTTATTGGATTTTATTTTTCTTTTTGACATGTAAGTTCTCTGTATACTTTGGAAATGAGTCCTTTGACAGTTATGTGAGTTACAAATATCTTTGTCCACTCAGTTTGTCTTTTTGCTCTCATAGTGGTGCTTTTAATGAACCAAAGATATTATTATAACATTCATGTAGTCAAATTCATCAGTCTTTTCCTTTATGATTCATGTCATTTGTGTTATGTTTAAGAATTTTTTTTTTAATCCCCAAATCATGGAGATGGTGTCCTGTTATTTTCTGGAAGTTTTATTGTTTTATCTTTCACACGTAGATCTACAGTTCACCCAGAATTGATTTTTATGTATGCTGTCAAGGAAAGGACTCCTTTTCTTTTTTTCCCAGATAGATAGGAAAATTGAATCAAGCATTTGTTGAAAATACCATCCTTTCCCAAATGCCCTGCAGGGCCACCTTCATCTTAAATCAAGTTCCTATGTATGTGGGCTCCTTCTGAATATCTCATGGTGCAGCACAGACCCCTATTTCTGACTAACTTCTTTTTGGTGTGATTATTTCCGTTGCCTCTCCTCCACTCTGGCCAGGCTTCGCACACTGGTCTTTGCATTTTTTTATTGTACAATTTTAGTTGGAACACTAGTAGGTACCTCTCAGACCAAAAATATGCAGTGTTACCACTTCTACTTCATTTTTTTTGTGTGTGCATTAGGAATTCAGGTTATGTCTCTGTGTGTCAAAAATGACTAACATGTCAGGCTTCTTTAGTATTTATAAAAAGCTTGTATGCTGTGATTTGCTTTTCATTATTTACTATGCATATATTGACTCGCAAATAGTTTTAAGCCCTCATTTTTAGCTATTAGTTATTTCTTCCTTCCCCTAATCTTTCATCAGAGCTGCCTGAAAATAGAAAGATAGGCTAATTTAGGGCCAGGCTTAGTGGCTCACGCCTATAATCCCAGCACTTTGGGAGGCCAAGGTGGGAAGATTGCTTGAGGCCAGGAGTTTAAGACCCGCCCGCGGCAACATAGCGAGACCCTGTCTCTACAAAAAAAATTTTTTAAAAAATTAGCTGGGTGTGGTGGTGCACACCTGTAGTCCCAGCTACTTGGGAGGCTGACATGGGAGGATCGCTTGAGCCCAGGAGTTCGAAGCTGCAGTGAGCCGTGATTGTGCCGCTGTACTCCAGCCTGGGCAACAGAGCAAGACCCTGTCTCCAAAAAAACAATAATAATAAAACATTTTAAAAAGAAAGACAGACTAGTTTAATATGATTTTGCCTTCTCATTGCCTCTTTTTACTAATTGTTTGGTCAAGGAGGTTTACAATCAATAAAATTATCAAAAGTGAAAGAGATGGGGAAAGTTGTGATGAGCTGGTTAGTAAAAGGAACAGATGATTTGAATAATCCACAAAGTAATTAACCTCTTCTTAAGTAATGGGGAGCCCGCCTTGAGAGTGGGTTAGGAATGCAAAGGGGGGTTTATTTTAGGAAACTGTCTTTAAAATGATCTATTTTCCCTTGCTATATTTGTAAGCTCTAATTTTGCTTTTGGAAACCTTAAGATGGCCTCTCTCACAAGCAAGCATTAGGGTTTCATTTCTTCTCATATCCTGAGATGAACTTGCAGAAAAGAGAGCTTCATCAAAAAATTGTCTTGAGTTTGCTACATTTAAAAAATAATTAGAAACAGTAAAAAGAAAGAAGGATAAACATTGCACATAATGCTTTAAAAGGAAGCATTAACATCTTTTAACTCTGCACTAGTCGGCATGTGTGCGTGCATATTTTTGCTAAAGGTTAACTAAATTGTTTAGACATCTCTAATGGCTGGACATCCGTCTGCTGTAACCAGCTGATTAATGCACTAGATTTCTGGAGAAAATTCCTTTAATTACTTATTAGGAACTTAGAGTGGCTAATTTTGTGAAAGAAAATTGCTGCACAAAGTTCTTGACAGGCCAGGGAGTTAAAAATATCAATCTATACAAGAAAAAAGAGCTCTTGATTCTTTGAGACACAGTGGAACTTAGTTCTAGAACTACTATTGGTATAACACTGGCGATTTACAAAGCCGCTTTTCCTTTTATTTTCTTCCAAACCATACGGCAATGTTATGAAGACAGGGGTATTATGTTTTAGAAAGAAGAAAGCAGAGACTCAGGGATTTCAAGGAGTCAGGCCCAAAGGCATTCAACTAGAAAGTTAGTAATAATCACAGCTACAGTTTATTGAGTGCTTAGTGTTTTCCGAGAACTTTTGTAAGTGCTTTATTCATATTAAATTTTTGAATCTGCACATTAGTACTGTAAGGAAGGTACTATTATTATCTCCATTTTACCCATGGGCACACTGAGGCACAAGGAAATGAAGTAACATATTTAAGATCCTAGTAAGTGCAGAGCCCAGATGTGCACAGATCATGGACTCTACTGCTATGCTGTGCTGACCGGGGCTTCAACCCATGTTTCTAACTCTTGTTACTTCACAAGACTGCTGCATGATAATATCACTCCTGGTGATGTCTATGGATGGAGGGAGCCCACTGTTCAGTCACGGGTCCTGAATTGCTATATTTCTGCTAGGTGAGTTAACATAATGGTAGGGATTAAAGGTCCCTTGAGTTAATTTGAATTCAAATGCAGTTCTATTTCTCCCATCCAGTCTCTGTTTCCACTCCTATTGTTGCTCTTTAGATCTGTCTCCTCTCTCGGTGTGGGTGCCCCTGGGTCCTTCATCACTGCTCTGCCTTTCCCGTCCCCCCACTTGGAAGGGTGCACCTTAGACTGTACCTGTGACAGTGATTGCCTTTCTTACTGCCACAAAATTCATTGTTCTTATTGAACATTTCCACACAGAATTCTCCTCTGGTTTCTATATTCTCTAATGCTTACCTGTGTGCATTTTGTGTTGTGTTCCCAAACCCTAGATTTCAGGCTGTGCAGCAACAACTTCATGTCCATCGTTTTCATATGTTTATGAGTCTGTATTGGGAATCTTGATTCTGTTCCATGGTTTAATTATTAGTCGTTGAATTTTATTAGCTTCTTCTAATGACTGTGACTTTATAAAGAGTCTTGTCCCCTCATAGGGTATGTTGCCCTAATTTTTTGTTCTTTCCAATTTTCTTAATTACTTTTGCCTTGATTCTCTATATGCGTTTTAGGAATGGCTTGTCATAATTCCAAACAACATGTTATTTTTCTTAGCATTGTATTTAATTTGTAGATTAATTTAAGGAGAATTGAGATTATTTTTCAATTTTGAATCTACCAATTCCTGTACACAATATCTGTCTTCACTTATTGTAAGTTTCTTTTATTCTTAATGCAATGATCTTATGCATCTTTTGTTGAATTTCTTTCTAGGAACCTTATACTATTTGTTGCTCTCATGAATGGGTTTATTTTTCTATTATATTGTTTGAATGATATTAGTGATTCATAGCAGTGCGTCTGAATTTTGCATATTCAATTGGTACCCACGAACCTTGTTAAATTTTTTTTTAATTTTTAGATTTTGTTGGATTTTCTATATGGACAACTTATAACAATATGGACAGTTTAAAATTTTTCATTTGCAATTCTTCACCTATAACTATTATTATTATTTAATTTATTTATTTCATTGGTTAGGACCTTCAGTACAGTGTTGAATTAAAGCCGTTGTAGAAGACATTCTTGTCTTTTTCCTGATTTTAATGTTTTATCAATAATTATGATATTTACTATAAGTGTTTCATATTAAAATTGTAAACTTGAAATATGCTGAAAGACATAAAAGCACACATCGACTATAAATTCACCTTCTCTTATGAAATTTCCAGCCTCTAATGATAAGTACCATTAAGAGTATGTTGTTTCTTTCTTTCCTTTTTCAAATGTTCGTATAGCTGTATCCATCCCTATGTATACACATTCACACACACATTTGCAAAATAAATAGAATCTTTATATACACATTAATTTTCACCTGTTTTTATCCCCACTTAACAATAGAGATAACTGGCTAGGTATGATGGCTCATGCCTGTAATCCCAGCACTTTGGGAGACCAAGGTGGGAGAATTGCTTGAGCCCAGGAGTTCAAGGATATAGTGCGCTATAATCACACCTGTGATTAGCCACTGCACTGCAGCCTTGGCAACATAGTGAGAACTTGTCTCTACGAAAAATTTAAAAAATCAGCTGGGCATGGTGGTGTGCACCTGTAGTCCGAGCTACTCGGGAGGCTGAAGCAGGAGGAGCACAGGAATTCGAGGTTACAGTGAGCTGTATTCACACCACTGAACTCCAGCCTGGGTGACAGAAAGAGACCCTGTCTCAAAAAACAAACAATACACAACAGAAATAACTGAAATCTAGCACATTTGTAGAATTATTTTATTATTTTTAATGGCTAAGTAATGTACCATTGTATAGGGTACCATATATCCAACAATTCCTCTGTTAGTGCACATTTCTTTTTGTCATATGCAAACAATGCTGAAAAAAACTACCATTCCAAACTTGAATTAATCTACAAATTAAATGCAATGCCAATCGCTGTGCACATACTTACAGATTTTGTCATGTCTTAAGGAAATGTTCCTTAAAGTAAAGTCTCTTGGTAAAAGAATAGCCATATATGTGAAGCATATACTAAAGTAGAGAAAATACTATGGTAAGTCGTGTGTTTATCACCCAACTGTGATCAATTAATGGTCCATCTAGCTTCACGTACCAGCTATAGTCATCATAGCTAGGTTTTTGAAACAAATTTAATAAGTTTAAGATTTGCTTGTATTTGAACTTCATAAAATATTATCACATTGTGCCTTGCCCTTTATTCAAAATTATTTTTCCAAGACTTATCAGTGTTACCCGTAGCAGCAGTTTTTCTACTGTAGCTGTGGATGGTATTACACTGTTTGCGTATACTACAATATATTTATCCGTTCTCCCATAAGTAGACTTTTGGTTGTTTCCAGTTTTGCTATCAATAGCAGTGCTGTTATGAACACTCTTGTACATGCCAACTGATGCACATGTTTAAGAGTTTCTTTAGGACATACATCTTGGAGTGAATCTGTTTGGTGTTGTGGTCTATACTATACCCCTGGGCCCATATCAGATATCAAACTTTAACCACCATTGGCTCCTAGCTCTGGATTCCAGTAGCCTGTGGCTTAGCCCCTTCTACCAGTTGGCATTTCTGGTCTGTTCCTGGTCCATGAAGATATTTATGATTTTGTCCCGTGAGATTTCTCTTTTAGTCTTTGCAATGAGCTTGGAACAATGGGGTGTGTCCCTTGTGAATCAAGGCATTGTCCTGATACGAACTCACCAGTATTTACTTCTTCAAATGTTTGGTGGGCAGAATCCCTTTCTGGAATTATAAGGTTGAATCCTTCACATGATGAAGTAGCTAGATTTTTTTACATCATGTTTTTGTGTGTGTGTGTGTCTAAGGAACCAAGAGAAACAGCTTTACTATTCTGAGTTTAATATACATCAATGTTTTTCAACTGAGGATGATTTTTTTTTTTCACCCAGGAGACATTTGCCAATATCTACAGGCACTTTTGGTTGTCATGAACAGGAGGGGTAAAGATACCTCTGGCATCTAGTGGGTAGAGGCCATGGATGTGGCTAAACCTTGTATAGGACAATGAATAGGACAGGCCCTCACAACAAGGAATTTTGGGGTCCCGTATGTTCATAGTGTTAGGGTAAAACAAAAACAAAAACAAAAAACCCATGATGTACAAGACAGTGTTGCACAACAAAGAATTATTGGGTCCAGTATGTCAGTAGTGCTAGGGTACCCTCATGTACATGAAGGTGATCAGTCATTGTGTTCGCAAAGTATCATTACTAAAATTTTTTGCTTTTTCCCTCATGCCGTGTCTTTGGAAGTGTGCGTTTGGAATTCCCAGGTAATAGAGTTAATGAATTACTTGCATAATTTCTATCAAGTGTCCAATTAGTATGAAATGTTAAGATGAATTATCGAGAAGTAACATGGACTGATATGCTCCATTATATGAAAAACAGCCAGGTTTAATTTCTCTTTATATCTGTCAATAGAATTCTGTAAATGTTGCTGGGCATTCTTCCTGTCCTGAGCCTCCTAGGATGTCTCCTCTTCCCAGCCATCTCAAGCCTTGATCAGGAATGAGAAGGGCAGCATTCCCACACATACCAGGAGCAGCAGAGTGGGGAACTGGTCTGTGGATTTCACAGAATTTAGAACAAAATGGGGCATACCTCCCACTACTTGCTGGCCTCCGCTCTGCTAATAGGACTACCCAATAAATACGGATAATCAGGAATTCCCACAGTCTGATTTACTTCCTTTCTTATTCCAGGTCTTTCCCTGTCCTTAAACTGCTGAAACCTGAGTGTGGGCTTCCACAAAGGGAGGGAAGAGGGATGGAGAGGAGGGAAAGGCAGATAACAGCCGAATGTAATCAGCATTTTATTACCGTACTCAGGAAGTTAGGAATAGGGAAAAAAAAGTAGGTTGGAGCAAGGAAAGTTAATTATGTGAGGTTATTTGACAGGAAATTACTAAATACAAACAGACAGAAGAAACACATTTTAAAGCAGGGTAGGAAATCTCAAGTTACTCCACTGTGTGCATTCAAAACCCCCAAAGCAAATTCTGAAAATAGCAGTTTAAACAAAAGCTATCTTATCTGATAAAAGCATTTCAAACACAAAGGGAAATTTATATATTGGGCAGGGGCAGTCTTAAAATAAACTGATTTTGTTGATAGCACTGCAAATTTAATTGTGGGAAAACCCCTTCAGATGTCTGAATTTATCTTGTAAATGTTTTGGATCTGGCATTTCAATTCTATAAAGGGGTGTGTGTGTGTATTTCACCCTGGAAAATTATATGTGTGAAATATAATGAAAAGTATTTATGTTTGTGTTTTTAATAGTCCCAGAAGAGTGTTATATGAGTAAAGCACAAAGAACTGAGAAGGTATTATTTAAAATATTTATTTCCAGAGGTCATATATTTTAAATCTTTTAATTATTCTGTAGCTGATTAATGCAATAACATCATTTTTTATTGTTTTGCAACAGTTGGCAAAATTTGCAGAATTTTTGTAAATTAACCAAACGTATTTTGTAGTACTTTCCTTTAAAAGACTAAGTGATTAAGGAGCAAGACCTTTTCCTAACCTTGATTACTTCTGGTTCTTTGATGGCCTGCATTGAATAGTCATTGTTGCACACCTAGAAAGAAGGGCCAGAAGAGGCTGTTGAATAATCTGACCCTATAATTAAGGCTGTCATTGTCAAAAAAAAAAAAAGAAAGCCCCAAACCCCAACAAAACACAAACACACACACACTCGCTTTTCCAAAGGAAATGAGATGAAAGTTTGTTTTCTAGATCTTTATAGTGGGATTCTCTAGAGACATTTTTTTAATAGTTGAGGTATTGAAGAGTCATATCATAGAAATTGGGTGGCTGTAAAAGTGCATAGTCTGTGGATAAAGTTACACATTCCATGTTAGTTCAAAGAAAAAGCAATATTTTGAAAACATAAATGGAGCTCAAAGTCTGCATTCCTTCTAAAAGGCCAACACCTGTGGAAGGAATGCGTGTTGTTTCCACTTGACCTTCAACTGTGGAGCTGGGCTAGGTACTTTAGATGTTATGGTGGTCTCTACAGCCGTGTCTCCTGGGCCAGCACCTGTCCTGTCTGTTGTCAGGAAGGGAAATGTGGTGGCAGTCAGGAATAGTCAGACAGTACATCCTAACCCTTGCTTTGAGGAATTCACTTTGCATACCACGAAGCCACATGGTGATGGATGAGTGGGTGTAGATAATATGAAATAAGCCATAACCCCTCTAAGCAATCAGGCTTATGTTTTGCAAATCCTGGGAAACCCCGGGCAGACAGTATTAGTACACTTAGGCTCAGTCCTCTATGAGTAGTAGTTAAAAATAAAGACATCATTGATGTTCCAGACAGATTCTAATCATGCATAAATAATTTCTTAGGACAGAATTATGGTGGTTGCCTTGAGTGGTGTTTCCCCTGCATTGGGCCACCCACATTAATTCAGCAGTTGATTGTGGTCTCTGAAGAACTAAATGCACCCTTCAACATCAGGAAGAAAGTTACACACAGGATATTCTTTGTGAACAAAGAATATTATTAGTTCACTTAATTTTTGATGGGAAAGAGGTCCTTTATACATTAATTCTTTATTTGTTAATTCAGCAAATATTTCTTAATTGCCTGATATTCGCCAGGAGCTGTGGGTGAGGCTGAAAATGCAATATTGAGCCTGGCAGATGTAGTCCCTACTTCTTAGAACTCATAGCTTACTGTCATGTGGTCATGGCTGTCCTATATCCTAGCTCTGTAATCTTGGGCAAATGGAAATTCCTCTCTACTTCAGTTTCTTTGTATAAATCAGAGAGTTTTTTTCCCCCCAGATGGTCAATATGATGCTGTTCAGTGCTAATATTTTCTGGATGTATATACTTTTGCTGTTAAATATTTTTATGTTCGTGGCCTTGCTTGGTGTTCTAGGGAGTGACTGAATATGGTGGGACTGAGTAGATCAGCTTGGATGTTTATTTGCAGATGAGAATCATTGCTTTGATTTCTAATTGAACTAGTTACCTTTCCTGAGTTTATACCACCTGTGTATCTCCAACCTGTTTGGCTGGCTCACATCGTATGCAGTTTCCTAAGACTCAGGTTTCCTTTAAAGAGAAAGCAGGGATTTCCACTGATGCTGGAAACTTTTCCAACAGTTCTGAAGCATGGTCTTTGAGCACAAAAGATCATTGTTGTATGTGCTCCTTTGCTGAGACGCTAGCCCAGAGCAATTGAGTTGTTTTTAGCTTAACTTCAGTGCTAGCAGACAAAACTATGCTTGAGATAGGATTATTGAAACCTGGATCTTCTACAATTTAATAATATTGGTAATGTTGATGAATTCAACCCCTGCTTATATCATCTGTTTTTGTAAATAAAGTTTTATTGGAACACAGCCAGGTCCAGCTGTTTACATACTGTCTGTGGCTTCTTTTGAGCTACAAGGGCACAATGGAGTAGTTGGGACAGAGACTGTATGGCCCACAAAGGTGAAAATATTTGTTATTGTGCCCTTAACAGAAAAAGTTTGCTGATATCTGGATTATAGGATAAACTAAAACCCCTAACTCTAGATTTTAAGGCGTGTGGGACCATAACATATTTTTTTCCTCAGGAAACATAGTTTATTTGCCTTTTTTGGAATATGCTCCGGAGAAAGAGCCTTGTTAATTTGTAACTTTCTTGATTTCATGCTACAGAGATAGCAGAATTTCCTAACTATATACCTCACAGATTTTACTCTTTCAGAGTAGTTTGATTTTCTGTGAACTGGATTCCTAAGTTGACTGGTCTGCTGGGAACCCTGAATTTTTGCTAAAGCATTTTTACTCTGTTAAATAATTGGTTCTATGGAGCCTAAGGTCCTAGCTTTCTTCACCTTGCAGCTGTGAGGAGAGATTTGACAAAATTTCAGGGATGTATAAGCTCTTGGAGACATCCTTATAAACTTTCCCCACCATTTTCCTGTGTTTATAGGGCCTGGAGCTTTAGGGCTGATGAGTTGTGCCTATAGGAGTGTTGAAGTCAAAATTAGAGAAGGCTGGAGTCAGTCTGAAGTTCTGGCCGTTTATCCAGGGTGCTACCACCAAGGTAGTGAGCTTATGTGCCATATTATAGAACTAGGAAAGCTGAGGACAAGGAGTGTCACAGCAGCAAGTGGATGATGTGGAGATCACGTGGGGAGTTTGCCCTTCAGAATTTTCTCAGGGGCTTACAATGGGTTTGCATAGATGGGTCAATTTCATTATAAAGGGTTTAAAGGTGAGGAATATAGCTAGCTACCCAGTAAATGTTTACTAAAACCAACTACATTAAATTAAGGAGGAAATAAGTTTTAGGAGCAAGTGGGAACTCTTTTGGGTTCAAATTTACCTACTATGACTAGTCCTAGCACATAATAACTTCTGAATAAATATTGGCTTACTTAATATATAAGTTCTTTGGTATTTGAAATGAACCAATGAAAAATTTATGTTTTTGACTTGAGGCTTTATGTTTACAGCCAAATGACTGGAAATTCTGTTTACTTTATCCATGTTTATTGAGTGCCTACCATATGCTAGATATTGTGCTAAGGTCAGGGGGAATAGAGGTTAACAAGGCATGGTTCCTGCCCTCTTAGGGGCTTACATGCTATTAGGAGTGGCTGATACTTTTCTAAACAGGTGATAAATGCCCTGATTAAAGCCTGAACAATAGAACCTGAGAACATGGCCAGGAGGGACACTTGTTTGGAGGAGGAGAATGGGGACAGGGCCATTCACAGAGGGTACCTGTAGTAGGAGAATGCTTTATTCTGCCCTATCCTTTGGTGCTATGGTCTGAATGTGTCCCTCCAAAAGTCCTGTATTAGAACCTAATAGCTAATGTGATAGTATGATATTAAGAGGAGAGGCCTTTTGAGAAGTGATTAAGTCATGAGGATGGAGCCCTCCTGAATGGCATCAGTGCCCTTCCCAAAGAGGTTCAAGGGAATTGTCGTGCCCCTTTCACCACATGAGGATGCAGCAAGGAGGCACCGTCCGTGAAGTGGAGAGTGAGCCCTTACCTGACACTGAATCTGTTGGTGCCTTGCTCTTGGACTTCCCAGGCCCGAGAACTGTGAGGAATCAATTTCTATTGTTTGTAAATTACCCAGGCTCGGTATTTTGTTATAGCAGCAGGGATGCACTAAGACACTGGGGATGTCCTTTTCCCTACAAGGGGAGTATATGGAAAGCAAGCGTGCAGGCCTCCAAGGATGGGCCTGGGGCAGAAGCTCAGATGAGTTTGCTGGGCAAGCTGTCGCCTGCCAGTCTAACTTCACCCACTTCACAGTTTATTCCTAAGCTCAGTCTTGTCTGAGTAAGACAAGCTGCATCGATCCTAACAGCGAGACAGATTAAGTCCTGTGGGATTGTGAAACAAACCCAAATGCAGCCACATCAGCAGTGGACCAGACAGACCATTGTGGTGGGGGTGCAGCCTGTGCTCCCTCCCTCCTCAGAACCTGGCCTGGCTTTCCATGATGGGTTCTGTTCCTTTACCTGGCATTTCATAGAATTCTTTCCTTTTTTCCAGGAGATTTTGTAATTAATAGAGATACATAAAGGCAGGAAATCTGTAATAAAGTACTAACTTCCATGTATGCCAGATTAAACACACACACACATACACATGCACGCACACACACAAGCAGCCCACGGAGTAACACAGTCTGGTGGGAAGAGATCAAAGGGCAGCCATGTGACTGGGCTGGCAAAGGGTTCTTTTCCCAGGCAGTCCATATCCTGCCCCACCACAGATGAGACAAGTCAGGGGAGGAAGTGGTGTGCAGTACAGTGAGGCGTGCAGTTCTCAGGAATATGGTCTTAGTGCAGGGGCCCCAGGAGTGTGCCTGTTTGTGAGCATGGGGGTGATAAGCCCATGTCTGCCTGTATTCATAAAGAGCTCCAGGAGGTGCGGTTTCAAATCACCACCCCTACCACTGCTAAACCTCCCCCGTAATCCTATAAAGATGTCAGGTACAGATAGACCTTGGAGGGGTAGAGCCCTATCTGACAACCCCCATATCAAATAGCCAGAGAGCCTGAGGATTGGGTGGCAACAGGAATACCCTAATCTTGATTTCATTATTTTCCCTCTCCCTAAAAGGGTGGGATTGGATTTGGAGGTGGGAGGAGACTCTGCAGTGGGGTTGCTGACACCATGTAAGGAAAACCTTGGAGGCGGCTATTCCCACTTGGAGGGATCAGCAGAAAGGCCAGCAAACAAGCCCGCCACTGTTCTGTAATCCTTCTTGCTTCTGCTGGCGAGTCATACAAAGGCAGGCAGGCAGGCGGGCAGCAGCTGCAGCAGGGGCTGCTGTCCTCCTGATGAAGGGGAGCTGAGTGCTGGCTTTGCTGCACCCTGGAATTATTACCTGCAAGTGCAAGCAGGCCAGGTGACTGCAGCTGTGACAGCGGGGTGTGGGAGACCCCGCCCACACCAGCTGTCAGCGCTCTGAATGGCCAGGACAGCACGGGGGATTTATGTTTCCTCTACGGCCTTTCAATGCTTCTGTAGATATACTTAGCAATTACAGTGCTGGTTTGGGAATTTCCCTAGGATGGGCCAAGACTTGTTTCCAAAATAACACCTTTCAAAGCATGCAGCAACTTTTAGAAATTAGATAATTGTGTGATATTTATAAAATGAATTACGTTGTGCTAACAAAGTCTGGGCAGATGGTTCTGATGCTGAAGTAAATAACACCTTATGATTCATTAAGGTTAGGGGGAGAAAGGCTTTTTTAAAAGTTGCTACTTTGCAGCTGAGTCTTTGCAAAAAATTTAGACAATTCACAAAGTAGGTAATACATTCAAGGTAAAATGTTTATGTCTGGGTGTGCATGGCATGGTTAAGTTGTCCTATTTCACTCATAACACTTAGTGAACATTTAAAATATGCTTATCCCTGTATGCAGAGAGACAAAGATAAGACTTTATTGCTCTTGTCCTCCATGGATTCTCAGTTTAGTGAGGGAGACAGATATATAGACAGATAATTGCAATACGGTGAGCTAAGTGCTAACAGAAGGGTAGAAGAAATGCCATAATGGTATGTAGGATATCAGTTTACAGTGCAAATGGAGAGAAGAGAGTAGCCTCACAGAGGAAGTTAGGTTTGCGCAGTATGTGAGGAAGAGGAGGGATTTTGAAAGCAGAGAAGGGTGTTGTCTTCTTTTGGCTCCTCACTCACCAGCCTTCTCATACCCCAGGGCCTTTGCACATTCTTATTCAGCTTTGGCTTCTCTTATTCACTAGCCTCCTCTTAGGCCAGGGCCCTTGGCCTAGAAAACTCCCATCTCCCTTTCCTGGTTGAATCCTTTAGAAACCAGATCCCCATTGTTACTTCCCTTCCTTAGGGAAGTCTGACTTCTC
Source organism: Daubentonia madagascariensis (assembly GCA_023783475.1). NCBI lineage: Eukaryota > Metazoa > Chordata > Mammalia > Primates > Daubentoniidae > Daubentonia > Daubentonia madagascariensis. Next base: position 19,553,863 of record JAKFHU010001672.1, read on the forward strand.
TGAGTCAAATCCCTTCTATTATAAATGTTCACTCATCAAGTACCTCTCCTTTAGAGCAGTTATCACAGCTGTACTTTTACATTACTTGCATGATTATTTGAATGATATCTGTTTTTCCCACTAGGCAGGGCCTGCCTCTTTTTGTTCAACTTTGTTTCTTGACTAAATAAACTTTTGTTGAATAAATTAGATGAAAGGTGTTCCAGGTGTGAAAACACATTGTGCGTTCAGAGAAAGGCAAGTATTATGCTGGATCTTGGGGTATGTGAATTGGGAGAGGCTGAAGATTAAGCCATTTAAGGAACTTGGAAGATCTAAACTTCAGTTTATATACTCAGTTAATATTTTTAAGCATTAAGAGACATTTCAAAAATCTATCTCTTGATTATTATATTACCAATATTGGATGGTTTACGTTGAAGATGAAGTGTTAAAATATTTAAAAGAGTTTTTTTTTGGCATATGGCTTTGGAGCTTAAATAGACATACTTTTAAAAGTGTGATTAAAGTATAATGTACATACAGAAAAATATACATGTATTGTACAGTTGGATGAATTATCACAAAGCAAACATATGTATAACTTTCATGCAAGTCAAGAAATTGGTATACTTCTTAGAGCCTGAACTGTAAAAGTCAGCATGTGTGCTACATCAGAAATGAAAGTGGGTGAGACAGAAAATTTTCTGCCAGACTCTAAGAAAGTTCAAGCTTTCTGGAGAACAGGGGAAAGGGATTCTCATATAAGTTAGCCTCCAAATGCTTCCAGACTCACTCATGAGCTTGAGAAAGTGGTGTAAGAAAAATGCAACCTCCTCCAGGCCCTCATCCATCCCCAGGAAGGACTGGAGTGTGCATGGAGGGTGAAGGGTAAGCTGAGTTGCAGAGGGACACAAGGGGGAATTTTTTCAAAGGAGCATTGAATCCTTTCTCTGTCCTCAGCAGGGACACTGCCTCATTGGTGTGGAGCAGGGGGCTGAGTTTAGATCTTGTCACCCCAGTATTGTGCAGGGGACATTGATAACTTAACTGGCTTCTAGAGCAACTTTGGGGTCACATATAAGATGGTGGTGGAGTATCTGGGACGGATTGCCTGCTCTGTCACTCATTAGCTGGGTGTCTTCTAGTCATTTTTAGTTAATTCCTCTGTATCTCACTTTCTTTATCTATTACATGGGGATAATAATGCAGTTCACCTCATATAGTTGTTGTGAGGATTTAATGTATTCGTAGGTATAAAGCGCTTACTATATGACCTAGCAAAGAGTAAGCGCTTAATAAAAAGGAAAGTCTGTCTAGTTGAAAAGACCTTGTTTTTGCCTTATAAGAATGTGGGTGTCTCAAATGGGCGACCAAAGCTTAATGTAGACTTCTGAGAGACTTTTTGGTATAATAAAATAATTTCCTCCTGAAATAGATTGTGGGACTTTGCTTATGCATGGCTTAGGCCTGAATGTATCTGCCCTATAGTATTTGCAAGGTTGGGATTTCATGATAGGGCAAACTGTAATGTTTTTCCTTATTTAAGATTCACTTTCTGCATTTTCTCTGTAGGATGTGAGACGGACAGGTGGAAAAACATAAGGTTTCCCTTAATATACTATTTTAAAATACTTATTGTGTGGTTTTTATTGAAGCATTGAAATCTGAGGGAATAATTTAGAACTATGTCTTGATTTGCTGCTCTTTGAATTGATTGTAGCTATTGTTTTGCTAGCTGTTGAACTCAGTAAATAATTCTTATACACACGATCACAACTTGATCACATTTGCCATATAATTTCAAGACTTCTGTGATTTTCTGAGTCTAGACACCATTAAGTCTCCTCTCGTGGTGAAGGCCAGGTCCTGGGGTGAGTACGTATATATGAGGGACTGATGACCCAACAGTTCCCGAGTCCCCACTCTGCGATTCGTGCTGCACAGAACATCTCAGTGCCGTCTGTATTTGACCCTTTGGTAGGATCGCTTTTTTAAGAAGATAGGAGAGTCAATATTGTAACTTCGGTAGAGAGAAAAGGGTGTATGAAGGAAACAACTGCCTTTGTAAATGATGCTAAGAACAGGATATGATTTTCTAGACCAGGACTTTGTATATAAAAGTGACAGTCATGGACATGGCTGGGATGCATCTCAGGAAGAAACAAGAAGCACGCGTATGTTGGGAGGGAAGCCAGCAATTGTGTGTGTTTGAGGGAAGGAGGTCCATAAGGAAACTGCAAGAGTGGAGAAGGTAACAAGAATGATCTATGGAGAACCAGCACGATAGAGGACATGCCCAAACTTCCTAGAAGAAATGTAAAAGGAAAGAGATGCGTACTTTCGACTCAGATTTCTAAATACAATGCAGGGGATGGCTTTTAGAATCAGGAAATTTGAAATTAATGTGGAGAGATAAACTCAATTACTTGGAAACGCTGAAATAGGTACTCATTCTTGCACATGATAATGAAAGAAAGCATATGGAAGGGTGCACACTTGTACATGTACGTATGTACATATGTATGTATGTACGTATGTATCTTTCTACCATCTCAGGTACCGTGTTCAGAGATTCCCATGTATTATTTAGGTCTATTCTGAAAACAATCCAGAGAACTCAGTATTATTAACCCCACTTTACAGATGAAGAAACGGAGACTGGGAAAGTTTAAGTATCTTGGCAAATGTGTTTAACGCCCTACAGACATTTAACAGTAGAACTGGGGATAAGACCTAAAGCTGTTGAATTTTAAACCCGAGATTCTTTCTGTTCTACTACAATGACTCTCTTTTATTTATTTAGGAGTTATGTACCTGCATTTAAAAAAATGTATAAATCTGAAGGTAGAAGCACTGAGAAAAGCATTTGGGGGGAAATAAAAGGGAAAGAGAAAGAAGTGATATGATGATGGTAATGTGCCAAAATGCTAAGTCAGATGGAGCAATTTTTGTCTGATATTTTTTTAAAGCTTGAGTTACAAAGTTAACATAGTAAAATGAAACTAGGGAGGTGAGACTTCAAATGTCCAGATCATAGCAATGAATCTCTGTTTTTGTTAAAAACAGCATGTGATAAAATCTAGACTTGCGTTTTGAACAGTTTCATCCTCAGAAGGTTAAGTAGATAACCAAGAAACTAGAGCACAAAGTTTAATTTTAACAAATAAAGAAAATTCAGAACCGGTTGAGAAGTGGCAGAAACCTGGGCGAAAGTAACATCATTTCAAATATCACAATGAAAGCAGAGAAGAGTCAGGATACCATGGTCTATACCTCAGATGCCAAATGGCTGAGAGGTTTTCTTTTGAGTGTTACTTCTCATTGGGTATAGTCATTGCCTTCAGTGCTCTTTTGAGAAGTCTTTTGGGACCATGTCCAAACTGCAGAGGGAAAGGTAGTTTCTCTGGATGTTTGGATGAGAGGATGGTTTTGTGTGTGCTAATTCTGTTCTATCTCAAATATACATTTGAAATATATCAAGCTTTTTATGTTGAGGTGATTTTTTTTTTTCCATCACAAGCCAGAGCTTTCTACCCAATGCTTATGTAGTTCATTCTTGAATACTTAAATGGAGGAGTCTCTCTCTGTCTCTATTAAACTGCATCACGTGAGTTGGGGCCCGTTGTTCCCTTCAAGATTGATTCAGTGGATATTTATGTAAAGATTCTGGCGTGCAGAATGTTGTGCTAAGTGATGTAGATAGATCATCGACACATGAGTCTCAGGGAGATTGTGGAATAGTGATGAGATTAAAAAACCAACAAACAAAACAAATGACCATCCTGGGCATTCTTAGAGTTTTCCTGTTAAAAGACAGGAATGGAATACATTTATAATAGTTGTGTGCCACCGGAAAGGATAACCAGACAACCTCTACATTGGGAAGATGATGGGTAAAATCTATCTTTATGCCCTAGAAATTAACATAGTGCCTGGCACACAACAGACAAAAATGGGCACATAATAAACGAAAAATAACTGTTGGTTAGAGGAACTTAAAATGGGTCTTGAAGGAAGGTCAGATTTGATGGTTTGGAATGATGGGATGAAAATGCAAAGTAGTCTAAGGACAGGTGTAGGTAAAATATAGCTCTAAATCCTAAAGGATTTTTCAGTAGAAGTGAGTAATTTAGTTCTTATGGTATATAGGGACATATTTTTCAATCTTAAATATTATTTAACATTTATAATTCCGTATTTCTGTATTTATTTTCTGTTGAATGCCATTCAAGTTATTTAAACAAATATTGAATAGGACAGATCAAGCAGAAACCTAAAGGTATGCTTCATTCTTCAGAGCTTCAATTTGATATTTTCACATCTACTTAAAATACTCACTGGGAAGAATTGTACACCACACTTTCATCCGGGATTATTTTTCTTCTGCTAAAAGCTTCTTTTAGAATTTCTTCAGTTCAGGTATTCTGGTTATATGATCCTTCAGATTTTATTTAAAGGATTTTATTTTGCCTTTATTTTTGAAGGATATTTCCACTGGGTATAGAATTCTTAGAAATTATTTTCTTTCAGTGCATTAAAGATCATTTCTGATATCAAGTCCTCTGGCTACCATGTTCTATTGAGAGTCTTTTGGTCCTATTTTTGTCATTTGAAAATACTCTCTCTCTTCCCATAAGCACCCTTATCCCTGGCAGCTTTAAAAATATTCTGTTTTCTAGCAGTTTTAAGATTTAATTTGTCTTTTCTTTTAGAGTTTTACTATAATGTTCTAGATGTGAATTTCCTTGTATTTACTTTAATAAAGATTTATAGCACTTCTTGAATCTGTGGCTTGATTTTTTTCCATCAATTTTGGAAAATTCTCAGCCATTATCTCTTCGGCTATTGCTTTTACCCCATTTTCTCCTGTCTTCTTCTCAGATTCCAATTACATGTGTGTGAAACTATGTTTCATATGTTGCTTTCTTTCTTTCTCTCCATGCTTTAATCTGGATATTTTCTTCTAGGGTATCATTCAGTTCACTTTTATCTCTTTAGCTGTATATGATATGCTGCTGGACCCACCTTTTGAGTATTTTCCTACCAGTGGTTATATTTCAAATTATAGAATGTCCTTTTGATTGATTTTACATTGAATGCTTTAGTTTGCTGTGTGATTGATTAAACATATTAATCACGGTTATTCTTAAGTCCCCTTCTGTTAATTATATCATCTCAATTCCCCATGGGTCTGTTTCTATTGTTTCGTACTTTTCTGTTGCTTTTTTGTTAATTCTTATTTTTGTCACCGTGGTTATTTCTGATGAATGCTGGGCCTTGTGTATTATAAGTATAAAGATAATATTTAGTTGTGTGTGATATTATTTTCTTCTGTAGAGGATTTGCTTTTGTTCCAGGAGGCTGGCAGGGTAAGGGCAGAGCACCTTGATCTATGCGGGGATTCAATTGTTCCAAAGGTGGGCGTTAGTCTTCATGAGGACTGGTCAGTTTCTGGTTCATGTTTACTCTTTTGGTTTAGCACTTTGGAATCTCAGCTGAAAGTATGGGTTGTTACCAGGACTTTTTCCCAGTAGTAGGCCATGAACTCTCAATTTTGCCTCTCCAGCCCTGTGAAACTGAAATAAGCCTATTTGACTTAGTTTTCCCACTGTCTACAATAGAGTCAGCAAATGGGTTAAAAAGAAGTCAAGTGTCAGGCTTCCTTCTCGCCACAGTCCTGACCCTTCAAATGGTTGCGCCATGATCGTCCTCTAATGCCTTCGAGTGGAGACTATTTTAATGATTTTTTTTTTTTTCCTGGTTATTTTAGTTCTCTGCTGGGAAGGTTGGTCTGATCTAATCTAGTGCATTATATTGAAGTAGAAGTTGAAGTACTTCTTTAAGGCACTCTAATCCTACATGTTTTGATACTTTGATACTATGTTCAATAATTTAAAATACCAACTTGCCATTAAGCTGGTTGCCATTTTGAACTCTTCTCAGAAGTTTTTGATCAAGGTATTGGAAATTTTTTTTGTAGCCATAATAAAACACCTCAATTTCATGTTGTATGTTTGCATTTAAAGATAGAGTTTATAAATTTTACTTATATTATTGCATTTAATCTTCACAACAGCCCTATGATGTCAAATATTGCAACTAAGTTCTCCATGGAGACTTGTCTGCAATTTTAATTAGTGAATAAATTGGGTTTGTATTAATTTATCTCTAGTTAGTGAAATGAATATTCTGGAAAATGGGGATGAAGAGAAGGGGGTATTTGAGAGCAATTCAACAGATCAGAATTTAGATTAAAGGACTTGATGACCGATTGATTGTGGAATGAGGAGTGAGTGATCTTTGCTTGGGTAAATTGAGGATGGTGATTCTTCCTTTACATAAAGGGATTATATTAAGAGGAGAATTAAATTTTGGTAGGGCTAATAATGAATAGAGAAAATTAGTACTGGACTGTGCTCCCGGAAGGGAAAGCTACTGTTTGGTAAAAAGGGCTTTGTGGCAGAGTTGAGATTGTTATTGAACATTTTAAGGAGGAGGAGAGGAAAAGAGGAGACCCGGCAATCTTAGGGGAGAGCCTGAAAGTGGAAACTGCCACTGCCCTCCTCCTCCTCTTCCTCCTCCTCCTCCTCCTCCTCTTGTTTATTCAGAGCTTACTAAGTGCCAGGCACTGCACTGCGTTTGTACCATACATCCTTATTTGTAATAATTTTCAACCCTGTAAGATAGTTACCCTAATGGTGCCTATTTTACAGACGTCTCCATTTGTCAGGCAATGAAGCTACTTCCTGAAATGGAGCAAAGTGCTGAAGGTGATGTTGATAGGAGATTGATATAGACTATAAAGGTCCTATAACTGAGTCTGAGTGAGTGCGTTAGAATTTTCACCCGAAGACAACTGGCTGGGCAAAGTGCATTTTTCAGAAGGTTGCATAGGCACTAGCGTGCCCAACGGGTGGCATGCTGGCTGGGAGGTAGAGAGAGTAAAGTACAGGGAACCCTTGGGGGCTGCAGCAGCAGTGCACAGTGCTTAAGAACGTCCTGCACTGGAGCAGAACCAGCAGAAAGAGAAAAGAGGGGGCCGATGTGATCTGTCAAAGCTGGAAAGGTCAGGCCTTGGTGACGGTGCAGATGTGAAAGGCAAAGGAGAGGAATGTCATAGAGAAGGTGTCAAGCCTGAGGACTGAAGTTCCCCTAACTGTTCTTTCCTGCTTCTGTCCTTCCGTACTCCTACCCTCCTAACTCACAGGCGAGTGCCTTCCATCCAAGGCTCCTTTGAAATGCCGCTGTCAGCCACGCCTGGCCTTCCCCTCCTCCAGCAGCCTCCTTCTGCCCTAGGATGTTCTCGGCTCTTCCCTCCCATGTTTGCTTTCTGTTCAATGTGTGTTTCCACTATTGTGAGTGCCTTTCTTACCCTTTCCTTCTTTCCTTGAGTCTTCCTTTACCCGCTCCCTACTTCTCTCTCTCCTTTTTTGTTTTTTTTAAATTTAAATTGTTTTGAACATATAAACTTAGTATTACATTGAGCTTTTTGGGTGCAGGGACCGTAATTTCTTTAGGCTTTTGTTTCTTTTATCTAATACTATGTCTGACATGGATTACATGCTGCATATATGAACGAATGGGAAGCCATGGGGCTAGTGCCAGAAATAAGCATAAAGGAGCAAAGTTCACAGCACCATAGAAGGGAAGCCGACTGTCATTGATTTTATTGTCAAGGGGTGTTCTTCCCTCTTCTCTTTTGCAAAAAATTTCCACATGAATTTCATTATATTTCACCTCTGACTGCTCCATAGGACAATAGTCAACTCTACAAACTGTATATTTTTGAGACAATAGTAACCAAGGAAAAGAAAATCAACAGAACATGCTATACCATAGTATTATTGATGGGTTCTTCTATTACCTGTGATAACTTTCATTTCATTGACAATTGATTTTACCACTTCTTGTCCAAAATTTTGCTTGATAAAGGTTCTGCTTGATAAAGGTTTTGATGAAGAACCCAAATATTGGACAGGAGAAGGGAGGGAAAGAGAGGAAACGCTTTACCGAATGACTCATTTGCTTCATGGGGTTGAATATTATAGAGTTCTAGGGAATGACTTCTGGTTTTGGAAAGTGGTTAAAAAATAGGATTGCATAGAGCTTGGAATTTAAGAGAGTGGAACTGTGGAATGAAGGTTTAACAAAACTCATTAATTTAGATCTAGATTGAGAATTTTTTATATTAGGGGAAAAAGCCAATAAAAACAATTTGCTGCCTCACTCAAATCCAGCATTATGTGCTTAAAAATTATGGCCCTGCGGTTAGTAGCCAGCAGGCGAGCCTTCCCTGGGGTTCGTCTTATGGTAGGGAAATCACACAGCTAGTGATGGCAGTGTTTTTATCCATTTCTGGAAGGAGATTCGCACTCTTGGCTTTGTGTGTGGTTATTGGACTGTCTCCTCTAATGCAGAAGTGTTAGCATGTGCTTAGTAATTTTTAAGCTCCTGGGACCAGGCTGGAATTGATTTCATCTGCAATTTGTCTGGTGACAAGCACACTGTTGAAGAAAAATAAATATTCAGTATAATTTTTATTAGTTCATGACTGATCGTAAATCAAAGCTGTGAAAAGAGTTTAAGTAGCTTTTCCCAATCCCTGGGATTCATAGCTCTCTTAGTTATCATTTGAACAAAGGTGGTGGCTGGACACCAGTGATACCCTGGGATGGGGAGCTTAAGGGAATTTAGCCTTTCCCTTCCTGCTAACTTTAAAATGTGATGCTGTTATGAGACTAGGGAGAGTAGACTTTTCAGTTTAAATCTCTCCTTTTCCCTTAGGTAGGACTCCGAATTTTAGATTTCATGGATGAATAAGTAACCTCAGTGAGTGATTTGAGATTAGAGTACATAAAAATCTGTCAATAGTTCAGGATGACTGATAGCTCCCTTGTAACCAAAGCCACCTGCAATTTTTTATAGTCCTGCAACATAAGCCATCCTGAACAGATAATCAATTCTATTGCACAAACAGTCACTTCTGTTCACCAAGGAGGCCCACCTTCTCTCCCCAAGCAGGACTATAAAAAAAAAATAACCTACATAATCCAAATGATCAAAACTTCTGAAATATCGAAGCACTTGTAAAGCTAGCCTTCTGTACCTTCTCTCTATACCTTGGTTCTGTCTCCCATTATCAGTGAAAGAACAGTGGCACCACTCATGCAATTGTAACAAAGATCAGAGAGAACATCACTGACATATACTTATGTACACACGCAACTACGCCTACAATTTCAGAAGTGCACATTTTAGTCAAAGTACTTGTTATTGCCCACCCTTTGTCAGAATTTTGATCTTTAAAGGATTAGGGGAAAATTTATTTATTTTTCCCCTTAAATAAAGCATCAGATTACATTGCAACAGCCTATCCACAGTAGGAATTCATTCTTCTTCAGCTATGTTCTGCATCTCATTGAATTAAAAATAGTTAGGATTTTCATATGAAATCTGAATTTCTGAAGGGCATGAGGTCTTCACTAAAAATATGACTATAAATTAAAGGCTTTTGATTAAAGCCACCAACTTTTAGATAAACAGCTCATCTATTTTCTCTCATCCATTAAAATGCCATGTAACTCTACAGTATATGTGGAGTTAGTGGTGTTGGGTTTTATATTCATTTCTGTAATGTAGTATGCACAGTGTCATATTTGCCAATAGACTACAATGGCATTCAAATGCAAACTAAGTCATTCATTCATTCCACAAATATATTTTAAGCTTTAACTAGGTGAAAAGCACTGATTTTAGGTGCTGGTGCTGGGGATGCAGTATTGAGCAAGACAGTTAAAAGTCCCTGCCTTAGTAGCTATTTGAAGATGTAGGTTAATAGTTAGGCTGTAATGACTAGAGATCTAAAATTCTTTTAGCAGCAGTTGGGTCACTGCTACTATGATTATGATTATGACTAGAGAGGAACCACAATACCTCAGAATTTAGCAAAGAGGAAAAACATCAATAGTAAATGATTCTGGCTTGTTAGTTATCAAACATTATTTTCGGGTCTGGATTTTGGCTTGAGACATGGTTGTTACTGCTTAAACTCAGGCACTTTTGTACTGGAGAACAATGTCAAATACAATGAGTGGTATCCTTTCTAGTTTCCAGCAGAAAGCTTGGAAGCCATGTGGAACTCTCATGTTTTAGAATAAAGTCAACTTGGGGGCACACTTTATTTTTGTGTCATCTGGCCCCTAAAAAGACCTCATCAACGACTGGGCACACTACTGCCCCAGTCTCAATTTAAGTCACCGTTTTCAGGTGCCGTGACAGTCTAAACAGCAGTTCTCAAAGTTTGGTTCATAGACCTCTGAGGTCCCTGTGACCTTTTCAGAGGATCTGCAAGTTAAATCTACTTTCATCATAATACTAAGATGTCATTTGCCTTTTTTATCCTTTCTCTCACAAGCGTACAGTGAAGTTTTCCACTGTACATTTGGAACCTCTATATAATTCAGTGAATCGCTATTTTCTAAACAAACAGTGATCGATGTTACAAAATCACACGTGGGTAAAAGATTTATAGATAGGTCAATGGATTTTAATATGTCAGAGAATAAAAAGTTCACTGATGTGTGTTCAGATTCCTATGGAAACTACCGGTTGTTGAGTTTTGGTGTAGTATCAAAGAAGAAACATCCACATTTATCTGACGAGGCTATTTCATTATTCCTCTATTTACCAACTACTCATCTGTGTGAGAAAGGGTTTTCTTCATACACTTTAACCAAACAAGCTACCACAACAGATTAAATGCAGCAGATAGGAGACTCCAGATGTCTTCTATTATTCCAGACATAAAAATCATTGCAACAACGTAGAACAATACCACTCTTCTTCTCCTCACTAAATGTTTTGGGAAAATCTAATTGTTGTTTATAAAAATATATTATTTATGTTAACAGCAATGTGTTATAAATTATTTTTGAAGAGTAATAAGTGTTAAACATTTCTTGGTTTTAATTTGTAACATGGCAAATATTGAGATATAACCCACATAAACAAAAGCTCTTTGGAGTCCTCGGTAATTTTTAAGACTCATAAAGGCATCCTGGGATTAACCGATTTAAGAACCACTGGTCTAAAGTAATGTGTTAGTGAATCCATCTTGCAGGAAGTTGATGCGTGGAGTGAGAATTTGCACTGATTATATTCCCTGGGATCCAGGATCCCTTTCCAGCTCTCATTCGAAGCAGTTTCAGGAAGGTTAGGTTGGGTCTCCTTAATGGCTCAGGGCTTCCTGTTCTGTGTGCAATGACAGAAGGTAAAGACAAAAAGGCAGTAGTTCATGGAGTCCGTTTTTAATTTCCAATCTTATTCACCCCAAAGTCATGAAATCCTCTAGGATCATATCTGAGTTTCAAACCACAGCTAGCATTTTACAAGGGCTGCATGACATTTATTCTTCTTGGAAGTGCAGCTTGCAGCTCCGTATGCTAAAAGGAAATCAAAACTGCTTATCTGAAACATCTTCATCATCCATTTGGAAATGAAGAATTCAGCCTGCTCCGCTTCCACCCCCGCAGGAAGCTACACCGAGCTGACTTCTCAGTCTGGACTTGTTCTCAAGGTCACCCATGGCATTTTTTTCAAAGCCTCACTGTCCTCGGTATTCTCCAAGATAATAGCACCAAACCAATCAGTCATCATTTCCTGTCCTCAATTTTCTGTTTGGCTTCCTGCAATTTTAATCCCAAGCCCTTGCAGTTCCTTTCCGTGGAGGCTTAAGTGGCCCCATTTACGACCAATTTGCAGCTAATATTTGATGCATTCTTTTAAAATAAACCAAACAGTCCTTGCTCTATAGGCTTTGTATTTTTGGATTTAATAAAATCAAGGGCCTGAGAATGGGGTAAAATAATGTGGCTTTTGTTTCATGATTTTTGAAGAAAAATAAAGAGATCTTTATAAATTGGAAGTAGGTATTTGTGCCTGATGGATTAATTTCAGAATCTAGTGCTATCATAAATAAAGGGAAAGAAATCACTTTTTCTTCTGTGTCACACCTTGTACCACTTCTTATAAGAGGGATGGTGAGGGGGTGGTAAGGGTGGGGTGGATGAGTAAAGAAATCATGGATTTTTCTGGGGGCTGCTTCCTTCCAACCTCCTTTGGGTACCTTATCTCTGGCCCCTTCTGTAAGCTGATCCAGCTCATGTCAGCATGACACATGAACCATGCAAAGCTTCTTTTTAAAGAGATTTTAATTCCTGCTTGACAGGCTAGGCTGAAGTCCATAAGTGACAATAGTTTTTTTAAAAACAAGAGTGAAAGCCACAGTGCACCTGGTATTTCACTGAACACTAAACATGCATGTACATATGTGTGTGTGTACATACATGGAAAGGAAAAAAAAACAGTTAAAAAAGCTAAGCTTTAAGTATTAACGATAAAACACGGTTTAGTTTGCCAGGAGTGGTGCTTTAAGAAAGGAGATCCACCATTTTTGGCCTGCCTAGAGACTGTTGATGTCCTTAATCTGTTTTAAATCTTTTAAGAGTTTTATCATTTTCCCTCTTCCCGTAAAATTAACTCATTGCTTTATTTTTTTACTCCAGTGTGAAATTTCATCCTTAATTAGCTCCTGTGTGGCAAAGTTTCAAATTATCATATCTTATACGATAAATTTTGTTTCTCATACTCAAGCTGTTTGGGTGAACTGACCATATTCAATATCCTGGTGTGGGGGGGAAGCTAGAAACTGGGATCATCCTTAAGGATTGTGTGAGGCCCAATCCAGAAAAACAATGAAGTGATTTAGGAGTTGCCTAAATGTTCTCTTGCAAATATGAAATGAGCTCTGTTTTATTTATGGCTGTCTTAGTTTGGACATCTTATAAACAAACAAATTTATTTCTGACAATTCTAGAGGCTGAACATCTGAGATCAGGATGCTGGCCTGGTTGGGTTCTGGTGAGGGTTCTCCTTGGGGTTGCAGACTGCCAATTTGTTGTATCCTCACATGGCAGAAAGCAAGTGAGCGAACTTTCTGGGTCTGTTTTGTAAGGGCACTAATCCCATTCATGACGGCCAGTCCCCCACAACCTAATTGTCTGGGCTAGAGTGCAGTGGTGTCATCATAGCTCACTGCAGCCTCAAACTCCTGGACTTAAGCAGTCCTCCTGCCTCAGCCTCCCAAGTAGCTGGGACTACAGGTGCATGCCACCACATCTGGCTAATTTTTCTATTTTTTGTTGAGACGGGGTCTCACTGAGTTGCTCAGGCTGGTCATGAACTCCTGACCTCAAGCGATCCTCCCATCTTGGCCTACCAAAGTGCTAGGATTACAGGCGTGAGCCACCAAGCCTGGCCAGGCCCCGACTTGACTCTTAATACATCATATGGGGGTGGGGATTTCAACATACGAATTTTGTGGGTGGGGGGGACACAAACACTTAATCCATAACAATCCCATAGCAGATTTCACACAGCTTTCATGTCCCACTGGCAGTATGCATTGCAAGTGACTTTAAGGACTGAAAGTGGCCCTGGTGACCCTGATCACGGGGAGAGTATGGTGGTGGTGTGACGAGGGTGGGGGCAATAGGGGAGTTGTCATTTATCAGATGGGGTGCTAGGCTTCCTGTTAAGCACTTTACATACTTTTTCCTCATTTAATTTGCACACCTGCTCTGAGAACTAGGTGTCATCCTTTCCATTTTACAGACGAGGGATGGAGGCTTAGAGAAGGTAAGTGAACTGCCCAAGGCCACCCAGTGCGGAAATGGTGGAGCAGGAGGAGAATTTACACTGTCTGATGACAAAGCACAATCTCAAAGCCCCCACTCCAGAGGTGCTTGTCAGGGTTGGCAGGACTGGGATTTAATTCCTCCTTTAGGGAGAACTAGGACACCAAAAGCTTGAACAACCTGCCCAGTGATATGCCTAACATAAGCTTGGTGCCAGCGTAGATACCATGTTGCAAAAAGCTTGCTTGTTTAATCAGCTTTTGAACAGAAACTCTCTATGTACATCAAGGGAAAAAGAGCCACTTGTAACTGTATAGCACACCCCATTGACATCATATTTTCACAAGTACTGCCATGATCTTCCCAGTACACTCATGAGGTAGGTGGTCTGATCGTCTTCATTTTGCATTTGTTCCTATGAGTAGTACTCTGTTGATTGATGCTAATTATGGTGACTTGGAGAAATTACAGAATACTGAAGTAAGGAAGAGTTTCTGGTTATGTGAACTATTTTTATAGTTAAGCATTTGAGTCAGTGTTTGAGTTAATGTTCTCATGGAAGAGATTGTTTTCTTCTGGATACTTAAAATAGGTTTGCTACATTCATGCTCATACATTTCTCTCATAGGAGTTGTGGCATTGCATGTTTCTCTCAGTGGACATATTTTAAAAGTGTACATTAGTTACCTTTGGAAGACATTCTCAAAGGTAACATCGCATAATGATCTGGAAAGTCAGGAACTCGAGGGTTGGATTGTGCTTTGCTACTGATGAGTTCCGTGACCTTGAGCAAGACCTGTGACTTTTCTGGGCCTCACTCTCCCCGTCTTGACTATAATGGGGTGGGATGTTCAGTAAGGATATACTAGAGTTTCTTTTATCTGTTTTGAAAAAGTCACATCTGGTTCTTGAAATTTTATTACCCAGTAATATAGTTAAATATACATCAAAATTCTTTTTGTAGTAAATAGATGAACAATCGTGTGTCCTACACGTATTGAAATTTGACAAGCCGTTGGAAGACAACTTTAAACTCTGTTATCTGCTTTGGCCAGGGAATGAGCTGCTGTGTTGATATATTTAGTCTTATGTCCTGGATTATGTTTTTATCATAAGTAGATTACCAGATCTCAAAAAAATTGGTATAAGCTGCCTGCCTTTCTTCCTTTCTTCTTTGCTTCCTTCCTTTCTTAATAATTTAGTCAAAAATTTATTAGGCAGGTCTGAGCAAGGAGGCCCAGCAGGGCAAATAAGCAAATATATTGAAGGTAATGGGAGCCAGGCTTCTCGCTGTCAGAGAGCAGAGCTACAGGTAGAAAAAAGAGGAGACTGACAATGAACCCTGTGCTGTGGATTAGAATTTGAGGTATCAGCGTGAAAGCATGGATTTTGATGTGTAGAAAATTTATGTATATATAAATTCCAATATAGAAATAATATAGGTGTTAATCATAGCTACTTGAGAGGCTGAGGCTGGAGGATGTATTGAGCCTGGGAGTGTGAGACCAGCCTGGAAGATATAGTGAGACCCGTCTCAAAAAAAATATAATAAACTATGTAAATGTTAAAGTATATGCATGTCTATGAATACATTCATTCATATACATACACGCACCCACCCACCCGCCCACACACCCATTTTTCCTAACTCTGCTCACTGAAAGGTCCGGGATACAGGGACAACCCAGTAAATACGAGCACATATACCACCCAGATGTTAGTTTCTATTAATAAATTCTGGTCTTTGCTTAAAGGAACCCCACAGGTCTTTGGAAAAAAATGTCTGGTTTTAGGGCCAGGGCAGGAAAGGTACAAGATGAGCCCTGGATGTCTTACTGTGCCAGAAGACATGGACTTCTCAAAGAACAGTGGGGAGATACCAAAAGGACACAGCAGTCAGCTTGAAGGGATTCCCACTAATTCGTTGTGAAACCTGGTACAATTTGAGCACCAAAATAATGATGATATAGTTGCAGATTATATCCCATTAAACAAAGGAGGAATCATCCATGAGGCATAAATAATAAATAAATGCATAAATAAGTGAAGAGAAAATTCTTCCTTAAAATAGAATGCCATCTGATATATAGAAGTAATGATGGAATTAGAAAGATTGCCATTTGGCAGTCATCATAGTAATAAGTAATTCAGGTAAGAAACATCAACTGATGCTAAAACCAGTGAGTAAAAGTTGGATGAGGATCAGGATATTTACATAACCATAAAGTATCTGCTCACAAATACTTATAATAAGGGGTAACACAGTAGCTTTACTGGAGAAACTGGGAAGACATGACCTTACTCAGGTGGTAAGGTCCCATCACCAGTGATGGGGCACACTGATGTCATGCATCACTTGATGACATGCAATGAGAAGAACACAACATCATTTACAAAAAAATGTAATCCTTGGATCTTCTAGAGAAAATATCACTAAATCCAGTTCCAGGACATTTTACAAAATAATTAACCTGCAATCTTCCATGATATAAGGTCACAAAGGTCAAGGATACTGTTCCAAATTGAAGGAGACTGAAGAGACATGACAATTAAATATGAAGTGTGACCCTGGAATGGATCCTTTGGCTAGAAAGAACTTTACTGGGGAAGTTGGCCCAACTTGAATGGGGTCTCTGGGTGAAGGGTTTGTGGGAGTCCTTTGAACGGTTCATATAACATTTCTGCAAGTGTGAAATTCTTTTGAAATAAAAAGTAAAAAATTATTAGTTCAGGGAAGCTTAGCTTTTAGTTTTTACTTTATTGTATAGAGTTAAAAGGAATAGTTTCTGAATTCTATTTTATTTTGGATTTTATCTGTGTAAGAATAAAACAGGGTATAACCATTAAATTAGACTTTTAGTTCTGGATTTTTGTGAAATTGTTTTATGGAGAAGAATATAGTTTGATGAAATCGGGACATTTCTGGACATGTGGTATGGTTTGTGTGCCCAAACAAATTCACTCAAATTTGACTGAGAAAACAGTTAGGACTGTAGAGTGTCTTATTGCCATCATAGTGATATTTATGAGGCATTTTTGATTAATGGGATTATGAGTCAGAGTTCTAAAGTCAAACTGCCTGGGCTCAAATCCTGCCTCCTACCACTTACTGGTGTGTGACTTTGAGCAGGTGAACTAACCTCTCTGTTTCTCATCTCATCTATAAAATGTAGGTAACAATAGTACCTATCTCATGGGGTTATTGTGAGGACCATGTGATTAATACCAGTGAAGTGCTGGGAAGGGAAGAGTAAATGCTATGTTGTGATTATCATCATCATCATATATTATTGCTGCTGCTACTATTACTACTGTTACTATTGCAATATATATGTTACGTAGTGTAAAGGCTAAAGAAACTGGTTAAGAGAAATTGCTTTTGGTAGTCCTCACACTGATGATAGAAAGGCAGTAATGCCATAGATTTTGGATACTAACACTGTGTACTGATCCTTTATGATGCTGCTCTTATTCCCAAAGCCAGCTCCCAACCCCAAGCATACCTTAGGGTTTCTTTACTGGGGGAAGGCTCACATTTTAAATGTTCGGGAAGAACAGTGGAAATGAAGACAGGATCAAAGCAAGATACAAAGAAAACAAGATTGGAGAATCAGAGAATCAAGATCCAAGGAAAAATGTTTACTTTGGCAGAAATACCTAGAAAATATAGTGACTGCAGGCCTTGTTTCAAGTTCACATATTGAATCTCAACATGTTTACGTATTTGCAAGTGTAAGTAAATGTATGCACCAAACTGAGTTAGCAAACAGACTATCACTGAGGGAGGGAGATGTACTGCTAATCAGTGCTGTCCACGATGCACCCAGCATCCTGCCCCTTGCTCCATCCAGGCTCTCCAGCCTGTTCCTTGTCCCCAAAGGGCTTCCAGTCAAGCTCATAATATATTATACATAATACTTAGAAAGCATTAAGCATTATGCATTTTTATTTCTTCATGCTCTACTTCTTTCCGAAAAGGGTTTGAAGGAACAAATTGAATTGTCTGTTAACCTAGTAAATGCTAAATTGTCCAGAACAGACCTGCATTAACAAAGTGTAAAATGAAAGAACAGACCAATTGGCAGAGTGAGAGAAGAGAGAGGTTTCGACCCGAGGCTAGAAGAATGGGTAATGAATGACAAATCAGAGAAAAGGAAATAAATATTGGCAATGGAAGAGGTGAAGGGTTTCACAGACTATATGTTTTCTTTTTTCAGTGATACAGAATTTTAGAACTGTCAGTGCATTTGTGGTTACCCAGTTGAGCAAACTCAGGCACAGGAGAATTTCAGGTGCACCCCCAATGCATAGCCCATTAGTTGGCCCTCTGCCCAAAAACCCAGGTTGCCTTCCCTTGATTGAGTCTTTTTTCACTCTGTCACCCTGACTATAGTATTATTCATTTCAATAGATTTAGGGGATACAAGTGTTTTTTTTGTTATGTGGATGAATTGTATAGTGGTGAAGTCAGGGCTTTTAGTGTACCTGTCACCCAAACAGTGTACATTGTACCTGAAAGACAATTTTTCATTCCTCCCCATTCTGAGTCTCCAAAGTCCATTATACTACTCTGGATGACCATGTATACCCATTGTTTAGCTCCCACTTATAAGTGAGAACATGCAGTATTTGTTTTTCTGTTCCTGAGATAATTCACTTAGGGTAATGGCTTCCAGTTCCACCCAAGTTGCTGCAAAAGACATTACTTCATTCTTTTTTATGGCTGAGTAGTACTCCATGGTATATATACACCACATTTTATTTATGTACTCATCAGTTGATGGGCACTTAGGTTGATTTCATATCTTTGCCATTGTGAATTTTGCTGCAATAAACATATGAGTGCAGCTGTCTTTTTGATATAATGACTTCTTTTCCTTTGGATAGATACCCAGTAGTGGGAGTGCTGGATTGAATGGTAGGTCTACTTTCAGTTCTTTGAGGAACTCCATACTGTTTTCCATAGAGGTTGTACTTGATTATAGTACTTTTTAATTTTGGACATTTATATATTTTGAGAAACACTGGCAATCAAATGGGAATAAACCACTTAAGATTCTTCATGCCATTTAAGCTTTAAGACTCTTTCATAGACGAGAGTATATGGACCTATGTCAAGATGGTATGTGTTGTGATTAAGAACTCAGAACCTAGAGCCAGAATCCTTGGGTATAAATCCTAGCTCTTCCGTTCACTAGATGTGCTCCCTTTTCTTTATCTGTAAAATGGCGTTGGGATAAGAAACAAATGTGGTTATATGTGAAAAAGTACCTGCTATATAGGAAGCTTTCAAAAAATGTTAACCGGTATGTATTTGTCTAATGAGTAGAAATCAGAAATCAGAAACTTTAGCACTCTTTGGAGACATGTTGTATTTATGTGATCCAGTAGTAACTATGCATAACTTTCCTCCACACAAAATTCTAATAAATCATTGACTTTTGTCCATAGGTAAAATCATCTGGTGGAGTTATTCCATTGTTCTTATCCTTGGAGATCTAGAACTTCATTTAGAAGTTTCTGACAAAATTTTCATCCTCAGACTTGATATGAACTTTATCAACTGAAGGTGAAAGCTAATTTTATTCATTTAAACATGAATTACTAGTTATTGAAGCATGGAAAATAAAAATTATTAACATATCTTGAAATCTAGAATACATCAAATAGAATTCTGGTTTCTTAATGTTTAAAAAAATTGTTATGAAATACCAATAGAAACAGAGAAAAACAAGATATAATAAACAAGGGGAAAAGCTTGTTTTCCCTTAATGTTACGAAAAGCTTCATAGTAAGCATCTTCATATCTGTTTTTGATGTCAGTACCCGTTGTTGAAATAATACCATAAAATATAAGGAAAAGAAACGAAGAAGCAGGCTACTGCAGGACTGAAGCAATTGGTAAACAGAATAGGATAGCCTTGAAAAAGATGCAAACGTTTCTGTAAAAAGCAGCAGGCAGCCAACCTGGAGGAGCCAGGAGACTGGACAGGGAAGAAAATTTCTTCTGAGATGCCCCTATTCATTTTGTGCCCAAGTAAATTGTTTGATAGTGTTAAACATGGAAATTGTTTTTAAATGGTGGGGGTGGGAAACTTCTAATAACTGACTTATTTTCCAGTCATCTCTCTCTCTCTTCTATAATTCACGGAGATTGTTACTAACTTGCTTTATTTACTGCAAACGTCCTTCCCTTCCAAGTTTCTGCTTGCCCCCAGGCAGGAAAGAAGCTTTAGACATCAACTCCCTCAACTCTGTTTCCACACCCACACAGTTAACCTGCACGCACACTCTGCTTTGCCGCTAATGGAAGGCAGACCACACCTCAGTTCCAGTCATACCTTCTTCCTGTGTTGTGGACCCAGCTCTTCCTTGCTGCTCTGGAACTCATTTCCTCCTTCCTGCTCTGGAACCCACTTCCTGCTTCCTGCTCTGCAACTTGCCTCTTCCTTCTAGCTCTGGAACTTACCTCCTTCCTGCTCTGGAATCCACCTCAATTTCCCATTTTTCTTTATCATTTATCATTCTTACTACTTTCTTCTTTCTGACCCTATAATTCAATGTTTTCACTTACTTTTATTTCTTTTTCCTCTTTTTTTTTATTAAGAGAGAATTCACTATTTTAAATTGTAGAATTCAGTGGTTTTTAGTATCGTCACAAAACTGCGTGACTATTATTACCATATTCTTATTCTGGAATATTTTCATCACCCCAAAGAGAAACCCCATACCCATTAGTAATTATTCCTCATTTTCCTCTTCCTCCCAGTCCCTGGATACCACTAATCCACTTTCTGTATCTAAGAATTTGCCTGTTTTGGACATTTCATGTAAATGGAATCATACAATTTATGACCTTGTGTGTGTGGCTTCTTTCACTTAGCATAAAATTTTCAAGGGTTGTCTGTGTTCATACATATTATAGCAGATGTTGCTACTTCATTCTTTTGTATGACAGAATAGTATTCCATTGGGAATATACTACATTTTGTTTATTCATTCATCAATTTAGAACAGCAGTCCCCAACCTTTTTGGCACCAAGGACCAGTTTCACGGAAGACAATTTTTCCATGGACCAGGGTGGGGGTAGGGGTGGGGGTTTCGGGATGATTCAAGCACGTTACATTTATTGTGCAGTCAAACCTCTCTGCTAATGATAATGTGTATTTGCAGCTGCTCCCCAGCGCTAGCGTCACCACCTCAGCTCCACCTCACATCATCAGGCATTAGATTCTCATAAGGAGCTCACAACCTAGATCCCTCACATGGGCAGTTTCCAGTAGGGTTCACGTTCCTGTGAGAATCTAATGCTGCTGCTGATCTGACAGGAGGCAGAGCTCAGGTGGTGATGTGAGCGGTGGGGAGCAGCTGTAAATACAGATGAAGCTTTGTTCACCTCCAGCGCTGCTGCCTGGTTCCTAACAGGCCACAGACCGGTACCGGTCCGCTCCCCGGGAGCTGGGGACCACAGATTTAGAGACATTTGGATTGTTTCCACTTTTTGGCTATTTTGAATAAGGCTGCTATGGAGATTCGTGTGCAAGTTTTTGTGTGGACATATGTTTTCAGTTCTCTTGGTTTTATACTTAGGAGTGAATTTTCTGGGTCATAGGGTAATTCTATGCATAGCGTTTTGAGGAATGACGACCTGTTTTCTAAAGTGGCCTCACCCTTCTACATTCTGACCATCAATGTATGAGGGTTCCAATTTCTCCATATTCTTCCCAACATTTGTTATTGTCGGTCTTATTTATTATAGCCGTCCTAGTGGATGTGAAGTGGTTACTTATTTTCTAGTCTCTTTTGGATGTCACTTTCTCTGGGGAACTCTTCTGAACACCCTGAAATCCTCCCCTTTTCAGATTGTGTTAAACGTCCATCCAATATATTTCCTAAGTACATCGTGCTTGTCTTTGCAACATCCCTCATTGCACTGAATTATAATTGTCTGTTAACTTTATCTCCTCCATTAGAGTGTGAACCTGTTAAAGAGGGTCCTAAAATATTTCTTGTGGTATTTCCTAGGTTAACACAATGCCTGACACAGTTATTTAGTTTCATCTTCTTTTGTGTGCTTGTGGGGGGAGAAGATAAGGGACTTGTAGAGTAGACTTCATAGCATTATTACCTGAGCCCCTGAACATAAGAATAGAAATATTTATTAGTATTATTTGTTAGCTGATACATAGTTAGGGAGAGAAGACTGGGTTTTTCTAGCCTGTGTGTTTGACTTCATAAAAAGTTATTTTTCTTAACTGTTGTAATAATATAGCAGCGTTCTTTAATTCACCAAGAAGTTGGAAGGAAAGAACTCAGGATGTCATATAATATCACCATAAGGGGAAAATGCCTAGGTGATTTTTAAAAATATAAATCAATTAGCCGTTTTTACTTTGACCCTTTTAAAGGCATGGCTGATTGAGAACTGCCTGTTCCTTTTAAAAGATAATACCAGTTACATATACTAGGTTTTAAAAATTCCAAATGTATGTAGAAGGAAGGACAGTGTCATGAAGTCTGTGGGTCTTCAAAAATAATGCTCAGTTTTGATGGTGTTTTGTTGTAGGTATCAGAAATCTGAAATTCATTAGCATCAGTGTTGAACAGATAGGGATCAGTGCCGGGGAACAAAATCTTGAAGTAGAATTAGACATAATGAAAGACTTAATATAAGTTTGAATTAAAAAGTACATCCAGCTTGAAGGTTGACTCATACTAAATTATAATGCCCTGTGCACGAGTACAGATTAAAAGGCATATTTAATTAGTTCTTTTGAGCGTCTCTCCCCCAAATCTATTGGTTTTTAATCATCAATATTTAGATAATTTTGTTTCTTGTTATTTTTTTCTGATCCCATAAAGATTTGTCTTAGCATTTTAGAATTTTCTTAATTGAAATAAGGTTATGCTTGGACTAGATAGCCATTCCCTTATTTGACAGTGTTCTCAGTGTATTCTTGGAAACTCTATCCAGCTTCTTTGCTATGATTTTTATATGCTTCTGGAACGAAGAGGAAATGGGGGAGGGAAAGAAAGAGAGAAACAAATGTAAGTTGGATCCAGATCAGTGAGATAGTATCATGTGAGGCCAAAATGAATTTGGCAGATGCTCTCCTCATGTTTCCCGCTTGAGCATGCACATATTGTTACTGGGAATACCACTGACATTTCTTTCATTCTTCTACAATTTTTCTTCAGCTTCAGTAACAAACTTTAACTTTAAATAGGAGCCAGGAATGAATATTGAGAAATTTTTAAAAAATGTGTAAATGTACTTAGAATGGATATTTTGTCATTAACTTAGGTTAGTAAAGGATAAAATAGATGTCTTTTAAGCACAGGAATGAAAGCATGGAGGGGAAAAGACAGTGGAAGGTGTGTCATCTTTAGAGATCTGAGTTTGAATCCTCATTTTGCCACTTAATGGGTGCACGGCTTCAGCAAATTCACCTTTAAGAGTCTAGCTTTCCTTCTATGTAAAATGGGTGGATTAATTTTTATGTTATACTGTTGATAGCAAGTGAATTTATTGGCAGAAAGCATTCAATTAATGGTAGGTGTTTCAATATTGTCATATTTACTGAAAAAAAGTAGTTCAGCAATTCTTAGCGTAAAAAGTAAATTTTCTTGTCAGATATTCTTTTAATGTCAGGTAGGCATTTCATTCTTAAGATGTACCTTGGTTCCTTTATGTCAGCAGGGTGGAACAAAACGACAACAGCAACATCAACAGAATAAAAAACCTAGAGTGTGGGGTTATACACATCTATACATAAATTTGTATAGATGAAATAGTACACTACGATGTAGCTCATTAATATGTGCTTAATAAAAGCTTATAAAAATTGAATAGGAGTAGAAAAGGATCCAATATCATTTTATTTCTTGTGGTATTTAGGTTATTGCAGACAATGGAGAATTGGCCTTTTAAAATATATATGTATCCACAGGAAAAAGATGCTGTATAACTTTGCAAAAAGTCCATTCCTATTATTTAGAAAAGAAACCTTTTAATTTTAAGCAATTTTAGGTCACAAAGGGATTCAAATATCACACAGAGCTTCCATGTACCCTTCACCCAGCTTCCCCAATGATACTATCTTTAATAATCACAGGACAATTATCAACACTAAGAAATTGACATTGGTAGATTACACTTGAGTTTAACCCATTCTAGTGTTTTTAAATTCAGGAAATTCTTTTCTTATGTTCACGTAAGTAGACTTTCTGAGTGTCAGTATGCTTAATGAAAAGACATTTTGAAATCAGAAATGCTTAAGCTGAAATCTTGGCTTTGCCACTTATTCCTGTGTAACGCTGAGGACTTTTCTTAGCGTCTATGATGGCCTGTTTCTTCATTTGTAAAAGTGGATATCATTTGCCTTGCAGAGGTGTTATAAGGATTAGCAATTGTATATTGTCAAGAGCCATTTCAAGAAATGGCAGCTTTTTGTATTCTCTGATTCTCTTACTGTGTTTTCGTCAGAATTGAAAATAGCTGGTCGTTATCTTTAACGTGGTCTGTGTACGTGGTGAACACCTATCATTTAAGGACCAGTAACTGGGAAATATACTAAAACAACTTCATGGTTCCTCTCTGCCCTTCCTTTCTTAATGTACCTGCTATGTTCTGCTTACTTCTCTCTCTTCCTCCTGCCTTATCTGCACCCTTTTTTCTACCTGATTGACCAGAAGCCACTCTGCTCCATATATGGATTATATTTCTTCTGTAGGTGCCTTGGGTTATATGGATTCTATGGAACATAGTTTTTTTTAGTTTTAGTTTAGTTTTGTTTTAAATAGCACCTCTTTTAACTTAATTCTGTTTTACAAGTAGTTGATTATAGCCCTAGCTAGATGCCTACTTCAAACCAAGCTTATATAGAGCTGGCTCTTGGGTAACCCTGCACAAAAGTTGCCCTCCAGGGAACATTGTTTCCAGGGCTGTGGCGGGGCTTTAGATAAATGCCACTGCCTGTCTCCATCTGCTGACTCAGTGGCTGCAGAGAGGGGTAGCGGTGTTCTCTGTCTAAAACTGGCCACACCTTCTCATGTCTCCACTTGGGCACACCTGCAAAGATAGAAATTGTTCCTTGTTTAACCCAGAAGTGTCTACCTCTATTTAGCTCAGAAGTGTCTAGCCCTGTTTATTTTACTTTATTTTAGAGACGAGGTCTTGCTCTGTCACCTAGGCTGGAGGCAGTGGCATGATCGTAGCTCACTGGCAGCCTCAAACTTCTGGCCTCAAGTGATCCTCCTGCCTCAGCCTCTAGAGCAGCTGGGACTACAGGCATGCACCACCTTTTTATTTTCATTTTTTGTAGAGATAAGGTCTTACTATGTTGCCCAGGCTAGTCTCACACTCCTGGGCTCAAGCAATCCTCCAGCCTCAGCCTCCTGAATATCTAGTCCTATTTAAATATTTGAAGTTTACTATTTTCTCCTGTCTCTAAAAAAATGAAAACAAAGATTAGCTGGGATGGTGGCGCACCTGTAGTTCCAGGTACTTGGGAGGCTGAGGCAGGAGGATCACTTGCAGTGAGCAATGATTGTGCTACTACACTCCAGCCTGGGCGACAGAGTGAGATCCTGTCTCAAAAAAATTTACTGTTTTCTGTATCGGCCCAATAAATATGTTTTCTGGCAAGACTTTCTGGTATGAGGAGGACCTAAAGCTGCCCTCAAAAGACAATATTCAGTTAATTTGGAATAGAAATTTTGTTTACTTTTAATTTTTATTTATTGCACTGAAAATTGGAAACAGCCCGTTGACTTTTCTAGTCTCTTATATGGTGTGTGCTCCTACTCTGTCTTCGCTTCCTGCTCTTTTGAAGTCTTTGTGACCTACTCTTGTTTTTAGGTTTTTCCCATTTTATTATTTTGGTCCTGAGCACTTTTGCCCTTTTTATATTTTCCAACTTTCCATTTCCAAGAGAAGGATCATATTTTTATGTATGTACATCTTATTAAGGAATGCTTAGAAATGTTCCTTTATGTTTTAAAATATCCCTTATGCTTTGAGCAAGTGGCATATCATTTCCTGCTGTAGTTCTGGCCTTAGTCCGACCAGCCAGGGCTGAGGTAGGGGTGAAAAGTTCACTGTCCGGAAGTGCTGGTGAGGTCACGATCACGTGGCAAGGAGCCTGGTAATTCCCTGTGGATGTGAGTCGTCAGGAGAAGCAGCAGAAGGGAGGGCTTTTTCTCAATCCTGCTGTCTGTGCTGGAGCTCTTGTTTGTGATTCTCAGTTTTATAGTTTTATGGTACTATTATTATTACTCCAGGGTCTCACTGCAATGTCCTTATTGTTGTCCACATCACTCTTTTAAAGTGAAAGGTCATAACACATGGGTAGATTTAGTAGACAGAGATCTGTGTTAAAAAATAAAAAAGGAAATATTATAGAAAATATAAGCAGAGTATGTTATATGTAATAAGAATATGTGTTGTTTTGTAAAAGTTTTGTTTGATGATCCATATATATACACATGTATATGTACATTTTCACAGGTCCTCCTTGCTTGTGTATGCATGCATGCTGGCACGTGGACATTCTCCTATCCTCATTCCTATTCATTTGAGAACCCAATCGTTCAAAGTGTGTGCACTTATCAGTGGATGTGGTCTTATAAAATATACATAGTTTCAAACTTTGAATTTATTGTAACTGCATTTTAATTTATATAAATGTGAGTTATTTATCCCGTTTTGTTCCTTTGTATCTTCCTTATTCAGTATAATGTTTTAAGGTCCCTGAACATTGCTATATGTACATCTAATCCATTGCATTCAATTGCTCATAGCGCATTGCAGGGTGCCTAGAATACATTTTCCTTCTATTCTCTCTCAGGGGTGGACACGTACTGTCTCTGTCTCACCTTACTAGGAATGGTACTGTGAAAAGCCTCAGACATACCCTTTACTGGAAAATAACCAAGAGGAATTTATTTGGGATCTAGACTAATAGTAGAATTGCTGGGCCATAGGACATATGTACACAGCTCAGAGACTGTGTACAGTGTAATTTCATAAAGTATTCTCAGATTACCTCCAGAATGATTCACCTGTTGAAGCTCCCACCAGGAGTGTGATTTTTTATATACCCACATTCCTGTCAATAGTTAGCACTATTAAGCTTTCTAATGTAAATGGTAAAGTGTAAAGTGATATCTTTTTGTTTTATTTTTCTTTTATCTTATTAATGAGGAATTTGATTATTTTTTCATATGCTTGTTTTTTTCTCTTCTGTAAATTCCCCTTCAAATTCATAGCACATTTTTCTACTAGAAGTTTTTGCATTTTTCCTATTGATTTATAGGCATTCTTTGTGTATTCCAGATAGTCCCTGGCTGGTTTTAGACATTACACATATTCTCCTGGCCTGTCCTTTTTCTATTAACTTTGTCCATTATACTCTTTATTGAACAGAAATCTTTAATTTTGGTGTAATTTAGTTCACCAATGTTTTACTTTGGGGGCTTTGCAAAATAAATTATTCCATATTTCTCTGTTATAAAAATTATATTATCTATTATAGCAACTTTATAGTTTTATCTTTCACATTTAACTCTTTAATTCATCTGTAGTCCATGTATGTATGTGGTGGTAGGTAGGAATTTAGTTTTATTTTTTCATATGTTGATTGTTTCTTTACGTTGGTGCCACCTTTAAGTTCTCTAACGCAGTGGTCCCCAACCTTTTTGGCACCAGGGAGGGGTTTCATGGAAGACAATTTTTCCATGGATGGCGGGGGTGGGGAGGCGTAGGAGCTCAGGTGGTGATGGGACCCATGGGGAGTGGCTGTAAATGCAGATGACGCTTTGCTCACTCACCTCCTGCTGTGCGGTTCTGTTCCTAACAGGCCACAGACCTGTGGCCTGGGGGTTGGGGACGAAGCTCTCATGTGCTTGTTCTTTAACCAAAGTTCATGCTGTTTCGTTACTATAGATTGGTAGTATGTTTTAATATCTGGTAGAGAAAGTCCATGTTAAAGATAATGACCAGTTATTTTCAATTCTGATGAAAAAAGAAGCTTATTCTTCTTTTTCAAGGTAGATTTAAGTGTATATGAACTTTACTTTTCTATATGAATTTTGAAATAAATACAAATCTATTAAGTTCCTCAAACTACAACTGAATTTTGATTTGGATGGTATTGAATTTATAAATTGAAATAGAAGAACTAACATTTTTAAAATAAGTTATTCCATCCAGGAGCTTTCACTGTCTCTCCATTTATCTCATCGTCTTCTATGTACTTTACTACAATTCAGATTATTCTCCTTGGAGATACAGGCATTCTTGTTAACACTTGGAGCCAAAAGAAAATGAAGATAAATAGCACATCTCATCTATAAAATGATCATAAAATAGTTATAGAAATTGAGGGTTTAGCAGTTGTTAATGGTGGTATTATCCTTTGATCATGGATTATTTCTATTAAAAGAAATCTTAAAGATAGTGTCAGATGCTCCAACATACTACATGTTGAGTATCCCTAATCTGAAAATGTGAAACCTGAAATGCTCCAAAATCCAAAGTTCTTTGAAAGCCAACATTACACTCAAAGGAAATGCTTCTTGGCACATTTCTGATTTCGGATATTTGAATTAGGGATGCTTAACCAGTAAGAATATATAATATAAGTATTCCAAAATCCAAAACACTTCTGATCTCTAGCATCTTGGAAAAGGGGTACATAACCTGTATAAATAAGAAAAGTAGTCCTCAGTGAGTATAAGTATAAGAAATGACTCATTCAAGATTACAGAGTTCGACAGGGAGAAACCTTCAAATTGAAATCAGGTTTTGTAACTCCTAGTTCATTACTTTTGCCAGCAAACAACACCCACGATAACCATATACCTCTGATATCTTGGCATTCGTGAGGCCCCCCGCCCCCCGCCCGGTTGAGTTAATGTCGAGGTTTGCTTATGCTTCCGGAAAAATCAGATTCTTTTCTCACTGATGATCACGAAAAGAATGATTGACCTGACATAGCCATAAGATAGAAATAAAAAAAAAAAAACCTTTCGAGTAGCTTATTGTTTTTTTATTAATAATGGTGTGAGTTGGCGTTTGGGTTCATTTTCAGCAGTTACATTCTCTACATCCTGGCTGTGGTTGGTAGTGACTTTAAAAAAAATATATATATATATATATATACACACAGTGATACTTGCACAAATAATCGTCACACATTAGCATGTTAATGAAGCGTTAGAGTGCTAAGCACAGCGAGCATGCTAGAGCAGGAGAAAAAGGATCTAGCCTCGGTGCCGCGTCACGGCACAGCCAGACTACACAATCCAAATGGAAGGCACGGCTCAGATTGACTGGCAGGGCAGTCTTCATTATTGACATGCATTTTCTTCCTCCTCCCACATGCATGCTGAAACTTGGTTTTTGCTGTCTTTAACCCATCTCATTTTCCTCCAAATAAGTTGGTTTGGGGACAGAAATGAGTGCTCCTTCTTTTTGTAGACAGACAGCACAACTCATAAGGGAATAATTACAAGACTAATTCCTCTGTTCTAATGACATCAATTGAATAACATTAAAAAGTCAAAGCCCACATGATTTCATAGCATTTTAACTCTGCACATTTGAATCTAAATAACATGTCATTTTGCTGTATGTCTGTGTAGTAGGGCCATTAACTTAAAACTAAATTTAGAGTGTGTGTGTGTGTGTGTCTGTTTCTGGGGCTAGTCATGTTAGTTGGTGGTAGAGAGGATTCTTGCATGTTTCCTGAAGGTTGGAAAGAGATTAGTCTGTTTTTGTAGCCAACATGGTTACTACTCTCCCCTACAGGAAAACATGGAAATGTTCCTACTGAACCACCATATGGCTGAGGTACTCCAGATCCACATCTTAAGGCTCAACCTTTCTTCTGAATTTCAGTTTCGTATTTCCACCTGCCTCTCAGGACTTCTTTACCCAGCTGTTCCCTGCCTTCCCACTCCCCATCACCTGAACACATCTAAAACCAAGTTCACTGTCTCTGGCTAAAACCCAGGCCTCCTTTGGAGCCCTCTATTTCTCTGAGTGTTAGCAACACACTCCAGGTGTATAGGCTAATTCCTCTCCATGTCTAGTCCACCAAGTCCTAATCGCTATCGCCCTGTAGCATCACTTGGGTATTGTGCCTTTCTTCTGGTCCTGCCACAGTCCCTCCGTGCAGAGCTCATCAGCCGCACTGACAGCCTGGGCTCTTGCTCTCTGTCTCTTTACCAAACCACATTCCAAGATCCTGGTTCAAAGCTTACCTGGACTCCAGTGTGACCATTTATTATCCATTCACCTTAGGCAGCATACTTAACTTCTATGAACGTATTTTTGTTGTTGTTGTTTTCATCTCTCAAGTATGAACAGTAACAAATATCTTGAATTCTTGTTTGGGGGATTAAGGCGATAATGAATGCCAAGTGCCAAACACAGCGCCTGGCATATAATAGGTGTTATGCCGTACCACCCTCCACCTCCGTTCTTTCAACATGGATTTCTTTCTTTTGCAGAAATACAACAAGCTTCTTCTTGCTGTTTGTCCCCAGAGGTCCTTTTTTCTTTTAGCTCAGATTTCACCTTCTCTGCTTACAATCCAAAACACCCTTGCCTAGCTCTGTCCCCATCACTGTCAGCACCTCACACTCATATTTTTGCCTTTTTAATCTCTTTATCTCTTTGACATTGTCTTTCATTTATTTGTCTAACTGCTTTTTTATGTGTCCCTTTTCCCACTTCTGCACTACAATTAAGCTCTCTAAAAGTAGGAGATGTGTCTGTTGTCTTTCCTGCTACAGCCCAGGATGGATGAGTGAGCCTCATCCATCCTGGGCTGTGATCAGAACGCAGGCTTCAATACACAGAGGCGCCAAGCCCTGAAGCCACTCGGAATACACAGCAGCTGTAGCAGGAAGTGTTGGAGATAAGGGGGATGAGAACCTACCTTGATAGGCTGTTGTGTGTTATACCTAGAAGAATCATCCTAGGAGTTATATAAGGAAAGACCCGAGTGACTTAATACAATTAAATTTTTCTTTTTGTTGGGACCAGACAGACTTTCTTTTGGCACTTTCTTATGGCCCTCCCATTCAAGGCTCAGGCTTCAGCCTGCCTTGTCCATTACCAAGACCTTAATCCCTGTTTGTAATCCTGCTTCAGGCCATTTAAATTTTTGAGAAGGACCACAGATGACACCTTGCTACAGGCTTGTCCTCCTGGCCTCTGCCTTTCCCTAGCCTGCTTCCCCAGGTCATTCTTCCCTCCCTGTCTGTGTGACCCTAACAAAGCTTGTGTCATCACTTTGTCATTTTTTTCTCCCATTCGTGGGTCAAAGAGTAAACACTTGCTTTGTGCACCGTGTGAGACTCTTTCATTTCAGGTCTAGTGTATTAAACCAGAGTGAGAATAGCATATGGATCCAACCCACTGTAGAAGCAAAAGCTGTGGTCTCCACGTCTGCATTACCTCCCCTCCCACCCCGCTCTTCAGATTTCCCTGCTGCTGCGTCTGCCTAGTCTACCACCACGTGTGCGTGTCACGTTGCTGATGAGAAATGTTCAGTGCTTCCCCACCTGCTGTGGGATAAGCTTGAACTTCTTAGCCTGACATCCAAGGCTTGTCCAGCCTGAACTGCTGCTTAGTTGCTGATCACGATTCCTAAGGGAACACTTTGCCCTGCTTTACCCAGGCCCGCCAGATGTGTCTGCTAGGTTTTGTCACAGCCACATCCCCGCCCAGAATGACCCCCCTGCTCCTTCGTACATACCCGAGGCTGAGCTGCACTGCTGCACTTCAGTTCACAAGTCAAGTCCTGGGTGCTCCCGGGAACTTCTCCAACTATTCCAGTTACAACTTACCACTCCCGCCCCTCCAACTCTCTTCTGCTCTACCCCTCTCTTGGCGGGTGGCTTCTGCCTTTTCTTGTGCTGCTCATCTCTAGGGGAGTATATTGGGCCCCAACCCTTGGCGCAAAAGTCCCCTAAGGAAAAGGATTTTGTTTTCTTCCCTTTTAAAATTTTAATGTTGGACATTCAGCAACTGTTGCCAGTTATTGCTGAAGAGGATAATGATATTTGCTATTTTTCTGGGTATTGTCTTCTATACATTGTCCTGGATGTTTTATATGTATTATCTCATTAATTCTACAACCATCCTGTGACAGAAAACATGTATTTTACAAGAGAAAATGGAATTTTATTTTATTCATCTAGTAGTTGATGAAGGTCTGTTGGATCTTAAAGCCTGTGCTCTTTCCGCTATCCTCTGAGGATGGCCCAAAGTCGTATGCGTTTGAAATTTGGGAATAGATATCAGAAAAGGAGAATGAGATTTCTCATGTCATCTGAGTACTTTAGAACTGGTTACCAAAGAAAGAGTACAGTGAAGAAGGGGAAAGGCTCAAAGCCTGTCGGCGAGACCAGTGCACATAAACTACTTCTTTGTGTAAAACTGTTTTAAATTTTTATTTTTCCATGAGAAGATGGAGGGGCAGCCAATTCAGTTGAATCAGGTAATGGGAAACATTGACAAATAGATAAGAAAATATCATTGATAATATCAGAATTGTATTTTAGCCAGTGGTTTTCAAGATTCTCTTTAAGCTCTTTTGATTAGAGATGTTAACAAGAAAAAAAACTATTGTGTTTCCAATCCCACTACTGGACATCTACCCAAAGGAAAAGAACTCATTTTATCAAAAAGACACCTGCACGTGCATGTTTATCGCAGCACAGTTCACAATCACAAAGATGTGGAATCAACCTAAGTGCCCATCAGTTCATGAGTGGATAAAGACAATGTGGTGTATATATACACCATGGAGTACTACTCAGCCATGAAAAGGAATGAAATAATGTCTTTTGCAGCAATCTGGATGGAACTGGAGACCATTATCCTAAGTGAAGCATCTCAGGAATGGAAAAACAAACACTACATATACTCTTTCATAATTGGGAGCTAAACGATGGGCACACGTGGGCACAAAGAGATGTAAAGGACATTGGAAAACAAGAAGGGGGGAGGGTGGCAGGGGTCATAACTTACTTGTCAGGTATAATGAACACTATTCTGGTGATGGGCACACTAAAAGCCCCAACTTAAGCATTATACAAGGTATCCATGTAACAAAAACATTTGTACCCCCTTAATATTTTGAAATTAAGAAAAAAAGAAAACTATTGTGTTTTGACTCCATGTGTTTTCTTCTATGCTTTCTTAGAGTCAGCTTGTTAGTGGAAGGAACATTGGCTTCAGAGCAAGTCAAATGTGGTTTTAGCTTTATATTGAATGCAAGAGGAGAGGGACATGAGTGTAATTTCTAAAAATATTGCTGGAAAACTTCAGCAATAAAATCCCAACCTTTATATTTGCCTTTAACATCCAACAGGTTTTTTTTATACACACACACACACACACACACACATGCACACTTATCCTTCTATATTCTTTTTTTGTGCTTTTTACAAAGGTTTATATTCTTCTTTGTTCACCCAAATTATTGACCTGGGTCATTCACTTATGTCTTAAGTAAAAACCCCATATAAACTTAATGATAACAGTCAATGCTTGGTATGCATTTTTTGGTACACATTATAATTTGCTATAATTTAATTATTGCTATCATTACTAAACAAAGTTCTAATAAGCAGACATCAGGATCACAGGACCACTAAGCCCTAAGAATATCTTGATGTCAACTTTTGATGCAACATTGTATGACAGGAAGCACCAGGATAGAATTCTCAGAAATTTGGGACAAGCAATTTTACCCTCCCAGGGCCTAGATTCCAAGAAATAAAATTAGGGGATTATACTAGATGGTTTTTAAGGTTCTTTTCAGCTTAAAATTCTTTCGAATCTATGACTTTATGTCTACTTCTTGCCTCATTAATCTCTCCTGCAAAAGAAACCTTAATGTCTGGCAACATCTGACGAAATAGAAAGAACATGTTTATAAGAATTGGAAAGACTGTTGGAATGAAGTGGGTATTTCCTTCCCTCTGTGTTAAAGACAGCAGTGTCTTGAATATCAGGGAATGAACAAGATGCATCAAAAGGTCTCACTAGTCCTATGTGATTCAGAAGTTAAAGAAACAAACCAACCTGGGTAATAGGATTTTACCTGCCCATTCGTGATGAAGAGTGAGTTAAAATTGGGGTGATGGCTGCCTCAGAGTTTTTGTAACTTGAAATAACAGAAAACAATCTTATTATCATAATATGACTAGTAAAGTACACATTTATTGCATGCTTTCTATATGTACGGCATTCTGTCCAGGACTGACTTAATATTAAGTCAGTATTGCAGTGTTACCCCCATTTTTCAGGTAAGAAAACTGAGGTTTACTGAGATGTGACTTCCCCACAATCAGAGTGAGTTGTGGAGCCATGATCCAATTGTATCTCTTTGACCACTAATCCTGGGCCCTTTACGTTTGCCGTGCTCTTGTTTATACCAAATTTTCTGCCTGGAGTTTTTTATTTACAGGTTCAAGTTCTAGCACTCTGTTTCTGTTGTTAGCTGTGTATAGTGTGGGTGCTGAAACTCACTACCAGATCTTTTCTGGTGTTATGACTTAATTAAATGTTGAATAATAATGAAGGCACACTTCTGCAGGAAGTGTGAAAACACTGTTTACACCTGACAAAATCAACTCACTGTTGTGTCTATCAAGGTACAAGAATGCAAATTGTAAAGTGCTAGACAAAGGCATTTTCTATCATCTTCTCATTCTTAAAATTAGGGATGGAACAATACCGATACAGTGAAATGAATATTTTTGCAATTGGACTTTTCCTTCCTGAAATACTCACGGAGCAAGCTGATTCCCATCCTTTCAATAATGCCTTTTTAAAAGATTCTAATATGGTAATACTGTATGCAATATTAGGATCTTAAAATATTTGAAAGATTTTTTCAATACTGCTTTTTTTTAGAGATTGTTATATTATATGGAAAATATTCTAATTTGTGGAAAATCAAATGACACAGTATTTTAAAATACAGACATCTTTAGATTGCTGCTACATATTACTGCCTCAGAGATGTTGAGAGCCCATTACATGTTCAGTTTCTTATAACCGAGTTGTAATTCCAGTTTCAAAATGATTCTTTTATTCTAGGTTTTAAAATGATTTTGAACCAGAGTTCAAGTGGTGATATTTTCTTTTCTCTACTGATTTATCTTCCTAGAGCCATGCTGTTCAATATGGTAGTCACTGAAGGCATGTGGCTATTTAAATTAAAATAAAATAGATTGACAATAGATAAAACTAAAAATTCAGTTCCTTAGTCATAATAGCCCCATTTCAAATGTTTGGTAACCACATGTTGCTAGGGACAACCAGGCTGGAAAGCCTGAATACAGAGTATTTTCATCACTGCAGATCATCACTGTTGAACAGCGATGATCTAGGATCATTTTAATGATCTGCTTTTAATAATGGGTTAAAACAGTATGAATTGAGTTATTACCATAAAAGGCAGGCAGATCTGATAGCTAGAAGTGGTTCTGGTATGCTTAGTGTGCTTTGGAAGCTCTGGGAGGACTACATACTATGTTTGCTCTAGTATCTGTGACAGTGTCGGCCACTGTAATTTCACCTTGTTTCAGAATCTATATGCTAACTAATTATCGTTTTATTAAAATCACTTTGATTTGTGCCCAAAGGTTTTTAGATTGTTTGTGTGTTTAAGTTCTTTTGGAGAAAGACAACTGGAGATTTGTCCTAAGACCTACACGGGATTAAGGCCACAGGGAGTTTACAGTCTGTCTGTGCTTGTTGTCTAAGTTCCTTGAGGCAAAGAAAAACCGAAGGATCCTGTGTTTTCGACAGCTTTTGATGTATCATCCAAGTTTTGAATAATTTGCTTAACTGGAGATATTTTGCACAGTGAATAAAATTTCTTTGGTATGAAATTTAATCCTCATAGTATCTTCAGAATAATTTTAACACTTGCCAGATCTCTCTATCTACAACCCAGCTCTGGGTAGGTGTCCAAATGCCTTAACTTGTTGGAAAAACTCTACTCTGCATTGCTGATTTGTTATCCCTAGTAACAGCTAGGAAGTATAGAAAATACATGTGTTTAAAAAAAGATGTGGAAGATGATTGGTTTTAGTGTTTCTCTTGCTCTTGCTACCTCCAAGCATACAATATTTCACCAGTTTTCTCTCCTAATTCTTATGTTTCTCATTCATTGATGAATAAGTAGAGCAGTGTTTAAAAGACAATTTTACAGACTGCACCATTAGCTCAATGGTAATAAGAAATGACTGGACAGGGCACACCACCCAGGGCTTATATGAAATTGAATATGAATTTGGAGAACAATTTTGTTTTCCACTAGCTCTGGTTGTTCTTTAAAATCTTTTGTGATTATACATTTCTTCACTTAAAATTGTTCGCTATGTGTGTAAGTTTTAATATGAAGCTTTTTCTTAGTTAAGATGTTATGATTCTGTCCTTTTTTTTCTTTCTGACCAGATCTCACGCATATTATAAGCATGAAGAAATTGTCACTCACCTCATAGGCCCTGGCGTGCCCCTTCCTTAAATAGATCTATTTATAGCAAAGACAGAAACAGGAGTGAGTGGGTGGGTTGGTGCCTCCACTGATATAATCTTGCCTTCCTGTGTTTGGGAACTTACAAAGGATGACAGGTGTTTATCATCCTTCCACATTCTATCCAATCCAAACCTGGTTGGGCTAAAACTTAGGAAGCTTCTGCAGTTAATCAAGAGTGCATGCCAAGGAGTCAATATAGCAGATGGTCTTCACAACATTTTCTATCCTAAAAGTTTTCTGCTTACATTATAACCTTACTTGCTGCAGTTGCCATCCTGAAATTGGCTCTCTTGAAAGTGGCAAAGTATTTAGGTTACATTTAGTTTATAGGCCAGTTTGGTTTTAAATAACTCAAAGAATTTGGTTAGTACAATAATCTCTATTCACCTCTCTCTTTTTGTAAAGGGTTTACCAAGACTTGAATAGCAACTGAGAAACACTTCCTGAATAAAGGAGAGGAAAATGTTTATTTTGCAATATGGTGGTCTTTTAAAATTTGTTTATTTTGCTTGGAAGCTCAGAACAGAACAGAAATGTAAAATGAGAGACGCTGGGTTTCAATGTAGCAGTTGGTCCATAGTTAATCTGAAATGCTTTCTTAATGTAAGGATTTATGGGAGTGAATGAAGGGGGGCAAGGAAAATACTGAGTATATGTTATTATAATAACACTGTCGAAGTTCTAGATACTTCTCATTCTGTGGAAAAGGAAGCTGTGAGTATATATGGGGAAAAAAGGAGGTTGTGCAAAGTTTGATTTTCTTTGTTCTTAGTTCCCTGTTATTATGATTTTGGAGAAAATGGTATATATTTCTATTTTCTATTTTCTATTTCACTTGATTTTCCAATCTTTCATATTTGGCCAGCTACTTTCTGAGAACATATTGTACACATGTTCTGATGCTGTTTGAAGGCCCTCTGAGAGACAAGAGTTGATTGAAAGCTCTCAGTTCTACTGAAGTGAGTGGCCAAAGAGCTGGAACTGAACAGCTGCCGTACACCCATTGAACTTTTGTCATTTATAAATTATTTTCCATGCCATCTGGAGCAAGAATGGTGCCATGGTTTAGAGAAACTCTTTGTGGGGTGCATTCATATCCAGTGCATCTATAGCTTGCTTGTTACCACATTCAACTGAAATTTAAAAATCTTTATTTGCTTGGAGGCTTAAGGCTGTGAATAAATATGAGTGATTTCTTTATACGTCATAGGAAAGACACTACCTCTACCTCTGCCAACATTTTTCCCTCCCTCTCTCCTTTCCAGTGACTACATCCTGCCTGCTTTTAGCTCCAGTGGAAAATACATTAATCCCAGAGTCTCCATGAGGTTTTCTGTTTGATGACATAATCAGAAAATCCTCCTCACATTGCCCTTGGGGTTGCTGTCTGGATGTTATGTCTTGGTGGGCGTAACTCAGCCATCAAAAAAAAAAAAAAAAAAAATCAGCACAGGCCATAAACTCAGGCCCTGAAATGCATTAGTATAATGTTAAAAGAAATAAGGCTGTAGGCATGTCTGTAGCACTGATAGGGAATTTCATTAATCTGCAGATTCTCATTGGCATCAGATGCATTGGCTGGTGACTCTGGTACATATGGCATGAGCTGCTGCAATGCCACTAGCAGGAGTTATTTGAACTGCTCCAGTGTAAGCTGTTAGACTACATCTTGTGGAAAAATACCACAAACCCTTGACTACCAGAGTTTGGTAGTGTTGATTTAAGTTAGTTCCTCCTCCACACCCCTTACCTTCCCCAGGCTTCCCAGGGGCAGCCTGTTTACCTAATGAGTTTTGCCTTTGGGGTGGATCACAGGAAGCTGGGAAAAAGAAAACTAGTGGGAAGAGTCAGAAATAGAAGGATGAGAATATAGTTTAAAATGAGAAAAGCCAAAGATGGCATCTGACATGTAAAGTGGTTTTAAAAGTTCTGAAGATAAGATGTTGTGAGGCAGAAACTTCAGTAGCTGTGAATATAGTTGGAAAGAAGAAACCTCGATATCAAAGTTGAACCAAGAATATGATATTTAGATGCCAAAGGGCATGTATGGTTTTACAAGTTTAGAAGTTGTTGGCATAGGAAATCGAGCATATGCTTAAACATGGGTTTCCTTTGCTATTTGGAGAAATTTTTATATTTTTTGTTTTGGTAGGCTGCCATACCCTCCATTTGGTTGTCTTGGATGGAATGTCTCTTGTCTTGGATCTTGGGAATCCAAGCTTGATTGGCACGTGATCAGGATGAGAAGGAACAGGCCCCTCTAGGGGGATTTACAAGTTCTAGAAGCAAGCTGCCTCCATGAGTCTCCCTCCTATTGTAGCACCACACTCCCTCCCGTCTATCTAACTCAGGGTGGGGGCTAGGGGATGAGAGGAAAGAGAGACAAGATGCTGCTCAATAGAGCTTCATTGGAAGTGAGCAAATGAGGAAGGAGAAGGCCTTAGCTCCAGCCAGTTGAAAGCCTGGAGAGGTACCACCATCTCTACCTTCTTGTATCAGAAATGTCTTTGGGTTTCCCATTTTGCATTCTAAGCAACTATACCCCTTTCATAGATGCTAGCCCTGTGGTTGGGGAGTCTGGACTAGTATAACACTAGGAAGAAAAAAGTTATATTCCATTATGGCTACTGTGAACATTTTTTTTTTGAAGTTTACAAGTGACTACTGATTAAACTCTAAAACTTGGGATTCTGAATTTCAGATTCTCTGAGCTGTTTTCTTGTGCAGTGCTACACTAGTTACATGACCATGCTGTGAGCATTTACTCTCAAAACAGGTTCGTTTAACCATCGCGTGTCTTATACTAGAATAATGCTACCCCGTGGTGGCAAAGGATCTTGAATGTCACATCTGATGGGTGAATCTCTTTTCCTAGGTGGGTTGTGACCAGCAGCGGGGAGACTATGATCTTTTTTATTCTAGATATATAATGCAGCTTGGTTGTAAATTTACCATCTCACAAATCATGATGAGCTGAGTGTTTCAGGACATCCTTGTGGACAAAAATGATACCAAATTGGGCACACTGGGACTCTATTTGAAGTTATTTCTCAGCTATTGCCCCTTCCTTCTGCTTGCCCAGATCTTTTTGAATGCTGCATCTGTAGTTGTTGCCTGTCCCAGGTTTTGGTCCAAATGTGAAGTCAGAAAACTTGATACTTGAGGTTAAATCCCAGCTCTACTATTTTCTGGCTTTGTCACATCAAACGAATAATTTAACTACAGTAAGTCTCAGTTTTCTCATTTGTAAAATGGAAAATGAAATGTTCTAACTCCCCTGTTGCATAGTTGTGAAGGTAAAGAGTAACAGTGCACGTAGAAGTGTTTGAGGAAAAATAAAATCCTAGTTTTTATTAAAACATTGACTGCCACACTAGAAAAAATTTTTTTTTCCTGTGGCCACAATGTTTTATTAAAACAAAACGATCCTTTCTAATTTGTTATTTTTTATTATTTTCTGTGCATGAATTATATGCACAGTTATATGCACAGTTATATGCACATTTTTTATTATTTTCTGTGCATGAGTTATAACACAATCCACGTTTTTAGGATTAAATCGTCAATATCAATTGTGACAATAAGAACATCAACAAGTAAGATTTTCACAAACCAACTGCAGTGTTTTGCTTCATGCGGCCCTGGGCTCAAAACTAGCGTGAGTTAAATACAACTCACATGGCAGTCAGTGTGTTAATCAGTCTGAAAACATGATAAATATTCTTTTTTTGGCTTCATCCAGGTCATTGATTAAACAAAAATGGTGAAGCAAAAGGACCAAGGACAAAACCCTGACCCTAGGGACCTTCCATAGAATGGCATTGATTGGATGTTGACAACATTTTGGTTCGTCTGCTTCAGTCTAAAAAACTACCCTAGCATTGAGCCCATATTTTTACTCTTGTTCTTTAAGTAGTCCTGAGAGCCCCTGTCTGATTCCTTACTCAAGTCCAAATATATCATATCCACAATATTTTCCTGATCTGCCAGGCTGCTGGCCTTGTCAGAGAAGGAAATGAGGTTTGTCTCATCCCTATTGAACTCACACTCTGTGTGGGTTCATAATTCATAATAGTTAAGTATGGACATAATAGTTAAGTAGACAAAATATATACTAGTTAAAATCCATGTAATGAGAAGACCTTAGCAATATATTCCTATATATTATAAATGCATTTGGAAATTCATTGTTGCTTTCAGTTCCCATATGAAAGCAACACCACCAATAATATAACAAGCCAATAGATCATTAAGGACATCATAATAATACAATTTTATTGTTGAAGAAAAGCTGGATGTTTTGGGGGAGGAATGTGCTAAAGAGCCTGAGAAAGTCTGTTAAATAAAATTTTTACTTTGCCTGATTAGTTTAATGTGGACATGAACAAATAATATAATTTAAAATGATTTGCTCTTAAGGTTTTGTTCCAAACAATAGTACTAATAAAATGGCTATTTAGTGAAGAACTCTTCTATGCCGTATATCAAAAGTTTTACATTTATTACCTTTTATAGTATAATTACTCTGCAAGGTAGGGGTTTGCAAATTTTGGAGCTGAGAAAACTGATACTCAGACATTTAGTAAAATGCTTACTAAGTGCCAAGCTGGAATTTGAATTTAGATCACCTGATGGCAGAACCTCACATTTTTCCATTACACCACAATGTAACTTTAAATGATGTTTTGCATTTGACTTTTAAATTCTCTACTTACTTAGAATTACGATGACCATGCTGAGTGACCTTTAACTTGGGCCATATCAGTGGGAATTGTTTTAATAAAGCTTTGTTTTATTAATAAGTTGAGTGATTGTGGAGTTGGACTGCTTTAAAAATTTTAGATTAAAGAAATTTACCAATGGAAAAAAGCTGTCTTTATCAATTGCTGGTCATAAGTGGAGATTTTGCTTTGTTTATTACAAATCAGTTAATGGCCCTTTTCTCTAACACACCATCCATCAATCAACACATAGAAGTTTCCATTGATAAGGATACCTCACCAAAGGAAATCGATTCTCCTTTGTCATTTTGACAGGAATTAGCTATAAAGGTGAGTTAATCCAGAATGCAACAGGTAAATACCTGCAGGCTAAGGCCAAAACCTAATTTTGTAAAATCAAAATTGTCATAAGAATATTTCACAGTCCATGGTAACAAAAAGCTTTGCTCCTCATTCCTTGGTAAGGATTAATTTGCCTTTCCAATATAAGAGTTTAAA
This sequence comes from Daubentonia madagascariensis, assembly GCA_023783475.1. Classification (NCBI taxonomy): domain Eukaryota; kingdom Metazoa; phylum Chordata; class Mammalia; order Primates; family Daubentoniidae; genus Daubentonia; species Daubentonia madagascariensis. The sequence goes on from JAKFHU010001672.1 coordinate 19,595,330, forward strand.
ACTACTTTTGTCTTTTCATTGTGACACTCTAGCCCCATTGCCAGATGCTGTAAAAAGGCTCAAGATAGTGTATGCTCTGTTTCCCAAGGCTTGGTTTGGAATTTAAACCATTTTAATAAGGAACTGTATAAGAAAATCTCATGTAATGCCTGAAAAATGTACAGTTGCAGATCTAGTGCGTGAGGCTGTTTGCTGGCTCTGGTACAGGATTTCTGTAAGAGTGGTCCAAAAGAATCTTTGGAAAGGAGAATTTTCATTAACACAGGCTGGTCAAAGGAATGTTTGAACCAGTAGGAGCACAATCAAACCAACAGCTCTATGCATACAGTATTACTAATAGCATGTGGTTAGAGGGCAACAGCCTCAGATGTTGCGTGTACAGAGTCTTATTTTAAAAGGTGATTGCTAACAGATGAATACTTACCATGATTATGGCCAAAATTAGTGCATGCTATTTCCATAATACTTATGGAAATTCATTTTTAAAGAAGTTTAAAAATTAAACATTGAATATCCTCTCTACTTAGCTGTGTGATACAAAGTATTCAGGAAAATTTATGCTTCTTCTATTTCATGTTTATCCCCAGGCTGAAAAATTTTAAACCATTTTTAGCCCCTTCCTTCGAGGATAGTGCCTAGCTTTTTGATTTATATTACTTAGATTATGTAGGTCAATTCCTTGACTAGAAATTCATCTAAATAAGGTTTACTTCTGAATCTTGGTGTTTAAATAGCTTTGGGGAAAATGTGCTTAACTAAATGGTTTTTCTTAAAGTGAGGCAGTAAGCATTGAGTGTTTGTTTTCTCATTAAAATTTTTTTTCAATATTTTATCATCCTTTTTAGAAATATAAAAGTAGTTTTCTATGCTTGTTTCTCCTGTAGTGTATTTGGAAACCTTTAGAAAAAAAGGTGTACATATTGTATATAACCTTTAGATACAATAATATAAACCTTAATGTTGGACAGTCTCTTTTCTGGACATTTCTTAAATAAATATTAAATACCAGCTCATTTTAATTTGCTATAGGATAAGGTTTAAACTCCTTTTTTGATCTCTTGATATTCTCTTTATAATTGATTCCTAGAAGTAAAGTAAAAGACTAGTGTTTGGTTTAGAAGTTGTATAGGATGTTTAAGAAAATGATACAACTCTAAGATATGATTATACTATTTTCAGCCTCTTTTAGTCAACATTTGGGTAAAAAAACAATACTTGTGTTCATAAAAATAAATTTTTTGTCCATTTTCCCATGAGTAGTAATCAAAATTTTACCTAATTATTTAATAAAATATTCTTTTAGCTTTCTTCTACTCACTTGAGCAATTCTATAAATGAGTGATTTTTTTTTCTGAGAGAGGGTCTTGCTATGTTGCCCAGGCTGGAGTGCAGTGGCTGTTTACAGGTGATCACAGCACACTATAGCCTCAGATGCCTAGGCTCAAGTGGTCCTCCTGCCTCAGCCTCCCAAGTGGCTGGGGCTACAGGTGTGCACCTGGCTTTGATATTTTGAATCAACTTAGCTATAGTGAATATAGCTATAGTAATTTATGCTTTTATTAACTTTATTATTTTAATTCCAAATGTAAAGCCATATCCTAAGCCATTAAACAAGTCTCTATCATTTAAAAGGGATTGAAATCATACAAAGTATGTTTTCTGACAATAGCAAAATTAAATTAGAATTTAATAACAGAAAGCCATCAAGAAAATCCCCCACATTTGGAAATTGAACCACACACTTCTAAATAACCCATAGGGCAAAGAAGAAATCAAAAGGGAAATTAGAATACATTTTGAAATGATGATAATGTATATCCAAATATCTCAAAATCTGTGGGAGATGCAGCCTAAACACTGCTTAGAGGGAAATTTATTGGTCCTTTAAATGGTTCTGTTAAGAAATAAAAAAACTAAGGTTTTAGAAACATACAAACACAGTTGGTAAAACTATCAAGAAATGCTAGATGAAAGTCAGAAGAGTGGTTGCCCTTGAGGGAAAAGGGAATGTGATTTGGGAGGAACCCACAGAGGGGCTGCAAATGTTTGATTTCTTTAACTGACACGTTATATTGGCGTTTGTTATGGGCCGAATTGTGGCCCTCTAAAATTTATATGTCGAGGTCTGAAACCCTAGTACCTCAGACTGTGACTATATTTGGAGATATGTCCTATAAAGAGGTGATTAAGATAAAATGAGGCTATGGGGATGGGCCCTAATCCAAGGTGACTGGTGTCCACATAAAAGAGGAAAAGACACCAGGGATGCTTGTGCACAGAGGGACCACCCTGTGAATGGGCAGTAAGGGGGTGGCCATCTACAAGGTAAGGAGAGAGGCCTCAGGAGAAACTCACCCTGCTGTCACCTTGATCTTGGACTTGCAGCCTCCAGAACCATGAGAGAATAAATTTCTGCTGTTTCAGCCATGCAGTCTGTGGTATTTTGTTACGGCAACCCTAGCAAACTAATACTGTATGTATAATTTAAAAGAAGGTCTTTATCATTACACGTGTTGTAAATAAATATGTTTGTATCTACTCACTGTTTTATGAGTCAGTTGCAAATGAATAATAAATGGATAATGTCCTACTGAGCCACAGTGTTGCCCTTCTGTGTCAGAGCATGTTAATGGCATTTTCGGGACTCCAGTTTTAATGTTTAAACTATGGGAGTAGCTGCATGTAAATATTTAAAATGTGACAGTGCATCGCTTGCAATTTTATACCTCATAGTTGTCAGGTTAAATGAGAAAAACCTAGGTAAAGCCCTTATCACATGTGCCTGGCACAATACGTGTTAGCTGTTATTATTACTACTACTATCTTTATTATGCTTATTTCATGGCAGTTTACTTTTCTTGAAAAGTACAGGCTCTGAAATGAATCTCACATAATAGACCTTGGGAAAAGGATGTTGAGTTAAATTTCTTGAGAATGTAGCTGTTTCCTGCTGGCCTGAGGTTAAAACATTCTAGAATGAGATTGTGAGCATCCTCCGAGGGACAGACACAGCCCTGCTCCGCCTCCAGCTGGAACACCGCTCTCCGCCTTTTGGGATTGGGCAGAGGTGGCACTGGATAATGAGAGACAAATTTGTCATTCCAGGGCTACTTCTGCTTTTAGGACCACATCTGTGCTTTTTCCTGGGGATGGTAGAAAAGGGAGAGAAGGGAGAGGCTGGTGGGCTGGTGCTTTTGAGCTACTTAGACCTAACTTTGTGGACTTGAGTGGCACACAGGCCGTGTGTGTGTGTGTGTGTGTGTGTGTGTACGTGCATGTCCGTGTATACTAACATCAGGCATATGTCTATTGTTATTTGCTTTGGGAATGACATTAATAGCAAAATTGCTACTAAAGAAGGGATGAAGAGTCTACGTGAGTGCCCTGCTATTACTGAACAATGGGAATCAAGCAATTTCTCTCTAAAAACTCTGCCCCTAAATCTCTCTCTCTCTAACTCTCCTTTCCTTCTTCCTCTCTGCCTTTCTTTTCCTCTCCCCCCCCCCCCCGCCCCAAGTCTGCCATGGTACCTGGTATTCTAGAGTTAGGAATTTGCTCTTTGGATTAAAGACACTGTGGCCCCTTCGAAGAAGTTCCTTTTAAATGAGGAATGTTTTTGGAAGGTAAGACATGGCTGTCTCTGGGAGAGACTGACACATTAAATTGCTTTTGCGTATGGTAGCTTGGTCTCAGAGCAGAGAGGGAGGAGTGTTTTTGGAGAAGTGTCCATTATTGGGGCTCTGTAGTCCTCATTCCATAGCATCTTCTCTCGGGGACTTCTCTTATCTACTAGAGCATCTTAACTTCATGTTTTTATTTTGATAACAATAATAAACTGATATAAACACCTTCTGAGTCATCTGAATGATAATTTCGTAACAAGGTCATCCCATGAAACTTCAGCACCTATGTTTACATTTGTGTCTGCCCCTCAGTGTTTGTTTCTGGCTAATGATTGATTTGTCAATGATGGATTTCAACCAGGATTAGGCTGGACGATGTCATTTCTGATATAGGTCTAATAGAAAAAGTGGCCAGAGAACTGAGCCATCCTGCTGCCTAGAGCAAGGCAAGCACTCCTAGCTCACATGAATTTTGGCTGGGGTCTCAGTGCCGTAATCACACTGCAAGTGACAAATTAGTGGTAGCAAAACCTCTTCTGTCACATTCAATTAATACTGTTAAATTGTGTTGGTTTTGTAACTTTTCTTGAATTTTTTCTTATAAATTTATCTTGGTTTTATAGTTGTATAAAAGTTACAAGCTTGAGTTTACTCCTACTTGTGTTTGTGTACAAATTTTGAAAACGTAAAATAATTTAAGCCATTAGTAGGAGTGTGGGTAAACTTTTGTAGATTACTCAAGTTTAAGAAATGACGGTCTGGTGCATAGCAGAGAATGTCAGGCCTCGACAAGTGTTGTAACGAGGGATGGGGAAGGGGGGGACAGGAAGGAGGTCAGGATGACAGTGTTGGGTGCTTGGGGATGAAGAGGGTGGTTATTTTGTAGGTGTCTGGGATGAATAAAGGGGACCTAAAAAAGGATTTCAGAAGGCCCTCACCCCAAACGTGATTGACTTCACAATTTGGCCTATAGCTGGCTCTCTCAGTAAGTTATATATAATTGAGGAAATACCTGACATCTCTCTTCTGGATTGCTTTCTAAAACAGATGCATTTCTAAAGTGAGTCATTATGAAAATTGAGGTCAGTGACCTCTGCAAAGCAAGGTGAAGTGGTATCAGACCCTTTTCATTTAGCCCACAGGTCAACAGTGGGGTCTTTTGCTTGCACAGTGAGTGTGCAACAGCTAGACAGGAAGGTGGAGTGGCCAGGCAGGTGGTCAAAGAGAACTGACCCTCATTCCTCGTATATTTGGTGGGACCTCATGCTAATGCTGGATTTGTGCTTAAACGCTATTGGGATAAAACTGTCTTTGTGTCCTCTGTAGTTCTTTATTAACAAATCCCACTTTTAGATGGATTCAGAGATGAACTAGCTTTATATCAAATTCAGAGAAAGGAATTATGTCCCCAAAGTTCTTCTGTGGTTGACACTTATTTGCAAGAAAGAAACTTGAGCTAAATGACCTTAAAGTCTCTTTTTAAGAGATTTTAATTTAATGGAAATATAACTCTAAGTCTAAATAAAAATGCCAAGGTCTTTTGAAAATAAACACAGGTTGGAAAGTTAACATATCGGTGATTATCTCTATGAAACATTACTACATAGAAATAACAATGACAGCATGAAATAAAGCATGGGATTTTATGATATCTGGGCCCTTAGGCACGTTAGCATACAGTAAGTCTTCACTTAATGTTCCAATAGGTTGTTGTAAACTGCAACTTAAAGCAAAATGACTATAACAAAACCAATTTGACTATAGGCTAATTGATAGAAATAAGTTAAGCTCCTATGACATATTTCTGGTCACAAAAACATCACCAAACTTCTAAATAAAATACTTCTAATATTAAACATTGGAATAAATGTGAGCTATACATTTATCTAAGAAAGATTCTTAAAAACAAGTAAGAGAATTATTTACCTGCTTATTCCAGTTCAGGGCCTCTCCCAGCAGCTCAGGACACCAGGTGGGAACGAGCTCTGGACAGGACACTGTTGCATTGCATGGCACACTCACATACACCCATACTCACTCACACTGGGACCATATAGACACGCCAATTTGTGAGCTACTTTGGGATATGAAAGGAAACCAGAGGACCCAGAGGAAACCCACACAGACATGGGGAGAACATGCAAACTCCACACAGACAGTGGCCCTGGCAGGGAATCAATTTTTTTTGCTCATCATTATAACAAAACGACATTGAGCAAAACAACATTATTCCAGGATGTACGGCACTAGGCAAACACTTACCTGAAAAATTCAGGCACTTTTATGGTAATAAATATGTGTTAATCAAATCAAAATAAAATCTCTCAGAATGCCATTTGCTTAAATAATACAGTTACCACTGGATTTCATTATAGAAGATGTAAAATTACTTATGTTTCTATGTATGTGCATAAATATCTATATTTCCTTACACATATCATTACATATATGAGAAGCATTTTATATGTTTATATATTTTATATATTACACAGATAATGGGAAAATTTTCAATATATGCTATAATACAAAACTGTTTTCATTTTGCATATTTGCCAATTAATCCATTTTGTCCCTATACCACAGTGAGTGGAAATCCCGTCTTTCCATCTTCAGAGAGGAAGGAGAGCAGGTTCTCATGTTGAGCGCTGAATTCAACAAACTGATTTGAACCAGGATCTGGTTTGCGGTTTATACTCTGTCACTTCCACTTTGTATCATCGTCAAACACGAAAAACCAATCCTTCTCAAAGCACAAGAGTGGGGGGGGGAAGGACAAAAGGGGAAAATGGCACTTGATTTTAGAAAGTAACAATATTGAAAATTTATATGTTAAATTAGCTGCCACAAAATTAAGTCAGTCTCATGAGAAGGTAAAAAGAAAAGATGTCTTAGAAGACATGAGCGAAGCGGGAGATCCAAAAGTAAAACCGGGAAGAAGCGTTGCACGTGAAGTGCAGGAAAAGACTAAGGCACTGGAAAGAAAGAACAAATAATAGCTGGAAACGTTAGCAAGTAGGATGGAGTTGCAGATCTTTCCTTAAATGACACCTTTAAAGACTTCGATAAGATTGAATTTACATTTATTTGATAACGAAAGAACTTCGGAATGTGTTGTTATTTGAAGAGTTTTTTAGCTGTTATAAGCTAAAAATGTGTGCTCTCCTCTTTTTTCCATAAAGCGTTCATTAACGTGTCAGAGGAAATGAAAGAATGATTAAAGCCTAGATTTTTCTTTTGCCACTTTTCCCCTTGATCCAGGAAAGAGAGGAAAATGATGTTTTTCATGTTCAAAGTGATTCTGCGTAGAACGACCTGTTCGTATCGTACATACTGCTAAAACCACGTGCAGGTAAAATGTAAAGACGTGCCAATGAATGACAATATAACACCCACGTGTGACTTCCGCAGATATGCCGATATCAGAATGACAACTTAGATTGCTTCCTGGATTTCCTAGTGATGATGGTCCCTTGTCTGCAGTTGTAATTTTACCACCTCTGCAGGCAGTAGGCAGGACGCAGGGCCTGCTGGTATTCGTGAGTTATGAACTCCCACAGCAAGCCTTTTCTGTTCCTCTTGTGATGAGAAATTTACATAACAGCACAGAATAACATTGAAGGGAGTCTGATGGAGGTTTGTACGTGGGCTAATTTATGGTTTGCAGACATGGTTTCAGGATCTGTCTTACTTAGGTCACAGGAATGGAATGATGTTAACATGTATCCTGTGCCTTCTGTGTGCTAGGCCATGTTGAAAGAACTTCACGGGTATTGGAACTTCATAGCAACACAACGGAGGAGATATTACTTTATTCCCATTTGTCAGATGAGGAAACTGTGAGTGAAGCTCAGAGAAGAAATTTGCCCCAAGTCACATACCTGGTAGGAAATAGAGCCAGGATTTGAACCTAGGCAACTTGCTCCAGGATTTTTAATTAGTCCTCTTTACTGCCTCACAAGGACAGGTTGGGACTCTCCTGAATCTATGCCACAGAACAGTAATTCTGGTTATGGAAGCACATAATTGAACTGCTTTTATAGTATTTCAGCCATTATATAATGGTATATTGGTTGTTCTTTTCATCTGGAAAATCTAAAACTTGACTATTGTGCTAGCCATTATCATATCTGAACAGTTTTTCAGATATCATACTGGTAAATATGTATTGTATTCTATCCATTATATTATCCACTTACTTCGAAGGCTGGAATTCTAGGTGAATACTCTGTACCTTCAGGTATCTGAGATCTTTCTTGGTTTGATTTAGCCAATATCAGATAATGCAAGGTATGAGCTTATTTCCTCCGTAGGAAATATGTAACCTGTCATATAGTTGCTATCATGTAGGCAAGTGTCATCTGAGGCTCCCCAAAAGATTCACATGGATATACTGGAGAGGGAATAAAATAAGACTTGTGTATATATTACATAGACATATCTGAAGTTATGATTTTTAACAGAGTAGACAGTAAGGAATGTACCCTGTGATTGCAGAAGGTATGGAAATTCCAATGCTTCTTTAAAGGTTTGAGCATGTTGCCTGCCACATCTATGTACATTAAGTCATTCTTAAGGTATTCCTTTGAGATTCTGATTTGGAGATCTGAGTTGATTGTACTCTTTAGAGATTACTAAACCAGGCCAGACAATTTTCCAGAGAATAAAAATGTGTACCCCGTTCTTAAGTTTTTGAGTCATTCTAGTGTCAGTTGGTTATTTAATGCTGTGTATTAGATATTGTAGTAAAAACTAAGAGCCTAGAGTGAGTTCTCAGCTAGTCCTTGGGTAGTTGGGAGACCAGACATACATCCAGCAAATGTGGACTTACAATACAGGTAGCAGGTGAGCACCAAACAAGTACCATTTTATTTGTGGTGGCCTATTCAGGGGAAAGGAAAGATGCCATTATGTGAAAGAGTCTCATAGGAAATGGGATTTTTATCTCAAGCATTGAGGGATTAAATTGAACAGAATGATTGAAGGTAGAAATTCTAGCACAGGGAGTGGTATGAATAAAACAGTGGAGCAAATGTCTGTTTAGGACACGGGGAGGAGATGAACTTGACTGGAGGAGAGGTTTTCTGTAGGAGAGACTGGAAAGTAAGATCTGCAGTGCACATTAGAATTGTGAAAGTATGTTGTTGAATGATTAACGGTAATTTGGGGTCAGATTGTTAAGTCTTAAACGCTAAGCTCAGGAGTATAGAGCAACATTTCCCAAACTGTGTTTTCTGCAGCCCAGGTATCCCATGGAGTAATTTGTGAAAATGCATCCCACAGTCACATAAGTGTAGGCAACATGATAGGTCACGAAGTTCCTAAGGACTTCTCAGAGTCTTGAATTAGCTAATATTTACCGTGCATTGCCACAGAGGTAGAATCATAGCACGCCATGTCTCTTGCACTTTGAGCACAGAATTCCCATGGACAGCTACCCCGGATGCTAGTTTTCTGTGTAATGCTGTTTGAAAGATACTGGTTCACACTGTTCTGTGTAGAGTGAGGCATTAATAAACATGGTAGAAAAAGGCAACAATAAGAAGAAAGTATGATTTAAAAAAAATATTTATACTACTTAAGTCTGCCTGCAGGTTTTTTTTTTTAATTCCTGCAGTCATAGATCTAAGCAGCAAAGATTTTAAAAGTACAGAGAAGTCCTAAAATTTCATGCCGTCCCAAAGTCACTGATAGCAACCAATTCAAAGGTTTATTATTTATTTATTTTAATGCTGAGCTTCTGGCTTCTGTTGGTATCATTGACACTGAGTTTGAAAGTCTTTTTCCTTGTTGATCTTATTTATCCAGCTATAATACATTAGTATGCTGCTTATCTTAACGGTAATTCCTTTTGAGCATTAGTACTGTTAGAGGTGTATGCCAGGGACAGAGCAGTGTGGCCACCCGTATTCCCTGTAACATTCTCCACACCACCATGGTGTTGAAGGAAGGATTCACTAGGACCTTATGTAGCGATAAGGGCATGGTAGGGGTGAGTCAGGGTTCAGTTTCTCCAGCAGCTGTTGCTAAAGCTTTTAATGCTGTTTCTAGTACCCTGCTCCTAAAAACCCCACTCTGATGATTTGGCCTAGTAGAACCATGTGGCAAACCTAATACTTGTGTTCTATGTTGTCAACCTCTGGATTATCACAGGATCATGGGCGATTGACTCCAAAAATTATTTCTTTTTCTACTCATATCTGAAAGAGAATCATATGGAAAGAGAATCACATGGAAAATATAATTTCCTCAATAAATCCTTGGTTGCTTTCTTCTCTGCCTTTTAATAGCTATGTTTAGAAGCATTTTTTTTACCTCTGAGTTTTGAAGTAAGGTGGCACATAAGTATGTCTTAGATAAAAATTAGCCAAATAAGAACATTGGATCCAGAGAAATGTTAGGAGAATCAATAATGCAATTAACTGGTTGTTAGTTGTGGAGGCCTTCAGTTAAAATCTACTCTGCACAAATATGGGTTGAAACATCAAGTTTTATTGAAAGTTGTCATGCTTACCAAGGATCATGTGCCAGATGCTTGTATAATTCTTTTTTTAAGTCAGATTTAGACTGAAATTAGGGGAAGTAGACAAAAACTTAGGACAGTAAAGTGCAAAATAAATCCTGGAGTTATCATAAAAGCAATTCTGTATTTAGTCCAAACTAAATACAGGTCGATAAATGTGTGTCTTTTAGGAGACTGGCTTTAAAAAAAAAAGTTGTTCAGTAGTGGATGCTTCCAACTTTTCTTTTAGTATAACTCATTCCACTTTTTTTGTTACTTTAACTGGTTAAAGTTTTCTCCATATCCAAGTGGAATCTTTTTTATTTACACTATCCTCAGAAAGTTTTCTGTGTGTATGTGTGTTGCTATTCTCTTTTGGCTTGTTTGTGTCTGGTACTCTTGGAGATTTTTGAAATAATCAAAAAACACTTATGTCATAGAGAGTGTTTACTATCTTTAAACAATAGTTTACTTTTTTTTTTAACAGGTGATATGTTGGAGCATGTGTTTGAGAAGGAGGGTAGCTAGAAGGGTAATTGAGTGTGAGACACTGCAGTCATCCTGCTTGGGTTCAAATCCTGGCTCCACTACACACTAAGGATGTAACCTTGGGTGACTGACTTGTACAAGTCTCTCTGTGCCTAGGTTTCATATGTAAAATGAAGTTAATAATAATAATACCTACTGCATAAGTTTTTTGTGAATATTTCAGAGCTTAGAACAGTATTGGGTACATAATGAGTATTAAATAAATGTTAGCTGTTATTACTAAATAAATTAGTAACAAATTAGCCATTGTTTTTAGATTGCATTGTTTGAAAGAGTGGCTTCTCTCTCACTTTTGTTGGGTTTTGGGAGGAGGGGGAGGAAGTGAGGCAGGAGGGCAGTGTAATTTTTTTTTTCTAATATGGTCACCGGGACATCTTTAAGTAGAAGATAGGACTTGATCATTACGTATTTTTGTATGTATGTAGATGCCACTTCATTGCCCCCTAAATAAGGCGAAGCTCGAGAAGGCTCTCTATGCTGCCCTGGAAACAACTTCTAGCTTCATGTTCTCTACCAGAAGCTTGAAAACAACCAAAGAGAACATTTGATTTACCTTCCTAGTTTCTGAAACCTTCTGTGGCTCTTTGACATAGAAGCTCCTAGAGTTTAGGGTCCTAGGAAACCATAAACATGTATGCCAATGGTTGTTTTTATGGTTGTCAATAGGAGGGCTAAAAATACCAGACCCTACATACCCATTCGTGACATTGGTTGCTTTTTTGTTATGGTGTTACGTGATTAAAATCAGATTATTAGTGAACCATAATTTATTTGTGTAGTCAAATTCCACAGAATTTTATTTAATGTCATTTACTGACCGTGAAATCGATGGTTTGATATTTTAGGATGACTTTTGCTTGTCAGATGTTTGTCTTTGGAATATTTTGAAAACTATGGGCCCTGTATAAGTCCGATCTCATCTCTGAAGTATTTCCAAGTTCTTTGGTTTAGACTTTTTCCTGATGGTTTGCCACTAAAATCAAAAGTTGTGATGTGTGTTTGAAAAATTCCAAAATCTTCTCAGCCCTTAGCCTCTGGCTTCTTTCCCTAAATGGTTTTTCTAAGCCTATATTATTTCCACTTCCTTCCTGAATGATGACTTCTAACCCATCTTCAGTCCAGACTGCTCACATTTGCTCTAACCCATCCAGAAGATATTTCATCTAGGTTATACCATCCTCCCCTCAAATTGAAGTGTCTTCGAAAGAGAATCATTTCCCAACCTGGCTCCTTCTTCTTCTTTCCCAATGGCTTATAAATGGTGATATTCTCATTTTTCTGCTTACTGAGGTAGAATCTCCAGCTGTTTTTAACTTTTTCCTATCCTTTATCCTCCTTATCCACATGGTCACTGAAACCTTTTAATTCTTCATTAGTACTCTTTTCTCCCAACCGTCTTCCTGGTCAAGGACTCATGGCTTCATGCCTGTGTTAGCATAACAGCCCCCTAACCAGTCTCTCAGATACGGTTATTTAGGCCTGTCTTCCCTGGGTAGCTTCCTGATTAACTTTCTAAAGCCCTTATTTTGTCTTTCACTCCTGATCTAAAATTTATAGTGGTTCTAAGTAAAGCACATATTCCTCCATCAGCTTGTCCTCACTTGTCCCTAATTTGTCCTTAGCATCTTCTATTCTGTGACAAGAATTTCTTTTCTTGTGCTTAGTGTCATAACCTCCATCACACCAGGCTGACTTTTTATTCAAATCCTTTGGAATCTCCTTCACCCATATTTCCACTCAGGTATCTCTCAGCCGTCCCTCAAGCCTCAGCTTGTGTCTTCCTGTTCTCCTTCATATATACCTCTCTGCTAAGGGACTCATAACCCACATTTTCTGTATGTCTCATTTCTTGCCTTGTGTGAATACTAAACTGTTACCTATCCATTTTTATAACTCCCTAAGGGCAGGTATTACTCATGTTTCTATGTCTCCTCAGTATGATTTATATACAGTAGTAGGCACTAGATAAAATATGCAGAATGATCCTTGGTCAAACTTGGGGAAGTCATATGCAGTGCCTTGCTTGGGATCCAATGAGATGTTACATGAGGCAGCATTTGTAGAAGTACTACGTAAACATAAGGTAGTGTGATTAATTGTTGGGTTTTTGCTGATACTGTGTGTCCTCTTATCCTCTGCCAGGACTTCTCTTGAGCTTCAAAATTTGATTGGAGACAGTGAGATATGTTTCCAATAATAGGCCTTAAAAATAAGACCCTGTTGGTACATATGTTTGCTTGTTTATTTACATATATTTTCCTAGATCTTTTATTTACTCACTATGAATATTTATTGCTTTTTCTTATCTAAAAGCTGACTAAGATAGAGGGTTTTTTTTTTTTATTCTCACCTCTGCACTGCTGTGGTCTCTGTTATTGGGCCAAGAACTATTTAACACACACAATTGCTTGAGGACAGGGATTACATCGTAGTCCTTTGCATCTTCGAATTAGGCTGTGCTGCCTTCCCACATTGTCACGCCTACCACCTATCTAATCTGGAATTTCACAGGCTGCTCCCTCTAAGCCATTTCCAAGTTTCAGCTAGTACCAGCCATGAAAACTCCTGGGCTGGAGAGGCAAGCTGCCTGCATTCTCCACTAGAGCACCACTGTGCGCTGAGCTTTATGGTGAAGAGGAATATAGAATCTATGGCTGTCGAGCACAAATGAGTCTTTTTCACATCTGATTAACATTCATTTTCACCCCCAGATAAATCTGTATCTTTATTAATTTTTTTCTGATCCCCTTACCCAGGTGTTCCATATTAGTGAACATAGTGTTTTTTTTTTCTCCTTGTAGGATGCGTATTTACTGTTCCAACCACATCTAACTCTGCAAATTTAAAAAGTGCCTTCTTCTCCATCATTAGGTTATCCTTGGGATCACCACTGAATGTCCTTCTTAATTGCCCTCATCCATGGATGGCTGTTCCCTGTTGTCTGTTCCACTAGATGTCCTCAAAACAAACAGACAGGAAAGGAAACTGGTAAGAATATTTTTTCTCCTCTTAGAAAATTTTTGATGCATTTTTAAAGTGCTATACATGGGAGGTTTCTCTTGTGAGTGGGTGGTATGACTACAGTTTAAACATTTTTTTTAAGGATATTAAAATTTTAGGAAACTTTTTGAATCCCTTTCATAATGACACATCAGGAAAAAGAAGATGAAAGCACACAGTACAGATAACTTTTTGAAGCATTCGAGCATTTACAACATTCTCATGAGTGTCAGATCCCAGTGTTCCATTGACTGCTACCTGTCACTCCTGGCATGACCCACCCATACAATAAACTCAATCTAGCTGGAGACAAACTCATTCTGTCTACTCTGTCACCTTTCCCTTTGAGTTGTGTGCTTCAAAGATGGTTGTTCTCGTTCCCCTGCTGCCCCAACCCCCTACCAATCATTCGTTCCCTATTCCAATAATTTGCCATGTCCTCCAAAGACTTCTCTAATCCATCCCCATTTTCCCATTCTCATATCTGCCCCTGATCATATCCAGCCTTGGCTGGTTCCATCACTTTCTTACTGGGCTATCTAGTCTACTGTGGAGACCCAGTACTGCTCTCACCCTTCTGAAATGGATCTCATTGTGTCATTTCCCTTAGTGACTAGAGAGCACATTTCAAGCTTTTTAGCATTTCATGCCCCATCTGTCTCATTTCCGTAATCTTCCCACACCTGTGTCCACTGATGGCTTTGACTTGATGGTCTAGTCCTGGTCTACTTCCTGAGTCAGTCCTGATTGAGACAGAGGACATGTAAATGTTTCCCATTCTCCCCTCACCTCTTCCACTATCCAGTGGGCACCTAAAATTAAATGACTAATCTAGACCAGAAATTTGGTGGCTCAGTGATTACCTCTGAGTTGCTGTGTCTCTCCTGTCACTCCTACTACTGTTCACCCTTCCCCCACACATTGTCATTTCGTGGTTACGACTTGCAGTTCTTCTACCCATCTTGTTTTAACTTAGTCTGGGCTTTTGTCAGCGTTCTTGTTCCTAAATGTTGAGTAGTTACTGAGATTAATTGATCTTGTGTTCCTCTAAGGCATCAGCTTGGACTTCGGCTTCTTCTTGACAGTTGGGGTAACTTCCTTTCAAAGTCCAAATTATTCTTATCAAGACTGGTATTTGTGGCACCCAAGAACAGCTTGGAGGTTGCTCCTTGCTCACTGTGTGCATTAATTTTTCTCTGGCTGCTGCAACAAATTACCACCACTTGGTGGCTTAAAACAGCAGAAATTTCGGTGTTGACAGGGCCAAGCTCCTGCCAGAAGTTCTGGGGGAGAAATTGTTCTTTGTCTCTTCCAGCTTCCGGTGGCTGATTGCCGACAGTCCTTGGCTTGTGGCTGCATCACTCTGATATCTGCCTCCTCTGTGGTCATGCTGCCTTCTGTTCTTCTGCCTATAGTCAAATGTTTAGAGGGACATTTTATAAGCATACTTGTGATGGCATTTAAGGCCCAACTGGATAATCCAGAATAAATTCCCCATCTCAAGATTTTTAACTTATTGGCAAAGTCTTTGCCATAGAAGTTAACATTTACAGGTTCCAGGGATTAGAACCTGATATCTTTGGGGCCATGCTTTGCTTACCACACTGTGTTTATCCACCTACATCAGGTCTGCTGCTTCTCCTGGAAGCCCTGGTCTCGACTGTTCTTGAATCATAGTTCAGCTTGCCATGCCCTCTGGCTTCTCTGCCTCCTTATCCACTTCACCTCTGCCTACAGAACAGGCCTCAGCAGTGCCATAAGTTTCCCCAAGGTCTGTCTCAGGCCAGAGGCTGGGGCCATCTCCCTGCTCCTGCCACTTCTCCTCCTGTTCATTTGGTTCCATTTTGCTTATTGGGTTATAGAAAATATCGAGTGTCTTTTCAAAAATCTCATCTTGTGATGCTCCCTTCCCCACACAGACCTTGCACTTCAGGCCTTTCCAGATTGTCTCCACTGAGTTTCACTTAACTAGGGCATCCCTAGACATGCCCTGAGATGTGGGCTGCCATTTACTTATCCAGAATGCCCCTTTCCCTTGTTCTGTATTTGGCAAAATGTTGTTCAGTTTGCAAGGTCTCGTTCGTGTCAATGTCTCAGAAACTTTCCTAAACTCCTGCCCTCTCTCCCTTCCATGCAGAATCAATTCCTTCCCTCTGTTCTTCTTTAGCACTCTGTTTATACTTGATTCAATCACTCACCACATTGTATTAGACTTTATTTTGTCTCTGTCTCCTCTTGCTAGGCTTTGAGGTTCATGAGAACCAGGAGTAGGATATTAGTCATCTTTCTTTATTTTAACCTGACACATGACCCACAATAAGTGCTTGATATAATAATGATATGTGTTTAATTAATTGATCAATTCAAATTTTAAACTTTCCATAATTCAGAATATTTTAGAATATGATGAATATTTAATATTCTTCTCCCAATTTCATTATGGACCCAAAAGTAATTATTTTCCTTAGATGACTATGTACAGTCAATTATGGCTTTTGTTTCCAATACAGATTAATTTAAAATACTCTAATTTGTGTATTCTCTGCTTTACATTTTGTTCGGTGTGGGAGGTTATTACCCTTACTGCTCTAGGGAAGCGATTTACTTTAATATGAGACTTTTCTAAACCTGAAAAACTACCAGTGTAATGTTGTCACTTGATTGACAACATGTAGTTCCAGAGTTGTTTTAAGCAAGAATTAGGAATTTTATCTGTGGGGATTGCTGCTTTTGACTTACTGGCAGTCTGTTGAAACGGGACTGTTTCCCCCCTCCTTTTTCCTGGGTGTTTAGTTTTGTCTAAGTAGAAGTGAATTTCAGGGTTATTTTCCCCGTCTTGTCACTGGAAGCTGGGGACAGAATTGGTCACTGCCTGTCTGATCATGAATGCTATGCCCTGTGAAGATTGTACCATGCTGTACGGCTGGCATCTGTTTCCTATTTCTATAGCCATGAGTCTCTCAGGGCTTTTGTAGTGAGTGCTGGTATTTTATTACATTGCATGTCTTATATTTATGAGAAACTCAAAGAGCTTTGAGGAGAGGATTTTCTTTTTTGGTATCTAATCTTCCAACAGCTTTCTGAGGTAGGTAGCAGGAAGTGTTATCTCCATTTTGCAGATGTTATAACAGAGGCATAGCACAACTTGATGTAGGCCCCACAACAAATCAAGGGCCAAGTGGAAAAGGTCCCCTTAGTCTTTCAACCTCCATTTCAGTGATCTAGATGCCAGATGACTTAATTTTAATTTTTAACACCTACATCCATTTTGGTTTTGCATGAAATGTTATTGTCAGCACTCATGTGGTCGCCAGTACTCCAATTTTAGTGTTAATTTTTATCTTCTGTATACTCCTGTAATCCCTTCTCTCTCTGTCTGTCTCTCTCTGTCTCACACATACACACTCATATGTGTTTGTCTTTGTGTGTGTATTATATATAAATAAATATAATTAAAAACATATTCTTTCTTTCAAAATAATTTTTATGCAGTATTGAGTTCTGCAGAGGGGTTACTTGGTCTGGGGGTTATGTGCAAATATATGAAATTTCAGCATTATCGGCATATCTGATACTTGGATTTTTTTTTTTGAGTCAGTTGATCATACTACATAGATACTAGTTGTAGATGTGAAAACCTTTAAAAATATAACCTGTGACAATGTCAAATGGAAGAAAGTAAGAAATGCTATAAAACTGGACCAGGTACTATGAATAAGTGAAATAAATGTTTTTGTTTAAGTAACCCTTCCATGCAAATGATGGTATCCCCAAAGTCCTACTGTAACTTTCATATACTTTTCCTCCAATGTGAAGATTTATTTTTCTTCCCTCAGAGAACGGTTAATACATTTCTGCAAATTTAAATATTTACTGCAAACGTAGAACTTCTTGTTCAGATTTGCCTGAGTCTTTAAAGGGAACTGCGTGGCGGCTGTGTAGGGTGTGTGGTAGGGCTTCTTTCTTCCTTACGACTGAATTTGGAATGCCCCTCTCTTTTACCAAGTGGCATTGATTATACTATTGCTCCTAGAGTGCTAAGAACTGCCTAGCAGGGAAATTTCTCCCCAGTTTCTGGAGTCTCTGAGGCACAGTGTTAATTTATTGCTGTGGATGGTGGTTAGTTAGGCTCTGACACAAGCTGCCTTGATGGAATCAGCCTTGAGACCTTTTTGTGATTTCCCTAAGTCCAGAGTAGGGATTTTGAGCACCTGGTGGGGAGATGCAACTTGCCACGCTGGCTCTGTCAGCCTCTCTCCTCCACCCCCTGGGCTTGGGAACACCACCCGGCAGCAGTGTTTCTGTGCCTTGAAACCATTTGGAGCGGCTGGGACCCGGGCCACCCAGAGCTTCTGTGAGCAGCTGCAGCAGCAGGTCTCCCATTGGCTAGAGCAGAGAATGTTCTCACTTATCTACATTGAACATGGGTGGCCGCGATCCCTTAGGATAATGCAATTTCTCACTGTCTGGAGGTGGAAGCTATTGTCCTCCTTCCCAGCTTGTTGTTTGAAGTAGTTTTGTAAGGCTTCCGGCTTCTGCTGACTCACAAGACACACACAGAAAAACTCCCTCACTGGCTTGTTCCCTCCCCGGTTTAATGGCTTTGAGAGGGCTAAGGAGATAACAAACCTTCCCCCTGCTAGGGGGTAGCAGCTTACATAGTAAGTAGAAAGAACTGTTTTATTCCAGGTCCACAAAGTCTGAGAAACTTCATCTTCCTCTTTCGCTGCTAACTCCATTTCCTTCCTCATCCCTGCCTCCTCTCTTCAAAAGTTCTGGGCTGAACCACAAACCTAAATGTGGTTTGCATATGATTTTACAGGGGTATACTTCACATCTGGGGACTTTTTCAGATGAACAAGTTGAAGGATGCCATTTTTGTTTTCCCCTGATAGAAAATTGCCATTTCTAATGAACATTTTATGAAGAAGCCTTCTTCACTTAGTTCTCTCACTTGTGCTAAACTGTAATTAAAATGTATGAAGAACTTGATTCATGGTGTGTGCACCTGGGCTCTTTGTTGAGTCTCTCTTAGCAATACGCCGTGAGAACAGACAGGCAGTTGATGGATTTCTAAAGCAGAAAATCAAGCTTATTCACAATAGAAGCTTATAGTTTTAAAAACCACGTGGCTAGGGGGACTGTAGTTTTGCAAGATTTGGCAGGCATCAGTGAACCCAGTAGCCACAGTGACCGAGACTGAAAATGTTCAAAGTCAGTTTTCCTTTTTAATAACTTTTAAACTAAGTGAGCAAATTTTCAGGGTCAGAGCAATGGTTTCAACACTAGATTGTAGTGATATTTTTTCTTGTAATAAAATAATGTTTTTATGTTGTGTTAGCATAAAATAGGACTTTTTATTAAGTAAGGAAAAAGGGAATGAGTGTGTAGACAGCATTCCTACATGGTAGCAGATGTAAACTTCTTATAATTAGCAACATGTACTCATTGTGCACTTGGAAAATTCCAATGATATTAAATCCCTTATTTTGTGCAGGTCACTACTTGCCTGACGAAATAAATCACTTAACTGATAACAATTGCACCTTTCTCCATGATATTTTAGATTAATGTCAATGTACAGAGATAGTCTCAGTCCTCTATTTTATTGTCATCAGTTCATGAAAATACTGCCAAAGGGCTGGAAAACAAAATTTTCTCATGTTTTACAACACAGCTCCCCTGGGCCTCTGGGCCTAATTTGTTCTTAATAATTTTCAAAAGGGACTCTGTCCTTAAGCTCTCCAGTAATGTCTGGGCTGTCTTAAAGCACGCTGCAGCCTGATACAATTTCTAGGCAGTGGAAGGTTCTGGAAAATAGATTATTTTCCCTTGTGGTTGGAACAATATAAGTTTTAGATGTGGGGGGTGTGTGTGTGTGTTGTGTGTTGTGTGTGTTTGACATATACGTATATAGCTCCTAGTAAAAAAAAATCACAAGCCTTTCATTTCCCTAAGGCTTGTCTACAGTGCTTGTGCCTTGAATGCAGATTATAATAAATAGAGGCAGTCTCTGTCTGGAAATGCTGGACATCTCTGCTTGAGTTAGAGCTCTTGTTCCAGGCCTCAGGGAATAAAGACAGAGGGTTGTTTTCTAGCTTGCCCTGGAGCCCCTGAGCCTTTGCAGATTGACGTAGCTGCCTTTCTGTGTGTGCAGAATCTTGCCTCCAGCCTCCCACAGTGTGGTGAGAGAGCATAGGGAGAAATAGGAAAAGGGAGATCAATTATTCAACCTCTGCTTAAATGTCAGGCACTGTGCTGGGTGTTGTACATGCATTTCACTGAAAAGGAAGTCTGTTATACATAAGGCAATGTAGAGGTTCAGAGAGCAGACTTTGGAGCCAGACTACTGAGATTCAAATCATAACTTGGCCACTTTCAAGGTATATGACCTCTTGGTGCCTCAGTTTCCCCATCTGTAAAGTGGGGGTAATGACAAAACCAACCTCAGTTGTTTGTTGTTGGGATTAAATAAAGTAAGAATTGTAAAGTACTTAGAAGAGGGCCTGGAACATAGCTAAATAAGTGTTTGCTAAATAAAAGGAATGGAAACAGAAGTTAACCAACTTGCCCAGTTCAACTAGTAAGTAGCTGGGACAGGATTTGAACTTGGATCTATTGGCTTAAGAGAGATGATCTTTTCTCCACTGTGCTTCCTTTCTTTTCTTCTAAGTTACAGTTGAAGCAGCATCTTGAGCCAATTCTCTCCACCCCTCTCCACCTTACTTGATTCAGGGGTGGGTTTGGTGGACCCTGATTTTCCCTTTTCCTTGCCCCTGTAGAGACATCATAGGGCAAGTGATTGTGACTCCTTTCCCCAAAGCTCTTTGGGGTTGAACTGACCATTTTAGTTGCATGGGGAATCTTTTAGGATGGAATAAATGGACCTTTTATTCTTTCTTACAGTTATTTTATGTTTTGGTTCTTTTCTTCCCCCCAAAATAGAAGCATCTTGTAATCAAACTCCACGTCAGATACTTCCTGTTATACTCACCCCAAGCAATTGACTCTCTGGGTAGCAGCTTATGGGCATTTGAATGGAGAAAGAGAGCATCATATTTAATGGCTTTTTCCTGTCTCTTAACATAAAATGCCCTGGGACAGCTTTTTTCCTTTCCATGGTGGCAGGATCAAGAGTGTGTAGTCTGGATTTTGGCATCTTTGACATATACTTTGCTTCATCTGGCAATTTCTGCTGGGATTTTCAGTTCTAAGCCCATGTCCCTCTATCCCGTGGTCCCTCTAAATGTGTGGAGTTGGCTTGAACCTATGTATCTCATGCCAACTTTCCTTTCTTAAGAAATGCTGCTAAAGATGTAGAACATATTTACAGAGTCCTTAGGTGTGACGATGAGGAACATAACATTTGGTCTCTAGTAAGGAAAATAAAGAAGAGATTTGATTACATTTGCCTCAGTCCCACCTAAGTCACCTACACATGTCCAGTTTACTTTGGATGGAGTTTTCAATAATGTTAAAATTTATGTAAACTGCAGTGGGGTTTTTGACTAAGGACACAGGGTCTTTAAGGCAAGACAACACTATTAATAGAATGTGGATGTGTGTGGTTTATTTTTGTTTTCAAAATGGAAATGTTTCTTCGGGGTTTTGGCATGCTCTTTGATATGTTGAAAGATGAGAAAACATCATTTGGGAAACTCAGCACTTATACCATATTAGGAAATTTACAGTGCCTCAGATTTCACATTTAATGTTTTAATTGCCTGGTTTGGTAATAAAAAAATTTCAAGCTCCTCTCTTTCATTTAGAGTTACCACCACTTTTTTCCCCTCTTTACAGTGATGGGCTGTCGCCAGCTTCTGCTTCCTGCCCTGGTCCCAGCATGGACTGAGCATTTGCTTTGAGAAAGCAGTTCCTCACATGTCATCTGAAATGAATATCATGTTGACTTCTGACATCCTGGTTTACATTTTTTTGTGATACCACACATGCAGTTGTTTCCTATGGTGCTTGTAAATATCCTAGAAGTACAACTAAAATTGAGTTGTATTGTTGAAACTTTTAAATTGTCTTTGCACAGAGGATGCTATTCTGAACATTACATGAAGTATAGAGGAAGTGAAATAAAATGCTACCATCTTGGTCTGAGAGCAACATTTAAGAGGCAAGCCTGTGCATTATAAAAGAGAGGCAGACATAGATGGAGACAGAGTCCCCCACACAGAGACTGCACACACACACACACATGCACACACACACACGCACACACACACAAACAGAGGCGGGGCATAGGGAGAGAGAGAGAGAGATGGAGGGAGCAAAGAGGATAGGGTTGTATATTCCATGGAGTTTAGGCCTTTTGGAAAAATCAAGACCAAAAAAAAATAGAGTTAAAATTTACTCTTCTTATAAATACCTTCTTATGGAGACAACAATGATGAGAGAACCTCCAAAAGTCTTTTCTTGTAGAAAATAAAATGTAGAAGGAAAAATCGTATATATCATCTTTAGTGTCACACATTGTCACAGGGGTTAGAGGGGAAATGTGCTCTTATCTGGGGAATTAAGGCTGTATCACTAGGAAACTGAGAGTGTGGATTATTTTCACTTTCCGTGGATAGTTATCTCCAAATATTATTTGCAATTAAAATGGTTATTTCATTTTTCAATATTCAAATATTATTTTTAACTATAGAGTAACCCATGCTTATTATAGAAAATTTGGAAAATACAGAAAGACCTCCAGACAAAAATAAAAATAACCTACAATTATATAATCTAGAGAGAATTTGGATGTATTTCCTTTTAGAATTTATTTCTATGTGGTTACATCTATATGTGTTTTTTATATAACTGGGATCAAACGATATACCCATTTTGGATTCTGAATTTTTCCTATATGAATAAAATAAACATGATATTTAGTGGTTGCATTGTAATTCTTGATGTGACTGTATCACAATTTATTTTACCATTTCTCTATGGGTTTTCTACTTTATTAATTGTGTTGGTTATGGTGTTGGTGGTGGTTTATTGTGTTAGGTTAAGTAATGCTATAAACAGCATCTTTGGGCATGAATAGTTTTTCTGAATTCCTGATTATTTTATCAAGTTAGATTTCTATATGAGAATAACTGTGGCTTTTTAAGTTATTCTCATATAGAAACATACTGCTAAATTGATTCCCAGGAAAGTTGTACACTGTCAACACTAACATTTCAGATGGCCCATCTTGCATACTTCAGATAATATTGACCCCTGTTTTTAAAGAGACTTACCTCATCTAACAGGAAAAATAATACCTTATTTCTTATTTTAATTTTTATTTCTTTGTGAGTTACTTGTTTTGTTGGGACTTTTCTCATATTTTATTGGTCCTTTGCTTATTGGATATTGTAAATTCTCTACCAGCCCCTTTTCTATTTTTCTACCGGAGTTTTAATGACTTTATTGATTTTTGTGACATCTTATTTATTCATGGTATTAACCCTGTTTGTTGTTTGACTTATTTCCTTTTTCACATACAGATATTTGTTTGTTTATTTATTTATTTATATTTTATTTTTATTTTATTTTTTTGAGACAGAGTATCAGTCTGTCGCCCTGGGTAGAATGCAGTGGTGTCATTGTAGCTCAAGGCAATCTCCAACTCCCGGGCTCAAGCCATCCTCCCTTTTGTCCTCCCAGAGTGCTGGGACTACAGGCATGAGCCACCACGCCTGGTCTGATTTATTCTCTTAAAGACAGGGTCTCGCTCTGTTGCCCAGGCATGCAGTGGTGTGATCATAGCTCACTATATCCTTGAATTCCTGGGCTCAAGAGGTCCTCCTGCCTTGGCCCAGCTCATACAGACATTTAAAATCTAACTTTTATCTGGTGATAAATGCTTTGTAACATCATTTTTCTTTCTTTTCCTTTAGTTTTTTTAATCTTCTCTTTCTTTTGTCTCTACTGGAATGTTCTTCAAATTTTCTCTCCTTCTTTCTGTATTATTTCTCTACTTCTCCACAATCTGTCCCCAGCCTACTTTTCTAAACTCACATTCGGCCACTATCCCGACCAAGTCTGGCTTCGGCGGGATTTCTCTACTTTTCCCATGTGCAGTAGTCCCTCTTTATGTGTAGTTTTGCTTTCCACGGTTTTTGTTACCTATGGTCAACTGATGTCTAAAAATATTAAATGGAAAATTCCAGAAATAAGCAATTCATAAGGTTCAAATTGTGCGCCATTCTGAGTAGCATGATGAAATCTCACGCCTTCCCACCCCATTAGCCACTCAGGAGCCATTTAGGTTATCGGATCAAAAAAACATAGTATGTATAGTATAAGGTTTGGTACTCTGCTGTTTCAGGCATTCACTGGGAGTCTTGGAATGTATCCAGGGGGGACTACTGTACCTTGCAAATTTTGTTTCCCTCACTTGACATTCTCTCCCGGGTCCTTTCTCTTTTAAGGCAAAGCAGTTATGTCACCTCTTTCATAAAACCTTCCATGACTACTTCAGCATGCGGTGATCAGTCCTTGTTCTGTCTTCAGTGCTCATTTTGCACTTTTCATATACTAATTTATATCTTCAGTTATACCTTCATATGTGTATGTTTCGTCATCCCGTGTAGACTACCAGGTCCTTATAAGCACAGGTGCTACCTCTTACTTCTCTGCAAAGCTTGTCCCTACTTTGGGCATCCCAGACACAGACCTAGGGCAGTGCTCCATGCATGGGCAGTCAGCAACGTGCTGTTGATTGATTGCGCTGGTGATACTTTTCCCATCTTGTTTCTCCATTTCCTTTTGCTTTTCCATTTCTTCTACTTTATTGTTTGTTTTCTTACTCAGGATAAAGAATCGCTTGGTATACTCATATGGGAAGCTTTGTCCCTGCTTAGCTCCCTCCCTTTGAAACATTATCCGTGTCCTCTTCATAATATGCCATGTTCAAGTACCAAGGAATCTTGAAGTCGTCAGAAATTGAATGGGTAGCTATTTTCTCATTGTATATTTTGTTTTCTTGGTGGCCTTGTCAACGTTATTTTCTGACTTATACACTTCTTGCCTCTCACCTTCTCTGCCAAATCCCCATGTTTTATAACCCAGACTTGTCCATGATCAAGCCCTCCGGACTTGGTTCCTCTGATTGTGTGAGGTGCTTCCACATTTAGGAAAAGGAACCTGGCGTATATGTGTGAAGCATTTAAAGACTAAAGTGCTGAATAGTTAAATATGGGCCCTAATGCAACAGGAGATCAGGAGGAGAGAGGTGGATGTGACCTAGTTTACTCAAGAACAGCTTTATAGGTATGGGTGAGATTCATTATGGATATTGGGAGGATGGGTAGGATTTAGATGGGGCCTAGGGAAAGAGAAGGTGTTCACTATTGGAATGGGAATAGACAAAGGCCCAAGAACTGTTAGTAGTAGTAGTAGTATTTGGTAGAAGAGAACATGGTACATAAATGGGAAGTTGTGGATAATAAGGATGTCTAGGTCCAAGATGAGCAAGAGGGGAACATAGTTATTTCTAAGGAAAAAAGTCAGTCCATGCCATATGTGGCAGTCTACCATGAATTTCTAGAGCCAAGTGCCGATCTCATTATGTGGGCTTCCCTTGACTGCTGCTGCCATGTGGCAAGTACACCATCTCCTTTCTTCTCCCTCTTATTTGGCCTCCTGCTGGGAAGTGCCATCATGTAGAGACTTACTAAGATGTTCTCAAAGAATTTCTCAAACACTGTCTCATTTGATGCTTATGATAATCTTGGGCAGGTGTTTTTATACCATTTGAAAAGCAGGAACCTGAGTAATGCTCCTGAAGCCATGAGACTAGCAAGTGGCAGAACTGGACTGTGAGGCTCAGGCCCGGATGTGGTCAGTGCTGTTCGTGGTCTGCTGTGCCACGCCAGCAGCCGTTTACCCACTGTTCTGTTCATCCGTGTATTCTTTCACTCACTCATTCAGTTGGTAAGTCTTCATTGACCATCTACTATGTGCTGGACCCCAGGTTAAGACAGAAGTGAACGAGGCACCTTCTGGCTTCCCCGTCCAGTTGGATGGGGTCACAGAGGCGAAGCTGATGGTTACAGTCTTGTGTGGTGAGGGCTGTGGGGGGAGCCCAGCTGTGGCTGCACCTAGGAAGGGCTTTAAGGCTGAAATTGGGCCAGGGGCTAAGGCTGTCTGGAGGAAGTGATATCAAAGCTGAGACATTGGGAAAGGGTTAAGTATTCTTTAAAGCAGTGTTCTCCATCCTTTTTGGCACCAGGGACTGGTTTCATGGAAGACAATTTTTCCACAGACCGGGGCTGGGGGTGGGACGTGGTGGCTGGTGAGTGCCGCTCACCTCCTGCTGTGCGGCCCGGTTCCTAACAGGCCATAGACCGGTACCAGTCCGAGATCTGGGGGTTGGGGACTGCAGCTTTAAAGGAAGCAGTGACATAAAAGGCCAGACGTGAGAGAAAGAATAATGGTATATTTGGGGGAATTAGAAATAGTTGAATTTGCCTGGAATGTGAAGTGCAAATTGGGGAATGGCAGAAGATGGAGTCAAGGATGTAGGCAGAGGTCAGATCACATGTGGTTTTGGAAACTATGGTTAGATATTTGCACCGTTCAGAGCACAGTGAGGAACAATTTAGAAGATTGGGAGCCTGACAGTGACGAGATCAAATTTGCAGTGTAGAAAGATTCCTCTGGCGCAGTCGGAAGGATGGGCTGCTCATTGCAATGGTTGTTACAGTCTCCTAAAGTTAGAGCCATTAGCAGAGACAGCATAAGGTACTTCTCTCTTCTTCAGTCTCTGGAGTAGGGATCTGAAGGAGTTGAAAGCCTCTTCCGGAGCAAAGCTGAAAAAAGTGGAGAGTGGAGAAGTAGAGTTTGCTGTCTTCCATGATTTGGTTCCAAATGTACAAGCCTTGCCCTGGTTCTTTTTAACACCTGCAAGTTTCAAGTCAGGAAAATGGCTTAATAAGCCATCATGTCAACATAGACTTGGCATTCTGATGACCTTTTTTTCAGCTAGATAACTAAGACAAGCTTGATTTCATTAAAATTGTATACTTTTTTTTGTCTGTAAGTTGTGGGACAAAAAAAAGCAAGAAAAAGCAAGCTATTTCTAAAAAATGTTTTTCTAAAAGTTTAGAATAATTTCAAAGTATCTATCTATAGCAAATATAATTTTAAAAATCCACAAAGTACAAAATGTAGCTCAGGATCTTTTCATTATGGACTTGGTCCACAAATAAAGAGCACATTGCAAGGTAAAGCAAAGGAACTTGGAGAAAATGTTAAGCGCCCCTGCCAAGCAGGCAGCGGTTGTCAAATCGGCCACTGTGGCTGGACTAATAGAGCTGCTTTCTTCTGCTTAAAGAAAACACTTTTCTCATATAGACCTTTCTGCATTTTTCTCATAAGCAACTCCCTTTACAGAATACTCCTTTAAATTACCCCTCCCTTTCTCCCAAAAAAGAGAGATGATACATTATCTCAAGGAGCTGCTGGGAAAGACCCAAAAGCAGAGAGGGTGGGGAGAGAGCCAGGGCAGACCGAGGTCCTTCCAGTCACTGGAGCTCTCTGAACTTTTCCGCCTCTCCTTTTGCTGAGGTCCCTCAGGTGGCCTCATTGTTTCTGTTACCTCGCTGGAAAGAGTATGTGAAGTCCCTGCCTGCCCAGCAGTCTCGTTGTCATGGAAACTTCCATTCCACACACCTGATTCACACATCACGCCTGGCTAAGTCCAGACAGAGGTCACAGACTGGCATTTGCCCTTTGTTTCCCCTTCTTGTATTTTCCAGGCACTTAAAAATGGATGCAGAAGATGAGGGGGTGGGCAGGGTTGTGTGTAAGAAACCTTCGCTGTGAATGGTAGAAGTTTGTGAGTTTCAGGGGGAAAAAAAATTAGTAACTGCAAACGGAAGAGCAGAGCCAATGGAAAAGTCTGTGTGTCGTTTTAAGCATTTCGTAATAAGGCGAAGTTTTAATCCTATGATGTGTGTGGAAGTGATTTTCTGGATTTCTAGGTGAGATTGGAAATGAGTATAACAGATTGCGGAGTTCCTGCTTCCCTAGCAGGTTTTCTGTCCTGTTTTGCCAAGTTGCCCCTCACACTTTGGGATTGCAACACGGGGTTAGGTAGACCACCAACGACGCTTTATGTTAAGAATCAAGCTTTCTGATGATGCTCCTTATACCGTGGCTTTATTTTTATATTATATTTTACTGTGGCAGAATATTTTAGAAAGCATAAATAATATTGAGGAAATTATCTTTCACTAAGGGTCAACAGATTTGCTGGAGTAATTTTCTGTTTTCTCTCTGTTTTTTTTCCTTATGTAACTTCTTTAATATATAATTTTGAGAAAAGGACTCTGTAGGAAAGCAGATGATGAACATTCTTCCTCAATCAGAATCTCTCTTCCATAGGTTGAGTCATTTTCTTTTGATTCTTTTTTGTAAGTCTGAGATTTAGAGATAAAAAAACAACGTTGAAAGGGACATGGGACATGGCATTCAAGCCTCCTAAAACATCAGGTTTCAGACATTATGTGCAGTGTAGTTAAATTATCATCGTATCTTGGCAATGGAATTAGCTAGTGGTTCCTGCTCATACATCTCCACTGACTCTGCTGTGTCCTCTAATTTGTTAATATTCCCCCTATTTAGATAGCATCAGTATTCAAAGTGTGTCCTCACCATCAGCAGACCTGGGTTTAAAATCTCATCTCCCATGTGCCCTTGGGCAAATTATTTTATTAACTTCAGTTTCCTCATCTGTGAAATGGTGTTAATAATAAAAGGTTGCTGTAAAAAATATTGTAATTTCTAAAGTGCTTTGTGCAATATTTATTGTTATTATTATCCTGTTAGAGTAGTTCAGAAATAACATTTATAGCATCTGAAAGAATATTCTTGCTATCAGTATTGCTCATTTTTGTTGTTGTTCCTGACTTTGGCATAGGTGAGGACAGGTGGGGACTAAGAATATGGGTGGTAGATTGAAAGAAATAGATAATTCTTACAAGAAATAGAGCAGATGCACACACGTGCTCCCTCTTTCTCTCATCTGTGTACACACACGGTCTAATTCGTGAATCTCACTGCACGAGTTCAAATGGCAAAATGAAAAGGTTGTACGCATATTGGAAAACAAAATGTCGTCATGGAGACTGTCTGGGGTAGAGAGCGGTGGTGCTCTGTCAGCACTTGCCGGCAGTCGTGGAGGTGCGTGTGTGAAGTCCCGTTCTGGTGCTCCGAGGGCCGTTCTCATCACCCTTCTCCCCTTGGCTTCTCACCCCCTTCCCCTTCCTCTCCTTCTTCTCACGTTTTCTGCTTCTCTTTCCTCCTCTTCTCCCCGCCTCCGTCTTGTCCTCTTCTTCTTTTATTGTGGTCAAATATACATGCCATAACCTCGACCACAGGAGCTATTTTTATGTGTACAGTTCTGTAGCATCAAGTTCTTTCATGCTGTTGTGCAATGGGATTGTGCAACCATCACCACCATCCATCTCTAGAAATTTTCATCTTTCCAAACAGAAACTCTATACCTATTAAACATTAATGCCTTATGCCCACCTCCCCCCAACCCCTGGAGACCACCATTCTACTTTCTGTCTCTGTGAGTTTGACTACTGTAGGGGCCTCATACAAGTAGAATCACATAGTATTTGTCCTTTTGTAACTGGCTTATTTCACTTAACATAATGTTGTCAAGGTTCACCCTGTTGTAGCGTGTGTCAGAATTTCATTCCTTTTTAAGGCCAAGCGATAACCGATTGTATGTGTAGACCGCATTTTGCTTATCCATTCATACATCCATGGACACTTGTGTGGCTTCCACGTTTAGCATTTGTGAATAATGCTGCTATGAACATGGTGTACAAATATCTCTTCAAGAGGTGCTTCAGTTCTTTTGGATATATAGCCAGGAGTGGAACTGCTGGATTATATGATACTTCTATTTCTAATTTTTTGAGGAACTGCCATATTGTTTTCCACAGTGACTGTACCATTTTACATTCTCACCAACAGTGCACAAAGGCTCCAATTTTTCCACATTCTCACAAACATTTATATCTGAATTTTTTCATAGTAGCCAAAATAATGGCTATGAGGTGGTATCTCATTATAGTTTTGTCCATTTTTTGGGGGGGACAGAGTCTCACTCTGTTGCCTTGGCTAAGAGTGCAGTGGCGTCATCTTAGAAACTCTCAATCAAATTCCTGGGCTCAAGCGATCCTCTTGCCTCAGCCTCCCGAGTAGTTGGGACTATAGACATGCCCCACCATGCCTGGCTAATTTTTTCTTCTATGTTTGGTAGACACGGCATCTTGCTTTTGCTCAGGCTGGTCTCAAACTCTTGACATCAAGCAGTCTTCCCGCCTCCACCTCCCAGAGTGCTAGGATTACAGGCGTGAGCCACCATGCCCAGCTCATTATAGTTCTGATTTGCATTTCCCTAATGATTAGTTGAGCATCTTTGCATGTGCTTATTGGCCATTTGTATGTCTTCTTTGGCAAAATATCTATTCAAGTCTTTTGCCCATTTCTTAATTGGGTTGTGTATTCTGTTTTTGAGTTTTTAGGTATTCTTTATATATTCTGAATATTAATCCCATATCAGATATATGACTTGAAAATATTTTCTCCCATTCTGTGGGTTGCTTTTTTACCCTGTTGCTAATGTCTTTTGTTGTTGTTTTTTTTCTTTTCTTTTTTTAATATTAAGTGAGGGGTTGTGAGGAGGGTTGTCCAGTTGCCTTGTTTTTTTTTTTTGTTGAGACAGAGTCCTCACTCTGTCACCCTGGGTAGACTGCAGTGGCATCATTGCAACTCACTGCAACCTCCAACTCCTGGGCTCAAGCGATTCTCTTGCCTCAGCCTCCAGAGTAGCTGGGACTACAGGCACGAACCACAAGGCCTGGCTGAATTTTTGTTGCTTTTTTGGGGAGAGACCGGGTCTCACTCTTGCTCAGGCTGGTTTTGAACTCCTGAGCTCAAGCAATCCACCTGCTTCAGCCTCCCAGAGTGCTAGGATTACAGTCGTGAGCCACTGCGCCAGGTTGCTAATGTCTATTGATACACAAAATTTTAAAAATTTTTATGAGGTCAGATGTGTCTATTTTTTTCTTTTGTTGCCAATGCCTTGGGTGTCATATCCAATAACTACCAAATGCAATGTCATGAAGCTTTTGCCTTACGTTTTTTTTCTTAAGAGTTTTATAATTTAGGTCTTACAGTTAGGTCTTTAATCCATTTTGAGTTAATTTTTATATATGGTGTTAGGTAAGGGTCAAATTTCATTGTTTTGCATGTGGATATGCAGTTTTCCCAGCACCACGTGTTGAAAAGATTGCCCTTTCCCCACTGAGTGGTCTTGGCACCCCTGTCAAAAATCATTTGACCATGCAGGTAAGGGTTTATTTCTGGGCTCTATTCTATTTTGTTGGCATATGTGTCTGTCTTTATGCTAGTACCATAATGTTTTGATTGCTATAACTTTGTAGTAAGTTTTCAAGTCAGGAAGTCTGCTACTTTGCTCAATTCATTTAATTAGCTTTAACAGTTTTTGGGGGGCGATTTTTTAAAGAGTTTTCTACATAATAAGATCATATTATCTGTAAACAAATAATTTTACTTCTTTCTTTCAAATTCGGATGCTTTTTATTCCCTTTTCTTGCCTCCTTGCTCTGGCTACAACTTCTAGTATGATGATGAGTAGAGTGGTGAAAGCAGGCATCCTTGCCTTATTCCTGATCTTAGAGGAAAGGGTTTCAGTCTTTGACCATTGAGTATGATGTTCATTGTGGGTTTTTCATCTATGGCATTTATCCTATTGAGATAGTTTTCTTCTCTTCCTAGTATGCTGGGTGTTTTCAACATGAAAGGGTGTTGAATTTTGTCAAGTGCATTTTCTGCATTAATTAAGATGATCTTGTGGTTTTTATCTTTGATTCTATTAACGTTGTATATTGTGTTGAGTTTTGTATGTTGATCCATCCTTGCATTCCAAGAATAAATCCCACTTGGTTATGGTTTTAATATGTTGCTGAACTCGGATTGCTAGTATTTTGTTGAGGATTTTTGCATCAGTGTTTATAAGGGATATTGGTCTGTAGTTTTCTTTTTCTTCTAGTATCTTTGTCTGGCTTTGGTATCAGGGTCATACTGGCCTCGTAGAGTGAGTTAGAAAGTGTTTCATCCGCTTCAGCTTTTTGAAAAAGTGTGAAAAGGATTGGTGTTAATTCTTCTTTAAATGTTTGGTAGAAGGCTATGCATTTCTAAAAAGTTTTGAAGAATATATTAAAAGCAATCAGTTGGACTGAGGGAATTATATTTAGGATAAAGAGAAACTTGGAAAACTGTGGGGTTTCCAGATTTGCTGTTGTCTCTCCATCTGACGATTCCTTGCAATGTGTGGGCTTGGTCTTCTGTTCTCCTGAGTGTCTGCCACAGGACTGAAGGTTGAGTTTGGCCTCAGTGCTGTGGCCTGGCCGACAGTCTGTCGCTCTCTCATCCTTTAGGAGTCCAGGGTGATTAGTAAGCATTTTCTCACAGCAAATGACTCAGAATGAGATGTTGCTCCAGATACAAAAGTTATTTCAGAAAACGATGATGCCTCACTTCTTTTAAACCATTTCTATTGACTATGTCTATGTTGATTTAAAAACAGTGATGCTGATCTCAAGTCAACTTACTTTCTCTCTTTTTCTCTCTTTCTTTCTTTCCTTCCTTCCTCCCTTCCTTTTCTTTCTTCAACATTTGTGGAATACCCAGAACAATACTGTCCAACAGAAATATAATACAAGCCACAGGTGTGATTTTAAATTTTCTAGTAGCCATATTAAAAAAAATAAAAGAAACGGTTGAAATTAATTCTAATAATATACCAAAATATTGTCATTTCAATATTTAATTAATATAAACATCAATGAGACATTTCACTCTATTTTTCATACTAAGTCTGTGAAATCCATTGTGCATTTTAAACTTGTGGTACGTCTCAGTGTGGACTGGCCACATTTCAAGTGCTTAAGAGCCACATGTGTCTAGCGACTATCATATTAGAAGTGCAGACCTAGCATATCTGGTGCCAAGTACATAAAGTCCAGAAAAAGTCAGCTCTCAACTTTGCCTAGTGGACAAGACAGATCAATGAAGGACTAATGGTGGTGGTAAGTACTTGGGGAGGAGCTGTGCATAGAGTTTTCCAGAAGCCCAGAGGAGGAGATCCAAAGTCAGATCTGTGAGCCAGGTCCTCCCTGCATCTGACTCAGATTGTTCTGCTACCACTAGATCTCATTTCTTTGAACTATCCCCTTGTGGGGAGGTCACTGAGCTGGAGCTTGGCACGGGCCCCAGTCTATCCGACATTAACTGTTTGCCTCATATGTCACCGGCAAGAGAGCCACCGGCAAGTTCACATTTAATTATAAACTCTGCTCTGGCCACAGGTCTGGCAGCTGGGATTTCAGTATCACAACTTCACTGCTTGCCATTCCGGCCTGCCTTTCGTTCCCACAGACAGAACTGCTCACCTGTCCTCCTGAGACTGCTTTCTGGCCAGGTGCACCACCTTGCTTCTTTTTGCTGCAGCACCCAGGGGAGGCTTGAAAGTGTGGTTGGTGCTCAGGGAAGGAAAGGAAGAAAACATTTTTATTTTCTCCTTTATCTAGACACCCTACACTCACCTCTGGGAAGCGGCACCAAGAGCTCTGTTGTTAATGGAAAGGTCATTAGGTGGGCTTCTGTGGATCTGCCCTGTCCCCTCCCTGGCCACCGTACATGCCCAGCTTCTCAGGGACTTACAAAGGTAGCTGATGTGGATGGCGTGGCTCCAACGGTTAAGCAAGCCTGTGCATCTCCCCAGGCTCCCTGCGTGGGGAAGGGTCGTGGAGAGATGTTTACAGATATGCAGCCAGGAAGTGCAGGGGAACAGGAGGAGTTGTTTCCACTTATCCTCCCACCTCCTTCTGGCTTTCTCTTCTGGCATTGCCTAGGGCCAAAAGAAGGATGGGAATTTGGCAAAGTGAAAGTATCTCATTGTACTTCCCCACCCCTCAGTCTTACCTCCCTCCCAGGACTTTTTTTCTACCCAGGTCACTTAACACTCAGAGACTACAAATTCCTTTCCTACTTCTGATGAGGAGGAAGTCTGGAAACATGTTTTTTTCCAGGAGATGAGTGATACGGCAAAAAGACAGGGTCAGATGAGGCCAATGGATTGGAGCCAGAATCTTACCAAACTCCTGCAGGCAGCACTGTGACTGCGGCTTGCTGTGCTGGTCGGGGAGGGCAGGCCTGGCGGCTCCTGGCTGTTGGGATTCCTCCATTGATAGGTGGAGTCAAGGTGGGTAGAGGGGACTTAGTGGGAGGTGGGGAGAAGTCTAGTTCTTTGGAAGATTCTACTAGCATATGTTGGCACATTAAATGATCAACCGATTAATGTCACTGGCCTTGTCTAAGGCTATGCTTCTGACACCACCCAATCTCTTTTAATTATTTTTAAACTCTACGTTATTAAAATCGATTTCTTTGGGAATTCTATACACTTTCCACCCTGAGTAATCAGATCCAGGGTGTTAAGATTCACAAGAATCTCAATAATTACCCAAATTAAAGAAGAGGCCAAAGTGAGAATATTTCTTTTCCCAGGAAAATAAAATAGATGAAAGCTGAATAGCTCTTCTCATTACCCCACACTCACAAATACAAAACTCAAAATTGGTCTTATAATGTGCACTGGCAGATAGTATTTTTATTGACAAGAAATGTTGAATTAAGGAGTTAACACTAGGAAATTGAAACTGATTAAGGAAATGGAAAAGGCCGCACACTTTGAATGTGACACATACATACTTATTTTGTACTGCAGATAGTGAAAGAGAGTCAGTGTTACTGCTGCAGCCTATGGCCATATGCATTTTGACACCAAAAATATTTTGTATTTTGCTTAGTTTTACTAAATGGGTTGAGTGATAATTTGAGTTTCTCCAGTAGGTCAGTAGGCTAGACCAGAAGCTGGATACAGTTATAACACAGGCTGTGATCAGGTGGGCGCCATGAGAGTGATGGCTAGTGCCACAAGATTGTGGGCTCTGGGTTAGAATCCTGGCTTCAGTACTGATTAGCCCTGTGCAAGTTACTCAGCCTCTCTTAGCCTCATTTATCCCTTGGAAAATTGGAATTGCAAATTTATATTTATGAAGATTATGTAAGATTGCCCATATAAAGTACTTAGTCCTGACAAATATTAAATTCTGAGGAAATATTAGTTGCTATTATTATTACTTCAGTTGAAAATGCTGTTTTGTTGACAATAAATAGCTGTTTTGTTTATTTCTGCCAGTAGCAAAACAATATATTCATTGTTTAATACTTGCTTGGCCTCTTTGAACATCTCTTTAATTACGTATATTTTTTCTTTATAGCATTGCGGGGTTTGTGTGCATGCGTGTAAGACAGAGAGTTTTGGGAGGCCGGTATTTACTCTGTGCAGATGGAGCTGCCCAAGCAGTCTTTCCCATGGCAACTGAAAAAATAAAAAATAAAAGCCAAAAATTTGAGGTTACATAATTGCCATCAATAGACTAGGAGCAGTGTAGAGATCATGAAGTTTTTTTGTGGGTTTTGGTGTTCTTTTGGTTGAAGGTGTTGGGTGAAGATACAGAGGTCCTACTGAATAACTGAACAGGATGCTCTTGCTTGCTTTGAAGTGAGCAAATTGGTCAAAAGTACAAGTGGGAGGGGAAGTTGAGGTTTAATGAAGGAGGGTCATTATGAATGTTTCCATGGTTTTAGCAGTTTAAAAGTTGGGAGTTTAAGTAAGGTTGTTGGTTGTGGGGAAAACAGCCCACAGACATTCAGACATGGTTGAAGTTTAGTCTCTCAGTCTTCATTTTAATCTGAAAATGGGGAGCCAAGCCTTCGGAATCACTTAGCAAAGGGATCGCTTCATAACTTTAATAGTCTGAATGGTA
Source organism: Daubentonia madagascariensis (assembly GCA_023783475.1). Taxonomy (NCBI): domain Eukaryota; kingdom Metazoa; phylum Chordata; class Mammalia; order Primates; family Daubentoniidae; genus Daubentonia; species Daubentonia madagascariensis. The sequence continues at coordinate 19,630,927 of JAKFHU010001672.1, forward strand.
ATTATCGCATGCTCACAATGGCACAAAATCTGGAAAACTCTACCACTCTTCTCAAATCCCAATTATCTACAAGTTGTTTTTCTTGGGAGGAGAAAGAATATTACGATTTTGAATTTTTTAAAAAACATTTCTTTCAAAAAGATTCATATTCAAACCAAACCTAAGTATAACAGAAAATATCAGCATCCAATGAACAGGTGCTATCTTTTCTAACATCCATAAAATGATCACAGTGTACATCCTGTTTGTATCTCTTGTACAGGAATTAACATGGAAGACTTCATTTATTTGACTGGAAGCCAGGACTGACTTTACCACTGAAGATTTGGCCTTCTTGGTTCCAGAACAAAGATAGATAAGACTATCTTTCTTTTTTATCAGGCTTTTCCCTGCCCCTGTAAAATGTATGCTAAGGCTATATTTGTTTTATTTCTAAAAATTGGATTGGTTTTCCCCTTACAGAGACCCAGAAGATGATATAAATCCAACTCTACGTTATCAAGAACAATTTGGGGGTAGAAAGAACATGGAGAATTGAAATCTATAAATTCTCCTAAAACCCAACATTCAAAAACCTCTTCTGCTCAGCTCTTTAAATGTGAGCAAAACAAAGAAAAGCGAGAGATGAAGATATTAACTTAAGTGAGTGCCATGGCTTAGGGCCCTTGGTGTCAGAGACTCTAGGTTAGAATCCAGCCTCTTCCAATTACCTAGTGAGCACTGAAAAATTTTTGTAACTACCTGAGTTCTCTCTCCATCATTTGTCTATATGTGTCTTGTGGCTGTTATATTAGATGACATATGATACCTATGACAATTTGTAATCTGTTGGGCAGTCTCCATGTGATGATCACCTGATAGAGAGGAGGAGAGATCATATACCAGTAGTAACCTGAGTAAATATTATTTATCATTCATTCCAGAATTATCTAGAGTAGGCTGTAAAGCCGGGCGTGGTGGCTCACACCTGTAATCCTAGCACTCTGGGAGGCTGAGGTGGAAGGATCGCTTGAGAGCAGGAGTTTGAGACCAGGCTAAGCAAGAGTGAGACCCTGTCTCTACAGAAAATAGAAAAATTAGCCATGTGTGGTGTTGCGCATGTGTAGTACCAGCTACTCGGGAGGCTGAGGCAGGAGGATCGCTTGAGCCCAAGAGTTTGAGGTTGCAGTGAGCTATGATGATGCCACTGTACTTTGGCCAGGGCGACAGAGTGAGACCCTGTCTAAAAAAAAAAAAAAAAAAAGTAGGCTGTAAACAAACAATGTTTTTTGTTTGACTTCCATTGACTATAATTGTCCCAAGGTCCAACAATTGCTATTGGTAAGGCAAAAATTGATAAAAACAGAATCCATATTTATATCCTTCTTGCTTACCCGTTTTCATTCATGGTGGTCAATTGGAGATATTAACCTAGCTTTGACCTGGAAGACTAACCAAGTCAGTTTTTAAAAATCCTTTGTGGGAATCCTACATCACCAGTTTCAATCTTTGTAAATTGTGGGAGCTGGGAATTTCTTTCTCCCCAGTACTGGCCTCTTTTACAGTGACACATTGGGAAACAAAATTTAGAACTCTGGAAGAAGAAATGGAACAGTGACAGTTTCCTTTAACCTGAGGAGCTCAGGGCTTTTGCAATAGCTCTGCTCTAAGTTTCTGTTCTCTCCAGCTCTCCCTGGAACTTAGATAAAGAAAATCTGTCTCTATCTTCCATCAACCTTGCCTTATTCTAATCTATTAAATAGTAGGAGTAACTCTTTCCTAATAGTGTTGCCTAACTTTTTCTTTTTTGATTCTCTTTATTGAAGAGTGAGATGAACATCTCAATTGTGCTCTCAGCTGGGTTTTGTTCAAACCGGTGTTGGAGAGTCACCTTTTCTTGGCGTGGTGCAGTACACGTGGCATCTCTCCCTACAGGCTCCACACTCCAGCACAGCAGTCGGTGCCCTCATCTCTCCTAGGCTTTGTCCCTGGCCTAGCTGTGAGCACATACTCCGCAGCATCAGGATTTTTGATGAATTCTGAAGGCAAGTTATTAACAGCCAGCCATGAGAAAGGAATGAATTAGTGGTCAGAGTAAAAATGGTAGGCCTAGTATAAAAATTCATTCCAGTGATGTAATTAAAAAATTCCATCAGGAGTCAAGATTGGAGATCCAATTTTGGCTTTGCTACTAAGTAGAATTATAAATGTGGTAGAGTTACTTGATTTCTATGGACTTCATATCCTTACTTATGAAATAAGATTTTGGAGTGAATTATCATGAAGAGCTCTCTTAGCATTGTGATTTTGTGCCCTTAAGTCTGATACTTCTGTCTATAATTTAATCGTTTTATGAGGCATTATAATATTTGTATAATATACTACCTAAAGAATACCACGTTATTCAAGACTGGTCATTCTCATTAACGTTCTCAACATTCAAAGCTCATACTTTTCCAAGACTCTAACTAGTCTGCCCCACCCAGTGAAGGAGAGTGGTAAGGGCCAGTTTCCTCATAAAATCAACTGAAGAAACTGAGGTAAAGATGACTTGGCATCGGTCATTTATTGGGTCTTTGTAAAGGAGACCCTATATAACTAAAAAAGTTTAGCTGAATTCAAGACTAGATATTGCTTCTGGAAGCTTTAAAAATGGAATAGTCAGATCAGAATGTATTTAGGTATTCCCTGAAGACAGGAGAATTTTATTTGCCCTTCTAGCATCTATCTCTGAAACTTAGCAAGTGTTCTGTTGCTTCTCTTTAGCATAAGCCTCTGTCGACAGTTTATGCATTTATTTCAGAAGAAAGGTAGAAAAAATATCTAGGTGTTTATGAAAGCCAACAAAACTATAGTTGGAAGGTAGGAAGCGTTCCTTTAGTAAGATTGATTTGAAAGTCTCTTCCTCAGAAAGATGAACAAACAGTGAACCAGACTGTCCTTGTTCTTGTTTTAACATAAACATATTTGCAGACTTGTAATTGGCTCCTGATGAACCATTCACGGAGCCATTTAAGGCATGAGCTTTGCATTGGTATGGAACCAACTGAATAAAAGCTGTTTATAACCTTGTATACTTTTCCAACATAAACACCATCTCTGGAGTCAATCATTTTTATATTAGTTTACATACAACATCACATGGGAGCTTTTTCTTTTACATTTTGTATGATCCTGATTGCTAGCTAGTTATTTATATTTTTGTAGGGTAGTGTTCTAGGTTATCCTTTTACATTCTACATAGTATAAGCCAGAGTTATTATATTTTATACTTGTGAAGGGACAGCACTTATTACTGTATCATAACCAGAGCTAACAGTATTTTTTTAAAGCTGCGTCAACTTTCCACCTATGTATACAGGTGTACTGTTTAACTCAATGCTTGTATTGAGTTACCAGGAAGTGTTTTTCACTCATTCTGTCTTGTCCTCGACCCTTGTTGTTGTCTCCCACTTGAAACCGTTTCTTTCTGTAGAGGACCTCATGGAGTTTGGTTATCCATAAATATGGGTTTTTTTTCTTGTTGACTGTATCTAAGAGGATAAGGAGTATCATGCATTTTTTTCTAACATTAAAATTATAAATATCACTATGATATTGCACTTCTTTTGTGCATTTAGTGGATTTTATAAAAGTTGATCTTGGATTTTCACAATATAGACAAGTGTTTTTTTTTGTGGGGGTAGTGTCTTCATATAGGAGATCTTCATCATAAATATGATTTATCCTAGAAATTGTGGGAAGTTGGAAAGGGTGACTTATTGACAAACCCTCACATTGAACAGTGTATCTGAATCCGTTAATCAAAGAGATCAGCCATCTGACCAGAAAGCACTGTTAAGATGGAGAAAAGTTTCATTTTTTTCCTAAATTGTGTCTGTCTCTAACAGATAATAGTTCTGTTCTTCTTTGACATGTTATTTTCCTGATAAACAGTTTTAATGGCTTCGTATACCCATAAACCAAAAAGCAAGACTTAACGACCTCCACTGATTGACTCTAATCCGTCTTTCCAAGAATGGCCTCCACACATCTCCTTTGTGGAATGTCTCCTCTTAGAGGAGGCATAGTATGGAGGAGCCGGGAGATGCTAGGTTGAGAAATCCCAGTGCTTCATTTATTAGCAATGTGAGCTTTGTCAAATCACACCACCCACTGAATCTTAGTCTCCCAAAGGGTAAAAAATGCAATAAATATATTGACTTTTGTTTTTCATCTGTGATACCATGGAAGTAAATATCTTCTAGGGTCAGAAATTTAGACCTAATTTCTTGAACTAATTATAGTGGCTGATTTGGATTTGTGGTGTGTAAACATAGGCTATTTGGAATTTAAGTAGTACTGCCTTTCTTGTCATTTCTTTAGATGCTAAATTCTTCTTTTCCTGTTATCTAATATCAAAACACTTTGGCCACAAAGATAATTTTAATAATAGATTTGGGGCACAAATAATTAAGTTCTTTTAAAGTTAATAAATAAAAAGAACTATGTACAAATCTTTTTGAAGTTTGTTGCTCAGTTCTGAAGAGCAGAGAGAACATAAAATCTGATTTTTATTGGATTACTTACATGCTCAGTATTATGTTTTTTGGTCTTATCTAATCCTGCAGAAATATCTAGGAGGATATAAAATTCAGTGTTCTTAGATACTGCTCACCATCTGTTTCCAAACTGAAAAATGAGCATCATATTATACCTTTATTTCCCTGTGTCTGTTAAACCCAAACTCAGGAAAGAGGTCACTATTTATTCTCTTAACAGCGAACTTAATGCTAATAATTGCATATTCCGTAGTGTGTCTTCTTTGATTGGTTTTTGGTAATCATCCACTTTTACTTCGCCTCTCACATGCTTATTACAATAGATTTTCCCAGTTTACTGAAATAGGGAACTTGTTCATCAGAAATGTTTGACTGGTTTCTTCAGAAACAAAAAGTTGTTTTGCTTTCTTTGGTATTTTTTTTCCTTCAGACCTGATCCAATATAGGCGGGAGAGAAAGTAACCAGAAACTTTTAGAAAACTGAAGTGAATCATATCAAGCTCACAGATTTAGATAGAAATTTGGAGAAATAAAGATTTAAAGATAACGTGGATTATCTGTTTATTAGTACTTTCACACATACTATTTCATTTCAGTTTTACCAAAAGCATTGTGAAGATGATTGTGACAAAGACTATTCACATTTGACAGATAAGAAGCCTGGCTCACTGTGAGGAATAATGCTCGTGAGCATCACAGTGTCTTCCTTTGTTGTATGAGGCTCAGAAAGGCTTTTTTTGTGAGTGTGTGTGCAATCAGACAAGTTTTAGTAAAGCCAATATAAGTTTAGTGAATGTAATTATGATTTCACATACCTGCAATGGTTTCCTGTCCTATAGGAACATAATATTCCAGGATCAGGTTTTTATGCTGCCTTCTATGCCATGTGCCCCAAATGCCTGTGACTTTATGGCAGAGACTTGCTCAGGAGGAGCATTTTCTCATCCTCTGGAATGTTCTACTAAAGTAATAATTTAAAAGACAAGGACATATGAAGATGATCCTATAACAATAGCCCTAGCCATTATTAAATGTTTAATGTATGCCACATATGCTTCTATTTGCTTTACCTGCGTTAACTTTTTCACTCTGCAAAGTACCCCTGTGGGGTAGGTGCCGTTACTTTAACATTAACAGATGAAGAGTTTGAGGCCCAAGAGGATTCATAACTTGCTCAGGTAGTGTGGGTTCAAATCCAGGCCCCTGGCTCTGTGGCCACTCTGCAATGCTGCTTCTGAGCCTGATGACTTAATGACTGGTGGCTCCCGGAGAAGCTTGACTTTGGCCTTAGTTGACTTAGGAAATGTTTTCATGTATATGTATTTATTTCTAAGCCTGTAATATTTTTCATTTATTATAAGTAGTGCACATTTTTAAGGATTGTAGTTGTAACATATAACTCAAGGCATAGTTAAAGGGTGAGAGAGGATTTTAGTCATTGGAATGGTTAGGAACAGCTCTCTGGGCACCTGTCCAGGAATCCAAAGTTTTAGATGGGCATAGGGACCCTGAATGTTTGGAGAAAGTGAGAGAGTTTGTGTCTATGTACTTGGGCGTCCCTGTGTCATCTTCATCTTCAGCTTGAAGCACTCATGATGGAGAAACAAGTCTTGGGAAAGATGAAAGAGTAGACCTAAAGGAAATATCACATAGGTTATAAAGAACTAGAGTTTCATGGCTATAATATGTAATGTCCATGTCCTTGTGATAATTCACATGGGGTTATTTCTCTTTTTCTATTTGGGAATATATATTTTTAATATTTAAAAATATCCTGTCATTAACGTCCTTTTAAGGGTAAAGATTGGAGGAAGGAAATAGGCAAAGTAGGTTCTTTTCATTCTTGCCTTTTTCTTTTAGTCCGCAGGATAATTTAAATGCCTTTTTGTTCACTCATATGCTTATTCAACACGTGTTTATTGAACACCTACTTTATGCCAGACTCTCTGCTAGAGCCTGGAGATAAAAGTCAGATAAGATGCTGAATCTATCCTCCAGGCATTTGGTGATTATGGTGGTAGAACAGTCATGTACCCAGTTAGTTGCAAAGCAGTTGAAAAAGTGCTACACTAGCAGAATGAAAAGTTCTGTAAGGGCACGAAGGAGGGAGAAAGCAATTCCTCCTGCAGGTAGAAACAGAAATTTGAACTAAATCTTTTAAAGGATGAATAGAAGGGTTGCGTAGACCAAGTGGGCAGGGGGGCCCAGGAGACAGCATGCTGAAAGGCTGGACTCCTGAAAGGGTAGTGATAACTATCATCATCTCACAGCTAGGAAAACCGATTACTGTAACCAGCTCAGCTTATCTGTGAAGGAAGTGCCGCGGACTCTCAGGGTCCCCCTGCCAGTCTTCATGTGTTATTGGGTAAAATTTCGGGAGGAGGAGGCAGCTCTTCTCCTTCCTCCTTCTTTTCCTAGTTAGCTTGATAGATCTGGATTAGATGTAGGCATTTTCCGTATTAGGATTTAATCATCCATACTGAAAGAAAAGGAAAAAACTAAGCTGCCGACCTACTATGACCCAATGGAATGGAAGGTTTTCTATCATTTCCTTCTATGTCATTTTCATATTTATTTTTTTCAGGAAATTCTATTTTTCTGCTATTCCACTAGAATACGTCTCTTTGATCACTACCTACGTGCCCACATCCCTGCTTCTCCCAGCCTTTTTGTGAGCCATCCTCAATAAGCATGACACATCAGTGTGGGCGCTTCCTCTGTTTAGTACCTTAAATTTGCTCATTTGGGGTTTTATATTGGGATAGGAAAATGCTCATGTTTAAATAACTTATAAGTCCTGGGAAACTCGTAAAACTGTCTGACATGATGTTAAATAGTTTATGCCTATAAGAAACTTTGCAGATGGCTAAGATAAGTATGAAGTGTGTTGTATATGTTTCAATGACATTATAAAAATTCAGCAGACTTGTCCATGATCATTAGGGAAATGAATGAATGATTTTCCTGTTGTACATTACAAAGTTTCCCTTATGTGCCACAAACTGCATGAGGACTATAATTGACAGGTGTCAACTGATGGAGTTTGTTTACATTCTCCAGGAGGACTTACAGAAATGTAGTGCTCACCATATTTATTCAGAAAAATATATTTTTAAATAAATAAAATTTTCCTGACCCAGGTTACTATAAACAACTTAATTCTGGTTGCTAGCTTTGCTTAGTAAATGATGAACAAAACATGATTTTGTACGATAAAAGAGCATGGTGCCAAAACATATGAACATGATGCCCAAAGTAAATAAATACACACACACATACGCACATACATAGACAGAGGTTCAATTGAATACATTGTTCACAGTGTTTCTGGTTCAGGGAAACTGGAAGATGATTTGGAAGTATTATGGTCAACTTTGTATTTGTTCTAGGAAAATTCACATAAGGAGAAAATATATTGTTCTTGGCTTATAATAAAAATCCACATTTTGTTATATAATTAATTTTGTGATTTAAATTTTTCTAAATTACTCAATAAACCCAATAAACAAGGTAGTGTTGAATAATGAGTGAATTTAGTTTCATGAGTGAAAAAAGTACATTAATGATCTGTCATTGTATGAAATGAACGACTGAATTGTGGATGTGGTTTTTGTCTTTTTTTTTCCCTTCCTCACTGTCCCATCCATACATCCTTCCTTCTTACCCTAACCTCCTGTGACCCACTTCGAGGGAAAAAATCTTCAGGAGTTTTAATATAATTTCATTCAGGATGAGAATTCTGTTCAACATAGCACCATTGGCTGATGTAGTAATTTCTAGAATTCTGCCTAGACTTGAAAAGACTTTCAATGCCTGTTGCTGAATATTGCTGTTCTCTGCATGTTTTCCTTCTGGGATTGAACTGGACAGGATTTTGGTTTTTTAACACATTCCAGTGGGTGTAAATCTATTGGCTAGTAAAGGTTCCCTTAATTGAACTGTTTATAATAAAAATGATCCAGTCCCCTTCCCCCCATTTTTTCCCTTCTTTTTGAGACCAGAGTTTAATAGCTTGGTGTTATCTCCATCACCCTGGTGAAAAATTCTGTCAACAGTGGTTTACAAAAACAGCTTTGGGGTTAGATCTGGAGAGTGGGTAGGATTGTAACGAAACTAGATTCTTGTTTTTCTTTTAAATTACACATGGCCAGTTTCATAAATTAAGTTACCAAATTCATATTTTATATTCTATTCACATAAGAGGGAACATTTAGCCAAAACAAAGTTTGTTCAAATAAAAATCCTTTTTAGAAATTTTTTTCTACTCTGAGGACACACCCCTGCCTTTCACCAGTCCGTTTTCCGTTGCTCCCAGTACCTGGTGTCTGGTGAGCATTCAGTAAATAGTCAGTGAATGAATCCCTTTGTCACTGTGTCTCTATTATGTGGAGTGGAAATGTGCACTGAACAATAGCTGGTGGATGGTCTGCACCAGGGAGGCCTGGGCAGGACTTCAAAAGTTGTTTCCCCATCCCGACAGGGCAGAACTTGTTTCCCCTGGGCTGGGAGGTCACCGCTCTATCCCTGTTCAAGACTGCATCTCCTTTTTTCTTTTTTCCTTTCCAGGTTCCCAGGAGCTGTTGAGTCCAAGTGTGACTGCCAAGAGGAATCCAGAAAAGCCAGAGAGCCCGAGCATGTAGCCCTTCCTGCAGCCTGCCCGCCACACACGCTCAAAACGTGGGGCTCATGGGATGAAGGGAGCTGGCCAGGTGAGCCTCCGCATCAGTCTGAAGGCTGAAGCAACAGGAAAGGATCCTTGGCAGTTCTGTTTATTTGGCAAGATCGGGACATGACCTGAGCTTGCACTAAATTACCTCACAGCAAATTATTTTTTACCAAGCACTGTAAACGTTAGGATGACTCCATAGAGCTCTTGGGCTGAGGACAGATGAATACATCAAAGGCTGCTTATTAGTCTGCAGGTGTGGTTGGGGGGATTATCTCTCTTCTTTCAGGAAAGGGTTAAATCCCAACTCCGCCCTTACCCCCCCAGGTGAATTTCTTTTGTTTCAAGCCAATTTAGATTTACCTAGAGACTTTTGACACAGAGTCAATATACTTTAACATAGGGTCTTCTGGTTTTGGTATGTGTGGGTGTTCTTGTGGATGTGTCTCCATAAGGGATGGCCAAGGCTCTTTTTCATCTTTGTAAGTATAAATTTCATGTTGCAGTCTTTGGGTCTATATATCTTGAAGCATCCTCCTAGGTGAATTGAATCAGACTATTTTTTTTTTTTGACATTTTAGTAATTAAATCACTGGTTGAACAGCCTTATGCAAAGTTTGGTGCTGTAATAGGATTTACCAAGATTCCATTGTGATTCTAATTTAGTTTAAAATTTTTTCCCCTTGTCTTTCTTTCTATTTATGTTAAATGTTATTACTGTGTGGAGAGATGGTATTTTAATGACAGCAAGATGTTATTGAGAAATGCTTCTGTTCTACTACTCCTAAAACCTATGTTGTATATCAAAAAAGGGAGTTTAATCCCTGAAATGACTCCTGACACGGCTTCTCAACCTTTGCACTATTGACATTTTGGGCTGTGTAATTCCATAGTATGGGGGGCTGTCCTGTGCATTGCAGAATGTTTAGTAGCATCGCTCGCCTCTACCCTCTAGATGCCAGTACCATACATCCCTTCCCTAGTTGTGGCAACCAGAATGGTGCCATGGGGACAAAATCGCCCCCAGTTGAGAACCACTGCTCTAGGTGTTGATTTAACTAAGGAAAAGCCGGTAAGGAAGATGTAGATCATGGAGCTGTTGTTTTTATTATTTTATTATATTACTCTGTATAGTTCCAAAGAAAGTGAATCCTGAGGAGATGCCGTCTTCCGGTAGAATTCCCATTTAGCCACCAATTCTCTATCCAGTATTGACTGGAATTAGGTTTAGATTAATATAACGGTTGCAACTCAGTTAGAACAAGTATCGATTGTGATGCTGTCATGATCAACTGAGAACTCCCAGTTTATGTAACACGCAGAACTTCCTGTGAAGGGGCAGTCTGGTCACTGGGTACTTTCACAGTGCTGGTTTATTGGGGGGAAAAAGACTCAAATGAGGCTCATGTGCAACTTGAATAACTGAACGCATGACTTGGATGAAGAAACACGCCCTCTGCACACTGTAATTCAGCAGCTTTATGAATGGGAGGTCAGATACATGATTTAAATACAGGTTTCCTTGAACTCACTGTCTCTTATGGTACTAAAAATTGTCTGGAATACTACATTCTTCCTCTATAGGACTGCAATTCACACTCTTTCTTCTCACTTTCTTTCCAGATTTACTTGTACCTCTGTACAAGAATGTTCAAGCTGCCAGACAAGTAGCATCATGTCGCTGCTGTGACTTCACATTAAATGTCCTGTTGTCTTTATTTCAAATTTTCTGTGCCCCCCACCCCCATTCTCTCCTCACATGAACATACATGCTTGCCAGGCAAGTTCTGGCTTTTTTTTTTTCTCTTTCTAATTTTCCTTCCTTCCTGCCCTTGTTTTCTTCCCTTTTGTCTGGCTATAGGAACTGTCAGGTGGCCTTGCTGGCATCATCTTACCTCTTTTGAACTTTTTTACCCAGGGACCTCCATTTATTGTGCCTGGGGCACTCTCTGTCTTTAATACTCCATCTCTCTGGGGGATAGTTAATGATCTTTGCAGCAAATGAAGGTGAACTGTAGCCACGTTATTGTTAGGATACAGCCAACTATATGGAACAGATTGGGCTGAGCTTTGAACAGCTGGGGCTGGCAGAGTGAGTCTTGACTTCTCTCGGAAGAGTTCCAGAACTGCCAAGTCATCAAACTTGAAGGGGAAAGAGGAACAAGAAAGGTTATAGGGATAGTGGTTCCTGCAGGTGCTTTTTGCTTTTGTGATCAACCTTTCTGAAATTTTTACTGGTTTGTGGATCTAGCAAAAGCATGGACTCATTGAACCCAGGAGCTTCTGTCACTGCTACAGACTAGACCACTTAATGGCTGTGATGCTATTTTATTGTTCATTTGCAGGTACTGAACATGTGATAAGATAGATGCTTTTGTTGTTACAACTTGTGGCACTTTTCAGTCCATTGGAACTGTTCGTAGTTTTAAGGAGAATTTTGATTTGCAAAGTGTATGTAATCCTAATATAAATTTAATGATGGCTCCATTGGAACTTTTGGACTATAGTGTGGCTTCCTGGTGAATATAAAAAAGGGAAACAGGTGGGCAGATATCATAAACTGGTGGCCCAGAGAGCTTGATCCATCCTTTAAACATGTTGTGTTTGTCCATACGAGGAGTTTGTGGATATGCGTGCATGTGCATGGGTGTGTGTGTATTAAATAGCTTGCTGCCAATATTTTAAAATTTTATATAAAAATATAGTCAATTTTCCCAAAGAAATCAGAAGATCTGGTTTCACTGGAACTGCAGTCTCCCATGGTCAATATCACCTGACCTTGAGTAACAAGTATCCCATACCTCTCCTGGGTGGGCAAGGCAGGAGCTTACGGTTCACTGGAGTTTGCACCCCTCACCGTCAGAGTTACTATACCAGATTGGCCTTTGTAGAAGTTCAGGAGAAAACAGATAAAGGCTTTGGGAGTTGCAAGAACTGGGTTTGAATATTAGCTTCACAGCCAGCTTTATCAATTTGGGCAAGTTACTTACCTTTCCAAGTCTCAGTTTCTTCACGTGTACAATGGGAACATACTTCTACACCTCACATGGTTACATGGAAGAATATTAAGTGTGACAGTATATTTAAAGTTTCTAAAACAGAGCTATGTACTTACACAGTAGGATCTCTACACATATTTGCTGTTATAATTTTCAGATGCCATGTATCATAGGTGAATTGATACCAATCCTTTAGCATCATGTTGGTCAAGTTATAAAATTTGAGAAACTGTTCTATTACTCAGAACAATTGAGGAGACTTGTGCCTGGGCCTCCCATATTTCTGTTTTTTTTTAATATAAAATATATAATGTCTGTATGAGAATAATCCAGTAGAAACGGATGTCTTAAAGATGGCACTATTTGAAGAGCAAAAAATCTTGCAATTTAGTGCATATTAGGTAGACTCTTAGTTTTCTTTTGACTGGGTCAAGGCTTGGTAATTTTGGATCCAAACACCTAAAGTTTCTATCCCCCCACCCAACCCCCTGCACCCATCCTAATCACATTCAGACTCAGGTTGACAATAACCCAGTGGACTGAAGATGTCATGGAAGGAAGGGTACAGAAATGAGAGCACTACATAATTCATTTTCTTAAAGGTGGGAGTTAAATTTAGTTTTGTTAGGCTTGCAATGCTGCATTAAAGGTTTGTCAGCACTTTGTGGACACGGATTCTTTAAAAGTTCAAGGGATTTTTTCTACATTATTGCATCCAATTGGCATCTTTTTCTCTCTAATGTCTGACCTTTGCCATCTATCAGAAGGTTCCAGTACACATGTGGATGCCATACCAGCTGGGGGCAGGGACTTCCTGGCTATTATATACATAGTTAAGAAATACAGGTTTTTCCGCCTATTTTTCTACTTCCTGCATACATGGGCTTCCTTTAGGTGTGGATATTTCACTTAAATGCATACCCTTGTCTCAAAATGGTAAAGGATAACATTGCAGTATTTTCTTCTTATGCTTTTGATGGTTATTGGGAAGCTCTTGTATGATCCAGTGAAATGCTTTTTGGACGAAGGCAAAATGACTAGATAATGTTAAGGCAGCTCTGGGACCAGTGGGAGAAAATATACGTAAAAGGTAAAAGGTGATTTGTGCTTAGCTCAGTTATGCAGTTCAAACATCAAACCAGGTGTTGTAGGTAACCAGTTATGTTTTCGAGTATTGTCTTAAACCCGTTCTGAATGAGTGAGCTTCCGCACGAGAGTAGAAGGCTCCAGAAGAGAAGATGTGAGAGGACAGAACATTGTTTTTGGAGCCCTACTTTTTATCGTTTTATGAATGGAGGTAGATGTCTACCTCTGGACCTTAAAATGGGGCCCATACCCAGATCTGGTTCCAGACGATCGTTCAGGGTCCCTTCCCGTTCCTGCCTCCATCTGACTCTGCCCACTTCAGTGAAGGAGGTGAATAATAAAAGAGGGAAGAATTTGAGTGAAAAGGGGAAGATGCAGAAAATGAAGACTCTCTGTCCTTTATAAGCATTTTGTCCAAATCACCAAAAGTATTGTGGCATGTTTACATCTAAGGAAATATTTAGGTTGAGCCCTTGAAATTGTTCGTATTTCCTATACAAAAAAGACAATTTCACATAGTTCGACTGAATACAACTATTGCATTTTTGCTAGAACATCTCCAGGTCCCCTGACGAGGTATATGGAGTGGTTTAAAAACTCACACATGTTTTGGCATCCAGTTGGTGAATTTTTTACATATACTTCACTAGAATATACAGATATTTTCTGCTTTGATTGTCCTTGTCATCGGTTTTCCCTATTTGTTTTTAAAATTGTGATTATTGCCTCAAATCTCATAGTAGAGGAGTAGAGGTAACTGCAAAGATAGCCCAGTGTGGAGGTGACTGAAGCCACAGGAGTCTTTTCAGATCACTCGTCTGGGAACTTGCATGGCAAGTGGGGTGTGGTTGTGCGGTTCCAAACATCCAAAACAGGGTTTTTTACCTTAGCTGACTTAAATATTTTATTTTGAAAGTAAGAAATGCATGTAAAAAGATGAAAAGTTATACATATGGGCGTGATTTATTGCAACCTGGTCTTGGTTAGGGTGGATTGAATCTTGTTGAAAGTTCTGAAATTTGCCCAAATAGGAACATTTCCCCTCTTTTTCTGGGTCGGAATGATTTTAGATATTGTTATAGTTTGTGCAAGGAGCAAATTTGCTCTGTCAAGAAAAATGAAAAACCCCTAAGAAGGCCTGAAGGTCGTAAAATCAGTGGTTCTCTGGTGGTGGTGAGAGTCGTGGTGTGTGTGTGTGTGAGTGTGACTCATCTAAGGTTGGTTCAGAGTGAAAGAGACAGATGCTTCCTTCGCTTGCTTGTTTCCCGGTTTTCAAAGCCTTTTTTGTTGTTGTTTTATTTTAAGATCCAATGCCTTTTCGGTCCATCAGCGAGGGCGGGGAGAGCCTGCAGGCGGTGCCTACCTCTGTACTGTGCTATTCCTTGTGTAATACCAAGTGGAAGTGTGAAGCACCACAAACTGCTCTCAGCGGGGCCCACTTCCCTTCACCCACAGCGAACTCGAAGCAGTTATACCAACATCAATCAAGGAGAACCCGCAGGCTGAACTCACACGGTTGAAGCAGGTGCACGAGCGAGCATTCTCTGACAGGCACACGCGATTGAGGTGCACCTCGGCGTCTTGCCCACAGATGTCAGTTATGATGCCTGTGTGGGGCTGTGCCCGCTCCTTGCAGAGCCCAGCCCGTTGTACTTGGGGCACAGAGCAAATGTAGCTCACGGCCGCTCTATGGAGGGAGCAGGTCAGACGTTGCCGATGTAGTCTTGTTTGCCCTTTACTTGTTCATTTGTTAAATGGTGACGAGAAGAATCTGAAAGAAATAGTGTTTTGTTTTCCTTCCGTGGTGCTTTGCAGTAAGAACATCCCTTGGATTACTCCTGTAAAATAGTAAAGAAGAAAACACCCACATTAGCTGATTTGCTAAGACTACGGGGAAAAAAATGCAAGGTCTAGAGTCTGTGTGTGTATATGTGTGTGTGTGCGCATATATATACATCAATATATGTGAAATATATAGGGATATTTTGGATATATGTACACATGCATACATACATATGTATAGTAGACGTATGTATACACACATGTATGTACACGTGGATATTTGTGTACATACATACACAGTCATACAAACACCAGTTTAAAGGAAAACTCAAGTGGGCCATGAAGTAAAGAGAGAATATGAATATTTAAGACATTTTAAAATATCTGCTAAGGTGAAGGTGCTGGTAAAAAAAATGCATATCTCATCCTGAGTTGAACCATCCTGATAGATATTGAGCTTTAGAAAATTTCCACAAAAGCTTTGAGTGATCTTAATTTAAAAAAAAATGGAAACAGTTAATGCTAGGACTTCAATATATACTGTACCTTTTAAGAAGTGGCCAGTCCCTCAAAGCTACTATTACATACTCTTGGGTATGAATATCCACTTTCAGCTGATGCTTCAAAATATTATGCATGTTATTTGTACTTAAATATGTGAAACAATTACCCTTTCTTTAAGCAATGCAAAGTAAAACAAGACACACTTTTTAACTATCAAACTGGGTAAATTGGAGAACAATTATAAAAAGTAGTGTTACTATGGGTAACATAGTATGGGTATGGGAAAAACATACTATTTGGGGGAAAATTTTCCATACTATGGGTATGGAAAAAACATACTATTTGGGGGAAAATTTTTTATATACTCTCTGGAGATTATTTTGCAATATATAAAATCAAAAACCACAAAATGTGCTTACTCATAGTTCCAACAACTCAGCTTCTAGGCAAAGTTTTCCTCAGACTATGATCAAACATGTAAAAAACTTAGCTACAAGAATGCTTCATCACCAACTTATTGATTTCTGATGTATTTTGTTAGAAATGTCTAAACAATAGTAGAGTGGTCAAATAAATTATAGTAAAAATATACAATAAAATACCAAATGAGGCACTAAACAGTGGTGTATATTTTTCTATGATCCTACTTTTTAAAAAACCTAACAAACGGGTGTTTCATGCACTCATGTATGGCAGACACTGGAAATAGTTTGTGAGATTATATATAAACATAAAAGTTGTTATGGCTAGGTGATTTGAGAATAATTAAAGGTCTTTATTTTGCCTATCTATTCTTAATAATTTTCTAATACTCTTATGTATCACCTGCATATTAAATACAGAAAAGGGCAAACATGGAAATCTCATCTTAAGAGTGTACTCATGGGAGTTACCTAGAGATATTTGTGAAGACAGGGAAAAGAAAGGTCCCTTCTTTTCTTTCCTATCTTTTCTTTTCTTTTTTTTCTTAGATGACTGCTTAGCAGATGATGTTAAATATTCCTGATTGATTAATTAGTTCAACAAATATTTGTGTGATTCTATGTGCCAGGCACTACATAAGGCTCTAGTCATGTTGCTGCGTGCTTTTCCCATGGCAAATTGCTGAATCAGTTCTCTTTGACATTGTGCATTAATGTAGCTTTACTAATGGCGAGTTAATAATACTAATACGAAAATAATATGGGCTTGTAAAAATTAAGAATTAACGCTGACATTTTGCTTCGTATTTTTACATATGTGTTTTATCTACTCTATACTGTCTCATATGGTTAACCTTTTCCTATCGTGTAGAAAGTTGACAATATCAGTTGTCTGGAAAGCCAAAAGCAAATAATGAAAATCACTGGGAAGGCTTGACATCATTAATGAAAACTTTGAAGGACACTAAAAAGCTTATTGGAAAGTGCTTCAAAAAATCTGACTTCTTATTTTGTGAGTTTTTGGCTTTGAAACTCAATCTAGGCTTCATGTTCATCAGGTGTCCTTTGGGGATTTAGAGCAGGATGTGAAGGGTGGGAGATTAGTGTGGTGAATTCAGAGTCCACCCATCTGGAATGTTGACACTGGGAGGATATAAATAGGAGGGTGAGACTGGGGGTGTCTGACTGAAGGAGGGCCAGGGTTCAGGCTGACATGGAGATGCTCATACAACAGTTCAATGCTCCTCTGAGGCCCCAGGAATCTACCCAAAGGACAGTCTTCTCCTGATGTCCAGCCTCTGTCTCACCAAAATGATCTGAGAAATATAACCCTCCAAGTGACCTCTCAATAGGGCCTCTCATACTGGTGTGAGATCAGAAATTTTAAAATTCCAGTCTGAACCACCAAGGGCTCCAAGTGAAAAGAAGAACTCACAAAAAATTTCTCATCACTTATAAAAATAGTAAAGATTCTTGAGAGGAAGGGTTTGTTTTGGATCAGTGCCAATTTGCCAAGTTGCTTTGTGTGTGTGTGTGTGTGTCTGAGGGGATGATTATGGCTTCTTGAACTTGGTTTCTTTCTTTCCTATTGGTGAAGGGGAGAAATTAAACTTTGGATCTGGTTCTACTTCCATTGTACAATGAATCAGAGGGTTGGCCCATCTACTACTCTACTGCTGTTGTGCTATGATTTTGTGGGAAAATTGGTCATCATAAACAGATATGGTGCCATTAACTAATTGCCTTGGGATAGTTTGAAGTATAAATGGAAGAAAAAGAGTTTTAGCTCTTCCTGAGACAAGCCCAGAGTGGTAAAATCAATAATTCGAGAAATCACTTGCCCTTTAAAAAAAAAAAGACTTGTAAATAGAACAAGATGGAGAAAAACATGTCTTTAGGCAAGCTAATCTAATCACACACAGAAGGCAGCCTGTTTTCTTACTTGCTGGATCACTTCCACTTTATATTCTCACAGGGAACAATATATTAAGTACAGTATTTAGAAATATTTGTTGAATCTTACTGTCTGATTTTGGCAAGTCCCGAGGAAAAAAAAGAATATGTCTTGGACTGCTTGAGCCTTCCTGGGAGGATATTGGAGTTTTCCCAGAGTGGCTGGCTTCGCACTGTGGGAAACACTGGTTTGGTAGATAACACTGTTAGGATTTATATTTCAGGGGGCATTTAGTTGTCTTCAGGTTTTTGGAGCAACCACAGCTGATCTTGTATGTCTCACAGTCTGAAGAAACCCAAAGTATTTGCTGGCCTTTCCTTGTATTGAGGCAGTCATTCCCTTTTAAAGGGCACCCTGATTTGTAATCCACTCATCCTGTGATACAGCAGCAGGCTCGGCTCACCAGCACCAAAGTCTCCAGTTAGTGTGTCAGGAGAGAAAATGCGGGTGTCACAAGTGAGAGTGGTCAAAAGATAAGGCATTATGGTACTCACCATCAAATTGGTACTAACTGATCAATACTTATGTCACACATGGCAATAATATTCATCAGGGGGCAGGCAGGCGGGAGGGGGTGGAGGGGATGGGAAAAACTCTCACCGAATGGGTGCGGGCACACAGTTTGGGGGATGTCCATGATTGCAGCTCTGACTTGGGCAGTGCAAGAGCAATATATATAACCAAAGTGTGATACCCCCATAACATTCTGAAATAAAAGAAAAAAAAGATAAGGCATTATGGAGTGAGAGGTCCATTGGTTAATGTTTGCTTCTCTTAAGGAATGTTGAAGCCTCAACATTTTGACAGAATTATAAGCTAATTTTGTTTAAATGTGATCATCACATGGTGTTGACTAATTGAAATTTGTGATGGAAATAAAGAAGAGATACTTAGAAAGTCATGTTATGTCTCCTTTACTTAGACGTGTGTGCCGAAATAAAAGTACATCATTATGGGAAACGTAAGTGAAATAAATTCCTTCAGTTTAATTTTCTCAGCATGTATTTGGCATAAAACAGTTTTTATAAATCTTAAGGCTAGGGCCTGTCTCACAGCCCTGTTGCGTTGTTTGCGTAAATGTGAAGTAGGCATATCTGACCAGGTTCTTTTTCTCCTTAGCCTGCAACTTTGCGAAGTTATTTAACCCATAGCTTTTCATCTCTAGAATGGAGCGGAAAGCACGAACCTCAGAGGGATCTTCTAAAAAATAAACTTTCAATTTTGGAATAGTTTTAAATTTACAGACAAGCTGCAAAGATAAGAAGAGTGTATCTGTACACCCCTTATCTGGTTTCCCTATTGTTACCATGTAACCTTATTACACATGCCTGTCAAAACTAAAAAAATTAACATTGGTACTTTCCTGTTAACTAAACTTCACAATTTATTTTGATTTCACTAGTTTTTCCCTGTTGTTCATTTTCTGTTCCAGCATCTCATCCTGGGTGCTCCATCACATTTAGTAGTCGTCTCTAGACTCTGAACTATGAGGATTTCTCAGCTTTTCATTGTTTTTTGATGACCTTGAGTTATGGTTTTGAGGAATACCAATCATGAGTGAGCATGTCCCTCACTTGGGATTTGTCTGATGTTTTTCTCATGGTTAGACTGGATTATGGTTTTTTGGGAGGAAGACCACAGAGGTAAAGCACTACTCTCAACACATCAAATTTAGGGTATGTACTATCACCACGACATATCACTGCTGACATTGACCTTAATCACCTGGTTGAAGTCATGATACGAGTTTTTCTCCACTGTAAAATTACTCCCCCCCTCTCCCACCCCACCCCCGGCTTCATACTGTACTCTTTGGAAGGAAGTCACTAGGCACATCTCATAGAGTTGTTTTAAGGATTAAATTAGATGATAAAGCTCTTCGCACAGAACTTACTGTTTAGAAACACTCATTAACGGCAGTTGTTACTGTAGTTGTTGCTTTTGCACCGGTACCTTTCAACACATAAAAGCAAATACTCTTTAGAGCTGCTGCTTCATGGTTATATGGTTCTCAGTCATTTATGGATGTTGATCAACAAATAAATATAAGAAATAAGAGTGCCCGCTCACCTTCAGATGAGATGCCTGTGCCCACATGCACTCTAGGATGGAAGGATATGAATTCACTGAAGCTTTACCACTGACAGACCCTGCCAAACTGTGGTCATGAGCCTCTGGTCCTGTTTCTTGAGATAGAATCAGTCATCAAGGACAGAGATGGAGGGGAGTGGTTCTGGCTAGTCTTGGGCATGAGGGGGAGAAAGAAAGTAATTTAACAGGTGAGCCTACAAATTGATGATATATATTTTTTTCTTGGTCAGGTTTGATAGCTTTCAGGCAGAATTTAGAGTTCTTATTATGAATAAACTATCTTCAGCACTTCTCTGTGAAATGAGGGCCTTGTTCTGGGACCCAAAATGCAGCAAAGCCTGTGCAGTTGTTGCCAGAGTAGCTCACCGAGCCTGGATAATAGAGCTCGGAGTTCTGTGTAACCATGTCTGTTGGAATAAATGAGAACAGCTGGTCTCTTGTACAGATACTGTTGGCATGAATTTTTTATTTAAGTCTCTCCATGTATCTAGTAAACAGTAAGCAGTATTCTAACATTACTAAAAGCCTCCCAAGTCTCCTTCCAATAAATTTCCTTCGCTCTTCACCATTTAAAAGTTCAGGGTGTAGGGCAAGGTTAATGTACCAGAGAAGGAATGCTAGGAAAGTATTTCTGAGCTAGAGAAAATAAGGTTCTTCTTCTATGTCTCCTTTCCCATTTGACCTTCAGTTTCTCTCTAAGATAACACATTTCTTGGACTGTTTCTT
This sequence comes from Daubentonia madagascariensis, assembly GCA_023783475.1. Classification (NCBI taxonomy): domain Eukaryota; kingdom Metazoa; phylum Chordata; class Mammalia; order Primates; family Daubentoniidae; genus Daubentonia; species Daubentonia madagascariensis. The sequence goes on from JAKFHU010001672.1 coordinate 19,651,677, forward strand.
GGGAAAGCAAGATTTATGCAGACATTCTTTTGCTGTTCTGTATGTTCTAAGTGAAGAGAGACTTATTCACATTAAAATGGAATACTGTGTCCCTGAGTGCTTAATGGGAAGAAAATTTGCGTTTGCTTTAAGGGGTAGGTGAGTGATGAAATATTTTCTTGGTCCCCTTTAAATAACTAGCAAGGAAATTCTTTCCATATATCTTTATTAATTTCTGTCTCAACACACTTACTGGAGACTGAGTGCCCCTTCACTGTCCTATAAGAGAATCAGGGACACCCTTAAAGAACATAGATGATGTTGTTCATTCATTTCTTCTGTTATCATTGTTTTTAACAGCAGAAAGAAATTTCCTGCCTAACCTGTCATATTAATCCTGCGGTTCTAAGGAGTTATGGATACACTGCCCCATCATGTTCTCACACTTTTGTCAGGCAGACTGAGTTCCCTGGCTGGGGGCTAGGAACATATAAGTAAGGAGAAGATGGGATCTATGTGCCTTAGGAATCAAATGATAGTCTTTATGTGCTCTAGGAGGGTTTTTTGGTTCTTCCAAGCCTTTGTAAGACTCCTATGGTCGTCAAGGATGCTCACAGATGTATTGATGGCCCTCCTTGGGGACACTTAGTACAATTATACTTTCTTGCCCCTTTTGAGGTTAGGCAATGACCATGAACCTGGCTTTGGCTCATGACATGTGGCATAAGTCACATGCATCACTTTCCAGATGAAGCTTTAAGAGTCACCCTGCGATTTGTTTCATCCCCTTCCACCTACATTGGCTGAAACATATCTCAAGAGGGAGCCTGCACAGTCTGGTCTCTGAGGGACTGTGATGGAAAGATCTCCCGACCTAGGTTGAATATGCCGAGTAACCAAGAAGTAAGCTTCAGTTATTACAAGTCACAAGGATTTGGGGGTGGTGTGTTGCTGCAGCAGTATCCAGCCTGTCCTGTAGTGCAGTGATGCAGACATGCAGTCAGCATTATTATCTCTTTAGAGTTGCAGGAATTGAGGAGTAAATGTTTGGGCTGCAGAGGGGATGTTCACAGTTGCAATGATGGTGGCAGTGGTGGAAAATCTGTGTACATGGTAGTTCCCACTGCACAAAAACTGGGCATCATTTTTTAGAGGCGTAACCTCCATTTCCATATAGTTGTTAAATATCTTCAGGGACATTGCATCCCTTCTGACACTGTATGTCAAATTGTCAACAAATATCTTTACATAATGGAGAATAAGTCTGAAGAAGGAAAAAACAAGGTACACACACACACATACACACACACAGCCTGTAACTTACTCTCCCAAGATTTATATGAGAGATTTTAATGCCAAACAACTGGTCAAGTGCCAGGAGGAATTTCTTGGGTGGACATAGTGCTTAATTTATATTTAGGGAATTTCCACTGCTGAATCACAGAGCTTGTAAAATTTAAAAAGAAAAGGGGGGGGGGAGGGTTGGAGAAGGGGACAGAAAAGGCCTGGGGATGTAGTAGACAATATTCCTTTTAATTTAAAGCCACCCGAAGGCTTCACGTGAATAATAAAGTAATTCCCATATGGTTTCCGTTCTTTCAATGTTAGAACCTCAGAAATGCAGTCTACTTTTAGCCTTGGCTTCTGTTTGCCTCTTTGTCAGGCTGAAATGCTTCCCGTCTGATCGCTGGTAGGAAATGTGACCGAAGCTGACTGCTCGGGGGAGCGTTCCCAGGCTTCGCTTTCTGTCTGGGCAACGTGGCTGTGTGGTGAGGAGGCCCTGCTCCTCCAGGGCGCTCGTGTTTGACTGTGGCTGGAGGAGCCCAGCCCCAGGGACTGCCTAGCGCCAGAGCCTCGCTGCAGGATCTTTTCTCAACCTCTCTTGCAGTTCCCTCCTTACAGTTCTGTTTACAATAAACTTTTCCCCCAGAGGAAAAACCCAGTATTCGTTTGGGTTTCGTTGTTTTCCCTGGAAAGAAGTTTTTGTAACCCTCAGAATCTCTAGAAGGGCACACATCCAGTAGATCCTGACACTTCAATGCATAGTTATTTTCCATTATTTGTGCATTCATGACTAAAATTCTACTGAAAAACTTTTCTCTTTTTCTTATTCTATGTAAGTTTACTTTCCCCCTCTGTTCATGAGTTCATGAAATACTTAGGAAGTTTATGGAAAAAAAACCAAATCAGATTAAGAAACACAGTTGTACTGTGTGATGTTCACCCGAATCCTGCTGAAGTATGTGAAAGGGCCTTCACTCCCCTGCTCTCTCTTCTCGTCATTTCTCTTATATATAATATATATAGGAGAAAATACATACAAATATATATTTACATTTGGAACTGAAATTCTTTCATTTTATTTTTCAAATAGGTTGAATTAAAGTAGCTAAGGACTGGAAATCCATTATGACCGTGTGCTCTGGGTTGTATGTAACTGTTGCAGTTCGAATTTATGAACTTCTACTGTAATATCACTAAAGTTCCATGAGATAACTTTGTTGTTGCTCAAAAAGAAGCTGTCTAGGAAGACAGAAGACAGGAATTTTGACCCTAGTTCATCATGATAATGTCGCTATTTAACTTCTATTCCTGTTTGTCTGTTTTAAAATTGAGATTAATGGTGCCCACCTTTCCACTTTTCATGTAGTTACTAATGATTTCTTCACACAAGGATCATCAAAATAATATGTATAAAGTGGCCTGAATCTTTGGAAGAAAAGTCCTACAAAAGTCTAGGTAGATGGAAGTAGGGGAAGAACATTCTATATCGAGGAACAGAGGATGTGAAAAGAAATGGTGTTACCAGCCCTTTCAGTTGACCAGACAAGTACTAAGTGTTTGAGAATTGTTCACTTTCCATGAAATCCAGAATTTTGAGGAGGCCAATCTGGCAGAGTCATTGACTCAGCTAGTTCCCTCTTAATTTGAAATGAGAAAGTACATCTTAAGCACAGAGACACTCTGAAGATGAGCTCATGCCAAAATAGACCTTTATGAGCCTCAGAAATCACTTGTGGGATATATTATCAGGATGAAAATTATCTTATCTGGCCTGTAAATTAAATGGCACATTTTCTGTCTCTTGCACAATGTGTCCCCAAGTGGTGTTTCATATGTGTTTCTAGAAATGCCTTCTATAAACTAGATGAATATGCAGCATGTGATTTTTTTTCTTTTTTCTTGATTTTTAATTGTAAATTACTAATAGAGTGATCTTCAGTCAAATGCAAAACAATCTCAACAACAATCCCAATTGATAGAAATTTCCTATTTCTAACAATCCCCGTTGATAGAAATTTCAACATGTCCTATAATTTTCCTCAATATAAATTTTTAATGATTATATCACTTTTTAAAAAAAGCTCTACTTCTGGTTTCCTTGCATAACTTTTACACAATGTATTTAAAAATCTACTTCATGAGCTGAAGATACAGGCACCTTATCCTTTACTCTCTGTACATTTCCACTTTCCAACATGTATAAACTATACATTTACTTTCCTATTGCTAAGGTTGTTAACAACTCTATTGTGTAACAATCATGAAATCTCTCGTTATGTATTCAGATTGATACTAAAAATTGAAAGTCAGTGACCAATGTTTATACTATATCTATGCAAATACTGTTCACCACAGGGCCAACTAAGATGCTCTGATTACATTCTTTTCTTTTCCAATGTCATGACCCCTGTGTCTCTCTATGAAAGGGGTCAAATGCAAGGGCTCAAATGAAGACTCCTTATTTAATTTCATCCTTGATTGAAACCATAAAACATTCAGTTTGCTTCAAACTTGACCTATAACCTTCTTGTACAATTTGTTAACCCTGAAGTTTTTGATCTTTGTTTTTTCTTGCTGGGAGAAGGAATACAAGCCTTTTTTTAAAAAACAAAATTGCGCCACCCAGTAGTCCCTGCTACTAGGGAGGCTGAGGCAGGAGGATCCCTTGAGCCCAGGAGTTTGAGGTTGCAGTGAGCTATGATGATGCCACTGCACTCTAGCCTAAGCAACAGAGCAAGACTCTGTCTCAAAACAACAAAAAAACAAAAGGAATATGGTCATACGAGGTCTGTAACAAAAGTATCCAGCCATTGTTAATAGAACGAGAACGGTTTGGGTGACATTGATATAACTTGGCAGCCAAGGAGAGTGGACTGGGATGCGCATGTGTGAACAATGACAACTTCACTGTAATAGTCAGTGGGGCACTAGACACTGTTGAGTGAACACGTGTACTGTGTGGCTGTCACATTCAAAATGATTGAGCAAGTAGAGCAATGAATCTGCATCAAATTTTGCATTAAGCTTGAATAATCCTCTGTGGAAACTATTCGGATGATTCAGAAGGCTTTGGGGCACAATGCAATGAGTGCAGCACAAATAAAAGTGTGGCACAAACACTTCAAAGATGGTCGAGAATCTGTTGAAAGTGATCCATGTTCTGGAAGGCCTGCAATAAGCAGAGCACCTGAGAATGTTGAACGTGTGTGGGTTAAGTTAAGAGACGCTGGGAGAACCGTGTGAGGTCCCAAGGTGCCTACTTTGAAGGGGGCTGGGGTGTCATTGTCCTGTGTACAATGTTTCTTGTATCTTCTTCAATAAATGTCTCCATTTTTCATATACAACAGTAATAGTCTTCATTCAACGATTTGACTTTCTATATCTGTCAATAAATTAAAAATCCAAAATACAGAAAAAGGTATTATAATATTTATGTTTTTGTCATACTTAAAATTTACATGTAAGAGATAAAAATAGCTTTCTCTAGTTAATCCAATAAATTTAACTTAAGTTTCCAGGTAATTAACCTTTAAACAGTTTGCTGATGGTCAAAGCCCAAAGTAAAGGTCTTGAACATAATGATATTGTCTCTTTGGGGTAGGAGTTGTTTGGTGCAGACAGTAAGAGTCATGGAGACAAATTTAATTTAGCTTGACTTTTTTTACAAAAAGAAAAATAGAATTATTTGTTCAGGTATAGTATAAATGTGGAATGAATACATATATTTTTATATATATATACACACGTTCACACACATACATGTGTATATATATGGGATTTCTTTAATTAAAGCAATCAATACAACGTAGGCCCCCAACACTTTCTGTAAACGTGTTCTTGTACTACATAAAACCTCCTATCTCAGTATTTGTAGGATGATGTTGATAAATTGCATGATTGGTTTTTTTTTCTGATTGGTGGTAATAAATGACAGTGATTTACCCCTTAGTGTTTCAGGTGAGCTCAAATGATGCTAAGCAACTAGACTGTTTAACAGAAAAGTGGACCTTTCTGTTCTCCCAGAAGCGTATGTCTGGATAGTAGCAGTGGGATATGAGGGAGGGGAAGGAAAATTATTTAAGGATTGTTCTGGGAGCCTTACAGTTGGAATGGTGAGAAAGGCTCATCTTCATGCCTGGCTCTGTATCTGCTCTGTCAGCAGCACTTGTATCTTGATCTTTACCAGGTTATTGCTGTTGATGTCTACATTTTCATTTACCTTGCCTGCCATTTAATAATAATAATGATTAAAAAACCCAGATGATTAAGGCAGGGCTAGGAGTGCATCTGAGAACAGATGGATGTCTCATGATTAGTATATGATTATGTCTCCTGTTGATACGTATGATGGGGCAACATCTTTTAATTTTGCCAAGTTAGATTCCCAATTTTTGCTTTCCTTACATTTTCTAACTTTTAATACTTTTTTGAAATTATAAACACACTGAAGTCCCATTTCTAAAAGTTGTTTATTTTCAAATTGTCTTCTAAGGAGTCTTAAGTACAAAGTTGCCTCTGATGCAACGGGAGGTAACATCTCTCTGGGCTTCTCAAGAAGAGAAGACTTCAAGGAAGCCTTCTATGTATCTAGTGGAGTTCTATAAGATTCCTTGTAGAAAAAAAGCCTTCTGCACAAAGTTTGAAACCCAATGGTCTAGGCAGTCGTAAATTCTGAAACATCTTCCTTCCTTCGGTATCCAAGCACAGACAATTGCTTTGCTCCCATCTTGTACAACAACTTTCTAAAAAGCATTTCAACATTATATGGCTGGAGGTGACTACTCCCCTCAAACCATTATGCTTCTCCCAATATTGTAGACGTTTCTATTACTGGGTAGGTAGATGGTTGGATTGATGGATGGATGCATAAGGATAGATAGGAAGGAAGGAAGGAAGGGAGGGCATACATTTATTTCCATTTACCTGTTCCTCTATGTCCAGCCATATATTTTTAAATTATTTGATTATATTTCTTACCACGTGGGACTACATTTTGCCCACATTTTTTCTATCTCATATGCAGTTAGAAAAACAATGAACTCCCTACTCTTTTATATATTCTGGGGGCCAGACACCATTCTAGGTGCTAAGGCTACAGCAGTAAGCGAAACAGAGAAAAGTACCTGCCCCCATGGGGTTTCTAGTTGGAGGAAAAAAAGTAAACAGAGAAGTGAAAGGTATGGTGGGTCAATTAATGGTAAGTGCTACAGAGAAATACAAAACAGGAAAAGAGGAGGCAGCTATTTTATATACAGTGGTCACTGACACTTTCTCAGGGACCTGAAGGAGGTGAGAGAGGAGACCTGGTGGATATTTAGGGTGAGAGTCTTCTAGCTGACGGGAGCAGTAAGGGCAAAGGCTTCAAAGCTAGAGCTTGTTGAGCACCTTCTCGGAGCAGCAAGGAGACGGGGGTTGGGGGGGCAGTGCAGGACAGGAGGGACAAGGAGCTGGTTGCTGTGAGGTCAGGGAGGTGGGGAAAACTCTGGCTTTCATTCTCTTTTACTCTAATTTGGAAAGCAATTGACAAATTTTAAGCAGAGGGAAGACATGATCTGACTTAAAAGGGCCACTCTTACTTTAGTGTTAACCATAGACCAGGTGTCAGAAAACTTTTTTCTGGTAAAGGTCAAGATAGTAAATATTTTAGGCTTTATGGGCCATGTGATCTGTGTCACAACTACTCAGCTCTGCTATTTTAGTGCAGAAGTAGCCATAGACAATGTGTAAGTGAATGGCCAAAGCTGCATTCCAATACATTTTATCTAAAAAAACAAAAACAAAACAGATGACAGGCTGGATCTGGCTTACATGCCATAGCTTGCCAACCACTGAACTAGATGTTTGCCAAGTGACTTTGAATTGTGGCTATAAGGCGGTAATTTTTGTGTCTGTATCACTCATCACCCAAACACACCCATTCCAGGTTACCATCTATTGATAATTTTATGCATGTTCATATCTGTACAACTCATTTATCATCTCAAAGCCATAAATATAATTTAATAAATGTTTACTGATGCTTTTAAAAGACTTGTCTATTAAAAGCAAAGTTAGCAGTTCATAGGTTCTCTGCGTCAAGGTTTCTACATCACTTTGGGGAATGGGATATCTAGGACTGTGTTCCTTGTAATTGTTAAGAACCCTGCTTGCTCTGAGACCTTTCTTCCTGCCTTTTTCCTCTGACTGGTTCAGCCTAGTGCTGTCCAAGAAAAATATTACATGGACCTCAAATGCAAACCATATCAAGAAGGTTAAAACTTCTAGGAGCCACGTAAAAAATGTAAACAGAAACGAGGGAAATTAATTTTAATAATGTTTTCTTTAAACCAATATATTCAAAATATTATCATTTCAATATGTCATCAATGTAAAAATTACTGGGATATTTTACATTCTTTATCTCTTATTGAGCCTTCAAATTCTGGTGTATGTTCTGCAATTTAGATTAGTCAAGTGTCATGCACTCACTCCGTAGCCATGTGTGGCTCTTGGCACAGGTCTACAGGATTGAAAAAAGCTCAGAATTCAGCCTTCCTAGCTTGTAAATGGTTTTCTGTAAAAGCACTAGCAATGCTAATAACCTAGCAATAATTTTTAAGCTAATCTGTGAAATTAATTTGCTTTTTCTTTGAAAGAAATTATAGGTATGGACAACTTTAGAAGTGTTGGGACCCAACTCCTTATTGCTGTCCTTCAGTTAATCAGCAATGATGAACAGCAAAGTCTCATATAAGGAGGAATTCTAATATTCAGTAGATTTTTCTTTTCCTGAATCTTATTTTCTTCATTTACATTTCTCATATGCTTACTAGATAACTGGTCACAAATATAAAAATAGCAAAATCAGCTCACTTGGCAACCCTCCCATCCCCACCCCAATGTGACAATTGGTTTCAGAGTCATTTAGCAAGACTTTAGAACTATGTGGATTGCACCTACTCCCCCTTCAAAGGTAATCTTTTGTGTGCTCTGTCAGTTTTTTCAATGTGAAACAGAACTTGGAGGTGGTGGCCGCTGAAGGCCTGATCTACAAATACAGCTTAGTAATCATTCTGCACAATTGAAATATATGTACATTTACTTACCTATAACTGGATCTTCCATGACAAAATTATCTGTAATTTGCATAGAAACAAAGAGTTTCTATAAACTGCAAAAACACCTAAATTTTCAAATGATTTTTAATGAACATATGAGAACATAGAGAGTTGGGAAACAGCAGGGCTATACATAAAACCCTGCAGAGCTATTTGACTGAAAATTCTGAGAAACTTGAAACACCATGACAGGGCACTGCTGAAGGCCTGTCACACCAGGAAAAGCAGCATCTTTCCTCACTTTGCCAAAGACTGCCACTTGGGCTTTCTCACCTTGAGGGTTCCCATGCCATTGTGGGAATGTCTGGAGGGGTGCACGGAGATCCGCACACAGAGAATTGGCCATAGAATCTGATGATCAGAGCTAGTCAAATTAGTTGAATTATCACAGTTTCTGTAACTACATCTGAGTCCACAAGGGGATCAGGCATGGGTATCTTTGAGGTACACACATATGCAGTTAGATCTTGCTCAATTAATTACTTTCAGGCACAACCAGGCAATTGAAATAACAACTGAAGGCCATTTCCTTTCTAAGTCTTTGTAGATTTATAGATAGTCTTTGCCATTAAATTTGTCCATAAGCCAAGTAATTTCAATTTCCTTAAGGAGGGAGTTTGGCAGATGTTAAGATAGAAGGGAAAATATGATTTTATGGAATTCCTTGAAATAGAACATTTTTGAATCCAGTAAAAAAAATGTTGGTATTATTTATGGTCACATAGTATAACAGCAACAACAAGTAACTCATAGATATGACCTCCTCTGGCTAGGGCACTATTTAAAATGTTTTATGTAGAACTCATTTAATTCTCACAACCATATGAGATAGGTATTGTTCTTTTCCTCATTGTACAGTGAAGGAAACTGATTCCAAAAAGGTTTTATAACTTGCCCAAGGTCGTACAGCTAATAACGGGTGAAGCTGGGATTTGAGCCCAGGCAACCTGACTCCAGAGTTCCTTTTCTTAATCACCACACTAAGTAAATAACCATGTGCATGATGAATGGATACCTGAAGAATATTTTACAGATCAAGTCATATTAAACACTTTATGAGTTTGAAACATAATGCAGTCCTCTAGTGAATCCTTGTGAAAATGACATACAGTGTGGGCCATTATTAGCTTAAAACTTAGTTTTAAAAATTCAGGTTTTTAAAATATCAAATTCATCTAAAATGGAGGTCATTTATGGGAAAGAAACCCCAAAACTTCTGTTGAGCCGCTCAAGAAATATGTACTGAATAAATTAATAAAGGAGTAGAATATTATATGGCCAGATACTTGGTCTAATATAGAGTTCATAGGTAAGAATTAAATTTTGACCTATGTCTTATTTTTAGCTTTTTAAGCCATTCTGACACTGCCCATAAACACACCCATCTGATAGATGAGAAATTCAGGCTTAGAAAGACTTGCAGGAGTCTTCCAAGACGCTCTTTCTTTGTTCCTGTTCTCTCTCACTGAACCAGTTTTTAACTCATCTTTGTCATCCTGCTGTTGATCTTGCCTCTGACCTTCTGGGCTCAATTTTTGCTGTTAGTCTTCCCAGTGTTTGAAACTCAGTGTTCCCTAAATAACTCCTGACTTTGGTACACCCTCAGATCCTCGGGAGTCAATGTTGTCTAGATAGGTACCATCAGTGTGAGTCCTGCCCCATTTTACCCAGCCCCCATCTACTTTCTTGGATTATTTTTTTTAAACCAAATGTGCAAGTGGGGTGTCTTATTCAGAGTGCCTTTTTCTTAGCGATCTCTCTGGAGTATCATATGGGCTAATGGCTCCCCACCCACTTGACATTTTGCCCATTACATTATATGTTTCTTCCAAGGAACAAATATATAACTCTTTTTTTTTTCTGACAGCATGGGAGACATTCTCTTGCTGTTGCTCTCCAGGAAAAATCTCATAATCTAACTAGACAAACCCTTGCTGAAAAGTTAGACCAAATGGCATTTGTAAACTCCAAGGAAAGCATTTTTCTTCTGTGAAGTATTCCCTAGCTGGAAGTGTTAGAAACTTTACATATACTGATACCAGTTAGGTTTATGGAAAAAATGAAACACTATAAACAGCTGGATACACTGTCAAAACTGAACCCTGTCAACCTAATTTTTTCCCTAGCCCTGTTTACTGAGAACTTGGGAGCATTCTTAACTCACACTTATAAAATGATTGAGAAAAATGGATGGAAAGAGTTTATTTGCTAAAAGAAAAACTGGAGAGCTCTTTGCTCATTTGATAAGTTCAAATGAAGGAAATAGTATTATTAGAAAATATATGTTGTGATCAATTGGTAAGTTCAAATGCAGGAAATAGTATTAGAAAATATATGTTAGATCATCTGCCTGTATCCTCTTTCTCACACTGTGTTCATACACAACAAAATCAATGCACAATCAGTTTGCCTATATGCCTGATACCACTGGTGTTTGCTTTGTTTTATTTTTGACTCATGATCTAACTAAACCTGTTACACAATAAAATAATCTCATCTTGAGAAACAAATATGATCTGCCTCTATTAGGTTACTAGGGAACCATAAGAAACTAAAGATCTGTAATGTTTATTTGTTTTTAGTATCAGATCAAATAAAAATGTTAGACTTTTTCTGGCAATTCATGCTGCACAAGTATGATTTTCTTCATAGAATTCTTTTATTTCTTAATTGGCACTCCACTGTCTAATTTATTACAAACTTTTCATTCCCTGTATGTGATGGAGAACTACTAGAGAAGAAAGAAGCATAGCCAGTAACTTATTTAATGTACTTGTAGGCTGTAGGTAAACACAGTTGCGTAATAAAATGTTGAAACAAAAAGGAGCTGGAGTGCATGTGTTCTGATCTGTGATTGATGTTAAAATGTGGTTAACTTCATTGTCTAATGTTCCTTTTAAGAATTAGACTAGTGGCATATCTAAAATTGGACTTTGAATCTAGTACATTTTAGAGAAATAATCTCTTTCTTGTCTTCAAAAAGCAACTGATGACTAATGGAGACACTTGCTCATTTTATGAGTGCCATGTATTAAAGGGGTTTCTTAAGTAATATTTATCTATACAACTTACAATCTACCATGACTTTCTGTTTATATTGAAAACTTTAGAGCTAAATATGCCTGGATGTTTATATCTGACATACTAGCTGCATGTCTTTGGGTAAGTTACTTAATTTCTGCACATCCTAAATTTTGACTAAAAACCTGAAGTGGGTTTTATGTATTGAACTGTTGTCATAAATAGAAGTGACAATACAATAAAATATCTTACCAAGTGCCTGAGATGCAATGATTATTAAAAGGTAGTTATGGCTACATGGTTTTACTGATGAGTTCTAGCAAGCATTTAAGGAAGAAATAATACCAATATTATGCAAAATCTTTCATAAAATAAAGAAGGTGGCAACATATCGTTTTTTGTAGACATCATAATCTGATGCAAAACAAAAGAAAAAAGAAAAGAATTTTAAAAAGTAAATACCTTAACAAATATTATGAAATGGAATTTAGCAATCCATAAATGCGATAATAAATCACAAACAAATTAGGTATATCCCTGGAATAGAAAGTTAAACACTTGAAAATTAATCTCTGTAATTCATCAAAACCACACAACAGAAGATAAAAAAGATACGATGATTTAAATAATATAGACAAATCATTTGACAAAATGGAACATTCATTTATAATAAAAGCTTGAAGCAAAGTAGGAATGGTAGAGAAATTTAACTGATACAGTAAATCTAGGAAAATCTATAGCTAACATCATACTTGATGGTGAAATACTGAATGTTTTTACCCTAAGATTGATAACTAGGCAGGGTTGCTCACTGTCATCTCTTTTAATTATTACTGTGCTGGAGATCATAGCTAGTGCAATAAGAGAAGAAAATGAAAAAAGATATACAGATTGGAAAGGAAGTAATAAAACTCTCTCTGTTTACAGATGACATGGTTGGTTGCACAAAATGTCTTAAAGACTCTACAAAACAACTATAGGGAACAAAAAATTAATTTAGCAAGGTTACAGGATATATTGTCAATATACAAACTCAAATGTGTTTTTACATGCTAGTACAAAGAAGTGGAAAAATAATTTTTAAAATTCCACTTACAATAGCATGATGAAACATAAAATACTTAGGAATAGCTTTAGCAGAACACATGCAAAACCTCTACACAGAGCACTATAAAACGTTGCTGAAAGTAATTAAAGAGAACTTAAATATATAGAAAGAGATGCCATGTTTATTGATTAGAAATCTCAATAATGTTGAGATGCCAGTTATTTCCAGATTGATCTATAGATTCAATGTGATCCCAAACGAAAGCCCCACAAGGCTGTTCTGTTTGTTCTGTAGGAAGATAAGCTGATTTGAAAATTTATATAAAATGCACTAAAACTAGAATGTCCACGGCAACCTTGAAAAAGAAAAATAAAGTTGGGGTAATTACACTATCTGACTTCATGACTTACTACAAAGCTACAGTAATCAAAACTTTGTGATACCTGCATAAAATGACAAACAGATCAATGGAACAGAATTGCAAGCCCAGAAAGAGACCCACACTTATACAGTGGACTAATTTCCAACACATGTGCCACAGCAGTCCAATAGGGAGAGGAAAGTATTTTTAGAAAATGGTGCTGGGAAAACTGGAACATCAACCCTTACCTCACAGCCATTACAAAAATTAATTTGAGATGGTTAACAGACCTAAAAATAAAAGCTAAAATTATAGAGCTTCCAGGAGAATATCTTTGCAAAGTGGGAGTAGACAAAGATTTCTTAGGCCACGGAAAGCACAAATGTAAAAATTTATAAATTAGACTTAAAGCTGAACTGGAGCTAAACAAAAGATGTTGTTAAGGAATCTCACAAAGGGTTGGTATCAAGAATATATAAAGGACTTCTACAACTCAGTCATAAAAAGACAATTCAATAAAAAAGAGGCCAAAGTCTCTGTCAGATACCTTACAAAGGAAGATATACAAAAAATTGCTCAACATCATTGATCATCAGGGAAATGCAAATTAAACCACAATGAGAGATATCCACTAGAATGGCTAACTTCAAAAAGACTAACTTTAAATGTTTGTGAGGATGAGGAGCAACTAGAACTCTTAAATTTTTGATGATCATATACAATTGTACAGTCACTGTAGATAAAAGTCTGGACATTTCTTATAAGACTAAAATATATAACTAAGTTGGAACCTACGATTTCTATTCTAGGTATTTTTCAAAGAGAAATAGAAGCATACATCCCCAAAAGATTTGGAGAACAATATTCATAGCAGCTTTATTTAGAATAGCAAAAAGTGAAAACAGCCCAGGTGTTCATCAAGATGACAGCAGATAAATTGTGGGATTTGTAAATGGAATAAGCTGTAAAAAACAATTCGTACAACAACATAGATGAATTCCCAAAGCTTTCATGCTGTTAGAAAATCTTTACACAAAAGAATACCTACTATATGGTTACATTTTTATGAAGTTCTTAAACAGGTAATTTATGATGAAAATATATCAGAACAGGAGACATAGGGGCATTGAATCTATAGATCCAAGAAGGAGTATGAGAAAATTTGGGGGGGTGATGGTAATTTTCTGTATCTTGATGGAAGTTTATGTTATACAGGTGCATATATTTGTCAAAGTTTATCGAATGGTATACATTTTGTGTGTTTTACTGTTTGTAAATTTTGCTTATAAAATACTGCAAAGAATTTTAAAGTTTATGGTTAAAGTACACTGACATTTACAACTAACTTTGAAATGGATCAAAAAGTAAAATAGATTGATTAAAGGATAGAGGGATGGGAAGATGCACAGGTATCTGATAAAAAGGCAAATATAATCATATATTAATTATAGAATTTAAGTAGAGAGAAAAACAGGGTTTCATTGTATAGTTATCTCAACTTTTCTGCATGTATGAAAATTTTCATAACAAAATATTGGAAAAACAATTATCTTTATGGTCTAAGCTTCAAGGGTAGAAATGATCTTGTTTTACAGGTAAAGGCATTGAAACTAATTCCTCAAAATCCAAAGCTGATAAATAACAAGGCTAGTATTAAAATTCAGGTGGCTTTAATTCTACAATCCATATCCTTCCTGTGTTGGTGCATACCTTTCCAAATCCAAACACGCAGAGCCCATGGGTTAAAATAGGAAGTGAGCATGAAATCTCAGCTTTGCTTTGAACTCCTGTAAGGATTCTCCAATTTCTCAAGAAACTGACCTTTTCTTAAACAAAAATTATTCTTGAGGGAAGAAATGCTAGTAGTCAGGTTATTAAGCACACATTTATTAAATATTCATAAAAGATAAATACTGAGATGAAATCAGTTGCAAAAGAAGTCTAATTTCTCAAAGAATTATTTTTCTTCTTAAGCTCATGCACTGGGAATTCTAGATATAAAAATAAAAGACCAAGTGTCTTAGACTCCTACACCCATGCCTGTGTGTATTTTTTTCTTCCCCTGTTCAAGCAGAAATTCATCAGAGTCTTGCAGATGATGAGCATGTATCTTGTCCACAGAACCACCACAGGGCCGGCTTACTGAGCAGTGTGCTGCAGTGGAAAGAGTTTGGGGCTCGGTGTGCAGAAACTGGGACTGTAATCCCAGGTCTGACCATAACTGGTTGTGTGACGTTGTACAGTTCCCTTAACCTCTCTCAGTGTCATCCATTGATCCTGCTTTCCTTATTAGTGGGAGGATAAAAATAGAGCAAACTTCAGAGTCGAAAGAGAGGTAAAAGATAATCAAGCCCAACATCCTCGTTTTATCGGTGAGAAAATGAGCCCTGCTGAAGGTAACAGAGCTAAAGAGAAGCAAAGCTATGCCTTAACAGCAGTCCCCAACCTTTTTGGTACCAGGGACTGGTTTCATGGAAGACAATTTTTCCATGGAAGGGGTGGGGTGGGGGGTGCGGCCCAGCTCTGCGGCCTGGTCCCTAACAGGTCATGGACCACTACCGGTCTGTGGCCCAGGGGTTGGGGACTGCAGCCTTAAAACAATATTTTGCTGACTTAGAAGTTAGTCTAATTGCTTCATCACAGTTTCTTCCTTTCAGTAACCATGGAAACACTTCAAGGATAAATGTGCTATAAGAATGCAAAGTGTTGATGTTTGTTGATATTGATGTCCTAATTGTTATTAGGAAAATTATGTAAATATTGTATTCATATTTTTACTTAGAGAATATAAACCTTTTGGATTATAATATGTATACTAAGATTTTATGTTAAATCTATAACTGTATAGTCATATATAGATAACAATCTATGTGTAGGAAAGTGGCCCCTTAGGTAAAATTCATCACTTTGTTAATATTCTGACCACTATACTGGACTTTTTATAAGGTTATTCTTAAGTATAATATTCAATCAATATAATAAATTGTGAGATTCTGAATTTCAATTATAGATGTTCCACTGGGACCTGGTTTGAGGGAAAGTATATAAAGCAGTACTGCTCAGTATTACATTTTGAAATAATAGGACTTTTGCAACACTGTAACTAAATATGATGGTATCTTGTCAAATATATTATTTTCTTTTTATCCTTAAAAAGCCAAAAACCATTTTGAGGTAAAACAGGCTAAGTGAAATTTCTTTAAACCAAATGTGCATTGGCAGCTTTTTACATTTTGGGTTGTGTTTGTGTTTTGTCAACTTTACATTGCGTTTATATTTTTTACAACTTTATTGAGGTATAATTGAAGTACAATAAACTACACGTACTTAAATACAGTTTTATCAGTTTTGACATGTTTATATACTAGTGAAACCATCACCACAATCAAGATAAAGAGCATTTCCATTATTCCCGAAACTTTCCCCAGAGCCTGGGCCAATCCTTCTCTCCTTCCAGCCCCATCCCCAGGCAACCGCTGACTTGTCTTTTTTCACTATAAATTAGTTTGCATCCTCTAGAATTTTATATAAATAGAATCATAAGTATACACTGGTTTTTTGGCCTGGCTTCTTCACTTAGTGTGTTTTTGCAATTCATCTATGTTATTGTGTCTAGTGAATTTTGTTTCTTTTTCTTTGCTTTTTTATTTTGCCCAGTAGTATACCATTACATGGATGAATATACCATACTTTGCTTATCCATTCACCTATTTGTTGGATGTTTGGGTTGTTTCCAATTAATGACTATTACAGATAAAGCCGCCATGATCATTTGTGTACAACGCATTGTGTGGAGGTATGTTTTCCTTGCTTTTGGGTCAATATCTAAGACTAGAATGCCTGGGCTATATGGTATGTTTAATTTTTTAGGGAGCTGCCAAAGGTTTTTCCAAAATGGTTCTACCATTTTACATTCCCACCAGCAATGAATAAGAGTTCTGGTTTCTCAAAGTTGTTGTTAGTGTTGGTATGATCAGTCTTTTTAATTTTAACCAGTCTAATGGATATGCATTATCACCACAAATATTTAATTTGCTTTCTTATGTGCACTAATGATGCTTGCATGCTTTCATGTGCTTTTGATGCTTAGCTTTGTCTGTGAAGTATCTGTTCAAATATTTTGTCCATTTTTCTAAAAAATTGGGATGTTTGTTATTATTGAATTACAAGAGTTCTTTTTTATATTCTGGATACAAGGCCTTCATCTGATGTTTGTCTTGAGAAAATTTTCTTCCAGAGTATGGCTTGCCTTTTCATTTTATTAGTGTGTTTTTTCAAGAGCAAAAGTTTTAAGTTTTGATGAAGTCTGATTGATCAGTTTTAGCTTTAATGTTTTGTATTTTTTGTGTGTTCTATCTAATAAAACTTTGCCTGCCATAA
Organism: Daubentonia madagascariensis; assembly: GCA_023783475.1. Lineage (NCBI taxonomy): Eukaryota > Metazoa > Chordata > Mammalia > Primates > Daubentoniidae > Daubentonia > Daubentonia madagascariensis. The sequence goes on from JAKFHU010001672.1 coordinate 19,668,847, forward strand.
GATAAAGCCATAAGATTACAACTGTTTTCTCCCATGTTTTCTTTTAGAAGTTTTATAATTTTAGGTAGTACATATAGGTCTATGATCATTTTGTGTCCAATTTTGTGTCGAGCATAAGGTAAAGATCATTGACCATTTTATTTTTTTTGCAATTTTGATTTCCAGTTAATTCAGCATCATTTATTGAAAAGACTTTCTTTTCTCCATTGAATTCCCTTGGCACGGTTGATACAGTTGTCCAAAATCGAGTGATCATATATGTATGGGTCTATTTCTGGACATTCCATTTTGTTCCACAGATCTAGGTCTCTTTTTGCCAATAACCCATATTCTTGATTACTGTAGCTTTATATTAAATCTTGAAGGCAAAATGAGTTCTCTAAGTTTTGACAATCTAGGTCCTTTGCATTTCCATATGAATTTTGGAATCAGGTTGGCCATTTCTACAATAAAATTCGTGTGTATTTTGTTTGGAATTACATTGAATCTATAGATCATTTTTGGGAGAATTGCAATCCATGGACATAGTACATCTCTCCATTTATTTATGTATTATTTAGTTTGTTATAGTAATATTTTATAGTTTTTAGTATAGAAGTCTTGGATATCTTTTCTTAGATTTATTCCTAGGTATTCTTTTTTACCCCAATGCTGTAAAAGGAATTTGAAAACATCCGTTTTCAATTTTTTGCTGCTAATATATCATATAGAATACTTTTTTATATTAACATTTATTCTGCATATGGCTTAATTCTTTCATTAGTTGTAAATTTGGGGGGGTTCCTTGGTACTTTCTATGAAAACAATTGTATAATGTGCCAGTATTGACAGTCTACTTCTTTTTTGGCTGTCACTTATTTCTTTCTTTCTTGCCTTAATGCAATGTGTAGGTCTTGCTGTAAGATGTTGTGTAGGAGGAGTATTGAAAACTGGCATCCTTGCCTTGTTCTTCATCTTCATCTGATCGGGATAGAATTTGTGTCTTCATTTTTTTGTTTTTTTGGAGACAGAGTCTCACTCTGTTTCCCCAAGTAGAGTGCACTGGTGTCATCATAGCTCACTGCAACCTCAAATTCCTGGGCTCAAGCTATCCCTTCTGCCTCATCCTCCTGAGTAGCTGGGACTACAGGCTCACACCACCACACCCGGCTAATTTTTTTCTGTTTTTGGTGGAGAAGGGTTCTCACTCTTGGTCAGGCTGGTCTTGAACTTCTGACCTCAAGCAATCCTCCCTCCTTGGCCTCCCAAAGTGCAAGGATTATAGGCCTGAGCCACTACACTGGGCCTGTTTCTTCATTCTTAAATGTGATATTGGCTGTTAGTTTTTCCTAGATGCCCTTTACCAGTTTAAGGAAGTTCCCTGCTATTCTTAATTTGCTAAGAGTTTTTTTTTTTAAATCATGAAGGAGTTTTGAATTTTGTCAAATGCTTTTCTTTATGCATTTGTTAAAATGATTATATGATTTTTCTCCTTTACTTTGTTACTATGGAAAATTACATAGATTTCTGCATGTTAAACCAACTTTACATTCCTAGGAAAAGCCACTTTGGTTATGATATATCCTTTTATATACAGTCATGCACCACTTAATGACAGGGATATATTCTGAGAAATTCGCTGTTAGGCAATTTCACAACTGTGTGAGTATCATAGAGTACTTACACAAACCTAGATGGTATAGTCTACCACACGCTTAGGCTAGATAGCCTATTGCTCCTAGGCTACAAACTTATACAGCATGTTACTGTACTGAAGACTGTGGCCAATTGTTACACAATGGTAATTATTTGTGTATCTAAACATAGAAACATTATTGTGTTGCGCTATGACATTTTGATGGGAATGAAGTCAATAGGCGATAAGAATTTTTTAGCTCCATTGTAACCTTATGGGACCACTGTCTTACATGCAGTCTGTTGTTGACCAAAACATTGTTATACGGCTCATGACTGTTTGTAGTTGGGTTACATTTGATAACATTTTGTTAGTATCTTTACATTTATATGAGGAATATTGGAATGTGATTTTCTTTTTTTACAATATCTTTGTTAGATTTTGATATAAGTGTTATGCCGGCCTTACAAAACAAAGTTGGGCTGTGATACCAACTTCTTTATCTTCTGAAAATATTTATGTAAGATAAGTATTCTTTCTTTCTTGAAACTTTGCCAGATTTCACTAGTGAAAATGTTTTAGCTTGGAGTTTTCCTTTAGGAAAGGTATTTGATAATTTAATTATGCATAATTATTTATGTGTTTAATTATTATATTTATATATCATAATTTATACATTATATAAATATAATTTATATATTGTATTTATAGTGATTGTATATTAATTAAATTTACATAATTAAATATATATTTATTATTAAATATATATATTCCAACTTTCTGTTTTCCTTGTGTGAATTTTGGTAAGTGTATTTTTCATGAAATTTGTCAATTTTATGTAGTTGTCACATATTTTGGTATAATGTTGTTGAATTATCCTATTATCCTTTTGAAGTCTGCTGGCTCTGTGTGATCCACTTTTTTTCCATCCCTGATATTGGTGATTTATTTCCTTTCTCTCTTTTTCTTATACAGTCCAGCCAGGGCTTTGCCAATTTTGTTGATCTTTTGAAATAACTAGCTGTTAGATTTGTCTGTTTTATCTTCCACGGTTGAATTTAGGCCCAACATTAAATTATTTATTTTCTGTTTGTCCCCTCTATTTTTTTTTGTTATTTTCACATCTCCTTTTCCTGTCATCTTTTAGATTATTTGTATATCTTTTCTTATTCTGTTTTAATTTATCTAATGTATGTATTTTGGCTAAATCTCTCTTTTTATTAGCATTTTCTGTAGAAATTACATTATATATACTAAACCTTTCACAGCCTATTTACACTTAATACTATACCATTTCATATAAAAAGTAGAAAAATTGCAATACAGATTATCCCCCACTGACCCTTATGTTACAGTTTTCATATGTGTTATATGTACACACATTAAAAATCCCAACAAATAATAAAATAATGCTTGTTTTAAATAGTTAATGTATTTTAAAGAATGGAAAAAAGAAAAGTAGTCTTTTACCTTTACCCAGAAACTTATCATTTCTGTTTTCTTCATTCCTAAAGATCCCTGGTTCCCTCTAGTTTCATTTTCCTTCAGTGAGGAGAACTCCCATTTGTAATCGTATATATCATGTCTCCTGGTGGTGAATTATCTTGCTTTTCCTTTATGTAAAATGCATGTATTTCACTTTCAGTTTTGAAGAATATTTTCACTAGGTATAGAATTTTGGGTTGATAGTCCTTTTCTTTCAGCCTGTAAAAAAGTTGTTGTACTGCCGTCAGGTCTCCATGGTTTCTTATGAGAAATCTTCAGTATTTCAACCCATTCCTCTGTGTAGAGTGGGGCATGTATTTCTAGCTGTTTTCAGTAATTTCTGCTTTGTATTTGGTTTTCACCAGTCTAACTATGATGTGCTCAGGTGTGATATTCTTTGGGCTTGTGTTTTGCTGAGCTTCTTGAAGCCATACATTTATGTATTTGGCTAAATTTGGAAAGCTTTCAGGCATTGTTTATTTAAAACAATTTATTATTTCTCAATCCTTCCTCTCCTTCTGGTATTCCAGCCACGTGTTTTAGATCTTTGAGAATTGTCCTGCAGGTCTCTGAGGCCCTGTTCATTATTCTTTATTCTTCTCTTACACTTGCTGTTTTTCAGATCAGATCATTTCCATTGATCTATTTCCAAGCTTGCTGATTCTTTTCTGCATTGTTTCCTTACTGCTTTTGAGTTCATCCAGTGAAGTTTTCATCTTAAATACAATCATGGGCTGCGTTACAACATTTTGGTCAATGACAGACCACATATATAACAGTGGTCTCATAAGATTACAATGGAGCTGAAAAATTCCTGTTGCACAGTAATGTCTTAGCCATCATAACATTGTAGCACATCACAGTATCTTTTCTATGTTTAGATATGTTGAGATACACAAATACTTACCATTGTGTCACAGTTGCCGACAATATTCAGTACAGTAACATGCTGTGCAGGTTTGTAACCTGGGAACAAATAGGCTATGTCATAGGCTGGGTGTGTAGTTGGCTATACCATCTTGGTTTGTGTTTTTAAAGTCTTGACCATATTGGTTTGTGTCTTTCCTATGTGTATACAACTTAGGGGTTAGAGTAAGACTTGTGCAGAAGGCTCAAATCTCTGTTTAGCTTCCAAAGCCTTTGCTATTCTCATTTGGGACTATCTCATACATACTCAGCTCAAGAATTACGCTGATACTTGTGTGGGTTTTATTCACAAATTAAGAGATTTCCTTCTCTCCCTCTCTTATCTGTGGGATTCTCCCCAAACTCTCTGGCCTGAAGGAGTCTTGATTTCTGGTTCCTCTTGACAGAAAAACAGGATTTATCTCAGAGTTCATCTGCTTGTGCAGCTCCCATTTCCTCACCATTTTGCAATGGAGGTCCACCCTTGAGATCATATTACATAAGAAAAAACAAAATGGAAAACTCATCACTGTGCAGGTCACTTTTCCAGCTTTTGACTCTCTTCCACAATTTTTGCGTTTGGGAGTCCTCAGGTGGTTGATTGTGTTTATTTTAAATGTATTTTCTTTATAGTTTTTAGTTGTAAATCAACCTGAGGATTGGGCTTTAATAGGATTACTCCCACCATGATTGAACTAGAACCCATATTAGTTTTTTCCCAGAAAAAATATTGATTATATTTCAAGATACAGAACCTGTCTTTTAAAATTAGCCAAACCATTGTGATGGATGAAGTTCCCCTCTTTATCAGCGAGTTGTGGAGAGAAGAGCAAAAGTGCTTGTTAAATTGTGTTTACACACACACACACAATTTCAGAAAATAGCTGCTGTGATACTTTAGATTTCACACTCCAACCATTTTGAGTACTTACTATTATTTCAAGTACATGAAAGACAATACTATTAAAAATATATTTTCCTACTCCACTGGGTTATTAGATCAAATTGGTTGTGTAGGTGAAGTGCTTGGAGTCATCAGAATCAAGCTGTATATAAGTAAAAGTGGTATTGCTTCTCTAATGTGTAACTAATCCTTAGATGTTGTTAAAGCCCCTTAGGACTGATTCTCTGTAATGATTTAAATATGTTTTAGTTAAGATTAAAGAGTTTAAAATTAACATTGGTGACACTGTTCTTTGTTGTCAAGTGCAGATAGTAGGTCAGTGACAAATTCCTTATGAAGTTGAGGTTACATAATGATAAAACATAAAAATCAAAGAATAAATCATTGTGTTTGACTCACATTTTGGAAGTAGTACAGTTTTCTTTTTTTTTTCTCTCAGAATAATCAGGGGCTGATGTGAATCCTGTATTATGTATTTTTACTTTTTTGATAGTGATTAGTGACTTCTATAGAAATGAAGGATGAGGGAAGCAAGGCCATTTTATATAACAATGAAGTTAAATTGTTCTTTAAAAAATAAAGGATATATGGGCAAGTGATAAAGCATAAGATTTTCCATATGCTTATATTATCCTTCAGGTTATTTAAATACAGCTGAGATAAGGAGCACAATGCAGTTCAGATGAAAGAATTTCCTAATGGACATTTTCTAAACATTTATTATTCTTGTTTGCCTCTTGAAATTGTGGGCATAAAAATAGCAATTCTCTGAATTTATATCATTATTTGTAAAATCATGCACTATCCAGTTAGACATTTTGTTAGATGACTGTAAACATTTAAAAATACTTATCTGATTAATCTCTAATTATTGTATCACTTCAATATGTATGACTTCAATATTTTACCTTTTAAAAACTGAGATGTAATTTGTATTCAGTAAAATGCGCAAATCTTAAATGTAGAGTTCAGGGCTTTTTATATACGTATACACTTTTTACCTGTGTAACCCAGATCAAGACATAAAACATTTCTATGGTCCCTGAAATTTCTCTTTCACCCTTTTCCTTTCAATATGTCCCATCCTCCAACTAAAGTTAATCACACTGTTGTCAACATAGACTAGTTGCCTGTTCTTGATGTGCATTTATACATGGAATTATGCAGTGTGAACTCTTTCACATAATGTTTTTGAGATTTACCCATGTGTTGTGTGTTCATCCATGTGTTCATCCATGTGTTGTGTGTTCATCCATGTGTTGTGTGTTGTTCTTTCATTTCCATTGTGGAGGTGTATTCAATTGTATCAATATGCCCTGGTTTCATTATCCATTTTTCTCTTGCTGGACCTTTGGCCCTCCTCCATTTGGGGGCTAATTTGAATAAAACCACTTAGAACTTTCTTGTATAAGTCTTTTTGTGGAGATAGTTCTCATTTTTCATATTAGGTAAATTCATTATCAGTTACTTCAATATAGCAATTTATTTATTGGATTTCTGTTTTATGTCAACTTTTAGAAGATATTTTGCTGTTAAAATAATGATCCCAAAATATAAAAGTTACACTAAAAAATTTTAACATTAGGGCGGGCACAGTGGCTCACGCCTCTAATCCTAGCACTCTGGGAGGCCGAGGCGGGAGGGTTGCTTGAGGCCAGGAGTGTGAGACCAACCTGAGTAAGAGCGAGACCCCGTCTCTACAAAAAATAGAAAAATTAGCCACGCGTGGTGGCACACACCGGTAGTCCCAGCTGCTTGAGAGGCAGGAGAATTGCTGGGGAGCCCAGGAGTTGGAGGCTGCAGTGAGTGGAGGCTGCAGTGAGCTATGATGATGCCACTGCACTCTAGCCCAGGCAACAGAGCAAGATCCTATCTCAAAAAAAAAAAAAAAAATTCTAACATTGTTTGAAAGATTATTCTCTCTTCTTCAAAACATGGATTATCCATATTTGATTCTCCTGTATATACTTCAAGAAAAAAATAAACTTTGTAAATCTATTAAAAGTATATAAAAATTAAAACATACCACACATATGAAATCCTCACTTTTTCCAAGCAACTTATGTGACCATTTCATCCCTGAAGGGCCAGCCACATGGTTCGATGTCCTTCACTATACTATAATAAGCAATTTATTTGCCTGTCTCCCCATGAGACTGTAAGGTCCTTGGAGACAGACAGCATCTGTGGCTTTCTTTTCTTTCAGTCCCTGGCATCCAGCACTTTGCCTGGTCCGTGGTAGGTACTATAGGGTGACTAAATGCTTGTCTAAGGTATATTGCCTTTCAAGTTGTGTATGGAAAAACACATAGTACTAGGTTTCATCTTGCTAGCTTGTTACATGATACTACCTGGTCGTTAAGGGGCTTCTGATGAAAATGCACACTTCTAGAAACTTATAAAGGATTTCTGTTTTATTAGTTTAATAACATTGTGAAAATTCACTGATGTGTCGTTGAGAAGAAACAACTTCAAGTGAGGACAATACACACACACACACATTCTTAACTAATCCTTTCTCCTAGGGTATATAGTACCTAGCACACTATAGATAATACTTAGTGCATAGAATATAGGTATCATTTTGTTTATTTTTATCATTGGTAAAAAATACAATATCGGTTTTACACAATTAAAAGACCTTGAAATTATGCATGACTTTCATTACTACTGGGATTTCCATGTTGAATCAAAGGTCATTATTCTAATCATCACAGACTCCCTTTTTTTCCTCCTAATTGATCTTTGCAATGCCCATCTGTCTGTGGCTGATGGTATAACCTTTTTTGATAGGGGCAGGATGGCAGATGGACAGCAGATGGGAGTTTTGCCCTGCCTCGTGGTTCAGATCTTGGCCCAGGCACGAACTATCAGAGACTGTCAGTTTGTCGTCTCAGCTTGTGGGCTCCAGTGCTGTGTCTGGCATCTCAACCAAGGGTCTGAATTGATGCCAGGCTGGACCAGCTATTTGTCATTGTGACTAGTTACTGTTAATCACTAACATTAAAGGTGGGGGCACCTAGTGAGTCTGTAAAATAACTTGGTAAGAAATGTGCTTTCTACTGTGTGCGGGACCCCCCCAGGACCCCAGAGTCAACTCCTTCTCAAGACTGAAGTGTCATAATTAGGAGATATTGGTGTCATAAAGGTATTTACCTATTTTTAAAACATAACTCAGTTTCCTGAAAGTCTTTGTTTCTATACAAAATCACATGAGGAAATGAGTGAGAAGTAGACACAGAAATAGATAGTGGCTTGTGTTTTTGTCTAAATTGTTGGACATTTGTCATCTTCTGGAATTCTTAAGGGTACTGCATGATTCAAACTTGGACTAGTGATAACATTTTGGAAGTAGTAACTATGATGCGTCTGCCATCGCATTAAGATACAGTTCATGAGATCGCTAGTTTCTTCAAGGGGAAAGAAGAAAGTCCTTTTTTTAAAAAAAAAATTATTCTAAACTATCAGCACATTCTTTTCTTTTAACGTGTGCATGAATTTGCTGCTTTACAAGTGAGTCTTTTCATTTCAATAGAAACCAGATTGGAGTAAACAGACGAGGCTGGGTAACTCCTCCTAGTGGAGGGTAAGCCTTGGCAGTGACCATGAGTAAGTGGCAATAATGAGTCAAATTGGATGCTGAGTTTTGGGTTTTCTTTTAAATTTATTTAGTTTCTTTAGACTTGGAGCTTCACAGAGATCATATTGTGCCATTTCCTCAGCTGAGCTGAGTCCCAATTTTGATTAATAACAAAAGAGAGTTTATATTAGGAATATGTGTCCACAAATCTCTAAATAAATATCCATGATACGTACAGACATGGTTACATTCTCTTTACCAGAGCATCACTAACTTCTCACCCAGTGTAAAGGGGATCTTTAGAATACTTCGTTTCTTCCTGTGCTCTGAACTAAATTGAAATACTGTGTCATGATATAGTTAATAGCATTTCTATTCATATAATAGGTAGTGAAGATGTTATCATACAGTTTGTTAATGTAAATTGTTCACATCGGAATATTTTCTTGTGTTCTGAAAGTCAGAAGTTGCTTCTACATATGTGTAATGAATTATGCTGTTCCAGATTATATGAATAACATTGGGCTGTTATACTCAAATAAATGTTTGCATTAGTTCAAGAGATTCCTTCAATTTGATTTAGATATCTGCAGTGTTGACTACCACAGGCACTTTAAAATCTAGATTGTAACAGATTGTTAGGCAATCATTCACCTAAACCTTGAGTAATCTCTGCATTATAAATGTATGTATAAATAAATAGACATTTTATTTCTTATTCCATCAGATATACTTTTATCTTTTCAATTTCTGTCTTTTATAAGTTAATATATTTAAATTTTTAAAACTGTGCTTATATCCTCAGGTGAAATAGTGTATGTGCATTTGTCTGTTTATGTTTGTAATTATCCATCATTTTATATATCTGACAGGTGACCAAGATACCTGTATTTTGGAATCTTGGTGTTGTATCTGTGGCTTCCTTGAAACCAACTCATTTATTCTTTCCTTTTAAACAGATCTTGAAATAGAAAAAATCTTATTACGGTGCTGCCCAGGATGGCCTAAAGGACTGTGTTACGCCCCTGCTAGCTAGTAATGTACTTTAATGTGGGTCTTGCTAACATGATTCGGGTGAGGTGTGGACAGGATCTAATTAGTTATAAATCTGTAAATGCCTGAACAGAGGCTAGCTTGAAATTCTCCATCTGACTGATATTGCTGTAATACTCTAATCCTAGAAAGCTGTCTTATAATGAATTCCCATTAGCCATGGAGTTAAGGGAAAGTCATGAACTTGAAGAAATTAAGCAATCCCTGTGACTTAGCCAGTTAGATAGAAGCTGTGCTTTGCCAGTGTGCTATCTGCTTCCCCCAGTCTTGTACTTGGTTTTGGGAGACAGCTTTTAGAAGAAAGGTTACAACAACAGTAAGCTGTTCTACAGAAATTTTTAAGCTATCTCACATTGAACATCTTCCATAAATAACTAATTTCTTGTGTTTAATCATCCTTTAGATGATATAGTGCTTATGGATTACAAAATGTTTTACTCACGTTTTTTATCTCATGATTTTTAAAACTTTCCATTAGGCTTGCAGAGAAGAAACCTAAATAACCAGGAAAACACATCAAAGCTCAGCATCCAATTAAACTGATTATTGCCTTTTAGTCATAGTCATTATCATTGGCTATATAATGGCAAACTAGAAAAAAGTCCTTACCTTTAAGAAGCTTACATTCTAATAGGCAAAGCAGGCAATAAATAGATACTCATACACTAGAATGTCGAGTCTTAATAAGTGCTATTATGAAGACTAAAACAGGCTAACGTGTCAGAAAGAAAGGGAGAAGGAGGTGGTATTTTATGAGGATGGTCAGCGATAACCCATCTCTAATATGTGTGTGTACGTGTATATCTTTTTTTCACATTTTTATTGAGATATAATTTATAAATTCACTTGTGAGTTGCACAAATCTTAAGCATGCAGTTTGATGAGTTGATGAATATATATACTGATGTAACTTGTACTCCTATCAATATATAGAACATTTCTATCACCAGAGAAAAATCACTCCTGCCTTTTCCTCCCTCAATCCTGTCATCATCCCCCCCCCACCCCCCAGGCAATCACTGTTCTGATTCTTTCACCACAGCTTAGTTTTGCCTGTTCTGGAATGTTGTGGAATCACATAGTATGTACTGTTTCGTGGGTGGATTCTTTTGCTCCTCTTAAGGTTTTTGGTGTTCATCCATGTCATTGCTCTATTGCCATCATTCCTTTTTATTGTGTTCTGTTGTCTGGATATATCACAATTTGTTTATCCATTTGCCTGCTGATGGACATGTGGATTGTTTCCAGTGTTTGGCCATTATATATAAAGCTGTTAGGAACATTTTTGTACCAGACATTTTAAGTATATGTCTGGTACATATACTTCTCTTGGGTAAATAACAAAGCACAGATGTTTAGCTTCATGAGAAACTTTCATACCAGTTTCCAAAGAGGTTGTACCATTTTACCCTCCCGCCAACAATATAAGAGAGTTCTGATTTTTTCACATCCTCATCAACATTTTGTGTCGTCAGTCTATTAAATCTTAGCCATGTGAGTGGGTGTATAGTGGTATCTCATGTGGTTTTGATTTGCATTCACATAATGACTAATGATGGTGAACACTATTTCATGTGCTTATTGGCTATTCATATATATTCCTTGGTGAAGTGCCTATTCAAGTCTTTTGCCCATATTTTAAATTGAGTTGTTTGTCTTTTCATTACTGAGTTGTAGGAGTTGGATAGAAGTCCTTTGTCAGATATGTGTATTGCAAGTATTTTCTCCCAGTATGTAGCATTAGCTACTTATTTTCCTTATGGTGTCTTTCAAAGATCATAGTTTTAATTTTGGTGAAATCCATTTTACATATTTTTTTCATTTATTGTCAATGTTTTCTTATACTGTCTAAGATATCTTTGCCTTCCCCAAGATCACACAGATATTCTTTAATATTTTCCTCCAGAAGGTATATAGTCTTATTTTTATGTTTAGATCTATGATAACCTAGAATACATTCTTGTGTATGATGTGAGATATGGGGAAAGGTCCATTTTTTCCCCCCCACATAAATAGCCAATTGTTTCAGCATCTCTGGCATCACTGGTTGAGAATACTTTCCTTCATTTATTGAACTGTTTTGGGGCCTTGGTTGAAAAATCAATATTTTGGGCTTCCAATTAGGATGTAGAAAGCTGAGAAAAGCAATAGTCCCACCTTTCCAAAATGGTAGAAAATTTGCAAATACGTGACTTTTCTTAAACTCATGAGAGAGCTGGGGTCTCAGGGAAACCAACTAACCTAAAATCTAAGGAAAGACAGTTGTCTCTAGGGAAGGGTGAGATGCCAGCCCTTGCTTACCTGGAACAGATGCATAGGACAGTGGGAAGAAGAATTCCACTGAAATGTTTAACAAATTGATGAAAGCCAAGATTGGGCTAGCTGGAGAAAGTGAATCCCCTGGGGTCTGGGTCTGCAGACACAAGGGAGATTTGCATTCCTTTACAGGCTCTTCCTCACCTATGGGCGGGATATGCATAAAAAAGATAGGGCAAGAGTCCTTTGAACACATTTCTTGAGAGAGTGGACATGAAGTCCTACCTGTATCATTCTCCCCTCTCTCCCCTGTGGAATAAAAGCCTTAAAGCACATGAGGAAAAACAACACAGTCAATGCAGCTACAGGGTACAGGAAAAAACCCGCTGCCCCTGGGGATGGGGCAGGAATATGACTTGAGCCCAGACCCACAGGTAGAGAAAGAGCAGGAACCATGGGAAACTCCCATTTCCAAGATCTGGGACTCAGTGTCTGCCCAATTAATCAGCACAACAGAGAATTACCCCCTTCAACCTCCATCACCTGGTCAAAAAGTGACAAGTGGCTAATGCTAGTATGATCCCCAATTTGCAGATGGAAACTAAGAACAGGGAAATTAAATGAGTTGCCCAGTCTCACAGCCAGTAAATGGAAAAAACTGAGATTTGAGCCAAAGTCCTCCTGACCACTGTGAATACTGCAGAGGCAGGACAGTAGGGATGTGGAGAGGAATGAGCAAATCTGAAGAGTGGGCTGTTCTGGAATCGACAAAAGTGTCCCTGGGAATGTGTGATTTTAAAAAAGAGGATGTTGGCCGGGCATGGTGGCTGACACCTGTAATCCCAGCACTTTGGGAGGCCCAGGCAGGAGGATTGCTTGAGATCAGGAGTTCGAGACCAGCCTGAGCAAGAGCGAGACCCCTTCTCTACAAAAAATTGAAAAATCAGCAAGGTGTGGTGGTGCACACCTGTAGTCGCAGCTACTTGGGAGGCTGAGGCAGGAGGATGGCTTGAGCCAGAAGTTTGAGGTTGCAGTGAGCTATGATGATGCCACTGTACTCTAGCCTGGCTGACACAGCAAGACTCTGTCTCCAAAAAATAAATAAATAAATAAATAAAAGAAAAGAAAAGAAAAGAAAAATAAAATAAAAAGAGGATGCAATCAACAAGACAAAATTTAATAGAGCTATTGAACCAGGTGAGGAATGAAGTGTCCATTGGATTTAGCAATTTTGAAGATTATATGTAACTTTAGAGGTAAGCAGTTTCACTAGAATTGTAAAGATGGAATCCAGAATCTACTGGATTCAGAAATGAATATAGAGTGAAGAAGATGGTCAGTAAAAATAGTCTACTTTCCCCAAAAGTTTGGATAAGAAGAGGAGAATTGGTGCATAGGTACAGAGTGACATGCAAATAGGAGTGGTTTTTAAAGATAAAAGTGATTTGAGCTTGTTTACAAGACAAGGTGATAAAGCCAGTAGAATGGGAAAGGTTGTCCTTATAAGAAAAATAAATAAATATAATTAAGGTGGTGTAAGGAGGTTTGTTGATGTATCTGGGATTTGTTTTCTGGGAGTACAAATACACTTAGGTTTTGTTAGGTGCTTACAATATTATTTTAAAAGATAGATAATTTGTTTAGTTTCAGTATACTCCTTATGTGAGTTAAAAACTTCTCTGCACTTATAGATACGTATGTTAACCTTACATGCATCTTCCCGTGTGCATTTTTTTGAATGAGCTAGCTAGGAAAAAGTTGTTTCATCTTTGCTGACGTGTGTTGATATGCACACTGTCAGAATACAACTTTCTGGTAATGCTGCAGCAGACAACTATCAGTCTAGTGTAGTAACATGTAACAGATGCAATAACTCAATCATTCCATCTTACTTGACATAATCGAAAATGGCTTGAAAAAGAGAGCGTAAAGAACCAGGTTGAAACTCTAAGTAGCACAGGTTTTAGGGGTTCTATTAATAGTGATATCTTTGAAGGCAAGGACAACATAAACTTTCATGACTTGATCGCTATTGCCTAGTATAGTAGATGCCTCAAAATGTCAAATGCATGGAAAATGAGTATTCATTTATTTAAGTTTATTATCAACAGTTCAAAGCATATGGCTATTTTAAACCATTTTAATCCTGTATTTGACAACCAGTAGTACCTCCACAAATCCTGGAATTTCAGCTACAGCCATGAAGTTTCAGCTGACTTTAGCGATTTAGTCATGATGGCCAATTACTTTGGTCAACCTAGGAGGAACTGCACCTGAAAGAAGCACTGGAAACATCCTTTCTTTATGCTTCTAAATCCTTGACTGTGTGGGTGAGAATGTATTGTCAGGCCCGTTTCCACAATATCCATCTTATTCTATGTATTCACTCTCTCCATTGATACAAGTGCAGCACATTTGTTATTTTTAAAAATGCATTGTTTTTTTTAAAAATCCAAACATGGGATGGTTTTATTTATACCTGTATCTTAAATATTAACACATATTAATGAAACAGTAAAGTTTTTATTTGGAAATTGAATTGAGATTGGGAACTTTAGGTTAACTGTCAGAATGGGTCACGTGAAAGAACTTGGCCAAATTTATCGGCCATATTTGGCCTAGTTTTCTGCATATGTTTGCCAGATGCAAAGGCCACTTTATTGCTGGAGGGCACAGAAACCTGGAGGAAAGGCTTGGAACTTGTGCCATTTAACCTACTGGATGTCTTTCTTTTTGCTGAGATTTTCCTGGAGAGGTCTAATTACACTAACAGAATATGATTGGGAGTATGGGGCTTCCCTTTGCCTTCCATGAGCTACAGAGTTTTATAGAATGCTCTTATCAAGCATTTTTGGGAACACACCTGAAAAAAAAAGGAAGATTAGAAATGTGATCTCTACAGTGAAAAATACAGTTCTAGGTGTGAATGGTTGAATATATGAGCCAATTAATAGTGCATAACTTTATTTAGGGGGTCTTAATTCCCTGGGAAGTTACCCCTTAAAATGAGGTATCATGAAAATTTATATGAAGTTAGTCATATGTAAGAGATTTCAGAATTTTTGACAAATCAATCACAAAATTAAAGGTCATATATTTATAGCTGATTCAAATCCCAAAGTGAATAGAGATGTCAAAGCCTTGAGCATATTGGATGTTTACACATGAATAAGCAAGATGGCAGAAATTGTTTTCAAACAGACCTATTTTTTTGCCTTTGCATGTTTTTTGTGGTTCTTCAAATTGCAAGTTCCATATAATATTTTTTCATGTTTACATTAGCATTTAATTAGCATTTATATAATTCCATAGTGGGATATGTAAATGATCCCCCTCCTCAAAGAGGAAAAATAGCTGTGGGTTTTTATTTCCTTTACCAAAATATTTCTAGACTATGTGGTATTTAGAGAGTAATTGCACTTTTTCTTTTTAATTAGAATTAATAGTTTAAGTGATGCAGCAGTCTATTAAGTTTAAGTTCCATTTTTAAGTCAAGGACCTTAATGTGTCAGAGCAGGTGAATTGAGTTTCAGAATTTGGAGGAACAGAATTTGACACATTTATGTTACTTTCTCCGTTCACCACATTTGGCATTTGAATACTATAGTCTCTCTTTAATATCAAAAAAATTGTTCTGGCATTATTCTTATGAAACCTTCACACAACCAGACACCTAAACACTAACTCAAAGTCACAACATAACTCTGGAGGGAGTCTCTCTATAGCTCTTCTCAGATCACTGGGAAATGTCATGTTTGAGGAAAATGTTTAATGTTTACCAAATTTATTATTTAATGCTGTGTGTGTGAGTGTGTGTGTTGAATGAAAAAGAGAGCATACTATAGAGAATGTCTATTCAATGACTAAAAACATGCAGAGAATAAACCAGTTGATGTATCACTTAATTGGACATCTTTCACCTAACACAGATGTATGCAGATTATGAGTGAAGTTATGTATCTTTCTATATATATTTATATCCAAAGGCCTCTAACATAACACACACACAGTCTTTGCGTTGCATTTTTGGTTAGCTTCCTTCAGTGAGTCATCAGTGCTGCAGATTAATACAGATGTAAAGTGCAAGTGATTTCTCAAACACCGCTATGGGATGTAGAATGGGGCCAACTGTGGTTGTTCCAGAGAGGAACTGTTTCTAGTGCATTGAGATTGTTGAAAAAGGAAATGGCCAGTGATAAATGAGCAGGAAGCCGGGTGGGTGCCTCTCATCACTTCCAGGTTGCTGTATAGCCTATATTTCTGTCTTTCCCTTTGCGATTTGCAGATTTATTGAGACAAGCTTTTTCGACTATCTAAGTAATTCCTCACATCCCAACATGTGTAATGAAACTTCTAACTGTAGAATTACTGTGTAATCCTAGTAACCATTTGAGGTATGAAAAAAATGATTTGGAAACCCTGAAACCCCCAAGATACTTAAAATCATATAGCACTGAACCTGCCTAGGTGTATTATAATGACATTTGTCTGTCTTCCCCTACTATATTGTGACTTAATTAAGAGTAGGGACAAATTTTAAATTTCCAATTACTAGTACAATGTTTGTTATATTAGGAAGTATTCAATAAATGATAGTAGAATGAAGAAAATAGTGACTGAGGGCATTTGATGAAACATCAGGATTTCTCTCTCTTGTTATCTTCACCAAAGTCTTTTTTTTTTTTCTGCTTAGGTAAATGGCAGAAACTTATATTTATATTTTCTTTTGTTGGATTGGCTGATACTGTCAGGGAACCTCTATATTTGTGGTGAAAAGAATAGTAAAATAATAATACAAATTCTTCAGTTTAAATTTTGGTATCACCTCTTACATGCTTCTTGTCTTCTGCAAGCCTTCATTTCATCTGTAAAATGGGTTAATAACATCTACCCCATATGACTGTTATTTCGCAAAGTTATCTTTCTTTCTTTATTCAAGAAGCTCTTGACGTCTCTGATAATCCTAAACTGCCTAGCTAATATAGTAAGGATACAATTTTGAAACATTTTATGATGCTTTTTAAAAAATTCCCTGTGAATTTTGTTGCCCTGCAGGTTCCACACCCATGGATGGGACTGTTAGCCTTTATTGCTTTTAGAGTAGGGCAGATACAGTGTAGATTCTGGAACAGATGTGTCATTGTATAGCCAAGATTTGTTGAAAATTCTAAAGCTTCCATTTACATACTAAGAAGAAAGCCCGAGGATTTGAGACTAGAGCTTATATAAAGGGAGACTCAACCACGTGGGAAGGGGGGGCCCTCCAGTGGTGCAAAATGATCCTTGACAAGAGTCGAGGGTGGGGATCCAGAGCAAGGCAATTAAAAACCAAAACAAAACACTTAAAGAGGTTGTGGAGGGAGGTGAGAGCAGAGGAGGCTGAGTCTCCCCTCCGGAACCCTGGGCAAGTGCCTTTCGAGGATCTTTAAAACACCGTGGCATGGGCAGTAGAGTTGAAAAGTGGCCTGTTGAAGAAAAGCCACTCTACTCACCTCTCTTCCAGGTACCTTATTGACCCAGATGTTCTGGGGGGGTGGGGGATGATGAACTGACCTCCTAGGTAGGCGTCAGCACACCTTGTAGGGACCCAGTAGCACAAAGCAAGGGAAATCTGTGGCAGAGGCTGACCACAGTGTGCCCCTCTCCAAGCTGTGGTCATAGCCAAGCCTCTGAGTTCAGGGAGAGCTGAGATGGCCAGAGCCGTCATTGTCCAGCGCCTTTGCTGAGAGGACCATCCCAGACACTTCAGAGACAGACACAGTGAAGGTAGATGCCAATACCCAGTGACCAGGCAAGATCAGCTATGCCTTACTCAGACTTTGGCAGCCCACCTAAGAAGTACAATAATTGGCGCAGATGCTCCTCTCTTGCCACAACAATAATTATATAAACTTCCTCTGAGGAGGTGCCAGTATGTCAGGAGAAGGGGGAAGGGAGAGAACAACCCTGAAAGACTAAAAATCTACCCCGAAATGACTATTTTCCAAAGAGGCTGAGTTATACCAAATGAACCAGCTTATAATTTTTGTTTTGTTTTATATCCTTACCACCAAGTGAGAATGAAGACTTTTGAGCAACATGAAGTCAGTTATGTGATGGGAAAAACAATTTTTTAAAAAAAAATTACTTTTGGCACATCTGTGTTATAATGAATATATTTCAAATCAACCACATTAGTCTGCCTTCCTTTTTGGTATAACTTACATATGTATAGTGTTCTCGTTTGTAATTGTGTGTTAGTAGAGTTGTATGGTGTACAGTGTGCAGAATGCTTCCACATACCCCGTCTTGTCTGTTCCTTACCATAACACAATGAGGTAATGTCCGTATTATTATGCTTATGTTTCAGGTGAGGAAATTGAAGATTTGTCCAAGAGCAGATAGCTGATGAGAGAGAAAGACGAAGGAGAACAGCTTACAGCTCAAGTCCTCTTTCTGTGTTCAGGGACCACCACAAACGCTATTCTGTGGGGCCTCTTTTTGTTTTCCTCTGGAAGCCACATGTGTCCTTTGTTTGCAGTGGTATGGGTATAGTTATTTGTTAGGGCCTCACACATTTTTTTTAATTTAAAGAAATATTGCCACAAAGCTGCATTACGATATCTTTAAAATGAAAATATTCTCTTGTTATCTCGCATGCAACTGATTCTTTCAATTTGGTTTGTCTAGTCAAAATCTTACTAGAAAAGTTGTCCAGGTGATAGTTTATGAGTACATCAAAACAAAAACAAAACGAGACAAAGACAACAATGGAAAACATATTCTGATGTTTCACATCCCAGGAAAAATGCAGAGAAACAAAAATGAGTCAATATTTTATAAATTCAGGGTCAGTATTGTATGTCAATGTCAATAGTGTATGAGTTCCAAAGGATTTGTGTTCACTATTAAATTAGAAATGATCCACTCTTATTTGGTGTATAATGGACAAAAAAAAAATTCCATAATACAAAAGATAGTAAGACAATTGCAAACCACTTATAGGCTTTAGTACAAAGTAGTAGAGACCATCTCATCTCTCTGGCTATTCATTCACCTTTAGTATTAGTGAATTTATGGCTTGTGCTTGACCTAGAGCCCTAAAGACTTGTGTGTCTTTACCCTGCTTCAGCAGGTACATTTTAGGAGAGTGAGCTATAATCCAGGTCTTTGGTAGTAGATAGGTGTGGGTGCTGTTATACTTGGGGAGATAGGCTGTAATTTGGTGCTCAGGGATTTCCCCCTTTGTGTATGTTTGCATATTGTATGTGTCCTTTTTTTGCAAGCTGTCTATTCGTAACATTCATCCTAGTTGAATTTGTTGAGCTATCGGTCATGATTACAAAAATAGTGAGTAGAGCAATAGGGTTTTCCTTCAATGGTATTTTTCATGCTCATATGTTTTGTAGCCAGCCAGATTTACACCCGATTTGTGTGTTTCTCTGAGAGGTACACATCAAAGCAGGTTTTTCCTTCTTACTTACGAATTTTTATTTTCCCTCAGGTTGCAGTGGACCTTATAGTCCCTTCACTAGTCACACAATTTACTATTTAAGTGACTTCCTTTAGGATATTAAAAGATCATGTTGGCCCTTTTACATAACTTTTATTTTCAAAGTCAGACCAAACTCACCATTAAAGTGCTATAAATTCATATCTTAAATTCTTTTGGAATTTATAACTTACTATTTAAAGTGACTTCCTTTAGGATGTTAAAACATTGTGTTGGCCCTTTTGCATGACTTTTATTTTCAAAGTCAGACCAAATTCACCATTATAGTGCTGTACATTCATATCTTAAATTCTTTTGGAATTCTTTCTACAGTCATATTTTTAGAAGCTTTACACCCAAGCACAATTTTCCCAGCCCCTCTCCACTGATCACCACTGATGAAATGGCATGAAATGAGCAAACCCATGCTTTTGTGAGCCTACAATGGCCAGCCTCTTTATTACATACATTGTATTGGTCATTATCTGATAAGAGTTACAACAAATTAAAAAATGCCCAAGTTAAAGAAATTAAATCTCCTTATCCATCACCTTAGCAAAATGACAACACAACATGTATACAATTTAAAATGACTTGTTGGAATATTTATTGCTAGATCGGGAGAACATTTCTCTACTGATAAGAAGCCCATTTGATTTATCACAGTTTTCCATATTATTTGTTAATTAACTCAATGTCCTTAATATCCACAGCTCATTTTTCCTAGTGATAATGACTCCACTGTGAGACATATAAATATAATGAAAAATATCCCTACCTGTATTAAAAAATTGAGAAACCTCTATTTAATTTACACGGATTGTATTTTGTAGTCAACTCAGGACTGAAGTTATATAACTTGAGTTATTGCTGGGGCAACAAGATAAGAGAGGCTTTGAAACATCGTGGAGGAGAATTCAGTGGGCAAGTAGTGATGTTGTACTTGTAATAAGCCTACTCCCGCCATCATTGTTAGATGAGGGTTCGCTTCTCTTTTTCATGTATTATGTATTTTACATGCAATTATTTTTTTCTCTTTGGTTCTCCCATTATCTTTTTCCTCTTCTTTTTGATAGAAAAATGATATTAACTGAAAAATACAAACCAGTAAGCTTTGAGCTCTTTAAGTAGGATAAGAAAGAGAATTTGCCAGGCTTCACATTATTTCCACATCTGGATCTAGAATGTAGCCCTTACTGATATGAATTCTCTAACTCATATCTATTTGGAAGTATTGTGTACACATTTCAGCAAATTTTGGCAAAAACGTGTCCTCTGATGAGGAAGTGACTGTCCCTTTCTTTTGTCATTTCCCAGCCCTGAAGCCTTGTTTACAGCAAGTTCCTTTGTTAAGGATTCAACATAAAGGTCTTTGATACTATTGAGCCCATCCCTGACTCATGATTAGCTGACACTTTGTGTCTGGCTGGCAGTTTTTCCGTAAGTGGTAAGGTCAGCTTCATACAGTATTTCACAGCCTTTCCCATTCCTTGTGCGTCAGTGAGGATCATATGACTCAATAGTGAAAAGCAAAATCTTGGACTAGGGTAGGAAGATGACCAGTCTCTAAACAAAGCAAACCGACCTTCAGACTAGGATTCTGTCATGTTTAATATGCATCTTACTGGGTCTTTGTGAAGAGCTTTCTTTTGGTAAAAGTACTCTTTACCACTTGTCTTTACTTTAAGTAATCATCATCTATAATTCATGGTTTTTCTCTTTAGTTATTAAGGTTATGGAACATTTGAAAGCAACTCAGGGTCAGTATAGTGTAGTGTAGAAGATATTGAGTCAATAGATGTGTGTACATCCAGGTGCCCCTTGGAAGGATCCTTAACTTCTCTTAATCTATAAGCTCATCTGTGAAATGGAAATAATCTTATCTACTGCACAAGGTTGATGCCAAATTTCATATGTATAAAATTACTTGGTAAAGAGTAAAACCCAATTCAGATTTAATGGGCTCCTATTCTTTTAAGAGTCAGAAGAGTTAGCTATTATCATTTAAGAGAAGTTCGAAGTATTGGAACCTCTTAAAAATTGCAGCGTAATGCTTGAGAAGGAGTGATTTGTTAAACATTGGCTTAAACTAGTGGGATTTTCAGTAGTCAAATTGCAGCCTTTTTCTTACTACTTTTCCTCTGTAAGGAGATTGTGCTATATTGGAAAATCTTTCTTTGACCACAAAATTGAAAATGAAACTGGATTTGAGTTAGCAGCTGCTCTTCCAGTCAATCGTGGATATTGTGTTTTGAGTAATTTGCTCTTTCCAATTGTTTCAGCTCTATCATTCATCCTCCTCCCTCAGTCCTGTCTTCGTTACTTGGAAGAAGTGATGGAGAATTTCCTTTGACTCTGCCCCATTTCTGATGGAGACACACAAACCTTTTTTTTTTTTTTTAAAGAGGCAGATGTCTAATTAAGAGGAAATGTAATATATTTTTTAAACCTAGTGGTGGGTACACCAATTAAGGAACCTATAAATAAAGTTGAACTTTGTAGCCAAATGATTTTGGGGCTCGTCATCTTCATAATGAAAGTCTTTGCTATTATAATCTCATTTGGCAAAGCTGAAGTTGTACTCTTGGGAGATGCCTTGCCAAATCTTTATCCATAATTCTGAAATGATTCCAAGCCAGACTTCGTTATCTGAAAACTACTTCACATCCTTTCTTTTCTGTCTTTGCCCTTAACCTCAAGAATTCACTTTGTGAACACGGAAACAGATAGAAACTGTTTGGAGAAGAGCGCCTTTTAAAAATTACAGTCATTAAGTTATAATGCCATATGGGCTCAAGGGGTGGCAAAGATGCTGAGTGGCTTCTTGTTCATTAAGACTGAAATATTTATATAAGCAGTAATAATAACAGCATATTTCAGAGTCTGTGTGGTATGAAATTGAGCACTGATGCAATTAGGTAATATTGACACCCCTATTGTAATTATGTAAATAGCACCAAGTTCAGCTCTCCCTTTGTCTTTCATTTTCATGTGCATGTGCAAAGAGAGAGAAAGTGTGTAAATAGCTGAGCAGGCGTGCTCGGCTATTTACTTATGGGACAGAGTAGCCTGACGTTTGTGTTCCCTTGAGCTATTTTTTCCTTCAAATTAAGCAAGTCCAGTGGGTTGCACAGAAGGGATGTGCAAATATGTGTTTACTTGGAGGAATGCTTGGTGATAAATCATCCACGTGAGGACCCTGACAACCCAGTAGGTCCATTTTGAGTACTTCCATTTCAGAGCTGTGTGTTAGGATCCCACTTGACTGATACCCATACTTTTTTGTTACTTTTTGAACAGATCATCTTAAATTGTTCTCCATAGGGATGTTTTCTATGTCTAGCTGCCTATCAATCTTTCCATCTCAATGCAGAAGTATTTGATTAGTGTATTTAAAGTAATAAAGATGTCAACAGTAGTGTCACCTTGATTGATGCTAATTATAAGTCTTTAATGGTTCCCCTGCTTTGGCCACTATCCCTGAAGATTGTGATTTTTATGGTTGAAATAGTGCCCTGCTTTCCAAAGTCTTAATCATAAATTCTGGTCTATCTTTCTTTAATGATTCTGCATGAAGTGGTATAATCTCAGTAACATACATTATCTTCCTTAAAAGCAACCAGTGACTTTCATAAGGGTGATTAATGCATTTATAAGGAGTTTGAGGAATCCTTGTTGGGATCCTAGCAGAGATTATGATGATTATGCTTTCTGGGCATTAGAATTAGCAGCCATGTTCCATAGACAGTCTGAAAATAATATGTGGTCCCTATTTAGCACATTAATGCCATAAATGGGACTATAACTGCAGTGGTTAAAAGACAAGATTTGCAACCTGAAGATGCTATGGGTATGTGGCTGTCACACCAATGAAACTAAAAGCAAGTTAAATTATATGAGGGCTTTCCTTCTTTAGAACAGTCTTAAACAGATGTAGGGTCACTCAATTTGAAATATCTTTTGATTAAAATATCTCTTATAGTGGGGTTTTCAGGCTAAATTTTCAGAGTGCTAATACATGTTTAGTCTTTAATCTCCTTACTCAGGCACAGAGATACAGTTTTAAATAAGAGGAAATGTGCCCAGGAATATACACATTTATGGGACTTTCAGAGTATGGATAATTTGCTTCTGTAAATACAGGCCTATATGTACTACACACGATAACATTTTTCTGAAATGCCATATCTTATTGCAGAAAAGCTTAGCATAAATTAAAAAAATGCTTTGCAATCTTGTAAGAGCAGTTTACCTTCATATCAATCACTATGCAGAGTTCCTTGCATATAGTGGGTATTTTAAAATACTGCCTTAATGCTATTGAAAAGGGCACTGACAGCTTTTTTAAGAACATTGTTTTTGAACTAATATTATTATGTACCTGTTTTCTTCTGTTGAATTTTACTATATTCTATGCTTACAAATTAATCAAGATGGAACTTGAGTCTTCTGATACAACGTTAGAAGTTTTTATATCTTATTACTTTCTACTATTTTTATATTCAGTTCTAAAGATAATATCATACTGTAATATTCTCTATTAGCACTAATGCCTTACATCTCGGCAAAACTGTTCTTGAACTTCTAGCAAAGGAGAAGACACTTTTTTATTTTCAACCATGCAAATTTTCAAACAAGGAAATGCCAATTTGCATTATAGGGAGGAAATTTCTCTCCAGGTGCTACCAGCTAATAGGAATGAAGCCACAGAATTCAGAAGCCAAGCTTAGGAGACTACTAAGGAGTACTACTAAGGAGTGGTCCTCTTGAAATAGCATCTATTTAACATTTTGGGGGGTGGCTATAGTTATAGTTTTGGATGATAAAAAAGTCTTCCCAGTATTTGCTTTTTGGTTGACATTTGAGGAGATATGCCAAGCTGCATAATGTTTATTAGAAAGCCCCTCAGTTTACAAGCATTATATTGAAAAATTTTTAACATCTACTTTGGGTGTTTACAATAACGACTTACTGCTAAGTATTTTATTTTGTCATAGTATAGTTTAAGGTGATTGTCTGAAACATTAAGTTTCATATGTCCTGGTGTGCTCTATTAGCCAGTAATTATCACTGGTGAGCCAATGTACATCTCTCTCTTTACCAGAGTGATTATATGGAAAACACACACGCAGAGCATAACCTCTCCCACAGGGAACCTTTTCTTTTGGAGTTTCATTAAGACATTCTAAATATGAGTGGACCAGAAAAGGGGTGTTAAAAAGCTTGGGGTGGATGAGCAGGGCCAGGATTAATTTAACTGGGATTGACTGGAGGAGGAAGCTGGTATGGGAGCCTGTGGGAGTCCTAGAGGTGATCTGTAAGGTAATTAATCCCCTGTGAAGACAAAACTTACCCTCCAATCTGTGTGTCCACTCGCTCCACTATTCTGCACTGTACTGATTATGGGTAGTGAGTGTCATTAGGAAAACCAGAGAGAGACCCTTCTGTGGGTGCCAATAATCAGCGGATGCCAGGGAGGTCTAAGTGTTAGAATCACATCCTTTGTGATTCTACCATGAGAAATGCAAACCGCTTGGTCAGAGGAGTTGTTCACTGCGTTGCTTGGTCTCTCTTGCTATGTGATTATTTTCTTTTGTAGTTTTGATAAATTAACATTGGCTCATGTATTCAACTGTATTCAACAGGAATCTTTTTTTTTTTTCTCTAAGCCCCAGGGCTTCTGTTTAAAAATGCAGGTTAATTCTCAGAGGTTTTCAAAAGCATTTCTGCATCATGCTACTAATTAAGATAAGGTTATCATTTTAAGTTATACCAGGAATGCAATTAGAGCTTCTAGTGAGAACTGTAGTAATCAATTTTATACAAATTATTCAGACCTAGTAAGGTAAAATACACTTTTAATAGGACAAGTGAACATACTGTGATTTATTAGATACAATGTGAATTCAAAAGACACCTGAACACAGTATCTGTAACCCATCATGTACCCCAAGTCACTGGAAATCCAGTTCAACAGCCTTTCATCAGGAGAGATTTAATAATATGCCTTCCCTTTTCCATTGTTGGGTGACCATTATTTTGGGTTTGAGAGGGAGTTTTGTTTTTCAATTTGAATGGTTTCAGACATGAGAAAGAATACAAAGCCCAGATTAGTGAGCTCTCATTTGTCTAGGCTGACACGTGCTGCAGAGTCATTGGCCAGTCCTACCTGTCTTTCTTTTTTCTTTTGTGTGGTCCACAGAGTCCAGGTAACCAGCTGACAGTGTAATTAACTTTTTTCTGCATTGTCCGTCTCTGCTAAGAGTATTGGGTATTGGATAAGAAACATACCTGTCTTATCTGCCAACTGTCAGTAATTACTTATTTATTGAATGGATACTTGTTTTCTAAGGATGTATAAGGACTGCAGGGTTGAATAGCTCCTGAGGAGGTTGTATATCTTTTCTTCCTATGATCACTGCAGGTCATCTCCAGCTCTCTATTAGGGCATATAAATAAATTATAGCACTTCAGGGCTTCCTTTTCTTGGACATCTTAAAAATATTTGGAACAACCTTTTGCTTTTCCCTAGTTAGCTTTTATTCTCATTTGACGTGTCAGCCGTTCCGCATTTTTCTGTGCCTAAATTCCTCAAATTGCAGTCATTCATTCAATGTATATTTATTAAGTTTCCATTGTGTGCCATGCATTCATGCATTGTACTAGGTATTGGGCATATGGTGGTGAAAAAAGATATTGTGCTAGTATCTATAACCTACACGTGCCTTCCCCACCTCCACCGTTAAGCACGTAACATCCTCTCTCAGCATATGTGACCTTGTCTTATAATTTACAGAGAAGATAAATACCCTCTAGTACAATCTCCTGCATCTTCTGTCTCCTCCATTTCCACTGTTAATCCACTGCTAAAAGGTGTTTTCTTTCTGTTCTGTCTCGTAGAAAGCATCACCCCTCCTCCATTAAATTACCTTGATTAATTTTAAGTTGCAGAATTAATTTTTCTTTCTCTCTCCTTTATCTTAATCTTTCTTACTCCTCTGCTCCTTCCTTTCAACCAACAAGGAGGCTCAAGTTTTGCCTCCACCCCATCCATAAAAAATAAGTAAAAATCTGTTATCTTACCTCTGTTACTCATTCAGACTTCCTAGTTGCTAGTTTCTAGAAAGTGTGTCTGCACAGATTATGATTTTTCTTCCTCCTGTCCTTGTCTTATTATAACAGTCTGGACCAACAAATCTCTAGACCAAGGAACACCAGTGGCCGATGTTTAATTCTCACTGCACTTAACCTCTTACTAACATTTTGTTTTGCTGCCTCTTTCTTACTTCTGGGAAATTTGCAACTTTTTTGAATCCATGGTGTGGTTCCCTCCCGGCTCTGCATTGAACTCTCTGATTATTCATCCTCAATTTCTTGTGCTGAGTTGTCCTTTTTTGCTAAGCCTTTTAGTGACAGTGTCTCTCAGGGTTTCAACTTTAGTTCTCTTCTTTACTTATTCTGTGTTAGGAGGTTCTTAGAAGAATAGGCTTTCAAGGTGAACTGTGAATGCCCTAAAATTATACACTATGTATATGATGTAGGTGTGGGTGTACGTTTTTCTGAGAAAAGAGTTTGTAGCTCCTACGTGATTCTCAAGAGGTGCCAAAGCCTAAACTGTGACAAAAACCTCACTCCTGGAATGACGGCGTCTTCTTCCTTGGTGTCCTACTCCAAACCCCCTCTTGTCTCTGTGCTGCATTCTGTCTCAGGCTGAGAGATTGCTCTCAACCTATGCTCTTAAGGATCCTCCTGTGTCTTCTCCTTCCACACTCAATTATAAACCAAATTCTTTCAGCTATGATTCATGAATATAATTGTCTATCATGATTTTGTCTTAATTAGATTCCCTATCACCTATTTCTCACCACCCTGGTCCAATCTGCACAATACTTTCAGAAATATCTAGATATGTCCTAAAATTTAAAAATCTGTTCATATCACTGTCCCTCACTTCATATGCTTGAGTACGTTCTTCCCCCTTCCCATACTGGTTAAATTCTAAGTGAGAAATCACTGGGATTATAAAAGCCTTCAGTAGAATTCCGCTTACTTGTATCACTCTTCCTCAAGTTAGGAACACTCAGAACCCTTTGTAATTCTCCAGATGTGTTTGCTGCTGTTTTTTCTCCCTGAAATGAAGCCCTCTTGGGTCTACATAGGTAATTCCTGTTTATCTTCCAAGATCCAACTGAGCCATCACCCTCACAGTCTTCCCTGGTCCCAAGTAGAGCTGGGTATGGCTTCCCTTTTGTCCACTGACAGCCACTCTGTATCCTAACTTTGCTCTCATCTCTCTCCCCAGCAATATGAGAGGCCAGTGAATTTGAAGCCATTTTTCTTATCTAAGTATACTCAGTGCTTCAAGAAGTGCTTCTTGAGGGACCACATGCTCTCAACTTCAGTTGGGCATTTAGATACAAAATACATTGTTTGATTTTTTTGGATCAAACAAACAAATCAACCTTTTCAGATTTCTCTTTTGAGTGAGACTCTAATTGCTGTGGTTAAAACCACAGTTATCGTTCTTGAAATTCCCAGCATGGAGCATTCTACGCAAATGTTCATCAGATGTAATGTATATTGTAATATACGTTATGTGCTAGGAAAAAGGCCTGGATCTATTTTATGAAACAAGATGAACAGCATATATAAGCACTTAATGTATTTTCTGTGATATACCTTTTAAAAAGAAGGTAAATTGTGACTATGTTGACAGCAGCTTTGGGGTAGTTGACGTGTGACTTCCTTAAGTTTACAATGGTAATTTGGTGTGTTGAAACTTTCCAGCGACTTTGCATATTGAGCCAGGAGAGATCTCCTCCTTTCCCCTCCTCCAAGGCTGGCTTCTTGTTCTCCTTTTTGCCATGGTTAAGGCAGCATCAGACCAAAGCAATTGATATCTCTGTGCCTTAAATTTCACAATGTCACACTTTAATAAAAATGATGGATCTTTTCCTTTTTTCTGAGAGTTTGTTAGATTTGTTAGATAATTTATTAACAAGATGTGTCCTAGGGAAATATATTTTTTCACGTAACCTTATCTTAGTAACTTTTTTATTAATGAGAAAACTGGGTCACAGAGCAATTAAATTATTTTCCATGGAGTTTTTTGTCAGAGAACTGTAAGTGTGATATCATTAAAAGTTACAGCAAATTTCTTCTAGGAAAAAAATGTGGTGCTTAATAATCTATATCAATTCCTTAGCCTTAAGTCAACTTGGTAAATAGTTCTTAGATACCATTAAGCCAGTACAAAGTTAGAGTAACTGTCACCTTCTGATCCACTGAACCCTCATGAATGCTCCGTTTTGCTCTCTCTTTCTAATGTAGAGAAAGAGAGCGCAGAGATTCTTAGTCATATTTTTATGAAAAATTTAGAAAGGAAACAAAAATTTTTAAAAGGAGTTAGTAGGAGTAGAAGGAGTTAATTTTTTCCTGGTATCTGTTTCTTTCTTCCTACAGGCTCTTAAAATATGAAAGGAATTCATTCTTTGGCTATGTTAGGTAGATTAATTGGGTGATGGGCATTCTATTTTTCTTGTTGTTGTTACCTTTTCTGAATACTTAAAGACTTCTTTTCCTTTTTAGATGCTTTAATATTTGGGTTTGAGTAGAGAAAATTTAAATCTAAACCACTCTATTTTACCTGGAACCTTTGCTCAAACTTCTTTTCATCCTACAAAGAGTTCTGTTATGAAACATCCAAATCAAAATTCTGCCTCTGTACCTTGTTACCAATAATTCAGTCTTGTCACAAGTCTATGCATTACTCTCTGAGACGGATTTGACTTATGTTAGTTTTGGCCACCCCATATGTATTTTCTTTTGTAAAAGAATGGAGCCTAGTTTTATAAATGCTATAAAGCTAGAAGCTGGATTTTTTGCTTTTTCCTGGAAGGATTTTTTGAAAGAGTGAACCATTATTTCCTGGAGTTCGTTAGAGTATAAGGATGTCTAAAGATGTCTGACTGTGTCCATGAAACTCTGCGTATCCCTGATTATTAAGTATCACACGGCATAATCAAAAGTATGTTTTAGGACCATTCATTAATCCTCTCCATTGCAAGGACTGATTGGTACATTTAAGAGGGCACAAACTGATGGGTACACACCTTTTAGCATTGCTTCATTACAAGGCAGAATGATCAGGGTCCCCTTCTATTGTTTGGAAATTGGGCATATCCTCTGGGTCCAAATTACTGTTCTCCCTGTTCCATTCTGATTCTTGTTTATGACTTTTGGTACCTCCTGGGTTTCTATTCACGGCTGTCCAGTGGACTTTCAGTATCTTATCTTCTCTGCCTTCATCATGCTGCCAATTAGATTATAGATAGAACCTGACACCTACTTACTGCATTTCAGAATGGGCCCTGTATTCATTAATTGTCCATTTTTCTGCCCTTGTTGAACCCTAATTCAGCAATAACAATCCTTGCAGATTGAAGCTTGCTACTGTAAGCAGTATCTTTGCAGAGTATTTTCTTTTGGGTCTTGATTCCTATGAATCAGTCCAATGGTGCTGCCCACCTAGTCCCATATTAGTTCTCTGAAGACATTTAAACAATGTCATTAGTCTATAAGCATGATGAGAAAGTATACCCTAGTAACTTAGATATAAGATTTCTTGTTAGGAGTTAAATTGCATAAATCCCCACAAAATGGATATAATTTATTATTAGTAACAATTATCCCAAAATTTTCTATAATTAGATGACTCAAGAGATTACAAAGCCCCTAGATGCTAATTAAGGTGGTCTCTGGGGTAAATCTGAGAAGCAGGACTGGAAAGTGGTTATATTAATAATTTGCTAATCAGAAACATGATTGTAACATTATTGTATCCTGTTTTGAAAAAGGCTGTATAAATATAACCAGGTTAGTGACTAAGAAAATGTAGAAAAGGAAAATAACAAAGGCAAATGCTGTTAATGCCCATGCAAGCAAAGTCTGGTGGAGAGTAAGTCTTAAATAAAAGACTTGAACACTACCAGCAAAACTACTGGTAAATTGAAGCATCTATTGTGTACCAGGCATGTGCTAAAAACTTTATCTGCACTGTTCTCATAAGTCCTCAAAAGGACTTTTAAGCTACTGTTGCATTTTGAAGTATCTGCATTTTACAGATCAGGGAAATGAAGCTCAGACAAGTTCAGGAAATAAATTGCTTATTACCAAGAAATTTGGTTATAGAGCTGGGATTTGAATCTGGGTTGCGGGGTTCTAAAGACTAGTCTCAGTAACTGGGCTATGTGACTTTCTTGTACCAAGACAATTTGCTATAGGCAAAAGAAATTTCTTATCATCTTCTAAGTACCCACTTAATGCATAGAGTCATGTAGCCATCAAGATAATCAAATTGTGTAAGAGTTTCTGATCCTCCCAAATTCCTCCCTGCCACTTTGAAAACAATCCCTATATTCTCACCTCAAGCCTCTGGAAGCCATTGGTCTGTTTTATGTTCTCATCTACATTTTTAAGTAAGGTTCACCAATTTGTAGCTGTAACTTGTTTGGGGTAAAAATATGCATTGGTCAAATTGACAAAAACGTCTGGTTGAATTGACAGTTGGCATATCTCATTGTAAATTAATAGATTGACATTCTGATTAGAATTTGGCTTTCCATGTTGCTTGCTTAGTAGGAGTCATTTAACTGACAGGTGTGTATCTGCTTGAAAATATTCTTTATTTTTTGTAAAATAATAAAATGGCATATGTATATGTTTCTATATTGGTGGGAGTGATTAAGGTGATCTGGGATATTAAAATATGGCTAAATATTACACCACAACGTCTTCTTTAAATACAATTAAATTTTATATCGGTAAAAAATATGTATTAGTGACCAAAAGCAGAAGCACACTGAAGCAAATATTCAAAATCATATCGAGTTTCAGAGGGTTTTTTATTTCAGCAAGTGTTTTGAACACAGTGCATTCAACCAACAAGTATTTATTGAACATCATTATCAGGCTTGAAACTGGATGAAGAGGCGGGGCATTGGGCAGAGTGAAGAACATTCTCAGCTGAAAAAACAGCAAGTGCAAAGTGTCTGAAGTGAAAGGAACGTGGCATATGGAGCGATGGAGGAAGACAGGGTTAGCCAAAGGGAAATAAGGAAACTGAGGTGACAGCAAACTACAGAACCAGGCAGGGCCTTGGATCTAGTCCTAGTTTCTGTGACATGTATTGTATGAAGAGTATCATTCCACTCACTGGCTCTGCCTGAGTATATCTGAATATATTTGTTTCCCATCTACTGTACGCTACCTGCTGAAGAAGCTTACACTCTCAGTGTACTTTTTGCTCATGTGTACTCAACTACCCCCTCTCAAGTGGATCCTTTCCATTGACTTTAAAACTTGATTAGAGCTCTCCCATCTCACACACACACACACACACACACAGCTCTTCCTTCGCTCCCCAGCTCCCTGCAGGCCCCGCTTTCTCTCCTTTACGGCCAGACTTGTTGAAAGCCTT
Source organism: Daubentonia madagascariensis (assembly GCA_023783475.1). NCBI lineage: Eukaryota > Metazoa > Chordata > Mammalia > Primates > Daubentoniidae > Daubentonia > Daubentonia madagascariensis. The sequence goes on from JAKFHU010001672.1 coordinate 19,700,595, forward strand.
TCCCTGTCTTCATTTCCTTGCCTTTCACTCTGATGTTTCATCCCCAGAAAAATAAATCTGGTCTCTCCTTGTGTTTCCTGCTTTACAGGGGAGCCCAGCCATTCTGTCCTTTGCACAAGCCAGCAAAGTAGATGCCCTCCCCATCATCCCTCTTCTCTCTCGTTTCCATTTTGCCACCGAGCCCTTTAAACTTGGCCCACTAAATTTCTATTAAAAGCTTCCATTTCTCAACATTTCCACGCCACCACAACAGCCAGAGATGCCATCATCTCGCATCTGAGTTCTATAGAAAGATCTGCCTGTTTTCATTTTATCTACTCATCACCCCCAGGAAGTTCTCCCCCCATAGTCGGAATGCTCATTTCAGTCCAACCTGATCTTCCTTTTGCTTCAGACCTTCCCATGGCTTCCCGTTACTCTTAGGATAATGACCAAAGTCCTTCACATGCTCTGCCAGGCCTGGCCTCTGAGGACTCACCCGCTGTCTCCCTTCCCACCTCCTGCTGTTCTCTCTGTCCAGCTGTGCCCATCACTTTCAGCTGCTTACACACACTCCCCCGACCAGAGGACCTTTGTACATGCAATTCACTGTGCAGGAAAGCTCTCTGTCCACCTTTTCTCTGTCCCATTTACAAGTAAATTCTCATGCATCCATCAGATCTCAGCCCAAATATTACTTCTTCACGGAAGCCTTCCCTGACCATGTAACTAAGTTATAAGCTCCCATAAACTGTCTTCTCCTTCAGAATATGTACCTCAATTTTTAATTGCAGTTTGTGTATGGGGTCCCCAAGACCACGGTCAAGCTCAATGATTTGTTAGAAGGACTCAAAAAAGCTGTTATACTTGTGGTTAAAGCTTATTACAGTGAGAGAATACAGATTAAAATCAGCAAAGGAAACTATGGATAGGGTGTGGAGTCGAGGAGAAACCAGGTGCCATCTTCCAGTTGTCTTCTCCCAGTGGAGTCACAAGGATGACACTTAATTCCCTGAGCAACAATATGTGACAACATATGCAAGGTGTTGCCAGCCAAAGCAGCTCATTTGAGCTGTGTGTCCAGGTATTTATTGGAGATCAGTTATGTAAGCGTACAGCACACTAGCTTAGCTACTCAAGCTCCATCCTCCAACAGATCAAACTGATACAGCATGGTCCAAAGCCTCAGGCGTACAGAAATAGGTGTTCACCATAAATCACATTGTTGGCATAAACTGTCTGATGTGGCTCACAGTCTCAAGCATACAAAGACACTCCTGTCTCAGCCAAGGGTCCAGAAGTAATCTCCCAGGAACCAGGCCAAGACCAGTCCTCAAGACCCTGGGAATGTGTAAGGTGTGAGCAGCCCAGGCCTACTGAGTTAACCTTGGCCTGCACATGTTTCAATAGTGCCATTATTTGATTACTATCTCTCTTCCTATAGACCTCATAAGAACAAAGTCTGTAACTCTTCAGTGTAACACATCCAGTCCTCAGCACAGCTGCTGACTGATAGGAGGTGCTCTATAAATATTTGCTGAATGAATGGATGAATGAATAAAATCTACTTTTTATTGTCTTTATCTCCTTTCTATACTATGTTCTATGTCTATCAGCCCTACTGCTTTCATGCCCTTGTTCTTTATTATGGAGTCTTGGCATTTATTTTATACCTAAAGTTACTTTGTGCTAATGAATACTATGCAGTAAGTACCTAAAATATTTATTATATTTCTGTAACTCCCAATTATATTCCTATACCTCCAAGTATTATACTATCTATATAGTAAATTTTAAACTGGCAAATGTTTTTCACAATTATGCTTTAAGTACATGTAGTCAGTATGTCAGGTTATGTGGTATCTATTTATAGCAGAGCTATTTCTAAGAGAGTGAGGTATCGACCTGGCACCTGCCTTAAGAGTTCTAGTAACCAAGTCATGCTTAACTTTGAAGCCACTGACTATATATTGAATTTTTTCCTGGCTATATCAGAAATATAGGAAGAAAGTCCCCTGGGATGAGGGGGTATAGCTGCATTTTCTCTGTGAGATAGAATAACAGAAATGTCCTCACGATGGTCCTCAGCTTCTTAACCTTCAACATCCATGGGACACCCAATCACTTTGCTCCACCCACAATCTCTTTGGCCCAGAATCAAAAGATGTCAGGCCATTTCAGCAATGAATTTGAATACATCTCTATTAAAAAATTCTTTATTGTGATAGTTTTGAATTATAAACTAAAGTATAAAATAAATATCCATGAGTTCATACTGATATAAAAATGATTGATTGAATAAATAAATGGGCAAGAGAAGACAGTTTGCTCATGCAGAAGGATTCCAAATAATTTATGTAGCTATTTTGCCCACAAGTGGGTGGGGCATAACTTCCTACTCCTTAAGGATGGGCTGCACATAGTGACAGCCTTCCAAAGAGTGCAGAATGGAAGAGAGGGCAAGGGGAAGAGTAACTTTACAATGGAGAAATGTAACAAACACTACCACAGCCAGGTAACCAAGGTTCACATCACCAATATAAAGCATGTTGATGGTATGTACACTTAGTATAATTTGGTGAGAATGGTACTTCATCTCTGTAGTCTTTGCCCCAAAAATCTGTAACCCCAGTCAAACCCAAAGAAAAATGTCAGACAAACTCAAATTTATGGCATTCTATAAAATAATTGAGTAATACTCTCTCAAACTGTCGAGATCATCAAAGACAAGGAAAGTCTGGGAAACTCCCAGCCAAGAAGTGCCTAAGAACACACGACAAATAAATGTGATGTGGTGGACTGGATATGATTCTGGAATAAAAAAAGGACATTAGGTAAAAACTAAGGAAATCTGAATAACGTATGGGCTTTAGTTAATAATACTGTATTGATTATTCATTAATTGTGACAAATGTGAGATGTTGGAATAGGAGAAACTGGGAACTTTGTTTATCTTTGTAATTTTTCTGTATATCTAAACTATTCTAAAATTTTAAAAATATTAAAGGGCTTTATAATGTGATAAAATATTTCAATTTAATCTCAATGTTATTTAATGAAATTTGCTTATCATCAGTTTTATTTTTATTTGATTAAATATTACCTCAGGTTGACTGGGGTTACTCAGATTTTTTAATGCAATTGTCATAAGGTTGATTTTTCTACAACAGACACAGAAATCATTATATCACTTAATTGTTGAGAAATAATTCTATCCTCTGTGATTATGAATTTCTTGAGATTCTTTAAGAAAATAGAAAGGTTATAAGATGTTGTGAGTCATACAGTATATCCGGTTTTGAAAGTAACAGGACAAAATCATTAAATTAACTAAGTATATTGGCATAAAATAAAAAGCAGTATTTTTGAGAGTATGAGCCCAGACAACGTGTCTGTAAGATAGACTTTACAAACTTAGTTTGATTAATTTTTGTTTTTCTGAGGATATGATTCTTTTCTGTAATTACCGTTCTGTTTTCCCTGACAGGCTATCAAATATTGGCTGCCTTAAGCTCCCTGTGAATTGAGTTATTCTCAATAATACTCTGTATTATGAAGGCATTATTTGAGTGGCTGTCCACTGTGATCTGGTTATTTGGAACTTTACATAAAACAGGTGGTTCTTCCATCTCATCGACATTTCTTATTATCTAGAATTCACCATCTTTTTCTATGACTTGTCATACTTTGTCCAACACAGATGTGGCTCTATCCTATAGTTTGCCCCAGTTTATTTGGCTTCACATTTACATTCTGGTCTTTTCTCTTAGATAAGCAAAGTTCTCCTGTTTTTAGACTTTATCAAGGCCTCTTGCTATATGGTTATGCATTTATTTATACTCTGATTAATTCCCAAAAAGCTCTGCAGCAGTTCATTTTATTTGTTTGGCTCTGAAAGATGATCCAGGCACCTCCGATTCCAATCAGAGGTGGCATTTGCTCTCGGTGGGCACGGGGCTGATGCCACTCACCAGAGAGCAAACAGCTTCTGATCTGAGATCCTACAGTCTCAATGCTGCTCAATGCTGCCATTTCTATTGACCCAGATGCCTGGAGTTTGACCCGGTTTGTCTGCCCAGACCTCTTTACTGATTTTCCTCAACTTAAATGATGCTTTGAGCTTGATCCGTTGTACTGTGACAGTAATCTTAAGAGCACACGCTTTAGAGTCCTGTAGAGCAACACCTGGATCTTGCCTCAATCATTTGTTAACTTTTTGATCTTGAGGAAGTTATCTAATTTCTGTGGGTCTCAGTTTCCTCACCTGTAAAATGAGAGTAATAATAGCACACTTGCAGAGTTGTTATAAGAAATAGATAAAATGTTTCTAAAGCGCCTCTAGAAAGCCTGATTCTGTATCATGGACACTTACTATGAGGCCTGGGCAGATCCAAGAGAGGGATTTGCTGTTGAGTTGGTTCGGGGGTGTTAGGGAAGAGGTAGGAGAAGCCAAAAAAGAAGGAAGAGATGCTAAGCAGAGTGATGGACTCTGGGGCAAGAACTCTGGAAACCCACTGCCTGAATTTGCAGCCTGCCTCCCCTACTTGTTGGTTCTGTGGCCTTGGTCAAGTTACTTAACTCTTTCCTCATCTGTAAAATGGGAATAAAAATAGTGCCTAACGCAGTAAATGTGGGGTGCTCAGAGCAATACCTAGCATGTATTAAGTAATAATTGTGTCTAATATTACTAGAATTACTCTTTTCCAAAGGTTTCACAACATTTACTACACCAGATAATCTGCCTACTAATATGTCTTGCTACAACCTCAGTAACCTGAGCATAATAACGTCATTCTGGTCTTTTTAGTATACTCATATACAAAAGCTTCTTCTTTCAAAGTAGTCATTCTAAGAAGTGCTACACTTATGTCAATATACCAACATATTTGATTAATTATTTTAAAATTTTCTTTAGGTTCTGCAAAAAGTTATTCTTTGGAGTATCCTCAGTAATAACAAATCTCTGTGTTTTTAATATAGAGTATCAAAAGTTAGAGCCAACTCTATTAAATTAGTAAATGATATGTGTTGATAATCTTTATTCCATATATATAATTTCATGTACTTGTATAATTATATAAATTTTACAAATTTATAATCTTAATAAAACACGTTATATACATGTAACATTCATTTACACATAAAATGTCTGTGAGTTTGTGTGTGTGTTTGGGAAAGGGCATGTCAAGAACTAGTGTCTAATGTAAGCTGAATTATTTTCATGAAAAAAAAGTCGATCATTGAATCACAGTTCACTTGAAAAAAAATCACACATAATTTCTCTCATGTTCCAGAACTTTTTTTAAAAAAAAAAAAGCCTTATTAAACTTTTGACCTTATGGATTCATTCTACATAAAGCATACTTCGAGGCAAATGGGGTAAAAAATAAACATCTCATCTTTTTTGGTTCTGGCATTCTTTTCTTCCCTTCCATATATTTATATTCCTATAGACATCATAACACTCACTGATCTTGGGGGACCTGCAGAAAAGGCCATCAAATGCAAGGGGGGGCATGCTTCAATTAGATGCTCAATCTAACTATTATAAAAGTCTTGGGCATATGCCTAACCTCCTCTCTTGCTTGAGAACGCCTCACTGCTTTAGCAGCCAATGATGTATCTGTATGTATTTGGCATCCTGAACATGGCCATTTTAATTATTTTAAAGTTTCCTCTAAAAATTGTCTCACTACTTGAATGAAGATGTGGTCATTTGTGCTAATTGCATTTTAGAGTTTCTATTATATGGGTGACGGTAAGCTAATGTTTACAACTTTTGTTCATATCAAATACTATTAGGCACTTAATTATGTAACAATTTGCTACGTAGGTATATTTTGCAAACATCAAAAAGTATCAGTCCATCTCTACATCATTGCCTATGTCTGGACTACATGTGCATCATATAGTCGTAGCTTCCTGTTCAGGTTCACTGGAGTGTTACGTGCCCATGGCTACTCAAGCCCAGAGTCCTATCTTGAGAACCCTCTGCCTGACTCCCACAAAGACATTTGAGACCAAAACAATATTGTTGTACTAGAGTCTCTGCAATGATGCTTCTGAGAATGAGAGAAACGAGGAGACAACATGACTTGTGGATCTCCAGGATCACAGACAGCTTGGATGATTCATGTGTCAAAAGCAGAAGATCTTCAAAAGCCAAAAAATTATGCCTCCTTTCTGACGCACCAGCAGAGAACCTGGATACTCCTTGTTTTACAGAGGTTTATGCTGAAGCCAGAACTGTGAAGAGACATGCACAGAGAAAGGCTGGGCTAAAACTGGGCCCAGATGTCAAGAAAATGAAGCCCACCTTTCCAATTTTTATTTTTAGTTCTTTTGATCTAAGAGAAAAACTGCATAGTCTAATAACGTACTTTAGTAAAAAGATTAGCTATTGTGCTCTGTGAGGTTAATGTTAGGAGGGTTAGATGTGTCTTAGAATCTCATCATGGAGTTAATTTTACTCTAATGCAAGATCCTAAGATGAGCTGCTGTTCTGTTGTTATGACCATACTCCATCATTCTCTGCCTTCTCGTGCAGAATGTGAATAGTGTTCCCATTGTGAGACCTGCTGATTGACATCAAGCAACTGTGTTGTCATGGCTGTAGTTAAAAAATGTGAAAGAAACTAGATCTTTTCAACCTAAAGGTTCTCTCTGTATTAATTAAAGACATTTTAAGAAGACATTTGTATTATAGGAAAGTGATGATATCACATTATGACATTTCGTACTCACCCCAAGAATCTCAGTAATTGGTTCACCTATTCAAAACTGTTATTTCATCAGAGGGTGAAGAGTCCAGGACCCCCAGTCAGACTTATCTAATTTACCTAATTGCCATATTCTTTTAAAAACAACTCTGGACAGAAGAACTTTTTGGCTCATGAATATGCCATTCACTTACATTTTGAGACACAATTTAATGTAAAACATATCTGATTTCAATGAAGGTCTACAAGAAACTTGAGCCAGGGGTTAATATTTTATGTATTCCATTGTATTAAAGAAAAAATTTTTTAAATTTAATTAAAATTCCACAGAAACATAAACTGTTAGAATACTGTGCAGCTCTGGGTATATATGTTGTTCAGGTTCTCACTTTGCAGCTGAGGAAGCTAAGGCTTGGAAAAAAATAAATGACCTTCCTACAATCACATAGCAGATAAACAGGTAGATCATGGCAAAATGGATACCAAAACCCAGAGCTTTTGACTTCTAGTCCAGTATTCTTCCTACTAGGCTAGGCTATTTTATGCAATCAGAGTTATTTCACCCTATACAGTGCTGTGGTGATACAGGAAAGACAGAAGGTGTGCCCATTGCCTTCTAAGAACTCATGCTCTCATGGGTACTGTATCTTCTCATGGAAGAGATATGTGTGTTTACAAGGACATCCATGAGCCCTTCGAGAATAGTTTACTACTACTTCTTTCCTTTTTAAAAAAATTTTAATACCATAGAATTTGATCCTATGTGGTAACCAAAAATAACAATGACCAAACAAAGACAGTCAAATAAATGCAGAAAGATATTGTCTGAAGATGGTAGCAAAGTGATTTAGGTGGAACCTGTATGAACAAAGGCACAGGTGAGCCCAGTAAGCGTCACCAATACAATGTGTCCACTTAGAAAGCAGAGACAGGCAGCCTGCACTAACTGAAATAGGGTCAGTCAGAATGAGGGAGGTGATAGGACCATTTTATTTTGTGTAGCCACACCATGGGACCTTCTGTTCTATTTTAAGTGACACGTCATTCAAAATGCTACCAATAAACTGGAATTTATTCCTAGGCTGCGGAATGGAATGGGGAATAGACGTGAAGTCACAGAGTAATACCTAAAGAAACTGCAAATATTTTGTGTGCAGGGAAAAATCTGAACGGGCGAGGGTAGACGCCCTCTAATAACTGAGGGACCTTCGAGAGGAAACCACACTAGACTTGAGCTCCCAAATGTCTATTAATAAATTCACAGTGAGGCTCCCACTACCATGGAATCAGACCTTTTGGCTCAGGGCTTTTAAATACTCAGGCTATTGCAATCAAAAGATGGAGCAGTTTGTCTCCCTCCCTGTGCCTTGCGTTTTCAGTTGCTGGAGGTGTTCCCTCTGAGCGTGGATGATTACATGGAGGAGATATTTTAAAGGGCAGCATTCACAATTTAGATTTGCAGTTGGACCAGATGACCTTTAAGGTGCTTTCCAGCACCTGGGGTTTTATGATTCTATTTCTATTATGCATCTATGCTGGGTATGTGTCACATTGTTTGAAGCAAACACTGAGAATGAACAGGAGTGCACAGTTTGGAATGTTGATGGCGCTCACATCTATTTTGTGTTTCAATTTCTGGAAGCGGTCTTTGTCTTTGAGGCAGTTTGGTCCCTGACCTTCTGTAACATTTGGAGCCCAGCCACACTCTCTTTGTTTACTGTAAAGAGCATGGAAAAACCGACTTCCTGACAGTGCTCACCAAAGTCTAAGGTCAAACCACTCACAGGTGAACAAACATAGTCCTTCCACCTTAAACTTGCCATTTGGCCCCTGTGAAATGGACGGGGGTAATAACGCTGGGTAACAGAAAGAGGGGAAATCAGTCCTCTGCCAGCAGCCAGCAATTAGTCACTTTGTCAGTCTGCTTTGTGAAGAGCTAATCTTAATTCACCATCCATTTGGGGGAGGTTAGAAAACATGGTGTGCAATTTTAAGTCCTCTCACAACCTACTAAATCAACCCACAGACCCTACCTTTCTCTACACTAGCATCACATCATAGATATTTCCCAGGTTTCTGAAGATAAAGCACAGCATTCTTATTCACTTAAAGGATTTAAGAGTTACTGTCATTGAATATTCACATCATCCAATCTGTTTCTGTTGCAGTAGACCTCAAAGTGGCTTAGGTGGGTTGGCTTCCTGTCAAAAGGGCATATCCATTTTTTACCCACCCTTGCTATTTTTTACTATCATCAAATGCAATAGCTACCATTTGTCAAAGGAAGGGAAGTGTCTTCCTGGATGAATGTATTGTATGCTCTTTAAGGGCCTAGACAGTGCCTCATTCATTGTACCTTCCTCCCATAATGCTTACCACGCTGTGGTACATTAGCAGGTCCATACAAGGCATCTGTGTGGGAATCATTGAATTAAATAATGACCTTGCTCACACATTTACTCATTTACTCAAAATCACTTGTTTGTGAGATCCATGTTTTCTTCTTAATATGGAAAGATTAATTATTAGAATTGATCTAAAGCAATATAAATAAAAATATTCCCAATATAAATTCACACATTTTTCTTTTTTCTTTCAAGAATTCAGGAATAAATATGACTTCGCCCATATTTTGTTTTTTTGGTCTCTAATGCAAGCAGGCTCCTGAAATGCCCTAGTTATCTAACATTGCTCTTGAACTCCACTTAGAGATGATATACTAGCCTTTTACTAAAATATATCTGGGTATTAAAAGCTCAATTCTTTACTGCTGATGAGAAAGATTATTAACATTTTTTTCCCCAGCTATAATATGAGGCAATAACACCCCTTTTTACTTCCAGAGCCAGAGGCAGTATGTCATATTAACTTTCATTAACTGCCCAAGAAATGAGGTGCATTCGTTAATTTAGTATGCCGGTTAGCTAAGATTGTGTGAGGAGGCTGATAAACGTTTACGGTTTCTCCCTTTGCTATTTAGAAGAAATGAAAGAACGGTAAAGTGTGTTGGCCCACTTATTTTGTCGCCTTTCCCAGTGCAGCGTTCTGATTAGGGGCTACATCTGGATGGGATGGGTCTACGGCTGGTGGGCACGGATTGAGGTGGCCCAGGCAGGATGAAGCAAGCACAGCCTGACCAAGATCAGCCTGAAGAGCGGCATCCAGGGCGTGCGGTGGGGGAAAGCAGAGAGCGTCCAAAAACCAGGCCAAAGGCAGAAAGAGAAAATAAATTGTATTTCCACGTATGTAACGTCATGATGGAAGCCAGGGCGCTCTCCTCCGAGGCCTTCACCTGGGTTTTTATTTGGATGAGCATATTGTCCATCTCCCACAACTTGCTCCGATTCCACATGTACGCTGGCCCGTGCTCGCGACGCGACGTCCTGGTGCATCTCGTGGATGAGGGGCAACAGAAACTGCTCCGACTCTTCCTCGGCCTCCAGCACCTCCACTTCCCTGCTCCGACTCCTCCTCGGCCTCCAGCACCTCCACTTCCTCCGGCTCCACCAGCTCGACCATGTCCAGGGGCCGCATTTGCTGCTGCTGCTGCTTCTGCTTCGGGACTGTGGTTGCCACGTCTGGAGCTGAGAAGCTGCAAACAAACACTGCTTCTGTTTCTATATCACTGCAAAGAGTTATTTAAAAAATACTTTCCTCGTAGGAGTAAGATTAAGTGGGTTAATGTGTCTAAAATGCTTAGGGCAGACCCTGGCACATAATAAGTGCTAATTTTTAGCTATTGTCATTGCTATTGTGAATACCTAATCCCCACCCCCCACCCTGGCCAGACATTTCAAAGCTTGTTGCAAAACCCAGGGCCCTCTGGGAACCTTTCCAGACATTTAGGTAGAAGTAATTGTTCCCTTCTCAGCCCTTCTATGGAACTACTTATCTGACCCACATTTAGCAGGCAGATTGAGACCTACTTATTATTTTTATGGGAAATAAAACTTGAAGAAATAGCTAGCAACAGAGGATAACACATGGTTAGTACCCATAGAAAGAGTAGCAAAGGCTCTATAGATCGTACATTCTCTGAGGGCAGGGGCAGTGTTTCATGTGTCTTTGTTTCTGTTACAATGCTTTATGCTTAGTTATTAACAAAAATAAGCCCCCAATTCTTTTTATGATTCAATGGAGGATGTGATCAGAGGATCGTGAATAGACCAGCCTGTTTAAATAGACAACGTACAGTCAGATAATAGAGTGTCTTGACTGGTAGCATGTGAATGTGAAGAAATAAGGAGCCATTCTCGGTTTTGAACAAAGCTTGTCCGGATCATCTGGACAGTAGTTCTGGACATCGTGAACTTGGTGGTTTCGTAGGATTCGTTTGGTGGCAGGCTGCCAGATGGGATGAAGCAAAGAGGAGAACCAGAGAGGAGATTGTTGGGTGGGAGGTGTGAGTGCCTGGGTTTGAACTGGAGGAATGAATGGGAAGACAATCTTAAATCCAAGGGCAGATTGTAAAGAAAGAACACACAGGACTTGGGAGGTGATAGAGGATGATGGAGAGGACAGGGTAAAAAAGTTAGCTCTCTTCCTTGGTTAACTTTGGATGATTCAAATTGGGAGGAGGTTGTCTTTGAAGGAAAAAAGATGTGTGCAATGACTAGACCTTGAGCTCCAAGATGGCAGAGACCATGCCTGTCTTGCTCACCACTGGAACCCAGTGTCTGGGTCAGTCCTTGAGGTGCCCACACAGTGGGAGGCTGATGAGGGCATCCCGAATCAATTAATGGCCACTGACCTTGATATCTACATAGTCAATTAAGACAAGTTGTAGTCAATTATCCCCCACCTGTTTAACGATTCTCTGGTTCTAGCTAGCTGGCATAATCAATTTTGCTAAAAAGGCCTACCTCTCACATCTTGGGAAGGATGTCCCAAATAGACAACTTATTTAATTTCAGGGTAGGTGACAGAGTCTACAGACCCTGAGGCCATCTCACTCCTACATGTCTTAATGTAACTAGTAAAACATACCTGGCCATGCAGCACCTCAGCAGAGAGGTGCTCCAGAAAGCAACTGTTTGCTCTCACCCTGCTGAGAAGTAGCAATATCCATGTGGCTTAAGGGCTCTAGCTGCAGCCATGAACAGTGTTAGAAAAATATCACCACCATTTGCCAGCATGAGATGCCAAACTGCAAATAAGAGACATGTCAATTCAATGAAGCAGAAACATTTCGCTTGTTTTTAATGATTACTTGCGAGAGAACTTTATTGCTATGTGTTTGTATGCCTTTAAATAAGAAATTGCTTTTTTTTTTTTAAATGATGAAAACTGTCTCCTTTCCTTTCCCTACAAAGGGACAAGGTTTTCCCACTTGGGTGAATATTGCCTGTGCTGTTTGCCGAGGAAAGGGAGTAGTCTCGGCAAGCATCTTTTTAGTCTAAAAATAAATTATTCAGAATGCAGGTTCAGATACAGATTGCAGGGAGAGATAATAGAATTGGTTTTCCAAGCCTGATCATGCTATGAAGACATGGTGTGTGCTTTTCAGGAATCCACTTAAGTGGAATCAGCTTTGACTAATACAAACTAGAAATAATATTGCTGCCATCCAGCTAGTGTCTGTGGTACAGCATCCTCAGAATGTCTTCAAGTATCCATGGCCTCTTTAGTGTCTGTAAGTGTGCATATGTAAAACTATATATGTATTCCCAAGCAATCTTCAGAAATGCATGCTCTCATTGCTCTCTTAAGGAAATTTCTTCCTGGCAGCGTGAGAGGGGCATGTCTCACTTGAGATTTGTCTCCCTCCTACTCTCCCCCCTGCCTCGGTGAAATAGTTGACCACATCAGCAGCCGACTCCAGTTCGTCATGTGGTTTCTCATGTGATGCTGGGTCTGCAGCACTTTGGAGCATGAGCCTTTGTGACTCGGCACTCATGGACAGACAGTGGCGTTCAGGGACAGAAGAGATTTTGGAGGGGGTGGGGAGGCCAATAAAACGAGAAACGTCAGAAATAAAAGTCGCATGAAGTACTCTGATCTCTGTATTCCTTTTTTTTTTTTGAAATTTGATTTTAACTCTTGCTTTTTTTATGGTTTGTGTCTATTTTTTCCACCCCCACAGGCGCCGAGCTGCGCTGTTTTGTATTTTTTTTTCTTTTCTTTTCTTTTCTTTCTTTCTTTCTTTTTTTTTTTTTTTAATTCTGAAGCCAGACCGTCTTTCCTCCCAGCTCCAGGGCTGCATCGCCGTGGGCACGCCAAGCTTCCCTGGTTACCTGAGCTGCTCCTGCCGTCTCCCGCCTGGGCTTCACCAAGGTGCACCGATCCCGGAATTGTGCGTCTGCGCCTTGCAGAAGAAGGACCTGCTGGCGGAGCTCTGTCCAGGGTCTCCTCGCAGCTGGGTGACGGGACTTGGAGGACAGGGTGAAGCTACAGAAGACCTGGGATGGGACAGCTAGAGAGGATCGGGGAAGGGGAAGTTAGGAATACTATACATCCAATGCCCACCGATGCTCCGCAGGGCAAGGGCAGCAGCCGCCCCCGCCGCGTGCACCCACCTCGGGCTGCGCCCAGGGATTAGTCTGGGGGGACAACCCATGGCGCGATGCGGTGGCATTTTTCCTCAGAGTGGAGCTGAAGATGGATAAACAAGGTATCTGATGTATCTGCCTGAGAAGGCAGAGCTGGAGAAAAGCAGAGTGAGGGAGCTCGTGAAAAGCAAAAGGAGACGCCGAATGCCGTGCGATTGTCTGCCGCTCGCTCTGCTTTCTCATTCCAGGGAGGATGGCATAATTTATAACCCAGTACACGGATGGAGAAACTGTAAATCGTAGTGTGGATGTCCCCGGTGCTGTCAAGGAAGAAACTGATGGGCTAGGTGACTGTACCAGTGTCCCCAGAGAAAATAGCAGCCTTGCAGCATGGATTTAAATGCATGTGCATGCATGTAGAGACATGAGAAAAGATTTCTGACCATTTTACACAGGAAGTCTGTCACTTTGCTGGATCGGGCTTGATTGCAGCTTGTGTTTTCAGCTCCAGCTCAACACCCATTTCCTGACTAGCGAGCAAGCATGGCCAAAGCAGCTGCATGCAGAATTTTCTTTTTAATGTGAAAGCAAGCCCCTTCAGTTTTAACTCCTTGAAGTTCTGAGAGCTCTGTGCTTTGCTAGGATTGATTGTGGGGTTTTGTTTTCTTCGTCTTCTACAGATCCCTGTAAACACAGCTGTATTCAGTACGGCGAAAAATTCTATCCTGTAAATAGAAATCTGATCAATTTAATCAAAATAAATGTATCCCAGATGACTTTGAGACCAGCTGGCTACCACAGGCTTCAGATGCTAAGTGCTCAGTGGAGATGAATACAGTGTTATATTTACATGTTTTAGAATGCCGGGCTCAGCCTATAATTAAGAAAAGAAAGCCTTTTCTAAGGAAGAGAGGTGGTCCTACCAGCTCACAGCTAGATGGCTAGGTACAGGTGCGAATGCTGTTCACGTGATTTGGTACTTTGCAGTGTTTCATTTCAAAAGGCGTGTGCCATGAGCAGAGTATGGCTGTCGTCAACATGGAGAAAGCTTGCATCTAACTTGCTGTTACGGAGAGACGAGTGCCCTACGACTAGCCTCTGGTGAGGTTGCGGGTAGGCACTTGAGGCTTGCTGTAGATCCAGATGAGTGAGCTGTGGTGCTCCAAGCCCGGCTTGGTGGAGTCAGCTCAACCCTGGGGGCGAGGAGCTTTCCCAGTTGTCATGGGGAGCTCTTCTGGGACGCCTGTCTGGCCCTTCCACTGTTTGTTACTAATTCTACAAAGGCAGCTCTGTGTGTTGGATTATGTTTGGCCAGCTGTTGATGCATTCCTGCGGGTGGGGCTGGGTGAGGATCTTATTACTGTACTTTCAAACTCTAGATCTGTGAGCAGGGAGAGGAGTGAGGGAAAGGAAACGAAGCAAGTTAAAGAATCTGATCATTCTTACCCCTTTCTCCAGGTAGTCCTAGAGTGAATCCAGAAAGGCTTTAAAGTGAAAAAAAGGAAAAAGGGAGAAAGGAATTGGTGGGGGGGGGGCAGGGAGTGTGAGGGCAAGAGAATGAAACTGAGCAAGCGCATAAGAGAAAAACAGACTTAGAACTTCAAAGGTGCATAGACAAGCAGAATGTCAGCAGCTTGTAATTAGCGGTTCATGGTTGCGTCAGTGACTGTATCTATCCAAGAATAACTATGTGATGTGTGCCACAAAGGGAAGAAGATAGTCATAACTAAGTTATCAAACCCAGTTCAAACAAGGGCAAATGGATTAAAAATTTTTCAATGTTTGTAAATCAAATACTGATGGATTACATGTATAAGACTTGCTGAATTCTGCATAACTGAAGGCTGAATTATCAATTTGTCGGGGGGGGGGAGGGATATGTTCATTAAAGGAATCCCTTAAAAATGTAGATTCATCATGCAAGAAAATATCAATGCAAGCTCTATCAATACAAGATATTTTCCTATTCAAGTAAATATGGTTGATTAAATTCTAAAATTCTCAGTTTAGAATTCAAAAACTACTATGGGGTTCTGATTTTTGTTGACAGCCTGAGTTTAAACCTTGAAGGAGCTTTCGTCATCTGGAATTCAAACAGCAGTTTGTTAGTAATCCCACGGGAAGTCAGGGTACCACAGTTGTTGAGATTTGAAGGCCATGTTCACTTCCCTTCCTTGTCTCTTGTGCTTGGAGATTTTGGTGCTACTACAACCTCCACAAAGAGACAGTGGGAGGAGCTGATTGGTCGGTAGGCTTAGAGTGTTTACTCTTATTTGTTTTCAGTGCTCCTCCACAGCATTCATTTTGTATTTGTATTTGTGTTCACGCTGCACAATTACTCCTGACCCATTTTGTTTCTCTGCCCGAAGAGAAGTCAATTTTAGTTCAGCTCTGTGCATTTGGCTTCCTGGGTAATATGTGCATATGTATTGTGTTACCCATGTATGCATTTTCCTTTTTTAATGTGGATTAGAGAAAATTGTAGGCAGGGAAAGCTGTGTATATTAAATCAATAGCTTTTTGAATCACATGTAATATAATTTAAATATACTCACTTTGAGGTTGCCAAAACTGACATTGTCTGAGCCCATTTAATTTACATCTTCGATTTAGTCAAGAAGCGGAACCTGACAGATCAGAATAGTGTATTCTGTGCACCCAACAGGGTGGAAGACATTATTTTGTTTGTGTTAGTTCAAACAGCTGGTCATTAATGCAGTCCCCATTTCCAGAGCGAAGTGCTGGTGGACGTGAATGCCTGCCTGATTAATGCTGCCCCTCCGAGGGTCCTTCACCCAGCAGTCATGCTTGCAGCAGAATAATGTAGCATGATGTGATTGCACTCTAACAGGATAGTATGTCATTGTGTCACCAAGCAATTGAGGTTATTATGGGGCAGGGCAGACAGACGGGACAGTGGGGTTACTAGACCGTAGCATTTTTAGAAATACAGGCCTGACCTACTTAGAGTTATTCTCTCTGGCTGGCAGCTGCATGGTACATAAAGTCTCCTGATAGGCTGAGGCTGTTGCTAGGGGGAATTAGCATGAATTTTTCCACACACAGATTCAGTGACTGAATGATAAAAGCTGACTGGAATTAAAGAGATTTGGTTTAGTATTATACAGATTTATCTGCCTCCTTTTCTTTCTCAAGTGCAGAGAAAGAGTGCAAAATACAGATTTTGTTTCCATTTGTTCTTTGACCTTCTTGTTCTCTCCCCTCCTGCCCCCCAAGAGGCATGAGAGGAGGAGAGCAGGACATTTATGAAATTTTGGTTAATCTCTTACTGTTGGGGTCATTGAAAATGATGTTGCAAATCGCAAGATATTTAAGCTTAAAGACTGCTGGGAATGACTAACAGAAGGTTAGATTATTTTTCCTCTTCTGTGCACTAAGCTGTTTTGAAGTTGGGCATGCATCTTTCATGCACTGTATATTTAAACTCTCTTTCCCTTTTGGGCTTGAACAAAACATTTATATAAATTCTTTTCTATCCAAACAGATTGAAGCTTGCAATCTCTGGCTTGTTTAAAATAAGATAGTCAGGATTCCACATTTAGACAGGAAAAGAATATATACCATTTTTGTTATTACAAAATATTATTTTCTGGGCTATTTTGGGTTTGGCTTTCTTCAAAAACCAGCCTGATGTTTATGCTGAGGGATGAAACTTAACTGCTCCCACCCTACGCCTTTGCTTCACAATGTACAGAAAGACATAGGTTTTTCTCCAGAAGAAAGTCTGTCTGCAGAATGTATCTGGAGATTGTTTTTCCTTGTTGCTGACATATGCACTGCATGTGGAAAGTTCACATAATTTTATAAGATGACCCATTTTTTTTTTCTTCTCCTGTCTCCAAGTGTCTGTGGCTTTTGATAGATCTTTTCGAGGGGAGGAGTTTTAATAGACCTTTTTAAGGTAATCTGAAAATCCATCAGGAGAAAAATTAAAGCAACCTGTATTCAAGAATACTTTGATTTTTTAATTATATACTATCTGTGCTTAAACTGCAGTTTCTTTCTGTTACCTTTTACAGCTGAAAGTAGTTATTATCCTGCCTTTGGATTTGAAATTAATTTTCGTAAGAACATACTGTGGTATCACAAGTAAACAAGAAGCTTGGTTACATAAAGAAGAATAATGTAGATTCTTATAAACTTATAACATTAGATTTCTTGGCCACATGAAAAAAGGCGAGAGAAAATTTAGGTGTGGATTTTTTTTTTCATTTATGTTTATAAAAATATTCAGAACTATTTAGATACATATGTTTTTAAACAATTATTTCTACTTACACCAGAGACTACAGTCAAAACAAAACAAAAAAATCCTGTAATGGTGTCAGAGCCAAGAAATCCATCAATCACCTTTTTTTTAATCCAGCAGTGTTTATATTTCAGCATATAAATATAGCTTATCAAGCTAAAATAGAGTATATTTTATGATGTTATAATTGATAGATCATACCCTCACTAGCTTTGAGAGTCTCTACAATAATATTTATTGTAAAGGTTTCCAACCATACTGGCAATCTTTCTTAACTGGACAAAATGTCAATTTATATTTGTTGAATAAAAGATTACCTTGGTGTGCTGCTCCTTCCAAAATAAAGCAATTTATTTATTATTTTAATAAGTGAACATTTTGACTTTTCTTCTATAGTATTTACTTTGCTTAGGTCAATTTACGATCATTTCAATATTTAAATGCAAATAGAGAAATAAAATGTCACTTTAAAATTATTTAAGTAAGGAAAAGTATTAGCATACTTTTATTAATATATATAAATTTTATTAACATTCTTTTATTAACATTCTTTAATGGACAGATGCCTAACTCATATGTAATGTACAGCCTGTATCCAGGTACTTGGTCAAATCAAATGTTTATTGTTTGATTAAAAATAAGTTGATCACATTGAAATTGTTGAGTATAAGTCTTATTTAGTTGTTTAGGTTGTTAAGAATTTTTTAGTTTTTTGGCTTTCATCCATTACCAGAGAGGTTAAGTGTTCAATGGATCAAAAGCAAAAACAAAACAAATGTATTTTTAAATGTCATTTCTGCTGATTTAGTTATAGTTAAGCTTGACTCCTACATATTCACTTAGACAATGTCTGTAGTATCAATTTCATCCACTGCCATTCACCAAGAAGCCAAAGGAGCACTCATACTCACTCATTGCATCTGTCATTTATTTATTAGGTAAGTATTTGCTTTCTGCTCACACATGAGCTGGCTTCTCCAGTTATAAGTTTCCAACATAGATCAGTGAGATTTTGGCTTTGTTGGGTAAACAAAAAAGGGAATATAACACTTGGTTGTTGTGGGCCACCCACCAAGCATAGGTAGATCTTGGGTTAAATAGTTTCCCTGACTGTGTTCTGTCCACTTGCTGATATTGCCTAATCCTTATAACTTGGGGGAAAAGCTGTGATCTTACTACTAGAAGCTTGGAGATGATCAGCTCTCCTGAGCTCACAAACAAGCCACATCTCTTCCCAACCATCTCAACACTCTTACAATATTAAAGATTTAACATTAAGTCAGAATGTGCCTTCTGTGAAGTCATGAAAGTGCATTGTAACCCAGGGATTTTTGACATCATCATTTAAACAGTTTTAACAGCATTTCAACTACAGCACCTTAAGTGGCCAAGATGTATCCTGAGACCTTGTCTGACTCCCTCGGCCTGACACTTTCCAGGCTTCCTTTTCACCGTGCTCCTACCTTAGCGGAGAAGTCATCACAAGGTATTCTGTAAGGGTGTTTCTCCGCTAGTCTCTGACTCCTTCATCTATATGCCAGGTGCATAGACATTGCTTCATAGACATTAGTTGATTAATGAAAGAATAAATAAGTGAATTGATGGGTATCCAGAAGACAAATTTTAGAGAAGAATAATGAAGTCTTCTATCTGTAGACTTATCGATGGTATAGGGCAGGGAATGGTAAACTTTTTCTGTAAAGGGCCAGATAATAAACACTTTAGGCTTGGAGGGCCACATGGTCTCTGTAGCAACTACTCAACTCCGCTGGTGTAGCTAGAAAGCCAAAGGCAATAGGTAAATGAATGAGTGTGGCTGTGTTCCAATAAAACTTTGTTTACAAAACAGGCAATGGGCTGGGTTTGCCTGCAGGCTATAGACCCCAAGTATAATCATTACCTAAGATATTTTGAAGGTGTGATTTACCACAGTGGTATGTATACTGAAGATCAATGTATTAAAAAAGGAGGAAGATTTCAAACAATTCAATAAAAAGACAAAGGGGCAGGCCAGGTGTGGTGGCTCAGGCCTTTAATCTCAGCACTTTGGGAGGCTGAGGCAGGAGGATCACTGGAGGCCAGGAATTTGAGACCAGCTTGGACAACATAGTGAGACCCTGTCTCTACAGAAAATTTAAAAATTAGCCAGGTGAGGTGGCGCATGCCTGTAGTCCTAGCTACTCAGGAGTCTGAGGAGGGAGGATCACTTCAGCCCAGGAGTTTGAGGCTGCAGTGAGCTATAAACATGCCACTGCACTCCAGCCTGGGTGACAGAGAGACCCAGTCTCAAAAAAAAAAAAAAAAGAGACAAAAGGGCAGATAAACATTATTTATTTGTGATGCGAACTCATTGCTAATCAACCAAATTTTATTTTATCAGTGACACAGATGGACCAGTTTGTTTTAAAACTAAAAGATGAAAGTAAGGGTTGTTACTCTTTCTTAAATATAATGGTATTATAATATTCAAAACATAAAAAGGACAAACAGAAACCTTTTATCTTTCAAAATTATCCTTCTACTTTTGGTTGTCTAGGGCCAAAGAGGAAGCCCAGCCTCTTTGTTGGAAAAGCTGACACAAAATTTAAAATGTGCAAAATGGTAACTCTGGAAGCGGGGGCACTGAATCAGGTTATCGTTTGCATATTCTAAACCCCCTCCCCCCTAGTCTCACTTTGTGGCCCAGGGCTAGAGTGCAGTGGCGTCATCATAGCTCACTACAACCTCAAAGTCCTGGGCTCAAGCGATCCTCCTGCCTCAGCCTTCCGAGTAGCTGGGACTACAGGTGCGCCCCATGATCCCCGGCTAATTTTTTCTATTTTTGGTAGAGATGGGGGGTCTCACTCTTGCTCAGGCTGGTTTCGAACTCCTGAGCTCAAGCTCAAGCGATCCTCCTGCCTCTGCCTTCCAGAGTGCTAGGATTCCAGGTGGGAGCCACCACTGCAGGCTTGGCCCTTGCATAATCAATGTAAATACTGTGTTATTTCAACAACGTAAGTCATATCTCCTTTGTCCTACCTCCCTGGGTCCCTTCTCTATTAGACAATAATTAAGCTGCAGAATTAGAGGTTCTACAGGATCCTGTCTCTTGTCCCACTGAGTCCCTTCCTTGCCTTTCCCCTTTGTTGAAGGGCCGCTGACGTTGGCCTTGTACGTTGGTGGGTGGTGTGGGAGGCAGTACGCCAGGCCAGGACAGATAGTGGTCTAAAAGCACTGGCCTGGGGCTTAGGCAACTCTTTATGTGACTCTCACTCCCACACCTACCAGCTGTGGGACTTGGGAAACTTCAATAAACTTCCCTAAGCTTGAACTTCCTCATTCACAAACTGAGGATAATGACAATACTTACCTCGCAGAGGTTTTGTGAGGGTGAGGTGAGTTCTAGCACTGTCTGTGTTCAGTGAAATTGGACTGTCGATGCTGCGGCTCCTACTACAGCTCTTGCTTTCGTAAGTGGGCGTTGTTCTGCCAACAAGGAAGTGCGAGATCGGCAGTAGGCTTTGAGATCTTGGTGGCATCCTTATGGGTGACTTTCCTTAATGGGTGGAGTCACCTAGAGCACTTATTTTGGGGAGTTAGAGATCAGAAGTCCTGAAGCCAAAAGCAGAGCAGATACAGGCGCCCAGAATAAGTCCAGAGGTAGCCAATATATTTCAAGGAATTGTGTACTCGCTGTTTCACCGGTACTTTTTTTTTCAAATTGGTTTGTGTGTGTTCTAGCATATTCTCTTCTATGATTGTCTTAGAGACACAGTTTGGTTTTTGTCTGTTTGGAGTAAGAACAAAGACAGATGGAGCAGAAAGGACTGCTCTTCTACCCTAAGGCTACGATTTCCTCGTTTGAAAATTATGCTCGAGGCTTATCTTCTCCAAAAAATTGATCCTGATTAAATGGCTTGGGAGCAACACATCTCCACAAACTTTCTTTGGCCTTAAGCTGATTTTGTGTCCAATGATTTTTTTTAAAGAGCATTTGTTCATCATCGCATGACTAACTTCTCTGTCCCTTCCGGGCCTCTCTTCAGTGGTCGTGTACCCCCTGAAGCCCTGTTGGTCCCTTATGTGGCCAAGGTTGTCCTCTTGTGCAAGCACCCCTGAGCTCCCCGAGCAACGCACTTATTAACCTGTTATTTTTGCTTTTTATCTCTCTGATCACCTCCATTAGACTGTAAGTACCGTGGGGCTTACTTGAATATGATATTCCCAGCAACTAGTAGAGACATAAGCACATTCTAAGTGCTCAATAAATATTTGTAAGACAAATGCCTGTCAGAGGCTTGCCCATTCTGTATATTGTACTAATTCATATGAAATAAGTCACTTGGAATTTTGCTGAACTATTAGTATTAAGTACATGAGTTAATCTATCCCAATAGTTGTAGAACATCACTTAAAAATAAAGGATCCTATCCATACAAGTTATGGAATTAGTAAATGAGAAAATTATATACACAATTGTGACTTCCTCTGAGATTGGATCCAACTAGTTATACATTTTTATTTAGACAGAGGACAGCATGGAGATGAAGATGAGAAACCAAATTTTTAAAAGTAGCGAAAATAGGAATTATTCTAAAGCAAGAATGATCATTCTTCTTTTGTGGGGATTTCATAAAACGTGTATCTTATTCTGTGAGTGAGACATGTTCTTAGTTCTGACAAACCATTGAGAAGCTTATTAAATGAAAAGTGTTCAGGAAACATCAGTTGAATTTACTATTTGATATTTTAGCTTGTCTTTATATTTTTTACTTAATAAAAAAATCCTTTAGTTCTCTAAAAGAGAAATGTTAGAAAAACGTTACTTTGATGCTTTTAAGCACCCTTTCCTAACCCACAAGACTAAAGTATATAAATAATCGAGAGGTGTAGAGGCGGGGGTGTAATTGAACATATCTGGTCTCCCTGGGGTTTTTTCCTTGTGGCTGCTGGTGGCTACAAATGGCCATGTACCCCAGGGGGAGTGAATGCAACAGCATGGGAGTGAGAGCCTTTTTGTGTTCTCTGCCAATTATTAGGTGTGATTGAATATTTTGAAAGAAGCCAGTACATAAAAATTGGCATTTGGCTAGTGCCTTATAGAAGTGATTCTTTTCCCCCCTGTTTTCCTTTCAAACGTGTTTGATATTTTTGACTTTAGACTCTGCCTACCCCTCTTGTTATCAGAGGTAGACATCAGTCTTACAAAAGACACTCAATAGATACTGGGTGGATGACATTGGGTTTACAATATTTTTTCCTTTTCTAGCTACTGTGGGTTAATATGTTTTTCCTTCCTCTGTTACAGGGAAGCCTTTACTTCATCTTTCTTCTAGGACCATAGTAATCAAAGTTCCATACCACAAAGGCTCTGTGGTTGAGGTTTCTAGATGTAAGAATTAGGAATGCCAGTATTTTTTTCTAAGAATGACCACTGATGCTTTTAATTCTACTATATTTTCAGAATAAAAAGCATAAGAGAATTTGTAATTGTTGTAATTTTAAGGAAATCTTTTACACTTCCTTACTGGAAAAATATTCTATAGAATTTTGCATTTCACATTTTCAACAGAAAACACAGTATAGCAGGAGTGATGTTTGGCGGGCATTAATCTATACGAGAATCTAAGGACTCTTAACTAAAGAATTATGGAAGCCCCAGGGTTTTTTTAGGCAACACATATAAATACAAAAAGAGAGTGTCTTATGGCAAAACATTAATCACTTAGAGCCCATTGAAAAGAGGGCCAGCAAATGGAGTTTAACATTGCATCCCTCCTTTTGACCAATTTTCCACGTTGCTAATTGCTAGAAATCAGGGGTAAGGGGCTTGGCTTCATGCTGGCATCTTGTTTGGAGTTTTGAGGAACTACTTACTTTAGCATACAGAACCTTACTGTATTATCAGGCATTTGTATTTCCAGGACTCTCTTTAGAACCAGTGTACTTATTCTTGCCTTCTTAATCACATGTACATTAAGGTAGAAAGGTAACCATGGATTAAGGACTGTATTTTTGAGAGCTGCTTTTTTGAGGAATCAGTTTTTAGTATCAGAAGGATGACATGGCTATATTATATAAACAATCCTTAAAGGAGCATTAATTTTCTTTAGATCTATTCATCACAAGTATTATATCAATTTAGCTCACCATTGTACAATGCCTGGCCCAGAGAAGGCGATATATACATATCTATTGAATGAATTGAAAGCAGGTGGGAGTAGTGTGAAGATATTTTAAACCAAAAATTTCATATAAACCACTAGCTTTCTGTCCAAAATGTTTTTTAAAAGTCTATCCATGAAATATAGTTATGTCATCAATTTCTTAATTTTATTTAGGTGAAATAAATTTTCTGAAGAAAAGCATAATTTTAACCATAAATTTCTTTGTATGATGCTTATTGGTTTAGGATGCTTGCTCATAGAGAAATATCATGGTAGTGATTACTTGAGATTTAACTTTTTTTCTTTACAAAAACATTCAGTATTATTTGATCAATTCTCAGAAGTATCCATAAAGAGAACAGGTGGCACCATTTTTTTTCCCTCTAAGTAGAAGACTAACTTAGAAAGGTTATTATTATATAATCATTTGTCTAGCAGGAATTAGAATAAGTATCTTAGAACTGGAAGGGACCTTAGAAATAATCTAATCCTCCCACTGCCAGTCATTTTGCAGAAAAGGAGATTGGGTCATGGAGAGGTTAAGAGATTTGCTCAAGGTCACACAGCTAGTTTTTACCAGAGCTAGAACCAGAGCTCATTTTTTTTTTCATGATTCCAATGTTGTATATGTTCTGCAACCCTGCTATACCTTAGGCCTCATTTCTATAGTTCAGAACTGTCTATAATTCTTATATTTTAGAAGTTAGTTGAGCTTGTTCATTAACTAAAATATGTATTATTAAGAGCTCACATGGGGAAAATATGGGGAAATCCTGATCTGATGTTATGCAATAGAAATACATATATAATAAGCTCAAGTGTGGTAAAATTCAACATATTGTAACAGAAGGAGCTGCAAAACTAGAAATATGGATTACCAACCTGGCTCTGCTGCTCACTAGCTGTTTGAGCTTAGGTGAATCATTTATCTCTCTAGGAGCAGTTTTGTACAGTGAGAGAACAGCACATTGATAATTACTTGAGGTTGCCTCTAGTTCTGTTCCTCTGACAGTCTATCATTGCCCAGAAAAAGTGATCCTATATTTTTGAAGCTGTGACCAAAGTACCTCTTCACTCAATCATAGTCTACGAACTGTGTCGTGAATTAAAGGGAGTCTGTTTCCAGGTGGATTAAAGACATGACAGTTGAAGTCATATCATAAACTGTTGCCCTAGTGTTGTTTCCCAAATTCAAGGAAAAAGGAAAAGAGTCCTGGGTCTGAAAATCTACCAGATTTGTGCCCATTTTTTAACTTCTGGAACATAATAGTGGATGCAGTTAACTAGAATTTGTGTTTATAGTTGGGCAACATTAGAAGAAAACAGAGAAGTAAGTATATAGCAAAAGTTTAAACAAAAGTACTGGACAGTGTGCTGTCCAATATGGTAGCCACAAGACCCATATGGTTATGGAGTATTTGAAATGTGGCTAGTACAAATTGAGATGTACTGTAAGGATAAGGTACAGTTTAGATTTTGTTAACCTAACATGATAAAGGGACTGTCAAATATGTATTCCAGGAATTTGAATACTGATTACATGCTAAAACAATAACATTTTGGATGTATTAGATAAAACTATGTTATTAGAATTAATTTTCTCTTTTATTTTACTTTTTAAAAATGTGGCTTCTAGACAATTTAAAATTATGTATTTTGCTCACATTCTATTTCTATTGGACAGTGCTCATCTATACTATTGCTTGCCTACTTTTTGTGTGGTGAATAACTCTTTATGTCTCAAAAGCCTAGTGGATGGGAACACTGAGAATGTGCTGGAAAGTACGGGAAGGATAGATGGCCATGAGATCATTGAGAGGAGTGAGCTTCCCATGGTTGGGGTGGGGACTTCCTCCTGAAAGCTGCTAGCTCTGCTCCCATATCCACGTTCAGTGCCAATGAGCTAACTTAGAATGGCCTCAAGTAACCCAGAGATGGATGTAATCAGCTACCAATTCACAACCGATGAACTGATTGAAATCAATTTCCAAGGTCCCTTTAATCTCTACAGTGCCAGATGTCTTGCCTTTTAAAGGATTTTTCCTTTTATAATGCAGTTCACTGGCTTCGAGTAGATTCAGTCTGAAGTTCTTACAATGCCAAAAGACACAATTACCCACAGGATTCATAATAATAGGGAAATTATAGAATTTAAAGTAGAACAGAAGGAATAGATACCCTAAAGGATCATAAAGGGGTTATTATAACTTTGGCAGTAATAACAAAACATTTGAGCAATAACAATTGTAAACTTGTGGGATAACCACCACTATCATGAACAAACTATAGGGCTCTTTGAAAATGTTATTGAATTTAAGGTTTGTAAAAGAATGAACAGAACACTGAACTGATTATATTCATGTTGTTTAGTGTATATTAATATTGCTTTAAATTAAGGAAGTATGACTGTTTATTGAACATGGTAATACTTAGACTTGGAGTTTTTTTCTATATGGCTAAAAGCTTGCCACAGTCTTAGAGTTGAAATGGACATTTTTAGTAATGAGGAAATTGAGGCTCAGACATGATAAGTGATTTGGTGGTGCCAGATCTTTGGCCCACATTTCTTGATTTTAAGTCAAATACTGGTTCCATATTACCATGGAAACATACCTCTTAAAAGCTATTATTTTTTTAAAGATATTGCATCACTGAAGCACAGGATCTTCCAGCTTCCTAAATCTTCTTGGTGACTTGTTTCTTAAATCACAGAATAAAATGCAGCAAGACGTATCCAGAACCCCCAACCCTCTATGAAAGCTATTTGTTTATAAATAAACAAGTATGGAAATAAATAATCTTTGAAAACAGAGTATTGAGAGTGAAATACTCTTTGAAAACACAAGGGAACATTTTGTTTGCTGACTAGAAGAAAGGAGTACTTTTATTGACCAACTAATAGTGGCTATCAAGGTCAGGACCTCCTGAAACTAAAGTAAGCGTCAAAAGGAAAGGGAAAGAAGGATTTGCTTTATGTAATAACTAAGTAGGGTCCTGTGGACTGATACCTGTCCCAGAAAATGACTATAAATTCTGGATATAATACAAAAAGCAGCCACTTGACAGCAGTAAAGAGGAAACACAAGTAGGCAGAATCCAGTGAAGGAGTCTTCTTGGAGGAGGGGAATTGGATGGAGTTATTGCCTGTTGTCGGGACTTCTAATCTTTATGGCATGCAGGAGAAGAGGGTGCTAGACCAGAAACCAGAAAACAGAATCTGCAGGAACCTCAACCACCAGAGAGAAGGGCAAATACCAGAAAGAAATAGCTACAAGTGAGATTCTCACGTTCTCTCTCCCACCTACATGACTTACCTATGATTCACACATACAAAGAACAGATTCAGTGCCTCTCAGTTAAAGATAAAATAGCTGAATTGGGACCAGAGCTGTCATCCAAAAACCAGAATTTGAAGTTCTGAGTTGAGACAAGATAATTTGGTGCTAAAATAAAAGGAACAACACTTATAGGAGAAAACTAACTGAATCCAGAGTCTCTACATCTACATCTCAGTATTCATAATGTCTAGGATATAATCCAAAATTACATGACATATAAATAATCAGGACAATGGCATATATTCTCATGAAGAAAGAACATTCACTGATATAAACACCCAGACAGCTCAGGTGTTAGAAGTAACAAACAATATTTAAAACAGCTATCATGATTGTACTCTATGCAATAAGTATAATATGCTCACAGTGAATGAAGAGATAGAAATCTGTGCAGAAAAATAGAAAAGGTAAACAACCAATGAAAATTCTAGAACTAAAAAAATGCAATGTCTAAAAAAAAATTCACTTGATGGAGTAACAGACAAATAAAGCTGACAAAGAGTAAGTGAACTTTAATCAATAGTGATTATTCAATGTAAAGAACAGAGAGAAAAACAGATTGAAATAAAAATGAACAGAACTTCAGAGATCCATCAGAAAATATTAAATGTTTTATAACCATAATCTCCTATTATGTAGCTATTCTCACCACTGGGATGATACCAGGCAAATTAGTTTTGACTAAATTCGGTTATAAAATTAAGACAGCTTTTGGATAAGAATATTTAATAAATAATTTTAACTGAACAGCTAATATGAATAGTTCAGAAACAATATTTAACAGTAAATTTTAAAAAAATACATGTATTTTAATTGACACAACATAATTGTACATATTTTTGGGGTACAGTGTGGTATTTCAATACATGTATAAATATGTAATGATCAAATCAGGGTAATTAGCATATCTAACACCTCAAACTTTTTATCATTTCTTTGTGTTGGTAACATTCAAAATTTTTTCTTCTAGCTGTTTGAAAAATTGCAATGAATTATTGTTTACTATAGTTACGCTACAGTGCTATAGAGCATTGCAACTTATTCCTCCTATCTAGCTGTAATATTGTATCTATTAACCAACCTCTCCCTTTCTCCCCTCCCCCTTACCTTTCCCAGCCTCTAATAACCCCTACTCTACTGTCTACTTCTATGAGATCAACATTTTAAAACTTCCACATATGAGTGATAACATATGGTATTTATCTTTCTGTGCCTGATTTATTTCACTTAACATAATGTGCTCCAGGCTCATCCCTGTTGCTGTGAATTACAGGATTTTATTCTTTTTTATGGTTTAATAGAATTCTATTGTGCATGTATACCACATTTTCTTTATCCATTCATCTGTTGATGGACGCTTAGTTTGAGTCCATATATCGGTTATTGTGAATAGTATTGTAATAAACATAGAGGTGCTAATATCTCTTCAGCATATTGATTTCCTTTCCTTTGGTTATACACCCAGCAGTGGGATTGCTGGATCATCTGGTAGTTCTATTTTTAGCTTTTTGAGGAACCTCTATACTGTTTTCCATAATGGCTGATTTACATTCTCACCAACAGTGTATAAGACTTTCCTTTTCTCCATATCCTTGCCAGCATTTGTTATTTTTTTGTCTTTTTGATAATAGCCATTCTAACTGGGGTGAGACGATATTTCATTGTGGTTTCAACTTGCATTTTCCTGATGATTAGTGATGTTGAACAATATTTTCATATACTCCTTGGCCACCTGGATGTCTTCTTTTGAGAAATGTTTATTCAGATCCTTTGCACATTTTTAAAATTGGATTATTATTATAATTAGCTATTGACTTACTTGAGTTCCTTATATATTCTGGATATTAACCCCTTGTCAGATATACAGTCTCAAATATTTTCTCCCATTCTATAGGTTGTCTCTTAATTCTGTTATTTTTTTCCTTTGCTGTGTAAAAGCTTTTTAATTTGATGTAATCCCATTTGTCTAGTCATTGCTTTTGGTGACTGTGCTTTTGATATCTTAACCATTAAATATTTGCCCAAACCAATGTCCTGAAGCATTTCCCCTATGTTTTCTTCTAATAGTTTCATAGTTTTGGGTCTTACATTTAAGTCTTTAATCCATTTTGAGTTGATTTTTATATAGGGTGAAGAGTGGGGATCTAGTTTCATTCTTCTGCACATGGACATCCAATTTTCCCAGAACTATTTATTGTCCTTTTCCCAGCGAGTGATCTTGGCACCTTTGTCAAAAATCAGTTGGATGTAGACATGTGAATTAATTTCTGGGTTCTCTATTCTGTTTCATTGATCTATGTGTATGTTTTTATGCCAGTAGCATACTATTTTGGTTCTATAGCTTTGTATTATATTTTGAAGTCAGGTAGTGTGATGCCTACCCCATTGTTCTTTTGCTCAAGATTGCTTTGGCTATTAGGGGTCTTTTGTGGCTGCACATGAATTTTAGGATTTTTTTTCTATTTCTGTGAAGAATATCACTGAGATTGCATTGAATCTGTAGATCACTGTAGTTAGTATGGTCAATTTAACAATATTTTTCCAAACCGTGAACATGGTATATCTTTCCATTGTGTCCTCATCAATTTCTTTCATCAGTGTTTTATAGTTTTCATTGTAGAGATCTTTCACCTTCTTGGTTAAATTTGTCCCTATTTATTTGTCTTATTTTTGTTTATTTATTTATTTATTTATTTTTGAGACAGAGTCTCACTCTGTCTCCCAGGGTAGAGTACAGTGGCATCATCACAGCTCAGCGCAACCTCAAACTCCTGGGCTCAGGCAATCCTCCTGCCTCAGCCTCCCAAGTAGCTGGGACTACAGGCACGTGCCACCTCACCCTGCTAATTTTTTCTGTTTCTGGTAGAGATGGGGTCTTTTTCCTGCTCAGATTGGTCTCAAACTTCTTACCTCGATTGATCCTCCCACCTCAGCCTCCCAGAGTGCTAGGATTACAAGCACGAGCCACTGTGCCCAGCCAATTTTTAAAAAAAATTTTGTAGCTATCGTAAATGGAATTGTTTATTGATTTATTTTACAGCTAGTTCATTATTGGTGTATAGAAACACTCTTGACTTTTGTATGTTGATTTTGTATCCTACAACTTTAATGAATTTGTTTATCAGTTCTAAGAATTTTTTGGTGGAGTTTTTAGGTTTTTCTACATATAAAAATATGTCATTGGCAAACAGGAATAATTTTACTTCTTCTTTTCCAATTTGGATGGCTTTTATTTCTTTCTCTTGCCTAATTACTCTAACTAGAACTTCCAGTACTATATTGAATAAGAGTGGGGAAAGTGGGCATCCTTGTCTTGTTCCAGTTCTTAGAGAGAAAGCTTTCAACTTTTCACTGATCAGTGTGAGGTTGCCTATGGATTTGTCATATATTACCTTTATTGTGCTTAGGTATGCTCCTTCTATACCTAATTTGTTGGGAGTTTTTATCATGAAGGGATGTTGAATTTTATCTAATGGTTTTCCTACGTCTATTGAGATGATCATATGTTTTTTGTCTTTCATTCTGTTGATGTGATGTACTGTGTTTATTGAATTGCATATGTGGAATCATTCTTGCATTCCTAGGATAAATCTTACTTGATCATAGTGTATAATCTTTTTGATGTGCTATTGAATTCAGTTTGCTAGTATTTTTTTGAGAATTTCTGCATCTATTTTAAGAATATTGGCCTATGGTTTTCCTTTTTTGTTGTGTCCCTGCCTGGTTTTTGTATCAGGATAATGCTGGTCTGATAGAATGAGTTTGGAAGAATTCCTGTCATTCAATTTTTTGGAATAATTTGAGAGGAATTGGTGTTAGTTCCTTAAAAGTTTGGTAGAATTCAGCACTGAAGCCATCTGGTCCTAGGCTTTTCTTTGTTGGGAGACCTTTTGTTAATAATTTAATCTCATTCCTCATTATTTGTCTGTTCAAGTTTTCTATTTCTTCCTGATTCAATTTTGGCAGATTTTATGTATCTGGGAATTTATCTGTTTCTTCTAGGTTTTTCAAGTTGTTGGTGTATAGTTGTTCTTAATAGTCCCAAATAATCCTTTGTATTTCTGTGGCATTAGTTCTAATGTCTTCTTTTTTGTTTCTAATTTTATTTATTTATGTCTCCTCTTTTTTTTCTTAATCCAGATAATGGTGTGTCGATTTTATTTGTCATTTTAAAAACACTACTTTTCCTTTTGTTGATCTTTTGTATTTTTATTTTAGTCTCCATTTCATTTATTTCTGCTTTGATCTTGATTATTATTTTTTTACTTCTACTAATTTTGGGTTTCAATTTTTTTTGCTTTTCTAGTTCCTCGAGGTGCATTGTTAGGTTGTTTATTTGAATTTTTTTCTACTTTTGTGAGGTAGGCCTTTCTTTATTGCTATATATTTCCCTCTTAGTACTGCTTTTGTTGTATCCCATAAGTTTTGGTATGTTGTGTTTCTATTTTTATTTGTTTGAAGAAATTTTAAAATTTCCTTCTTAATTTCTTCCTTGGCCTATTATTGGTCATTCACGAGCAAGTTGTTCAATTTTCACGTATTTGCACAGTTTCCAAAGTTTCTCTTGTTGTTGATTTCTAGTTTTATTCCATTGTGGTCAGAAAAGATATTTGATATTATTTAGATTTTTAAAAATTTGTTGAGGTTTGTTTGGTGACCTAGCCTATAGTCTATCCTAGAGAATGTTCCATGTGCTGATGAGAAAAATGTGTATTTTGCCTCTGTTGGATGAAATGTTCTGTAAACATCTTTTAGGTCCATTTGGTATATAGCACAGTATAAAATGGATGTTTCTTTGTCTTTTCTGTCTAGATGATATGTCCAATGCTGAGAGTAGGGTGTTGAAGTCCTCAGCTATTATTGTATTTGGATCTATCTCTCCCTTTAGATCTAATAATATTTGTTCTATGTTTCTGGCTGCTCCAGTTTTGGGTGCATATATATTTAGAATTGTTATATCCTCTTGCTGAATTGATCCCTTTATTATATAGTGACCTTCATTGTCTCTCTTTACAGAATTTGATTTAAAGTGTATTTTATCTGATATAGGTATAGCTACTCTTGCTCATTTTTGGCATCCATTTGCTTAGAATATCTTTTTCATCTGCTTACTTTCAGTCTGTTTGTGTCTAGGTGAGGTGAGTTTCTTATAGGCAGCATATAGTTGGGTCTTTTTTTTTTATCCATTTGGAAAGTTTATATACTTTAATTGAGGAATTAAATCTGATTACATTCAAGGTTATTATTGATAGGTGAGGACTTACTCCTGTCATTTTATTAATTGTTTTCTGGGTTTTTCTTGGTATATCCTTTGTTTCTTTCTTCTTTTATTGTTGATCATTGCAGTTTGGTGGTTTTTTTGTAGTGATAGGACTTGATTCCTTTCTCTTTCTCAGATATGTACCTGCTCTACCAGTGAGTTTTATGCTTTCACATGTTTTCAGGATGGTAGTTGTCATCCTTTAGCTTCCAGTTGAAGCACTCCCTTAAGCATTTCTTGTAAGACTGATCTAGTGTTTATGAATTCCCTCAGTTTTTGCTTGTGTGGTAAAGATTTTATTTCTTCTTCATTTCTGAAGGATAACTTTGCTGGGCATCTTGGCTGCAAATTTTTTTTCATTCAGCACTTTGAATATATCATCTCATTCCCTCCTGGCCTGTATGGTTTCTTCTGAGAAATCTGCTGTTATTCCATTAATAATGCAGATTTCCTTATATGTGATTTGATACTTTTCTCTTGTTGTTTTTAGAATTCTCTCTTTGTCTTTGACTTTTGACAATTTGGCTTTAATGTGCCTCATAGAGGACTTTTTGGGTTGAAATTATTTTTATTTTGGCAGCTGTGAACTCCTGCATCTGGATGTCCATAGCTCTCCCAATACTTGGGAACCTTTTGCTATTGTTTCATTAAATAGATTTTATATGCCTTTTCCTATATCTTCTTATGGAATTGCCATGATGCAATCATTTGCCTGTTTAATGGTGTCCAGTAAGTCTCATAGGCTTTCTTCCTTTTTTTTCTTTTTCTTTTTTCTGTCTGAATGGGTTATTTCAAAAGATCTGTCTTCACATCCAGAGAGTCTGTCTTCTGCTTGATC
This sequence comes from Daubentonia madagascariensis, assembly GCA_023783475.1. Taxonomy (NCBI): domain Eukaryota; kingdom Metazoa; phylum Chordata; class Mammalia; order Primates; family Daubentoniidae; genus Daubentonia; species Daubentonia madagascariensis. The sequence goes on from JAKFHU010001672.1 coordinate 19,733,633, forward strand.
TAATCTGCTGTTGAAGCTCTCAATTGTATTTTTTATTTCATTCACTGATTTCTTCAGCTCCCAGATTTGTTTGAAATCTATTTCTTCATTGAATTTTTCATTCAAATCATAAATAGTTTTCCTTGTTGTGTTCAATTGTCTCTCTGTACTCTCTTATATCTTTCTGAGTTTCCTAAGAATTATTATTTTGAATTTCTTTTCAGGCAATTTTAAATATCCATTTCTTTGGGGTCAGTTACTGGAGATATATTGTGGTTTTGGTGGTGTCATGTTTCCTTGCTTTTTGATATTTCTTGTCTACCTTGCTTGATATCTGTGCATCTGGTGGCACAGTCATCTCTTCCAATTTTGTAGAGTGGCTTTTGTGGGGAAAGACATTCACCTGCAGATATATCCTAAGGTGTCAGTTGGGAAGGGTGTGTTGGCTTTGTTCTAGGTGGGTGCACTAGTATAGTCTCTGTGCATTTTCTTCAGCTGTATTCAACATCATCAATGCTTGCAAATGCCTCAGTGTCTTAGGCTATAGAAGATTGTATGGCTATTCCATCTACTCAGGCTCTGCTCCCCTGGGGGTGAGGTGCTGGACTGGTCTGTACTCTAAGGAAGCAGTGGGCTGGTTGTTCAGTGGCTCAGCTTAGCTTGGGCTCTGCTCTTCACATTAAATCTTGAAAGGTGTGAAGTTCATTTACAAATCTATATACAAACCTTTTGCTGTTTTGAATGTTATCCTGACTTTATTATAAATGATTATATTCTTCTAATATTTCTAGCTATATAACCGTGGGTAAAACATCTGGGAAGGTGAAAGAAGGTTAGAAAGGACAGTACAACCAATGTAATGGTAAAACCTGGAAGGAGAAACAATCAATTGCTTTTCTCCCATTCCTCTTTGATCCCCTTTGGAGATAATGGCTTATTAAAACAGCACAATGTGTGACCTTGAGCCAGTTACTTACCGGAGCTGCAGCTTCTTTACATATAAAATAAAATCAATGCCATTACATCTCAGAAATTGTGACTATTGCATGAGCAATATAGTTGTAAAAACTCATGCAATGTTTGTCACACAGTAAGGTTTTGTAAGTAAATCCTTCAACAACTTTCCCCTGATTCTCTATCTTGTGCTGAAAGAGGACTACCTTAGAAAAGACCATGAAAACAAAAATAGGATGAACTCACTTCACAGCAGTTTCACTCTGTACTGGTTACCAACTTGTCTGAATTCGGTCAGATAGAACATTCCCACACACAGCAAGTTACATGTAGCCAGTTTGTTGTTTACAGATAGGCAGCAAGGGACAACAGAAGCATAGTATTCATGAGCTGGTCCCCCAAGGCTCAGAAAATCTGCCTGGGGTGAATGGAGTCTCTTCCGTATGTGCCCCATTTGCATTACAGCTTAGGGACCCCAGAAAGCAGCCCACCCTGGGTTTTATACCCCAGCATCACATGACTTGCTGGGCTAATGTGTTTAAGGGCACCCTGTTTCCAGGGGGGGACTGGAACAGAGTCTGGGCCATTCAGGCCAATTTCACTCTGTTTCAAGATGCTGCATTCCCAGCATATTCTATAGTTATTTTTGAGAATTACAAGTGAAAGAGGGAGGATAACTGGGTCCAAGGCCACCTGGAGAATTATCCTGGACTGACTAATAACAGACAAGTTTCTAGTTGAGTTAAAGTTAAGTGATTTCACAAAGTAGTTAAAAATAAAAATTATTAAGTGCCTATTTTGTGGTGGTTGGTTCTGTGATAATACTAACAACAATAATTATGATAATAACAACTAAAATGTATTGAGCAGTTATTTTTACCAGTCATTGTCTGAAGGATATTACATGCATTGTCTCATTTATTTCTCCCAGAACCTAGTGAGGTAGTTTGTATTGTTATCTCTTTTTTACAGATTAGGACATACTGAGCTTCAAGTGTTTAAGTAACTAAACCACAGTTACATTGTTATTTGTGGTGGAAGAGTGACTCGAACTCAGTCTATTTGCCCTATTTTGTAACCAGATGACTAGTTCAGAAAATAAACACCAGGTAACAAAAAAATCTTCCCATCCAATCCAGAGGAAAAGTTTACAACTTGAAGCAATTAGTTCCAAGAGATTTCAGGGAAGTAGAAGACCAATGTGGCCTTGAGTAATCTGAGAAATTTTTATTTTATAAATAAATAAATAGGTCTTCAGTCACTTTTTTATAACATTGGTCTTATTTCAACAAGAAGGAGTAAGTAGGGAGACTTTTCATGATGGGCATGTAAGCATAGTCTGAACCCCTCCACCTCAGTTGAAATAAGCATATTAGAGTAGAGCGTTAGAAATAAGATTCAGTATGCAGCTTGCTGTGTGACTGGTCATGATCTCCACGATGGAATTTTAGTTACCTGGTGAAGCTGAGAAGCCATTCTCTGGCCCTCACCCTGGGTCTTCCTACACTATAGACCCTTACCCCCCCGACACGGGGGTCTCAGACCTCAAGGCTCAGGAAGACAAAACTATAACTTAATACAAGTTGCTGTGGGACCTTGCAATCCCCCACCCATCTCCCACGTCTGGCCAGACGGACAGGGCCAGCAAGGGGTGGGACGGGGGAAAGATTTGACACACAGAATAAAGCAGTATCATGGAGGGCCTTGAAAGCCAATTCAAAATTGTTTTATATTCCAGGAGTAGACCCTAGATTAGTGACCTTTGAACTTTGCATCTTGACTCCTCAGTAGGTTGTGAAGTTAATGTATTGGGTCACTACTAACATATTTGTTTTAATGAAATAGAATGGAGTAGAATGGAAAATATAAAAGTGTCTTGCAGTTAATAAGGGTTTTTGTGAAACATTTATTTTAGGTATACACAGTAATTCTTGTTATTTGCAGTAGTTAAAGGCTATAAAGTCACCACCAACACTGAATTAGAAATTACTGAACCATTTCTCCCTAGGTAAACACAGGGTTAGGTTCCTTCATTCCTCTGGTCACAAGATTTTTCTCAACAGATCAATACATAACCTTGTTTCATGTGTGTTTCTGTTTAACAACACCTTATTTAATATATATTGTTGATTCATTAAGCTCATGGCCAAGAGTACTGTAACTCTTGCCTGAGTGAAGCTTATCTAACACATGTATTTTCTCCCTATGGCACATCACAGTCTTCTTGCATTGTGGAACACTAGTTAGCACTTCACATTATGCTTGGGAGCCATTTTAAATGGTGAAATTACCAACAAAAAAGCACAAAAATGCAAAAACTGTGACATTAAATAGACCCTGAAAAAGACACTCGTTGACAGTCTGAGCTGAAAGAAGAAAACAGAATGTCACCTTCTTCAATCTCAGCTGGGAACGTGTGTGTCAGGTGACTCCAATTTTCATTACTCTGCACATGTCTGTGAGTGATCACAAATGTACTTTGAGTATTGATTTGGGGGTTACAAACAAATTTTAGAGAGTAAGTGAACTCACAAATACAGAATCTGTGAATACGTGTGTGAGTAGACATGTGAATGTGTTTATTAGGTTGTAATGTAAAATGTATTTCTCAAGAGAAAGACTTTTTCTTTTTTTAGAAATATTGTCCTAGAAAATCAGATTCGTGGGGAATGACATGGTGGGCAGTGTTTTAAGATGTACTCAGTAGGCAGAATGTGGTTTAGAGGCAAAGAGATTAGCCAGATGAGAAGGCTCTACAGTAATCTAACCCCATGCGGTAATGAGGGGAAAGGTGAGGATGGGGAGTAGGGGTGGAAACTAAGCCAAGAAAAAAAATTTGGTGACTCGATGACTTGGTTACAAACTGAATATATGAATGAAGAAGAAAAACTCAATTATTACTCTGAGGATTTATGGTCTAGGAATTGGAAGAGTGGTAGGTTTATTGAGATATGTGGTATACTGGAAAGAATAGTGCTTTGAATGCTGGTAGAGTCCAGTCTGGGTCTTGGCTCTATGACTTTATTAGCCATGTGGTCTTTGGCAAGTCACAAAGCCTTCTGCTTCATCTTTAAAATAATGCCATTGAAATAGCCATTAATTGTTATAATTAAATGAGACAATATACGTGTATGTGATACTCTCAGAATACACTAACACCTGGGATATAGCTGCAATATAAGTAGTAGGTGATATGTTTGTGTATTATTGGTATATTCACATTTATTTTACACATGCAAACTATACTGTAATTACACCTGAAGAAAGATTGGGACATCTAAGAAGAGGTACTCATCATGCCACTGAAATTATGAGATGACAAGAAAACTGAAAGGCCGGGATTACTATATATGTGGATTATCAGCTTTTCAAAGCACTAGAGCATAAGTAATGTATAATCAAATTGCCTGACAAAATGTAACCCTTGTTTGAGAATGCACAGTGCAATCTTGCCACCAGGCATAATCATAAATATCAATTTTTACCATATTGGCAAAGCTCAAAATTGTTAGTAAAGAGGAACTTCTGGTTGATAGACTAACAAATATGCTGGCTTTCACTGTAATTTGTTCTACAGGTTAAAGTTAGTATTGTCAAAACACTGCAGGCAACATTATAGATTTTAAGGCTTCAGTATCATTATAGCTCCCATGGTATTAAATATAATTCAATACAGAAAAATGCTCTTCTCTCATTTTGTCTTTTCTTGTTGATGAGAGATGAATAGGTCCACTTGAGAAATGATTTTATTGTCTCTTGTAGTTTAAATTTTCTTTAGCGCGACAAAACTGGCAAGAAGAAGCAAGCCAGTAAGTCCAAATAGACAGCTGATGTGTGATTTCACATCACAGATATTTTCTCTTCAGCACAATAGGACACAGTGGATGGTATTGAGTTATCCTCCAATGAATTAAGGTCCCTCTTGCATCCTTTGCACACTGATTTCATTAATATTATTAATTACTAATTCTAACATTTGCCAGTAAATAATGGGAACTACATTTTTACAAATTTTGTCTCACAAAGACTATATTTTTTTCTGCATCTCGGTCATGGCATAGTCTGATAGTTTTCAAAGAACAAACCAAATTGTCAAATGCTGTCAGTTTGTAATGTCATGTTCGCTCTGGAGCTGAAAAGTGTGGCCTCAGGTTTCTGGCCTGTCTTTTATGTCGCAGAAGCACAGAATTGTTAAACAATCTGGGGAAATTGAAAGCAGCAAACGTGCAATAAAATCTGCTCCGTAGTTCAGTGCTACATAACAAAAGAGACCAATAAACTTTGCTCCACTCTAGCATTGGATGGTGACTTTTCTGTGGGAATGCCAGCCACAACAGATGTAAAGAAAAACAGATAGATATAACTTTTAAAAAATAAACTTTAGGAAATGGCTTTAAAGTCTGTTTTTCTCTGTGATTCAGCTAAAGCTCAAAGCTTTCCTAAAATGTTCTGTTGGAAACAGAGGCTGCAACACACTCTATTTTCCATTTTCTCCCCTAGTTTCAGGACTTTCACAATGTCCTTCTAATAACCCTGAACTTGTAGAGTGTTTTAATTAAGGAGTTCATTGTTGGAGTATAATAACATAAACGTAAGCTCTCCCTGTGATAATCATGCTTTGTTTATGGTTTTAGAACAACCTTGTGTTTTATTCTGTTGGTATAGTCATTGTATCTTGGAGTTTCTTTTGAAGATGCCAAAAAAATCCCTGAAGCTTAAAAAAGGAGAGACAACATCTGAAGCCACTTTGACTTTTTCTTTTCTTTTTTTTTTTTTTTTTGACAAAGTGATTTATCTCTGAAGAACTCTGCTCAATTCAGTACATGGGCCTTATGAGTACATTTATTGTTTTAAAATGTCATATTTACTTAGATCAAATGAAGAGTGACTATTAATATATTGAAAATAAGACAGGTAACTATTTTATAAAAGAATTTTTATCTTTCTCTGCCAAGAACACTATATGTGTTTTCCTCACATTAGGAAATGGGAATAGTTTTGACAACTTTTACTTAATTTTAGAAAGAGGTCATACTTTTGTAAAGAATGGAATAAAAAAGGTAAGCAATGCTAACTGTTCAGTACCAAAATTAATTTACAGTGATGTAAAATGTTAATGAAATTCCCCTCTCTTCGTCTTCTAACTCTGAAATTCAGTCCTAAAGCCATGATGCGGGCAGAGCAAGGCAGGAGCCTACAGCAGGGAGAATTGGGGAGCCACGGTGGCTCAGAGCAGCATGTCAGATCCAAGAGGGTGAGTAGGATTGATGGGGGGCAGCCTAGCAAGAGGTGTCAGAGCCTTGGCATGGGAAGAAGGATGCTCACATGTGAGGACTGCCTGGTGTGGGGTGTTGGAGCTCAAATCAGGTGAGGAGGGTCTCTATATGTATTGTGGGTTGAAATATGGAGCCCCGAAAGATTTGTTTCAGAGCTAATCCCTGGTACCAAACTTTGTATTAATTTCCCAGGGCTGCTGTAACTAATTACATTAAACTTGGTGACTTAATTCAATAGAAACTTATTCTTTCACAGTTCTGGAGGCCGGAAGGCCAAAATCAAGGTATGACAGGGTGGATTCCTTTAGGAGACTCTAAGGGAGAAATCGTCCCATGCTTTTCTCCTATCTTCTGGGTGGGTGTCAGCAATCCTTGGCGTTCCTTGGCTTGTAGACATGCCACTCCAATTTTTGCCTCTGTCTTCACATGTTGTTCTCCCCGTGTGTCTCTGTGTCATCTTCTTTTCTGACTCTCATAAGGATGCTTGTTATTGGATTTAGAGCCCACCCTAATCCAGGATGATCTCATCTTGAGATCTCCTTACTTTAATTACATCTGCAAAATCCCTTATGCCAAATAAGGTCACATTCTGAGATTTTGGGTGGACATATATTTTGATGTGCCACTGTCCAACACTCTATAACATGATGGGAGTGACTCATCGTGTGGAGTCAGAGATCAAGAAGAGTGAGAATAGCATTCTGTGGAGGGGTGGATTTTTCATAGGGGGACAAAGCCCATGCAGTATGAGGAGAGCATCCATGCAGGAGGTGGCCCAGCATCGGGTGTCAGACCCCAAGTGAGGTGAGGAGGGGAGATGCAAAATTGGTCATACATGGTAGACTGATCAAATAGGTCAGTATATGGAGGGTAAGAGAAGCCAAGATTCTCACTGTCACAGAAGGAAGTTACAAGTGTGGGAAAGGAGAAAATATTAGAATTAAAGGTATTGGTTTGAACTCATAATTTTTAATAAATATAACTAGTAATATGTGGAGATGTAAATGGCTGTGGGTGTATGCGTGTATTACCTAGCTCTGTCCACTGAAATGGCCTGGGGACAAGACTACTGCAATGACAATGCACTTAGCACCCACATCTCTGTTTCTAAATACCAGTCTTCACAAAAAAGAAAGAGAGTTCTTTGGAAAAATGGCCAAATTCCAGAGTTTGTATAGAGGAATTACAATATGAAGCATTTTGTGCCAGAAAATTAGGAAGTGCTCAAAGAATGATGGTGACATATCAAAAGGGCACAGAAGTCATTCTTGAAGAAGCTCCCAAAAGAAGGCTAAACTGGGAATAATTTGGGCATCAAAATAAATGATAGTAATGTATTATAACCCACTAAAAATACAAAACCATAATCCTCAATGATTAAAGCAAATAAGTGAGTAAATGAAAATTTGATGAAGAATGAGATATTTACATACTTTCAAATATCTCCCCCCAAAATACCTACTACTCACAGAAGGGAAAACGAGTAACTCTTGAGTGGAGAAACATGGCAGACACCACCTTAACCAAGTGATCAAAGTGAACATAGTCAGTGGGATAGCATAAATCAAAATTGTTTGTCACCTGATAGAATGCAATAAGAAACATCTGTGATGTTCCTGCCACAGATGCATAACCTGAATCTAATCATAAGGAAGCACCATAAACCCAAATTGAGGTGCATTTTACAAAATAATTGAACTGTAATTTTCAGAAGTGTCAAAGTTATGAAAGTCAAGGAAAGACTAATGAACTCTTCCAGACTGAATGCCTCTAGAGAGACATCAGGACTAATTGCAATGTGTACTTCTGAAGTGGACCTATAATTTTGACAATTGCATGGGTCTGAAATTACACAGTCATAATATCTCAACATATCAGTTGCTTGGGAAATGCCTGGAGCAGAGTAAGCACTCGTTAATGTTAGCCGTGAGGAGGAGGATGATGATGAAGATGATGTCTGCGACAATGATGACGCCGATGACTAAAGTACCACCTGAGAAATACACTTAGCAACTCTCTGCTCAATATCCTGGGATTGTGGAACAGGAATGTTCTTGATTCGTATGTAGAAAACTGTTTCCCCCAGGTCTAATCAAATTAAATTGACAGGTAAATATAAGTAAGTTATATTCTTTTTAGCCAACAGGGAAATAAAAAGCATGTTGCCAGGTAACTCAACACTTGGGACCCAGGAATTGTAAAATTAAATTGTTTTCATGAAAGTGAAAAATTTAGTCTTCTTCCAACAACCAAAGAAGAGGAATGGATATAAGAATGGGAGGTCGAATTGTCCCAACATGGGAGTGTCGGGAACAGTTCATTTAACTGCAGAGCTGGAAGAGATAACAGTAAGCGTGCCAAGATACTTTTATAATGCCAGTTTGGAAGACTGATCCCTCATTCTATTTTTCAAGGGAAAAATAAATCCCCGTATAGTATTTGTACTCCTGTGTTGATCCCTGCTCATGTTTTCCAAAGTTTAGAGCTCCAAGTGTATCATTATTTGTATTCAAGGAGGTCTCGTGGCTATCCTCACTTACTCATGTTGCAATAATATTCCTGCGGATTCTACATATCCATCCATAGGCCATGGTTTCAGCAATCCCAACCTAACACAATACAGCCTCAACCAAGACGTGTGCAGAGAAAGTAGTTCCATACATGCCACAAAGCCATTGTCCAAAAACTGTCTCAAGTTGTCATTCAGTGTAGATATGAGCCTTTTAACATGTCATCCTCAACATGTTTGATTATCTGATTTTCCAGAGCCCCTCGTATAAGAAACAATACATTATTGCTATAATCGTGATGGGCAGAAAGTTGGTGTCTGTGGAGGAGAAATGACAGAAACAGAGAGTAAGTCAGAGCTGGCCACCTGACAGATGGGAAGAAAAGACGAAAATGCTGACACAGAAGTACTTTGTTGCACATAAGGAAAAGGGAAGCATAGTTAAGAAAGCACTAGACTAAGATTCTGAAGACTTGAGTTCTAGTCTTCCTTATTACCTACAACAGGCCTTGAGGGAGTTAATTTCTCTCTCTTTACATCTGTAAAATGGGGACAGTAATAACTTCCCTGGTTATCTCACAGCATTGAAGTGGGAACAATTTTATAATAAAAGAGTATTTTAGGCTGGGTGCAGTGGCTCACACCTATAATCCTAGCACTCTGGGAGGCCGAGGTGGGAGGATCGCTTGAGGCCAGGAATTTGAGACCAGCCTGAGCAAGGGCAAGACCCTGTCTCTTACTTAACACCGTCTCTTACAAAAAATAGAAAAATTACTCAGGCATGGCACGTGTGCCTGTAGTCCCAGTTACTCAGGAGGCTGAGGCAGGAGGATTGCTTGAGCCCAGGAGTTTGACGTTGCCGTGAGCTATGATGATGCCACTGCGCTGTAGACCAGGCGACAGAGCAAGATCCTGTCTCAAAAAAAAAAAAAAAAAAAAAGTATATATTTATACTTAAGGTTCTACACAAATGTAAGGTTTCATTCTCTTACATGTTTATAATGTGGATTGTTCTTTAAATGACTTTAAAATATGTTAATCTCTACTTAAGCCCACAGAGAAGTATATAAAAAATTTGTGAAGGATTTGCATTAAAGATTATCAAAATAAAACATAGAAATTATGGTAAATAATATTAGTGATAATAATTTAAGTGGTAAAATAATCTGTGATAAATCCCAGAAAAGTGAAAATTTACTTAGCTGATTGTTTAGGATTTTTGGTTGTAAGTGACAGAAATCTAACTAAAGGTAGGTGAAGCATATACCTGAGAAGTCCTTGGTTCAGGGTTCAGAAATATGAATATGTTGGGACTGGCTCATATTTCATTTACATTGTCTTTATTCCTGAGCAGTCTCTTTGCATATGGTGGCAAAGATGACTATCTGTGAATACATGCCTACTTTTTATTGAGGGTCATCTCAAGCCATTGTAGAGAAGCATTAAAAGCTACTTTGGGTACACTGGGAGATTTATGTTTACTTCCCCTAATTTGCGATGAGTGTAACCCTGAGCTGGGATATAGAATAATGTCCTGTAGTACGAGGGTTGTGTACATTGGCTATTGGGCTGAATCTGGTCTATAGCCTGTTTCTGTAAATAAAGTTTTATAGGAACACAGCCATACCCATTCCTTAAATACTGTTTATGGCTGCTTTTGGTGTACAATGACAGAGTTGAGTAGTTGTGACAGAGATCACAGGGCTCACAAGACCTGAAATATTTATTCCCTGGCCCTTTACAGAAAGTTTGCAGAACCTGCTCTAGGGGAATGTGTGTTTCTTGCCTCAGCAATAAACTTCTTGGATTTGTTTTCTTATCTTTATGATGATGGTTGCAGGCTAGGTGATCCTTGAGACTTCTTTTTGAATGCTACTATCTATTCTGGGAGAGCTCTTTGGTTCTGTTCCTTATGCTGCTCAGTGCACAACTTAATGCCCTGGAATTTCCTTCTCTCTTCTGCTAAACTCATGCCTCCTCGGATAGTAAAAATCCTGTTCAAACTTATAAGTCTCCAAAGTCATTTTCCCAAATTAAGAGGAGCTGGATTCGAAGTTAACCATTATGCCATACACGCTATGGTTGAAAAGAACATCTCTTTTATGCATTGTGCATACTGGAGCATCCACTAAGCTTCTTAGGTAGAAAGGGAAGAATCTTCCACAGCATATATTAGCCATATTTGGGTCAGAAGCTCTTCTTTACCGTGGAGGGTCTTGACACAAAGGTATGGGATGAGATGGTAGGCAAGGGATGTAATAAAGAATCATAGAATGTGAGAACAAGAAAAAGACCTCTAAGGTTTAATCACCCAGTTATTTCTTTTAAAAATTAGAAAAATGACGTGTCGGCTTTCACCTTCTTTATCAACTATTTTGGCAATACTTTAACATTAATATTTGGTTTTAAAAGTCTCAAACAATAGGGTTTAAACCCTCAGATGAGAAAATTTTAAAAATAAAGCGAAAACATATTAAAGACGGAATCTGGAATCAGCTTCCTCTTCTCTTTTCACTCTTCTGTTGGCGTTGGTGCCACTTTCTCAGTCCAGTTAGGAAGTTCTTTGCTTTTTATTACTTGCTTACCCACGACGTTTGTCATTTGTATCAATGGTAATGGAATTGTTGCCTATATGTTTATGACCTTGTTGAATGTCTAATTATGTAGAAAAAGGATAGTGGCATTTCCTAATTGTGTAACCCTACAGCACCTTGACAGGGGACTATAGTTCGTGTGCTGTACCCTTTGTGTTTGTGCAGGGTGGGTGGGTGGGTGGCTTCAATATCCTTAGCATGTTTCCTAGTTGCCAGCCTCTTGGGGAGGGGCTGTACATTCATGTTAAGATAGCAACATTTCTGTTTTAATGTAGAGCCAATCCAAAGTAGATGTAAGTGTTGTTTATTTTTGCATAATACCAACAAAACTACTTAATTGTTGAAACTTGGAGCTTGAATCTAGGCATTTTATATCATGTCAAGTATACCTTAGCCCTTTAAAGCATAAATATCCTCTATCTTCATCAACCTGAGAACAAAAATAAATATTTTTACAAGAAAAAAGTATGCTATAACAAGCAGTGACTTAATAAAGACCGACAAGGAATGGTCTCTATAGACCAAGAGAAAATGGGGCCTCAGATATATTTGTATCAAAGGAATATTACGAATGTAAAAAGCAGCCTGACCAAAAACAAAACAAAACAAAACAAAAACCCACAAAACTACATTTATGTTATTGCAAGACTAATGTTCCTTAGTGAATAAGAATATAAATTGGATTTACTTGTTTCCATTCAATATTTATTAATTTTATTTTTATAATTATGTTGCCTGAGGGTTTTAACTTCAAGTACAACATGATGACTATAATAGTTTTAAACAAGGCAAATGTGAAAACCAGAAGTAAATGAAAAAAAATGTCTAAAAGGTAGGAATCTTAGTACAGCAGCTCAGGTGAGCAGGAAATGTAACTTCTTTTTTTATACATTTAAACCTAATTTCACTTTTGAGGCTCTGAGGGCTTGGCGCTTCCATGCCTTCTCGGCGCCTGCCTTCCTCGCAACACCTGGATTTGTTCATCAACCCAGAAGCCCTTGGAGCCCCATCATTTGGGGTTTTTATGGAGGTTCCACTAGGTAGATGTGATTGATTAAATCATTGGCCATCGGCAATTGACTCAATCTGCAGCCTCTCTTGCCTCTCTGGAGGTGGGGAGCGAGGGAGTGGGGCTAAGTTCCAGCCCTCCAGTCACATGGTTGGTTCCTCTGGCAACCAGCCCCATCCTGAAGCTATCAAGGGCCCGCCAAGAGACACCTCCCCTTAACATAAACTCAGGTGTGATTGAAAAGGGCTTATTACGAATAACAAAAGATGTTCCTTTCACCCTATCACACAGGAAATTCCCAGGATTTTGGATGTCCTTATGCTGGGAGCTGGGGGCAAAAATATTTATTGTATCACAATATGCCAGGTGTGATACAGTAGGCAAATGAGACCTCAAAGAGCCCCCCAGCGTATCCCATGGACCAACATGGTGAAGACTGAATGGAAGGTTCTCTGTGTGATCAAAAGTGGCCTGAAAATACTTGAGAACAAGTCAGAGCTAAAGAAGCCCTATAGTAGAATAGTACGCATGGAAGACCCAGTGTAAAAGTAGACATCCTGGTCTCCCCCAGCGTGGATACATGCCAGTCTAGAAAGAGCCATGGAAGACCAAAACCCCCCATGGCTCCACCCCCTTGACACCTTAGCCCCTCTTTGTCATCCCCTAAAACTTAGGTGTGATGGGATTCAGGCCATGCTACCCCAAGATATTTTAAGTTGAAGGACTTTGAGAACACAGCACCTTCCCCTTGCCCTTCTCCCCTAAAGCAGGCCATAAAACCTAGGGAGGATTCTCTGACCTGCCCCTGAAGCAGGTCATAAGACCCTCACTGGAGAGGCATTCTCCCTATACCAAGGGGAAAGGAACATCCTTTTCTCTGAAGATACAAGGACACAAAGAAGAATTTGAACAAACAGGCCCTGCTAAGTTCCCCCCAGTTTGCTGTCATTAGATCATACCCCTTTTGTCTTCTAATGATACTTCTGCATGACTGTCAACTTCTTCATCAAACCTAGCATAAAACATATGCAGGTTTCTCCGTTTCTTTGGGTCTTCATTTCCTTATGAAGACTCCCGTGTCATGTAAAACTTAAATAAGTTTGTCAGATTTTCTCTTATTCATCTGTCTTTTGTTGTAGGGGCCTCACTATAAACCATACTTTTATTTATGGCAGGATAATATTTTGAAATATTCTCTGATTATATATTCATCACCCATGAACCTGGTGATGGGCGAGGAAGAGATATTTCTTTTCCCTACAGGTGAAAAGGGAAAGGGAGGAATCCTTGACCTGCATGAAATTGAGGCCCAGGGATCAGAGGCTTAATAGTGAAATTAGGTTTAAATGTAGACGAATACATTTCTCATTCATTTTAGATCTCTTGAACACCCAAATCTAACCAGCTGTTTCTCAGAAGTTCACAGAGCGTACACACTCCTGCTTCTCCTCCAGTCTCTCCTCCTCTGTGTAGGGAAACTTTGTCTAGTTTTGGAGTAAGATGTCCTGGCTTTCCTTGTTGAGTACACTCTCCAGACTATTGCTTATTATTTTTTTTTCCATTCCTTCCTGAGATCTAGGCTTTTTAAAACAAGAATTGACTCCATTGATCTTTGTCTTTTAGCCTTCTGCTGGGGTATGCCTTCTCTAATGCAATGCATAAAAAATGTTTTAGCTGAATAAATGGGGCAAGGATCAAGGAGTACAAGCTAATATTTCAAAATATTATTCTACCATAAATAAAAGTATGGTTTATATGACAACGGTGGGGGCAGGAGTTGCAGGGTGATTGAAATGCCACCTTATTCACTACTGCCAGCTCCCTTGGTGTTCCAGATGGCAGAGAGGAGTGACATACAGGCAGAACCAGGAGAGGAGCTAAAAATCCTGTGATCTTACTGGGCTATTATAGTATTGTCTGAAATTAGACTCAATTCTTTGGTGAAAGCACCTACTCATTTTTAAGCTCCAGAATAAATTGCAAATATGTGGACTTTGTTGTATTCATTTACTGTGAGCTGGTTGCCAGGCCCCAGTGGAATGACAGAGAGAGAAATGGGTATTGATTAGGAAGTAGAATCCCATTTCAAGTTCTGATGCTCTCATTAACAAAGTCTTTAATTCTGTATTTAGTAATTGCCTTCTTTATATCTCATCTTAAAAATTATAATAAAGAAGTGGGTTGATTTTCAAGACATATTCCAGTTTTATTCTGAATCAAATATGTATATCTATCAGGCAAGTCTGGGGTATAAGAAAAGATAAAGATCTGGACCCTGAAAATATAGGGAATTTGGGTTACTGATGGATATCTTGGGGTCACTAGAACCCCAATGTAGGGAAGAGTTGGGAGGTTAAATGGAGTGCTCTTTGGCAAATAAACATTCCTTACTTAGCATTTTTCTTAAAGCTGAACATGGGCACATTTTTCTTTTTACCTCAGCCAGACTTACTTGTTCATTTGTCATATATTTATGTATATTTATACATAAATATACGTATACAAGCCCACATGCAATTATGACCTGCTCCAACCTTCAAGGGGCTCACTCTTGATTGTCAGGAATCAAGTTAAGTGAAACCAGCTAAATCTTTCCATCATTTCTATTCCATCTGGACTCCTGAGAGAATCAGAACTGTTTGATTCAGTGTCTATTTCTGACACAAACTCTGCCCAGTAGGAACTGTGGTTTTGCTGCTTTAGGTCCGTGTTAGAAAGTACCTGCGTCAATTGATAGAAAATCCATGACAGAATCTCTGGTCCCAAAAGAGTTGTATTTGTATTATACGGCACTTTTTATTTAAAGAGGTTGGTTTAATAGAAATTACTTAGGCATTTTAAATGATAGCTTTAAAATGTGGGACTGGGGAGAATAAGAACACTTGACCTCTCTCTGTAAAATTGAATTGCTCTTTAGGTTTAAAGTTTTGACAGAGAAGGAGAGAGGATAAGAACATGTCCTTATTTGGTAATGAGTGCCCATTAAAAGGACAGTATATTATATTTCATCTTCCTACTTCACATTCCTGTTTTAAGGAATTGTGAGCAAAGTGCTATGAGACCTCTAAGCTGAAGAGGCTGAACACAGGTAGTTTTGATGGTATTTTAAGGGGTGCTCAATAATGTGTATAGTCTCAGTGGTGAAGCTTAATTAGCTTCAATAAATCCAAAAACATACCGAGTAGCTCGTATGTATCTGGCTCTGTGCTGCGTGCTGAAGTGGTTGAAAGAAGTAAGAGCCATTGACGCTTAGAGATGAAAAGGAACTTGGGGCGAATGGTTTCCTGCTGGCCAGAGCTATTACCATCAAGGAACCTGTTTGTTATTTTCTTTCTCCCATGTATTCCGTGGAAATATTTGGTTTACTAAACCAAATTTATTAATGGGGTGTTATTTTTATATCAAAGAGGGTGATTCTGCCAGTCAGGGCTTCTGACCAGCATAAAATAATCAGATTCCACACTGAATGCACTAATTTCAGTCGAAAACAAAGACATTTGATGTTATTTTTGCTGTGTTGTCATCTGCCTTATCATAGGTAAAGTGGATGCATGTGGCGTGTGTTCACTCTGTATTTTATAACACACAGTTAACAGGTCACAAGTGTGTTCTTTTAGGCTGCTAACTACTGTCAGCCCCGCATTTCGGAGAGGCAGTGGGCCAAGGCGAAAAATCACTGTATTTAGATTTAAAAGTCCAGGGTTTGAGTGCTGGCGCAACTATCTAGCCTGTGAGCCTCCGTTTTCTCACCTATTAAATGGAGATGATGATTATCCCACCGCCTTTCCGGGTTGTTTTGAGTAACAAAGGAGATGGTGTATATACCAGCTTCTTGCAAAGTGGAAAAAGCTATTATATGGTAAACACGTGCTATGGGCTGAATTGTGTCCCTCCCAAATTCATATGTTGACATCCAAACCCCAGTACCTCAGAATGTGACTGTATTTGAAGATAGGGTCTTTAAAGAGGTAATTAAGTTAAAATGAGATCATTTGGGTGGACCCTAATTCGATATGACTGGTATCCTTATAAGAAGAGGAAATTTGGACAGAGTCACACTCAGAGAGAAGATCATGAGGAAAAGGCGGCCGTCTACAAGCCAAGGAGAGAGGCCTCAGAAGAAACCAATCCTGTTGACACCTTTATCTTGGACATCCAGCCTCCAGAACTATGAGGGAATAAATTGCTGTTTTTTTAAGCCTGTAGTCCCCAACCCCCGCCGGCAGTGGACCGGTGCTTTTAAGGACCGGGCCACAGAGCTCCACAGAGCTCCACAGAGCTCCGCCACCCCACACCCTCCACCCCACCCATCTGTGAAAAAATTGTCTTCCGTGAAACTTAGGAAGGGTGGGGGCGCACAGCAGGAGGTGAACTGCTGCGAGTAAGCGAAGCTTCGTCTGTATTTACAGCAGCTCCTCATCGCCGGCATCACCGCCTGAGCTTCACCTACCCCTTCATCCCCTCCCTTCCATGGAAAAATTGTCTTCCGTGAAACCAGTTTCTGGTGCTAAAAAGGTTGGGGACCTCTGGTTTAAGCCACCCATTCTGTGGCACTTTGTTATGGTAGCCCTAGCAAACTAATACAACTAATTTTAGTATTATGATTTTAGATGTGCAGAGTTTAAAAGCCAAAGAACCCTAAGGAGTTGTGATATGTGCCTTTGAAGTGTTTTCAGTCTTGTAAGGCATGATGAAACATACACATGGAAAATAAAATAGCATATATCCAAGTGCCCAAATCAGTAATAATTACAGTTGGTGCCACAAACATTTAGGAACCTTCTACCTCAGGTTTCCACATTCCATCTTAGTGGCTTTTTCCAAGCTTAGTTTCTTCACTCAATATTAGACCAATGTTTTCATCCTTCAGTATCAGACTTCATGCTGTAAACTAGGAAGAAGGTGGATAAATGCTATGCTTGAAGAACCAGTCCAGGTATTTTAAATACATTTTTAAAAAATTTAGTCCTCACAAGAACATAGAAATTATTATTAGTTCCATTTGTCAGGTGACAAAACTTAAGGTCAAAGAGAAGAAAGTTAGTCAGTGGAGGGGCTGGTGTTCCAAAACTTGTTCTGTCTAAAACTATTCTTTCCACTAGAGAGATAGGTTTTGTCTTAATTATAATTTTCTGACAAGGATGTATAGTCCGTTAAGGAATAAATACAATGGAAGAGGCATATTTAAGGCCATTTAAGGTAGCCTTTGTGATTTGTGAATCTGAACTAGTTTCGATCGACTTTCACATCAGCAGCTCTTCCTCTGGTATATGAGAACGGAGGCCTGACAGCCTTAATGCATGGGCCTGCAGAGAAATTTTATTCACCCCAGAGCATGTGGAGTGTGGGAGAGGATGGCCTCTCCCAGTGTCAGTACAGCCACACTTCATAACTCTTGCGGAAGAAACTGAGGCGCCTCTGGCTTGCAGTCAGTGTGCCTAGTGGGCCAACTTTGGCACTGTGATGTCAGTCCTCGGTCTTCCAATCACATTGTCTTCCAAGTTGGCTCTTTATCCTTAGTCCTTATTTGTGCTAATAGTTTCACCTCCCTTGCTCCTAGAGTCTGGAAACCTTGGTGGTGTTACTGCCTCTGTCTTCTTTACCTCTTGCTCTCTCGCGTTCTATTTCCTTTCTGCAAAATCACCAAGACTTAACTGTTTTTCATTCTGGGGGCTGTTTCACAAGTTGCTGTGAACTTTGCCTGGGTCCTCAATCACATCCCCCCACCAGTTGGCATTCTCCCCAGCAAGGGTTTAAACAGCCTTGTCCGTGTGAATGGTCGGATGCCCACCTCCTCGGCCTGAGGCAGCTGCCTTACATCTGAGTCTTAGCAGAATAAAAACCCAAAACAGCGACTCATCCTATTGATTTCTTTCTATGTCACCACCCCCATGAGGGATTTCTATTGGTTAAAAACAGGGGTGATGTTCAAGGGCTGGTGCTGGAATCAAATCCACCATTCATTTCTTTGAGTAGTTTAAGGCTAAATGAATAGGGAAATAACTTAAATGGGAGGAAGCTATGCATTTTCAATGTCATCTTAAAAATGAATATGTTTAAAACAGAAAGTAGATGAGTAGTTAACTAGGGTTGGGAGAGGGAGTGAGGAGTGGCACCAGGTTTCTTTTTAGGGTGATGGAAATGTTCTATAATTTGATTGATTACGGTTATACAGTTCTGTAACTATACTAAAATTTATTGAATTGTACAATTAAAATGTATGAATTTTATTGTATTTAATACATACTTCAATAAAATTGTTTAAAAAATGAATATCTCCTAGGGTAGAATGAAATGAATAGGAGCAAATGTGTGGCATCTGGGGGCCTTTCTGTACACTGGATCTGTAGTTAGGCAGGTATGTTGCCAGGGCTAATTCTGATGCCCACACTTGTAGGATGGTGCCCAGGACAATCGCTCAGATATTGCCCCTGACAGGTAAGTGTTCTGTCAGTAACAGCAGGCGTCAGAAGATGATGCAATTCCCTGCTGTTAGCATGATTATATTGACTTAGGTTTTTAATTTTCTTTCTTGCTGTGTTTTTTTTTTTCTTACCTTCTTAGCCACTAAAGCATGAACATCTGGGTTTTTCAGCTGCCTTTTCAGAAGGCAATAAAAAGGATGTGTTCGATTTCTCTCTTCTGGATCTTTTGGATTATCAACATGCCTTACCAGCTTAAGTGAACACAAACCTGAAACAACACTGAAAGGATCACAAAATAAAAGAACTGTAATATGTGTCTGCTGTGTACCGTGTCCCCCCAATTCATATGCTGATGTGATTGTATCTGGAGATAGGGTCTTTAGGAGGTAATTAAGGTTAAATGAGTTCATGAGGGTGGGGCTCTAATCCAGTGGGACTTTAACTTTATCAGGAGAGGAAGAGAGACCTCCCCATGCCCCCACCATGGGAGGGCACAGAAAGAAGGCACAGAGCTTTTACCCGGAACCTAGCAGGACAGATCACCTTGATCTTGGACTTGCCAACCTCCAGAACTGGGAAAGATAACTTTTTGTTGTGTAAACCACCCAGTCTGTGGTATTTTGTTATGGTTGCCCAAGCTAACACAATGTCCTTCCAGAAAAAGAACTATGCCCATGTGTTGAGGGTATTCATTTCTCCACAATAGTAGATATTCTGAAATATTCATACCAGTTTGCTACTGTCTCAGAAATAAGGACACAATTGTTTTTCTTTTGTTTTGTAACCCCCTCTGCCCCAACTTCCCTTGGGTTTTTCTAATCCATATAACAATAGTAAGATAGGTTGCTCACAGCAGAAAGTATGCATATAATATACTTTTTAGTAAAATGTCTTAGAAATATTTGTTCACACAGTCTCCCAAGCCAGATTCAGTGTGTAGAGTCATCCTTGTCCCTCTATATGTCATCCAAGTCATCTTGTCTCCACACCACAGTTGATCACTATGATTTGATTTTACTTCCTATATGTTTTTTGAATCTATTCTCTCATCTCTTTCTCTATAGCCTGTGCCTTCACTCGTGTCAACATCATCTCTCATGTGGGTCATTATAATTACCTCCAAAATCTTCTTTGGCTATACCTTTGCCTGTCAATGACTTCCAGTTGCCTACAGAAGTATAACCTCTTTTCAATGTCTCTCATGCTCCAGTTCCTTGATATGTCTTCAGACCCAGTTCTACTCATTGCTCTTGTATTACTCTCCAGTACTGCTGTACTTGTTGCAGTATGTGAGCCTGGTGTGCTGTTTCATCCTTCTGTGTCTTTGATGGGCCTTTTTTGTTCCTGAAATGTCTTCACTCCTATATGTCCTCATCCATTTTTCTATATAGCTTAAATAGTATTTGTGGCCAGGGTGAACTTGTACTTTATATTTTAAACTGAGACAATTTTGAGAGTAAAAGTAGGTACGTGTTAATTATGACTCCCGAACCACAGGCATGAATTGACATTATCTTAGATAAATAATGATGAATGGTTACCCTATTTCCAGCTAAAACTTTATACTTTACCCTCTTTAGGAATCCATCAATAACATGTCATAACTCCCCTTTCGTTTCTACATAATCACGAGAATTTGCAAAGAGCAGCTGAGAGGGTGGCAAGGGGTGCAGAACTCTAGCAGGCTTACAGGGCTGAAGAGACCAAAATTGAATTTCTGGGTCCTTCAATATAGAGGGCCCTAGGGAAGACCAGGTTTTTGTTTGGAGCCTCAAAAAAGTTGCACAGTAAAAAGAGAAGTGAAAGGAAAATAAAAGAGTATCCACAACAACTTAAACTCAGATTCAAATCAGCAAAATACCTGATCAAATGAGTCATCTGCTTCTAACATAACTCTCAAAAGCAAAATTAAAACCAAATCTAGGAAAATATCATCTAGAGTTTCAAATTATCTCCTCAGTTTTTTATTACAATGCTTGGCATGTAATCACAAATAATCAGGCACACCAGAGGACTAGATAAATTGAACAAAAATGAGGATAAATAACAAAAATGGTCCCACAAGTCATCCAGATATTAAAGTTATCAGACATGGATTTTAAAATACCTTTGATTAACGTGGTCAAGAAATTATGTGCTAAAATGAAGGACAATAGCAGAGAACTAAAAAATATATTTTTAAAAAACCCTGGAACCAACATAGGGATATGTGGGTTTAATAGCAGATTTGACATGGCTAAGAGAAGGCTGGAATTGTAGGTCTGTTTCTATTCTTTTTTTTTTTTCCCTGAAAGTAAGCCTGAGAAAATATTAAGACAGGAAAAAGATAAAAATATGTAAAAGAAGAAATACACGGAAAACAGTGAGTTAGTCTAACATGTATGTAACTAAAAGCTTTAGAAGCGGAGGAGAAAGGAAATGGTACAAAAACAGTGTTAGAAAAGATGTTTGAGAATTAGCGAAAACTGATGAGACACATCAGACCACAAATTTGAAAAGCCTTACGAACTTAATGTAGAAAAAAATATAAGAAAACCAAACTGAGGCACACCATAATAAAACACTCAACACTAAGGACAAAGAGAAAATTTTAAAAGTATCCAGAGAGGACTTCTGGTTTCAACCATAAATGATTACTTTGTATCACATTAACACTTTTGCCAAGCACAACTAAAAGCTAGACAAAATCCATTTTTAAAAAAAAGTTAAGAGCCATTGCAGTGTAACCAATGCAGGCAGGATGTTAGGTGCCACAATTCCTGATGGAAGGGAAGCACGTCAAGGTGAGCATCATAGTCACATTGACTTTTTCCTCAAGGGCATTTGCAAGATTGAGGCATTGGGGGAATATTGTCTGAGCAGAAAACAATAGTCTCATTGTCTTGAGAAGACAGAGGCTGTAACTTGGGGCTGCCAAAATTGCTAGGATGTGAAGGCCAGAATCCTAGACAGGGAAAAACTGCAAAGAACTGAGGTCAAATTTTGCTACTATTTAAGTTGCACATGTATAGAGTAAAATGACAAAATAACATGCTGAAAGCTGCAAAGATTTGAGCAGTTGTGAACGTTGGGGAAACAAATATTGGAGTTCAGAATCTGCTAAGGTGGATGGACACTAGTAACTACCCCAGACTTTTGGTTAGAACTTGGGAAAGACTACATCCTAGGAGGGAGGTCCATACGAAAGGGTATGGGAAAACCTATAATATAGACCAACCCCAGCAAAGCATAAAACAAACTTTTCACAGGATCGGGACAATGGGCCTATGCTCTCTCTGTATGCTAGAGAAGAATATTCTCTTTTTAGATGAAGAGGTCATCATCCAGAGCTTCTAAATTTTTTTTAAATTTCAGAATATTATGGGGATACAAACACTTTGGTTACATATATTGCCTATGCACCGCCCAAGTCAGAGCTACAATCGTGAACATCCCCCAGACAGTGGACCCTGCACCTGTTAGGTGAGAGTTTTCCCATCCCCTCCACCCCCCTCCCACCTGCCCGACCTCTGATGAATATTATTTCCATGTGTGACATAAGTAGGGATCAGTTAGCACCATTTTGATGGTGAGTACCAGTGGTGCTTGTTTTTCCATTCTTGTGATACTTCGCTTCGAAGAATGGGCTCTAGCTCCATCCAGGATAATACCAGACATGTTAATTCACTGTTGTTTTTTATTGCTGAGTCATACTCCATGGTATACATATACCACATTTTATTAATCCACTGATGTATTGATGCAGTGGATCTAAATTTTTTATTCACAGATCTATTAATAACATTTTAAAAATTGAGGCATACTAAATAATATGCCCAAATGACTGAAAACCAAGGGAAAAATGACAATAGAAACTGACCTCAATGTGATTCAGATATTGGAGTTACCAGACCGTGTCTTCAAAATAATTTTCAACAGTATATTCAAGAAAATAGCAGAAAAAAATAAATTTCAGCAGAGCCCTGAAATCTATAAAAGAAGGAATCGGATTGAACTTTGAAACTGAAAAATACATTACCTGAAATTAGGAATTTGGTACAGTGTTTCTATTAATTAAGTGAAGCAAAACAGAGGATTAATGAACAGGAAGAAAAGTCAATATAAAACGATCATATTGAAGCATAGAGAGGAGAGGAGGAAAATAGAAAAATCTGAAGAGATATATGAAACAGATATATTTGAATAAATATTGGCCAAGAATTTTCAAACTTAACAAATATTGAAATCACAGTTTCAAGATACAGTTTGTAGATACTCTTGCATGAATTTCTACAGCTAGGAGAAGCTCCACCTGGGTACCTCACAGTCAAATTTATTTATTTATTTTTTAAAAAGCAAAGAGGAAATTGAAAAACAGTGCAGTAAAGAGTTACACCGAAAGGAGGAATAGTAATACTGATGAATAACTTTATAACAGACATGATGAGAGTCAGATAATGGCAGAATAAAACCTTCAAATTATGGAAAGAAATTATCTTCCAACCCAGAATTCAATACCTGTTGAAAATATACTTCAAATGTGAAAGCAAAATGAAAACACTTTCAGACAAACAAAAGGTATGAATTTTTCACCATCACAAATTCATTACAAGCATTCTGAATTCTTCATATAGTAGAATGTTGATACTGGAGGAAGCACAGAGAGGCAGAAGGGAAAGTAAAACATAAAAATGGAATAATAAAATAATATAAATTATAAAAATGAAAATTATTGATTAATCCAAAAGAAAGCAAAAATGGTAAGTAATGGAGCACATAATATATGAACATAAACAAATGACAAATGGTAGATTTAAGCAAATGTATTAATAATTAAATATAAATAGATTAAATTCTCCAATGATAAGACAAATATTGTCAGATTAAAATAAAACAATAAAATTGGAATACATGCTGTTTACAAGGAAAAAAGTTAATATCCTTCTGTTTATTAAGGCCAATGAAAATTTATTTTATTTTATGAAAACTATTTTTAAAAGTTTTGATGCTATCTTACGTCATACGTGTTATTTTCTGAAAAAAGCACTCATTCAGTATATTTAAATGTCTGATAATGTTGAAAAAATTCAGTTCTTATATTAATATGCTTTTAACGCTAGTCAGGCTTATATATAGCTGAAGTGTAATGTGTTCAAATCAGTGATTCTTGATATGTTGTTAAAGCTAATTAGTAGATACATATATACACACATATAAGTTTCATTTTATAGCTCCATTCTGATTTCTCAATAAATAGACTGAGTTAGCTTTGCTGTAGTAACAAAAAAGAAATTCCTTGATAAACCCCAGTTCTGTTGTGTAAGAGCTCTCAGTTCACAGTTTCCTATAGCTTTTGGCTTTATCTTTTGGAATGTTCTTTCTTTTCCACCATCCTCCTTGGCTATATCTGAAGGGAACCTTGGAGAATATGTCCTCCTTGGGTACTAAGCAGATTTATCAGCACAGTGTCTCATGGTGGAAATTTGGGATCCACAAAATTCTTTTAAGTGTTGATTTGTCACAGTCTTTCTTTTACTCCTGGTTGGTGGCACTTTTGCCAGTACAGTCAGACCTCTGTATCTAGGGGTTCTACATCCATGGATTCAACCAATCACTGATCAAAATGATTTTTTTGAAAACGTATACTGAACATGTACAGATTTTTTTCTTGTCATTATTCCCTAAACAATACAGTATAACAATTATTTATATAACATTTACATTATGTTAGAAATTATAAGTAATCTAGAGATGATTTAAAGTATACAGGAGGAAGTGTGTAAGTTATGTGCAAATACTACACCATTTTATATGAGGGACTTGAGCATCCACAAATTTTAGTATCTGTGGGGGTCCTGGAACCAGTTCCCCTTGTATGCTGAGGGATGACTGTATAATCTGTCAAAACTTTATTGGCATCCAAACAGCTCTATGTGCCAATAGCTATACCCAAAACTTTTTTTTGAGATACATCTCTCTACCCAGATTTATTTTGAGTTTACTAGCCCCCTAGATGAGCCATGTTCACATCTCTTTATTCTGAACATTATTCTTCCTTAACTAAAACATTTTCTATGGGCAATTTTAAACCATTTGCAGTGTTTAACTAAGAAGGTGATAACCATACTAAAGATTTGGTCTTTTCCTTGAGCTCTAGTCTAAGTTTTGTTGCCCAAGCATCTCTCAATATTTTCTTTTACTGGTTATAGATTAAAAATTAACTGCACCTTTCAACCCTGTTGGAATGTAAGTTTCTGGATTCTCTCTCTATACTTTCATCCCAGGATTCACTTTATATACTTTCATCCAAATTCTATTGAGTTTCTCTTACTCTTGTAATACCTTGTCAAAGGCAGCTAAAAATAACAACCCAGGCACCCAAGCAAAATTCTTGCTTTATAATCTCTTTGTCTAAAGCCACAAATTCAATAGGTACATTAGCTCACTTCCATTCTATCACAGATGACATTTTTCCAAATATGACATCACTGAATAACGTAGGTCATCTTTTTCTCAGCCTCCAATAATATTTTCCTCATCACCTACCACCTGGCTCTGAGGTCGATGGCTCATACTTTATGTCTTTGTTAAGTTGTCACCCTACTTTTGGTACCAATTGCTGTATCCTGGTTCAAATTTCTGTATTTTCAGATTTGTTTCAGTGGCAGCAACCATAAAATCCCATTGACTTACACTAACATTTATTTTTTTGCTCTCATTATATTTTGGCAGCTAGCATATTGGCAGGTGCAGCTCTGCTCCCCAGGTTTTCACATTCTTTTGTTTTGTTTTGTTTTCATTTCCTCACAAACATATATTGCAAGTATCACAGAAAGTCATAACAACACATGCAACATGGGCTGGTTTTCAGCATACAGAGAGCCCAAGCAAGAAGAGTGAGTACTGAAGACCCACAGGGGTCAGAAAGGGAGCAGTGCCCCAGGAAGCTTGAATCTATTCAAGCAGCTCTCTCTTCTTCCCTCTGGCATTCCAGGCTCATCACTTCCTCCTATTCCAAGGGGGCTAATCCATACACAGAAATACAGGCAGCTCCAAACATACTTGCCCAGCTGTGTTTCACGTGGCATCTCCATAAGCCAAACCCCAGTTCAAATTCTGTACAGGAAGTTCCCCTTGCTGTCAAAGAACTTCTGCACTACTTTATTGCTGAAGTTATGGTCACCTGGTTTCCCTGCCTTCAACTCCTCATCACTTGGCAATCCGTCACTGTCAGTTCTCCTGGTGCCCTCACAATCGCTGGAGAACTTCTGCAGCTCTCTCTGACCTGGGGCTGCAGCGACAGGCTTAAAGCTCTCCTTCTTCCCAGACCAGACTCCTTTATTTCTTCTCTTCTGCCTCCTTGGTGTATTTGTACTGTGAGTGTTTGGCTCTATCACTTTCAAAGCCGTGCTGTGACTCTGGCCTTTGGATGATGCTTCATCCCCTGGCATCAGCAAAGACCCTGATACACAGTGGCCTGCACAGAGCACTTTCCAGATATCTCCAAAGCCCTGGAGCTGCCGCAGCGACTGGGCAAGCCCAGCTTTCTTTAAGGACTTTTTGACCCCGCTTCAGTTTCTGCTCCCATGTAGATACCAACTTGCCTTTTAAAACCCCTGGGATCACACTGGTGCTGACATCAAAGCAGTCAGCCAACCTGGGAACTGACCAGCTCTCTGCAAATCCCTTATGTAAATACCGCATCTGTGGCTTCCCAAGTCAGGGTTCTGGGCAGGGCACCTGGCGCCTCCATTTGCCTCCGAATTTTCTGGAATCAGATTGCTTTTTTTCTGTCGTTTCAGGGTGCAGGAGGAGAGAACCAGTGGTAGAAGCTTGGCGTGGAAGCAAGCTGGGTGTTTAAAGAGTCTCAGGCTAATCACAGAGCATCCAGGCTTTTCTGTTCACCAAGGGCCACTGGACCACGTCTACCGGCTTAAAGACGCTCTGAACATGGCCCCAGACATCTAACACCTAGAATAACTGCTTGTAAGCACGCTGAACTCGAAACTGGTGATGAAATCGTCATTAGTGGACAGACTTTTGGTCCCAAGGGAGCTGGACATCTGCCCTTGCGCCCCTGACTACAGATGAGAAGAAGCGAGGGAGGCTGCGGACGCAGCAGCAGGACACGGGGCGCCAAGGGGGCGCGGCCCGGAGCACAGGGCGCGGGCCTGCTTCAGGCTGGGGGCCTGGGAGGGGTCTGTACACCTCCAGCTCCTGCAGCTCCTGCTCTTTCAGCTCCCAGGTGGAATCCAGGTCTGCCACCCGCCAGGTCTCAAACCCTCAGCTAGTGAAGGCACGAGGTCTTCACATTCTGAGATGCAAATAGAAGGAACTGCATAACGTTTCATCAACGAAGGACCACATATATGACAGTGGTCCCATAAGATTATAATGGGGCTGAAAAATGCCTATCACCTGACCACATCTTAGCCGTCATAATGTTGTAGTGCGACGCATTCCTCATGTGTTTGTGCTGATGCTGATATAAACAAACACACTTCTCTTCCAGTCTATAAAAATATAGCACATACAATTATGTACAGCACATAATACTTGATAATGATAATAAAAGACTATGTTTATGTATTTATTATACTATTGTTATTTTAGAGTGTACTCCTACTTATAAAAATGTTAACTGTAAAACAGCTTCAGGCAGTTCCTTCAGGAGGTATTCCAGAAGAAGGCATTGTTGTCATAAGAGATGATAGCTCCATGTGTGTTACTGCCCCTGAAGGCCTTCTGGTGGGACAAGTGGTGGAAGTAGAAGATAGTGATATTGACGATCCTGACCCTACATAGGCCTAGGCTAATGTATGTGTTTGTGTCTTAGCTTTTAACAAAAATTTTTAAAAAGTAAAAAAATAAAAATAAGTCAAAAATAGAGAAAAGTTTATAGAATGAGGGTATTAAGAAAGAAAATATTTTTGTACAGCTGTAAAATGTGTTTGTGTTTTAAGGTATGTTATTACAAAAAGGCAAAAAGTTAAAAAAATTATAAAGTAAAAAAGTTATAGTAAGCTAAGGTAAATTTATTATTGGAGAAAAAAATTGTTTAAATAAATTTTGTGTAGCCGAAGTGTACAGTGTTTATAAAGTCTACAGTAGTGTATAGTAATGTCTTAGGCCCTTGTATTCACTCCTACTCACTCACTCACTCAGTCACCCAGAACAACTTCCAGTCAGGCAAGCTCTGTTCATGCTAAGGGCCCTATACAGATGTACCATTTCAATCTTTCATACCATATTGTTACTGTGCTTTTTCTACGTTTAGATATATTTAGATAAACAAATACTTGCCATGGTGTTATAGTTGCCTACAGTATTCAGTACAGTAACATGCTGTACAGGTTTATAGCCTAGGAGCAATAGGCTACACCATATAGCCTAGACACGTAGTAGGTTATACCATTTAGATTTGTGTAAGTATACTCTATGATATTTGCACAACAACAAAATTGCTTAATGATGCATTTCTTAGAACATATTCCCGACGTTAAGTGATGCATGACTGTATTTTCTGTCTGCATTTCAGCTCCAAAATATACATTCTTTCTACATTTCTCGTGGTCTTCAAGCTTCTGCTTGTATGTAGCTAACATTATGTCAGCTCATATGCTACTGGCCAAAGCAAGTCACACAGCCAAGCCTTACAATAGGATAGGGAATTGGGAAGTATACTCCACTTTCACGTAGGTACTACAAGTCACATGGCAATGGGTGGATATATGTTACCCTTTGATAGTGAAGAGAGGAGCACATAATAGAGGGCAATAATATAATCCATTAAAGACACCAAGGCCAATTATATCCAAGAAGCTTGATCAATTTGGTGGAATGACTTACTAATGCACTTAGATGCCCATTTGCCCATATTTTCTGTCAAGCAGATTAAATGGAAAACTAGAATCCTAATTAAAAGAAGAGGTATATCACAAAACTTTCTTTATCATGGAGCAGCTGAGTTGTGATGTTCATTACTGGATTTGTTATTACCATGGTGTTAGTTATATGTATCCCTTATATTACGCTTACTATGTGCCAGGCATAGTGTTGAGCCTTTTCCTGACCTTATGTCATTTAAACCTAATAACAGCTCTGAGATGTAACTTTTTCTCCTCCCGTTTATAGATGAGAATATAAAAGGGCAGAATAATTACACAACTTGCCCAAAGTTACAGATCCCTGCTTTTACCCATTATAATATACTTTCTTTATCTACTTTTCTTTTTCATGTAATACAGAAATGCCATTAACATCATCATCCATCCTCTATTTGGATATTGCAGGAATGGGGACTTACCACCTCAAGAAGTAGTTTATTCTAATTTAGGATAGTTCAAATTACTAGAAAAATATTTAAAGGGTATTTAATTATTACCCATGTAATCATTTAGTTTCCCCTAGAATTTTTTTCCAGTTAATTCTACTTTTATCTTATGGAGCTAAATGTATAGAAAATAATCCCATGGGTCTTCCTTCAACTAGAGGAACCGTCTTCTAAGTTTTATCTTTCCCAATCTACAAATAAATTAATGTTTCAACAATTCCTTAAATAACATGGATTGCAGATTTTCATCATCTTGGTTACCTTTTTCTCAGATGGCCAATCTCTTAAGTGTGGAACAAGAAGTGGCTATGATAAAACATATATCAATGTTTATGCTAGATTTGCGGGCATTGACAGTTTCTATTCAACTGATACATCTCAGAACATAAGAGTACTTGCTATTTCAGGAAATCTGGTTCCTGCCTCTTTGTCTGGTCTGAATTATTATATTAATGAATGTTTGATATTCTGCTGAAGAACCAGTTCTGACGTCTTTAATGAGGACTCAGTGTCCATCCCTAATACTTTTGTGGAATCGTTGCCTGAAGTCTCCTCTATCATCCCAAAGACTTAAAAGAGATTAAAGGTGAGTGATGGGTTTCTCTGGCCTGCTTTCGTAAATTTATGTGCTCACATAGCATGTTAATTTTTTAGGTTTAACTCAAGACAAATACCTGAGCGTTTATGTTTGACACTTGTATTTGTCAAATCCCAAAGCTGATCTGAACCCTGAGCAAACCAACTTCTTGGCTTCTCCTCCAAATAACACATGCACAGCAAATAATATTGACTTCAATTGTTCCTTAAAATGTCAACTCAGCTTTTCTTTTACTCATAGGAGCTATTAAAAGATTTTATTTAAAAACCCTAAAGTTGGGAATGAATGCTAAATTCTTCTGTTACCATTAGGTAGGTCTCTTCCTAGCGATCACATGTCAGAAGAATTTGCCACTGAAAAAGCCTATTTATTTGTCTTGTACCGTGTAACAAGTAGGTCAGAGTGAAGATATTCTAACATGATTACACTGATAAGGAATACCCTATTGTAAATGAGCTACCATGTCAGGAAAATGGAAGTTATTATCTGTATTTCCTAGCACTTTTAAAGATTCTAACCCAATGTGTATCTCAGTCTTATAGGAATTTGCACTCAGGAAATAAAGCCCAGAAAATCCACTACTGTTTCCTGCCATTTGATCTTACCTTTTTGTGCATTTTGTTGTTGAAATTTGGGAGCCAATCTTGAACTTGTTTAGAAATCAGAGAGTCCTTAAGCAATGAGATTCACCTGGAAGTCATGTTAAAACACACCTTGCTGGGCCCCATTCCCAGAGTTTCTGATCCAGAAAATCTGGAGTAGGGCCCAAGAATTTGCATTTCTAAAAAGTTCCCAGGTGATGCTGATGCTGCTATTCCGGGACCACACATTTAGAATCACTGGAGTGGAGGACCTTTTGCATGGATCTATCTTGTTGAGGAATTGAGGCCTCCTCCAGGCATTGAACAATGTGATTCACTTCAGGTAATGATTAACGTGTTTGGAGGGTTCCCTCTCTGAGCTAAAACACTGATTGAGTACAAAACAAACAAAAGTAAATCCCAGCAGCAGTTAATTTAATAGTGAGGGTGGTACTGGGGTTGCAGATTATTCAATTTGGCATATGTAGAACAAAGAACTATTTGACTAAATGGAGTTATTTTTCATCCTTTTTAAAATCTATTTTTTAATTTTAATTTTACTCTACCTATTGATTGATGAATTAATCGATTTTAGGAAAGGTTTGATGGAGTCCAGTTTTGCATGCAGCTTTATTCATAATCTTCCCAGAAAGAACACTCAGGTTTTGAAAATGTCCATAGTGATTTTTTTTAAACTTCAGACAGCATTTTAGGGTATTTTGTAATAACCAGGAAACATGTTAACATATCACTACACTCAAAAAATCTGAATTAAGGTTAATACCTCATTAGCTGAATTAACAATTTCACATTTTGTTTGTTGTTAACAGCCTTAAGACAATCCATAGTGTTGTGACACCATAATTCAAGGAAACATTAATTTATTTAAATGATGTATATTTATTGTTATATTTATTCAATTTTAAATGTCTGATATTAAATTACTATGCAAGCTTTATTTGGCTAGAATGTCCTAGTAATCTTTTTCCATTCTCTTATTTTCAATTTTTTATGTGTCATTCCTTAAAATAGAATAGTGGGTTTATTTTAAAGGTAATGTGAAAATCTAGGTCTTTAACAATAAGCAAGTCTTATCTTTTATATTTATTGTGATTACTGCTACGTTCGATCTTTCTTTTGCCATCTTATTTTGTATTTTGTATTTATCATTTTTTTATTTGGTTTTCTTTTCTGACATAAATTTCAACCTGTTATGAGAAAATTAAGGTTTATTTTCTATCTTCCTTTATATCGGTTTAGAGGTTCTTTTAGTGAATGTCTTAAATCTTTAATATGCATGCCTAACAAAGTGTAATTTTAATATAAATTTGAATCTGTACAAGAATCTTAGGGCACTTTATCCCCAAATTATGCCCATTTTTAGAGAGGGTAATTTTAATCTATTATCTACTCTCCCTTGTTTTTAAATACATCTTATAAGTAGTTCCTATTGTTAATATTTATGCTCAAGTTTTACTTAGATTTACCCCAAAGTTTACTTTTTATTTTTGCTCCTTAAAACCATGAGACACTGTGAAAGGTCTGATATTTTACCAGCTAACAAGATAGCTTGCCAGTTTCATGGATGCTGGTGGAGAACAAGAGAAGCCTGAGTCAGAGACAGGGGACTCTATTCTGGTGGCAATAGCAGTAGCCATAGTGTTTCAGCATTTTTCTGATGTTTTGCCTTTGCCTTCCAAGTCCAACAAGGCAATTCTCTGAATCCTTGGTATGTGTCAGGTGTGGGCTATGGATGATTTTATTTGCCTTCCTTGCTGATTTACATGGTTATAATATGTGAAAATACTAAAATTTAGGCAGTTTTCTATTATGCTATGGGAACTCAAAACTCTCCTTTCATTTGTTAAGGGAACTGTGAATATGTACTTGTCAAAGGTGCCACCATTAGATATTATCTTCCTTATGTTAATTAATTAATCAAAAGTATGGTGGATGTTATTAATAAGCCCTAAAGCAAAATTTTAAAAAATAGTCTAGAAGAATTGCTGAACATGTTATTCTAAGTTCAATAAAAATGTCTTATAGGACCTTTTCTTTTGGACTAATGTGTCATGATCGACTCGAACAAGCAGTAGATTAACATCTGAACACCAATTTTAAATTATAGTTTTGTCTGATATTATAGAGTGATTGTAATTAAGTAACTAGACCTTCTTTGATCTTGTTTTCCTCATCTGTAAAATAATCTACTCTTACTGTCACCAACACTAATGACAAAAAAATTTTAAATATTGCTGCTTGTGATAAGCAGAATCATGGCCCCAGAGATATTTATGTCTTACTCCCTGAAACCTGTGAATATGTTAGCTCACATGGTGAAAGGGACTTTTCAGATGTGATTAGAATAAGTATCTTGAAACAGGGAGATTGTCCCGGATTACCTGGGAGAATGGGCAATGTAGTAACATGGGCCCCTTCTTGTGAGAGAAATAGGAAGGCAGGGGATGTGAGAACAGAAGCCAAGTCAGAGTGATGTAGCCTGAGAAACACTTGGCTGGGCATTGCTTCCTGCTTAGAAGGTGGAAGGGACCATGAGCTAAGGAATGCAGGTGGCTTCTAAAAGCTGGAAAAGGTAAGGAAACAAATTCTCCCCTAGATCTTCTAGAAGGAAGGCAGACCTGCCAACACCTCAATTTTAGCCCAGTGAAAGCTGTTTTGGACTTCTGACTTCTGAAAATGTAATAAAATCGATTATGTTGTTTTAGGCCATTAAATTTGCTGTAATTTGTTGTCACAGAAATAGGAAATGAATACACCACTTCATTAGATTATTGTGACAATTTCAAAATTTAATGGATAATAAGAAAGTGTTTTGTAAACTGAAGTACTATAGAAATGTTAATTATTATTAATAAAATTAAAGTGGGTTCTAACAACTCTAATTAGAAGGATGAGGTCTGTTTCAAACAAAATCTAGATTAGAGATGGGCTAGTGGGTCTTTGCCATTTTTATCAACTTTAGTAATGTTCCTACCAAAGTGAATTAACAGCCATTAGAAGCAACCCCTCTGGGACTGATCTGAAATTAATTTTTCAGCTTTATCTCCAAAACATTCTCTAAACCATAAATTAACAGGAAGTAATAATTCTCCTCTGAGCAGAGCAACTGCTTAAGTTAGAGGTCCAGTGGTATAGCATGCAAGTGGCCTGAGGATAAAACAATCTTTGCTGGTAGAAAATATTTAAGTCAAGGAAAAATCTGTTGTATATGTCATAGCCCACTGTAGTGTAATTGTAATGATAAATTCATTATTTTTAAATTTTGTAGCCTGCAAATATATAGAGAAAACATTTTTTAGCTTAAGAAAGAATTGAATTTGTTCTCTCTCGCACCTCCTCCTCTCTTCCCCCAACCTCAGTTGCTGGTTGTTACCACTAATTAACCCTCATGAGAAAATCTAATGCCACTGTTTATTGGCAACAGACTATAAAGGTGATCCAATTGATACAAATTATTAGAGATCACTTCCTTTTAGCCAGCGGTTTCTTCCTTTGTGCGCCTAAAAACTATTTTACATTCAGAAACAACGATATTTGAAATTTAAGTCAACTAATATGATTGCTTTAAACTATTCACATATTTAACATCATGCAGAAAAATGATTAAAGTCTTCACTGGTATTTCCAGATAGCCTGTTGTCAAATTAAAAGAAACTCACTTCTATATTTTGTCTCAAAATTATGTTTGTCCTTGCAGTGATTTTCAAAAGCACACACAATGTTGAAATTAAAACAAATTTGTCTGTTACAGACATAACCTTGGTTTCATAAAGGTTCTAATAAATGTGTCCCAACCAGCCCAAAGGAAAAACAGATGTTAGGAAGGATAGTGGCTTGGCTAGTGGGCATTGTAGGGACACCTACTCTTTAATTTCACTCTGGACCTTGAATGAGAATATGTTTCATTTGAGTTAATTCCCATACAAAAATTATTTTAATCTGGCAAATACATAACAAAAACCTCCAGGGGAAGTTTGAGCCACTAGACTTCTGGGAGTTGTAGTCAGCTACAAAAGCAGAAGAGCGTGAATGACACCAGAGTAAACATGAAGTTATGCCTCCAAGAGGTTAAGAGTGCCAGGGAAGTGTGGATATTTTTTGTAAGGAATTCTCTTTGGGCCCAAATTTAAAATGGCTGGGTGTGGCATGCATTTCAGCAGCACGATATGAACAGAACAGAAAATGAACAGAAAATTTTGGTTTGCTTTGGTTTAGTGTGTCAGTATTTAGTTTCTTGGAATTTGTCCATACAACTAAATACAATTTTTTTTTTGTTTTTTTGCATTTGTAACCCTTGCCCGACGTAAACCATGCCAGCTGTTGCAAAAAGTTGACTGGCAGGTTTTGATTCTAGGCATTTGACTTACCCATCGAAATCCTTGGACATTCTCTCTCTAGAAGAACATAGGCCCCTCTGACCATTGGATTTATCCCACTCTACCGTAGGGGTCTAGGAAACATCAGGCTTTCCAGTGCCCAGATGCAGCATCCCTGCTTCCTAGTAGCAGCTTCCTTCACTATGCAGCTGCTGTCACCTTAGAAGCATCCTGAGCGCAAGGATGGTTCCACGGAGGTAGCCTTGCATGGCCCCAGGGATTATCGCTCTGTCTATTTAGACCTTGTCTCCCAAACTCTTTACTTCCCCCAGATGTTGTGAAGCTCCCAACGTGGTCTGTTTCTGATCCTCTCACTTTTCTCTTCCTTCTCAAGCCACAGCAGGAGCCTTACCGTTCCCGTGTACCCTGCTTTTGGAGGACTTTGTTTCCAGGTTTCCATTATTGATGGAGGGATGGTGGCACAACTTTGCTTTCCAATGTCACTATTCTGTCAGCAGACTGGCCCTGGACCCCATATGGCAACACAGCTTATGGGAGTGTCTTACACCTGCCTGATCTTGTTCCTCTTTCCAGGTGAGCACAACTCACTGACCCAGCTAGGCTCAGGGTAAGGTAGTCCTTGCCCTTTTCAGACAAGTCATTTATTTATATTACATTCACAGTGTGCTATTCTATTTATCTTTTTATTCTTTTAATCCTAATTCTTCTTCTTCATTTTCAGTATAAGAAACATGGCTGTACTAACTTGCAACAGTATCCACCCCACTTTCTAGAAGACTTTCCTATCTGGCTCATGGTGAAACTCCTGCCAAGGGTTTACGTGCCATGCAGCTGATTCAGGCGGTAACTTCCATCCAATGAGGGGCCCATTTTCTTATTACTTCCCTTCCTTTTATGCCCTGTATGATTTTTAGAATTGATCACACCTTTCTTTTACCAACATCCCTTGGTTCTTTTAAACTATGATTTTACTGCTCTGTCTAGTTAGAAAATTCCAATAGGAGATTAATGATATCATTTGCTTTCTGGATTGCTGTATGCTCCTAAGGATGCAGGAAGGAAGGGAAGGGAGAATGGATGAATGGATGGATCATATGACCCTGCCACCTACACCAGCTCAAAAACTGAAGGAAGTATCCCTTGTTGCCCTCTCTTAGACTAGGGCTCTAGATTCTGATGCAGTAGTTCCAGATGGGGACCAAGAGTCCACATTTCTAATAAGCTCCAGGTGTCGCCCACGTTGCCGTTCCTCTGGCTGCACTTTGAATAAGAAGGCTCTAAACAGAATCTGGGAAATCAGCCTTTTGAGTCCAATTTTAAATATGCAATTGATTCTTGTAATTTTTTGTTCTCGTTGAAATGCATACCAGTAAATTTGTAATCAGTATTGGAATGCTTGGGAGAATTTGAGATTTGCTATATTTGTAAGTTTATTTAAACTTTAAAAATTTGTTCAGAATCAGGGAAGAGTTTGCTTGCAAAGATCACAAATTTACCCAATCAGGCATATGAAGTAGGGTATTTTAATTTATAAATGAAATTTAAAATTTTTAAGGGGATTTAACTAACTCAGTTTTTAAATGAGACTGATTATTTTAAGGGGAATTTCCTTTGTGTAACTTGAGTTCATCAAACACTAATCCAAGTTTCCTGCAAAAGCTGTTCTATTTTCTATGACATTTACTAGATTTATAAACAGATAAGATATGCAAATTGAATTTAAAGATTTAAGGCAAATTATATGTCGGTTTTTTTACTTTAATAAACAAAAATATATTTAAAAGACAAAGAACCCTAAACGGGTCTTTTCTTAATGTAAAAAGGGGCCCTTGGATAAAATTCATTTTGACTTTAGCGATTCACCCAACTCAGATGTGTGTCTTTAAAAATGTCTTATTTCCTCTGCATTGCCAGGCTTTCTTTCTTGATCATTGTACTGCCTTGGGTGGACATCTGGGAGTACTTTTCTACTTTACTCAGGGCATGTAGCTCACTCCCCAGTGGGTGGCCTTTGTAACTGATTCCTGGGGCTTTCCACCCAGTCTTTCCCTACTGGTCTGTCTGGAAGCCTCCCCCA
This sequence comes from Daubentonia madagascariensis, assembly GCA_023783475.1. Lineage (NCBI taxonomy): Eukaryota > Metazoa > Chordata > Mammalia > Primates > Daubentoniidae > Daubentonia > Daubentonia madagascariensis. The sequence goes on from JAKFHU010001672.1 coordinate 19,770,305, forward strand.
GGTGGTCTCCTCCTCCTCCTTCTTTTCCTCCCTCTTCCTCTCTCCTTCTTTCCCCACCAACAACGTCCCCTCCTCACAGTTTCCCCAAGGACTTCTCAGTCTGTTAAATCTCTTAGATCTTCCTCCTGCCTCCCACCACAGCCCATGCAGGGACCTACTTCCCTTTGTCTTCAGTCCTTTGGTCCAGGTTCAGTTCCATCTGCTTTTTCACTGTGGAGATAGCAGGAGACTTAGATCCATGGGGGTTAGAGAATGGGATTAAGAAAGGCCAAACATGTATAAGACAATAAATAAGAATTTAAGTAAATCCTTTATTAAACTAAAAATATTTTTTGATTCTTCTGTGAGTTAAGTTGCATTACAAAAACAGTCCTTCTGTTATCCTAGCTTCAGTATTGTCCTAGCTTCCAAATAGGAGGGGCATAAGTATAGACCTTGGGAAACAGATGGAGTAGGGTATGTAATCCTGCAGCATCTAGATAGAGCACTTCTATTTGGCATTCCAATAGAGTAAATCATAATTTTCTTTACGTTTTATTTCAGCATCTCAGTTTATGCATTCTCCAATGTGTCCCTCTCTCCCAAGATGATCTCTTGGCTAAGCCCTATCCACAGCCAACCAAGACATTTTCTCCTTCTTACTTTCCAACTCCTTCTCCTCCAAACCATAGTAGGAGCCCCATCTCATCCTCAGGTGACTGTGTCCTGGAATCAGCATGCTCACTTAAGCCTGAGATCTGAGATGCTCATTAAGTTGAGGCCCTTCTTCCCACTTCTCTGCCTGTGCTTAACTCTCTGGTTTCCTGGTTTTCCTTTCAATTTCCTGCTGGAACCAGACCCTTGTCCTGAACCTCACAGTGATTAGCAGCTAGTTTTGTCCTTTGAAATCTCCAGCCCCAGGTTAATAAACCATGACTTAGAAAGAAATTCCAATAGTTGGATACTCCACATCTGCTTCTGACTAATTAATCTATTGGATTGGAGACATATGATCTGCCTGCATGATAAGGGCAGAGATTTCTGGTCTTGTGTTCCCAGCACCTGGACCTCCTGAATGTAAGTATCAGCTCTGATTGAAAGCCAAGGTCCCTCATTTTCTTGAACTTTGTTATTTCAACTGCTGGCTTTACCCTTGGGAGCAAGTTCTGCCACCTGGTTAATTTCCCCAGCTCTAGACCCTTCCATTCCCTGTTGTCATTACTCTTCCTGCTGCCCTGCTTGAGCTCCCAGTGTGCAGAGAGCCCTTATGAGTTATTGCCTTGCATATCTGCAGTTCAATTGTAATTGATGTTCATAGGCATGTCCCTAAGTCACTATAGGAGCTAAAGGTGCCTACTAAATCATCAAGGAAAGAATAAATTATGTTCAGGAAAATTTTATTATTCCCATATTTTCGTTCTTTATAACCTAGTAATCCACATAGGAAATATGGTTAACTCTGTATTAATCAGATTCATCAACAGCCCATTCCTGAGTAGCTTAAAATTTACTGCCTTAGGAAAGATCTAGATGATTGAATATTTCATTCCATATCCAGATATTTGATGTCATGTACACAGACTTCAGACAGAGTTTAGTTTTTAGTATAACAGGAAGGTAATTTCCAACAGATGAGCCCTCAGTGTTGTGGTTACTCATGCCAACATCTCCTGCTACCTGCTAATTCTTTTGTTACAATCATATCGATAGCCTTCTGGGTGAATCCCCTTCATTCTTTGAGGAATTTAGTACCTGGTTCACTATCTCTCCCTCAAACGTTACCTCCTTGATAATTCTTTATGGGGAAATGACAACACTGTGGTAACCAGATGTGCTTACTAAATATTCCATGTCTTACTGTATACCTGGTATAGGTCGTGGGGCTTTAGGACTGAAATGGTGAGTGGAAATAAAGAGTATCATTTCTGAGCTGAAGCATTTAAGAGCCAATACGCCATGTCCATTCTCTTGCTTTTCTTTGGACAGTGACTGTTGATGCCACAAGTTGAGATGCAGAGCCCAGAACTGACTCCCTAAGTCACTCAATGGAGACAGCAGCCTTGGAGAGTCATTGAGCTACAATTTGGCATGCATTATAAATATGGGGGTTTGCTTGTTACCACTGAAATAGTGAGGTTGTTACTGCAATATAGCATCACTGCTCCTAATTTACACATACATGTAGTCGAGCCTCTCAATACCATGGACTCTCAACTCCTTGACTTCTCCTCCTCCAATGATCTTGTCTTTCATCTGACCTCAGCCATGCGTTCCCTTTGTTATCTATCCGTTGCTGCCAATAACTGTACCTCTTTTGTAAACTAAATCTTAAGTAACCTACTCTCCCAATACCATCCCCTATATTTCCAACTTACTACTGCTGGTATCTCAACTTCAACAGTTCTGTGCAACTAGTTTCTGCTCTTCCTCAACACACACATTCTCGTTTCTCTCCTTACCCAGCCTAGATTCCATAGTTTATCGCTTTAACCACTCCTGTGCACACACCTCAACTTGTTTGCCCTTTCTCCCTTCTTGGCAGAACTCTAACCTATGTTAAAGCCAATGTTCTTGAAACATGCTCATGTTTGTGAACAGGCAAGTGGATATAGCTGGAGAGAAACATGAAACTCTCTGGCTGGATCCTAATGATTATCGAATTATTCCTATCATATCCCCTCAAGTACTCTCACTCTCACATTGTCTTGGATGAACATTTCATACCGTCTTTTCACTGCTTGGTGCCCCATCACTTTCTCCCCTGTGTCATTCTTAGCTGATGACTCTGCTTTTTATTTTAGTGAGAAAATATGAGCAACCTGAAAAGCACTTGCACATACTTTTACTGCCAGATCTACCAGCCTACTGGCATCTCTGCCCATCCATCCTACTGTCCTGCCTGCTACTTCAGATGAACTGTCCTTGCTCCTATCTAGGGACAATCCCATCATTTGTGCACTGGATCTTGTTCTGTATGCCTACTCAAGGTTATTCATCCTGAAATTGCCACTCCTTTCCTTTTCATTATAAATTTCCCTGGGGGGAGGAACGGATGAAGGGAAAAAAGAATATAAATATATTTGTTACCACTCAACTGTACACTTAAAAATGGTAAAGATGGTAAATTTTATATGTATATTTTATCTCAATGGAAAACAGTGTAAGAAGATTTCCCCATCTTTATTTGCTTGAGAGCATCAGCGTAAAAACAAGCTCTGCCATCTCCTATCTTACAGAGAAAGACAGGAAAACCTCACGTACCATACACATGCCTACAGCTATGTCCCCATTTCTCTCCTCCCCTTTTAGTTAAACTCATACAGTGGGCTGTCCGCATGCCCTCTCCTCCCATCTTCTCCTGAACTTCTCCAATTAAAGAATTCACTTCCATGAATTAGTTCTTGTCGAGATTTCCAACCCCATATAGCCAAATCCAAAAATCAATTCTCCATTTTCATCTTACTCCACCATTTGACATAGTTGAACACTTCAAACAAATTGAAATACTTTCTTCACTTGGATTTTAAGATGTCACTCGCTCTTGGTTCCTTCTACCTTCCTGTCATTTCCCTCTTAGTTTCTTTTGCTTCTCATCTTCTAGACCTCTGGTCATGGTGGCATAACACAGGGCTCGATTTTCATGACTTTTATCTTTTTTGATCTGCTCTGACTCCCTGAGCTATTTTCCTTTGATTCAATGGCTTTAAATAATATCTATGTACTGACTACTTCCAAATATGTTGCCACCCCAGGTGAGATATTCAAAGCATGGAAAAACTCAATTGTAAAGAGTACAAAGTCCTGCTGGCCTTTTTTGTTTTTTATTTTTTTTACTTTTCATTCTGTAAATTGAAGACAGCTGGCCATACAAGCTGTAAAGTGAGTCCCTAAAATGTTTGTCATTCTATTTGAGTTTTTAAGGCATTTAAATATTCTGAAGATGAAGAGAGACAATTATATTCATAATTAATAATTCCCAAAGCATTAAAACTGAACTTAGGTGAATTTATTTCACTTTTTCCTTCAGAGACAAGCATCAAGTTAATTTTTTTCTGTCATCACTTTCTATGCTAAACGTCTTCTCTAGAAGTTCAGACTTCTCTGTCTGAACACAGATATGATCCTTACTCTTCTTTCTCTCTTTGCCAAACTTTTCCCACAGCTCTGGGAAATGCAGACAAAGAGTATCAGATACAAGGGTTGGTAGTTTTGAGACAGATTACAATTTATGTAATTATTGCTTAAGCAATTAAAGTAGGGTACATATAGTACATTAGGTTTAAAACCTGGACTCCTGAATATAAATTTGGAAAAATTTATGTTGGCCCTTACTCTCCAATGGTCTTTTGAACTTTATTTATTGGCTTCCCATTGAAAAACTTGTATGAGCAGAGAAAATGATTCAAAACTTCAATAGCCCTAAAAATAAGGGATTATGGTCAATAATTGTCCAGAATGTTGGAGGTATTTGTACTAACCAAGTTTGGATAGGATTTTACAACAGGCAGACTGGTAATTATGGTACCTGCCACCAAAGAGTGGCTTCCAATGAGTCACTTTTCTGTAAGCATTAGCTGTCTCATCTAAAAAATGGGATTGAATTTAGTGGTTTGGAAGGGTCCTTTTAGGCACTGTGTTTTTTTTTCTGTGTCTTTACAAACATGAATGAGATTGAATGAAAATTTATGCCTTCCTTTTTTGTGTGTTATGTTATAAACTTTGCAGGCGTATGTGTGTGACTTTCTCTATTTCTGGTAGAAAGCAAACCCTGGTGTTATATTCTCTGAATTGGAGCCGGTGTTTGCCTGTCTAGTATTCTTCTGGTTTTACTAGGCTATGCAATCCCCTCTTTTGGAAAATGCTCCTTCTGACTCCTCAACCTTGTAATTCTCTTGGTTCTTCCATGTTCTTAAATAATTCATCTCTCCTTTCATTATGACTATGAAATCAAGCTGCTCCAACCCTAGAAGACTTTTCTTCTGATCCTGTATGATTGGTCCCAGAGTCAGGCATGTGACCAAACCGAGCCACCAGAGTTTTTCCTATAATTGTTCAAACTGGAGAAAGGGAAAAAAATAGCATTTCCTCACTTGTAATGAAGCTGGGAAACAGGAACAGGTGGCTTCATGTTCTCTTGTTCCCTGCTACGTGAAGAAAGCTGGCCTGAGAGCATGAAGCCACGCAGGGGCAAGGGATGAGGAGCGAGGTGGGCTTGGTGGTGTTTGTGACTGTGTGGCCAGCTGAATGTGCTTCCTGCAGCTACATGAGCCTTGCGATACATTCCGGTTTTTGCTTAAGCTAGTTTGAGTTTAGGTTTCTGTCTGTTGCAACCAAGATTACGTACTGACTCTTATTTTCATACCCTGCCATATATGGACATTTGTGGTGGAAGAGGGAGTCATTTTTTCCCCCTTTTTTCTTTTCTCTCCTCTCTTTCTTTTTTAAGCTATCAAAATAATTGAGGACATATGGAAGGATTCTGGCACGAGTTAGTATCTGTCACATTCAGAGCTGCTTGCATCATTCCCGTCCATTTCACGCCTTCTCCCCCTGCTTTGCTAATAGCCTTGGCTCCCCGGCCTTGGGAGGGAGGGCTTGACCCAGGACGCCGTTACCATGTTCTTCATGGCTCTGAGCACAGTGATTAGTCCAAGGTGTGAGCACATAACTCAAGCCAGACCAGTGAGGGCCTTTCCCTGGAACTTTTTATTTTTTTCCCCAAATTGGACCAGAAGAGATGCCTCCTAGACTCTTGGGCCATAGAGTCACTATTGTATGAGTCTGATACATCCATGGCTGCTCTGTCCACACATAGGGTTGAGACAGGGCATCGTCGATGGGAGATAATTCAGCTGAAAGGCAGAGAAGGACAGAGATTTTGAGAGGAGGATTCTTAATGCTGTGGAGCTTGTGGTTCCAGTCCTCACCAGCTAGAGGCCTGCTGTCACAGGTTGGGCTCTTCAGAAGCAGATGCTGAGATGGGATTTGGCATACTGGGTATTTTTCCCTAAAATCAATGCCCATAAGTCCTACAGTTGGCGGGGGCACATGTTAACTTGCAGGGGAGAGGCCTCGGTTTTATCTTCAATCAAGGAAAGGATTCTAGCTCTGAACAGAGAAGTGTGGGCCACTTCTACAGGCTCCAGAGTTTCAGGACATTCCTGGGTTCAAAATTTTGAGGTGCCTTTGTCCAGGTTACACCCTTCCAGATGGAAAGGTCCCATTGTCCCAACCAGGCCCTGATCTTTCTCTAACAGTCTGCCTTCCTTGGGTATCTTCTCTTCTCAGGAGTTTGGCCACTCCTAAGTCAGGGTCAGGTCCAACTTTTTCTTTCTTCCTGTTGCAGGAACTTGAGTCTCTTTGTGAGAGACCACAGAAGCCCTGTGGCTTTCACACTTGATTTTCATTGGCTGTCAATCACCTGCAACTTTTCATTAATTCTTTTCTAGAAGAGTGGTTTTTGAAGGGAGGTCTCAGGACCAGCAGCATCAGCATTACCTTAGAATGTGTTAAAAATAAAAATTCTTTAGCACCACTTTAGACTTTCATAAACAGAAACATTAGATAGGGGCCTAGAAATCTGTGTTTTACCAAATGTCCAGGTGATTTTGATGCATGCCAAAGTTTGAGAACCAGGGTTTTAGAATATCTATATCAACTGGCAGTAGCCATTGGATAACATTGCCCTCTTGGTTATGAAATCTCAGCAGCTCTCAAATGCCTGATACCTCATACCAGCTAGTGCATTCCTTCTACCGTCCCAATTCACCACTGCTGTGAGTTTTAACAGTTGGACTCTGCCTTCTGCCAGATGTTGCCAGAGTTCCACCTACCCAGTGATTGAGTCCTTTTTGCTAAGGCTAGTTTAAGTTAGGATTCTACCACTTCCTACTAAATGAATCTTGACTAATACACATGAAACAACTAATGTGTACCTGTGGGAATGTGTTTTGTATTAACAATATTAATAATAATCATTAAGTACCACATAATTATATAGTGCATTGCTGCTTACAAGGGACTGTCATATGTTACTTTATGTGATTGTAACAAGAATGCCTGTGGCTCTCTATATCTTTGGATAAAATTTCATTTTTCTTTTATTATGATATGAAACATAACAATGTGAAATAAGGTAGAAACTTCTTGGTTGTTCGTCGTATTGTCAGATGCCCTCATTCTTTTATTGTCTTTAATTGAAATTTGCTCCTGTAATCTCAGGAGAACTGAAGAGATAAAGACCTGTCCTCTGACTTCCTCAGAGACCCTTTCTACAGGATGTGCTGTCACTGGGATGACACAATCCATCCACAAAGCATATGACAGTGTTCAATGGCAATATTCTTCACATTCTCTCTGGGTGTACATGCAGTTTCCAAATGACACAATTGATCCTGTCATTTTGGCAGTACTCACGTTTAATACCAATCACTGCACTCAACTAACTGTGACTTACATCAGCCGTTAAGGCAGATGAACAAATTTTTTCATTGTACAGTTTCTGTATTTTGCATCTACATTCTTGGTCTCTGGGTTTTAAAAACTGAAATTACTAGTCTTTACTTCTGTAGATATTTTGATTGTAGCTATTCCAACCGATTAACCAGAAAACATTTGTTTAAACACCTAATACAAGACTGGTATTAAGTTAGATCTCATGGCAGAGACAAGAAAATACTTAAAACATAGCCTTAGTCTGAAAACCAATATCTGCTTAGGTGAGTTTTTTATGTTAGATTCTCTAGGTTCCAAGCCTGAGGTACAAAATTCTTGTGCAAATGATTTATTGAGGGAGTATTCCTAGGAGAATCCTGCAAGGAAGTAAAGGAAACAGGGTAGGGCAGGGGAACAAGCTAGGAAAAGATGTGGTTGCACAAAACATCTACCCTCAGATTGTTCCCATTAAAGAATCCTGGAGAGTGAATCCTATGACAGTTTGTCCTACACAGAGGAAAAGGGGCTGTTTGTGAATCAGTCATTGGCTAAGGATTGCCTGAAAGGGTTGGGGCATAGCATCCGAGACATCTTAGTGGAGTCAATTCCTGTCAGCCAACGGTGATCTTCTGGAAAAGTTTGCAGGTGGGAACCTTTGGCAGCCAACACGTGCAGCAGCCGGGCATGAGCCTGGTCAAGAGGAACTGGACAGGGCAACATTAGCATTTCCTATGCAAATAATAATTACCTGTAATGCTAATAGTAATCATGGCGATGTTAGTAATAGCACACCATTATACAGTGCTTAATATATATTGACACTGTTGAGTGCTTGACAGCTATTGAATCATTCAATCTTCACAGTACTTCTATGATGCAAGTAATATTATTATCCCTATTTTACAGATGAGAAAACTCTAAATGGTCATGATCTTGGAAATAATGTAGGAAGCAAGAGCCAGAAAACCCAGGCAAGTAGAAAATATAAATCAGGCAATGTGTCAGTGGCGGAAAGGATAAGCTGGACCTGTTGATTGGATGGAAGATGACTTTCCAGGTACAAGTGGTTCTGACCAAGGTAAAAATTGGGAGGTGCACTGATAATAATAAGGATATTGATGACAACACTTTACTGTTCGTAGTTTATAAACTACCCTCAACAACAGTTTAATTAAATTTCCATAATGACCTGGTGAGATGAGGGTTTGGATTCCCATTTTAGAGAAGTAAAGACTAATAACCAGTGTATGTGATCAGCTTAATGGCATTCAGAAGGGACGTCTTAGCTAGGTCTCCAGACCATATATTAATATTTGCTGCCCAGATGGGAACACTTTCAATTGCTACAACTAAAAGTAGAAAAGATTAAATGTTTGAAGACTGTTATGGATTGAATTGCATGCCCTCAAAATTCATGTGTTGAAGCTCTATCCCCCAAGGTGATGGTATTTGGAGACAGGGCCTTTAAAACAGTAATTAAGATTAAATGGGGTCAGAGCAGTGGGCCTTAATCCAATATAACTGGTGTCCTTATAAGAAGAGGAAGACATCAGGGATGAGGTTGCACAAAGAACAGGCTTATGTGAAGACACAGTGCAGTGAGGAGGCAGTTGTCTGTAAACTGAGAGACATCAGGAGAAACTGAACCTACCAACCTTGATCTTGGACTTCCAGTCGCAGAACTGTGAGGAAATGAATTTCTGTTGTTTAGGTCACTTAGTCTGTGGTATTTCATTATGACAGCCCTAGCCAGCTAACACAACTAACACAAAAACCTGAAGTAATCATCACTATTGACGAAAGTGTTTACACACCATTGAACCTCAGAATAGCTTACCTATACGTATAGTTCAACCTGATACACTGACTATATTAGTTTGCTAGAACTGCCATAACAAACTACCACAGACTGAGTGGCTTAAACAACAGAAACTTGTTTTGTCACAATTCTGGAGACCAGGAGTCCAAGGTCAAGGTGTCAGCAGGGTTGGTTTCTCCCGAGGCCTCTCTCCTTGGCTTGTATATGGCCACCTTCTCCCTGTGTCCTCACATGGTCTTCCCTCTGTGTGTGTGTCCTAATCTCCTCTTTTTATAAGGACACTGGTCATATGAGATTAAGGGCCACCCAAATGACCTCATTTTAACTTAACTACCTCTTTAAAGACCCGGTCTCTAAATACAGTCACATTCTGAGTTACTGGGAGTTAGGACTATAATATGTGAATTTGGGATGGGGAAACAATTCAGCCCATAACACTGACCATTTCTCAAAATCCTCAAAGTGCTTTCCAGATGGAATGTGTCCCTTTCCTGAGAAAATTAGCTGCAGATGTTTCATTTTGTAGTAGTTGTCTTGCTGTACACCAAGTGACTCTGTCAAGAAATCTACAGCTGATTAGATCAGTGGCACAATCAAAGGAAGTTGTATAGAGACTGCATTGCTAGAGAACTCTCCTTAATAGCACTGCTTAGATTGAGTAGGGCTAATCAACCCCAGCATATCCTTTTTTTGTGTGGGTTTGAGTTCATAACATACAGAGAAATAGAAATAAGAAATCTAAGTAAGGTAAAGCAGAGACAGACAGAGACACTGAATCAAGGAATAATGGAGTGACAGAGCTGGGAGCCACAGATGCTCTCTGTGCTGAAATTTGCCTCTTTGCCCTCAGAGCTATTTCCTACATTTCCCCAACATTGATCTGTATCACTAGCTCCTGGTTATGTTAAGCCAAGGGAAGGCACTGGTAGGAGATTTGACTGCAGGAAGAAAGGAAAAGCCAGGATATTGTTTCCTCTCTTCCTGCCTTAGTTTGTGTCTTTGACAGAGGCTGTACTACCTTCATGATTCTAGCTTCTGCCTGAAAGCAACTCATCTGATAGTACCACCTCACTCCAGGCAGGACCACCATGGTTCCATTTCTCCCCAGGTGGCCATGCTTTGTGGATTGTAGTAACATGACCTTTTCTCTTTGTCTTTTCGGCCCTCAGGGTGACAGCAGATCATTGCTGATTTTAAAGGGATCCACCATCTCCTGTTGGTCTTCTCACCTGTTCATCATTTGTGAAACCAATTCCTATATTAAATTCCTTCTACATGAAGTACCTAGAGTAATTTCTGTTTTCCTGACTGGAGCACAATGCTATACTTTGCTCAGAATTTGAGAATTGGCTCTCTAGGCACAATCTGTTCTACCCTAAAAAGTGATCAATAGCATGTTGCTTCCAATCTCTGGCATGTGGTGCAGAGATAGTTTTCAGAGTTTCTCTTCTTTCCCACATGGTCTTACAATAGATATTCATCCTTTGAGATAGGCTGAGTGTATCTCTGATTCTTGCAACCTAAGAGGGTCCAGCATAACTCAAGCAATGACCTATAAGGGAACAGCACTCTTTTTTTTTCTTTAGAGTAAGGACCTCTGAAGGAACAGCATTCTTATTAAAAAAAAAAAAAAAAAAGCCAATGGTTTAATCCGGCTATTACAGAAAGGTTCAAGTTAAGAGCAGATCCTAATAGCAATATCCTTATCATTTACATAGATGTTGATCTCCTTTATCCATTTACCAGCTGGAATTCTTATACAGGACCCCAGTGTAAAGGGCATACTCTGGTTGAAATATGGACCTATTTCATGGCTACTGTAATATTTCTTTAAAATTATAACCTTTTCAATTACTCAAACAATGGTGATTGTTGAGATATTTGTTAATTATCCACATTCCTATAAGTGCCTCAAAATTAACCTCAGTATTGTTACATCGGACTCATGGACAAATCTTGAATGGCAGCTTGATCTTTTGGGAGGGGATATGCACAATCTGGGGCCAAGTCATGTATAAATTTTTAAAGCGTCATAGGGGATTCTAATACATACCCAATGCTGAGAAACATGAGTATGTATTGGTAGAATGAAACAATGTCTTTTAATATTTTTTTCTCAATGATTATCTTAGCTATATGGTAGGTTTTCTTGCTCTAAGCTGACATGCAATATTAAAAGCATATTTGGAAGAATAAATATGAATTGGCATTGTTTGAAATTAAATTCATATGAAAAACATGGTATCACATTGACATAAAAGTAGAAAACCACATAAAAGAACATAGTGTATTCTATGGGATATCAGTGGAGAGGGTATGCCAAGTTGAATCCCAAACCAAAGTCAAGTGAAGAGGAAGATGACAGTTAACTGGCTCAGGCTGTTATGTGCCAGAGACATTATTCTGAGTTTTCCAGGCAGTTATTGCAGCACCAGTACTATGGTTTGAATATCCCCTCTGAAACTCATGTTGAAATTTAATTCCCAATGCTATAATATTAAGAGGTGGGGTCTTTAAGAGATGATTGGGTCATGAGGGCTCTGCCATTAATTTATGGATTAATGGGTTAATAGATTGATAGGTTATGGGCATGGGACTGGTGGCTTTATAAGAGGAGAAGAAGAGACACCCAAGCCAGCATGCTCAGCCTTCTTGCCATGGGATGCCCTGCACCACCTCAGGACTCTGCAGAGAGTCCCTGCCAGCAACAAGGCCCTCACCAGATGCAACCCCTCTACTTGGACTTCTCAGCTTCCACTACTGTAAGAAATAAATTTATTTTCTTTTTCAATTACCCAGTTTCAAGCATTCTGTTATAAGCAACAGAAAATGTACTATACGCAAGACAATCTCTTAGGAAACATCCCTTGTGAAATTGCATGATAGGAGTTTCCAAGTGTTGTAGCTTGGAGTATTGCTAGCTGTCAGGCACTAGAGTAATGCTTGTTGTAACACAATTCTGCTGGGCAGGAACGGGGACAACTCAAGCCATCTGCTGTATATCATGATGAGGGGGGTGACCAAACTCCAGTTAGACAGAAGAAATAACTGAGAGGCAGCCAAAGCTGTCTGGCCATAGAAGACTGGTGAGTAAGAACAGCAAACAAATCTTCCTAGGCATGGGGTGGACAAGAAGAAGGGCGATGACTTACTGAAATAGAGCCTGTGGTTTGATTCTCCATGGGGAGGATGAGCTTGAGCTAACCTGCTCTCAGATTTGAAGAGGTATGACAAACACGATAGAGTGACAGTAAGAGTCCTGGTTAGGAGTTCACTTACATAAGGGACCTGAGAACTTCCTGGGAAGCAGCATACGCTAAGAAAACGAGAGAATCAAGGATTTGGGAGCACAGGGCTTTCCCCCGTTTGCTATTATGCTAAAGATAGTGGCCCTGAGATGGGTTTTTACACCAAGTCAGACTAGTAGTGTCTTTCGGAAAAAGAAACAGCTAAGAGCTGGTGGAGCTGGAGCTTCTGAAGAGGCATAAGGGGCATGAAGGGCATCAGGAGTGTGAGTCTGAGAGTTCTCATAGATTCTGGAGCCACCTATTTTCTTCCTGTGGTCAGTTTTGTTTATGTTCTTCTATTTTTTCAATTGATGCTTCTTTCTTGCAGAGGAAAAATACAAAATCCTTATGTCACTGTATTTTACTTCAATGACAACTGACTCAAATGAGCTGTGTGATGTTACTCATTTTAATATTAATGGCATCAAAGCGATTGCATAGATAATATTTTACTAACTTATTTGAAATAGTTATGTGGAATTGTTTGCACAGTTATTTTATTCACATTTTCTATTTATGGTATAAAACATAAGGCGAGTAAGAGAAATCATTTCATGTTGATGAGGAAAGTAAGGAAAAGACTGTGTAGTTTTTTTTTTTCATGGACTTTAATGCTTTCAGTGAAAAGACCTCAGGCGTATGCTTCTTTGAGATAAAACACATTTTACATCACTGTCTTTCCCCTCATATCATGGGTCTCTGCCTTCACCCCCTCGGATGGTGGCTCAGAGGCATGTCTTATCTTTTCCTAACATGCATCCTGCCATGTTATATTTCTTAAATGAATGGAAACCTTGTTTAAACAGGGGAGAAATATAATGATCACCTCACCTGTTTAAATGACTGTATGAGTATGCTTTGGTCATCATCATTAAAAATGTGTTTACTTGGCAAGTTCTCCACTGTATGAATTACTCTGTAAGAATTCCCCCACAATAGTTATTACGGTATGGAAATATAGTTTAGTGACTATTTCCACATGTATTTTAAAATTCAAGGCAACAGTTTAATAAAATGAAAAAGGAATGGGTTCGGGAGTTAGGGCTTTGTTCTGATTCTAGGTTTTCCATTTACTTCTTGTGTGACCTTGGGCAAGATATATGACCTCCGATATTAAAGTTTCAGATGCCTCATTGATGAAATGAGAATGAAACTCACTTCATTAAGTTATAATGAGAAAGAGAAACTAGATGAAAACACCTGACAGGGTACCTGGCACAGAGTAGGTGCATAAAAATAATTTTTTGCTTCTTGTAGCTTTTCACTTTCCTATTTTTAATTCCTCTACTTTTGAATTTACTGGTGATATTGTACTTTATTATATAGAGGCTTAAATTTGACTTTGTTAGCATCTTCCAAGATTGAGTCAAAATTTGCATTTTCTTAAGAGAAAAGATAACAGAGAAACTGCAATGAGGGTACAACCATGGAGCTGGTGAGTCAGGGTAAGGCATCTTGGCTCTGATGGTTTTTCTCTTGCCTTTTTGATTATTTGGCATCATCTTTCCATTTTAATTTCAAATTTTCCAAATGTTAGCATAACGAGCACTTTCCCTTTCCATAGAAAAACAGCTTAGAATTTATGTTCTAGAAAGGACTAAACGGGTGGCAACAGTCTGAATACTTGCAAAAACAGTCTGACAAGTTCCGTTTAAAGAAAAGGGATATAAGTAATGGGCATAAAAACAAACTCGTGGGTACGAATTCAAGTGGCTTGCCTTTTTTTTGCCCCCAGGATGACTAGTTTACAGTTTTAAAGACCCACGTAAAGAGCACTTTCTTATAGAGGATGATAACATTACGATATCACTGTGGCTGGAAGGTCAGCTGGGGAAGGGGCCAGGTAATAGACAGCATGTTACTGGGCTTCATTTCCTTCTAAGCAAAGACACATTCCATATTTGAACAGAATACCTATCATTTCCTAAATCTAAAAAGAAACCAGGTTTAGCAGCAGTGTGATGTACTAAAAGGATATGAGTGCTGGAGTCAGATACACTTAGGTTCAACACTCGGCAGAGGCCATCAGCCAGCTGGACACATTTGAGGAAGTTGTTTATCCATCTGTGCCTCAGTATCTGAAAACGGGTACAGTTCCATCCAATTTGCTGTCTGTTTGTGAGAATTAAATGAGCTAATGCATGTAAAAGTGCCTGGCATAGACTTGATTCTCAATAAGGGTCACTGTTTTTAACTAATGATATTCCTATTTGTAACTTTAATAGTTAAAGCAAACCAATCCTACGACGCCGAGGAAGTTTGGAAACCTCACAGAGTTCTCATGAAGAAACCTTTTAAGGACTTCTGTGAAATAATATCATGAACATATGGAGTAGATTTCCTACTTGAACACACTGTGGTCTCAGGATTAAGATGAAAATTACTGACTTTTACCCACCCTGGAAAGTCTGACAGGAGTTCAGCACATTTGAACCCTTCACAAACCTGAGTTTGCCAATACTGAGAAACCAGGGAACTTTACATGAAGAAATATATCTGCTTCCAAGCCTTCAGAATCCATCTGATTTAAAAATTCAGGGTTACACATATAACTGACCCATTGTGGGACTGACCGTGGGCACTTCTTAATACTGTGACCATTTTTTCCTCTCTCCTGCTCCATTTACATTTCTGGTGGCACTTCTTAGAGATTAAATCACTAGCTCAAGCAAAGTATTTTCTTCATCATTACTCTTTAGCTCATTCCCAAAATTATGCTGCAGTTGGATAAGGTTCAACTGCTTCTGAGAGACTGTTGTTTGACTTTTGGATTCCATTCACATGATTTTATCCTTCATAACTCATAGATGATCATTAATAATAAATGCATCAAGAGTATGTTATTTGAAAAGTAATATTAAGAGGCTGAACTTCTAAGGCAAGACCTCTTAGGCTGTAGTAAGACATTAAAGTTGTAAGGAAACGTATTGCCTTTCTGCACTATTGCTCTTCAGTCTTTTTCTCAGTATTTCTTATGTGCCTTCTCGTTTTAATGCAGTTGTATAATAGAATTGCAGATTTAGAAAATGTCAGAACTGAGAGTTCATCAGTCCAACCTCCAAACTCTACCGGTGATAGAACTGATGGAAATATTATCTTTAAGAGGATATTTTAAAAAACATACATGTTGTATTAAAGATAACCAGACTCTGTCAATATATGAAAGGGTACTTCAGCCAAGGCCAGATTTAAAGACTGAGAAACTAAGTTGCTTACGTGTCCATTGACTGTTGGGCAATAGTGTAGACTATGACTCAGTGAAACACATTTTGGATTTCAACAAATTGAGATTCAACTATCAGTTTTACTAGTTGTGTGACCCAGTTACTTAATTTTACAAAGCCTCAGTACCTTTATCTTATAAATGATAATAAGAATGCTACCATGTAGGAATGTTGTAGGTATTGCAGAAAATATGCAAAGCAACTAAGGCAAAACTAACAGATAGTATATCCTCAATAAATGATAATTATGAACACTTGTAATAACCAAAAATACATCATAAGTCTGAATTGCCATGATCCACAAAAGCTGGGATCTTTGAAAGACAGAAAACGATAATTCTAAATGCTGTACTACTAGTCCGGAATTACAGGCCAACCAAAGAGAATTTGAAGGACCAAAGGTCTTGGTTTGCTCGGTGTAACAAGGTGACATTGGGTGGCAGCAAGCAGTTGAAGCCATGAAGTGATAGAATATAGTGGTGAATATTGTGAGTGCTATTGCCAGAGGACCTTGGTTTGAATCCAGGGCTGCCACTTCCTGTTCGTGTAGCCTTAAGCAAATCATTTAATTGCTCAAAGCTTCAGTTTCCACATCTGCAAAATGGTGATAATAGTGGTTTCTCTCAGGGTTGTTGTGAGAATTATGGGAAGCAGCAACTCGTGCAAAATGCTTGGCCCAATGCTGGGCATTCACTAAGGACTCTCTCTTTCTAAACACACATGTGCACACACACACATATATATACACACATACACACACATACATGTATACGTATATAGATATACTCTATGTATGTAAATATATAAGTAAATATATATAATTATATATATATTTATGGATATAAAATTGTGGTGAAGTACATATAACATAAAACTTACGATCTTAACCATTTTTAAGCATACAGATCAGTGGCATTAAGTACATTCACATTGTATCACCACCATCTGTCTCCAGAACTTCATCTTGTAAAACTGAAACTTTGTACCCTTTAAACAATAACTCCCCCAGTCCCGCTCCTGCACAGCCCCCGGAAACCATCATTCCACTTTCTGTCTCTCTGAATTTGACTACTCAAGCCACCTCATAGAAGTGGAATCAGACAGCAATTGTCCTTTGGGGACTGGCTTTATTTCACTCAGCATAATGTGCTCAAGGTCCATCCATGTTGCAGCATATGTTAGAATTCCCTTTCTTTGTAAGGCTGAATAATATTCCATTGTATGTAAAATTTTGTTTATTCACTCGCCTTTTGAGGGGCACTTAGGTTGCTTCCACCTTTTGGCTATTGTGAATAATGCTGCTATGGACATGAATATACCAATATTTCTTCAAGACCCTGTTTTCCATTCATTTGGGTATATTCCCTGAAGTGGAATTGGATCATATGGTAATTCTATTTTTAATTTTTTGAAGAACTGCCCTACGTTTCCCATAGTGGTTGTACCATTTTACGCTCTCACCAACAATAAAAAAGGGTTCCAATTTTCTACATCCACACCAATACTTGCTATGTCCTGTTATTTATTTATTTATTTTTTGGTAGTAGCCATCCCAATGGGTGTGAGGTGGATAAATATAGTTTTTAAATGCCAACATCATATTATTTCATTATGTGTGTGATTGTCTCTGTGGACTATGGTTTAAGATTTCTATTGCCCACAATCCGGGGACCAATTAATTCCAGGGTAGAATACAAGTCAGGCTTTAGAAGTGCGGAGAAGGGCTTCTTCAAGAGGTGTGGGTCAGTGGAGTGGACAAACCTAAAAAATGTAAAGTATGGGAAAGATGGGGCAGAAATATGGTCATAGGAGGAAACAAGTCAACTTCTCCCGGCCACACTAACCCATGCTGGATATATCTCCACATATATAATTTAATTAAAAATATTTTTATGGACATTGTAGGTTGTGGAGCTTTTAGCTTCAGATATGTGCACCTGAGTCTGGCCCCACTATGAGGAGTTGAGATGCTGGTGATGGCAGAGAGATTACTTTTTAGGTTGCTGTGAGACCCATCTGGGGACAATCAAGGCAGGAAGCCTGCTCCCTTGAAGTCCATGGTTGCTGAAATTGGGCTTGAGAGGCACCACTGAGCCTCCACCTACTCTTGGGGCAGGGGCAACAAGCAAGTCTCCAAGAGGATCATTGTTAGTCACCCTACAAATCCTCAGATTATGTGGGGGACAACTAGACAAAGGAAGACCAGCCTTCTTGCTACCCTGGACAAATACAGGCCCAGAGACCTCACAGACCTGAACATTGAAAAATTCTTACGGTGGACCTGATGCTGTATGCTTCAGTATGCAAAATAGTTATAATATCTATTACTACCCTCTATGTATGTAGATTCATCCAGAAGCTGAGGTCTTGGGAACGCTGCAACATTAAATGTGGCAGACTGGCCTTTTCTTTGATTTGCCATAAACATTCAACATGTCCACACAAACAGCAGGGAGCCTTCTGGTACCAGGCTTAAAACCTACAAGCCAGGGTTTATGAGCTGGGCCAGACTGGAAACATAAATCCTTCGGTCAGCTTTGATTGATTTGTATCTGAGTTAGTCATTGTCTGTGACTTTAGCTGCAGTTTAATTTAGTTTTATTTTATGGGATGGAGGGGTGTGTATTTAAAACTTTTTTTCCTTAAAACTTTGCTCCTAAAATTTAATGTCCATCTGATTCTTTTAAAGGTGGATATGAACCCAGGTATTATGTTTCAAATGTTGAGAAGTGGATTGATATACTCAGAAAAATATGATTTGTTTGTACACATTCCAGCAGACTGGGGCCCCAGCTTAGATTCTACCCGTGAGGCTCTGGGCAAGGCACAGCCTCGGATCTTCATACATGTTATGGCATAATCGTGCTCACTGCAAAGCTTTGTAAGGATCACATGGATAGTGTTTACCCAATGTATAAACATGTATATGTTAAATACTTGCTTATCTTTCAGGTCTCAGCCCTTACACACACAAGTCAGCCCCTGATGTACAACAGATATGCAATATAGTGAAGGGAATAGTAACCGCAGCCTTTTGTTCCAGCCTCCCTGGGTTTGCAGTGTGGCCCAGTGCTGTCGTCTATGGTTGCTATTAGCTCTTTGAGATGTGGCGAGTGCCATTGAGGAACTGAGTTTTAAATTTCCTTTAATTTTAGTTAATTTAAATTTAAATGGTTACATGGGATTGACTAGTGGCAACCATAGAAGACAGAGCAGAGAGCACCGGATCTAAAGAAAGAGAGATTATTGAGGGGCATTGAGGAAAGTTTTTGTTTTGGGGTTGTTTTTAAGATAGTAAAGACTTGCACAATTTTAAATGCCAATAAGCCCTAATCAGCAAAGAGGAGCATTGGACTTTGCAGGGCAGGAGCAGGGAAGTAATCAATAAAGTCTCTGAGAGTGAGTGGTGGGTTTGGAGTCCCTTAGGTGTGTAGGCTGGTGGCAGGAAGTTGAGTGGGTTTCCAGCTGATGGATCCCATTTTCTCCGGAGGATGGTAATTGAGATCATCTTCTGCGAGGGAGGAGACAATAGTAAGTTAGATGTTTCAAGAGAGTTGAGAAGATTTAAAACAGCTTTATGGAGAACGCAGGAAGCTGACTAGGGAAATATATGAGGTCTGTTGAACAACTCTTTTTAGATAGAGAAACTAAGACATAAGGAGGTAATGCAAGTTGCTCGATATCATTGAAATTCAGAGAACATTGGGCCTTGGATCTTTCTGATTTCAAAGCCACAGTTCTCCATGCTGTCTCCAAATTGGCCCACAGACACCCACCTCCTAGCACCTTCCTGCGCTTCCTTTGACACTTTCCCCCTCCATCTTGTATCATATTCGGTTATGTAAAGGCTTTGTTTCTCTTGGTAAATTCCTGGTGTGCAGAATCGATCATCCAATTCATCTTTGGATTTCTGCGGCGCCTACTACGATTCTACGCACACAAAGGAGGCTCAATAAATGTTTGCTGAGTGAGTGAATGGATGAATAAAGAAAGGAAAGGCACGTGAGGCAGAGGAAAAGACCCTTGCCCTTGCACGGGTTCACCTTCCTTGTTCATGCGTGTGATTGCCTCCATTTCTACTTCATGGCTTACACATAGCTGGAGCCTCTCCCTGTTATAATTTTGGTTCCGAGAGCAATAATTGAAAATCAAGTGAAGCAATGTGGTATGAAATAGAAGAGCTGCTATAATATTTTTGAGAATATTTTTCTTTTTTTAAAAGAATTTAGTTTATATTTTTATTTTTTGGAGCCCAGACACAGCCTAAAAGCTGACACTTGGGAGGTTCCCTTTACACCAGTATAACTGACATCACAGAGTTCATGCCCTCATCTTTCATTCTCAAGGAAATAAACAAACACTGGGATTGGCCAGAGCACTGACCTTGTGGATGACTAAGGCCCCCTGGAGTTAAATTCTAACTAAGATTTTCCCCTGGGACTCAAATTCTATCATTTTGTGCTATATTTACCAATGATGTTACACTTTATCTTTATCTTAGCAAATATTTAATTTGTTGAGAGAAAACATGTCATGAATGCATTACTCATAAGTTTCCATATTTCCCAGGGATTCTGGCAAGTGGCAGAAATTAAACTTCTGGGGTCCTATTAATGCAGCTGAAACAAAGCCAAGTACAAAACTTTAGTGAATTTAATGGGGAAGAGATATGTGTGGTACAGAAACTAAAAGAGAAATACTAAATGATTTGATAAGATTAGTTGACTAACTAGTTGGTTGTCAGCCCTTCTTTGCAATGGTTCTGCCTAGCTTTGAAATCAAATGTTTTACAAAAATAGTATCTAAGAATGGGGAAAATATACTTTATCCACTGAAAATACGGGGAACCCACCCTTTTTTCTTCGATTCCTTTTTCTTCTTTTCAATTAAATGTACAGATGACGATGGAGAAATCTTAGGATGGAGAGAGATTTTGCATTATCATTCAAGGCAAATTTTTTGGCTAATATCAAAGCTTCCAAACTGAATCTCCTTTGAAAAAATAAAACATTTCTTGGCATTGATGATTTTGAGACTAGCAAAATGCATAGTATTCTAGAAAACCAAAATAGGCTACTTAAAGAAAATTTTTTTTATTGATAAGCACCCTTAAAAACTCATTATTTGTACTGCAAGCTGAAATCTGACCATAGAAGCAGTTCCCTTGATTTCCCAAGTGACCTCATAAAGGGTTTGGGCCAACTCTAATTCCAAAATCCAAAGAAAATAAATTCTATCCAGATGTTGGGCTTGGAGATTCGAGTTGCATTACAAACAAAACTGAATATTTGTTTTTGGAAAATCTTACTACTGTATATAATTTTAAGTAAATGTTATATGTGTTTCTTCATTCTTGTCGCAGCTTCCCGTGTTTAGCCTCTGAATGCCACTTTCCCACTTCTCGGTCTCCAGCATCTCTGTGTTTGTCCACAATGCGCATGATTAAAATGATATTTTCATATTTCAGTGTGTAGTTGGAGCTCCTTAAAGCAGAGGGTTGTAAGTGCAAAAAAGAGATACACAGTTCCCTAATGGCTTATTACCATCACATTTGCAATTCAGATCAGCTCCAAATTGACTGAAATTTTTAAACACATAGCAGGCAGTTTAAACTAATGATTGTCTGGAGGTTCACCACTGACATGAACTAAGCTTCTGTTCAAAACAAATTGCAAATAATTCCTCCCTTAGAGTCAAAATGTCACTTTTAAAAGTCCATGTTATTGTTAGATTTTTGTCAGTTACATACAAAAAAAAATTTGCTTTATAGTGAGTGTGCTACCTCTGAAAGGACTGAGTGACGCCGTTTCTCTCTTTTAAAAAAAAAATAACACAACAACACGTATCGATATATATGGATCTACATCAGTTTCACCAGGAGTCCCCCCTCCCGCTTCCCCCCTGCTTCCCCTTCAAAAATCCTAATTGTAAAGTAAAACACCCTTGGGGCAGTGGTAGACCCAAGTTGCTTAGCAACCCTCAGCAGGTAGCAAGGATTCAGCTGCAGCTGTCCTGATTCTTTCCTAAGAACCTTCTTATTACTGTTTGTGTTAATCTTTAACCAGGCTTTTAAACCACAGTCTTTCTCTTGGGTCTCTTGTTGTTAGATTGCAGGGGCCTGCTCAAATGTTGTCCCAGAGGTAATGGTATTAAGGGTGGCTATTGAATGTTTGAGGAGTGATAAGCACCGAAAGGGATTAGAATTGCATGTTCCAACTAACCTTATTTTACGTTCTTAAAAAAATATCATGAAAATTGTCCCCTAATAGGAACAATGGTTGGTGTTGACGTACAGCTGTAAACCTGCTTTTGCTCCCAGCTTGTAAATTTGGCGAGGCAGCCTCCCTCACCATAATTGTTTCTTTTAAAAGGCCCACATTCTCCTGCAAAGACCACTTAAGGAATTCATTAAGAATTTGTAGATCGCCTGATTTCAGTCTCTCTATTTAATTATGGGAGAGCTAGGTGTGGATGGGTACAGAGATAGAAAGACAGATTTAATAGGGGACTGAGAGAATTTTTCTCCTTAAGGAAGTGTTTCTGCCTGTATGGGGAGGCTCTTGACAATCCAAAAACTCTGTGGTTGGATATGAAATTGACCAATTCTTCTAGGACAAAACAGTGTTGTGTGGCAAAAAAAAAAAAAAAAAACAACGCATATTTACTTTTAATAGTGTGACGATTTCTACTCTTTGTTTCTTCTGTTGTGAGGTTTGAATAAATTTCAAAGCCTACCCACAACTGTTATTAACCAATGGAGATAAGCTCATAAAAGATTTTAAAATAAGGCTAGTTCTACCTGCCCATCACGCAACACAAGGCAAAGTGAAAAAGACACAGCTGCCCTGAGCTCTTTTCACTTTATCCCTTTCTCTCAATAGATTAAAAAAATCATCACAGATGATTCACTGTCCGAAACTTCATTCTGTCATTTCAAAGGAATTTAGGCCTTTTCCCATCACAACATTTGGTTACAGACCTGGTCCTATTATGCAACATAATATGTGCTTAGTAATACTGATTAACGGACTTGGAAATTGAAGAAAGGTCAGAACATTGGAAGGAGATAACATTTTTATATTTTCCGAACCTTACGGAAGTTAATCTATATAGATACAATCTTCAAACTTTGGTTTAAACACACACACAAAAATAACGTTCACATCAGTCTCCAGATTTCTAAATTGCATTGATTTTCTCCTTTTTGTTTGAGGCTCTATAAAAGTTTTTTTGATCTTAAGTAAAAAACAAAAAGTATAGCTTCCTCCAATAGGTTGACAGTTGAGAGTGTCTACTCTCCACTAGGATACCTGTGGACTAGTCCATTTTTATTCCTCTCATCCCACCAAATATCAAACATAAGGAAACGTACATTATATTTCTTATAGGAAAACTGAACAGGGAGCTTATTGTTGAGTTTTTGGACTGCCGTATTTGGATGACCTGGAAGTCCCATGGTATCACACAAATCTCCCCCAGTGTGAGGAGACACTCATGTGTCCACTAATATTAATTTTGCATTTACAAGAGTAGCTAATTTTTCATTCCAGGAAACCTTGGCCATACCATTTCAAAATGATACTTTTCTCTATAATTTTGATTTGTTTCCAATCTAAACTCCAACCTCTGTCTTTTATCTTTCTCTTGCCCTAAGATAAATTATTTTGTTACATAAATGATTGCCCAAGTGGGTGAATTAAATTCTGAATACAGCTGGTGTTGATTAGGTTTTTGCTTAAAAAAAAAAAACTCTGTGAAATCTAAAGGCAACATAAAAATTAGCTCCTTGATTAACCTGGAAATTCAGAAAAAAATCTATAAAAAATCATGTTGATTGATTTCATCCTATCAGTCAAACTTAGTTTGCAAGATAATAATTTATCAAATGTGAGTAGAGGAGAATACCAGTTTAGAAAAAGGCAATTTTAAACAATGTGCTTGTGCCCTAGACTGTACAGCCATGTTCATGGAGTTAGAGTTTGGACTTTGTCTCTATAGGTAATGGGAACAGAAGCTACTGTGTTCCTGTTTTTTCCAGGCAGCTAACCATGTCTACCCAGGACAGACAGCTTCATGGACCTCAAACCTAATTCTTCCTCTTAAAACACCACTGCCCTCTCCATTATGCCTCAAACCATCAGTCCACATGCCAGAACTATAGCACTACAGCTTTGGCCCTGAGGGGTGTATCTGGTTGGTGTGAACCATTGTGGACTGTATGGTTTCCTTTGTGGATCATTGCTTTAGGTATGAATGCACATTTTTTTTATTTGTACAAATTTATGGGGCACATGTGCAGTTTTGTTACATGCATAGATTGCATAGCAAACACATATTTTTAAGGTTGTTTGTACCCCCCACCCCCAATTTTTTTTCATTTCTTTTTTGACTTCTGAATCCGGGTAGGAGTAAAAGAATATATATTTTATTCCTTATTGTTATGTGTTTGCATTAAGTGGGAGAAGATTCTTAGATTTGTTTACTGCAGGGTTTTCAACCTCAGAACTATTGCTATTTTGGGTATTATTGACATTTTGGGCCCCATAATCTTTTGTGATGGGGGCTGTCCTGTACACTGTAGGATGATGCTACTAATCCTACAGCATCCCTGGCCTCTATGCTAGCAGTACCTCCCTGCAGTTGTGACAACCAAAAATGTCCCCAGACATTGCCAAATGTCTTCTGGGAAGACAAAATCAATCCCAGTTGAGAATCACTGGTTTAGTCCTTTGCCTCAAAGTGTGGTGCAGGCTAGCTGTGCCAGCATCACTCAGAGCTTGTTAGAGATGCAAAAATCTCAGGACCCATCCCAGACCTACTGAATAGGAATCTGCGTTTTAAGAAGATCCTTGGATGACTTTGTATGAACATTAATGTATAGGAAATGCTGGTTTAGTCCGTCATCTTGAACAGAAATCTGGACATATTTATTTCCTAAGCTAAGATAGCACATACCAAGGTTCGAAATGTAATTAGAGCAGACTTCTCAATCTGAAAGTTTATGTATACATTGGCAAAATGTATTTGAAGCAAAGTTAATTGAATTATTTAAGAAAAATTAAAAGGCATTGACAAATTTAACCTCCCCCCAAATAGTTACCATAATGTTTCAGATTTTGGCCCACTTTGTAGCATATGAATATAAATTATTAAATAATAGTACTTTGGAAAGATTTCTGTATCTCCTGAGCTAAGCCATAAACAACACTAAAAATACTACTATAATTTAGCAGGTGTTCATTATGTACTAAGTGCTCTATTAGATTCTTTAATCCTCACATAAACTCTGTGAGATGTTAACCTTATTTGACACACAAAGAAATTAAGAATCAGAGAAATTAAATACATTTGTCCTGATCACACATTTCTACAAAGTGAGATAACCCAGCACCCAGCCCATATTCTTTCCATTCTACTGTTCTCTGCCTTTCCTTCTCAGGAGAGAAAAAATGATAATGAACATTTTCTCTAAACTAATTATGCTTAAACAATGTCCACACAGATTCTCAACCCCAGGAATGAGCAGGGGAAAGAATCATTATTTTCCTCTAAAGCCTTCTTTTGTTCTATCTTCTTAGGCAGTGGTCTCATTATACCTTGAGAATGTCAGAGTGTAGCCAACAGCTTGAGGTGAAGAATCCAGGCTCACCCATTTCTATCCCTTTTGCCCTATGGATTTAGCGTTCAGCAATAACAAAGCCATGCTTGCATTGTAAGAAGCATTCTTGGCAAGGATGGTTTTGTCTCTCTTGTTTTTGAGATTTGCCCACTGATTGCTAAGAGTATGTACTATGAATTCTGATTAGCTAGCGCAAGGGTGTGATGAGTAGACACAAACTGTGAAGGAAAACTAAATGTGACATTTACATGGTTTAATGTGAATGTAATACCTCTATGATTCTTTATTTCTTTCATCAGAGAAACCCTCTGCTTTTGCTTCTGATCCTTTCTTTGGCTGAATCTCTTCTACTGTACCATCATCCTATTTTTTTATTCAACGTATATTCCATTAGATGGTATTCCCAGCTTCCTTTTATCACCATGGTGACACCGTGTGCTTAGGCCTTTATTAAAAATTTATCTTAAATAGATCTTCTAGGAGCTAGTCTTTTAGGCAATGACAGTTTTTTCAGTTTCAAATCCACCATAATGTCCAGATACTGGGAATTTGTGTGCAAATATTATTCCACTATTACTACAAAGGGAAATAAAGCAAAATGTTTATAATTAGATAGCTGCTATTCCTGCTAGCTGCCTGTGCATGGAAAAAAACATTTTATATGCATTCCATTCTCACTTTCAAAAGTGTACTTGGCACACAATCTTTAAAAGACAACTTTAAGCTTTGATTAGCTTATATGATCATCTATTATTGCTAAATATTAAACTTTTAAAATTAATATTGCCTTTCCAGGAACATATCCTATGAAAAAAACCAGAAATGCTAACAAAGATTGACATGCATATAATTGTCCTCACATTATTTATAATAGAAAGCTTAAAAACTACATACATGTTCAAGAATGGGGGAAGAATTAAATAATGGTATGGCAATATGGTTGAATAATACACGTCTCTTAAGAATGATATTGCAAAGAATTTTAGTGATGGGGAAAGGATTACATAAATAATACGTTAGTTGAAAAAGGATACAAAATTTATGTATAATGTGACTTCTATCTTTATAGCTATGCTTATAGCTTCTTAGTTACTTAAGTATCTTTAGTGATATGTCTATTTATTTATAAAATTTAAAAAATGGCAAATATTAACAGTGGCTACCTCTGGTTGGTGAATTTGTGGGTAATTTTAATCTTTTTAAAGCTTTCCTCTGTTTTCTACAGTTTCTTATACAGTGAGTATAAAATGCTTTTGAAATCAAAAAGAAAAAAATGAATATTTAAATATGAAATTAAACTAATTTAATTCTTTATGGATTGCAGTAATATGATTAAGAGGTCCCTGAGATTTTGCATGTTGTTCTTGTATTTAAAAAGTCTATTGTTATAGAAACTACTCTTAGCCTGGTACTTTTGTTTTAAAAGAGAGTTTCGAAACAATTATTCTAGATGAAGGACAGAAACTACTGTTTTCACCATGGACAATGAAAAATGAGTTATAAGGAGAGAGGCACAAAATCAGAGGACATCGTCCTGAGAGTGTATAAATTAAATAGCTAATTTTAAAAAAGGTCAAATGGAGTCTGCAGATGGGTTTGACAAAAGATAAGAATTCGGGAATATTTTTCATTATAGTTAAATAAAAATGTACTTAATGCAAAATGTAAGAAGATGCTTTTATATAAGGAAATGATTAATCAGTACAGTATTTACAGGGAGAAATACTCAAAGGCTGGTGATAGGATACTAAGAAAAATACAGAGGATTTTAAGTCATTTGATCTCTCTTGGCTTTTGTTTTTTAACATATAAAATAAAGGGTTTGGATTAAATGCTATCTAAAATCGCTTTCAGTTTACAGAGTCTGATTTATTCAACCATTTCACATGTTCTTGTAACGCATATCAAATTATGGAAGTTTACATTTCTAAAACTTGGGTCAAGGTCCTACCTAATCCTTAACGAGAACAACTGTGTGGGCATCTGTGGCAATGACAGGAATTCTTTGGTGGCCAGTGAGCTCTGTTATTCTCTCCACCTAAGTGAAGCTAAGCAATATGGAAATAAACCCAAGTGCACAAAATCTCTTCTTGATTTTCACGAAGCAGTGCTTTTTCATTGGGAACACTATTTCCATATATAGAAGTATTTCATCTTTCATAAAGTGCTAGTGCAAATTTGTGATGAGAACCAGCAAGTGGTGGTAATGGCTGTTCTCTTTTATGAACACAAGTATATAATATGCACTTACATATGAGACTGTGTTTACTGAAAGACACAAGTAATTGATAAGCATAGGTAAATGCATTAGTTTTTTAAAAAGAGCTTTGTTGAAGTATAATTGACATGCAACAAGTGGAACATATGTTAAGTATATTTGCTAAATTTTAATATATGTATATACACACAAACCCTCATCCTAACCAAGTTAATAACCGTAAGATCACCCTCCCCCAAAAGTTTCCTTGTTTCAGGTTGCAATTCCTTTGCAAACTTGTATGTGGTACAAAGTATGGATCAAAGTTCATTTTTTTCTTTTTTTGCAATGTGGATATCCAATTACTGCAACAGCATTTGTTGAAAAACTACTGTGGATATTCAATTATTCCAGCACCATTTGTTGAAAAACTATTCTTTCTCCCCCTCGAAACTTTGTCAAAAATTAATGGCTCCCCATACATGTGGATTTATTTCTGAAATCACTATTCTGTTTCATTGATATAGTTAATTTTTCTTTATGCCAATACCACATTGTCTTGATTGCTGTAGTTTTATAAGAAGTCTTAGAATTAGATAGTCCTCCAAATTTGTTCTTTTTTCCCCCCCAAAGTGATTTTGGCTATTTTAGATCTTCTGAATTTTCATATAAATTTTAGAATCACCTTGTCAATTTTATGAGAAAGACTGCTGAGATTTTTATTGAGATAGCATTGAATCTGTAGATCAATTTGGGAAGAATTGACATTTCAATGATACTGAGTTTTCTGATCCATGAACACAATGCATCTCCCATTTGTTTAGGTCTTTTAAAATTTATCTTTGCAAAGTTTTGTAGTTTTGTATATCTCAGTGTATAGATCTTGCATATCTTTTGTCAGATTTATACTGAAATATTTCCCATTTTTGATTCTTGTATAAATGGTATTGCTTCTTTTAATTTTAATTTCTAATTATTCACTGCTAGTCTATACAAATACAACTGATTTTCTAGTACTAGTTTTGGATCTTATCTTCTTAAACTCAGCTTATAATTCTAGTAGTTTTTTTGGGTAAATTTCATAGGATTTTTGATACAGATGATCATGTACTTTGTGAATAATTATAGCTTAGCTACTTCTTTTCAAATATGGATGCCTTTTATTTTATTTTATTTTTTCTTGTCTTATTACATTAGCTTGAACCTCCAGTAAAATGATGAGTAAATCTGGTGAAAACAGACATCTTTTCCTTGTTGACGACATAGATACCATATGTTTCAGGTGTTGCTCTGCCCTATTGGTCAGCATGTACCCAACACCCCAACCTTCTCTGCACAATCTCCCACCAACCTTGGCCCATCTGCACCCCAAAGGGTTGTTTCTCACACTTCTCTTGGTGTAGACACTGTATGCCCCTAGCTGCACACCGCCCTACTGATGGTGAACTCCCAACACCCTGACTCCTTCTGTGCTCTCATTTGCCAGCTTTGTTTCACCTGTAACTTGGAGAAATTTTATTTGTTCTTTTGTTTGTTTTTTCTGCTTGCCCAACGCCTGTGGACCAGTTCTGGCTCAGGCAATCCAGTGAACCTTTTTGTGCCATGCAACAAGAGGCGAGTACAACTTTCCAGTAAGATCTTAATTCAGTCTTGAAGAGGGCACCCCCTTCCGAATTTTCTCCTCTTTGACTGTTTTCCCTCAAACTTAAGACTTTTCATTAGAGTTTTCTTTATGTCTTTACCATTACCTCTCATTATGGTTAATTGTTCTTTATATCAAACCTTCTGTGTTCAAATTACTATGTATTTTCTGTCTCCCGATTAGACTCTACCTGATACATTACTTTTGAAAAAAAATTTATTGACATGTAATTAACATACAATCAACTGCACATATTTAAAGTATACAGTTTGATGTTTTGACATATGTATACATCCATAATATATAATCAAGATAATCAATGTATTCATCACCCCTCAAAAGTTTCCTCATGTCAAGTGGTATTTTGGGGATCACATAAGGAGAAATTGAGCTGGGGGTATGTTTAGTTTGAGTTCACTGGGATAGGTTTGTGTGGTTCACTGTCACTTGCATGTATGGTTGAGCCTGCCAGTCATCCTGGTGTAGGAGTGGCTTCTGGAATTAATTCTGCTGCCTACTACTCTCATCAGCATCTTGACAGGAAGTATCAGGGCCATATGAACATGTCCTGTGGTACTGAGCATGGACCTATGTGGATAATGGAGGAAAAATAAGGTTCAAAATATATAAATATAGGGAGCTGAACCTCTATATTTGGTTGGAAAATTGTTCTAAATTCTCCACTCACATGTACAAAGATTTGATAGAGGTTTTCCTAAATTATCAACAAAACTTTTAATGAAATTACTAATAATGCATTATTTAGCAAAAAGCTAAAAAAAATCCATTGTTAAATGGTTGATAATAAAAAGAAAATTTTGATTAACCATGCTTGAGGTGAGAATATATTTCCTATGTAGGCTCTTTACAGAAAATATGACAAAATTGTCATTGAAGAAGTGACCAAAGAAGTTGAAGCCAAAAAATGTAGGAAAAATGTATTGTAGAGGTGAGTCTGATAGGTTATTAATAAAAATGTTTATTTTCCTTGAGTTTATAATGTTTATGGTATATGTTAGAAACAATTCACACATTGAAATCTGTTACAATTTACTTTTTCAGTCCAAATAAATATTCATTTTTATACTTAATTTTGTATCCATAATTTGCCTTTTTTTTTCTTAAAGTTAGGTCCTCCAAATGTATAAGCTTTGGGTCACATAAAACATGGATCTGCCCCCGCCTCCAAGCATAGTCTTACTCGAACACGTCCCAGTGAATTGCCCAGTATATGGTGGTGTTGATGACATCAGACGCTATGTAGGGATTCTGTAAATACTGATGATTACAATGACAGTGATGGCAATGATGGAAGGTGATGGTAGGATGGTAATGACTGTCTCTTTTATTCCTACAGTCCAAGCTAAATCCATTAACTCCCTTTGTGGATTTCTTCTGACTTATCAAAGATTTTTAAAATATTTTCTCAAAATTATACCTATTGCAATTTAAACCTACTTCATGTCACTCCACAATGAGAATCTCTGGTCAGGATTTACTATATATTTATGGCATTGACATCTATAGTGACAAATGTAGTGTCCATGATGACTATATTTTACAAACTAAAACTAGGGGCACATAGCTTCTTCCTGTTTTATGCATTTACAATTGCATATAGTATGATATTTAAACTCTTATAAAAGTGTCCAATTAATTTATATTTACTTAAATATTTTAAGAGTTACCTTTATTATAAAAAAGTACATAAAAATTGAGTACATATTTTGAGTATATATTTCATGTACATACAAACGCATATGAAAATTGTACTGAAAAATTGAGGAAAATGTTATTTAGAGTGTTATTTGGTCTTCAATAATTATGTTTTTAGGGTTTTTTTTCATTTAAAACTTAGCATTAAAATTGGTGGCTTTAGACTTATTTTAGGTTAAAGACAAAGGTTAGCAGTTCTTTTATGTATTGCACCTTAAGAATTATTCAACACAGCATGTCAAATCACAAATATGCTTTTATTGTATTTTGTTTACTTAAATGGCAAATTTATTATTTTCTGATATTTAAATTTTGCTTTTATTCATGTGCATCTTTTTAGTTTAAATAGGTCCCTTTTCTTCTTTCTTCTCTACATTTGTCATTTTTTTTTTCGCCGTCGGATTGCTCAATCCTCAAACAAGGAGCTCTTTGATAAATGTTCTAGAGGAAAGGGTTAAAGAATGATGTAGAACTAATTCAAGAAAGAACAATCTGATTCCCACTTGGAGGAGGACACAGGAGCTGAATCAGATGGGGCTGTGGAGCCTGGGGAGGAAAGTGTGAGTACTTGCTCTTGATTGAGTGTCATTATCCTCCTGTTGTCTAGGAAGATGATTGTTATAATTAGCAACAAATGTCATGGGCAACTATAATTTACCTTTTCCTGTAACAACTGATAGTTTACCTTTTTCAGTGCCTTCTTTTACCTACATCATGTTCCTCTCCCCACCACTCCATGACAAATAGAATAAAATATATTTGTCTTATAGTTTGTATATATCAATGCATACTTACAGCAATAATTTGACTATTAATTTGTAAAAAATCATTAAATGGCTACTCATCCAAATTTCAGGCTCTTCTAAAATTGAAGTTCCTGTAAGGAAAAATTAGAAACCATGGAGTTACATAACAGGAATGCTGGAGGGGTCTTTAGAGATATTTTAGGTCTATTTCTTATCTTATTTCTAAATGTAGTATGGGTGTTGTTAACTGTGTTGCACAATGCCTTACAAGTACAATGTTAATATTCTTTGTATTTTATTTGTAGTGTTTTTTCAGTTCCATTTTAAATTTATTATAATTCAGTAGAAATATATGTAACTCTTGAGTTGAATTTTAAAAATAGAATGCTAACCACAATATTTTATAAAGCATTATATAATTAATTATGAAGAATATTTAGGTAGCATGTACCTTTGCTAGGTATTAACTAAATGATAGCAATACTCGTTGAGTTGCTTTCAAATGAAAGTGGCTCAAGTTCTATTTCTTTTTTTAAATGTCTCACTGTTTTGGACTTTATACTGTATTTAGATAAATAAGTCTCATTGTATATTTTTAAGTAACACAGAAAATTATATTTAGAATAGTAACTAAATGAAATAAATAACCACAGGGCAAAGATAAGTGTTCCCCAAACTGAGGAGAAATGTGAATAATATCTCACAATTACATGTTTTTGTTTGAAGATAGCTACTGCCCTAACATTTTTGTTTCTTTTACTACCACAATTCCAAAATTAACGGTCAATATCTGATGTCTACATGTCTGTCTGCCTTATGTCCTTATGATCGGAATTTGTTCTGTATGTCCTCACTGAGATGCTAAAATATCATTAATAAATTCATTTCACCATATGCAATGGCCTTTGTTCAATGTTCATTCTCCATGACACCTCTGTAGATTTTAATATTGTTGACCATACCCTGCTCCCTAAAACAATTAGCTTTTGTGGTATTGATTCTGATTTGTCTTCTATCTGGATCGCTCCTTCTCTCACTACTATTTTTTCCACTTTTCTAAATGTGCATGTTCTTTAATGCCCAGTTTCAGCACATCTACTCTTTTCCCCCTTCTTTGGGGGAATATCTATTTCCTACTTTTCATCTATCATTTCTCTGTGGTTAAGTCTATGGTAACAAACATTTTTCCACCTCTAGACTTGTCTTCTTGTCTTTCATTTCTTCACTTGTCTTCTAGTGTCAAGGAAAGGAAGACAGAACAAATGAGATTGAGGATTTATTTCTGAGATCACAAGACTATCTAGTCATAGAGTTGGAAATGTGGAAATAATTGGAACTATGGAGATATGACAAATTTCTGTAAAGTTCCACTTTATTTGATTTTTCATTTTTGCTCTTGTTTGAAAGAAGATGCATATTTTCTTTTCAAACATATTTTTGTCTTTAATTCTTTGTTTCTTTAATTTTAGAGGTGGTTCTTGTGTTGTTGCATAGCTTTTTATTGAAGGCTAATAAAATATTTACCATATTCATGTATTTTCAAGTCATTGGTTCAGGTACTAAGGAAAAGTACATAGTTTTTCAGGTGATGACAAAATTAAGTTATTATATATAGCCAAGGTTATATTAATTGTACTGGAACAAGTCCATTATTTTATTTTTTTTATTTTTACATTTTTTTCCCCTTTTTTTTCCTTTTTTTTTTAATTTATTTTTTTAATTTCAGAATATCATGGGGGTACAACACTTTGGGCATACACATTGCCCCTGTTCTGTCCGTGTCAGAGCCACAATCGTGGTTATCTCCCAAACTGTGCTCCCCACATCCATTCAGTGAGAGTTTTTCCCATCCCTTCCACTCCCCTCCCACCCGCCCGCCCTCAGATGAATGTTATTGCCCTGTGTGATGTAAGTGTCGATCAGTTAGTACCAGTTTGATGGTGAGTACCAGTGGTGCTTGTTTTTCCAATCCTGTGACACTTCGCTTTGAAGAATGGGCTCTAGCTCCAACCAGGATAATACCAGATGTGTTAATTCACTGTTGTTCCTTATTGCTGAGTAATACTCCATGGTATACATATACCACATTTTATTGATCCACTCGTGTATTGATGGGCACCTTGGTTGTTTCCACAACTTTGCAATTGTGAATTGTGCTGCTATGAACATTCGAGAGCAGATGTCTTTATTATAAAATGTCTTTTTTTCTTTTGGATAAATACCCAGTAGTGGGATTGCTGGGTCAAATGGTAATTCTACTTTTAATTCTTTGAGGTATCTCCATATTCTTTTCCATAGAGGTTGTACTAATTTGCAGTCCCACCAGCAGTGTATGAGTGTTCCTATCTGTCCACATGCCTGCCAACATTTGTTATTTGGGGATTTTTTGATATGAGCCAAGGAACAAGTCCATTATTTTAATACCATTTCTGATTTTGCTGGCAGTGATTATAACAAAATATAGTAATACTTTTTATTTATAAAGAGCTTTTCATCTATACATTTGGAACACCTGGATTTCAAGTGATGCTCAAGGTGTCCCTTTGTTTCTATGTTGGTAACTTCACTTTCTGAGGCCTGACAAATGCACTTACATAAGGTTCATGTTTGTGGATTACTGGGGTCACAAAAACCAAATTCACTTCATGTGTTCAAATTATGACAGTATTACCCAATAACATCTTGATTCCCATCCTCCCCCACCGTATTGTTCTTGTTTAAGGACAGGATTTAAAACAAACAAGCAACAAACAAAAACCAAAGAAAACTTCTGGGTGAAAGACCTAAACTAAGGCAAAAATCAAATTTTTGTGTACTGAGTGAAATGCAGCCCTAAGTCAATGGGACTGATTTCCTTACATGATGGTGGAATTAGTCTCATTATCTTAAAATCACACCCTAACTATTCTTGTAACCACAAAAGTGCAAAGAATACTTTAGTTTGCTATCTAAAGAGTGGTTTTACGAATGAAGAAAACATTTCCATGTCACCTCTCAGTCATTAGAAGACATTACATTGACAAGCCCCCGCAGTTGCTCCTGAGAAGTTAAAGCTTGTATCCTTAACAGGTTAGTTTTCTCCCCCAATTTCATCTGTTCATACTCGTTCCTTTTTTCTGCTCTACCAGTTTCTATCTGGGTAGTAACTAGCAATGCAAATGTCCGTATCCTGGATAATTCAATGCATTTAAACAACATAGAGTTTAGTAAGAAAAATTGCGAATTCCACATGTGCCCTGTGCTCGCCTTGCTCTCTCTGCCTGGTGGGCTGCTGGCTGCTCATTTTGCTCGTTCAATTTGAAAGGCAATTCCACAAAAAAGATTTTCTTCTTTTGTACCTCATTTTCTAAATTGAAAATATTAACATATCCACATATGGCATTCAACATATAGGAAAACTATATTTGATAGTGAAGAAAATTTTATACAATATATTGGATGGAACTAAGAAAATACAATCTTAACATAATAGTAGGGGCATACTTAGCATAATTGCAAGAGCACACAGAACATTACACATTATCAAATATTTGCTATAAAACATGTTAGAATAGAAAATTAATGTTACTTTAAACACTTTTAAAATACTGGTACATTGGAAACTTTGGGATGGAAACTTAAGGAACTTATTTCAATATTTTTATTCAAACTTATTCTTATTAAATTTATTGTAGTCCTGTTCAAACTATTCCAATTCCTACTCAAACTATGAGTAAATTGGAGCGCTGTAAGTTGCCAAATATTGTGGGACTTACAAAAAAATCATCATACTCATATTCTTATTAAATTCATTCTACTATGTTCCAGTGGCTGCCACAACATACAGTAATATTATGACACATCTATTGATGGGCATTTTGGGATACAGCATTGAAGAAAATAATTTCTGCTTGACATAGGGCAAAAATTTAAGATATTAAGAGTAAATACTTTCGCAAAAGATCCAAATTCTATAAAGAATGTTTTAAGAAGTCCCATATTATGCTTATCTACTTTATATTTGTACTAAAAATGCTGAATTTTGTTTCATTGCATTATTAGACTTCTCTCCGATAGTCCTAGGTAAAACAACAACAACAAACAAGAAACAACATCCTAAGAGAGATCAATTTAATTTTATTTTTAAACTTTTAATAATATTTGGGAATTATGCTCTCATCTTCAATTCTGTTCCAAAGCAATAAAAACATGTTTATAACATATTTATTTTTTCTTTCTCCAAATCTTAGACTGATTAGGTTAAAATGTATAACAATGTGTTAAAAATGTATACCAGTTTCATTGTCTTTTCTTTTCTTTTTTTTATAAAGCGGGTTACTCACTCCCATACTGTACATGAAGGGAAAACAGATTTTAGGCAAATCTATTCTACTATTGTAGATATAAAGCAGACCCAAGACATACCAAGAAAATGTAATATAACATCACTCAAAGTAAATTCAATTAACTAATTTAAACTTAAAAAATATGGGAAAAATAACAATGAGGATATTAAATGCATAACATAAAAACCTACACACTTGCTGCATACTAAGCTTTCTGACAATCAACTGAAAAATTGTAACTTGGACATTTCTATAGTTCAGAGTTTATATGTGTAAAAATAGACTGATTGTGCAAGAGGTAATTATTTATACTAGTCCCAGAAAGAAATTCTTGCAATGTTCCTCATTAAGAGAATACTGTAAAGAACAGTGTCTGCAGTGATATTTCTATAGATGAAGAGTTCAGAGGGTCTATTTTTAAAATACATATTAAATATTAAAAATCATTTATTATAATTACATTACTGTATGTGAATTAATATATGAATATGATAATTAAGTATATAAGTATGTTAAATATTTACATATATAAAACATATATTATATTTTCTTAGGGCATTATAACAAAGCAGAGAATAGAGAGGTAAATGTATTCTTTATGGAAGTACATGGTCTAGGTGCCATGAGCCAATGATGACTTTAAGAGACACCTGGCACGTCATTTGTTGCTAGGAAGAGGGGCTTAGGGACACCACTTTAAAATAAAGTCATCATTTTTGGCAAACTAAAACAACTAGTTTATCTTTATAATCTTATGCAGTAGGTTAACTCATTTAGTTCTCTAGGTGTGTTTTTTACAATCAATTCTTCTCTCCTATACAGAAGAATGGCCTGCTACTCAAGATGACCAGTCCAAGTGTGTCCTCAGACTTTAAAAAAATGGCCAAAGGGCATGATTACTTTGCTGGTATATATAATTTTTAGGCTAAATTTTTTTCCAGCCATGTACCCTCTGCTGGAGAACTTTAGGGACTTATTGGCCCCTTCATCTGTATATCAAAAATTACATTCCGAGGAACTTCTTGCCTTTTCTGTAAGGGACTGAGAGAATTTCTATACGTTATATGTCCTGTTAGGCAGACATCAACTTTCCTAAGGGCATGTTAGTCCATCCCAGTTTAGATGACTGTAAGGTGTACGGTTCTAACTGAAGGCAGAACATGGGATAGCTGCACTCCAGGTAACTGTTAAGGAGTACTACTTAAGGTCCCTGCTGCTCCAATTTTATGGAAAGCTCAGTTGAACAAAAGTATATTTATAAACACAGACATGTATGTACACACACACACACACGATCACTGGAAGGCTATATCGTCTGGGAGGAAGATGCATTAATTGACTGAAGATTGCTCTTGGCCCCTCATATAATTGCTTTTACTGAATTGCTTCTTTGGTGCAATGCCCCAGCCTACAATGAGTGACTTTATAAGAAAGAGTTTTAGGACATGCATTGAGTGTAAGAATTCTGTTGTGTTTGTCACATCAACCCAGTGTCATCTTTACGAGGACCCATGGGAGAACAGTCTCATACATTTCAGGACAGTAACACCTGTCCTGAGCCATATTTTAATCCCTCATCCAAGCTACAAATAAAGCACCTGATAGGGCCATTCTGAATCCTGGACTTCATGACTCCGTCCCCCAAGGCCCTCCTTGCACTGGATGCCAGACAGTGTAGTGACAATAGGACATGATATTCTTCTAGCAGGGACCAGTTCCACAGGCATCTTGTGTATTCACTTCGGTCTTGGCTTCAGTGAATTTCTTCTATTGTCATTTTTTCTTGCTACCATTTATTATATTCTCAGTTTTTATTTTATCTTTCCTTAGTATATTGTATAGATTTTTAAAGCTACTTTAAATAATTTATGGAAGTGAGCATGAGAGTTTTGAGAGCAGTGATGGCTTTGACCTTTCATTGTTACGTGTCCTCTGGGTGTAGGGACCCCTGTGTTCTCTCAGCTGCCCCCGTATGTGGTCAGACCTCACTCCAGATTCGCTCACTGTTCTCCCCACAGGCCTTTTCTGTGCTGATAAAATGGTATTTTACCACCTTCCCCAGGGAAGACATGAAACATGGTTGCTGCTGATTCTATGTCTGCACATCACTTGTGCTATGCACTTGAAGCGTATAAATTTTAATATAAAATTTAAACCTTCTTGGAAGTATTAGATTCTGTGAGCTTAATGTTTTTGATGACTCATATTGTCACTCAGTTTCTTGGGTGATTTAGTAAAAGATCTGAACTCTTCTCTGAAATGAACACACTTATTTAATAATAAAAAATGAAATGTTTACATAATTATTTTGATAGGAGTTGACAGTAAAGCAGAAAGTCTGAGAAATGCTGGTTCTAAATATTGTCAGTAAATTCATTTCCCCTTTGTCTGAAAATACTTCTTACTTAAATGGCACATAAGAAATTCAATATCTACTGTGAGTTCCTTTAGCATTCACATTTTTTGTATAACTAAGATGGATATAGGAAAATCATTTCTATTAAGTTATCATTCATTCACTCATCCATTTATTCCTGCAGTCAATAACAACTCTGCATCCTGTATGATTCTAGAGACTGGAGATGTTGTAGTGAACAATATAAAATCCACGCCCTGTGGAACTTATGCTCTAGTCAGGGGTGGCAAGTAATAAACACATGAACGGACTAAAAATCAACTAAATGAGATCATTTCAGATCGTTCATGCAATGACAAAAAAGAAAGGTGGCCAAGTGTTGTGACGGTTTTGGTTACCGAAGCCAAGTCAGGCCTCTGATCTTTGATATGAGACTGGAAAGATGAGAGGGAACCAGCCATGCAAAGGTCTGGGAAAGGAACCGTTCGAGCAGAGGGAACGAGTCCTGCAAAGGGTCTTAGGTGGGAATTAGTTTGTCTTCTCAGGATCTGGAGAGAAGTCCCCCATGACCTGAGCCAGAGATAGCAGGAGTGTTGAGCCAGGAGGATGAGAGACAGCAGGCAGCTCACTCGGGGTCTTTGGCTGGACATGTCTGTCTTTTAGGCCCTTGAGCAAGTCATCTGATCTGTTTAGTCCTCAGTTTCCCCTTCTCTAAAATGAAGAGGTTAGAGCTACCGCATAGGCGTGTTTGTGAAGATGGTGTGTTAATCAGTGTTAGTTGCTTGGAGGAATGCCTGGCACTTAGCGAGAACTATATATGTTACCTATTATTATTATATATTTATGCACTTTCTGCCTAGCTAACAATTTACTGCTCCGATAGAGTTTTAAAACTGGAATAGGTCTTAGAAATCGTATTAAATCTTGACATTTTACAGATGATGCTTTAGCTCAAAGAGGTCAAATGGCTGACACAAGTTCCCAAAACTGGTAAGTAAATGTTTAGACTAGAATCTTGGTTTCTTGACTCTCAGGCCAAGAGCTTTCTGCTATGAAATAGTATTGGCCTTTAACTATCAACCTAATGGCTTATAATTACTTTCCTTAGTATTTGCCTTACAGAATTATATTTACAATGTATTATTAACCTGAATTTTTTGGTAGAGGCTGAGATAGTTATCACGTTGGTCGTGAATTTACAAGCTAATGATTTGCTGATAACTGAAAGACAATTGGAAGTAATTAGAATTTTGCCATGAGGTTTATAAGAGCATTTACCCATAGTAAAATTGTAATATAGACTATTATTTAAGATGGTTCTATTTTAACGAATAAATTAACCACAGATTCAAATATCCCATTAGTAGTTTTAGCATTTACACTTTTTGAATAAGATGGATATGGGAAAATCATTTTATTACATTATTCATTCATTGATTCATTCCCTCAGCAACTACTTTGTATGCTGCACTATTCTAGGTACTAGAGATGCAGTCATGAACAACATGAAGTGTCTGCCTTCATGGAACTTACAGTCCAGTCAGGGGAATTCGATAATAAACACATGAACGAACTCATAAATAACTGAAAGAGGTAATTTTAGGATAGTCCCCAAAATATTTTAAAATTGGGAAATAAGGCAATCAGTGATTTGCCATCATGATAGATAAACATGTTACCACTGAAATTAGAAGAGAGAATCATACTTTAAACGATTAACTCATTTAAACAACTTATTTCTCCAAGCCTCAATTCTCTTAGCCTTACTACCTACCAATAAATAAAATAATGGGTTACATAAACTCAAATGAAATTATGCACATAGTGTTATTGAACAGTGGGGTTAAATTAATATGTGGTGTAAGGACTTTGCTAAAGCATTGCTATATAGGACTAAAATTATTTTTCCCAAAAGGTATGATTTGGTGTCTCAGATTAACTTTGAATTTTAATTTGTCTCTTTCTACAACTTTATGGGTTCTCCTAGGCATAGGGAAATTGGTTCCTGGGATAATCCTCTTTTTTTTCTTTCTTTCTTTGTCTCTATATAGGAACTCTCTTACCTAGGGAAGGTCTGGTTCTCAAAGTTAATTTGTAAGCCATTTTGAAGTCATTTACCATAGAAGCAGTGCTTAGCATCGTTGTTAGGTTCAAATGTCAGTTCACAGAAGTTTATTTCACTGTTCTTGAAGCTGAAAAGTTACACTTAATGGTGCTCCCATGAGGTCTGGCCCAGTTTGGTTGCAAGGAGTGAACAAAGGAGGTGCATTTTTCTCCTTCCCTGAGCACAGGCCTGGATCTGGTCCATCCTGTGAAGTGGAGGACACATCCCTTCTGTACTCTTCTGACTTCTTCTTCATGTCCCTGGCTCCCCATAGCACTTTTTTCTCTTTGGGACTCAAAAGGGATTTTTTCCTAGTAAAATCTATGTGTCCTCTTTTCACTATTTTGTATCCTACTGGAATAATACCAAAGTTGATAATTGAGAAAACAGTATGGGTATTTGATTTCTCAGGATGTCAAATAGATATATAATAATGTCAGAATGGTTTCTTTCAACTGTCATTCAAATACCTGTTTTTAGGGGCCAAGAACTTACTTCCTCAGAGTGACTTTCCTTTCCTCCTTAACAACACCCTCTGCTTGGTCAGAGCTGTGGCTGACTGGCCCCCAAAGTGTGCATAGAATGTTCTTGCTTCTCACTTTGGGATGGTATGGTCCAGGGGATTTGAAAATCTGTAAGATTTCACTCAAGGCAAGCTTAGCCCTGTAAAAAAAAAAATGGCTCTGAAAAATTATAGCAATATTAATTATTAGTTTGGGTTCACCCAGCTGTTGGCATCTACATTATTCTCTACATTGTCCTTGGGCACTTTGTTGTAACTTTAGAGAAATATGCTGTAAGAAAACCTAGTGTAAGCAAAAAGCAAGTAGAAGCGGTGAGTTTGTTCCACACCACTGTAAAGACAGTACATAGGTCTGCAGCCTGCCAAAAATGGATGTAGTTTATAGTATGTTCAACTCCATTACTCATATTTTTTCATTTCCTCTTCCCAGCTGAATAAATGGGGTAAAAGAGAAAAAAAATTACTACCATAAAAAGTACATTTTCCCCTCTATGTTCGATTATGGAAGGACATCTATAAACATGGGCATAAAGCCCAGAGGAAAGAAGATATTTCCGCAATGTTGTCTGATAGTCACTTTAGCTTCCAAATAAAAATAGTTTGAAAATACATTTAGGACATATAAGCAGAAATATTGACATACAGTATGTGATATTTGGCTGAGTTTGCAGATGATTTATGAGACTGCCTAAAGGAGCTTTGCTGGTAATTGTATAGCCTAGGAGGGCACTGATTATCAGTCATGCAACACAGACATTGAGGGAGCTGTGGAACTTTAATGGTCATGTAGAAGAATTTATTTGGTAATTAAAACACAGGAATAGAACTACAAAATATGAATAAAATTAATGACACCTTTTAGAAATAGAGGAACTATTCAGTTTCTAGTTATGTAATATCCAAAAGGTGCTCTAGCAAATAGGGTACCTTTTTTTGGTCAATATCTACAGCTGAATTCTTACCCCCAGGCTGCTCAGGGTATGGCATTTATTTCTTCCTTGCAATTTTAATTCCAAAGCATATGTCACTTATGCTTACAAGTATAAAGTTAGGAGGCACATACATTTAACGTGGAGAGCAAGATTTGCAGCAGTACGTGCTTAAAGTTGTATTTACTTGAAAAAGTAGAGTTTTGAAGATATAGCCTAGTTTATTAGAACACACATTAGATTGAATTTGGGAAACAGTTTCTGTTTCTACTTTTGCCATGTAGTTTTATGAGTTTAGGTAAATGACAATCATTTTTGGATTTATTTACCTATGTCTCTAAAATGGGAGGCTGTTCTAGTGGATTCCTTGTTTTTTTCCTTTCCTGTCTTTTCTAAATATCCAGTGAATTCCACTGGACAATTATGTAGATGAGAAACTCCTCTTTTTAGAGATGGGACCTCTCTATGTTACCCAGGCTGGATTTGAACTCCTGGGCTCAAACAATCCTCCTGCCTCGCCTC
This sequence comes from Daubentonia madagascariensis, assembly GCA_023783475.1. Classification (NCBI taxonomy): domain Eukaryota; kingdom Metazoa; phylum Chordata; class Mammalia; order Primates; family Daubentoniidae; genus Daubentonia; species Daubentonia madagascariensis. The sequence continues at coordinate 19,812,727 of JAKFHU010001672.1, forward strand.
CCGAGTAGCTGGGACTACAGGTGCCTGACACTGTGCCTGGCTTAAAACTCCTTTTTTTCAATGCCAAGGTTATTGGCTAAAATATACACAAAGTTACATAAAAACTTTAAAAAAGAACCTGGGTAATGTTTTTTATACTTATTTTTACCTGATCCTGTGACACCTGTGGATGTTCCTTACGTTTATGATTTTGGGGTCAGGAAGATGCCATCCTCCTGTAGGCACATTAGTGACAGATCCTTCAGGAGTCATTGTTATTTAGTAGCTCTGTAGCCACCTATATCACTGTCAGAAAACAATACGGTGCACTTCAATGAGGAAAGCAAGGAAAGCCTAATGAGTTGGTTAGAGCTCCAGGGGCAAGTTAGAAGCTAACTGACAAGGACTGGCAAAAATTTTTCTGGGACCCGCCAGCGTAGGGAGATCTTTGCACCTCTAGACCTGCGGGGGCAACGTGAGAAAGTGGGATATTGGAATCTGTGGAGAGATTGGTAGCTTGCGGTGTCTATAGCAGAGGATCTCTGAGCAGAGCTCTGGGTGTCAGTGGAGGAATCTGGCCACTTCCCAGCAGGGAGGGAGCCAGAAGAGAGAATAAATGCACGAATCTTATGTGTCCTTTCCTGACTCTCGGTCTCTTGTTAGTGCCTACCATTGGCCAAAGTCAAGTGGAAGCCGGAGGCCAAGGGAGCCTGGCGGATAGAGTCTGGCAAGGCCAGCTGCCAAAAGCCCAGAACATGATGGAAAAGTACTGAGAACGGTTCTGGAGGGGCGCATAGAGAACATCAGGCACATCCATAATTTTATGCTATAGATATTTTTTTTTCATCCTATGAAAAAGTAATTATGTAGGTTTTTTTTCTTTAAATCTTTTTTGAGACAGGGTCTCGCACTGTCACCCAGGCTGGGGTGCATTGGCATGATCACAGCTCGCTGCAGCCTCAAACTCCTGGGCTCAAGTGATCCTCCCGCCTCAGCCTCCTGAGTAGCTGGGACTACAGGTGTGCATCACCAAGCCTGGATAATTTTTAAAAATTTTTTGTAGAGACGGGGGTCTTGTCATGTTACCCAGGCTGGTTTTGAACTCCTAGGCTCAAGTGATCCTCCCACCTTGGCCTCCCAAAGTGCTGGGATTACAGGTGTGAGGCACTGTGCCCTGCCAGTTATGTGTGTGTGTGTGTTTTAATTTAAAATTTTTATTTTATTTATTTATTTATTTTTATTTCAGAATATTATGGGGGTACAAATGTTTTGGTTACATAGATTGCTTTTGTGCCACTTGAGTCAAAGTTATAAGCTGACTCTTGACATGATTGACTGTAGTGGAAAAAGTAAACTTCTGAAAAATGACTTTGACCTAGACTTTGGTATCTGTCATCATATTACTGCAGTGATAATATTCTTACCAAAACCCCAACTGAATGTATCACTGACTTATCTAACTTTGAATAGATACATAGTGTGATCAGACATAGGAGGGGATCAGAAATAGTTCAGGATCTGTTTTTATTCATTGTTGGATTCAGTGTACTATGTGTGAGAGAGAGGACTTTTGTGTCTAAATTTATGAGAGATATTGGTCTGTAGTTTTCTTTTTTTGTACTGTTTTTTGTCTGTTTTTGGTATCAGAACAATACTGGTCTTATCAAATCAGTTGGGAAGTGTTCCCTTCTCTTCTAGTTTCTGAAAAAGATTGTGTAGAATTGATGTTAATTCTTCTTTAAATGTTTGGTAAAATTCTTCAGTAAAACCATCTGGGACTGAATATTTCTTTTTCAGGAACTTTTATATTATAACTTCAATTTCACTGATAGTTATAGGACTATGCAGATTATCTATTTCTTCTTGATTGAGTTGTGGTAGTTTTTGAATTTTGAGAAACTGGTCCATTTCTTCTAAGTTGTAAAACTTCCGAGTGGAAAATTGTTTGTAGTATTCCCTTGTAAAGTTTTTAAACGACTGCAGGATCTGTAGTGATATTCTCCATTTCATTCCTAAGATTGGTGATTTGTGTCCTCTCTCTTTTTATTTTGTCAATCTTGCTGGAAGTTTATGATATTTATTATTTTTTTCCAAGAGCCAGTTTTTTGTTTTATTGATTTTCTCTAATTTCCTATTTTCAAATTTGTTGATCTCTACTCCTGCTTTTATTATTTCTTTCCTTTTTTCTTCTTTTTCTAGTTTCCTCTTTTTTCTCATTTCTTGAGATAGGAATTTTGATTATCGATTTCAGACCTTTCTTCATTTCCGTTCAGGGCTCTAAATGTCCCCTTCAGCACCACTTTAGCTGCATCCCACATATTTTGATATGTTGTATTTTAATTTTTATTCAGCTCTATGCAGTCTTTTTTATTTCCTTGGAGACTTCCTTTTTGACCCATGGGTCATTTAGAAGTATGTTGTTTAATTTACGTATGTTTAAAGATTTTCTTGTCTTTACGTTATTGATTTCTGGTTTTATTCCGTTATCGTCAGAGAACACACTGTACATGATTTCAATAATTTTAAATTTGCTGATCTTTGTTTTATGGCTCAGAATATAGTATATCTTGATGAATTGTCCATGGACACTTGAAAAAAATGTATTTTGCCCTTGTGTTCTATATGTGCCATTTAGATCCTGCTGTTTGATTGTGTTATGGAGACCGTCTGTCTCTTTGCTGATTTGCTGCCTAGTAGTTCTATCAGTTTCTGAGAGAGGGGTGTTGAAGTCTGTAACTATAATTGTGGATTTGTTTATTTCTCTTTCCAGCTCTATGAGTTTTTGCTTTATGTATTTTGAGGCTCTGTTGTTTGGTGTATACATTTTAAGATTACTATGTTCTCCTGCTAGATTGATCCTTTTGTCCTATGTAATGTCCTCATGTCCGTCTTTATCTCTAGTAATTTTCTTTGCTCTGAAGTCTACTTCGTCAGACATTAATATAGCCACTCCTGTCTTTTTTTAAAAATAATGTTTGCATGGTATATCTTTTTCCATCATTTTGCTGTCAATATACTTATGTGGTTACATTTGAAGTGAATTTCTTTGATTTTCAAGGCAACATATAGTTGCCTTGTGTTTTTTCATTTACTCTATCAGTTTCTCTCTTTTGATTGATGCCTTTAGACCATTCCTATTTCAGGTAATTAATGATATATGTTAATGCTTAAGTCTACCATTTTACTGTTTGTTTTCTATTTGTTTTTCTGGTTCTTGTTTCTCTGTTTCTCTTTCCTTTACTTTCTGGGTTACTTCAACATATTTTAGGATTACATGTTGACTCATTTATAGTGCTTTTGAGTCTCTGTATTATCTGGGCATTGCAATATACAAATGTAACTTATCACAGCCGCTGGTACCAACAATTTACCACCTTTAATGGAGGGTGGAATCCTCATTTCCATTTAGAGCCTTTTATTCCCCACTTTTAAATACCATTCTCGTATCACATGGTGTTATAGTTTCTATTTCAATCGTTAAATATGATTAATAAAACTCGTGAAGAAAAGGCTAGTTTATTATATATTCTCATATTTCTGCTCTTTTCTTTATTCTTTCTTTCTTCCTGATTCTCCAAGATTCATTCTTTCTGTTTGAAGAATTTACTTGGCCAGTCTTTAAGACTAGATCTGCTAGTGACATATTCTTTTAGTTTTTCCTTCATTTGAGAATGGTTTCATTGTCCCTTCATCTCTGAAGGATAGTTTAACCAGACACAGAGTTTGCGATAGACAGTTCTTTCCTTTCACCGTATGCCACTTCCACAGAGCCTCCACGGTTTCAGAAGCAAAATTCACTGACACTTACTTGAATTCATGTTCCCTTGTAGGTTCGTCATTTCTCCTTGGCTGCTTTCAAGACTTTTTCTTTGTCTTTCATTTCCTGAAATTTAATTATGTTATGTCTTGGTATGGATTTCTTTGGGTTTATCCTACTTGGGATGTTGAGCTTTTTGAAGCTGCAGGTTTGTGTCTTTTTCCAGAGTTAGAAAGTTTTCAGACATTTCTTCGACTAGTCTTTCAGCTTCAGTCTCTTTCTCCTTTTTTCATTTTGGAACATACTGATGGAATTGTTGAATCTTTTATTGGTGTCCCACAGGTCCCTGGGGCTCTGTTTGTTTTCCTCAGTCTATGTTTCCCTCTGTTGTTCAGGTTGAATGAATTCTATTGATCTGTCCTGAAGTTCACCGATTCTATGCTCTGTCATCTCCACTCTACGATTGTGCCCATCCAGCAAGTTTTTTTCTTTGTTATTGTATTTTTTTCATTTCTATAATTTCTACTTGGTTCTTTTTGGTAACTTCTATTTCTTAAATGAGATTTTTTTTCATTTGTTTCAAGAGAATTTGTAATTTATGTTGAGGTGCTTTTTATGACGGCGGCTTTAGAATCCTTGTCAGATAATTATGACATCTGAATAATTTTGGTGTTGGCATCAGTTGGTTGTCTTTTCTCATTCAAGTTTTCATTTTTTTCGTTCTTAGTAAGTCAAGTCATTTTTAATAGTTGCCTGAACATTTGCCTTCTGTTGGAAGACTCTGAAATCCTATCTCGATCTTCTATTTTAGCAGGAATGCGTCCGTTTAGATTTAGCAGGCAGTTCCCCGCCTCCTTTGAGGGTTGCGGTTCCAATGGCAGTTTAATTTTCAAAGCCTTTGCCATGTTGTTTTGGTCTGTTTGACTTATCTCAGCTGCTTGAGCTCATACTGGTCCCTGCAGAAGGAATTTCTCCAGACTGGGTCATTGGGTGTCTCTCGGTGAGAGAAGGCAATCCCAGGCCTACAGGTAGAAAGAGGATTCCCTGGCCAGAATGTGTGGCATGGTCTACTGGTGCTCACAGTTGCCCAAGAATCTCTGGGCAAAGGAGGGGAATATTAGGCCCTAGGCGACAAAGAGACTTTCCAGGTCCTGCTGCCTGCTGTGTCTGGGTCCCTTCTCCTGATTTCAGCCACCACCCTCATGATCCTAGTATAGAAGGGAGTTTCAGGCTTGTGGAGGCTTTCCTGGTTAGGCCATTGTTTTGACAAGGTCTTCTCCTTGATGGACAGATTATTTCCCAGGCTGGATCACCTGTGGTGGTGGAATATCCTTACAGGCACCTTCTGAAGGGGTGTCACAGGCCCACAGGAGCAAAGAGGCTCTAAGACTAGGCTGCTTGTGTGGTGTCTCTTGCAGGTGCTGTGTGGCAGCCTTGGCACCTATCTGCTGGAACGAAGAGTGTTCCTCCCCATCCATTCACCTTGATGAGTCTCCCTGGCTCACCTTGTGTTTCCTGAGGGGCTCTGGTTCAGTCAGGGGAGTATTGCCTTACCCGGGCTGCCTTCGGGTGCTAGGTAGGGGGGAATGGTGGGCCTGGGTCCCCGTGGTCTGTTGGGTGTTGCTGGGTTGCTCCTCCAGTCCTTGGGTCCCAACCCAGCTCAGCTTCTTCTAACTAATGATCAGAGTTCTCCTTTAGTTGCCACTTGCTATTTTCAGGGTGAGAAGTGTGTACAAACCGGACTACACCATCTTGTCTGGATTGGAAGGCTAAGTTCTGTTTTAAACCAAGGGAAGACATTTTAATGAAGGAAGATGTGGGAGAAAGTGAAAAAGACTCCACAACAGGCAGAAGGAGATGGAAGTCTTGGAGCCTTCTTTCTTTGGAAGCCATGGGAAGCTGAGAAAGTACTCTAGACAGCATGCATATCTATGCTTTCTGTTTCTTCTAAATTTGAGCCTTGTGTATTTCTTCATTAATTCTCTATATAAATGAATGTGTGTAATGACAACCATACTAAATTTGTTTTTGTAGGCCATTTCTTTGCTTTCATTGTGCCTTGAGAATTAAACCCTTAAAGAAAAGGAATCTATTGTAAAATTTGGATTATTATTTAGCAGTAAATGAATTGATGGTGGAATAATAAAAGGGCTAATGGTGATTACTTAATTGAGCTTACAAAATTTTATATATGCATATGAAGAGAAATATTCACATATAATTTTATTCCTAGGCCCTTGTGGCATTAGGAGAGCTTTGATTTAAATTGTATGTAAAATAATTTATTTTATTATGATAGCTAAAGAGGTGTGGTACAAGTATGTGTGTGGATATAAAATTTGTTAGTTCAGAGGCCTTAAAAGTAAATGTCTTCATTTTCTTGGGAAGAAAATATTAGAACTTCTAATTCTATTTATTTTTATATCAGTGTCCCTCCATTTATTTTTTATGCATATTTTAAGTGCCGTAATATAATAGCGATATGTGTATAAAATTTTAAAATTATATAATTTTGGGCACTGATAGGATGCCGTAAAATCAAAATAGTTTAGACATTAGTGCTTTAGGCAACAGAAGATTTTCAAAATTCACTGCACAAAAGGTACTTAATTTGGGGGAGTTTATCCCCAAATAATTTATAAAATCTTTCAATTCAACTAAGGAGAGGAAGATTGTTCAGAATATGGATATTAGGATGAGTTTGAAGAACACACATCAATCTTAGAACCTTAGAGAAAGAAACATTTTTGAAGTAGTACAGAGGAGAAAGACATCTGGCTGCACGGGACACAACCTGGATATGGTATGCGAGACAGCACGTGTCTGCATGATTTCATGGAGGAAAGTTGGCTATTGCTGCTCTTAGTAAGTTCTAAGCTTTCTTTTAAAATTGCTTACGTTTTTCCATCTGTACTCCCAAGGCCCCTTAGCCTGCTTTATTTTTTCTATAGCAAGGATCACCTGCTAACATACTGTACAGTGTACTTGTATTCCTGTTTATTGTGGGTTGTCTGTCTTCTCCCAGCTAAAATATAAATTCCATGAGTGCAGGTGTCTGTCTGCATTGCTCTCTGATGTAAACCAAGCACCTATAATAGTGCCTGATTAAAGTGATGATTAACTAAATATTTGTTAAATGACCAATAGCAGTGTCCTGGGTTGGCCTTCAGCTTTTGGGATTTAGTGGTTTTTATTAGCTATTATAGCTAAACTGTTTGGCATAACTGCATAACTGCAGAGGTTACGAGGTTAAGCCATCCTTCTGTTCTCTTTGCCAGCATAACCATAAACTACATTTACAAACAATTTTTAGACCCAATATGCTAACTAGAACATTTAGAAAAACAGTATTCATTGATTTGCTTTTTTAAAATCTAAAATCTATTACTTTTTTGACTTAGTGCATTACAGTCAAGATGAGTCGTTCTGAGTCTTAGAATCAATGACTCATTTTTTAAACAGTTGAGTTGAATAAGATGTCTTAGTGGTAATTCATATAGAGCAAGCCTTCATTGAAGAAGCCACCCTGATTAGGCTCACCTGGCTCCCATCACGCTGGTAGGGCATGCAGGCTTGGGTCTGTTTTTAAAATATGTTATCTTTTCTGCTTTCCATCTTTTCATAAATTCCTTTCTAGATGTCTTTCATTGCTTCACTTGTCTTTCCTGTCTTTACTATCCAAGTGGGTGATAATAGTTGCAGATGACATGTAAGTAGCAGAGTTGTACCTGGCTGCTGCTGGGCATTTTGGAAAGATGTGCGGAAAGAATCATTTCACTATGAGGGTTTTACGTTCAAGGGATTAGAAAGCTTTTTAGTTGCAAGAGTCCCTAAATGTGAATATTACTTTAGAAGTGGACTTTAAAACTATTTATTTAATTAGTGGTTAATTGATCATCTGCTGAGAATGAGAGCAAGACAAGGAACGGACAATAAACAAGGATGGATTCAGAAGAAAGAAATGAGAAACTCTTGGAGAAAGCAGACAGATGTTGAAGGGGAGCATCACTTCTGTTTTGTTTAGGGCTGGTTCTGTAAAGAAATGGATTGTTTTCATTTTATTTTTATTCATCCTCCCTGCTCTACAATGTGTGCCTTATTTAAGTGTTGAAGCAGACAAGTGACTTACAACTTGTTACTATTGGGCAGTATAAATTCCTTTGTTCTGATGTTTTATATAATCCTGCAGAGACTCTTGAATGTACTCATCTCTGAGATTTGCTTAAGTAACTTAAGATTTCTGATGATTTTTATGGTACAAAGTTGAGGCAAAACAAAGTTCGTATGCATTTGGACAAAAACATAATTTATCCTACTTTCTCTTCTCTCTGACTTTCCCACCATTTATTTACTCATTTGGTCTCAAGTTCTTGGGGCTCTGTTTGACTCTTCTGTCTTTCTTATTCCCTTCATATAGTCAAGGCCTGTTGATGTTCCTATATGTCCCATATCCTTTGCTTCTTTCCTCTTGGCAGGCCCTCTTTGATTTTCTTTTACAGTGTCGTAATGATATTTCAACTTGTTGCTGGACCTCTTTTTTTTTCTCTACTAGTCCCACACTCCCAGAACCCCCCAAACTAGGTTAATATTTCTATTTTCTGATTCTGGACATATTGCTCTCTTGCATTGTAGTGCTCTCTTGCACTAAAAGTTACCGGTTTCCTATTGCCTAGTAGAATAAATACAAACTCTCCAGATTAGCACAAAAGATCCTCCAAAATACATAGATAATCCTTACCAGGTTTTCCCCAGCAATTACCCTGCGATAATGTATGTAGCACATAATAATGAGTATTATTAAATGTATGTTAAAAATAAGCATTTCTTATGTTTTGGCCAAACTTGATTATTTACTGATATCTTATAATGCTATATGTATTAACATCTCAGTTCTTTTTGCTCAGTGTGGAATAGATACCTACATCATAAAATGATTCTAAATTAATTGGCAGATATACTGTCTTCCTATTTTTGCCTATCAGTTATCCCATCAAGCCTTCAAAACTCTATTGCAAAATTATCAAAATTGTGCCAGTCCAGACAAACTTCCTTGTTCTCATATCCAGACGTCTCCTACTTATTCTTTGATTCACTGAGCACTTTGTTTAGCATCACGTGTTGTGCTGACTTTCCCTACCACATAGCAGAGTAATTTACATATTTATGTAATCCTTTCTTCCTCCACAACTTGAGAGCAAACTCTTGGAAGAGAGCGTTTTCTTACTTCTCTTTTGGTCCTTGTAGTACTCATTACATATGATTTACTAATCTATGAGATCAATTAATTTCAACCGCTGTTGTTCTTGCTATAGCAGGGCCATTTCTTCAAATAATATTACATGGAAATCTACAGAAGAACAAAAAAGTAGACTAGCTCTGGTTGGAAGGGGAGTGATTGTTATATTCTTCCCAAATATCCTCTTTCCCACAACCTTTGCTAACTCTACAGAACACCTATGGCTGTGCTCAACCTAGTCTGAAAACTACAATATTCAGTTTATATGTCATAGTCAAGTAGGGAGAGGCCTTTTACTATTGCCCCCTCAGTGGCTTAACAGAAGTCTTCCATTTGTGCTTGGAATAAACACTTAACAGAAGAGGAGTACATGAAGTTGCATGTGGGCTAGTGGTTAACTTATATTTCATATAATTGCATTGCCCTTTTATTGCCAAATTTCATCCCTAATAAATACCATGCTCTCTGTTGGAAATATCCAGAAATTGAGGAGAAGGAAGTTAAGTGGGTAATATAATAGGATTAGATATTTTCAGCAATAAATGACTTAGAAATAAAGTATATACAGATTTTCTCATGCTCTCTTGCCTTTTAAAAGAAGAAGGCTGAAATATGAGCAAGCCAACATTTTGCATGCATTCGGGAGGAAAGGGAGGGGTTGATAGATTGGTTTGGGGGTGGAGTATTCTGTTGTGTTCTGAAAGGTTTGGGTCATCACAGCTAGAGGCAGGGGCAGGATTCAGCTAAAAATAATGCTAGCTAAAGAGGAAAGATATCGTTTTTCTTGGGCAATGTCCCTACAAGAACGGGAAAAGTTTCTTTGAAAAGAGGTAGAAAGTTGCCTTGAATTCTGATCTGAGGAAGTGCCAGGTCCCGCTCATCTCTGGAGCTGTAGCAACTCAATTGGCAAGGGCGGAGAATACGAGTAATACAAATGAAAATTTCAGGAAGGGAAGAGAGAGGAGAAAAAGAAAGTGAAAGGGGAATATGAGATAATATTTGCTTTTAAGGTATAAAAATTCAGGTGGATTTGGGTCTTCACTAAGCGCAGTGTTCTAATAGCATCTTATCCTTCAAGACTCAAGTCTTTTACTCATTTTCTTTCTTCTTGTCTTTCCTTTCTTCTCTCTCTCTCTCTCCCCCTTCCTCTTTATTCTACCCTACAGCCCCACCTTTTTATATCACGTCTGTCAGAGTGTTGAATGGGGTGGTTCCTATTGTCTGTTGTCTAGAAATCCCTGCTAAAGCTGGAAAGCTGCTGCAAAAACAACCTGGGAATACCACTGCCGTCTAAGGAGAGCTAGCAAGGAGATCCCGGGTTGTTCAGAGGCCACTGAACAAGCTGAGCTACCTCTCTCCAGACGCACTAAACAGGAGACGAGGCGTTTGAGGAAGGGGTTATAATTCAGTGGCCTGGCAGAGAATGTTTGTGAGGCTGTCTAAGATAATTATTGACAGAGATAATTACTCACTGGGTTTAAAATAAGGGAAGAGTGACATCTCATTCTTCAGGCGAATGTCTGCTAACGAATCCAACTTTCTGATCTACTCTGTGACTATGTGGACGGAAGAGAAGGGAATTGGTAGAGACCCCAGGAAGGGGTCAGCAGTGATCTGGTATTATTGCCAAGCCATTGCTTGGAGAGGTTATGATGTGTGAGTTTCCTGTGGGTCAGTTGGCAGATAGCTGACCTGGAGCCAATTTTCTTCAGTTGGGTGCCTGCAGGGTGAAGGGAGCAGCAGCAGAGGATGTGGAGGATACTATATATGGCAGAGCTGTAGGGAGGATAAGAGAATCAAGTCAGAGCATTTCCCTCGGGAAAGGAACTATATAGTGAGGTGTCCCCACAGGTGGGTGTCCTGGAAAATTATAAGTGAACCTCACAATAAAGACACTCACTACTCAGAAGGAATTCAAGTTTAGTTTCTGTCCACAACGAGAAGGCTGCAATAGCACCACCTAAGTCAGCGATGTCAGAACGTTTCCCTCTCTTCTAATCCTCTATTTCATTCTGGCACAGCCAGAGGGCTGGAGATCCAGAGGTGGGGGGAGAACCATAGCAGGAACTGACTGCATCTGCTTTCTCCATTAGGTCCTTTGAGCCAACATAGGGGGAGAGGAAAACATTAAATAATTTAAATATGAGATGGAGTTGAAACGTGACTGGACCCGAGTTGTTAGACCCAGGGTGACCAAAACACATGAAATGTGTCCAAGATGATGCTAAGGAGATGAGAATTCAGTAGAGCATGATTGAAGACAGCTATTAGAGAAAGATAAAGCCATTTCCTTTCGTACCCTAACAACTTTTAGACTGTTCAGTAAACCTCCTGCTATGGAGGCATTGTGGTTGCATAGTACTTGTCTGTCTTAACACTGTGACTGTTAGCTGCCAGAACGTGGCTGGCTTTCATAAAGAATCCTGAGAATTCAATCTTCTTTGTAGCATGAATAGCATGGTTAATATTCTAACTCTTTGATTCTAATAACTTGACCCACAATAATCTACTGTGATTCTAAAGCAAGCTGTTAATGGTCTTATTTGCAAGCTAGCTTCTGTTATTTGTGACAAGTTTCGATAGGAATTTCCCAATGGGAGTGATAGATTTTCTTTTGATTTTCTGTTAAATGAAGATAAAAAAACTTTGACAAATTGGCATTTTAGATTTTAATGTCTCTAAGGAGTCAGTTTTTATTTTTTAAGAGGAGACCCATTACACCCAAGCATGCATTAAAAAGCAATAAAACTAAAAGAAGCTTGCCATGGGATGGATCATTAAGAACCATCTCAGAAATAGATGGAATGGACGTGGGCTTAGCAGTTGCTGTCGTAGATGATCCGGCACTTCAGGAGCTTGAGATAATTGTCAATCTTATGTGAATCCCTGCGTAGGCAGTGGAGCAGGTTGTAGAAAGCAAAAAGGCGAGAGTCTTCGTCAGCCATCTGCAGGGATGGAAGTCCAGACCAGACAGAGTAGACTTCATTTTCTCTGATTCCAGGATGAACCTAATGGGCAAAAGATAGTGACTCATTATTCATATTGCTAATATTTGTATATCCTTGTTCTTTCTAATTGTTGAGTCAAGATTTGGGAAAGAGATAAGGACGTAAAATTTTAGCCAAAGGCAAAAGGATTTTCGTGTATTTGCATCAGAAATCTAGTAATCTAAAAAATAGAAGCAGAACACATATTTAAGTTTTCTGTATGTATGTGATCACAGAAGTATGTTTTTACAGGAGTAGATAGATGGAGAACCAGAAAGTTGCTATTTGAATATAGATAGACGTGGATTTGACCAGGGGACAGTGGAGAAGCTAGCTTCAGTTCTCTCACTTGAGAAAGTATTTCATTTCCTGAATCTTGTCCCTGATGTGTCATTTGTGCTTCACTTCTTCTGAGAGTTCACCATTTATCTTCTTCCTGCTTTGAGCTGAATCTATTCCCCATATAGTGTACATACCAAAAACCTTAGAAATGACAAGGATTGTACTTGATGCTTTGGGGTACAAATAATCTAGTGATGGCTGTGACTAAGAGGATCTGTTGAAGTAGTCAGGAGACTTTCATTCCACCCATGACAGGTACCCCCCAAATGTCTATGAGGAACAGCTGCTTTCTTTTGAGGTCTCTGGGGTAGGAGGTGTTGGGAAAAGCACCTGTAAGAAGGAGGTGCTGACAGCAGCCCCTCAGTGGTGAGGGCTGTGTGGCAGGGGTGGGGGCATATCTATGACAACAAAAAGAGGCTGAACAGCAGGAGAAAAGGGGTGCCATATATTGTCCCGCTCTATCAGCTCCAGAGATCTTGGAGACCAAGTGACCATCTTGGCAACTTTCATGGATGTTAGCTAGTTTGGAGAGCTATTGGGTACAAATCTGGGATAATTGTAGACCCTGTTCTACTGGCTGAACTTTTTCCTACAGAGTAAGAATATTTTTAAAATCTGAGATGCCCTATTAGAATTTAAAGAGGGAGAGAGAGAGAAAGAACAGAGAGAGAGAGAGAGAGTGTGTGTGTGTGTGTGTGTGTGTGTGTGTGAATATACCTGCATGTGTACTTTGTTGCCTTGCTTTATGTTTTATTTTGGTTCTTGAGCCCTAAGTCAAAATTTACTGTGCAAGGGACAATGATATGAGCAATAACAAAAAAATGATAGGAAAAAAAAGAACAGTAAATGAAGTATTATAGAACAAATTAATGACCTCAGAAAGTAGGCTTACAGCAGTGAAGAAAATAACTTGAAAATCAAAGTTTTTATTTCGTATGTTCCAAGGTTAAAATCTGCTTTGTGTTTGTGTTGGGTACATTATTCTACCATGAAAATGATAAAAAATGACACATGATAACATGTACTTAGTACCCAAAAAGAGAAATGTAAAATTGCTTCTGTTATTATTCTTGTGATCATGGATTTTTCTTTAGATGATACATTATTTCTGAGAACTTCAGAAAGCTGTTTAGATGTTATCTCGCTAATGTTGACATTATCTGATCTGAATGGAGACATATATTGCAAAATACTCAAGCAATCTAAATATGACAAGTTTGGGGAGATTAAATGTAATGATAGGAGTTTTGATTTTGGATCCCCAAGCAAAACAAAATTTAGGATGAGACAACTTTCCATAAATTAAAAAATAAAGAACATTCCAAAAAAGATACACCTCCTTTTGTAACCCCCTAAAATCTAGTGCTTGTGGAACCCCCTGAAATCAATGCAATCTGTGTGCATTACTGCTATGGCCTCATCTTTTCAATCTCCTTGCCTCCCCGACAAGTGTGTGCAACAGCTCAGGGCGTGAGGGGTGGGGTACCGACAGATCTGTATTGATTTTCTCCTTTCTCCCTTCCCACTCTCATCCTGTAGCGAGGGGAGAAAAGAGAAAGAATCTGACCAGAATTTCAACAGCAGGTGTCCTGGGATACTTCGGAGAAAACATTTATCTTGCAGATTCCATTCTCTGGTTTTCTTCCCTTGGAAATATTTAACTGCCTGTCCCCAAGAAAGGGCAAGTCTTTGGTGGATTTGTGTATGGAAAGCTGCAGCTGTCAAATATCACATAGAATTCTAAGATTCATCTCCATCAGAATCTATCACTGTGAATGACTAGGTTCTTTCTTTGTTTAACAGCAGGCTGGAATACAGAATGTCTAAATTTCCTTCTTCCAAAAGGAGATATTTCCTATCCCAGAGGTCACCTGTTTCATCAGTGAGAAAAACAAAGAACCACCAGGAGACTGCTCACCTGGCCAACTATCTTCTCCATGCCCTCTAGAAGTCGTTTGTTTTGTTCCTCAATCTCTATGGCTCTGGACAAGATAGCATCTGGGGCTTCTTGCATACCACGCACTTCCGTGACTAGATGATACAGAGGATCGTTCCAGGAGCGCAACACTCTGAGTACCAGGTTCAGAAGGTCTTCATGCTAAGAAACCACGTAGAACAAGTGCATTAAAATAAGCCAAACACAATGGGATTAGTTACATGTGATTTTTGCTCAGAAAAGACTGAACTAAGATACCTCTTTGTTATTCCTATGTGTATGTGAATTCTTTTATAGGAGATAGAAGTTGTAGAAATGCAAAATTTAAGCTATTGCTCTATGCTTTGCTAAAATTAAAAAAATTCTGGCTTATTGCAATAACTGATTTTTCTAATGAGAATTCTAATTGATAACATGAAGAATTTTGTTTTCCCTTTGAAATTCTATCCTCTGCCCACTCAGTAAGATCTTTTATATTTGGTTATTTTGCTTGTCCATGGGGACAAACTAAAGTTTTGCTGGAACTCAATGGGCGTCTATAGCACCTGAGTCAGGAAAGATAGATTCTACCAGTGTCAATGACAAGGGGCCCAAATAATTTTCACCCAAGAATTCACGGATATTAACAAGTCCAATTGTTCATTAATATACTCATTTGTAATTTGTAGTTTTATTTTAGGATATTAGGACAAAGAGACAACAAAGACCACATGGTACTCATAAACACGCTTTCCCCAACCTACGCAATCCCTTGCCCCATGCTGCTAGCGGAGCAGTCTATTCTATTGGCATATGCAGGTGAATAAAATGGAACAATGTTATATTTAATAACAGCATCAATGGAGTTCACAATGGAGTTTTGGCCGTCTAGTTTATACTTACTGCCAGGATAGTACATGAGACTCCAAGTAGCTGATTATGTCTGATTTAAATGCCTGCCATATCAATGTCTGGGAACTGGTCTAGTGGTGATGAAAATGAGGAGTAGCGGAGAAATGAATGGACATTGCAATGGAAACATGTACTAGGATATGAAAGAAAGGAGCTGTATAGAGGTGCAGACCATAAAGTGAATATCAGCGTAGTTTTTCTGGGAGCATTGTAGCACAATGATTAAGAGTGAAGGCTTTGAATTGGTATGATTTCACCCAACCCCATCTCCCCCCTCCCACCTGCTTGATTTCGATTGAGTTTTACTTCCATCTGCGCACATAAGTGCTGTTTGGTTAGTTCCAATTTAATAGTGAGTACATGTGGTGTTTGTTTTTTCATTCTTGTAATATTTCTCTTATGAAGCCCAGATTCACTGCTTACTAGCCATGTGATGGGTGCAAATTCCATAGCTTCTCTGAGCCTCAGTTTCTTAGCTCAGTGAGCATAATAACAGTAGCTTGTGTTATAGGAATTTTGGGAAGATTAACTACAGTAATGCACATAAAGTTTTTTGTGTAGTTTGCACTCTGGCATCATAGTACAGGTCAAGTATCACTAATCCGAAAATCCCAAATCTGCAATGCTTCAATGAGCGTTTCCTTCGAGTGTCACGTCAGTGCTCACAAAATTTCAAATTTTGGACCATTTTGGATTTCAGATTAGGAACACTTAATCTGTAGCTCTCAAGGAATGTTATTTCCTCTTCCTCCTCCTCCTCCTTTTTCTCTTCCTCTCTTATTATTACCATAATTATCATAATTATTATTAATAAGCATAGCAGACAGAATGCTGGTGCCATTAATAAAATCATAAACAAAGAACGCTTTGTATTTGTGGCGGGCATATATGTAGAAAATGTTTATTTAAAACCAGGTTAAGACTGTGGTTATGGCAGAGAATCAAAAGGGAGAGATTATAACAATAAAAGATTCGAGCTGGGATACATGATTGAGGCTTGATATGCAGACTTTGTTGTCATCAGAATAGAGGCAATAGTTGCAGAGGTGAATAGCAAAATATAATATTTTGCAGGACCTGTTTTAGGGTGCTGACTTTTTAAGAAGTAGGAGACAGCAGAGAAATCAGTGAAGAATGAAGAAGTAGGTGTCGGAGAAGTACAAGCAGAACGAGAGGAGAGCTCTGAGTGTCCAAAAGAGATGGCTCAAATAGTGCAGGGGGCAATAATGTAAAATGCTACGGATGTAGGAGTCATTAGTAACATGGAATAAATAAAACTGCATGCGCTTTTCTTACATATACGTGAATGCATATTTATCCATGGAAGTCCAATTCAGTTCAAACTTTCATGCAGTGTAACGTATGCAATCCTAGGTACGAGGCATTGGTTAAAATAATCCATCTGCACGGACGATTTGCGGATCTGCTATTTAGTTTGCTGCTGCGATCTTTACTTAGCATTTGATCGTCGTGTAATTTTTCTTTCCTTATTATTCTTTCATTTTTCTCTGCATGTGCAATTACCAAAAGCTATTTCAACACCACTAATAACCAACAGCATGATGATAACAGTGTACTGCCCCCGTTGTTTTGGTGAAAAACCTGGATGAAAGACTCACATGGATCTGTTGGGCTTGCTCCTTGTCTTCAGGGGTAGAGAGGGACGAAGTGTGGCAGCTGTTGATGGCCTTGGTAATGAACCCCCTGCCCTGGGCATACCGTTTATCCTGGAAAGGATGAAGCCAATTCAATTAGTTGGGGTTGTTTGTGCATTGAATAAATGAATCCACTACCAGAATATTAATACATTTGATAGATGTGTATTTTTTAGAATTAGAGCTACAAAAAATGGAAATTAAAAATTAAGAAAGTAACCCTTTTGCCTACTTTTCTTTCCATTACCTCTATAAACTCATTTTTTTCATCTAACTTTTCTAAATCTCAATCTCTTCCCTTCTTTATGATTCCCTTGTTTACGTTCACTCGTCACACGAGTTAATATTTGGAAAGCAAACACTAAAAATAACCAAAATATGAAACATGAAACGTTTTGTTCAGTATCATCTTTCTCTAGTAGTTGAGCCAAATGCCATAGTGCATGTGCATTTACATTTATCAATTTAATCTCTTGTTTACTGTGGGTCCAAACTGATAGGTGTCTCTTAATAGGTATTATAACATAACTTTTATTTCAATAATCTCTGAGTCTCCCCACCTGTACCTTACCAAGTGCATCATAGATATGGAATACAGTTTTATTGATTGTGACAAAATAAGTCAGAAACACAGGGCACACAATTTTAGGAAATACAAAACAATGAACCGAGGAGAAGGGCAGAAAAATTATTAGCTAACACGTAGACAGAGAAAAACTAATCTTTAACAAAAGTTATAAAAGTTTAAAGGAATTACTAGGAAGATACGGAAGACGAAAGAGGGCCAGTCAGAAATGGAGAATGAAAAAGAAACTAATGAGGAAGAAGAACTCTATGAATGTATATTTATTACAAACATTGAGCCACATTCTCCGTGGAGGCCCAGCTCTTTGATTTACTGAAGTGCTAATCTATTGCCCGCTCCTTGACTGACCTAGAAGAGTTAACATATGATTTTCGAAATGTCTTAATCAGAAAAAGAGTACCTGTTTCTAATACTAAATCAGCCCCTTATTGTAATTATAAACCTAATACTGGAAATATTGGAAAAAAGATTCATTGCATTTTGGGGTTCTAAAAAGCTGTTATGATTTGTTCTTTTCTTTTTTCCCCTGATATGGATTCAGCTTAGTTTAACTCTGTTCAATCCGCCCAATTCACTGCAGTGCAACTCACATTTATTGGATATATGTGGTGTGCTAAGTGAAGGATGCCTATGAAGTCTGTCCCTTCCATGCAAGAACAAGAAATCAACCTTCTTCCTTCTTCTCAGCCCCACCTAAAAGTGCTTTATGTCTGTGTCTAAATTTTTTTTAAATTTTTAAAAAATAAAGTGAATTATAGAAAAATTTTTAAAATCACTACATTCTTTGAGATTTCATGAAACTGTCTCTTTCTTCTTGTTTCGCATTTTATTAGCTGACGCCTTCTTTTACCTATTAAGGTATATTATTTGAAATTTGGCTCAGGACGTTTTCTCCTTTAAGGTGTAGTATAGCCCAGTGGTTCACGTGAAGGCTCCTTCAGGGAAGAAGCAAGAAGTGCGGTACTTACAAATTCGTTGAACATTTCTGAGGAGAGGTTGTGGATGTAGTGGGACAGGATGACCGCACGGTCAAACAGGTCTCGAAGGGACACCTGGCAGTTGACAGCCCCACCAGGACAGATGGGCAGGGAGGCCACGCTCTTGCACAGGAGCAGGTTTGACACCAGCAGCAGCAGCAGCAGCAGAAGTGACCCACCTTCAACAAGACAGGAGCCACTCTGAGATGATCTACTCCGCTGAGATTATCAAAAGTAATCATGCAGGGGGAAGCCTTATCTCTCCCCACTGCCCTCAGCTGCATAATTTGGTACTGTAATAGTGGGGGTGGGTGAAGAATCAACACCTTCCATCGTGTAAATTTAGATATATAATTATATTTGCACAGATATATAGTTTGAGAAGTGGGTTACTGCCTGCATTTTTGTATGGCTCCCAGAAGTGCTTCTGTACTTTGCAAACATTTGGAGCTAAAATTAATTCTGAGCCAGGGTGTTCAGGTCATTCTCTTAAGATAGTTTAATGTCCTGGGAGTTTCTACAGATTTTCAGCAGTCATGCTCTTCAGGAGTTTGTAATTTTTTTAACTTGGTGTCTGATATTTACATTTTAGACACTGATATGCCAAGAACAGCACAATTGATCTGTTTGATTTATCTTCATGCCTGATAAGAATAAACACATGATTGCTTGATTGCTAATACTGAGTATGAAGAGAATTCTAACATAAAAACGATGCTGTAGCTTGGATGTGCTAACTTATCATAATAATCCCATGCATTTGCTCAACCCTTTGCCAAAAGCTTAAATTTTTTTTTCTAAATTTGAGCTTCATAATAACCCTGTCAGATAAACTGGACTTTGTAATTATCATCAAATTATATTGATGAAACAGATAGCTTAGGAAGGTTAAGTGATTTTCCCCAAGTCCTATTATTAGCAGGTGAGAAAGGCAGGATGCCAATACTGTGGTCTTTGCACCTCCCCTTGTCACATCACACACACCTGTGGGCTCTCAGTCTGCATCTGTGTAACAGGGACCACATCAGTAGCCTGATGGCTCAGTGTTTGCAGAGGTTGTTGCCATTACTTGTAAAGAACAACACTTTGCCTTTGATTACATGATATCAGAGGACCTAGGAAGCTTGATTTTATCCACTTTTCCTGCTCTAACTGAAACATTCACTTTTCAAATCTTCCACAATGATCAGAGATGGTGTTGTCACCAATTTGCTATCTCAGCAGATGGATAGATACAGACCTGTAACATCACCAATTTACACTTTCAAAAGGAAAGAAACAAGATATAGCTACCAAATTAAAATTAGTTTTTAACTTCAGTGACACTACTCCAAAAGAATATCTGATATAAAGATGTATTTATCAGAAAACTAAGTTCCACAGAACCTTTGATAAATGCAATCAGAAATGTACAAGATAAACTAGGCAATTGCTAAAGATCAATTTGTGAAAAAATGCCTAAACCTAAACACCTAAAAATACCTAAAAAATTATTTAGTGTTGAGAGTAACTAAACCGTTTAGCTGCAAAATAAAAAATATTAATGTTGTGAGATGATTCCTATTGCAGACTTTTAATTTACCAAAAACATGATGCTCCTAAATGTTTATTTTATGCATGTTATAGTCATATCATGTAGCCAAATGGATAGTTTACCTACATGTGTAAATAAAATGTCCTTTGCAGATAGAGAAATAGAAATAGCAGCTCTAGGATATTCATAACAGGATAGATGTTCTTTAACTCTGAGTACATTTATCTGCACATTTATCATATAAGAAATTTTCACAGTCCAAGATGAGACAAAATAGACAAATGTTTTCGTTCTTTCTTTCATAAAACAAATTTTATGGTTGTTACTAATTTATTTTTCTTGCAAATGTCAGCCAAGAAAGTAAAGGTGATTAGTTATTACTAGCCAGCCTGTTTTTCCTTTTGAAATGTCATTTGGCTTGAGCAAAATTGACAAAGCAGGAGACGAGACAATTCTGTTATCATTGTCTATCTTATGGCTTCAGATTGAAAGTTTCATCAGGTTGATTCAAGTTGGTCAATCCACATAAGAGGCCTGGGAACCAAAAAATGTTAGTTTCTGCCTTCTGCAGTTGTGACAAATTGGATCCATAGCCTCTTTTGGTCTTATTCTAGTCCAGAGTTTCTCAATCTCGGTATTATCGGCATTTTGATCTGGATAATTCTGTGTTCTGGGGACTGGCCTGTACATTGTGGGATGTTTAGCAGCATCCCTGACTTCTACCCATTAGATACCAGTAGTAGCACATTCCTCGTGTTTCTCCTGCCTCAACTGAGACAATGCAAAATGTCTCCAGACATTGCTATACATTGCTGGGAGAACTGAGATCCCCCCGTTTGAGAACCACTATTCTGTTCTTTTGAGCCCTTGTTCAATTATTTTCTAGAGCAATGATTAGATGGTGCTTCTAAACTCTGTAAACCAGAAACCTCTTGTTATTAGCTAAAATTTCACATTAATCCCCCCATACGAGTGCTGATAAAGCCAACAACTTGGTGAGTTGTGGCACGTACCTTTTAGTGGCGATCCTTTGCTCCCCATGGTGGTGATCATTGCGGGAAACACGCTTCACCAGAGAAGATCTGGAAGTCCCACAGCTTTCTCTTTCCCAGATACCAGCTTTATAAGCCTTTGACATCTTCATGAATATATTGAATCAGGCATTCTCTTCTCTTTTCCTGGTCCTCTATTTCCGTCATTGAGATTACTCCCATAATTTCAAACATCAAATGGTATTTAATTTCTTATTCATATTCAGGAAGACATACTGGCCAGAAATGAACATTCTAGGAAGGATTTTGATTAATTAGACCAAAAGGAAATGAGAGAAATGATGAAGGTGAGACCTGGAGACTAGTTTGGGTTAAAGGATCTGTAAAACTACAGAAGTCATTTACTTTAAAGTTTGTTTTAGAAGATCTGTAAAACCACAGAAGTGATTTACTTTAAAGTTTACCTTTATTTCTCTCCAATTTCTTTTTTTTTTTTTTATTTCAGAATATCATGGGGGTACAACACTTTGGCCATACACATTGCCCCTGCTCTGCCCGTGTCAGAGCCACAGTCGTGGTCATCCCCCAAACTGTGCTCCCCGCATCCATTCAGTGAGAGGTTTTCCCATCCCCTCCACCCTCCTCCCTCCTGCCCGCCCCCTGATGAATATTATTGCCCTGTGTGATGTAAGTGTTGATCAGTTAGTACCAATTTGATGGTGAGTACCAGTGGTGCTTGTTTTTCCATTCCTGTGACACTTCGCTTCGAAGAATGGGTTCTAGCTCCAACCAGGATAATACCAGATGTGTTAATTCACTATTGTTCCTTATTGCTGAGTAATACTCCATGGTATACATATACCACATTTTATTGATCCACTCGTGTATTGATGGGCACCTTATTTCTGTCCAATTTCTTGAATTTATAGCATTATATTTTACTTTGGTAATAGTCTCATGTATTATCAATTATCAAATATCTTAGTCAAGATTGCTAGGTAAATATTTCCAAATTTACACTATAAATGCCAGGAGATATAGAATAAGGAATGAGAAGGTAAGATTTTCAGTTCCCCATTATATTCTCATTAAATTTCCCTCATTTTTTTCCTGCTTATATACATTCTATTTTGTCCTTTTAAAATTTAATTTAATTTAATTTAATTTTTTTATTTTTAAATTTCAGAGTATTATGGGGGTGCAAACACTTTGGTTACATATATTGCCTATGCACTGCCCAAGTCAGAGCTATAATCATGAGGGGAACCAGAAGGGATGTGAGGGAGCCTAAGGAATGAATCATTTAACAAATGTGTTGGTGCACCCAAATCTAAGACGAACAAGATATAACCTCTGATTTAAGAGAGTTTATTTTGGGAAAGCACTATAGTAGTTTTCAAAGGCAAACACACACATGTACACACACACACACACGCACACTCACGCACATCCTGGTGTACGATGTAATAAGCCGAAATTCTAGCTAATCATTTCCACTCTCCTCAAGGATAGGGGTAGGTAAACTGTTATTAACTTATGATCACTCTATCTTCTCTGACCCTGAGCCACTCTGGGGCTAAGGTGACAAAAATTCATCTTTCATGGGCTCAAAAGTTCCATTCACCTTTTGGAGATTTCCTAGATGAAATGATTATAATGAATAAGAACTAACTTGTTGACGACTTTCTCTAATTTTTAAGTCCATGCATCTAAAGCAGCCTGTGACCTTTAGTTTCAAATTTACTGTCTCTAATAGTAGACTGACGGATGAGGTAATTTAAAAATTAATCTTCCTATGGCATTTACTTTTTCCATAGTTGCTAGTGCCATGTATGTGCTTTAGCAATTATCTGACTAAGTGCTCTTATGGGGACCTAGAAATCTTAACAAAGACTAACGTCACTGAAAAACTATCTTCCTAATTGCCTTAGCTTAAGCAATCCTAGATTTTGAATTATAAACATCAAATATGATGATTCATAGGCCTTATCAATCTAAAAGCTGGGTCAGAATTCCATATACTCATACTAGGTATCCATTTTTTTTCCTGGATGGTGAAAATCTGAATTATTAAGAAAGCAGAGCCAGGTGGTAGAGAAATTAACACTGCCCTACATTCCCCTCCTCTCCCAGAAACTTAAGAGTAAGAAAATCTGCCATAAGAACTGACAATGACAACTTAATCCTAAAATTTAAAAGTGTGGCAACTTTTGCAGATAGCCAGGATAAGAGTAATCTAAGGAAATCTAAGCTGTGTTTATTCAGTGGAGGCCAATCGATTTATTTGACTGCGAAGAGGTACATGTTTCTCTGTAAAATTTATTGTGTGCTTCCTTGCTGCTCTACAGGCTCACATTTCCTGTGAATGGGATATTGCAATATCTAAATAATGCAAAAGGCATATTTTATGCAAAAAGTCATAGTTCTATTTTTTTCTAACTGCTATATATGTCACTTATATGTGCTCTTTTGCAGGCCTTTCTCTTTATCAAACTGTGCCCTTTATTTATAGCAATAAAGAATTTCACTAAGAATTGGACTTGTGTGTTTTTAATTGACAAAAACTTCATTTGTTCACCATTTCTGGTATGAGGGCTTGTGATTAAACTAAGAGCTGATAATGGATTTCTTTCAAGTAGCTGAATAAATAGCTCAAATGATGCTAAAGTCCCCATGCTATTTTTAGTACCTCAAACTAATGAATAAGTTTGCGATCCTTTCTAAAGGACTTCATTCCTAATTAGGAATGAAACTTGTCTTTTCTTTATATTTTCTCTTATCTATATTTAAGTTTGGAGTAAATTTTTTTCTGTCATGTATGATGCAAAAAATATTTAAAATAGCTTCATATAACTTAAAAGTATCTACTACAAGATATGATGGGGGCTATTAAAGGGTGAAAGAAATTAAGAGTTTTTTAAAAATCGTCAGAATAAAGGTATTACAAGGACATTTCAATTCATATTAGCAGCTAATAGTTTTTAATAAAGTGAAATTTGCAAATGATTAAAGGTGTACTGTTCATGGATTTAAAAATTCCAAATAGTCTTTTAAGGCTTGGGCTAAAAAAACAGATAGAATATATGTTGTTTTCAATATAAAATATTAGAAAATGTAAAGGATACATTGGAGAATGGATTAAAGGTACTTTCTGGAATGGCACTGTTTTCAGGATATGCAAAATGTAGTGATTTAATTACACCCTAATATTTCAATCAACTTCATGGATATTGTTAAATTAAATTTGGCTTAAAGCTGCATCCATATGCAGCAAACTGCAACCTAATTTAGTCTGTAAATAAACTGCAACCTAAGTAAGTGTATATTTTTATAAAAAGTAGCTGAGTTTTGGCCAATCATAGCAGCAGAGTGACCTTTCTGCTTCAGCGGTTTTCTTAAACCCCAAGGTGCCTTATGTTTGGGGTAGTGTGTCCTAAACCCCACCAATCTAAAAGAGTTGTTTTCAAAGGGCAGGCAGTTAGGGGGTGATTTTGCCTCCCAGGGGATATTTGCCAATGTCTGAAGA
This sequence comes from Daubentonia madagascariensis, assembly GCA_023783475.1. NCBI lineage: Eukaryota > Metazoa > Chordata > Mammalia > Primates > Daubentoniidae > Daubentonia > Daubentonia madagascariensis. The sequence goes on from JAKFHU010001672.1 coordinate 19,837,125, forward strand.
CATTTTTGCTTGTCATAACTGAAGGTAGGGGTGCTCCTGGCATCTGTTGGGTAGAAGCTAGACACGCTGCTAAACATTCTACGTCATACAGCACAGCCCTCAAAACAAGATATTATATCATCCAAATGTCAGTAGTGCTGCTGTTGAGAAACCCTGGTCTAAAATGAAGTGCCTAAAAACCACATCAATCAAATTATTTAAAATTGCTGGAGTAATAAATTTATTAATAGACAAAAGTGTTAAGTGAGTACTTTGTGATACTGTATATGATCAGCAATGGAGATAAGGCTGTCAGCAATCCTTTTGTATTCAATAACAAGGTCAAAAACATAAAGCATACGTTAGGAAAATTGGAGGAGAAATTAACCAAGACACAAGTGTAGGAGACAATATGTGTGTATGTATTTCAAGCATTCTTTGAAATATGTACAATAAATGATATTATACTTGGCCTTAAAGAAAATGTAACAGTTTTCTAAAAAATAGAACACATAGCAATAAGAATATATAAATGGTTCAGCTTGTTTTGTTTTGTGTTCTACCAATGGTCACCAATGATTATTAATTGCTGAATCTAAATAACTCCTTGAGTTCTCACCTATGTTAAATTTTTTGGGGGGCATTCAACCGGATACTGTCCCTTTTGGCTGTATTATTCAATGTCATGACTTTACTTGTCATGTCCATGAAGATGATCCCCACTCTGTCTTTCCCTAACTTCTCTTCTGAGCTGCCATCTAACTGCTAGACATTTCAACCTATATGTCTTCTGGTACAATATGCTGGATTATTAAAGAAAACCCTTAACAATTCAATTTTTCTCTCGAACAATTATAATAATCCTCCATCACCCACATTTAACATCTCAGACTTGTGTTTATTTTCTTTTCTTTTATCTCCCTTGCATCACATTCAACCAGTTGGTATGTTGCGATTGTTCTCTCTAGCTCCATAAAATTTTCTTCCCTCCTCTCTTCACGTTAGCTTGACCTGGGTATTTAGAATAGTTCCTCTTCCATTTTCTCCTGCCTATGTCCAGCTCAGTTTCAATTTGTTTATCCATCAAAAAGATTGGTCATCCTAGAGGGCAACTTCTGGGAAATCTCTATTTGTCAAAATTGCAGTATTTGAGAGTCAGAGGAACCATGGAGTACATATAACCAAATACCATGTTTTAGAAATGGAGAAAATGTGGCAAACATATTTAATTATTGTAAAAACTGGCACTGGAATTCTAGATCTTTTGCCTGCCACACTGGTAATATTTATTCTTGCCTTCTATGCTCGTCCTAACGTGCTCACTGAACTTCTTATGCAGCTGATGGTAAGTCTGGGTGAGGAGATAAAGATGTGACCTTGAAGGCACATTGAGAAACACGTTATTACTTCAAGGAAAAATACCAAGGTAATTAGATTCCCAAAGAGAGAGGAGAGAGAAATGGAATGTTTTAAAGAATTTGGGGCCTTTAAGGAAACATTGCCATTGTCAAAGAGAATTTGAGTGTGATTCTAAATCATGTTATAAAAATAATAAGTTTGTTAGACTATTTCTTAATGAGTGAAGTAGATAAAGAATGAGAAGCTATTAATTTTTTTTTCTTCTTCAAATTGGTCTTTGATTTATCTGCCATTTTGGTCTCTAAGAATTCTTTCACTAATGTGAGCCTTGCATATGTCATAAAATCTTCATTTAACTTTTTCACTTGTCACTTCTACATCATTAGTGGAACAAAAGTCAAAGAAATTCTTGTAAATTAAAAAAAAGATAAAAGGTTATCTGTCGACCACTTGAAGGAAGCAATACTATTATTACCATTATAGGTGATGTGACATTTGAATGTTCTCTCTTTTACAGGCCATTTGTACTCATACCTTATAAGATTAACTTAATAGATGAGAAATAGGGTATTTCTTCTAGAAAGGGGCATTGATTTCAAAGAGAAGGAAAGAGAATGAATATAAGGTGTAAGTTTCTGGTAATAACTGCATAATAAGAGATAGTCTCTACTTTCAGCTACATCTGAAAATGGAGATAATGTCCATTGGAATAAGTGAAAATCATGGGTACATATTTAAGAACCTTATGAGACTGTTTTCGTGTTTGATTTATAAAAATTTTTCTCATTAAAGTCACATCAACTATATAAGCATACATATTTTATCACTCAAGAATGTGTTTTTAAGATAAGTATGTGAAGTAACTATCTTCTAAACTCTTATCTACATAAATGAAGTTTGACAATGAAATAATTATTCATATGATCCAGTCTAAAGAGAACTTTAATCCCAAATGCCAAGAGAGAAGTTTTAAGTACTCATTACGTTTGCTTGTGTAGGTCCATACCTTATTTTTGTTTAGAACCCTTTACATTTTTATTTATAGGTTAGCAAATTAGACAGTTAAAATCAATCAATCAAATTATTTGGTGGGTTTTGTAAGTCCTAAGCAATTGTTAGTGAGCTCCTCAATAATTTTTACTTTTCAAATTCCTAGATTACCTAAACAATGTTGATTAAAAGAATGAAATCTTTTTTTTTGGTCCTCTGATCAGAATCCTTTAATATGCACACTAATGTGCAGATTTTATCAATGTTACTTGAATATTTTAATTTAAAACATTTTACAAGTCGAACAGAAACTTTTCAAATAATGGCCAGCAAACATATAAAAAATTGCTCAACTTCTCTAATCATCAGGGAAATGCAAACCAAAACCATAATGAGATATCACTTAACTCCAGTGAGATTGGCTTATATCAAAAAGTCCCAAAACAACAAATGTTGGCGGGGATGCAGACAGATAGGAACACTCATACACTCTGGTGGGACTGCAAATTAGTACAACCTCTATGGAAAGTGATATGGAGATACCTCAAAGAACTAAAAGTAGAACTCCTATTTGATCCAGCAATCCCACTACTTGGTATTTACCCAAAGGAAAAAAAGACATTCTATAATAAAGACATCTGCACTCGAATGTTGATAGCAGCATAATTCACAATTGCAAAGATGTGGAAACAACCCAAGTGCCCATCAATACACGAGTGGATTAATAAAATGTGGTATATATATACTATGGAGTATTACTCAGCAATAAAAAACAATGGTGAATTAACACATCTGGTATTATCCTGAATGGAGCTAGAGCCCATTCTTTGAAGCGAAGTTTCACAAGAATTGAAAAACAAGCACTACTGGTACTCACCATCAAATTGGTACTAACGGATCAATACTTATATCACACATGGAAATAATATTCATTGGGGGCGGGCAGGTGGGGGGGTTGGAGGGGATGGGAAGACTCTCACCTAATGGGTGCAGGGCGCACTGTTTGGGGGATGTCCACCATTGTAGCTCTGACTTGGGCAGTGCAGAGGCAACGTACATAACCAAAGTGTTGTACCCCCATAATATTCTGAAAAAAACAAAACTAAAAAGAAAAAATTTTACAAGTCACTTTTACTCACTGTGTGTGTGTGTTGGGCACCAGTAGATAATATATATGTGTTAGGTCTGAATTACTCAGGTAGTTGTCCCAATCTCACTGTGCATCACAAAAATATACTACATGAAAAATATGCTTTAATTCTTCATCAGTGTTTTAAAATTTTTAGAAGATATATCTTTAAAAAAATTACTTGTAGTATTTCCATTATATGAGCTATTTCTAGCAATACAACTCAAAATAAAAATCTTATAAAATGATGCCATTGGAGCTTTTAGTGACTACAGGAAGGTCAGGGATATGAAAGTGAAAATAAGGCAGGTTTGATGGACTTAAAAATTTTATATAGCATGTATGTAAAATAAAAGGTAAAAAACTAAGTTCCAGATAGCATCTTATCACCCAGGCCCGTTTCCACTGATAGCTACTGCTTCAAAGGTTAAATTAAAATGCACACCTGCAGAATATTTGTGTGTTTAAAAAATTCATTAAAAGTGGAATATACCTTCCTGTTTGGCCAATTCCTTAATGAATATATTTGCATTTAATAATAGCATCCCACCTTTAGAGCTTTCCTGCTCATTTTCTCTGCCTCTATCCTAAGCAGCCAGATTTCCAAGGTTAAGACCAAAGGCTTTGTGAAAATGTCACAGATTTGTCCTTGTCAGAAAAAAAAAGAATCTAAATTGTCTTTTCTTGTAATTTACTTCAGTGTCATTTCAAGCACAAGAAACTTTATCATCCCAGACATAAAATAAAAAATATTGTTTTGTAATGTTATGAAAGACTTACTATGTATATTTTCCCTTTGGACAACATTTTAGAAGAGTTCATAAAGATGACATTAAAATTGTTTTACTTTCATTATAACCCCAAATTACAAGTTTATATATTAAGCCTTATCTTTTTAGAAAAGGTTATGTAAAAGTAAATCCTAACATTTTGAATGAAGAAATATGCTTATTCTTCAGAACAAATTGTATGCCACTGTTTGTTAAGGAGTTATATAGACTTATGTACAAATTATTATATAGGGGGAGGAAGTTTTGACTTATATTATTTGTTCCATTTCTGGCTTTCTTGGGCTTTACGTACATGATTATGACAAAATAGTTACTTTGTTACCAAATTTTATGAATATGATTTGTCATGGTTTGTGGAAATTCCTGATTCCTCCACATTTTCTTCTGCTCGTGAAGCACTATAATCCAGCTATGGCTAGCAACTTCCAGTGATATCTAAGCCTGTCAAGGTATTATAAAACCTGATAGGCCAAGTATTTACTCATTTGCAACAACAGCCTCTCTACACAGTACTGATTTGATGATATATTAAATAATGTTTAGAATATTCTTGGCATCTTCAATAAAAAGGACTATAAATAATTGTTCCGATTATGTACTGCTGCATAAAAAACTACACCAAAATTTAGTGGCTTAAAACAACAATGATCAAGTTGTTATTATCTTTCATGGTTTTTGCTTGGGATCTTTCATGAAGATTGCAGCCAAATGGTATCTAGGACTAAAGGCATCTCGAAGGCTTTGGCACACCATAGGTATCTGGTAGTTGATGTCAGCTGTCAGCTGGGAGTTCAGCTGGGCTTGTCCAGCAGAACTCCCTACTCATGGCCTCTCCATATGTTCTGGACTTCCTCACGGCATAGAGGCTGGGTTCCAAGAGCAACTAAGCCAAGAAGATCAGGCATGAACTTTACTGACTTTTATGAACTAGCCTTGGAAGTTACATAGCATCATTTCCTTCATGATCACTGGCATGCCCAGGTTCAAGGGACAAAATAGATCCCATCTCTCACTGAGAGAGGTGTCATCATCACATTCTAAGAAAAGTATGTGGAATGGAACAATCTGTCCTATCCATCTTGAACAACATGATCTGTGATAATCATTGTACTCCAGTGCTAATACTATTATTATTTATTTCTTTAATTAATCTGCAAATGACCTTTGATAGCTACCATCTAATTAATATCTTTATTCAACCAGCAGTACATTTCCTTATATTCTACTTCAGGGGTTGCCAGACAGTGGAAGGTTTTTCTTTTGGCCTAAAAAACTGTTTCTAAAACCATTTCTTATAACCTGGGACACAAGTCTTGCAAAGGAAAGAATTAATTATTTAGTCTTTCTAGATCAGGGATTAGTAAACTTTTCCTTAAAGAGCCAGATAGTATATATTTTAGGCTTTGCTAGCCAAGAGGCAAAATCAAGGATAGCATGTAGGTACTTCTGTAACTACTTAAAACACAACATTTTAAAATGTAAATACTACTTTTGGCTCATGGACTGTACAAAAACATCTGGTTGGCTGCCTTTGGCTTGCAAACTATACTTTGTCAACCTCTGGCTTAGATTATTAGTCAGTGGTACAAATTAAATTTTTTAAAGCCCTTTTGGTTTGGTTTTATGCATGTGCGTAGATGTTGAAAATCTGACTGTGCACCTATAGTGGGCATGGCAAATATTCTGTTAATGCTTTGAATTTTAATTGCAAAGAATCACTGCAGCATGATTTGATGGGCTTTTCATAAAATCTGCCCATCAGTTTGAGTTATAAATCTAGTGTGGAAATGAATCTCTAGATACCCAGAACAGGGGAAAAATGTTGTTCAAAAAATTCAATTTCTTTCTTTTTTATTTTCTCTTTTGGATGGACCTTAGGTACAGAGGTAGGGCTATTAATTCTTTATATCTTGTGATACATTATAATTATTGTAACGTGCAAAGCTACTCCCATTTTTTCTTTCTTTCTACCTATCATCATCTACTCTTATCTCCTTCTGCACTCCCTTTCCTTTCCCCATAAACAACTATTCTCATGTGTTTATATGAATTTGTTTGTGTGTATTCCTCAAAGATGTGTATTGTTTTTGAGTTTACATACATTTTTAATTTACCCAAATGAATTAGAGATCTCAATCTGATCTTTGTCTTGGTTTTCTTCACTCAGTTATTTGTAGAAGATGCATTCATGTTTCCATGTGTACATCTAATTTGCTGTTTCTAACTCCTCTATAATACTTCACTGGGTGCATGCCCATTTTACCTATCTACTCTTCTAGGTTGCGTCTACTCCCCATCCCACTATAAACAATACTGTGATAAATATTTTTGCATGTGCCTTTATGTGAAAGAGTGATAGAAAATTCTCTTAAGACTGGAATTGAAACTGGAGGTCTAGTGACTCTTGTGATGAAATCAGTGCTTTATAGATCCCCTTGAACTGTTATAATTTCTATCATACAACATAGTGATAATAGTGAATATGCCAAAAAAAAGCAATGCAAAAGGATTTCATTAAGAGTGCAATGTCAATTGTTACTGTATTGGAACTAAATTTATTCATTTCTTTAGATTTTATTGAGGTGATAGTCACTGTATTGAAAGTATTTACACATTTGAGTTATTGTGAAATTTTTAGCAGCTGCTTTACAGTTTATAATATATACCCATAATTTTCCCAGGCTAGAAAACATGAATAATGTTCCATTCCCCATGAAATGTAGAAACTTTGCAACCATATAGGTCCATTTACTTCTCCTCATCCTTTATACTGTAGTTGTCATATGGGTTACATGTACATATGTTATGCAACTCACAAAACAATGTTATTGTTTTGCTCTAAATAGGTTGTAGGTATTGTATAGAACGTGAGAGAGAAAATGGTCTTATATATTTACCATTTCTGGTGTTCTCCATTCTTTCCTAGAGGTCTAAGTTTACCTCTGGTATTCTTTCCCATTAGGCTGAAAACCTTCCTTTAGCATTTCTTATATTACAGGTTTACTTATGAAAAAAGTCTCATTTTTAAAAATCTAAAATGTATTTTGTCTTTATTTTTGAGGTATAACTTTGCTAGATATAAAATTCTTAGTTCACATTTTTTTCCTCTTCGATATGTTGAATGTTATTCCAATGTCTTCTGACATCCATAATTTTCATTGGGAAGTCAGTTGTTACCAAGCCATGGTTGCTGTATGTATAATGTATTGTTTTCTTCTTTCTACATTCAGAGATTTTTTTCTATTTTTGGTTTTGAATAGTTTGACTACTATGTTTTTGGACATACTGGTCTTTTAATTTATACTGCTTGAGCTTTATTGAGATTATAGCTATACATTTATTATTTTTCTCCAATTCAATAACTTTTTGTTTATTATTTATTTGAAATTTTTGCCCCACTTTTTCCTCTCTTTTTGTAACTTTTTGTTATTGTCCCACAGGTCCCTGAGGCTCTGTTCATTTTCCTCCAATTTTTTTCTTTGATTGAATTTTTTTCTTTGATTGAATAATTTCTGTTATCCTTTCTTCAAATGTACTGACTCTTTACTTTGGCATTCCCATTCTATTACCAAGCCCTTTCTATGATTTTTTTTTTAAAGTTTGGGTACTGAACTTTTCTGGGATATTCATCTTGTTGTTTTTCATTCTGTTTCTCTGCTCTGCTGAGATTCATAGCTTTTCATTCATTATGAGCATTTTTTTCATACCATTTGATCATAATTATGATAATTGTTTTAAAATTCTTTTCTCTTAGAAACACCTCAGTCTAACATCTCTGATCATCTCAAGATTGAACTATGTTAATTGTCTTTTCTTTTGATAATGAGTAACTGTTTCCTGTTTCCTCATTTGTTAAGTAATTTTGGAATACATTCTTGTCATTATAAATGAAAGGTTGTGTTTGGATTTTGCTAGAGCCTACTGAAGAGCATTGCTATTTGTTTGCTTGGTTTTCATTGCCAATTAACAAGACTCAAACTTTAAACTCCTTTTCTTGGGTGGCAGTTCAAATCTCAGTTCAGTTCTTTAACCCTGTGCTGTGCTGCCTGGAGTCTGCCCCGACACAGAGATCAGCCAGAAATTTGCATAGAGTTTATACCCAGAATTTGAGGCTCCTCCTGCCAGTCTCTTTTCTTTGTCCAACTCTCCTTTCACTTTCCAGTGGCCACCATTGCCCAAAATAACTCTGGGGTTTCTAGCCCAGTTTTCTGCCTCTCAGCAGCATAGCATTATTGCTTCTCTCAGGCTAAAAGCCATACGATGGAGGAAAATCACCCTTGCCATTCCTTTTTGTGAATGTTAACTGTCCTCTAGAAATTCTTTGCTTTTGGTGTCCTCTTCAGTACCTTCAAGGAGGCTTTTGCTTGTTTCTTTTCTTTTCTTTCCCTTTCTCCCTCCTTCCCTCTCCTTCTTCCTTCCTTCTTCCCTCCTTCCCTCCAATGTCCTCCTTCCTTCACTCATTTCTTTCTCTCTCTCCCTTTCTCTCTTTTGCTTTATTCCTCTTTCTGTCTCACTCTCTCTCTTTCTTTCCCCAGAATTCATTATTGTTATCAGCAGAAGGATAGAGTATGGTAGGAAATTGAAGACCCTGTAAATTTTATAATGATAATAAATCCTCCTCTGAAATCCTACAAACCAGAAATGTTTTGATATCCTACATTGAACAATATAAATGTTCCAATAGTTATAGTTCCTGCAGTTATAAGATAAACTGATCTATTTTATATGAAGTGTGTTGCAGTTGGATAAAAAATAATTCCTGATGGTTTTTTCAAAACCATTTACTCATTTTCCTTTTTATAAAAAGGATACCAGAGGAAGGCAAATGTCCTTTTCTATCTGAAGTATTTACTATTCTTGTTTTACATATCCTTATTTTAAAAATATCCCTGAAAAGAGAATTAAAAAAATAAGTCTTCCAAGGCTGCCACAGTCAGGTCGGCTCTAGTTTTCAAGCTGTCATCACATTTTAATAAACCTTGGTATACTTTTGGAAAAAGATGCTGAGAACCTGACTTAAAGCTAGAAGAATAATGTGGCTAGTGACTTTTGTAAATAAGCAGAATTCAAGACTTAAGTGAGCAAGAATTTAGCCTGGGCAAAGACTGATGAATGAAAGGGATTTTATACGAGATCTAAACATGATTGTTTTCCAATTTATTAGAAGGATGGTAATTAAATTAAGGATAAGATATCAGGACTTACCAGGTTTTCTTCACTCTTAGTCAATTGGGAATGGGCATGGTATTTAAGAACAAAATTTTTGTTTATAATTAGGTGATAAAAACAAATGAAATGGCCCTTAACAAGAAGGAATGACTTGGAGGAATATGTGATTATATCTCTTGACATATTAGGAGCTTGTTGTGGCAAGTAAAAAGGCAGGTTAGCTTATACAGCATAGATATGTTTGTGCACATATATTTTTGTGTAGATGTATAAGTGTTGTGCATAAATATAAATATAAATTTATCTTCTTACATAACACTTGGAGTCTTATCTGAATTAGAATTTATATGTGGCACTTAGGATAGCAGAATATCCCAAGTCCTAATGTGATCAATCATTTAATGTTAGATGAGCAAATGCATAATTTTGTTTTGTGAAACTGTTATTTACGAGCAGATTATAGACCTGAATATCTAATATATCGCCAAAGAGGGTGTCAATGGGTTATCCAGACTGTAAACTGAAGACCTCATTAATCACTGGATAAGTGTGCATGATTTTCATAGTTCAATGAGAAAAATAAACTGAAAAATACTGTTGTCTTTGATTCAGTGTAACAGCAAGATTTAATCCCTGCTTGCCTTCACTTGCAGTTGCCATAGTGTACAAGTGTTAAAATTGTGGTAGATCCCAGAAGAAATGTGCAGACATGAGCCTCATTTCTGAGTCTTTGCTATAGGTGTTGGAGCCTCTTCTGTTCTCTGGTCCACTAAGTCCCCTGCTTTCACTCCTGAACATCCTCTGGTTCTTACCATTTGCACCAACCTTTGTACTTTAGCTTGCTTCTTTGCTGCCTCTTGTTCTTTTGATAAGACTAATGAGTGTATTGACAGTTTACTGTGCAGGCTTTTTTGTACTTTGGTTTTCCTCATATTCATTAGTGTAATTGGTCTCAGATCTACCTCTGCTCCTGAATTTCAGTATGTCTGTATACCCTACTCAACTTCTGTTACTCATCTGAATTTTGGCTTTTGGCTTCATCATACTCTTTCTGAACTTAATTTTTCTTCTGGTGCAGTTTCCAGTACACAACCTATGCTTGTTCTTCACTCCTTTCCAGTGGCTGGTTTGTTCTCAGCTTCATAATCAACTTTGATAACTTTGTTGTGTCTTTAGGCCATTCCTCACCTTGATCTTACTGCTGACTCTCTATGATTCCCTTTCCTGCCTCTTGTATTCTGCCTTTGTCTTTCTCTATCCACTATAATTTCCGTGCCATCTGCTTCTATTTTGGTATTAATCTTCACCATATGTCATTATCCTGATGGACCAGAGAATTAAAAGAAATAAAAGTATAACCGTCATGATAAGTACTCCCCAGAATCATATAATCCATTTGCTATCTTCTTTTTCATGATTATATATCCATCTGTATTATTGAGGTCCCCTAGTTTATTATTCCTGACTATTTATTTGGTTCCATTTTGAAATAGAATTTACAGAACAATCAATTGTTAAACTGTTGAAATTACTTTGCTTTTCATATGCCACATTAATAAATATGTGAATATTGGTTATTGTTCACTTTGGGGCTACTCTGGGGCCCCTGTTATAGCTCACTGTGGGGTGATTCCTACTGAGTGAAGGAGGAACAGTGTTGGCTGGTATCACCAAACCAGTGGGTTGAGATGCAAGAAAGCAGTGACAGGCAGACAGTGAAGTCCTTTGCCACTCTGGAAGGAAGTGCTCTCCATGCCTCCTATCTGGAATTTAATTGTCAGACCTATCAAAATTCTTAGTCTTTCTCTGTTCATTATTTGTGACATTAGCTATATAGGTGTTAGTATCTGTCTAGGAAAAAAAGAACTTGCTCTTGGAAGTATCTTCTGAGAGAGCCAGAATGGAGAAGTTGGTAGATGGTTTAAGTACCATTTAAGCTAAAGGTTTTAAGTAGTTAACGGTGGATGAAAGTGGATGAAAAATTCTTCCTTGGAAATCTGCTTTGGTTTAAATAGGACCCCATTTTTTGTCTTTCCGATATCTTTGTAGGTACTATTTCTTCTGGGACAAATCAATAGTGCAGCCTGCATAAAAATGGTCATTGGTATTACTGGGTGGCTGGTCCAGCTATTTGAAAATTCCTTATCATTTCAAATAGCTTGTGTGGAATAAAACCCACTCTCCATCTTATTTGTGTTTTTGAGGAGAACAAAAAGGCTGAGATCGTTGCTGAGAGAGGGGTTTTGTTTCCTAAGCTGAGGGACTTCTCCTGTTAGGACTAGGCAGGTGGTGTATAAGATTTTTCAAGCCACTTGAGCAGCAGTGGAAGTTGTTTGCATGTAGATATGTGCCCCTCACACACACACACACACACACTCACACACAAATCTCACAATAAAGCTATTGCCATGGAACTCAAAGTGAGGATCTCACTTTCCAGTGTACAAGGTGACCAGTTAATTTTTGTTGTTACCCTAATTTTCTTCTTTTCGGAGTAAAATCTGAATGAGAGAAGTGAAAATACCATACCACAAAACCTTGAAATTAGGAGAGAATTTTAATTTTCCCTTCATTCTCTGAAAAAATACATATATAAATAAAAATATGCAGGTATATGCATACACATGTGCAGAAAGTGTAGCTGAGGGATCTCTTAGTAAGGATGACCTTGACTCTGGTCTGCCAGGGCAGTGATTGTGTTTATGACCAATCACTGAAAGGGTGAAAGTTTTGGATTTTTTCCTGGATATTTCAGATTCTAAAGGCTTTGGGGAACTACAAATAAAAACAGATAACCTTGCTCTTGTGTTATTACCATCTCTCTAACACAGTTTTGAGCCCCTTGGGGTGTCTTGTAAACAGAAGTTTCATCTGAAATGGCTGCTGCAAAAGTTTCTATTTATTGTGTAGTGCATATTTTGTTTAAAAAATTATTTTATTGTTTGTCAGCATAATAGATGGGATTTAAAAATAATATTCCACTAGTAGGAAATATATTATTTTTTAATGTGTATGTATACATTAAAATTATAAAGACTTCACATAAGGTTTTTTTTTTTTAAAATAATACTTTGACCATTTTGGAGCTGGCAAACACGATTGGGGTGACCTAATTGCTCTCATTCATTTTGCTTGGTCACAAACTATGAACCACATCAAACAGTGACCATTCTGCCCTTCTACAATTCCTGGGAAGATCAGACCACAGTCTCCTTTAATGATTCATCCACTCCAGTGCTCAGCAAACCAGACTGCTGGAATTTCTTATTATATATACCTTGAAGCTTGAACTCACTCTATGTTTTTTTCCTTGTTTTCTACCACTTGAGAGCCTGCTAACTCTAATAATTCTTTATATACTTGAAGGTCATTGTTAAAAGATATTGGATCTAATTTTTTGAAGGTAAGCAATCTTAAGCATTTTAACATTTCTCATTATCACTCTATCTTGTGTGCATTTCAGTACATGAATTAATAATCAAAATTGAAATTATTATAAAGCTTCATAGTTTACAAGGCACTTGAATATCTGTGCTCTCTTTTATTTGATCCTTCCAAGAACCTCCTTGTGATATACAGGGAGATGATGTGTTCGTAAGCTTAGGTCAGGAAAGAATGAATCTGAGAGGAGGGTGAAGTTATTCTAATGTGAAATGAAGGGTCACACAGAGACAAGATGGATATGAGAGCATAAAGTAGTGCAATGTTTCTCTATTCCAATTGCTAAGCCACATAAGGTAGATGTATCTGCTTAGGATAGTTTCCCTTTTCTGATTCACTCATTTTCATATCAAAATCAAAGCCCCTCATTTTTGTGGACTCTTCTCTGGTTGCAGGGACACTAAATGCCATTGTAATTAAGTCGGGGGACAAATGTATAGCACACTGTGTGTAGACGTGCAAATCTTCATAAATGAAATGAGTCAGTTATCCACATTGTGTCTACAAGTTGCTCTTTGTTCTTCCCTGCTTTCCCTCCAATTCTGTGCACCCTTCCTGCCTGTCCGCTCCCTCTTCCACTGGGCAGACAGTGGAGGGAAAGGAGTTCAAACACATCTGTATATGAAGAGCTGTGGGATAAAGAAACTGGGTCACAAAAAGTTGACGTTACCACCATTTAGGTAGACCTCAGAGAAGTCATTTTCTAGGTTTTTTTTTTTCTGAGCAATGCTGAATATAATTTAAAAGCTGGAAGTTTTGTGTAGAATTTAAAAAAATAAGAATTATTTGCATAGGTCCTTACTGAAGAATGAACAGATAAAATCAGTCCCTGAATGTTTAACTCTTAGAATTTCTCCACACCATCATGAGACATGGTTGAAAAACAGAAGCTCAGGTCGTCTCTCCCCAGTGAGTTGGCCAGCAGGTGACATCATGCTTTGAGCTTGCTGGTGACTGTCTGGTTGTCTCCGGCTCAAGGAGCAAGAAAGTTTAAAAGGCTGTTAGGGTTTTTAGGTCAGATACCCAATAGCAAAAATTTCCTCCACTCCCCAATCCCACAAAGAAAACAACCTCTTTTTGAAATTGGAAACTCTGAAGGAAGATTTATGAAACCCGAAAGCACCATCTGGTGCTTTGGAGTTTGCAGGCCAGTTGCTCTGACAATCCCCCTTTGGAGTTTGGACAGGCCTCGCAGTCTCCCTCTAGAATAGTTTGATTCAGTCTCTGCATTGATACCTAAGAGGCTAGTCTTTTAAACTTATTGGACAGCTTGTAAAAATCAGTAGGATTTAGAATAATATACCTGTTACTTTTAAAGGGCAGCTTTACTGTTTGTTACGTGCTGCATTAAGGAGTCCAGTTTCTGAACTCTGAGTTTCCACTCTGCTTAGCTTCCTTGCAGGAGCACTGTGTAATTTTGGTATTGTTTTGACAGTTGGTGACCTTTGACCCCTCTGAGTAAAATGTTTAGGCTGAGGAAGACTGAAAAGAGCTTTCAGATGGGATATTTCCAACCTCTTTCAAGCTAGAGCAATCTTCCCCTCAGCACAGCAAACCCTTATATAGAAATGGTTTTCAGCCTTTCTACAGTGTTCTGGTGGAACAAATCAGATCAAAGCCTTGCTTAATATGTTTGAAAAATGCACATCCGCATTGCAGAGCAAAAACATGTTATGGAAATCAATAATATCATATTCAGGCAGCCCTAACTTCAAAGTGAATCCTATGTGTGTTCTCAATTTCAAAAGAAAATGGAGAAAATGAGAACAGGGTGCATAAGTTTTCTCTGCTTATTAATTGCCTGCACCTGTGATAATCTTGCACATTTAGGTTACAAGAGTGGCAAACTTTCTTCCACCCCACGCTTTGGAATGCAAATTATTTATATTTTATTGCAGGAGTAGCATTTTAGGGGAGAATATAAAATGAGAAACACAAAGATAATGTAGGTTAACCTTTTAGGTTCTTTTATTCCCAGAAACTTGTTTTGCATTGATAGGTTTCTTTCCCCCATTGTTAGTTACAATATTTGTTAAGGTCCTATTTTATGGCTGTCTGTTACTATCTGAGGTATGGTATGATTACACCTTTAAATTACAAAATCTTTTGGGGGATAGAACTAATTTTTGTAACTTATTGAACCTGCTTTATGATAATATTAGAACATGTATTAATAGTTGTATGTATAACTTTATGCATTTAACTATTTAGTATATAATACCAATACTTACTTGACACCTGTGTCGTGCACACATTCTTATTTGTTGGAAAGTAAATATTAACCACATTTTGATGGAAGGTTGGATAAAATGAATTTTCTAGCCAACTCTTTTTTTTTTTTTTTTCCATTGTGCATCTTTCCTGAAATGTGATGGTGAACTATAATATCGTGGTGTTCATGTTCAGGGTTTAAAACTCAAAAACAGAGGCCCAGAGGTTGAATCTTGAGATCTGATCTATTTCTTAACTTTGCTGTTACCTGTTGGACATCACGTCAAAAATCAGGCAAGGTAATATTGTTCTTCCCAGAGCAATAGCTCTTATTTTGCTTCTCAATATCTGTTGAATTTACTTTTTGCAGCCTTTTTCCAACACAGTATTAACATGTCAAAGTGAATATAAAGAACTGAGATGAAACTGTGTGAATTGTGGGTTTTAAGTGATACTACACATTCATTCATTTAGAATGGGGAGAATCCAGGTTGACCAGACGTGGTACTCTCAGATATTTGTCTAAGTTGATCCTGGAGGTGACTAATCTGTGACTGAATCTTGGTTACCAGAACTGCATTTCATTTCAACTTCAACTTCAAAAATGCATCAAAGATTTTGACCAAGTTCTTTTGAGTTTACTTTTAGATAATTGCCCCAGATGCAGACTAAAATGTGCCTCCCAACTCTTTATAAAATGAAATTTTGACCCTGAAATGGTTCCTTCTCACACTGCTCAGTAACTGGTCAGTGTAAAATGCAGACCAACTCTGGTAGCTTTCTTTCCTATCATTTTGCAACTGGCAGAAAAGAAAAGGTGTATTTAAGCATTGATGAGTAAATATACAGAAGTCAAGACTTTGGGGTCACCTTTCACTCATTCTTTTTGTCCCCATATCCTCTCTGTCACTGGTTCTTTCAGACTTTTCTTCAGAGAGCAGAGATTTCCACTTGTCTCTCATGTCAAGTGCTATAAACATATTTTTGAGTTTTGACAGAAGCAGCAACTTCAGTTTTTCTAACTAGCAGCACCAAATAAACTCTGTCCTGGGGATTACTGCCCTTTAGTCTGCTGAGTGGGTTTGATCAATGACTGCCCTAGTTTTTTAAGAAAGGCACATTTAAAAAAATCACACTGATGGGACTCTCCATTGTAGTTAGGTAGCCCCTCACAATCCTGACTCAGAGAGTTATCTCTGAAATTGTGATATATATATATATACACACACACACACATATACACACCTTTCAAATATATATCCATATACACATAAAACCTATATATAGTTATTTGTGTTAAATACTTTTAATTTTTTATCAAGAAAGGGCAAAAACAAATTCTGCTCAGTCTTTCAAGTTAGCATGTTTGGCCTTTCCTCCCAATCTTATGAATCAAGTTCCAATTAGTGTCAATAAATCCACTGAAAAGGATTTTCTTTTAAAAAGGGAAAGACACTTTATTCCAGAGAACAGTTTGCAAACTGCGGAGACGCAGCCTCAAGCACAAAACAAAGGTACGTTGTGAGAGAACAAAAAGTGGTTTTGTCTTTTATAGAGAAGTTCCTGACCAGGTTCCCACTCTGGTCCACTTATGCAAATGAGGGGAGGGTCACAAATTTGCTTAGTTCTGATTGGTTGATGCTTGTTGAACTCTGATTGGTCGACCCAGGGCACCGTCTGTTGGTTGATTCTGGAGGTGTAAACGGGAACAGACAGCTGTGAAAGTCCCAAAGGTAAGCCAGAGTTGGGGTTTTCCCCAACTTAGGTTGGAGAAATACAGAGCACTTATGTTACATCTAGTCAGTAAACGGCCCCTTGGCTCTATTTTGAATTTAGGTCGGTAGCCACTCAGGATGAATCTTGAAGGATTGGTTCTTTCAGGGTTCACATTTATAAAATCCAAAGTTTGTTGCTATTCCCTTCCTCGTTAAATACTTCATCATGGGATCTTCTTCACGTGCTTTTTGATCACTAAATTTCACCAGAGCAAACCACAGTTTGCTTTAAACCCCATCACAAGAGTTTTCCAGCCTTGACCTCTTGATCATTGGTTTGAGGTTTTTTTACTCACAAGTATAAATGCTCTTCTGCAATATTATGGTAAAAGTCTTGGTCAAGTTGTTTTCAAAGGGGGCGGGTGTATTTTTAGTATTAGGGTGACCCCTGGGTCCTGGGTAAAGTGCAGATTGCAGAAAAAAAAGACATGACCAATTGAGGAACTTTGGCCTTTGGCCTAGAAATGTATCTTGATGGGTCTCTGGCTGAATTTCCACAGAGATCCTTAGCACAGTAAAACTGACAACCATGAGTTTTTCTCAAATGTTTACACTGTAGTTTCTCAACAACATGTGAATACAATTGAAGCATTAGAAATAATCTTGGGATTCTTGAAATTCACAAACATTTGTCTGACCTCAGAAAACCTTGTAAGCAAGAAATTTAGATTTCCTAATTTGGAATAACTGAGTGAAATGAGGCAATGTATGTGAAAGTACGCTGTGACTTGTAGCTTCCGTACGGATGTCTGTCACTGATATTTGCAGTTTGGTAATTTTCTTTTGCTTCCATGAAACAAAGCTCAGGTTAGGTCAGTGTTGTTTGGTTTAGGTATGTGTCAGAGTGAATATAAATTGAATGGGGTTTAGAATAATAACTGACTCCATTCTTGTTTCTGAAAACCAGAGATACATGTTGGTTCTGCCTATGTTGCAGTGCTTTCACCTCTACTTCTGGGGAAAGTGTCTCTTTGTTTTTATTTTAGTAGTCATCAATTTCCCACTCTAGTCCATGTTTCTGGGTGGGGCTGACTCTGTTATCCGACTCCAAGGATGGCCAGCAATCTTAACCTGATCAATCCGAATTCACTGTGGTTAGCTCATGGATGAGCATATGACTGATGCTAGCTTGATCATCTATGGGACTTTTGCTAGAGCGACTGAGAAAAGTAATCTTATAGCTTCCAGTAGTTTTGTTTTTTATCATGTGTGGATAGGCTGCCCGACAATGAAGCCAACATGGAGAAAAGCAAAGCAGAGGGATGGAGAAAAGAGATATTACACATTCCTGATGACAGAGGTCAAGCTCCTGCATCTATCCATGCTCAAAGTCAGTTCCCTTGAACTTCCCAGCTAAGTGACCCAACCAACAGCTCCATCTTTTTGTCTGTTTGTTTGATTAGTTCCAGAGACGTTTCTGTTACTGGCAACTGAGTGTTCTGGTTTATTCCCATTCTCTCGTTCATTGACTGGCTAAATAGCTATGGTCCCTTCGGCTTGCCACCTAACTTTTCTCAGATTTAGTTTTTCCATCTGTAAAATTAAATTATATTATGTAGGGTACAAACAAAAAGCAGACAACACTCTGAAATTAGAATAGTTCAAGGAATGTTTATTTATAAATGTGTGGGAATCAGGGAGTATTAGATAAGCCACTATCACCCTAGGTCCAAAGCAATGAGAGGAAGGGGCATATCTGAACTGGATCAGTCTCGCAGAGGAGAACACCTTGAAGGAGCAGTGACTTGTGTCTGAGACAAACTTTACAGGAAGGAGCCAGGGGAATAAATTTGCTGGCCTCAGTCTCCTTCCTGCCACCTACCTCGTGCCAGGACTTCCCACTAGCTGAACCCAGCAGGAAGGCGGAGGCAAGGGGGCCTGTCCATGTGGTCCATAGAGCTCACCTCGTGGAAGCAGAGACAAGGACAGAGAAGGGAGAGTGTGGGTCTAGAGGGACATAGCAGATAATCTTGAGCTTGGCTTCTCTTTCCAAAATCAAATGGGAATCAATGAAGGAATTGGAATGAGGTGAGTTTGGGATTAATTTGGATTTATGTACATATGTGAGGAAAATCTTAACATTTGTTTTGTTTTCCTTCTTTTTACATTTGACATTTTAATTCATTATGAACACAAATAGTTTGGTTAATGTCATTTTATTGTTTCTAATGACATGGAAAGAAAAGAGTGAACTAATTTACTAGTGAAATTAGATAATGCAGTTCAAATTTTTCTTGAAAGTTTCTTTCTTTTTTCCTTCAAATCCTTATTTTGCTATATCTTAAAAGAAATAATACATTATAGATATAGTTATAGCCTTCTTTAAACCTCTTCTTGTCCTCTCTCTGTCCCCAGAGTTAAACGCCATCCTGAATTTGGTACTCATCATCCCTTGCATATGTGACTGTGTATACATTTTTCATTTTATATCCATAGACATGAATATATGTGGATATTTCCTGGGGCTGCCATAACAAAGTACCACAAATTTGGTGGCTTAAAACAACAGAAATTTATTCTCCCACAGTTCTGGAAGCCAGAAGTCAGAGATCAAGGCATCGGCAAGGCCATGCTCCCTTTGAAGGCTATAATGGAGGATTCTTCCTTAATCTTCCAGTTCCAGGTAGCCCCAAGTGTGCCTTGGCTTATGGCAGCATAACCCCAGTCTCTGCCTCTGTTGTCAGGTAGCATTCTCCCTATGTGTCTCTGCCTTCTCTCTTTTTTTTTTTTTTACTTTCAAAATATTAAGGGGGTACAAATGTGTTAGGTTACATGAATCATTTTTGTAATGCATGAGTCCTGGCTATACGTGTGCCTGTCATACAAATAGTGTTCATAGTACCCATTAGGTTGGTTTATTCCTCTCCCCTCCTCCCCCGTTCCCCCTGGTTTCTTTCCACTGAGTTTTACTTCCCTCTATGCAACTAAAACTCAGTGGGCTTGTTAGTTAGTTCCAGTTTGATAAGGACTACATGTGGTCTTTGTCTTTCCATTCTTGAGATACTTCACTCCAATGGTCTCCAGTTCCATCCAGATTGTTGCAAAAGGTATTAATTCGTCCTGTTTTATGGCTGAGTAGTACTCTACGGTATACGTATACCACATTTTCTTAATCCACTCATGAATAGATGGGCACTTGGGTTGATTCCACATCTTTGCAATTATGAATTGTGTTGCAATAAACATTCATTATCATTTTGATAAAGTGATTTCTTTTCCTTTGGGTAAATAGCCAGTAGTAGGATTGCTGGATAGAATGGTAGGTCTACTTTTAGTTCTTTGAGGAATCTCCATACTGTTTTCCGTAGAGGTTGTAGTGTCATAATTTGCAGTCCCACCAACAGTGTATAAGTGTTCTTTTCTCTCTGCATCCGTGTCAGCATTCATTGTTTTTGTACTTTTTAATAAAAGCCTTTCTAACTGGGGTAAGATGATATTTCATTGTGGTTTTAATTTGCATTTCCCTGATGATTAGTGAGATTAAGCATTTTTTAATTTTCATTGACCAGATGTCTTTCTTCTTTTGAGAAGTTTCTGTTCATGTATTTTGCCCACTTTTTAATAGGGTTGTTTGTTTTTTTTTTCTTGATGATTTGCTTGAGTTCTTTGTAAATTTTGGTTATTAGCCATTTATCAGATGTATAGTTTGCAAGTATTTTCTCCCATTCTGTAGGTTGTCTATGTGCTCTTTTTATTGTTTCCTTAGCTGTGCAGAAGCTTTTTAGTTTAATCAAATCCCATTTATTAATTTTTGTTGTTGCCATGATTGCCATTCAGGTCTTTTTAATAAATTCTTTGGTTAGGTCAATATCTAGAAGAGTTTTTTCCTCTATTTTCCTCTAGAATGCTCATGGTTTCATGCCTTAGATCTAAGTCTTTTATCCATCTTGAATTAATTTTTGTGAGTGGTGAGAGGTAGGGGTGTTGTTTCATTCTTTTGCATGTGACTATCCAATTTTCCCAGCACCATTTATTGAATAGGGATTCTTTTCCCCAGTGTATGTTGTTGTCAAAGATCAGTTAGTTGTAGGTAGATGGTTTTACATCTGCATTCTCTGTTCTGTTTCATTGGTCTATGTCTCTATTTTTGTACCAATACCATGGTGTTTTGGTTACTATAGCCTTGTAGTATAGTTTGAAGTCTGGTAATGTGATGCCTCCAGATTTTCTCTTTTTGCTTATGAGTGCTTTGTCTATTCAGGCTCTTTTCTAGTTCCAGACGAAGCATTGAATTATTTTTTCTAGATCTGTGAAGTATGACTTTGGTAACTTGATGAGGATTGCATTGAATCTGTAAATAACTTTGGGTAGTATGAACATTTTAACAATGTTGATTCTACCTATCCATGAGCATGGTATATTTTTCCATTTGTTTGTATCCTCTGCGATTTCTTTCCTCAGAGTTTCATAGTTCTCCTTGTAAAAATCTTTCACCTCCTTGGTTAAGTATATTCCCAGGTATTTTATTTTATTTGTAGCTATTGTAAATGGTATTGACTCTTTGATTTGACTCTTGGCATGACTGTTCTTAGTATACAGAAATGATACTCATTTATGTACATTGATTTTGTATCCTGAGACTTGGCTGAATTTATTTATTGATTCCAGGAGACTCTTGGTGGAATCTTTAGGTTTTTTAAGATACATATTGTCAGTGAAGAGTGATAGTTTGACTTCCTCTTTCCTGATTTGGATATCCTTAATATTCTTCTCTTGCCTGATTGCCCTGGCTAGGACTTCCAGCACTATGGTGAATAGGAATGGTGACAGTGGGCATCCTTGTCTTGTTCCAGTTCTTAGGGTGAATGCTTTCAACTTTTCCCCATTCAGTATGATGTTGGCTGTGGGTTTGTCATATATGGCTTTTATAATTCTGAGATATATTCCTTCTATGCCTAGTTTGTTGAGGGTTTTTATCATGAAAGGGTGCTGGATTTTATTGAATGCTTTTTCTGCCTCTATTGAGATGATCATATGGTCTTTGTTTTTGCTTTTGTTTATGTGGTGAATCACATTCATCGATTTACATATGTTGAACCATCCTTGCATCCCTGGGATGAAGTCCACTTGGTCCTGGTGGATTATTTTCCTGACGTGCTGTTGAATTTGGTTTGCTAGTATTTTATTGAGGATTTTTGCATCTACATTCATGAGTGATATTGGTCTGTAGTTTTCTTTTTTTGTTGAGTCCTTTCCTGGCTTTGGTATCAAGGTGATACTGGCTTCATAGAATGAGTTGGGGAGGATTCCCTCCTTCTCCATATTATGGAATAATTTCTGTGTTATGGGTACCAGGTCTTCTTTGTAGGTGTGATAGAATTTGGCTGTGAATCCATCTGGTCCACGGCTTTGCTTTTTGGGAGGTTTTTTTATTACTGGCTCGATCTCACTGTTCGTTATTGGTCTGTTCAGAAGTTCTATTTCTTCCTGGTTGAGTCTTGGGAGATTGTGTGTTTCCAGGAACTTATCCATTTCCTCTACATTCTCTAGTCTATGTGTGTAGAGATTTATGTAGTATTCATGGATGATGATTAGTATTTCTGCAGTATCAGTTGTAATATCCCCTTTTTCATTTCTGATTGAGCTTATTGGGGTCCTTTCTGTTCTGTTCTTGGTTAATCTAGCAAGAGGTCTGTCAATTTTTTTTATCTTTTCAAAGAACCAACTTTTTGTTTTGTTGATTCTTTGTATTTTTTTTTTTTTGTTCTCCAATTCATTTAGTTATGCTCTGACCTTCATTATTTCTTTTCTTCTGCTGGCTTTGGGTTTGGTTTGCTTTTCCTTTTCCTTTTCTAGTTCCTTGAGGTGTGACATTAGGTTGTTAATTTGTGATCTTTCTGTCTTTTTGATGTAGGCATTTAATTTTCCCCTGAGGAATGCTTTTTCTTTGTCCCAAAGATTATGATAGCTTGTGTCCCTTTGTCATTCAGCTCAAAAATTTTTTTGATTTCCATCTTAATTTCATTCTTGACCTAATAATCATTCAGCAGCAGGTTGTTTAATTTCCATGACTTTGTGTAGGTTTGAGTGTTTCTCTTGTGTTTGATTTCTAGTTTTATTATGCTGAGGTCTGAGAAGGCACATGGTATGATTTTGATTATTTTGAATTTTTTGAGAACTATTTTGTGGCCTAAGATATGGTCAATCTTGTAGAATGTCCCATATGCTGCTGAGAAGAATGTGTATTCTCTATTTTTTGGGTACAATGTTCTATAAATGTCTTTTAGGTCCATAGAGTTTGGTTTAAGTCCATTATTTCTTTATTTATTTTCTGCTTTGATTATTTATTAAGCTCTGATAGTGGGGTGTTGAGGTGCCCAGCAATTATGATGGTACTATTTACTTCTTTCTTAGCTCTTGTAAGATTTGCTTTATGTATCTGGGAGCTCCTGTCTTGGGCACATATATGTTTAGGATTGTTATGTCTTCTTGTTGGATAGCTCCCTTTACCATTATATGATGACCCTCTTTGTCTTTCTTTACCTTTGTTGGCTTAAAGTCAATTTCATTTGATATGAGAATGGCTACACCTGCTCTCTTTTGATTTGCATTTATATGGAATATTTTTTTTCCATCCTTTCACATTGAATCTGTGTAGGTCCTTGTGCTTTACATGTGTTTCCTAGAGACAGCAGATATTTGGGTTGTGCTTTTTCATCCATTCAGCCAGCCTAAGTCTTTTGAGAGGAGCATTCCGTCCGTTCACATTGATTGATAGCATTGATATGTGGAATGTTGGTCTGTTCATCCTGTTGGGTAATCCCTTATTGCTTTGTTTTACCTCTTGTTCTATTGTTTTACAGGAGTTGTGAGTTTTGGGTTTTTTTTTTAGGTGAATTTACTCCAGTGGCTATCTGTTGTGCTGATTTGTGTATAGTGCTGTTCTGAGTATTTTGTGCAGAGTACGTCTGGTCATGGCAAATTCCCTCAGTCTTTGCTTGTCTGGAAAGGACTTAATTTATCCACCTATTGTGAAACTTAGTTTTGCAGGATACAAAATTCTAGGCTGGCAGTTGTTCAGTTTAAGTCAATTGACGATGGAGCCCCAATCCCTCTGGCTTGTAAGGTTTCTGTTGAGAAGTATGCAATTAGCCTGATAGGTTTTCCTCTGTAGGTTATTTGATGTTTTGTCTTGCTGATTGCAGAATTTTCTCCTTCAGTTTGACTTTGGCTAGGTTGATTACTAGGTGTCTTGGAGATGGCCTATTTGCTATGAATCTTCCTGGTTTTCGATATCCATCCTGTATCTGTATGTCTGAATTTCTGGTGATGCCTGAGAAGTTTTCCTCAATAATTTCCTCAAATAAGTTTCCATGCTTTTTGCTCTTTCTTCTTCACCCTCAGGGATACTATAATTCAATGTTAGTTTGCTTCACATAGTCCCATATCTCTCTCAGTGATTGCTTGGACTTTTTCATACTTTTCTCTGTCTCTTTGAATAACTGGGTTATCTTGACAGCCTTGTCTTCAAGCTCTGAGATTCTTTCTTCTCCTTGGTTTAGCCTGCTGTTAAAGCACTCAACTACATTTTGAAATTCCCTGAATGACTCTTTAAGTTCTATTATATCCTTTCTTATGTTGTCTAGCTCTCTAGTGACTTTTTCATTTTTTTCACTGATTTCTTGAAATAGTTTTTAAGCTTGTTTTTGTTGGTTTTCAACTTTCTCTTAAATTCCAATCATCTTATTTGCCATCCGCATTCTGAATTCCATTTCTGTCATTTTGGCAATTTCCTTGTGGGTGCAGTTGACTGTAGCTCCATTGTATTCTCTTGGGGTCATCAAACTATTTTGCTTTTTTGTGTTGCCAGGGTTCTTTTGCTGGTTTCTTCTCATCTGGTTCCTCTTCTCTTGGCTCTGTGTTAATAAGAATGCAGGGCACCTGTTCTCCTTTCCTGAGGACTTTCTTGAACCAAGTCCAGGTGTGATGGCCGCTCAGTGCTGGAGGGTCCTGAGTGAAGTGTTGGACCTCAGGGATGTTCTGCCAGCCCAGAAGTAGTGGTGGGAACTCAGTAGTGGGGTCTTGGGGTCCAGGCACAACTCTGGAGTCTCAGGGGTGGAGACAGAGGCCCAGCAGGGGTCCTGGAATTACAGGAGCAGAGCCTTGGACTTGGGCACAGCAAGAGCTTCAGAGCTGGCTCTGGGGATTTCAGGGGAAGAGCTGCCCATATGGGGAAGTATTCTACCAGCTTATGCCCAGTCGCACAGGTAGGGGTTTCTCTCAGCAGCCTATATTCCGCATGAGTGGGCTGGAGCTGCTGGTTGGCCAAGGTTCTCCCCCCTCACCTAGAACCCATTGAGGCAGTTGCCCAAGGCTTCCCAAGTGGTGCCTGTGGCATTTGAGGCTCCCCCTCTGTTTGGCTTCCATGCTGGGGAGGAGGTGTCCTCAGCTTCTAGTCACAGGGCTCTACATGGGGGAGCATCTGTTCCCTCCCCATCCTGGCAGGGGTGATTACTGCTGGATGGCTGGGTCCTCACCAGACCTGGCTCCATGCACCAGATCAGTCAGGATGTCATCAGTTGCAGAAGCCTGGGATTGGCAGGCACCAGATCTCTGCTGCACCTGCTCTCTGGTGGAATGTCTCTGCACAGACCCTGAGCAGCTCCCTGATCAGCCCAGTGGTCTGTAGTGGAAGAGGGAGACCCCTAAGAGATCAAGCTGCCTGTAACTTTTGTTTCTGTCCTAATAAACAGTCTCCTTGGGTTGCCTCTATCCTGGTCTCTTTACCTCTTCCCAGCAGTGTGAATTGTATTGGGTCCCCCAGCTTAATCTCCGAGATAGTGGGTGATGCTTGTAAGAATCAGCCACATGCTGTTTTATTGAGTTGGTAGATGCTGTAATGAGCTATAGAGTTGTTCTCCCTGTCAGTGGTTGATGCTTACATGAAACAGCAAACTGTGGAGATATTCTTCTGTGCTCATGGTAAGGTCTAGTCCCTCAGGTGGAGTACTTGAATGCCCCGGGCTTTGGGAGGGGCCCTGTAGCAGAGGGTTGCTTGATCTCCACTTTAGTAGAGGTGGGTGGAGGAGTGAGGTAGAGTAAGATTAGGTTGCGAGAGCCTGGAAGGCTTGGTAAAGCCTCAGCAGGGCTCAGAGGTTGCTTTCCTGGCTGCCAGGGGGAGCTGCTGGGAGGAAAGTCAGGGCAGGCTTTCCAGACTGAGAGGGCTGTTTGTTGGGGAGGGGCCTGAATGCTTGGTTGCTATTTCATCTTGGGCTGGGATTTTCCCCACCAGATGACCCACCCTAATCCAACAGCCTGGTTTTCCTGCAGATGGCATGGGCTCCCTCACAGATCACCATGTTTCAGACCCTCACAGTATTGTCCTGTCAGTTTTGTCCGTGTGGGCTCCCTCACCACCTGAGTCCAGCTCCCAAACCTCCCCTCTGTGTCCCCCAGCAACTCACATGGGTCTGGGGGGCATGGGATCTGGCCTGTGGGTCTGACCCAGTGGCATGCATCTCCATGATATGCTGGGAGGCAGGGAGCTCCCAGAATGGGCACCCCAGGTCCCCTGCAGGTTCTCAAGTGGAAAGGCATGGGCCCTAGTCTCTGTGCCAACTCCAGACTGCAGGATGTGCCAGCTGGGGAGAGGCGGCCATGTGCCAAATTCTCAGTTCAAACAGCAACCCTGGCTGCAATGGGTAGGGGAGGGGCAGAGAGAGATAAAAGTCTGAATGGAAGAGAGTTGGCTGTCTGGCTTCTCGGGTCACTCTCCTTGGAGGAGAACCCTACACAGAATTCTGTGTTCTGGGATCACACACGTTCTACCCACTATTCTGTGTTTGCTGCACTACTTGGGCTCATGGGGGTGGAAAAGCTTCCAAGAAACTTGCTAGTTTGCTGGAAGGACTGTGGGAGAGAGAAAGGGATCCCCCCTTACCCCTTCACTGGGCCCCGAGCCTCTCTGGGTTTGATCCTCGCCAATATCTTTTTTCCTTTGTCTTCTTCCTTCTCTCCTTCGCAGTTTTCCTCCATGAGGTCCCTGGCATGTTCTGGCACTTCTTTCTATGATCTACACCTGAGCTGTGTTTCCTCTCCCCTCTCCTTTATCTGAAACCCTTCCTTCCCTCCGGGACTGTCTGGCAAGCGATGTTTCTAGTCAGCCATCTTGCCCCACCTCCAAAAGTTTCTTTCGATAACTAGAATGGTACTTTATCTGAGTGTCAATTTTTAAAATGGAGAAAAAAAAGCTTCTCTTTATATACAGTGGAGTTACATGCCTTTACTTGCTCAACTACATGTGCTTAAAAAAAACACACAAAAAACAGATTTTTTTTTATTATTACAATATTAGCTGTTAAATGTAGGCCTGGTATTTCATCTCGTTTCTCAGCTGAAGAATCAGCAATTTGTTTCAATGCTGGAAGAAAAGCTGACTGTGTAAGGCTTATTGCAAGACAGTACAATATGTACCAAATCATGGATACTGTTCTTCATGGGTGATTTAAGGTATGTTCAAATGTAACTTTGACTCTATGCAATTTTTTTCCCCCACTGACTTAATTGGTGAGTAAGATGTGTCTCTACTGCATGGCACAATAGAACACTCAGGGAGAAAATAATACTTTTGTATAATGCTATTATGGTTTTATTAATTTAGAAAATGCCTCCTTAATTCCTGTTCTTTTATCAGAACTGTGTCCTTTAGATTTGAAGTATAAAATGTATGCATGTTAACCTGTAGTGTGGAAAGGCCACCTCCTCCTTTTTTGTAGTGATGGTCTGTGTCTGTCGTAAAATAAGCAGGTCAGATTCCTCCTGTCCTGCACTGCTACCCTTCTCCTGTACCCTGCTCTCTAGGAAGGTCAATATACGGCCAATGGCAGAGATGCCCAGTCAATATGCATGTCCCTTGCACACGGGCCTGCATTTCTGCAGCCCCCCAGAACTCTGTTTTGGTCACTCTGGGTTGCAAAATGTACAGTGTCTTAAGATTTTATTCAGTCCCAAAGGGTCCACAAGGGTTCAGCCCACAGCAGTAAAAAGAAACTTCATTGGAAAAGAATGCAAACTTATGGTCTTCATTGTCCTCACAAAATTAATTAGAAATCTTACCAAACTGATTGAGGTATAGGTATTTTTTCAAATAATAGTTTTTATTGGTTCTTCAAAGAATACCTGCGACATATAAAGGTAGACAATTCATCATCTAGAGGACTTGCTGTGGGCTATTTCTACCTAGCGACAGAACAATGTGACATTTGCCACACTTATTCCCATTTGCATTGGTGCACTGCAATCCTTATACACAATGGAAGAGTTTGAAGATAATGGAATTTGACCCAGGGGGGAAAAAATCCTTCTTGCATCACTTGTGAGAAGCATGAAGTTTGCATTTTTTGAGTTTCTATTCCTGTAGGAGATATTGAATGCACACGTCACATTTACATTTCTACTCACACAACAATATAGGGTAGGGTTAATATCCTAATTTTGCAGCGGAGAATCTCTCTTTCTCTTGTTTTTCTTGCCCCCCAATATATAAACTGTTATGAATATTGATGGTTCTTTTTCCTAAATCTCTCACTCATTTTTCCACTTCTTTCCTGACCCTCTGCCACAAATGCATCCCTCCCTTGCCTGGATACTCAAGAGTTCACTAATTAATGTCTCCATTTTCACTTTTGCATCCAATACATGCTCTGTTCTGTACCTAGACTAAACTTCAAAAATACAAATCCAACTGTGTCTCCACTCCTTAAACCCTTGGATGGTTTCCCCTTGTGCTTAGATTAACGTCCAAGTTCCTTTAACATGGTTCATGGGTCTCTCCTAGATTTGCCCTGGGCTGCGGCTTCAGCCTCTCTCGTGCTGCTGTCCTCACCTTTGTCTTCCAGTGCAGTGCAGCGACATAGACTCCATCTGTTCCTCGATCCTGCATTGTCTCGTCCTCTCTTAATTTCCCTTTGCCTAGAATGCTTTTTCCTATAATTCCCTTAGCTTTCTCCCACTTATCCCTTAGGTTTCAACTTACATGGAAGTTCCTTGGACAGCCACTCCTAACCCTTCAGACTAGGTTCCCTTGTTTTAGGTCCTACACAGCCCATACTACTTCCCCTTCTAAGATACTCCTTTTGATTGCAATTACTTGTTTAAATATCTGCCTTTTCCTCTTGAATATAATCTTCATGGAATCAGTGACCTTACCTATTTTGTTGTCAAGGTATTTTCATCTTGTAATACAGAACATGGCACAGAGGAAGCATTCAACAAACATTTGTTGAATAAGTAAAGATTTTTTAAGGAAACAAATACACTGACAGGTTAAATCACCTGTCCAAAAACACACAAGTTACAAGTGGCAGCACCTGGATTAGAACCCAAGTGTGTTTGACAAGGTACATAACTCAACATTACCTCCATTTTACTACTGCCCACCGAAGGGCCTTATGTGACCAGGAAAGTTCATTTACATTGTTTTCTTATTTTTTTCCCTTAGGAAAAGTATTTGGGGTTCAGTTTTAAACAGTGAAAGTCAAACATTTCCGTGGGTTAATGTAGCTTTTGCTGACACTGTAAGAAAAAGTGACACATTGGCATTGGTTGTACTCTAAGCTCTTTGCAATAATAAAACATATATTTTAAAATAGAATTTTGAAAAATATAGTTGACTGCTTACTGAGAAATCTGCACGTTCTGGAAAAGTCATATAATCTAAAACCCTCCTCTGAAAATTATCATAGACTACTTTTAATTTTTATCTGAAATCGTATGTTAAGATTTCAAATAGTTTTTTATCATCTAATCTTTCTTAAGGAAAGCTTTCCTTAAGAAAGCTTGCTTTTAAATCACACTATTTCTTGGCTATTTACTTTTGCTATGTGATACCAATAAAAGAAAGGTAAGTTCCTGCCATATAACTATGTTTGTTTATATTAATAATGAAAAGAGGAGGAATTAATTTGTTGGCAAGCATTTGGGATGTGGAAGGTGAATCTGGTTTATGCTTGTCGGCAGTTAGTTAATTTGTGAAGTTTATTAATTCTCAGTCCAAACAGCAGTGAGTAATAGAAGTGCAAATGTTGGCCCTGGCTTTGATTAGTTTATTTCTACTGATATTTATAAACATCTCATTAATTGTTAGCAATTTCCAAAGATTACAGATTGTCTGCAACCAAAGACAGTGAGGGATGTAGAAACATCCCTTATTTATTTCTATTTTCAGACCTTATTTCTTTTTCAGGCATTTCTAATGCGATCAGAATGACTGAAGGCATAGAAACAAATATCTATGGCTGGCTAGTGGTGGTGGTGGTGGTGGGGGTAGGCATTTAATTTTGTTTTAATTTTGAACTCAGGAGTAATTGATGTTTGGTGTGAGCTGCCTGGCAGTTACCTGCCTTCAACAGGTGCCAGTTCAACTCTGAATTGAGGGAATTTATGGGACAGAGAATCTGGAATCCAATGAACCTGGTTTTCTTACTAGTGAAGGTTTGACAAACAAGTAGTTAAGGAGAGATTTGCTTTCCAATACAACTTGAATACTAGTTAAATTTATCTTTTTTTCTAGTTGTCTTGTTACCTGCATACATTTTGTAACTTTCCATGGACATTCCCATGATTTCCAAATTAATTTAGGTGCCTGTAATGTAACATTTGTGGTGTCTATTGTGTAATAGTAACAGTGACAATCTTTGAAGATTTGTTTGTTTGTTGTTTGAGAGTTAAGAATGTTCAGTTCAACCATGCCCCTCCCCTTTGTTTGCTTATGCACTGACCAGTTAGGGTGGAATTAAGTTTGTAAACATACATGAGCTTAGAGCTGTCTTCAATCTCTCCCTGTCCTGTGATTTGCCATTACTTAGTCAATGACTGCAGAAGCAGGCATTTGGGAAACTACAACAATGGTTTAAATGACTCGTAAATGTAGAATGAAATTCTCTATTGTAGTTCACCTGAAAGATGAACTTGATTTTGAGTATTAGCAATGGAATATTGAACTGTTATCTATGAGGTACTATAAAGCAAAATGACTTTGAAACATGTTTCTTTTGCTGATTTATGTCTTTTGCAATTTTAGAACTAAAATGAATATTCCCTAAAGGGGAAAAACACTGGAAGTGACATTTTCACTAAGAATGCAAGAGTTACTGTTTGTTTTCAAATAAATAGAAAGGCTGCATGTGATGCTCTTTACAGAGACTCTTGGTATGTTTCACAAGCAAGGTCTCAAAACATGAAACTATTTTTAAGTGAAGCAAAGTGACAGTTCTAAGTAGTGCATCCCACTTGTCTGGAACGAACTACAAACTGTGTATTTTTTACAAGGAGATTCTCAATGTTCTTCATTTGTTTGGTGGAAAAATGAATCTACTCATAACAACATCAGGTAAGTGTTACCTGCAATGGACATCTTTGCTTTTGAACCAGATCTGTCACTTGTGCAAATTTGATAAGAAGGCAGAACATCAAGGTGTGTGAGTTGACAGGGAAAAAAGGTAATTAGAGAAATAAAGTCATTTGTTTCTCATCTTTTATTACAGCCACTATAGACTACTTCTCCTGTGGATTTAAAAATGAGGGGTTTGCATGCTACTATGTCTTCAACAACACCTTATTGCTTATTACCACCATTTAGACACAGAAGATATAAAAATCATGGGCTGAAGCGTCAAGTAAAGTCACCACTAGATTCCCGATCATTATTTAGACACTAATTAGATAGCATACTTACTGCCATAACTCTGCAAATGCCTCATGCGTTGCAAATTTATTCTGAATCCAAAGTGGATGTTTTATGAATGAGTCATTTATTCCTGTCTAAAGTCTTTTGGGTGACAGATCAGAGAAGGCTTTATATAGGTGAATCACAAGTAGTGCTCTTACCAAATCATAAAGCTTAGCTTACATTTAATTATTTACAATTGGACAGTGCCTTGAGCTTTCCCAAACTATACTACTATATCTTAATTGGTAAAAGGCAAAATGAAATTGGGATACCTGAGGCCAGTCTTTGGATGACTTAATTAGTGCAAACATAGCAGACTGTGGCCAGGAATCATCTTACATTGAAGACATTTTTGGCGTCATTCATGCTATAATATATTAACTAATTTATTCAAACTTAAATATTTAAATATAGAGTGTGACCCTCTCTTCTTGATACAGTATTGGAAGTGTTTATCCCATAAGATACAAATAAGGAGGAATCATATTTTCTACCTTAGGCTCTCTAGTGTCCTTGGAAAAATAGGGCATACGATGAGAAAAAACTTCATAGAATATCTTCCTAGTGATTACAGATGATTTTAGATTTGAAAGAGACTTTCTGTCCTTTCAGCTCAAGGTCTTTCACAATGTGTTTTGTAGAACAGTAACACACAGTAAACATTCATGTAAGCGATTCCCCACTTAATAAACTCTCCAACGGTAGGGATGCTCTCTGTTCCCCTCTAGTGCATATATCCTGATGCCCACCACTTGCTGAATAGTCACTCGTGGGGGCCACACTATAGCTTGTCCATCACAGCTTCCTTCAGGTGAGCCAATGCTCACTAAGAAACAGCTTTGTTTGTCTTCATACTGGTTTGCACCCATGGTACTTGCTATTGTAATTATATACTGTAATGAAATGCCATGTAAATCAATGACATGTGAGTGTGATAAGAGAACTGTTTCAATAAGAACTAAAATTGAATCCTTTAGTAAGACCCTTGAGTCTAAAAATATTATTATTGAATTAAGAATGAGTTATCAACTATAAACAATTAAAAAAATCAAAACATTGAAGTCTGTACTCAGATTTCTTTTCCAGTGTCTTTATATTACTTTAACGAAAAGAAACTGAATCTAGAAATCACAGATGATGTGTAATAAGTGTGATCTGTGTAAAAAAAAGAAAAAGAGAGAAAAGAATGTTGGATACTCTACTCACTGTACAAATTCAAAGTAGAGGTCATGGCCACATAGGATGGGAAGCAGTTTTTTTATATTTGGTAGTTAGCGCTATTACCTTTGCTGAGCAGAGAACTACTGGTGCTGATTTCTTTGGTTAACAAAGAAACTACTGGTGCTGATAACTTTGGTTAAGAGGGATTCTGCCATTGACTGTAGCTTCCTCTGGGATAGTCACAATGTATATATATGTGTATAGTTAAACTTCTGATAACTTCTGTTGCAAAGAAACTCAATTAAATTTATTTGACTCAGTGTTTCACAGACTTTTTGTACTTCATAACTCTTTTCTGGTTCACATTTTGGGGAACTGTAATTCCAAAGTAAAATATTCAATTCTCTACTATTCTGTACTATTTGTGAAGTATCAGTAGTATTAAAAACTATTCTGTGCCCTGTGGGGAAGACAAAGATGATTCAGACATAACCTTAACTCCCAGGAGTTTACTATCTAGTGTGAGAAAAACACACATACATAATTAAGTATAATATACCAAGGCAGATATAAGTATGGTAAGATAGATACAAAAATCCTAATTTTACATGTGAAGAAACTGGGACACAGAGAACTTTAAATATCTTACTTAAAGTTGGGCAGCATATCATGAACTAGAAGCCTGGCACATCTGACTCTTACTTTAATATTCTTTTCAGTTTAACATAAAGTAACATAGTATAAAATATATCCATAGAGTCTGAGAAATATAAAGCAAACTTCCATAGTTTTCAGCTATATTGGTTATTTTTAACTGAATTGAATTATAAAAATAAATTTGTCACTGACTTGGGTTCCCAATTTTGTTTCCTGGAATATGGAATAATATATATAAGAAGCAATGTGTACCATTTTTTAGTATAGTTCATTTTAGGTACTTTATTTTTTAGTATTATTCTTCAATAAACCATTCAAACTTCCCTCGCCCCCACTATATTAGTATAAATTTTTTTTCCCCTGGAAAGATAGCCAGTATGTATTGGGTTCTCATGAAATATACAGAATGCTATCTGTGACTAAGACAAATAAACCTCATCTTCCATACTATAATATCAAAGAATTGCAAAAGTGGGTTTTTATTGAAAAAACATATTCCTTGTTAGAGACAGAAGAAGAATGAGTTAAAAAAAATAAAAACACCTAAACCTAACAGCTAAAAAATGCCCTAAAATATTATTTGCAGTGGATAATGTTATCATTTCTTTTTAAACATTCAATATAGATGTTTAAAGGACAGATTATAATGCACATGTAAAATTAATATTTCAAGTTTATAAAATCGGAGGATACAAAGTCCCTTTGAAGTTTTGAAATGGTACACTTGAATTTTTCATTATTTCACCACTTTCTCTTTTAGCCCTTTTTTCTATTTATCTGACAATGCTTCTTTATCTTGCAGATCTGTTTGGTTTTAAAATATAATGCCAGGAGGGCCTTAAGCATATCTCCTTATTTCCTGGAAGTGAAGTCTGAGAAATGCCTAAACAAGTGAGCAGTTTTAGAATTAGTAGGAATGGCAAGTCAAAAGCGTGGAGAGATGAGTAAGCTTGTCCAGAGAGCAGCTGAAAGTTGAATGGTCCTAGAGTCCATTTTGCCTGGAGCATGGGGTATGTGTTGGGGTGGGCAAAATAATTTAGGGTTAGATCGTGAAGAGACTTATGTGACATGGATTGTTTCTTCAAGGGATGGTAAATTTTGAAGGAGGTTTGAAGTTAGAGAAATTTTTAGGAGAAATATGAACGCAGCATTTTTCCCCCTAATGTATCTGAAAGACAAGCACAGTCTAACATAGTTACAGATTATGAATTTTTTTGATGATAAAACAGACATCTAAACTATCATTGCTTTAAGTATAACTACTGTGCCTGCTAAAAAATAAGAAGGAAGAAAACTGTGTATAGTTTTTCTTGCATTTTAATTGTTCACTTGAAAGGTGAAGCAGTTGCTTTAAGTGGTATGTTTTTAGGATTATTTCCCTGAAGCAGGTTTCTGGCCCCTTGGACAATCCTCTCACTCCCAAAGATCTTCACTGCTTTCCCTTTAAGAGAGCTCAAGAGAGTATTGAGTGTTGAGAAGCTTGAGAAAAGGTAGGTTTAAAACAAGTTCTTAAGCAGGTTGAAAGCATAGTGCAACCTGGAGAAAGGCAAACCAAGGGACAGAAGCCAGGATGCTCTGGTGCAGGCTGAGCATGGAGGCTCATGAAGTGGGTAGGTTCAAAAGATGTTTTGGTAGAATTGGCAGATTTGGATGATTTTGAAGGAGAGGAAGAAAAACGGAGTCCAGTTTGTGATTTGGGCAAAAATCTGTACTATGAGAGGGGAACACTAGACAGATCAGAGAGAAGTGAGATAAAGTGTCCTGGAAGTACTTGGGTTTCTGTTTCCAGACCAGAGTCTGAAGCATTTCAAAGGTAGGTCTCCATACATATCAAAATTAAGGGTTCAGCAAGGGCTATGATTCCTGCTTCCTGCCAATGCTGCCCAATGTAACTTTTAGTGTAGATGTAAATAAATGAGTGAATGTTCACTCTTCCATTCTGATTTGGCCAGGGTAAAACAACCCCAGAGAATACTTGTGCTTTTTGGTAATGTCTTTGATCATTTATTGGTACTTACTGCTTTGGTAGCCCAACACTGCTAAGTTACTCTTTTAATATATGTAGTGTTATATAAGAGAAGATGTGGTACCCAATAGGTATATTCAAGCCCATGTAATAACAAGCTGATATATTGCATTTTTACCAAAGGAGGAAATTGTGCATCTAATTCTGCCTTTACTGTACAGGAAAATGGCTGTGCCTTACTGTAAGAAATGTTTGTTTGAAGGAGGTTGAAGACATATATATGGATACATAGTTGGTTGTGAGTGATATAAAAAATAAAGTTACTAAATATCCATTGTATCTTCTACTAGAAATTTGACTTTCATTGTAAATTGGACAATGTTATTATATATTATTATTGAAATGAAATGACACATGTAAAATGAATGAGTTACATTTTTATAAGGTAGGACCACTTTGTGGGCAATGTATTTGTAACAGTATTTTATTATGTGTTTCCTGATGTGAGGGAAATATAAATTGTGATGTAGTACTCTGAAGTGATTCAGATTTTGGCAGGATAAATGAAATGGAATTTTTGATTGAGATGAATACATTAAATTGCCTTGTTTAACGTTTGATTTTGCTTTACATGTAGACTTCATAATAGAGTTTCGATTATATAAAGGGAATTTATTCCATAAACTAGAGTTAGAAAATCATTTTAAATATTTAATGATTTAATTAAGTTTTATTAGTGTGATGCTCTTCACTTTGCCAATTAAAAATTGACAAAGGTCCTCATCTGTTTTTTCCATTTTTGGACAGTATTTGGTTAGATTTGTTTGTCTCATGTTTTTATAAACAATCACAAATACTCATTTTTTAAAACAAATCTTTTTTCCACATCTACTAAGATTGCCAAGAAAAATAAAATAAAATAAATTGTGAAACATTAAAATCAACAGGTTTTATTCATTGCATTACTCTTTTGATTCAAAAGCTGATATTTTATGATTGTGTCTCTCCAGAACTTTGGTTAGGTTTACTGCAGTTTTCTCTCTATAGTAATGGTCTTTGCCAGAGGACTGAAACTATTTCATGTCCTAGCACTCAGGGCAGGTACAGATGATACTTTCTATTGCACTGGACCTTGGGGCTAGGGAGGAAGTGAAGCAAAATGAAGAGTCAAGCCAACAGAGGGGAAGAATGGAGAGTGAATTCCATGAATTACACCATTGTCAGCAGTGTGCTCACTGGGAGGAGTTTGTGGGAAGTGAAGGAACCTCAGGTTTATGCTTCAGGATTATATAGGTACTACCAGTGTGTTGGTTATGGAAATACCATAGGAAGCAGAGACAGACTTTGGCCATATTTGTTACTGTGGTGATTCATATCCATTTTTCCTATATTCTCATATTATTCATTGATATAAGAATCTATGTCCATGTAGCTCTGGATAATTTGAGAAATTTTACTGATAAAATGAGGGAAGAGGAAGAGAGTGTAGGTTATTATATTTATCCAACAGGCAGCAGTTGACCCTGAGTAGCAAAAAAATATGATTCTCTAAACTTTCCTGATGAACTCTTTGCCCTATGTCCAATGTCAAACAACAGTAAAAGTTACATTTCTGTGATAATTAGTGACATTGAGCATTTTTTCATCTGTTTATAGGCCATTAGTTTATCTTCTTTTGAAAAGTTTCTGTTCATGTCTTTGGCCCACTTTTTAATGGTGGTGTTTGATTTTTTTTCTTGCTGATTTGCTTGAGTTCTTTGTAGATTCTGGTTATTAGCCCTTCATCAGATGTATAGCATGTGAGTATTTTCTCCCATTCTGTATGTTGTCTATTTGCTTTGTTGATTGTTTTGTGACTGTGCAGAAGCTTTTTAATTTAATCAAGTCTCATTTATTTATTTTTGTTGCTGTGATTGCCCTTGGGGTCTTCTTCATAAATTCTTTGCCTAAGCCGATATCTAGAAGAGTTTTTCCAACATTTTCTTCTAGGATTCTTATGGTTTTATCTCTTGGATTTAAGTCTGTGATCTATCTTGCGTTAATTTTTGTGAGTGGTGAGAGATATGGATCCTGTTTCAATCTTCTACACACGGCTATCCAATTTTCCCAGCACCATTTATTGAATAGGGCTTCTTTCCCCCAGTGTATATTGCTGTCTACTTTGTCAAAGATCAGATGGCAATGTGGGGATGGTTTTATATCTGGGTTCTCTGTTCTTTCCACTTAAATCATTTTCTTCCCTCTTTCTTTATCTAATCTCTACAACTATCTACCTATTTTTCTATCTATCTACCAGTAATCATTACTTTGCAGAAGTGTGTGATTATAAAATTGGCCTTTCAAACTGAAATTGCACAAAGCAATGTCAGTTATCAATGGGAAAAATTATGATTCTTCCATGACCTTTAAAATTTTTTGTCAAAACATTAAAAATTCTCTTCCAGCCATAAATGTGTAGGAAGATTTTAAAAAAGCAGTAAAACAATTATTTGTTTAGTACATTATTTTTAAAAACAGAAATGTTAATAATTAAAATGTCTTATTTCTTTGTAAAAACTTATCAAGAGTGGTTTGAACCATGCTTGCCTTCTTCTTTTCATAAAACTTATGATATGGAGTGACTATCTTTTCTATGCCTTGGCAATTTGCCATACTTTTTTTAAAAAGTTGGATCAGCTTCCAACATTTTATCTTTTATGTTTACAATGTCATGAATTATCCCTGAAAGTTCTTTTAATGTGAAATTTTTTGCTGACATCACTTCCTTGCGGATATCTTCATCCTTTTCATCACAAACACTTTCCTCATTTTTGCTGCTAAATTCTTTTTCACTAAGTTTTTATGGCTACATGTCTAGAGTCTCTGGAATGGCAGCAGGATCCACACTCCCCTGGTTAGCTATTTATGAAATGTTCTAATTTTACTTCCAGTGTCAATATTTTTCATTTCTTTGCTGTACTTTCATCTTTGTTGGCCAATTCTCTCATTTGATTATCTGTTTTTGTAGAATGTCATGTGGAATTATCACTGGGAGACAAGGGGGCAACATAACTCCATGCCTTTCTATCTGCATGTGCTGAGTAACTATGGACAGTGACCAATCACTGACAGACTCTGAAGGAAGTGACATGACTGGTCACTAAACATGATGACTGGATATGCTTTACATAGTGATTTGTGGAATGAAGAGCTAGCAGAAAAGATTGACCTTCAAGGATTCCTCCCAGTTCATGTATTGTAGTCACTGGAATTTGAACCATATTGCTGGAGACTGGTGTTATTTAACTACATGGTAACGGAGATTTTTGTATATGGGAATCATGCAAACAAGGACTAGCTGCGTGTGTGTGTGTTCTCTTGATGGAATCTTTTTCTCTGTGGCCATCAGTTTGTTTCCCATTCTCTGCTATCATTACTACTGCTATATCCCATATAAAATCAACCCTCTGAAGTCCTTTATTTACTCTCATACAATGTGTCTATGACATAAACTGGAGCAAGTTTGAAGAAAATAAGCACCAGCATTGAGTGAAAATCATAAAACATTCAGCTTTGGAAATTGGATGTTACACTGAATTATAGAAGGCCATAGAACACTGCAGTCTGTGAGAAGGGCTACACCCAGGTGAACCTATAGATTTATTGATGTAATACCATTCTAACTTAAGAGTAAAATATTCATTACTTTAGATAAAAAGGGTGACTTGAAACTAGTTAATTACTGGGTTTGGAAAAGAGCAGTGCTGATATTTATAAATCAATTAGTTGTGACTCTGGTGTGCCTACAAAACAAATAAAAACTATTTTAAACCACGATTCAGTAGTTAAGCTTTTTCCTTGGATTATCTGTAGTGGAATCTAGATCAGTGCTTTTTAAACTTTAAATGCTGTACGTCTGATAAAGGGCTGATAACTAAAATCTATATAGAACTCAGGAAAATTGGCAAGAAAAAAATCAAACAACCTCATTAAAAAGTGGGCAAAGGACATGAACAGAAACTTTTCAAAAGAAGATAGACTAATGGCCAAAAAACATATGAAAAAACACTCAGCATCTCTAATCATCAGGGAAATGCAAATCAAAACCACAATGAGATATCACTTAACTCCAGTGAGACCAGTTTTATCAAAAAGTCCCCAAAAAACAAATGTTGGCATGGATGCGGAGAGATAAGAACACTCATACACTGCTGGTGCGACTGCAAACTAGCACAACCTCTATGGAAAGTAATATGGAGATACCTCAAAGAACTAAAAGTAGAACTACCATTTGATCCAGCAATTCCACTAGTGGGTATCTACCCAAAGGAAAAAAAGACATTCTATAAAAAAGACATCTGCACTTGAATGTTTATAGCAGCACAATTCACAATTGCAAAGATGTGGAAACAACCAAGTGCCCATCAGTACATGAGTGGATTAATAAAATGTGGTATATGTATACCATGGAGTACTACTCAGCCATAAAAAAATGGTGAACAACCTATAGTATTATCCTGAATGGAGCTGGAGCCCATTCTTTTGTGAAGTATCACAAGAATGGAAAAACAA
Source organism: Daubentonia madagascariensis (assembly GCA_023783475.1). Taxonomy (NCBI): domain Eukaryota; kingdom Metazoa; phylum Chordata; class Mammalia; order Primates; family Daubentoniidae; genus Daubentonia; species Daubentonia madagascariensis. The sequence continues at coordinate 19,876,972 of JAKFHU010001672.1, forward strand.
ACACCACATGCACTCACCATTAAATTGGTACTAATTGATCAACACTAATGTGCACATATGGGAAGTACCATTCATAGGGTGTCAGGCAGGTGGGAGGGGATGGGTAAATTCACATCTAACGGGTGTGGTGTGTGCTGTCTGGGGGATGGGCATGCTTGCAGCTCTGACTTGGGTGGTGCAAAGGCAATTTATGTAACCAAAGTGTTTGTACCCCCATAATACTCTGAAATTTAAAAAAATAAAAATTTAAAAAATAAAATGCATTTGAATCACTGAGAGTTTTTGTTAAAACACTGATTCTGGGGTGAGGTGGGAGCCTAGATTCTGTATTTTTAACTAGCTCCCAGGAGATGCAATGCTGCTGACCAAACATTGAGTATTAAGGACTTTGAGCAACCTAGGTTCTGATGTATAAAGATGTGGGAAACAAATGGCTTGAACAAATAAAACTACCTTGTTTAAAATTACTTTATTTGACCATTTTCTTTTTCCAAGAAAGTGGAAAATACCCAATTGTTAAAAATAACTTAGGACCTTCCCTATTTCTCAAGCTTCTACCTTGTGTCTCTCTTTCCTTTCAGCACCCTCTAAAAGACTCATCTTCCTTTGGCTCCTATGTCATCACCTTCCATTCATTCACCAGCTCATGTAATCTGGCTTTAATCTGGATCTAAATTGTCTGACAAAGACTATCTAAATGCATGTAGGGACCTCTGTGTAGTCAACTTGTGTGGTGTGTTTATAAGGTCTGATACTATTGAGCTGTCCTCATGGAATTCTTCCCTACTTTGGTTTCTGGAGCATTAGTTCTGCTCTTTTTCGTCTCCAACTTTTTTGATGCTACCTGCTCCATTTCCTCTGTTTGATCAGCCCCTTCAATGTTGGTCTCCCTGGGATTCATTCTTCTTCCCTTCTAACTGAACAGGTGCTTCCCACCCATCATTTCCTCCATGGTTCTAGTTAACATGTATATTTTAGTGACTCCCAACTTTTGGTCTTTCTACTTCCCAGACTGTCATAGTTCTACTTCCAGTCTTGCTGTGTGACCTTGGGCAAGTTTCTTAACTATTCTGATCCTCAATTACTGTCCACAATGTTCTTGTGGGGATTAAACAATTTATCACAATGTAAAGTGCCTGGCAGAGTGCCTAGCACCTATTAAGAACATAAAAAATTTGAGCTATTGTGCATTTATTGGAGTTTTGAGCAACAAAGGAAGGCTTTTTCTTTTTTTACTTTGTTTGCCACATAATTTAGGTATATGTACTTAAGTGCTTTGAATAATGATCATGAAATTTCTCTGATATTTTTTCCCATTTCTCTGCATTACAGAGGAGCAAATTACAATAAATATATCAATTTGAATTTCTCTAGGATGAGACCCACTAGAGTTTTGACCCTAGATACTTAGTAACAGTTGATTTAATGGATGCATCTAATGTATGAATATGACATATTTCTTTGGTCATGTTTTTGGTTACGGACATCCCTCTCCATTTAAAGCCATGCTACATATAACTGCCAGGTTCCTTTTTTTTTTTTGTCAAAGACTACATTACATATCAAATATTTATCTTTATAGATGGAACTTTTGGAATTATTCATATTTGGAAAATATTTTAAATTGATTTTTAGTTTACCATTCTATTCCTTCACATTAATAAAAATGTGATATTATTCTAAGACCTAGCCTAAAGAATTTTAGCATGAGAAATGAGCTTGATAACCAATTTATAAATAAATGATGTATTTAGTGCATTTAATTCAATACACATTTAATAAATATTAATGAGGGGTCACTAGCTGAAGTTAATTCTTGCTGGCCTCAAATTTTTCATGAGGAGAAAAATATGTAAATAAATAATTATAGTCAGGTATGTTAAGTTCTGTGGCAACTGTAAGTAAAATTTGCTAGCAACCCAAAGGAGAGAACAGCCAATCTGTCTGGAGAAGCCGCAGGAATTTTGAAAAAAAGAAATGGAATTGGATAGGGAGGATGTCACCAGGAGTGGAAGGGAAAGGGAAATTTAGGCTTGGAGAAAAGCATGTGCAAAAACATTTAAGCCCCAAAGAGCGCTGGAGGTTTGGGGAAAGTGATCAATTCTATAGGCTCACTCCCATAATCTTTGTGGGGGCCAGGCAAAGCACTTACAGAGTTCCTGCCTGTGTCCAACACCATTTCTCTTTCTAATTTCTCTTGTCGCTACTATGAGTGGCCTGGGCAGATGTGTGGACGTAGTGAGCCTAGAGTGAACACCCCCTGTCCATCTCTTCCAGGGACAGGTCTCACACTGGCCTTGAAGAAGGCATAGGACACTCAAGGCATGGAATTCCAGGGTTCCAGGGTTTCAGGGTTCCTTGTCTGGAAGGATGAAGGCATGGGCTCTGGGGAATACAGTCTCCTTGGTCTTAGGGAAGATGGTTAGAGCAGGGCTTTCTACAACCATGCCCAGGGCAGGGGCACATGCCAGGTCTGAGGATGAAGCCCAAGGTCCCTGTGGATCATAAATAGGTTCCTTAGAAGTGGTTGAGTACAGAAGATGAAGCTGAACATGTGGATTAGGGACAGATTATGATTAGTTTAGATATTTCAAAATATAATGACCATTGTCTATGACTATAGAATTGGTGTAATCTAATTTTACTGTGTGGGATAAAAAAGTTAAACCAGAAAAATTATACTCCTCAGTTTATGACATGATTGTGAATGAATTATTTATTAACAGTATTGCTCATTTTCAAAGAATTAGAATGCCAAGAACTATACTTAAGCCAAAAGTTTTGTTGGACATAGTAAATCTTTTCTTTTTCCTCTGCAGATTTGATTGTTGCTAGCAATTTAAATTTTGTACTGATTCAAACAATTTAAGCAAAGTTTGTTAGATCTCGCAATATCAACAAATTAAAGAATTGTGATAACATTAGGCCTTTTAACTGTGCTGTGATTAGCCTTTATTATAACTCATATGTACCAAAGTTAGACTTTATATGTAGTATAAGAGTGCTTATATTTATTTATTTTTTATTTTTTATTTTATTTTATTTTATTTTTTTTTTAATTTCAGAATATTATGGGGGTACAACACTTTGGCTATATGTATTGCCCATGCACTGCCCGTGTCAGAGCTACAATCGTGGTAATCCCCCAAACTGTGCTCCCCGCATCCATTCAGTGAGAGGTTTTCCTATCCCCTTCACCCCCCTCCCTCCTGCCAGCCCCCTGATGAATATTATTGCCCTGTGTGATGTAAGTGTTGATCAGTTAGTACCAATTTGATGGTGAGTACCAGTGGTGCTTGTTTTTCCATTCCTGTGACACTTCGCTTCGAAGAATGGGTTCTAGCTCCAACCAGGATACTACCAGATGTGTTAATTCACTATTGTTCCTTATTGCTGAGTAATACTCCATGGTATACATATACCACATTTTATTGATCCAATTGTGTATTGATGGGCACCTGGGTTGTTTCCACATCTTTGCAATTGTGAATTGTGCTGCTATGAACATTCGTGAGCGGATGTCTTTATTATAAAATGTCTTTTTTTCCTTTGGGTAAATACCCAGTAGTGGGATTGCTGGGTCAAATGGTAATTCTACTTTTAATTCTTTGAGGTATCTCCATATTCTTTTCCATAGAGGTGGTACTAATTTGCAGTCCCACCAGCAGTGTATGAGTGTTCCTATCTGTCCATATCCCCGCCAACATTTGTTACTTGGGGATTTTTTGATATGAGCCAATCTCACTGGAGTTAAGTGGTATCTCATTGTGGTTTTGATTTGCATTTCCCTGATGATTAGAGAAGTTGAGCAATTTTTTATATGTTTGCTGGCCATTATTCTGTCTTCTTTTGAAAAGTTTCTGTTCATGTCCTTTGCCCATTTTTTAATAGGGTTGTTTGATTTTTTCTTGTTGATTTTCCTAAGTTGTGTATAGATTCTGGTTATCAGCCCTTTATCAGAAATGTAGCATGCAAATATTTTCTCCCATTCTGTAGGTTGTCTGTTCACTCTAGTGATAGTTTCCTTGCCTGTGCAGAAGCTTTTTAATTTGATCAGGTCCCATGTATTTATTTTGGTTGCTGTTGTGATTGCTTTGGGGTTCTTCTTCATAAATTCTTTGCCTAAGCCAATGTCCATAAGAGTTTTTCCACATTTTCTTTGAGAATTCTTATGGTTTCATGTCTTAGGTTTAGATCTGTTATCCATTGTGAGTTGATTTTTGTGAAAGGTGAGAGGTATGGGTCCAGTTTCAGTCTTCTACATATGGCCATCCAGTTTTCCCAGCACCATTTGTTGAATAGGGAATCTTTTCCCCAGTGTACGTTTTTTTGGAATTTGTCAAAGATCAGGTGACTGTATGAGGTTAGTTTTATATTTGTGTTCTCAGTCCTGTTCCATTGGTCTACATCTCTGTTCTTGTGCCAATACCATGCAGTTTTGGTTACTATAGCCTTGTAGTATAGTTTGAATTCTGGTAGATAGATGCCTCCCAATTTGTTCTTTTTGCTTAAGAGTGCTTTGGCAAGACGGGGTCTTCTCTGGTTCCACACAAAGCGTAGACTTATTTTTTCTAGATCGGCAAAAAATGGTGTTGGTATTTTGATAGGGACTGCATTGATTCTGTAAATCAATTTAGGTAGCAAAGCCATTTTTACTATGTTGACTCTGCCTATCCAAGAGCATGGTAGGGTTTTCCATCTATTTACATCCTCTGCAATTTCTTTTCTCAGTGTTTCTTAATTCTCTCTATATAGGTCTTTGACCTCCTTAGTTAGATGTGTTCCTAAATATTTAATTTTCTTTGCTGCTATTGTGAAATGTATTGCATCTTTAATTTGTTTCTCGGCTTGATTGTTAGTAGCATATATGAAGGCTATGGATTTGTGTGTATTAATTTTGTATCCTGAGACTTTGCTGAATTCATTTATCAATTCCAGTAATCTCTTGGTTGAATCTTTGGGGTTTTCTATGTATAATATCATATCGTCTGCGAATAGTGAAAGTTTGACCTCTTCCGCCCCTATCTGGATGCCCCTGATTCCTCTGTCTTGTCTAATTGCTCTGGCCAGGATTTCCAGTACTATGTTGAAAAGAAGTGGAGATAGTGGGCACCCTTGTCTGGTGCCAGTTTTAAGGGGGAATGCTTTCAATTTTTCCCCATTCAGTATGATATTGGCTGTGGGTTTATCATATATGGCTTTAATAGTTTCGGGGTATGAGCCATCTATGCCTATATTGTTAAGAGTTCTTATCATAAAAGGATGCTGGATTTTGTCAAAAGCCTTTTCTGCATCTATTGAAAGGATCATATAGTCTTTGTTCTTGCTTTTATTTATATGGTGAATTACATTTATAGATTTGCATATGTTGAACCATCCCTGCATCTCGGGAATGAAGCCCACCTGATCGTGATGAAATATTTTTTTGATGTACATTTGAATTCAGTTTGCAAGGATTTTATTGAGAATTTTTGCATCTATATTCATAAGGAATATTGGTCTGTAGTTTTCTTTTTTTGTTGTGTCCTTTCCTGGCTTTGGTATCAAGGTGATATTGGCTTCGTAGAATGAGTTTGGGAGGACTCCATCCTTCTGGATATTTTCAAATAATTTCTGCAGTGTAGGCACCAGTTCTTCTTTGTAGGCTTGGTAGAATTCAGGTGTGAACCCATCTGGTCCAGGACTTTTTTTTGTGGGAAGATTTTTTATTACTGCTTCAATTTCGGTGCTTGATATTGGTCTGTTTAGAAATTCTGTTTCTTGCTGGTTGAGCCTAGGGAGGTAGTATGTTTCTAAAAATTTGTCTATTTCCTCCACATTTTCATGTTTGTGGGCATAGAGATTTTTGAAGTATTTGAAGATGATGTTTTGTATTTCCATGGTATCAGTGTGACTTCTCCTTTCCCATTTCTAATTGAGCTTATTAGAGTCCTTTCTTTTCTGCTTCTGGTCACCCTGGCAAGTGGCCTGTCTATTTTGTTTATCTTTTCAAAGAACCAACTTTTCATTTTATTAATCTTCTGTATTGTTCTTTGGTTCTCGATTTCATTTAATTCTGCTGTGATCTTGGTTATTTCTTTTCTTCTGCTGGCTTTAGGATTGCTTTGCTCTTCCTTTTCCATTTTCTTAAGATGATTCATTAGTTTACTGATTTGTGACCTTTCTGTCTTTTGGATGTGGGCATTTAAGGCGATAAGTTTTCCTCTCAGGACTGCTTTTGCTGTATCCCACAGATTTTGATAACTTGTGTCCCCATTATCGTTTAGTTTGAAGAATCTTTTGATTTCCATTGGAATCTCCTCCTTGACCCAATAGTCATTCAGCAATAGATTGTTTAGTTTCCAAGTTTTTGGATGAAGATGTGAGTTTCTGTTGGAATTGATTTCTAATTTTATTCCACTGTGGTCTGAAGATTCATGGTATGATTTCTATTTTTTTGAATTTGTTTAGATCCGTTTTGTGGCCTAGGATGTGGTCAATTTTAGAGAAAGTTCCATGAGCTGATGAGAAGAATGTATATTCAGTGTTATTTGGGTGGAGTGTTCTGTAGATATCTGTTAGGCCCAAATGTTCTAGAGTCCTGTTTAGGTCTTTTGTTTCATTATTTAATTTTTGTTTGGAGGATCTGTCCAGTTCCATCAGTGGGGTGTTGTAGTCCCCTGCTATTATGGCATTGCTGTTTATTATGTTGTCTAGATCTAGTAGTATTTGCTTTATGTACCTGGGTGCTCCTGTGTTGGGTGCATAAATGTTTAGGATTGTTAAATCCTCTTGTAAGATTTTTCCCTTCACCACTATATAGTGTCCATTTTTGTCCTTCTTTACTTCTGTTGCTTTAAAGTTTATATCATCTGAAATAAGGATGGCTACTCCAGATTTCTTTTGGTTTCCATTAGCCTGGAAAATTGTATTCCATCCTTTCACTTTGAGTCTGAATGTGTCTTTGTGTGTAAAGTGTGTTTCCTGAAGACAACAGATACTTGGCTTGTATTTTTTAATCCATTCAGCCAACCTATGTCTCTTCAATGGGCAATTCAAGCCGTTTACATTTATTGAGAGAATTGATATTTGGGGTAAATTTCTGATTATTCTATTGGGTGGTGTCTTTTGTTTCACCTCTTGCATCATTGTGGAATCTGGTTTCTGGGGTTTTAGCTTTTGCATAGTTTTACATAGGTGGGTGTCTGTTGCTCTGTTTAGTGCATAATGTAGGTCTAAGCACTTCTTGCAAGGCCGGTCTGGCTTTCACAAATTCTATCAGTGATTGCTTATCTGGAAAAGTTTTTATTTCTCCCTCATATAAGAAGCTTAGTTTGGCAGGATACAGAATTCTGGGTTGGCCTTTGTTTTGTTTTAGGAGACTGATGATGTCTCCCCATTCCCTTCTGGCTTGTAAGGTTTCAGCTGAGAAATCTGCAGTTAATCTGATCGGTTTCCCTTTGTAGGTTACCTGCTCTTTTCATCTTACAGCTCTGAGGAATGCCTCTTTTGTGTTTAACTTTGGTCAGTCTAATAATTATGTGGCGTGGTGAATGCCTTTTCACGTTGAGTCTCCCAGGAGTCCTGTGTGCTTCTTGTACTTGGATATTGAGATTTCTGGCTAAGCCATGGAAATTTTCCTCTACTATTCCTTCAAATAGATTTTCCAGCCCATGAGAATTTCTTTCCTTTCCCTCAGGGATGCCTATGATCATTATGTTTGGCCTCTTTACATAATCCCACATTTCTTGTATGCTTTTTTCCTGCCTTTTGTTTTTGTGTTTTTTCTCTTTGACTGTTTTATTTAGTGCATAGGAGTTGTCTTCTAGCTCTGAAATTCTTTCCTCTGCATGGTCCAGCCTATTCTTAAGGCTTTCCACTGTGTTTTGTAGATCCTTGAATGCTTCTTTCATTTCTAGGATTTCTATTTGATTTTTCCGTAATATTTTTATTTCTTTGGAGAACTTTTCATTCATTTCTTACATTTTTCTTGTGGTTTCTTTGTGCTGGGATTTAATTTTCTCTTGAATTTCATTGAGCTTTCTTATAATCCATAAACAAAATTCCTCTTCTGTCATTCTACCCATTTCATTTGAGTTGGTATCCATTGCTGAGGAACTGATGGTTTCTTTTGGGGGTGACTTTTCACTCTGATTTTTCATGTTCCCTGAGTTCTTTCGCTGGTTTTTTCTCATCTGGCCTCTTGGTCGAGAGCTGGGGGTGTTAGGGCTAGTTTATGGCCCTGTCTCCAGGCCCACAATTTTCATTCCTTGGCAGAGCCAGGGAGAGAAGTAGTGGCCTGTATTGCCTTAGGTGTATTTTAACAAGTTTGGTGGATCTTGAGTTATCTCTGGCTTGTTGTCTTCTCCTCTTCCCAGTGGAGTGTGGTGAGAATGACCTCCCAGCTTGGGCTCTAAGCTACTGAATTGTACTTGAGGATATGAGTCCACAGCTCCCTATTAGCTAGGTATTCTGTTATGTCCGTGGCAGACTCTGATCCCCCAGTTGGGGTATGCGAAAGCCCCGTGCTTTGGGAGGGGCCTTGTAGCTCCTAGGGGTTACTTTGACCCTGCTCCTCCTGAGGTGCGGGTAGAAACACAATTTCTTTTGGCTGCAGTGTGAGAGCTGAATTGGGAAAATTCTACACAGCTCAGAGGTTGCTTATCTAGCTACCTGCCCTTCTGATGTGCGTCTCCGCGTGGTACTGGTTGATAGGGGGATCTCCAGTTGGGCACCCCTTTTCCCCCCCAGACCCCAAGGCGAGGAGGGTGGCCATCTCTATCCCCAGCAGTCTCCACTGGGGAGATGTTCCCATGGGGAGGGGGGAATAGTGGCCACTGGAAGCGCTCTTGGGTGGCGTGAAATTCCCTAATGAAGTGGGCAAGGTTATGGGGAGCTGCTCTGGTTCAGCCTGTAGCTCTTGAGGTATTTGGTTGTTATGAGAACCAGCAGTTATACCAAATGAGTCACTATAGCCAGCAACCTTCAAAATGACCGATCTCTGGGGTACAGGAGGGCTGGGACCTGAAGGGTGGGCACTAGGACCAGCACGTAGCAGACTCGTTGGAGGCCAGAGCCAGGGTAGCAGGACCAGATGGATGAGGTGCAGACTGTTTCCAATACACAAAGGTCCTGCCGCTACAGTTCCGGGATCTTGTCCCACCTGGAACCCACGGATGCAGCTGTCCCTGGCCACCAAAGGCAAAGCTTGTCTCGCCGCCTGGAAGAGCCCCGGCCGGGGCGGGGCGGAGCTAGAGACGCGGCTCACAGCTCCGCGCGGGCGGCTTTAAAGATGGCGGCCGCCGCCACCCTGGCGCACAGCCGGGCTCCGATTGTGCCAGGAGTGCAGTTTTTCTCCGCCAGCAGTTGCTAGCAACCTCTAAGGGTGTGTCCCGCTCTCCGTTAAACTCCTGGGCCCAGTCCCGCTGACTTCTAGTGGCGCAATGCCGGCCTGCGGGTTCCCGCGCACTGTCCCGGGAAGCTGTATCTCCGCTCCGTCCCTGCCCAGTTTCTCCCCAGCCCTCGGCAGTCTCTGTATATTGCAGCTGCGAGTTGTGTTTGGCTCTCGCAATTGCTTCCTCTCCACAGGGTCTGCTGCCTCGCGCCACCGCTTTGCCCCAACTCTGGGCTTGTCCCTGCCTGGGTGGATGGGGAGGTGCGTAACCGCTTGGGGGGCAGGTCACGCTGCCCTGACCTGGCGAGCGCATCCTTCCCGCGCTCTGGGCTCTATTGTGCTCCGTGCGCCCTCCGATCTTTGTGAGAATTTTGTACCTATTTTCTTGGGCTGGCGTTCCGCGTTGTTTCTCTGTAATTCACAATGCTGTTTTCAGAGTGAGTGGTCCGTGCTCGCTGGTAGCCGCTGGCGTTCTTCACCCCCTTCCCTGGGAGCGGTGCGGTGGGAGGACTCTATCAGACCGCCATTTTTTTTTTCCTCCCAGAGTGCTTGTATTTCTTAAGTATTAGGCTTCATACCCTAGCAAATACCTAGCTAAAACTTTCTGTCAAGGTAGAAAGTTGTAATTAAAGAGCTATATAGCTTTAAGATAACCACATTCCAAGAGCTTTTCTTTTAGATTCTTTCACCAGGTGCAATGTTTCTTGTAGTAATTCTAATTTATAGCTCAAAATATTCTTCACCACAGAACATGACTCAAATTTATAATACATCTACTATGTTTGCTAAGAAATCCTGTGACTGTTGATGTCACAATAGGGAAATCAAGTGGGGAAAAAAGAACATAAAAAGAGCATTACATAAAGCAGGAAATGGAGAAAAAGAAGAAAGGAGAGTAAGAAGGGTAAGAAAAGTGCAGGATAAAAGAGTTGTGCGCACTGGATAAAGTGTTGGTGATAAAGTGAGAACTGTTCCAGTTGTCCTTGAATGAATATACCTCTAATATGAAACTGCATTGTACAAATTGCAGAATATTAAAGACCACAGCACAAATTTTGCCACAAAGCTTCTACTTCCTGGGGACAGTAGGTATTGTGAAATTAAAAATTGGTAGCATTTTTATAAGTAAAATTAAAAAAAATTTTTAAACCCAAAATATGAAAACCAAGTCAAAACCCTTATGGCTCCCTTGAACTTTGGGACCAAATTATGAACACGATTGTGAGTCCTAAACTCTAGTTGTGACTAATCAAACATTGATTTTTCAGGCTCCTCTCTTGTTAATCTCAGGTAAGTATGATAATGGAATACTACTGTACTACACCAGTAAGCTCTCATTTTACATGCCCTAAAGATTAAAATAGAAAGAAAGAAAAAATGTTCCTATGGCAACTGTAACTCAAAATGTTGTTTTTTAATCCCTATTCTCTTTGGGTGCTTACAAGTAAAACTCATTTATTTTGCTAGAAGAAGTTTAATGTAGAAGAGATACATTGGGTGTGGCAGAAAAAAGTCGCTTTTCTCAGAAAAAGACATTTTAATTTCAGGGCTTATTCTAAAATAATCAAAGCTATTAAAAAGCAGGCAGTTGCACCATCCTATAAAAACAAAATAAAATAAAACTTCCAGTTGATCAGTAAAGATTCAAAATCTTTAATGTTAGATGAAACATCCAGATGCCTCACAAAAATTAACTTTGTTAAATTGGCCAGATATTTTAACATCATGTAGATAAAGTCTATAAACGTTAAATTAGACAACATCAGGTTGGCTTTTCTGCTAAATTGATGAATACAACTCAAATGACTGGCTGAAACATTAAAAATTCAGTTAAGAAGTAGTTATTTGGCTTTTAAAATACATAAAAAATATTAAATTGCTTTCTGTTGAGGTCAATTGGTTTTCAATTGGTTGGTAGATATTATGTGCAAACTTAAAAATATGCCAGAGGAAAAAAATGCTATACAGAAAAACATGGTTAGATTTGCCTAGCAGAATAAGAACATTTTACAATTATAGAGTTCTCTACATTTTTTAAAAGTTTCCTTTTATATTTTCTCATTTAATTCTCCAAAAAGACATTTTTTTTTTAAGAATTGCAGAGAAATTATTGTTATTCCCAACTTAGAGATGAAGAAAATGAGTCTCAGGGAGGCTAATGGCCTAGGCTTCAGTGGCAAATTGTTAAGGTAATGCCCCCCAAATTGTTCACACCTCCCCATCTGTCTATTCCCTTTAGCAGTGCCCTCTCACACTGATTGAGCTTAGTCTTATGATTGCTTTTGGCCAATGCAACAATAGCAAATGTGGTGCGTTGCACTTGCCCTTTCTTGCTGTGGCAAATCATTCTGTCACCAAGTGAACAAGCCTGGGATGGCTTCTTGGAAGCACAGCTGAAGCCTCAGACTAGTGGATGAGGTCATCGGAGACCAGCTAGCCCCAGCAAGCCAGCCAAGGGGCTAGAACCCACCAGACGCCCACAGAATCATGAATTAATGATTAATTGTTGTTTTAAGCCGTTGCATTTTGGGGTGATTTGTTGACTCTAGAGTCAGAAAGTGCTAGGGGAACTACCAGAACCCACATATTGGGGTCCAATTTCAGCACTCCACTGGGAAATGGACAAGTGGGTATTTTACTCAGAAGGTGGACACAAATAATCCAAAGAACTATAAAAATTGAAAAGGGAGAAATCAAATCCTTTTTATGCTGATTATCAAAGGCTTTAGTTTTAGTTTATTTTTATAAAATTCTTTTTTCTTTTTAACTAAATAGCTGTTATCTCCAGACACATTTTTCTACTTTTGTATTTGTTCTGTAGTCTCTTGCATCATAGTATATGGCTTTTATTATGTGGTTAAATTTTCTAGTAAAGATGTAAGATAAAACTGTTCCGGTTTATTCATTTATTATCTTGACATATTTATAATTCATGGCATATGTATTTTACCTTATTCAGGCCTATAGAGTTGAATAAAATAATGAAGAAAGTATAAAGTAACATTTTTTTTTAGATTTTCAAGCTTCCCTCTGCAGTGGTTTTATGCTCTCAAATCAGTAGTTCAGAATTGCTTCAAAATAAAACAGATTTTTTTGTTTTGTTTTTGCTGTTTTACATGACACCAGAATATCATGCAAAGTATAGCAATGGGAAAAGTAAAATCAATTTTTCAGTGTTTGTCATCTCTTAGTATTCACTTTGGTGAATTTCCTTCAATTCTTCAACAAGTTTTCTATTGCTTTTATACCAAGATTGATCATTTGCAAGCACACAATGACTGTTTAAAAATTGAGACTTCATTTGAAGAGGGCTGGGGAAGAGGGCAAAACAATGGCTTTTCAAGGGAGGCTGGCAGCAACTTGAAAGTCCAGAGCTGCAGCATGGCTTCATAATGCCCCACTGGAAAAAAAGTCCCTCCAGAAAAGTAAACATTTTGACAAGGATCTAGACATCAGTTGGAGCTTATCCAGTATTAAACAGAAACACATGCTTTGTTCAAGACATTTGCAGAAACAAAACCATCCTGCCTTCTTATATTTATTTATTTACTTTTAAAGTTCAATCTTCTATTTATGCTATGTCATGGCTAAAGGAGGCCATGGAGTTGGAAACAAAGGTAACTTCTTTCATTTCAACCGAAAGCTGAAACATTCTCCCAACCCCAATACCTTTATCCCTTACCTCAATACCTAATCCCTTACCCTGCCCAAACTTACCTCTCCATATGTCAATATGTAAACATGCTTTGGTCAAGTAAAAGTAAATGTTAATGCAATATATACCCCTTCTTTTGAGGAAAATGTTGAGAGTCCAATCTCTTTTTAGTTTTATTTTCCACCTTATCTGAATTCGTGTTCCCTGTGCTATGGGACCTTCCCATTCTGGAAATGGGGAGTGACTTTTCTCCTCTAATCTAGAAGTTTGAAAAGTTGCCTTATACAGCAGTGCCAGCGAAGGTGTATGTGCTTCTTGTAGACCATACAAGCCCCAGATTTCAGGGACCATGATATATTAAGTAGCATAGACAACAGCTATGCAAAACCAAATAGTCAAGTGACTTCATCAATCTGGTGGAAGCAATCAACACCAAAAAAAAAAACCACAAAAATGCCCACTAAACCCAGAATGTTTTTGTTTGTTTCTATAGGGATGGTATAACTGGTTAATTAAAGTTTTCACTTTTCAACTAATTATATTGATATGACTTTGATGCCCTTTTAGTTGCACTCAGAATACAACATTGGCATATTTTTAGAGTGTAGGCACAAGGAAGCACTGACAACGTTTTGGCTAAATGTTTTTAAAGATAATTTGTTTTCAGATAATGGTAAAATAATCCTCTGTGTAAGGTCATTTTACATATTCAATTTCAAATTAGTCATTTACAAAATTTAAAGGCAGTAAAATGGGAGGACATCTGTATTTGATATTTCCTTAAGATCACAATTGTAACTGATGTTTCCAAGGCCACCCACCTGAGCAGTAATCACAAAAATTACTTTAGACCCAAATGGCAACTCCATGGCTCTTGCTCACCAGTTGGCTTCCTGGAAGGAGCTTATGTCCTCTTCTTCCTTCTAAGCATTTCTCTCTCAAACAAAGGCAGAACTAAGAGGGAGCTCACAAAAATTTTCCCATTAAGAGCACATTTTGCTGCTTAGAACATGGCCCAGAGTCCATGTTCATGACCACCGTGTTGCAGGTATATTGCCTCTTCCATTTGAAATAGACGCTCACAAAAATAGATGCTTTTGCTGCTTAGAACTGGCTCATGTTGCTCATTGATTGGAATCTCCTCCATAGCTTTGTCCTTTGTGTTGCTATTGCTGGCATCATCTTTTAGATACCACTGGTCACAGTAGAGGTCTTGCCCTGTCAACCTCAGAAGGGCTGTGGGCTGACGCGTTCCTCCATCATGCCATCCGAAATTAGACGACATCATTTCTCTTGCCTCAGGTTGGTGGGAGACTATCTCTCACAACGCCATTATGTCCACATCTCCCTAATCACCATTCCTTAGAAAAATTAAAATTTCACTCTTCCTCCTTATGTCAGACTCCCTTCACTTGGACTTCAGATTAAATTCCTCATGTCTTTCACTCTATTTGCAGAACTCACATCTCTGGGAGTTTATTTATTAATTATCATAAACAACATTGGTTAATGGAAGCTTTACTAAAATTTTAAAAATTAGTTTAAGAAATTGGATCATTCAGACTAGTTACTAAAGCATCCTGGGGAACATGAAGATTCCCAAGGGATATACTCGCATGGACAATTTCAAGGAAAACAGTTTTTAGACTCTCAACATCCATATGTTCTCTTTTCTAAATTTTTCTCTCTGAGAAAGCATTTGTGTTTGAAGACTCAGGCAGGTCTTCCTTCTTACCTCCCCTTTCAGAATTGCCCTTATCTTGTTTACAAAGAAAGGCACGCCTTTCACTCATCCAGAATCTTATTATTGTTTGGTGCCCCAGGGTGTACAGACCTCTGGGATGTCAGACAAAAAGACCATTTGAAATACTGCTGTCAACTAAGCCTTCTTTGATCAAGGCACCATGAGCTCATGGTAAATCTTCATGTTTTTCTGCCTTATATTTATTTCTGTTAAGTGAGAAGAGTTGCATGTTGCAATATTCTGATTTCATATATATTGTGGATCAGAATGGCAGGAGTGGACAATTTTCATTCAACAATTTTGCCCTCTTTGGCTGTGCACATGCCTGTGAGCATCTGTTTCAAATGGAAGAGGCAATATACCTGCAACACGGTGGTTATGAACATGGACTCTGGGCCCATATAGCCCTTGTTTATAACCCATCTACACTACTCACTAGCTCTGTTACTCTAGGAAAGCCTCAGTTCCTCATCCATAAAATTCCATTAAAAATAATGCCTATCTCATAGGGCTGCATTGAGGATAAATGGAGGTAGTGCTGGAAAAGCATTTCAGAGAAGAACCAGAATGAAATAAATGCTTAACAAATGTTCATTTCATGTATAACCACAATTACAGATTTCCTTATTGTAAAGTTACAACAAGACACCAACCTCAGGCAAAACCAACTCTCCAGCTGTGTAGTAAAGAGTTTACCCTGTCCCAGAGAAAGTCTGGCTTTTGCCCTTGTCTCCCGGGAGGTAATCTCTAAGCCCCTGGAATGTTCTATCTGATAAGAGTATCTTAGTTACCTGTGGACTTTGGGCCAGCCAGATAGTAGCAATGTGATTTAGGGTGGGGCTGTGGGATATACAATATCAGCTGGACCCCTGGGGTGGGGCTGGAAACTGAGATCAGCCAAGTGGGCAGTCAGTCATGCCTATGTGAGGGAGTCCCAATAAAATCTCTGGATACTGAGGTTTGGGTGAGTTTGAAAATACTCTGTGCATGTTGTCATACGTCAATTCTGGGAAAGTAACACTGTACATGATTCTACAGGGAAAGGACAGCTAGAAGCTCCATGTTTTGTGCTTTTCTGGACTCTGTCTTGTGTGCCTTTTCCTTTGGCTGATTTTAATCTGCATCCTTTAGCTGTAATAAGCTGTAGACTGAAAGCATACAGCTTTCAGTGAGTTCTGTGAATCTTAGCTAATTATCACATCCAAGAGTGGTCTTGGAACTTAAAATTGGTTGTCAGAAATGAGTGTGGTTTTGTGGACTGATCTCTCTATACTTTGCAACAGCAAAATGTCTTTTTGTTTGTATCCATAAAGCTTGATGATTTTGTATTGATCAACTAGGATTTTGGGATAATTTGTCTAGGAACTGAACAATTCAATCTTATTTTCCAAGTGCAGGCACATATGGAGGAGAATTACTCAACCTGATAACCAAGACAGAATCTAAAAATGCTCACACATTGCAGTAGAGTCCATCAAGGAGGTTGCAATCTCAGAACTGTTCAGCCAGTGGCTATTGGTCCTCATGCAGCTGACTTAAGAGTACCATGGCATCCAATCAGCACCATAGTGCACTCAACATGGAAGAGGAACTGGGTTACTCTAGATAAGTCAGTTTCCTCACTGGTATGATTAAGTGGGAAAATGTTTGCCACTTTCCCTTTCCTTTCTGTAATAATAAAGGTGGTATAGGCAACATAGATATCCAATTCCAAATTAAGTGGCACGTGGATGGTAATATATTCCATGTAGTTTCAAAGTTCCTCTTCTGATTATCTGACATGCTTTTGATATGTCTTTATACACTCAATTCATCCCAGCTGCTTGCGTTTGCTGGGTTTGAGGGTTGTGATAGTAAACTTAGGTGTCCACTTGACTAGGCTACGGTGCCCAGTTGTTTGGTCAAACACCAGTCAAGGTGTTGTGAAAGTATTTTTTAAAAAGATTTGGTTAACATTTAATCACTAGATTTTAAGTAAAGCAGATTATCCTCTGTGCTGTGGGTGGACCCCATTCAATCAGTTGAAGGCCTTAAGAATAAAGACTGTGGTTTCTTTTTCCCACTTAATTATACCAGTGGTGAGACTGACTTGTCTAAGGTAAACCAGTTCCTCATCCATGTTGAGAGTCCTGTAGTACTGATCGGAAGCCAACGTACTCTAAGCCAGCTGCATGAGGACCAACAGCCACTGGCTGAACTGTTCTGAGGTTGCAACCTCCTTGATGCTTGAAGTAAATGCAGTTCAGCTTCAAGAGTATAACATAAAAACCGTGCCTGAATTTCCAGTCTGAAGATTTTGACTCAAGACTGAAACATCAACTCTTACTTGAATCTCCAGCCTGTCGGCCTGTTCCACAAATTTCAGATTTCCTGGCCCCCATAATCATGTGAGCCAATTCCTTAAAATCTCTCTCTCTCTCTCCCTCTATCTCTATATGTATGTGTTTATGTGTGTGTGTGTGTGTGTGTGTGTGTATATATATATCCTATTGTTCCTGTTTTTCTGGAGAACTCTAAAGTGAGTGAAGACACATAAGCATAATGTCAAGGTTATCACAGAATGTGAGCTGGACCTAGCCTACCGGAATAAAGGGAACAACAGAAACAGAATGTCTGTGTGGTGACACTGTATAGAATGCTTTTTCACTTCCTTAAATGTCCCTTGTCTATTCCTATCATTTTGTTTGTGTGAAGATAATTTACCAGAAATATGTTGTTCCTAATATATTTCCAATAGATTGCTTCCCAATATTCTGCAAAGGACATATTCTGACAACAGTATCCACAGAAGAGTGACAGCTCAGAATACCTGGTGGGGACTTCCATCTAAAACTCAAGAACTCAAGAATTGCTGATCATCTTCCATATGATAAACACTATTCATGCATCATCTTATTTCATCCCCATCGCAAAAATGCACAGTAGCTATTATGTCTCTGATTTTAATGATGAAGACATTGAGGCTCAGAAAGTTTAAGAAATTGTGACAGTTTTGAAGACAGTACAAACAGAAGCAGGATTGATAGCCAGGATATCTGACTCCAAAGCTCACTAGGTTATGCTGTATCTTTGTTAAAGATTCTTTCTAGTCAAGGCTTCCTGGAGGGAAGAGTTATTGGTCCAGCCTGAAGAAGGAAGCACAGATGGTAAAATGTGACTCCTACCCAAAGAAGGCTTTATCTTGACAAGTGAAATAAGATTGTCATGCAAGAGATAAACATATTACAGGCCAACAAAGACATAAGCTCCCACTGGAAGTCTGAGTTGCCACACCTAGGGAGTCATATACGTGAGTCATGAATTGTAGATACCAATTTATAAGAGCAAGACAAGAGCCAGGGCATCAGAAATGGAGCAACTGGAGCAACTCTGAGGCCAGTGGCTGGGCCCTAGTCTGTGTCCTAAGGTAATTACTCTTTGATGTAGAATAGTTATTTTCACTTCTTTAAGCCTAAGCTTTCTCATCTATAAAAGGAAATTGGATTAAAATCCTTTACTTTTCCAAAGATCATACAAATCTCTATATAAAACATGACCCCTAGCAGAACATTTGCCTGGTGGCTTTCTCAGGCAGAAAAATACTTGCTGTGCATATTCCCTCTTTGAGTCACTTACTCTTCTCATTATCTGCTCTATCTCACAGTGCATTTGACTAGATTAGTCTCAGAAAAAAAAATCGTGGGTAGAAATAATAACTACATTTATGGAACACTATTTTAGTCTCTTTGGCCTTCCGTTTAAACTCCGGAGTTGTGGTCAACTTACTCTAAGAAAAGAAGTTATTTCAGGACGTCAGTACGTCACCTTGAAAGAGTTTACCAGTTGAAAAATGGGTCTTGAAGTGTACAGAAGAAACATAATTTGCATACTTTTGTTTCCTGCAACAGTGTTTTTCCAAATAACACATCTGTTATGACCCTATTTGCCTGAAGCAATACAGAATGCATACTGTCTTTGACAGAGAAAATTAATAGTACATTAAGGAACTTTCATTTCTGGAATAGTTCAGATTTAGTCCAGTTATCTGATCCAAGATATTAACATCATTTTGGGAGCATAGTCCCAGGGAGAGTGGAATGCCCATATAAATTGCCATCAACGTCAGTTCTGTGTTTCACTTTGACAATCACTCATTTAATATATGCTATGAGCAAGGACCAATGCCGGATGAGATGTATGAAAAATCTTTGAGATTCAATTTCTTCACCTCTGAAATGCTTGTAAGATATACCTCAAACAGGAATTAAATGAGATGGTATATGTAAAATACCCAGCACAGATCCTGGCATGGTGGTGGCAGGGAATAAATAGTAAGTTCAGAGCAGAAAGTGTAGCCCTTGTTTTGCCCTAAAGAAACTGAATTCAAGTAGTGGGAATCAGTGCCATCCAGACAATGAACTATTATGTAAGCTAGACTATGGTCAGTGCATTAAAAATGGTAAGAGCAAAATTGGGAAGTATAAAGAAGAAAGATAGTGTTTTTGTCTAGAGATATTAGGGGAAAATTCATTAAGGAGGTGGCATTTCTTTTGGACCTTAAAAGAAAGATTAGATTTTGATAAAGACTGTGAGATCATTTGATTTCTAGATTTCTTAAAATAGCAGCCATGAAAAGGATGATAACTAACAAGTTGAACTTCCATGGTAAAGGATTGCAGCCCTACAGTTGGAAGTAGTTTTAACTGGCAGGTTTTAGAGCTCTGTCTCTAGCTTTGTCCTAATCAGCCCTTTTGTCAATGACTTGACTATCACTTTATTAGATGACATGAAAGTGGGAGGGGTAATGCAAATCCAATAAATGGGTTCAGTCTAATAAGATGATGTTTAGAAGCAATCCGTTTGCAGTTCTGTAATTAGGTCCATATAATCAGGTGCAAGAGTTTAGGTATAAAAGAAACCTGTTGGTTTTAGTCAACTGTAAATCCATGCATGAGGTAGGATTCAAAAATTTATTGAGATTTTTCCCTAAAGGAATAAAATTATTTCACTGGACAAACATGTAAGGAGGCCCTGCTGTATGCAAAGAACATATAGCAGCAAAGAGTACAAACATAGACATTATCATCTTGGAACTAAACTTTTCATAGAATAAAGAGAAATGAAATTGATTTCACAATTAAATGTTGCACTGCCGTCGTGACAAGTATTGGGAGGGAAAAGTACAGGGTGCCAAATAGGTGCATTACCCAGGAACCTGAACTCTTGCCAGGACCAGGGAAGGCTTCCTTCGGAAGTGATTTTTACGCACATCTGAAAGATGACTAGGAATTAGCCAGGTAAGAGAGAGTCTTTCAGATAGAGGCAAACAGCATATGTAAAGACTTTTAGCAAAAAATGGGAATATAGAGTGAGAAGAGAAACAATGCCAGGATTGGACCTTAAAGGCATTGAGTTCCATTGGTAAGACTTGTGGGAGCCAGACAAGCCACGTAGGGTGGATGCGGTCAGTGCCTGAAAGAGGTGAGAGCAAGCGTTTTGTAGCGTATAGAAGATATTTCCATCTGTCTGGGGGATTAGGTAAAAATTCATCAAGAAGACAGTATTTTAGTTGGGTCTTTAAAGAAAGATCTAATTTTGTCGGGCAGGGTTAGGGTGTTCTCAGTATTAAAAGGCTGATTAGAAGAAGATAAGACAGCAAAGATGATTTAACAGAATTAACCAGAGAGGTAGGAGAAAAATCAGGAATATGTGAGCTTATGGGAATTAAGGGAAGAAAACATTACAAGGAAAGAAGGGTCATAACCTTGAATGATTTGACAGTGTTCAAATAAGATGAGAACTGAACTATATCCACTGTATCTATTGAACTGGAAGTTATTGGTGAACTTAGCGTGAGTAGATTGAGCTGTGAGCATGAATTGAGCAAATGGTGATGGCAGGTGAAAGCAGAAAGAAAATTCAAAGTTGTGGTATTCCAAGGGCAGGATCCCTGTGATATTCATTTTGTGTTTTTGGAAGGAAGCGCAGTGCAATCGTTATGTAGAACTTACACAAAAATTAATTTCAGTCGGCGAATGAATGAATATGTTGAAAAAGAAAGGTTAATTATACTAGAAATAGGACAAGACTTTGGGGAAAAAGTGTTGAGATTATATTCTGGCTCTAACAAATTACTAACTTTGTGACCTTGGGCAAGTCATTTAACCACTCTGAGCCCTAGTTTCCTCATTTATAAAATGAGGATAATGATAATTGATCTAATTTCCCAAGAGAGTTTGAAAAGACAGTGTGAAAATAGGAAACTTTCCATGAATGAGCTTTGTAGACTATGGAGTGCTTATCTAATAGAAGCTAATGTTTCCATATTAGAAGGATTAGAAGCTATGCCAGAGACTCACTAGATGCCCTGACCATTTCCCCTTCTTGGACTACATTTCCCATTCACATTTGCAGTGAGGTGGCCATGTGGTTGAGTTTGAGCCAGTGACATGTGACCAGAGGTGATGTGTGTCTTCCAGGCCTCAACCATCGAACCCTCCCACAAGGGCTCCTATGTGCTTCTTTACTTCTGATGGCTTGATGCAGATGTGTGTGGGCCCTGGAAGATATATATTGGTAGATGTACAAATTGTAACTACCAATTTGGAAAATAATTTGGTACTAGCTTCAAAATTGGAGCATTCTCATGGTTCATAGTCTTGCCTGCTATTCTACTGCTAGGTATATTTACTCCAGAGAATCTTGCAAATGTGTATTAGTAGACATATGTGAGTGAGGTTATTGTTTATAATAATCCCAAACTGAAAACAATACAAACATCCATCAATTGGACAGCCAAATACCCACCAACAGAAGAATGGAGAAAATAATTTATATTCACAAAAAAAGATTATATAACAGTGAAAAAAATCACTATAACTACATGCAACTACATAGATGAGAGTAAGAAACATAATGGTAAGTGAAAAAGCAAGTCACAAAGGAAAATATACCTTGTGATACCATTTTTTAAAAACTAAAAAAAAGAAAAAGGAAAAAGGTAAGAGTAAGCAATATATTTTTCGGGGCTGTATTCATTTGTGATTTTTCTTTTTAAAAGAGGAAAGGAATTACATAAATAATCTATTGTCAAAATAGTGCTGCAAACAACCATCCCAGAACTCAGTGGCTCAAAGAAAGGAACATGTGCTATTTACCTAGTTCACAAGTCAGCTGTGTTTGTCTGATCTTGCCAGTGCTTGGCTGATCTTGGCTGGGCTCACTGGTGCTTCCGTAGGGAGCTTCAGGTTGGCCAGGTGATTCTGCTAATCGTGGCTGACACGTGTTCACTGCTTGGCTATTGTCTGATCTAGGAGGCTTTGATCTAGTGTGACAGAGCTCTGCTTTACATGTCTGTCACCCTCCAGCTGCCTAAGCTGGCCGTGTTCTCAGGGCAAGGCCCAGAGGGAAAGAACAAGCAAGCGAGCAGGATCCTGCAAGGGGGCAAGCAGAACTTCCCTGGGCTTCCCAAGGCTCTGCTGGCATCTCGTTTGCTTACAGCAAGCAAAAACAAGTTACCTAATCAAGCCTGGACTGGGAAGGGGGAAAATAATGTTATAGGGCAAAGGCCATTTGGGAGGTCAATAATCAGGGCTATTAATGCAATCAGTTCACCACAAGAATACTAATGACAGGATTTGGGACCACGATGACCCCTGTCAGGGAGGTGGGTGTGAAATAGTGAAGGAACGCACAGTTACTGTCGGGTTATTGGTAATATTCTACTTCATAAGCAAGGCAGCAGTTTTATTGGTTTTTACTTTATACTTATGCTTTATAACTGATGTACATATTACATATATTCTTGTAGAAGGACCAAATTCTATATTTTTTTAAAAATGGGCAAAAACAAACCCCAAAGCTTTTTAAATGTAAGGAAAACTGAAAGAAAAAACGAAGGGCTAATTTTGGAAGTCCAGTGACTGACGGGGCCTCTGGATTCCATTTTCAGGTTCTGCAAAATGGGATATTAATTGTCACTTTTTAATAGAAGATTATGACTTTGACAAAGAAATCACTTATTAAAAGAAGTTGAAGGGCAGCCTTTGCCAAACTGGTGAGAATAATTCTCTGTCTCTTCTAGAGACCTCAGATCAAATTTCAACAATGTAGAAAAGCCACGTTGATTCTGCTCTACTTTCCTGTCTTTTATTCTGTTTGTTTTATTCCTGGAACAAAGATACCACAGCTTGTCTTAGAAAGACTTCCATGTGAGTTTGAAAGAGTGTAGAATTTGGAACATGCTATAGCTCAGATAAAACTCCTGTTTTTTTTTTTTTTTTTCAAAGTCCTGCTCAATTGGACCCAGATCCCAGACCTCCGGGGTTTGATTCATTCATCTCTAGCTGAGACTATGTTTTCTAGCCCCTCTCCAGAAGACTGGGAGATTCACTTAAAAAAGACACTGCTGTTCCTTTTTTCACATCACAAAAGAATTAATCTTTGCACAGCCCTTTGAAGATGTGGTGTCACGCATGTGCTATTATTAATAATAAACTACAGATCTGCTTCACACCATCTGAAAAACAGGGCTGTGCCACCATGAAAGAGCTTTTATTTCAACCAGTTCCCCGTGATGCTTAGCCCAGATCCGGCTCAGCTTCGGACTGGGGCTGGGCCCAGAACGTGGGTAAAGAGAGGAAGCAGCTGGGGGGAAACAAAACAACGTGCAACACCCAATACATTAAAAGAGTAAAAATGAAAAGGAGGCTTTTATAACCATTTTAGATCACTGCCCCCCACTGCAAGCATTTTAGCTAGAACTGGGTTTGGGACACAGCACCTACGGAAGATGGGGCCTGATGGAGCGTGGCCTTGATTCTTTATGCATTCTGAAGAAGGTAAACATTCCTAGGGTTCCCAAGCCTGTTCAGACAGGAAAGAGGATGCTGATGGCAATCTGCTCTTGGTCTGTCCTTTTATATTTGTTTAGTGCTTTGAGTCATTCTTTCTCTTTTGCTTCTCTGAAACCACTAATGACACTCCTCCAGTAGCTTATTGCATTTACAAGCTACCTTTACATGCCTGGGTTCTTGGGGCAATGAATGTAAAACGAGGCTACTGTAAACAACAGTCCAGTAAAGACTTCAGGACAGGGCCCACTTAGAGAGGCCAGTGCAAACACCGCGAGCTGAAATACAAAGAACCGCTTCTGTGGGCTCAACTAACAACAGGCATACCCGCTGACAACAGCAGCCTGAGAAGGAGCAAATTTGAGAGCTGGATCTATTTTTTTGTTGTTGTTTTTTTAAATCTTTGCACCTGTCTTTGGTGGCAAGCTTCTCAAATCATTCCCCTTGTTTCTACCCCCCCTTGCCCCCCCAGGGCTCTGTTTGTTTTGGAACTGGTAATTCAAAATGGACTCCAACATTTTTTTCTGAATTACAAAGGGTTTGCAGAAGAGGAAAGTATTTCTTGCTCCATTGCAGGCCCCAACGCAGAAGGTGTTGTAGATGGGAAAGGGAGCTGAAGAGAGAAAGAGAGAGAAAGAGGCAAAAGTAAAAAAACTCAAGGAAATCAAGACCATGCTGTGCAAAATTGTTACAGCTGTTTCTGTTTTTATTGGCTGTTTCTTTTGGCTTCATTTTTTTTAGCAACTGCGGTTCACATGAGCAGGAAGGCATATAGCATGGCTGAGCTCCACAGTGGTGGGAGGAGGGCAGGACAGAACAGGGGAGGACAAGAAGGCAGAAGGGGCTGGGTGAGGAGGTTCTGAATTGTGCACAGTGCTTGGAAGGGACACACATCAAAGCATTTCTTTTTGATGGTTTTGTGGAAGCCTTAGCAATAGAATTCAGATGCACTTAATGGAAAGCTCCTAAAAGCATCCCATCTTCCTGGCTGGGTCAGATTAGTGGTCTGTGTAAGGCAGTGTACTACCTCTGAAATGATGCTCTGATATCTCTGAGGAAATAAAGTGTCAGGACACATCCCTTTCCCTCTCCTTCCTGGATGGTGATTCACCTAGACTAGTGCACAGGGCTGAACATACAGGGAGTGCATATTTTCCCTGGGGGACTCTCTTTCTCATGGTTACAAATGGAATGAGCTGTATGCCTGCTCAGTGACCCTATGAGGATATTGGCAGCTGGGATGCAGCACCGCAGGGCTTGCAGTGAGCTGCTCACTCACCTTGATCCCCCTGCAAAGCAGCTAGAAGGTGAGCCAGAGACAGGTATGTGGGAAAAAAGCCCACAATGACTCTTTCTTAAAACTTTCTATTAAATTAGTGATTTAAATGACATTTTTAAGGTTTACAAGACTGACTAATCTGGAGTTCTTCAGTTGGATACTATTTTTAACTGCACTTACCCTAACACACACACACACACACACACACACTTTCTCTCTCTCTCTCTCTCTCATTCTTACTCTTAATAAAAACAATTTTCCAAAGTCTATGGAAACATTATTCTAAAAGTGAAAACTGTGTCCCCAAATAAGAGCAAATAGCTAAGAGAACAGGGAGGTAGGGGATATAGCAAGAGGAAAAAAGTAGTTATTAATATATGGCTTGCAGTTGCATCACAAGGGAAAATACAATAAAAAGTTGATTAACAAAAAGCCCTACATCTGGTGATAAAATGTTGTTTGCATGCTCTCACATTAAAAAAAAAAATCCAGTCCAGTGAGCTCAGCTGCAGGATGAAAGGTGAACCCTAAGCCCAGTGCCCATGCATTGGTTCTGCCCTGGAGACTTACTGGGTTACACTCTGAACTGGGCTTCTTACTTACTTGGCCACCAGAGGGCAAATCACAACTTAAATGCCTCAGTATTCTCATCTGAAAATGGAGCTGGACTTGGGAAGGTGGACTAATTAAAGGTTACAAAGCACTTTGAGTCTATAAAGTCATGTGTAATTGAAACCATTAAATCTAATAACATAATTAAGTGTTGAAGGTTGTATCTTGGTCATTTTGTTTTTTGAATGCAAGGAAAGACTCCTTTAAAGCTCATTCTGTTTCAGTTACCAAGGAAGTTGTCTTAGTCCATTTTGTGCTGCTATATTAGAGTGCCTGAGACTGGTTAATTTATAAAGAACAGCAATTTATTGGCTCACGGTTCTGGAGGCTGGGAAGTTCATGATTGAGGTGCGCATCTGGTGAGGGCCTTCTTGCTGTGTCATAAAATGGCAGAAAGCATCACATGGCCAGAGAGAGAGACAGAGAGAGAGAGAGAGAGCGCAAAAGTGGGCTGAACTTGCTTTTATAACAAATCCACCCTTGGACAATGACATTAATTCATTTATGGCAGAGCCCTCATGACCTAATCGCCTCTTAAAGGTCCCACCTCTCAACACTGTTGCATTGGGGATTAAGTTTCCAGTACAGGAACTTTGGGGGACACCTTCAAACCATAGCAGAAGTCATTGAATGAACTGAAAAAATGGTTATCTGGACTAATGCTCTCTTGAACAATTATACATTTTGAGCTGTACTATGCTTTTTTCTCCATTTTCTAATATCATTTCTTCTGTCCATTATGTTACTATTCTCCTATGTGTCAATAGTGGCTAATAATATATCATTTACCAAATATTAAATTTGTTTAAACTTTTCAGTTGGGACAGAGTTTAACAAATATAGAGTGAGGCTGTCTGTTTTTCAAAGAGAGCTCACTCACCTTTTTAAACAGGAAAATCAGTGATTTCACCAGATTAGAAATGCATAGAGAAATTATTCTGTGGGTACAAAGATTGAAATTGTCCTCAGTGAAAGACATGAGTTAAAAAAAGATGCAACAGAAATTTCATATTTAGTGCTGACACTTCAAGAGTTGGAGATTGAATAGCTCATTCTTACTTTACTTTCTCATTCAATGTCATGGTGGGCAAAATTCTTTTGTCTTAGGCTTGGCTGTAAAATGGGTTGACAGTGCTTGACCACAAATGGAGTAATTGTGATAAGGTTTGGAAGCATCAGTATTTTTATTCCTTGAGAACATTTTCCCCTTGTGCATCTGTTAACTGTTGTTATGAATTTGAGATACCATTAATTGGTAGCATCTTTTACAAATGAAGAGTAGATTTTCACATATTGAGGTTCAGCCAGGCACCCCTATTAGTTGGCATACATTGGACTTGACTTGCAAAAACATGTTTCTGCTATTATCCTTACAGAAGGCTGTATGTTCACACACATGCACAATTATGAGACTGAACACTCCCTTCTTCTTTGGATTGCTCTTTGATCTTTTGTTGTTTTGCTGCTTGTGTCCATATGGAAATGTTAGCAACCAGCAGGCAATTCCTTCCTATTATGATTCCTCATCCAGAGTCTTCCCCCCTGTTGTTTCTTATTTGTGTTGGGCTCTAGATTTATGCCAACATTTCAAAGGGGCACACCTCATCAGGTTCAAAAGCTCAATTTGCTTTAAGTAGCCAGCAAAGCATATACTTATATTTAAGTACCTGTTTATACCTGAGTTTCCCTGACATACAATGACAACTTGGGCATCTCAAGAGAAACATGGTTTTCTTGTGAGACTGGGGGACCTCCGGTATTAGGCAGGCAGGTCATAAATGCTGTCAGCTTTAAGCTTATTTTCAATGCAGTGCTCTCTGCTGACTTCCATTCTGGTCCTTACTGACTAGGAGTACATATAATACACACAAAGGCATGACCTCATCCAAAGACAATTTATTCAAAATTTCCAAACCCTAAAAAAAGCTTAATTTGTGGGTGGGGGTTTATATCCATTCCTAAATTTTCTTCCTGTCCATAGTACCCAATAACTCTGGTCCTGGAAAGCTCCCCTTTTTATTATACTGGAAAATACCAAAGATGTGAGAGCATAGAAATATGTGCTTACTAAGGGAACTTTCTTTTTTTAAGAGTGTTCTGAAGCTCCTCCCTGGGAGAGATTAAATAAATAAAGTCAGTGCTTTCCCACTTCTTGAGTCTATCTGCACACATCAAACAAACGAAAATCCTTCCAAAACTCATCTCCCTTCATGCCCACACTCAAATATGCTGTTTTATGTGGGTTGACCAAAGTCTTTTTCTGACTTTTCTCCCCATCTGTTCTTTGAATAAACATGCATCCTAAAGAGAAGGAGGACTTAAAGGATCAAATTTGGTTCCTGTATTTGGAAATGTTTTCAAAAGACCACACCGCACTTGGCCATTCGGTCAAATTAGGTTCCGTTTACTTCTAATAGCACTTAATTACTTCCCACTTGCTTCTCAGAGTCTTTCACTTCTTCATCTGCACGACTTGGCTAGTGTGATGTCGAAAAAAATTAAAAAAAAAAAATAACCCAGGTGTGTGAGCTGGTAAAATTGCTGCCTTTGTCTGTGTCTCCATCAGACCAATGCAAACCGGTCTTTTCATGTAACCAAATTGGCTGTACTGGGTGTCAGGAATTGTAGAAAACAAGTGACCAAAGATGTAGCCAGTTGGTTTTTAACTTTTTAAGTTGTTGATTGGTTGCCATAGACAAAGTGCCTTCATTTCCTTCTTCTATAGATCGGTTAATAACCTCATAAGATTTAAAAGCCCACTTGAATGGAAAACAATATGCACTGATGAAACTCTGAGAGAAGATACAACCCAAAGTATGAAAAATTCAGAACAAATTATAGTATCTTCAAGAGGAAATTTGGTTATCCTGATTAATTAGATTTTATTTTTCTTTCTTCAGATAAAAAGGGTAGGGAGAGTGGAGTAAAGAATTTCTGTGGAACATAATGTAACTTTTCAGTTTTCAGTAAATATTTCCAGCTTAAACCCTCTGAAAAGGCTGTGAATAAGTTTGTTCATCTGAATTGAATTCTAGGGGCATAATGTGCAAAGACTAGTTATTTTGTTATCATTTAAACCTGGGGTGGGCAAACTTTTTTTTTCCCCCCTCTAGATAGAGGGTCTCTCACCCGGCTGGTTTTAAAGTCCTGGGCTCAAGCAATCCTCCTGCCTAAGCCTCCCAAGTTTCTGGGACAACAGGCCTGAGCCACAGTGTCACGCCCCAGCCTTTTTTTTTTTTTTTTTTTGGAAAGGGCCAGATAGTAAATGATTTGGGCTTTTCAGGCCAAGAGCAAAATTGAGGATATTATGCAGGTACTTCTATGATAAGAAAGAAAACTCTTGCTCTGCTGTCATCCTGTTTTTCTGGTGGGTCCTTCTGAGTGATGGGCACACTCTACGCACAATCACTATACGTCAGACGGAGACGTTCTCCATTTTGAGGGGTAGGGCCCAGTGGGTTGGCAGGAGTGTGTATGGGTCAGGTGGCAGGGATGGGAGGTATGGGTGGTCACCAGCCAGGAGTCAGGCACTGTAACAGAGGGGGATGGGCGTGGAGGGGGACGCCCGAGCTTGGTCCCTGTGCTCTCAGTGTCAGCACACTGCAGCAGTGCCCATGGCCACACAGAAAGAGGCATGGGTCTGAGCTTGGCCTGAGCTCCAGCTATCTGTTGTACATTTCCTCTTAGCTACTTGGCAGGCACTTTAAAGGAAAGATGTTCCAAACTGAACTCATTATTACCTTCTTCCTTCTGTGCCCTGCTTCTATGAATAGCACCACTACTCACCCCATTGCCCAAGTCAGAAACCTTGTGCTCATTTTCCATGCCTTCTTTCCTTCATCTTCCTTTTTTTTGGCTGTATAGTGACTGGACTGGAAGCAACTTAAAGGCAAGAATGGATCTGGCTTATATTTATGCGTCTGGCTCTCTGAGGGTGCCTGATGCAGAGTAGGCTTTTAAATATTGGCAGTGGAATTAATATGTCCATCACCAAGCTCCATCAATTCTTGATTATTTCATTCCTTGCTCAAAATTCTTCGGTGACTTTCTTTTGAATAGAGAGTAAATATAAGATATTTAGCATACAATGCAAAACTCTTTGCTCTGACTGTGCCTACCCTAAAGACTAACATATAGAGTTATACCAAATACAGCAATGTCTCTCATCCTTCGTGTCTCTCTCAGGCAGTGTTGTTCCCTCTGTCAGGAGCACCCTTTCCCACTATTTTCACATGGTGACCCCCACTCATTCTTCCAGATCTGACTTAGTTGTCACACGCAGGAAGGCTCCCTAAGTCCCACCCTACTCATTAGGTGTCTGTTCTCAGAGCACCAGGGTTTTCCCTCTTTCACAACACGTCGTAAGTGCTGAGATGATGTGCTGAGTGCATGTAGCCCTTACTAGATTACACACAGCTTGAAGGCAAGATTTAGACTTTGTTTCCTCTCATCCTAGTTTGGCACTTGGAACACAGCAGACAGGAAATTATCATCCAACTGAACTGAACGTGACACCTCAGTGTAACTGAGAAACGTCAGAACCTCATCCACATCCATGTAGACCTAAGAAGGCCTCTTCTAGGCACATTGAGCCTTTCCTGAACCTTTCATTTGTCTGAAGCCAGAGAGAATGGACTACAGTCAATCTGTATCAGGGAGTGCTTTGTGTGCTGACAGGCACAGGGCTTCACAGAGAACGGATCTGGCAGGAAGGGGAAGGGGAAGGGGAAGGAGAGAAAGTGCTTTGAGGCCCCGGGGCATAGTATTTGCTGTAGAAATTCCCCTGGCTCTGTGTTTGTATCACACAGGACAAGATAACTGCAGTTACAAGTTACCTAGACAAAAAGAGGATAAGCATGCCTAGGACCAACCATTTGGGGACAGCACTGAGGTTAAAATTTTGTTTTAGGGTCACAGCAGAGATTGCTTGAACAACTCCAGAGAAGGCTGTAAGAACCTTGGCATATTTCTCTATGTGCTTAAAATAGAAGTCCAGAATAATCATTGTAATCAGTGATTGTTATAGCCTCTATATGCATGTCAAGATTAAAATAGAACAAACAAGCAATAACAAAATCAAGTAATATATTACTTAATTTTTTTCTTTCCTCTCTGAAGTCTAGGTAAGTGGAGAATTATAAACAGGAAAATGCATAATGGATAAACAATCATATCACTATATTAATTTACAAAATCTGACATGAAGCCTGGTGGCAATGACATCAGAAGAAAATGTAATATCAACAAAGTTATTATTTTGATATAAGCATTATATTGTGCAATGCACCTATCATATAATTAGGCATCATTGTCAATAGCCAAGATATGGAATCAACCTATGTGTCCATTAACAGATGAATGGATGAAGAAAATGTATTTATATATACAGTGCTCTATACACACTATTCAGTCTCAAAAAAGAAGGAAACCCTGTCATTTGCCACAACATGGGTAAACTTAGAGAACATTATGTTGAGAGAAATAAGCCAGACACAGACAGACAAATGCTACATGATCTCATTTATATATGCACTTTAAAAGAGTTGAGCTCCTAGAAGCAGAGAGTAGAATGACGGTTACAAGGGACTGGGGGTTGGGGACAGGGAGGAATTGGGGAGATGTTGGGCAAAGGACAAAAATTTTAGTTAGACAAGAGGAATAAGTTCAAGTGATCAATTGTATAACATGGTAACTATAGTTTAAAACAATGTATTTGTATGCTGGAAAATTGCTAAGAGAGTAAATTTTAAGTGTTCTCACCACCACACACAAAAAAAATAAGTATGTGAGTAATGGATATGTTAATTGGCTTCATTTAGCCATTCTACAAGGTATATGTATATCAAAGCATCATGTACCCCATAAATATGTACAGTTTTAATTTATCTATTAAAAATAAATAAAATTTTTTAAAAAATTAAAAAAATGGGCATTGTTAAAAATGTCTGTCATGTACAATGATGATTAAGATATAGGGAGGGAAGACAGGCAGTAGGGAAAAATTATAGACTTTTGGAAGAAGTTGCTTTTTTGAATTTAATAAGTAATATAAGAAAGGACCTGAGGACATTTTATGTTCGACTTTCTAGTTATAATCTTTCTTTAGCCATGAAGCCTGGGAAATTACATGAATTTGGATTATTACTGAAAAGGAAGAAAAACTACAAAATTGGTTGCTTGGAGAATGCCTACTTCACTTTCTTCTCTCCTACCTTCCTCCCATCCCAGTAAAATAGGGAAGAAAAATTTCCAAAAGGTCCACTTCCCAATTATTTTTCTTTTAGAAAACAGGACACTTTAATAATTAAGAAACCCTTGAAAATGATGCAATTAATTTACCAAACTTGAGTTTTAGCTTCTTTAGGGAGAACACTTTCTATGCCTTCCTGTCTGCCTGTTTTCTGAAAAAGAAAATAATACAGCATGATTTGATCCATAATTAATTGCAAGAGAATAGAATTCATTTTTGTCCTGAAAATGTTGATTTTGGACGAATGTAGGAAATAGTGGGGTTTTTTTCTCTTCTTTCTTTTTTTCATTTTTTTTTTTATATTCAGGAAGACACTGGCAAAAATAAATGAACCACAAAATTGCGGACAGATCAGACCCCAGGAATTAATAAGATCTCTCCAAGTAGAGCTTTCTCTGAGGCCAGGTTTAGGATCTGGAAGGAAAAAAAAAGTGTATGCTTGCAGGGCTTTAAAGATGGAAACGGTTTTCTCTGCATGGTAATGCAGAAAAGGATTTACCCCACAAAATTTCCCCAGAGTCTTTACTAATAAGATAAAGTCAGCTGAAAATCACTTTGCTCAGCATAGACCGTGACTTCTGAGAGGCATGTTGAAATTAATCAGTATGTTTCTGTCTTACACTGCCTTTGTGTTTCACATCCGTGTGTTCGTTAGGACGAAGTGAGGGAGAGATGGTTTCCCAGACACGGGTGCTGGTGGTCTTGGTAGACATCACTTAGTTGCAAGGGCAGGTGGGCTGAAAGCAGCTCATTTTAAAGGTTTTGTATGTCGTTGTAGTTGATGTACATGATGAATGGGACTGAAAAGCCTCTCTGTTATCTGTTTTCTTCATTCTGGATTATTCTGCCCTGGAGCATTTCACGCAAGACTTATAAACCAGTGAAGGGCTGAGTGACCGCACCACTAAGCGCAAATTAAAGGGAGCAGCCAGGAGAAATATACCAAGTGCTGGATGCTACACAAAACATTGGGAAAATAGTATACTTCTTTGGGGAGAACTTAGTGGTTCTTTCTAGGCCTAATGTTTTCGTGGTTTACTTTGGGACTCCATCACAGAAGACATTGTCCTTTTATTTTACACATGTCTGTTTTTCTCATCCATTAGAGTGTAATCTTTTAGAGGGTTGGGACCATCCCTGTTTGGATTTCTTCAGCCTTGCCATAGAACCTTGCTCAGTGCTATGAAGAAAGGAGACACTAAGTAGAATTTGAGAAATTGAATCGTAAAGTCAATGACTGAAATGATACATGGATTCTTGCTCTAGAGCAAGATAGGCCTAAATTTTTCTGTCACTTGTGACATTTGAGTGACATGTTTAAGGTCACTTTGCTTGTTTATGGGTAAGTTTTCCTTTATTGAATGACCATATTAAACATTTTTTTTCTGACATCTATAGTTTCTAACTCTTTCCTCCTCTTTTTTTTTAGTTGAATCTACCTACCTACCTACCTACCTATCATCTATCTATATCTTTATGCCTTTGAATCCAGAAAAAAATTATTCCAGGTCTAAATCTATGGCCTCACTTGCTAATTCCTAAGCTTTTGCTATTTTCTTGTGAGATCTAGATCTACTTCTTAAGGATGGCGGGGTGGAGATAATGCTATGTGTTCACCAAATTTTGATTTATTTTTCTTCCTTGGGAACATAGCAAATCATACTTCTCAGCACCGCTGAGTTAGGTGGGGGCATATGATTAGTTCTGTCTAATGAAATGTGAAAGGAAGAAACACATGACATTTCCAGACTGAGACTATGAAAAGCCCACAAAGGATTGTTTGGTCAGTTTTCTCCTCTGCCGTGGAGGAGGTGGAGGCCTCACATTGAGATGGAAAAGCTTCACGATCAAAGCCATTTGCATCACTGCATCACTGTGTGGAGGACACCTGCCATGGAGAATGGCCTGGACCCACTGTCAGACTTTGCGTCTGTTTTGTTAAACTATTAAGATTATGGGGCGGATGTTTACCCAGCCTGAATGCAGCCTGTTTTAGCTGATACTGAAAGGATGCAGAAGCCGCACTTGTTCTATTCCCTGTGAACTCCTTCTGTTTTATCACTGGGGATAATGTTGGCTGTAAACAAGTCTTGAGCTGAGAACACTAGATTTTTTGGATAGTAGGCTCCTCAATTGTTATTAGTGTGCTAGTCACATTCAGTCAAAAGGTAAAATAATGTGAATAAGATATATATTGAGGACAAGCTGCCATGGTAGAAAAAAATAAGCATGTTAAAGTTGGAGTGGATAGCCCTGGATACCATTCCCAATCTTCCTCTTACTAATTCTATTCACTTGAGCTTCGTACTGTACTTTCTGAGTCTCAGCTACCTCATAATTAAAATAGTGTCTGCTTTATAGAATTGGTGGAAGGATATATTTGAATATGCTTGTGAGCTATGTGACCCTGAGAGAGACGCTTGACCTTTATAAGCATGAATTTCTTTATGTTCGAAAGTAGAAAGAAGTGGAATGTGGTGGTGCGCACCTGTAGTCCCAGCTACTCGAGAAACTGAGGCACGAAGATCACTTGAGCCCAGGAGTTTGAAGTTACAGTGAGCTATGATTGTGTTATTGCACTGCAGTCTGGGCAACAGAGTGAGACCCTGTCTCCAAAAAAAAAAAAAAAAAAAAAAAAGTAGAAACAATACCTGCTTGTGGAGTTATGGTAAGAATTAAGGAGAATGCACATGTTTGGTGCTGTCGGGAACATACTGGATGATCAATACATGATGATTCCTACCATGAATCTATGAGTAGACTCACTGCAATTTCCCATCCATAGTGGCATAGTGGCATCTTCAAAGGCTGGGTTGTATACCTTAGTTAAGGTCATGAAGAGGTTCCCTTACCCAAGTCTCCATATAGAGCCAAACACTTTCTTTTTGCTGTTCTGTTCTGTGTAGTGGTGCAGATTAATAAGGTGACATTATCCTTTCTTGTGCTTAAGCCCTATCATCCAATGTTTTTAAGAATAGCTCTTCACGTCCATTTTGGCTTCTGAATGGAGACAAGTATGCTCTTATCCTGTCCTGTGGTTTTTATGTCGCAGATATTTCTGCGTATAATTTGTGGTTAAAACCTAGTTTGAGTTTTCCTGGAATTTTCAAGAAAGTATATACAACATCTACCCCTGCACTTTCACGGTTATGTTTTTTTTTTGTTTTTGGTTAAACTTTCCTAATCGGTTTTACTAAAAAACACAAAATGGAAATGTAAGATGGAGAGAGTTTGCTCTTTGAATCTGATGACAGCCTTTCCTGTCCTGATTTGCTCCTGATTTTTGATAGTCGAATTCATTTGAGAAGTGGAAACACAAGTATCAAGCCAGCATCTTGCATACATTATCTTGTAATAATTCACAGTACAATAAACAGCTGTTAATGAAGAGTCTCAGAGTAGAGATATCTAGTTTTATGATTTACTCTATGCAACTAATTAAAAAAATCTTTATTGCCTTTTAGTCATCCAGCCCCTTCACATTTATGTCTTCTCGTATTTTTCTTCTTCCAATTTTGTGAGTGATGTGGGTCCACATTGGCTCATCCTCTGGATGGATTAAGACGTAACTGGAGTTTTTCTTAAATCTCCACAACTACCTTTTTTGCCCACTTCCTACACATTATACCTTCCACTCACAGGAGTTCCAACACCTTCTAGCCGACTAGGTCCACCTGCTAGTAATCTGTTAAAGGAAATCATTTTAAGTTGGCAATGGCTTTATTATGCATGGCATAACTGTGTGAATCTGAGCAAGTCACTTACCTCTTTCCTTGTCTCTAAAATAATGACATTTGACTAGATGACATGTTATAATATCAATCTTTCAAGAACTAGGATTCCATGGCAAACTAGAAATTATGTCAAGAGCATTGTGACTTTAAAACAGAAGTTTGGAAGGAGGTGATGCTGAGTTTAAACAAAATAATTAATTTCTAATGGTAGACTACACTGTAAATATTCACAAATGTCTGTTGAACACATACCATATGCATGACACTGTGTGTTATGGAAGAACACAAAAAATGTTCTACCCTTAAGGAGTTTTCAGTTCAGTAGCAGAGATGTGTGTGACAAACTTTACGTCATAGAATTTAATTTAGTTAATTAATGTCACAATGGAGTCAGAATCAGTATTGTGCTGGCTGGTTTATGTCCATTTTAGTTTAGCTGGAGTTTGGTAGATAATTATAGCTGCTTACTGAATCAAAAATAGGATAACTTTCAACAGGGAAAACAATGTCTGCAATAGTTGCCAGGATTCTGTTTAGAGATTTGAGGTTTATTTGTTTGTTGCAATGGAAGTAATGTTTCCCATGTTCACTAGAAACATATTAAAATCTAGCACAACCTCCATTCTGAATTTCTGGGAAGTAAAGGAGATGGACTCAAAATAAAAGGACACAGTTTAGTGGCTTAAAACAGCCATTTTATTTTGCTCACAGTACTATGTGGGTCAGGAATTTAGGAAGGACTCAGCTGTGCTCTCTAATCTGCATGAGATCATCTGGAGTTGGAGGCTCTACTTCTATGATGGCTTTTTTACTCACATATCTGGCACCTCAGGGCACCTTGGGCTTCTCGGGGAAAGGTGGCCTCAGAGTAGTCTTGCATTTTACGTGGTTGCAGGATTCTAAGAGATCAGGACAGAAGTACCCATTCTGTTAAAGATTAGCCCCAGGAACTGGCTTAACATCACATCTGGCCAAAGCTGCCAGAGGGAATACTACTCTTGATGGGAAGAGTGTGAAAAAAATTAAGGCCATCCTTAATTTGCCACACAGTCTTTGGGGCACATGAGGTAATATGAAATCATAATGCTTTGATTTTTTCATTTACCTGATTTTTTTAATGAATAGAAATAAATAAATGGCTAATCCAACCAACTTTCTCAAAAGTGGACTACTGGCATTTTGAGTGAGACAATTCCTTCTATGGATGTCTGCTAAAAGTTGTAGGATATTCAGCATCCCTGGCAACATTCCCTAAATGCCATTTGTGCCTTACCCCATTATTGAACAATAAAAACATGATCTAAAACATTTCAAATATCCCCGTGGTGGAATGGACGCTACTTCTCCCAAATGAAAACCACCAGTTTAACATCTTAAAATGGCAGATTTCCTAGTGAGGGGCTGATCAGGTTACTGTTTGGCATATTGACATTGATAATAATAAAATGATTTGTTTTGGTTCCATTCCATTCTGTACAACTCAAAGTTCTTACTGAGCATTTATATCCTCTGTATTTCTATCATTGCAAGATGTTGTGGAGCTATAGGTGTGTATGTAATATGCACCCTGTCCACAATCAGGATATAATGTCATTGCAGATGTATTATTCAGTTGTTAATAAAAAATACTTCATGCTACTGTCAATAAGAAAAAGGCATAGATTATAGAACATTAGAACACACACGCAACTTGAGTCACACAATTCACATGTGATCACTGTTGGCATTTGCATGGATATGATCAAAATTATTAATATGTGTATCTATATGGAAGGATTTCATGTGTGGTAGATCATATAATACTTTATATTACTCTCTATAGAGTACTGTATATAGTACTTTTTGCAATATGCTTTTGATAATTCTTAACACTGAGAAAACAATATAAAACATTAATTAAATGAAGTGTTAAATATAGTCAAAGGGTAAAAGTGTGTAGGGAGATGTCAGCTGGAGTTACTGAGGAAGGAGGCTTAATGGGGAGCTTGAAGAATGGGTAAAATTAGGATTAACAAGGTCTTAATCAATAATCCCATGATCAGAATGAGCATAATATAATTGGAAAATAGTCTAGTTTGTACCTATGTTATTTTTTTCTCCAACTTTGGTCAACATGTTATCAGTTTTTTTATTAGGTTTTACTGTACAAAGCTTTGAGTATGAAAATGGTAATACTTTCAAGAGCTATAGAAAAATTGGGAGCAGGCATTGGGTTTTTTTAAGTGCTCTCTTAAAGATGTCATTAAAATCTGCATAGTGTTCTAAATCAACAGATGGATTCAGTGACAGATGTGATATATTGGTCCTGCATGGAATGTTGGGGTGGAGATTTCAGAAGGTGGTAAGTGAGAAAATAATGAAAAACACCCTCTAAAGAGGGTGTTTCCATATTTCACAGTATGATGAAATCCAGAATTTTATTTCTTACCCAAAGTGAAAGAAATGAGAAAAAGCCTCCTCTTTATTGTTTTCAATTTACTGTTATCATGGTAAAGGTTAGATAGTCATCACCAACTGCCTTAGCAATACATATTATATTCTAAACAATATTAACAGATTTACTACTATTACTCATGCTATCAATAACTGCA
Source organism: Daubentonia madagascariensis (assembly GCA_023783475.1). Lineage (NCBI taxonomy): Eukaryota > Metazoa > Chordata > Mammalia > Primates > Daubentoniidae > Daubentonia > Daubentonia madagascariensis. Next base: position 19,915,041 of record JAKFHU010001672.1, read on the forward strand.
ATTACTAATATACTAAGAAAATAAAAACAATGGAAGTTACATGAGGTGAAGGTAGAACTTTATTTTGTTCTCTATTCTCTCCTAGCTACTCAGCACTGCCATTGCATATGGTAATGCTGACTGACTGACTGAATGAATGGAAATCTCCACATTAAGAAGAATTGTACTTCCCTATGAAAAATGGACAAAGAAATAAATGGCGTGAGCAAAACTGAGGAATTACTTCTATAGAAAACATGAATTTTTGCCTATAAAAACTGGCCAGTAAAATTCTGTTTCTATACAATTACAACTTGGTTTAGTATAACCTACCTAAAAGGAAATCCAGAAAATCTTTGGGTGAGCAAAACGACCGTGAGGTTCTTGTCTGCATCTTTCTAGCAAATTAGCTATAGCTAATGTAGCTATATGTAATTTAAGTCGAAATGTTAAAATTAATTGAAGAATTATTTTGTTACAATTTAAGAGTGAGTGATTGTTATTGAAATTCTTACAATGGTCTAAAGAAGAAAAATAGAAAGTGGTGGATGAAGAAACAATGCGTTATTTTAAACAGCACCTACTATAGGGTAAATTACACACATAGAATACACTACGTAAATGTTTATTGTTATTAAATGAATGAATGGTCAGTTTATACTATATCATGATGAATATGATACATGGGAAAAAGGCTATTGAAGGTGGTTTCTAAAAGAAATAAGCTTATTAAAATAGTATTTTGAGTTCTTATAAGCTTTTTATAAAAAATAACTATCAGAAAATACACTAGGATAGAATTATAATGATAAATAGACAAACAAATTCTGGACAAATAAAAATAACATTTCTTGGTTAATTGATAATTCAGATCCTCACTTGATAAAGTTAATATTGCAAGTACTGTTGTTATCGTGCAGGATAGGAACTGTGAGGAGTGCCACTATTTAGGCACTGCAATTGTTTTTAAATTTTGTAGGCCAGAAGAAGCAGTTGAGGCACTTGTTAAAAGTCAGATTCTTGGGCCTCAACACTGAGTGATTCGGATTCAGCAAGTGCGGGGTGAGGTTCTTGAATCTGCATTTGTAATTGCCAGGCCAGTGATCTGCAGTCTGTATTTTGTAGAATAGTTCTTGGGATTCCTGGTACTGTGTCCCTCTCATAAGATTTATCTCTTAGTAATAAAGACCTGAAGTACCGTAATGGGGGGGGCGCATTTTTGTTGTAGCTTCTGGGTATACTTTTAGGGCTTGCCTTCCAACTGGATCAAATTCTCCTAAAGTCTGCTTTGTCTCTCTGAAATAACTAACTTCACTCACTCAGGACTTATGTTCACAAGTAAGATTGGTCTAAAAATTCCTTTCGGCTGTCATCTTTATTGGGTTTTAATGACCATGTTATACATGCCTTTCTTCCCTTTCTATGCTGTGAAACAGATTAGGTAGCATTAGAATCAACTGTGTTTAAAATTTGGTAAGTGCAATAGACAGAATGTTTATGTCCCTTCAAAATTCATGTGTTGAAATCCTAATTACCAACATGATGGCATTAGGAGTGGGGCATTTGGTAAATAACTGAGTCATGAGGGCAGATCCCACATGAATGGAATTAGTGCTCTTACAAAAGAGACCCCAGAGAGTTTGCTTCTCCCCTCTTCTGCTATGTGAAGACACAGTGCAAAAATGGCCATCTGTGGGCCATGAAGAAGGCCCTCACCAGACACCAAATGTGTCACCTTAATAGTGAACTTCCCAACCTTCATAACTGTGAGAAATGATTTTGTTGTTTATAAGCTACCCACTCTATGGTATTCTGTTATAGTAGCCTGAACAGACTAAGACAGTAAAACTCCCCTAAGAAACCATGTGAATCTGGTGCTTTCTGTAAGAGCGTAGAGTAAATCTTTGAGCAATTCCTCTATTTGTTTTATTTGTATTTGAACTCTGGCTAATTTATCACTCCTGAAGTAAATTTTACATTTTTGGAAAATTGTACATTTTATTCATGTTTTCAAATGTTTTTGTTTGTGTAGGGTTGAGGAAACTAATTTTATCTACATCTCTAAATTTCTTCTGTATTGATGGATATTCTTCCCTCTTTCTTGTATTATGTATTATTTTGAGTTCTAACATTTTTTTCCCTTCAATTAGTTTATAGGTGGGCCATGGAGAAAATGGCAACAAGTACTTTAAAGAGAATAATTTTAAAAATGAGAAAAACAATTTAAAATTTATTTCTTCAGAAGATGGGAAAGGTACATACCAACACACATACAAATACAAATAAATATACTATTTTCTATTTTGATTAATCTTGTAGCATCCTCAGTTGAGGCCTGTAGTGTTCTAAAGCATTTATGCCATATTTATATGGCAATATAGTTAAAATAATACAATTCTATTTTACTAGTAGTATATGTTGATTATTGACTATTTAGTTCAAATCTTTGTCATTGATGTGTCCATACTGATTACATTTTGAAAATTCAGTTTTTTTATATAGCCATAAATTTATTTGGGTTAAATTTATAGATAGGAATGGTTACAGATTTTTAAAATTCTTTTAAACAGCTAATCAAGGGCTGAGACCAGGAAATACGGCAGAATGAGATAGATAGAAAAAAACCTGGTTGTGTTCAATGCATGTTGGTGTCAGATGGTCATTTGTCCGCACTAAATCTTCCTTAAATTTTAAATTTGATTGTTTTTAGTCATAATTTGGTCAGCTAATTTGAAAAGTAAAAGAAATAATGTAATAATATCAATTATATTGGATAATATTAATCACATTTTACTTAATTCATTCTAATAGGTATTATTGTGTTAATCTTATGGGGATACAAATTTGAAGAAGAAAGAAAGTTAAACTTCGGTCGTTTTTATGTGTATAAAAGTAAAATTTCCTTTTCTACAAAGCTCATTTGTAGCCCTAGAGAGGTTGTTTCCTACTTATAGGTAAGTGATGGGTGAAAGGCAGAATTCTAATAACTTTTTCAACACATATTCACACCTGCAGTCTTTTTTTTCCCTCGGGGGCTGGGGTGGTGGTGGCTCTAGTTATGTCCAGAATTGTGATAAAAATGCCCTCTGTCACAGTTGGCACCAGATGCACTGCTAGTGCACGGTAACTAATGGATAATGATGGGACATATTCACACCTTGAAAATAAGGTGGTGAATTTTTTGAATTTTCTTATAGAGTTCGGCACAACGAGGATCCCTGTGGAGATGCATAGGTTGAGGGTCTGTCCCAGCAATAGCAGGTGATGACAGAGGGCTCTGGTTCAATATGTTTTGTACAGGAAATCACAGTTTCAGTGTGCTGAAGCTGGTGAGTTTTCATCAGGTATACGCCAGTGGTGCTGCAGACTTGTGGAATGTGTCATTCTGGAAGAATGCTGGGAGCCAGAGAGTGACTCTTATTCTAGATGACATTGGTATCCCCTGGCATTGATAATGAGATGTATGGAGTGTGAGCTTCTCTAAAAACAATAAAACAAACAAATACAACTTTGAAGGCACAGAAGAAGGTGGTGTTTTTCAGGTTGAGAATGGAAAGAAAAGCGTTTTCAACCTTATTTATAGCCACTGTCACATTACTATACAAAGGATAAACACACAGGAAAAATCAGTGTTTGGGGTGGATTTAATCCCATTCAAATTCTTTTATAATTGCAGATTCTTTTTTAAATCTTCTACTAGACAATTGAAGTTGGGTGTCAGACTCGGGTCTAAGGGCTATTGTTTCCCTGAGAGAAAAGGTGGAATTGTCAATATATTGGTACTCCAGTGAGAGTCTGTATTTGAGAACCTTATTAAAAATGACTCTGATTTTGTAGCTTTAAATTTCACCAGGAACACTGTCAGGTTTACTAATATTTAGTGGGCCTCATCCAATATCATGTGGGAAAAGTGAAGGTAACCCCATTGGTCTGGGGGTTTGTGTTTTCCCACTTGGTAGGGCAATTCTTCTCCACGGTGTAAGACAAGGGCAAATGTGACTAGTGCACCTGCCTGAGTCTTCCCAGAGTGATCTTGCTTAGGTCAGAGATCCATGGCAACTAAACCTTTCTTCTGCTCACGGAGTGAGTCACCATTTGGCCAAGCAGCCACGGCCAGCTCCTGAGGTCCTGCCGGCTCTACAGGTCTGGTCCCCATGCATTGAAAAAGAAGGACAGGGTCATCAAAGTAGGCTTACTCTGGGTCATGCTGACCTGTGATCCTAGGAGACAGATACTGGACTTTTTAAAATAATTATGTCCCTTCTAATCCTTTCCTCATGCATTTTTTCTTCTTCTTTAATTTGCTCCAGTTCCTTTCATTATTCTGAAAATAACTGCTTTCGTGAACTTCTTCTTAGGGTAAGCCTAACTGTCACAGACCATGTCCCTGTGGTTTAGGGATGGTATATCACTCTTTGAACATGTTTTCAGGTATTTTAGCAGCCAGATTTCAGCCCCTGAATATGATATTTCATGGAGCCTCATGAAAAGGCTGTTTGACTACTACATTACGAGGCTGTGGGTTTACAGCCTTCCTAAATATTTAGATAGCCCATGGAAATGTAGTCAATTAAGAAAAGTGTGATATGTTTTAATGACCACACTGATTCAATTATTCAGCTTCAATTTCCTTTCTCTAGGGTGTAAGTAGGTTTTTAAAAATTTTACTTGGTGGTTTTCTGGTCGTCTGAAGACAGTGTGTGTGATTAAGCTGAGTCCTCCGCCTCCCAGACCCTAGCGAGCTAGCGTCCATCTCTAATTTGTTCCTGGTGAATGTCAGTAAGTTTACAGTTGCAGGTACTTTTTACTTTTTTCATTTCTCACAGCTGCCTTCTCTTTTCCTTCCCTGTGTCTTAAGGTTTTGTTTGGGCATGCATTTGAGGGCTTTAAAGGTTTTGCCTTGAGATCCCTGGATTGGAGTCTTTGATTTGAGTACCTGCCGAGGATCACCCAGGAGTCAGCAGTGCTGCCCCGTCAGCAGCTAGTGCAGAGGCCGAACCCACCCCTTCCCCTGGAAGCACTGCTGAGATGGCCTAGACAGGTGTGTGTGCTCAGAGAGGGACCTTGGGGCTCCACGGTGGCCTGCAACTTCAGAGTTTACTTTTTGAGTTTAAAAAAGTGCTCTGAGATCCTATACTTTTTCACCTTTTAAAAAATACTGACCAGTGGGAAACACAGAAATCAGTCAAGTTTATAAACCAATGGAGAATGAGGTCATTTGATTATGTCATCCTCCTCCTTACTAGTTTGCAGATCTTAGCCTTCAGGGATTTGGAATTGGGTTGTTTAAGTGCAGGAACTATTGGGCGTTTAGGTTGTCCATGCAAGATAGGTAAGGGGCTTTTCTGAGCAAGAGTGCTAATACTTCAACACTTCCTCTTTTTTTTTTAACCTAATGATAAATGTGAAAGAGCAAAAGTAATTTTGTTTGCTTTTTCTATTCTAAAAGTGTTACCTGTGGATCCATGGGTTCCTAGTCCTTCGGGACATAGTAATACCTGATGGGCTTAGAACCTAAGGGGGCATAAATCTGAGCTGCTAGAGCTGTGCAACAGAGGACTGGTGGGACTGAGCTTGGAGATATGGTCACCCCGATGGCCAGTCCTTGTGCCCAACACGTGTCATTGACACGTGTCATTGTGTACCAAAAAACCCCAGGGAAACAAAACCTTGCATTCAGTAGTGTGGTTTCTGCAAAACCTCTGTGGAGACCGTTGGATCCTTTCTTTCATTTGACATGGGCCTCAGGTGGTCATAAACATGTGCTACTCAGTCAGAGAACACATGTTTTTAGAGGAGGTAACCTGGATGTCACCCAGTGCCGGCTATTTTGGGTGTGGTACGTGCAGATTTTGTACAGTAAGCTTTCCTAGGAGCCAGGCTTAGTATATGGTTAGAAACGAAAGCAAAGTGAGGAGAGATAAGAGGAATTCTTCAACATAGGAATTCAGGTGATTTCTCTGACAAGAAGCCTCATGTCCAGAGTTGGGAAAATAGTAGCAAAACGTTGAAAGGATTCAGTGAGCATGAGAGCGCCCTCAAAACAAAAACAGCTCAGGCAAATGCACAAAAAGAAATAAATGGAAAAATGCCTCATATCAATAATTTCCCTAAAAACTTGGATGTCTGATTTCCTGTGAGAAGGCTGTTTTAGCAGCCGGCTTATGCTGTTGAGAGACAGGTATACTTAGTGTAAATGCTGAGGCAACAAACATTATATTTTTAGGTAAAATTCTACCAGAAAAGTTACTTTTAGGTAATTAAAATTTACACTAATCTGAATTATTTTCTTTGTCTCTTTTCGATATTGACTGAATTAGTTTCAGTCTAGAGAACAATCATCAGTTTCTCTTTTTGTTTTTGTTTTTGGCCTGCCATATTAATTGATCATGTCAATATTTTAAGGAATATAAACCGTTCCCCATTGCCTAATTAAGGAATTACAGATTTAGAATGTAGGCAAGCCAGAAAAACAGTAGCTCAAAAGAGTCACTATGTCCCTTAGGATGAACACTGCCCTTATGTCTTTGTGTTTCTTTATTTGTAGTTAGTCTTTGAGATTTTAACATTTACTACCCACATGATTATAATCACTTTTGGGGCACTGAAGTCGTGAAATCTGGCTGCTTGCACACTCATGCAGCAAGATTATTTCTTAGAATGCGTTTCTCAAAATGTATATCACAGGCAGTAATGTATACATGTTTCGGTTGGGAGTTTCGTAGCTGTGGTTCCTGTCAGTGGGATGGCAATTTTTGTTAGGTTGGTCCAGTATTATATTGACTAGTTCCTCCTTCCACACTCCAAGGACACTGATTTTACTTTGCAGCATATATCTTGAGTCAGTGTTAAACTTCCAGCGTTAAATCTACTATAGTCCTCTCCTTTGTATTGCTGAAGGGACATTTTCAACTTACCCAGCATTCTTGTATATAACAAATTACATTTTGTGTTCCCAAATGCCTTGTATGGTTGGCATTGTTTGTTTTGGTTTTGGAGTCCCGGGGACCTCTCGATCTTACTTCTTCTCCTAGAAGCTGTGCAGTATATTTCCAGAATGCCCACTATGTTGAAGGATGATTCACATTCTCCACTGAGTATATAATTTAAGAGGTTGTTATGATCTTCTTTTTTCCTGATATGCTATTACAGTCAGAAAAATCTCCTGTATGACTGTACCTCTCCTCTTGCCATCCCCTCATGACCAAACAGTCCCTTAGTCTACTGAATTAAAAATAATTAAGATTAAAATAAGTCATTTGGCCAATTCTGACTAGCAAGGAATGGAAAGAGACACTGGAAGTCACATGTCATTTTTAAGTTAAAATGTCCTAGTTTTTGTAATGTTTTCATTTTAAAATGTGGCAAAGGATGACATTTGGCTGTCAGAGATGACGTGTCAGACACATTTTGCATTTCTACCTTTGTGATTTTTAGTTTTGGTTATGAACTTGATTTAAAATATCTTACAGCATTAGTACAGGATGTATAAAGTAAACATCATTTCTTTCACTGTCTATATTTAAGATTTTTGCTGCTAGGTATACTAAACTCATGAAAAATTTCTATACTCTAACTTACCAAAACTTACGTCAGTTTTATCTATTCTTTGAAATATATTGCATTAAATATGATGAGGTTGCATTAGAATTTTAATTTATGTAGTACTGCAGAATAAATCACCATACCCACATTCCTTTCTATATGCTTCTCCCCACAAAAACCAGTCACAAAATACTTCAAATGGTATGGCTTCTACAAACAGGAAGGTTGCACAATGTGAGGACACGCTATTGGCCTTCTCAACCATCCATCCCCTTCCTAAGAACTCCTCCTAACCCTGACTCAAAGGGCTGGCTCCCTGGAAAGGTGACAAGCTGTCCTGGTTTGCCTGGGACTGCCCTGGTTGAAAGTCTCATGTCCTAGGAAACTTTAGTCCTGGGCAAGCAGAACAATTGGTCCCCCTAACCTGCAGCTGTGCTCTGGGTCACCAGCTGCCCCTAGGTCATGATTCATCCAGCCAGAGGTATACATTTTAGTCAAGTTGGGCCAGTCACCTCCTCTGTCCTTGGGATTCTGCCTGTTGAGCAGAGAGAGACACACTGAGACAGGAGTTGTCTGCAGCATTGTTATGTTAAATAAAGCCCTACAGAGCAGTTCAACAGTGATTGAACAATAAAATAACCTGGGACTCACTTCCTGCTTAGCTTTGATCTTAGAGACTCTGGCTTGATCAGTTGGGGACTGGGCCTGGGTACCTTAAAAAAAATCTTTGGTGATTCTAAGACATAGCCAAGGCCCAATCCACTGCTCTAGAGGGAAGATAGACAAACTCTTGGTATTGAGGCTTCTGGAATTGCTTTGATTTCTGCCATTTCTGAAGATTGCTTGTTTGATGTTTTCTTGGACTCCTTAATATACTCCAGTACCTTCCAGTAAACCAATTAAAAAACACATACCTTGAATTATTTCCTAATCTTTGCAACCAAAAGAAGCATAAATATTATTCAAACAGTCAATTTTGTTCTGGGTTTTCTACTTTAAGTAAGGCAGATGGAGAAATAGGTTGAAGCAGGGATAGTAATGAAGCAGAGACTTGTGCTCAGAGCTCGAAGAATAATGATAGTCTTGTAGCTTAAGCCAGAGAGCCTCTGCACATTAACTACTCCAGCTATGATCCTTTACAAGTAAGTTCTAGAAAAAATTGCCACCCTACATGAATTAATATGCTTTACATTTAAAAACTAAAATATTGAAATGATTAGAACACTGTATATTCTTTTATTTTGCCTTGCTTGTGAGGAAACTTAGACCCTAAATTACGCTGAGTTAGTAAGAATATTATTAATGTTTAAAGCATTTTATTTTCCTCTCCACAGTTTACATTATTGTTAAATCCTATTCATCTTGTTATTAACATTTAAGTTCTATTGAATTAGAGGCCATATGAGATCAAAATATGTATGAGGTCGAGAGAAAGCCTGTATATGATATCTATTGAATTGCTTGCGAGTAGACTTTTAAATTAAGTGCTGTACGTGACTAGAAGACTTCACTAGCAAAGGAATTCAACATTTCATCAAACTAATTTAATATTAGATTTTAAAAATATAGACAATTCCACAACATGCAATAATATAATTTCAATGAAATGCTATATCATTTACTTTAATTACTGATAGTCAAGTAGCATAGACCATGAAGACTGTGGTTTTTCAGATACGAAATTTTAAAAGTCCAGGGTTGACTTTTACAAAAAAATAGAACTGTTGGTTGGGACCAATAAATAGAAATGGAACAATATTTCTAGAGGAAAATTGATAATATGGATAAAGCATAAATGTTACACATGAGTTAAAAATAAATAAAAAATAAATTGATATGACACATTTTTATTGTGTGTATGTACACAAACACACACACAGACAATTAACCACAATTTTACAGTTGACCCTTGACCCTACACAGTCAAAAATCTGAGTATAACTTTTGACACCCCAAAAACTTAGCCACAGTAGCCTACTGTTGATTGGAAGCCTTGCTGATAACACAGTCATATTTTGTCTGTTATGTGTATCATCTATTGTATGCTTAAGTAATGTACGCTAGAGAAAAGAAAATGTTATTAGGAAAATCATAAGGAAGAGGGAGTATGTTTACTATTCATGAAGTGTCTCATCATAAAGGTCTTCATCCTTGATGTCTTCGCACTGAGTAGGCTAAGCGGGAGGAGGAAGAAGAGGGATTGGTTTTGCTGTCTCAGGGTTGGCAAAGGCAGAAGAAAATCCGCTTATAAGGGAACCCACACAGTTTCAACCCCGTGTTGTTCAAGGGTCAACTGTACTAGGTAATTGATCCGTGCTACTGCTTATAGATGGTTTTTATTTACCCTGTAACTCCAACATTTTTTTAATAAATCATTGTTTAAAAAACCAGTAAAATAATATCTAAAAAAAGTCAACCAATATACGTAAAAAGCCATTCTCTTTATTTCATACTATGCTAAAAAATTCACTGCAGTCTTTATAGTTATATTAGTTATTTCTCATGGATATAATGTTGCGAAATGGGTTATGGTTATATAGCAACTGTCCTATGATGGAGGCTTCATGATCTTTGCCAGACTCTGCATCCATTATTATATGAAATATATCCATGAATTGGGAAGGAGCGGGTGTGTGAGGGGAAGAAACCCAATAAAGTTGTGAATTGTGTACTTTTAAATTCTTTGCATAAGTACAGATAAGTGGTTTGGTTATAAACATTATAGACAATCATAAATTTATTTTGTAACTTGTTTGTTAGAATTAATATGTTTTTAATATCATACCAGAAAATTAGGATATGACTCTAATTATGTTAACCCACAGAAAATCTCTTTTGGGTTAAAAGTGAATAGTTACAGTTTGGAAAAGAAGGCATTATTTAAAAGTTGAAAATATACTGATCATTCTTTAACTGAATATTGCCTGTATTTTAGATTAAATATATTTATGTACATATGATTAACAGTATGCATAAAACTAGGTTTTGTGGTGATTTCTTTCATAAGAAATTGTTGTAGAGTTATTAATTTTGATACATTATTAAATGCTAGGTTTGGGACTAGGTGCTTTTCATACTATGTAACTTAATTCTCTTATCAATCATTCAAGGTATGTAGCATCATTCCCATTAAAGATATGATGAAATTAGAAATGTATGATTTAATTAATTTTCCCTATTATCCCACAATTATTAAATGCAAAAGGTAGGCTGAAATCCACATCAAAATTTTTCCACATTTCATATTTTTCCACTATTTCAGGGTGTTCCTCCATGCAGTTGTAGTGTACCTAAATTCAAGTTTGTTTATAAATGAAGTATCTTGTATCATTACCTTTATTTTAAAAATATTAATTGGAATCTGGAATCTTCTAACTCCTATAATTGTTTTATACACTTATTTAGTTCAATAGATTCTTTCTTGCAGAAAATGCATTTTAGGTGACTATAAACTCTCTGTATATGTGTTAATATACTTCAGTGTAAGTAGACTTTGAGGTTATTGCTTTTGAGTTCTTTCCTCACTATTTTGGAATGTATACTACAAAAAATTCATGGCAACCATTAGTAACAAAATTAGTGGGATGTTTGAAGATCTCCATTAAGTGTGGAACGTGTGGGTTCAGATTCATTATTTTAAAACATCAACTATATACTAAAATATAATATAGGGAAAAGTAAACTATGAAAGAATAAATTACCCATGCATTATATTTGCCTTAAATATTAATAGTAATGTGAGTTATCTTATTATTCTATTTTGTTTTACTAGAAACTGCACTTTTAAAAAAACTCCCCAGAGAATTTTGATTCCGTCTGTCTATGTTATGCTTATTTAAAATCCCTGAAGTAAAGTGTTACATGATTAAATAAGTTTGGAAAGTGCTGGATTAAGTGACATTAGACAAGTTATTTGGTGTAGGACTTCACAAAATTTTTAAATGGCTGGTATACTTTGTAAATATCCAGAAGCAAACTATAGTATGCACCATTTCTCAAATACATTTGACCACAGAATCCTTCCTAAAGGGAACATATCATGGAGCTTGTGTCCTGTGATACACTCTTTGAGAAACAGTTTATGCTATCTGTATCTGTACATTCAGAGTGAAAAAAAACAAAAATGGCTTTATTTTTAACAATAAGAATGCACTCCCAGATGATACTACTATTCCCAAATGGGAAAATACTTCTTAGCAATAGCTATTATACATAACAAACACAGTACTTATATACCTGTTGGTTTGCTATCTCTCTATAAGATTTGAATTTAAAGACAATTCGAAAGACAAGTCTATTAGCATGTGTAAAATAGCATTAAATAAACAAAACAATACATCATCTACTGTGGTTTTTAAGCCTATATTTAATTAACATATATTTCACTTAAAGTGAGTTCCTTATCTTTGTTTAATAGCAACAGATATGTCCTTATCAAAACTCAGCATCAAAAGTGACAAATGCAGAGGAGTTTTAGGACAGTGAAAATGCTCTGTATGATACTATAATGGTAGATACATGTCATTACACATTTGTCAAAACTCACAGAATGTGCAACAGCAGGAGTGAAGCCTAATGTAAACTCTGGACTCTGGGTAATCATGATGTGTCAATGTAGGTTCATCAATTGTAAAACATGTACCACTCAGGTGGGGGGTGTTGATAGTGGGGTAGCTGTGCCTATGTGGGGGCAGGAGGTATTACGGGAAATCTCTGTACCTTCCTTTCAATTTTGCTGTGAACCTAAAACTGCTCTAAAAGATAAAATCTACTTTCTTTAAAAAAGTGAAAGCATATACATTTTAAAAGTATGCAGAAGAAACTCTTTATTTCCTATCTTCTAATAGAGGCATAAGGTGAATGAAGATGAAAGAACAGTGTAGGTGGGGATTTTAATGGATTTATGGAAACTTTATGCTGTAGCACATTTCACATAAAAATAGGTCCATAAAAAGTTTTGCACATGGGTGGACAATTAGAGCACTATTGATACTAGGTATCCAAAAGCCAAAACTTCTTCAGATGTATTTTCTTTTTCATATGGTTATTACCTACTAATAGGAATAACAGCTTTTGTTTCAGAGGAACAAACATGCAAAAAAAAATTCTAGAATATTATTGATACCCAAATTTGACATTTCTTGAAATTAAAATTCCTTTTAATGAATTCATAACTTTTTGCTTAAAAGTTTTTCATGTAGCTCTTGAGTTAGTCATAGAAATGGCAACTTGGAGGATATGATAATGAGTTTGTAATGAAAGATCATTTAAGGAAGACTATGGAAAAAGCACATGTAATCTGGAAAAGAATTTTGCATTCTACCTGATTTAGTCATTTCAGATTCTCAGTCTCACATTTAAATGTTTATACCTTAGGGGTGTTGGCCATCTGTTTTTAGTTAATTTCAAGATATAAGGCTTTTGGTTTTTAAAGGATGTTTTATTTTTATTCTTTAAGTCTTAGAACTAGCATTAAACTCAGGGAAATTACTAAATGATGAGGCAAAACAAAACAAACCAAACAAACAAAAACCCCAGATTACCCCAAATCTTCCTAACTCAGCCACACAAGTCCATCAACTTAAACCTTCTTAACACCTAAGTCCTTAATGGAGAGGTCCATTATTGGAGTGCAGTGGATTAAGAAGAAAATAGTACTCCAACCAATTATCCTTCCTTCCCCTTATCCCAAGGATGGCTTTCCTTATGATTTGATGATTTTTTGGGGGGATGACTTTGGCTAGTGATGGAAGCGATGATAATGAACTATCTATGATTTTGGCTTACTGCCACTGGACCATCACCTCAGAAGCTTGCCTGAGACCTGACTTCACTTTCACCAAAGTATCATGCAAAAAGCAATAGGCACATAGCAGTGATCCTCTTCTGAGCTCATTACTTTAGTTTTTTGCCTTCAATAGCATGCTTTTTACTGGTTTATTTCTTCTTAGAATGTCATTGCTTCTTCACTTGAATTGTGACGTCAGTATCTGATGCTTACATCACATTGGCTCAAGCATTTCTGTGTAATTCTTGATAAAACAAAGTTCAGCGTAACTCGAACATGGCATATTTTTTTAGTTAACAATAGCCAAAGAAAGCAAGATTAAGTTTTGTTTTCTTTTAAAAACAATACTTTCAATGATTAGCCCTCTTAACTTTTTCTCTCATTATCTTATCCCTGAAGACAAAAAAACCACAATAAAAATTTTAAAGATATCCTCTATATAGTAAGGAAAACTAATTAGTAATAAGTTTAAGAATATCAATGGAAAACCACAGATTTGTAGGAAATTGTTGTATTTCTTCAGTATTAACTGGCTGCTCAATTCAGTAGCTTGAAATGATGACACCTTTGAACACTGGTACTTTGGGCTGTCCAGAAGATCAGATCTGCTTTCTTTCTGATTCAGTGGTTGTCAGGGAAAATCCTAGTGACATTTGGGTACAAAGAGACTTCTTTGGTGAAATGTATAGTTATTGCACAATGGTTGATCTGCTGCTTGCAACTGGCTCTCTAGGCGTTCTGACAACCAGAAAACTGCTCCTTTTCACACATTTCCTGGTGACCCCTAGGAGACACACTGCCACTGCATATGAGAAAGTTTGCTCTCATAGGGTTGTAATGACCTAATTTATAAGAGATTTAATTCTGAAAAAGAGTGTTGTGTAAACTGGGGAGTATTTGATGAGTCAGAACACATCACTGCAAGACCTTTAGGCTGAGAATTAGCTATGATTTGTTTCTTGGTGCCAGTAATTTTTATATCTTCTTGTCCTGATGACGACCAAATGAATTTTCCTGTCTACTCATTCCCTTTATCACCCCAATGACAGTCACTTTGACGGAAGGTTTCTGGGAGTCCTTTAGATGTCTTCAATGTAAAACCTCTAGAAAATCTGCTAGAGAAGTCCATTTCACTTTAAAAAAATTTTTTTTGTAGAGACATGGCCTCGCTATGTTGCCCAGGCTGTTCTCCAATTTGTGGTCTCAAGTTATCCTCCCACCTCGGTCCCCCAAAGTACTGGGATTAAAGGCGTGAGCCACTGTGCCTGGCCCCGTTTTGCTTTTTAAATATTATATATGAGAAGTGAATTTGCTTATTCATTAATAAACATAATAATTTTAGTATAAAATTATTTCATACTAAAATTTGTAGTATAAAAATATTATAAATGAGTTTAATTTATTTACTTATTTAAGATCAAAATTTTAATAGGGAGATTAAATCTAAGTAGAAGATTAGGATTGTATATTGTCTTTAAAAAAACAAAAGTAAGTGCTGCAGAAGACGTGAGTCCTAAACCTGGAGCTGATGATAAATAAGTGCCTGGGGGACCTGGACTTAATTATCACCTCACCATGCCTCAGTTTTCTCACCTGTAAAATAACATGGGGATTCCCATGTTATCAGTTAGGTTTAAATACAATCTTTCTATAATCTCCAGTTAATATGTACAAAAACAAACAAATAGCAACAACCCCTAAGCTAGAAATAACTATCTCCAGAATCATATGTTATAACAGTTAAAGACAGAGATTTGATTCAGGAAAAACAGACACCTGAATCTCGTTTTTCTAGTAAAACAACTAAATTAAGGAAAAGGTAATTTACATAATTTTAACTCCTCATGGAATTCTGGGCAAGGTAGCAATGACATCATTTTTATTTTGGGGCCAAATTTCTTGAGAAAGTTGTGATATGATCATATGAATTACTATGGATCTATTCAGCTCTTTTTTATGTGAAGTGTGATACACAGGACTGAAAATTGTGTGGCGTCTAGACATTATTTAATACCACAGGCTGCCAAATCACACCGGGAGTCCCCTTAGCGGTTTGTAAGTTGTGTTTGGAGGGTGACTTAATTCAAAATGGAAGACAAGTGAGATACTACGTGAACTCTTATCGTTTTTGTTCCTCTAGGAGACGGAATTAATAGTTCTTATCCCAGAAAAGGCTGAGAAAATTCTGTACTTGCCAATAGTGTATTTATGTTCATTTTCTTAGTTTCAATTATTGACGTGGTTAGCAAGTTCCAGGGATGAAGGACTTTTCCACTGTTTGACCTGGGTATGTAAAGTTCCAAAGAAACAATACTTACCTTAACTTGTGTATTTCAGTCTTTCCTTCCCTATACCTATGGAGATCCTACTTTATTCCAGCCACTGTGTTAGGAGAGTAAAAAAAATGTTGAGTGGACTACCCTCAAGGGTCTTAAAGTATACAGGGAGAAACATGCATTCAAACAAATAATTGCAATTTTGTATATTTGTTATGGTGGAGGAGGATGCAGTAGTAGAATGGAAAATAGAATATCCATTAGAAATGTCTAATATCCCTTAGAAGTATTTCCTGATCATCCTGCCAGGAAATATTTCACAGAGAAAATAGTTAAGACTCCAGGGAAAATCGGAGGATAAACTGGAGTTTGATCCCATGGACTAGGAGCAGGTGAGTGGGGAGAGCTCTCAGGTAGAGGTGCTACAAGGGTGAGAATGTGGAGGGTGGAGAGCCTGGCGTGGTGAGGCACTGGAAATATTTAGGAGGCTTGTAGCTTTGTTACAATTGGGGAAGTTGAGATGGAGCAGGCTGCAGAAGTCATCCCATGACTATTCTTGCATTTTTTTTTTTTTTGAGACAGAGTCTGGCCCTGTCCCCCAGGTAGAATGCAGTGGCATCATCACAGCTCACTGCAACCTCAAACTCCTGGGCTCAAGCGATCCTCCTGCCTCAGCCTCCCGAGGACTGGGAGCTGGGACTACAGGCACGCGCCACCACGCCTGGCTAATTCTTCTGTTTTTTGTAGAGATGGGGTCTCACTCTTGCTCAGGCTGGTCTTGAACTCCTGAGCTCAAGCAATCCTCAGGCCTCAGCCTCCCAGAGTGCTAGGATCAGATTTTTGCATTTCTTGCTGAAGAGCTGATATTCAATCACACTGGGTATTGCTTCCCAATAAGGAATTCATTTAACCTTTGGGTTAAATGCAAACTCATCATTGTATACTTGGGGTTGCTGAATACCAGAGCATCACCCTCCCTGAACATCAATTAAACTCAATCTTAAGTAATTTAAAAAATTTATTATTTGACATAAATACACAGTAAGAATTAGAAAATTTACCGTGAATTGTAGAGATTAAACAGAAGATTGTAAAGAAATTTTTCTAATGAAAGGGAAAGTTAAGAGCTACATGCCCAGAGCCCCAGATCATTCGTCTTGGCTGTCCTTGGTTGTCAGGGCTTCTTCAGCACAAGAGTTTGTGAAGGTTTTGTGGACAGTGATGCAGTACACTAGGCTGGCTTTCAAAAACAAATAATGAAAAAGCAAATGGATGGAGCTATTATTCACAATGAAATGGAGTTTAGCTTTTTCTTGGGACAATAAGAAGTATTTCCAGCAAAATAATTCAACTTTCTTATTGGTATTGAAAGGCTAGTCCATTGTAATACTTCCTGTGCTTATCAGGCTTAGAGAGTAGAATAAAAGGATTCTTTGTCCTATGAAAAAGTGCAGGAGAGTTTCCGATGGTCTTTAGAACTTGAGAATTAAGACAGTCCTGAAAGTAGCCACATGTCCCCATATAGATCTTCCAGTCAGCCTGAGGAGTGGATGACTAATATCTAGTCAGTTTTATCATGCTGAAAAACGACATTTTCTATCAAATTTCAGCACTGTTATAAAATGGCCAGTAGTTAAATAAAACATTATCTTAACATGAAACCGAAAAAGAGATGTGACAAAAATGATTATTTTCCCTTGAGTTTCTCTCATTCATGGCCCACATGGACACTTTATTTAATTTTTAAAGGAGTGATTGATAAGTTTTTTATTTAAACATGACTACGTCAGAGAAATTCAGTAACAAATGTCACAATCAGAACAAACTGAGTTTATAATTACTTTGCTTAATTGAAAATACTGGTAGCACAAAGGGGAACATAAAATCATTTAATTCAGTATTATTTCAACAAGCCAATGAGGAAAAATATTTTGCAGTTTAAAAAAGTCAAGTGTTTAAAGTTCTGGTCACCTTATGAAAAGCCAAAAAGCTTCTGTTTATTTCTAGAGAGAAATAGTGTAATCAGCAGGCATAATAAAGATGTTAACGAGATTCTGCTTTCTGTTCCTACTTCAGACATTTGAAATCTGTCTGACTCTGGCAAAGTTGCTTTATTTCTCAACATCATTTCTGCATTTGTGAAAGGATATAAAAGTTTATCTATCTTCTTAGTCTTTGATCAAATAAGATAAGGTCTGTAGAGTAGGACATTTTTGCAATGTAAGGTATCATTATTCTGTAGGTTAGCGATCAGAAACAGGTCTCTCACAGATTATGGTAATTTTCCATTTTTTTCATGGAATTTAAATGACCAGTTTTGTTCAGGCAAGCTTGTCATTCTTTCGATAGATTCTTCCGTATTTTGAAATTGAATTTTAATTCACATCTTTTGAGGTTTTCATATTGTCTTTTTTGATTTTGTGGTTGCCATGTTTTCACGATTCAGAAAATGAATATCACATGATAAAAATATAAGTAATACAAATGTATTGCAACCACATTTCTCCCAAAATTAAAAAATATAGGAGAGAAAGAAAGAGAAGCCATATTGTTACCATGCAAATACAACTACTATTAGTGGCTTGCTAGATTTCCTGCCGGTCTTTACTCCTCTATATTGTAATGTATATTCATATAATTTTTCATGTACTACTATATCATATGAATTTTTCTAGGTAGCACTACTTTCCTGCTCCCCTCCCCATCCTCCAAATAGGAGGTCAACAAACTTTTTCTGTAAAGGGCCAGATAGTAAATATTTTAGGCCATAGACTCTCAGTCACATCTGCTTGACTGTGCTAATGTTGCAGACATAGACAGTATGTAAATGAATAAGTCTTGCTGTGTTCCTATAAAAGTTTATTTATAAACACAGCCTGCATGTTGGAATCTGTTCACAGGTCCACACTATGCTAATCCCCATGTAGATGATTATAAGTTCCTTAATTATTTAACCATGGAATTATTGTATTCCTCTATAGTTGTTTTATATTTCTTTCTGCCTCAATTGTGATTTAAATACTCATATTTAATGTTGGGCTTATTTTTATTTCCCCTGTAGTTACTCTCTAAGAACATAGAAGGAGTAAAAATTGTACTGGTAGTTGAATCTCTTCTTTTGTTGACTTCTGAGAACAGTGTGTTCTGAGGAGGCTAGAATTCATATTGCCAATTTATGTTTCTTTTCAAATGCTTATGTAACTTATAAGATATAAACTTAATCTTATGTTTATAAGATAAATTTAATGGATATATACGCACATTCCAGAAATTTTAATTGGTTTACTCACTACTGACATACTCTTGACTTGAATTAATTATTCAATTGTCTGTGTGTGTGTATATGGTTCTTGAAATTTTTCCCTTAAAAAAATTTTTTTTTCTGTAAATCACGGGGTCTGGCTCTGTCACCAAGGCTGGAGTGCAGTGGTGTGATCATAGCTCACTGCAGCCTCGAACTCCTAAGCTCAAGCAGTCCTCCTGCCTCAGCCTCCTGAGTAGCTGGGATTATAGGCGAGAGCCACAGCACCCAACTAATTTTTCTTTTCATTTTTTTTTTTTTTTTTTTTAAGACAGGGTCTCATTATGTTGCTCAGGCCGGTCTCGAACTCCTGGGCTCAAGGAATTCTCCCACCTCAGCCTCTCCCAGAGCCGGGATTCCAGGTGTGAGACACTGCGCTGGCTATTTTTTCCTTTTTTTTGTTTTGTTTTTAATTAGATCTGAAAGTGTCTATTTTGTGAGGGTAGAACATATTATTTCCTAAATTACTCTTATATTAGGTTTTATTTTTCCCACCTTATTTGGTATTTTCTTTTGAGCATACGTATTTGTTATTTCTCTTTGCCTTAATTTCCTTCATTCCACTGGATAGATTAAATATTCTTTTATTGGTTTGGAAATTATATAATCCATTCTTTGTCTCCTAGTGCTTACACAAAGCTCTTTAAAACCCATTCTCACTTTCTTAAACATAGTAATCTATATATCTTCCCTAAACAAAACATACACCTCAGCATTCTTTCACCTTATTCTGCTTTTCCCTATTATTCTCCACATTCATATTTCTAGAATTTATTTCTAGATTATTTTTGCTATTGTTCTTATTTGCTTGTTTTGACAGCCACACTAAGTTTCCCACTTTTTAATTTATTTTCATTTTTTTATCATTCCATAGCTACTTTTTCCCCCCCAGCTTTACTGCAGTCTGATTGACAAATACAAATGATATACATTTAAGGTGTACAATGTGGTGTTTTGATAGACATATATGTAAAATAATTAGCACAATCAAGAGTATTAACATAATTGACATAGCCATCACCTTTTGCAGTTACCTTTTTTGTGTGCTGAGATATTTTAGGTCTACTCTCTTAGCAAATTTCAAGTATACAATGTATTATTATTAATTATAGTCACCATGCTGTACACTACACCTCTGGAACTTATTCATCTTAAAGCTGAAAGTTTTCATCATTTAACCTATTTCCCATTTCCCCCACCCCCAAACCCCTGAAAACCACCATTCTCCTCTCTGCTTTTATATCGTTGACTTTTTTAGATGTTACATATAAGTGAGATCATGCAGTATTTGTCTTTCTGTATATGGGTTAATTCACTTAGTGTAATGTTCTCTAGTTTCATCTATGTTGTTGCAAATAGAAGGATTTGCTTCTTTTTTAAGATTGAGCAATATTTCGTTGTAAATATTTACCGTATTTTCTTTATCCATTTAGTCATTGATGGACACTTAAACTGATTCCATATCTTGGCTATCATAAAGAGTGCTGCAGTGAGCATGGGCGTGCAGATATCTCTTTGAATTAGTGATTTTATTTCCTTCGGCTATATACCCGGAAGTGGAATGGCTGGATCATATGATAGTTCTATTTTTAATTTTTTGAGGAACCTACACACTGTTTTGCATAGTGGCTACACTAATTTACATTCCTACCAACAATGTACAAGGGTACCCTTTTCTCTAAATCCTCACCAATACTTGTTATGTTTGCCTTTTTGATAATAGCTATCCTAGCAGGTGTAAGATGATATCTCATGGTGGTTTTAGTTTGCATTTCTCTGATGATCAGTGATGTTGAACACTTTTTCATATACCTGTTGGCCACTTGTATGTCTTTTTGGAAAAGCACAGACAACAAAAGGAAAAATAAGCAAGTGGGACTGCATCAAACTAAAAAGTTTATGCACAGCAAAGGAAATAATCAATAAAATAAAAAGGCAGCCTATACAATGGGAGAAAATATGTACAAACCATACATCTGATAAGGGGTTAATATCCAAAGTATATAAGGAACTCATACAACTCAATAGCAAAAAACAAATAACCTGATTTAAAAATGGACAAAGGACTTGAATAGACATTTTTCTAAAAATAACATACAAATGGCTACTACTTACTTACCTAACCTTAGTTTTTATATGAGTAATAGTTTTTGTCTTCAGAAATATGATAAGTCTTCTGAAGCATTGATACTTCTTTTACCCTATCATTTAAATGATAATTTAGCTGTTTATATAATTCTGGGCTTGAAGCTTTCATCCCTCAGCACTTTGAATATGAATATATTAATTTACTGTCTCTTTATGTCCTGAGTTGCTTTTAAAACCTTATTTCAGTCTAATTTTGTCCTTTGTAGATGATATGATCTCAGTCTCTGGAAGGTTTTAGAATTTTCTAGTCACCCTTATTTTCTTAAAATTCTCTGAAATGTATCTAGTTGTGGAGTTTTTTCATGTTTATTTATTTATATGTTCATTTGGCGGCATTCTATGAGCACTTTTAATTGGAGAATGATATTCATCATAAATCTGAGAAATCTTATTCCCTAGCTTATTAAATATGTCCTCCTTTCCATTTTTCTTTTTCAAATTTGGGAATTCCTATTCCATGAATACACTTCTCTTTCCATATTCTTATATCTTAATTTTGATTTTAGAAATCCTATTTCTTTATTCTTTCTGAGAGCTTTTTTGAGGAGTTACTTTGCTTGAGCTTGTAGCCTTCTAACAGTTTTCTTTGCCTATGTTCATTGTGTTATTGAAAGAACTTATTAAATTCTTTATTTCAACCATTTCATTTTTCATACCCAGTATCTCTAATTGGTTTTTCCAAATGATGACCCATTTCTATATCTTATCTCCAATGTCTTCTCTTATCTCCTTGAGGACATTTATTATACTTATTTTAAATTCTTCTTCTGTCCAGTATAATGCATCTTTTTTGTTATAGTTTTCTTTAAAAAAATTATTGTTATTTTTTAATAGCAGTTGGGTATAAATGTCTCATCAATTTTCCTCATGAAACTCTTTCCCCCAGGGAATAGTAATATGTTCCTGGGGAAAATACTGTCAAAATACTAGATTGTATCCCTCCTAAAATATTTCAGAAGAACATGCTTTGGGCAGAAGATTCTTTTGTATTGCAATTTACTGGGAGGGGTCACTCTTTTTCCTCCCCTGTGATATCGTCTTGTCCTAGGAAACTTCCTTATACAGACAACTCAGTTACTGCTCCTTCCCAAGTGCTGACTCTGGGTTATAATCCTCTAGTCCTCAAGATATTTCGTTTAGGTCTGAATTGGAAGTGCTCAGGGTCTACTGTGGGCCTACACTTGTTCTTATCCAACCCTGAGCTCTGCCAGAACACTGCTCTCAAATTACCCTGTCATTGGTTTCAGGTTGGTGCTAGGCTGATATGACAGTGGATTTTAATTTATATTATGTATTTTATTTTATTTTTTATATCCTACGGAGGCAACCAGTGGCCAACTATGTCCTAAAGGGATGCAAGGGGAGTAAGAAAGAATGGCTAAGTAACCCTCACGCTGTCTATCTACAACTACGGCCCCTCCCCTCCCCTCCTTTGCATTGCCATTCCTGCCCTAGGCATATCCCGAACCCAGACTCCTTCTAATTCCCTCCGAGGGTTATCAAGGTTTCTGTGATAATTTCTCACACCGTTGGTCTCCTTCTCATTTCTGCTACTTCTCCGATGTTGTGCTATTGGTAGAGGAGGGTACCTAATGCAGTGTCAGTTCTCTATCTGGTCAGGAGCAGAAATCCAGTTGTTTCTCTCAGAAGAACTTATGAAAACTATGACTCTGAATTTAGATAACCTGAAAATGTTTGTCTATTTTATACTTGAATGATATTTTGGCTGGGTATATAACTTTAGGACCCCAGTTTCTTCCCTTGTTGCTTCATAAGTGTAGCTCAAGGGCATTCTGACAACTATCTGATTATTTTTCCCTTTAAAGTATCTTGGTTTCCCTGCTTGAGTTTTCAAGACTGTTTCTTTATATGTAAAGTCTAGTAGTTTAATGGTTTTACTTTAGGTCTGGTGGTTAATGGTATAATAACTTTTTTTTTCCTGAAATATCAATTGCTTCTTAAAACTGTAGATTCAATCATCTTTACTTTCTGAAGTTTTTCTTTGAATTAAAAATGAAAACCTTTTCTGTTTTATTTATTTTTTTCACCTTTTGAGACACCAATTATGCCTAAGTTGAATCACCTTTGTCTATATTGCATACATGCTATTTTCTTTAGAAATTCTTTGCTTGTTTGCTCACTTTTGTCACGTTTTTCTGTGTCTCTCTTGTTCTTCATTTTGTTGCTTCTGATGTGGACTTCATTTTGTGACAGTTTTATTATTTGCATCTCCTCTCAAGCTCTGCCGACTTGTTTTCATCTTCTAATCTAATGTCCCCTTAGTTCTTTTTTCAGGCTTTATATCTCCGCATGGATCTCTTATTTGATAGACCTGGTATTTCCTTTAATTTTATTCAAGTTCTTGGAAATGGCTTGGGTCATGAATTTTAATCTGCTCTGTAGGAACATCTTTTAAGAGGTGTTCTTCACTATTTGTCTTCCCTGTTCCTTTCTTGCTTTTTGAAGGGACTTTAAAAAATATATGTGCTGCACTTGGTCTCTTTGCTTATTACTCATTTTTGACTATGTAATAATGGTTTGACCTTGCACTTCCACTATCATGATGGGGCCATCGAATGGGTTTGGAGGTAATTCTGTAGTCAACCCCTTTACCTGAGTCTTTTGATCTGAGCAAGAGAACATTGTTTTAGTCCCTCTTAGTGTGCCATACAGCTGAAGAAATCTGTGCCTGATGCACTCTTCCTGGGAGTATAGCTCTAGGCACCTTCTTATTGTGTCATTTTCATCCCTGCCTCAATTTGACTGGCATTCAGAGTCCTTTGTCATATATATTTAGTTTCAAGGCTGTAGTGAGGGTTAACTTAATCAAAAATGGGAGAGAAGGAAGCAGAGATGTTAATAAACTGCCATCTTAAAATTGGAAGATAGCTATTTTATTCTGTGAAACAATTTAATCCCATTTTTCCTGTCTTATGGAAATAGATGTGCTTTAGATGCTTTCCTAAAGAAAAGAGCCATCTATGACCTCCATGCTTAGCTAGAATGGAATTGTCACAGACTTTACAGCCATGACTTTTCTTAACCTTCTCCAAATTAAATTCTAAGGCAGGTTTCCCACATTAGTCTGTTGTCTCACACTTGGGAAAAAGAGAAAGATACATGAACTTATTGTCCTTATGTTGTTCAAATACTCCGGGGGTTATTTCTTGCCCTTCTCTTTTCTCTTTCCACAGATAAAACAAGTAAGATTCATTAATCAATCGAATATGAAGTCTGACTTTCTCTGACTTCACTGCCAATAGTGTTTTTGGCTGGTGATCTGATCATCTCAAGACCTGAGAGAAATAAAAAAGCAGTTCTTCTCTATGAAACTATTGGTTGGAAACCCTTGAGACAATAGATAAACCAGCTAATTCAGAAGAAGGGTAACTTGATTATGACATAGAGGAATCTTAGAGTGAATATATGGTGCTTATTTTCTGTCCCCTGAAAAATGATGATGAGATTTTCAGGCACATTCTTGCTAATATATAAACTGGATTGAGAGGAACATGTGCTGTTGTGCTTTTTTTGTCCCCTAAATCACTACCAATATGGAGTGCAAAAAGTTCAAAACACGATTCAAAATTTCTTTGCCATTATGTCAAATCAAGTGATGTATTTGCCTTTTATTTAATACAGTTTTAAGATTTTTTCATTAAGCTATAAATTAAATTGAAATTGTTTTCATACCCACTTTTTTCAAGTGAAAGGAATGCTTTCTGTATCATTAGAAAAAGTATAGAGGAAATCGGGGATTCACTATATCACTTGTTTAGACAAGTGATATCATCAGTATGGAGATCACCACCATTGCATCAGCATCCAAAGTCCTTCTGTTTGGTGTCAATCTCCTACTTTGAGTTAAATACTAGAGACGTCCCAAGCCTTAGAGGCTTCAGTGTCTGATACACAATGCTGATGAACATAACGTTGTTATAACAAAAAATTAACAGAATACTAATTTCAAAAGTGTCAATATATCTCAAAGATGATCAAAAGGATTAAGACCTCTAGGGTCAGATTCATGAGAATTGCATATTTAGATTGGGTTATCTCCAGGTAGATTCATTGCTTCTCTTTTGCTTAGATATATCTAAGTCTGATGAATCATCCAGGAAATATTTATTGGGCATCTACTGTCCGAGAAGTAGCAATGCTAAAGACACAGTGACAGATAAAATATAAATCAGGGGTGGATTCCTCCCCCCAGTAATGTACAACGTAAGACAGCAAAGACGCTACATGACATGAAATAAAAAGTAGAATACCGTGAGTGCTATTGGAAAGACTTGTAAAAACTTGGCCACTCCATGTATTATTGTGCTATGTTGTGCCACACCATCAACTCAATACGGCGTTTAGCCCTTTCTGTGATTTCCACTTCAAATATGCAACCAACAACAAAAAAACACAAAAATACTCACAGTTTGAGTATTTTTCAGTCTGCAGACAGTTTAAGGGTTTGTTGCCAATGTAGAATGGATTACATCACATAAGCAAACAGAACTTAAATTTCATATTAGAATTCCACGTATTAAAATTTATTTGGGCATCCTCCTATCTTGATACCCATCCAGTCCTTGTATACAAGTACCATTCTCATCAAGAAGAGAGAATGTGTTTTTAAGGTTATGTTCTCTAGTGTGTGTCAGCAGCCTGCAAATGACTGTAATCTATCTCTAATAAGAAAAAAATATTGTTTTGGGCAAATAAGGAGATTACATTCTTTCATTACTTTGCAAAGGATCCACAAATGCTCATAGTATACTATTTATGAGGTGTGGGACATACATAGGGCATTGCTTTTCCATGGGGATCCAATTACTTCTGTATGGTCACTTTATGTGGAACAGGTAATCTGACAACATTTATTCATAGAAGGAAAATTGCTCATATGAAAAATGGTCCATGCAAAAAGTCTTAGAATCTCAGGATATTAGATACTGAAGTGATCATAGAGATTAAGAATTTAACCCCCTTATGTTACGGTTAAGAAACTGAGACATAGGAAGGTCTGCTCAAGGACACCTGGCTATCTCATGAGATCAAGCAATTTACCACCTTCTTTTGTAGTTCCTAAGATTTACATGCCATAAAATGGTGGTGTGAAGTCATAATATAGGGTTTGTAGGACAAGATTTCACCCTTGAGAATTGTTTTTAATACTCTTAGAATTTATGTGATTTTCCATCTCCCCAGATTGATAATTTCTGACACTTTATAGTTGCCAGTTAGTACATAACCCAGATCCAAATTGTTTCCATAGGAGAGCAAATATCAACTCACAAGACAGCATAGAATTTGATTTTAATTTGAAAATTGAAATGAAAATCCTGCTCAGAATTAAGATGTTTCCTCCTCTAAACTTTTTTAGCATTTACCAGTATCTTAATGTTGCAGTTATATCTTTACTATTTATATAATTATTCACATATTATATTTCCATTAATCAACTATCAGTACTCTGATAGCTGAGACTATGATACTGACACTTCTCTCCTGGGTTACCCCAGTGCTTTCACATAGATGTCTGCTCCATGATGTTTACTGCCTTAATAGAAAAATGAAAGGAAGTTCTACTTGCTAAATTGTAATTTACTACTTGCTCTCCCCCTTAAAAAAGGAAAAAAGATGTATAGTAATAAAGGTAAAATGGAACAAAGATGTACACTATAGGTGAATGACAAGCTTTTCTGGCTGATTGAAATTAGCCTTTAGCAACAGTGATATATCTAATAATAAATGGGACTATTTTTCTGTTCATAGGTATGAAACATTTTATTCTTTCCCCTGGTCAAAAATGTTTTACTTTCATGATATTCCTTTATTTCAAGGCATTAAACA
This sequence comes from Daubentonia madagascariensis, assembly GCA_023783475.1. NCBI lineage: Eukaryota > Metazoa > Chordata > Mammalia > Primates > Daubentoniidae > Daubentonia > Daubentonia madagascariensis. The sequence continues at coordinate 19,941,925 of JAKFHU010001672.1, forward strand.
TACAATGACTTATTATGTGGTTTTCTGGCCTTTTTCTTATTCTATGATCCTGTTTTTTTTCAGACCTGACTTGACTTGCAAGGTGGATTCATTTTAGCAGAGTCATGCAGTGAGTTAGTGATGAAGATGACTGTAAAACTTGGTATTTTTCATTTTACATTGTTATTGCTAATTACTGACTGTAAAAATTGTTTGGAAGGATTTTTCATATACTGTCTGCAGATTCATCCTTTGCACCATTTTCTACTATACATGAGGCTGGTAACATCGACCTCGTTTTATTAAGATCATCAAGGTACACTTAAGCATGAATACATTTTAAAAGTGTTATTCCACATTGAACTTTTGCTTACTTTCATTTTTAATGGAAAAAGCTTAAGGCCCTTTGGGTCAAACCCATTTACAATCAATAGCACAAAAAATCATTAAAAAATAAAACAATTCATTATTGATGAAGCTGGATGATGGCATCATCCCATGTTAACATTTATAAGTTCCAACAGTTAATAATAAATCTATAGAGTGGGGAACATAAAATATTAAAAAAATGAATAATTGATTTGCTAGAGGATCATTCATTAAAGTTAGAAGTAATCCACCAATATGGAAATGAGGAGGTAGAAGCAACATTGTAATTCATTCTTGAGAAATCACCATTTAGTTGAGGAATAGGAAAGATACAGAGACAATGAGAGAAAAGTTATTAATTTCTGCTAATTCATTTGAAAGAAAGATATAGACTACAAACAAGTGTTTTCTTTGCTGGCTGAAGCATGATTTCTGTGATTAGCCACACTTCCAAAGTCTTTTAGGGTGATGATGTTCTGTGGATTAGAATCAGTATAATCAGAAAGGTTGCAGTGTGAGTAGGTGAGAATGTGTTTATAGGACCAAAAAAGCATAGTGTGAAGATATTCCTCCCTGTAAACTTTCGGGAGTAGTGTAGGCTACCCAAAATTGGCTTCCTATTTTGGGGGAGCTATAAAGATTCTTTCTAGGAGGGTAGACCATATTTCCCACTACAGAAGCCAAAAGTGGGTGCAAGTGGGTGGAATAGATATATTCTTTTCCTGGCTCTTTCCGACTAATTTGGCGACATTTTGACATAAACACAGCGCCTACACAGGACTCTGAAGTTAGAAGAAATGATATAGAGTTCAGTGTCAGAGAATTTTTGTGGCACTGTGCTGGAGTTGGGAATCTGGTGTAAAGCCTTCAGAAGCTAGAGTCAGCCTCCCTTCTCTAGCAGTTTCTGGGCTGGGCTTTGTCTTCCTCCATCTTCTCAAGCCTGGTTTTTTAACCCTTGCCATGAATTCTTTGAGTTACCCAATGTCTGCTTAAATTAGCCAGAGTCCCAGTTGATTTCTCAGTACTTCATTTTCTTCATCTATAAAATGGAGAATAAGAATTGTATCTATTTTACAAGATTGTTCTGAGGATTAAATGAGATAATGCAAAAGGTGCTTTGTATGGACCTTGACTCATAGTAGTCACTTAATAATTGTTGGGTATTATCATTTTCACCAATATATCAATATAGTTGGTATCAATTAGATTCTGCCAAAATTATTTTGTCTTGGATAGATTAGTTATTTTCTCACTTAGGTCAGTGGACTAGACCACATGACCTTTTGTGGCTTCCTTCATTGACTTCCTAAAGGCTGTTTATTCCTCTGTGTCAGCAATAGCTTTGGATTCCTGTATAGGATGACAATATGGTTCTCAAATTTGCATTACACTTTCAACACACAAGACGAAGTCACTAGAAATGTAGTAAATACAGATCACAGAGTAATTTTTGAAATATCAAATCAATGTTTTAGGGCAAAGTTGAGGAAATTGTATGGTTGAGTTTATAATTATATTTCAGAGGATTTGAAACAAACAAGCTCTTGGTGACTGGTTTGGGTGGCTTGGCCAAAGTCCCACTTTTTTCTGAGGTGGGAGATTGAGTCTGGGAAATGGCTGAGGACTCTCTCTTCTCTCTACCTTCCTTAAGTCATGGAGCCACAGGGTCATATAAGACCAATATTCTCAGGCCATTGGGAAAGAAGTTAGACTCTTTTTTTTTTTTACAAGAGTCACTCTGACAAACTCTTTCCCGAGTCCACCCAATATTAATAGCTGCATCATATTCCTCAGTGAAAGATGAATATGCCAGTTGGGCTTATGTAGAAATTAGTATTTTCCACCTAAAGTGCTTTGCATGTTTCGATTAATTCTGTATATCTGTAACTAGGAAGGATTATTACTATTTGTAAATGGAAAAAATGAGGCATGCAAATGTTAAGTGACTTCTCCATGTGAGATAATTTCAGAGTGAATCCAGGAATAAAGTATTGGTTTCCTGAAATCAAGCTTAAAGTGGGAGCATATGCTGGTTCTTTGATGGAGGGTGGTCATTTCTCTGTTAACTTTTGATGAAAACATCATTTATCTGAAGCTTTGATTTCTGGAGGTCTAATTTGAACTGATGAGATGGTAGCATTCTGTTAAATTGAGAACATGCTCTTTGACCAAAATCACTTAACTTCATCCTCCATATCCTTCTCTTCCCATTAGGCTTCCTTCCTTCATTTTTGTTTTCATACACTTACTCATCCCACAGTTTTTGCATGCCTATATGTCTACTATGTGTCATGCATTCTGCTAGTTTCTCACCGAAAATGTTCTCAATTCAATGCAGAAGGCAGACAAGTGATTATGAGATTATAATTTAGTGATTGATTATTTCATGCCCACCCCATTAACTACTAAATTACGATCACCTACAAGCTCCAAGAGAGTAGAGGCTGTCTGGTTTCTAGCCCAATGCCTGGGATATAGTAAATACTTAGTATGTGTTTGTAGAATTGATAAAATAGGTAAACAAGAGGAGGGGTAGCACATCAGAATGGATAGCTAATTTTATGGTGCTAACTTCTACAAAATTTACCAGAAGATCCCATTGCACATTGTATTCTATAATTCTCAGATCACATTTCATCATAATAGAAGAATATATTCAGTGCTTTGCTTCCTTGTTGGAAATTTGATTTTTATATGCCAGCAAGAAGTGTGGGTAAGAAGCAAAGAATAGACCCAAACCTAAGAATATGTGTTTTGCTTTTTAGTTTTATGGTAGTTTTGCTACTTATGTCAATCTTGGGTCATAGTATCACATGGGTGATGTTACTAGAAGTATTTGTCCTTGCCATTACTGGTTTCAGCTGGTACCCAAATGGTGTATATCACTGTTATCCATTATGTTGGCTAGTCCACACTTCTGTGGGTGAAGGATGATTTTCAGTGATGGATGTTTTAATTCTCTGTCCAGTCTAATATTACAACTCAGCAGATTATGCCCTTTCTTAATCTGACATCTCTCACTGTCAGCAAATTCTTCCTGATATTTAGATGAATGATTTTCTCCTCCTATTTTATTTCGACCCTTTGTGACAACATACATAATTCTTCTAATTTTTTTTATTTTATTCTTTTAAAAATTTATACTAAATTTTAAAAATCAAGATATTGAGAATATAAATATCTATAGACTCATTTACTTTCATTTATCTTACCCTTTTCCCTTGGAGTGTTACTGACTCAACTTAAACAGGACTTTTTCTTAACTTCATAGTTAGATAAGTCAAAAACTCACTTTAGCTTTCGAGGATGGGGATAAATAGCAAAAATCACCTTAGTATCCTAACTCTAGAAAATAATGTCAGTTATTTCCTTTCTTTGCTAAACTTAAACCAAAAAAACAGATTTTCTTTGCTCTCTGAATAAATGAAATATACACATAATCCCTTGAATTGGTGTTAACTAGTTATTTAAGTCATTTACATCTATTGTTCATTCTTCTATAAACACATTTACTCATTCATTCAACAAATATTTACTGATCCCTGGTAAGACATGATGCTAACAGTGTGTGCTGAGAATAGAATACAGAAAGACTAACTGCAGGTAAAAAAAATTATGAAGATTGCATCAGCAATACCAAAGGAAGTATTCATTTTACTTAGCAATGTTAAATTACCATATTTTCATTTTCTATACACATGGATTACTTCATTTTTTTTGTTTACAGACATTTAGTATGAGTAATAAATAATGGACTTTTCCTTCAAATTCATTCCTTAAAAAGGTGCCTTACAAGCATTGCTAAGAAGTAGCAAAGGTGAATCAAAGTTTTGAGCTCATAGTTTATCCATTGAACAGAAATATTATTGTAACTTTACTATAATGGCAACTCTATCCTCCCTATTCGCAGGATTTGCACATTGCTTTCCACTCCCTTGTGTTCTTCATGCCTCAAATTTCAACTGTCCTTGAGATCTAATACCTTACTGTAGGCACTGGATTTCTGCATGTACTAAAATAGGCTAGGCCTGCCACAGCTAAAAATTAAATCTGAAACTTCAGTGGCTTAACACAACAAAGGTTTATTTCTTGTCCACATCACGTGTCCAATCTGGGGGACAGAAGGAAGCTTTGTTTCATGGTCATTCAGAAACCTAGGCTGACATTGCTGTCACTGAGGCAGAGGAAGAGAGAAATTGGAGAATCACATAGTCTTTTGACTGCCCCTTCCCAGAATTAATCACATGGCCCGGGACTACAATTCTGTTTCTTTCCTAACATTAATACATTCTGTATGCTCACTCCCAAGTCCATATATTCAGTCTTTACCTTTTTCAAGATCTACAGTCATCTACTTTCAACTCCCTGTGAACATTTTTACTTGTCTATCTTTGGCCTCATAATCTTTCTTCCTTATGCAGCTCCTTCCCTGAATTTCTAACTTGTTACCTCAAACTCCTAGTCAGCCAACTCCAAAACTTGGAGTGGCTTTCAATCCACCGCTCCACATCAGTGCTCATAGCCTCAAGTTCTACTAATGGCTGCCTTGGCACAATCTCTTCCCCAGCTTCACTCCCCATTGCTATGGTCTAATCTGGTCTTCCCCACTGTTTCCTGATGATGAAGCTACTGAAATAGTCTTCTTAGGGACGCCAATCAAATCTACGTAAAATTGCCAGGGTCATCACTTTTAGCATTTTGCTTACATTCACAAAAATCTCTATCACTATATTAATATTGAAATCTAATTTTCTCTGCCCTTCTTTAAGGCTCTTCCTAAATTGTTCAATATCTCAATTTGTACCTATTTTTAACATATATCCTCTACTTTCATCAAGCTCAGTCCTAGCCTAACAATATTCTTGGAGTCTTCCCTGAACTCTATGCATTTCATGGATTCTTTTCTGCTCTGAACTACTCAAGTCCTTGTTTAGCACAGGGTTACCATCAAATCACAGGTTATCTTGAATTCATTCATACATTCATTCATGCAATTAGTATTAATTAGCTGGCTATATGTGAGAAAATGTGCATGTTGCTGCATGTACAGTGGGAAACAAAAAAGTGTTTCAGCTTGCACAGAGATTACTATGTAATTGGGCAGGCAGACATTAAAGAAATTATTATACAACATAAATATACAATTGTGAATGTTGATTATGGCCATCAGGGAAAGTTGCAGGGTGCTCTGAGAAAGAATGACTGCCAGAACTAATTTGGAGAAGCAGCAGAGTCTAGTGGTAAGTGCATAGACCCTGACAGAGGTTGCTTGAGTTCAAACCCAGCTTCCCCACTTATGAGTTGTGAGATTTTGTGCAAGTTGCTTAACCTCACCAGGCCCCAATTTCCTTAGTTACATCATGGGAATGATAATCATATGTACCTGTGCAGACTGTGTGGGTTAGCTTGCACAATATCCATTTCCAACTCTGTCTCTCTTACTTTTTTTCACTGTGGCTATGACTAAAGCTAAATATTCACTCTCCAATCCTTCTTTGCAGCTGGGGCTTTGGGGTGATGTAACACAGTCTGGTGCTGGATGAAACTACTGGGGTATGTCTGACAAAGCCTTTGCCTTCCCAATATGGAATGGTGATAAAGATGTACTGGTTCTCTATGAGGGTCAGTATGTGGAGGCTAAGGTCAAGCCCTGTGATTTGTCACTCTCCAGTGAGTCTTACAGGAAAAATCCGTGACCTGAGGTCCCTGGAGTACACCACATTTTCTTTATCTCAGTGTGGAAATGCCTAACCATGAAAGGCAGTGGGCTGAACCTGAGCTCCTTGTGCCTACAGAGTTCTCTCTGTCCACCCCCGTGTGTCCCCCTGTGCCAAGAACTGATGCAGTGCTCCATCCTCAGGCTGAGCTGCTGAGCCCACACGGAGCTCAGATGGAAGTGCCAGTGCTTGAGCATCCACTCTCTGACATTTCCTTGATATGTCTGTATGGAAAATTGGGAAAAGCTCTAAAGTAGTTCAAATACACCATAATCATTAACATCTTTAGGAGGAAACAAGAGAAATCCTTTGTGGTATTCTCACTGCTGGCATGATCCTAGCTGTGTACTTCCAATTCAAATGTGGCATTTGGCCATGGTGTAAATTGCAGACATTAAAGAAGCTCCTGCCCTCGGCAAAATGGTTTCAGGCCTTTGCATGTCTTCTCTGGCACCTCTTCTCTCCTATCATCCACCCTTTAGCTCACAGTGACCTCTGGCTGTCCAAACAACTCCATCACCACCGGCCTAGGCCTGCCCTGTTCAGCAATGCCCCATGCCCTCAAATCGACTTTGTACACAAAGTCCACACAAATAGGCTTGTTTTTGTCTTCAGTTCCTTTCAAGCCTTTGTTCTTGACTAGTATGAGCTTGTTAGACTAAATTGTGCTCAAGTATTAATGGGATTATAGCTAAAAGCATGGTAGATACAAATAATTTATTTGTGGGTTAATGAGAACCCTAATGAAAAATCTGAAGGGATCAAATTTGGATACAAATACTATTTGTTGAATACCTGTTATGAGCTATCACCTATTATAATACTTATGTATTATTATGTACAAGGAGACTTTATGTATGTCTATACAATCTTCCCAACCTAACGATATGGGTTTTATTATTCCTGAAGTATAAATGAAGAAGTAGTAGAGTCATAAAGCTTTTGTATAGCTAATTAGTGATGAAGTAGAAATTCAACGTTAGTTCCTTTTGACTTCCAGTCCAGTGATATTTCTGTGATGAGGGTGAAGTGTAGACTAATGGTTAAGAGCATGAATCTGGAGCCACACAACCTGGTTTAGATACTGGCTATGCTGCTAATTAGTTGTGTGACCTGGGACAAGTCATTTAACATTTCCGTGTCCCGGTTTCCTCAAATGTGAAATGAAGATAATAAGAACAGCTACCCATAGGGTAATTATGTGAGGATTAAATGAATCAGTATCTGTAAAGGCCTTAGAATAGTATTGGGCACTTAGTAAATGATCACCAAAATGTTAACTATTACACTGGACAATGGACTGTTAGTGACTGGGCATTTTTGGGTCTCTAAAACACCACCATATGGAAAACTGTTTACCAGATAATGCCTATGTGTAGATCTTTAAGAGATACGAGAACATATTGCTAAGGGAAATTGTAGAATATTCTTCCAGGGGGGACCCATTATTCTATTAAGGTAGAATAAACAACTCAGTATGCGTGGGGATGTTTTAGTTATACTGTTCAGGAGAGGCCAGGAGATAGAAATACCATTTTTAAATAACCTTTTAGCAAGGAGTCTATGACTTCAGCTGGTCAAATAGCTTGTTTGCTACAAGTGTTTCAGGACCCTCCAAAGAAATTTATGTGTCATTTTCTGAGGTAACCATCTTGGCCTGTTACATGTTTACATTCCTGAAGAGTTTTCCAACCCATTCTATATTGCTAAGTTTCAGTTGCATTGATCTTAGATGTATCACTTTTATGGCATAGACATCTAACTTACAGTATAAATTATCTTGTTCCTCTAATGTGCTTTGTGTGCAGTGATATAAAAGAAATTAAATGGGGCCAAAAAAGCCTGTCGCATATTTCCTAGCATGCAGCAGTGTCCACTATATTTGTAGCTGATATGATTTAGGCTGATACCAAAGCTAACATTACCAGAGCAAATCAACCACTTTTTTGTAACAGTCTAAAAGATATCCTCTCATCCATCAAAATGTTTATTTGCAGACATTTTAGGTCTTGAGGACATTGTTGAGGTCAAACAGCAACACAGGGAAGATGCCCATGGTCGGCACCCCACAAATTCTTCATCAATCTGCAAATTGGGGTTCAATTCAATCCAACAGACATTTATGGAAGAGCTTTGTCTTGGTGGTTCTAGTTGTAGAAACAGAGTTGTATAAATAATGATACTACAATCCATTCATTGTTCTGACTAGAAGTAAGCATAAACGGCAATGAAGTAAGTTTAAGAGAGAACATGGGATGTTGTCTCACCCAACTGCAAAATGCTAGCTAGCTTCAAAGTTGAGCAATCCAGTCAGGCCATGCAGCAATCTACTATCTAAGTATTAATAGACATAAGAGTACTTTACATACATTGTCTTATTTAATATTTGCACAATACAGTGAGGTGGGCATTATATTCATGCATTTTTAGAACACTAAATGGATACTCAGAGGGTTAAGGAACTAGCAAAAGGTCACAGAGCTAATAAACCACTGAACCAGGATTCAGGTTCACACAGGCTGATTGCAAAACACAAGTTCTTAAACCCCTTATGCTATGGAACTTTTATAAGACTTTAGCTTATGCTTTGTGCTATGGAGAAGACTACTTAAATCATTTCATTGCCTCTTTTTGTCACCTCTTTGGTTCTATGACAGTCAGGGGCAGTAGTTGTTATGACTCTTATTTTTCCAAGTGAGTAGACTAAACATTACAGAATTGCAGTGATTTGCCTAAATCAGAAAGTTAGTAAAGATGAGAGCTAGGGTTTTAATCTAATTTTATCTCCAAAGATCTTTTTTTTTTTTTTTAGGGAAAAGAAAGCCATTATTAATTTTACAAAATAGTCAAAGTCAGTGCTTGTTATCTCTAATTATTTTTTGTGAGTCCCACTCCAACTTTTGTCTGGTGGTCCTTCATCTCCAGCTAATCGGGACTCTCATGGTGTTATAATGCATGAACATTAAGAGTAATGTTTTGCAACAGGCATGTGTAGCTGCTGGTAAGATATCAGATGCTCAGAATTATTTTGGACTGGAGATTCTCCTTGTTCCACCCACAAAAAGTATTGAAATGCCTTGTCCAATTCTTAGTCTTTACTACTGTGATCTTCCCATAACTTGACACCCCATTTGCAGACTCAGCCCACCCCAATCTCCAGCACTTCTACTCTGGCTGACTATACGCCTCTGATCATGTCCTGAGTTCTTGTGCCTGGGTGTCTGCCTCACCCCTCAGGCACAGACACCCTCAATATACACACACATTTGCCTAACTCTAAATTGTTGGCTTGGTTTCCTATCAACTATTCAATTCCTCTTGTCTAGACCTTGGACCTTTTTTACTCTGGAAAGTTCTACACACTTACCAGTGAATAAAGTGCTAGCAAGTAGCTGGACCTTGCTTCTTGGTGCATTCGTTCTCTGTGATGTGTAACAAATCACTATCATCTTAGCAGCTTAAAATAATATGCATTTATTATTTATGATCACATAGTTTCTGTAGGTCAGAAGTCTAGGCACAGTTTATCTGGGTTTTCTGCTTCAGAATCTTCCCAGGTCACAGTCTAAGTAGGAGCCAGTCCTGTGATCTCATCAGAGACTCAACTGGGAGAAGATCAGCTTCCAAGCTCTCTCAGGTTGTTGGCAGGTTTTTTTACTAGCTGTTGGCTGGGGGGCAACTCTTAATTCCTAGATATCATCTCCAGCTTTTTGCCATGTAATCATCCCCATAGCCGCCTCTCTCAACAAGGCGAGAGTGGTTTGTTCCAGTCTATTCTGAAGGAGTCTTATATGCTAGAACACAACCATGCGGATGCCATCCCTACACCTTTGCCATATCGGATTGGCTAGAAGCTAGTCACAGGCTCAGTCTGCATTCAAGGGAAAAGGGTTATACAAGGGCATGGCCCATTGAGGGTCAGCTTAGGGTGTGTCTCCCACACCTGCTAACAGTTTTCCCCAACACCAAAGACTACTCATGTGGATTTCTCCCAACTGTTACTCTGAGATCTTGATTTCCCATCTTTGTAATCTGCCCATTTGATAGCTGAGTTGGAATAAGTATAGGCCAGATAGGCAATTGGATGGGGCAATGATCTCTATCAGGAGCTAAGAATCACTGGATTAATCATAAATATAAAGCCAGAAAACTTTAATTTTCATGTGTGACTCCTTACATAACAAGAGAAATGTAATTATTAATATAACCCCCATCAAAGTAGGTACTAACCTCTAATGAAAATTTTTGAAAGCTTTTCACCTGTCCAGACCTGACTATGTCAAATAAATTTTCAATGCACAAGTAACAATTACAGGTGATAATTCCCTGAGAACAGCCTCTTAACTGGCACTTGGTATCAAGTGAAATTCTGACACCAAACAATGCTTGACTTACTACAATTTGGCATGAATAAGTAATTTATTTTTATTTTATTTTTTGAGACAAGGTCTTGCTCTGTCGCCTGGGCTAGAGTGCAGTGGCATCATCGTAGTTCACTGCAACCTCCAACTTCCTGGCTCAAGCGATTCCCCTGCCTCAGCCTCCCAAGTAACTGGAACTACGGGCTCACACCACCATGCCCTGCTAATTTTTCTATTTTTTGTAGAGATGGGGTCTCACTCTTGCTTAGGCTGGTCTCGAACTCCTGGCCTCAAGCCATCCTCACGCCTCGCCCTCCTAGAGTGCTAGGGTTATAGGCATGATCCACCGCGTCCAGCCCAGTGATTTTTTTATTATATGTTTTAAGCCATTTTATGGACCTTTCAAATATTTGTCTATTGCACAAAATCACTGTTGTAGGGCTATTCCTAATAAAATACTAGTTTATATTTGGTGAATATGATGTTTTCTTATTTTGAAGATTAAATATTTTTGCTAATAGGAAATTAGTTTCTCCCAGTGCTCTAAATAAATGTTTAATAAAGATTTAAATATATTGCTTTCATGGGACATCAAATTTTCCCTCTGACTGGTATGTTCATCAGTCTCCGTAGGGCCGTGTCTATTAGGAATTACCTTCTTTACTTACTCAATTTCCCATCACCAGCTGCTTGCCTAGGTTGCCACGTGTTGGTTATCGTACCCCTTTGGTCCTCTTAGTGTCTGCTTCTCTGTTTGTCCCCTTAGCTTTCCTTACTCCAATTGTAGTTTTAGTTCCTGGAGCCTGTTCCCTCTTTGACCACGCTCTTATTCTATACTGAGCTGTGTTTGGAGGTATGATAGGTATGATGGTGATGGGCAAGCAAGCCTTGCTTGACATTTTATAGTGCATTACCATTTATAAGCATATTAGCATGTTTCATCTCTCTTGGTCCCCACATTAACTCTGGGAGACAGTATATTTTCAAACCTTGCTTATGAAGGATTTCATTTAGCATGGGAGGAGGGAGAAAATGTGGTTTGTAATTGGTTCTTATATTTCTTTTTGGAGCAGGAGAGAGCCCTAGAACTGACCACTCTGTCATTTAACTTTTCTATGATATTAATCTGGCTGAAGTCCTTGGCAAGCAATATCAGTAAGTTCAAATTTGTCAGAGGTTAAGAGATATAGACTTAAACAAGCAACATCTTGACCCCATCTAATCACAATGAAACTCATGTCTCCCTGTCTTAGCAAGATTGGTGACTAATGCAATAGGTTTTTTAAATTTTCACATGACATTAATAGTAAGAGAATTTTAAAAAATTATTTTTGGTGAGTAAAAATATGCATAGAAACCAAGTTTAGAATCTCTTATACTCTGCCAAAGTAGCAAATCAAAGACTGGAAATGCAGCTAAAACTGATAAAAGATGGAGGCAGACTTGGAATGGCAAAAATATAGATCAGCTGAAGCAAGTTTTTAGAAAAAAGGAGACTAAGCAAATTTAACTTGCCCAGACCTGTCAAAAGTAGTTTTCCTGCTAGATCTGATACAATGTGGTTCACACAGAATGAATGAATTAATGTTTTCAAACATGGAAATTCTCTCCTCTCTTCTCTCTCTTCCCCCCACCTCAAACACAGAGTCACTTACATATTATGATTTTATATAATTCAAAAATACATTATTGTCAGAGTGAAGAAGCAAGCTGACAAAAACCTGAGAATCTATTAATTGATTTCTTCACCAGTTTTCATAGTGAAACATTATATGGTTACTTTCTGTTTTGTGTTCTATGGTAGGTATTGTTAGGTACAGAAAAGGCAAAAAGAAACTGTCCTAGCCCTCAGCTGTACAAAAATATATTCTCTCTTTATATCTTTATTCTATAAGTTTTTTTGTTTTAATTCTTTTTTACTTTTTAAATTTGTTGTTAAAAACTAACACACAAACACATGCATGAGCCTAGGCCTACACAGGGTCAGGATCATCAATATCACTGTCTTCCACCTCCACATCTTGTCCCACTGGAAGGTCTTCAGGGGCAACAACATGCATGGGGCTGTCATCTCCTATGATAACAGTGCCTTCTTCTAGAATCCCTCCTGAAGGACCTGTGCGTTAGGCTGTTTCACAGTTAACTTTATTTTTTATTTAATTAGGAGGAGTACACTTCAAAATGATGATAAAAAAATAGTAAATACATAAACCAACAACATTGTCATTTATTATCATTATCAAGCACTATGTACTGTACATAATTGTATGTGCTATACTTTTACATGACTGGCAGCACAGTAGGTTTGTTTACACCAGCATCACCACAAGCACATGAGTAATGCATTGTGCTATGACATTATGATGGCTACAGTGTCACTAGGTGACAAGAATTTTTCAGCTCCATCATGATCTTATATGGTCCCTTACTGACCAAAACATCATCATGTGGCACATGACTATTTCCATAGATGTACAGTTATCCGTTCTGTTTTCAATTCCATGTCCTCCCATAGCAATTTTTCCAATGCTCACTGCATCTATTGCTACCTGAATGTGAATGACTACAAATCAATATCTTCATTCCAGGCTTGTTTCCTTACCTCTCTACACTTATAGTTCTTTGGGCTCCCTGCTATTAATTACTAACAGTATATCCCACAGAAAAATCCAATGCATTTAAAACAAAATTATTTATCTTTCTCCCTAAGCTTGCTTTTGCTCTTCTATTATGCACACACCAGAAATCTGGACATAATTACAAACTTCTGTCTTTCTGCCAAAGCCTAATCTCTTATATCCATCTGGTCACTGGCTATTATAGGTTTTCCTTACTTAAAATCTCTCAATCTGTCAACCTTTCTCCAATCCCAGCCCTACTGCCCTATTTCAGCTGTTTGTCATCTCTTGCTTAGGGATCATTTTAAGGATTTCCTCATTAATCTTTCTCCCTGTGATTTCTCCAAGACTATCTTCCACGTTGTTGTTGTAAGTTTTTTTTTTTTTTTAAAGAAAACCATATCTTTTTACACCCATGCTTCAAATTTACTGGCTCCAAAATGAATCAGTGCCATCTATGCATACGATCCAAGGTCGTCTTTGATTTGGTCTTTGTCTACTCGCCCAACTCATTGTCCATTTTCCCCTGTCCTCCAGCTACTCTTGCACCACAGGTTCCGGGCTGCACTTTCTACTTCAGGCTATTGTGCTTTTGTATTTATTACCTTTGCCTCCAAGGCTTTCGCCTAATTCTCCACCCACCCCCACCCCCATCTGTCTGGTGAATCTCTACTGATTCTTCAGGACCTTCATCAAACATCATCTCTTCTGTGAAGAACTCATGGCTATTTTCTCCCCATTCTCTTTCCCAAGAGACTGGCTAATTTTTTCTAGACTACTATAATATTTGTTTCACCTTGTTAGCCTTTAACACAACTGCTTATTTATATAAGCATCTCAGTTTTTTGAGCTAATAACCCAAATATCAGTAATTTCTACGTTCAGGACCTATCACAAATCTGTGTGATTCAGGGTAGTTGAATGTATTAAAGTAGGAGAGGGCAGTGGAAATATTTTATCAAAATATTATAACATTTTATAAAAACTTAAGTACAGTATTTTGGGAGAAGGTTATATCCCAATGGAGTTTGCCAATGAAAGTGAGACCAGTAAGAGTTTCGCCGAGACACCAGTGTTCATTGTGGAAGTTGCACAGGCATCACATGCACAGATCTTCTTTTTCTTCTCTTTCCCTTTTCCTTCCCTTGCTTCTTCACTGCCTTCTTCCTTCCCTCCCTTCCTCTTCCCCTTCTCTCTCTTTGCCTTTCTCTCTTTCTGCTTTCTTCATTCACTTTCCAAGCGTGCACTGAATTACTACTTTAGTACTTTCCCAGCTGTTAAGCACTGTGCTTTCTTCATAATTACATATTTACTGGATAATTCCAAGTCCTCATGAAAGAAAGTCCATCTTGACACTTTTTTCCTTAGGGAATTATACGTAGCCATATGTGACCTTATCCTATTGACAAGGCAGTGAGTCAGTGTTAGTTACTCAGGGCAGCAACATCGCAGCCAAAGGGAACTGAAGTAAAGGACACAGCCACCCTTATGCCTCAGCTCACTTTTGCTTCTCTGTTGACTGTACTTCTGAAGATTGGTCTTAACATTTTATCACGATCTTTCTGAGTCCATCATGAAAAGACCTCTCCTTTCCTGTTTGAATGTTTCGTCTTGAGAATTATAGCATCTAATCTAGTGTCATGAACTCTGATATTCTGAGAATTTTAAAGGAGGTGATGACTGCAGAACTCCACTGGGCTGCATCTAGTCAGAGTGTGAGATGGCCCTGTGTATAAGGCATTCAGCTGGGGCTCTGATGCTATGGAGCACATATTCTGGGTATAGCCACGGCGAGCAGGCACAAAGATTTCCTTTCTGAAGCAATTTCTGATTCCATTATGAATTAACTAGAAAACCCCAATCTCACATACATTCTTTCAGCGTAAGTAAAGGAAGCCCCTTTATGCTTTTGGTTTGCAACCAGACAAAATATATTCCCTGGCAAACAAAGTGGAAGTAGGTGAGTCCTGTCTTATACCGAAGGTATTATAACATCAGCAAGCAGGTGGTAAGGAGGGAATGCATGCAATTCTATATTGTCTCCAGGAAATATCAAACACTTGCAGAGTGCCTCAGTGAAGTGCATTTGATTTTGCATCAGCTGACCATGAATCAGGTATATAATGTGTATCTTCTCTTTCATCCTCTTCTCTAATTGAAAATGCTGGAGAAAAGAGGCTTATCTTATGGGTGGATCTGCATTTGTTTGGTAAGTCTCTGACATTGATTTTTTCTGGTTCTAATAAAAACATGAAATGTGGTTGTTTCTGTGTGCCAAAACATTCATGTATTGAACATTCAGCACAAAAACATTAAGACATGTATTTGAGATTAGTTCCTTCATTTAAAAATGGATTATCTCCTTCACTATGAAGGACTTTTTGGGTGTCATCAGGCATGTATATGCTCTGTTCTACATAATATTATCACATATTTCCAATAAACATGCTCTCCTATTTATTGATTTTTTATTTGCTCCTTCATTCATTAGGTGTTTATTGAGAGCTATTATATGCCAGCAACTACACTGTGTCCAACAGAACAAAGCAAGACAGGGTCTCTACCCTCATGGATCAGACAGTCTGGTGAGAGTGATAAGCAGTCAAATATTTCATAAACAAATATAAAACTGTGGCTGCTATTAGGAAAAGTACATGATGCAAAGAGAAGAGAACAGGAGGGCTTGACCTGTCAGGAAGATCAAGATAGTGTCTCCAAATAAGAGAGCCTTGAAGTGGAGAGATTCAAAGAAGGTAAGTGTTGACTAGGTAGTGAAGAAGGGGAAGGTATTTTAGACAGAAGGAACAGTATTCATTTGATTTCAAGTACAGATGCTCCTCAACTTACCATGGGGTTATGTCCTGGTAAACCCACCCTAAAGTCATCTTCAGTCAGGGACTGGCTGTACTTGTGTCTGATGTAGCGTGGAAGCAATGTTGGCCTTTAAGTTAATCTTACATTTGAAGCTCAGCTTCAGCAGGCTAGCTGAGTGGCCTTGGGAAAGTTTTCACTGTTTACCCAGAGGTAAAACATGCCTCTATGGCTTGTTTTAAGAACTATAAGTGAGCTGAAATTACTAGGTCTGTTTTATTTCTTTGTGTCTTCTTTTCTACTTTCTTCAGATCAATTGTTCTAAACACAAACTTCTTCCCTTAGCTATTAAGAAAAAGGGACTCAGAAGTCAAGAATATGCCATCCTGCTGTAGGCTACAGAGGAAATGTTTTGGAAAAAGCCTCTTGATTTTTCAATGTCTGCTTTGTTCTATTCATTTTCTGTTGTCTTTTTCTTTTCTGTAGTACTGATGGGGTTCAGGGCATACTACATCAAAATATGGCACCTGGGCATTTGAGAAAACAGCAGAAGTAGGAAAGTCCCTCTGATATTTCTCTTGCCTTTTCCCCTGAAGCAGGCCATAAGAGCATTATTCCAGAGGCGCTCTCCTTGTACCTGGAGGAAAGGAACATCCTTATCTCTGAAGACACAGAGACACAGAGAAGACTCTGAATACAGAGACCTTGCTAAGTTCCTCCCAGTGATTACCATTAGACCCCTATTTGTCCAATCCTACTTCACCATGACTGTCTGCTTCATCAAGCCTAGCATGCAAAATACACACTTTTCTCTGTTTCTGTGGGTCATCATTTCCTTATGAAGGCTCCTGTGTCACATAAAACGTATATTAAATAAATTTGTCTGTTCTTCTTTTGTTAATATGTCTTTTGTTATAGGGTCCTCGGTGGCCATAAACCTAGGGATGGGAAGAACACTTTTCCTCTGCTACAAGTGCTTTAGATTATTGAACCTAATAATCCCCCCAAAATCTGAATTACCTTGTCTGTTTTGATTATTGTTGTTATTGTCATTTAAAAATATAAGGTTGTGGTAGATTAGTTGTATGAATGACTCCAATTCTTTGCCCTGTGCTGTAGCTAGGCCTTTGGCTATGTGACTTTGCAGTTTTTCTCACTACAGGGGTGGAGTCTATTTTCCTCCCCTTGAATCTGAGACTTGCTTTGGCTAATGAGACTTAGTTAGCAGACTTGGCACAAGCAGAGCCGGAAAAAACCCTTGTGTGTTTCTGCTTGCCTCTTGCTCCTCTGAAATTGCCATGCGAACATGCCCAAGATAGCCTGCTGGAAGGCGAGCCACGTGGAGGAAAGTCACATCATCCCAGTTGTCCTGGCTGAAGCCATCCTCCTCAGCAAGAGCAGGGTGAACCCCAGACATATGAGTGAGCCCAACTAGGACCAGAAATGTCTAGCCAAGCCCAGATGAGTCCACCAAAATCACTAACCTGCAGACTTACGAGCAAGACAGTGCTTATTGTTTAAAGCCACTGAGTTTTGGGGTGATATGTCATGTAGCATTGTTGTGGTAATAGAAAAGCAGTACAAGGATAAATTCTTATTTGTAACTTTATTATTTATTTATAATTTTCTTCAGGGACCACGTTTGATTTTCCAGTGGAAGCCAATAGGAAAATTGTAAAACAGATGTTTGGCTATTAATAACTTTTCGGGAGACTTTATGTTCTATGAAGTGTGATATACCTATAGTTGGACACTGGAAATTTAAGGGGAAAAACACATCTCTCCCATTTTTTTTCCCCATAAATATGAGAAAATATGTAGTCAGTTTGTTCCAATAATAATTTTTTCTTTATTTATAAAGAAATTCAGATTACCACATGACTATGTTCTAGAAATGAAAATGCCATATGAGGAGAGCACAACCATTTGCTTCTTAATGAGAGGTGCTCAAAACTATGTTGGTTTGCAATTTTATTGAATATAAATCCATGTTAGTTTTATTACTCATAAAGAAAGTTTCTCATATTCTACTCCTTAGAAATGTGCTTGCCTTCTTTGGCATGGAAATGTGACCGCAATGCCAAGTTTGACAGCTGATTCTGTATAACCACTTAATTTCATATCCTTGGATGGAAGTGACTCTAAAAGCAAACAAATGGACATGCTGTGAGTTATATAAGCAAAGGTGGCATGCACAACCAGTAGAGTTGCCATTGTGTGTTACTTATATCTTTAACTAGTTTATATTAAAGAAAGTTGTAAGGTTATTAAGAGGACTTTAGGTTTAATTTAGATTGCTTTTCCCAGCTACTCACCTGTATCTGGCCTTTTCCCTGCCAAAAATCCCAGAAGATGGGAAGACTACCTAACCAGTAAAACTCTCTTGCCTTGGGAGAAAATGTAGCAGAATGAGAATATAGTGGAAGAAGGCCATGGGCCATGTTAGAGATACTGGCTGACCCTGAGGACTGCTTTATTTTAACACAGCCCATGCTATGTAGGTCATGGCAACTGACTATATGAAGGTGGTCCGTTTCTTAGAGGAGTTATCCTCTGCACCCAGCACAACATCTCTGTGGCTGTACAGCAATTTACAGTGTCTTTAGTTAGTCAAAGATTCATTTTCATCTTTAGATAATGTTGAAGTAATTATTTCGTAGACTATCCATATGATGGAATATTATACAACATTTAAAATGATGCCTTCAAAAAGAAGTTTTAATGGCTTGAAAAATGTTTTATTGTATAGATGAAAAAGGCTGATTTAAAAACCACACATGTGATATAGTCATGATTATATTGCATATGTATTTATTTATTTGCCCTATGAAAAAGACCAGAAGGAAGTATAACAGAGTGGTTATCTCTATATGGTAAACTTATGACTGTTTTATCAATCTCTTTTATACTTTTTTGAATTTTTCAATTTGAAAAAGTAATTATATAAGAATTTATAATTTACAAAATTAACATATTAATTAAAATATACTTGTTTAAGAGAACTTTGAGGATAAGAGATGTGTCTTATTTATTTCCAAATTCCTAATACTTTAGCACCCAGTGTTTGGAAGGTTGTAGAGAAAAAATTTAAGCAAACACATTTGATAAATTAAAAAAAGAGACCGGACAAGGATTCAGGAGGCAGAATAGGGCCTCAGCTGATAAGGCAGAACAAGCCTATCTTAAGGTACAGTTATAAGAAAGCAGGGCACTTTTTCTTGAATAGTCATTGTCATTCTTATCCTAAAATAAAAGGAATTACCTGAGTTCTAGAAATGATTTTCACCAGACAGTTGACAACCATTGGATTGTCTCTTGATCTTTTTTTAAATTATTAAACAAGTATAATTATTTCTGAATCCAGTATTTCTCTATAGTACACTACTCTAATGGGTATGCAGTGTAAGAGGGACTATGAATAACGAAGAAGATAAAGGAAGCATTTATTCCTATTTTGGTGAAAATCTCATCCCCTTCCTCCAAGAAGTCTTCCTTGACTACTACAACTACTCTTCTACTTAATTATCTTCATGACGTGTTGTCATTCAGCCTAACACTATGCCAAAATCATACTTTGTTTTCCATATATTGATTTTGCCAGGAATCATAGCATAAAACTTTTCTTTTCTATCAAAGTGAAAGTTCTTTGGTGCACTACCATGCAGGCAGTTGCCTCCTATGCCTGGGGCACTCTTTTAAGCCCTTTGCGTATGTTCGCTCATGTCATTGTCTCAGCAGCCACAGGAAGCAGGTGACTCATGTCCATTTTACAGATGAGAAAGCTGGGCAGCGAGGTTAAGGATCTTGCCAAGGTGAGATAGCTCACGAAGAATAGAGCTTTGTTTCAAAACCCCTGATCTTAATAACAAGTGTATACAGATTCTTTAATACTAGGAAGTGCCAGTCAATGTGTGCCATTTGCACAGAAAGAAGGCCTGGATAATTTTGTGATTCCAAAATAATCTTAGACGATAAATGGAGAAAAGTTCATAGTATTTCTGACAAATTTGATATGGAGGTTTGAAAGATTAATCCTACTTTAAATGATAAGTCACAAGCAAATGAAATTTGAGTTATTGTTTGAGTTACCCAAGGGATTGTGAGAAGCTATTCCTTCGGGACGAGTTTATCTATGTGTATACATTAAACTACCTTCTTGTGCTGGTGAGAGAAGCAAACATTTCTGCCCACCTAATTCTGCATTTCGTTTTGGTTCTTATTTTGCATTTGCAGCAGATTTTAATGTGTGTTAAAAAAAAAAAGAACAATGGATATGGTAAAGATAACCTCTATTTGTTTAAATCAGAAGATAAGTTAATGCGATATGAAGGCTTTAAAGCAATACATTGAGTACAGAGAGTCTCACCCTGCCTGTGCGGTTCCTGAGAACAGAACAGTCAGTCTTTCAGAAAGTAGCCCCCGGTGTCGTTGAAAAATACTCTGAGGACAAGATCGTGACCTGAGAAGGTGGACTTAAGTTCTTTCTTTCAGCTTTGCCCAACTCACATGTGTGCTCTGGGTCTAATCATTCTTCTCCTTTCTGCCTGAGTTTTCTTATCTGTCATTGGGGGAATTAATAACAGGCCTTTCCTTGGAAAGCATTTTGAAACCTTTCCCTGAAAGGTGTTGGTTGTCCCTGTTGTTATTAATATTGCCGTATCACCGTTACAGGCCAGCCCTGACTTGGAATGGAAAAAGTGAGCCGACCTTGTATGACGTTATTGTAACCCTATGAGCCAGTCAGCTTGCTTTTATATCTGACCCTGATGGCCTCCTGCTACTCGATGAAGCTCAGCCTTTTGACAGCTGGCCCAGGGTCATTCAGTTCAGAGCAAAAGTGGGCCCGGCGGACACAACACTTTGAGGGCTTTTTGAATGATCCAGCTGGGGCGGGTCCAGGTTCTTTTTTGTGCCAAATGGAAAATGAAGTCTGAGTCCATTCCGGAGAAGCTCAGCATGGCGGAGCAGTGTGCTCTGTTCTTCTCCTTTCCCCTAAATTCATACTTAGTCTGAGCTGCTGTGTTTAATTCTTTATTACCTACCGCGAACCATGAACATTTCCAAAGCCCGTGTACTTTGCCTCTTGGCTTTGAACCCTTCAGCTATGACGGAAACTTTATATTTTTGTGTCTGCTTGGCTGGAATCTACTCCTTCGGGAGAAAAAAGACAGTAATTGCCTTTTGGGTGATTTCACCTCCACTAATTCTTTTCACATTCATAGAGAGTTTTTGATAGAACCTGGAGAAACAAACTTGCATCCTGGCCTACAGCAACATCAGAAGAGCAGACTTCAATGGCAACAGCCTGTTTGTAATCTCTTGGGCCCATCTCTGTTTTCATTTTCCTGTAGATTGAAGTGGATGTAGCGCAGAAAACAATAGCAGGATAATCCTGTAATCCTCTTGGTTCTCGCACGTGTTACTCACTAGCATGCACTCAGGGATGTGTGTAAGAATCTTCTGTCCTTAGGCCCATGGGTAAACAAAGGATCCCGCAGTCTGTTGCCTATCCCTGGGGAATTAAAAACAAATGTATATAGTGTAATATTCCTGAAGATTAAGTTATTTGAAAGGCATTTTATTTTATAATCATGCAAATACATCTGTTCTTATTTTTCAGGCTGGTAACCAGATCTCAAAGGGCCAGTAAATAAGGTCTCTTTTCTTTTCTTCCTGGCTACTCTACCTGTTCTCTCTTCTCCTTTGCTGTTTGATGCATAAGCTGGGATGGGTGGGTAATCAGGCGCTGAAAAGCCACAGGCAGTGAAGGTCATTTTTCATTTATTATTTTTTCTGGTGCTTTGACTTTTCCTGACTTTACATGGTTAAAGAAAGGGAGGGGAAGAGGTTGATGAGAAGGTCAGTCTATTGTGTGGCCTCTAGATTCTGTGTTTGCCCTTCCTAAAGTCTGTTTACACTCTGAATCACTTGACATGCTGCACATTCTTCTATAAAATCTAGCTTTGAGGAGCAGTCTTTGGGCACTGGGGAGACACCCCGAGTAAGATTTGAATAGCTAAGAGAACTGGGGGAGATTTTAAAAAATGACCAGAAACCTAGAAGAAGATAACTTCCTTAATTAGTGGTGGTCACCTGGAATGAATGAGTCTGTAGTTTCTCTTTTACATAGACTAAAATTGTTGTGCATAACCTATGTATACAGTAATAATGTTCACATGGGATATGTCCATTTCTGGTTTACCAAATGGAATTGATCATTATAAGTGCTAAGCACTATCTTTATTTGAATAAATAATATGAATGTAGAATTAAATGTTACAATGGACCTCCAGAGATGATCTGATCTATCATTGGAACACCAGTAAAATTACATTTAAAGTGTTTGAAAAGAAAGGGTACTTATTTAAGAACACCTTAATGTATTTTTCACGTATATATATTGCAACTAAGGACAGAATACTAGTAATTTAGTAATTCCTAAAACATATCTACCTATTTGCAGAATTTGAAAATTAGTATCAGTATGTAGTTCATTTTTTAGAGCATAATCAAGTGCTATTCTAAGATTTTAAGTTGATCTCAAGTATCAGTATTTAAAGAATCTGCCTAAAAATATGGCATGTATGAAATTCTAACACAAAGAAATTTAAACATGTTTGTAATCACAGATGGATATTAAGAAAACTTGTGGTGATTAAAATGTATTGTGGATTTTAAAATTATTAATAATTGTGGCTAGTCAGAGATTCCTAGGCAAAACATCACTTACTAGGAAGAAAGTCATTGTGTTTCCAAAACAAATTTCTTTTACCCATTTAGTAAATCATACAATTAATATTACCTCATTGTATAATAATCCATAATTTGACTATTTTAAAAATCATTAACCCAGTCTAATCTCTCCAGAGTCATTACTGCCAGACCAGGAGAGAGTGACTTTTTACAGAACCTGAATCTTCTTGTTCATGCTCGATTCTGGCTGTCATTGCCATTTTCCTGGATGATCCCACCAAAAATTTATGTTCTGAATCTGTTTCTCTCCTGAACTAGAGCTACATAAACCCGAAGGACATCTGTGCATCAGACTATGGGTTTTGTTCTTGATGATCATTTCCATAATAGTGGACTCAGGTCTTTACTAAAGTCTTTTGCATTTAAATTTTATCACTTCTTTTTTATTGGAATTGTATTGGATTCAAATCTATTATTTCACAGCTTGTGTTTTATTTGTTCTCTGTGTTTCCAAAAGGGTAATACTCTCCATTGCCTTTAATTAATGATTAAGTCTGGTTCTTTTAATAATGGTTTATAGTCTATTTCACTTCACTACTCTGAGAAATTTTGAAAGGAACATTCTTTTCCTTTAATTCTACCTAATGTGCCCTAAGTCTTAAAGCCTTGTTTGACTGGGCCGATAAATAGGGTTGAGAGAATAGATATTTGAACACTGAAGCCAAACTTTGAATTGAATCATTCTTTTTTACTTCAACACTGTACTAGAGTCATTATGTAATATATATTTGTATTCTTCACAACAGAAGAATATGTGGGGCTATAATGGGTGAGTGATAGCTTCTAATTGCTTTTCCCTGCAATATACTGTATTTCACGTTTAGTCCTTGGCCACGGCATTCATTTAGAGCAACAATTCTCAATATTCAGGATGGAGAGTGAAGTAGAAGAAATGACACATCAGAATCCTTGAGAAGGAGGTTTGAATTGGGGGTTGGGTTTCAAAAATGCTTGCTTATTTGAGAATCGATTCCATAGGGAGACTGTCACTTATGGGATTGCACTGGGTGAAAGTGACAGGCTTGAAGCTATTGATTTAAGTATTCGTAGAAGGGTGGTCAGTTTAAGGGGAGGCAGAGATCTCCTCTTCCTCTCAGGAGGTCTATTTTCATAAATTGCTCTGCAAGGAGGAGTGTGTGTGTGTGTGTGTGTGTGTGTGAGAGATAGTGAGTGTGGGTGTGAGAGAAGGAAGTCTGGGAAACAGGTGTTGCTGTCATCCCCTCCATAGGATATGATAGGAATGACAAGAAACTGGAGAACAAGGTGGTGTCTGTTTCCTGTCCTTTACTCAGAGACCATCCTGACTGGTACTCACCTGTGAGGTACTTCTACAGACTCTCAAAATACTTGGAAACTCCTCAGTGGTGGTTTGAGATCCTCCAATGTTCAAGTCTCAGAGTTAATCTGTGAAATTTGGATATTAATGTCAACATTTCATTTTCTCACAGGCTTGTGAGACACAAGAAGACTTGGGTGACGTTTCTTTTAACTTTACAATAAAAACTAAGATAATACGTACACTAGTAATTCTAAACTCTGTGTTACTGTTATGCTATGAAAGCTAAACTCCTAGGCATAGAAAATCATTGGCTTCAAGTAGATATAATCATCCTGATTATTTTTAATGAAAAAGGATGCCTGGAGGAAGCTTCCTCACAAAAGAACATTCTGAGAAACTTTTCATGTGTGCATTATAGCCAGTGAGTATTTTAAACCTTTAGGTAAATATTATTAATGACTGGGATTGTTCCTGACCCCAACAAGTCACTGACTATGTGACTTTCGAGAAGTCTTCTAGCTCTTTGTGCCACAGATACTTCATCAGTGGAACAAGGTGAATACTCACTGCTCTACAAACTTCAGAAAAAGTGCTTTAGTCATGTTTCATTTTCACTGTATTAGTGACTCTATAAGCAAGGTAGAGCTTATTTGTGAATCTAATTTCTCAGGAAACTGATAAACCAAGTTTTAGCAAATCATTTGAGGGTTTCCAGTGTTAAGGCAGATTTCTCAGGGAAATTCCTATGCCTTGTTCCCCCCCAAAAACACCTTGGATATAATTGAACTTCATGCATGCCATTTATTGTGATGAAAAGGATAATTTATCTTTGCCAACAAATATAAATATTTATATTTCTAAAATTTCTGAATGCAAATAAGGTGAGCAAGCACTTTCTGCTGAGAGGAAATTCCCTGCAGTGCAGGGAGGGGGAACCCAAACATAATCTGTCAATCTTGCAGAGTTGAAGACACAGAGATTAGAGTTCAGAAAGTCAGGAAGTCTAGTTTGCATGGCATAGTACATAGAACTACACAGAGAAAGAGCTCCCGAAATGTGCATAGGGGTCTTTTTGAGACTTTGACTGAATACCAGTTTGCAATGCATAGGGTGAAACTGTAACAGAGGGAATGGCCTGAAAAAGGGCAAAATGTTTTACGAGTTGTCTCTTTAAACATCCCCCCTACTCTTTTTGGAAACTAAAACCTGCATCCCTGCTCAAGGACAGTAATCAGAGGGGCAGGGGAGTATCCTTTGTTCTTTATACCACAGGAGATGGCTCAATGGAATTGTCTGGGCAGAGGTCACAAGATTGTCTTTGCCAGAGATGGGGTTGATCAGGACCATCAACTATAGTTAAACAGCAATATCCCCAAGCTGAGAACTCCTTTAAAAAGCTCTGTATTTCTGCTTCTAGGGAGGACAATGTTACCTTAAGACAAGAGTCTGCCATTGTCCTCATTTGCTGGCAAATTAAAAAACTTTTCTTTCCTTTTCCTCAAACCACTTGTCCTTGTTCTTCTGATGAGGTCTTGGGACAAGTGCTGAACTTTCAGTAACAGAACTTGGCATCCTTGGGTGGGCCCATTGGCGCCCTGGTGGAATGGCACCCCATTCCTGCTGGAAGAGGTGGGGAGCAGCCCTGGGTTAAGCCATGGGTAGGAGCATTGCCTTTTCAGGTAAGAGAGTGAGGGACTTCCCCAGAGCTGCTGGAACCTGTTTAGCTCTGGGGAAACTCCCATGATTTGTCTCCAAATTAGACGCAGCTCCAACCAACTTTAACCTTGTTGAGGAAAAGGAAATGGATTTGGGACGTGTCGCAACACCTTGGCCATTTGTTTGAGGAAGTTCCCTGGTGTGCAGTTCCTTGATTCCATCCATTTGGAGAAAGTTTTCAGACATTCCTGCTCTGTGACAGGCCATTTTGTTTGGATTTGTTTGGAGGCGCCATTTGGGGGTGGAAGTCACAGTTGAGTGGAACTAGGGAACCTGAGGGATTCATTCCCTTTTGGATTAGGAGATGTTGGTTCTCATTTGAGAGAATTTGGTTTTCATTTGTGCAGTTCACATTTATTCGGTAGGCCTTAGCATTTGAGACTGTTTGTGCTGGGAATTCCCTGTATTGTCTGTGTTTGTTGTTTGTGAGTTTTGTCCTAACATGGGTGGCTCCATTTCTGTTTCATCTGAAACTCCCTTGGGAAAAATTTTGGCTGAATGGTCAACTTATATCTATGAACCTATGTCTAAAGAAAAGAATGGTTAATTATTGTAATACTGCTTGGTCAACATGTGTGTTGGGGTGTGAGGAGAAGTGGCTATTGAGTGGGACCTTAAATTATTATACAATCTTACAACTGAAATTATTTGTCAAAGGTCAGGTAAATGGGATGAAATCCCATATGTACTGTCTTTCATGGAATTGCATAATAAAGAGGCTGAAAGGCCATGTGATAAATATGGGATTAACTGGGTTGGATCTCATGAACCCACTCTCCCAATACCACCTCCCACCTGCTGGGGAGGCACAGTGGGCTTAGCCATGCTTGAGCTCGTGTTGCTGGGGGCCCCACTACCCCATCTGCCACAACTCATGATGCGGTGGTCACAGAGCACACTAATGGGAGCAGATTCCCCCCCTGCTGAAGTCCCACAGCTGGTGCGGGAAGTGGCCCCACATGGAGCCTGGCCTGGGGCAACTGCCACCTTCTGCTACCGCTGCCACCTTAACACTGTGAGAGGGGCTGTGGACAGTGCAACTGGAACTAATTCTTCAGCCCCACACCCACTAGGTCATGACTCGGCAGCGGGAATGGCCTCTTCTTCTAAGACCCGTCAGAGAACCCAATTTGGCCACAGGGCACCTGTAGCCGGGTCAGGACAATTTGCATTATGGCAATATCAGATGGAGGCTTGAATGGGCAAGGACAGCTGGCAGGGTCCGTTGAGACAGCCAAAAGGAAAGGGCAGAGAAAGTTGCCCCAAGCTGGTGTACAATCAGTGTGCTTTTTGTAAAAAGGAAGGACGTTGGAAAGAACATTGCCAGGGCTCCAGGTAACGAGAAATCCCCAGGAGAGCAAATGGTTTTTTCAAGTCCAGGACTCAGACAATGAAGGAGGGGGCCTGGGGCCCCCTGCCTCACTAGTGGCTCCAATCCAAATATCCCCACAGGAGCCCCAGGTGCAATTGACAGTGGGGACTTGATTGGTGCCAAGCTGCATGGGCAAAAGCAGTGTAGGCCCCTCCACCTTTGGTGTCCCCTGGTACTAGCCATGCATGGTGCTCCCATGCAGGGGGTAGGGGCGCAGGCAGTGGTGAGACAGCCATAGGCAAGCGGCAGCTGAGGAACTTGCCACAGCGGGCCCAGGAGGTGGACCCTGGAGAGCCACAGACAAAGCTGGAGCCACTCTCACCGCCACCTCCACCACTGAATCTGGTGGACCTGGGTGAACAGTGGGAGCACTGGGAGCTGTTCCAGAAGTGGTAGAAGCTCATCTCTGGGGTTGCCACCAAGCTCTTGCTGGATGAATGCCAGGGCCTGGTGAAGGATACAGGAGACTGCCATTGTGGAGCAATTCACTTTGAAGTTCAGGCCTCAGCAGACCTGCACATCGCTGTAGCATTTACAAGAAGAAAGCTACCAAAAGTAAGTAAGGTTGTATAGGCTGATGGGACCCCAGGACATGCATAAAGAATTTAAATTCCCCATACCAATTAGTATAGATTTGTATAGATCTGTGTGCCATTAATGATATTGTACAAGTGACTATGAATGATACTCAGTCACGTTTGAATGACAGCATCCTGGGAGTAGAGTGGCTTCGTGGCATTGCTGGACTGTGTTGCCTCATGGGTTAAAAGGGCTCTCCTGCCCTGTTTGATGGGAACTTAGCAGGGGACCTGCAAAACCTGCAATTGGACAGATTTGCAAATAGCAGGTTACTAATCTGAGATTCCAAATTAGCAAGGGAACCTGTGGCAACATGGGTTCCTAGGAATGGCAGGGTTCTGTTGCATCTGGATCCCAAACTTTGGACTAATAACAAAGCCCTTGAACAGGGCCCTTAAAGGGATAGATGTGGAGCCCCTGATCTAGACTACCGACTGTCAAAATGCCTTTGAAGAACTAAAGCAGAGTCTTGTGGCTGCCCCCACTTTGGGGTTGCTTGACTTGAAGAAAGAATTTAAATTATACATTCACGAAAAACAAGGAATGAGCCTTGGAGTCTTAGTACAGATGCTGAGAGATATCCCACAGCCAGTGACATACTTGTTAAAACCACTGGACAATATTGTGAGAGGATGGCCTTTTTGCCTTGGGGCATTAGCAGCTACTTGTGAGTCGTTATTAAAGATTGTGTCTACTTTCAATCCTGCTGCCCTATTACCAGCTGAAGAGAATCAGCCTTTGCAGCATGACTGTTTAGAGGTTCTGGAGGCTGTCTATTCTAGCAGGAGATATCTGTCAGAGCAGCTGATGTGAGAGCCAGATTGGGATATTCTCACCAACAGAAGCAGCTTTATGGACAATGAAGGGCTGGATATGCGATGGTCATGGAACAATGGGTACTGGACACAATGGGACTGCCACCTGGGACTTTGGCCCAGGAAGCTGAGCTGATTGCTTTAATGGTTGTGCCTGCTCATGATGCCATTTAGCAGGAAATAAGGATATTAAATATGCCACCAAATTAATGGCCCTAATACAGGCTGTGGCTGAGCCCAAGTGGGTGACCATCATGCATTGTCCTGGTCACCAAAAAGGGAGATGCTTATGTCACAAAAAGAAATCAGGCCACTGGCAGAATTGCTAAGGAGGTTGCTAAAAGTGATCTGTTCCTTGGGGCCTTGATACCCCAGCTAGATTTGGATCAATATAACCCCACCTTTAAAACTAAACACTGGGGCTCTAACATTTGGGATGGCACAACTAAGTGGAGCCAGAATTTTCATGGACTCATTCTTCTATGCAAAGCCTTTGTCCAACCCCTTATGAAACACCTACATGAATGCACACTTTATGGGTATGATGCCTTCATGGATTTGGTGGGACCTCATTTAAGAAGACCCCATTTGCAACAAATAATTTACCCCGGAGCAAACTAAAGTCCATCTGTGTGTCTGCAGAACGCTGAGCATTTCACAAAGTATCACCATGTTTGGCCACACCATGGTGGTGTCTGTTGTGGGGGAGATGTTTGCTTCCTGCTGTCTGTACCTGGATCTACTACACAATGCTCTTCTTAGAGCAGACCCCCCATTGGGAACCTGTTGAACTGCTTCTCCAAGGAGCTGGACATGGTGAACTCTTTGATCCTGCAGGTCATCAAGATGTGCATAAACTCTTTTCCTCCATACAGAGTGATAATGGATCCTCCTTTGTAGTGGAGGTAACCCAGCGAGTAAGCAAAGCCCTACATGTAGAATGGAAATTGTATGAAGCCCATCTAAAGTGGGATAGGGTGTTGCCACTTTCCCTCCTTCAGATGAGAGTAGCCCCTAGAAGCAGGGTTAAGTCAAGCCCCTTTGGGATAGTTTATGAGAGACCCTTCCTAACATCCTGAGATAAGTATGGTAATATAACCATGAATAAAAGAAAACATAGTAAAGCAGTATGTCAAACGAGTGGGTCAAATACTAACCATTATGCATGAGTCTGTCTCTTTCATGTCCTTGCCCCAGTTGGAGACACCCCTCTGCCTCTTTAAACCAGGAGACTGGGGGGTGCTTAAAGCCTGCAAAGAACAAGGACCCAAACAACCACTGCAGAGAAGTAGAAGGGATCCTATGAAGTGCCTCTAACAACTCACACCTTGTTGAAATTGTCAGGAGTAAATCCTTGGGTCCATCATACCAGAGTAAAGAAGTGTCCCATGGAAGAAGAGGACCCAAGCCCCCAGAGGATGGGCAAGCCTTTAGGTGATCTATAGTATCTGTTTAAGAAGAAGGACAAATGAAAATGTTGATATTTCTGCTAACCTTTCTTTGGTTATTTGTTCTGTCTATAGGATGGAGAGACAACTCCTTAGTGAGGATTTCCCTGGGCTGTCACCTCTTCTGCTGATCTGTCTTGCTGCTGGGTTTGTCATCCTTAACTTCTTTCAGTACAAGTATTCCTGTATATGATTTCTAAATTTGCAGAAGCCGTCTCTTGGATCACCTACAGGGTGCAACTGATAGCTCCATACTCAGAGGTCCCATGTTTCCTTCTTGCCCAGCCCTGAATCAGACATTGTGTGAAAGGTGACAGTAAGGACCCACAGTCCTACTGGTGTCTTAGATACCAAGTGGGGTAAAATCTCTCTTATCAGGTATCCTTCTCCACTTCTCCTTGTCAATCCTTATGGTTGTAGTTGTTGCTTATGCCCTTTTTCGCCTGGTAATCTGTTCCATTCTTTATTTTTGTAAATCTACTGCCAAAGCTTTGCAATGGCATAAATAAGTATAAAACTTCCATCTAAAACATCACCCCAATTCAGCAGAAAGTAGCTCAAAGACAATGGTGCCCCTCCTCCCAGAGACATGGAAGGGTAAAATTGACAGTGGGGAATATGTAACAGAGGGAATGGCCTCGAAAAGGGTAAAATGTTTTGAGTTGTCTCTTTAACCACCTCTCCCAACTCTTTTTGGGAATAAAACCTGAATCCCTGCCCAAGGCCAGTAATCAGAGGGGCAGAGGACTATCTTTTGTTCTTTGTACCACAGGAGATGGCTCAATGGTATTGTCTGGGCAGAGGTCATGAGATTGTCTTCGCCAGAGATGGGGTTGATCAGGACCATCAACTATAGTTAAACAGCAATATCCCCAAGCTGAAAACTCCTTTAAAAAGCTCTGTATTTATGCTTATAGGGAGGACAATGGTATTTTAAATGAGAGTCTGCCATTCTCCTCATTTGCTGGCAAATTAATAAACTTCTCTTTCGTTCCCTTCAAAGTACTTGTCCTCATTCTTCATTTGACTGTGGGGACAAGTACCAAACTTTTGGTGACAAAACTATACAAGGCCAGATGAGAACAACTTCCAAGGAAGTAGCCATAAGGAGCCATAATAGAAAAATTCCCAGAGCTCACACAGGACTACGAAATTTTTGTATCCCCTCTAAATCAAACTACAATAAAGAAATCTTATTGAATACCAGGGGCAGTCTGTAGATATCTAGAAATGGCAAAACCTAGGAGGGGAGCTAAATTACAGCTGGAATAAAATTAGCTATGCCGCCAAAGAGTTTAAAACCATATAACAAATGGATCAAACTAGCCCACAATTAACTTAATTACCTTTAAGAAATAGTCCAAAAGTTTTTACAGAAATTCAATAAAATTCATTGCTCAAAAAACAGAAAAATCTAAATGAATAGCCTTCAATAAAGAAATCACTAGATATTTGAGAAAATAGAAACTATAACCCATAGCCTGAAGGAAATCAGCCTATGAAAGCAGATCCAGACATGACACTAATGAAGAAATTAAGAGAAAAGGACCTTAAAACATCTATTATAAATATGCTTCATATGCACATGATGTAAAAAATATGAACACAATGAGCAGAAAAATTGAAGATATAAAAATGAATGAAAGTGTAACTTCTAGAGATGAAAAATATAATATCTGAAATAAAATATATGCTGGATAGGAATAATAGCAAATTGTATATGTGGGAAAAAAGCAGAGAAACTGGAGGCATAAATAGGAAACAATGGGAAAAATCCAAAAGAAAGCTTGAAAAATTAAAAAATAAAGCATCAGTGACCTATTGGACAATATACAGTAATATAACATTTGTTTAATTGGAGTCAGATGGTGGGTTAAATAATATTTGAAGAAATGATAAAAATTTTCCAAATTGATGAAAATGATAAAGTTTCATATTCCAGAAACTCAATAAACTGAAATCAGAGTAAATATTTTTAAAAACACAATCACACATCATAACTTAAAGAGAACTGGTAATAAATATGAAATCTTAGAACCAGCTAAAAGAAATCACATTATGTACATAAAGAAAAAGATAAAAATTACTGTAGATTTCTAACAGAAACTATGGAAACTCAAAGAAAATGAAGTGACATACTTTAAAATACAGACAGAAATTTTTTTTAAAATGTCAAATTAGTATCCAATATCCAGTGAAAATATCTTAAAAATGACTTTTTTTAGAACTGCTGAAGAAAATTCTTTAAGGTAGAAGGAAAATGACAATAAATAAAAATTAAGATCTACACAAAGAAATAAAGAATATCAGGAATGATAAATATGTGGGTAAGTATAAAAGATATTTTTTGTATATGTAAATTTCTTTAAAAATAAGTATCTAGAGAAAAAGGGATAATGGTGTATGGTGAGGTCTATAACATAAACAATGGCAGGGTGAAAATAGAGTGTGTTACTACTAAGATTCTTGTACTATATGTGAGTAGTGTAATATTTGAACATGGATTATGATAAGATAAAGATGTATATTGTAAATAGGAAAGGAACCACTCAAAATTAAACAAAGCAACAGATTTAGCAAGCAAAAGAGGAGGCAATATGGAATAATAATAATACTAATAAAAGAAGGGGAAAAAATAACAGATGGTAAAAATTAAAAACAAAGAACAAGATGGTAGATTTATTCAACTATAGTGATAATTCCAGTATATGTAAATGGTTGCGATATGCCAATTAAATGGCAGAGATTTTCTGATTGGGGGGAAGAAAGCAAAGACGTTCTTACTATATGCAGTCTGTAAGAAACCTACCTTAAATATAAATATAGAAGGGTTAAAAGTAAAAGGATGAACAAAAATAGAACACCCAAACACTAATGAAAATTAATCTGCAGTGGGTATATTAACATTAGATGAAATAGATTTTAGAATAAGAAAAATTACCAGTGATCATGATGGTGATTTTCTAGTAATAAAGGAATCAATTTTTCAAGAAGACATAGCGATCCTAAATGTGTATGCAGAGTTTCAAAATACATGATATATTTGATAGAACTGAAGGAAGAAATAGAAAAATTAAATTTTAGAAGAGATTGTCTTTTTTTCAGTAATTGATAGAATAAGTACATAAAAAATTAGTAAGGATATAGAGCAGTTGGACAACACTGCCAACCAACTTGACCTAATTAATATTTATAGATCACTCCACCCAAAATAACAGAATGCAAACATTTATAATGCACACATGGAATCTTCATCAAATAGTCCATATTTTGAGGAATAAACAAAATTAAATACATTAAAATGATTGAAATAATATAAATATATTCTCTGACCATAACAGAATGAAGTGAGAAACAAATAGCAGAAATATATCTGCAAAAATTCCCAATTATTTGGAAAATAACAACATGCTTCTACAAATCCCATGTGTCAATGAAGAAATGGCAAAGTAATTTGTCTACATACAAACAAAAATACAACATATCAAAATTTGTGGAATGCAGCTAAAACAGTGCTTACAGAGAAATTTATAGCATTAAAATGCTCATCTAAGAAAAGAAAATGGTCTAAAATCAATGATTTATGCTTCTACCTTAAGGTTAAAACAAAGATCTAATTTACCTCAAAGTAAGTGATAGGAAAGAAATAATAAAGAGTATAGAAATCAATGAAATAGAAATGGAAAAACAAAAAAGTCAAAGAAAGTAAAATCTGATTCTTTACAAAGATTACTGAAATTGCTAAACCTCAAACCAGACTAATCCAGAAAAAGAAAAAACACAAATACCCAATACCAGAAATGAAGGGGAGAACATAAGTATAGGTCCTAAAAATGGTAGATAAGGAAATGTTATAAACAAGTTTATGCAAATTTTCACAAGTGTGATGAAACACACAAATTCTTTGAAAGAACAAAAATAGACACAAAGCTTCCCCACAAAGAAGTAGATGACATGAATAGCTTTTTATCATTGAATCTATAATTAAAATTCTTCTCACAAAAAAAATCCAGGCACAGCTGGCTTCATTGGTGAAGTCAATCAAATATTTCAAAAAACTGTAATGCCAATACTACACAAATTCTTCCATAAAATGGACAGAGACTACTTTCTGGTTCATTTTATTAAGGCAGTATCACCCTGGTGTAATTACATCACTTACATATTTATGCATTCCTTGAAAAAAGGAAAATTGCAGACCAATATATCTTATAATCATAGCTACCAAAACTCTTCACAAAATATCAAATGAAATCCAGCAATATTATAAAAGATAATACACTGGAGCTCTTGTCAGTAAAGCCAAGTTGTTTTTACATTTTTAAAAAATTAGTATAATATACCACATTAATAGGCAAAAATGGGACACCATGCAATCATTGCATTAAAAGAAAACAGAACAAAACATAACAACCAAATCTTTAGTAGGAGTCAACACTTTTTCAAGGTAAAAACCCTCAGAAACCTAGGAAGAGAAGAGTATTTCCTCAATACGACAAAGGGCATCCCCAAATCACTACAGCTAATATCATGCTTAACAATAAAGACTGGATTTGTTGTCCCTAAGGAGAACAGGGAAAGAATGTTCACTGTAACTATTTCTATCCAACATCGTGGTGATGGTCATAACTAGTGCCATATAGCATGAAAGGGAAATACAATATACATAGATTTGAAAAGCAAAAAGTAAAATTCTCGTTATTATAGACATCATCATCATTTATTTAGGGAATTTTGAAGAATTTCTAAAAATGTTATGGGAATAATAAGTGACCTTAGCAAGGTTGCAGTGTACAAAAATAATAGCATGTTTGTATATTAGCAGCAATATTTGGAATTGGAAATTAAAAAGATAATGCCTTTTATAATAGAATAAAAAGCATGCAATGGAGATGACTATAACTGAATATGTGTGAAACCTGTACACTGAAAATTATAAAATATTGATGAGATAAATTAAAGATTATCTAAATAAATGAAGAGAGATGGCATGTTTATCGATCCAAAGAATCAACATTTTTAAGATGTCAATTTTTCACAAATTTATCCATAGATTCAGTGAAATTCCAATCAAAATCTCAACAAGTTTTTTGTAGAAATTGACAAGGTGATTCTAAAATTTATATAAAAATGCAAAAGACCTAGAATAGCCAAAACAATTTGGAAAAAAAGCAAAGGAAAAAACTGAAAGCCTCACACTACTTGATTTCAAGAACTACTGTGAATCTACAAAAGACAGAATAATGATTGCTATATAAATTAAGAGGTCAAAACAGAAGGTCCAGAAATAGATCAACTCATACATGCTCAATTACCAAGGTAATTTAATAGAAGAAAGAAGAGTTTTTTTCATCAAGTGCAACAAAATGGATATTCATAGGGGGAAAAATGAACCAATCTTACATTACACCATACACAAAAGTTAATTCAGTACTGATCATAGACTTAAATATGTGCCCAAACAACAAATCTGCCTGAAGTAAACATAGGAGAAAATTTTTGTGACCTTGAGTTAAAAAAAAATTTCTTAGATCATAGACTAAGTGTAAGAGCTACAACCATAAAAGTCATAGAAGGAAACTTAGCAGAAAATCTTTGAGATCTTGGGTTAGACAAGATTTCTTAGATATCACACAAAGAGTATGCACTGTAAAAGAAAAACATGATAATTGGACTTCATTGAATTAAACAGTTTTGCTCTCCAAAGTACACCACTAGGAAAATGGAAAGGTCAGCCACAGACTGGGGGAAAATATTTGGAAACCATATATCTGGTAAAGAATTTGAACCCAGAGCATATAAAGAATGCTTACAACTCAATAATTAAAAGACAAACAACCGAGTGGAAAGAAAGAAGCAAAAGAATTAGATACTTCACCAGCAAAGACACGTCAATGGACAGTAAGCACAAAATGCTTAACATCGTTAGTCGATCAAGAAATGAAAACTAAAACTGCAAGGAGATACCTCTACTTAACACCCTGCAACAGCTGATATTAGAAAGACTGGCATACCTACCGAGTGCGGGCATGGCTATGGAGCAACTCAAAGTGTAATACATTGCTGGTGACAATGTCAAGTAGTACAGACACTTAGGAAAATAGCTTGGAAATCAACTATCAAGTTAAATATACAGCTACTATGTGATCCAACCATCCCATGCCTATGTATTTTCCCAGGAGAAATGAAAATATACGCCTACATGAGACCTATATGAAAATGTTCATAGTGGCTTTATTCATAATAGCAAAAACTAGAAACGGTTCAAAAGGGATTGACAGATGACTGAATAAACAAAATCAACAGAAGAATGGATAACAGACTATGGTACACTTAAACAACGGAGTGTCACTCAATAATTAAAAGGGACAAAATACTGACAGATCCAATAACTTGGATCTAAAAAGCATGGTGCTAAGTGAAAGAAGTTAGACATTAAAGATTAAACACTTTCTGTATGATTTTGTTTAGATGGCATTCTGGAAAAGGCAAAATTATAGTGACAAAAAGAACATCAGTGATTTCCTGGGTCTTGGGGTGGGTGCAGTCGATTGGCTACAAAGGTGGGGGTGATGAAAGGTTTCCATGTCATGAGTGTGGTGGTAGTTATAGGACTGTATACATTTGCCCAAACTAATCAAACAGTATATTTAATTGAGTGAGTTTTGTAGGCAAATTATGCAATGATGCCTCAATCTAGCTAATTGAAAAGAGTTTTCTGAACCACAGTGTAGCTTAATATACAATTAATTACTCATCCACTTATTCACATAAT
This sequence comes from Daubentonia madagascariensis, assembly GCA_023783475.1. Taxonomy (NCBI): domain Eukaryota; kingdom Metazoa; phylum Chordata; class Mammalia; order Primates; family Daubentoniidae; genus Daubentonia; species Daubentonia madagascariensis. The sequence continues at coordinate 19,978,517 of JAKFHU010001672.1, forward strand.
TACATGACTAAGGCTGGGGTGGTTAGACCACTGGTAAATGCGACATGGCCAACACAACACATGGTGCTGAAGGAACTTACAGTTTAGTTGAGGTGACAGGCAATAGGGCCAATGCAGCACAGTATCCAGAAGTGTCCACTGTGGGACCATGTAGAAAGGTAGAAGGACTGTTGTTTCTAGATTTGTGGGATAAGAGATGGCTTGTTGGGGGTAGTGACAGCCAACTGGAAACCTAAAGGCCTTCTAAACATTGTGCCGTCTGGCTTTCTGTCTTTCTGGCCTTCGAGCCCTGCCACTTTTAAAATTTTTGCTAGACTGTACTTTAAAACCAAAAAATGAAGACTGCACCACAAATTGATTTCCTCTCTGGTGAAGTGAAGGTAGAGAAACAGACAATGGTATGAACCGTGAGCTTCATTACAAGACTGTACATATCTGTGTCTTCGCTGCCACATCTTATTCATATGTGTGTGTTTAATAAGCCATAGAATAATTGCATTGAGCATAGAAGTGCTCCATAAATTATCTGTTGAATGAATAATGAGGGGATTGCAGGGCAATGCATGAAAACCCTGGAACTGAACCCAGTGGCAATGAGGCATCACGGGTCGTCTGGGGACCCTGAGCTTGTCTGAACTGTAGCTGCCACTGTTGATGAGAGAGCTAGCTGGCCTGGTGGCAGCACTGCATCTGACAGGATGGCTTGTAAGTGCTGGGTTTTCAGGCAAACTGTGTGGAGACCTCCTCTGCATATTGTTCTCTTTCTCAAGTAAATAAACACTAAGCCTGGTGAAAAGCTTTCTAACACTTTCTAAGCTAAAACAGTAGGGAAAGCCCACGTCTCTCCAGACTATTCTTAATCCCCCTTACCAGCCTGAAGGTTCCTTGATGCATATATATGTATACATATTTTTTCTTCTAAGAACACAGGACATGAATACTATATTAAACGACTTACAATTTACTTTAGATTCAATCAAGTAACAGAAGTGTTCTTATTAACAACAATTGATTTAAAAGTAAAATCTTCTGGTCATAGCAATTTGGAATCTTAATGTTATTCAGATTGTGTTAACTGAGAAAAAAATATATGATTTGGTCCCTAAGAAATGGTTATAGACTACAGAACTGGTTAAATAATCTGAGGCACTGAGGTTATGGAAGTGAAAATAAGGGATTTGGTTTTTTCATTAAATGTAAATCTCTTTCTGTTTTCTATCTTTCACATTGTCCTTTTTGCTTCACTTTCTCTTTCCATCTTTCTTAATTGATGTCTTTTCATTTCCTATTTTTCTTCCTTCAGATTTTTTAGATTGTGGAGTTCTCATGTTCTTTGCTTAAATCAGTGGTTCTCAGACTTGGTTGAGCATGAGAAGAGTCTAGAAGGCTTGGTAAACACAGATTGCAGGGTTCCAACTCTAGAGTCTCTGATTTAGTGTGGGGAGGGAAGGGATGTGTGTGAAAATTTGCATTTGTAACAAGTTTTCTGGTGATGCTCCTGGTCCAGTGAGCACACTTTGAGAATCACTGACTTGTAAGTCATCCTGTTGGTATCAGCCAAAGGAGGTTGTGAGCGTTCTTCCAGAACAGGCTAAAATGGAAGACTTACTGCCTGAGAACCATGCAATAAGTCTACACTCTCAAGGTTAATTGCTGATATTGTATTTAACCTGGAGATTGGAGATATTTTGAAATCTTTTAATAGTTATTCTAGCAGATTATAAATTCAGGAAGTGAATAGCCTTAGATCTTTTATCATTGTTGCCTCTTCCTCAGATACATTCCTTTTCTTGATTTGCATAATCATCTTGCTGGAATTTTTTAAGTTTTGCTGAATATTTTCTCCTGAAAATATCATAAAATAGATCATATCTTTTCATCAAATATTTCTGTCATCTGAAGAAAATGAAAAGAAATGTTTCTATATTTAGCAGGTCAAGAATGAAAGGGCAATTAGTTAACAAGAACGAAAAAAGTGTAGAGTTGTTTATTGTCTGTACTTTGCATTTGACAGGATTGAGGCAACACAGCTTTACTTGCAGGCTCGGTAGTTATGCCTTTTCCATGTGATTTGCCAAAGGTAACAAAGTTAATAAATAAAATCCTCTGAAAAGGCAGATTCTTCTTTTGGAATTTTCATTAGGCTTCAGAAAATCCCTTTTCTTCTATTATTTTCTTCATACCAGTTTTTTTCTTTCTTCAGTTGATTTTCCTTAATGTAATTATGTTTGTGGATTTGCAATCCAGTCTTTTCCTTGTGCATACTTGTTCTTTTGTTTGTCCTTCACAGTAAGGTTGGTTTGTCTTCTTACCGAAACTCATTCTAAGCTTCCAGGTTACTTTTTACTCTTATGATCTTTTTAGTCTTGTACCTGAAGGGAGTATTGTGTGTTTTGTGCAATGCGTTGATAGCTGGAAACAATAGAGTCCCTATTAGCCAATTAAATCTGGCAAGATATGGACTGTTGCCCAAGATCTAGGACTTTTTGATCCAGACACGCAGTGCATGCCATTTGAACTTAAGAAAATTCTCTGCTTCTTACCCAGCTGTCGCGTTGTTTTTGTTGAACGGGGTGGAAGACATGGATGGTAAGGAGTGGGAGAAGACTCTGGAAGGAATACAAGCTGCTCATTGGGAATCTTAGGATACTTTGCTTACCATTAAGAAGCAAACCCACTCATGATTAGGGTTTGTTCTTTGTTCTCAAAATGCTTTTAGATTCCTTGTTCACCTAAAATTTGGGTCCACTACTGGAGAGGGCCATGTCACAAACACTTGAATGTGTTTGACTGTGTGCTCAGGAAAGGGCAGTCAGTGCATACCAATCATACCGGCAAACACATTACACCTTGGGCCCTCTTTGGAGTCCCTCAGGAAAGTCAATGGGAGCTTTGTGTAAAGAGGCAGCAAAGAACTGGGCTCATTGTATTTGCTTCTTTGCCTTCAGTCACCTGTATTTGGATTTTAATCTCCTGCACTAAACCCTGTGAGTCATTATGGCTTGGTTTTACTCTCCTTCTATTCATTCCTCTTCCTTGGGATAACTCAGTAGTTTTTATTTTGAGAGTTAAAATTGGTAAGTGCTCCTGCTCCCAGATAACGTATTAGACATTAATAAATGATGCCTGGGGCTGGCATTGTTTAGGGGCTAGCAGATGTTCGGTGATTAGTAGTATGAAGAGAATTAGAGGGAGAAGAGAGTGGAGAAGAGTTAGTAATTGTAATGGGGGGTCTTATTAGAGGTTTGATAGAAGGTTTTTAGGCCAAAGAGCTTTAGAAATCCATTTTCAATTCTAATCAATCCAATATGTTTTATATTCACAGGTTGCACAAAGACATGTATATATTAGAGCCTTCTCAATGTTCAGGAATCTTTATGTGGACTTTCTCCCTTCAATTTGATATTTCTTTCTTCTTCTTCTTTTTTTTTTTTCTTCTTGCCATGAGGAAGTTTTGTTTGGCCTGGAATAAATGAAACTCAGAGCCCAAAAGGCTCAGTTAAATTGAGCTTGAAACTGAAAACCCATGACGCTCTAGTGAGCGCTGAGTGAAAAGAGGAATATTTGCTGTGCTTCACCCCCAGTGGAATCCTCTGACTTTTCTATTTCTATTTTCTCTTTGCCTTCCAAGCTAGAAGATAAAAAAATTACAAATGTATAAAATTACACATGCTGAGGTGTTACACTCTTATAAATTGGAATTGTTTTTTTAATAATTGTCTCCATGATTCAAATTAAACTATTGTTGGTTGTGAGCAAATTTATTGACCTAGTTGTAATGAAATACCCTGGCTCTTCATGTCGGCTTCCAACTGGCCAACACACAGATGCCACACTTGCTGCTGACAGCCGTCAGACTTGTGCCAGTTGGCAGCTTTGGCCTCAAAGCCATAGATCAAAAGAAGTACTTTCTCTCCATTTTGCCTGCTAGGCCAGTCCTATTCTCAAGTCAGGATGGAGACAGCCCAGTGCAGGCTCTTGATAAATTCAGTGAAACTCATATTAGAGGAACCTAGTTAAGAACTTCAGGAATACTGAATATCTACACCTGTCAACCCCCTGCAGTAATGTAGTTTTCATTAATGTTGCTGTAATATAACAACATTAAACCTGATAGAAAATTCCAGCTGAGGTTAGGACATGGCAATAACAATATTTTCTTCATTGTCAACTAAGATTGGGGTGCAGAAGAAATATTTTAGGGAAAGATTTTGAAGACTGGCTGGCATTTTAAAATTTGTCTCTGTCTTTTGGTTTGGTTCACTCTTTATAAACTTTGGTAATTACGTTTTGTACATCCCTTGAGGCTTCAAGACTGACAAGACTGTGTTTAAAGAGAAGGAATGGAAAACTCCCAACAATGCTTGCATTCAGCTTACTTGGCTGCATGCATTATGACAACATCTTTCATCATTGTGGTAATCTCATATAGTAATGTTGGACAGCATGACAATAAATTGCTTTTATCTTGCCTTTTTTTGAGCTTAGAGATTTCCCTTGTAGCAAACATTTTTCTGTAGAAACCACATACATTTTTCTTAGAGTTTCTTTTCCTGGAAAAAAAAAGAAAATTGGTTAAATGGCTTCATTTTTGCATCTATTTGGTATTTTATATTTCAATGAAGAAAATAAATGCTCATATTTTCAAGGCTTTTCTTGGTTGTAGACATTTAATCTTACCACATGCACATACTATCTTTATAGTATTCTTAAAAGGGCCTAACTATGTGCTAAATATAGGAAGTGGGTCATGGTGGGAGAATAAGAAAAGACATAGATAAGACAAAAGTATTTATGTGACCTTAAAATTTTAGGCAAGGATTTTTACACTATAGCCTTGGCGGCTTATGGCTGCTGTTGGTTTTTACTATAGTATGGAGTTGGTCCTGTTTGTTCAGGAAAAAATTGTGCTTTGTTCCCCTATTCCTTGAACAAGGAGAGAAATTCTAGTTCTTTGTGAATTAGAAATAGCAAAAGTGCCATTAAACATTAAATCAGAGTCTCTTTGTATGAAATGACCATTCTGATTCTAATGATCTTTGACCAAGGTGAGGAATTAATTCACTGCAAAGTGGATAAACCTCATAAAAATAACAATGACATATGTTAAAGTATCCAGTTAAAATAAAGTGAGTATAATTGATTCTTTTTTCCATTTGGACATTTGGTGCTTTGATATATTTGGCATCTGTTAAAATAGCTAAAATACTAGTATGTTTTAGATGTTTTAAATATGTCATCTTATTAATTCTAATAACAATTCTTGAGGCCAGTACAGTACTGTTATTATTCCCATTTGTTGATGAGAAAACTGAAGTGTTGAAAACTTAAGCACTTTCCTCAAAGTTAACCAGTTAATTAATGGTGAATCCAATCCAGGATATCTGACCCCTGAGATTTTGCTTTTAAATGTATGCTTTAATGTTAGAGATGTGAATGTGTCTTAAGTCCTATCACTTCGTTGCAAACAAACCAGTCCAATGCTTATGTTTCTTCTCAAATTGTTAATTGAAACCACAAGGGGGTTTCTGCCTAGATTCAGTTGTTCACTGCACAAAGATCCAATTATTGAGACAATGAGAATTGCCAAGGAAGAAAGGAATTTCATGCCAAAGACATCTGTCGAGAGAATGGGAGAAATAGTCTCAAATCTGTCTCCATGACCAACAGAGAACATGGGCTTTTTAAGGAGGGGCCATATACACTGGGGCAGGTCATGGGGGATGGCGACTCTTGGCATCAGGAATCTTTCTCAGGGGCCTCTGAAGTCTCAACTCTTTTGTCTTGTAAAAATTCCACCATTCCTGGGAAATAATTCAAAAAGTTCAAGTAGTTAGTTCAGTGAGAAGATTATAAAAAAACATATGGGGTCATTGAAATTTGTTTATAGACCTGGTTGCAGTAGGTAGCTGTCTATTGACCTTAATATTACAACAAGCCACATTATTTCAACGTTTCTTAGGTTTTCTTTTGGATCCTTCTCTGGGTGGTAGGACTGATGAATGGACAAACAAAACGTGGTATATTCATACAGTGGAATATTATTCAGCCATAAAAAGGAATAAACACATGCTACAATGTGAATAAACCTTGAAAACACATGAAATAAAAGAAGCTGTTCACAAAAGACTACATATTGTATGATTCCATTTATATGGAATGTTCAGAATAGACAGATCTAGAGAGACAGAAGGTAGATTCGTGGTTGGCAGGGGCTGTGGGAAGGGTGGTAATGGGGACTGACTGCTAATGAGAACAGTGTCTTTTTGGGGGACACCTATATTTAGGTCTCTGCCCCAGTCCTTAGATGACCAGAAAGCAAGTACCATCCAGCTGTGGCTGCATGTAATGAGACTCCTGGGAGTGACAAACTTTCCCAAAGACTTTAATGTAGTCCTTCTGTCCGTATACAAAGGGTTCTGAAATATGTAATAATTAAAGAGCATTTCTCACCCACAGGTTTCTCAGCTCAGGCCTAATTTGTAAAGTTTCTTTAAAGCTTAGGCATCCAAATCGGGGTGTCAGGACCACACACCCACCATCTGGGAGCATGTTACAAATGCAAATTCTTGGGCCCCACCTAGATCTGCATTTTAACAAGATTCTTAGGTGATTCCTTCCCCATAAAGTGTGAGATGCTCTGCTTTAAAGAATAGGACTGTCTATTCTTGGATTGCCAGAATGCAATCCAAAGACCAAAATCCTGTCTCTGTTAAATATTGGTGTGTAAACTTAGACAAGTCATGTAAGCCTCAGTTTCCACAACTGTAAAAGAGATCAAATAATGGGCAACACAGAGTTGTTGAAGGATGACAGCAGAGAACACAAGTAAAACCCTTGAAAGGGTGCTAGTATATTTTGTCAAAGGACTCTGCTCAGCTTACAAGTAAGGCGGACCCTGTGTGGATGTGACTTTGATGTCAGGGTGAACTCAAGGGCAAGAGCAACCCCATCATTTTTGGTGCTGCCATGGACTTCCCCAGGGCAGTGTGGGGTGAGCAGCAGTTGAGGTGGTGTGTGAAATAGTCGTGCATACTTCATAGCCAGAGGCCTGAAAGCTCTGATGTCAAGGAATGTCCCAGAAGCAGGAATAAGGTAGGCAGGGTTCAGAAAGACATGCTTTCTTCAGTTTTATCAGGATATTAACTCATGTGGGTCTTCACACTTATAGCCCAAAACCAAGAGACTGTCCAATAAAAGAATTGGAAAGGGAAAACATTAGTCAGCAATAAAGGACTTAAAACATGAGAGAGAGAGAGATAGAGAGAGATAAAAAGGTGAGAAAAAGGAAGTGTTGACCACACCCAGACCCTGCCAGAGCTCTGAGGATCTGAGAATAATCAATTCACCCACCAGCAGAACTCATTCTACAGGCAGATCTTCCCTCTTCTCTGCCCCCTCCAGGGTCTCTGCCTCTCCCGGGCTTGCAGGTGAGTATGTTGACGGAGTGGGGATTTTCCTATTGCCACCAATGGGCTCAGGACTCGTTTTCAGAACACATTGTAAAAACAGCACCTCCTCAGCATCCCTCACTGTGGTCACACTTCCTGATCAACATGGATTTTGTTATAATAGTTTTTCTCTGTTGACAGAAATGTAGCTGGCGACCTCAAGCAGCCTGAAGCTGGATCCTGAGCCAAAACAAACACACCCTTTGGCTCCTCCTAGCTTCAGATGATTGTAGTTTTTGAATATGTGCCCTGGCAGCCTCCATGGCTAACACTGTTATTATTTCAATTTATTGTAAACTTTTTTTTAAATAATTCTAGTAAAGATATATATATTCTGTGATAGGGCAATGGTTAGCTAAGTTCACTGAGGAAGGAGAAAACGCAAAGTGAGGTGTAAAAAGCTGACTGGGACAGAGCTCTTCAGAAATACAGGGATTCGTGACCTCCAAGGTCACCTTTCCAGTGTCCTGTTGCCTGAGTTGTTTTTCAGATTATACAGGCCACGTGACCCACTGAGTGTAAAATATGCCAGCATGATCCAGAATCTATTGGTTATTTTTTCCATCTGGTTTTAATTCTGGTCACCAAAAGGTGAAATAAAATTAATGAAATAAATAGGGACTTTGGTTTCATTTTTTTCTTCTTTCTATTATTAATTTTCTTATTAGTTCTATTTCTATCTCTATTTTTGTTTTGATACTTCTGTGTGTTAAATATTACTGTGAGCCTCCCAGACTGTGGCAAATGGTCTGGATAACAGGGAGAATAAAGTCCCTCTCTGCCTTTCTATAATCTGCTTCCTTATTTGTGTTCTTTCTCTCCCTCTCTCTGACATACTTTCTCTGTCTCCTGGGCTCCTCCAGGCCAGGCCTAGCAGGTGTGTATGTGCTGGAAACTTCCATTCGGGCTCGCCCACTGCGTCCTACATCCCACTTTCCACAGCACTGTTTCCTCATCCTTTGCCCATTTCCTGCATATATTTTTACATCTTTTATGTAATGTTTGTCATCTGACTTGGGTTGTTAAGATGCTGGCTTCTCTGATCAAGAGGTGCCGTCACTTTTTAATCTTCCTCATTTGCATCTTCGTTTGAACTGGCAACATTATTTTGAGCTTAGAAAACTGTGAAAAGGAGTTTATAGAATTTCTATGATGTCCTGCTCTGAGTCACTAAAAGAGATGACAAAAAAAATGTGATAATATGTCTCTATCATTTTCCAAATGCTGAAAGAAGTAACCAAGCTCGTGGTATCTCATAGAAAACCTCAATTAAAGTAAATGGAGACAGTAGTGCCAACCAGGCAAACAATTAATTCCCTAAGACCCGAGTCTTTGAGCTAGTTCATCTCCCTGTCACTCTTACGTCTTAACTTAAATGACCTAATTTAGATAAAAAGCAACAGTTGTATCATCCCTCCCCTCAAGACCTACGACTCTTGTCAGCATTGCCAGGATATATGTCAGTTAGATTTTATCTTCAGTCAAAAGACAAAATTATTTAATACAACAAATTTAGTTGAGTGATCTAATTGGCTTTTATTTGTGATTCTAAAATTGGACAACACCTCATTCTACAAAATGGAAGGACTGTTTCAATGACCTGAGCAGAGGAGTTGGGCTTTATAGGCAGAAAAGGGCTGAAGACAGCAGAAACAAGGAGTAAGAAGAGGATTGGGCCTTTCAAAGTTACTTTTCTTAGAGGGTTAAAACAGTGGGAACGTTCTCATCATGCCAGCTTAGGTAAACTAGACCCCTTTGGGGTGGTTGCTATGAATCTCTTGTTTTTTTTTCTCTTCCTTCTTTTCTTTCTTTTTTTAATAAACTGGTCTGTTTCAGGGTTCAGTTTGGTTACATGGCATTTAGCATAAGTGACTCCATTGTGGTTTGCTCTGGTCTGGTCTGCTGGGGCCCAGTGTAGGAGTTCAGTCCAAACAGTGGCCTCCGGTAACTTTGTTTAACACTTCCAAGCACAAGGGTGAGGAACAGAGCCTCTGATAGATGATCTTTCTTCACCAAGGGCGGAGGGTTGTCAGCTAGAGGGGAACATCTATTAACCGTCAAACTGCTCCCTACGTATAACCAACCTGTGAAGTTGCCCGAAGTGCATCTACAAGAGAAATCGGCCAAAGGACTCCCAGTTGTTTCTTCCCTACCATTCTTTAGGTTGTGCTGTTACACTGTCATGACAAACCTTCCCATTCGATCTTTGAGTGCCCATGGACACTTATTTTACTTTGCCTGCTCTTTTCTCTGGTAGGAAAATAGCCTTAATGATGACTAAGGGCCTCAGATGCAAGGAGGACAAAAATCAGTAATGGAAACAGTCATTGGGCTTAGAATTCTTTGGGGGAGACTGAAAGATATTGGCAATTATGGCATAGTGTAATAACTGCTGGAGGAGGAGTATGCCTGTGAGATGCTACACCTTGAAATTTTGTTGAAGTTTTTTTGAGGTTTCGTGAAGCTCTGGGGTAGCGCTATCCAATAGAACTCCCTGCGGTCATGGAAATACTCTGTATCTGCACAGCCATGTGGTAGCCACTAGCCACATGTGCCTACTGAGCACTTGAAAAAAGGTGGGAGTACAACCGAGGCACCCAATTTTACCTTTATTGAATTTTAATTTTAATAAATGTATTGTTAGGTTGAAATAGCCACATGTACTATTGGCTTGTGTATTGGACAGTGAAATTCTAGGGCGTCAGGCACGCGCAGACCTTCTTGGTAGCCCGTATTTGCATCTGATTCCTGGGAGATTTGAAGGCCTTTAGCATACATGGCACAGTCTTCTCCCCAAAACTGTCAAAGTCATCCGTGAGGAGCTTCTAGATATACCTGTCAAGTGCTGATACTTTCCCACTAATCTGTATACTCTAAAGAAAGGGACTGTTTTTATCTCATTCACCACTGGACACTGAGCGTAAATGAACGTGCCCACAGAGAGGTCTTTGAAAAATATGAGTTAAAGCATTTTCCACATGCATTGGTCATAGGATCATAAAGTGTCAAAGCTGAAAAGGACTTTTGTTTTTCCAGGGGTCCTTGCTGTTGCCTATTCAATCTCTTACATTTCTTCCTCTGGCTGGCAAAACACAATGATGGTTGGTAAGTCCGTGCCTCCCCACTAGAACTCGGTGAAATGTGACCCGTCTCCCCAAATCTAGGAGTAAATCCTGATCGATATAAACAAATTATGGCAGTTTGGCCTCATTGCCTTGACAATAATGGGTTTGAAGTGAGGAACGTCACCCAGTTCTCATTGGTAAGATGTAAGGGGTTTCTCCAGGGAGTGATTTTACAAAAGGTTTACTCATAAAAGGGACATAAGGAAGAGGAGGCCCGTCTTTTGCTTCTAGGTATTCCTATGTCTGGGTGTGATGTCTGGAACTGCTCTAGCCATTTTGTGAACATTGGAGTAATTGTGCTGAGGAGAGAATTGCAGTTAAAGCCAGTAGAATGAGGATTTTCACAGACTGACATCTGGGCATAGCTGAGCTGTAATCAGGGAGTCTGCCAAGGCTGGGTTCTCATCTGGAGCCTGCCTGGAGAAGAAGCCAATTCCAAGCTCACATGGTGGTTGTCATCATTCAGTTCCTTCCAGGCTGCCAGGGGTCTTCACTTTTTTGCTATCTGTTGACCAAAGGCCACTCTCAGCTCCTTTCTACGTGGCCTCCCCCATGTTGCAGCTCACATTTCAGCTTGCTTCTTCAAAACCATCAAGAGAGAGCATCTCCCCACGTGATGGGTGCTACCGTCTTCTGCAATGTAATCGTGTACATCTGGTCACGTTTCCTCTGTTTCCTCTGTTCTCGTCTTACAACCTGCCTGTACTGCAGGGGAAAGGATCACACAAAGGCATGATCATGACACCACCTTAGATGCTGTTTGCTACAACCTCTTCATTTTAAAGACAGGAACAGAAGCTTTTCAAAAGAAGATAGAGTAATGGCCTATAAACATATGAAAAAATGCTCAACATCACTAATCATCAGAGAAATGCAAATCAAAACCACAATGAGATATCACCTTACCCCAGTGAGAATGGCTTTTATCAAAAAGTCCCAAAACGATAGATGCTGGCGTGTATGCGGAGAGATAGAAATGCTTATACACTGTTGGTGGGACGGCAAACTAGTACAACCTCTACAGAAAATAGTATGGAGGTTCCTCAAAGAATTAAAAGTAGGCCTACCATTTGATCCAGCAACCCCACTACTGGGTATTTACACAAAGGAAAAAAAGTCATTTTATCAAAGAGACACTTGCACTCGAATGTTTATTGCAGCACAATTCACAATTGCAAGGATGTGGAAACAACCCAAGTGCTCATCAGTTCATGAGTGGATTAATAAAATGTGGTATAGGTATACCATGGAGTACTACTCGGGCATGAAAAGGATAAATTAATGCCTTTTGTAACAATCTGGATGGAACTGGAGACCATTCTCCTAAGTGAACTATCTCAAGAATGGAAAAACAAACACCACATGTATGCACTATTAAATTGGAACTAACCAATCAGCACTCACATGCACAGATGGAAGTAAAACTCAACAGAAATCATGCAGGTGGGAGGATGGAGGAGGGGATGGGTGAAATGACACCTAACAGGTACAATGTACACTATTTGGGTGATGGGCACACTTATAACTCTGACTCAAGCAGTATAAAAGCAACCCATGTTACCAAAACATTTGTACCCCCATAATATTCTGAAATTTAAAAAAATTTAAAAAATTAAATAAATAAAATAAAATAAAGGTGAGGAAATTGGTCCAGAGGGATGATATGGCTTCCAAAGATCTAGCTGCTTGGTAGAAGGATGAAGAGGAGACTCTCCATATTTTAATTTCAACCCAGGGCATAAAGCACTAACTAGCTCTGTGAAATGATGCATGTTACTTAATCTCTCTAAACTTCAGTTTTCTAATTACTAAGACAAGGTTAATGAGACCTCTGTTTAAGAAATTGTTTGGGGCCAGGCATGGTGGCTCACGCCTGTTACCCTAGCGCTCTGGGAGGCCGAGGCAGGAGGATCGCTTTAAGTCAGGAGTTCGAGACCAGCCTGAGCAAGAGTGAGACCGTGTCTCTACTAAAAATAGAAAAATTAGCCAGGCGCTATGGCCCACTCCTGTAGTCCCAACTAGTCGGGGGGGGGCTGAGGCAGGAGGATGGCTTGAGCCCAGGAGTTGGAGGCTGCAGTGAGCTGTGATGACACCACTACAGTATAGCCTGGGTGACAGAGCGAGACTCTATTTCAAAAAAAAAAAAAAAAAAGAAGTTGTTTTGAAATGTTTCACATGGAAACATTTATAAGTGCCTGTCATGGTTTCTACAGATATTAGATGTTAAAAAATATTTTTTTATGCTTTCTTTGCTCTTCTGTTGTATCACATAGTCTCTCTTATGTCTTTAGTGCGGTGGATGAGAATATTAGGTTTATTGTGATTTACTTTTAAGATTTGGGATGTAATCTGTTAGGTTGAAAATAACTGTAAGCAAAGGTTTTTTGAACTATCTCAGGAGTAAAAACGTAGGTCCAGAGTCAAATAGGGATTCCCTAATTTAAAAGATGCTAACATAACTGTGCCTTTGCTTTGGATATAATCTCTGAACTTAAAGTCAAAGCAATGGTATTGCAGAGCTGAGCTCCGGGGACTTTGTCCCTAGCACTTTTTTTTTTTTTAATTAAGGTCAAACAGTTCCACTGGAGGGCATTTTTTGATGCCAGCTGATTGTCATAAGTAGCGTACCAATAACTGCTGTAAAGCGAAGCTACAGGCTCAATGGTTAATGAAATTCTTAAAGTGCTGCTGCTATGCTGTGATTCTTGAAATGAAATTCAGAAATTTCCATGGGTTCAAGATAAGTTCACTTCATAAAGTCTGCATGAAAATTCTCATTCCTTCTTCCTGACCCACGCTGAATTGTTTTATAGCAGAAGGTCAACTGGGTATGCATTTTCTCACTACACTATCAGGCTGTTGTCCTTTGGGGACAAGCATCTTTATACACAGGTGAACTGTCATGTGTGATATGAAAGTAATGTCTTATGATAGACTTTGACAGAGTTAAGAGCCAGACTTTTGTCCCCTTATTTATTAAGTTAAGCTCCTGAGAGAGAGATGTGTATTAAAAATGTTCCAACAATATGGACATACCTTCTAGGTCTTACTTCCATGGTACCATTCTGGCCTTTATTGCAAATCTGAATTGCTTTAGCTAAAATAATTTTGTGGTTTCTGTCTTGTTATAATGAAAATAATTAACAGTTATTCAGGTCTCATTATGTGCCAGGCCAAGCTTAGTTCTAAATGCTTTACATGTATTAAGTCACTTAATCCTCTCAAATACTCTTGACATAGGAACTACAGTAAATATGTATATGTTCTTTAAATAGATATAGATAAAATATATGCCACCAAGTTAAGTTTGCCTCTGATTTTGTCTGCACAATGCAAGACATCATTAATGAAATTAGAGGGTAGAGGCAAATCCATTTTTCTTCTATGTACTTGACTAATAGAACATCTAATTGTTTAATTTACTCTGGCCTCCACTAAAGTAAGAGAGACAAGAAATTCAGAAACTCTTAGTTTATTATGAAGACATCCCCAGGTCTTCAAGGGTAAGGACTGTCTTATACTACTTATTTTTTCCTGCAATGCCTTGTCCGTAAATATTATTCATTAAAAATAGTAAAATTGGAATTGGACTTAATAGTAGTATGTCTTCTGAATTTTGAGTTATTATTTGATATATCATTATGCTACAGATTTGTTCATTATGTACAAATATTTTATACTTAAGTAAAAGAAGAAAAAAACTTAACTAAGATTTACTTGAACACAGTAATTAAAATAATAATATGTATAATAATCAGTCTAAATGGACTATGACTATTAATCAATAATTAATATATTTTCGAATCTTTCGTGCTTTCAGAGAGGGTGAGCAGTTTTTGCTGCCACCAGCAGCGCTGTGCCTCCATTTCTTGGCTGATTTTTGTCACAGGAGAGGCACTCACTCATGGTTTCTATATTACACACAATTGTACTATACCATTGCCTATTTTTATTGGATTGCTACTTACTAGAGAAATTCTCCAAAGGAGAATTTTTAATTCTTCCCCTGGAGAAGTAAAACAGGATCACCTCTACTTTCAAATCTAAAACAGCTACCAATTTTATAGTTTGAGTGATACTGTTTTAATGGTGGACCTCAAGGAATCAAGCATCGTCAGGATTAAAAGAACCCACTAAGACTCTGCTTAAATATTCTATGTCCATCAAATTTTTTTGAATAAGTAAGCTGTTTAATTAATTATGAGGGTTTTTTTCTGTTTTTGTTTTTGCTAATAGCTTATGACTAACTCTTTAAGGCTAACCAATGGTTTTGAGTTGAGGCCAAGGCTTTTCTGACATAATAAACAGCTAAATTCCACCTGGTTTAAAGTATCTTAGCATCATCTAGAGGCCATATAAAAACGAAAATCCAGTGTCAGAAATTCTTTCAAGAAAATAATACATACATTATTTTGAGAAGAACTATTAAATGAACCTAGGTCCTGCAGAGTTTCAGAGTATTACATATCAGTAACTTGATAATTTGTTTTATGCTTCTTACTGGAAAAATAACTGGGTAACATAGAACAATGGATTTACTTGAAAAGTTTTATTTCTCCCATATGCATAAGAGTCAGAAGCAAAGAGATGGATGTAATTCTTTGCAGGGCATCTTCATAGCCAATCGACAGCTGACATTTAACTGAACAGATAGGTTTATAAGTAGCTTGGGTGCTAACATATGGTGAAATTTCCAATTATAGGTCCCTACTGTAACAGTGAAATTTCTCTTCAATTTTTAAAAGTTTACCAACACAAAACAAAGCTCACTCAATGTTCATTTCTTATGTGTCTGACAAAAGTTACAAAATAGTTGAAAGTGTGTAATATAATTAAAGAAAAATAATTTGTTGCCTTAGACAATCACAACAATGTGTTATATTTAGAAAAATAAAAGCATATGTATTGTGGGAGAGATTTGCTGTCTTTCAAAGCCTCATACCTGGTTTTGCTCAGATCTCAGATGCCTGGATTAAATTAATATAGCCCAGGAGAAATCAGCAGGGCACATTACCCTTTGGATTAAAAAATCCTTGGCAAAGAATCTTAGAAGTCCCTACTGTATCCTAACACCAAGTAAAAAGTAGAACAAACTGAAAATTCAACAACTCTTCATAGGTATGCCATAGGACAACTTGCTGCCCCCCAAATTGGATAGACAAAGGGACAGATATAGAGAATCATAATTTACCAGAGCAGAAACCCACAAGCAGAAACCTCCAAGGTTACCAACACCGCTGGGGTAGGAAAACCTGAACAGTAATTGATGAATTGCTTGCAGCTCACTGTGGACAACTCTGAAAGTCAAAAACTCCAGGGGAGACTGCCATAGGAGGGCCCCTATACTCTGTGAGTTTTACTTCTGGGAGCATGACCTGCTTATAACAATGAATATCAAAGAAAAATCCCCTAGTGGTTCCAGCATGGGGAGGAGAAAGGGAACCATTTTGAAATATGCTAGAACACTCTGTTCTTAACGAGGTTTGCACTCAGGAGAAGCTAGTTAACCAGAGCCTAGTTTTCTGGGGTTTTATAAGGGCATAACTGGCCTGGGCAAAGGGAAATAACTAACTGTAGCCACCTCTGGTCTTCGGTGTGGGAGAAGACAAATACCTAACACTAGCCCACTCTAGCCACTCTGTCCCACCAAAGGGAGTGGAGACTGAGATGCACTTGTGAAGTTCACAGTCCAGAGGCACAGGCTCACCAAAAAACTGAGACCTGATCATAGAACTATAGAATGTTAACCCCCCACCTTACCACCACATCACTAAAGGCCTATTAACAGCAGTTCCTTTTACCCAGTACATCATGTCTATCAAGAAAAAATTACGAGGCAGACCAAAAGGCAAAAACCAAAGTTTGAGGAGACAGAGCAAGCATCAAACTAGACTCAGATATCGCAGGGATGTTGGAATTGTCAGAGGGTGGATTTAAAACAACTATGATTAATATCCTAAGGGATCTAAAGGATAAAGTAGACAGCATGCAAAAACAAATGAGCATGTAAGCAGAGAGATGGAAATTCTAAGAACCAATGTGAAATGTTAGAGATCAAAAACACTGCAACAGAAATGAAGAAAATCTTTGATGGGCTTATTCATAGACTGGCCACGGCTAAAGAAAGAATCTCTCAGCTTGAGGAAGTTTCTTAATAGAAACTTCTGAAACTGAGAAGCAAAGAGAAAAAAGACTAAAAAATTAGAAAAGAATATCCAAGAACTGTGGGACAACTACAAAAGTTGTAACATACATGGAATGGGAATACCAGAAGGAGAAGAAAGAAAGGAACAAAAGAAATATTTGAAACAAAGATGACTGTTTTTCTCAAGTTAATGTCAGATAAGATGCCATAGATCTAGGAAATTCAGAGGGCACCAAGAAGAATAAATGCCAAAAAAAAAAAAAAAAAAAAAGACACGTAGGCATGTCATTCCAACTACAAAAAATAAAATATTAAATAAAAATCCTGACAGAAGCCAGAAGAAGGAAATATTT
Organism: Daubentonia madagascariensis; assembly: GCA_023783475.1. Classification (NCBI taxonomy): domain Eukaryota; kingdom Metazoa; phylum Chordata; class Mammalia; order Primates; family Daubentoniidae; genus Daubentonia; species Daubentonia madagascariensis. The sequence continues at coordinate 19,995,591 of JAKFHU010001672.1, forward strand.
ACCTATAGAGAAGCAAAGATAAGAATTATTTAAGTCCACCCAGGGATGTAAAAAAAAATTATATCCCACTTCTCCTCAGAAGCCATGTAAGCAAGAAAATAGTGGAGAAAAATATTTAAAGTATTAAGAGAAAAACAAACAAAACACAAGCACCACCGACCTAGAATTTTGTACCCTGCAAAACTGTCCTTCAAAAGTGAAGGAGAAATAGAACTTTCTCAGACAAACAAAAATTGAAGGAACTTTTTGCCTATAGACTTGCCTTGAAAGAAATATTAAAAGAAATTGTTTAGGGAGAAGGAAAATGATGTAGATTTAAAAGATTAGATTTATATAAAGAAAGGAATGGCATCAAAGAAAGAATAAATGAAGGTAAAATAAAAACATATATTTTTCTCATTGTTACTTGATTTAACAGATAATAATTTATTCAAAATAAATAATAGCAGAAATATATTCTATTATGTATACACACACACGTGCTGTGAATGCTTATCTATAAGTGAAATGAGCAACAGCAATGATACAAGGAACAGAAAAGGGGGGAATTAGAACTGTTTGGTTAGTATAAGGTACTCACCTGCTCTGTGAAGTGGGAAAGTGTTATTTAAAAGTGGATGTGGATTATTTTGTAAATGTATATTGCAAACTCTAGGGTAACCCCTAAAAAAAGTTAAAAAAAAAATCACTGATATGCTAAGAAAGGAGAGCAAATGGAACAATATGAAATATTCAGTTGAAGCCACAAGAGACAGAAAGAGAGCAGAAGCCGAAATCAGAAACAAAAAACGAGGGCTACAAATAGGAAATAGTAACAAATAAGGTAGAAATCAATTTAACTAAATCAATAATCACTTTAAGAGTAAATGGTCTTAATGCACCAATTAAAAGTTAGATGTTGTAAAACCGGACCAAAAACCAAGACTCAAATATATATTGTACACAAGAAACTCACATTAAATATAAAGAGACACACAGATTAAAAGTAAATGTATGGAGAAAGATATACTATGATAATGGCAATTAAAAGAAAGCAGAGTAGCTCTATTAATTTCAGACAGAGCAGACTTCAGAGCATGGAAAGTTATCAGAGGTAAAAGAGGGCATTATTTAATGATAAAGGGGTCAGTCTCCAAGAAGACATCATAATCCTTAAGGTGTCTGCACCTAACAACAGAGCATAGAAATACCTGAGGCAAAAACTGATACAACTGCGAGGAAAGATGTATGAATCCACTATTATAGTTGAAAACTTCAATATCCACTCTCTCAGAGATAGATACAGCAGGCAGAAAATCAGTTAGAACATAGTTGAACTCAACAGCACCAAAAGTCAATTGGACATAATTGACATCTATAGAGTATGTCATCCAACAAAAACAGAATATGCATTCTCCTCAAGCTCACATGAAATATCCACCAAGACAGACCAAATCCTAGGCCATAAAAGACACCTTAACAAACTTAAAATAATAGAAATTATACAATGTCTGCTCTCATACAATAATGGAATTAAACTAGAAATCAATAACAGAAAGCTGAAAAGTAACAAAATACTTGATAATTTAACAACACTCTTCTAAATAACACATGGGTCAAAGAAGAAATCTCAAGAAAAACTAAAAAATATTTTGAACTAAATGAAAATGAAAACAAACTCATTAAAATTTGTGGAATGTGGTGAAAGCAGTGCTTAGAGGGACACTTATAGCATTGAATGTTTATATTAGAAAAGAAGAAAGATCTAAAATCAGACATCTAAGTTCCTACCTTAGGAAACTAGAAAAAGAAGAGCAAATCAAATACAAAGTAAGCAGAAGAAAAGCACATTAGAAAAGAACAAAAATTAGAGCAGAAATCAATACAATTGAAAACAGGAAATCAATACAGAAAATCAATAAAACCAAACTCTGGTACTTTGGAAAGATCAATAAAATTGATAAGCCTTTAAGTCAGCCTAACCAAAAAGAAAAAAAAAAAAGAGAAAGGACATAAATTACTAATATTATAAATAAAAAGGGGGACATTACTACAGATCCCGTAGACATTAAAAGGCTAACCAAGGAATACTATGAACAAGTCTATACCCACAAATTTGATAATCTATATGAAATAGACCAATTTCTTGAAAGACACAATCTACCAAAACTTACACAAGAAAATAGGCAATCTGAATGGATCTACATATATTAAAGAAATTGAATCAATAATTAATAAACTTCCCAAACAAAAAGCACCAGTCCCAGATGGGTTCATGAATGAATTTTGCCAAACATTTAAGGAAGAAATCATACCAATTTTCTACAATCTCTTCCAGAAGATCAAAGCAAAGAGAATACTTCCTAACTTATTCTATGGGGCCATCATTTCCCTAATAACAAAACCAAAGACATTACAAGAAAACTATGGAACAATATCTCTCATGAACATAGATGCAAAAATCCTCGACAAAATATTAGCAAATCAAATCCTACAATGTATAACAAATAAGTATATACCACAAACAAGTGGGATTTATTCTGGGTATTTAAAACTACTTCAACATTTCAAAATCAAGTAATATAATCCATCAGATGAATAGGCTTAAGAAGAAAAATCACATAACTGTATCAATAGATGCAGAAAAAGCACTTGACAAAATCCAACACCCATTCATGATAAACACTTTTAGTAAGCTAGGAGTGGAGGGGAAATTCCTCAATTTGATTAAAAAAATATACAAAAAACCCTACAGCTAACATTATCCTTAATGGTGAGAAACTAGAAGCTTTTCTGTTAAGATCAGGAACGAGGCAAGGATGTCCTCTCTCACCAGTCCTTTTCAATATTGTACCAAAAATTCTAGCTAATGCAATAGGATAAGAAATAAAAGGTATACACATTGGGAGGGAAGAATAAAATTCTCTTTTTTCACAGATGACATCATCATTATCATGTATGTAGAAAACTTAAAAAAAAAAGACCAAAAGAAAAAAAAACCCTCCTGGAACTAATAAGAAATTGTATTAAGGTTGCAGGATATAGGGTTAATATATAAAAGTCAATTTCTCTTCTATGTACCAGTAATGAAAAAATTCAATTTGAAATTAAAAATACAATACCATTTACATTAGTGTAAGTCTAACAAAATATGTACAAGAGTGAGATGAAGAAATTTAAAGAAATCAAAGAAAAACTGGAGAGATGTCCCATGTTCATGGATAGGAGTGCTTAATATTTTCAAGATATCAGTTCTTCCCAACTTGATCTATAGATTCAGTGCAATCCCAATCAAAATTACATCAATTTTTTTGTGGATATCAACAAAGTGTGTCTAAAATTTATAATCAGAGGCAAAATACCCAGGATAGCCAACAAAATATTGGAGGAGAAAACCAAAGTGTAAGATGGACACAACCTGACTTCCAGACTTACTATAAGCTACAATAATGAAGACAGTGTGATATTGGTGAAGGAATAGACAAATAGATCAATGGAACAAAATGGAGAGCTCAGAAACAGTTCCACATAAAAGTAGCTAACTTATCTTTGACAAAGAGTAGAAGGCAATACAATGGAGAAAAATGTCATTTCAGCAAATGATGCTAGAACAACTAGACATCCATATGCAAAAAAGTGAATCTAGACACAGACCTTACATTCTTCATAAAAATTAACTCAAAAGGTATTATAGACCTAAGTGTAAAAAGTAAAGTTATAAAACTCCTAAATGATAACATAAAAGAAAATCAAGATGACATTGGGCTTGACAATGACTTTTTAGATAAGATATCAATGACACAATCCTTGAAAGAGATAATTGACAAGTTGGACTTCATTAAAATTAAAAATTTCTGTTCTTTGAAAGACACTGTCAAGAGAATCAAAGACAAGCCACACATGGGGAGAAAATATTTGCAAAAGACACATCTGATAAAGGAATATTATCCAAAACATAAAACAACTTTAAAACTCAACAATAAGAAAACAAACAAAAAAATCCATTAAAAACAGGCCAAAGACCTTCACTGACATCTCACCAAAGAAGATATTGGCATTTGCCAAAGAAGATATACTTCTTTGATGTTTGCCAAAAAGATGGCAAACATATGAAAAGATGTTTCACATCACAAGCCATCAGAGAAAGGCAAATTAAAATAACAATGAGATACCACAGTACACCTAGTAGAACAGCCAAAACTGAAACACTGACAACACCAAATGCTGACAAGGATATGGAGCAACTGGAACTCTCAATCATTGATAATGGAAATTCAAAATGGTATAGCCACTTTGGGAGACAGTTTGATGACTCCTTTAGAAAACTAAATATACTCTTATGATACTATCCAGTAATTATACTCTTTGGTATTTACCTAGAGGAGTTAAAAACTTGTATCCACACAAAAACATATACAAAGATATTTATAGCAGCTTTATTCATAATTGCCAAAACTTTGAAGCAACCAAGATTTCCTTCAGTATGGAAGGAATGGACAAATAAGCAGTGGTACATCCAGACAACGGAATATTATTCAGCACTGAAATGAAATGAAATGAACTATCAAGCCATAAAAAGTCATGGGGAAAGCTTAAATGCATGTTACTAGGTAAAAGATGCCAATTTTAAAAGGCAACATACAGTATGATTCCAACTATATGACATTCTGAAAAAGTCAAAATTGTGGAGATAGTAAAAAAAATCATTGGTTGCCAGGGGTTAAGGGTAAGTAAGGGATGAAGAGGCAGAGCATAGAGGATTTTTAGGACAGTGAAACTACAACTGCATGATACTGTAGTGTTGGATACATGTCATTATGTATTTGTCCAAATCCATAAAATATACAACACTAAGAGTGAACCCTAATATATAGTATGGTCTTTGGGTGATAATGATGTTTTAATGTAGGTTCATCAATTGTAATAAATGTAGCCCTCTGGTGGGAGATGTGGATAAGGGGGAAGGCTATGTATGTGTGGGGGCAGAGGGTCTATGAGAAATCTCTGTATCCTTTGATAAATTTTGCTGTGAAGCTAAAACTGCCCTTAGAAGATAAAATTCAATTCACAAAAACAAAACCCTGGAAGAAGTTTTCTATCTCTGAGTCTGGTTTGTGTGGAGTGGGGTGGATGTTACCCAACTTTAAGGACATGCTTAGCTAGGAAGTCAGACACAGGCATTAGAATCTGGAGAGAATTTACTTTCAAATTTCTAATGTATAGTTTTAATTTTAATGTGTGGTTCTATATTTGTGTTGGTATATTTATGTAAACATTTTAAGAACCAAACTGAGGAGGAACTTGGTAAACCTTAACAGTGAACTAGTTTAATTTGACTTTCCACGAAAACACTTTCATTAACCAAAATCCTGCCTCTAAAATTTTATGCTGGTCAGAACAAGTCTTCGGATTCCATGACTTCCATTGACAAGTAATTAATATCTTCACTTCATTTGGAAATTAAAGTTTCTGTTCTCAGAGTTCAAAGCCAAGTGTTAGGCATCTATTTCATTTGAAGTTTCTAGATGAGGTTTCCGATTGATTGCCAGGATTTCATAACTTTGATTTCTCTGGTCCTAAATCCAGGGCTCTCTGGTGTGACTTAAGATATGGATCTTTGGGATAATATTGATTTACAAAATGAAGGAGAAAGGAGATGACAGGAATGAGGACAGTAAGGGAAGGAAAGGTTGGGGAGGGCAAATAGGCCAAGAAATGAGTGAATGAGGAATAAATGAAGAAACAAAAAAGGGGAATAGGAGATAGAAAGGATAAAGGAGAATATGGTTTTTGTTTGCAATGTTTTAAATTATATCTATACTGGAATTTTTAAAGACCAATGCTGGTTTTTCAGAGTGTTAATAAGAAATCATTCAAACTAGTCAAGTAATACAGCTCATAATTATTCATAAAATCCCAGAGTATAAAAGCCAAATTAGGAAAATAAAAATAGAGAATTGTTTCATGAGTCCTTCAGATAATCATTAAAATAAGGCATACTCAATTCATTTAAATGCTGTATTACCTATCATGCATTAATCAAATGTCTCTTTAAGTGTTTTCTTTGAAGTCTATTTTAGTTTACATTTTTTTATGTCATATTTTGTATGGAACTAATACCTATACATGTAACCATTCAGCATACTTGTTTGAATTCTAATAGTTAATTAATAAAATGAAAAAAAAGATGAAAGTTGATGCCAACAAATGTCTTAGAATTTTGGCCTTAAAATAATCATTTCTTTGATTTTAACCAATATTTGTCACTTTTTTCCTTGAGATTCTTCCATGGAAATTTTCTAATTAACTAATTAACCTATTGCCATTTCAAATTAATTTTCCCATCTAAAATATGCTGTTATAATTAGAGCAATAGGATTTGTTAGGGTTAAGGGTTAACTTTTACATTGTCTAATAATAAAACTGTTTAAAAGATGGCATCCATTATTTGTTACCCAATTTCTCTACGCGTGTGTACTAGGAGGTACATGGTATATGTTAGCCAAGTTAGACAGACACAGAACTATGACCACAGTCAATTAATAAACACTTGTATGTGGAAGCTTTGCACTGGTTTATATGCAATGGAATCAATTTCCATTGCCAGTTGCTAAAATTTCAGTATGAAACTGCCAAGGGTATAACCTAGCTTGACAAATTGTTGACCCTTTTTTCCCCCAAACTTTATAATTTCTGAAATTCAGCTTTTTTTTTTAAAGCAGAATTAAAAGTTTAGTTTTAAACACCATGCCACTTACGGGTTGAAGTATATATAGCAGCATTGGAACTGCTGGGCAAATAGGTTTTCCATTAGGAAATTAAATCCACTTTCTTCCATACTGAATTTAGACTTGCTTCTGGTTTGTGGGCTAACATTTAAGTAGTGAAAATGATCTGAGGTATAGTCTTCAATTTGACAAATATGTTGGTCTTTTGAATAAAACCCTGCAAGATAACACTCTTAGCAGGATTAACTACAAGTTTCTCTATGGACACGAGGCAAGAAGTTCATTAAAATGCATATTTCAAACACCCTGTCTGACAGATGAGAGTGAAATTAGAGTGGCAGCCCAAGCTTTAAGCTCCCAGTGGATACACAAATGGATTTGTCTCTAAAGTTGAGGGATCTACAGGAAGGTGCAGTGTCTTTGATATTGAAGGGCAAGGAAAGAAAGGAAGAAAGTAAAGAGGTATGGAAAGAAGAAAACAATGTATCTGTCTCCTTCCTTGCATTACTTTGTTCACAATGAAACATTTAAATCTCTTACTGTGGCTTTCTGATTTGAGGTTACTGTCAGAAACCTTTTTTTATCTTCCTTCTACCGGCACAGTAGAATGGGCCATGAGACAAGCAACAAATGATTTCCTCCCTTCCCGGAATTTTGGTAGATTGGGAGGTCTATATGCCCATAAATAATGATTGCATCTTCTAATGTTCCCATATTTCAAGGCACAAAATCTCTTTGCAACAAACATAAAAGTGGCCAAAAATTGTTTTGGAAAAAAAGAACAGGAAAAACAAAAGCAAAGACTGTACGAGAATGGATCCAAATGGTGGAATGGGTGAGTGAAGATGACATTATCTTTGCTTCTTGTTGTTATCCCAAAGAAGACTGGAAGCTCAGAGTGTCAAAGACTCACAAATCTACCCCAAGAGGGCATTTCAATAGAATGAAATGAACTATAGGCTTGTAATGTTACTAAACCTTTCAGAGAACTCTAGGAAGCTTAGCCCGAAGAGGAGAGAGGACTTCAGTTCAGTTTTCAAAAGAAGAGTGTGGTAAATTTATTCTTCTGACAATCTTTTGCATTTCAGGATCGAAGCCCACTAAAATTTTACTTATTTAAAGCTCGGTATATGTAATCAACAATTACACATTTCAAATTCAAACACACTTGCCCAAACTTTGAAATCTGGTAGTTTATCAAATTACCCTTAATTTTTCTCAGTATGTTTTTTTCACTGCCCGATGTTCTAGAGTAATATGTGTTTATTCATCTTCTTTAAAGGTTGATCTCTATTCCTGGAAGGTGCTTACATAAGGGTGTATATGTTACCTTTTTAGAATAAATGAACAGGAATTCTCTATCATTATCGTTTTAAAATAATGTTTAGTAATTTGTGTACTATTAATAGAAATATTGAAGGTCTTTTGTATTCCTGAGAACCTGAGAGTGTCTTAAATGAGAGATTTTTCATATTTATGTTCGTAGGATTGGACAAATCCAGATGTACTTTCAGATTGTGAAACAGCTCAGGATTATATAAATGTTTGGGTTGTGGTAGTAGAAACCATAATATATTTTTCCAAAAGGCATTGCTCCTTCCATTTTAAACTTATGTGCTCTTTGAGGGAAATGGAGTTTATATGTTTGTGATTCATTTACACTTACCTCATCAAAATAACATTTGCTAAGAGCTGTTGGGTGTCCAATCAGCATCTGAAGCTATGTGGATTTTTTTTAAGCTTTTTCTTTTTTTTTCTAAATTTGGCCAAACCTCTTGAGGTGTTTTGTTTTTGCCTTTTCCCTTTCCTAATTTTCCAAAACTTGGGAACCTAAAAGAGTCAGGGTTCAAGGCAGGAAGATATCTGCTGTTTCCTATCAAACAATTACTTTTCTAAGACTGAGATAATAGGATAATCATTAACTACTAAGAAGTGAACTTTCCAGAGTTGCTAAACTAATTAGGTTACTACAGAATGACTAAAACTTATGTTGAATGGCAGTGATTCAAAAATGTAGTGACATAACTTTGCCATTTAGAAGTAATATATCCCTTGCTCTTTACAAACACATTAAAAAATCTAGCAGGGTATATAAAAGAACTGGGTCATTTCTACAAAGAGGCTTGATAAGGCAACATAGGCTGACTGTTCTACTTAGAATGGTCAAAACTCAGAAGACAAATAAAACGTAGTATGTTCTGGGAGCAGTCTCTAGAGACAAACAAGTGCTTTTAAAACACTTGAATCAGAGAAAAAAGGATATTTATGTAGTTCTTTAGTTCACAGGCAATTTCTCCCCGAAGATTTTCATATGGTTGGAAAATTATAGATAGGCAAATGAATTTTGCCTTTTCTGAAGGAACGGGAACTTTAGTGATACCAAAATTCAAACTTTACTGTGGTTACCCAAAAGCAGTGAGGGGAACCATTCAGAGATAATATCAAAGAGGTCAGTGAGATTTGGTTGTGTGCAGTGCTTTATGGGTCATGTTAGTTTAGATGTGTTTTGAACTGTAATGCCAAACCTTTTCTGGATTTTAGGCAGGGAAATGACATAATTTGATTTATGCTTCATAGGTCACTGGGCTGCCCTATGGGAGAATGGATCCCAGAAAGGCAATAATAGAAAAAGCAGGACCAGTTAGGAGGTGCCTGGAGTAGCCCAGGAAAGAGATGATGGTAATTTGTCCTACATTGGTAGAGAAAAAGGAGCGGATTCATATGACAGTTTGGAGGCAGTACCCATAGGACTTGCTGACAGATTGCAGTAGAATTAGAATTAGATGTGACTCCTTATTTAGCTTTAGCAACTGGGAACATAGTGGTGTCATATACTGGGAAGAATAAATGTAGATATGGAAGTAAACAAATTTGTTTTGGTTTTGTCCGGTTGCCGTATGGCCTATTAAAATGCCCATAGATACTCGTGTGTAAATGACAGTCGAAGTGTAGATAGTCATAACATGTCTATCATGAAGTCTCAGCATTCTCAGTGGGTATGGTTGCTGTTAGAAAGATTCTTAGAAAAAAGTATCCCTATGTGTACTCCCTACTTGTACTCCTCTTATTATTTTAATAAAAACTAAGACAGTCCAAGTGGAATACATGGATAATCCTATTTGGACACTTCTTTAAGACACATCTACTTAAAAGTTTCCCCAAATCTAGGAGAGGAAGAATTAGAATATTCTATCTGCTGCTTGTTGTTTGAGATGTACATTTAATTATTTAATGCTTAAATTAACTGTTCACTGTTTTCATGTAATTCATCCCAAAATACCATACTCAATTAATCCTTTTGTTATGGTCATAGAGTTTTTTGGGTATTGCTGAAGATAAGTACTCTTTAACACTGCCACACACAAATGGATTTACTCAAATGGTGTTTGTTTCTGAAAAAAAAAGTATATGTATTATATACAGACATCTCTATCTATATCTAGATATGTGATATATAAAAATACATAAATATCTATATATCTATACATAAAATTTTTTTCTTTTCCTTTTTTTTTTTTTTAAGAAAGTCTCACTCTGTCACCTGGGCTGGAGTGCAGTGGCACAATCATAGCTCACTGCAGCCTTGACCTCCTGGGCTCAAGGGATCCCCTCGCCTCAACCTCCTGAGTAGCTAGGACTACAGGCTAGTTTTCACAATGTTTTGTAAAGACAAGGGTCTCACTATGTTGCCCAGGCTGGCCTGGGCTCCTGGCCTCCAGTTATCCTCCCACCTATGCCTCCCAAAGTGCTTGAATTACAAGTCTGAGCCCCCGTGCTCAGCCTAAAATATTTTATATAGCCTATGTATATACATATGTACATATGCATACATTACATCATATTTATTTCTTATAACATCATCCCCAACAATTCCTGAGTCCTGTTGTATATTCTCAGCCAATCAGTGTTTTTCATACTTTTCTGAGTTAAATGCAATGAGTTTTGGGTTTTTTTTCCTGTTTTCAAAATTTTAAAATTTTATTTATTTTTTTAACTTAATTTAATTTTTATTTTTTATTTCAGAGTATTATGGGGATATAAATACTTGGTTACATAAATTTCCTTTTGCCATTTATTTATGCTCTGGCAAACATTTTTGACCAATAAAACTTGATAAAAGTGATAGTGTTGTACCTAACACAAAGAGATTAGTATTGTATCAGTTAAAATGCAAATCTCTTCTTTCTGTAATGTGTTTATTCTTTCTTTCTTTGTTTTTTTCTCTCTTTCAATAGATTTACTGGAGATATGGTCAACAGGTGGCTCATTATGCAGAGGGAAAGAATAGTAGGCAGTAAAGGATTGGTAGAAGTTCTCTGACATTACAAAGTGCTGCATACATCTAATTGCAACCTGGAAAAAGATTTGCCAACCACTATATGAACTATAGCTGGGAGAATCTATGCCTGGGCAAAATGTAACCCTTTAGGGATTATTCTATTATGATACCATATAGAGCTGGGTTGATTAGTTATTGCTATGGTCTGAATATTTGTGACCACCACACCCTGTCCACCAAATGCATATGCTGAAAACTTAATCACCAATGTTATGGTACTAGGAGGTGAGGTGTTTGGGATGTAATTAAGTCATTAGGGTGGGGTCCTCATGAATGGGATTAGTGCCCTTATAAAAGTGGCCCCAGACAGCTGTCTTGCCCCTTCTACCATGTGAAGACACAGTGAGAAGGAGCCATCTATAAACCAGGATGTGGACCCTCATCAGACATCAAATCTGCCAGTGCCTTAATCTTGGACTTTCCAGCCTCTAGAACTGTGAGAAATAAATTTCTGTTATTTATAAGCTACCCAGCTTATGGTATTTTGTTATAGCAGCCCAAAAGGAGGAAGGCAGTGATGTCATTTCCAGGGCCATACTCATTATGAAAAATGGGGTATTTATTTGTATATATATCTTCTGAACTGAGTGAATACCAAATGAACCAACAGTTAGCAGACCTGGCAAGTATCCCTCTCATAGAATGGATCTGAAAAAAATCCTGTTAGATGTCCAGACTGCCTCATGTTACACTTATTCAAGAAAGATAATGTGTTGAAGCAGCAGCACTCAGTCTATTTTTTTCCATCATGACACACAAGTTGAATAATATGTACTTATGCAATACTTTTTGATGTGAAATTCCCATTGAATGTCCCAGCAAAAACTCTCTCAAATTTTTCCTACACAAAAAATATATGTAAGGATGCAAGTACATGATAATAAAAATATTATAGACATATTTTATCATTGCCATAGTTTATATGAAGACAAGTACATAATTCGCAAACTTTGATTCTTTGTTATCAATAATTAATTGCATTGAATGCATCTTGCAGCTAATGGCTGTATTGATGAGTGGTTCTGAAAATTTAAGTACAGCAAATCCAAACACTTTAACTACCCATGTGTGATATCTCTGCCCAGAATTAATCCAACTCTAAGACTGAACATTTCACAATCTACTCTTTTTATGAAACAGGCCCACAAAACAGGTAGATACTTTAACTTGAGGTATGGGAATTTGACTTTACTTAGGCAAATTTTTACATACCATCTAGACACAAAGTTGAATGTTTAATTTATGTTTATTGTTAGCCAAATTTCCCATGTTCTTAGGAATTACATGGAATAAAAACAGAACTTTCTCAGTACAGTATTTAAAAACCTTTGTATTTCAGATGTATGCCATTTTATCATGTCAAACAAACTTTCCTTATTCCAGGTTTTTTAATATAACTTTTCCTTTTTTTCCTACACCTATGACTCAACTTAGCGTTTCAATTTTATTACAGATGTGTCATTTATTTTAAGTGTCCTCAGCTTCAATTTGAGAAGCAGATAGGTGGTAAATACAACAATTGATTTATTATTTAATAAAAAGATTTTTGCAAGCATCCTCATTATTTCATCCAATTGGTTGTAGCGTATATCTGCTGTAATTGATTGACCAGGTTTTTAGCAGACAATACCAGTGCTGGACCACCAGACACCGTCACCTTTTTTTGATGAGTATTCAGTTTTGGACTGTGTTTCGGCATTTCGTCTTTATCCAACCTTTGTGCCAAACGCTTGCGATTGTCAAAAACAATCCATTTTTCATCACACGTTATAATACGTTGTAGAAATGGTTTGCCTTTATGTCGTGACAGCAAAGAAAGGCAAGCTCCAAGGCGATTTCTCTTCTGATGCTCATTTAACTCATGCGGTACCCATCTATCCAGCTTCTTTACCTTGCCGATTTGTTTCAAGTGGTCCAATATTGTTGGAATAGTAACGTCAAACCCTGCCGCTCATTCACGTGTAGGTTGAGATGGATTCACTTCCACAACAGTTTTCAGCTCATCATTATCTTCCTCGGTCTCAGGTTGCCCACGTGGCTCATTTTCAAGATTAAAATCACCAGAACGGAACTTCTCAAACCATCAATGCAGTGTGCGTTCATTAGCCACATCCTTCCCAAACACTTCGTTGATATTTTGAGCTGCCTGCCTGCATTGGTTCCATGACGGAACTCATAATCAAAAATAACACGATTTTTTACTTATACATGGTTTCACAAAAATTGCTCTAAAAAAAAATTTGACAGATAATCACAAGCCAAACCACGCATTTGAAAGAATGAGGATGTACCTTCACAATAAAAATAAAAAAAGTGTCAAAGTGAAATGTCATAGGTAGCTACTGTCAAACTTAGTACTTAAGGAAAGTGGACATTTCATCCTTAGTAACCTAATAATTTATTTTACCAGTCTTCAAGTGTTCACATAATTTTTATTTTGAAAACAATTAAAAAATATTCTATTCCTTGGGGTAGAGGTTACATAATTTTTAATGGCAGAAGAACATTGGGGTGGTAAAAAGTTCCATACACAATGCTTTAATTAATATCCTTGTACCTAAATATATCTTTGCAATCTTGTGGTGGTATATCTGTAGAACACATTTTTTAAAGTTAGGATTTCTCTATCAAAAGTAGGTTCATTTTTAACTTTGATAACTATTATTCAATTGCTTTGCTAAGATTCATCATAATAAACTTGGTAAGAGCATAAGAATATCTACCCAATCACTAAGAATAATTAAACTTCGAAAATAATTGAAATACTATAGATTTTAAATGGAATTTTGCAGTTGTTTAAGCCTGCATTATTCTAGTTATGAGTGTGTTTGATTATATTTTTTCTGTTCATTGGCTTTTTGTATCTCTTTTTCTATAAACTGCCTTTAATTGTATTTGCATAATTTTTGGTTGTTGACTTCTGTATATTTGTAAGAATTCTTTGTGTGAATATAATTGGTCTTTTGCAATACATATTGTAATTTTTCTTCTGGTTGGTCATTTAAAATGTTTTTCATAGTGTTTCTCATCATGTAGAATGCTCTTTTTTATTAAATCTTATAAAATTTGGCAGCTTTTCCTTTGTGTCTTTTAGGTTGTGTGAAAGGGATATATATTATCTATATATTGGAAATAATAGTATCTCCCTCCCTACTTAGGAGGACCTTCCATTTTCCAAGATTATATGAGGTCTGTCCGGAAAGTATCCAACTATGTAATATGAAAAATTGAGACATTTATTGAAGAAGACACAAGGTACAAGAAACACTGTACATAGGACAATGACGCCTCAGTCCCCTTCAAAGTAGGCACCTTGGGACCTCACACAGTTCTCCCAGCGTCTCTTACCCTAACCTGCACACGTTCAACATTCTCAGGTGTTCTGCTTGTTGCACTTTCAACAGATTCTCAACCATCTTTGAAGCGTTTTGCCATACTTTTATTTGCGCTGCACTCAGTACATTGTCCCCAAAAGCCTTCTGAATCATCCGAATAGTTTCCTCCAAGGAATGTTCAAGCTTAATGCAAAATTTGATGCAGATCCGTTGCTGTACTTGCTTGGTAATTTTGATGCAATGGCCACACAGAACACACGCTCACTCAACAGTGTCTAGCGCCCCACTGACTAGTACAGTGAAGTCATTTTTCACTCATGTGCATGCCAGTCCACTCACCTTGGCTGCCAGGTTACATCAACATTTTTGCAAACCGTTCTCCTTATATTAACAATGGCTGGATACCTTCCGGACAGACCTTGTGTTTTTAGAAATAACTTATGTTTTCTTCTAGTAATTTTATGGTTTCCTTTTTTTTAATATCAGTTTTTGGAACCTCTGCTCCATTTGCACTATGGAGAAATCTTATCACTAGCTAGCATATTTTTCTTAAAATAGCCAGCTCTAAGACTTCTACAATACATTATATCTGGAAACAGGGGTTCTTAGACTTTAGAGATAATAATCAGATGTTAGAGCTAGGATATGCTTTAAAGATCATCTAGCATAATGTTTTCACTTTCCAGTTGGGGAAATGGACATGAATGTGAAGAAGGCTAGAGTAGTAAAGCATCTTACTTAAGGCCCCGCAGTGTCAACGCCAGAAGGAACATCTCCTCTTCCCATGTGCATTATATTACCCCTTATTGCATTCAGCCCTCTGCTTCACCATCACCTAATGAGCAAATCTTCACCTGGGCATCACAATATTCTAGTTGGCCACATTTATTGATCATTCTGTTTAAGAAGATAAGATATTCTTTAGGTTTTCAAAGACTTTAAGTGGGGAGAGGGCAGGGACCTACCATGTCCCAAGAGTGTCAGATTGCACATATTTTATTTCTTGCCTAGATTCAGAACATTGCCACTGGTTATTATAAAACCCAAGGGTTATTTATAAGAATACCTCTGAATGTGAAACAAATCTATCCGGTCCCTCCCTGGCTTTATTTGCTTATTTATTTAGCATTTGTAAGAGGATTGAGGAGAGGAGGATACCAAGTTGAGAACCCCTATCCATTGCCTTCAGCAACCTCACAGCATCTTAAATGAGCAGCATGTTTTCAGCATTATTCCATCATCTCACTGGATTATAGAGTAAGCATAAGGATGCTGTAAGAGGGACTTGAGATTTAATGAGTTGTAAAAAGCAGAACTTAGTTTTCTATAACACAGACATTCTCTAGTCCCATTTTGTCCTCATGAGCACAAAATGAGGTAGGTAATAACTATTGGTTGCACGGTCTATCTTAGGGAGGTCCTCGAAAGGACTAGGTGTGTTCATTTCGGGGATATACTCTCTTCACAGACTAAAGATTCATGCTGTCATTCCTCTGAAATAGTTTTCTTGGGACTCAGTATTTACACTCACAAAACAGCATGCAGATAATTCTTAACAGTTATTGTTGTTTTACGGAAACCATATCGCCATCCACCCCCTCAACTTTTCTCTCTCCACAGTAGTGTCTCAGGCTGTTTAAGAAAATGACAATGGGTATAAATAGTAATCTAATTATAGTTTGAGGAGATTTACAGCTCTAATTACTACTGCTGTTAAATTTCAAAGGGACTGACACAAGCAATCAACACATCCCATACAAGAATCCATCTTACTATTATAAAAGCTACCTGCCACTTGTTTGTCAGTTGAATGACATGCAACACTGCACACATTATCTCCAGAATTAGTGATACCGACAGTTTTGCCATGTTTAATGTATGTAGGCAGTATAATGCAAAGGCATGGAGTCCAGGAATTACTCAATTAGGGACTGCCACATTGCCAATGTATGCATATTTCATCAAGTATGTTATCATCACTTTCTCTCAATGAATTTGTTTTATTTAGCTCAATCAACTATACATTCATAGCACTTCTCCTGTCCAAGTACTAACCAGGCCCGACCCTGCTTAGCTTCTGAGATCAGACAGGATAGGGCACGTTCAGGGTGGTATGGCCATAGACTTCATAGTGCTTCTCTACGATAAAAGTGAGAAACATCCATGCACACAATCTCTTTGTTAGATATTTAGACAAATTATATATTATATTTATCATATATAACATTTATTGGATATTTTTATGAGGGTATGAATTTTATAATACAATCTTATTTGAGACAAAACAATAGCAGATGTATTATTGTATTTATTCTTTTGGATAATTTATGGTATGGAATATTAAAAATCTTTGTGGGTGGGGCAGACATATATGGTTTTTAAAAAGTTTGCTGATAATTTCTACAGGTTGATAAAAATTGCTCAAACCATGTCTCAGCTTCTAACTTCATCAACCTCCTATAGGTGGGCACATTGATTTTCACATCTGCAGCCTTAGCCCTACTCTGGATTTCTGAACCATCTGGACAGGGCATATTTAATTCATCCTAGGCCGGTTATCCAATGTGACTTCATATTAATCATGCCCTGAGATCTGAAGTTGGGGTGTCCCGTTGCCAGCCTTCCAACATCCAGTTAGTGTTCTCTATTTAGTGTTCACCATTTCCCAGGCCTGACTACTCCTTAGGGCTCTCCCTGTCCTGTAAATCCTTGCCAGGAACAGGAACTGTGCTAATAAATTGCAGCCCAGGGGTGAGGACCTGATGTCCTGTGTCCAGACCCAATGATGATAACTTCTTACTAACGTGCTTCTTATGGACCACTCACCACAGGCCTAATACCAATACATCCTTCCAGCTCCTTAGAACCTGCTGCCTTCTGGTCTAGAAATCCTGGTCTGACTATTAGTGATTCACACTTTGTATCAGGGTTGACACCCAGATAGTATGAACCATGTGGGCACAACAGTTGCTAAAATAATAAATTTTTTTCCACTAGTTGGTAAATAGCTCCTGATCCCAGTACCTGCCCTCACCCCTCAATGTTCCTCTCTTCACACAGCTGTCGCAACCCCTCATTCAGGACCCCCAAACATGCATATTATTCGGCAACCAAAGAGTAGTCCCCTGGCACATAAGGAGATATCTGGGACATCACTCCCACTATAGCCAGTATCCATTCTGATTGGTTAGTGAGTATACCTGTTATGCTATACCTGTTAATGTTAACATCAATGTAGTAGTACCTCTGACTTTTACCTTGTTGTTTTGCCTTTGACTTAGACAAATGACCTGCCCTCTGTATTAGGCTACAGGACAGGTTTTCTGCCAGTTCCTTACTTTTTTTTTTTTTTTAACTCCTTATGTTTTCCAGTTGCCATGAGAAATCAGCCTATCCTCTTACAGACGCTACCCCACAAAAGACGGATTGATATTTTCATTTTTAAGTAATTTTATGTTTTTTTAATCAGGCAGCCATGACAACACCACTTTTTAGTCAGTAGAAAAAGAATAAAGAGACACTAAACTAGCAAAATGAAGGAATTTTAAAGCAGGATTTTGCCAATGATAATGTAGTTTAACTAGATTGTAGGTCAAGGCCGTTGGTCATGTTTCTGATTCAGTGACATTCAGAAGACATAATTACAGTAAGCAGTAAGACAGCTGCATTCATGCCAACATGAATAGTTTCTTTCTTGAGATAACTGATCCCAAAGGATGGCAGGAATTATTTCCTTATGTATTCTGCTGGCATTTGTTTTGTCAGAACATAACAAATTATACATAAATCCTGTTTTATAAATGGTATGCTGTGCTTTAAATACAGCCCAATATGTCATTCTGTCAGAGATTAGCAATTGCAAATTGTTTTGTTGATTGATTCATTATTCTCAGTGCCCAACTGAAAAAATTATTATCAAATTTATGATGAAAAATTTTCTTTGAAATGAATTATTTAAATAGTTTATGCTAAAATAATAATATAGGCATTTTTATTTTTTGCATGATAGAAGTATTACCAAGTCACTGACATGTCTTCCTCATCACCCTGAGAATTCCCTATAGCATTAAAGGTATATTAGATGGCTACATAAATGATGCTTGGTTACAAATAATGTGAAATTTGTGTGACAGCATAAGCAGCTTTTTTAATGAATGGTACCTGATATTTTCAGGAGCTCTGCAAACTAACTTTGCATCACCTCAAATTTTTTGTTTTTCCTTTCATATCTATTCATCTTTATTTTTAAAATGTCTAAATGCCCTTGCTGAATTAAGAACACATGGCTTTAGCAAACTCAATAATTGTACTTACTATGTAGAAGACTAAACTCCAAAGATTACATCTAAATGGCACCATTGAATCAGAAACAGAATTAAGTCTACATTATCATTGAATATTTGGCCTTTATCTTTTTTGCAGCATATGACTTGGTTTTCTCGTTTTAATAATTAAAACAGGTAGTCCTTACCCAGGTTTTGTATAGACAATTCCTTTAGGAATCAGTTTTAATTCTCTGAGCTGAAACGTCATCACCTTCATATTATTTATGGATTCTTGGTCAAGATTTTTGTCCCTGTATCTTCTGAACTCTGCTAATTATCATGAATGTTTGAGTTTTCCTGTTTGTAAAATTTTGACCTGACTTTTTATCTCTTTGATCACAGAACTCTTTCCTTTCAACTCAGTCTAAGCCACACTAACTATGGGCCTCTTGTGTTATTTTCCTTTCTGAGTGGCCAGCAAAGGACAGAAATTTGATCTCTCTGAGTGACAAGGCATGGAGTTCCCTTTTATCTTCTATGGATTAGGCAGTCATTCTCTGATGATTGGGTAAATCTTAATACGGATTGAACTAGTCCCCATCTTACTTATTTGGTTTCAACTTTATGAAATCAAAGAGGAAAATCTCCAGAACAGATAATCTTGAGGGATCTCTTTACATTATGATTATTCTGTTAATTTTCTGGAGGAGTTCACCCCCACCCATACCTCTTTTCCTCCAAGGAAGAGGTTAGAAGGCAAATATATTATTAGCTCCTAGGCATTAAAGTTATTACTAGCCTGAATAAACTTTTACACAAAATTTAAGATTTAGAAAGAAAGTTAGGTCATTTAGATTGTTGAGCTTATACTAACAACAATAACAAAAACACCAACATTGTCTTGAAATTTTTAAACTGTAAGAAAGCATGAACATCTCACAAATGGCCTGAAGAAAGTACTAAATCTAAGTCAACAGAATTCACTGGAGAACACTTGGCACTAAATAAAAGGTCAAGGCATTGGACAATAACTTGAAAATAAGTAATTTGAGAATCCTAAATCCAGATGAACATGCTGCTATGACAGAAAGCCCCACTTGAGTTGAAATTAAGATAGAATCTGTACTAGATCCAAATTTTATACCCTCTTAAGACTTTATAAAATTTCTGGACCTTATATTACAAGTCTGAATATGGATTTCTTGCACTTTAATGGTGTTTTCAAAGTGTCTTGCTCACAAAGACAGAGTTTTTAATAAAAGTCCAATGAATGAAAACTTTCAAAATACAGGCAGTCGGTGTATTCATGGACTAAATCTACATGACTCATGTTAAGAGAAAAAGCCCTGGACATTTGAAAAATGCTCTGTTGTCAGAAGAAGTAGAAGTGAATTTTTGTCCTGCTTAAAATCTAACTCCATGGAGTTTTCCTATCACAGATCTCTAATTACAAAGGGTCCACCAGGTTATATGACCCAAGTCATAAGACCAAGGCTTCTTGCACTTCAGGTGGGTCCTCCTACGGAGCTCCTTCCTGACACTCACAGCTGGAAGCATCCATGTCACTCAATATGTTGGAATAATCTTCTCAATTGTGGAATAGGACGCTTCTAGAATCTACAGTGGCCTACTAGGCAGTGTGCTTCCTTCTTCATAGTGGGAAGGGCAAGATGCAAGAATTTGTTCTATATTTTTGTTTATTCTCAGATCACTGTGTCCCTAAACACTTCACTGAGAGAGCAAGGCCTGAAATCTTCATCAAGGTTATGAGCACACCATGTTTTCACTAGTAAAAAAAAGCAAACTTTCCAAATCATACTCCAGGAAATAGCCTGGAAGTAATTGGCATCTTGCTATTTTCTTAGAAGAGCCAATGGGAGGTAATATAAGATAATATGAATGGCAAGGCATAAGAAGAAATTTTGAGAGGAGGAATTATTATGAACCAGGTGGTTTCACAAACAACCAGATTCTTTTCTGAGCCTTATTTTAGTAACTTTGGAGTATTGGGAACTACTGGTCCTTATTTTGATACTTTTGGTTGCTATGACCTTTGGTGGAATTATCTTCTTTTTCACATCCACATCCCTTTGAACAACATTTGCTTATTTAACAAATATTTATTAACCACTTATTTTGTTCCAGGCCTTGTTCTAAGTGCTGGGAATATAGCAGTGAACAAAAATGCAAAATGTCCTAGTAAGAATAAACAAACAATTTTATATTTGTCTATCTGTCTATCTATTTTTCTATATCTGAAAACAGTTTATACATGACGAGTGAGGGAACAAACTATGCAGATTTTCTGCAAGAAATATGCTCCAGGCAGAAGGAAGAGTAAATGCAAAGTCCTTGATGCAGAATATGCCTGCTGTGCTCTGGAAGAGCAAGGGTGCAGTGTGACCAGAATGGATTGAGCAAGGAGGAGATGATGTCACACTAGTAAGAAGGGACCGAATCATGCAAGACCTTGATGGCTGTTGCAATGACTTTGGCTATATTTAGACTCAAACAGGAAGCCACTGGGGGGTTTTGAGCAAAGGAGTAACGTGCTCTGATTTACATTTCAAAATAATCCCTCTGGCTGCTGGGTTGGTGATAGGCAGCAATTACTTTTCCAGAAATGTAGGTGGGAGGCTATGACAATAATCTGGTGAGGATACGATGTTGTCTCAGGTTAGAGTGTTGCAGGTACTAATTAGATGGTTTCTGGATTTATTTTGACTTTGGATATGTAGAATTTTTGAATTAATTGTATATGAGGTATGAGAGAAAGGAAAAGGCCAAAGATAATTCTTATGTTTCTGGTCTAAGCTATTGGAGGTATAGATATAATAAATGGGGAAATACATAAAGAGTTTGCGGGATTAATGTATTGAAGGTCTTGGTGATGTCAAGGAATATTGGAGTCGGGATATCAAAAGACATGAGCTGTGAAGTTAGGAGATGGTGATCAGAAAATGGGATACATGACATGAAGGTTATAGGGCGTTTAGAGTTTAAATGAATTATTAAATTTAGTTGAATGAATAATTAAGAGTTTGATGTTGGGAATGAATGGCTGATGCTAGGTAGAGGACAAGATCTTTTGGAGGAGGTGAAGGACATAGCCAAGAATTTGGAAGGGTCATCTGTGAAGATACAGAAATCAACAAGGATGTTGACAGGAGTCGTGTTGGAGAGAATGATAGTGGGCCAAGGCCACATATTTACAAGGAATGAGGGGGTGAGATTCAAAGCTGGGGTTTTTGTAGTAAAAGGAACTTCAGGCACAGTGATATAAGAGTCATGACAGAGAAAACTGCCACCTTTTGAGGGTGCTGGGGGGAGGCTGTGTTTAAGGTAGAGATTGGTTTTGAGAGTTAGTTTTTGGCTAGAGTAAGAAAGGGACATTTAGAGAAGGAGCCGAGACTACTGGAGGTTTTGCTGATGAAGTGGCCCATGTTGCAGAGGGTATGGTGGAGGAGTTTCATGAGTCGGGAAGGGGCAGGAGATAGAGTCAGAAAAGGTCTGTAAAAAGCCATGTAGCAGTTAGTACTGGGGGATGCAGGATGACCTGGCAGTCCTGGGCTTCTTGTGTGACTGACTTAAATAAGCGTGAAGATCATCATGGCCCTAAGAAAGATAACAGTGGTGAAATTGTGGGCGTTCGAGGGGAAGGGCTGAGATCTTGGCAGAAGCGTGTAGAGATCTGGAGCTCCCACTCATGAGGGACTTGGATTGTGGCCAGGGGAAGGGGGGCATACTTTTGATTGATCTTTCTTTTTTATACGTTGGGTTCAAAGAGAAAATGGAAGCAGTAACAACATTGCAGACACAAAATAATAAAGCTCTAGACCATTTCCCTCTGTTCCCATAAGGCCTTCATATCATTACTAGGTTAATCTAAAACTCTGATTTCATCATGAAATTATATTGTTTGAAACCTTTCATTAATATCTTTCTTTTACCTGTATAATACTTGTACCTTCTTAACTTGGCATTTAAGACCTTCTCTTAAATGACTCATAACTACTTTTCATTTCTCATTCTTTTGGTGTATTCAGTTATTATTTACCTATATTTATTGAGCACTCACTTGGGGCAGGCGCAGGAGATGCAAATGGTGAATACTCATTGCCCAGCCCTCTGGAAAGCTGCCTTATTTCGCTTATATGACACTGCCCTTGACACTATTATTCCTGCTCTTTTCTCCCTGCCGCCCCGCCGAAGAAATGTTACACATTCTTAAGTTTGAGCACTTGCTTAAGGTGTTTCCCTGCTAGAACACCTTCCCCATTCTTCTGTATGTAACGATAATTTACTTATGATTTAATGGCCAGCTCAACTTCAGCCTCCTTTTCCAGTGAATGTTCTAATTGCATGGTTTTTTATTTAAACATGGCAGGTTTCCATTTGGAAATGGACCTATTTTAAAATGTCCTATTGCTGCTATAACACATTATCACAAACTTGAAACAACACAAATTTATTGTCTTACAGTTCTGTAGTCTAGAATCTGAAATGGGTCCCTATGGGCTAAAATCAAGGTGGTAGCAAGCCTTTCTGGAGGCTGTAAAGAAGAATCCATTTTCTTGCCTTTTCCAGCTTCTAGAAGTTGCCCACATTCCTTGGCATGTAGCCTTTTTCCAAGTTCTGCCTCCTTCTACCATATTTAAGGAGCTTGTGATTATGTTGGTCCCACCTGGGATAATACAGAATAATTTCCCATCTCAAGGTCAGCTGATTAGCAATCTTAATTTCACTGCAGACTTAATCTTCTTTTCCATGTAACCTAATACATCCATAGGTTTCAGGCATAAGAACGTGGAATATTTGGGGCTACTATTCTTCCTACCACATGCCCTCATGGCAATGAGGCATCAAGCATCATCATCTTGGAGGTGTCCAGGCTTCTGAAGGTTTGGCATGTACTGCTCATCAATTAGCCTTGAAGCCTCTGCATTCAGAGGTAGGGATACAGGCTAAAATTCACCACTAGCCAACATTCACTTACAATCATTGTGGACTGAATATAATTTAGATGTGAAACATTCAGTATCTGATTTTTCAGGCCTTGTTTAGTGAAGCCTACAGTACTATCATAAAGCTTATGACATTTTGTATAGATGGAAGAACTTAGAATTAAGGAGAAGGAATGGTGGAGGGAATTATTTTAAGGGAAGAAAATGATAAACTTGGCAAGACAGGTTATGTTTTGGCTAACTTACTGGGAAGAATTCATTGTCACCTAATCAAAAAAATAATGGCAATTTTGTTCAGATGAGTAGAGCTGGGAATTTATTTAAAATGAGGCACGCTACCACTCACTATAGACGACATCACACATGACTGTGACTTGCCTCATCTGCCAAAACTGTTATACATACTGTACAAGCTTCAGAAGAAGGTTTGTGTTGGCTGGCTCCATCAGGCCTTGAACTATGTGTCCCTAAGAAGTAAAGGTTTAAACAAACAAACAAACAAAAGAAATGCATATAAAGACTGAGATGAAGGAAACATATAGGTCAGGAAAACGAACTTTATAGAAGAGATATTACAAGGGAGACAGTTGTTGGTATTTTTTTAATTAAATTAAATTATTCTCCAGAGACAAGGATAGTTGGAGGGTTCTTCTAATAAAACAGAAATTGAAGGTCTAATATGTGTACCAAGATGAAAATATACTAAGTGTACTCTATATAGAATAAGCTAGAATCTGTTAAAAAAATTAACAACATAATAATTAAAATAAAAACCATGTTTAAAACAATTTGGAAGTTCTGTGTCCAGTTTATCTAAGGGTGATCAGACATATACAGTCTGATAGATGTGCATGTTACAAATGGGGAAGCTTTTCTACTATCAGTATTTTTATCAAGCCAGAAAATATAAAGTTTTACACACACATAAAATTTTCACTACAACTTTATTTTCTTTACAGACATTTTCCCTCATCATTTCTTCTCAAAATCTCATTTACAAGGCCATTTTTTCAATCTACACTAAAAAGTTAACTTTACCAGAATATCTTACTTTTCTTGCTTAAGGCTTTATTCATTAGACATTCACCAAATGTTGGGGAAGTAAGTGTTGTTTAATTAGAGAATTCTTTTTTACACTTGTGCTTGCACTTAGTGCTTACATTGAAATTATATTTTTGGAAAATATATTTTAGCATTTCCAAGATTATTGACCTTTATTTCACTTTGGAAAACATAGGTTAATTTAAAAAACAGTGGAATTATGGGATTGGAAGGCAGACTTAAAATTTGTAAAGAAACCATCTGTAACCCAATTTGTTGATTTGATGTATTACTTTTTACCAACTTGGACATAGTTTGACCCATTCTCTTTGCCCCCTGGCAGCAGTTCCAAATTTCATAAAGCTGATTGTAATCTTAGCACATGGTTCTTATTTCTGACAGCATTTTTAGTTTTAACATTTTCAAGAGCACATTCTTTTCCCTGTGTTATTGAATCTAGCCCTGAGAGGAATGGAGATACCATGCCTACCACCTGGATTTTGTTCCTTACAGACAGGTCCATAAAATCATAGAGCTAGAGGAAGCCGTAGAGTTTGTAGAGTTCTGGAAGATCACCGAGACTCACCCTCAGCCCTTACCTCACCCTTCCCTGAGATGAGAAGGCGCTGTTTCAAATGTGCATTCCAGCATAACTTTGCCCAGCTAAGGGAAGGCTTTCTATCTGGGAAGTCACAGGGAGGGGCATCGGGGGAAAGCCACCTAGAGTTTTGCTGGTGACATCTATATCCTGAGCTTTAAGGTGCTGTTTTCCTTCCATATGAACGCAGCTTCCTCTTCAACTCATCAGGAAAGGAGGCTTCTTTGCTGACATGCTCAAGCAGATAAAATTACAACACATATTGCAGTTACCGTATATTGGAAATAGAATAATATGGTAAGCATAATGATCCAACTTTTGGTCAAGACAGCATGCATTTCACACAGCCTTTTTGCTCCAAACCAGTATCAAAGGAGATAAAATATGAAAGGAGAAAATTAAATCAGTATAGGCAGGCTTAAAAATGATAGTATCCCTACAGACCAGAAATGAAATAGAAATGCAGTGGTGTGAGGAGTTGAAGTGAGGAGTCTGCCGGAGGCTGAGTTCACAAGTAGGCAATGGCCTTGGAAAGCTCAGATCCTGTGAAGTCTGAAAGTGCTCAGAAAAAGGGGTGCCAGTTCATGGCTGGGTGCTAGGGCTAACAAGGGCTTTGGATCTCAAAGTGTACCTTATCCCCACCCTACCTTTATGTAAAAGGCTGGAAAGGCTGCCAAACTGCTGTCTTTGGCTGTAGATAATAGAGCTGGTGTAGATGACCCAGAACTAAAACAGGTCAACAGCTGATTTGATAACGTGTCCTGTAATGTCCTCAATCGCACTGCAAGGCAGGGCCCTTAAGCTGTCATTATAAAACTTGCTTCTGGAATGGGGTCAAGAGTGGGGGATGAGCAGAAATAATCAAAAAGAACAACAGTAGCAACAGCAAAACACTAAGAGTTCAGCAAAGAGAGAAATGAAACTAGAGGAAGGACTTAGAAGACTGGGACAATGGAATTGGAAGGTTTGATCTTAAAGGCTTGCTTGATCCATTAGATATGTGGAACTCACAACGCCCACTCCCCAAAGAGTATATATATTTATACTTTTAAAGTCCACATGGAGCATTTGCAAATGTTGGCCACATACTGACAAGAATATAAGTTCTCATAAGTTCACATAAAAGTCCATGAATTCAATCAGTAAATTTTTCAATCTTTCTTTTATCTTAGCTCTTTGAGGTCTGTTCTTGTTGAGGTCACTGAAATTTGTTTGAGGGATCATAAATGGTATATAAAGATATAAAGGTATAGGATTGACAATGGTCAACTGAGCAGGGGACCATGTAGACTGAATGCAGGGCAGATCCACGTAGAAGCGGGTTATACAGTGCAATGTGAAAAGGGTGTTATGCAGTGTGATGGAAGAAAGGGTCTGTGAACGCAACAAAGAAGTTGTCTTGAGCCACCAAACTGTGTTTTCTGAGCCTCATTCTGTGAATGTATAGATTTGACAGATCCTCTTTGCAGGTGGTATGAGGATAGAGATAATCAGTCCTTTGCAGTTCTGGGACTAACTAATCCCATGAAATGTTAGGTGTGGTCAGGGGTTAAGTTGGGGCATACTATCTTATGTGTAGGGAATGATGAAATGCTTGATTGGCATCTTTTTGAGGCACAAGGTTAAAAAGAAAATTTAGGGCTTCGAAGCCATTTGAGACACAAGTGAAACAAATTGTTTCTAAATAGTGCCAAACATCAGGTGTTAAATGCTAGTGAATAAGATTTTGTTCTTGCTTTTATTCATGCATTTGGAATCGTGTCAACAGTCCACAGCCTAAGAATCAAACTGACGGTAATATGAATCCTATTTTGACCACAGATAGCTATTTCTTACAAGATACAAGAATAAATACGATGCATCTAAAATTTAAAATCTGTCTAAGTATTTCTTTAGTGTTTTACCATTTTCAAATTGGACTCAGTGCACAAATTCACCCTGAGGTCCCTTTATAATTGACACATGCACTTTTCCCTGAATCCAGTGTAAATTTAGCAAAAATGTAACTCATTTCACTATATAAATGAGCTTATCTGAATTATTCTGTGTATGTCTATGTTTTTAAGTACCTCACAATATAAAATTATGAGTACTTTTAAACACTAGACACTTTTTAAATACAAATTAAAGATTTGATGTTTTAAATCCTTTTCTTATTGAAATAATAATTTATCTGACTTGTACATTGGTTAGAAGAGGGATCATAAAAATTATTTTTTCATTGTAAATCATGAGGGTAAAAATTATGAACCATGAACAGATAGCATAAAATATACAAGAAAGGCAAAAAATAAAAAATATATCCATGTATTTTATTATTATGTATTGCTAGTTAAGCAGGGACACCAAAAGAAGACAGAGAACAAATCAACAAATCAAATAAACAATAAAGATAAAAAGGACCGTTTGGAAAAAAGATATTAAGAAACACATATACGCATTAATAGAACTTTAAAACCCTTATAAAGAGAGAAGCAGAGATACACAGTAGGCATAGCCTTCTTGGGAGGTAATGTGATAAATCCCAAATATACTTTCTTCCTCACTTAAATATTGCCTTATCTGTACCTACTACCATCCTTTCTAGATGCAGAGGGCATGATGTCCTTTCTCCATTTCAGGAAATTTCAGGAAATTACAAAATGGCTTTTTCTTTTAATCGTGTCCCCTCTCTTCTGTTTATGAATTACTCCAAAACTGTTTCTTCTAACAACTTCAGTGTGTCTCCCAGAAATCTAAGTCATGAGGTGCACTGACACCCTAGAAGCTGCCATCTATTCTGTTTTGCTTTCTCTGCACTACAAAATGTCTTCAATGAGCTTAATAAATCTGCTGCTTCAATTTCCTTGGTATCTGGTCACTTCTAAATTCCACCACTCTCACTAAGCTTGATACTTACTGAAAAATAATAATCCAACCAACAAGTTCAGTGGTCTTTTGAAGTCTTCCCTTTGTCTTCTGTTTGCTTTTTAATAATATAAATACCTTCTTTCTTGTTTAAGATTGCTTCATCTAGGTCTTATACACCCACAAAATACTAGTTCTCCACCTAACCACTCAGTACTCTTCTTTGCCTACTTCAAAGGTTTACTTCCTCATTCTACCCTGTCTCCCCATCCATATACAAAGATATTGTGATTCTCTTTTCTTGTTTAATACCTATTGAACTATAGAAATATTGTCAACTTTCCAAAATTTTTACAATTGCTCTAAATTTAATGACTTCCAAGAACCCAAACTTAGCTCTGACTTTAATCTACCTTCAGGATACCTATCTACTTTTGTGCTTCCCCACATGGATGTTTCCCTGCCACTTAAAATTAAGCATATCTGGAAGCAAACTCCTTGCCTTCTTCTCTAAGCATGATGGCATTCCTAACTTCAGGAGATTTAGAAGCTGTGCTTCAGTCTGAATCTGCCACTCTGGATCAACTAATCTACTCAGTCACCAAGAATAATCTGGATTCTCACTTGATTGTGCATCTAGATCATTTAAAATATATATTTCATTTTATCATCATCATCATAATTCAAGTCTTTCTCACCTCATATATGGAGTATTAAAATAAACATGCAGTGGTTTCCCTGACTTTGTTTTTTTCCCCCAGGCAGAGATTCATCAGGAATCTTCATGTCAGACTGGTTTCCTAACATATAGCACATCTCACATCATTTCTAGTAGCTTCTCGTGGGATCATACACCTATCCTTATCCAGATATTCAATACCTTCTACTGTCATTGTAGCTTTATCTTCTCCATTCCCTAGCATACTTTTGCACTGCTTTGGGTGTTATACTCAGTAGGAACTGGACATGACTGATACCTCACTGCCTGATGCTTTGTTCCTGCTATTTCTAACCCTGGAGTCCCTCCCTCATCCTCTCTGCCTATCTAAATACTTCCGTTAAGAACCAACTTAACCAATTTTACCCTCATTTCCTTTCTGAATCTTTCCTGATCATCTCAGCTCAAATTATTCTCTTCCTTTGCTGAGCTCCTCTAATACATATTGTTGTGTATTGTCACTTTAACTCGACTGTCATGCAAGGAGTAACACCTGATATTTGGAATACCTTCCAGTGCCTGGAAGAGTGTTATACAAGTGCTTAATAAGAATCTGTTCACTGATTTTGCTGACCAGAACTTGCTCATTTGATTATACCTCCTCGTTCTGTCGATTTCCTCTTCTAAGATTCAACGTTTTATTCTCATCTCTCTTCCATTTTTCCAAAAGTGTTGTGTTCAGTTTTTAGCTATTGGAAAACAAATACCCTTCTTCTTAAATTTATAGTCAAAATGGGTAGACTAATGCCCTTGAGGTCAGCTGACTGATTTTCTACCAGCCACCTACTTGACTTTTTTTTTTTTTTTTAGTGACAAGAACCATTTTGTGGCCCAAGTGACCCATCCTAGAATGGCACACCACTAGGGTAGCCTGGGGCGGTCCCATTGTATGCCTGTTGTCCCGTGATTATTAATAGTACTCCCTTTCACTCTCAAAAGTGTCTTGGTTTCCATAATAAATTATATAGTTACTTTAAAAAACGCTTTTTTCTCCTAATAGAAATTACAAGAAACACTAATATTTTAATCATGTGTCATTTAATACTCCTCCACTATAAAAGCCCAGGAGCATTTTTATTAATGAGCTGAATTTTGTGATTTGGAAGGGAGATGTGTTTGCTCCGAGATGGCTTCGCAATGTTTGCATGCACCCTCTTAGATGATGTGCAGTGAAGTGTGAGGATGGGCTGAGGTTTATGAATTTATAATAGGTGCCATGCTGGGAAGGGCTGAAGGCAGAAAGTTGTGTATGACTAAAAAAAACCCCACAGAAACAGCTTTCAAAGAAGGTACCAACTGACCTGTGCTTGACCTGACCTACTGCTAACTGAAAAAAGGAAGCAGCTTCTAAATTTGACTGAGTTCAAACTAGAGCAGAGAAGCTACAAGCCAGCAAGTCAAGGGAGAAGATGGATGAAATCAGGTACTTGTAGGAAGAAGGAAAGAGCTATGCCTAGTGTGCTGGCCCTAACCTCAGGGAAAGGGTCTGGCAGCACTGGTTAAAAGAATCAAGAAACTGTTTATATATTTCCTCCGAGACATCATGGCTCTTAAAAAAATTCTTGGCAGTGTTCCACTTATACTACAGAAATCTGTTCAATGCAGGCTCTCAGATTTCAGCAGGGGATTTGCCGTCAAATGTTTCGGTTCTGATTCATGGCAAATTTTCACATCATTTGTAGGAAACTTTCAGATTAACTCAGAGGACATATACATACAGGCAGTTGGAAAAGCGTGTTTTCAAATCTTAAAAGAAAAAAATCATTTTTAAATGCTCTCTGTTAATTTATATATATACATATATATATATATATATGTATATATGTAAATCCAGCCCACAGTACTATTCCATTCCTAGAGAGGTTTTCAGTTTCTCTAATTTGGAATACAATTTACATGTAATGGTTTATTTCACTTGTGAAAAAATATGCAGCCTCACTTCATAAAATCTAGTGGATACTTCATGATGATTTTCAGAAATTGGGCTCCTTAATGCTGTATTCGCTTTGTCTAAAAGCATGCTCCAAATGGACTGTTGCTACATTTCAACCTTCATTTGTTACTCTTCTTGGTGGGTTCTGACAGACAGACAGGCTGCACTTGCAATGCAACTTCTGCCTTTGAAAGTTGTCAGTTCTGGTCTGGAATATCATGACTGAAGGTTCATTTGTCTTGTCAGAGTTCAATAGGGCACCCGAGTTTTATCCCCTGCCCCTCCCCTTTTTCCTTGCCTTTCAAAACAATTCTTCAGTGCCACTTGGATTTCAGCCTCGACTTCTGGGCACACATATGCCGGCGGGGCGAGGCTCCTTCTGCTCACTTTCCCAATGGAAGGAGCACAGGCTGGAATGGATGGGAAAATGAAACGTAAAGGTATTAATTTTTAAACTCCCAAACCAGTTGCTGTACCTTTCACTTTAGGCTTCTGAATTCATTAGTGTTGACAGAGATGAACAGCACGTACTAATTGACGGCTTGCACTTGTAGCTCGACAACAGTGGCTTCTTTATTGGCACTGGGATAAAGCCCCACTCCCCAGGTCTAATGTTCTGAGAGGTGGCAACCATTTGCATAGAATGTGCAGTTGGAAGAAGGCAATTGATTGCAAGCCAGTGTCCAGGGAAAATCACCCCCTCTTTCTCTATCCCTATCTTCCTTAGTTCCTTTTCTGCAACCCCTTTACCTCTAATACATTGAAATAGTTTTATCCTTATAAGTCTCATATACTAAGATCAGAAGAGAAGAGAGCGAAACAGAGAAAGACCAAGAGAACAAATATTTGATCTCATTTAAATGAGATCTCGCAATTTTTATATTATGTCTCCAGATCATTTGTCTGCTCACATATTGCTGCCTCTCAGTTTAATCAGTTGTTAAAAAGCAATAGCTTTGTGTCAACATCATGCTCATATGTATAGTTGTATGAATACAAAATTCACTCACACCAACGGGTCTGACTGAGTTATCTGTTATGACTTTGTTTAACGAAAACTAGTCTCAAATGATCTTGAAAGGGTTCATGTAATTATATCTCTATCTGACATTCCTTATAAGTACAAACCTACACATACTTAGCACTGCCATATATAATGCACATATATACAAATAGGCATTCTTAGTATGCAATGGACAATATTTTTAAACACAGAAATATTTAGTATATTCATTAACAAATGCAAATATTTGGCTTTTTCCATAAGCTATTCTGTAGCTCTTTTGGGAGGCAATGGCAATTAAGAATATTTGAATCAGGTCAGGGTTTGAGACATATTTTTACAACTTATTATATGTGTGATCTTGATCAAGTCATTTAATATTTAAATCAGTGTTTTAAAAGGGTTATTTTATAGGAAAGTGGGCAGGTATTTTGAATAAGCACATCACAAAAGAGGTTATACAAATGGCCTATAATCACAGGGAAAAACAAAGTATTTTGGAAAACAATTTTAGAAAATGGTTTTCTAATATCTAATTAAGTTAGGCATATCCATATATTCCAATAATTCTAATTGTAGGTATACGTCCTAGAGAAATGCATACATATTTACACCAGAGGACAGGAATGACAAAGTTTTTAGAAGCATTTTTCAAAATAGTCACTAAGTGGAAACAACCCTAATATCATCAATAGGAGAATTCACTAATTATGAATTAATGGAAATGATTGAGCTGCAATTATAAACAATAGCACCAGTGGATTTTTATCAATGTAAAGTTTAGCCAAAGAAGCCAGACATAAAGAAATAAATACTATATGAATATGAAAAGCCCTGACTGCATTGCACACAGAAGGATATTTAAGTAGTAAAGCCATAAAATGATTAGTATAAAAGTGAAGACAATGGTTACCTTTAAAGAGGAAGATGGGGATTGGACTGAGAAGGAAGCAGCTTCTGGAGGACTAGTAATATTCTCTTTGACCTAGATAGTGGTTACCTGTACATTGACATCTTGTACACTTTTCCTTATATGTATTGTTTTTTATAATAAAAATATATCTTTAAAAAGCAACACTTTTCACTGTCTGTACCTATTTCCTCTAAATCTCCCAAGAAAGAAATTCACAGTATCACAAACAAAACTATTTGGTCTTTTTAAATCTAATCTGAGACACACCTAATTTTTAAATCCATCTCCTTAGTTACAGTTATATCCCATCTCTTTCTGCCAGTGTCCTTAGTTTGAAATCTGGGGTCTCGTGTCCGAATTCAAAAATGATTCTTTTATCCTACTGTGTTTGCAAGAGAAACATACCTATTAGGAGAAAAAGTCCCTCTCCTTTGGCTGTGTGGGTTTGGGTGAGATTTGAGCTCATGATCCCTGTCCTTGGTTTGGGTAGCTCATATTCTTTGGCATCTCTCCCATGTGGTGTTTTCCATATTTGCTCCATATCACTAGAGGGAAAGTAAGTCATCTTCCATGGGAACTGTGCAGAATTTCTAAGGATCTACAATCAATCTGACCATTATGTCCTGTCCCCTCTACCCCACCTTGTGCACCCTGGAAGGATGAGGCATTGGGCTACTCATAATTTTCTGGACCCTAGAAAATTGCAGACAATTGGGATACTCTGGATTAACTTTCTGGACCTTAAACCAATTTTTAGTTACACTTAGGAAATCTTAGGAAAGTTTGGGAATTTCTTAAACATGTATTTGGCTGGGGTATCATCTATTCTATTTAATAATAAAAATTGGGAAATGACCTAAGGTTACATGGGGTCTGAGATAGTTGGGAGTTCAAGATAAGAGGAAGAAGGGATGAGTTCTAGGGTGGAAATCCCTAGGACAGATAATACAAAATTATGCACTCCTATTTCATTTCACCCCACCAAGTAACTCTTCCTTCAGTTTTACCATCAGAATCTCAGGGAGGAACAGATTGGGGAGGATTGTATTCTAGGGGTTTAGGAAGGGAGGGATATAGCAGTGGATGTCAGATGCTAGTCATTCTCTACCTGTTCCTTTTTCATTTCCTTACTCTAGTAGGGCCTTGCACTGTCTATATGTTATTTCCAAGGACACCTTTAATGAAGTCCTAAGCCAATGGTCTAAGGAAAGGGAAGAGCAGAATTTAAGCCATTTTTTTTTGTATTTTTCTTCTCAGAACGGCCACAACCTGTCCCCCTCCCCTGGTTGCACAGCAGCAGAACAGCCTTCTGTTTCTCCAAGGTTTTCTTACTTGATATGTTGCCACTCTTGTTATTTCTTGCATTACATGTTTTCATTTGTACTTTTTTCAAGGATTTTTTTCTTTTGAGAGACCCAGTTCAGTGAGATGGAGACCCCTGCTTGGGTGTGTATGGGTTTGATAAGCAGATGTTAGAATGGCCCTAAATCCTGGAAAAATATAGAATTCATTACAAGACAAGTTTACAGTAGATAGTAAGTGTAGATCTAGCCTGAATCTGAAGACAAGGCTATTAGGGGGAACCAAAGCCAAGAAATCAGGTCCAAAAAAAAAAAAAAAATACAAAAAGTAGAAAAGGTAAAATAATCCATACAAGTTGGAGGCTATATGTATATCATTATCATTTCATCCAAGCTTATAATTACTGAGAATGTAAACTGATTGTTAGCATAGTGTAGATACTCACTGAATTCATTTAGGCAACTTTTATAAATAATTATGGAGTACTCCCTACCCTCAACATTATTAAGCACCTATTTTTTGTTGTGTGCTCTTCTAAGCTAATGAAAGGTGATTGTGAGCAAGACAGACAAGGTTCCTGCCCACAGGAAGGTACTGACGGAGAGTAACATGCGAAGAAGAAGGTGTAAAAATACCCATATTTCTGTGCTCCAATTTCAGGTTGATTGGACTCAGAGCATAGGTGAAGGATTTGGTCTTGCAACAGGGGCATGGAATCTTCTTCCACTGTGAGATAGAGCAAAGGATCAAGGATTGGTGGTGGGAAGCAGGGAAAGTAATCACCTGATTTTTTCTAGCTAAGAAACTGACAAGGTTGCCTAGTTTAAGTGAGAGAGGGGGTAAAAATGCCAAAGGTCTCAGGAGAGTGTTGAAAGCAGCAGAGAGCACAGTAAGAAGATGAGTACGGAAATGCAGAAGTGTTGCCAGATACCATTAAGAGACCAGTTGGGGTTGAAAATTATGGATTTACAGTGAACCAGTGTGGATAATTTTGTGATAATTTTAGCCATTTGCAAATATCCAGATTAGATTTATTCATTATTGAGGTTGCTGAGTGGGTCTGAATGAAAGAAATTGAGGAAAAGTGGGGATACTGGCAAGAGAGTTAATTGGATTTTTGAAAAATCAAATGTTAACTTCATATCAAAATCTTTTGTTAAATATATCTTAACAGTCAATGATGATGAACAACAACTCTGTACAGCAGTAACTGGAACAATCATCTACTCATTGAAGGGTATTAATTTTGCTTTGTAAAAATTGCTTCAATTAAAAATTACAAGAAAATTGTGTGCAAAATAAATGCCTCAGAGGCTTGGTTTCACAGTCTACAGAAATATTTAAGAGAGCTATAAAATTAGGTAACTTAAGAAGGTAACTTTTGTACTAGACAAAATTTGACTTTTCTCATGATGACCTGCTTGCAAATAAAAATTAGATTGGATGATGACTTCAGCATTACCTCATTAACTCATAGTGAAATACTTGCCTAGACACTTAAGGAAGAGCTAGGAAAAAAAGTGCTAACATAACCTGTGGCTAAAATGTCTAGCTAATCATTTCATCTGAGAAAACATAGTTCTTGATCAAAGCAAAGACAAAATGTACAAATAATAAGTCTGGTTTCTAAGTTTTGAGCTTTTGTTTTTTACAAGTAGGTAGGAAACATGCTATAATTTGTGTCCCTTCAAATTAGAATTAAGCACTTGGGAACTAAACAGTCACCAGGTGATTACAGACTGAATCCAGCAAAACAATATCAGTCAAGGTGACAATGAAGAGTAAAGGCATGATATTGTCAATGAAGGTCCAGAAAGAACTTCTCAAGTGGGTAGAGCAAAGCTTGGGAACTCTAGCATAGAAATATCACTTGGTACTTTGAGGTCTCAGGGAAGCTGTCACTCTGGTTCTGAGTTTCTAAACATGGATATCAGCAGATTTATTTTGTTTTATTTTATTTTATTTTATTATATTTTTTTTAGCATGGCAGCTTTCAGCAGGGAGAGTTGCCAGTAGACCAAAGCCAAAACATTTGTTTAAAAATGGATACTACACAGTCGCCAACTAGCTAGGCAATCTTAAAAACGGCTTCAAGTCTCTTAGCCTCAATTTCTTCAACTATAAATCAAAGGAATGCTACTCTATAATTTCTAAAAGTCCTTTCAGTTCAAATAGTATGTGCCTTTTAAAGATAGTATTTTGTGGATTGTACATATTCTCTCTCAACAGTGACTGGTTTGGCTGGTCAATAAAAAGAAAGTGAATTATTCTGATGATATTTTAAGAGGGTGATCTACAGGTTGGTGGAGTGGGAAAAGTGCATGACTAGAAAACATAAAACTTACGTTTGTGTCTGGTAGTTCCATCAAATGCGGTTGACAATTTCCACATTTGTAACATGGTAATTATCATATATTCATCCTGTTGCTGGATCACGATGCAATAATATATATAAAAGAGCCTCAATCAAATAACACAATAGGACCATGAAAGGCTATAGAAATATAAGTGATGTGTGCTCTGTGCAAGTTTGATCACATGTCATCATTAACCTATACAAGCCTTGAGACTGTGTAGTAGCATTGGGGTTTGGAATACAGTATTTATATATCCACTAGAAAAACTGGACTATAGGTAATAGATCTGTTAGACTGATTCTCCCCAAATTAATCTTTTCATAAAATCAGTCCTAGCTAACATCTCGGCAGGTTTTTTTGAGTTGTCTTATAAATTGACACTAAAACTTTTCAGATAAGAAAATGGGCAGGCACAGCCAAGGCACTTTTGAAACAGAACAGTGGTGAAGGCAATGGAAGTGGTGGGGTGAGGAGAGGGTTGATCTATATGATAACAAGACATTTTAAAGAATAGACATTAGAACTCTGTCATTTTGGTATAAAGACCATTTGGCAGAAAGATCATGAGTATTGAATAGAGAATCTATTTAGTTTGCCAACTTAGAATATTAAATCCATGAGAAAACATGAAATATTCTATAGTATTGTGACAATCTGCTGTCCTTAAAAGAAAAAAAAAGTCAGAATCTAACTGACATTCACTGAATTCTAAATAGAAAATAATAAAACTATAAAAATGACACAATAAATATAGGAAAACATGCTCACAGACCTGGGCTTATCCAGATACAAAATGCAAAAGCTATAAAGGAAAAAATATTGAAGAATAATAAAAGGCTAAATCAGAAACTCTAATAAGCAAAGTTAAAGGATGATTTTAAGACTAAAAAATGTATACCACATTAAAAAGGGTTAATATCTAGAATAAAGAAAGCACTGTTAAAAGACATTAAAAATTCAGAAAAACATGGAGGAGAGAAGGAAGGAAAGATGGAAGGAAGGCAAGGCAAAGAAGGATATGGACAGAAAAGGAAGTACAAAAATGTCTGTATATATTTTATATATTGTGTACATTTATATATTTATTGGCATCTACATATCATTTTTATACCTTGTGTATATTTATAGACATTACATATCTATTTATGTATGAATATGCATAAAACAAAAGAGTCTACTCTTCCATCGCTCACAGCAGTTATCCTTGGGAAGGGCAGCATGGCTGGCCAGTTGTTGAGTAGAATTTATCTTAATCTGCCAGAGTCATTGGACTGTTGAGAATAAGAGAACAAAGCCAGTCGAGAGTTAAAAACTAAGGGCAGATCTTGAACTGAGAAGGTATAGCTGAGATTGGAGAGTTGGGTTGAAAGGAAACAAGGTTTGAATACGAGAAGCCAAGTCTCTAGAATCTGGGGCCTGCTGAGCTTCCAAAATGATGTTGCTTTTATACCCCTAGGCTTAGAGAAGGGTCTTAAAAACAAGACATCTTGAACAGTTACTAAACTGGGTGTGGGGATGGATCATGATAGGTAATCTGAAGTTGCTGATATTTATTGATAGCCTTCCTGAACCCCTACTGAGAGAATAAAACCAATCTATGCTTTCTAAGGTCTTTTGGATGTCAGATAAACAGATGTGGATTAGGGTTGATGAAATTTTATTTGGGTCTCCAGGGTTAGCTGGAACCAAAAAATTTTGTGAGGGACAAAAAGAAAGTAAAATGGGAAAAACTGCCATACTTGTTTTTAAATTCTCTCTACAATTGACTTTGTGATTTTTAATTCTTGAGAATGCAAAGGCAAATAAAATAAAATCAAGCATAAAAAAGATTTCCGATGATATGGTTTGGCTTAATAAAGCACTGAAATACATTCTAGGCGCCTGCTCAGGTTATGTGAATATTAAAAATGCAGTCTTGTGTCAAGGTAGACTCAATTCCCATCTACTTCTATTCTTGTACATTGGAAGCTGTATTTTATAGGTATTTACGTGAAAATAGCACCTTTAATCATACTTTAGGCTTGCCAAAGAACAGTTAATAGATTTTATAGAGTTTGGCAGAGGTCTAAATTTATCCAAAGGGCTCGTGGTAGGCTTGTGTACATGGTTATGTTTTGCTTTAAACATAATTAGATTTCATTATGTGCCCAATAAACATTTTATTGAGAATTTCGCAAAGTCCGTGGCCATATAGCTATCTTCACAGCTAAAACATTTGTTGAGCTTCAATTCTTTCAGTCATATTACTAGTGGGAAACTGATTGTTTGGAAACTGGAAGGACAGTCTGCTTAAGGCTGAGAGCAAGTAGCCTGGGGGTGGCCTCGACCCTCTCAGCCTGAGGTTCTGAACTATTCCTGGGAGGCGACACATACTCTGTCCTGTCCCGAGAGCAGTCTTGAGGCAGGATGTCAGCAGAATATTCCCATTGCAATATTGTCTTACCCATCTCAGTACTTAACTCTCCCTCTTGTTTCTCTTCCTATGTGCCTAGGCACATAAGCCAGCTCCACATCAACTCTGGACAGAGAGCAATGAAGGACAGACTCTGGAGCGCAGAATGAAAAGCCTGCTGTGATCTCATCCTTTCCCATTTCCCTCCACGTGCTTCGGGAGTCACACAGCACATTCCCACCCTGTGCTGTACACCACTCTGGCTTTATTCTCTTCACCTTGAGTACTCTCTCTGCCTCCCATCTCAGCATAATCCAAATTCTGCCATTCTTGAAGGCCTAGCTCAACTTCTACATGTCTCTAAAAACTTTTCTCATCCCCTTATCCTTTTTCATTGTTAATATACTTGCAATATCCTCGATAGCTCTCTGTGACATTCATCACCTTCTACCTTATCTTTGGAGGTAGCTTATTTCACAAGTAGATTCTTAAAAACAAACAAATCTTGTTAAAATATTAAATGAAGATAATAGCAACTTTGAGCCTTTCTCTTTATATTTTATTTGATTGTGAAAGGCTCCACTTGCTAAAATGGTGGCTTAGAATTTAATAGGCAATACCCGTGAGTGAAGATGAATTCTTTGAGTCAAGAAGCCACATGACACTTGGGTGGCACATTCTGGAAATGTGGCTTGAGCAGGTCCACTCTTTATTGGGCAAACCCTAAGCTTTAATATGAAATATCTCAGAAAGACTATGGGAAATGAGGGGTCCATAGCACCCCTCCGTGTAGCTGCCTATCAGATGTCCATCATTCGCTTACATTTAATAATAGAACCCCAATTTTTATTTGGGCTGATTGCTTCCAGTGAAAATACTACATATCCCTTTTTCCCTTGCAGCTCTGTGTAGGCCTGTGACTGTGCTTTGTTCAAGAGGTATAAGTGGAAATGTCCTTTAGGAAGCATCCGTAAATTGTGCATCTTTAGCCCCATCTTCCATTTTGCTGTTTGGCATATGAACGTGAAGGGTAAACTTTAAACAGCCATTTTGGACCATTAGGAGAGAGCCATACTGTAGAGATTCTAGGAGGCAGAAGTAGTTCAGGTCTCTAAAAACTATGTCACCTTTGGGCTGCTTACCTCTGGGCTTCTTTTAAAAGAGAAAGAGAAAGAGAGAGGGACAGAGCGGGGGAGAGAGAGAGAGAGAGAGAGAGAAACAATTTCTATTAGCCTGGCAAATGGTAGTTACTAAAACTTGTACATTCTTATGTTAGGGTTTGGTCACATGCAGATGAACTTGCTCTTAACTGATGTGGTCTATAAAGCTTGGTTTAGCTCTGCTAGCCTAAGAGTTGTGAACTTAGTTCATTGTGAAATAGTAAGAAAATGACATGTAACAGAGCCCCTGAGTCCATTGTGTGCATTCTGAGAAAATTATGAACAGATCAGACTCTTTGAAACAAAGGTAAGAAAAATTGTGAGCTAAGAACAAGATTCCACATATTACTGTACAGTGGCGTCTACACATGCCAGTTGCCACTGCCACTGTCTGGTTTTAGGCCATATTACTTCTCATCTGGAAGACTGGAAAAGTTTCTCTTCCACTCTCTACCTGTTCATATCTCCCTAATACATACCACAAATGGAGATATCTTTTCAAAATACAACTTTGAATGTCCTGCTGTTTGCTAAAAATGTAATTTCTTTCCTATTGCTATCTGATCTTTTTTTAAGTGACTTACCTAATAAGGCAATCCATGCTCTTGGATCAAACTCTTCTAGTTCTTGTTTCTGTCTGCTCTTCCTTGTATAACCTGTGCTTTAGTAAAATGAACAACTTACTGTTTCTAGCATGAGCCCAGCAATGATTCAATCACCTCTTGCACACAGTCTTGTGTATAGTATTCCTGATATTTGAAATGCATCATCCATAATGGTCTTATTCTACTCATCCTTAAAGATCCAGTACAGATGCTGCCTCATTTTTGACACCTTCTTGATAACACGTTCTTTGGTAACAATGATAGGTCTTAAACTACCAATTCTACTAATAAAAATAATGAATAATTCTTGAATAGCTACTGTTTATTCAAAAATAAATGGTTTGAAATTTTACTGTACTTGCAAGCTAAAAATTTAACCTGCAACAGTGTATCTATCTATTTATCTATCAATCTATCACCTATCTATCTATCTATCTATCTATCATCTACCAACTATATCCATCTGGGTCAGAGACAAAGGCAGTTTATTACCCACAACTAAAGCAGCAACAAGAGCAATACCTTTGTGTGGATTCCTCCATGCCCCAGTTCCCACATGTGATGTGGTGAGTGCCATATGTCACCTGTGTATTCAAAGGAAAGCAACTTCACAATTTAGAAACTCTGATCTTATATATAGGGCTACTGGTTACATGCCCATCCTCTCCTCCCACAAAAGAGAGAGACCTTATTGTTACTCTGAGATGTGTGCAGATGTCTCAGTTTATTGCTATGGAATGTAAATGAATCTCCTCCAGGGAGGGGAAGGGAAAGTCTTTACCTTTACTACCCTGGGATATCTCCAGGGAGGAAAACATCTTCAGCTTTACTATCCTGGAATGTGTCCTTATACAAAATTAGCTGTAAATGCCTTTTCTCAGATGGCTTGACCCATGCAGAAATATGAGATAATCACAGAGAATTGTCTTCCAACAACCATCATGTGTCAGGAACATTATATAGGTTATCTCCTATCC
The DNA here is from genome assembly GCA_023783475.1 of Daubentonia madagascariensis. Lineage (NCBI taxonomy): Eukaryota > Metazoa > Chordata > Mammalia > Primates > Daubentoniidae > Daubentonia > Daubentonia madagascariensis. Next base: position 20,037,047 of record JAKFHU010001672.1, read on the forward strand.
TAACTGTAACTTTGTAATTTAGATATTAGTATTCCAGTTTTGCAGATGAAGAAACTGGGGCTCTGAAAAAGTTAAATAATATGCCCAAAGCTACATAGTTAATAAGTGTCTGAATCAAGATTCAAACTGTGGGCATTTGGCTTTAATGCCAATATTCTTTCCATTGCAAAACCAATCTTCCACAGAAAGAAGACTCATGACGTTTGATGTGAATTTATTTTATGTCACGTATTTTCTATTTTTTCTTATCCTCATGTAAGCTTTTTGAGGACAGACTCTTGTCTTATATCCTGTATTGTGCCTAATGAAGTAAGTAGCTTGCAATTATTGGACGCCTTATTAATATTGTCTGAATGAAGAAAATCTGTCAAAATATGTATGATGAAAACTTGGCATTATACAACTTAAATAATACATGACTATGGAAAAGAGGTCACATCATAAAATTCAAATATAGGAAGCTCTTACTTGAAATATTAATAGTGATCTCAACTATTTTTTGCTCAGCTGACAATTTAGCCTGAATGTTTATGAAAATTTGATGTCTAAAGTTTAGAGAGAGTAAGACTTGATAATAATCAATGGGGAGGAATACCTAGAAAAATTGTATGAATCAACTCACATTACAACTAATGTTTTAATATAGGGTATCTTGAAAAATGAAAATTTTATTTTATTTTAAAACTAAACTTCTTCAATTCTAACCAAAAATATGCTTTATGCTAAAGAGTCAAAATTAGTGGCTGAGTCACAAACTTTTTCCCCTTCAATCTGGTTCTGAAGCAAAAGTCTTTATCTTATAACAGTTTGTTCTAAAATATGCATCTTCTATTTACATAGCCTATTTTCTATTAACATAAATAATATCACTGGAATATGTGCCCATAGTTTTTCCTTGACTGTAAATAAGCCATGCCACTATTCAGAATTTATTGAGCTTTTTAAATAAAAACATGAGGGAGTGTTAAAACAAACACCTATTGCAAAACTTAGTCCCAAATTTGTCACTAAGTCCTCTACTCAACTTATTCAGTAGAATAAATATATTTGGTCATATTTCCCCCTTTAGGCCAATATTACTACTTTCTCTTCCTTCTTATGTGAAAATCATGACTTTTCAAGGCTGTTCTTGCATCCCTACTAAATACTTGCTTTGAATATGTGCCCCTTCTTGAGATAAGAAATGCCTATTCCTGATATATAGTGCTTTGAAAGAACAAAATTACATTTACATTGTATTTTAATAAATATTAAAAGTGATATTTTAAAATAAAGGAAGCATTTTTACCTTTCTTCAAAAAGATATAAAGAGAAAACAGAAATGCAAGCACTCATGTGTAGGAGGAAGATTATGTTTCATTATACTTTAAACTACTTTGGCAGTTGTTTTCCTTACGTATATGCAGGATATTAAAGTGTTAGCTATGTGCGTGTGATTTATTGTGCAACTTCTTCACCCAAAAAAAGCCCTGCTATTTTAGTAGAGTTCGATATATTTCCTTTGGGGAAGATTAAATAAAATATGTTAACTCAGTTAAATTGGGAGTCTAATGACAAATGACTAAATGTGTTCCAATCGGGCAGGCAGAGGAAATCTGTCCATCAAAGGACTAAACTGGGAAATAATGTTTGAATGTGTACTGGCAAAATTTTGCAGTTTATTGTTTTAGAGTTCAGTATTACAATATGCCATTCATTTTAAGTAATAAATTAAACAAGTAGAAATCAGATTCCTGTATTCTGGCACACAATACAGCTATGCAGCTATATGCTAAAACTCAAATATACATATATGAAGAAAAAATCCTGTGAAATTAGGACGGGCTAGTGGAACATATTTTAGATTTCAATTTTGATTACAACATTTAAAAAAGGAAAGTGTATTTTCACTTACCTCAACTCTTGTGTCTCTTGTGTCAAAATACTCCCAGGGACTACCCAATTATTATCTTCTGATAATAGGTTATAATAACCTATTGCTATTAATGCTAAACTGACAATGTACGAATAATTTTTTCTATGCTGTAAATATCAGACTTAAGAAAAGCACATACAGATATAAACAGAGACCTGGAGAACACTCCATAGCTCTCAACATCTTCCTTTTATGCAACCCTCGATGCCCAAACTGACCTATCCTCCTAAGGAAATATCCAGAGCATTCTTTTCATCTTCAGAACAGAAACTGGGATCCACTGCTATGTCTGCTCATAGAATAAATATTTCTCTTCCAGGGCAATCCATATTTCTAACCACTTATCCTTATTAAAGGGGAGAGTCAAACTAGATGAGAACGAAATCTGGTAACAGTAGAATAATGTAATAAAATGTATTATCTCTTAATTATTCTTCTATTTCCTAGGAAGGTCGGTCTGCTTTTCCAAAGTCATGAAACCTCACAAATGATCATCTTATATTTTCAAGTACATTACATGTGTTTTTTTTCTTCTAGAACATTCAAAATGAATCCTTGGGTTGGTGTTTTCTGTTGCAAATAAAGGAAAGAGGATATCTTTACATCACAAAATGTTTGCCAGTTTTTACAATAAACTTCTATTTAACCCCATTTCTGATGTCTGAAAGAATTACAGCCCAGCTCTGAGAATTCACACCATTGAACTAAAGATGGACAGGATTCCTCAGACAGTTGGGGTTTAATTTCAAATAATGAACCAAAAGGATTTAAAAAGTTGATGTTTTTAATGGTGTTGAGATAGTAGTATAGGTTCAGATAAGGTTGCCTCATTTTGAAGGAATGACCTCTACATTTTCCTGGAAAACATATTATCATACTAGAAATGTAAAATGAACTGTACACATGAGACATTGCCATGAGCTAAGACAGAAGCTGAAAAATATAGGACAACAAAGTATAAGACTTTGCAAAGCAGAATTTTAAAAAAAACATGAGCTGGAGAAAACCTTTCACCAGAGAGAAAATACATCTATTTATTAAACTTTTTTCAAGAGTGCTATGCAAAATGAAACACATAATTGCAGTGTGATTTGAAAGATTTCTTAGTTTTTAAAAGTGTTCTGATCCTACTTTTCTATGTGAAGCCCAATGCATTGCCAACCAGCCACTCACGTGAAGCATTAGTGGCTGGAGATACCATCACCCGTGGTGTCCTGTTGGACCTCTGTCGATTTTGATCAATTTTAAGTGTAAATGATTGAATAGTTTAAAAATGAGTAGCTTTTAGTGAACTATTATAGGTGAGTAGCACTGCACTTAAAAGATCACAAGATGGGGGCAGGTTAATGTGTCTGGCAATCTAATCGTTACTGGAAAAAATAATCTCTTTGAGCTGAGCAGCCGTGAAGAATTAGGCAGCAGGATTTTGACAGATAGCTATCAAGTCCCTGTTTGAACTCAACCACTAAGTGTTTTGCTTTTATCTCTTTCTAGTCACGATAACTTCTGAGGAAGCTGAATGACTTTGAGTTTAGTAGAAGGTTCAAGATGTACCTTAATTTCAATTGATGGATCAGTCTGCCATCTTCATTTAATAAAATTTGGGATGATTTTGTCCTATTTTAAATAGTATTTTTCATATATTGTGTATTAAAGAAAATAGCTAGGCTCTTGAATACTATATTTCTTGATATAAATATTGATTTATAGTGATTCTTGCTTTAATTTCTATAGAAGCAATTTGTTTCAGGTAATGTTTATATTTTGTTATAATCTTCAACATAAATGATAATGGTGGAATTTTCTCTCATTTAAATTTTTTTTTTACTTTATTATAGCCAGAAAATGTAACATTAGATCTACCCTCTTAATAAATTTTTAAGTGTAAAAAACAGTATTGCTAATTATAGGGGCAAAATTCTCTAGAACTTACTCACGTTGCATATTGAGACTTCATGCCCGACGATCATTTTCTCGCATTTTTAAATCAAATAAATGAAATTAAAGTTTACAAAGGAATTTTTTTCCTGTGGTAGATAGAATGTGAAGGTGACAATCTCTGAAAGTTCTGGAGACAAGCTACATTTTGTGAGACACCTAGTAGAACTCGAATCTTTTATAGTCTATTTTAATATATTTGGCAAATTTTGTGCTCCTCCATCTCTACTAATACACACGCATACACACATACGAGCACACATTTTCCAGATCTGCGGTATCCTTAAATAGTACCCAGGGGATGCCTTAGATATACCATGAAACATGTTCAGCCAATTGATATATAATATTGCCCTCCATCCTCTTCTTCTTCTGCTCAGTTCCTCTCCTGTGCTGTTAGAAGCCTCTTCTTCTAGAATCCACAGATGCTGCTTGTTGCCAAAGCATTGCTGACTTCTCTGGAGTTGTCAAAGTGCTAAAGACAGTTTGTATTCTAGGCAGTGGTTTTGAGAATCACTTTGGACAACACAGTGTTATACATTTCCATAATGGTAATTTTTTAAATAGCTCTTTTTTAAAAAAAATTATAACCCCTTCTCTTCAAACATTTTTGAGGCTCGGACTACTCCATTAAGTATATTTTGGGCTGGGAGAAACAGCTTAGTGACAAATGTCCTCAGCATCAGTTCTTCTCACTGTTCCCATAACGTTGTCTTCCGGGAAGACTGAAGTCTTCAGTCTCTTTTGCTGATAGACTTAGTTTCCATTAATGTGCCTGAATGCATCTGTATCAAAGCAGTGGACACTGTCAAGGCTTAGGCCATTTGCCTCTCATCTCAAATACTTTTACAGGTAAGAATCCTTTGGGGGGAAGAGAAGAACTATTTTGATGCAAATTTTTCCTAAAGCCTCCAAGTTATCCTCTGGAACCCTGTGACTGCTGAAGGTAGATTGAGACTCTAGTAGCTCAAGGTGGATGCTAGTACAAGTTCCCCAACGGGCTAAAACATGCATTATTATTGTTTTTATTATTATTTAATAATGATCAGATGAACACCTTATCTTTTGAGGCAGTCATTCTCTAGAAATTTATCAGTGAAACCCAATAACCTCATATAAGTAGCCACATATCAAAATACATTGTGTATTTTAACATATAATACATATATTATATATGTCCATGTGTACATGTATACATATATAATATAGTCATACATCACTTAACAATGAGAAACGTGTTGTTAGGTGATTTTGTCATTGTGCAGATTCTACAAGTCTAAAAACATGCCTACCCTATAGTATAAATAATTTAATTTAGCTTTTCATCAGTAATAAAACTAGTATTTTGAAATCCATCTGCCAGATTCCTGAACTTATGCCTTAATTGTTTTTAAATTCAGATTGGGAGAAAAAAGATGTAATTTTTTTTAGGCTCTCTTAAATGCCAACACAGAGATTTAAAAAAAAATTCATCTTAAACATTCATGATTTTCCCAAATCTCATTTTGGCTATCCTGCCATCTAAGGGTGCCTTCATTTGGTTAACTGCTTCTCAAATGGGGCAATTTTGCCTTCTCAGGGGACACTTGGCAAAGTCTGGAGACATATTTGGTTGTCACAACCAGTGGGGGTGGGGTTTGTGTTACTTGTATCTAGTGGGTAGAGGCCAGGAATGCTGCTCACTATTTTACAATGCACAGGAAGGCCCCCAAAACAAGAATTATACACATCAAAATGTCACTAATTCTGAGATTGAGAAACCCTGCTCTAGCCTCTTTTTCCATATTGCATCCAGCCTCCTGGTTCCTTACTTTTCTCTCCTAGATTTCCCTCAGGAACTACCCATTCTTCTTCTACTATGCAGAATAATTTAACCCATGGCTATATTTTGGATATGGTTTGTTTGTCCCTACCAAATCTCATGCTGAAATTTGATCTCCAATGTTGGAGATGGGTCCTAATGGGAGATGTTTGAGTTGTGGGCCCAAATCCCTCATAAACAGATTAATGCCCTCCCTGTGTTTGTGGTGGTGGTAGTGATGGGGGAGTGAGTGAGTTCTTGTTCTATGAGTTCCATGAGAGCTTGCTGTTAAAAGGAGCCTGGCACCTCCCTTCTTGCTCTCTTCCCTCCTTTCTTGCCATGTGATCTCTGGACATGCCTATTCCCTTTTGTCTTCTGCCATGAGTGGAAGCAGCCTGAGACCCTCACCAGAAGCTGAGCGGTTGCTGGCACCATGCTTCTAGTACAGCCTGCAGAATTGTGAGCCAAATAAACCTCTTTCTTTATAAATTACCCAGTTTCAGGTATTCTTTTGTAGCAACACAAACAGGCCAAGATACCCGTGTTCTGACATCTTGGTGCCAGACAACATCTCGGTGCCAGACAGCTCCGGTTCTGGTAAAGGAGAAAGGAAGTGCCACCATGCTGCACCAGGCGTGTGCTAAAGTGTTTTCCAAAACAAAGACAGTACTCTCCCTAAGAGGAATTATGGTACACACAAATTTCCCTATCTCATTATTGTTAAAATGGAAAATATATGCAAATTAACTGATTTATAGTAATAATTTAAATTAATTTTAACTAAAAACTCAACATGCAATAAAGTAGTCAAAAATACATTATGGAACACAGTTCTAGGTCAATCTGAGTTAAAATAAATATGGACAGCACATATATAGTACTTGCTTTGAATACTGTACTGTCTTGTTAATTATTCAAATATTACTCATAAATTTAGCTGTACTAAAATTAATGTGACTAGAAATGCTAAAAAATAGTTAAACAATTTCAAAAGCATTATTAATGACGACAATCTTCTCCCTTTGCAAAATGTCAGAATATTATTTTTGTGGTGCAAAAACATTATGCTTGGAGTAAGAATGTGTGTGTAGTAAGAAAGAATTTTAGTAGAATATGTGCTGATGTCACATGAAATGGCTATAAGAAATTTTCTGAAGATGGTGTGACAATGTTTTACCTTTAAGTGACTGAATTTTGATAAGCACCAAAAACATTACAATATTTTTGATGAGCTGGCTGTAAGTGTGGCCAAATCATTGTGGTGGTCACAATTGGGATGTAAATTTTAAGAAAACCTCTCCATTTAAAGCTTCGTTCTCAGATCCTAGGAAGCAGCTGAAAGTTGACATTACAAGACTGAGTCCCTCAGCTTCTGTCTGGGAATTCAAATAGCCCCAAAGGCATGGCTCTGACCCTAGTGGCAGGTGTCTGAGTCATAACCACAACATGAATTTAAATAGCAATTTAATTTCATATTTTGGGTTTCTTGCTTGTTTGTGTTTTAGTTCCCATGATATAGCAGGTCTGTACTGTCGATGCTACGTGATAAATATGTCTTTGCTCAGCACAATAATCTTTACCACTAACAAAAAACGATAATATATAATATATTTCACACTCCATTACAGCTATCATTTAGTGAATTATTTTCAGTGCTCAACTTAAAGTATAAGTAGATATTTATAAATACACAAAGGATGTTGGAATACCATTTTTTTTCCTGAGCGGACTATCTGACATTTCTTAGCTAATGAGAGATTAAATGAGAAATCTGAGCACTGCATGGATCATCTCTGCCTGTAAAGTACTGTTGATATTCTCAATTCTAACATGATCTCAAAACAATACTAAAGCCCCAGGAGGGACATACCATAAATTTAGAAGCTGTCCATATCATATTTTAATCTTACATACACAGACTTAGTTACATAGAAGTTTTCTCAAACTCTCTTCTGATTAGGATACTCCCCCCACCTACACATAAAAATCTATAATGGTTCCCATTGTTTGAATTGAAAGAGGGCTCTTTCCTTTATTTGAACTGGAATAAGACTCAATTTCTGAATAAATCACTAGCTATTTGGTACACATAGGAATTTATATTTTTAATTCTAATTGCTTTTGTATATATCCTGTTTCTCTAATTAGATCATAAGCTCATTGAAGGCAGGCATGTTACCCTCTATAGGCATCTAGAAAAAGTAGTCAGAAAGATTCAAACTCTTAGTGATTATTGGCTACTATTAAATGGGTGTGGCAAGATGTTTCAGGAAAAAGAAAAGATCAAAAGAGAAAGGGTCATTTTAGAAACAGAAATGAAAGGTAGTAGAGAAAGCCTAGAACTCTGAGGTCTTGAAGAATTAGACTATCTTACTGCTTCTAGATATAATAGGAGAGGGAAAAGAAATCTTTGAAAGGCAAGAACTCTTTGAGACTAAGTCTTGTAACAAATGTCAAATTGAGGTTGTGGTTTTACAAGTCTGTAGCTCCAAAGCAGCTACCGCTAACTGAGAGAGGAGTGATGGGGTTAAAGGATGCAATAAAATAAAGCAGATTGAGAATTACATCTAGAAAAAAACTTTATGTGTGAATATTGGTACATGGATCTAACTAGAAGAAAAGATCAGCAGCCTATTAAGTTTTCGTGGGAAATATATTGCCTAAAAACTCAAAAGCTAGGACTAAAAATTTCTTTGTTCAAAATTAAAAGAGACCTGGGTCCCCTTCACTTCCATAAGCAGGAGTGTGTTCCAAAACAGTACCACCATGAGGAGGGCATACGCCCTAATGTCCACCTCAGAGGTAGCCGCGGAAGATAGTAAACAAAGACCCCCGTCCCTAATGAAGTTAGAACCAGAAGCTATGGAGATACATGGAAAATGGAGTCTAATTAGGGAAATTTTCCCACTACCAGTTCAGGAAACTTTAAAATGCTTGGACCATAAAATAACTGTAGACTAGCAACTGCTGAATGTCTTCCATTTTTCTTTTAAACAGGAGTTTTATTATAGCTACTCTCCCTCCTCCCATCATGGAATACTGGGATTGTATGTGGGGAGGATTGGCAAATAACTCGTCTCTTCAATTCATAAGTCTCTGGACCAAGAGGAGCCACATCTAGTCCTGATGGAGAAGACTTTACAATATCTAAAGACTTTGAGCTGAAGGCAGTCACTGGATGGAACTTGGGGTGGTCTTCATAGAAGGTGGGGAATTAGTGGGTTCTCTGTATGGAGTAATGATTGAAATATGTATTTGATGACCAGAAGGCAAGATGTGGCAGAAACGATGTTGTATGTTTACCAAACCTATTTCATCTTCCACCTGGGGCACAGAAGACATTTTTCAGTCTCTCTTGCAATTGGGCTGGGGCACATGACTTGGTTCTGGCTAGTGTGTGCTGAAGAGACCTTTGCTACTTCTAGGCCTGGCCCACAAAAGTTCCCCAACTGAGCCTCCATGCTTCCTCTCCCCTTAGAGGCCATCTTGTAAAGACAATGCTGCAAAACGTGGAGGAGTCTGACTCTCTGTGTGACTATTTGAAGCAGAGCCCTTCAACCCCACCCCACCACTGATGTCCACATCACATTGTGATGGGAGGTATCCCTAACTTTAATTATGTTAAGCCACAAATTAGGAGTTGTTTCTTATAGCAGTTAACATAGTCTAATACTTTGTTCTTAAGGAATATTAGAAATAAAAGATATGCTCACCTAACAAAACGAAATGTGTGGTACAAATTATATGGGTTGTTACTGACAAATACACATACATTTCAGTAGAGTTTTAATTATAGTAGCAGTCTCCAATCTTTTTGGCACCAGTGACCAGTTTCATAGAAGACAATTTTTCCATGGATGGGGGTGGGGTGGAGCGAGAGGGCAGAGCTCAGGCAGTGATGTGTGGCCTGGTTCCTATCAAGCCACAGACCAGTACTGGGCCGTGGCCTGGGGGTTGGAGACCACAGAATTATAGGACATGGGTATTATTTTTTACATACCTCTTAAACATGTCACTCTACTTTATGATACTAATATAATTTAATTTAACAATATCCAATGATATTCATACTATTTCACCAATAATTCTCAGTTTTAAAAATCTCTCTAAGAGCTCCTTTTTAATAGGTCTTTCAAAATCCACAGGTGCTCATATTCATATGCTCATTTGGATGATGCCAAGATCATACCATACCAGAAATGAACTCCAGGACCAGCAACATATTAACAAACTACAGAACCCATCAAGCTCACTCCAGCCAAATTGATTACTCACGCGAAAGACATGTTGGATGCTCTCAGTTTAGTCACCATAATATTGTGTTCTCAGGGTCATGCAATTTCACATTTACTTATTAATTTATCATTTAAATACTCTTTATTATGTACCTATTATGTGTCAGACATTGCCTTGTGCACTAAGGACACATTGTTGAATAAAACAGATGCCATCCGTCCTTTCTAGGAGTCTTTCTAAATGTTGTTGGAAACACACTGCTGGTCCTAGTTGTATAGTAGTGATCTGCTTGCAGATTGATGGTTTTATTGGAAATCATATTAGTACATTTTATATACCTTTCACAAATATAGAGTGTAATTTAATTATGATTTTACAGATACCCTTTGATGTTACGTTTTTAAAGGTTTAACATAGGCTATAAGGATTGACTTGATCAGTTTATCTTGACTAACATACTGGTGGGGTAGAGTTTGTCTCAACTAATTTTTAAAAACTCCAGTGCTATTCTTCACATTTTCTAAATTTGTTTTTTTTTTTACTATTGTTTTGGATATGACAGTGTCATGAAAACAAACCAAAGTCTCAAAAGCTAACCATTAAAATATGAAAGGAATCTATAAAAATATTTGAAAATAAGGTTTTATTGCAGACTCAATCCATTTTCTCTAACTGCTCAGAGTATTGTTTATCATGAAGCTTTGTCAAAAAGTAGCATAAATTTATCAAAGATTTATTGCCATTTTCAAAGTAGAGTGACCTTTCTTATATTCCAGATAATATTTTTAGAGTAAAATAATGCTTTTCTGTGTTAAAAGGCATCATTCAAAGGTACAAAACCACATAAAAGTCACAGTGTTGCTAAGAAGTTGTAAAACCTGCACACTTCATGAAAACTATCTCAGAGAGAAAGCAAAATGATCAATTGGCAAAAATCTTTGATCTGAAGGCACACTTGGATATAGGATCAGTGGAATACAATATGGAGGTTCAATTATTTTCTATGTACTAACAGATATTTTATGTTGATATAGTATAAAACTGAGTTTTCATTTAAATAATGATTATTTTGAGAAACACAATATAAGCTAAATAGCATTTGGTTCATAACCGACATAGTTTCAACTATCTGATCAACAAAGAAAAATATTGCCAAGTGAACAAAGAAGTTGCACAAAAATGACAATATTCTTAGCACATTAGGGAAAACAGTTGGAAGTAAAAAATATGTCTGCTAATCTTGATTCAGTGACACTGGGGAAAGAATGCCCTATTCAATAAATGATGCCGGGAAAATTGGATAACCACATGTAGAAGAATGAAACAGTATCCCTATCTCTCACCACACACAAAAATTAACTCAAAATGAGTTGAAGACCTAAATGTAAGACCTGAAACCATAACAATTCTGGAAGAAACTGTAAGAAAAACTCTTCTAGACATCGGCCTAGGTAAACAATTATGACTAAGACCTCAAAGGCATATACAGCAAGAATGAAAATAAATAAATGGGACTTAATTAAATTAAAAAGTTTCTGCACAGCAAAGGAAATAATCGACAGAGTAAATAGACAATCTACAGAATGGGAGAAAATATTCACAAACTACACATCTGACAAAGGACTAATATCCAGAATCTACAAAGAACTCAAACAAATCAGCGAGAAAAAACTAAATAACCCCATTAAAAAGTGGGCAAAAGACATGAACAGAGTTTTTTTCAAAAGAAGATATACAAATGGCCAAATACAAATAAGTCTATGAAGAAATGCTCAACATTACTAATCATCAGGAAAATGAAAATTCAAACCACAATGAAATACCACCTTACCCCTATTATAATGGCCATTATTAAAATACTGAAAAACAATAGGTGTTGGTGTGGAAGCTGTGAAAAAGGAAAGCTTATACACTGTTGATGGGACTGTAAATTTGTACAACCTCTATGGAAAACAGTATGGAGATTTCTCAAAGAACTGAAAGTAGATCTACCATTCAATCCAGCAATCCCACTACTGGGTATCTACCCAGGGAAAAGAAGTGATTATATCAAAAAGACACCTGTACCCAAATGTTTATTGCAGCACAATTCACAATTACAAAGATGTGGAATCAACCTAACTACCCATCAATTCATGAGTGGATAACGACCATGTGGTATATATACACCATGGAGCACTGCTCAGCCATAAAAAGGAATGAAATAATGTCTTTTGCAGCAACTTGGATAGAATTGGAGATCATTATCCTAAGTGAAGTATCTCAGGAATGGAAAAACAAACACCACATGTTCTCACTAATATGTGAGCTAAATTATGGGTACACATGGTCATAAAGTGGTGTAAAGGACATTGGAAACTAAGAAGGGAGGAGGTGGAAGGGGGTTAGGGATAAAAATCTACTTATCAGGTACAATGTACACTATTCTGGTGATGGGCGCACTAAAAGCCCTGACTTCAGCGTTATACAATTCATTCATGTAACAAGAACTCTTGTATGCCCTAATATTTTGAAATGAACATTATTTTATAAAAGAAAGAAATAGCTGAAATTTAAAACACAATCACATTTTGCCTCTGAAGGTGTAGTTTTTTCAGTGTGATATGCACATCCATGCTAGAGTATGCTATCAAGAGCAGGTACTCACATAAGTATCTGATAGGAAAAAAGAGAAAATTTACTTTAAAAATAGTTTCTTCTGTTGACTGATAATGCCAAAGGGATATTCAAGATTCTGAGTAACATAACCTGATACTTTAGAACTGAACTAACTATTTTGGTTTTAAGCACAAGACTATCAAGATTTCTAAAAAGAACTGAACTATCTTCTGAATTATTAATACTTCATTGCCAAAAGATTGACTTTTTACTGTAACTCTTTGAAAGAACCAATCATTTATTACTGGACATATTTAGGAATATCATCATATTTTTCAATAGAACATAAAGAAATGTTTCCCAGCACTGAGTGCATTGAGAGATTGATTGAAAAGCAGTTTCTATTACCACCCAACTTAGACTCTCCAACCACATTCTTCTGAATGTGATGTGGTCAACACTTAGTGTCTGACAGAATGCTGAGTGGTCTTCAGTGAAAGAGAACAGGGACTCCTGGGTTCGATCTAAATAGCCAGAACTATCTGACAGATACATCATACACTTATTGCCTTTCTCAGAGGCCTTTCATTTCAAGTCAATTTTCTAATTTAGGGGAAATTGAGAAGCAACAGAAGCTGATCTGGTTAAAGCCATCCACTATCAAATTGAAGATAGAAACAAACACTAACAGCTACTAATTTCAAAATAATATGCTCTAACAGAAAGACAAATCTTGCATGTTTTCACTGATATGTGGGAGCTAAATATTAAAACAATTGATCTCATAGAGACAGAGAGTACAATGATGGTTACCAGAGGCTGGGAAGGGCAGTGGGGAGCAGGGAATAAAGTGGGGTGGTTAAGGGGTACAAAAATGTAGTTATATAGTTAGATAGAATAAATAATATTTGATAGCACAACAAAGTGACTATAATCAATGATAAGCTAGGTATATTTTAAAATAACTAAAATAGTGGAATTCGAATGCTTCTAACACAAAGAAATGATAAATGCCTGAGGTGGTGGATACCCCAATTACTCTGATTTGATTAATTCACATTGTATGCCTGTATCAAAACATCACATGTACCCTATAAAGATATACAATTGTTATGTACCCATAATAATTAAAAAATTTTAAAAATTAAAAGAAAATTAGATGCTCTATTCTGTTAACTAAAATTATGATGGACCTATTAAGTATCCAAAATTAATGGTTTATTTTTGTCAAGCTCCTATTAAGGAGTCTTTAGATAGACTGCTTCCAGTTGTCTCCTTCCCAGACCTTAGTGACCTCACAAGGAAAAGTCTCCGAGCCCAGCTTTGGCAGCTGTCTAGCAGACTTTTCAGACTGTGTGTATGGCTCTCTTTGTTTCCTACTCTCTTTCCTGGTTCCAGAAGCCTAGACAGTTAACCAAGCCTCTAGAGCAGAAGGGAATCAAGTCTACACATATCTAGTCCAGTTTGCCTTGCACCACCTGACCCTTACTCTTTAGGAACGATCTTAGTTTTGGACCAGGCTCCTCATTTCATTTTCTTTCAGCTGGGGCACTTGCTGTAGCCAGAGAACAATGCCCAGAGGCTAATGCAAATGCTTCAAGAGGCATAAAATCCATCCATCAGCCCCTGTCTAGTTGTCTTTTGCCAAGATATTTGTAAGGACTTAGGTGCCAGGGGGTCTGATGACAGATAAAACTGAATACCCATGAGAATACAAATGTGCTCCAGTAATCAAAAATGAACATTAGTTTGTTTTCTGCTGCAGCACTAATTCTGCACAAAGTGGATATATCAGTTGGGGATCAAAGCAAAAAAGAGATGGCATCCTGGAAAGGATTTCACTGAAAATAAACTTACTAAATGGACCACTTACAGAGGTGTGATCAGGCTTATAGGAGGTTACATGGTGAGGCTTCCAGGGACCAGCAATAATGCCAGTATCACCTAGGCCTGAAGGAGAAGGCCTAGGTCTGGCTTCCCAGAGCCTGGTGAAAGCTGGACCCCCGATTAAAGTCTTAGCCACAGAGAAACGCAGCTATTACCAGCACATCCACAAGGCACAGGAGAGCAGCTTTCTTTGTTTCTGCTCTCCAGCGTCTTAATCAGTTCTTTTGATTGGCTAAACTCAACTGGGGGACAGAGGGCCAGGGTACATGCATGTTGGTTAGTCTTTTAGGACACAGGAGAGTATAGAGAAGGCAATGGCAGCAAGAGAGGCTATAGCTCCTTGAACAACTGAACAAAGAAACAAGCCACATTGTGTGTGATTTGCTTTGTTCATTTTTGTTACGTGGATACGTCCCATCTTTCAGGTTTCTGGGTTCTCTGTGGAAAGGATTTAGATTTCTCCTTGCTTGAATGGCTCTTTCTGCCTCACTGCACTGCGCTCTCCAGGATCCCATACATAGCCTGACATCCAGCTGCAACCTCATTAATAACCCAGGACTTCAGTTTCTTAATTCCAAGATGCGGCATACACTTCTTTTTGAATAAATTGCTCATTGGCAACATTGACTTTTAAGAGGAAGGGTGAAAAATTGTTGATTTGGAGAGGGGATTTCCAGTCCTCTCACTGTATCTCAATTATAGTATTTGTCTTTCTTCAAGCTCACCAATGAGTGATACAACTCTCATTAAAATATGCATGACATTCATTGGAGCATTTTATCTTTTATATACTATGGATAATTATAAAACCCAATCACTACTATTTATTTAGTGCCCACCAAGTTCTCAGCATAAATACTCCTGGTTCTCATAAAGTAGTATTATCAATCCCATTGTAAAGATGAGACAATCAAGAATCAGACAGCTTCCATAACTAGCCTAAGGCCACACAATTAGGAAAGAACCAATCATTTGTAAAAATAACCATTCCAGGATTTACATGTTACTTTTTGCCATACAGATATCAGGGTAAATGATTACAGGTTTTTGGAGAAGTCCTTCCTCTCTAAAGTCTACGTGTATAAATAATGGAAGTACTCCACTGTATGAAGGAGGCTGTGTCTTCAGCAAAGGAATGCTTATTCATATGTTCAATACAATTTTTCATGAGGTCTTCCTGGCCACCCTATAGTAAAATGTACAGCACCGCCCATCTCGGGCCCCAACCCCCTTGGCACCCCTCCCTATGCTACTCTTCCTATTCCCCTTTTATTATTTCATGATTATTTTCTCTCCTTGCTAGATTCAAAGTGCCAGGAAGGCAGAGGTTTTCACTGCCCTATCCCTGGTGCTTAGACTAGATCCTGACATATAGTAAATGGTCAATAAATATTAGTGGAATGAATAAATATCAATTTATTCTATCCAGATCCTTATCCTTAAGAATCCCAGAAAGTGTTTTCTCTGGCTGCTTATACTTTAAGACAACTAAGACTTTTTTTCTTATATTTATATTCAATAGGAAATAGCCTGCAGTCTATTAAATCTACTTCATGAGCAATAATAAAAATATCAGAGAAATCCCTGTTGATTTGTCCTTTTCTCACTCTGATATTAGAAATCATATTTTATTATCTTCTCTTCCCCAAGATCTCTACTTTTTTTGGCATTTTCTTGATCAAATCACACCCTATATAGTATCCAAGTGCATTTACCCTTGAGAAATGTATAATGTATGGAGTAGAACATTTTCAGAAATGGGGAATTAGACAGTGGAGGTCTCTGCCTACACTCTGTTGGTGGCATAATTAAGTAGGATTGTGAATTTGTATTTATGTAAAGTGCAGAGATGCAGAAAGGATGGGCCGTGTGCAGAAATATGTAAATAAGTAAATGTTTAATTTCATTTTGAGAGTCCAAAAACCTATTTGAAGTTAACCACAAATGAGAGGATATCTTCATAACCTACAAAAGTCTTTTTAAAATCCTAATTATGCACACTTTTAAAGAAGTGCCAAATGGTGATTATTTGAAGGGAGGTAGGAAGGTACCAAATCTTGAAAAAAGACATCTATTTCCCTAAGTCAAAACTGACTGCACATGCACGTATTTAGTTTTAATTACCCAAAAATTTCTCTTTTTCTCATCCATAAAATATGAGGCATTCTGATGCTGGTTTTTTCCTTTTTTGACACTGAGAGTAAAAAATTAACTTTGATTTAGGAAAGTCACAGATATATACCAACCTTAATTCTGCTGCTAATTAATGCTATCGAAAGACCTAGCAGGATTATTCTGCAGCCTTTTTATCTCCGTATGATGAGTAGCTTCAAATAGTCTCCCATCTCCGTTTACCAGTTGGACGTCATCTAAAAACTGAGTAACAGCAGCGACTGTTCCTGGCAAAAATGCTGCAGCTTCTTCCTCCAGAGTGTGAAGTAAAAGAAGATAAGCATAATTATCTCATGATCAGTTTTTTTCCAAGGTAGTTGGAAGGTCCAGATTAGCTGGAAAAGTAGTACCAGAATATTTTCATGCTTTGACAGAAAGCAAAAAAGCTTTTTTACCTGAACCCCTTTCATATAAATATTTGCACATTCTTTGTTTCCACACACACACACACACACACACTCTTACAGTTATTGCACACCATTTTGATTTTTGAAAGAAACATTCTCTGCATTCCTCAGCCATGTATATTTTTCATGGTGAACTGATTTTTAGGTTGTACTGCACTGTACCGTACTCCTCTCTGTCCAAACCCCAAATTTGGGTTTATGATAGGTTTAAAAGGGAAGTGGAAAAGGAACTGCAGAAAAAAATGGTAGTGTTTTAGGTAAAATGTCTCCAAGAGTCTTTATAGACTTTGCAGTGAAATTCCTTTAAGAGGATGTGCTACAGCATGCATGCCAGTCATAGTCTTTATGTGACAGTTAATGCTGAATATCATCAGATGATGTGTTTAACTTTGTGCAGATATATAAATGACTCTTATCTTTTCCAAATGTACTTTTCAAATCATCTTCTGAGTGCAGTTTCCATCCTTTCCAAGTATTTCATTTTTCTATATTGCTATTGAAAATCAATTTATCATATATATGACACAACTTTTAGTTTTAGTAGATACATGAAGTAAACCTTTTGTGTTTTAAGAATTAAGAATAGATTGCATGGTTCTATTTCTTATATAATAAAAGATTAAAAGCTATAAATAAATACACATGGGAATACTTATGAAAGACTTATGAGCCATTTTCAAGGAATGAAAATGGAACCATGCAAGATAATTCCACATCTTCCACAGAAAGAACTAGAATGTCATTTGTCTGACTAACTCTGGCAGTTAAAGAATATTTATTCTACTATAATTTGTAGCAGGATTGGGGAGAAATCATTAATGCATGATTTCATTTTTACTACAAATGAAGAAACATAGAGCCCATGGTTTGAAATAAAAGTTTTTTTAAAACTGTATTTTGATAGTTTATGACAGCTTTTATTAGTATATAAATAGTCAGTATTTGGGAAAATATTTTAATGAAGCTTTTTTTACTCTTCTCTCACAAGCTAAATTGTTTGTTATTTCTGAGAGCAATACCATTGTACTTGTTAGATAATTTACAGTAAACACACATCCTCTTAATCACATCACAGAAGCTTAAATAGATTTGTAAAACCATTAAAAAATCAATACTTAGCTTTTAGGTGATGAATTAATTAATGGAGTGTTAACGCTTGAAGTCTGCATTACCCAGCGTGCACTAGGGCTTTTCATAACATCACTGTCAGTGGGAACAGTATACAGAATAACATGATGTAACTAGCCGAGAAGAGCTGAGAAAAATATAGCAATCCCTGCTTCCCAAAGAGAATATTCTGGTAAGACTTGCTTTTTGGTAAAAAATACAATGCAGTTATTTTTTAGTTACATATAGGGGTGCAAGAAGACAGTGCTGTTGGTAAATAAAACACAGAGAAAGGGTAATGAGGGGGTGTGCCAACTCTTTTGAATTGATCAGGCAGAAGGTGATGATCCATACAATGGCGTGATATAAAACTGTGAAGAGCTATAATGATTGGGAAATGAGATTTTATTGTTTTCTTCCATGAAAATTTTTAAAGGTCTTCTTCTACAAAATAAATCCCATTTTCCTAATTTCCTCTCATTTTATTTTATCCTATCCCTGTTTCAGTGTTCCTCTCCACTTTTAAAACTTCCTCCTCAATTACATCAAATGCGATTTCTACAGGAAAGTATAATGGGACATTGGTCCTTGCCTTCAAGAATTTACAGTCTAGTTGGATAATAGTATAAAGTAGACCATTATGAACAACAAAGGAATAATTAAAACAGAGGAAGTTTTATGTTTTGGTATAATTTTGAAGATGATCCTAAAATAAGAACAACAATTTATAAATATAAAATTAAATACGAAAGCTTCTACTTTGGGCTATGATTTCAGCCATACTTAGGTTTCATTGAGAAGAACCAGTAAAGTGAAGAAAACATTCGGAAAAAAGAACTGTTTAAAGGCACGGGAGAATTACTGTGACAACTAAGACTTGTGGAGAAAAAAAAAAAATCTCTGAGAATCAGGGCATTTGCTGATTCTAGAGATAGGGCAAAAGACTCAGAATCCAAAGTCTTGTACAGACAGCCTCCACTAAGGTAGAATAGCCAGAAGAGAATTTTTTCTTACTTGCAGAGACAGAGAAAAAAATTACAGTCGTGAGGAGTTAAGACCCTAATTAAGGTAGAAATCAATAGTAAAGGCTAATCAAAAAAACACTCAACTTCTTATAAACTAAGCTATATACTTCTAAATAATCTGTTGGTCAAACAAGAAATCAAAAGGAAATAAAAATATTTCTGATTATTTGATAATGAAATAAGACATACCAAATTTTGGAGATGTAGCTAAAACTGAGCTAAGAAGAAATGTGCAGTCTTGCATTCATATATTAGGAAATTTTAAAGCCTGGAAACTGGGTAACTCCTCAAGACTGTAATTTTTTTCTCTGTTTCCACAGTTAGAAAAAGAGCAATAAGTTAATCTCGATGCAAATAAAAGGAAGAAAAATATATAACAGCAGAAATGACTAAAATTGAAAAATAAAAAAATCTACATTCAAATATAATTTTTTGAAATGAGCAGTTAGAATTGGTAGAACTATAGAAAGACTAACTGAAAAAGAAAAGGCTCAAGAGTGTGTGTGTGGGAATGTGAGAGAAGAAACCAATTATCAATATCAAGAAAAAAAGGGGAGACATTGTCAAAGACCCTCAGATAACACAAAAATATTATAGACACCTTATGTCAAAAATATGTCCATTTAGACGAAATGGATGAATTTCTAGAAAAATATAATTTGTCATCTCTGAGACAAGAAGAAAGTACAAGTAATTTTTTATCTATAGAATCTATCATTAAAACCTCCTTCCTCTGTTGCCTCCTGACATACACAATGTTTTAATTAGTAAATAACAACAACCTTAAGTACAATTTTTCAGAGAATAAAAAAATTGAAGCAATCACTTCCGACCTGGTTTATGCTACCAGCACAGTCTTTATACCACAAGCTTATTATTATTAGAAAGGAAAATTTTAGGCCCATCACGTTTATGAAAATAGATGCAAAAATCTTAAATAAAATAATGCCCCAAAATGTAGGAAAAGCATTTGATAAAATTTAACAACTTTCATGATAAAAACTCTTAATAAACAAAAAACACATGTCATGATGGTGGGTGTATCTAGATATTAACAAAATAATCTATAAACCATTAGAATTAATGCATGAACTTAAATGGTTGTTTGGTAATGCTATAAAAATAGAAAGAAATATTACTTAGCAGTAAGAAAGTATAGAAAACAAAATTTAATAAAAACAATTACCTTTAAAAATGAATCTAACAAAAGATGCATAATAATTCTACTCTAAAAGGTACAATACATTATGTAGAGAAATTATTAGCATCTAGAAAAATGGAGGGAACTAACATTTTCATGAGTTGGAAGACATATTTAAAATGTTACTTCTCCATGAACTAATGTCTAGATCTGAACCAAGCTCAATCTAAATTACATATAAGTAGAATCAGTAATAAAATATGTACTATTCTTTTTGTCTGGCTTCTTTGAGTTAGCATAATGCATTTTTTATTCATCCATATTATTATGTATATCAGTAGTTTGTTACTTTTTATTGCTGAGTAATATTACATTAAGAAGATATACTGTAGTTTATGTGTTTACCTATTGATAAACTCTTGGGTTGTTGTCTGTTTCTGACTATATAAGTAAAGGTTCTGTGAATGTTCCTGTACAAGTATTATTATGAGCATATGCTTTCTTTTCTCTTGAAGAAATATCTAGGTGTACAATGGCTGGAACATATGGAAGGTATATATTTAAAGTGTTAATAAACTGCCAAACTTTTTTCCCAAGTGGCTTTATTGTTTCTTGTCCATATCGGCAGTGTATGAGAGTTCCAGCTACTCTACATGCTTGCCAACACTTGGTATGGCCAATCTTTTTTATTTGAGCCATTCTAATAGGTGTAGTTATATCTCATTCCAGTTTTAATTTGCTTTTTCCTAATAACTAATGATTTGAACATCTTTTCATGTGCTTATTTTTCATCTGTATATCTTCTTTGTTAAAATATCTGTTTAAATCTTTTTCCCACTATTTTATTGGATTGTTCTTTGTCTTATTGTATGTTTTAAGTATCCTTTACATATTCTGGATGCCAGTCTTTTTTTTTTTTTGAGACAAAGTCTTTCTCTGTTGCCCAGGCTGGAGTGCAGGAAGTGCAGGGCTGTTCATAGCTCACTGCCTCGAACTCCTGGGTGCAAGTGATCCTTCTGACTCAGCCCCTTGAGTAGCTGGGACTACAGCACTTGCCTGGCTAATTACTGTATTTTTTGTAGAGACGGGGTCTCGAGGCCTGGGCTGGTCTCAAACTCCTGGCCTCAAGCGATCCTCCTGCCTCAGCCTCCCAAAGTGCTGGGATTACAGGCATAAGCCAGCCACCGCACCTGGCCTGAATACAAGTCCTTTATCAGGACTTTACGGTATGATTTAGAGGTATCTTCTCTCAGTCTGGTTTACCTTTCCATTCTCTTAATGGCATCTTTTAAAGAGCAAAAATGGTTAATTTTGAGGAAATCTAATTTATAATTTTTTTTTCCTTTATAGATTACGCTTTCAGTATCATAGCTGTGGAATCGTTTTCTAACCAAGATCACAAAGAATTTTCTACTACGTTTTCTTATGGAAGTGCTGTAGTTGTATGCTTTACACTTAGGTCTAGGATCTGTGTTGAGTTTCTGTAGATGGTTCAAGAAATGAATTGAAATAATACATTTCTCTGTCTCCTCCTTCCCCACCCCTGTCTCTCTCTCTCTCATTCTTTCTTCCTTTCTGCTAATAGATAGCCGTGATTTCACCACAATTTATTGAAAAGGCTCTTCTTTTTCCACTTTATTATCTTTTTACCTTTGTCAATAATCAGTGGTCTCTAGTGTTTTTTATCATAATAAAAAAATCAGTTGTCTCTTTATGTGTGGCCCTATTTCTGGACTCTCTATTCTGTTCCATTGATTTACTTTTTTTTATTTGAACTTAAATGCCACGCTGTGTTGATATTATAGATTTAAACTAAATGTTGCAATCAGGTAGTGTTTGTTATACATTTTTTTTCCTCAAAATTGTTTCAGTTATTCTAGGTCCTTTGCATTTCTACTTGAATTTTAGAATTACCTGGTCAATTTCTACACAAAAGCCTACTGGAATTTTGGTTGGGATTCTCTTGCACATACAAATCAGTATGGGGGGAACTTGTATCTTAATAATATAGAGTCTTCCAAACAATTACCTAAGTATATCTCTCAATTTACTTAGGTCTTGTTTAATTTCTCTCAGAAATGTTTTGTAGCTTTCAGTAAACATATCTTTCATACATTTTGTCAGATTCATTCCTAAATATTTTATATTTTTGATGTTATTGTAAATGTTTTCTTAAAAATTTTAATTTTCATTGTTCAGTTCTAGTACTGTATACAGAGATACAATTAATCTATTGTTTGTTGATGGTTTTACCCAGCAATCTTGCAAAGCTCTTATTACTTACAATAGCCTTTTTATGGATTTAATTAAATTTTCCATATGAAAGATCATGTTGTCTATGAATAGAGACAGTTCTACTTCTCCTTTTCCAATCTGGATGCCTTTTATTTCTTATCCTTGTCTTATTGCACTGGCCGATACCTTCAGTTTAATGTTGAATAGAAGCAATGAGAGTGCGTGTTTTTGTCTTGTTCCTGATGTTAGAGAGGAAGCATGAAGGATGTTACTAACCATAGGTTTTTATACTTGCACTTTATTGTGTAGAGGAAGATGTTGTCTTTACCGGTCTTGAGCAATCTGATTATGCTGTACCTTAGTGTTTTTTTTTTTTAATCTTTCTTTGTGCTTGAGTTTTGTTGAGCCTGCTAGATTTGTGGGCTTATAGGTTTATATAGTTGGAGGAGTTTTTTAACCATTTTTTCTTCAGGTCTTTTTTTTCCCCTAGAGATGGGGCCTTACTGGTCTTGAACTCCTGGCCTCAAGTGATCCTCCTGTCTTAGCCTCCTGAGTAGCTGAGATTACAGGTGAGAGTCACCACATCCAGCTCAGATTTTTTTTGTTTCTTCATGTATATTAAGAGCTTCTAACTGTCCCACAGCTCACTGATTCTCTATTTTAAATTATTTTTCTCCATGCGTTTAATTTTGGATAATTTCTATATTGCTAATATTTCCTTTTGCAATGTATAGTCTGCTGTTATTTTCATCCTATGCATTCTTATTTCAGACTTTGTAGTTTTCATCTCTAGAAGTTCAATTAGAATCTTTTTTTAAAAGAAAATATCTTCCATGTTTCTCTTTAATGTTTTGAACATACGGAATACAGTTTTAATAACTGTTTTAATGTCATTGTCTGCTGATAATAACATCTGTATCAGTTCAGTGTTGGTTTCAACTGAGATATTTTTCACACATTATGGTCATATTTTCCTATTTCTTTGCAAGTCCATTAATTTTTAATTGAGTGTTGGGCATTGTGTATTTTTATCTTATTGAGTGATGAGTATTTTTTATGTTTATATATATTCTTGAGCTTTGCTGTGGGATGCAATTAAGTTATTTTTAAATTATTCAGATCCCTTGAAACCTTGCTTTAAGATATATTGGGCAGGACCAGAACACTGCTTGATCTAGGGCAAACTGTCCCCTGTGACTGAGGCAAGACCCTTGTGAAGACTCCACCCAATGCTCCACAACACATGAGGCTTTCTAGTTTAGCTGGTGGGAACAGGCACTATTCCTGGCCCTGTATAAATGCCATGCACTCTTCCCTCTATTCTTTTCAGATGGTTCTTTCCTTAGTTCCTCACATGCAGGCACTGACCAGTAATCAAGGGGAATCTGCTGCAGATTTTTGGAGTTCTCTTCTGGTGTAGCTCCCTCCTCTCCACTGCTCTGTCCTGTGAACTTTGGCTGCCATGACTCCCAGACTTTCAGCTCCGTCTCCTCAATTCAGGGGGTTTGGCGGGTTCCACCCGTGTTTCTCCTCCCTGTGTTGGAGTCTGACAACTTTCTCATGGCGGTAAGCTGGAGTTTTATAAAGCTCATCTCATTTTTCCATGTCTCTCAGAGACCACTGTATTTCGTTAGCTGAATTGCAGTGTTTCGGAAACTTTCATTTCATTTTTTTTGGTCTGGTTTGATGTGTTGTTGCTGCTGATGTTTCAGGTAGGAGGGTAAATCAAGATTGCTGCTATTCCACCTTGAATAGAAGTAAAAGTCTCTTCTGCTGTTTTTTTAGTTATGGACTCTACTTCTACTGTTTTAATGGTTATTCTAGTCTAGAAAATTTCAGATGTCTAAAATTAATAAAAATATTTACCATCCTGCTGAAGAATAATAAAGCTAAGATACTTTAACTGCAATGACCCCCTTTCTGATTTATATGTTATATTATTATATATATTTGATTGAATCTTTTTATTATCCCTCCAAAGTAGTTATTATTATTATTGCTTTATACAACCAATGTTTATTTATATTTACCCAAATGTTTCACATTTTCTCTCTTCATTATTTTTTCTGAAATAATTTTTCCTCTTCTTAAAATGGCTTTTAGAAGGACCATGTGTGAGGGATCTTTTTTTTTTTGGTATAAAATTTTTAAAATATCTTTACTTCCATCACTTTTAAAAGAGAGTTTCACCGGGTATATAATTCTTGCATTACAACTACTCTGTTTGGGCTTTCTGCATCTGGGTATTCTGGGTCTTCCTCTTTTAAAAAGTAGGTATTGCTGAGGATATTATTCTTTAGAAGTTTTTTGTAGAGTTACATACATTTTCTGTAGAGTCAGAGGATGCGTTGTGGTGGAAAGACAAGAGGGAAGGGCTTTCCCTTCTAAGACGACCCACTTTGATTGGGTGCTATGTTTTTCTTCCCAACTGTGTTTCTCTCTGCCATGACAGCGCAGGATCTGGCAGCTCTCAAGGAAGGCACTAATTCCAGACTTTGTTTACCTCTTTTGATTCAAATTTTCACCTTATTTCGGCCTTTGAAAATTTCCTTTGCTTTCCTGCCAGCGAAGCAGGGCATTTAAAGAGATGTTTAAAGAAGTAATTTTGGATCAGTTTAAGTGTTTTTTTGCCAGGACAAAGTTTCTGCAAGTCTAGTCTGCCTTATTACCAGAAAAATTAGTATGGGAAGGACCTGTGGATTGTACTTGTGTACAGGTTTGTTTGCCCTATTAGACTGTGAACTCCATCCAGGTTGAGACGGTATTGGAGTTATTTTTGATTCCCTAAGCCTAGCATAAAAACTCGAGCTTTGAAAAGAGTGGCAAGGGGAACCGGGATTGGTGTGACTTTTGAGGAGAAAGTAGTCAACATTTTAAAATTCAGAGGAGATGTAATGCACCATCAGGAATGAAGTGAGGTCATTGGACATAGAAATTAGAAGGCAATTTTAAAAGAACAGTTTATGCAAGGTGACAGAGGGAAAAAGTACATAGAGACGTGAGCAGAGGAATGAAAGAAAATAGTGAAGTGGCTTCTCCAAGTAGTGTGAAGAGAGGAAGATGGTGAGAATTTGATGAGGAAAGAGCGTAAGGGAAAAACCACTTTCAGTGGGAGAGACCTTTAATCAGAGCTGAGTGTGGGGCTTGATGAAGTGCGAGAACTTAAAGTAGAGGAAGAATAAGTAATTGACAAAACAAGTTCAGGGAGGAGGTAGGAAAAATATGGGCTACAGAACGTAGTTAGAACGGTTAGCTTCAAAACAGAATACGGAAAGTAAGAATGTGTGGAAGTATAATTCAGTGAAGAGTAAGAGGCAGGAAAGGTTGAAGGAGATTTTACCTGATGGAAACTATTTTCTTAAGTATTTATAATATATTTCCCAAATACTACACAATAGGATTAGAAGCAGCTGGTTTGTTGGTAAAAGTACAAGAAACTGCATCCAAATAGCTTAATTGGAACAGATGCAAGAGAAATTGTAGCAGAAGATACCTAACATTGAATTCTTTATGAAAAGATAAGAAAGAGAAAAGATTTGGGGAATAGGTTCATAAGATTCAAAAGAAAATATCATCTATACTCATTTATTTTTACCCAGTATTCCCATTTAAGAGGTTCAGAATAAGTCTTTTATTATGTAATAATAATCACACCTACCAGACTACCATAGGTTTGTTTAGGGTTGTGACTTGGGATACCAGGGCAAAAGTTGTGAGTCTCTCCTGAGGCCAGAGTAGAAACATCCCTGCTCCTCCAATTAGATGGAGATAAGAGTAGAGACTGAGTTTTCCTAGCCTTGGAGACCTGAGGAGTCAATGTTGGGTTTCAGTCACAGGGAAACTTCAACACGTGGTACCACATCTGCTGTCGAGATGCTAAATCATGTCATGCAAAACGTATGATGAATTCCTACATGGGTTTGGCCCAGAGAAGACTTTCATAATTAGAATTTGCTAAAGACTTCACTAACATTTTAGGGATAATTAACATTTGAACATTTTTTCCTGGCACTTAAAATTTTATATACTATTCATACATAATGTGCAAGGTAGATAGGCATTCTTTGAATCACTGACAAGAAAGTATATATTTTGTAGAGGCCCTCTTCTAACCCCAGATTTTCACAATCAATTGCTTTAGATAGAAAACAAATCCACAGCCCTGAATATCCACTTACTGAGTCACTAAAAGGCAATGGCCCAATACAAATATTATAATAAAAGATGAAACTAAGAAGGGCCAAATAGAAAGGAAAGATCAAATGGAAAACGTTATTTCCAAAATGAAACACTTAGTCCAGGAAAGCCTGGGGTGTCAAACCTTGAACTTGAGAAGAGCTTGGCTCTGAAATCTTGGCCTCCAGTATGAGTATGTCTGTTACTCTCTGGGTGGCTCCATGTGACATATACTTCTCAAGTGTGTAGGAAGAAAATGAATTCCAGCCCGAAATGCAAGACTGTCTGAAGACAACATCTTATTCATCAGACCACCCCAGGTTGCCCTCATCTGACTTCCTCTTTCCAACCCAAGGACCAGAGACCATGCTGCTCTCTGGGCCCAACCTGGGGGTCTCTCTGTGTAGTATCCCATCTGATATACTCTTACTTTTACCTCCATTTAGATTGCAATTCAAGTCTTCTTTCCTACTTGCTCAAAGTGTCACCAAATAGTAACTAAATGGATGATTCCTGTTAGTAAATGCCAGGGCAACTAATTCCTCTTCAGTGATGCACATGTTATTACAGAAGTCCGTTAGGGAAAAACAATGCTTTCACAGAAAGGAGCGACGTAATGAGGACAATGTCAGGAGGTGGGATTAACCAGTGGGAGAGAAAGCACTGCTTGAAACTGGTCTTGTGTGCATTTTTGTTCCAGTTTTCAGAGGAAGAATTTCAAATTTTAAGGATATTGAATGTGTACTTTGTGCCACTCACCGTGTTTGTGCTCTCACAATTATTATTTCCTTTAACACTCCCACAAACAAGTGGGAAAACAAGCCAAGGGGGTTCAGGAACTTATCCATAGAAGATTTAAACTCATATGTACTTGAAACTTAAGTCAAATCATGTTAATTCTCTGCTCGTGATACTCCAAGTTTCTTTCTAATCACACTTAGAGTAAAACCCAAATTCTCTTCCATATTCTACAAGGACATACCTTGCCTGTCCTCTGTCTGTAGCTTTGTCTTTATCTCCTACAATTACATACCCCCTGTATGTAGCCACATGGCCTCCCTGCTCTTCTTTGAACATAGCAAGCTTGCTCACATACAGGATCTTGGCATATTCCGGTCCCACTGCCTGGAAAGCTCTTCTCCTCAATATCTGCATAGCCTATGCCAATCCCCTCCTCAGAGAGGTCTTCCCTGCTGCCCCATATTCAAGAACATATACCATCCTCAATCATTCTCCATTTCTTTATGCTACTTATTTTTCTTTGGGGCCCTTTTTCATTTTATGTTATATTATCCTATCATGCCATGTTGTATCATATCATATCATATTATTTTTATGGCATTTCCCACTAAAATATAAGTAAGCTCTGGGGGTGGAGGCATTTTGTATCATTAATGCTTAGAACAACATCTGGCATTAGTAGGTGCTCAATGAATGTCTACAACATGAATAAATTATATGATTGTTTTTTTCTCTGCAGCCTATGTAGCATTTTGATGTAATAGTGATATTGCTTTATACTTCTTGCTAATGTATACTGGGTGCTCACTGCATTTGAAGCATGAGTTAAATGCCTCATAAACATTATTACATTTAATGTTCACATAGGTACTATGTCATTTTTTGTAAGGGACTTGAGCATCCATGGATTTTAGTATCTGTGGGGGTCCAGGAACCAATCCCCCATGGATACTGAGGGAAAACTACACTGACAAAAAAAGCACTTGAATGAGATTTTTTAATTACCCCAATTTTATAGATAACATACTATGCTCAGAAAATTAAACAATATGTCATAAGACTAACAAGTGGAGCAGCTGGGATTTGAAGCCAGGTGTGTCTGACTCTGGTTCCGTGCTCACAAGCACTATTGACAGACAAGTCTATGTTGTCTTGATAATAATTTTACTAATCCATCCCCTACTAGGAATCAGTGATTTAGTCCTGCCCCTCACACAAATGAGAAAAGTTGAGGCCCATATTAGTTTAGGGAATAGGGAACAGAGCAAGATCTAGAACACTTATTTCCTTATACTTGCCTGCACAGGCCACATTGGCCTATGACTAATAAAGAATTATTGAAGAATGTTAGTTACCAATCAAGAAGGAAAAATATTTAGGTACTGCCTGACAACACTAATCAAGATAACACATTCAGTGGCAAATTCAGAAGGAAAGAAAGTATGGAAATTCACATTTGGAAGTGTGAACAATATTTGGATGCAATAAGAATCCTTTGGATATACAGTTGAAATTAATCCACAGTATTTATGAAATTTGAGGACATTCATCATTGACAAAGGCAGACGCTCAATCAAAAATAGACTTCTGATCCAGTTTTTAACCATTTTTAATATATTTAATGACATGAGCTAAATAACTGAGAAATACACTCAGCACTTATTTCTTCACAAAGAATGTACACATTTGAAGATGACTGTTCTCAGATGTGGGAGAAAATTTCAATACAGTTTACTCACAGAGGTTGGAAAGAGCATTGACATTTCATTATACTGAAGGGTAATAATCATCAAAAAACATAACAACTGAACACATATAAATAGAATATAGATGGATGGATAGATACCTCAACAGTTAGGTCTTTACACCTTTTAATCTCAAGCTTATTGTTTTAAAATATAAGAGTATTCTCATCTAGAGGCTCCCATGTGGCATATTTACTGATTACCTACCAACATGGCCAAACTCGAATTTAACATTTATCTCTGCTCTCTCCTGAAGCTACACTAAAATGACATAAAAAAGATAAAGGAAGCACAAAAATTCACAAGGAAAAAGAGAACAAGAGAGGAGACAACATCAGAAAAGCAAATAGAAATTAGAAACTTGGGAAAAATGGACATGCACTAGCTGATTTATAGAACAGAGAAAACCAGCTAAGCCTGCAGAAAAAAGGTAGGTGGGGGGACGAAGACCAGAACAAATTGGTATTGCAGCAGAATCCTGGACATGCTCGGGAATCAGAGGCAGCTTTTACTGCTGAAGGTGGGAATCAGATGGGGCTATAACCAGGAAGAAAGATGAAAGGCTTAAATAAAACAGCATTTAGACCTCCAGGTTATCGGTCCAGACTTATGAGGCTAGTGACCACTCTTCCTCTACTCCAGCAGATGATAGGACATTTGCCATGGGGACAAGTTGACCCAGGTAGACTCTGGATTTGGAGACATGAGACACAAGCAAAGGCAGGAGTGAGAATGTGAGTCATTTTTCTGAAAAAGGAGGACTAAGAGGACATCCACACATGGACCTCCAGCTCTTCTGCTTAGAGTCTTCCCTAAGTCCAGTTGGCTCAGTCTAATTATAGCCACTTCCAAGCTCCACCATCTCACCATCTCCCTTCCAGGTGCGAGATATCCTTTCTGGAATCCTGACCAATCCAAGAGAAGAAACTTCTAGACAGTATCATTTGGAAATCCCCCAATAAAATGTTCTAGTCCTCAGAATGTTACCCTACAGTGAGGACTGCACCTGGACAAGCCTCACTCCCTGTTGAAGACCTTCCAAGCATCATTTTATTGCCTCATTCTAGGGAAAAGAGTGATAAGGGGAAGGTCCCAACATGAAAGACAGAGACCAAAATAAACAGAAAAATAAATAGGTTTGAAATCAACACAACACTGAGAGGAGAAGAAAATTTCAAAAGAACGGTTATTAACATTGATATCTTTAGAGTAGAAAGAGAATGTGTCACATCCATGAAAAAAAGAAGCAAGCGCTATATAGAAGAAGAGTCAGAGGATTAGAGAGATCGCTTGTAAATTAGAAAGAGTTCAGGAAAGAAATCCAATAGACGGTCTTAAAGATAAAGTTAGGGGTTATCGACCCAAAAAGTGGAACAAAGATATGCTCTTTCCTGCACACTTGTTCCTGTCCTGTAAGGGCTGGAGACTTGGGTCTACTTTCAGAATGTTCTTGCCAGCCACGTGCTGGATTAGATTCAACAGTGAGAGACATTTGCGCGTGATCTGGAAGGCTGCTGGGACCGTGTTACTATAAAGGCCGGCAAGTGCTTGGGTTTGGCTGATTGAGATTTCACAGTGGCCTCTGGACGTCTCACTGGGAATCATGAACCTCAGTGCTGAAAGGAGCTGCAGCTCCTCAGACGCCCAGATTCCCTGAGATCTAGTGGGGGCTTTCACTTGTCCTCATTCCGCTAGCCCTTTCAGTGATTTTTAAACACCTAATTCCTGCATTAAATCACTCTCTGCTTATAGTACCTAGAGTAATTTCTGTATCCCAAAGTTCTCACATAGCAGGTAAACAGGGAGAACAATTTTCTTTAGGGCACTTGTGTACGTACGTATGTATGTACATGCGCATGCGTGTGTGTTAGTGTGGAACTGGAGGCAATCCAAATGTTTGTCACCAGAGGAATTAAGTAAAACATTGTGTATATAATGCTGCACAGTAACACGTATCAGTTGGAGACACAAACTGTACCTATATAAATACTTGGGTATATCATGAAGATGTAATGTTTAGTGGAAACAATTAAGAGATGACATGAGATTGATAGCACACTACATTCACGTAAAGGAAAACACAGACATAAGCAGAACAACGTTACACATTTTATAAGAAACTTACAGCATACATACATCGAAATGTGTGTGTATATTGGAGAAGGAGATGGGAGTTCAGATCAAGAGCGGGAGAAGAGGAGAAAATAATACTGCCCCTTCTACAGCCTGGTTATGCTGTCAGCTGGGGAGTAAGAGTGTCCTCAACTCTCCACACTTTCAGTCTCTCTCTCTCACGCACACATACACACTCACACATACACACATACATGCACACATAGACACACATACACACACACTCACACATACACACACACTCACACATGCATGATAAACTAAAATTTGGCATCCAATTTGCAGCTATTGCCTATTGATGGTTGAGTCCAGGAGTGATCGGAGACAATGGCGGTAACCACGGCAGTGACAACGATGGGGAAGGATTAGGTAAGAATATTTTTAACTGTAAGCTTATTGAAGACAGAGATTTAGTTTAATTAATCATTGTAATCCTAGTGCCTACAGGTGCTTGTTAAATTTTTGTGTAACTGAACTCAACTAAAGTCACCCTACATCCCACCACAGAGTTGAGGTTCCAGGAGCAAAGTTCCCTAAATTGAAGTAAATCATAAAATCCCTTAGACCTCTCTTTTCAGTGCTACTGCATCAAGAGTGTATGGTGAGTGGTGCATAGCCAGGCTTTCAGTTGCTTTAGTTTCAACAATAATAATGGCAAGTACAGGGACATACAGTTAACCCTTTGGTGTGCTTCCTGACCTTCAGCTTCTACCCTGCCTCTCTGGAGAAAGGTTTAGTGGGTAGGCTGTGGTGGGCTCAGTGAGAACTTTGTCTCTGAGCAGTGTTTGTGATCTTTGGCAGCCACATATGGAATGAGAGGACTCAGTGACCTCTCAAGAAACAGAGTTATTTTTCATGCATTTTAAAGGATCTTAATCTTACACTTAGAATGACCCAGAACTTTAGATAATTAGAGAAGTTCTCTGATTATTTAGGAAAATCAAGTCACTGCACAGAAGGGATCTACGTAAAGCTAGTATTCGGTAACACATGTTGGCAATAATAACAAAGATTAAGAAATATAGTATATATATTTACATTTGTATTTATACTCACACTTGTATATATGTGTACACATATATACATACATATATATGTATATATGTATTCATGGACTTGACCCAGAGAACATTTGCTCTTATAAACAGCTTTGTTGCTTAATTTCTAATTAGGTCCTGTTTGCCCATGTGTGTGGCATTAACATAATTGATAGAGAGAAGCACCAGGTGCATTCAATTAAAAGAGCTTTAAAGAGAGGTATCATGTTTTACACTTGGTTGCATTTTGAAAATATATTTAACAGGTTTATTCCAATGTCAGAGTTGCAATAAATAGAAGTCAAGTTGACTTAAAACAGACATGTCTTGTGGGTTAATCTTCCTGTCTCCTGATTTCCATCACCTACTTTGAAGCTATTCAGTCATCCATCTGTAGACCTTGCCAAAGCCTGTGGCAGAAGCCTGCAGTTGCTCTTCTCTATGCAATAGAAGAGCTACATTTTTTTTCCCTTTGGTTTGCAATTTTATTAGTCTGAGTCAAGCTAAACATCAGAACTAACAAGGCACAGGGCCAATTATCTCCACCATTATTTCTGTAAAATGGCTGCATGGACTAAGACGTGGTATGAACCAGAGAAATTTAAACAGAGGTTTAAGTAAACTGTGAGCCTAGTTGTGAACATCTTGCCTTTTGTTGCTATTCACTTGCTGGCTCTTAGCATGTATAATGAACCCCTCAGAAGTGCCCAGAATAGTGAGCATCAGAGATATATTAGAGCATTATGCAGTGCAATTATCATCAGACTTTTCCAAAGCTATGAAAAGTTTATGAAGTAGCTTAAAACTGAAAACTCAGGCACAGAGGGAAGGTAAGATACATTTAGTTTTAGATACGATATTTCTGTGGGTAATGAGTCAAGACTGATCCAGTTAGTTGTTGCTAATACTTTTCCAGAAGAATATTCCTTTAGATGCAATAATACACAACTTGCAGTCTTAATATTTCTTAGGGAACATAGATAGATACATATACACTTTTTTCACCTCTTGCATAAGCTTCTCCAAAACTGAATAACCCCTAGGACAAACTTTTACATGAAATTCCTAGGAGAGAGCAGTCTCATGAAATTATTTTTTCTCAATATTCCCACATGGGTATGCACTCAGAGCACTACAACTTAGCATCTTATCTATTATAGACTGAATGTTTATGTTCTCCCAAAATCCATATGTTAAAACCTAATCTCCAATGTGATGATATTTGGAGGTGAGGCCTTTGGGGGGATATTATTTGGAAGCGGGGCCTTTGGGAGGTGAATGCGATTATCGTCCTTATAAAAGAGTCCCTAGTGAGCTCCTTAGCCATGTGAGAACATTTGAGGACACAGAGAGAAGACAGACATCTATGAATCAGGAAGTGGGCCCTCACCAGACACCAAATCTGCTGATGGCTCAATCTTGGACTTCTCAGTCTTCAGAACTGTGAGAAATAAATGACTGTTGTTTATAAGACACTCAGTTTATGGTATTTTGTTATGGCAGCCCTAGGTAACAAAGAGACACTGTTACCGTAGCCCTCCAAACCACTGACGGAAGGTGCATAGACCATATAGTAAAATGGATCTGTAAAGAAGCTAACAAAATTCATACATTTCTTGTCCATTCAAGTCTTATTCACTCCTTAAGAAAAATCTCAACTGCTGCCACGTCCAAAAAGTCTTCCTGATTTTTGTGTAAATGGGTGCATGTTTTTGTGTTTATTAGAATCTATTTTGTATTATCTAATTATTTCATGCATATAATCTTTCTCCTCAATTAACTTGCAAACTGCCAAGGGAAGGTGTACGTGTGACATTTTATAACTACTTGATACCCAATTAAGATGTTATAAATTCATGCTTTGGACCATTTCCTTTCTGATCTGGCATATAGCAAATAGCAGATAAAGTATAACAGATACAATTCAATAACTTAGAAGTACTAAATGTATTGATAAACCAGAAATGAAATGAAATGAAATAAAATGTTAAGAGAAACTAACAGTGTAGGTCTGTTTGTGTCTAAACTTGGAAGCAAGCAGAGATAACAAAGCATTCTAGATTCTGTAGGGTAGAAAGAAATAAGGTCCCTTATATGCAGTTGGGAACTAGAATTGATCTCACTGCAGGTCTCATGTTGGGCCGACGTAGAACTTCTTGGCACTGAAAAGAAGGCTGAAAAAAACCTGATTTACTAATTTTGGGTGATACAAGATTTATAATATTGCCTCTTACAGAGGCACAAAGAAGCAGAAAACTTTGTAGCCAGGCAACCTTAAGCCAAACCAATGCTTGGCAGTAGAAGATGAAATGGCAGATTAAATTAAAATAAAAGAAAAATATCAACAGTGGTTTTAAAATAAATTTGGTTAGAATGTCTGAAGGGATAGAGAAATGAACAAATCCATAAATGAAATAAGAAATTATGAACTAAAACAGATATACATGAATAATAAAAGGTAGATGTAAAAAATTAGAAATTCTTAAAGTGAAAACTATTGTTACTGAAATAATAATTAGGATAACCATCAAGTCAGACACAGTCAAAGAATAAATAAATGGGAATATAGTTTTGAGAAGTTCTACAGAATGTAGCAAAATATATGGAGATTTAGAACATGGACTATAGACTGAGATAATTTAATATATTTATATAAGGGCTCCAAAAGAAGACAATTGAGTAAATGTCTGAAGGGCAATATTTGAAAACACAAATATTTTCCAGGACTGAGAGTAGGCAGAAGTTCTGAATAAAAGTCTCCACCAAGTATCAATCATAATAAATAAAAATAAGTCCATACTCATACAAGTCTTAATGAAAGCTCAGTACATCAAAAATAAAGAAAAGCCTTTAATTTGGAAAAAAGAAAAACATGGTACTTGAAAAGGAATGACCATTGCACTGATGGCAGACTTCTCAGCAGTAATAAAAGATGTTTGAAGACAATGAAATAATTCCTTCACATGCTTGAAGGAATAAAATTTTAAATATAAATTGTATACCCATCTAGTATACTATTTAAGAGTGAGGTTACAATAAGTACATGTTTAGCTATATAAGACTAAGAGATTTACCTACTACTCTATAACTTCAATAAAACAGCTATTATATATTTCCTTTATCTAAAGTAAAAGAAGGCTGTGTAAGAAATAATAAGAAATTAATGGTAAAATATGTGAATAAATTTAATAAACTAATTGTAATAAATTACTATCATATAATTTAAAATATTAAAATAAAATTTTACATAACAATTAAAAGATGAAATATTTGGGCTATTTTAAACAAACTAAAATATTTAGATTTGGCTAGAAAAGTTTATAGTTAAGTATTTATGTCAAAGAATAATTGCAGAAAGAAGAGAGTTACAGCTTCCAAACAAACAAAGGGGAAAAACAAATATTAATAATAATAATGTAATTGTGGTAATGATGATGAAATTAACTTTATTAATACATAAGAAGATAGGAAAGCAGGGAGAAGAAACCCTACAAAGGAATGGTAAACAAAAAATGAGATATTAGAGATAGAATTTATCACTAAATGTTAAAAAAAGATTAAATTCTCCTAATAAAAGATTAGATTAAAAGCAATCTACCTCTGACTTGTTTCAAAGGTTATAATTAAACAAAATTATATAGAAAAGTTAAAATTAAAGAACTATAACACTCAAGCACTAATCATGAAAAGCTGCTATAGCATACTAATTACAAAGTAGAATTTAAGGAAAAGCATTCACTGAGGCAATTATTTCATTCCAATAAAATGATTCTAATAGGAGTAGAACAATACAATAATAAATACTATATATGTACTTAGCAATATACTCTTGAAATACATAAAACAGAAATAAACCTAAGTTAAAGGAAATTGACAAATCCACAAATATGGATTTTGGTAAAATCTTAATATATTTATATCAGAAATAGAGACACAAAGCAGACAAAAATCAACAAGTATATGGAAATATTTAACAAAATGATTATAAGCTTCTTCATCTATATTGATTATATAAATATAAAAGGATAAAATATATAAAAATTATAAAACAGATCACACAGCAGATCATGAATAATGTTTCAAAAAATCAAAGAATTAATATAACACAGTTCACTTGGTATAATTCTTGGTTAAAATATTCTATATTCGTGTTATCTTTCACACAGTAACTAGCTCTCTACTGTGCACACAGTTAGCACTTAGATATTATTGGATAACTTGAACTGGTGTCCTAAAAGATACATTAAAATCTAGATTTCAATTACTGCTGTTTTCTATATATGCAGCCTAAAAACCTTCTGTTGACTCACAGCAGTCCTACAAGGCATGTAGAAAAAAAAAATGAGAAAACTGAACAAAACTAAATTAGTTTTTCACAATATAAAAAATTACATTTTTTATTCTTTCACTTTTTTTCAGTTATATTGAAAGTATGGGAGGCAGCTAAAATTAATAAAACAAAATAACTCAATTAACTATTTCAAAATTATAAGTGATGAACACATTATTGACTATTAATTATTAATATTAAATATCAGTTCAATAAAAACTTTCATCAATTTTGCTGTTACTAAAAAGGGAAAAAAGCTTGGTGAGCCATCATAAAACAAGTTGGTAGCTGGTAAAAATCTCAGAATATATGTCACCTCGAAAACTTAAAAACAGATTCTCTTACATGGTTAGAGTTTACAGTTGTAAGTAGCCTAGGAGAAACAGAAAGGCTGATTATTTCTAAATGAATCAGACGTTTTTATCTATAATGTTTACATTGGAGAGATAACATGTCTATATCAACATTGTTTGATATGTGGTTAACATCATTTTACCTTTATAAATCATATGCCAATCATAGATCATCAATTTAATTGTTGTTCTAATTGGTACTTTTTATTCTAAGACACAGAGGCTCACTCAGAAGCCTTAAGACAAATGGTTTTTAATGTAAGGACGTATGTAAACTGAATTCAAATTATAACTAGAAAAACCTTGGGAAGTAAAGGGGGTTGATAGTTTCCTCCTTCTCACTTCTGTGATCCCTAATATACTTACTATTTCTTTCTGAATCTGCTTTTTTGGTATCTGCTTTATTTTTCTCTCTTCATTCTTCTCCAACCAATTTCTCTGGTGAGTTATAGACTGTGTTTCCTCAATGACTGTACTTACAATGAATAGGTGGGCAGAGCAAATTAAAAAAAAGGAGAAAGTCAGTACAGCAAAGTGTTTTAAGAATTAAAGGATTAATTGAGAAAATAGATGTAAAATGCTTACGTAAGTGTACAGCACATAATACGTGCTTAATAAGTGGTAATCAAAAATTATCAGTCTATTGTAATTTTGCTCATTATGATATGTAGTCTCCTTATGGGTAGACTTGGAGAAGCAGGAATAGAGTATAGGCTTTTGTCTGATTCTGAAGAGCAATGACGATAAGATTATATCATGTATGTTTTATTTTAGTATTTCAGTTTTGTAAGTATCAAGAATACTATATTTTTCCTGAAAAATTTTTTTCACTATGAAGAGAGACCAAAGAGAAAAGTGGTAACAATATTTGTTCAAAAACTCATTCTTTGTGTTGTACAGGAAATTTTACCAAGGCATTTAAAAGTGTGTTTTCATCATCAACTCCATTTTAAAAGAGAGGCATTGGGTGTCGAGGATTTCACTGAGCTCAATGCTGATTTAGGAAAGTTATATTGAATTTCTACTTCTCTGACTTTCTTTTATTCTGTCTCTAGTCCATGCCTTATGAGTTTCTGAATTTACATAAAATTCAAATGAATTCTTCTCCTTAGAGTATTCATTTATTTCAAGAAATCATATATAAATTCCCTAGTGTAGAACAAACCTAAACTGTTATGAAGGCTATAGATTTCTTTCAGAATGTTTAAAAAGAGGAAGCCTTTCACCTTCAATAATCTTTTGGTGAAGACTGAACGATTACTAGCAACTTGACGCAAATAGATGTCCTTAGGCCAAAATTAATTGAAAAATTAAAGATATTTTCCAATAATAAAATAGAAAAAATTGATTCATCAAAATTGCTATCTTTAAAATGCCATTTTTGTTAACTCAAAATTAGACATTTTAATTAAAAATTCCCACTTTTCATTATCATACACATTATCGATGACTTCTTTAAATGCAAATGGTAGATATTCCTCCTTCAGAAGTTCAATAGCTTGCTAATTATTTTGAAACCTAGAAAACTATTGGAAGAGGAAGAGACAATGGAGACAAAGACTGAGGTGATAGCATCACAAACTTTAGCATAGTTTTCTAAAATCTTTGGTCTTTTTAAGCATTTATATGACACCTTTATGTCATGGCTAAAAATACAAAATTGCAAAACCAAGTTCCATATTTGCTTGTAGACATGACTTTGTTGATCTTGGGTTTTTCAAAAATGTGTTTTTATTGCACCAACAATACAGCTTTTCCAAAAAAACAAGAAAAATGTATATGCTTACAAGAAAATTAAAATTGGAACCAATTAAATTAGAACCAGAAATGATTTGTGGGGAAAAAACAAAAAACAAAAACAATAGTAACAAGAAAAAAATATGTATCACATATTGAAAAAATAAATAAAAGATCTGCATCTTACACAATAGAGCTAGTACTGGCTATGTTAAGAGTAATGGCTAACAGTAACTGAGCACTTCATAGGTGCCAGCATCACACTTGACACCCACTGTCCTGTTCACTTCAAACAGCCTTTCTCTCAGATGGGTCCTACGATTAGCCATATGTTAGATTTAAGGGACTAGGTTTCACATAAGCTTTTAAATTACCAATGCTATATATTTTGTCCAGTCTTTTTACTCAACTTTGGATTGTGAGCATTTTCCAAGTCACTAAATTGTATTTTAAAAACTTTATGGACACAGAGTATGGCCACCTAATCATGTATTTATTACATAAATAGACCATGTTATATGCATCTCATCCTCAATTATCGATTACTCATCAGCATTGATAACTTTTATTTGTTTAAACTTAGCTAAATATATAGATAAGTAACTCATACATTTTCATGTGACAGGGATTGAATAAATATCATGCAAAATTAGAAAAATATTCATATTAGTTAAACACATTTTATTTACATTTTTCCCCAAAGAATAAATTTTAAAATCTTTAAGCCCTCAAATCAGAATAATGACATATAATTATTCATTACCTGGCACTTTTATTGATTTTGGAGTGGCAATTTTCCTTCCATGGCCAATAAGACAGAAGTTTTGCAAACAATTCCGATCTCCCCAATTGCCTCCTATGCACCACCTCATACCATTTATGACTGGCCAAGGCAGCCCAAATTGCCAGCACACAAATACCTCTTAAAAAATCTGTACGCTCACCTCTTCCTCCCCAAAGTCCATCATCAAAGGCAGGTACAGATTTGACTCACTTTTCAAATTTATAATACATAGCTCCTCGGGACCATCCCTTAAATTATTCTTTGGTTCCTGGGACATCCCATTGATACTGAATGTGTCCACACCCCCAGAAGTTCCCTTGGATTTCAGAAATCCCTGGGGTTTTAAAGGTTAGGCTAAGTGGACACTGATAAAATGTAGAGGAAACAAAATATAGAGGTAGCAGACCTCCTTTGACTTTTAAAAGTAGAACAGTGGAGGATTTTCTACCCATGGTAGAGGAGGGAGTACTTATTTTCTGTATAATAATGTCTGCTAGAATATTTTAAAAAGCCTTTATCTCAAATATCAACCATGTATAAACACTTCTATTATATAAACCCAGAGGCAGTTAATATTTTTAATGAAGACAAAAGCACACAGAAAACAATTACATTTCTTTTAAATCATAGTTTACACCAAACTAATTGAATTTAAAAGTAATTAAACAAGAAAACATCAATTAGATATCTATTCTCTTTCCTGTATAATTACATTGTTTTATTGCCCATGTTTTATAATTTTTGCCAAGCAGCTTTCAAATCCTGTCATTAGTTTTCCAGAAAAGGAAACTGAGAAGTGTTCCATGTTTTCGACTCTAAGATGTTGTTTTGATAGGTATGCTGCTGCTGAAATTAGGTCCTCTTTACAAACAGGTGTTCTTAGTACATTGGATTTTAAAAACATCCTGACCTATTAGAAACAGTTGAGCTCATGGAGATCTAGTTACTGAAAATTAATAATTGCAGTTGCTCATGAGTACTTTTGTTTATAATAGCCAACTGTAAACCAAACCCAGTTTGCATGAATACCTCCTCCCTGCTCTCCTCACTCTAAGCAAGAGAGACACAAAAAACCAAGTTGGTTTCAAAGGTGAAAGAAGCCAAGATCACTCCACTTAATTGCATCCCTGAGAACGGAGTTATAAAAGAAATGAAGGATCTGTGAAAGTGGTCTCCATTAAACTCTCTTTAAATGCATGCTACTTTTGCTCAACCTTCCTCGTTTTCTCCTTTCTGAAATAAGCTACCACTAGGTGATAAATTTAATTAAAGAGCACTGTTTTGCAAAATGATATTTCTAAGTAACAAGAACTTTTATGTCAGTTTCATACAGAAGAAGTTGTGCTGGACGTGAGATTCAATTTGCAATTGATTCAATATGCAATTTGGCTGGTGGGGACTTTTCTTCATTCTTCAGTGTCCTTATTCATGACTCTCTACTCTTTTTGATATATTTTTTACCTCATTTAGCCTAATGACAATTATAGCCTAATCCTATCCATTTATAAAATTCTACTTCACACATATCAGTACATCATAACCTTCACACCCATTGTCTTGACTTTCCTGCCCTTAATCTCATTAATATTTTTTAGAATCCTGAGAGAAATTCTAAGCATTACTTTAAATTTCTTAAGATCATGTAGCAGAGGTTCAGAAAGATTATATCTATGCCCTGCCTTACAAAGCCGGTAAACAAGTGAGGAATGCCAGAATTCTTTCCATTCTATTAATATCTCCTACTACCCCTTCCATAGGATTGCCCTAACAACCACACTCCCATTGCTTTCTCTTGAAATTCTTCTGGTATTTATGCAGAGAACACATGATTCAGCATTTGAAGACTACCTTGTATTGCTCTGCAATGAATTTTCCTGGGCTTCATCTCTTAGATTTTAAAATTATTAAAGGTAAACATCTTTTGTGACAGCCTTTCAGCATCACACTGTGTATTAGTGGGCAAGGGTGGAGGCATAAGAACTACTTGGGGAGTGACACTCCTTTGTCTAATAGAATCTGTATTGCCCTTTGCAGACCTAGATTCTTCTCTACTAGACCTTCTTGCCTCTACCTCCTACTATACTTTTTCATCTCAGTTTTTGATAGGTGTTAGTTATTGCTCTAACCTCAGATCCCCAGTCCTATTAATACCCTCATACCTGTTCCCCCACTGTGGTTCAGCCACCCAGCTATTGATGTTTGGTTTGTTCTAGTGTGGCCAATTTGCCTATGATCACACTCACCTTAAGCAGTTGGTTTTTAGGTTTGGTCCTGCCTGAGACTGAGCTGATTACATAGCTAAATCCCCTTTCTAGACATGCTCTCTAGCCAGACTTTTTTCTACTTGAGTAACTTGCATGCATGATCACTGCATTGGTGCAGAATACTTAGGAGTGAGGGGGAAAAAAGGCCACATATAGAAGATCTCTGCTTACAGAAATTCCAAATTCCTTCCTACTATGGGATCCAGAGCTGCCCATGATTTCCTATTTTATTCTACAGCCAGTAAACATTTCTAGTTTTCTACCACTTTTCCTATGAAATTGAGAGGAGTTGTTGTGTCAGATTCATCCTTATAGCATAATGTTGATTTGATCTGTGAATGAAGTGTTGATGTTGCTTATTTGATAAAGCTGTAGATATGTGCGCAGTAGACAGGCGTTCTAAGAAAATGGCTTGGCAGAAGAGCTAAAAGAACTTGTTTAGAATTATCAAAGGACATCATCTTTGTTTCACCTTGTTAAGAGGAGGTATCTCCTTTTGCCCAGAGCAGGTGTCCACCACCCAGAGGTAAAATGGCTGACCTAACCCAGCTAACGGGAAACAAATTTGAGTTGTACTGAAATGGGTTAATGGTTCTAATTCTCCACTGGTCCTTGTCGGTTACAC
Source organism: Daubentonia madagascariensis (assembly GCA_023783475.1). NCBI lineage: Eukaryota > Metazoa > Chordata > Mammalia > Primates > Daubentoniidae > Daubentonia > Daubentonia madagascariensis. Next base: position 20,079,434 of record JAKFHU010001672.1, read on the forward strand.
TAGGAAGGAACATCTGTCTAGTTAAATACATGATTAGTATGGAAAGGTCTTTGTCATAGTAGCCAAGAGTACCATTACGATAAACTTGGCCAGGTTTCAGGGTGCTTGTTCACAGCTAGCTAGCATGACTTAAAAAAGATGTAGAAAGTTGTGTAACAACTGCAGTTGCACTAAAACTCTCATTCATATCAGTTTAGAATAGACTTATATCTGAAGAACATTATCTTCTTAAAATAGTCTCTCTGCTGAGATTATGCTTTTTCAGTCTGTAGCCCACAGGAAGTTCTTGTTACCAACAGCATGTCTACAGACCTCTACCTAATTCTTATGCATAATGAACCCAATTTTCCTCTTCTGCAGAGAGATACTGAGTGCATTTGCCATACTCTCAGTGTTATAACCATATAGCCTCATCTTTCACAATATGCAAGAATCACCGACAGGGTAAAGTCCCTGTCTCTCATCCATGGGAACCTTTCCACATAAAGTAGGAAATTTTGATAGGTCTGGTTTGTCATGGTCACGGTGTTGCTATATACATTTCGTGACCCTAAAGACATAACAATCTTTGAAATTTTTGTCATCAAGTGATGTGAACTCTACACATCCTAATCATACTGCTGACTCTATCCCCTTGCCAGACCCCAGGGAAATCAGAAAAGGGCGGAAGCCACTGACCCAGCCATCTCATCAGCAGCACCTGACACAGGTGTGGTTTCCTGTAGTGAGCAGCCCCGGGCCTTACAGGGACACTGCATGTTCGCACTAGGCTGTTAGTAGTTTCATGGAAATATGTACCAATCGTGCCACTGTGTCTTCTTGCCAGACTGTCCCCTTGCTGGGCCACGCTGGCACGCAGTCAACTCTGCAACCGTCACGGCCCAGGTGCCCTAGAGACTGATTGGCACAACCGCCACTCGGCTACCCAAGCTATTTGCTCTACCATTCTAGAAACCACGGCGTCCAAGGGTGGGTCAAGCCGGCTTCCGGTCTCGGAGATAAAGCCCTCTCCGCGGTGGAATCTTCTCGGAGCGCCGGAGCGTTGCCCGCCCCGTCGGTGGGCGCGCGGGGGCCCCCTCGAGGCGGGGCCGCGCGACAGCCCCAGCTCAGCGGCCACCTCCGCCGCGCGCAGCCTGCAGCCTCGGGCGTCGCCTCCGGGCCGTCGCCGAGGCCGGGTCCGCAGCCCCCGCCATGTCGCGCTACTGCAGGCCCAAGTACAAGAGCGGGGACCTGGTGTTCGCCAAGTTAAAGGGCTACGCCCACTGGCCGGCCCGGATAGAGCAAATGGCCGAGCCGAACCGGTACCAGGTGTTCTTCTTCGGGACCCACGAGACGGCCTTCCTGGGCCCCAAGTACCTGTTCCCGTACGAGGAGTCCAAGGAGAAGTTCGGCAAGCCCAACAAGCGGCGCGGCTTCAGCGAGGGCCTGTGGGAGATCGAGAACAACCCCACGGTCCAGCCGTGCGACTACCGCGTCGCCCAGGAGAAGCGCTGCGTGGACGGGCCCGAGCGGGAGCCCCAGGCCGCCGAGGGCGACGCGGACAAGCAGGGCGACGCCGAGGGCGGCGGCGACGGGCCGGGGAAGCTGGTCGTCGACGAGCCCGCCGAGGAGGAGCAGGAGGACGACGACGACGGGGAGAAGGGGCCGCTGAAGAGGAGCGCGGGGGACCTGCCGGAGGACGCCGCCAAACGGCCCAAGGAGGCCGTCCCCGAAGAGGAGGCGGCGGCGGCCGGCCAGGGCCAGAGGCCTCCCCGCCTGGAGCTGGAGCACGAAGGCGCCGCGCCCGAGCCCGGCCTTGCCTGGCCGCCGCCTCAGGAGGAGCAGCGGGAGGAGGCCGCCGCCGGGAGGGCGGCCGAGGCCCCGGGCGGCGGAGATCGCGACGGCCTGTAGTCAGCAGTGTTTGAAGAGCCCCTGCCCCGTTCCTGCTGCGGCCTGGCTGTTTCTGCGGAATCTGGCCGCGGCCTGCAAACTGGGACTGCCTTCCCCACCCCCGCCCGCCCTCCTCCCCTGCTCCTGCTCCCGCTCCCGCTCCCACTCCCTCTCCCTCTCCCTGTCCAACCCGGCCCTTGCGGCTTGACCTGCACCCGGCAGGCCGCTGGCTTTCACCTCTGCCCCCACGCCCCTGTGATCTGGGTCAGGGCCTCTGCTCCCCGGGATGAAATGAGGCCCCCGTGCCCCTCTCTGCCTGGAACTGTTTCCCTGGGCTTCTCTTGGGGCCTAGACAGGCTGTTTGCACCTCCTGACACCCCTCCCTCCCTTCCCCAGGCATTCTGGACCTCTTCGTAGGAATCAGGGGTAGGAGTGGACTCGGTGGAGGATAAAGAGCAGGAAGCATTTCCAGGGCCTGGAGGGACAATCTTCAAACCGGGGGTGGGGAGGAAGGTGACATCTTCCAGAGCTCCTGTTGCCTTCTCCCGTACCTGTTATCCCAGCTCCATAGGTTCAGGGAAAGTGGGACAGCTTGTGGGGAAGGGCCTCTCTTCCGTAGAGCCTTTGGCCTATCCAGGGAGTTCTGGAAGTTGTCGTTTTTCATCAGAACATTGGGGGCTTCCAAGTTGTTTGTGGGATCTGAGGGTTTGACTTTGCCCAGCATGCTGGGTGGTGATGGTGAGAAATATCTGTGCCCATTTAGATCTCTGGGGCCACTGATGGGATGCCCTAGGGAGATCCCCGGCTGCCCCTTTCCCTCTCTCCACAGCCTCAAGGCCACTCTACCATCATATATATCACTCAGACATGGAAAAAGAGACACATATTTTAGAAAATCTTTTTAGTAAAAGGAAATTCCAAAGAAAATTAAGAACTACCCCTGCTGTGCCTCCACACTGCCCCAAGCTCTCCATTGCTACCCCCATTTCTGAGATGAACTGGAAGGCTTCCTTTCTGTTTGGGGTCTGATGACTTTCTTTTTGTAGTTAGGCCTTTGGTGTTCCTTGCAGTGTCATTTTTGGTCTATGTACCCCCACCTGGTCCCCTAAGTGTTATCACTAGATTTGATATATTACCTACTGAGAGGACAGAAGAACATGTATCCCCTCCTCCCCTCTACCTGGTGGTCTCTATGCCTTTCTCCATCTCCTGTCTCTTTCACCCCTGCCCCTCTCCCTTGGGCTCTGACGAAAAATTGTTGACTGTAGCTTCAGAAGTTTAGATCTGAGAACCGTAGAATATTTCAGTTCTAGGAAATAAAACCCATTAATTACTTTAAAACAAATCTCAGTCCCGTTCCTTTTGTTTCTGGAGAATTGGTTTTATATGTAATGCTGCTGTTGTTTTCTATGCATTCTATGTTAAAAGCAATTATTTGTAAGATATAAGGATATTTTAGAATCACCGGGAGAAAGCTTTGTTACCTTAAGGTCTCTACTTTTCACTCCATCTCTGATAGTCACTACCACTGACTGGAATGAGTGGAAACAAGTTAACTTAAAATGTTTGGATGATGACAAACTGGGCCAATAACTGAGTTTCTAATGCTCTAAATGCTTTGCCAAACTGATTTGGAGAAGAATAAGGGTGAGAGGATTGGTCCTTTTTTTTTTTTCCTTGCTTTTCCAAATATCACTGTTTCCTCCAATGCCTTTCTTATGAAAATGAGAGTTGCTTTATACACTCAGTTTTTAAAATATGTAGTACCTGTAGAATATTTTGCATGTTTTTAGTGGCTTTATGCAAATATCTTGAGATATTTAAATATATTTAATCATAATCATATTTTGGGGGACCCAATTTCAGAATTTATCAATACCATGCATACAGAGATTTCAGTAAATACCGGAGTCCTTCTGATAGAACATGCTAGGGTATCGCCAACCATCTGGGTTGGCAACTGAAGACAACACTGCTTTCCATCCCTGTGAAAGATAGTATTATTTTACTCCAAGGTATATAACTCAAATGATTCCTTGTTTTTCAACTACTGCAATTGCAATAATATTAATACTAGAAGTTACTATTCATTGAATGTTGACTATGTGCCCTAAAGAATGGCTTCATTCAATCTTTGTAATAATCTGGCAAGGTAGGCATTAGTACACAAATTTTCCGTTGGAAGAAGTTCTGGTTCAGAGAAGTGAAGTGGCTTTTCCTGCATTCCACAGAACACTCAGGATTCAAACGCTGGTTTTAGTAGTCCAAAGCCTTAGCTCTTTCTCCTGAATTGCATTCAAAAAAACACTAACAAATCAGTAGTTAATAAAATAGCTATTTTAGTATTAGTAACAATCATGACAGTAGCAATCTCTGAAGCAAGCCAGGCAGTATACTGTGTTTTACACAATGTCTTTAATACAACTACACGATTATGTAGCTACTATTATCTCTATTTTAGAGCTGAGGGAGCTGAAGGTCAGAGATGTTAAGTGATTTTCCCAAGGTCATACAACTAGCAGATGACAAAGCCAAGATTCAAAGGCAGGTCTTTCTCATTCTTAATCATAGGTGCTTTGTTTCGTTATATTTCATTGATTCCCATTGAGTGAAATTTCCTATTGAATAAAGTGGAAGTACTTACTCTCCTCTACTATTCTGAAGTGAACATTTAGAAATTTGTAAGGCAAAGAATATATTAACAAACATTGCTAGTGGGTGTGTAAAAAAATCATTTGGGGAAACTGACAACTGTTTTGTCTTTAAATGACTTGGTGAAATGATGAGGACAATTGCACATTCAATATTTTTCAAGATGTATGTGACTATAGGAAGTTTAAATATGGATCGGTATATTTGCCACAGGCAGGCATATGATTTGATAAGGTTTTTATGGAGGCACATCTTCTGAATTGATTCAATAACCTCAAAGATAGAAAATGAAATTACTACTATTTGAGTCTCTCTCTTTGTATTATTTCTTTCCTCCTTTTGTGTTTCTAATGTTGGGGATAGAAATAGTTGTTTATTAGGAAGCAGCACACACATTTGCCTTCTTGGTGACTATAGTATTGTAGTGAAAATGGTAATCCAACTAATAATACGTCTAAAGAATGATACACTGAGTTACATAAGACAATTAAAACCCAATAAAGAAAGGGAAACATGGAAAAAATCTGTATTCTCAGACTTCTCTTCCTGGGCAAGAGACCTCATTCCTATGCATCGGTGGCCAAGAGATGTTTTTGTGTGGACTAAAAAAGATGCTGTTTTTAAAAAATTTCTTCAGTTGAAAATTCCCAATAATTCCAGTGCTGTGTTTTGTTTTCCTCTGAATAACATGTGCCTCGGTGACAAAATTATAGATCAATGATTAGTTACCTTACTGAACAAAGAGTGCCGCTGGACCATTTGCTGATGCTGTGTTGTCAGTAGTCCAGACATGTTCGTGAGTGTTTTGAAGATCTTGTTTAAACGTTCCATGCAAATTCATGCTTATCATATTGTAAGTGATTTGTAGACACAGTTAACATCCTATTTTCTGTAAGGCTTTCAAAGTATTTGGTACTTCATACAAACATCCTTTTGGCAAGGGACTAAGAAGCTGTTGAGGGTTGTAAATTTTGTTGCTTTCTTTGGTCAGGATTTAGCTTTCCCCTGCTGTGCAAATTCTCATCAAATATGCAGACTGTTCTTTGTGGCTCATATGTCCATTTTACTTTTCCTGAAAGTATGGTAGATATTCAGGGCACACGGGGCCTCTTCTATTCACTTCATCATCAACACTCACTTCATCGTCAACAAAGCTTCTGCTACAGATGGTACTGACTCATGCAACACCCTGTATTTTTAAAGAACTGCCACCCTCTTCTGGGCCTGGCTAACCACTCAAGATACAACCCCTTCCTCCTCTGTGTATTCTTGTACCACCCTATACTCATACTGATCACATTCTAATTTCCTGTGTATTGTTTGCTCTTGCAATAGACTGGAGGAAACAGAAAATATGTTTCATTAATATTTTACCTCCACTCCCAAAACATGCCACAATAAGCACACAATAGATATTTTCTAAATGCTTGAAGATCTGTTGTCAAATACTCCTTTTAATCGTGGTACTGGAGTAAAAGTCCTAATGTGATATTGAACACATTCTGACTCTGAAAGCAGAGAGGCAGGATAACCTGGCCTGTAGACTAATGGCAAGTATGGTTTGGGGTGAGTTTGTGTCCATGTAATTAGCTGCCTATATTAGGTGACTTGAAGACATTGACATTTCTCAGACCCAGAGAAATTTCCCTCTTCATACCAAGGCAATGCTCTTTATTTTATATAGATCTTCCCACTATTTGAGTAACTTGTCTTAGTTAAACCACATACAGGCACCATTTCCGTAATTCATGGGTTCCCAGGTAGGCAAGGGAGCATTCTGATTGCTTCCTTTTTCAGAAGGGAGCCATCTATTGAACATTCAGCCAAAAATTTACAATAATAAAAGGTTAGTATGCCAAGGAGAACTTGTATCTGCCATTCCCTCAGCCTCTTGTGGTATAGACACCTCACTTGTTGTAGACACCTCTCAGAATTTAATGTGTTTAAAGGAATGTTATCTATTCACCATGCAATATGGTTGGCCCCAATCTCACAAGCCAGCTATCTGTCTTGGATATGAAAAGTTATCTTTCTCACTGCTGGTGGAAAAACTGACTGTATAAGACCTTGAGATCTCTAAAATAGAGACATCCTAAGTGATTTCCTAGAGTAATTCTGACAGCATGAGATTTTTTCCGTGCAGTTGGATTTTACATTAAACTTCAACTTCACTGAAATAGTCTTGAGAATGCCAGAGGATACACAGAAAAGATCACAGCAAAAGGCTCTGAATGGCCAGAGGTAGCTTGGGCCATATGTTGACTGATAGCCGTCCTAGTCATAGAATGGCCAAGTTTTGGGCACGGGGACCAGCAAAAAAGGAATTTCATCTACTGCCCTGGCCTGGTGTGTGGTCAGTGCCCAAGGACTATGGGTCATGTGGTGAGTGACTTTTTCTCTCTTGTTTTTATCTGAGCTCTTGTTTTCTGACCTCTTCCTTCTGCTCAGAAAGCTTATAGCTCTATTCTTTTCTTCCTCCTGAGCAAGCTTTCTTTGAATTACTGTATCAGAATTAGATATCCCTCCAATGTGTTGCCATAAGACCCTGGTTTTCCCTTAATAGTGTCTATTCTACTGTCCTATAATTATGCCTTTATTGTTTTTTATCAACTAATAGTTTGTACATTCTATATGGACAAGGACGATGATCATTTTGCTTATTCAAAGTGCCTTGTTCATATTAAGCACTCAATAAATGGTTGTTAATAAAGAAATGAATGAATGTATGACTAAACCTTGTTGCTCCCTCACCCTCACCTCAGCCCTAAGAGGAAGGTTTGGGAAATTTTGTTGGTCCTCATAAAACAAGGTGAGGGAGCCAAAGTTTTTTTTTTTTAAATGAGTGTGTACCATTGATTAAACAAGATTATTTTGTTATTATATATAGGTGTTGGTCTCACAAAATCACAGACCTTAGCAAGACTGAAGACCAAGGAGGATAAATCAAATTATACAAGGTTGCCCTCTGAATCTGAGTGTGAATAAGCATATCAAACACAACATTCATCTGCTTGTTATTTTTCTCTTTAATAATTTGATATTTCATTATTAACTTCCGTTAATGTAGGAAGCAGCTTGGTGGTATCTGGCTTTAGAGCCAACCAAAACTTAGATTTAAATCCTGGCTCCACTATTTAAGAGTTGTGTGATCTCAGTTTCCCTCACCTAAAAGCTATGATAATGACTTTTCATGTGACAGGTTTGTTGTGAGAGGCAAAATGTGCTTATATACATTAAAATGTCAAGCACGGAACCCAGCACAAAATAGACTTTATATACACGTTAATTCATTTCCCTTCAATGTAATCTGGAGAACTGACCATCCCTTTTGAGACAATTACAGCCTAATTTCCCACCTTTATTTAGGAAAACACTGGAGGCCTTTGCTAAATGCAAGCAGCTCCCTTGTTGTGATATATATATATATCACACAAATATATAATCTATATCACAAGGAGGGATATATTTAGTCTGCCCATACACAGACAGAAACTGAAATCATACTCTCCTAATTCCTCATATTGCTGTTCAATATCTTCTTTAAATTCCTCCACTGGTAGCTGAGTTACTTTCTACAGACATATCCGATTTTAAATATTCTTCTTTTTTTGGCATGACTCATCCCTCCTGTGGCCAGTTTTATCACTGCTGTTATTTCCCTAGGATCCACTCACTGTTTTCCAGTGGGTATTTCTTAAATGCATCTCCTTGAGTACTTTGTATTCCTGACTTTTTTTCCAACTGTAGAAATAGTAATTGTATTGCTCTAGTTATTTCTTGGTTCCTTTGCCTTTTTTCCAATGTACCTATCTTTTCACACATAATTTTAATGAGCTGTCCAACTCGATTACTAAAAGGCACTGGAGTGTTACAAGGGATTGACCATTCTTTCCAGAAGCTCTTTCAGGTTTCATGTCCTCCTGTGATTTACCAAGTGTCACTTAATTTTTCTTTTTCTTTTTCTTTTTTTTTTTTCCCCCACACCCCGGCCAACTCTTCATCACAGTCATTATCCACCTCTCTTGGTGATCTACTTAACACTTCATTAAAAATTATATTCAGCTCAGCTCCTTCCTCACTGCTCCTCGCACGTCCACAAGACCTGCTGTCCCCCTTTCATTATGATCTGCTGCTCAGAATCTGTCCATCATTAGTTCTCCTGTTGGTGCAGTTTCTTCGCGTGCTCTTCCTCGGCAGCATCTGTGTTTCAGCCTGTGTTTCATCACCATCAACTCCTATTTTCTTTTCTCTCCTTTTTTCTGTCCTTGTTTTTACCCTTACATGTTGGGACATAGCACTGATTTTAGTCAGTGAATACTTGGATGGCAGCACCTCAAAGGCCTTTTAAAGGAAAAGCAAAAATAAGAAAAGACAAGGCTAACTCTTCCATTGTATGAGAGTCTCATTTTTTTTCTTTTAAAAATTAAAATCTGCTGAATTACTAGGAACATCATGACAACTTTGCTTTCACTTTTCTTGGTTTGTTAAAGGTGGCAACTGGAGAAGAAAGCACTTGCCACAAGTAAGGCTGTGTGGCTGCCTTGCGGGAAGTCCGGCCGCTGCAAGCAGGAGGACGGAGCAGGAAATGAGGCAGACAAGCTAACTACCCTCATAAAGCTTATATTCCATGCAAAAGGCAGACAGGTAGACAATGAATAAATAAGGCCATTTCAGAATGTGATCATAGTGTGTGACAGAGAATGACTAAGTGAGCAATATATATTTTCAATTATGTTAAAATTAAACTTTGTACATTAGAGAGCTCTTAAGAAGTCTAAGTCTCATTTCAAATTCAACCATTTTAAAAGAACACAATATGTATGTTGTACTGTGAATTCACAGCACTATTACCTATACCAATGTTTCTCCATCATTTTAATGCATACAAAAAGATTCCAGAGACTTTCGTGCCAGTAAACACTCCTCTGTGTGTGCAGCAACAACAACAGCACCCATTTACTGACTGCTTAATATGTACCAGATACACTTCTGTGGACTGGAGATACATTAGTAATCCATATATTAACATATATAAACATAAAAAAAGTTCCTGGCTTTTGGTGCTTCCATTTTAGCAGGTGGAGAAAGACAAGTAAGAATGAACTTAGTAAATAAGGAAATTATATTGTATGTTAGAAAGTTATAAATTCCACTGGAAAAAACAGAGCAAGGTAAGAAGGGCTAGAGAGTAGCAGCCAGGGATTGTGTCATTTAAAATAAAGCAGTGAAGGCAGTGGCCAAGTTCATGTGAACACCTGAGGCTCTCCCTTTCTCTTCCCTCAAGTCATCACTTCAGAAAGTAAATGAACAGACAGCCATCCTTATAAAGATGACCTTGAGTCATTATAATTTTTAAAATATAATCCACAATCTCAAAGACTTTTATTATTTATAATATATTACTAGTGGCGTACCTCACAGCCTAGAAAGACACACAAATCCTATAATATTTGACATGAATATTGTTGCTTGGTACCACTACACAGTGTAGGTAGATGCCAGCAGCACACCTCAGCATCCTGAGAGCACATGCACATGTGAGATAAGTTTCATGTGAGACACGAGTCCTAGTAGGGGATGGATGCTCATGCAGCTTGATGGAGTATTTATGAGGCACATTGTTTTTGCTTGTCTATATTTTAAGGTTTGCAGGGTATGTGTATTTGCTGAGCACCTCCTTGCTCCGTCTTTATTAGCTGATGTTACTTTTAAATGCAAAACGAGTGGTCCACATCTGAGCATGGGGGGTCGGGGTGGGGGGAGTATGTGTGTGCAGGTAGGGAAGATTCTAAAGACAAATTTCTATTTTACAATTCCTAACAAGTTCAAGTTTTTACTTAGATTATGTAGCGATACTTCTAGATTAAATTTCTTGTCCATTTTAAATCATTTTAGATTTTGAAAGCCTTCTCCATTTTTTTTTTTCTGGTCCAGAATCTAAATTGCTGTTTCATGACAGAAGCAGAGTTAGAGTTGGTATAATAGATATAAAGCAAATATGTTCTTGGGGTCCTACATTCTATCTAGCCTTCCAAGAAGAGGCCTTGTAAAGTCCTAGGTTTTTGTAAAACATAACTTGAAACTCCAGTACTTTAGATGGACAATATAAGCCTAAATTGGATGAAGGTACAGGCTGTGCAGAGATGACTTTAGGATAAGTTAAGAGCCTCCTTTCACAATATAAAGAAAACCCGTAGTTTTGCTATTTCCACTTGGTTGGCATTCCTAACAACTGCTCACCTGTTAGCAGGTGTTGCCATTAGGTCTGAATGTCACAAAATTGAAAAAAAAATCCACATTAAGGTCCCTTTGTGAAGCAGAAAAAGGTATGAGCATAATCTGAGCTATTTGGGCCACATCAATTAATGAAGGAGCTGAGTATCACCCTCTTATATTTCTTATGGCTGTCAAGGGAAATGAACACCTTTACTATATTTTAGTCATGTTGATATAAATGTTTGAATGCCAAGCAGATATAATTCAGTGCAGGTATTCAGCAATATTTTTGACTCCATGTGTTAAAAAAAGAGTAAGAATGATGAAAATGATATTTCACATTCCAAGTGCTCAGTGTGGAATGAAGAACACAAAAACAAGACACATTGTAGTTTCTCTTGTCCTACCCTTGCATCCTCAGGAAAATATCACCTATATCAGCTCCCAGAAACAAAGACTGTGCAATGCAAGAGAACAAACCTCTGGCCATTTGACAGTGGTCACCCTAGGAACTTGTTAAAGAGAGTCCCTCAAAGCCAAATATAAAGAATAATGGACAGGTTACAAATGATGGGCCACAGTGATTCCCAAACCTTCACACCTAAGTCGTAGCTTGCCATGCGTGTTGTCACCCACACTCAAAGAGAACCTCCTGCAGGAAGCTGCGTATTGATCAATCTTTTTTTTTTCTTCTGATTTTGTGGGACCAGGATGGATACCAATTTATCAATTTTGAAGAAAAAGAAAAAAAGACTGCGCCACAGATGGTTGATGACAAGACGCCTCATGCTATACTCGGAGGGCTGTTTTAGCTGTTAAAATAAATAGACGCCCCCAAGAATTATGTCACAATAATAATTAGCGTAGCGTACATGGGCAGGGCTGCTCTCTCTGCACTTTCGCCAGTCTGGCTCAGGGCAGAGGCAGTGGTAGATTGCTGCTGCCTCCACCACCTCCCCTAGTAATGGCCATTATTCATAGCAGGGCTCTGGAGGTCACTAACATGGTCTTTGTGCAAAGGACCCTGCTATTCATTCTGTATTGTCCTCTAGATTGTGAGCTATGCAAACAGATTAGGGAACCTGTTTATTCTTTGTATATGAGACGTAGATTTGACCTTGTGTTGTCCTTCTTTGTCTTCTATGATCTCACAAACCCTAGACGTAAGACTTTCAAGCAGCCTTGTAAAAAATCTCCAACTGTGCTTTGGTTTTGAGTTTAAATCATAGTATTCCAATCATTTGTTGGTTTTGCTATAAAGATGCCTGGGGCAGCCAGCTGCAACTGAGAGGGCAGACTTGTCATCGTTAGTAATTAGAAGGAGCGTGGTAGTGATTCAAGGTAGCTCGGAATTCATAAATTTTCTTTTTTTTAAAAAAACCAAATGTGTTAGTGAGATGTAGTTTGCTGAATTCATTGTAGCTGTGTGGCTGTCTTTTTAACCTTGCTGCCCTGCTCATTATACATGCAGTCAGTCACCAAAGACCCTGCTTCCCTGCTGTGCTCCTGAAACCTGATAAAATGCATCAAATATTAGATGAATCTTCTGGTCTTCCTCTCTGTTGGTAACTGCCTTTTTCAGCTACATGGGTATAGCTATAGATTGAAATAAATTCCTAACATTTAATACTGTATATGGGCTAGTGCTTAGTAGGCACAGAATAAATGCCTAATGAATTAATAAATAAATGATTAAATGAAAAAGATATTGCTTATGGCATTTCAAAGTCAGCAGCTTTATTTTACTAAAGAAATTAATCAATAGAGAATTGCCTAATCTTGCACACACAAGAACTTCCCAGGGAGGCAAATTTCTATGTCCTCTTATCAGTGTTGGCTGCCTTATCAAGGAGGCAGCACCTAGCCACGTAAAATAGTTTCACCTTATGTAAGATTCCATTTCAGGGGTTATTTTACTGTCTCTGAAAAAGGTATTAACACTCATTAGCAACTGGACTCTGCTTTATATGCTGGCTTTCTGGAAATAGATAGGGATGCTATTTTAGGGAAAAAAAACAAAACTCATTTTAGTGGTATAACCACAGAACACTAGTGCCATAGCAAATTAATGGATCCCCCACATTAAATGGCATGCTGAGGTAATTTATGATCATCTCAATGAGTAACTTCACTCCAAAAATTCCAGAGCTTGAGATTAAGGTAGACGAAGTAGAATCATTAAAACCTTTATGAACTGTTTATACTTTCATTTGGACATTATCTATTTATCTTATGAGGTCTTCTATTAAAAATAAAACTTTATTCAGCTTTCTTGATCTACTTACTCTTCCATAAGCAAGCATAATTCATCTGGAATTTAAATAAGGCTGGGATGGAATCAAATTGCATTTTAATGTAAATATGCATGGGAAGGATAATCAATAAATTTTCTAATTAGCCTTTACTATCATAACCATAAATATACATTCGGTTTTTTTTTTTTAGTATGTAGACTGTACTATCAACCTTGTGAAGTCTTTCTGTTTTTCCTTTAGTTGATGAACAGTTATGATCATAAATAAAAGTCAAAGCTAAAGATAAAGAGAACAAAAGTGGAATTACCATAAGGAAAACTGGAAAAGGAGTTCTTGGGAATTTTTTTTGAAACCAAGCATGACGATGAGAGTTCGTAGTTAGTAAGTGATTGTGATCCCAGGCCAGGCCCAGCTCTCACTCATGGCTCCTGGTGAGGGACTCAGCTGTGTCCCTGCCCTGAACCTTATGCACTATCTTGAGTGACTCTGCCAGCATTTTCAGGAAAACTCACTGGAAGCATTCATTCAGAAATTTTTAAGAATCAACCACAAAGGTATGTTTTATGTAAAATTATGCCTTGTTACTCAAGAATGGCAAATCTCTCTACACATGCATAATGGCAAGTGTTTAGATAAGTGTAAAAATAATTTTTAAGAGTCCCAGCTTTATGATAAATTTTTCCACCTTCATTTCTAAGATGGTAATAGTAAAAAGTTTTTGTTTTCTTTTCTTGTGGTGGCAAACTGTAAATTTACATTGGAAATTTATGAGAGTTTCTGAAAGCTATAGATGAGCATTTATAACTTCATATGAAATTTTTTAAAAGCTCAACATTTGAATATTTTTGCATTAATAGTGAAGAGGCCTATTTACTGAGATCTAAGGATGGATTATGAGTGTTGCTCTAATGCCCTTTGAAAAATGAAGAACGTGTAATGATTTAAACCAAATTTGAAAAACACGAAGCCACAATCTATCTGTTACTTGCTTCCTGGTCAATATTATTTACAATGTATAATTAAAGAGGTGTTAAGTTTCTTTAAACATGTGCAAAAGAAGCATAAGATTCATGAAGTCTGAAGGTGTGAGTGACTTATTTAAAACTCTTCCTACTCAAACAGGCCAGTAAGGAGTCTTATTCTTGTGATGGTATAAAACACACATCTTTAACCTAAATATCCTAATGTTCCCTCTATACTTAAAGTATTAAGTGAGGCAGTCTCATTTAATGTAACTGTTTCTTTTCTGGCAAACAGAGCTTTATTTAGTGACTGGGATAACTCATTACCCAAATCCCAGAAATACAGTTTTCCATGAGAGTCAGCACTTTTGGTTTCTGACAGTGAACTCTAAATGGTGACAAGTTTCTCCTGTGCTTAACGGTAGTGAGTAGAAAATATCATTGTGAGGTCAATGTGATTTTACTTTCCTTATGGAAACAACAGAAAAGGTAAAACATTTCAAAAGAGATATTTCATTCTCCTACCAGCACTTAGTTCCCAAGTTTGAGAATTAGAACCACTTGCTACCACTTACCATTACAAATTTCAATCAAGGAAACAAGAACTGTGAGAAGAGTGAAAATATATGTATCTGACAGTTCTTGACTGCATTATCACAGAGGGTCAACTTGATTAATGTCTTTTGTGCCATGTGAAAATGAAAGCACACCAAAAACCCTGAAATCTCAGCCCCAAGAGTGTCTCACATGCAGACAAATCTGGCCGTAATGACATGTTCTGCACTCCAGGCTAAATCAGGGGGAGGTGGTTGGGTATTTGCCCACTGGTTTAGATGGATACCAGATACTGACCCTGTTGTTTATATGGATATGCAACGTCCACTTCAGTTTTTATTAAATATGCAATCATTCACAGTAAAATTGTAAACCCAAGAATGTGTAAAAATAATAAAAAGATCTTTGAGCAGCAATGATAGATGACATTAAAGCTCATGTTTGAGAGAATCTGATGTGTGTCCCTAGGAGTTTGGGGACATCATGGAGAACTGTGAAGGCAGGTGGTCAGCCTGCCCCATGAGGAGATCCCAGCATTGCGATAATGAGAGTGTATTACGGCAGGCCTGGAGCCAAGGAGGGGTGGTAGAGAAAGGTGATACTGACCCCCGTGGACCACGTGGGGAACAGTACCTCCACAGGGGCTCTGGAAGAGTCCAGCATTCTTTCCCCAAAGTAGAAAAGTATTGATTTTCCTGCAACACTGGACTTTGGTAGCAGCTTAAAGATGCCCAATAGCAGCACCATAAGAGGACTTGTAGCTCTGTTTGTCTCAGCCACTTTCCTAGGCTGCAGCACAGAGGTGCCAGAGCCCAGAAGAGGGAGGAGAGAGAGAGCAGAGAAGCGAGTTATGGTTATTCAGGCCGGGAATCGCTGGACAAGAGGAAGCAAAGAGCGTTACATTGGCTTAGACTGAAATTTTAAACTGGGTAAAATTAGCTGGGACTTTTTAACAACTGATGAAGAAAAATCATGGCATCTGATTCAGATGGCATGAAAAGACATGGAAGGGGGATTTTACAGAGTGGGTTTGAAAACAGTGGTTAGAGAGAGAAAAAAATCACATTTCTATTCTATTAAGTAAACAATTTAATCTCATATTCAACACCCTTTTCTTTCCCTGAGTTGATATGTTGAATGAACGAATGCAAGAATGAATGAATTTGAACCTTATCACTAACTGCAGAGTTAAATGCATGTTTTTCTACATTTAAAACAAAATCAAGACTCAGTGAGCAGATGGTGGAAGCTTTTATTTTCCAGGAGACAAAGAGCCTGCTCGTGCCCTTTAACTCACAGCAGTGGGAGGCTGTAGTCTCCCCCATGGGTAAAGTCAGCCTGAGTAAATCACACATTGTCAGAGAGGCCAATCCACAGCTTTTGCACTTTTAATTTTACTTAAATTATCAAAAATCCTGTTATTCAGTGAGCTATTTGATATTTGGGAAAAATAATACCTTTATAGTGGTGTTTTTACTTTTATTAAAGTGAATCAAAAACAAACTCACAGTCTGAAAAGAGCAAACCACCTTGTCAAAATGGAAACTGGGATAGCCAAGAATGAAATTTTTAAATTGCAATACTTGGTATTAGCACTGACAGAGCCTAAGTTCCCAAAGGATTTAAATTTGGTGATGTGAACTAAAATATGCCCACTCTTTCTATGATACACCTTTTAAAAATGTTATTCCAAGAAAAGCAACCCAAACTAGGCATGCTGTTTGTTATTTCATGGCATAGAATATTTGCTGTTATCAGAGTCTCATTGTTTGAAAGAGACTTTTTTTTTCTAATGTGAATATGAAATCCCTCCTTTGGGGTCAGAGGCATGCATAAAGATATATCATTTGCCTTTTAATGGAGTTTTCTAGTGACTCTACAGTTTTAAATTGTTCTATATGCATCCTTCCTGAATGTTCTTGCCATGTCCTCTACAAATATGGATGGAAATAATTATAGTGAGGATGGCTTCATCTGATGATGTCACTCCAGAGAAAACCCTCACCACAGGGAGCATTTCCAGCAAAGTATGGCAGAAACTGCAGGGTAATCAAAGTGCAAATTCCAATTTATTTAAGCAATATTGTTTTTGCTCCTCCATTTCACAAAGCTGTCCTTTCTCATTAAATTTTTGAAAGAGAAGGAATGAATTTTACTAGCAGAAATCTGAATGCTAGTTGACCTTTTTGAAAACTCTGCATGGAATGCTGGCATCGCTGTCTTTTCACACACGTGGTGACAAAAGGAAGAGATTGAGGCTTATAAGGAGTAAGATGAATATATACAAGACTCGATGCCATCCAGCTAGGCTTTAATTTGAAGGGAAGTCTGTGTATATTGAGGGGAGTGTATTTGTTGATGGCCCCATGAAGGACTTGAACAAGATATGTGTCTGTGGATTTCTGGACATCCCAGGGGCTGGCTTTGATTTGATCAGGCTGTACACAGGTGCATACTCCATAGCAAGTGTCTTTTGCTTTCTGGCAACAAACAAACAAATGAGTATAAACAGAGTTGATAACATCTGTATATTGGTGACAATTTGACAGAGTTGAGTGCCTTTGGTTATTTAATAGTTTATTCTTTTACCAGGTATTTATGAAGCATCGCTGACGTATCAATTGGCAAAGTACTAGGTGGAGGGATTACAACATCAAATAAGACTCAGTTCCTGCCCTTAACATGCTCGTAATTAGAAGAGATCTTCTTATTAGTGGGAAGAAAATTATAACACAGCATGGCCAATTCTATGGTGGAAGGAGGCCCAGGGTGCTGTAGTAGGACCCAAAGGGACCCTAATCCAGATTGGTCTGAGAAGGATGCTTCCCAGAAACAGTAATGTGTGATGTCTCATTTGAGTCTTTAATGAGCAATCTGTCAGGAAGGCGTAAGGTGAAAGGATTTCAAAGCAAAGGGATTAATGTTTTCAAAGCACCAAATGTAAGAAAAAGCAAGGGTAGTGGGAATAAAGATACTTCCTTTTTGCTAGAGAGGACAATTTTTTGAGAATGAGGAAAGCATCAAATGGAAAAAAGGAAACGGGAGTTTGTCCATAAAGAGTCTTGTCTTCTGTATTGCGTTAAAAATATATGGATTTTATTGTAAAGGCTGGGGTAGTTATTGACATAATTGCTCTTAGTCTCTGGCTTGAGGGGCCCTTGCTTTGGGATCCCTGCTTCAGAAAGCCTGCATTTCACAGTCACAAAAAGAGAAAAAGTTATTAAGGAATAAAAGACCACCTCTGTACTCAGGTTTTAGTGCTCATTGCCAGCTCAGTTCAACACATAATCTAAAACACCAGCTTTTGTGACTTAACATTCAATCCCTGGGCAAACACTTCTCCACATCTCTGGCACCATGTCTAGAGGCAATGAGGTCCACATGCCGTGAAGGTCTGTGGATGTGCCACTGCCAACACTGGAAACGGACACTCCTGCAAAAATGGGAAGAAATTGAGAGAGGAAAAATGGAAGGAATTTTCTTTTTTTAAAAATTTATACTAATTGATCAAAAATCTCAGATAACATGCAGCAGTACATTCTTGCATAACAAAGGACAATTTCCAAATAGGACCCAAAGGGCATCCATTTATTTGCTTCTCTTTATGCTCTAGTTTGTAGACAAAAAAGTTCACAGGAATTAGGGTGAGGTTCCAGAATTTGCACATAAAGGTTAAGAAATATTTTACACTGTTAAATCTTTATATCACTCAAATTCTCTCTCCGTCTATATGTAAACACACACACACCTATACACATATACACAATATATACATAAAAACACATAAACATGATAAGTTTAAGTTGAATGATAAAATTTAAATGACTTTATATAAAATATTAAATTCTTAAAAATTACAAAAATTTCACCTTTACTTAAAATATTTTATCTAATATTTTGATTTTTTTATTATAACTTGTCTCTGTCTTTTAATTTTATAGGTGATATTGGATATTTTGGTAGAAGAGAGTTTTTGAAAATATGAAAAATAACTTTTATTTTTCATTGTTACATTTAACTTACATCTTTACTGAAAATATATTCCACTTTTGTATACTTTAAATATTTTTAATCCTTTACATCATTATTGCCTCTAGAACACAGTTATATAACAATCTTGATTAACATGACAAAACTAATAATTTTGTTGCAATGAATATTATAGAATATGTAATAATTTATACATTTTTTGTCTTATTTTTCATTCTAACATCACCAGACTCTAAAAAGAATACTCAAGAATGCACAATATGATACAATTTAGTTGTTTTTCCTATGTCCCCAACTTCATTCATATAACAACCATAGCTTTATATGTTGAGATTTTGTTAGTGTGAAGGCATATTTTTCACAGAGAGAGGACATACTCTGTTATTGGTTTGTTAAATTGATTTATAATTTTTACATACTTATCTATATGCATGTGGGTGTCCATTTGTACCCTTGCTCCAGGCCTGGCAAAATGTTAAGGGTGGGTCTGGTTCCTGAAATATCTCAAGCAAGGGAAGAGCATGATCGATACTGCATTTGAGGACGATTACTTCAGTGCAGACAGTAACACCAATCAGGAGGCTAGTCTCCCTCTTCTTGAGTAGTGTTTTCCACCTGTAGGCTGAACTTCTGAATCAACCCCCATTCACTTCTTCCCATATTACATCCTCGGAGAAGTTTTGAGCCCCCCAACTACATGTTTCTTGGCCAGCGAGTTCCTGCCATAGGGCTATCCATTTTCAGACCGGGCATTTTTGACAGCTCAGCCACAGGTCTGGATGAATTGAAGATCTTCTGCTCTTAACTAAAAGGAAAATTGAGAATCCACAAGAGTCTGTCTTGAGTTTCGAAACCCAAGATTCATGCAATATCTAACACCAACCATTAACCACAGGGACTGTTCAGGCAAAATAACAATGTATTGAGCCCATAACAAACCCATTGGTGGGAAAGCCCTCCAGATTTGAGCAGCAAAATAAATGAGACTCTCATTTCGAGTACTTGAAACTTCCAGCCTGACCACTAACCTAGTGGCTCTGCAAGGTTTCCCTAGATCTTCTTAGGCTGCAGTTTTCCACTCTGATCTACCACAGGCTCCTCAGGAGTCAGACATCTGATGTCTTCTGTGAGAAATATAGAACTGCCAGGTAGGTCTGAGATGCTATTTTAAATATTCTTCATAGGTTCACTTTATGGGCAGAAGGGTATTAGAACAGAAACCATGGTGGTTGTATTTTATTCCAAAGTACTTCTTATTCTGGTTTTGACCTAAAATTGACGGGGAAGTCTTCTGCATACTGTCAAGCTGAAATAAGTTGTAGAATTTGTAGAATGCATCCTAAAAAAGAGCCAGGAATTCTAATTAAAGTTTTTCTTGGACTGACACACTTAGAAAGCTTTCTTCCCTATTTTTATCTTGAAGAAAAATAGAGAAGTTAAATCTGATGATGATGCCTTGGTGACATCAAGTTTCTAAATGGGAAGCAAATTTTGTTTAGAAAGTACACTCTGTATAATCTTAGAATGCTTTTATGTTTTATCATATTTGAGAGGAGAATGTATCTTGATGGGAATAATGAAGGTTAATGTGTACTAAATTATTAACCAGGAGATGAAATTGAGTAGTTCTGATAAATTCAAGTTTATATGTATAAATGTATAATTTATGTATATATGCATAAATTTACATATATGATAATATGAGACAGAGTAGTATTTTAATAAACAATGTAATTTCTGTTTTCAATTTGCACAGAATTTATGAATTTATCATCACATCAGTAGTAATTCTGAAATGGATTTATATAATTAAAACTAGATTTAAAATAACTTTTAAATCTATTATTGTGATTACTCTTATTAGCAGTTTTATTTTTCCCTAATGCATTTTATCCTATTTTACTCACCACATCTCTCCATTTCCCACTGGGAAGTGGCAGCATGGCCAAGTGCAAAGACAGCTTTATACGAGATTAGCATCTTCACCAGCAGTGTCAGGGGCATGTAGATGATGAAAATGTAATCACACACTCACTATGAATTTCCTGGAACAAAATTATACTTAAAAGGCAACAAAAAGTGAACTTGGTTAAAATGACTGATGGACAGTTGCCCCTTGCTAAATTTCATTCAAAATAGCACAGGTTGTATCTCACCAAACAGTCAATTGCTGTTCTGGTTTTGGTCTGGGCTCTGCTACGTACCACATGTGGGAATTTAGTCATGTTAACTGTTCCCTTCCTCAGTGTACTCATCTATCTGTAAAATGGGAAGAATACCAGTACTTGTTAGGATGTAATAGAAGTGAAATAATATTTATATGTTGTAAGGATTAGATGACATCATATGAGTGAAGCACTTAGCATAAAGCATGACACGTAGTGAGAACTCACAGTCTATGTTATTGCAGTATCTGAAAACTGTGTTTTACTAATACTTGTACTGCTGTGTTTTTCTTGTTACTTATCTACAATAATTGACCACATTGAATATTTGTTTTGAGTCATCATGTGGATGAAATGGCAAGACAACCCTGTTATCCCTCTTTATCATAATTGTCCATAATCACCTTTAGTGAACTTCAATTATAAACTCAGGGGCAAGAATATTCTTTATGAGAGCAAAGATGAAGAGAGTGGAAGATACACAGAATTGCACCCGATTCAGACATTCCCTTGCACGCCCCAGGATGAAATGAAATTTACTGGTGTCAAGAAACAGGTCTTTTGTTCTGGCCACTTGGATTGTGTCTGGCCGAGATAGAAGAAAATGGTTCTTGTTTCACTAATGGAGCTTTTAAAGCATCGCTCCCAATCTTTCTGTGGGTAAGTTTAGACTCAGTAGAGAGCTCAGCCTGATGTACAACAAATCTGGCGTTGGCCAACATCATGTGTGGACAGGGCTGCTCTCTGAGATGCCTGCAGGCATTAAAGATGTGTAGCCCTGATGGAGGGCCTAGCCCAGTAAGCACATGTAGGCACAAGCCACAGAATGGAAAACTCACAGCTTAGCACTTTGGAATATTTATTTTGTCTACTTCTAAAATATTTAGTCTGAAACCTTTAAACTGATACTTTATTGGTGTACACACTTGTCCAAATTTACAGCAGCTGACATTGCGTGGAGCTTTAGGGATGTAGGTTCATGGCTAGCTGATTGTTTAGAAAGCTCGTACGTGAAAAGCCAGATCTTTCTGCGACTGCAGATAAAAAGCAGGTCAAGCCAAGTGTATGGAAAATGAGATAATGGGAGATTCAGGGAATATTCCCATGGGGGCCAGTTTCTCTGATGTCCAACTGAACTACATATTAATGAAGGATGGAAGCCTCTCCTGACTGATAAGCAGGCTGTCTCCTGGCAATTATCACAACGCCTGTTGCAAAATAGGTACATTATTTGGACTTTATCCATTCCTTAACTTGCTCTCTGTGAGGAAGCACAGCCTCAAATAATTGCAGGTCTATTAGCACATCAATTACCTAAAGACCTTGATTTTAGCAAGGAGTGGATTTTAATCAATCGCTGCAAATGTTATCGAGAGATTAGTTGTCCCAGAGAATAAAATTAACTACAATTAGACTGTAATAACTTATGAGTGCTATTAGTACATATTTTCTAGTTCCTACACAATTAATGCGTTTTACTGCTCTCGTGTACACAAAAAAATACATTTAGACTTTTGCATAACAACCAGAATTAATGTTGCCTTTTAATTTCCTTCCTTGTAAGGAACCAAAAGGACACATCTAAACTAATAAATAAATAACTCACACTTTGATACATCAGAGTTTTTACTAAATAAGACAATTTGAGATAATGAATAGAAACTAAAGAGGTTATTAAAGCAGGATCTCATTTCAGTCTTGAAATTCAGTCCTATGTTTTTAAAGCATTGGTGGGGACAGGGGAGGAAAGGATGAGGACTGATAGAGAAAATGCAGAGAGGTTCAGTGATGGTCAATAGAGGTAACAGGTGACAGCATGACAGATCTGGGGACACGTGAACATTCAGTCAGGCATCACCCAGAAATACTTGGGGAGGGAACTTATTAAAATATCTCACTTTCTGTATCCAAACTGAATAGGAGACTATTATGGTACCTATAATAATTACTCCTAAGTACTTGCATACACTGTGCAATACTGTGCACATGTTAGTTTGTTTGAGCTTTGTATCTAGGGCCATTCAGTTTCTGTAATCAAGAATCCACACTCCCAACACAAAGAAATGACAAATGTTTAAGATGATGGATATGCTAATTACCCTGATCAGATCACTGTAATTGTATGTATTGAAACATTACTATGTACTCCTTGAATATGTACAATTATTATTATTCAATTAAAAAAATAAAATTAAAAAGGAAGAATCCACACCCCAAAGATGGTGCCTAGCATTATATGAGGAAGACTAATTCCAAAGGTGGCTACTAAGAGATCTTTATCCATATCTTAATGAACATCTGAGGATTTTCTGATTAGCATAATGAATGTCAGACACGGATTTGCTCAGTAAAATTAGTGGCTTGTTATTTAGCATGATCAGTGGTAGAACTGTACTCTGATTGATTAGATAAAATGAAAATTGTCCCAGAGATGTGACTTGGCAAAAATATTTTATTGATATTTCAGGCATTTGCATGGACAGAATGCTGCAATTAAGAAAGGACCAAGGCCAGTGTTCTTAAGGATGGCCCCTCATACTTGACCCCTTAAGGGCTCTGTGTCTTGTTCTTGATTGCATAATGCTAACTATAAAAGTCTCAGTTCCTCACCTCCAGAATGTTTTAACATCTACCTCAAGTGAAACTTTCATGTAGGGTGGCGATTAAGGCACCTGCAAAAGGCAGAAGGTGAGATTTTGTGTAATTATTT
Organism: Daubentonia madagascariensis; assembly: GCA_023783475.1. NCBI lineage: Eukaryota > Metazoa > Chordata > Mammalia > Primates > Daubentoniidae > Daubentonia > Daubentonia madagascariensis. The sequence continues at coordinate 20,102,808 of JAKFHU010001672.1, forward strand.
TGGGCTTGATTGCACATAAATGTTTATTTAACGTATTCAATATATGTAGCAGGATTTACTTTCTTTTGCTATAACAAGGTTAGTAGGAGTAGCTAACTTCTACTCACCTCAAAACTATCCAGTGGTTAACTTTCTCCACCAAAAATAATTTGGGTTGTTCTTGTCCAAATTGGCTTAAGCCATTTTGCAGCAGGGCATCAGATTATTCCTATTTTGGAATTAAATGGAAGTACTATCTTTGAAGATTACAAAGTTGGGAGACATGTAATTTATACTTCATTTATTATCTTCCTAGTGTTGTAGGAAGACTCTATCACCTTGAGTCTAAAATGGATGGCCATATGTAGGAGACTGAAACTGGACCCACACCTCTCACCTCTCACAAAAATCAACTCACAATGGATAACAGATCTAAACCTAAGACATGAAACCATAAGAATTCTCGAAGAAAACGTTGGAAAAACTCTTATGGACATTGGCCTAGGCAAAGAATTTATGAAGAAGACCCCCAAAGCAATCACAGCAGCAACAAAAATAAATACATGGGACCTGATCAAATTGAAAAGCTTCTGCACAGCCAAGGAAACTATCACTAGAGTGAACAGACAACCTACAGAATGGGAGAAAATATTTGCATGCTACACCTCTGATAAAGGGCTGATAACCAGAATCTATACAGAACTTAGGAAAATTAACAAGAAAAAATCAAACAACCCTATTAAAAAATGGGCAAAGGACATGAACAAAAACTTTTCCAAAGAAGACAGAATGATGGCCAGCAAACATATAAAAAAGTGCTCAACTTCTCTAATCATCAGGGAAATGCAAATCAAAACCACAATGAGATATCACTTAACTCCGGTGAGATTGGCTCATATCAAAAAATCCCCAAATAACAAATGTTGGCGGGGATGTGGACAGATAGGAACACTCATACACTGCTGGTGGGACTGCAAATTAGTACCACCTCTATGGAAAAGAATATGGAGATACCTCAAAGAATTAAAAGTAGAATTACCATTTGACCCAGCAATCCCACTACTGGGTATTTATCCAAAAGGAAAAAAGACATTTTATAATAAAGACATCTGCTCTCGAATGTTCATAGCAGCACAATTCACAATTGCAAAGTTGTGGAAACAACCCAGGTGCCCATCAATACACGAGTGGATCAATAAAATGTGGTATATGTATACCATGGAGTATTACTCAGCAATAAGGAACAATAGTGAATTAACACATCTGGTATTATCCTGGTTGGAGCTAGAACCCATTCTTCGAAGCGAAGTGTCACAGGATTGGAAAAATAAGCACCACTGGTACTCACCATCAAACTGGTACTAACTGATGAACACTTACATCACACAGGGCAATAACATTCATCTGAGGGCGGGCGGGCGGAAGGGGGGTGGAAGGGATGGGAAAAACTCTCACTGAATGGATGTGGGGAGCACAGTTTGGGAGATGACCACGATTGTGGCTCTGACACAGGCAGAACAGGTGAAATGTGTATGGCCAAAGTGTTGTACCCCCATGATATTCTGAAATTAAAAAAATAAATTAAAAAAAAAAAAAGATAAAATAGGGACTCAACCCAAATTTAAAGGGTACATGACACTGACTGGGGAAAAATTACATTATTAATTAAGAAAATTTAGTATTTACTTCATTTTGAATGTATAAAAACTACATATTACCAGTACCTGTGATTTTGTTACCAATAGGAATCACAGAGATTTTTCATGTCATTTTACAGTTGTTGCAGATACCTCTAAATATCATTTAGGATTGTCCCCACTTAAAAATTATAGTAATTATTAGACAATCTGCTAGATTTTTTATTTACTGTATCGGTAAAGAATTACGTAAGTTACTAACTTGTTTTCTAATATTTTGAAACTTTATTTCAGTATAATAGGTTTTCTTCTTAATTCTATGCTTTTTATCTTATGCATTTAAAAATGTTACGTGGGGAAGGGGATCAATAGGAATCACCAGACTGACAAAGGGTTTTGTGGCACAGAAAAGGTTAAGCGCTCCTATCCTAGAAGGTTGCTTCACTGTCAGTCCCATTGCCAAAATTAAACCCTCGCTGCCTGAACTATTTCCTTGTTTATGTGATGTCACAAAAGCAAGTGAATGATGCTCACCCATGCATGTGTGTGTGCGTGCGTGTGTATGTGTGTGCGTATGTGTAGGAGGGGGGTGGATTGAGCTGTCAGAAATGAAAGAATGAGGGCAGCCAGCGTGGCAGATCCCGGCGAGAAAGAGAATAGAGTAAAAGTAGAGTTGTCATATATTTTCTTAAAAATCTCTTTTCCAGTCTGTAGGATGGAGGAAGAAAATTTCATGGGGAACCATTTACTAAGTATCTTAACCTGTACTTTCTCCTGCCTCTACATCTCCTCTTGTGGGCAAAGAGGCTCGTAGACTGAAATAGGCATTTGGGATGAGGGGTGCAAGTGTAGTGTCCATAGCTATGATACTGGGCCACAAACTTTGAGGCTCTGGGCCAGCCATCTCAATGTTTTGTGTTAAATTTTAGTGGGGAAAAAAAAAAAATCTCTGACAGCACTTTCCTTTGGCTCAGATTCCTTGCCTCCAAATGTGTGTTGCCCAAATTAGGAAGGGGGTTCCCGATCCTTGACTGCCCTAGAATAGATGGGTATATGCGTGGCAGGTCTTCACGGAGAATCCTTGCTCTGCTTATTGGTGAAACCTGGAGATAAATGACTAATGGGTGCCAGTAAAGTCATGTGTAAGTGTCTTGGAGGTCTTGTTTGGCTGCTCAGGTCTTATTAGTATCTGCCACTGGGAACCTTAGGCGTGGAAAGCAAAAAATATGAGCACTGACTAGTCTGGTTTGATTCTGACTATGCCCGTTATTAGTTAGTGACCTCATACATGTCACTTCCTCTTCTAAAGATTCAATTTCCATGTCTACAAAATGGCAATAATAATAATAATATCTCCCTTTTGAGTTGCTGTGAGGTTTAAATCATATCCAAATGATATCTAGCATAATGTAAGTACTTATGAAATATGAATTACTCCACATCCATCCTCCTGGACTCAAATAGCTCAGGATGCTCTATGGAGGACAACAGACAAATGTACTATTACTAGGAAATTCCTACTAGGACAAATTTGTTCTCTGAAAAAGCCTATTGAAAGAAATTTTCTTTTATTTTTCATGTTTCTTTTCCTAAAAGTATGGGGAAGAGCTACAACTTGTTTTTATTGGTATTTTAGTGAATAAAGACCAAGTACTGGGGAGCACAGTAAAATTAAGCAGCAGAAACACAATGCATGAGAGTAGCTGCCTCATTTTCCCCATAAGGACATATTCTCTCCTTTATTCAATCATTCAACAATCACTTCTTCATTTTAGACTCCCATATCAAAAACAATTGGGAAAAACAGGGCAGACAAAGTAAAACATTTATGAATAGAAACTGTGGTCTCTCTCCTCAAGTAGCTTACATTGTGCTTGGAGAAGAAACAAAACATTATCAAATATGAGAGTTATTGAAGAACTAAAATATCCTGGAAAACTCTTGGATAGAAGAACAGAAAAGTCCTTCTACCTCTTTCTGCACCTCATTCATTGGTATACCCTCCACCATTGTTCCCCCAAACTAACAGTCCCTCTTTATTTCTCTCTTTCCTTCATTCCTGCACATTTAGTCCATCAGCAAGTCCACTCTTCTTCACTCTCAGGAAATAAACCAAATATGATAGTTTCTAGATCAAGCTGCCATCATCTCTAGCCTGGATGACTGAAATAGGCTCCTAAAGTACCTTCCTGCTTTCGCTCTCCCAAAATCAATTCTCCACACAACAGCCAGAGTGATGTTTTCAAAAATAAAAATTAGCTCACGTCACTCCCCTGCTGCACACCGTCTAATGATTCCCCCTCTTACTTAGACTCAAACCCAAATGCACTAACCTGACTCTCAGGGCCCAGCAGCAGGTCCTGTGTGCACTCTCCCTCCCCCGTCATCCCCCAGGCTCTCTCGCTTCTCAGAGACCTCACATTAGCCCTTCCCTTTCCCTCTTACTTCTCTCCCCCTGATAATCATAATTCATGTTGATGGAGTTTTTTTTTTTTAAATGTTATTCAGTTCTCCAAGAGACCTTTCATGGCTATTGGATCACTTGGCATCATTTCAACTTATTTTAATTCTCTGATTTGCTATTATCATTATTTAATTTTTTGCTTGTTTGTTTATTTAATAGTTAACATTTATATCATGCTTCCTGTGTTCCAAGCATCATCTAAATCCTTTACACATTTTAGTCACATACCCTTCTTGGTGACCTCTTGTACTCCTAGGGTTTCAATAAACATCTGCACATATGGTCCACATAGGTGGGGACTGTGTCTCCTCTTATTCACTGTTGTATCCCTAGATATAGAACATGGTGTGGCACAAAGGAAGTGCTCAGTAAATATTTGTTGAATGAGTGGTGATTTCATGATCTATATCTACAATTCATAACTTTCTCTTGTATTTTATAGCCATTAATTGCTACTGGATGGTAATACAGGGATCACAAAATTGTGTTCAAAGTGGAATTTCTCACTTTCCCCCAAAATATTTTTTTCTGTGCTCTGTACATGAGCAAAAGTTAACAGTATGTACATCATTGCCTGAGCCAGTAACATTAACATAATGTGATCCTGAGCAAATCTCTCTTCTGCCTAAAACACTTTAATGGCTTCCATTTGTTATTGGGACGCTACAGTCTGAACTCTTTAACAGGCCCTTTAAAAGTCCTGTCAGAGCTAGAACTTACTTCTCTGGTTTTATTTCTGTAAACTATGTCTATACCCCTGCATCGCTCCTCATTGTACACTATCATGCTTTCATGTAAATGCCTGCTCACATGCCAGGCGTCGTGCATTCTGCTCCCTCAGATTGTAACACTCTTTTCCTGCCTGGCCCCCATCAGCACCTGCCCGTCTCCTGCCCTGACAGCCACCCACACAAGCCTCTCCTCCTCGATAACTTCCCATCCCTTTTCAAGATTCATTTCCTCTGGGAAACGAGCTATCTCTCTTGGCTTCCCTGCCATTCTAAAACATGGTTCTAATTCAGGATGCCTGGAGCAGAGTCCTGAGAATATGTATTTTTAAAAAGTCCTCCAGGTGATATAGATGTGGCATGCTCATGAATCATCATTTTAAAAATACTAAAACATTGTATTGTATTAATAGTTGTCATTCAGTTGTCTGTATTCTCCACTAAACTGTGAGCTCTTTGAGGCAGGGAACATATCTATCTTGTTCATTTTCTAAGAACCACTAACTCTAGCAATAAGGGACACTCGATAAATTTTTGTCAAATCAATGTGCAACATTTTTGACTTTTCTTTGATTGGCCAGGGGTTCTGTCCTATAACTTTAAGGTTAGTGGGTAGGAGTCTCTGGGTAAATGAAATGTAGCTAAGCCATTTTAGTAAGTCCTGTCTCACACCAGCCTGTCATAATTTTATTCAAATTTCTCCCATAGCATTGAAATCATTCCTAGGATTGTTCAGAAGACATATATTAGAGTTCAAATCCTGAATGTTAATGGTTTCAGAATTTTTTATAAAGAAATGAAAAAAAATTTGCTAAAAGTCAATGCCAATATTAGCTTCCTTGACATATCATTATTCCTTATCCTTGACCAATATTTACTGAGAGCTTATTTTGAGAATAACATTGTAGAATATGTGTTAAGAATAAATTGTTAAGTATAAATGTCATTACAAAAGTCCAGGTAAATGTCAAAGTAAATGTAAGTAATGTTGAATTAGATGGAACTTTACACACACACATACACAGACACATACACACACACACACATACACACACACTTTAAGTTGGGGATAATATTGTTGCCTGTGAATATTAACTAATACTTTTCAAGTGTTATACTGAAAGTAACTTGAGTGTTTATTAATTGAAATATAAATGAAATGTTTTCCCCCTTAAGGACAATTTTTTCCTCGTAAGCCCCTTGTATTCTCGAAAGTTTCCACTAATCGTGGTGCAGCTTTTTTTTGTCATTTTTTGTCGTTGCCCCCATACAAATAATAAAACTATGTCTTAAACTATGTTTGAAAAATCAATCGTAGTCTTTATGTTTTTAAAATGACGTAATTAAATATGATTACCTTAGGATATTTATATTACCCAGAAAGCTAGGTAAGATAAAAAGAATAGCTCAATTTACACGACTTTCTACTTTGGTATTGTTAGAATGAAATCTATATATTGGTAACTCTGTCTTCAAATTATATAGGATGGTCAGTTTCCTAAATAAAACTACATTTGTATCAGACAATGTAGTGCATAATCATTGTGCCACATTTTGGTAATTTATTAAAGTGTAAAAAACAAGCCGTAATGCCATATGTGGCAATAATCATCCCATTTAATATCTGGTGTTTACACTCTTACAGGAATGGAAAATAGGCTTCTCCTCAAGTCTATTCTATCAAATGATGGAAACTGCTTAGAATTCTGTTTTGGGAAAGGCAGAAGCCGTTTGTCAGCTCACATGGAAATATAGTAGTGACTGATTAGGAAAGGTTAACATGGGCACGGGATGCGGAAGTGTGCAAAACATACCACACATTTGCTATTCTTGATTTTGAATATAATACCCATGTGGACAAGCATGAGTAGAATTTATTTTTTAGTATGGATAAGGCTAATTCTTGAGAAAATTGTGTAGTGAGGGTGTACAAAAAGCTTTCAACCCTTTCTGCTCATTTGTGTGCAACCTAGAATATCATCTCTTACATGTGGAGAGTTAGGCACATTTTACTAAATTTATAACATTAAAAATTGTGTATTTTGTTCAGTATGCCCTGTGCCATGGGCATGGTGCTTTCTCTTAAGTACATTCTCTCTTGAAAAATGTATATATTTCCAGCTACAGGCTACGAAGCCTATGGGGTTTGCCTCTTAATTATCACCTTTTAAAATGTGCTTACCATTCTTTGCTTACTATTTTGCTCAGAAAAGAGCAAAAGTGAAGGGTGGATTGGAGGAAGAGAAAAAAGAAAGAAGAAAGGAAAAAGAGGGAAGGAGGGAACCGAAGGAATGGAGGAAGGACATGACACAGCCGGCAGGGGCGGGGCCACATGTGGCCTTCCAGGTTCTTAAGTGCGGCCTTTTGACTAAATCCAAATTTTACAGAACAAATCCTTTTATTCAAAGGGGTGCAGCAGACAAAGATGAAGCTTTTCTTGCCTCCTTTGGTGCTTATGAAAGAACATTGTTGAAATCAGGAGGCCGCAGGGTCCGCAGCCCTGGTTCTCTGGGATGCTGACGGCACGCTCCGCCCTCCGGAAATCAACACGGTCATTTGCAGTTAAGCCGAGGAAAAGCTGACGGGTAACAGGGGTCCCCACCTCCATCCACTCCCAAGATCAGAGCTGTGGGAGCAGCAGAGGAAGCAGTCTGCAGCCGGGCAGATGATGTCACGGCGCTGAGCGGTGAGATGGGAGAAGGAAGAGGCGACAGGCTCGAGTACTTCCCCTGTTGTGGGTGCGGCCCGGGCGAGCTGGGTTTAAATTAGCAGGCCCAGACGCAAGTCAGACACCAGAGGGAGGAAGTGGCAGGAAGAGCTGTGGGAACCTGAGCTGCAGGAGATTCTCGGTGTCCTGTAATCACAGAGCAAAGGAAGGGAGATGCGGGTCAGTGGCTTGCTCACTAATGTGTCTGGGGAGAGCTGAGACTCCTTCAGCTGGATGAACCATTTGTTAATGGCAAAAGTAGAAAAAAAAAAAAGGTGGAAAAGCACGTGTGCTAGATTTTTGCATATTGGCCAATATGCCAGAGGTGAAATTGTGTTCAAAACCTGTGGCTTCCTGGAGATACTAGGTGTACTCTAACATTTTGCTACTAAAAGGAAAGAATATTCATTTTCCCTGATATAGAAGCACCAGTGGCTTCAGCTTAAAGAGATAGTGCTTTGTAGTTAGGAAGGACAGTGGAGAGAAAAATCACTCTTCTAGCCTGTGGAGCATCAACCTCATACAAGTAGAGAATCTCAGACAGTTGAGAGGATTAAGCTGAGAAGCTGATACCTAAATAGAAGGGAAGTGGTTGGGATAGAGAAGGTTGCCCCCAGAGGGAATACTTTGAGGCAGCAATGATTAGAGTACTTGATAAATTTTTCTAAATTCCTGTCTATTCTGGCTCGCTTCTCATCTCTTTGGATAGCATATAATGAAAATAAAAAAATATGTACTAACCCCTTTAAATGACAGCAGCGTGGATGAAGTGGAAATATCTCGGGGTGAGGTTAGCTTTTGAATATTTGCTCTGATTCTTACTAACTCGAATTCATATAGTTGTTATAATGATTAAAGAGTACAGTATGTAAATTCTCTGGTACACAGAGGGCTTACAACAAATGTTAGCTATTATCTTCCTCTATTTACTTTAAAAGTTTAACCTTAGTTTATTGGCTGATACGTGCTAGGGCAAATTTTTACCAGTCGATGGTTTTGAGAGTTAAATAAAACTGCTGTTTTGCAAGAAATACTAATTCTAATAAAAAACCCTAGATGACTAATTTGCCCCCTTGACCTCCTATAGTAAAATAAAGTTAATGATAATAACATATTCCATGGAAATGTAATCTTCATATAATATTTTTGGAATCTAATTCTGTAAGTAAAGGCCAGTATAGCAAGGCAGGAAGGAGATGGCACACTCAAACAAGAAATCAATGTAGGGACTTTTCATAAAGGTATGGCAAGGTTAAGAGAACTGGAGAGACCCACAGCTGTAGGACAGCATGGCTGGGTAGGAGCTGTGGCCTTCTATGGAGAAAGCAGCCACTGCCAGCCAGCAGTTGAGCTGGGAGTGAACTTGGGACATGTATACCCTGGCCTTTCTCTGCTCCCGCCAGAGCCTCTCATTAGCTGAACATGATGAGAAGCCAGCTTGGTTCATCCAGAAAGTGAATCTGGAGGAGGAAACAAACATTATCCAGGACAGTTATTCATGTGTGTGTGTGCAAAAGAAGCTCATGCCATTATCTCTCACTTGAGTCTTTACTGGTCCCAGCAGAAGGTTAAATGCCATAACCTGATTATTTGGGTTTGGAAGATAAATAACTTAGGTAGTTGACTATATCAGGACAAAAGGTCAGAGCAGTGATTCATCATATAATTTTCGACTTCTTGTGCACTGATAGGAGAGCTGGCAAATGATTTAACTAGCCCAAAATTCAGTCTTGACTCTTTGGAGAGAACGAAGCATGACTCCAAACAGAGATCAGATGTGAGCGGGTTAAAATTTCCATCTGCTTCTTGAGAAGGGCTGAAATAAATTCCCCAGTGAACAGGCCATCTATTATTTACTTTACTTAATCCAGTACTCATGGCACTAGAAGTTATCACCACGGGGACTTTAGTTTGGCCTTTTGACTAATAACTTTCTTGGGAGGATTGGATTTGCTCTGAAAGGAGGACTGGACGTTCCACCAGATGAAAGCTTTCAGATGTTAATGAAATTGGATTCATCCCTGACCTATTTCCTGGTCCTTGGTGTTTCACCTGAGGGTGAACTCAAGAGAAAGCCAATTTGGAGATAATGTCCTAAGCATGCTTCTAAGATTTGTCTTACAGGAGAAGCTCAGCAGGTTATGATTTCATGTGCAACAAAGATAGTAAGTGGCAGTTCATATTTTCAAATGAATTGAGAGCAAATATGAAATCTGTAATTTGTGAGATGACAACTTAGTCAAGACTTTTCGTTTGCAGGGATCTGGATCAACAGAGAAAACAAATAATCTCTGAATTTGGGGAGGACTACAGGTGATAATCTCAACCAAACCTAGAAAACACACCCAAGAAGTCCCCTTTCTCCTTCAGCTAGAAATACGTGGAGCCGTGGAGGAGGCAAACCATAAATACTGCACAAATTCGGGCAACATAAGGAATTTTCTACATTATATGTTAGCAATGTTAAGTCATATATACTATTTCTTTGTATTTAAATTTCTCTTCAATCTTGAGATGAGCCTGTCCTTTACTTCAGATATTCCTTAGATGTCTATGAATGCACTGATGATGCTATCAACCACAAAATTCCAAGAAATTAACTGCCTGGGAAAAGTGGGAAAGGGCCCTGATATGGGTGTTTACCATAGAACATTTGGGAGGATGTTTCTATCCATTGGGAAGTAAGTACGTTGATGCTTGAAAAATATTTCACTTCAAAGTTTTCTCAAATGGAAGTATGCGTCTATATAATGTAGCAGAGTAGTGTTTTAGAAACATAGGCATTATCTTTATGTTGTGTTTAGTGCCCTGCAAATCTGTCCTCATTTCAGTTAAAATAAAACCCAAGCAACTCATCATGGTGTAGAAGTCCCCGTATGATCCGGTTTCTCTCTCGTTTGCTGCCGTGTTCCCTCTCACTATAGCCTGGCCACAATAAGCTTACGCCAACCTCGTTCTTGCCTCCAGGTCTTCATGCTTTCTGTCTTTCCTACTTGAATGGCTCTTGTCTTAGCTCTTCATTTGTCTCCCTTCATCTGATCATTCAGATGTGTGTGCAAATGTTACCTCTGCAGAGAGTATCCCTGAAAACCTTTTTGAAATTAGTGTCTCCTTCCAGTTAGCCTTTATTCCTAATCTTGATTTGTATTTTCTCAAGAGCACCCAATGTATAGTTAACTGAAATTTTCTTATTTGTTTATACAGGTACTTACTATCTGTCTTCCCTGCAGAAGGTAATTATCGTAAGGTCAACCATTTGTTTGGTGATGGCTTTACAGCACATAAATCAATAGCTGGGGGGAAATAAAGCCACACAGAAAAAAATGGTTTCTTAATAAATAACTCTTGAATGAATGAGTGCTTTTGCACCTCTGAATTGAAGCCCTGCATCCTGAGTCTTTTTCTGGTTTTATCTATAACCTCAAAACAAACGTGACTTAGATAAAGTTTTAATGTCTTTAAACTTTAGCTTATAACTTATAAAATAATGTCAATTATTGACTTTCTCTGAGAGTTACACTATCCGTAAGTAAGCCTGAAACTCTTACGTGCAAACTGCTTTACATGTCAAAATTATATCTGTAGCCATCTCAGAGCTGCCAGATGAACTGAACAAATGTTTGCATGTTTGAGTAGCAAACTTTAACTAGTGTCACTGAATATAACTGAATGCCCCCTGAATTGCCCTCTACACCTGGCATGATAAAGTTTCTGTGCATTGTGAAGTAAAAGGACATTTATTAACTAACATTTATTTTTCTTCTATTTGTGTAATATTGTTCTTCACATGGGTTTGCTTTCAAGGAGTAAATATGTCAATCAGATTGACATAAGTATGGCATATGAAATAGCTGTATTTCCTAATTTAAACTGATGAGTTGGAATTCTATTTTCCTATCTGACCCTCCTGTGTGTGGGTAATATGAATTGGTCCCTGAGAGATGAATTACTGTTTTTGGTATGGACAAAACTGGGGGCTATTTTTGACCGTGGAATTCTGGTACTACCTTGTGGAGGATCGGAGTAGGCAGCCAGCCAGCTCTTACAGTGAGCATCGCATCTAACTGTACCACTCAGATCAAGATCAGTCATTTGCCTCCAAAAGTAACCACAGATTAATTTTCATTGGTTCTTTAACTTCATATAAGTGGAATAATATACTGTGTACACTTTTATGACTGGTCCCTTGCTCAATGTATTTATTTATCCATCTTTTTTGCATGTAGCAGTATTTCTTCCTTTTTCCTCCATATACATTATTTCATCATCCATTATCACCATTTCTCTTTACCCATTCTATTACAGATGGATTTTGATCTTATTTCCACTTCTGGGTTTTTATGAATAGTATGCTATGAAATTTTTGTATATATACATTGGAGTTCATGTATATATATGCCTTCCTGTTGGGTATATTCCCACAACTGGAATTGCTGGGTATATATGATTAGATACTGCAAAGTAGTTATCAAAAGTAATTGTATCAAGGTATACTTTCACCGTCAGTGTAAGAGTCAAATTTTCTCTACATCCTTCTAATTTTAGCCATTCTGGTGGATGTTTAGTAACATTATATTCTGATTTTAATTTGCTTTACTTTAATGACACCTGATGTTGAACACCTTTTGATATACTTATCAACCACTTAGAAACTAGAAATTGTATTTATTAACCATATCTACAGATTTTAAAAAGGCCTCCATTACTCAAGATCCTTCAAAAACCATCTGCTGTGAAAACAGTCATCACAACCTTACAGATCTACAATAACTTGAAGGTACCTGGAGATAGTTAATGCACAACTTCATACCTGAGTAATAGTCTCTAATAGACAATCAGACCACAGCTATTAAGATATGTCAAAAATTCAATTCAGAAATTTATATTGGACAAAGTGAAGAGAGATCCTAATCTTTATATGATTTTCTAAGATTGTAAGAATTGAACCAGAGCAGATAACCCTGAGAGTGAAATATAACCATGGCACTGAGTTCTGGTAGGAAAGTTTCCCATGAAAGGAGGGACTTGGCTCAGAGACTATGCACCAGGGGTGACTGTCAAAATATCTTGTGATCCATATGGTGTAGTCACTGACCAGTCATATAAATGCCAACCATAACAGGCTTACAGCTCAATGGTGCATGCCGAAGTATATCAGTCCTGGTACTAGGGTGATAGGGACCAACATAGAGAGAGCAGTTATTTGATACAAAAGGGATACACAAACACACAAAAATATGCTATGAGTAGACTCTTTGCTTCATAATTTTGCTTAGAACGGGGCTCTAAAATTCAGTGTTGAAAAATCTAAGTTCTGTTGTAAACCAATATCATTGATCTACTATGTAAAGACATAGGAATCAATATGTCTCCCTATAAGCAAATTTGCTTGTCTCTTTAAAATTAGGAATAATATCTTCCTATTGTTCTAATTTGTTTCAGATGATATAGGTTCAGACTTAGAAATCAATAAAGCCTATTACCAAAAGAAGATATTTTGGGGGATAATTAAATGGGTGTTCATTAAATGTTCCAGATTCTTTTTACATTTAGTGAGGTAAGAAATGTGAAACAAGTAACATAGAAAAATATTTTCATTATATGAACACTTAGATAGAAAAAATCACCATTTAAAGGTTGTTCTGAATTCAGAACAGAAGCTATAGCCATGTTATAAAACTTATCTTTACCAAAATTAAAAAAAAAATCTAATGTTTGTGATGTCTCATGACCTTTAGTTTTTTTCATCGATAGTGTGATTTGATAGCAGAAAGCCTACAGCATATGAAATATTTTCATAAGATATGCATTTAGGTGCAAAAAACTCCATGCAAAAGTAATTTATATTCAGAATATAAGCTATAGTCATATTCATAAAACCTACTGAAATTAAAAAATCTTCTAATTGTGTGGTGACAAATCTCATGACCTTTAGATTACCTATTGCATTTGATTTTATTTTTAGTGCTTTCAATTATCTTCCTGATACTCAGATACTTTACAGTGAATTAATTCTTATGTGGAAGAGTTTCATCTTCATTGTGGGGGGTATGAGCCATTATTCCTTTCATCTTATGCACAGTGTTTTCCCATACTCATTTGGATAATAATGAACTATTTAAGCATTTCTGAATATAGGGAGTAGGCACCAGTTTGATGGTCATTTATTTGGAGTGAGGAAAATGATCCTATAATGTTAGTGATTATGTTAATTACTTCAAAGGGATGGATTTAGCATATGAGTGGAGAAAATGCAACATGAGAAACTAATAATGTTGCTAAAACACACAAACAGCATCTATACGTGGTTTAGTTTTATATTTATGTAGTATTAGAAAAATCAGTTAATTGAACTTACATTGGATATTTTTAGACTAAGATTTGATTTACTTTTAAATCTCTTTTTACCTTTATTATTTTCTAAGATTCTCTTTGTTTGAATTTTTATATCAACATCTCACATGCAACTCTGTTGCTCTCCACTTCAAAACTTAAACAAATCATTGCCCTTAATATTACCTATATGAGGCAGACATTTCAGTCCCTTCGAGAAAACATGAGCATCTCTAGGTCAGCTTGCTTTTATAATAGTTTTGGGAAGCCCAAAGGCTGCATATAAATAAATGTATTTGAAAGCCTGTGGCAGAGTGGTGCATAATGTGTAGATAATGACTAAGATGTAGTGAACTGAATTCTCAATTCAGGCTGGCTAACAAACTAGAAAATGAACATAGCTAATTTAAACAAGATCTGGTGGAGGAAAAAAATCACTTACTGCTACTCTTCTTAAAATGGATTGTGCATGTTATTTAATTATTACTACAATTGCTCTGAAATAATTAAGCAACCATAGCCTTGCCAGATATCCTGAAGTATAGAAAAAAATGTGGTACAGGGCCAGGGGTCGACAATCTACTTAAAATGCTGGGAAAATAAGCATGTGCCAAGTGACCTCAGTGAGAACAAGGCAATTGGCCTGCAAAGATAAAAGAGAATTGGGGAAACTTTCCATGGGCAATAATGGGTGACAAAATATTGGTTTCTTTTCTTCACTATATGTATTGGAATGGTTATGTATATGGAGTTACCTTAATAATTTTTAACAAACTTTTATTTGTTTATTTTGTTTTCTTTTTAACTATAGAAATATTTTATAATACAACATATAACAGTCATGTAAGGAGAAGAAAATTCATTATTTATTGTTAATGACAAAAAAGAACATTTGTGAATGATATTCTTAATGCAAGTTTTTATTAAAAGTTTTAAATATTATCTTAGAAAAACTATCCTGATTCAATTGAGAATCCACCCGGTATTATTATTCTGGATTTTAAATAGATGTCACATAAATGGCATTTATTCATTCAGTAAAAAGCAATTGGTCATGTTAATTAGATTGATTTAGCCAATCTACAATGTACACATATATCAAGACATCACGTTGTACACCATAAATATATACAATTATTACTTGTCAATTTAAAAAATCAGTTGAATGCCAAATGGCAGAAACTGCTAGTTGTCTACCAATTTCCTTTTTCCCTTGCTTAATAAGCAAATTTCTTAGTTTTAGCTGAATGCATAACTGCTCAGATAGGAACTATATTACCTAGCTTCCCTTACAGATTGGAGTGCCATATGATTCTGCCATGAGCAGAAGTGACAGGACACCTCCTAAAAGGTTGGGACCCTTCTCCCTTCTCCTTTCCCCTTTCCACTGTGAGGGAGATCTTCCAATACTAAACCATTCCCATCCAGCCATTGTGGCAGAAAGAAATACACACTAATCTTATTAAAACCCTTGGATTTTGGGGTCTCTTAATTATGTCAACTTAGCCTGTTCATTAATAATACAGCCTCTCTCGACAGGTATAATACTAAAAGTGAAATTGCATTTTTAAAAATTTTATTGCCTTCATTTTTTTGAGGGGAAAATATTAGCACATATAAATTCCTACTACATGCACATATATCCTACTGGTAAATTATTTTTAGAATGACACTCAAAGCCAACCATCCTAATATTATTGCAATAGCAATGTACCTCCAAACTATCAATGCTCTGATCACATGCCCTCCCTTCTACTTCTTTTCTGGGGAAATCCTCTTCCCCCAACACCTGTCGTTAGAATCACAGTGCCTCACTTGTGAAAAATCTATCACCATACCACCAGAAAGTTCATGCTCATTCTCAGGCTTTTATAAGTTCATATGTGATCATGATGACGTTTGAAAATATCTCTCTAATGGACTAGATAAGGCCATTAAAGTACAGTAAGGCTTAGTTTTAATTAAAATATTGATAACATTCTTCTGCACAAGAATAATGATATTTTTCCTTCTTAGGAAATATTACACATCTTCTAAAAATGATAACCTTAGCAAGATTCCACAAATTTAAATTGCTTGTGTCCCAAATTCTCTTATCCTATTGATATTCCTTTATCATTTAGTACACTTTCCCCCAAATGATAAAGGAAGTGATCTGAAATTTTTTTAGGGGAATGATATATTTATAATCCCAGTTATAATATTACCCCTACAAAGAAAAATTAAAACTCAATTTCTAAAGATGTAGGGTTTAGACTGGTGTTAGAGAAGCATCTTCTAATAGAATAATTCAAAAGAAAAGATAGAATGAAGGAAAAAATGCTTTCTTTTAAAAGAGTCTATTTAATAATCTCAGACATTTAGAATTGCAAAGGATGCTTTGTAATGATAAATTTCCTCTTTTTTTATATTCCCCCAACAAGCAAGAAAAATTAGATAAGAAGGCCCAGAATCAGTGCCTTCCAGTTATGGAAATGATATTCTTCAAATAGAGCAGGGTAAATTCTCTTCCACGCTCTTATTTTAGTCTGTAAAATTTACCATTTTCTCTTAGACCACTCACACAAGGGGAAAAAAAGAAAACACCAAAACTTTAGCAGGCGTGCTCTTTTTCTTATTCAGAACATAGGTCTCTAGAAACTGATTTTAGATTCTGGCACACAACGTGTGCACATCTATACATACACAGACTACAGTCAGCCCTCCCTAGCTGTGGGTTCTGCATCGGCAGATTTGACTAACTGCAGATCAAGAATATTTTTTTGAAAAACAATAAAAATAACAAAACAACAATGAAAATGATATAAATTTTAAAAACAATGCAGGATAACAATTATTTAAATATTAATAGCATTTACATTGTATTAGTTAGTATAAGTAATCTAGAGATGATTTAAAACATATGGGAGGATGTGCATAGAGTATACACAAATACTATGCCATTTTACATACGGGGCTTGAGTATCCATGGATTTTGGTATCGGGTGGGGTCCTGGAACCAATACACCTTGGATACTAAGGGTCAACTGTACCTCTTCTGAGTACTTTTCTGGTTGCCTTCCTGTACCATGGTCAAATGATTGCATGCTCTTAACAGAAGAAGAAAACACAGGGAAATCTGTGACATCATGTCAGACCCAAACATCCAAGAATGTTGCTGGGGAAAACAAAATAAAACACAAAACTGGGCCCTTCTGCTTCTGTTTCCCTTTGTTAAAATCTAACAACCACTTGCTGTCTTGTGAGGCAGTCATTGATGGATGATTTTTTACAACCTCTGGGAGAGGAAGACCAGCTAAACAAGACAGGAGAATCAGCACCAGAGCTAGACCATCATTGCATAGCACTCCATGCTGGGGAGAAGGCTGATGAGACCCCTGCACACTTTTAAACAGCCTTGGACTGTGGTGACATTCAGCAATGAATTCCCTCACCCACACGCCCCTCTACCACCTTTACATACCTCACAATGGTTTCTCTGACCACATCAGTCCTTCCCATAGTAGCCATTAAATGAAAGAATTAATGACTTGGGTTCTAGACATGATATATTTTGCTTCAATCAATAAATGTTTAGAGATGAAAAGCTTACAATAAACCAGTCTAATACAGCCAAATTTAGACAAAAAAGTATATAGGAAACATGAAGTATATCCCAAAGCAACAAATAACCTTTTGATTGTCTAATAGTTTTATTTATTATTGCTACTTCTCCCATAGATAAGTTATTCCCATGTAGTGATTTCCAAATGGGCTTTCACCCTAAGTCTTCTGAAATGATGTGGGAGGGATTATGATGTTCAGAAGACAATTCATGATCACTCAGGAATTTCTAAGAACTATAGCAAGTATGATAGCATCACAGAAATTGCTTTAAGCAATTTCTAAATATTGTACATTTCAGTTTATTTATCACCACAGTGGGTATTTATAAAGTTAATTTTCTTATGAGGTTGAGAAAGATAACTTTCTAAAAAATGGGAAAATATTACATCTGCACACACAGCTAAATAGTATGTAGGATGATCTTGAAAATGACGGTGTATCAGCCTGGAACAATTCTGACTGATCAGGTGAGTGGGGAAAATATCCCACTTCCAAGAATTTACTAGAGGAGAAATAGGAAAAAAATGCATTGACTAGTAAGTGTTCTATATTTTAAGTCTACTCAATAAAAAATAAGTACTTAAAAGTATAGTTATGTTTCAAATTAAACTAGACTAGGTCTCAGTTTTGAAACATTTAAAATATATACACAAGTCTTTGAGAGTATTTGAATATATTCCAGACATATTTTCCTTGTGGCAGAATGTGGGTCACAAAAATAATAATCTTTCATTTTCCAAATAGAAATATACTGAGGCATAAATGTATTGCTTATAATGTATCAGTCTGCAGGGTATTATTTTTCTCATAATAGGAAATGGCAGAAGTAGGTAACTATATTCTTCTGGTGTAAAACGGAACAGAACAATCTTTTGCAATTACAATGCATAGACCATACCAGCCCTAGTGCAGGAAGCATAACAATTTGCATATTTTAATTTGGAGGTTAGAGACCCCTGTCAAAGTAACAGCTTGGACCAGGTCAGCAAGGAGAAATCGAGAAGAAACAAATAATTGAAAAGGCAGTTCCCAACAAAATGAAATTTGTCTCGTTGTCACTTAAGGTTGTCTTCTTGTCTTTCTGAGGGAGCAAGGTCAGCTTAAGAGTGAAGGAAGAGTAGAGCCTGGTAGATCACTAAGGACCAAAGGATAATTTTTTTAATAACAGTGGCAATTGCAATATATATTTATGAAGGGGAGAGGAAAAGAAGGCACATAGCTTTCCAGTTAAGAGTCAGCAGGTGTCCTTTGAGTCGAAATATTGCAGACGTGTACATGGCAGATCTGAAGTTTGTCCTCAAAGACAAGCGGGTTACAAAGGATATGAAGTACTTAATGAAATAATTTAGTGTGACATATTAATATTGAAGGCTGGAAGGCAGGAAAGGATTTGCAACAAAATTAAGGTATGTCTCTCTTGAAACAAGTTCCCCCATTTCTTTCTGTGAGGGCTGATATGAGGTTTTCACAAGAAAAGGAACCCGTTTTATTTTTCTCTCCAAGTTTATGCCAAAACATAGATGCCAATGTGAAGTTCAACATCTGCGACCACATGAAAATTTCATTGGAATATAGTCCAGAGAAAAGTCAAGTTACGAAATGCTTCTTTGGTTATGTATTGGAGAGGTTTTAATCTCTCCAATGGCATGTGTTTTCAGTTACAACGTATGTTAGTTAAAAAAAGAAAAAAAAAAACAAACCAGGGCACTGGCAGTGAAGGAAATTAGGCCTGGAGAAATTTAGTTTTAGACAGAGGCAATGAAGCAATGGAGGTGACTAGCTATTATCAGGCATTAAAAACAGCAGCCAAATTTCAATTCTGAGTAAACATAAACATGGTCACAAGTATCTAGGCATACTAAAAAGTCCTTGCTTGAGGAAATGAAGGTAAGTATTTTATGTTTATAAAATAGTGTTATCATTTACATAAAAAGAAAAGAAAAACACCCACAAAATATATTCCATGCTTGGCAAGCTGTTTTTTGGCCTAACACATCTTACGGAAACCTACTCCTCCGTAATGATGACTCACTGCGTCAGTGATTCTCGACTGGTGGCAAGTCACATATCAGAGTCTGTAGCAGGGAGCACGAAATGTGTAAGAGTTTCCCTTTCCCTCCACAGTTTAGAATCAAGGCTATACTGTAAAAAACCAGGTGGAGAATCAAAATACTGGGGTTAGAGTACCAGCTCTGTAGTTGTGCAACGTTGGATGAATCAATTAGGAACTCCAATTTTTAGTTTTCTTATCTTGAAACAATACCATTGCTTTGTCTACTTCACAGTTTTTGTGAAATTACATATATGAACGCACTATTTTAAGCAATAGAGTGTTGCAAATTTAAGTTTTTCTTATTAATTGACAGAGGCAAATGTACCTACTTGGTGTCTAGATTCTTGCAAACCCATTTGCTTAGTCATTTTCCCTACAGCTAAATCTCAAATACCTATGTGCTTCCTCTTTGGTCTGAATCAGATAAACAATACTATGACCTGCTTCTACACATTTACACACCCAGGGCATCCCTCCAGGAGAAACAGACTTGTCCTCACAAGTACATTTTTAATATGAAGTACAATTGTTGCTCCAAAACTGGTTCCCAAAATTTCTGTCACCTAGTAACTCCTAAATTCACTGTGATTTTTCCCCGTTGAAAAATAATAAGAAAATGTGTCACAAAACATAACTAATCATGAGGTCATGTGAAACTCATACAGCTCCTGGTGAGAAGCTGCAAAGTGGCAATTTTGGAGAGAAAGTTTATAGAATATACTTGGCAATGTTGAGTCTCTCCATTAAAAAAGAAAAAGACCACACAACACTTGCTATGAAAAAGATTTTACATTTTCTCCAGAGAAGTAACACTTCCTCCTTTGTTCTGGAGTTTCTCCAAAGACTTTAAAG
This sequence comes from Daubentonia madagascariensis, assembly GCA_023783475.1. NCBI lineage: Eukaryota > Metazoa > Chordata > Mammalia > Primates > Daubentoniidae > Daubentonia > Daubentonia madagascariensis. The sequence goes on from JAKFHU010001672.1 coordinate 20,123,167, forward strand.
CATTTTTGCAGGTTCCTTTACCTAAAGTTATTAAAACTCACAAAGTATCCACGAAATAATAAAATGGAAGCTATTAGTATGCCAATCAAGCAGATATAGAAATAGTGGTCCTAAGAAAATATGACCTGTCTAAAGCCTCCTAACAAAAAACTGGTGGATCCAGAAATAGACTCTAAGCTGCTGACTCTAGACATTCCAAAACACTTCCTCTCTTTAGAATTATTATTGTGAATAGCCTCTATACATAAACAACCTCCTGCTCCTGGGCGACACATGAGATCATGCTAACAAGTCACCCATTCTTTCCATAAGAAATACTTCATGGCTGATGAGCTAATTCATAGAATGTCCGTGTGCCATAGCTAACACACACACACACAATTCTATTCTAGGTTCAGGTTGTGTTTGTTTGTTTTCTTAAACTAAGCTGTAGTTTAGATTTTAATTTCAAGCTTTAGTCCACAATTTTTCCTAAATTTCACACTCTGTTCTTTTCTGTTCCTACTTATTCTTCCCTCTCTATATCAAATAATAAAGAACTAGACCATGCTAGAATGGATTTTTGACAGATTTTATAATTTAGCTATTGTCGCTTCCACAAAGACCATTCATTAAACTAACATGTATTATGGACGTGAAACAGAATTTGGAAGGCTGAAAGTCATTCAAACCTGACCATTAAAAAAAACCCAATAATTTGAAGTTATCATATTAAAATTAAGCTTGGTCTAAATGATGATGAAAAAAATGAGTATTTTTGAGAGAGAAATCCTTGCAAACAGCACCTTAATATAATGTAGGTAACTTGTGCAATTTGTATATACATTTTCCTGCCACAACACTTCTGAGAAAAGACAATGGAAAAGACAGTAGCAGGAAACAGGAATTGGCTGTTCAAAGACCAGCTGCAGTAATAGTTAAAAGGCACTTTGTCCTTGCATGCAGTTTAAAAAAGACTGGTGGCACACACTGGGTTTTAGGTCAGATGGGCACATAAGGGGAAAAGCCATTACCAGCTTCATGTCCTTTAACTGTGAAAGGGGATATTCTAGCTACACTATGTTGTTGGCAATCAGCAGTGCCTGATTCACCCTCTGCAACTTTTCCATTACAATGCTCATGAAAACAGGAAAAGAGTTGCAGTTTCAACAAGAGTGGAAACTAGAAATATGGGTCAAAAATGTGTCATGCAAAAGTTGGAGAGTCCAACAAGGAAAACTTAGCCTGGAGGCCAAATGGTAAATCTACCTGGGTTAATGAGGTAGGGGATTTCCACCTACATAGACTCCTGGAGGCACAAGCCCACCTTTCTGTTTTGTGGAAGCTCCACTCTATGGAATCCTTTGGGCCTACTTCGGTCTTTAATGCATCTCTCAGCCCAATATTCCTCAGGAATGAAATACTAATGAGGCCAAAATAGATGTGCATAGTATTTTAGACCCAGATGTTGGAATATTTTCTTCACTATTGGTGTTTTTTTGCAATGCAAGAAATACAGACCACTTCAGACTAGACAAGAGAACTCTTCCCTTCAGATAAGATAATCAGGTCATAAGACCATGAGATTGTTCCTTAGGCCAACATATACTAAATTAAAAACATCTCAGTGCCAGGAAGTTGACTGAGGTTGTAATCATCAATATCTCCTATATCTTAAGATCTGAGAGGACGATTCTAACTGGATTAAGATAGAACTGATTAACTCCAAAATGGGATAATCCATTCTTTTTAAGGATGCAGGGATCTCTTTTCAAAACAAATAAGTATCATATGAAGTAATTCTACAATACAAAACACAGATGCTATAGCACTAGAGAAGGAAGGAACATATATTCAAAACACTTCTAATAAAAAAAGCTTTTAAATTACTGTATTTATTTTATGTTCTAAAAACTTTTAGGCAAATGAGGTTCCCACACAACAAGGAAATAATGGTGAGTTTATTAAAATAACACACTGACAAGAAGAATGAATTAGAGGGGCAGAAAGTAAAATGATGGCTTCTAGGTTCTGAAAGGAGGAAGGAGTGGGGAGTCATTGTTTCATTGGTACAGTTTCAGTTTTGTGTGATAACAAGAGTTCTGGAGATTGGTTACACGTCAATGTGTACTTAACACTACTGAACTGTACACTTAAAAGTAGTTAATATGGTAAATATTATGTTATGTGTATTTTTATATAATCAAAAATGTTTTAAAAGAAATATAATAACCATTGTAAAAAAAGAGAAGAAGAAGAATGAATTGGATGAGAGGCAAGCTAAGTACATCAGAGATAAAGAAAGTTTGCTGTGTAGCTCAGTGGATAAGAGCGTGGACTTTGGATTAAAAAATGCCTGATTACATATCCTGGTTCCACTATTTTCTAAGTCTTTTATTTTGGAAAGCCTCTCTGAAAGTCTTATTATCTTCACCTTAGAATGGATAATAATAGTACACTGTGTGTAATGCATTCAAAATCATTAAATGGTGTTTGGCACATTGTTAAGTGCACAATAAATATTAATTATTATTAATATATTCAAAATCTAAAATATAATCACAGAATTAAATTCAATATTTTAAACAATGAAGAGTTATATCAACATTATAGAAAATTAAGCTATGAATAAAAACTTGAGTGATTCTCTTAGAACACAGAAGAAATAAATGAGAAAATGGAAATAATGTGAGAAAAGACAATAGACATGGAGGGAAGAGAAAAATCTTCAGCATATCTGGTGTAATGAGTAAATTAAAGTCATAAAAGAATTATAATAGGAGCCAAACTTCCTACACTAAATACTTTGATCTTCAGAAAAAATTGTGTATCAGTCAAATAAATGGAGAAAAGCAGTTAGACATAGGTTCATAAAACTTTGTGTTTTTTTTCATATATTTGTGGTTTCAACTTTCAAAGAAAGCCCCTTAATTCCATCCAGGCAAAACATTAGTGACAATTTTAAAAAGTCACAACAAACCAAACAACAAAATCCAGACTGTGTCACAATCTTTTTGAATTCACAACATTCTAGGAACCAGTTGGGCAACATCAGACCTCACAATCTCACTTGCCATCAGAAGTCAGGTAGGTAATGCAAAAAAAAATGAAGTAGAGCAAATAAGTACTATGGTGAATCAAAGATTGTAGGTCTAGATAAAGGCAGAAGTTGCCACTCAATTCTAATTCTGAATTGCTACGTGAGAATGCTATTTCAGTGTTGCCAACTATTCTACCCTTTGAGCAAAGCAAGAAATGTAGAGTTTTTTTGTGAAATCTTCATATTTCTAAAAAGTCATCAACAAATTCACGTTTTCTGTTAGTACTCTGCAGACCAAGCAAAATACATCATCGGACAATATGGCCCCTAAGCAACCCCTGATCAACAGTTTACATAGAAAAAGGCTGTAACCTAAATGAAAGAGTTCCATTTCTGGCCAAGTTTTTCTTCATGTGTAAAAGGAAAATATATTTCCCAGTATATAAAGCTCAGTATAGATTTTCCCTATATGTCTATCCTTCACTAAAAATAAAAACCACAAATATATACTACAGCCAACAAATCAATGAATCACAATGAACCATTCAAAATGAAAAATGAGGAAGTTGTGAGATACAGGAACTGGTGAAAAAAATGGATAATAATGACAAAAATTTGAAAATATAAAAAGAAGGTAAATTATATCAAGGATAATCCTTGTAAATTATACATAAGTTAAACATGTATACATACATTAAGTAAAACCAACTAAATCTGAATTTATATGGAAAATCAATTTATATGAATTTAAAAATTGGAGAAATTTAAATCATTCTAATTTTAAAATTGACTAATAGTCAAATTAAATCAGAATGTATAACATCCAATTCAACCTCTATAATATATTTCTCATTAAAGGAGACATTGTCCATATGAGAAAGAGAGAGATAAAACAAATGACACAGAAAGCAGAAAACTAGAAAACATAAACACAGTTAAAGTGCAGAGTCTCAAATTAGGTTAATAATGTCAAATTATGTTGCATTTATAGGACACACCACAAATAAAGGTGTGAAAAATTTTAGAAGTAAAATTTGAGATGAAGTTATTCATATATTAGGAAAACAGAAATGATATATTAATTGTTGTTTCTTCTACCTAATCTAGTAGTAAAGTTAATCCTCTGTAAGAAAAGTCTGAAAATTGCAGTTGTGAGCCAAATACTGCCCATCACCTGTTTTGTAAATAAAGTTTTATTGGAACACAGCCACACTCATTTATGTATAGTCTGTGGTAGAGTTGACTATTTGAGACAGAAGCATATGGCTCACAGTACTGAAAAGATTTACTTTCTGGCCCTTTACGAAGAAAGCTTGCTGAACTTCAACTTCAGAACATGCATAATGTCACTATCCTTTGGCTCATCATTCTCCCTGTACACAGTGGCATAGCATTAGAAATATGAATCCCCCAATTTAATAAATCTGAAATTACTGTATTAACATCCTTTGATAAATGATAATGCCAAAACCAAATTGTTTCCAGTACAAGTTATATTGAATTGATTAAAAAGATTATTCTGCAACTAGGAATTATTTGCACTGGCACTTGAACATATCAGCAAAGGTCATAATTTTTATGTCTCCCATTTGTTATAGTGAAATATTACAAATTATAGAAAGGTTATAATGTCTGTAATTTTTTTGTTTACATTGCTTATTTTCACAATTTTGAATTTTTAAAACTTTTTTCTTTAATCTTTATAGCACCCTCCCTTCCTTCTTCAATTTGTAGGAAATGATTCTAATGTATGTATTATGCATTAATTGCATTAATATTACACAAAATAGATATCAGAGCAAAGAAGAGCTCCTAGAATGAAAAAGTTCATCTTAAAATGATAAAGGGGTCAATTCATCAAAAGGACATAATGACCCTAAACATTTATTTGTCAAATATTTGTGTGATATTAATAGAGCCACCCTAGCTTTCCTTTGATTAGTGTTAGCATGACACATATTTTCCAATCCTTTTGCTTTTTTTAAATATTTACTTAATGGGTTTCTTCTTGGTAGCATATAGTTATATCTTACTATTAAAAATCGTATCATATAATTGTTGCCTTTTAACTATAGTCCATTTATATTTGATGGGATTATTGACATGGTTGAGTGTAAATCTATTGTTTTGCAATTTGTTTGTCATTTGTCTCATCTTTCTTTCTTCCTTTTTTTTCTTTTCTGTCTTCTTTTGGGTTATTTTTTATAACTCCATACTATTTCTTTTGTTGGACAATTAGCTATAATTCTTCATTGTGTTATTAATATTTTAGTGTTTACTTTGAAGTTTAAAGTACACAGCTTTAAGTTATCACAGTCTGTCTTCAAGTGATATTATACAAGTTCATGTGTACTATAAGAAACATAAAACTATATATTTCCATTTCTTCTCTCCCAGACTTTATGCTTTGTAAGTAAGTATTTTGGTTTGATAGCTGTTGTAGACCATACTATACATTTTATTGATTTTTTTTAAAACAGCAGATTATCTTTGAAAGAGACTTAAATAATTTTTAAAGGAAGCTTTATATGTACATACAGAATTACCATTCCCAATATTCTTCACTGCTTTCAGGTTTTTATGTTTGAAAAGACTTTATTTAATCCTTGTTTTTGAAAGATGTTGTCAATAGGTAAATCATTTTAGGTTGATATTTTTCTCTTTTCATACTTCTGGTTTGCATTATTTCCAATTAAAAATCTGCTAAGATACTTATCTTTGTTGTTTTATATGTAACGTGCACCCCACTCCCTTCCCGCTCCCCTCGGTCTGGCTGCTATTAACATTTTCTTTTTATCACTGACTTTAAGCAATTTGAACGGGATGTGACTTGGTAAAGTTGTTGTTGTGGTTGTTGTTTCCTGTCACCTGCTCTTGAGGTTTGTTGAATTTCTTGAATTAGGAGATCTGTGGTTTTCAGCAAATTGGAAAAAACTGCACATTATTTCTTCAAATATTCTGTCTATACCCTGATTTCCTGTCTTTCAGGGACTCCAATCACATACATATTTATTCCAGAGCTCATTGATGCTCTTTTCAATTTTTTTAAGCCTTTATCTGTTTTTTTTTTTTGAGACAAAGTCTCGTTCTGTTGCCTGGGCTAGAGTACAGTGGTGTCAACATAGCTCACTGGCTCACTGCAACATTCAATGCCTGGGCTCAAGCGATCTCCCTACCTCAGCACCGCCCCCCCGCCCCGAGTATCTGGAACCTCAGGTGCGTGACACCACATCTGACTAATTTTTTTATTTTTTGAGACAGCATCTTGCTATGTTGCTCAGGCTGGTCTCAAAATCCTGGCCTCACGAGGTACTCCTGCCTTGGCCTCCCAAAGTGCTAGGATTACAGGTGTGAAACCCTGTGGCTGGCCCATGCCTTTATCTTTTAACTCTTTTATTTTAGATGATTTCTATTGCTATGTCTCAGTTTCACTAATTTTTTCTTCTGCAATGTTTAATCAGCCATGAACCCCATCCAGTAAGTTTTTTATCTCAGATATTGTAGTTTTTATTGGTACAAGTTCAACTTATATTTTCTGTGTCTCTACTTAACATGTTAAATTTTTTCTCTAGCTTTTTGAATATGGAATACAGATATAATAGCTGTTGTTTTGTCCCTGTCTACTAATTCTATCGTTTGTGTTGTTCTGGTTCTTTTCACATATTATTTTTGCTCTATTCTCTTTTTCTTTCCTTCTAAGGAAAGAAAGTTGCAAAACTTTCTCTGTAAAAGGCCCTATAGTAAATACCTTAGGGTTTGTAAGTCATTTGATGTGTGACAAGCCCTCAACTCTGCCACTGTAATTAGAAAGTAGCCATAGACAATATGTATGTGAGGCATGGCTTATGATAAACAGACCTTCTTCTAGTGTTTCTTTTACTAGAAAACAGCAGCCTTCTTGGCATTAAATTATATTTTTCATGTAATAAGATTACTATGTCACTTCTTTTTTGGTTCATATTTGTCTGATACATCTTAATTTTTTTAATTTTAGACAACATATTGTTGAATTGTTTTTCAAAAAAATGCATCATTAGAGTCTCTACCTTTTAACTCATATATTTAACTCATTTACTTTTATAGTTAACTACTGTTACAGTGGGTCTTATTTTCCATGTAAACTTCACATTTTTTTTCTTTTTCGCTATCTGTGCTTTCCATCTGATAGACTCTTATTTATCCTGCTTAAAATTTATAGGTAGCTTTTTTTTCCCATTATTATGGTTAGGTGTCTTTCCCCAAAGACCCATAATCAAAATTATCTTCCTGTAATCATTCTTAAACTTGTATACACACACACACCTATACACACGTGCATTTAAGAATTTTATATATCTTTGTTCTAACAACATATGTAACCCCTGAGAGGACAAATAACTTAATTCACTGTCTTTCCTTATGCTCCCTACCTCATCAAATTGGATCATGTTGAATTTTAGTTCTGTCTATTGTAAATATACTTCTCCATTTGGTCTAGATTTTTTTCCTTTCTCTCTCTTTCCCCCTAGCCCCTGCCATTCTCAGCCTTTGCCAACACTCTTACCACAGTATTTGATCGTTTTACTTATCATATCTCTTCCATCATCTTCTGGATTTGTTCTTTTCTAAATTTATTTCTTCTTCTCGAATTCTATTCAATTGGGGTATTGGTTCCTTTCTTTGCTTTCTGTTTAGCAGTATTCAGAATTTTCTCTTTATCTTTGATATTCTTAAATTCAATTGTACTCAGTCTAGGTGTGTGTTTCTCCTTATCAATCCTATTTGACACTCAGTGGTCTTCTAAATCTAAAGATCTTTCATCTTTCCTTAATTGTGAGAAATAGACCTAAATTTTTATATATAGTATTCTCATGTGGAACTTTTCTGGGACTCATTGTTCTTCTTTCATATGGTTAATATTTTCTAATATCTGCATAACTATATTTATCATTCTATTTATGATTCTTAATCTGCCAGTTCTAGTATTTCTACTTAAGATAGTATGTGTTGTCCAGTTTGTGCTTTTTCTTTCAGATAATTTTAGGCTTTAGTGTCTAGCTATTTTGGTGAGTGAGTTCATGCTCCCTGGAGTATCAGCTACTCTGTTTTAGCAGCATCTCTCTATAGAAAAGATGGTCTGGATTTCTGGAAATGTGTTTTGGGTAAGGGCCAAAGGCCAGGCTGCAGTCTATGTGAATTTTGGTGAGTTTAAAAATAGAGACAAGGATAAGCCCCTGGGCAGAGAGTCAGAGAGTCCCAGGCACCACAAAACCTCTGTGGATTCCAGGCTGTTAACTGTCACTCCCCCAAGAGTTTCATCTGGTCGTTGATTCATGTGTCATTTTTAATGGTAATACAGCAGTGGGAGGAGGCAATCTCCCTAGGTTGTTATCCATCAGTGAACGGGAATTTGAAGAGGGGGGAGGCAGAAGCGCAGCTGGTCAGCCTCCACTTGTTTTTAAGGATCCATCACCCAGGCAGGGCCTTCTGGCTACCCCAGTATTACCTCAGACACACCACGCTAGTGGTCTAAGCTGCTGTGGCAGATTTTTGGGTAAACGGGAAGGAGATGATTGTCTGAAGACAATGTAGGGGAAAGGCAAATGCAAAATTCATAAGGTTTTTCTCCATTTAATCTTGTTAAGGCCATCTTTGGGAGTGCTTTCCTAGAAGGGGGCAAATCCCTATCCTTTCTAGATGCTGTAATTACAGACAGTTTTCAATCTCCTCAGGGCCTTCCGTTGGCTTTTTGGTTAGTTTTTCAAAGATGTAGTGACAATATTACAAGGTAAACTTTAAGGTTGATTTGAGGAAACTGAGTCAGTAGTACAAACCAGTCCACTATTCTGTCAGGAACTGGAACCCTCCAGTCAGTTGTTTTGTTAATTTTATAGATAATTGCTTTTATTTTGTTTTATTTATGTAGTTCAAAACCCTTCTCCCAACATGAATCTATTTGCATAGTTGTCTGCTCAAGGGCTCTTTTATATTCACGCCACATTATAGCTTTAATAGTTCTGTGCCAAAAAGTGGGGTCCATCTGAACAAGAACTATACTAGGTTTAAATTCCTGTCTTTTAAAGTGAAGGAAAATAGGAGAGCTTTAGATGGTTTCCCATTCCTGGATCTCTAATTTAGTACAGTGCTCTCCTGCTAGTAGTTCAAGCTGACAAAAGAATACACTGTAGTGTAAAAAAAGTTGAATTACATTTTTCCCTTCCCCCCACCCTTCAATTTAGGGGCATTTTCAAAATTAGACATCAAAATGCAAAAACATCATAAAACAAATTAAAATGCAGAAATTACTACTTGCGCAAAGTCTGTACAGTTTTAATTCTAAACATTTCTAAAAACTCTTCTAAGATGGCATGTATTTTTTTGTGAAGGGAGGTGGGACAGATAATTTGAATTACAAAAAAGCCTTGATAACCCCCCACACATCAATTTACCTGTGAACAAAAAGATTCACACTGAGAAAATGGGACTTGGGACTATTTGATAAATTACTACAGACTACTTGAATATTCCATTAGCAAAATAATAGCTCATTATGGAAGCTCAGAAGAATGTAGTATAATTACAATAGTACTATCCTCCCTTGGAGTTTGGGAGGAATGCAAATGTTAAAAATGATAGCTATTTAACCAATGTTAGAGAAAAATGCCTCAAAACAAACTGAGGTTACATAATTTCTGGAATTCAGTGAAAGTTTTGTAGTTTCTACCAGCTTTAATTGGTTGAATGTGTTTTTATCAAGTGAAGGTTATTCACATTCTTGGGCCCATACAGACACACACATGCCTACCCACGTGATAACAATGATGGAATTGCCTTAGCTGCTGTTAATTTTTTGGTAAACTACACCTGTAAATTCACATATATTATTTGAGAAGTGATGGCGTGTTCACACTCTTAGTACTGAGAATATTTTGGGAAGCTAATTATTGAGTCTTAAAAGTAGAAGAGGTGCTAAAGTAGATCGGAAGAGGGGTATACAAAAGGAAGGAATGGAGGGAGTTAGGAAGGAGGAAAGAGAGGAAAAATGAAATAATGAAAGGGAGTCTAGTGTCCAGCTTGTAAACGTGGTGACTTCTGTCACAGGGCTGAAGTACAAAATAACAACAAAATTGCCCAAGTTCATGAACTAATGAATGTGTAGCGAGTGTTCTCTTCTTACCAAGCCAAATGATATATAAATGAATAAACAAAACTAATTTTTCTTTAACAATTTAGCTTCATTTTTCAGACATTACATGTTAATTGTGACATTCAATAATCCACCTAGGGAAAGCTAATCTGTGCTAATCAAGCCATTTAATCTCTTCAAGTTAAAAAGTTGCTTTAAGAAAATAAAAGGTATAATTATTAACTCAAGCCACAAGAGCACAAATCAGACTAAAAAGAAGATTGGATTTGTGAACTAAACTAAAATAAAAGGCTTCCCCCGCCCCCCCTCCGCTCCGCCACCGGCTGACTGAATGGACCCCCTCCTGGCCAAGGGGATATCCTAAAACTAAATCGTCTCCCAGGAGGAGGAGGTCAGACATGCCTCTCCAAGCTCCCCTCCCTTCTTGGAGATATCCTTTGTAACTCATCAACAGGCCTAAGGCTATGCAAGACAAACCTGCAGGTCCTCAATGTACACAACAAATGCATGTCCCATGACTTGTCTCTTCCTTATCTGAAACATTGCAAGCCTTTGGACAAAGCTTCAATTTTTAACCAATTACAAGTCAAGGAGTCTTTAAACCCACCTATAACCTGTAAGCCCTCCCCCACCAGCCCCCTTCAAGATGGCTCGCCTTTTCAGGCCAAACCAATGTATGCCTCCCATGTATTGATTTATGACTTTACCTGTAACCCCTATCTCCCTAAAATGTATAAAAGCAAACTGTAACCCAACCACAGTGAGTCCACTTGCTCAAGGCTTCTTGGGTGTGGCTCCGGGGGTCATGGTCCTCAAATTTGGCTCAGAATAAACCTCTTTAAAATTATTTTACAGAGTTCGGCTTCTTTTCCATTGACAGATTCAACATGTGATTTTTACTCCTTTTGTAAAGCTGGCATATTTGCTTAAACTTAGAAAATTTTCAAAATATTTCTTAGCAAGAAATTCTCAGTGAGTGTTATGTTTAATGAGCAGGGATATTCATGCCTAAACCACATTTCCATGTTTAATGTCTAATGTCACTTTGAAAATGAAGTTTGTGATGCCTAAAACTTCCCCTGAAATATATATTTATCCAGGTTCCATCTTTTTGTAAAGATCACCAGAGACAAAGCCAACTTGCAGAATGATTAAGGAAAAACATCTACATATTCAAAACAACAATACAGAACAGTTGTGCTTAGCAGAATGCCTATGATATTTATTCAGATATCTTAACTAATAGGGCAAAAACTAATTGGATAAAAACATTATCCAATTTATTCGCTGCCACACTATCAAAGCTAAATCTTGGTAAATAGAAAATAAATATTTGCTGAATTAATATAATAAAGAATACATGAAATAACATGTTACAGTAAGACTGTATGCATATTTTTTCAATATATAGCCACCTTCCCATTGTTTGTTGGTAATCAGTGTCATGGATAGTCTAAATTCATGACTAAATTTGGAAACATTTATACATTTAGGGATGAATGCATTAACTTTCTAAGTGATGATTTTCTTGGACACAATTAAAATATCCTTCTAGTTTTTCAATATACATAAGCAGTCTTATGGGAACTAGTGACTAAGAATATAATTAAAGAAATAAGATTTCTTTGAATAACCTATAAACAGAAAACCAAACATGACTTATTTAGCATTCATCTGTGTTATTACCCAAAGATTCAAGAAGCAACTTTTTGTAATATTTTGTAATTTCCCCAGCATATATATTTTTCTTAATGTTGCTTGGTTGAAAATCATTCTAGAAGGATGAGGTTCCAGTTCTGGGACATGGAGTAAGCACTCCTCATCTCTCTGATTGAAAGCAACATAAAACCTGGGCAGAATGTATGGAATAGCTATTTGTGGACTCTGTAAAATAAACAGGAGCAAGAGGATTGGAGATACAGATCAGTGTTCCATAACTCACTAAACCAGCAATGAATTTTTCTTTTTTTTTCCATGTGGTATCCCTTGTCCTGGACTTAACACAGCCAGAAACCTGGAAGAGAGTGCTATGGTAGGGACAAAGAAAACTCCAGGAGAAGCCTGGCTTAAAGAGCCCCAAATGGGAACTTATCACCCCGCAAAAGAGTGGGATGTCCAGACCTCTTCCCCTTTTCTTTCTGTGCCAGCCCCCAGCCAGGGGTGGGGAACCTGCAGCCTCGGGGCCACATGTGGCCTTCTGGATCCTTGAGTGTGGAACTTTGAGAGAATCCAAATTTTATAGAACAAATCCTTTTAATAAAGGGATTGTTCTGTGAAGTTTTGATTTGGTTGAGGGGCTGCACATGGGGATCTGGAGGGCCACGTGTGGCCTTGAGGCCGCAGGTTCCCCACCCCTGCGGGAAAAACTAACTCTAAAAAAAGGGGAAGACTTTGCATTTCCAGCAGTTGCAGTTCCAGGAGGTCTGGGCTAATCCCCATCGCTTGTTTTCTTTCTTTATTCTCTGGCTGCTTGGCCCAGTTTGCAGGCAGAATCTTCTCTAAGCAGTCTTTCACCAAATTTGGGGAGTTTTCAGCCATGATTCCTTCAAATATTTTTTTCAGCCCCATACTTTTTTCTCCTTTCTTTTTGTCACGCTAATGATACAAATGTTAGACCTTTTGGCATCGCCCTACAGGTTCCTGATGGCTCTGTTGCTCTGTTCATTAATAGTTGTTTTCCTTTTTTCTTTTCTTCTTTTTCTTGTTTTCTTATTTTTTTTTTTTTAATTTTTAAATTTTTTTAAGAGATGGGGACTTGCTTTGTCGCCCAAGCTGGAGTGCAGTGGCACCACCATAGCTCACTGCAGCCTCGAAATCTTGGGCTCAAGCCATCCTCAGACCTCAGCCACCAGAATACCTGGGACTACAGGCGTGCACCACCATGCCCAGCTTAATTGTTTTCTTTATGTATTTTCTCTCTGTTGTACAGACTGTATAATATCTACTCATCAGTCTTCAAATTTACTGACTTTTTCCTCTGCCAGCTCCATTCTATTATTTTACCATCCTATGAGATTTTTATTTCAGTTATTGTATTTTTCAGTTCTAAAATTTCTTTTTATGTATTTAGTTCTTCTTTATGTCCTCTATCTCTTTGCTTAGATTTTTGAACTTTCCATTTGTTTCAAGGGTGTTTCTGTCATCTTTTGTGCTGGAGAAGTCTTATAACTGCTTTGAAGTTTCTGTCAGATAATTCCAACATCTATGCCATCTCAGTGGTGACCACTGTTGATTGACCTATCCTATGCAAGTTGATATTTTTCAGGCTCTATGTATGCTGATTAACTTCAAGTTATATTGTGGGCATTTTGAGTATTATGTTGAGTCTCTGGATCTTACTGAAATCCTACAGAGAATGTTGATATTTTTGCTTTAGTGGTAGTCGATGTAATTGGGTCAGGTCACAAATTTTGACCAGACTTCTTTGGTCAATTTGGTTTCCAAATCCTTTGCAGTATGGGTCCAATCTGTCCTACCTGTCCCACCTGCAGCCAGCCTGGAACTTGGGCAGTGGCCTATTCAGTTCTCAAAGTCTACACACTCTGCTGAGGCTCAGATCCAGGCACATGCAGCTCAAGGTGAGCACAGGAGTTCATATACAACTAAAAGGAGTTGGTTTCTCAAGCTCTAACCTTTTTGAAATATCCCTAGTACTTTCTGGTCCTTTGGGCTCCTTTTTTCAGTGTTCTGGCCATAAATCTGAGACCTAGTATGTCCTGCTTTGCTTCACACTTTCCTTGAGTGTACCCACATCAGGAACAAGGAGGGACAGTGGGGTAGGGAGAGGTGGGCAGGGGAACTAACACCACAGCTGTAAGATTATGTAGGGACTGAGGCACTAGAGAAAAGAGCAAAGGAAAAAAAAAGTGGATTTCCACACTTTCTCTGAGCATTGGGAGATCCTTTTAGCACTTCATGAGCCAGAACCAGAGGGTTTCTCCTGGATTTCTTTATGTGCCCATGATCCCTTCTGGTTCTCAGGCCATGATGAATTCAGGCAGTGGAATTCCAGAGTGGTAAATAATTGGTGAACTGAATTCTGTCCCTATGCTTCAGTCCACTTGCCACTATTTTCTTTTCAGAGTCCTCAAATAGCTGCACCATGCACATTCTTTCCAGGTGCATTATTTTATGGCTGCATTCAGTGAGAGAGATGATGGAGTGTGCTCTATCCATCTTAGCCAGAAATAAATCTCTCTCTCTCTCTCTCTCATTTCCTATGTATCTATCTATCCGTATATGGGACTAGCTTAGATTTTTGATCAACATTTTATTTTGGCAGCCTTATTAACTGTTTAGGTTAAAGCTTTTTAATCCTAAAGCAAGTTTCAGGATTTTTTTAGTATAAGATATTAAAGTTGTAATGGGGTAGTTTAGGAGATTAAGCTAGTCAAATATGATGCATAAATGTTCAGTTGTATTTTTTTAATCTTGCTATGGAGATAAAGATTTAGACCCATGGTGAGTTTCATTATTCTGAATGAATCTGTGTTTTAAGGGACATAGCAAACTGAACTATCTACCCACTGCGTGCTTAAATCTCCTCGATGGCATGTATGCTAAGTGGCAATCATTCTAAGATGAATTTAGAAATACTGCTTTATAAGGCAGTCCAGTCTGATTGCTATGAAATTCTTCTTGAAATTGAGGCCAAATTCATTTTTTCTGCATTTTCAACTCAGTTTCCCTTTTTCTACTTCTTTGGGTCTTCAAGAAGAGGGCTTTTAAAAAGTTATTTAATTTTATTTCCCAAACAGGAAAGCCCTTTAAATATTTGAAGACAGTTTAGCTTTCTCCACCTAAACATTCCTGGTTTCTCTGAAAGATTTTCCTATAACAGTCTATGGCCGTATTTCTCTGGGTGGTCTGCAGGCCATCTGTTGCAGAATATCCTGAGGTTCATATTAAAAAATGCCGATCTTTAGGTTTCACCTCAGATGTACTGAATCAGACTGTCGGATTGGAGAGTTGTTGCTCTGTGCTGTTGGAGTTGGGCCCCAGCTGGGCGCAGTGTCAACCTGCACTGTATTCCTTTTAACTGAGTTTTCTCTTCCCATCAAGTGAATACCAGTGGGGAACTCAACCTTACAATCTCGAAAGTACTGTACTTTAAAAATGTTTCCAGCAATTGGCAAGGGCATATGCCTTGGGATTCCTGTATTCTCTGATGGATAATACAATTTATAGAAAGCAATGTCGTGAGAGCCAGGATCTCTGAGAGTCTAAGATACTGAAGTTGCAAGTGTAAGGGGCCATTTATGCATCAAAATGGCTAATTAGGGAGAAAGAAAGCTAGAGATGTGGAGCTTGGTAAAGTGATTTTTGTTGTTACATTCCACCTGGGCTCACACACTAAGTTGGTGGAGTCCATTCCACCAAATGAGAGAGTCAGGAAAAGTTTAGCTCAAATGATTTCTCTGGGTCCTGACGGAAATCTTTTTGTACACGTTTTGATCTTCAACCACGAAGAAGTGGCAGCTTTTTGGAAGATGAAATTTTCAGCCCAGTTTCCCACTAGATTCAACTGTGAGTTAAAAAACAAAATACCAATGACTAGGCTCCGTGTCTAGAGATTTTGATTTAGTAGGCCTGGAATAAGGCCCAGAAACCCATTTTGTTTAAGCTCTCCAGGTGATTTGATATGAATCTAAAGCTGAGAACTGCTCTCTCAAATAATTAATATAGAGCTCCCTTTTGCCATTTATTGTCAAAAGTGATGTGGACACTTCCAGCTAATTGATAACAGAATCATAAAAAACCTAGTAACTATTTGGGAATAAAACTCTTCTCACCTAATCCACTGCTTTTGAAAAAAAAAATCCAGTTTGAATCTCTAGAGAAGAGAGAGACATGTTTGAATTAATTGGGGGAAAGTCTCTTTGCAGCAGGGAATAAATATTAATAAAAGGAAATAAGTTAAGTCCAGAGAGAAAAATCCTTCACTTTGCTTTAGAATCAGTAGGATAAAATGAAAATCAGTCACTTATTTTTAAAAAATAATTTTGTTTCACTAACCTGTTTAACATTTAGCCCCCTTCTCCTACTATTCAGGCCGTGAGAGCTAAGGAAGCTAAAAGCAGTGAATGTTTTTGGAGACAGAAGCTAAAATGTATCCTAGAACATTTACAAAACAAATAGTTATTATTCATTCTGCCCCTAGAAGCATATATGTAATTGGGATTGTGGGCCCAATCTCTTTAGCTTAAAATACAACTCACATGTTTTTCTTATTTTTCACTTGCTGCATATTCATATATAGTGGTTTTTCCCTCTTCTAAAAACAACACACTTTAGCAAAACCACATTATAACCAGTCTTGACCTTTTTTTTTTTTTCGTTCCTGCAAGATTCAACTTTCACAGCTGTTGTGTTTTGTGGGCCAAATCAAAGCTAAGAGGAGCTTTGTAGTTTCTGAAATTTTCCCTTCTTTCCAGAAAGGAACAAGAAGTCTTGGAATGACTGAGCCACTGCCAGCCAGGGACAGATCTTACAAGCCCTGCCTCCCCTCCCATCTCTCAGGAACTCAGCTGATTGAAGGAAGCCACCTGTTTCTAGGCACTGACTTTCCCTGTAATCAAGAAATAACAACCACAAAGAAGAGAAGAACCTCTTTGATGGTTCTGATGAGTGTTCTGGAATTTGTGGTGCAGCCAAACACGAGCCAAGAGCAGAGGAGGCACGTTAATGGCCGGCTTTCATTTTTCTGTTGTTGTTACCGTCTGAATCTCTGTTGATATTTGAGTTACTACCTCATGTTATGTAACTATATAAAGAAAGAGTTTTTTCTCCCTCTTTGGAGTTTCAGCTTTTTATTGTCAAGAAAATCTTTTTAAGGGAGATGTTCCAGTAGTAACTGTGACTAGTAGAAAGGGTTTGTGTGAAGAGTTAGCAGTGTGGGCAACAGGACATGACCTAGGCTTGGCCAATTATGAATACATGTTTCAGCCTGGGAATTTTAATCTGGAGCCAGTGATGCAAAGAAAGAGAGAGAGAGAGATTTAAGATGCATTTATAGCTCTCAAGGTGTCCAGTGAGGGTGCAGTGTCCACAAGCATCAGTGTTCTATGGCAGCAGAAGGGACATCTCAGCTAGATATTTCTGTTAATAGGCACTTGTTTTGGTTTTTACTTCTTGTCTCTAGCAAGTTCCCTTACTTTCAGTCTGTTTCCTAAGTCTGACTCTCCATCTTCCTGTAGATTCTGTGAGCCCCATTATCTTTCCAATAAATACAATTTGATTTAGATTAGCCAGAGTTACCTTCTGTTGCTTGCTTACGAGGATCCTGCCTGATAACGCACGAGATGAGAGTGATGCAATCATTAGAACAGGAGGTGATAATTTTAATTCCAAGCCTAGCATATATTCCTTGGGAAACTTTCTGCAGTTTTGCAATGTGTATGAAATCATAATCCAGTGCACAAACACAAGATTGGAGATAAGTATTAGAAAATTCAACTATAGAATACTAAAGAAGGTCGATAAGGGTTATTGAATTTTGAGAGTGAATATACTTTTTTAGAGCTCTTTAAAATTAAATAAATGCTCGTTTTTCTAAAATAAGGTGGATGCAATCCTGCTTGGAAGCAAGGGCTTCTATTTGCGATCTTCATATGTAATGTGTGTTAGAGGCTCTCGGCAATTAAGGTTCATATGAGAAATATTGCCATTTCTTCGTGTTTTAATATTGGGTTGGAAGTCTTAGCTTCTGATGATTTGAATCTGGGTCAGGTATTCTCCACTACTGTGGGATTGAGGGAAACAAGCAATGGCCACTCTATCTTTGGAATGTTCCGGCCCCTTTATCAATCACTTAGGTGACCTAGTTACAAAGGATTCCTCTCTGGGACACCTAGACTTTGAGGAACCCCAAAGGAAAGAAAATAAAAGCATCTAAGCAGGATTTATTGTTGTGTGAGAGCTGTAGCAAGTGAATGGGGGGAGTCTTAAGCAGTTGTCCGGTTAGATGGAGCTAGTTAAATAAGAAGAGTTGGTGAAGCCCCTGGGAGTAAAACCATTCTTTCTATAGTTTTCCTTTGTAAAGGATAAAGATAGGGTTGAGTGAACCCAGAAGCTTTCTCCTGTCAGGAGGGAATTAGAACAAAGATTTCCTTTAAAGATAGTGTGCTTAGTACTGTCTAGTGACAAATGAATCTCCAAAGACTCGGTTGTGATAAAGCCCCAATGTGTAGATTCTCAGAGGACACAGAGTCACTTCTCTAAACTTTTCTCCACTTGTTCTTTGTTTTCCTGACACCTAATTTCCTGTTTCTGGCTCTGTTCCTTTATTCTAATCGCTCCTGGCCCTTTACCTAGAAGAAGTATTCTTATGAAAAAAATCCAAGTTTTCCCCCTTCTGAAAAGAAATATAAGTACAAGTTGTTGAACAGCCATCATTTCACAACAGAGTGGCACTGTGTTGAAATGCTCAAAAGAATTGAAGTTCTTATTAATATTTAGCATTAGAATTTTTGCTTGATTGGAACCTTCTAAATTTATTTTTCCAAGATAGTAATATTTACTTACATTATAGGAATTCTGGGGCAAATAAAGAATAAGGGTGAGTAAACCATTTAAAATATCGATTGCTCTAAAAACAGTAAATGTTATGAAAATCTTTCTGAATAGTTGAAAGGAACAACTCTCTTTACTTCTTTCTATGTGTTCCACTGATTCCAGCTTTTCCTCAGCACCTGGCTGCATGGCTCCATGCAATTATATGCTTGCCAGCTGTTCTGTTTTCCTACAAATCCTGAGTTATTTAGTTGACTTCTTTTTTTTGTTTTTCTTTTTGAGAAAGGGTCTCACTCTGTTGCCAGGGCCACAGTACAGTGGTGTCATCATAGCTCACTACAACCTCCAATTCCTAGGCTCCAGCGATCCTCCCACTTCAGCCTCCCAAGTAGCAGGGATTACAGGTGTGCACCACCATGCCCAGCTAATTTTTCTATTTTTTGTGGACACGGGGCTCTCACTATTGCCCAGGCTGGTCTCAAAATCCTGGCCTCAAGTGATCCTCCTGCCTCGGCCTCCCAGAGTGCTGGGATTACAAGCACGAGCCCCTGCACCCAGCCTTGACTTCTTGTTATGACTCATGTTTGAGATGGAATTTAACTCTGTGAAAACACATTTTTATTACCTTATCTTCCTCTAATATACTACTCTGTCATATTATATACACTTGATAAGCTGGATAAGTATATACATATGTGTTATATATATATATATGAGAAAATTGCTGAAAAGATGTTTGACTAAGATGGCCTGATTCCTTAAAACTAGTGGCATTATATAGTCCTCATTTTCAGCATTTTGATTCTACATTCCTATCATTATTGATATTTCTCCTTAGAAAATGTCTCCAAATATCTAGCGAGGTAAAAATTAAGAAATGTTTTCCCAGAACATACCGCCAGGGCTGCTGTCTGTGGTTGTGCAGTTGTGCATTGCGCAAATCTAAGAGAAGCCATTCTCACTGTAGTCAACTTGGCTGCCTTAAAGCATCCTATCTCTATACATTGTCTCTCCTTCTTTAAGACACTTAGTGAATAATATAAATGACCGAGATATCTGTTAGATCACTGGGTCAAACATAAGCAGCATCAACTTGGTCAATTGTCCCATGATTTTGTAGGAGTTGGCTTCTATTTCTGGAGATTCCCCTTCATTCAGTTATGCTGTGTACAATTGTCTCCCCTTAATCCTCAAGGGATACGTTCCAAGACCCCCCCAGTGGATGCCTGAAACTGAATACTTCCGAGACCTACATACACTATTTTTTTTTCTTATTAAGTGGAGAGCTTTCACCTTTTCATTTAGAAGAAACACTTTACAGCTTCTCTTTGGCATATCCAATTGCCAGCATCACTACTCTTGCACTTTGGGGTCATTAAGTAAAATCAGGGTGACTTGAACACAAGCACCGTGATACTGGGACAGTCAATCTGATAACCAAGAGGCTACTAAGTGACTAACAGGCAGGTAGCATCTACAGTGTGGAAACACTGGACAGAGCAATGATTCATGTCCCAAGCCAGATGGAGATTTCATCATGCCCAACTGAAAACACGAATTGATTATTTCTAGAATTTTTCATTTAATATTTTTGGACCATGATTGACCACAGGTAACTGAAACCCAGGAAAGTGAAAATGCAGATAAAGGGGAACTACTGTGCATTAATTGAATTTCTACTGTGTGCCAGGTAGTTAGCTAAGTAATAGTTATATGATATCATCTATACTCTAGTCATGCCTGCAAAACCTGAATTTACTTTACTGTATTATATTTCTGGATCTTTGCACATACTCTGTTTTTGCCTTTTAAAAAGGTATAATTTATAAATGGTAAAATTCATCCTTTTTAGTGTACAGTTTTAGGATTTTTGACAAACACATATAGGCTGATAAACACCACCATAATCAAAATACAGAACAGTTCCATTATGCCTCAAATTTCCTTTGTGCTCGTTTAGAGACAATGCCTCCTCCTGCCCTATGGAAACCACTGATTTGTTTTCTCTTCCTCTGTTTTTGCCTTTTCCAGTATGTGCCATATAAATAGAATCATACATTATCAGTGCATTGGGGTTGGATGCCTTCACTTAGCATAATGTATTTTATATTCATTTGCCTTATTGTGTGTATCAATAGTTTATTCATTTTTATTGCTGAATAGTATTCCATTGTGAAGATCTATCACAGATTTGTTTATCTGTTCACCCATGGAGGGATATGTGGGTGGTTTTCAGTTTTTGAAGATTGTGAATAAACCTGCTTAAGAGTTGATGAAAAGGTTTTTGTCTAAACATAGTTTTTCATTTCACGGAGGAAAATACCTAGGAGTGGGACTGTTTCATTTGTTACATAGATGTTTATAAGAAATTAATAAACTATTTGTCAAATTAGCTACACCATTTTGCATCCCTCCTAGCAATGTATGGAAAATCTAGTTGCTCAATATCCTTGCCAGTACTTGGAATTTTAGTTGTTTGGTTTTTATTTGTTTATGCTTTATTTGAGCCATCCCAATAGTTATGTAGTGGTGTCTGGTGGGGGTCTTAATTTGCATTTTCTTAATGGCTAATGATATTTACACATAATTTTATTAGTGTATTTATCTATATTCTTCTCTGATTATCTTCTTAGAATCTCCCTCCTCACATGGACTTTGACCATGGGGCAAAGTCACCTTCTCTGGAGCACCTTCTGGGACTGCCCCAGCCAGAGGTAAGATCTTCCTCCCCAGTGTTTGAGTAGCAGTAGGAACTTGCCTTTGTTGGTGCATTTCTCACTTGTTTCTACTTGCCTATTTCCTCTATAAAATGGTGAATCCTGATGAATAAGGACTCTGTTCTACTCATGTTTGTATCTTGAGTGCCTATTTCAGAGCCTGGTGCTTAGCTTGTATTTGACCAATTTGTGACCTGATGAATTCAGGTCAACTTAGTTTCCTTATGTGTCTTATAATAGGGTTAGACCATATGTAATTTATAGTGATCCTGTCTGTCCAGATGCTATATGATTCTATTATTTAGTCTGGCTATAGGGAACAAGGTCTACTAAATGTGTTGAGGGTATAGAGTGGGGGTAAAAACATATACGCATGGCAGCTGATGCTATAATAATCAACTATAGTAATAACAACACGCATTGAGTACATAATAGGTGGCAGGAATTGTGCTAAGTGAAGGATTTAACACACTATTTGATTTGTTTCTCATAACAACCTTATGAAGTAGATATTATTAACTAATATCCTCATTTTACAGATCACGAAATGGAATATCAAAGAGGTTTAAGTAACTTGTCTGAAGCCACCCAGCTGTTAAGTAGCAGAGCTGGGATATGAACTCGGTCTGCTACTCTATGCTATTCCTTATGGGAGAGCATATCCTACCCTGAACTATGCACTGTCCTAGATCCGTTGCAACCTTTGTATCCTTGTCCATCCGATCTAATAATCATAGCTGAAAGTCCCAGGAAATAAGGCGATTTCCTGCCTTTGAATTAAACTAAATAAGAAGTTGGTATTTTGTAAATAACATCCTTAAATAGCTACCGAGGGAAACACAGAAATAATAGATGGAATTTAATGAACTATTTGATGTCTGAGGTACTTTATCATAGTTGCAAATACGGTACCTTCCTTTGAGAAATCAAAATGCCCCATTCTGGGTGGCTGAACGAGGAGGTGATGGTCCTGCCGACCAGTGTTCAGTGCCAGCAGTTTGCGTGAGCTACTTTGGGGATGTGGGATTTCCGTTTCTTCCATTACTCCTGTCCCTCAGCTTAGGATCCTGTTGCTTCCCTTAATTGCTTCTGCTTTATTTGGTAGTACCTGACAGTTTCTTAAGGCCGAGAGAAACTGGGGTGATTTATCATTAAACTTCCACTGTAATTACATTTCCACACATGTAGGCTCTTGTCAGCCTTACGATTCAGCTCGATATTGCATACGTTAATGTGATTAGGATATTAACAACTATTAGATGCTAGGCAGAGCAATCTGTTTTTTTGTTAAGCAATAAGTAACATTTGGGGATGTGCTATTGAGGATATTGATAAGCGAGCAAAGCTCTGGGGCACGGAAAGGGGCTCCCTGTTGAAGCTGAGGGCTGCACCTCCACCCCTAGTTTCAGAGACAGGTGATCTCAGTGACCCCAGTTTCCTGGAAGTGTCTGACCATGACAGGGCCTTAGAGGTTTAGAGTGGAGGGGAGGGACAGTTTAATTCATTGAAAAAACTTAAATAGCCTTATCATAATATCCCTCATGGCATAAATTCCTGAGGTAAGAGGATGCCATTCCACCACACCGGGAGTCAGGTGGGCAGCAAGCTTGCTTCCTGTCCTCACTTTTCGTGTTCTCTCAGGCTCAGAGAACACTCTTTTCTATTCCACTAGACAAGGTGGAACAGCGAGGACCCTTTCTCCAATGTTTCACTTAGTCAACACATGGGGTCTAACCATAGTGAGATGTGGTCTGGCCAGATCCAAAGCCTTGTCTTAGTCGGTGAACTATGTGGTAATGAAAATTCCGGCAATGATTACTTTAAATTCACTAGATGGGGGACGGAAAGGATGAGGTAGCAGGTGGTAGGATAACAAATATCTATGTCGAATTCTTCCAAGCAAAGTGAAGTATATTGGTCTCCCCTTATTCATGGGGGATGTGTTCCAATAGCCCCAGTGGATGCCTGACACTGCAGCTAGTACCGAACCCTGTATACACTATGTTTTTTCTTATATATACATACCTATGATAAAGTTTAATTCATAAATTAAGCATAGTAAGAGATTAACAACACTATCTAATAATAAAATAGAACAATTATAACAATATGCTGTAATTTAAAAAAATTTTTATTTTTTAGAGATGAGTTCTCACTGTGTTGCCCAGGTTGTACTCGAACTCCTGGCCTCAAGCAATCCTCCCACCTCAGCCTCCTGAGTAGGTGGGACTACAGGGGCACACCTCTGCACCTGGCTGTAATAAGTTGATGTGAACGTGGTATCTCTGTCTCTACCTTATTGTATTGTACTCACGCTTCTTCTTGTGACGATGTGAGATGACAAGTCACCTCCGTGACAAGATGAGGTGAGGTGAGTGACATAGGCATCGTGGTGTTGCATTCGGCTACTATTGACCTTGAACACGAACACTGAGATAATTGGACGGTCCATCTGATAACAGAGGCCTCCGAAGTGGCTCATGAGCGGGGAGCGTCTATGGTGTGGATCTGCTGGACAAGGGGATGATCCATGTCCCGGGTAGGACAAGGAGGAACAGTGGGAAATTTCATCATGCTGCCGTGAAGGGTATGCAACTGAAAACTTATGAATCGTTTCCTTGTAGAATTTTCCCTTTAATATTTTCGGACCTTGGTTGAATGTGGGTAACTGAAACCTCAGAAAACAAAACTGCAGATAAGGGGATAATATTGTACTCTTATTAAGTATTCAGAAAGGAGGGGCACTGATGAATTGTTTGAACTTTTAAAGGAAAATGTTCTTCTGCTCTTTGAAACTATTTTTATTATTACCTATATTATGGCCCATAGGCAACAGCAGGTGTGCAAAAATGGAAATATTATATAATGCCATTCAAAAGGAAATGTAAAAATATTTCTAGAAAGTAACAAGGCAAAATGAACCCATGAGAAATTTTATCTAGCTTATGTGAAGTGTCATATTTTGATGGGATGGCTTTGAAAGCAAATGATGTTAGTTACCACATGAGCAAGGTTTACGTATTCTAATAATATTTGTTTTAGTATCAAACTTCTTTTGGAATGTGTTGCCACACTGCATATTGGATTTTGGGTAGCCTTATTCTTTTCTCCCCAATTAGCAATACCTATTACCTACTTGTAGGAGTTGCAAGTAGTCTTCTATATCTGCTGTAAAATAAAGGACACAGATTTACCTTAATCCACGTATTTCACGTGGTGGATTGGAAGCCCCACGTCACTCCCTCTCCTCACCTTGTCGTGTTCCCTTTACCTTCTCAAAGGACAGTTGCTATTTTGATGGAGCTCAGCATAACCAGATCTTTCTCTGGACTCATTTTATGTTGTCACTTTATCACGATGGAATTTTTTTTTTAAATACACACAGGCAACACTTTTTAAAACATGGAGGATAACAGAATTTGAATTTGAGGAAAGTTCTGTCTTCCCTACAAAACCATTTCCTGCTCTCCTCACATTGCTTCTGCTCATCCACCACACCCAGGAATTGCTACTTTGGCCAGATTTTAAAACAAAAATTAGGCCCATTTTGTATTGGGGGGTTAAATCTGTCACAGAATGATGCACATGGATGAAGCACTATCATTCTTGCTTCTTGCTTCCATATGATGAGTTGACATGCTGGCTCCACTCTCTTTCTCGCTCAGTCTCTTACATTGTGAAAGGAACCAGCGGGGCTGGCCTGACCCCTTGGGGGTTGATGTGCTATCTTGATTGCTTTCATACACCGCATTTCTCATTGATTTGGGCTCAGCAGCTTGCTAGAGGTGAAATGAGAACTTAAACTTAAGGCCACGGAAGGGCATCTTTTTCCCTCTAAGTTAAGCATTCTAACCCAGATTTATTATAGGAATTATTTGGGAGTTATGGACTGTCGAATAATTATAATAATGTGGTAACTGGACTTCTGATTTGTCGCTCTTTCTTGTGTATATAGCTCCTGCTGAAATCTCATAAGATAGGAATGATGGAACCATTGCAGGTTTGGGGCCTTCCTCAATCTCATGCTGTAACTCGGTATACTAAAGAACCTCACTTTGATTCCAAAAATTTTGATTGTAGTGTGTTTTTCAGTAGATTAAGTATATGTTTTTTACTTTCAGACCTCTATAAAGATGGTAGAAATATACAACTCTGTTCCAAATTTGGCCACTGGTGAACTATAAGAACAGCTATATTAATGAATTTTATTTGCATTTTTAAAAACTTTTATTTTTTGTATTTATTTTTTCTTTTTTTGAG
Organism: Daubentonia madagascariensis; assembly: GCA_023783475.1. Classification (NCBI taxonomy): domain Eukaryota; kingdom Metazoa; phylum Chordata; class Mammalia; order Primates; family Daubentoniidae; genus Daubentonia; species Daubentonia madagascariensis. The sequence continues at coordinate 20,148,800 of JAKFHU010001672.1, forward strand.
ACAGAGTCTCGCTTTGTTGCCTGGACTAGAGTGCAGTGGCATCATCATAGCTCACCGCAACCTCCAACTCCTGCGCTCAAGCGATCTTCCTGCCTCAGCCTCCTGAGTAGTTGGGACTACAGGCATGCACCACCACGCCCGGCTAATTTTTCTATTTTTGGTAGAGACGGGGTCTGGCTCTTGCTCAGACTGGTCTCGAGCTTCTGAGCTCCAGAGATCCTCCCGCTTCGGCCTCCCAGAGTTAGCTAGGATTATAGGCATGAGCCACTGCACCTGGACATTATTTGCATTTTGGTTTTTGAAGTATAATGCATGTATTTTTTCCAACTACACTGTAAACACCTTGAAGAGAAAAAAGACATATTATTCATATTTGTTGGTCCCTAACAAATGCATAGCACATGGTTAGTGCTCGATAAATGTTTGCTGAATAGAATTGATGACTGTGTATTGATGTTAATAGTCAAAAATGACCAATTTTCTATTTATAATTTTGTTATATTTCTTTGTTATTTTTCACATTTTAGAAAAAGAGCATTAGGAGTTATTTATAGGTCTTACTTTTGACCTTTCTGAATGAATTAAAAATAAGTGTAAGTCATTTATGCATTTGATTTAGAAATTATAATTACATTGTCATTGATAGGAAGCTTGGAAATAGCAAAATGCTGCTCTTAGAGTTTATTTTCTATATAGACTGTCAGTCAGCTAGTCCTATCTGTCAACAACATCAGTGACATTTTTGAGTGAATAAATACATAATTAAATTTGTTGAATTAAAGAACTATGTAACAGTTTTATTTTGTCTACAATTTTAGAGAGGCTCAACTGGCTTAGAAATATAGTTAGAAAATCCTGTCAGGGTGTTTTGTTTAAAGGACATAAGGGAAGAGATTACTATTATCTTTTTCTTTTCTGTACATTTTCTATCTTCTTAAAGTTTCTACAATTCTCCATTACTATTAGACAGTAGAAGGCAAGTGTGTATTTTGTTTTGTTTTGTTTTTTGTTTGTTTTAAATTCTGGTGAGATTAGACATGATCGATAGAAGTGTATTCATAGAGGACAGTTACCTCCAATATTAAAAATTTTATAAAGAGCTTGCCTCTGTGAAATTTTATATTAGAAAAACCTGTAGTAAGAAAAACAGTTCTGTTCCAGGCCACACATGACTTTATCAAATAAGATTGATATAGCAAAAAGATAAAGCACAACTGAATAATATTTGTTTTGGCAAATTGTACATTTAGATTCCTTACTCTACTAGAATGCCATAGGTGAAGTGCTGAAAATTGTGTCCTTTGAATACTGAAAATTAGGTATTTTTGTGACATCCATTAAAATCTTAGGGCATAACTGCCTATTACCCCATAACAGAAGTCCTCAAGAACATATTGGTGGCAGAATTTTAAGAAGTAATGGAGCTATTTTTACAATGCCATAAAATATATGTTGTCATCATTTCACTATAATCACAACCATAGAGACTTATGTGCAGGGCAGTAGAGGAGCCAGTAAACCCTGAGCCTTATTTTCAAAAGTATGGCATTGTGAGTAGGAGCTCAAATCTGGATTCAGAGGAGAGTTCAAATTCCTACTTTACCACTTACTAAAGGGTGCACTTAGGAAAGTGGCACATCCTCTCTCTAGCAGACACACCAGCTGTTCTCCAAAGATTTGTGTTCCCACCCACAGTGTGGAGAGGTTGCTGGGCAGAAGCTTCCAGGTCATGGACTCAATTTCCTAATCCTCTTTGCATCTATATGAAGCTGTGTGACCAGTTCTTACTCATGGAAGATAAGTAAGAATAAAGTGTGTTATTTCTAGGCTGACATGATCAAGAAGTAGGCATGCCCCTCCCCTCTCTCTTCCCCTTCCACAGTGACCGTGGAACCCAAGTGTTGAAGGTAGTGGAGCTACAACACTAAAGAGCTCAAGTCTTGAATCACTGCATGGAAGGCCATGTTCTCTCAGCTCTCTCATTGGACAGTTGTGTGTAAGAGAAGGAAATAAATTTCTGTTGTTTTAGCCACTAAGAATTCAAGGTTTATTTGTTCTAGCAGCTAATGGTGCCTTAACTACTGTAGTCATTAAACTTCAGTTTTTCTTATTGATAAAATGAGGATAAAAGTATTTACACTTTATATATACAATGATGATCAGGGTTCCATATGAGCTAATGCATATAGAGCATGAAAAATAGAGAAAGTTCTCAACAAATGTTAGCTATTAATGCTATGAAGGTTTACTGTTATGATTTTTATATGACCTCAGTAACTTTTACTAACACTAATGTTTCTAGAGGACGAGAAGTAGCAGACATCAATGGATTAAGGATAAATACATGTGGAAAATAATTAACACTGAGGATATAGTCAAGGATGTCATTTCTTTCCCTGCGGTTTGGGAGAAGGTTTCCATTATTTGAGTTTGCTGAATGCAGTATGCCATGGGAAACATTATCTTGAAGTTAGGTTGAGTGACCAATGTAGCTTTGCTCCATATATAAAGATAGGGGATCAGAGCACGATGCCTCCGTCTATTCATCTTTCCAACTTCCCTTCACTTCTCTTGTTTTATAAAGATTCATTTTTGAAAATCTATTATCTCCAGGTGTTATGTTGGTTGATTTTACTTGTTCTTCGTAAAAGCAGGAGAGATGAGGTGTATTAGCAGAACTCCTGGGGAATAGAGGTGCACAATCGGTCATAAGCTTCAGCCGCAGGTACTGCAAAGCATGAAGCATGAGGTAGTACAAAGGGAGGCGAATAGACCAGTGACAGAAATGGTGTTGCCAGTGCAACCAGGCATGTGAGGGCTACACAAGAAACGAGAACAGTGCTCTCAAATTTGTGCAAAATTGCAAACATTCCAATTTATTCCTGTGCCACAGTCTCAAGACCTCTGAATTTCACTATTCATACAGTCCTTGATATATCATACCATTTCTTTACTAAAGCATCCTTGACTCCTTGAAGAGAAGGCATGATTTTTCCTCACAATAAACAGGCTGATATACAAGTGGTATTCCTCTCTTCAAACTCCATTCCATGAGGAGTATCTACACTTTAGTTTATAAAGTTGTTCAATGTGTTATTTTTATAGACCCATTTCCAGGTTGGTGCATATATTGGCTGTTGTTATGTAGATCATTCATTTTTATTTAACATAGCATGGTATGATATTAAGATTATTATATACCAAGTAGTTGGGATGACAAAGTTGATATAAACAAATATAGTTAAAAGCTAATTTAGAAATATCATTCGGACTTTCTCACCCTTCTGTTTTTAATCCAAGATAGAAATGTTTTTGGAGAAAACAACAGAAGGTAAGATATCCATTCTATGGAATAACAAAATATCAATGTTCTCATTCTATGAGCCTTCAAGTAGCTTTATATCCAGGACTAAGTAGTAATTTAATAAAGTTTTGCTAAATCAAATTGTTTACATTCAGAGTTCAAATAGGTTTGCAGTGTGAGAAGATTGGATTCAGGTCATTAAAACTGTGGGCACTATATCTCACTAATGTGCTGCATGCTTATTAGCAGAGGAGCTTCTACTGACTGAATACTTCCATCATGTGATAGTGTTACCTGAGCTGCTCACTGTCTGTCAGTTAACGTCTAGGTGAAGAACTGAGGGCCTCAGGCAAGACCCAGGGCCCTTGATCCAAATGGTCATTACCCGACAAACACACCCGACCTGGAGGATATTAACGCTGCAGAAGTCTCAAGAAAACCAAGAAAATCCATGTGATGAAGTTTCCATACATTTGAACGTTCAATTTGTTTTCATATTTTTCCCTTGTACAGTTTTATTCTTATTCTAGCAAATGACCAATGGGAAACAACACATGACTTTCTACACCAGGGTATATATACACATATATATATAAAATACTTAGATAAATACTAATATCATATACAAAATATATTAAAGACATATTAAAAACTTATATATATTGTACAAAATATATTAAAATATATTAAATATATTAAAGATCTTTCAAAATATAAAAAGATATTAAAGATTTTATAAATATATATATATATAGAGAAGAGAGGATATTAAATAGTCCATGATATTTTAAATGTTTTATAATTTATTTATGGCATTTAGTTGATCAAAATATATTTTACATTTAACTTAGAGAAGTAACATGAAAAGGTGTAGTGTAGCAGAGGTTCTGAAAGGAACCTAAAGTCCTGAAAGCTGCTCTTGATTTTTGCAATTTACTACGTCTGCTACCCTGAGTGAGTTACTTATTCTCTTTGGCCTTCGTTTCTTTATTGGTAAAATGAAAGGAACAATTTTTGATTGTGTCTCAGTAGAGTTGTGAAGATTTAATGAAATATAAAATGAAGGGATTTTTATTATTAGATAATTTACACTATATTTATATATCACATTAAATAAGTTCAGTAAAAAGGAATCTCAGTCTTATCAATCAGTATTATTTTTACTGATCTTATCAACTAATTAAAAGTGTCTGTGCATCCCATGTCCATCTATTAATAGTTATGTCTTCTCACAAATACAGCATTCAAATTTTGTTATCATCATGACTTCTTTGAAAATAGTCACAAATCCTTTTTCTTGATAAACTATATGAGCATTATTGCAACAAAAATGCATATTATTTATATATCAGTCACAATTATATTGGGTATTTCACAGAGTTTAATTATCTGCAGTCCTGTGAAAAATGTCTGTTTCTTCAGAAAACTGGGGAAACTTCTGAGAACATTGTGTTTGTCATAAATTACTGATTGTCTCTTCCATTAGGAGAGAAACGGAGATATAAATAGTTTGAGGAGCACCCTTTTCTTTGGATAATCTTCGACTTTCTACTTGTCCTGTTCTGACTGTTCTAAGTGCTGGCACTTAGCCACGTTCTTGACATCAACTCTAGATTTCTCTCTCGGCAGTTACAATGAGATTTTATCATGATGTAAAAGCAAAGGGTCATTTTGAATGTGCTCATACATTTGCCCCAATTCAGAGGATAGAAATTGTTTAGCTTGAGGGAAATCTTCTTTACCCATAACTCCCCAAGTCCAGAAATGTTCCACTGTATATCCTTGCTTCTCCATAGTTGATTCATAAGCCCAGAACTGCAAATGCTTCTTTAACAAGGGAATTGCACATCAGTGCTAAACTGGATAAGAGAACATTCCTACTCTTCTTATAGTTTTCTTGGTTAGTTCATGTCTATGCCCTCAGTGCCTTTATTTCAGATATTTAATAAAACATTGTTTGGTTAATCCTTTTATAACCAAATAAATTCTCCTTTAATTTACCCATCGCTGGTAACTTAAAACAGTTTTTTTTCCCCCTTCAAGAAATGACAGATTTCTTCCATCTTTGCTCATATTTGGTGGTCAAGCCTGTTTTCCATAATATTGGTAAAGGTGAGTGAAATGCAGAGATCTTGCAGGTTTAATTTGGTTTGGCTTTAAGAGTAAGGGATGAGCTGGATGTGATGATGTGCACCTGTAGTCCCAGCACTTTGGGAGGCTGAGGCGGGAGGATCTCTTTAGGCCAGGAGTTTGAGACCAACCTGGGCAACATAGCAAGACTCCCTCTCTACAGAAAATAAAGAAGTTAGCCGGGGTTGGTGGCACACACCTGTAGCCCCAGCTACTGGGGAGGCTGAGGCAGGAGGATCACTGGAGCCCAGGAGTTCAAGGCTGCAGGGAGCTATGATAATGCCATCACACTCCAGCCCAGACAAGTGATAGAACAAGACCCTGTCTCTAAAAATAAATAAGCAAATAAATAAATAAAAGGGTAAGACTGAGGAGTAGAGGGGAATGCAAAGCTCTTCATCTGATGCTGCTGCTTTGTAAAATGGACCTTTTCCTGTCACACAATGTCAGAATGACACTTTCAGTCTGCTCTTCTGTTTCCCTACAGAACATGGCAAGAGAAATGATTGAGAGCTTTTCCAGTCTGGCATAGAAATAAAGCTATATCAGAAAGCAATTTCAGTGTGGTAACAAGACTAAGGAGGAGACAGATGCTGTGCTGGCGACCGTACTGGAGCCACGGGCTGAGCTGCTTCTCCAAACGATGTCCCTTTACTGCTCCACAGACTGCTGTGGGCTGTGTCTCTGCATGGCAACTCCCCACCATGGAAACCCAAACAGAATGACTCTCTGTGTTGAATGGCAGGGCCTCTGGTCATAAATAACATAAACTGAAAGACATTCGACGGTTATCACAGAGATGGGCTTTCCTTACTTGGAGTTAACCTGTCTAAACATCCACAGGGCAAAAAGGCACATGTTGGGGTTTAATAATTAATTTCAAGCATTTTTTTACAACTCTCAAAACTTGATTTTTTTCCTAAGTATGTGTGTACTTTGGTGTTTGTATTTCTGTTTCCTTCCAATTTTAAAATTCACTACTTTGAAGAACTATATCTAAAAAGCAGTAAGTTGCTATTTCTTTCTTTCTTTATTTATTTTATCTAAAGAGCAATATGTTGCTCCCTAGTGATAACCTCAAGGGAGCTATCATTATAAAGTTAAATGAGCTGCTCCAACAGTGAGCTCTGTGGAGTAAGATGCACCTCTCCTTCCAATGTGGCCACTTACCTCAGAACTAGCCAGAAGACTTTCCATCCCTGTACTAACATATGTTCCTATGACAAGTTTCTAGCAAATTTTAGCCTGTAATCCATTTCAAGAGAAATTCTCTTTTTCTTTCTTTTTTTCAATTATGTGTTTTATTTATGTTTTCCTAAACTTATTCCATTTGGGTCAAATATGAATAGATGAGTCATCCGAGCTAATTAATTAAAACCTTTCTGGTAACGCACTTCATTTCATGTGATTATTTGAATTCAGATAAGCTTAAAGGAAAAGAACAAAACAAAGCTATAAAGAAAATTGGGAGTTATGCATTGCCATTCTTCATGAACAAGCTCAAAGGCTTGGCTATTTGGCATGATGACAATTAAACTGGAGGATATTGAGTACAATCCAACATTGATAAGTATAGTCCATCCATTCTGCATTATGTCCACACACTTGGGACTTAAAGTCTGGCAAGTAGAAGGGGGTTTTTATCTTGCTGGAAAATGAGAGTTGGAAAATCAACCCACATGAAATTGTGGAAGCCCTGGGGTGAAAAAGTGTTCTAGAAATTGTTCTAATACTTTCTTTGCTTTTAGCTAGACTACATTACATGCTTCTATGTGTTCATTATTATAAGACACTTTCTAATGAGCGGCTAGAATTGTAAAGACACTGTTAAGGTGACAATTTTAAAATTATGTCAGCATTCATATTATTTAAAAATAAAATCAGTTTAGAAGGCTTGGCCCCACTTTCTATCTTTTGGCGTAAACCTACCTAACGGGTACAATGTACACTATCTGGGTGATGGACATACTTATAACTCTGACTCAAGCGTAACAAAATCAATACATGTAACCACAAACATTTGTACTCCTGTGATATTTTGAACTTAAAAAAAAGAGAGAATAACTGTTTTAGGAGAGTGGTGAAAAATTTTCAAATTGACATTTTGGAGGAAAGAACAAACAAAAAAAATTTATTTTAAGAAAAAGGGAGAAAATTTTTTTTGCCCACAAGATAGCAAACATTTTGGCAAGGCAAATAGAAAACAGCAAAGATGAGTGTATGTGTGCGTGTGTGCGCATGCCCTACTCTTTCCAAGAAAAGTTGACCCTGAAATGATGCTTCAAACTGATTTTTTTCTGCCAGAGTAAAGAGGTTTTTAGTTGAAATGTTAAATTATTATCCAAATAGGGCAGAGAAACAAAATCTGGGCTCTTTCCTGTATTTGGAAGTGCTTGGTGTGGATAAAAAGTTTGAGTGGCAGCTGCAACTGCTAAATATCCACATACAGAAGGTGCTCTGCTTCTCAGTTACCAAAGGGGAGGCAGAGAGTCCTCTTCTTTCTTTGGCATTTTCTTTTAGCAGCTTTAGCAGAGTTTATTACCCAGTAATAAACTGAAAAAAAAAAAGGGTCCCTAATAATGCTGAATGCTAAAGAATGACTTAAAATGTATACATTTACATAGAGTAAATCATAATAAAAAAGGGTGGATAAATGCATTTACAATTAATGAATTGTTTTCTTTTTTTATTTTTTATTTTGATCAGGTACATTTATTCCCTGTTTTTAGACACTGATCTAAAGCTTCAGTAGTCTGAAGTTTTTCTTTAAAATTAGCAATAGGTTTGAGTGTGTAGAAACAACCCACTTTCCAATCAATAACTAAAATGCAATATTACATAATTAAGGCAAATTGTGCTCCAAAGTAGGTGTTAACTATACGCTGTTGATGATTTGGGACCCCATATGAGCTTGATCCATTCATTTTGGCCAATGAATAGCAATCAATTGTTGAAGCCAAATCAATCACATGACAGGCCATATCAATGGTTAGGATGGTTAAAATGAAGAAAGAGACAATAGTGGTGTTTATTTCACATGTATAGACATAGCCAAGAGTAATTAAGAACTCTACTATGCATTGGGATACAGTACATGAATCTCAATGTGGAGCATAGTTTGTGAAAATATTTTTCTTGCTTGAGTTTTGGAGTTAGACTTGTACACAAACATTTTGGCCTGACAGGGTATCATCTCTGAAAGCTGACATACAAAGGAGCTTTTGTCTAGAGTCCTTAAACTAATGAGACCTTTCAAAGTGAAGCAAATACACACTTTTGCTCATTTTGAAATTTCACTATGAAATAAAGACATTTTGTAATGTAACATCTCAGTTAAGCAAACATATAATATCTTAAAATACTTTTATTAATCAAAGAATACATTTAAATATAATTGCTTTTCACTCTAATCAACACTGTAACAACGCCCCCAAAAGTGTCCAAAGAGGACCACAATGAAGTAAAATCAAATCATTTACTATCCAGAAGGGTGTTAGATTTACCAATACAGAAAGTATCTGTCCAAAAATTTCCATTCTTTTATATCACTTGTTCTAATATTTAAATTTTGCTCCATTGCTTACAGCATGTTCATTGTTGTCAGCTAAGATTTGAAGAACTAATTTTCAAATATTTTAGTTTCTCCAAATAAAAATATGCCATGATAAAGGACATTAGGTTTGCTTTCACATACTTATGATTCTGAATTCCTTTTAGGTTTCCTGATGGGAAAGTAGGGGAGATGTGATGAAACAGCAAGTCCATAAAAAGCAGGAGCCAGAAGTTTAAATTGTAACAGCTTTCTGATATGACTCAGAACTTAGGGGATAATGGAGTGAAGAAAAATTCTTTGGAAGAAAATGACTAGAGAAGAATTCTGAGTCAAAGGCAGCTATTGTGGTGAATAGATATTCGGATTTCATATTTAAAAAGAAATCATTGTTTCACAGATTGAAAGGTGAGCCACTGGTGTCCATCATTAGCAAACAGAGGAAAAATGAAGAAGCACATTTCTTCTTTAGGTTGCAGCACACAGTACACATCTACCATTAGAATTCCTAACATACAAGAGGAATTAGTCTCATGAATTGAAACTAATTTTGTACTTGAACCAGTGCTGTTTACAGAGTTCTATGCGGAAGGACTTCTACAAAATATCTTATGATATCTTGTCCCCTATTTTGACAGGAAGGGAAAGTATCTTTCTATTGTGAATATGCTCTTTGTGTTATTAACTGTTAGGACATGAAAAGGCTAACAATTGATTCTTTCTTCTATCAAAGTCTCTTTTGCTTTGGTTAGTGGCATTTTTTGAGAAAATTAGGAAATAAGTTTCCGTGTTTCTAGGCATCTTGACGTTTCTTGATGTTCCATGGAATAATGGGATGAAACAATTCAAGGCAGCTTTGCTCTGATCTTCACTTTCCCTCCAACGCTAAGACCGAGAGAACTTGGCTCCTTGATAAGCACATTTCCTTTAATGCCATGTCTTCCAGGTCAGGCAGGTATATCATATACATGAAACTGATCTGAGACTTTATCCTGAGGGAGAAGAGGGTTGGAGATGAAGGTCAATGTAGATCCCAGTTTTAACCCTGCAACATACCACCCTCCCGAACTTGATATCTGATGGAACCTGACCCTTAAGAAATAACCACAAATCAGAGAAACACAACTCTGTCGAATTAGTTGCACAGGGCATTTGCTTGCTCGGTTTTGCTGGTTGGAAGCCAGCATGGTAGAGGGGGGATTCTGGAATTAGTAAGACTTGGGCTCAAATTTGCCCTCTACTACTTAGCAACTGCTAAGGTTAGTTTCCTATACCCTCTGAGTCCCGGCCTCCCATCTCTAAAATTTAGAATAATAATGTCTACCTCACAGGATTGTTAAAACTAATTGAGATACAATATGTAAAGCATATAGCACAAAATATTCAATAAATATTAATACCATTTAAATTAGGCTAAGGTCTTTACAAGTATTTAAGAGCTACTTCTTTCCCCCTCTGATTGGCTCTATTATTTACGAAATTATCAATGGTTTTCCTTTTCTCTAATATTTCATTAATATTTCAGTAAATTTTTCTTATATTGAGAACAAGTTCTTATATAAAGTGGAACATTTTGGGGAGAATTATTCAATGGCCATCCCATAGGCCCAACAAGAAAAGATAGGTGTTTTACATGTTTTGACTCTGTGGATAAACCCTGCAGAAGTTTGTTGCAGGCTCTGACACATTTTCATTCAGGACTGAGATGGTTTTCTAGAACTTCCAAATCCAATGATCTTTTAGTTTTGATATAAGTAAATCTGAACATTGATATGCAACATTTCCAACATAATCAATTGTTTGATATTGAACATATTCAATATTTAAGCTCATGCAGAAAGGGAAGTTTCCGGAAAACCATGCCTGAAGAGACCATCTCTTGTAATCCTTAGAGAGTTTAACAATGAAAATTGTCTTGAACATTTATGTAAAGCTCCTGGAAGGAGGCAAGAAAGACATCCTTAACCAACGAGTATAACCTTCACTTTTTTTGATCTGCATTTCAGGTGAGTAAATAGTGAAAATGGTGCCTGATACAAAGCTCCACTGAATACCACGGCAAAGAACTTTCATTTTTTCCTTCAGATTTGCCTTAGGCCAAGACCAGATTCTTTTTTAACAGTGAGGGGAAGAAAACGTGTGATACTTTTTGTTTGTTTGTTTTTCCCTTCAGAAATGGAGAAAGCTCTCCAAAGAAGAGAAGGTAAATGCCGTACCGAGGGAGGCAATATTACTTCTTTAGCTACAGGGGCTTCTGTGGCTATTAAGGTCATGAGGTATGTGGGAATGGAGTTCACACTGCAAGTGCCCACCAGTCTTCTCACATACTCAGGAGGCTAGATTTGGGTTTGAATAGATTCTATGGCTTCCTTTTCCAAATTTCACCCCAGCTTAACATTGTCTCAACATCATCCTCTCTGACTACAAAATATTTTCCACTTCAGTAACAGCATTCAACAGATCTCAAGGACAGCTGAACCTCACGTTGGGTAACACCACCTCGTTGTATCCTGGAACTGAGATCTGGTGATACCTACCAGCCTCTGGGCTCTGATGCAACACATCAGCTGCTGCAACGTGTTACCCAACTGCTGCCTCTGGGTCAATTAACAAAAATAACCTCCTTCCACCAAGGCAAGTCTTCACAAAGATTTTCCTACTTGGTAAGTCTTTCCACCTCCTGTATTATATCAGAGAAGCCAAAAGAAAATTAAAATGAAGATTGTCATCAGTAAGGTCTTAGGATTAAGTACATATACTCCTTTTGGGTGATCCATCTTTAAAACAACTGAAGCCAAATTCTCTCTTAAAAAAAACATGGTTTGAATTAAATTGCATGTCTCCCAACCTGCAATCTACTATACACAAGCTGAAGTACAGCCGTAGACAACAGAGAAATTCTTGGAATCAACGTTTAATTTAAAAGACCATTAAACTGCCTCGTTGGAAACACAGAACATGCTTAAATGAATTTTTCAATATGTAGATAAATGTTTTACTATTAGGGTTCCTTACAAAAATTGGCCATTCATTAAGAGTGCTCATAAGTACTATAAACAGACAACAAAGTACCAACCTCTGGCATACTTCATGGTTCAGACATCAAAGAAAAAGTCATAAAATCTACTTGCAATAAAACAAGGTTAATTTTTGTGTGTGTGTGTGTGTGTGGCTGGTGTCTATTAGCTACCTCGTGTGTGGAGGAAAAATGTTACTAGTTCTTTAGTCAGGTATATCTGAGAAGTTTTGTGAATAAATATGAAATAGTAAAGCATTTATGTATCTTATGTTTACGATTTTCTACACTGACCAAATGAGAATGATCTTGGTTATTTAAAAAGTTCATCTTCTCTGTTTCTAATAACGCAATCAGTTGTGTGTATTAAAAGCTTTGCTAATAATCTACAAGTGGTAGGTTATTTGGCTCTTTGGTTTAAGTCATGACCAAGATTGTGTTTTTGTTTTCCCTATTTTGTACCTAAAAATTACAATGTTAAATAAAAGTACAGACAAAAATGAGTTCCTGCTATAAATATGTGAATTGAAGGGGAATTTTCTGGACTTTGTTATTATGAATGTTGCACACAGAAAAATGCATCACACCAGAATGTCAAGGGGGTAGGGTACAGAGCCAAAGAAAAAGGGCAGAGAGCCCACTTTGGTACACCTGGAGTAGATTACACATGTGGGGTTTTTCTTTTCCTGGAAGCCAGAAAGCTTTGGTAATGTGCTCCCCACAGTACATGACAGAGCAGGGTGAAACTGGAAATTAATCACACAGTGCTACCAAGGCAGTTCATTAAGTGCAATGGACAGCCTCCTCTCTGCATTTTTAGATGGCTGAGAGTCAAGTAGTTGCACATCAAAATGTGATTTTTTTTTCCTTGCCTCTTGGCACAGGACCTTTATCTGTCATCATTTCATGTCCTCAAAGGCCTGAGCAAAGCTGCCATCCTTAGGCAACAAAGGATGCCATGCAAAGCAGCTCAGAACTTGAGTTATTTCAACAGATGCTGTTTTATGTTTTGCCAAAGAATGGCCCCTTTTATTTCTGTCATGAATGCAGTCTTTCTTTCAGTTTCTAAATGTTTTCCAGTATTAAACCTAATCCTTATCTATCATTCTTTTTGGATGATAGGTTGTCCCTTTGCCTTTGGAACCAGCATAGCCTTCACCATGCAAATATGGATTTGCAAAGACATGAAAATTTTGTGTTCTTCACCTTCCAGCTCCTGCTAATTTCTTACAGTGGTGGGGGGCTGGGAGGAATGCACTTCAAGGTCAGAGTAGCTGAGCCAAGTTATTCCAAATCTAAGAAAAAAATGCTGAGATTGAAATGAACAATTTTACCCTGTAAAGATTCTCTGCCTATGGGAATAGAAAGATCAGCAAAGGGAGCTGGTTGGGGAAAGAACTAGAATAAATAAAAAGCAAGCTCAGAACCATTTCTTCCTATGTTTGTTTATTGAGACAGAACAGACAGAACCAGGAAGGGCTGATGAAACTCTGAATTAATGTAATTTATAGGCATTTCTCCTACAAGGCGGTGAAATGATCTCTCTCCGGAGATGTAATCAGGAGTGGCTCCCCATAAACCCAAGGGATGTCGGAGCAAAGACCGTATCCCAGGTCCTCACAACCTTTACAGTTTTGCCTCAGAGAGAGCTCCTAAGAAAAGGGATTCAGAATTGTTAATGAAAGTCATTTTGGTAAAATTTTGAGGGTTATTCTGTTTCTTGTCACAAGCTGAATTGTTTGAAAGCACTGCCCTAGAGATGTGATTTTCCATAATATAATAGCAATTTCTTACCCTGGGGCAGGCAAAGGGCTGGTCAAACTTTAATTGGAACTTCTATCGTTTTCCCTCAGAGCACTTGAAATTTGTTTGTTTGTTTGGTCTGTTTGTTCTGTGGCCGCTATGATTCCAGTCTTTATTTTGCTTTTAAGTACAAAGCCACTGTACTGGTGATATAGTGGAAATATAAAGGAAGGAAGACACTTACTCAAGGAAGTTTACAGATACAGTGGGTTCTCTATATACGACAACAAACAGCAAGGAAAGGAAGAATGCAGTTGAAGGTAAGAAGGACAAAGTATGAAAGAAATATTCGCAGATTTAGGTGCTTCCTGCCCAGTCCCTTCTGTTTCCTTTTCTCTGTCTCTAGTGGGAATTATTAAAATTTCCACCATCTACATGTTCATTCTGCACAGAGGAGGAATCTATGAAGAAAATAAGAAGCTACTAGTCTGTGTGTAGGGTAGATATGCTTTAGAGCCGTGCACAGTTGCTATTTTTGATCATGGGCCTAGAAATTACCATCTGGGCAATCAGACTTTTGCATTAACATGCAATGTTGGCTAAATCCACAAGCAGCTGGCTGAGCACTATTTAAACTGGGTGCTGAGATAGGAGTAGGCCCTGACAAGCAGTAGTTAAGGGACACTCATCTATTCTACCCATGTCAACGGTAATGATACTGTGATTCTCTGCAAAATGTGGTCCTTTTGCTATGTTTTGACAGGCTGGTTGTTATTCTGACTGTCTGTATTATTGGAAATACATAGACTAGACATTGATATACATATATGCATATGCATGTGTTTAATGGCTGTATATATTTATGGAAGAATTTATGAGAGTCAATCATCCATATTTATTAAGTATGTACACTATGAAAAGTGTGATATAGAAAAATATGAAAAAAATTGTAAGCACACTAAGTCCAGGAAAGGTTGATTCATTTATTTTTCAGAACCTCACTTTGTGTTGCTACTAAATGACTGGTAGGGACCAGAGAATATCTAACATCATTTCTAGGTCCTCAATTCTATGATTCCACCATTCTAAACAGAAAATAAGTATACTGTCAAAGACACATGGACTAGATTAGTGGTTACAAGCATGAGCTTTGGCGTCAGATTTGCTTTAAATACAACTGCAGCTCCTGACATTTAAAAGTTCAGTGACCCTGTGGAATTTATTAAATTGGGCTTCAGTATCCTCAACTATAAAATGAGAAATCATAATAGTGATGTGTCTTATAGGGTTGTTGTGTGGATTGAATGTGGAAAGGCATGTAAAGCTTTTTGCAGAAATCATGGTAAAGAACAGTTATTACAAAAATTTTAGCTGCTATTGTGATGATAGTTGTGGGAGCAGTGAGAACTGGGAAAAGTTAAGTCAGCAAAACTGGATAAATTTGATTCCGTTGAACTACCTGTTTGGTTTGAAAACTGTTGACCGGATAGACTTTCCCTGTTCTGGGGAAGTGAAGTTGTACATTTCTTTGTACAATTTAGAAGTAAACAAGGAGATCCTATGTATAAATCATTGAATTTATATGTCTTAATCATTCCCACAAATAAATCCAGGCTTTAGGTGAGATAAACACATGCTTTTATTCAATCAGTTCATTAGCACTAGAGAGATGTGTGTGTGTGTGTGTGTGTGTTTGTGTGTGTATAAAATCATTTTAGTGTTTGTGTGTCCACAGGAAAGAACCAGAAGCTGTAGGTTGGAAGTCAGGAGACTCAGCTTCAAATATAGGCTCTAATACTAACTTTCATTGTCATTGTGGATACATTACTTAATCTTTCTAGTCTCAGTTTACTTCTTTGTACAATTAGGGCTTTAGCTATTAAATTGTCTAAGCTCCAGTATCATCCTGAAAATCTATGACTCTTTGTCAAAAATGATTCCATGAATTATAACCTAGGGTAACTAGAATGAACTTCATTCTTGTCTAGTTCAGTGTTTCTCAAATTAGAATGGGAAATCTCAAGAGTCCAGACAATGTCAACTCAATCAGCAATCTCATGACCTCCTAGCCAATGTTTGTCCTGTTCAGACGGCCTGTCCCTTCCACCCCTGCAGCCAGAAATTCAATAGACATTCACTGGGAATCAGCTATGTCTCAAGCACTGTGCTTGATGCTGGAAATCCAAGATTAGAAAATACATTTTCCTAATGAGGAGGACACGTAATATTTACATTGTTTTAAATGCTAGGCAAGCACACAAAAAAACTATTAAACATTCCTGGTAAGACACACATGTATCTTTGGCAATGCGTTTTAAAGGATATCAAAGAATTGATCTGCTGGATAAAGTGATGAAGGGATAGTGGAAGTGCCCAAGCAAAGGAAAAAAAATTGATAAAGGTAAAAAAGAGTGAGGACACTTGATCTATTCAGAGAATAGAGATGACTTCACTACTAGGGAAGTGAAATAGAGCACATTGGTTAAGAGGCCAGACTCCAAAGTCAAATGATCTAGGTTCAAATACCAGCTCTGTCACTTAGGTTAAACACTGGGGAAATTATTTAACCTCCCTGCTTTAGTTTCTTCTTCTGTAAAATGAGAATGCCAAGGTATTGTAAGGATATATTTTTGGAACATATTCAGTAAATGGTAGCTTTTTTTTTTAGTGTTACGTAGAGGGGGTTAGTGAGACAGTAGAACGAGGAGACACTGGAGATGCAGGCAGTAACCTGACCCCACTGAGAGGCTGTCTATGTACCTTATCAAAGAGGGTCTCCTGCATGCTGCTGATGGGGTTTAATGCTGGAGATTCTGGTGGCCATATTCATAGCATTGTGGCAGGAAGATTAGAAAAAGGGCAAATTGGAGGAAGAGAGTCCTTTTTTGGAAACAAAAAGAGTAGAGAAATATTCCAACATTCTGCCCTAAGTGACTGGGTGAATTATGACCATTAACACCTGAGGAAACATCTGGGGAGGAGGTGCAAGTCATTGGGAAATATGATGAATACAATTTTGTTGAGTTTAAAGTGTCTGTGGAACTTCTGCTGGGTATGTTCAATGAATGCTTGGACATAGAGTAGTGTCTCAGAAAGTCTAGAATAGCACTGTCCCATAGAAACCTAGTGTGAGTCTCAGATGCAAACCATCTGGTAACCATGCACAAATAAGTATAAACAGGTGACATTAATCTTAATCATACATTTTATTTAATGAAATATGTCTAAAATATTATTTTATTTTGCAATCCATACAAAATGATTGAGATATTTTCTTCCTAAGTCTTAAAATGGGTGTGTACTTTATACATAGCACATCTCAAGCCATGTATCAAGTGCTCAGTAGCCATACTCAGATTGAAGACTACTATATAGGACAGTGCAGTTCTAGAACATGATAATAGAGAGGAATTATACATTTGGTGTTTAGCATTAAATAGTTGAAAAATTCCAGGCACTGTGTATAGCAGCTGAAAATTCAGTGGTGAATAACATAGACACAGTTTCTTCTTCATTGAATTTAGAGATTATTGGGGAATAGCAGTTCTGCTGGTCTTAAAGTTCTTTCTGTGCAAGTTAGATAAAGGCACAGTCTCTGGGCAGAATTGTCCCACACTAGGGATTACAGAGCACAGGTGAGATTTCTATCCCTAATCATCCTCTCTACCCTGAACCTGTTCATAGTACAAACTGTACTATGGAGAAGTACCAGTGGAGAAGTAGGTGGGTATTCCAGGCAGATAGTAGAATATATTTGAAAGCACAGTGACAAAAGTCTCAGGAAAGTCATTGAGCTAGAGGAGCTTCAGACCATGTGTGGAGAGGAAGAGAGGCAGGATGTGATGTTGAGAGTCTTGGGGTTCCTCTGCAGCGGGGGTACCAAGGAAGCAAGGGACAGGCAGAGCCCTGGAAACTAGCAATATCAGTGGTGGACGGCAAGAGGTCTGGGAAGGAGCAGTCAGAACTACAGGATAAAAAACAGAACTCAATAATGACATAAAAGGCAACTAGTGAGAAAAAAAATTCCCTTTTTGAGAAGCCAACAATGTGTCAAATACAGCAGGAAAGTCAAGGCTGAAAGGGCTGAACAGCGGCCGTGGAATCAGTTAATGAGGACAGAACTGAGGACCTTGGTGAGCGCAGTTGTGAGAAAAGGGGTAGAAACCATACTGTAGTGGTGGGAGAGCAGATGGAGCGTGAGGAAGAGGAGGTGTTTTACAGAAAGCTGACTGTTGGGAAGCCAATGAAGATAATGCTCTTACTGAAAGGAAAGCGCAGTGTAGTGTTGTGAGAATTGTTTGCTTTTTTATTTTGTTTTTGTTTTTAATCGTTGTAAGCAGCACATCTCTAAAATCCATATTCCTATTGTTTCCTCTCCAACACTGTCACGCCAAAGTGGAGAACTAACCTGCAGAAAACAGTTATATCTTTAGAAATGGACACGAGAGTGGGAAGGCGTCACTGGTTCCTCTTTGTTAACTTTCTGCACAATCTGGGGCTTTTTGATTGAGTGGCTGTTGAAACTAGATTCACAGGACCAGTCTTTAAGGGATCGTCAGGGGAAGGGCTTGGTAACCACTCTTTCTTCCCTCCTCTCTTCTGTCATTGTCAACCCAGGCATGAATTAATCATTGACTTTTCACCGAGCATCTACTTCATGCCAGGACCTAAGCAACAGCTGTGACAACAACGGATTTATTGATAACTTACTATGTGCAGACACTCTTCTCACTTTTTGACAAGTATTATCTCATTTAATCATTCCCAAGTCTCCACTGGGTATATGCTGTTATCTTCCCCATTTAGCAATGGGGAAAATGGGGGGGGATTAAGAATGCTAACTAGAGTTGCGGGGCAGTCAGTCGGGCGCGTGTCTCTAAAACATGCCCATACCCACTGTGCTATCTGTCCACATGCCAGGAACACACAGTAAGGTGGACATAAGGCCCTTTCCAAATCTAAATTTTATTTTAACATCCTAGGCTTTTATTTATTTATGTATTTATTTAATGTATCATTTTAACGGGAGGGCCACATGAAGTTAGTTTCTCTACTGGTGTAGTCCTGGCTTCCTAATCGTGGTTGGGTGGAGTGCATTTTCTCCTGCATTTTCTATTTCCTTTTTCCATTTAATTCAGAGAATGTTGATTAGATGACCAAAGGTGCCTGGCCCTTTGCCAAGTGTTATAGAAAACATGGAGAAGGTATCATCACTGTTGCACAGACGCCTACATTCCAGAAGATCTCATCAGAGCATAAGAGCTCTTCCGGATAATTAGTAATTGGTCCTCACAGCACCCCTGGGAAGTACCTGGGTATGCAGGAAAGATACACAGAGCCTAAAGGAGCCTTTCCAAAGTGCAAGACAGTTTCCGCCTCAGTGATGGGGACAATTATAGTGATCCACTTTACAGGGGTGCCAATTATTCACAATCTAAAAGCCCTGAGAATTACAAACCTCACTAGGAATACGTACACACTGCACACTTGTATTGCACTTAATTGGCATTCTCCTTTCCCCTGCTCTGCTCCCTGCAAATCATACCACAATGACACCCGTGGGCTTACCTTTGGTCCTGGTTATTGACATGGAGCCTGCCTCCCTGCATCAAAGATCTGCCTGGATCACACTGGAGGATAGAAGAACAAACCTGCCAGGTGTTGATGAGCCCATGACAAGCAACCTAAATGGAATTCTGACAGGCCTTCACAGCCTTCTACATAAACATAATGAAGCAACACAGAATACACACTCAATAAGCTACAAGTAAAGCAGAAAGCAAAGTACGAGGATAAAGGGAAAATCAGCAGATTGATCTAGCTCAATGATAGCAATTGCAAAAATCCATCTGGATGGTGCAGGGCACAGTGAAATATTCCAAATGAGCTTCTGTTAACAACTATTCCAAAGGCCCATCCACCTTTGGGTCCTGTTTATTGGGACCTTTTGTATCTCCTCCCTCTTTCCCTTCCCCTTCCCCACTACCTTACTTTCATCTTTTAATGTGTAACGATCCTGTCTCTTTGATGAATTGAAATTGTGAGCTTCAGGCAAGGAATATATCCTGTGTGCTATTTTGATTCAATTAAATATGAAACACAGTCACAAAAACAAAACCACCATTTCTGCTCCACCACTCTTACTCCTCACCTGTGGAATTGCTCATGCATTTCATTGTTGGTGCATTTGCCATTCGATTATTTCCATTTTCTTTGTTTCGGCACTACTTCTTTATTCCACCCTTCATTTCCTGCCACAGCTATGATTGTACTTGTTCTTGCACAGACAAGAAATTGTTTGCTACAGAGGTAGTGGCAGGAGTAGCTTCAATCAAATAAATGTAAATAACATTTCTGAATAAAAGAACTCTTCTATATTTCCCACTGACTACACCTAAGTCCGTGAGTCCCCTAAAGATATATGGGACAGGTATGTGTAGAGGCAAAACTGAGGATAAGGGAAAAGAAGAAGAAACTGGTCATCAGATGTAGAACCAGAAGCAAAATGAAAATTGATCAATGAGCTATTTGCACAAATATCTTTCAAAATATAATTCTTAACCATTCTTTAGAATCTAAGGCTTTTACTCAAAAATACCACTAGCTAATACTTTTCCTCCCAAATATATGCAGTGACATGGTCTCAACCTGGATCTCTTTGAGGGAAGAGTAATGCTAATACTATTACCTCTATAATTTCCAGATGTGATGAAATAACTAAAACAGATCATCCCTTACCACAGAAGGAAAGACAGAAAGAGAGAGTCAGATAAATTAAAGCTGATAGGTCTTGGGACAACTGCACAAACTCTTCAAACCTAAGTAACTAGAAAGTTTCCATGTTTTTCATTAGTCAAATGCTTGCCACATGATCATAAACCTGACCCCTGGTTGATTGCCTGCATAAAGGAGAAATTGGTTCAATGACCGAGATGGAAGTTGTTATATTTGTCTTAGGAAAATGAGGAGTGAGCTCACACATTTTAATTCTAAAGCTGCACTGAATAAAAAACCCTGAAAATGCTGAGCAAGTTATAAATATAGCAAGAAATGATTTCCAGGACTCTTTTTCCAAATAGAATGCATTAAAGTGGCTGGAAAATCATCCATTGTAGAGCTAAACAAAGATGCTTCATCTCTCATCCCTTTCCATTAAGTGACAAAATAGAGGGCACCAACCAAAGAAATCAACAGTAACTCTCCTCAGCAAGCTTAAGGAAAATTCTCAGCAGCTCGGGTCATCTATATCAAGCAAGAGGAAATTTTGAGAATTCAACCCAGAGCTCACAGTGGTATCCACAGTGTGTGTGGATATAGACAGCATGCACTCGGGAGAAGTCGGTCTCAGAATACGCTTGTCAAAGCCAATTTAAAAATACTCTATCATGCTGTTAGGAAACACCTCATTATGAGAAGGAAGCCTGCTTTCAGTGGTTGGTATAAACAAACACAATGTTTTAACTTTGTAGATTAATGCTTACCTGATATTTTGTACAATACTTTAAAGACGGGGTATCACAGGAGATATGAGAAGGTAGAAACCAAGAAATATATTAACTCATGCAACAGAAATGCATAAAACATAAATTTAAAATAATAAGCACCAAGCTACCATATGTTTTTGCACCTGAATTGTCCAACTGAAGTATTTACATATGTTATAATTACTGTTGGTTCTCCATATTACGTTTGTGACGTGTAAATCTGGTGAAAGAGGTACCCAGGGCATTAACATATTATTTATTTGTTTATTTGCAAGATAGTCTTTGAATAGCTATTGGCTTTGTGTCAGCGTATTCTACACTTGCAATATTTAACATTAGGCCCTTGGAAACAAGCAAGTAAGTGGGGGATTATTTTGACTTTTGGGGTTATTATGGCTATATGGAGGGGCAAAACAACATGTGCTTAATTTAATGAATTTCAATTAGGAAATAAATGATTAAGGGATAGTATAGTTCAAACATTTCTAACTCATATTCTGATATATGACAGTTCTATGTCCCTAAAGTTACTAACATGATGCTAATATTGGATATAACAGCCCATTAAGATATTATCTTTGGCTAGAATTGATACTGATCACATTTCAAGGTAGTTTATGGTCAGGTAATAAAATGTTTATAGGCCCAAACATAGCAATAGCAGAAACCTTCTCATTTCTATTTTTTTGTTTTGTTTTCTGATAAGAGGCCTCCCAGGACCCATCCTTGGCCCCTTGAGAGCTTCTGTTTGCTTCTCACAGTTGCCTGTGTTCACCAGCTCCCTCCATTGCGTCTCTAAATGATATTTAAGTAAACACCTCAAACTTGTTCACAATACTTAGTCTCAATACTGTAGTGCTATAGAATGTCCTATGTGGGTTGAAAGATGAGATTTTTGATGCTCTGGGAGATAAACAGGATAACCAGTGTCACATATGCAGTTAGTTAACGAGTGGAGTGAAAGCTTCTTGTGGGAAGGGAAGGGAAGGGAAGGGACATGGATTCAGTCTTAGTTAAGAGTGGCTTTAATATCCAAGGTCTATTGTGGGACTCTGTGCATATTGCACAATGCTGTTCAGGTTGGGATAGCTCCCTCAGGGTAAGGTGGCCCTGTGTTCTACATGAGTCTTTCCTTCAAAATGGGTAGGAAAGAGAGAAATTTTTTTTTCAAGTAAACAAGAGAAGAAATTCATTCTTCCATAGTGAGAAGAGAACTTTTATTCTCAAGTATTTCTTGCAGAAAGAAACACATGCCCACTGAGCCACTGGGCTTAGGTATTGAGTTAAAGGGAGCTGGGAGTTGTGGTCTTATTCTCCAAGAATAATTGAAAATACTTGAGGCTTTCTGCACCGGGTGACCTCACAGGCCTTTCCACCCATACCTCTGTGGATATGGCTCTTCAGAAACTGCCAACACCTTGGAAAGACTTCAAACCACATCTTTTCAACATCGACCTGAGTTTACATGGCCTCTCTATGACAGCAGCCAAGTGCTGTGGCCTGGATTTTTGTTCCATGCCTGAACTCATTCTCTGTGAATAAAGTTCAACCTGTTCTGATTGCCCATTTCTGTACCCTGTGCATTCCACAGGGAATTCCACAAGTTCAGGATAGTTCCCACTCAGTACTACTCTGTTTCGAAGTGCTACATGGAATCCTGTCTACCACCACCAAGGCTTGTTTATCTCCCCTCCTCTTCCCTGAAAATTGGTCCCCTGACTAATTTAGCAAGGTTGTCTAGTTTTGTTATGAGGTTGAATGTACTCAAACTAGAAGGAGATGCTTTTCTCTGTATATTTATTAAATGAAAGGTTTTGTGTCCTAAGAATTGTTCTACGGAGATGCTTTTCTGTTACACTCTCCTTCCTGCTGACGTGTGTCTCTGTTCTAAAGCGCACAGTGCACTGCTACACTGCAGCGTAGTGGAGGCAACTGATTCAGTGTTATAAGACCTAGATCCAACCCTGTGATTAACTACCTGTTTGCATTTAGGCAAATCTTCAAAATCTGTTTCAACTGCAGGTCCCTCATGTCAAGCTCAAGAAGATAGCACATGTACCGTGTGGGCAATTTATGTAAGAGAGTTTGGAGAAATTTTAAAGGGCAGACTACTACAAGTGTGGAGTGAATTTTGACATAGAGTGGTAGATGAAAGTTATAGAACAGTCATTGTTTTTCATTTTGTCTTTTCTTTCTCTTCTTCTCTCTTCTTTCTTCTTTTGACTTATCCATTTATTCAGCTTTCTTGAATTAGTGACTTCCAGCTCTGTATCAGGTATATGATAAATCCTGGAGTTTGAAGATTAATAACACAGGTCTCTGTCCTTAAATAGCTTATGATCCCATAGCAGGGAAACACCAAACCAGTGGTTACCCTATGAAAGCCCGGACAAGGGCATCTAAATGGGTTTTCGGCATCAGACAAGACTTCCTGGATGAGGTGATCTTTCGAATGAGCTTTGAAAGAAAGTTATGCAGCAGATGGCAAGTTGAAGAAGTAAAGAATAGCTCCATCAGAAGAAGAATACATACAAATGCTCAGGGATAAAGTAACATTAAGTATTTGAGAATTCAAATCAGTTCAGTGTTGCAGCAGCACAAGGTGAGTTTAGAAGAGTAAGGGCAGGGAATGATGCTAGAATGGCCGTGCCTTTTCAAGTCATATTAAAAATCTTAATCTTTATCCAAGGCTGAAGCAAACAATGAATTGTTGTTGTTTAAGGAGAGATCAAATCTATGTCTTGGATACATGTAGAGAGTGGGGACCAATTGCTATATAAATAGTTTCTATTTTGAGAACATCCAGATTTGCACCCCCTACCCCAAATATATAAGTTAACTGGTTGGGTAATGTCCTTCAAGATGATGTAAGTTTTAATCCACCATAACATGAGAATAATTTGAGTTGCTAAGAATCGGTAGGTGTTCAGTGGCCTGACTTGAATGAATGATTTGATTCAAATCTAAATGTGAGGAAATAGAACTTCACATTCTAAAACCACAGGCACAATGGCCATTAAATTGGACTTGTCAGGGTAGTGACAGTCATTATGTCGTGAACCAAATAGGTAGGGCGACTAACCTCAATTATCATTTATGACATTCATTTGAAAAGAATTGAATTTGAAAAACATTTGTAATGATTATGAGTAAAGACACATTAATTTTCACTTTATAAAATATTTAATTCTCAAATAATTTCAAAATAAAATGCAATGAAAACTGATCCTCCAAAAGATAATGATGATGAAGTATTAATCATGATGAAGATTATGGACCATCACATTACTTTAGTCAATATGTTGCCTCTGTTATGTCTATGTCTGGGCTCTGCATATCTCATAGCAGTTCTAATGGTAAAAACTAATTTATGGAAATTAATTTATGTCTATATAAAAGTAAACCAATTAACAATAGGAAGTTTTCAAGGGGAAGAGTTTTAATTATTGCTGTTTTTGTTAAAGACTTGTGATTTTCATTAAATTTTTCCAATCTTTGTTTCTGTAATTTATTGGTGATATTGACAGTATTTTATTAACTCAGCAATGAAGATTCATTATGTGCTCTGTACTCACAGATGCTTGGCTTTCTTTCTCCTTTTCCTTTCCCTCCTCTTTCTCTACCTCTTTCTTCTTCTTTTGCTTTCATTACACATAATATTTTTTTCTTTTCCCATGCAATCTTTGGCACTAATTTTGTCAAGCTTTGAGAAATCATTTCAAAGTCTCTTCTTGATTACTTTGGGATACAGAGTTTCACCCCAAGGGAATTAATTTCCTGACCTCTCTTGACTGTTAATAACTAACACACCCACTCTAACCCACATCTATCCAATTATACTTTATTCATAATCTTTGGAAATTATTTGAAATTACTTAAAAATATTTGTCTTCTATTTACATAGGAATAGCAACCTAAGTTCATTTCCTGGTGTTTCCTTTTTCAGGTTAAATTGAACAATTTCTGTGCCTTGCCCTGCAAGAGACCTGCAGTAGATAATTTCATGACTTTTTAAAACCAGACATCCATGTGGAGGTACATAATGATTATTCATTTGAGACCAGTACACATGTAGTTATAAGAATCTTTTACTTCTCAGTAAAGCAATTAGTAGTAACATTAAATCCAAAGGTCTTTTTTTTTTTTTTTAATAACAAGCATTTTTACCATGATCTTTCTGGTTGAAACTATGCTCAGTTTTCTGAAATTTATGTTTTAGCCTCTATAATGTTAGCAAGATATTAATATATGCATGAAGGGTTGTAGTGAACATAATTACAGTGGCAAAATGATAAACACATAGCTATTTTGCCTTGTAATATTATGTATTTAACAGGTTTATTTGTTCAACAGTTCTAACTTTAATTATATTTTGCCATTTGGGATTTTTAGACATATAACAATCATAGCTCTTCTCTGGCTATTAGTCTAAGAAGATTGCATTCATTATAAAAATAATCCATATTTGTTTATTTAATTTTTTTTTCTTAATGCTTTACAAGTGAACTAAGAAATGATAACTTTCTTTGCTGCTGGTATTATGTGACTCATTTGGATGTTTAAAAAAAGTCATTCCGCATCTTCCTGTGGCAGTGAAATATGCTAAACGGGGTTTTGGCCCCAGGCATGCTCATTCACAAGGACTATGCTGTATGCTTGCACACAAGCTTGGAGCTGTTCCTCAAAACCCTGGTTCCGGATCACTCTGAGAATCTGCAATGCACTGGGAAGCATGCTAACAAAAAATAAACAGGCGATAGGTCCTGAAGCTAACGAATGAATGTAGAGGGTAAGTCTTCATAACAGTCAGACTCAGTCCTTTTGTGCTCAACCACAGCAAAATAATCTCTCTGAAATTATTCCCTGTCATGGAGTGAACAGAAGATTGGGGTAAACCTAAAGGAGGTGAGTCTGTAAGCATGGGGTGAGCTCATGTTACATCAGTGAAGGCTTGAAAAAATGTATTGATTGCTCTTTTGCAAATTGACATATAATAATATGATGTGTTCATTATTTTGTTGCTTATGCAAAATGCAATTAAGACTTCAGTTCCAAAAGCCTTTTTCTGCTTCACATCCCTAGATGCTTATTCAGGAATCTACCTCTATAATGCTCTTTCAGCTAAGCCAAATTGTTTCTGCAGTGAATTCTTCTGATAAATGTAGATTTTTCCCTCCCCAGATCTGGCCTAAAGATTCATTTTATTTGGCTTACGTAGTGTTGTTGTTGGAAGTATAACTTACATGCAGTCAAGTACACAGATCTTAAATGTTCAACTTGATAAATTCTACTTATGGTTATACCCATGTAATGACCTCTCAGATCAAGAACATTTCTGACTCCTCAGAAGGCTCTCTCACATCTCTCTCCAGACACAGAGTAACTTGCATAGAGTTTTTTTTAAATAAAAGCAGATTTAAGGTTAAAAAGACAATTATGGGTTTTTGAAAAGATATTGTTATCAATTTTATTATATTGGCATCCAAGTGTTTAAGTACAACTGTTTATCCCTGATAAATAGAGCTACAAAGCACATTTTAGTGGAAGAGACAAAAATTCTTATTCATTCATTCAACAAACATTTATTATAACACATAAAATGCGTCAGATGCTGAAAATATAAAGATTGGAAAAAAAATCCAAAAATGGAAAAACACCACAGGCCCGCCCTCTAGGAGCTTGTAATCATGTTCCCTTGGCCTGTTGTTTTAACTAGGGTTGCAAATGTGTGTGTGTGTGTGTTTGTGCATGTGCTACATACACACACACGCACACATCTTTTATTTATTTTATTCCTTTTCTCCCCATATATAAAACTAAAAAAAAATCAGATGATGTGTTCATCATGTTGGGTGAACCAGATCAGTGGCCTTAATAACTTCCTTCCCCCCTCAGGCATGAGGTTAAAAGCAGCCTATAAAAGCCACCAGATCAGCAAGCATGTTCTGAACCTGTTATATGTACTCTGGTTTCTTTGGTTTACATCCTACTGTCTTGTCTTCTGCCTTTTTGCCTACCTTTTTAGACTGATGTTTCATTTGGACCATCTGCTTACTTTTTGATAACACCTTTTCCTTGTACATTGTGTTTTTGTTCTCTCTTGACCCATGCTCTGAAGCCCATGTGCTATTTTCTCAGACAGCTCTGGTGGCTGGCACCCAGTTCTGGGTTGCACTCCTGCTGTTACTTAAACAAAAGTAGAGTTCTGATGGCAAACTTATGCTCTAAGTTACAAGAGTCTCTTGGCAGACATATTCGCATTTGCGATCAATTTTTTAGTTCCCTTGGTTCCCCCAGAAAATATAACTTTTTCCTTGGAAATTCTCATTCCATGGAAATTTCCTTGGAATCCTCTTGGAGAATTTCTTTCTGATTTAGCAGGTTGGCAAATCAGTGATTTTTAAATTTTTCTTGGATAGGTTTTCTTCGTATCCTTGAATTAGGGTGCTTTGTAGTGAAATTCCTGTTTGCAAAAATATGGATTTTTTAATGTGGCCAACAATCCTAAATTACTAAAACACATATACTTCTGCACTCATATACTCATAATATCCTTATATTTTTTGCAGCTGTTGTTTAGGCATGAATTATTCTTGCAATGTTTAACCCTAGGTAGGAACCCACCATGAAGTTATCAAGTTTTCCTCTTTACAAGTTTTGCTCCAGTTTTAAAGGAAATAGAACTGAAGAAGCAATTGCTGTGTGTCATAAATTCATAAATTATAGGTATCTGGCACACATAACAAGAAAAGAAATGGTAAAATATCATGAGACTTACCTATATCTTGACAGAGAAGGAAAAATACCACTCTGCAGTGTTTAATCTCCCATAGCTTTGTTATTGTCTTTCTTATTTGTGCCAGTTTGAAATACTTGATTCTATATTCTGTGGCTATCAGCAATTTCTGGGGTATGAATTTACAGAATAGAGGAAACTGAATCTTACTCTATGTACACACAAGAATACTGTACCCATTCAATCATACAGAAATAGAAAGAGGTATCTCATAGAAATATTTGGTTTTTTCTTGGTTTTGTGCTTTTTCTGAAATTTTGGGATATGTTCTACTTTTGCCTAATACAAATTTTGTATCTTTTGACACTCTGGAGGACATGCTGATGTTGAGCCTGCAAACTGATGGTTGTCTTCTTAGTGGCCACCTGCTCTTGGTCATTACTGACACCACAGCACATTTTTTCTCCTTTGTGATAGGTGCATGACGTGCAAGGTGCATCTTGCGATATATAAAATATACCATACTGATACTGGCTGGCATAAAAATAGAAACATTGACCAATGGAACGGGATAGAGAGCCCAGAAATAAACCTACACATTTAAGGTCAATTGATTTTCAACAAAGGTGCCAAGAATATATTAATACAATGGAAAGGGACAGTCTCTGCAATAAATGGTGTTGGAAAACTGTATGTTCACATGCAGAAGAGTGAAATTGGATACTCATATAACACCATATACAAAATCAACTCGAAATGGATTAAAGACTTATTACGTGCAAGACTGGAAACTGTAAAACTGTTAAAAGAAAACGTAGAGGAAATACTTCACTACATTGGTCTGGGCAAAGATTTCTTAGATATGACCCCAAAAGCACAGGCAATAAAAGCAAAAATAAACAAATGGGATTGCATATAACTAAAAAGCTTCTGCACAGCAAAGGAAACAATTAATAGAGTGAAGAGACAACCCATGGACTGGGAGAAAATGTTTGTAAACCATACATTTGTTAAGGAGCTAATGTACAAAATATATAAAGAACTCAACTCAATAGCAAGAAAACAAATAACCTAATCAAAAAATGGTCAAAAGACCTAAATAGATACTTCTCAAGAGAAGACATGCAAATGGCCAACAGATAAATGAAAAAATGCTCATCACCTCTTATCATCAAGGAAATGCAAATTAAAGGCATGATGAGATGTTATCTCACACCTGTTAGAATGACTATTATCAAAAGACAAAATTAAGTGTTGGCGAGGATACGGAGAAAAGGAAACCCTTATGTGATATTAGTGGGAACATATATTAATGCAGTCATTATGGTAAACAGTATAGAGATTCCTCAGAAAACTAAAAATATAATTACCATATGATCCAGCAATCACATGGTAATTAAATCAGTACACGGAAGAGAGATCTGCACCCCCGTGTTCACTACAACATTACATAGCTAAGATAGGGAAGCAACCCAAGTGTTCATCAATGCACGAATGGATAAGGAAAATGTGATATATATGCACAATGGAATACTATTCAGCCTTAAACAGGGGGGAAATCCTGTCATTTGTGACAACATTGATGAAACTAGAGGGCCTTATGCTAACTGAAATAAGCCAGGCACAGAAAGACAAATACTGTATGTCCTTACTTATATGGGGAATCGAAAAATGTTGAACTTGTCAAAGTAAAGAGTAGAATAACATTACCAGACCTTGGGGAAGGGGAGTGGTTGGGGAAAGAGTAGATGTTAATCCAGGGGTAAAAAATTTCGGTTCGACAGGAGGGATAGGCTTTAGGGATCTATTGCAAAGAATGATGACTGTAATAAGTAATAATGCATTGTATATTTCAAAGTTGCTAAAAGAGTAGATTTTAAATGTTTTCAACACACAAAAAGATAGGTATGTGAAGTGATGAATATGTTAATTATGTTAATCATTCCACATTGTAAACATATATCAAAACATCACATTGTACCTCATAAATATATACAAGTATTATTTTTCAATTAAAAAATAGTAAAACAAAGAAAAAATACCATGCTAATTACTTATTCACCTCACCATTAAGCCATTTTTAGAAAAGGTATATTCTATGAAGTATTCTATAAGGAATAGAATAGAAATTGAAACATTATTGACATAATTTAAAAGAATTCTTTAGAAAAATTAAGTTTTGTGAAAAGCCCATTGTTGCTTAATTTTATAAAGTTTATTAACTGCTTCTGGTATTGGCTTCTGTATTTTATAGAGCATAACACAACAGTAAATATTGTCTTCATGTGTTTTCAAAATCTTTTAGAAACTGAATGTCTTTCTTTCATAAAGGTAGTTTGAATCTAATAATTCCAAATTGCTATTAGATACTTGTAATAAACTTCTAGTCTTTGACATTCTTTATAATTTAGTTGTTTGAGCAGTTATTTCTCAAGTTTGCTTTGTGATTTCTTTATAGTTTTCGTTTTTTCAACACTTTGATACAGCAGACTTTATTATCTGAGAATAAGTTGACATTTTCCCATGACATTTGCTGGAGTGAAGTAAGAGTAAATTGTTGCCCAGTATTCCCTTTTCAATATGTGTATGTGCTTACATTTTTCAGTATGTTAAAGTATTTCCTTAAACATCTTAAACAGAATTCTCTTTTGAGCGTCCCTGACATATTGATATGTAAGAATATTATCAGTTTAAACTATTTTTCTTTTAAAGTTATATGTGGCAGTTTAAAGTAATAAACATATATGTACATTAATATTTTTCTTCAAAAGAAGAATTAGTAAGAGTGCACATGAGCAAAAATGAGAAGAAAACGATTAAAGATACAATAATTTCTCCTTAAATTATTTCTTGATATTATTGGGACTTTTTTTTTAATTTAAAGCAAGCTAATTTTGCCTATTAAATGCTACAATCTGTGAACTGCCATGGAAGCTGGCATTCAGTCCTCTAATTAGATATAGGGATAAAGGGCTGTACAGTTATACTACCATTGGCCAGAGAACATTGAAGTAAAACTAGATAAACAGGCAGTGAAGAGATAAGTTTCCTAATTTTGTACCCTCTAAGAGTGCTCTTTGGACTCGTGGAAGAAAACTGCCCATATACATGCTGTGTGTAAATAATGAAACATGAAAACATGAAACTGAGAAAAGGTCCTTATAAGAAACCATTGAATGTCATCTTTTTTTTTGCTTTGTGTAGGCCAACATTTATAATAAGTACATTTCTGGGTAAAGGAAGCGTGAAGAAAGACTGCAATACAAATTCCATAAAAGGCTGCAGAGTGCATGAAATTCATGACCAATATCGACTAAACAGAAATCTTTAGTTTTGCGCCCAGATAATTTTTAGCGTTTTAAGTAAATACAGCTTAGCTTGCACTGAATGATTCTGCATGTCCTGGTTAAAATTAGAAACAGCATGAAAACCAGTTGAGTGGGTTTTTACAAAATAGTATAAAGACAAATTCCTCTCATTGATAACCAATTGATGTATAAGCACAAAACACCTATTTGTGCTATCAAAATTTACAAATAATATCCAATGAGTTTTTGCTAGGTGACATTTGAATAGTTGGCTACCTTCAAATTTTGGTTGAAGGAGGAGAAAGAGCTATTTGATCTAAGGAGACTGAAAGGTTGTTCCATCAGAACAAATAGCCCAAGTCATGCCTGTGAATGAAATGAAGTTTGTCTGTTGGCTCATTAGTGTGAAGAACTTACATAAATTAATAATGAAAAACTGGCTGTACCCAGAATCCAGCAGATCTTAATAATATAGTTATTATTAATTAGTTGATAAATGTTATATATTTATTCACATATATTATCTTAAGCACAAATATCAGTCTTATTCTCAGATAAAACAATTAATTCATTCTTTGGATTTTGAGACAGCAACGTGGCATTGTCCATAACTAAATAAAGATTTTGAAAATTATAAGCAGATTCTACCATATGTCATCCCTTTAACAAATGCGTAAACACATACATACTTCATAAATTATTCTATGCTCTTAAGTTCAAAAAAATTAATAAAAATTTATATTGTAGAATGAACACACATTTTTATTATAGAAATTACTTAAAATTTTTGAGTAACACATTTAAAGTAACATATTCTCAGAAATTCATACTTTAAAAAAAAAACAGTCACTGACTGACTTGTTTTCAATTATTCCTATGACTACTGTACTTAGAAATTTATCCATATGGTTTTTCACTTTACCATTTGCTATTTAGACATTAAATTACTGGAATAATTATGTGAAAAGAATATACAGCTGGACTGTTGAGGGAAGCAACCAAAGGATTTACACAGAGAACTAAAAGGTGAAATGGCCTAGTGGAATCTCCAAACAATCTCAATGCAGTCCTGTCTCCTCTGTAGAGCTGGGGACAGTCAGAAGTCCTGGGGGCAATGGCCTGAGTTGTCAGTCTGAGGCATCAGTGTGTAGAAAGTACTTAGTGTATATAAAGACAAGCAGGTGGTAGGTAGTTAGTGTATGAGGATAATCAGGATGTTGAACCACCATCTTTAAACCCTTGGCTTTGCATAGCAAGAGCTATTGGTGACAGCACAACCCAGTGGAAAATGTTTCTGGAAACAAGATGCTAAGCTTGAATCCCAATCCTGTTCCTTATCCCATCCTATCCCTTGTAGGTTCTGCAACTTTGAGCAAGGCACTTATCTTTAAAACAGGAATAATAATAGTATTGCCTCTTAGGGTTGTTGTAAGAATAAAATAAAGTTATGCTTATAAATATTTAGTTCATTGTCTTCTGTAGAGTAAGGACTCAATAAATGGTACTATTACATTATAGCTGCCTATTTTATTTGCCTATAGAGGATATATGAAGCATCTATATATTTATTCAGAAGTATGTATGCCCAAGTATTAGCTCAACATAATTTTCTGTGATTATTAGATGCCAGCACATTTATTATGGAGGGATCAGCCAATAAATAACACCCAGCTGATGTTTGGGAAAATCTTATGAAAACTGTATGTGGCTGAACTTTAGGGAAACATACCCAACCACATACTAACCATTACATACAATATCATGTCATTAGGTATTAAAAAAGAAGGAATGTTGCTAGTGTTGGTCTTTAAGTGTAATTTTGATGTCATAAATACTAGAAGAGTCCCTACAGGTGTGTGACTAAGTGAGTGGTATAAGACAGGGTTTGAGGAAGACATTCCAGAGTATTGTTTGATGGTCAGCAGAATCTAGGAGTGTAAAGAGTAAGAAACTCAAATTGTCTGAGAAGTTTCCACAAAGATAATATAGACCTATTTTCTATTATGGGCTTAATTTTTCTTTATGCTACGTCAACTTAGGTATTTAGTCATATTGACTCATACAGATAATGGCCCTCTCACAGATACTGTATTAATAATATGAATCCTTGGGATCTTTCTGCATACCAAGTGTGGTCCCAGAGAAAGTCATGAACTACGAACAATTTTCTAATTTACTTTCATATTTATAAAGCTCTAAGCTTTTTTATTTTGAGAAACCTGTTAGCTAGAATATACAAATTTTGCCAATCAAAGAACCAGGGAACAAATGTATCCACATGGATTTACAAAACAAATGTTTACAAAGCCAAGACTCACAACTTTTGAACCACTGCTTGAAATCCCACTCTAATCACTTTGGTAATACAGAGCATGTTGGACAAAATGGAACATACCTATATTTATAAGCCACAGTGCAAGCTTCTTAGAATTCCAAGCTGAGTTTGATTTACCTGTGTGTTTCCCAGAATTGCTTATTGAGGCAGTTTCTCTCTATGACCAAAATTAAAAACATGTAAGTATCCAAGTGTGACTACATGCTATTTTCACCCAACTCAGAGCAGGAAATGTTGGCAAGGATATAAGACTCTTCTTGGATGTTTTCCCACTGGTTTCCAAAGAGAGTGGATAAGCAATGTATGAATACCCAAACATTTGGATTTTTATCTATACTAAATCCTATACAAACTTTAAAAATCCTGTCCACCACTCATTTATTCACACAATATATTTGGAAACAATAAAGGAAAATCAATGAGGCATTGAGTTGGCAGGAGAATGAAACCTGTATTCAATGGTTGGCTTTGAAAAGCATGATTATAGCTGTGCTGCTGAGACATTCCACTGGGAGAAGAAACCTGATGATAATCCAGGAGAATGTGCTGCATTTGTTGTCTGTGGAAATGGTAGGACTAAAGTTTATGGGTGAGAATCTCCAGCAACACACCACTACTCATCTTGAACCATTTGAGCTGATGAAATGGATGCCACACAAGCATAAAGGATGCTACAATCCTAAATTTACTTTAGGTACTCTGTAACACATAGGTACCTGCCAACACTATTTTGGGTGAGTGGGAAACCTATAACAGCACAATGTATGTAGAGTGACAGTGCAAAACCTGGGGCAGTAATTTATTCAATTCACGAGTATGAAGAGAGAAGAGAGAGACAGATATCTTTGTGTTGGATGTGAACATAAGAGGTTATCTACACTGACCTTCTGCTCATGAGGTGAAATGCAAATTATTTTAGATGGCTAAATATCTTAAAGAAAGAAGAAAGTCTATACCTTTAGATTGTGCTTCACCCAAGGGCAGTTGGCTAGTTGTTCATGATTAAATAGACCGTAGTTGTTTTCAAATCCTAGAATTCTATGTTTACAAATCCATCAATAAAATCTGACTACTTCTTTCTTAAATTAGACATAAAATGATCTCCTAAATATTCAGATCTGAAATTTATTATTGCCAATACATTTGCTGACTGTCATCTGTGTACAATGCTCTACCTTCATTTTTTGATGCTAAAAATGCTACAGTGCATAAGCACCATAATATTATGCAATAAGCATTATAATATTATTACTATTTGCAGATTTTGTATTCACAGAATGGACAATGATGTGCTTGGTTGTTTGTTATTAATCTAATTCTGAAATAACAAATCTTTTTTATTGCATATTATTTTTAACTTTACTATAGTTGCCTTATATCATCTATAGTATAACCTTTTTGGATATGTTTTTCCATTGTCTGAATGTGTCACTTGTCTGACTTCAAGTGGACATATTAGACATAGAGAACTTTAAAGGACTCTCTTTGAATTCCTTTAGGATGGAATGGATAAAGGTGACAGTTAAATGGAAAACTTACTTTAAAAAATATTGGGAAATTAATATACCACTGATATTTCTTAGGAATGGGAAAAACTGTAAATATATTTGTGGCTTTCTACTTTATTACAGACTCATAGAAAATGAGAAAATATTTCTGCTTTTAGAAATAGAATAATATATTTTGTCTATTCATTTAACAATTATTTATTGAGAAAATACCAGTGCCAGTATATAAAACAGGGAAGACCCATTCTTTCATGGAGATTACATCCCAGTGAAAGAGGAAGAAAATAAATACAGCAACAGATACAATAATTTCATGTCCAAATACGTTCTATGAAGGAAGTAAAATAGGATAATGTATTAGAGATTGGCTAGGGGGTAGGGAGGGAAAACTTTCTGAAAAGGTAATGTGAGAGAAGGCCTCTCTGAGGTTATGCCATTTAAACTGAAACTTGAATGATGAAGAGAAACCAAGATCTGAAAATATTGAGAATGATGTGGAATCTGCATTTGGAATATGCTTCACAGGTGTAAAAAGCAGAAACATTTTAATAAAACACCTTTCCCAGAGCCCAGGTTCTTCTGTGAATCACAACGACAGCTTCCCTGTATTTCCTTAATTGAATCTTGACTTTTTGGAGTCCCAGAGAAGGGGTTCGTGTAACAGCCAAGCATTTGGTCTGACTTCCAGACAAGACTACCCAAGTCTGTGTATAGGCTCTCTTCCCTTTAATGAGTTCGCTGTAGCAGAGACTACGGTGGTTAATACCAAATCCTCTGTCTCTATCTTCTGGGTGCATAATGGACCCAATTCCTCAACTTCTTCAGCAGTCAGGTTTTGAAACATGACTAATTTATAGCTCAGAGGATGTGAATGGACGTGATAAGTGCTCACACACCATCCTGTCTCCTCTTTCCCCATCTGTTGGTAGACTTCAGAGGACTTTAAAGACCTAAAAAGAGGGTGGATGGATCCACAAGGTAGAAAATGCCTGGATCCCTCCTGAATAGCTATGTGCAAGGTGATCTGCTATTCAGAAATATGTATTTTGAACTATATATGAATAAAAATGAACTTCTCTTTTGTTAAGTCACTGAGACTTGAGGGCTTATCTGTTAAAGCAGGTAGTGTTGCACTAACTAAACTAGTATACCTACTAAATTTTCTTTTTCTATACATACCCCCTTACAATACACTTTCTATGTTCTCACTTCTATTCTGACTAAATATGCTACAATACAACTCCCAAATTGCCTTCTTCTGCCCAAATGACTCTGCATCTCCCTATTTAGAGTTTATGAGTAGCAAAAAACAGAGGCAGAGTGTCTACAAACCTAGAGGGTGTTGGCGAGAATTCATTGTCTCAGGGTATGAGAAAATGGGGACAGCAATTCCACAAGCTGTAACACTTTGTTCTCTGTATGGTTTAAAACATACTTCGGACCAACTTTTAGAAAAAATACTTTGGACCAACTTCTAGCAAAGGTTCCAGAAGCCCAAGTGCCAGGCTCTTTCCTAGTTTAGGGATTTACCGTGTGCCTGATTCAACACCTTGAGAATGATGAAGAGCGTAAAGTACATCTTGCTCAAACTGAAATCTTCCTGATGCAAAATATGAATAATCTTTAATTTAAAAAATATTATGTTCTCACCATCTTTCTTACACATGCACCTCTCTCTCCTTTTCACACAAGGTTCTCTCCTTTGTTTCTTAGTGTCCTTCCATTGGAATTCAAGTGATAAGTGATTTAGTGCTTATTGTAAAAGGCATTACAACTTCCATGCAGGATGATCAGAAATTACACTGTGAATGGTAATAAGCTATCTTCAAGAACCAAATGAGGAGAAAGAGATTTAAAGTTTTGTTGCAGGCACATGAGTGAGGCATAATAGAAGAGCTTCCTATTTCTGACTAGTCTTCAAAGTACCGAGAAGGAAAGATATTTCTTCCTTGGAGATCTTTCCATTCTCATCTCCTAGTTTGGAGATATGAAGGACTTTAGAAATTCCAAGTACAAGTTATTGTTTTTCAAGATATAGCTTACAAAACTGAAGCTAAGAATGTTGGGGGAAAGAATGGGCTTTGAAGCCAGACAGGCCAGAGTTGGAAACTTGGTTCTGCCACTTTCTATTTAAATGTCTAGGTCTCACTTTGCTCAACAAGGATAATACGGTTTACCTCACAGGGTTGTTGTGGTATAACTTATGTAAAGTTCTTAGCAAATAATAACAATAGTAATTGTAATTTAGATGATAAGTAAATAAGCAAAATAATGAAATGTATTGAGTACCTACTTTGCACCAAGTAGTGTTTCAAGTATTAAATGTGTAGTCTTATTTAATCTTCACAACAATCCTTAGTGATGAACTCTATTATTACCTACACTTTACAAAAGAGGAAACTAAACAAACAGAAAGATTATGTAACTTTCCTAAGATGGGGTACTAAATAAATATTGGTTATTTCTACATCCTTAGTGGGAACTTTACTTCCTAGAAACTTATATTGTTTTTGTGACTCTGTTCTGTCCCTTCTATTTTCACCTTAAACATACTGCCTTCCTGTATTTTAGATCAAAGAACTTGGGTTCTCAAAATCTGTCAATCAACAGGAATCAGATCAAAGAGTCAATTTTAGTATGCTCAATTTGTCAAAAAAAGAATGATATAAATGAACTCAAAGAAGAGCTAAGTCAGTGGAGAGACATACCATATTCATGCATTGTAAGACTCAACATAGTAAAGATGATTTATAGATTTATAGATTCCCAACAGAATTTATATACTGAACATAATTTCTATTAATATCCCCACAAGGATTTTTGTGGACATAGACAAGCTTTTTCTAAACTATGTATGTAAAGGCACAAGACTTCAAAGAACAAAAATAATCTTGTAAAAGAAGCATAAAGTGGGAGGAATCACTCTATCCAGTGTTAAGGCTTACAATATAGCTACAGTAATCAAGACAATGTGGTAATGGCAGAGGGATAGATTCACAGATAATGGAACAGACTAGAGATCTCAGAAATAGACCCACAAAAAATAAACTTAACTGATTTTTTACAAAGGTGCAAAAGAAATTCATTGGAGGAAAGATAATTTTTTTCTATGGCTGACTAGTACTCTATGGTATACATATATCGCATTTTCTTAATCCACTCATGTATTGATGGGCTGTAGGGTTTTTTCCACTTCTTTGCAATTGTGAATTGCGCTGCTATAAACATTCGAGTGCAGGTGTCTTTTTTATAGAATGTCTTTTTTTCCTTTGGGTAAATACCCAGTAGTGGGATACTTAAAACTTTGACTCAATCAGTACTAAAGCAATTTATGTAACCAAAACATTTGTACCCCCATAATATTCTGAAATAAAAAATTTTTGAAATGAAAAAAGAGAAAAAAAAGAAAAAAGGAAAGGTAATTTTTTCAACAAATGGTGCTAGAGCAGTGGGGGTCCAGAAGCAAACAAACAAACTCAAACTAAACTCAAACCTTATAGAAATTAACTAAAAAGGGATCAGTCTTAAATTTAAAAACTGTAAAAACAGAGAAAAACATAGGATAAAATCTTTGAGACCTATAGCTATGCAAAGAGTTTTTAGACTTGAGTGCAAAAGCATGATCCATAACAGGAAAAACCGATAAATCAGATCTCACCAAAATTTTTTTTAAAATTTTAACTTTAGCATAGTGAAGGACTTTGTGAAGAGGATGAAAAGATAAGCTGTAGACTGGGTGGAAATACTTGCAAACCATATATCCTACAAGTGATTAATGTCTGGAACTAATAAAAAACCCTCAAATCTGAACAGTATGAACAATTAATTAGAAAACTCATAAAATACATGAACAGATTATCTTACCTAAGAGTATGTACAATTGGCAGCTAAGCACATAGAAAGATGTTCAATTTCATTAGCTGTTAGAAAAATGCAAACCAAAACCGCAATAAGATATGACAATGAGATATGGGCATGGCTAAAATACAAAAAAAAAAAAAAAAACACCTGGAAATAGGAAATACTGGTAAAGATAAAGAGAAACTGGATCTCCCATTTTATGTTTAGAAACATAAAATGGTATAGTCACTCTGAAAAGAATATGGAAGTCTCTTACACAACTACGTGCAAAACTACCATGCGACCAAGCAATTGCACTTCTGGGCATTTCTCCCAGAGAAATGAAAACTTATGTTTACACAAAACCATTTTATGCCAATGTTCACAGTGGCTTTATTCATAATAACCCCAAATGGGAAACAATACAATTGTCCTGTAGTAAGTGAATGGTTAAACCAACTGTGGTGTATATATCCTTACCACGGAACACCACTCAGCAATAAAGAGAAGTGAACTATTCTTAGACACAATAACTTAGATGGATTTCAAGGGAATTATGCTGGGTGAAAAAAGCAAATCTCAAAAAGATCACATACGTATAAAAACAATTCTATTTTTACATTTTTCTCAAAATTGCAAAATTATACAGAGAACAGAGTAGAGGTGGTTACTTGTTGGGCACGGGGTGAGGAAATAGTATGTCACTATCAAGAGATAGAACAAGGGATCAAGATCAGTTCTGTATCTTGATTGTGGTAGTGGTTACATGAATCTAAACACGTGATAAAATTGCAGATCTATACATACTACCATATTCACGGATTGGAAGACTCAACAATGAGAACATGTAAAACTGTTGAAATCTGAATATGGTCTGATATCGAAGCAATGTCAATTTCCTGGTTTTGATATTGTACTGTAGTTATGGAATGAATATATTACTATCAGAAGCAAATAGGCATTGGGTACACAGGACCTCTCTGTACTATTTTTGCAACTTTCCTTGAATCTATAATCATTTCAAAATGAATGGTTAAAATGTAATTTTAAACATAAAAAATTAAAGGTATATAAAAATAAATCCAGTAGTAGATGTATAGGTCCATAACAAAAATTATGAAACTATATTAATGGTGAAAAGGGAAAGCCTAAACCAATAGAGAAATATACCATGGTTAAAGAAGGAAAGGCTCAATGTCATTATATAGATGGGAATTCTCCCATAATTAATTCATAAATTTCTTGCCATATCTATTGCATTACTAAAGAGGTTTTTCATGGAACTCAATTTAATGGAAAATTTAAATCTAAAATATAAAGAGTTGCTAAAAAGCTATAATAATTACAGCCATAGTTCAGGAACAGAAAAATATATTAATAGGATAGAAAAGAGAAACTGGAAATATAACTTAAAAACTCAAGTGGCATTATCACATATTGGAGAAAGGATGGACTATTCAATGGATGGAGCTGGATCAACTGGCTATTCATATGCAAAAAATAAAATAAATTCTCTTTCTTACACCATTCTTTAAAGTTGACAAAGATTAAAGACCTAAATATGAAGAGCAAAATTATAAAAACTGTTATAAAAATAGTAAAAAAAACAAACAGCAAAATCCTTTATTACATTTGAGTAGGGAGAAATTTCCTAAAGAAATTTTTTAAATAATACAACTCATAAAATAAAGATTGATACAATTCGATTACATTAGAATTTAAAATTTCTATTTGGCAAAAGAGATATAAAACAAAGTAAAAATGGGAGTAAATATGCATGTGAACAAACAACCCGGGGGGTTAGTACCCTGAATTAGTAAAGCAATTCTATAAATAGGAGGAAAGAAAGCCCAATAGAAGAAATGGCAATTCACAATATGGGAAATCAAATTTATCAAATAAACATATGAAAAGATAATCAAATTCACTGCCAATCAGGCAAATGCAAACAATTAAGCAAACAAAAAATGACATATCGTTATAAATTGGCAAAACATACTAAATATGGTAACAACAAGTTTTGATGAGGTTAGTGGGCATAAAGAATTCTTATACAAAGGGGTGCAGATTTGCACCACTTCTGAAGGTGCTGATCACCTAATCGCAGATAGGAATGGTGCCACCTGCAGCTATGCAATACATTGCCTGCAACAGATGAAATCAGTACCACCATTCTGGAAAGCAATTTGGCTATTCCAAAAAAATTCAAAATATGCATGCCAACCATTCTACTATAGGTGTTCTCCCTCTTGACACTAGCAGATGTTCGTGGGAAGTCATATAATGATGGTTATTGCATTGTTGTTTGTAATAGCAAACAAACAAAAACCATATAAGACAAAAAAAAGGAAATGGTTGAACTGGATCTATAACTATCGTCATGTATAAATCCAAAAACACAAAATTGAATAAGGTACTTGCAAAAGGATGCATATAATAAGATGCCAAATGTGTATCATGTTCAACACTCAGAATCATGTGGATAGATACATGATAGACGGGTATATAGATTGACAGATAGATTAAAACATAGGTAGGTAGGTGGGTAGGCAGTCTAAGCAGAAAAATGGATGGGAATGAT
The DNA here is from genome assembly GCA_023783475.1 of Daubentonia madagascariensis. NCBI lineage: Eukaryota > Metazoa > Chordata > Mammalia > Primates > Daubentoniidae > Daubentonia > Daubentonia madagascariensis. The sequence continues at coordinate 20,190,335 of JAKFHU010001672.1, forward strand.
ACATACCAAATTGAAAATGGACGTTCATCTAGGGTATAAAAGATGGGAATAGTAAGGAGTAAGGCTTTATCTAAGTCTGCAATGTTTTATATCTTTTAAAAGATTTAAAGCAAATAAGGCAAACCGTGCCAACATCTGCTTAATCTCAGTGGTAGGTACATTAATATGTTACTTTGTTTTTATGCATTTAAAATATTTAATAATGTTAAACGAAAGAAATAAGAAGCAAGCAAGCAAACAAGAAAGAGGCAATTTACTGGTAGAAATTTTATAAGTAATAAACCTATATCTTCCCTATGGCAGTTTTATTTTATCCTTCAATCTCCCAAAGCAGTAATCTGGTGAATGAAATGTTCCTCCGCGGGGTTTCAATGGGGGAGGGAGGAGGAGACAAGTCTTCTAAATGACAGGTTGGGGTGGGGGTGACATCTCACAAATAAGCCTCCTTAATTGTGGGTGCACTCCAAGGTCAGGACAGCTGGGATATTGCTGGGATTTTCAACAGAAGTCACCTTGGCAGGATTGTAACAGCAGCTCCCTCTTCTTAGTAAACAGATTCAGGAGTGCTCACACGTGCCTGCTCAGGTCTCTTCCTCATGGGCTTGTGAAGGTCAGCAGGATGGGCGAGTAGAGCCCATCTCCTCACATCCTTGACAGCTTGGAAAAACATACCGAGTGTGACAGTCATCATTTTCTTAAATCACCACGAAGTCCTGACACAAATGAAAGCTTTATCTTCTCCTTGGCAATTACTCATTTAAAAAAATTCTATATAAAATGATTAAGTCCCCAAATAATTTCCATAATATTTATGAACTTGGGTCCTACTTTCCTTTTTTTCTTTCCAAATTATTCTTGTTTCCATTACCCACTTCCATTTCCAAGCAGAAAACCGAGATTTTTATCTGAGTTTTCATAGAACAATTCCTTCTGGAATGCAAGAAGCAATATTACTAACTTTGACACTATGACCGTCAGGTTAGGAAGATCCGTGAATAACCTAAGCGTTAGTTGTCCACCTATAGAATAAATTATAAATGCAGTTGTTGTCAGTGAATGTTAAGCAAAATAACTCAGTATTAGATACAGAAATTATATATATATGCCTTTTGTTATTAATCATGAAGGTAATCGCAACCCTATTTCTCAGAAACATCATGACCTTAAGGAAAAATAACATTGCAAGCAAAGGAATCAGAATTTATACTAGAGTACAAGAGAAATTTAGAAAGAAAAAGCAATTTTATACTGTCGAAAACAACATTGTACATTCTAGAAAATATTTTTATTTATGTTTATTTGTTTATTTTATTTCAAATATTAAGGGGGTACAAATGTTTTTGTTACACAGATACCTTGTATAATACTTAAGTTGGGGATTTTGGTGTGCCTGTCAACAGAATAGTGTTCTGTACCCAAGGGGTAAGTTTTTATCTTGCACCTCCCCTCCCATCGTCCCCTTTTTTGGTTTCCAATGTCTTTTATACTGCTGTGTGTCCATGTGTACTCATCATTTAGCTCCCACTTATTAGTGAGAACATACAGTATTTGGCTTTCCGTCCCTGAGATACTTCACTTAGGATAATGGTCTCTAGTTTCATCCACGTTGCTGCAAAAAACATCATTTCATTCCTTTTCATGGCTAAGTAGTACTGCATGGTATATATATATATACACCACATTTTCTTTATCTACTTGTGAATTGATGGGCACTAGGGGTGGTTCCATATCGTTGCAATTGTGCTGCAACAAACATTAGGGTGTGGATGTCTTTTTGGTAAAGTGACTCCTTTTCCTTTTGGTAGGTACCCAGCAGTGGGATTGCTGGAACAAATGGTAGGTCTACATTTATTTCTTTCAGGAATCTCCATACTGTTTTCCATAGAGGTTGTACTAACTTGCAGTCCCACCAACAGTGTATAAGTGTTCCTATCTCTCTGCATCCACGTCAGCATCTATTGTTTTTTGACATTTTATTAATGACCATTCTGATAGGGGTAACGTGGTATCTCATTGTAGTTTTAATTTGCATTTTCCTGATGGTTAGTGATATTGAGCCTTTTTTCATATGCTCGTAAGCTCTTTCTTTATCTTCTTTTGAAAACCTTCTGTAAATGTCTTTTGCATACTTTTTGATGGGGTTTGTTTTTTCTTGCTGATTTGTTTGAGTTCTTTGTAGATTCTGGATATTAGTCTTTATCAAATGTATAGTTTATGAATATTTTCTCCCATTTTGTCAGTTGTCTATTCACTTTGTTGATTATTTCCTTTGCTGTGCAGAAGCTTTTAAATTTAATTAGATCCTATTTATTTATTTTAGTTGTTGTTGTATTTGCTTCTGGGGTCTTTGTCATAAGTTCTTTGCCTATGCCAATATCTAGAAGAGTTTTCCTACATTTTCCTCTAGAATATTTATGGTTTCATGCCTTGCATCCATATTTGTTCTTTTTGCTCAGGATTGCTTTGGCTATTTGGGGTCTTTTTTGGGTTGAAATTAAGTTTAGGAAAATTTTTTCTAGGTCTGTGAAAAAAGACGTTGGTATTTTGATGGGGAACTGCATTGAATCTATAAATGACTTTCGGTAGTATGGACATTTTAACGATGTTCGTTCTGCCAATTCATGAGCAAGGGATATTTTTCCATTTGTTTGTGTCATCTGCAATTTCTTTTATCAGTGTTTTATACTTCTTGTAGAGATCTTGAAACTCCTTGTTTAAGTATATTCCTAGGTATTTTATGATATTTTCTTTGTAGTTGTTTTCAATGGTATTGAGTCTTTGATTTGACTCTCACCTTCATTGTTATTAATATATAGAAATGCTACTGATTTGTGTACATTGATTTTGTAACCTGAGACTTTGCTGAGTTTATTTATCAATTCAAGGAGTCTTTTGGTAGAGTCTTTAGGGTTTTCTAAATACAAGATCATACCATCAGCAAACAGGGATAATTTCACCTTCTTTTTCCCAATTTGGATGGCCTTTATTTCTTTCTCTTGCCTGATTGCTCTGGCTAGGACTTCCAATACTATGTTGAGTAGAAGTGGTGGCAATGGGCACTTTTGTCTTCTTCAAGTTCTTAGGGGGAATGCTTTCAACTTTTCCCTATTCAGTATGATGTTGGCTGAGGGTTTATCATATATGGCTTTTATAATTTTGAGGTATGTTCCTTTTATGCCTAGTTTGTTGAGGGTTTTTGTCATAAAAGTGTGCTGGATTTTATTGAATGCTTTTTGTGCATCTATTTAGATGATGATATGGTCTTTGTTTTTGCTTCTGTTTATGGGGTTAATCAGATTTATTGATTTGCTTATATTGAACCACCTTTGCATCCCTGTTATGAAATCCACTTGGACATGGTAAATTATGTTTTTGATGTGCTGTCGGATTCAGTTTGCTGATATTTTGTGGAGGAATTTTACATCTATGTTTATAAAGGATATTGATCTTATTGGTCTATAGTGGTTTTGGGGTTTTTTTGTTTATTTGTTTGTTTTTGTTTTTGTTTGTTTCTTTGGTTTGTCCTTTTCTGGCTTTGGTATGAAGGTCATACTGGCTTCATAGAATGAGTTAGGGAGGATTCTCTCCTTCATGTTATGGAATAATTTCTGTAGGATAGGTACCAGTTCTTCTTTGTGGGTCTGGTAGAATTTGGCTGTGAATCCATGTGGTCTGGGGCCTTTTTTTACTTGGGAGTTTTTTTGTTATTTTTTCAATCTTGCTGCTCATTATTGGTCTGCTCAGGATTTCTATTTCTTCCTGACTCAAGCTTGAGAGGTTGTGCATTTCCAAGAATTTATCCATTTCCTCTGTTTTCTAGTTTGTTTACTTAGAGGTTTTCATAATATTCATGGATATTTTGTATTTCTGTGGTGTCACTTGTAATGTCTCCTTTTTCATTTCTGGTTGAGCTTATTTGAGTCCTTTGTCTTTTATTTCTGGTAATCTGGCTAGTGATATATCAATTTTATTTATCTTTTCAAAGAACTGACTTTTTTTTTGTTGATCCTTTGCCTTGTTTTTTTTGGTTTCCATTTCATTTCGTTCTGCTCTGAGCTTTGTTATTTTTTTTTCTTTCGCTGGCTTTGTGTTGGTTTGCTCTTTTTTTTTCTAGTTCCTTGAGATATGAAATTAGGTTGTTAATTTATGATCCTTCTGTCTTTTTGATGTAGGCATGTAAGGCTATGAACTTTCCCCTTAGGGCTGCTTTTTCTATATCCCATATATTTTAGTAACTTGTGTCCCCTTTGTCATTCAGTACAAGGAATCTTATGAGTTCCATCTTAATTTCATCATTGACCCAAGGATTGTTCAGTAGCAGGTAGTTTAATTTCCATGACTTTGTTTAGATTTGAGTGTTTCTCACGGAATTGACTTCTAGTTTTATTCCACTGTGGTCTGTGAAGATACATGGTATGATTTCAATTTTTTTGAATTTGCTGGGACTTGTTTTGTGGCTTAAGGTATGACCAGTCTTGGACAATGTCCCATGTGCTGATGAGAATAATGCATATTCAGTAGTTTTTGGCTATAATGTTCGGCAAATATCTGTTACAACCATTTGTTCTAGAGTCTCATTTAAGTCCTTTGGGTATTTATTTTCTCTTTGATGACCAGTCAAGTTTTGTCAGTGAGGTGTTGAAGTCCTTGGCTATCAAGATGCTACTGTATATTTCTTTGCTTAAATCTTGCATAATTTGGTTTATGAATCTGGGAGCTCCTGTGTTAGCTACATATAAATTTAGGATTGTTATATTTTCTTGTTGAATTTCTCCCTTTACCATAATATAGTGACCATCTTTGTCTTTTTTTTTAATCATTGTTGATTTAAAGTCTATTTCATCAGATATGAGAATGGCTACACCTGCTTGCTTTTGGTTTCCATTTGTGTGGAATATTTTTTTCCATACCTTTACCTTGAGCCTGTGTGTGTCCCTGTGGGTTAGATGCATTTCCTGGAGACAGCTGATACTTGAGTTGTGTTTTTTCTTCTATTCAGCCAGTCTATGTCTTTTAAGTCCAACATTCAGATCGTTCACATTGAGTGTTAGTATTGATGTGTGGAATGCTGTTCTATTTATCATGTTGGATGATACCTTATTGTTTTCTTTTCCCTCTTGTGCTATTGTTTTATAAGAACTGTGAGCTTTCATTTTTGAGTGTTTTTGTACTAGTGGGTATCTATTGTGGTGTTCCATGTTTAATGTACTTTTGAGCATTTCCTGTAGGGCAGGTCTTGTAGTAACAAATTCCCTTAGTGTTTGGTTTTCTGGAAAAGTCTTTATTTCTCCATTATTTATGAAACTTAGTTTTTCAGGATACAAAATTCTTGGCTGGCATTTGTTCTCTTTAAGAAGACAAAAAATGGGGCCCCAATCCCTTCTGGCTTGTAAGTTTCCACTTAGAAGTCTGCTGTTAGCCTCATGGGTTTTCCTTGTAGGTTAGTTGTTGCTTTCATCTTGCAGCTTGTAGAATTTTCTCATTCATTTTGACTTTGGCCAGGTTGATGATTATGTGTCTTGGAGATGTCCTATTTGCTATGGATCTTCCCAGTGTTCAATGACCATCTTGTATCTGGATATATGAATCTCTGGTTATATCAGGGAAGTTTTCCTCAATAATTTCCTCAACTAGGTTTTCCATGCTTTTTGCTTTTTCTTCTTCTCTGTCTGGGATACCTATAATTCATATATTGGCTTGTTTCACATAGTCCCATATTTCTCTGAATGATTGTTCATTCATCTTTATTCTTTTTCCTGTGTCTTTGGCTGACTGGGTTAGTTCAAAAGCCTTTTCTTCAAGCTCTGAGATTTCTTCTGCTTGGTCTAGTCTGTTGTTAAGGCATTCTGCTGTATTGTGTAATTCCCTAAATGATTCTTCCATTTCTTTAAATTCTCTTATATCCTTTCTTATGTTGTCTATCTCCTTAGTGAGTTTTTCCTATTTTTCCTCATGTTCTGAAATATATTTTTGGTTTCTTTGTTTTGGTTTTCAACTTTATCTTCAATTCAATTCATCTTGTATGCTATCCATATTCTGAATTCCATTTCTGACATTTTGGCGATTTCCTTTTGGTTGTGGTCGGTTGCTATGGATCTATTGTGATACTTTGGGGGTGTCAAATAAGCTTATTTTTTCATGTTGCCAGAATTCTTTTGCTGGTTTCTTCTCATGCAAAACCTCTTCTGTCAGCTCAGGGCTGATAGGTTTGTGGTGCACATGTTCTCCTTTGCTGGGAACTCTCCTACTAAGTGAGAAAGAGGAGAAATCCCTGGATAGTCCTTTTGTGTCCTAGTCTGGAGGACTAACCTGGCAGCAGAGGGTTGGATGCACTGCGAGCCTGTGAAACAGCTGTTCTCCTTCATCATCCTATTCCCCTGTGGTTGTCACAGTCCAAGCCAGTGCTTGGGATATTTGTTCGGATTGGTAGGTTGGTCCCCAGGGCACTGCTGAAAACTTGGACAGGGGACTAGGCAAGTCCCTCTACATGGAGGTGGTTGGCATGAACTTGGCCAGTGCCTGGGCAGGTTGCAGGACCACAGCTGGCAGTGAGGTGGTTCCTTAGGCCATAGCGGCTGGCCACCAGCAGCTGGTGGGGCCAGGGTGATATGTAGTGCCTTGCTGGGGAGTCATGGTGGCTGGAGCCCTCCCTCTACCCAGCTCCAACTGTGGCAGCAGCTGCAGTGCTATTCAGGTGAAAGTAGTGGTACTATTGAGATGGCAAGGTGGCAGCAGCAGAGGCTCAGGGCTGGTGGGTGGCTGCTCTGCTTGGATCCCTAGGAGGCAGCCAGTGAGGGAGGTTGGTTGGTGGATGGTGCCTAGTCACAGTGCACATGAGAGTGCCCACCCTCCCCTCTCCCTCTCTGATCTGGCAGGAGTACTGGGGAGGTGGCTGCAGTGGAGCTGACCCCTGTGCAGACCAGTCACTCTGGGGCTGAGAGTGCAGATTGGTATCCGTTGTCATGACCTGGGACCACAGTTGGTGGGACCCCACTGTGCCCACTCTCTGGTGTGATCCTGCTGCAGTCTCCAAGTAGCTCCCTGACCAGTTTGGAGGCCTGCTATGGTGGGGGAGCCCCTTCGCAGCTGGATTTCAGTGTCTGCTGGGGGAGTGCAGAGCCCCGGGGATCTCTCCCCTAATCTTTCCCCAGGTATGGATGCTTCCCTCAGGTACCTTCCAATCTTGCTGAGCAGATAACCCTGCCTCTCTCCCTTGCTTTGGGTGTCTCCACTCACTTCTCTGATGATTCACAATGCTCTCTCCTAGGTGGTCTATCCATGGGTGAACCTCTACCCATGATCTTTGATTCTCCCCTTGAGAGCTGTGAGTGAAGGCTGCTTCTAGTCCTCCATCTTGGTCCCTTCCCCCTAGAAAATATTTTTCAAAGCACCTGAAAAGCTCAAATCCAAAGAAAATCAGTAAAATTGTGGATGAAACATAATCTCTGGAACCAGACCAACTGGGCTGGAATGCTGGTTCAATATTTATTTGTTATACAGTCTTGAACAATTTACTCCACTCTCCTGTGCCTCACTTTCCTCATAGTGTTGTTGTGAGGTGTAAATAAGTAAATATATGAATCCTTAGAATAGCACCTAGCACATACACAATGTGATGGTCTTTTTGATGTGTCAATTTAGTTAAGATGCAGTCCATAGTTACTCAATCCAACACTAATCTAGGCATTGCTGCGATGATCCTTTGTAGATGTGATTGAAGTCCATAATCGGGTGATTATAAGTAAGAGAGATAGTCCTAATAATTGGGTGAGCCTGATTTGATGATCTGTTGTAAGGCCTTAAAGGCAGAACTGAGGCTTCCCTGACAAAGAAGAAGTTGTACCCATGCACAGCAACTTCCACTCATGCCATAGAGTCCCAGCCTAACTTTCCTCAGGGCCTGGCCTGTGGGTTTTTGAACTTGCTACCATCACATAAGCTAATTGCTTATAAATAATCTCTCAATATATATCTCTTCTCTGCTTTTATGGTTGAACTGTGGTTGACACATATACATAGCATCATAAAATACAACATTAAAAAAAAACCATGATTATTTTAGGTTAGAGCTTTACCTGTGTTGACAGAAGAGCAGATAAGGCCTGACGTTTTCTCAGGAATAGAAAGGCACACCAAAAAATACGTGAAGGACAGCTAGTTCCTAGGTACTGAGAAAAGCTGATGATCAGGTTCCTAAATTCTTACCCCACTGCAAGACCCAGAAATGGGCATTTGCCACATTTAGTCAGTCCTGGCCTCACCTGGACCCATCCTTCCTACAACAGAAAAACCTCTGGGGTCAATGAATTGTTTCTCACAATACCTCAGGAGTATCTCTGTGACTTTAAAAATAGCAGCATGGTTTTCAACAAATTACAAGATGTCTATTTTTTTTCTATTTAACGTAACTAATTTAATTGTAAAGACCTCAAAATTCCTGAGGAAAAAAATCCCATATTACCTCCTCATATAGACAAATAGTTTACTCTTTTGTGACTGAGGCCTGGTACACACAGAAACTCAGTTGATGTGGGGCTCCATGTCTCAGGGTGTGTTTGACTATAATTTGAAAACAAATACTCCTTGAATTTACCAGGAAAGTTGAAAGAATGAACTCTGTAATCAGAGAAAAGAGGATTCTTCTGATATGGGGGTCACTTTCCAAGTTGGTCACAAATGTAACAGCATGGGACTATGGTTTGGCAGCTGGTTTAATTTTGCTTTGCTCTGCGTGTGTGTGCACATGTGTGTGCATGTGTGTAGCAATAGTATTCTGCTCTCTGTTAACAGTCACTTCATTCCCTTCCACTTGATTTTCTTTGACCTGTTCAGCACTTCTTTACATTAATGTATTTTTCACATTCATTGCAGCTGCTGACAATCGACTCAATATAATTCCTCCACAGAGGACAAGCAGGGAGAGAAGGTGAACTCTTGAGGTTCCTCCCAGGCCTACCCTTATATCTGTGCAAATGAACGAATGAAATACACAATTCTTTCTCCTTCAAAGTGCCTATATTTTGCTTACAGTGTTAAACTCTATTTTGAATAAAAGAGATTGAATTACAATGCAGTATTAAATATAACACTTAAAAATAAGGCAAATTTATACATGTTGTACATTTACTCATTTACAGGAATCCTAGGCCAAATGATGAAATCAGCTCACTTTTTCTGGACTTGATCCTCTTGGGTTCTCTACCCTTCTACTCTTCCCAACTCTCTATGAACACTTTATCCCAGGAAATAATCTGAAATAGTCAGTTACAAGGCATTTATGCACTAGTGTAAATTAATCATTGTGTTCAGAATTGGGGAGAAGCAATTTTTAAGTCATCCCTTTGACTATATAAAGAGTTTAATAACATTAGTCTAAGTGTGTGGTAGAAGGAGATAGTGAGAAGGGAAGCCCTATGTTTTTTAAGGCAGGGAAGATTATTCCCAGCCCCCTGGGTGCAATAGCTATATTAAGACAGAGATGCAAAAAGCAGAGGTGGAAGGCCTTGATTCAAGTCATGACTTGACACTTAGTAAATGTGTGTCTGAGTAAGTCATTTCACATCCTGAGCTTCAGATTTCATGTTCATGATCTGTAAAATGGTGGTCGTGCTGCTTTATAGAGTTATGCCGAAATGTTAAAATGATCATTTAAAGTTCTTCGTCAGTTGCAAGCTCTCTGTAAATAAAAAGACTTGTTTTCTTCCACCTATAAACACACCAAGATCTCCTCCCAGTACCTCTGTGCTTCCAGCCAAGAGCACAAAAGGCTAAAATTATAAAAGGCTAAAAATTATAAAAGCAGCTGCTGTTTGCTGAGTCCTTACTAGGTGCCAGGCACTGTTCTGAACATTTTAGTTGAATAATCCATTTAATCAACATGACAGTTTTACCAGGTAGGTGCTATTAGTATCATCATCATCTGCGTTTTTCAGAGAAGGAAGCTGAAGCACAGAAAGATTAAGAAACTTACCCATGTTTACACAGCTTGGATGGCACAGCGCTGGAATTTGAATCCAGGCGCACTGGTTTAAGAACAGAGCTAACCACAATAAGTAGAAACCCTGTACGATTAAAGTTTTCTCTACGATTTAAGAATATTCAATTCTGCTGTAGAAAATAAGAAAAGCAAATAAAGAGGATAAACTATTATAAATGAAGGTGAAAGTAACTTGAGAGATCTCTAGGATATAAAGTTGAACCTATGTGTGCTGAAGATGGGTAGGATGGGATGGAAATGCCGAGAGGGCAATAAATATTAGTGAGGCTTTACATCAGCCACTCATGGGTGACACCCCTTCTGGCCCATGTGTCCTCTGCCTGCAGCTGCTTATTGGGCTAATTGGCAAACCACAGCTATTAACCAGATGAACGCACCTTATGTCTTTCAGAGAGTGAAAGTGTGTGTTGACTCCAGGTTCTTCCATCCATGAAGCCCCCTCATTCAAATCTCTGTTCTGATCGTTACAACCACACCATCCACGGGGAAGGCTGATATGGTAGAGAGGCAGGACATGTGAACATTGTGCACCCCCGGATTCCGATGACGTGGTCCTTCTGCCCCACTTGCACATTACCCCAAGATTAACACCCATTGCTCTAACTGTATATTTTAAATTAATCTGATAAACAGTGTGATGATTTACTCTGTGAGCCTCTCTGTTCTGTGACCTCTGGGATAACATACAAGTTGGTATATTTGGAGGCTACTTGGAAGTTATTTTCCCAGAGGACACCCTACATTTCATTGTAGTCAATAATTTCTAATTCCTCTACCAAAAAGCACTGCCAAGTTATGAACAAGTAATGAAAACTGTATTTAATTTTTTGTAGCCTCTCCTTCTTTAGCCACATGCTGAAAATGAAAATGAAGCCAGGGATGATAATGATGACGATGAAGTTGGTACAATGGCTTTTCCTATTTATTGCATATATCATATCTTAGGACAATGCTGAGTTGTTTGCATGCCCCATCTCATTTAATGCTTGCCACAATCCCCTTAGCTGGATATCCTTATTATCCTGATTTTGAAGATGGAGAATATCAAAATAGTTTAGCTGGCCCAATGCCGTACAGGTATTAAATGGTTAAGCAGGGCTTCAAACCCAGGTCTGGCTCCAGAGTTGCCCATTTTGCCATCATTTAGTGGTATTAATAGACCTACATTCCCCAAATCAAGTGCACACTTAAAGGAAAAGATAAATATGGAAAGTACGTGGGGAATGCACGAATTGGAACAACAGCCTTTGATAATCAAGAGTTGACAATATATACATACGTATCTGAACACTTGAAAAAATACGTAACTGAGAGCCAAGGAAGAAAATGAATTTTAAATAACTCTTTCAAAGCACCATTTTAAAATGGGTACATTTCCCATGCTGCATACTAAAAGCCATAACCTCCAGAAAGGAACATGAGGAGCAATGAAAAAGGCCTTTCAATTTTTATTTTTGCAATTGTGTATTATTGGAATTTTATACGAGGCTATATAATTTGATGTCATTTTAAAAACAATAATCAAGGGGAAAGAAATACCGTTTACATCTCCAAATATAATACTAGTGGACCAGAGCAGATTTACTCTGACACTAATGAAGCTTAAGCTTCAGAGACCCTTCCCAGAACCTGGACTTAATTTCAATTTGTCATTTTGTATAAGCTTCCGGCCCCACAAAATATGGAACTGTACTATGAAAACATACCTGGTAGCAGAAAAATACCAAAATATAAAAAATTAAGTTAAAGCATCACCATCAAATAGTACTGTGAGACACAGTGCCAGTAAATTTAAAAGAACTTTAAAATGATTTTAAAACATTTAGAATATTTAAATAATTTATGATAAAATTTAAAAGAGCACATTTCCTGTTCTTTGTTTCCTTTCCCTGTGCTTTTGAATTCTTTTTTCCCCAAATGTGTCTGCGAAGGCTGAAAAGATGGCAAGGCAATTTCAGCAGGGAATTTTATGCAGATGCAGTATTTATGATGGTTGTCCTGGGGAAAGTCTGTGATTAATGATCACATATAACCTGGTTCAATATATGTTTTTTTTAAAATAGGCTTCCTTATTGGCAGCAATGCACTACAAAGGGGAATATACATCGAAAGATCTCTTAATCCGAGGACACAGACCAATGGGTCAGTTGGGTATTGTTTATAACCTTTAAGATCAATGGTTTTGAAGGTCATGTGTGGTACACATTTATTTAGCCCGCCAGTAGCAAGTCTGTTTCCTGGATATGTTAACAAAATTGCTAACATTAACTATTTTCTTTACCTGGCCTTGGATACTAGTTATTTCTCCAAACAACGATTTTAAGACAGATTCACCATACCCATTAGATTGTAGGGACATTCAACCACAATACACCTCTGACTTTCAGCTTCTTCCCTCTACATATTGGCTGGGAACCCACATAATTGAGAAGATAATTATGCATCAGAAGTGGCAACAATAATAACTGTAACTATAAGAGATCTTCCAAAGTGAGGTTATCAGAGAAGTGTGTTAGACTTACACCTCCTCTGAACATCTTCTATTATAATTTCATAGTTTGTTTTTCCTGATTCCTTCCACTGCAGGGTTTTTGCCTGCCTTTGGGAGGGTCCAAGCCTGTGGTTCTACACCCAGGCTGCACTTTAGAAATACCTGGGAGAGCTTTTAAAAATACTATGCCTGTGTACCCATCACCAGAATACTATACAATTCATCCATGTAACAAAAAACACTTGTACCCCCTAAATCTATTGAAATAAAAAAATACTATGCCAGAACCATATCTCTAGAGAGTTTGTTCAATTGGTAGAGCCCAGACATTAGTGTTTTAAAAAGCTTTCCAGAGGGTTATGACGTGAAGCAGGGTTGCAGTTGCTCCTCTGTGCCACAACCAATGTTCTGCAGCGTATTTCTGCTCTTGAGTTGCCTTTCTCTGGCTTCACTCTTCCCGAGGTAACCCTCTCCTAATGGTCTATTTCATTATCCATTCATTCAAGAAATATTTATTATGTATTTAGAAAGTATCTGACACTGGCGTAACATTAGGGATACAAATAAATAATAATAATAATAATAATAATAATAATAATAATAACAGACATAGAAGCACGTCTTTGAAGAGTCAGAGTCTGTTTGATAAATGATAGGCAGATAACCGTCCTGCTTTGTCTGGAGCTGGGATGTGGGTGGGGGGGCGTTTCCTGGATGTGGAACTTTCAGGGCTAAAACCAGGAAAGCCCTGGGCAAACTGGGACAAGTTGTTCACCCTAATTTGGAAACAATGAGGAATGGATGAACTCTGTCTGGGGGCTGAGAAAAGGTTATGAAAGTGGCTGCGCATACACAATTGAGCTAGGTCTCGAGACATGAACAGGTACAGTATTTGCTTTGTATGCTGCAGTGAACGAATGAAAGGCATTAAAAATACCCGTAGAGGCAATGGAAGCATCGAGGGCGTTCGTGTTTTTGTAGAATTATTTCCATTTTTCCCAGTTGAGAAGTCTAACTTTTTTTAACCCAGCATTTCCCAAACTTCTACTTTATCATAGAATCCTTGTTTTGCCCAAGACTTTTAAATATCTGCTGGACCAACTATTGTGGGAAATGCTGGGCTCAGTCACAGATGTGGAGAAGGGTAGTTCATGGAGATGAGGATGGAAAAAAGGCTGAGGATAGACTTAGAACAGGGTTTTAAAGGACATACTAAGAAGTTTGAAATTATTCTTTTGGGTGGCAAGGGATTTTTGAAAGTTTTGAGTAAGAAAAAGTTTTTAGTTTTAAAAACAAAAATTCTTTCTTCGAAGTTCTTTTCTACTTTCCTTATGGGGCTTGTTGACTGTGGGTCTTGTGTCAGTAGTTAGCCTTTGGTAGAGACTGCCAGTGCTTTGGGCTAGATTCCCAAGCGACCTTGCTCTGGGAAGACCCAGTTTTAGAGAGGTCTTTCTTATGGCTTTGTGCAGAGTGAGCTAGTAGAGAAAGAGACTGGGGAAAGGGAAATCAATTAGTACGTGGGTAGTCTACCTACATGAAAAATGATAAGGAATGAACTAAGATATTGACTATGAATGGAGACAAAATAAAGTTTCCTTCAGAGATTTATGTCAAGGGTTCTAGTAATGATAAAAGTAAAGTAATAGTGTTTATTTTTAAATCATCTTGCTTCAATTTCAAAATAGCTAGAAGAGAAGATTTGAGATGTTCCCAACACAAAAAAATGATAAATATTTGAGGTGATGGATATCCTAAATACCCTGATCTGATCATTACATGTATCAAAGTATCACATGGACCCCATAAATATGTGCAGTTATTATGTACTAATTAAAAATGATAAAAAAATAAAAAGAAAAGGAAACAGATATGTCAGTGTGCCATGTATTACTACTAGTCAATTCCTTTTTACTGCTGGGTGGTATTCCATTATGTGGACTTACTACAACTTGTTCATCCATTCACCAGCTGATAGATATTTGGATGTTTCCAGTTTTTGGCAATTTTGCATAAAGCTACTATACATATTCAAAAAAAATAAAAGTAAATAAATCCTGTCTTCAAGTTCATAGAGGGTAGGGTTCCAAATAGGAACACAATAGCTGGTTAAATTTGAATTTCAAATGCACAAGAAAAAATGTTTGAGTTTAAGTATGTTTTATGCACTATTTCTTTTCAAATCTTGTAACCCTCATGGAAGTTAAATTCTCATTTTAAGTTTCCAACTCATCTAATTGAGAGGTAACAACTCTACAGAAAAATATGCTCTGCCCCCAAAATGGGCTGTGTCTATATGAGATATTAATGTAAGGGGGTTCAGTGTCTGGGTAACACACATATCAAATGAGCTACACATGCCTTTCTTGGACAGATATATAAACTGAGCTAAATAGCTGCTGTGAGAATTTATGTGGTTTTTGCTATGAACAATCCTGTAGAGCCGAACTTTTGTTATTTGCACCAACTAGGAGAATCACCTCACCCCCAGCATATTATTCAGATAGTGGTGAGCTGTAGAATGGTGTACTAATATGAAGACCTGGTAACTGCATGTATATTTAGTGAAATCTAGGGGGAAATTTGAGAAAACATTATTTTTGGCTCATTGTCAAGTACCGGCTGTTTGTAATTCGAGCTGTTTTAAATTAAAACTTTGGCCAAGAAATGCATGGGTACTTGGTGATTATTTTAGAGTTGGAGCCTACTCCTAGCACATCTATTTTCAGTTCAATTGATGGCTCCTTTCAGAGCACATGTGCTGGGGCACGCAGTTGCAGTTAGGGGAGGCTAATCCCTTAACATGCTCATGACTAGTCCATGAAAGACACGCGATCCTATGACATAGGTCTTTGTGACAGTTTACTAACAGCCTCTCATTCTTCTTGCGTCCCTGTGTTTGACCTGTTTTCCTCACCCATACAGAAAGGAGCCTATTGACCTACCCTGTGAATATGGGCTAACTCTATGACTTGCTTTCCCCATTGGAATGCATGAAAAGTGACATTGTGCTGTGTGAGTTCCAGAACTTAGATGTTAAGACACCTTGTGGCTTCTGCTCTCATCCATCCAGACCTGAGGCTGAGCTGTCAAAAATATGTAGCCTGAAAATGGATAAGCCTATGGCTGGGAAACTTCTGGCTAGGAAACCTGCAGCTGGAGGGCTCAAAACATCTCCAAAAAGATGATGTAGGAAGAGATGAGAGATGTTAATTCAGAAGTTCAGGCTACACGGTGAAACACGACCTACGCAGAAGGAGACCGCCTCCTAACTGGTCTTACTGATAATTCACTGAAATAATCTTTCTCAAATGTGGTGTTGATCATGCTACTCCTTTGCTGAAGATATTTCAGTAACCAGACCCACCCCTAACATTTGCAGGGCTTGAGGCAAGAGAACAAATGGAAATCCACATACATGTGATAAAAATATAAAAATTATAAATCAATTTAACAAACTGAAAAATAAAATATGTTTTGTCTGAGAAATATGCCTTCATGTTGACAAAATCTAAACACACATGTAAAAGTAAGGTTTTTATATGAAGTCAGGGAAGTAGTAAAAACAACTAAATTTTATTTGTATTGTACATGTCTGAGTATTCTCATCAGATACAGTCTGATAAATTTAGGATGATTAAGAAAATGAAAACACAAAATTGTAGCTTATTAGATATTTATTCTATTTATCTTAGCAAAATCACTAATTATGGTATTCTAATAAAAAATTTCACATAATTTTTTCCAGTTGACAGTGATGATCTGAATTATAAACACTAAAAGTGTACAAAATTAATTTTGGATATGTTTTCATTAAAGATGTATGTTAAGGCAAGTGTAAAAAATGAAAAATGTAAATCATCATTTGTGTGTCTTTTCAAAGAAGACTTTTCTCCAAAATGGTTAAGTTATCTATAAAATTAAAAGACTGAAAACAAATTATAGTGAAAGAACATCACAATATTTAAAAAGATATTTTAAAATAAAGGCTTTATCCTCAGGAAACAGTTTTGGAGATGAGAAGTCACAAGGAGGAGAATGTGAGTTACTGGGCTGTGTCTCTGTGTTAGACACACAGAAGGAGGTCTAGGTGAACCCAGGTGAGCTCAGGTGAACCCAGGTGAGCCAAGCCCCCAAAGGACTTACCACTTGAATGCAGCCTCCTGAGAAAGCCCAGGCAAGATGAGTAAAAGAACTAAGTGGCTAATACACAGCACTGAAAGAAATAATAACATATTATTTGACATCTGAGACAGTATTATTTCCATTTACACAGATGAAAGGGATACTCAGACTAAATGACTTGCCCAGTGTAATACAATCACCACAGGCAGGCATTATGATTTTAAATGAAGTCTCTGTAATTCTTTTCCCTTTCTGCTGTTTCTCAGGAAGCTGTAGAGGATCTTCAGGAAATTGAGGAAAACAGTAATTGGATCTGGATTAACCCTTTGGCCCAAAGATTTTATCTGTCAGGTAAAGTTAATCCTCATTTTTAGATTCTCTGACACTTGTAGAACAGTGAAAATTAAATGCAAATTTTTAATTTGGCACTGAGTATAGGAATGAATGTATGTCAAATGAACTAAATAAGGTGACATGGAGAAGTATGCAGCAAAAGGCCTAGTACTAACATAAATATTATTGCACTTTCTAGCTGCACACATAGACCTGACCAAAAATTAAAATTCATCATATTCAGTAAAATCACATATATATGGTTTATAAAATTTATTATACGAGGTGTAATTAATCAAGCATATCAAATTAGCAGACAGATATTTGTTGAGCTCATACTGTGCACAAGGCTCTGTGTTAGATGTTATATCACATGTTCCATCTGAAAAAAGTGTGGATACCTTCTTTTAACTGGCTTGTATTTCTGGAATGATGTGGATATTTTTCTTAGATGGTACTGATAGATGAATGAGGACTCTGGATTAATTGTTGTGTGTACTTGTGGGTATATGAATTATTGGCCATCAAATAAAACATATTTCTGCTAAATGTATTTTACTCAGAAATATACTGACAATATTGTCTATCCATTTCAAATAGAAGTAAAGAGGGGAACCTACTTTTCATTTTATACTCTTTAGTGGTTTGAATATTTCTTGACTCTGTACATTTATTTTTATTTTAAAAACTAATTTTAAAAAGTCCCTGTGCTCATCTGCTGATATATTTAGGCAACATAGGTATATCTTTTTAATCATTATTGTGTCAGCACTTATTTATATTATTTAACATACTTTCTTTTTTGTATTGGTTTGTTAGGGCTCCCATAGCAAAATATCACAGACTGGGTAGCTTAAACAACAGAAATGTATTTCTCACAGTTCTGGAGACTGGAAGTCAAGAAGGTGTTGGCAGGTTTGGTTTCTCCGGAGGCCACGCTCCTTGGCTTGCAGAGGGCTGTCACCTCACTGTGTCCTCATAGGGTTTTTCTCTGTGTGTGCACATCCCTGGTGTCTCTTTGTGGATCCAAATTTCCTCTTCTTATGAGGACACCAGTCAGATTAGATTAGGGCTCACCCTAACAGCCTCATTTTAACTTAATCACCTATTTAAAGGCCATATCTCCAAATACAGTCACAGTGTGAGGTACTGAACATAAGGGCTTCAACCTATAAACTCGGGAGGGACAATTCAGCCCATAACAATTTTCATTATCTTATTTACAACAGCAGAATATGTAAATCTTTTTATATTATTATTAAAAGACACTTTATGTATTCCTGTTTACATTATTTCAACATTTTACACTTCTCTATTTGGTTATAGCAATAACTAATAGTTAATATTTATTTACTGCTTACCATCTGTCAGGCGTGATACTAATTATTTTATATGAATTATGGCATTCGAACCTCATAGCAACCATATGAGCTAGCTACTGCTATTGCTCCTGTTGTGCTGGTGAGAAAACCAAGATTTAGAGTTGTTCGTTGACTTGCAAAGTTACACAACTGCGTAATGGAAGGACCAGAGTGTAGCCCAGGCCTTTTCCCTGCATAGCAGCCCTGAGAAATTGGTGTTTGATTGTTCCCTTATCAAATATTGAATGCCTATATGGCAGGTCCATTTATTCGTCTTCATATTCCTAACATTTTAGCTCTGTGCCTGGCAGAGTTGGTACTCAGTACACTCTTGACTTGATGCTGGTTAGTTTTAATCATGCTTGTTTTCTTTTGAAAGATAAGAAGATGCTAGATACGTAACTTTGAGATGTATTTAAGCTAGCATCACAAACTAGCCTGGTTACATGGAGCACATAGCATATTAATAAACATTTTGTTGAACTTGAAAGCAGGGTGCTTCATACATATTTGAATGAAGCCAAATTAAGAGATTGAATGATTTGCCTAAAGCCACTCAGTTAATTGGTGACAGAGTTAAAAAAAAGAAAAAAAGAAACTAGGATTTTATTCCATTATTCAATTTCTGGTGCTGTTACTTACTTACACTTTACTTACACTTACTTTACTTTATGTGTAAAGTAAAGTTACTTTACTTTACTTTATGTGTAAAGTTACACATAAAGTTATGTGTAACTTTACAGTTACACATAACTGCTCCATTTCCAAGTGAAATGACCTGCTAAAGTTTGTAGGATAGAGAAATACATATTGCACACTATTTAAAAAACGTTTGTGAGGGTTCCCTCAAAAAGAGAACCACAAATCACAGCTTTTCTTTTCTGGCAATCAGATATTTATTTAATAGCTTGAGCCAGCTTGAGATTAAGGGAATTTAATGCTGTCTTCAGAATGGCCACAACAGCACTTTTTCTTTTTAACTTATAAGGAAAAAAACCCACTCTATTGGGCAAACAATTAATACTATACGTGCCTGCATACTGTAAGATAGCGAATGCACCTGTGCATTGCTAGCTGTTTCCCTGTAACACCTACCCATTGTGCTTTCACATTTTGGCCAGTTTCAGCTTTAGCTTTGAATGGAAAGCTCTGGGGTCTCAGTGTGCTTTCCATTAGACTCCAATTCATCTTTGTTTCGTTCCTTCAGCCATCTGGTTACTGCTGTGAGGAAATGGGAATCTCGGATGCTTTATCAAAGCATAGAATAATGAAATCCCAAGCACCTCCAATGGTTCCTACTTTTTCCACTTAGAAATCAAATGCAATCCTTTCACTGTTTTTGCCCCTTTTCTTGTAGCCATGCCAAAAGTTATCTTAACAGGCCCTCTTTGACTGTCCATATTCTAAAAATAGGATTAAGGCACTCTGGTAATTTCTTAAACACTTTCCACACTCACATAGCTGCCGAGATGTTTCACCCAATTCTAAATAGGTGGTTTCAATGCACATATCTGCGTATGACATATACATTTACTTCTTTTTATTAAGTTTTATGCTACATGTAAAACTAACTGATTCTGCCACTTACTCTGCTTATCGTTCAAAAAAGTGTATTTTTTTGTTTTTGTTTTTACTATTTAATTTGCATATCTGAAATGTGGAGACAGTAAGTCTGAATTATTTCAGTGGTAACCTGGGAAAAGAAATTAGTTTGGAAAAAAGTTTGAATTTCCCTGCTGAAAGATTTGATAATTGATATTTTTGTTTCCACCAACTGACTGCCTGTGGAAAGTAATAAGAAAAAAATTTTAAGTGAACAAGGCCCAAGCCTCACGCTTACCTCTTCAAGTGTAATTTTGTTTCAACAAACATGCCTCCAGTTCAATTCTGTATGTGATTGGACCCACAAAAAGCGGAGACTCCACAAACTCATTACGATCAAATGGGACTTGAATTCTCTTGTCTAATGTCATAATAAGCAATTATGAGCATCTTCTCAGCATTCAAATCGGGTAATGGTGAAGCCCTAGAGAGACATTACATGCTGGCAGACTCTGGCTGATGAAATGTGCATATGTTCAATGGATCCCTAAAGGCAGCATGGGTAGCTAGATGCCAGGGCAGATTGCCCTCAGTATTTAGAGTAGACACTACCTTCAATTATGACTTGTGTTTTATAATTGGAGCAGTTATAATAATATGTGTGTTCATTCTGGAGAACTCACTCTGGCAACAGAACAGATAGCCTTTTCCATTTATTTCCCATTTTCATGGGAGAATAACAAATAAAATTCTTCTTTTCAACTTCACGTTTCTCTGATGAAGTCTGGGAAAATACTGGTCACTACTATATATACCATTTCATGTTAAGTTAAATCTTCTTTTGTCCACTCTGGAAAAGTTAGCAGATTTTGCATTATCTGTGGGACACTTCCTAGAGATAATTAGACAAGTAAACACTTGCCACCCTAAAGGAAGTGGTACTTCTTAATTATTGGAAAATTTCCCTCCAAACAAATTAGTTCCTAAATTGCAGTATTTGTTTCAGCTGAGCACTTGTAGCAACATGAGATGGCCCCTGTCTTTTTTTAGTAGTTGAACTAGATGACTGTTAAGGGATATTCCTGCTTGAAATTGTAAGATTCAATGAAATAATGATCAAGTGACATTTAAACATATTGTAGAATTCTTTACATCGGAGATCTTTAGAAGAAAGTACCTTCTACAAGAATCAGCCTAGATGGTACAAGAAAAATAGGAAGTTGGACCAAATTAAAGAGCTCTGAAAAAATAACAGCATTTAAGAAAAAAATTTTTAGACTGAGGAGAAAAACATAGAAAAATGGGGATGTTCTGCAGGAATTATTGGTATTATTTTCATATGTGCATAATTTGCACCTTCCTTGGTTCCAAAAACTATTTAAAGGCATAGAATACACATTGAAAAGTAAACCATTACAGACACTGTAAATGTGTAGCCCAAGCCCTAAAGCTTCAGTATTTAAAGATGTCACATCTATTATGTGGTTCATTTTCCCCCTGGCAAAATCAATGTAGTTATTTCATTTATCTTAACAACCAAGTCACCCTGCTGCATGGTTGATCTGATCCATGATGGTAGCATCAGTTATTGGAATGGTGAAAACCCTGATGTGGTCATCTCTTGCAGATGTGGTCAGCCCTGTGAACCCAAACTCAGCAGCATCTCAAATAGTGTCCCTTTGATGCGCACAAATCAGAAATCCTTTCTGAATCTTTAGACCATCAAAGTGAGTATTTTAAGACTGTTTTACCTTGCAGTGACTATTTTCTCATTTTGCAGATTACCTTTCCCAGGTATTGTAGTCTCTCTAGGTTTACAAAGACAGTTGCCAATAAAAGGACTAGCAACCATTTTTAACAAACAGAGCAACATTTCCTTCCTTTACAAAATCAGATGTAGGAAATCTCATAGCATGTTGACAGACAGATGTATAAAAATGTATAAGCATCCCCAAACACATTACCTTGCAATTACTTTTGAATTACAAAAAAGGGTTAACTTTACTTCCAAATTGGCACGTAATTCACAGTAAAATTTATTTATGCAATTAGGCTTAAGGATTGGGTGTAAGGATTATAAATAAACCAATCAACAACAAACAATCAAGTAATGACGGGAGATTGGACACAGTTGAAGAGCTGCCTGGAGTTCAAAAGGCCTGCTTCACACATCGGCTTTCATAATTCTGATTCCCTCTGTAATGACTCTGGCCCTCTGTTTCTATCTGATATCGAACGCTAGTAACGCTGAGAAAGAAGCAGAAAACAATGCTCCCAAGTGCGAGAAAGAGTGAGTTTTTTCATGCTTTTAGCAATGTGACCTTAGGTATTGATTTATAGCCCGCTGCAGCACCCCAGAGCAAAAGGGAACATTGGTAATTAAGTCAGTATCTGCACTTTCTAAAATAGTGCTGACTTGCAACAAAGAGAGCCCCTTTATTTTTCCTCTCTGTCTCCCAGTGAATGCAGATGCAGGCACTGACCTCTGACCTTTCTCCAAATTCTGTAACTGCAGCTGTTATTTTTCTTTCTCTGGGCCTTTAGCTGCTGATAGACTGGTAAGATTCATTAAATTGTGTGTGCAACTTTCTTTTAAGCAAACATGAAGCAATTTATACCCCAAGCCTTATTTATAAAATACATTTTTATTGAGCTCAGAATGAAAGTAAATGCTTTCATTTGGGCTCTTATTAGGGATTTGCCAGATAAGTACCTAGGCCGATTGGCCACATTAAGAAGGCACAGACTTTTTTTTGAAGAATTTTATATTTAAACATAGAACTTTCCATTGTAAAACTCCCAAGATTGTAAAGTGAATCGAGTCAGAAATCTCTTCTTTGTATTCCATTAGAGTCATTACAGAAATAGGGCCACAAAAGGTAATAGCAATAAAACCAAATACCTTGAGGTGTGTATGCAAATTATATGCTAATATATGGTAATCTGAGCACCCTGATCAGTGGCCATAAAAAATACTAAATACAGCTAATTAAAGGGAGGTAAGTTGCTGTGTTTTATACTTCCCAGCAATATGAGAGAGGTAGTGTATTATGATAATTATAGCATTGCTTGCCTTGGGGAGTACATCCAACATTTTAACAGAATTTCTTATTGTAGTGTATTTGTCCATTTCACTGAATGTAATCACTTTTTCTCTTCTCTACCCTAGGCTTCAGATCCATGAAGCTAGTGAAAAACTAAATAACAAATTAAGTCTTTAGCCTCAAGGAAAACAAATATTTTTATCCCTAGAAACTTTGGAAGTGTCGTGCCCACTTAACACTCCTCTTACACAAAGTGCCCCCCACTGGGGTGATGGGGTTCAGCAGTCAGCCACATTGAAAACTTGGGGAACTGGAGCCAAGAATTCCCAGCATACTTGGGAAAGACAAATAAATATTTTTCCCAGAAATGCACTTCAATATAGAGAATTTTTTCTTATGGTGAACTCAAATCATGGAATATATATTTTCTTTTTAATTCTTAAAAAATTCTAAGGGAATGAAAATAATGCAACAAGATTTAAAAGAGAACATAAAGTTGATGTGAAATCTATCTGCCTAAAAAATACCTGTTTTTCCTTATCTAACTAAACTAGTTATGTGTGTATATTCAATATGCTAATAATACTTTAGCCCCTAAAATGCTTTTGCCCTATTTTACTAAATACATACTTTATTAGGCCTAAAAATTTCCCAAGTTAGGCCAAAAAATTCACTGCAAACCAATCTACAAAAACATAAAGTTTATGTTGTAGTTACCTACGGCTGCTATAACAAATTGCCATAAACGGTGGCTTAAAACAACACACATTTCTTGTCTCATAGTTCTGGAGCTTAGAAGTTCAATACAAGTCTCACTGGCAAAAATCAAGGTGTTGGCAGGGCTTTGGTCCTTTCTGGAGTCTCTAGAGGATAATTTGTGTACTTGCCTTTTCCAGCGTCTAGAATCCACCAGTATCCCTGGGCTTGTGGCCCCTTCCTCCATCTTCCAAGCCAGCAAGAGCAGGCTGAGCCCTTCTCACATTGCATTTCTCTGGTCTTATTTTCTGTCTCTCTCTTCCACTTTTCAGGACCTTTGTGATTACATTGGGTCCACCAGATAATCCAAGATAATCTCCCTATTCTTAAAATCAGGTGGTTAGTAACCTTAATTCTATCTGCAATTCCCCTTTGCCATGTAGCGCAACATTTTTCCATGCTGTGGGGATTAGGATGTGGACATCTTTGGTCGTGGTGGTGGTGGGGCAATATTCTGCCTACCACCCTGGCATATGGGTATGGAGAGTGAATTCAGACATGAACATGCCATGATCCTACCCTCAATGGTTTCATAGCCTATCCCAGGAGATGGCCATGCAAACAAATACTTGCCATACTGTGTAATAAGAAATATAATAGATGCATCTGCTTGGCCCACTGGTGGCCCAAAGGAGGGAGTACCAAATTCAACTTTGTGGAGTCATAAACAATTTAAAAGAAAACCAGAGAATTTACTGAAATTCTGAAGAATGAGAAGAAAATTTCTGCAGAGATGTCAGATAGATGGGGGATTCAAGGAAAACTAAAATGTATAGGGTTCAGGATGGGGTTATAAAGAACCCTGAGATTGGAAAGTTGAGCAGAGGCAAGGCTTGATAAGCCTTGATAGAACTTAGATTTTATCCTGTATTAAATGAGAAACAATTTATGGATTTTTGAGCAGTGAGGGTATCATATACAACATGTACGTTAGGAAGATTATTACCTTCACAATGTGGAGGAGAGTTTATAGAATTCACCTGGAATTGTACACATCACCAAGGAGATGATTGCAATGCTCCAGGAAAAAAGAATGGCGCAGACCTAAACTAAATCAGTGGCAGTGAGGATGGAGGGAGAGAGATGGATTTGAGAGAAACGCTGAAAAAGATTTCTCATCAAATGGAAGGATTTGCTGAGTGATTAGACTTTAAGCCTTGGGGGGAAAATGAGTCCAGATTCCCTCCTGGTTTCTGTGCTGGGTAACTGGTTAGACTGTGGTGTCCTCACGAGGATAAGAGTTAGAAGAAGATAAGTAATGGCGGAGAAGAAGAAAATTGCTTCCATCTGGGATATGCTGACTTAAAGTGCTTGTGGGAAGAGGTTGAGGAGTCATCTTTCTAGCGATTAAAGTGAAAAGATCTAGGATATTTGGTTGATTTTAAGCTTAAAGTAAACCCCCAAAATTATAATCTTAGTTCCATTAGATGAAGAGGTTCTTTGGGAATGGGATGACATGTACAGAAGGGGTCCACGGCCAAGGATGGATAAGGAGATACAGCACAGAGCAGTGTGAATAATGTCATGAAGGGCAAAGCCAAGGAGTGTACCAAAATGTTAAGGATGACTACAAGCACTCTGTAATGTACATTTAGAACAAAGAGAAGGGAGGCAAAAAGCATGTTATATAATATTAAAACATGACACTGAAAAAGCAGAATTTATGGTGATTTCTTTTCTCAAATTGAAAATGGGTATAACACACATGGTAAAAGAGAAACTTGGATCTGAAGATAGATGAAACAGACACTTAAACAATGTCTATTTGCTTTAAATGTGTTCTTGTCTTTAGCCTTATGTTATTCCAGGATACCGAAATAATTTCTGGATGTTATCACAGAGCCATTAGTCATAATCTCTCAGTGGTCATGAACTAGTGAAGGGCCAGGAGATTGGCATTTAAATGGTAAGGATGGGAGGATCAGGAGATTACTGGCTGGTAATCTACTGTTTGATTCCTGACAAATTCTAGAATGGGTACTCAGACAAATTGTGAGTGTTAAGAAAATAGTCAATAGAAGGGGTTAATAAAAATACATTATTAGGAATTCACTTCATGAATATTTTTATTTTTCAGGGAAGAAAATTTTAGAGAAAGCTAACACATTAGAGTAGAATCGAAATAGAATAAATATTTTAGTTTTGAAACAATAGACCAAAACCAACAAATTGAAATGTACAAAGGCAAATGAAAAGTCTTGTGCTTCATTTTTAAAAAAATCAAATCAACTATGCAAGTGGGAGGACATTGAGTATCCAGCATTATTACAGTAAAAGTAAAAAACTCCAGGATATTTGGTTGATTTTAAGTTTCAAAGAAATACCCCAAATTGTAACTTAGTTTGTGTTGATATTAGAAGACATGTATCACCTCAAACAGGAAAGATAACAGCTTTACGTGGACTGGCTGTTTTGAGTATTGAGTGGTCTTTTTGGTACTGTATTTTGAAGGGACAAAAAAAATAAAAAGAAAGGAAACTCTCAATAGATGGAAATTATGTCAAAGGCTTAAAAGTTAAAGGAGCTAATTCAATGTTTAGGCCAAAAATGTCATATTATGTCTTCAAATATTTGAAGTTTGGGTGTAGAGCCTCGGGGGGAAAAATATTTGAAGACATAATATGAGATTGGGCTCCTAATCATCTTTAACTCTAGAATCTGAAATTAGTACAACGAGGTTGTAGGGGAGGAAAATATCTTTTTTCTCTACCCATCCTAGGTTCAAGGTCGAGGCCCTCATAACAAAAGACAGACTAACAAGAGAAAAGCAGGCACAATTACTTAATATAAGATTTACATGTCATGGGAATCTTCATGAGGAGATAAAGGCCCAAAGAAACAAAATCTGAGTATATTTTATAGCAGGTTTGATGACCAGTGGACAGTTGTGGAAAATGTGATAGGACAAAGGGGGTATGATTTAATGGTGATAAATCTAATGGTAATAAACAGGAAACTTAGCAAGGCCTGTGTGTTTAGATTCTTCTCTGTGACTCTGCCGTCAGAGATCAGGATGGCCCTCTCCTCTTACGATAGAGAGGGCACCTCTTACATGAAGGTCTTATGACCTGCTTCATGGGGAGGATTAGAAAATCCTTCCTAGGTTTTATGACCTGCTTTAAGGAAGAAGAAGAGCGGGAGAAGGTCAGAAAGATCTTCCTGCGTCTGCTGCTTTTTCAGTACACCAAGGGCTATGTTTTGGGGTAGTGCATCCTAAGCCCTATTAAGGTACAGTTAAACAAAACATTGAAAGAACTTTTAAAAATTAGATCTTCTGAAAAAAGTCATGAACTATCTGATGAGAAATATGGTTCTCAGTAGCAATTCTCAAACACAAACTAAGTGACTAGTTGTCAGGAATATTGGAGAGGAAATGCCAACATAATATGGGAGTTTGAAATACATATTTTTCCTAACTTTTAATCTATGAAGATTCTTTTTACTTTAAAAAAAAATCTGTGAGTCTCCATATACCAATACTTTTTAGTATCCGTTACACGAGAGAGTCTATACGGTAATAGTATAGTCCAGAAATATTGTCATATAAGTATGCATTGAAATGACTCAAAAGTATAAGTGTACATTTATAAAAATTGAATTCTCAAGAGATATATTTATTCTACAGACAAAGCCTGCTGCTGCTTTGGATTCATAACTCCCATAAATAACTTCATATTCTTTTATGTTTCCAAGGTCCAGATTGAGAACTGAACAAGATAATAAAATTACGATTCAATAGGTCAGGGTAGGGCCTGAGAATTTGCATTTTTAACAGGTTCTGAGGATGCTGATGCTGTAGGTTTGCAGAGCACATTTTGAGTAGCCATCAAGTATATTTCAGGTTCAAAATCTGTTTTATTGTGAGTCTCATCATTCTTTATCCAAACCCAAAGTTGATACTGTTTCTAGTGGATAATTTATACCACAGTCCTCTAGCCTACTCTGAATCCTGGCTTTACCATTTACTAAGCTGAGTGATGGTGAAGAAATTCCTCAAGATTTTAAATTCCTTCATGAGGTTGATATATAAGGGTGAAGTGAAATAATGTATGTAAAGTGCTCAGCATAGTACCCGATATACAACATTCACTCAAAAGTTATGGCCATTGATTATTTTAATGACGTGTGTAAAGGTGGTGACGAGAAATTAAGTGGAATGGAAACACAGGTATTTTCCCATAAAGCAATGTGTTTCCTGAAAAATTGTGCATTAAAAATAATAGAGTTTAGGAAAACAGACCACTCCAATGCACCTTTATAATCAAAGCACTAAAAAAATATAATGATGTATACCTGCAAAGTTAATTTAGATGGCCTAGGCATAGGTCAGCATTGTTAAAAGCTGCCACCGTGGATATTAAAAGTAAGCAAAAGAGAATACAGTAGAAATGCTGACAACGTTTTAATCAGAGCAGCCTCGGTGGGTGTGGAGAGGTCTGTCATCGTAGGGCTTCCAGTAAGATGGGCAAAGGAGTGGGCTGGGCCAGGTATCTGGAGTACAGAGCTCTGCAAAGCTGGCCTGGCCTCTCACATCACTCAAGCACAATTGAATAGGCAGCCAAACTGACGCTTTTTTCCTTTCCTCCTGAAGATTATAATTTGACTCCTACTGTTTTGCACCTCTCCTTGCCTGGGGGTGAGGAGGGCAGGAATTACATATAAACCAAGCTGGCTTCTGCATTCCACTGACATCATTCCCATGATAGAACTGCATTACAGAACTCATTACTAATTTTAGTTACCGGTACCTGCATTGCAGCAGAACAGAATGTCTTGAGTTTTATAGTCTATGTCTAATCTGGAAGGCACTGAGAAGGAACACTTCCTGTAACCTTCTTGGGTTCTCTGATCTCCAGATGACTAGAAGATGATCTAAGTTACTGCAGTGGAGAAAACCTTTGAAAACCTTTGACAAATAAAAGCAAAAAGGCAAAATAGTCAGTCACAGAAGCTCTTGGTTAAATATCTCCCTTACATCTTCCACCTTCCAGTGCTCCCTCCACAGATGAAGACAAAAGTCAGTTATGAAGCATTTTCTCCTAGTTTAAACTCATTCCTAAGCCACATCTCCTCATCCTGCAGCTTCCGTAGATGACAGCAACATTAACAGGGCAACAAGCGTCTTCAAAGAGAGCTGAGAGGATCAGGTGTAACTTTTCAGTTGGCGACCTCATTTCTTTTGGGAAGAAAAAGATAAAAAATATTCAAAGAGAGGCTGCAGTTCTTGGCCGGGTATCTGGGCTAACGGTAAGCTTTATGGCTTTGCCTTGATGTGTGTTTAAGCAGCAGCCTGCAGTCTGGCACAAGGTGGATTTTTCCTCCACTTGTTTTATTCTAAATAGTTTTCAAAAGCTCCTGTGGAACACAGACTGTGGCTTTGATCCGGCCAACTTATTCAGTACTGACATTCCCGTGAAAAACTCCAGCTCTGACCAGCTTCAGCCACTTTTAAAATTCTCATTTAAATTCAAATTCCCCATAATCTTAACAGAGGAAAGATAGATGAAGAGCAAGAAAGCGAGATGCCTCTCATGTGTCCACATAGCCCTCAGATCAAAAGACCCATCTAGGCAGCAGGAAAAGAGTAGAGATCCCCGAAGAAAATAGTCAAATACTTGACGTGTGCAGTATGCCTCCTAGACCGGGGTTTGCGACTGACACTTGGTTCACATCAACCTACAATGTGTTTATGAAGGCTCCCATAAAGATTTCTGAATTTTGTGTGCCATATTTTTGGTTAAAAATAGAAATCAAAGGCTGGATGTGGTAAGCAGTGTTTGCAGGAGGAAGTATCATTTGCTTGGGTTCATTTTATGGGCATTCCTAAAAATACATTGCTGACTTTTTCTTTTCCACCTCTATTCCCACAGCCTCCTCCAAGTTCACACTCAAAAGCCTCCCCTTGTCTTTAGTAATTTGAGGAATTGTATCTGTATTAGAGATCTAGGGAGCTATTTGGGATTTATATGAATTGACAGGGCAGTCATACTTTTTCAAGGATGTTGTGCCACAGATATCACATCCTTATTCTGCGTTTCCCCTCTGGCCCTGGGGAAGAGGGCCTGATCACCCGTGTACCTTCTTTGCGACACAACTTGGCAACTCCTGGTTTTATGTTTGAGCCCCCTCCACCACCCCCCTTCCCTGAATCCACTCCACTCTGAAATTGGTGACTTTTTGTCACTCTCTGTTTGCAGTAAAGCCTTCTCAGCTAACCTCTAAGTGGAGTGACCTTGACCCATACTGCGGACTCAGGGGACTCCAGCCCAGGGTCCTGCTCCCTGTCTAGGCTCATTGGTCTCTCCACTGCCTTTGGGGGTGACTTTCATCCCCCTTCCACTTACTTCATACTTTACTTTTGGGGGAGTATGAGATAGACTTTCTTGGCCAAAACTCTGATTTCTCTAGGAGAAAAGTTGACAAAGCATAAATTAACAATGAGTAAATTTTATCATTCAGGATACATCAGGGAACACATTATGGTTTTCTAAGTTGCAACTCATTTTATCCAAAATTCATATGTAAAGAAATATATATGATCTAGGGATCTGGGTAGAGATGATTCTACAACCTATAATTCCTTGAAACTCTTTCCATCCTACCTCCATTCCCTCTGCCTTAGATGAGGACTTTGTTCTTAATCAGTAATAACTTTTTAATTAGTCCCCTTGTTGTCACCAGATGATGATGTCAAAAATGTCAAAATAGAAGCCTGGTAAGACTCTTACCTCCCTGTTTAAAACATTTCACTGTCTATCCAGCATTTACATGAGCATTTCCTAAGAGGTAGGGAACCAGAGAGAAACTTTAGCAAATAAAGAAATGGTGAAACATGTTTTACAAAGTTTTCACAGTGAAATGCCCTCCTGGAGACTCCAAATGCATTTGTTTGGAGCAGGGATGGCCTGAAGAATCCAGTTTAACACAGACTTTTCTTAATGTATTTGATCATGGAATTTCTTCTTCGAGCTTGACCTATTAAATAATCTATAGTACCAGTTTCCACAGAGACACTTTGAGTAATGCTTTCTAGGGTGAAAACCAAGCTGCTTAACTTGTAGCACTGGGCACATCATGACATGTTGTTTTCTGTCTACCTATGGAGCCTCATTTCCCACTCCCTGATGTCTACATTCTACCTGAACAAGGCACCACAGGGTTGCAATGCTCTGTGGCTTTGCATTTGCCCATGCCTCTGCTACAGTGATTGTCCTCTCCTTGTCGGTAAACTGTTTTCCCCCATCTTTCCCAACCCAGGAGAGACGCCTAACCCCAAGAAGGATTCTTCTCTGGCTCTTGCCCCATAGAAGCATCACTCCCTCCTTCATTCGTTCTGCTGCTTTGTCTCATTGGCCTCATTTGCATCCTGGTTGCACTCATCATACGGGTTTAATTGTGTCTGTGGGTCTAACGTGTTTCAAAAGGCAATGCATGACTCAATGGGAGCGGTTGACTCTGTGTACTGAGTTTTTTGGGTAATGGCTGGAACATGGTAGGAGCTTAACTGATGTTTGTAGAACAGGTGAATGGTCACATTCCATGTGGTGGTAACATCATTCTGGATTCTGAACTTCTGTTGGTTTCGATATCCTAAATTAGATAACATATATACATCAAGGAAAAAGCAAAAATGTTCTCATAGGAAAATGATATGTATAAGGTGTGTGTATAGCTATGAAATAGATATACACACACTTCTGTATATACATCTATATATATACATACATAGTACACACACACACATACAGTTGGAGTGTATGAAAGGCACATACACAAGTACACACACAGAAGCACACATTTATTCCCTCCCAGAACTCATTTTCCCCAGCCATGAAACACAGCTATTTAATCAAGGATTGTAAGGAAATACAGGAAGAGAAACTTTACCAAGGGCTCTGAAACACATTGGTGGCCTTAGAAGAACACCTTGGGAGTTTTAATGTTTACATATAACCTTAGCTTCTAAGGTCTCATCCAAACAAGAGATCCGCAGCATCCTACACAGACTTCCGTTTATCTACTTGAGCTGAGCTGACCCCCACTGGAAATCGAACATTGCTACAGATATTGATCCGGGCACATGGACACTGGCACGGCTCCCTTTGTGTGAAATTTGCAGAATAGCCTGTTAGAGAGAGTTCTGAAGTACAGAAGCATCCATGAGACTGCTGCTTCCCCCGGAGGGCTGGTAGAAAGAAATCTTTGGCCACTTCTATCCCGGCAAGGGAATAGCAGCACTGTGATGCCTCCCCAGGTATCGTGCTGGACACAGCTCGGCTCTCCTGCTCTCTTCTCGCATCCCTCTCACTGCTCTGTCTTGCTCTGACCCTTACTGTAATGTGACCGGTTAGTCATGACCTTCACATGCTGCAGTGGTGCTCTGTCCTTCCTCTGCTCTGTCTCTCTGGCCTTAAGCTATAGTGAACTCACTAAGCATGAGACTCACTTTAAAAAAAAATCTAACTGAAAGGAGTGTTGTTTGCTTTCTGGCCCTCAAACACCAAGGCACTGTTGTGCTCCTTAAAATTGTAAATTATGTCTGTTTAAGAAAATGTCAGTGTTTTCTAAAACAGAATAACAGTGCTGGAAAAGACTTGGCTGTGCAATTTGTTACCAAAGTTTCATGCAAGAAAAATGATGCATTCATCATTATGAGCACAGTCAAGAGTTCTAATGACTTCAGCACAATGCCTCTTCAGTTCTTTTAAGGAACATGATGGATTTTTTTCTCCCAAGCAAGTTATCTGAGTAATGTGAAAGCTCATAAACTGAGATCCAGGGAGACTCTGTCAATAATGCACTATACTTAACAACAATTAAAATGTAAGACACATCTCATATAATTAAATTGATTTTATTTTCTGCCAGAAACAAGACCTTTGCAGGTAATGATTGCTTTGGTTGTCTAAAATTGTATTTATTGGGGTGGGGAGGGAGGAGATCTCTTGTTACATTCATGCACCATTTCATGTGTCTTTACAATCCAATTCTTAAATAGGCCAATAAGATGATTTTTGAGTAGAGAAGGGTAAATAGCTGTGGATGACCTGGGTAGTAGATGTAGAATGACTGTGCTGGTAAACATATTATTTAGTTACATAGAATTTCAGCCCTGAAAGTAGACTGGCAGGTATAGGAAGGCAAGGGTGAAGGCGTTAGCAAAAGGGGCCAGACCTCTGATTTTGTTGGGTTTGCTGGTCAGTTGGGACCCTGAGCAAGGCTCTTAATTTAGCCATGCATTCTGTAGTGTAATGCAAACATAAAATTGACACAATTTTTGTGTCTAAAATATGTTAAGGTCTGTAAAACAAGGTTTCACTTTTTATATTAAAAATTGCCTTTTAAAGATAAATGTAACACCACCCCGCCAAAAAAGCACAGTGTCTTTGACCCCTGGATAACTGTATTAAATTGGAATATTTACCTGAACTCTCCTTACTTGGCTTCTATTCATGTTAAACAGCTGCTGGAATGAGTACAAAGGGATTTGCCTGACTTTCTAGTAATAAGCTTAATTTTTTTTTTCCTGATGGCTTGAAAACATTATTTAGTGAATTGAGTTTTACCTTTTCCTGTAGTGGGAGTGGCTGTTTTTCCATTAAACATTACTGGGTTTTATTAAAAGATAAGAAGAGAAACCCTTGCCACATGGAAATTTCCAAGAAAAAAAAAAGAAAGATGGGAAGAAAGAAAGTTGATTTTTGCTTTTATTTTTATTTAATGTTTGAAGAGCTAGAAGTAACCAGAGGAGAACAGACCAGGGGTTCTATGTCAGTGGGGAGAACGTATTTGCTGTGAAATATGATGGATGTTTACTGAGCTATTTTCCATGAAAATCAAAATGTTCCTGCTCTCATATCCCGTTTACACAGCAGTGGCCTTTTTAAAAATGTTGCCTCAGTGCCTGCTGGGAAGACCCCCTGTCTTGCTCCCTTAGGAAGTAATGGCCCTAGACTGTGCCCAGCTACACTCACACTGTTGGACATAAGCACAGGGAGATGTGCTCCATTTCCAAGCACGTGGGAGCTGAGTTCCACTTCTTTCTGGTATTTATTGGAGAAATATATAATGGATAGGGGAAAAAAACTTATCCTAACAGAGTGGGTAGATGATGGAGGGTGGTGTGGTGGATAGAAACTGAACCATGGAGGACCACCAAGAAATGGTGTGCCAGTCCCTCATCCTCTCCGAGTCTCTATATTCTGTAAGATGAAAGCAATGATACCACCTAACCTGAGCAGGACAGCTATTTGTAATAATTATATGCATAGGGAAAGGGACGGAATTCAGTGTAATAAAACCATAGCTGTGCTTATGTTAGGGTATTGAGATTTGGGGTCAATTTGTTCTTCTGTTCCTCTGGATCTTCAGTAATTTTCCCTACACACACATATGCACACATGCACACACTAGTGACGACAACAACAAAAGGCCTTTGGGCAAGTCAGTCTTCACAATGAATAATTCAGTATTTAGTTTTACCCTTCATTTAAATCAATGATCTTTCCTTCATAAAACAGAATATATACAAATAACATATACTCTATTGTACTCCTTCATGGGTTTTTGGAATTTAAATTAAATGATTGAGTGAAAGTGCTTAGTATCTTATAGCCTATAATATAGGTAGTAGTTATTTTGGAAATCAAATGTTTTAAAAAATAATGATGATAAATATCACAATCCCTTTATTCTATTAAAAATGTACTTTACACCCCCATAGTAACTGTAGGAGCTAGTTAATGGTGCGCCCAGTATACCAGGGAGAAAAGAGAGTTGGAGAATTCGGTAACTGGTTCATTAGTCATGCTGAGATGAAGTTAAGATCCAAAACAGGCTCTCCAACTCCGGAGCCCATGGTATTATACTCATTACTTATTGACTCACTGTATCCAAGAACTGGAATTTTCTTAATTTGACACCAGCTTAACAATTACTATATCACCATCTGTGTTGTGTGTGTGTGTGTGTGTGTGTATGACTTTTGGACATGGTAAAATTTCAGTTTAATTTACTGAACTTTTAATTTTCAAATATCTATTAGTGTTGTTATACTACAGTGAACTCTATCATTTCTAATGATAATCAAGGTAGTCAACTTCTTGATTATAACATAACAAAGGTCAGTGACAAATTACATGTAGTAGTAATTTAAAGTAATACTGTGCTGAGGTCTTTGATGTTTCCCAAAAATCCAATAATTTGAACATAATTTTGAGTGTCAAATTTGAATTTATTCAGGTGAGGGAATGTTAATTCAAACTTTATTTTGGGAATGTGAAGCTGAATTCTTTTGGAGGCTACTTTTAATAATTAATATGTATTTTTTTTAAACAACTACAAAGACTGGGCCTTTATGTTGTTTTAATTACTACGGTGGTTATATAACTCCCATGTTTTCCCACTCTGTCTGCTGTTTTCTCTCATTAAAATTCTCTTTAGATATCTGAGGTTTTTTTCATTTCTTTTATTTACAGTGTTTCCTGCATTAGAAAACCACCAACTTATTGTAGCTTTTAATTAATTATGAAAAGATAACATTATCATTACTGACTTCAATCTTATAAAATAATGAAACCAAGTACAAAACATTTTAAGTAAATTGCTTTTATAGGATTTTTTTCTTTTCATAATTGACTGTGACTTCATGGTTTATTGTGATTAATTAAGCCACATTCATTAGGACTTCTGATCAGATCAACTAAGCTTGATTATTTTGTTCTACATTTGACCAAAATTTGTTAGTAATAGCATAAACTGGATTTTAGGGACATTAATAAAGACTGATAAAAGTACTAAATAAGGAAACATACTATTGTAGCTTGTCAATACTAGAACTTGAAAATACCTAAACAAACCAAAAGCAGACAAGTAAACTGACAAACAAAAAGAAAGAAAAAGAAAAAGAGATAAATCCAGGGAGATGTATACAAGCGGCACAATGTACCAGAAGGAATACTAGGCCAAAGTTCGGGGAAATAAGTTCCTATCCCAGCTTTGGAAATTCCTGTGTGGATTTATGTAAGTTGTCCTAGCCTTAATGCCCTTTATTTGTACATGGAGTTGATTGGGCCAAAACAGTTCTGTAGGAAGTACTAAGAGAAGGGAGTATGTGTCCTGCACACATTTCATTTTTTGAAACATAGAAGTTCTACTTTTGTATGTTTTATATATTCCTGTTCTGTGTACAATTCAGTTTGGAGTGGGGGGAGTGTTCTCTATATAAAAACTATATATATGAATACATATTCCTCTCTAATCAATCACTGAGACAGACTGGCTATTCTAACATTATATGATTTAGGATATTCCTCAATGTAGAGAAATCCTCATATCAGGAACAATATAGAAAATAAGAGTAGTAATAGTGACAATGATTTATTTAGTCAACAAATATTTATTGATGTCTACTACATAATAGAAAAACTGAGGTCTTAAGAAATCGAATCTTGAAAGGAAGTTCTGCATTGGTATCAGGAGACCTAGAATCCAGTTAGGTCTAATCAAACCAGCCATGTCACCTTGGCAAGCCAAATTTCTAGAGTTAGATAATTTATAGTCTGATTTTCTGAATATACACCTTGTCATATATGGCTCTGGCTTCTCACTACCCATCTAGCACTTCCACCTTTAGAGCACCCTAAACATGTTCAAACGTACTTGTGGTAACATAACTCTGACAATGTTATGGGCCTAATTTAGATTTAATTTCCCCGTGATTTAGGTTTTAGTTTTCTGGGAACTCTCTTCCAGAAAATTTTCTTCTCCTGACTTGTGTTTGTTGTGTCTTTGTATCATTAAAGCTTTATTGCTTTGTTTTCAGGATGGAAAGCTCTTAGCTCCTTTAAAATATAACTTTGGGTGGGAAATGTTTACATCTACTTTTGCATGAATTGCTTAACAAGTATTTGCCATGGCAGGAGGGATTACGCGTGGTGGGACAGAGGTGGAGTGCCTAACTTTGATGAAGGCAGGAAAAAGGCAAAAGAAACTCTGACAAGTAACAACCACAGAAAAGGAAGATGGGAAACTGTCAAATACAACTACAACTCAGGTTTCCCGACCTTCACAGAGGAGTTTCAGTTTCTGTCATCAAAAAGCTCCGAAAATATTTAAAAATACAAAGCATGGATAAAATGGAACTCTTAAATGATCCTATAGGAATGTAAGAGTTCACACTTAAAGTTAGTGGATCATAGAGTACTACAAAAGTTCAAAGCTTTGGCGTCATCTTTGCTAGAAGATTTATCAATGGACACTCAAATGTATAAACCAAAAAGATTGCACCGAGCCATCATCCTTCTCACAACTTATATTTATGAAAACTTGTGATAAAATTTCAAAATCTCAAATGTTTCTATTCTAATTTAACAGGGTGGAATAACTCACACTGGAAAGATTTCCAGGCCAGTCAATGGCCAGGAATATATTATGCAATTTTAGGTCTCTAAGATCGAGAGCAAAAATGAATTGCCCTAATTAAGGCTGACAACAGCAGCAGATCCTGACCTAGCTGGTGGTCCTAGATAAAATCCACTCCCATTTCTGCAGGATTTTAGTTGTTCATTTTTAATAAAAATGATCAATTCTCACATGTTTATATTCAAATAGGGATTCAGAAGTAAATAAATGCATCTATTCATTCAGTTGAGTAAAGCAATCCAATTTTCCCAGTATGTGCACATGTGTTAGTGGTTTGCTAAATTTTTTTTTCTTTTTGAAAAATACATATGCTGTAGCTTCTAGGGTGGAAAATTTTATACACTTCTATAGTGAGGAGGTTTAATTATAACCCTTTTGCCTATGTTTTTGGAGAAAATCTGTTTTTTTAAAAAAAAGATATTGCCTTGGCACGTAGAAATACAAACAAAATACTGTGCCTAAATATCTCTCTCCCAGACCCTCCAAACAGGAGTATCAGGTCACTAGTGCATCCAATGCCTCATCTTGGCATGGTGTTCATTTTAAAACACATCTTAGAAAACAGCAAGGAGATTTGCCAGTTATGACCTTCCAAATACATTCCACTTCTCTGCATGCTAGAATATATTTAAAACAGATTATATTTTCCCTCTGTGCTTCAGTTTTCACAGTTAATAAGACAGGCATTTCCATGGCTGACTTGCTATTTTCATGGATAGCAAAAATTCTGATTAGTATTCCAGACACCAAGTTTACCAAATTTTATCCAGAACAGTAAGTGTCACAGACATTAAAGGTTTTGCTTCTTGCTGTCTATATTTAAAACATCAAAATAATAATAATTATATAGTGAAATGTGTTATGATTGCTCTGGTAGCTGGTGTGTCTAAAGAAACATCCTTTGAGCCAGTGTGTCTTGAAAGATATTCATGCCATGTAGAAGTTGGTGAGGTTAAAAATATCTCCTAACACTAATCACATATTCAAAACTATAAAATAAAACCTTCCTTGGGACCAGAGAGATGACAAGAAGGAGATTCTTAACACTGTGTCTCCCATTATTTCAGTCCTTATGATCTGAAATTCTTTGCTATTCTATCATTCACAACCAACTCGTGAAAACCGCCTCCAAGGGGGAAGTAGCTTAAGGTAATCTTGTGTAAGGTGCTAGGAAGTTTTTCCAATTATTCTTATGTAATTAACAGAATCAGTTGAGTTTTAGTACAAGATCTACTATGACTTCCCAACCTTTCTCTTCTCACAGAAAATTGATCCAGTATTTCAAAAAAAGGAAGTGTGGCCATTCCCTCACATTTTCCTCATTTTAATTCATCCTAAGTCATAATAAATAGGATAAATAAAAGTCAGTGAAGTGATTGGAAGGGGAATGGAGAAAAATGCAGATGCCATGTGGGGGTGGCGATGGAAATAGATATTTCCAAAAGGAATGGTAATGCAACTTGTAGGTCACGTGCATTTTTGTCACAATTTCCAAAGATTAGCCCAAAACTATGAAAATTTTTTATTTATAATATTACATTGCTCATAAAATGTGGGATAATGTCACTGTTACATAGGCTTACAAGTTTATTTTTTAAGCACAGCAGTTTAATTAGTTCGACACTAACATTTTGGGTTGGATGCACCATAAACTCCAATGTGAGAGCTCCTGTGACTGGAAGAATAACCTGAAACTACCTTGACATCAGGTGTGCGAATTAAGCTATTTTTCAGATCTGATGAATTTTTCTTTCGCTATTTAGAATTTTCCTAAAAGGTATGTATTTATCTCAGTCTGGCATACAATCTTCCTTTCTAATACTCAAGGTCAGTGGTAAGTGTGGTAGGAGACGTGGGAATGCAGAGCTGATTGGCCAGTTAATGTTTAACAATGGGTTCTGCTTTAGCAGTCTTCGTGGGTATTGTTCTGTCTGGATTCTTATCAGGCTGCTTTATACTTGGAAGACTCTTGAGAATTACTTATTCGTGACCTTCTGGTGGCTATAATTTCAGTTTAGATCCAAAGCAGAGAATCAGCATGATACTATCATCTTTTTCCAGAAGTTCAATAAATTGAAGAGGAAGTAACTTGCCATTAGGCAGAAAATCCACGTTTTTAAAAAAGTGCATGTCTGTTAAGGATCCAATGGCCCATGTGCCTTCAAAAACTAAGTACTCTCTTCTCATAGGCAGAATCAGGTTCATTACCTAAGAATCTGCCTTTTTACGCTACAGTAAAGAGCAAAGGAAAGGAAGGAAAAAAAAGATAAAAAGAAAGAAAGTGAAGGAAAGAAGGAAGGAAAAAGGAAAAAGGGAGAAATAAAGACAGAGAGTGCTTAAGAATAAGCTACTTTCTGAAAGTTATCTGAGTAGGTTAATTGTAAATGCAAAACGAAAGTCCAAATCTAGTCACATTTACATCAATCAGCCTTCAGTTCTTTGTCAGATCATTTGTTAGTTCCGCCATTCATTCCTCCTGCCAGGCACATACTGAGAGCTGGAGGAATGTTGGGAAAGACCCCTGCCGTATTAGGCAATGGCTCCAAACCACAGGAGAGACCCTACCCTTGAATACTTGATTCTCAGCAAAGTGACCTCCACAAATGCCATCCAGTTTCCATTATCCCTTCAGCTCCCTTGATGTTCCCAGGAACTGATAGATTATGCCTTCTGCATTTAATATTTACGAATGGGTTAACTGTCTCAGGCTTTGGCCGAAGTCATAGAAGACGGGGCAGAAAATGAAAGAGCGTAGTCAGATTCAGAGACAAAAGCCAAGAGAAAAAGTGTCTCAACAGAGCTGTAGTTATTTTCTGTAGCCAACCGGCCCCCGGAAACAACTGACCTCCTTACTCAGAGGCTAAGCACGTGATGTGGAGTGGCCGTGGCTGGCAC
Organism: Daubentonia madagascariensis; assembly: GCA_023783475.1. Lineage (NCBI taxonomy): Eukaryota > Metazoa > Chordata > Mammalia > Primates > Daubentoniidae > Daubentonia > Daubentonia madagascariensis. The sequence goes on from JAKFHU010001672.1 coordinate 20,230,298, forward strand.
CCTTCACAGAGGATCGCGCACCTCCACTGTGCAGGTGTTCCTGCTCCTGGAAGCCTGCCAGTCAGCACTCTCTGAAGGGATTCTCTGAAGGGATCACACACAGTTGCCTCTTAGTTAAAGCGGGACACTTATGCAAACACACACGGGATTGCTCTCGTTGCCTTCCATCGTCTGGTCTGTAAACAAGAGAAGCAGACACAGGCAATGCAGGCTTTACAATTCTTGTTTTTCTACCCGTTTAAATTGGCATCTATAGTTTCTACATAGTGACTACACAGCTCTGAAATGATGCATGAAATGGGAAAAAATGGAAAGAGTTTTTGCCCTGAATGCCCAGGTCACAGAAATTACAGACATCGATTCACACAACAAATGGTGCTAAATCTCCACTTAGCTGCAGCAAAGAGTTAAGCTGACTATGGTTGGTCATACCAATGAGGACAGCATTGAGTAACAGGAGGACAGGGACGGGGGTCTGCCTCCTTCTTCGACAGCGTGGCATATGAATCTTCTAAGCCCTGCTCTTTCTTCCAATCACATCTATTGGTTTTTACTTACCTATCACTCACATTTCTTCCTGATTTTTGTTTTTCCTCTTACTGTGTGCCCTCTCCAAATAGTCAATCCTTTATCTTTGTGTGCTCTTTTCTTTCCTCCTATCTTTTCGCTCTAAAGTCCCTTACACTTCGCAACTTCTCAGGAAGCATGCTGAAGGGAGGCAGAATTGGAATGGGGTCATGGGAGTTAGGTATTTATTAAAAACACAGACATACTCAGGCAGCAAAATCACCAAATGCCACTTACGCCAGTCTATGTATTCTAAAGAAAAGAAAACTATGTCATGTTACTATTGTTATGACTATCAACCAGTTGTCTGCTGCAATGTACTTGGGAATGATCACTTTCCTAAGCATTGCACGCTTGCCTGTGAATACCCATAAAACAGGGTCGGGGCTACTTTCCAGATCCTTAGCCCTAACTCCATCCCTGTCTCTCCCACTCAGTGAAGGAGATCAAAATGGAAGAGTAAGAGTTGTATTGGGATAATACATTTAAATAAAGTAAAATCAATATTCACACTGCATTTTAAAGGTTGTATTTCTTAGGAATTTCACTGTTCAGATGTATAAACGAGGCTAAGGAAATTGGTTAAAATCCCCATTGCTTCTCTTTCTTTGTAAATTGTTACTTGACCTTTGAGAATTTCTGAGGTTACCAGGAAAAGTATGAGACTTGAAATCAGGATACTGGCCTTGCAGTTCTGGCTGTGGAGCCTACCAGTTGTTTGACTAAGTTACTTAGCCTCCCTAAGGCTTAGGTTTTTGTTTTTGTTTTTCACAGTGGTAAAATTGGAACAAATTCATTTTGAGAATTTTGTGAATCAAATGAGATGGAATGTGTTTAAGACCTTTTAAAGTTAAGCAACTGTCCATAGAGAAGATTACCATCTATTCTATGATGGTAGCCACTACTTCAATTTTAGGTGGCTAAACTGTAACAATATTCTTTTAACTTCTTCAGAATTCACCGTTTTGGTACCAAACCAAATATTTTCCATGTGAGAACTTAAAATCAATGTATAGAATCTGTTTCACCCGGTACATAGGAATATGAACTCTGCAACCAGTCTGTCTGAGTTCAAATCCCAACGTTGCTATTTGACGTTTTTCCCCATTGGCAAAATGTGGACAATAATGCTGTCTACAGCATAGGATTGATATGGGGATTCTGTGATCCAGAATGGAGCCTGGTGCATATAATGTGCTCCATAAACATCTACTGAGTTAAGAGAAATAAAATAAAATTAGATAATATGTGACCAGCTTTAAAAAATTTTATTTGCATAACTGCTCTCATTAATATTCTACTCAAGTATCTAAGGCTACAGATATCACTCGATCTTAGAACTTTTGCACCGAAATCAGCACTACAAGTTTCTTAGCTTCTGATAAGATTTGAATCCTTTCTATTATTACCTTTTCATCCCTAACCTCATCCCATGATTCATTTTTATTGGCAATCAAACAAGTGCTCCTCTAATGGCATGTAGAATTTAATCAATTAATGGAGTTCAACAGGCCATTTCCAGTTGCAATATTTTGAAAGGTTAATTTTGCAAACACCTGAATACTTTGGAAGATTACAGAGAAGCCTGAAATTACAGCTTAATCTCAATGGACTGAACAGAGAATGATCAATATATAAGTGAAATCTTTACTCTACCAAATGTCCTTGGACAAGTTGCTAATTCCCTACTGACTTGGTATCTTTATCTTAAATTTACATTTCTAGGTTGTGCTAAAAAATAATTGTGCTGAAAAATTGTTCATGCCCCGGTGATAGTTATCATTTATGCTCGCTTCCTTCTTTACCACACCCACCTGCTTGCTCACGTCCCTGGGAATAAACAACTATTTATGACAGAAAAGTTATTATTCAAACATAAGATACTATTAAAGCTACCACAAAACAGCAATAGCAAAAACAAAAGAGCAAAAAGAACTAGAAAAAAGGAAGTGTGTGTGTGTGTGTAGAGAGAGAGAGAAAAGAAAGATAATTATTAATTAATCCTTAGACATTTTCATTGAGGCTTTCAGATTGCTGACTAATTTGACCAATAAATTTATTTGCTACCTATATTATACAGGATGGTTTATACTAATAGTCATAGAATATTATTAGCAAAATTGACCTTTTTATAACCAGTATCATGCTAAAATTATGAGTTAATTAATAGTAAGAGTTAACTAGTTGGTTGTGCTTTAACATTTTCCACAATGTGACACTAATTCAATTTAACATATTTCTTTGCCCTTGAATTCTCAAACTTTTGTCCGCATAGAATCACCTGGAGGGCTTAATAAACATAGATCTGTGGGCCTGTCCCCAGACTTTTTTATTTAGTAGATCTGGAGTGTGCACCAAGAATTGGTGTTTGTATAAAGTTTCCTGGTTTGCTGCCGCTGGTGGTCTAGAGACCACACTTTTAAGAACCACTGTCCTGTAGTATCCTTGTAACAAAGGTAATTGATTTTTATTGTGGTAGACTGTTAACTTATTTGGCCCCTTGTGAATCACACCCTCCTGGTATGAGTGCCCTTTGCATGAATGTGGGTGGGGCTTGTGATTTGCTTTAAACAATAGAACGTGGCAGAAGTGATGCTGTACCAGTTCTGGATCTGAACCTTAAGATATCTGGCAACTTTTACTTTTGTGCTCATAGAAAGCAGTTGCCATATAGAAAATCCTAACTACCCTGAGACCTTCATGTTCGAGAAAGTTCAAGATAAGCCCGTGGAGAGGCAACCCAGAAGAAGAATGAGGAACCAACCAGCAGAGAAGACCTAAGATTTCAAGCAAACAGACCCAGCTGGGCTTTCAGCATCCAGACAGCATGAACCTGTCTCACGGGTGAGCCCACTTTAAACCTGCTAGCCATCAGTCAACACTAGGTAAAGCAGAAAAACTGCCGAGTCAACCCATGACTGTGGAGACAATAAACTGCTTTCTTTTAAGCCACTAAGTTTTGGGGTGATCTTTTAGGTAGCAATAGGAAACAAAAACAAAAATTGGTACCTGCAAGCAGAGCGTGGCTGTACCAAAAAGCCGAATCATATGAAATTAGTTGGTTTTGGGATCAGGTGGAGGGCAGAACCCTGAAGGGCCTCAAAGAAACTTTTATTATAGGCTTGGAAAATATTGAGGAAATTGTTCTTGGTGGCTGGAGAAAATGGGGCTGGCAGAAAAATGAGTGAGACTTCCATTTGCAGAAAGCTTGATGATAAGAAGGCTACTTAATGAACTTGTGAATCTGGCTGTGGCACTTTCCAGGCAGAATGTTAAAACTGCACATTTCCTTCTTTACCTATTTATGACAAAGACAGGAGGAACAAAATAAATTATGAAGGAAACTTTAGTTTTCTAGCAAAATTAAGATTCAATGTAAAGAAGCCAGGATTTGCTTCATTCAAATATAAATCTGTTTGTCATTCTCTGCTATTCCAACTGTCAATAATTCTCATAGTAATAAATGTCCTTAAGACAAAGATCAAATCAGATTGCTGACTGTAAAATGTGGCATGTGGGTAAAGGCCAATTTTCAAAACCCTTTGTTACTTCCTTCAAGACTCCAGGTGACACTTCCTAGGCCTTCTCTACAAGACTAGAGGGTTCTGAAGAGCTTAAGGGCATGCCTCATGGAGCTCCTCAGCTAGAACAAAGGACTTCTAAGAATCTTAAGACATTGTCTCACAGCAGAGATTAGAAAGGATTTTTTTTTTGAAAAAGAAATTTGTGTTGGAATTTTGTCTTCTTTATTTTAATAGAATGAACTCCAAAAAAGATTCTTTGGAAACCTATAAAACTTTTGAGGTAATTGTATTAGCAGAAGCACTACCAATTTTGATTAAAGGGACAGACACAGTTTAAAATTAACAGAGGCCTTTGTACCCTCAACTTCCTATTGACAGGAAATAGGTCAAGAAAGCTACTCATCTGCAAATGTGGGTCAGTTATTATGTAAAAGGAAGAACAGTTCAGAGGGTGGAACCAATAGCCATTAAGAAACACTTCCAGGCAGCAGAACGGAGCCCTAATCTCAGGAACTATTTATGTGTACCCCGATATTCAGAGACAAAACATTTCAAATATCTCTTGCTGCATAACAAACTACCCTAAAACATAGTGCACTAAAACAACAATTATTATTGTTCATAATTATGCAGTTTGTTCATAATTATGCAGTTCAGGTTGGTCCAAATTGGTCCAAACCATTGGTCCAAATTTCATTCTTTGGACCAATGATTACTATGTACCTCTAATATTTCCTGTTTTTGAGTGGGAGTGTTTGTTGTGATTTTTTCTGTCCCTGGTTTACAATTGTATGTTGTGGATATGAGGGACAGATAACTTGTCTCACTTGCTCACAGGTCTTCAGATTAAGGGGAGCTATGCCTGGTGAACCTCATCTACACCTGGATCTGATTTAGATGATGAGAAGCTAGACTTAAAGCTTAAGGCTGTGCTCTAATGAGATGAGGTTTTATGGGTCTATAATTTTCATATGAAAAAGATTCAAATCATGGAGGGGCAGAGGACAGGTAAACCTGATTGCAGGAAGAGGCCAAGTGAGGCAGCCCCTGAGCTTCTGGCTGGCAATTAGCATCAACTTGTCAGGCAAGAGAATCAGCCAATAGGGAAGTACATCCTCCACCTGAACTGTGCCACTCCAACTGACACCATGTCAAAGATAATTTCAACCCAAACTGCATAATTATGAACAAAAATTATTGTTGTTTCAGCCCACTATGTTTTAGGGTAGTTTGTTATGCAGCAAGAGATACTTGAAATGTTTTGTCTCTGGCACAAAGACAGATTAGGGTCCATCTTTAAAAACACCAGCCTACCCCCTTTCCATCTATAGAGCAGATAATCTTTCCTCCTAGGATTCTTATTATATTTTGCTCATTTTTGAGTTTTTCTAGACAGCACAGTCCTGAATTTCTTTCTACATTCATCTTTTTACCCCTCTCTCCTACTTTGTATTCATCACTTGTAACAGCAACTAGTGTACAAATTCATAGTCATTAATTAACTTTTTTCTGCTTTTATGTACTGTATTTAACATTTGATTTTAAAATCTTATCCTTGCAGAAACCATTAAAATGGACCCTACTGAGAAGTGCTGGGATCTGTCTGGTAGAGATGGGGTTAGGCAAGCTTTTCAGCCTCTGAGTTCTCCCTGCTTACTTTCCTGGACTCAGAGGATGCATAAATGGTGCTCACAGGTGATTATGCAGTACCTACAGGGCAGAAGTACGTCTGGCATCTGTCCAACCACCTTCAGTCCCAGGCAACTGGGAAATTCTTTTGCTCTTATTACTTTATTTTAAAGCCTAGTAAACTTCCAGCTCTCCATTAAGGTCAAGTGGTTGAGTCATTATTGTTTTATTTTGGGGGACTAAATTTGACACTGAGACAAGATTTTATTTTTTGAGCAATTCTAAGTTGTTCAAGTGAGTAAGAGAAATTCTTCACCTTTAGAAAATTCCAGGACTAAGTTAATATTCTTCTTGCCTTCCAAATATGACTCTGTTTTATCTTCTAATGATAAACTTGAATAAATATTCAACAGGAAATATATTGTAGCATTGAAACTTCCTATGCTCTACTTAATTCAGCTTCATTCATTCATTCACACACACACACACACAAACATATATCTCTCCATTCATCAATTTTTTATGCTTATTCTTTCCAGATAGCTCTATATTATATATTGGAATAAACACACAAAAAACACAGAATAATGTCCTGACTCTCATGGATTTTTTAAAAATCTAGATGGTTTCATGGGATCTAGGAAAATTAGATGGTTCTCGAACTTAATTACTTTATATCTAGTTATTTAAAGTTTTTTAAAAAGAAACAAACAGGAAAATAGTATTCTGACACATCGTCGAGTTCTCTGCAAGTTTGTGGCAATCTCAGTGAATGAACAGATGAGATGAATAAGTGAATATCATCTGGGTGCTTACTCTAAACCTAGAAGCTCAAAGGGATTGCAAGGAAATTCTCTTTTCTAGATTGGGATGTGTTCTACCAAGTTCAAGCCCTTTTCTCTTTCTCTCATTCTCATTTAGGAACTTTTAGGATCAGCATATTGTTCTCCTTTACCAAGAAGTCAACAATAAGAGAAGTGTTATGAAAAAGTATCTTTGCTTAGGAAGAAAATAGCAAGCTCTTCCAGATAATCATAAAACCCTCCTTTTTATTTCTGTTAAAGACTTAAAGCCACTAAAGAATTCTCTCCTCTGAATATATGTTAAAAACTCTCTCTTACTGAGTCTCAATCTAAGAGGCTGAGTAGAGGCTGGGGGTGCTAGAGGAAAAACGGAGGATCAGAATTGGAGAGGGCCCTACGTATTGTTAGTTGTGAAAAATAAACTCTACATAATTCTTTAAAAATGCAAAGACAGTAAAAGGAATCAAAATACATTGGTTATGTGTGTCTATAGTAAACTATCCTAAAATGTAATGGCTTAAAACGATCACCTTTTTTTTTTTTTTTAATCATTTCTCATGATGTCATGGGGGAATGGTATGCTGGGGTTATGGTATCCAAATGGCTTCTTCACTTCTGCCTCAGACATGGATGTGGCTCAAGATGGCTCAACCTGGGTCTCATGTCTGAGACTTCCATTTTCTCTTTCAGCTGGATTTTTTGACTCTCCTCCAGGTACTTTTAGGGTTTCTGTTTTTCTATATGTTCTCTCCACATGGCCTCAACACACAGTGTCTCTAGCAGGGTGCCATACTTCTCACACAGAAGCTGGGGCTCCCAAGGTTGCAAAAGCAGAAGCTGTTTGGCCTTCTTAAGGTTTAGGTCTAGAATTTGGGGCAGCAACCCTTCCACTGTATCCAATTGGTTAAAGCGTGTTTTAGGCCCAGCCACATTCAAGGAGAGGGCCCTATGCAAATACGTGAATACCAGGAGATATGGGCCACTGTGGCACTCCAGTGTAACACAAATGCAACATTGAAGCTTATCAACTGGAGCCCCAAGTCTAAAAACAAAGTTGCAAGATACTCATTTGACTCCTGCAAAATGTATAGATGGCAAAAGGGGACGGTCATCATATAATGATTGATACTGAGTCTCTGAAGAATGGACGAAATAGACAAAAAAATGCCCCAGAGAAGGAAAGACTGTTTCAGCTGTCATCGTGAACACTAATTGTCTTGATTGAAATCATCCTTTTCAATATCAGAAAACAAAACAAATTTTACCGTACTGCTGTAAATACACTCTAGAAAAATCAGACTCAGAACGTAGAAATAATCTCTATTTAAGGAATATGTGCTTTCCTGCAAAGTTTTTATTCTAGGTGCTGATTTCTCATTAAAAAATTGTAAAATAAAAGGAAATAAAGGGCATGCTACCCTAACTGAGTCTTATGTATTTTAGCTGAGGGCTGCAGTCTTGCAGAGGCAGACAAGGACCCAAAGCAATCTTGTGCATTGGAACACCACCATTCATATCTTTTGTTCTCCTGTTTTCTTATGTATTGCACAAGGTCCTGCCTAAAAACGAAATTAAAGGGCAATTGTCAAGATGACAGCTTAAAAATAATCTTTTCTGCACTGCTTCTGGGATGTTCAATTGTGTAGTTTTTTTAAAAAAAAGACATGTTTGATCATCTCCTTATCCGATTAATTTACATTATCTCATTGTATGATATTAAAAGAATGACAGGGAAATTCATACGTATTTTTCTTGTATATTTTACTATCTGTTGCTCTAGGACTAACTCAGTTTTTCAAATGAAAGTTGGAAGAGGTAGCAAGAAACATTGCAGGAAAAAAGAAAAGCCTGAAAATGATCTTCATGTTCATTAGAGAATAATTTGTTTTTAAGTTCTATTTTACATTTTATGTATTGTTTTAACTTTTCAAATCTGTCTAACCTCCCATGTAGTGATTTTTTTTTTTTTTTAGGCTCACTCTAATTACAGTCCCAGTTTCTATTTTTCTGTTACATAGACTGGTATATACTCAACATACATTTTTATGCAGCTCTGCAGCAGTGCATGAGATGAAATATTTGAATAGCAACTGATGTTTGTGTGCTTTTCACCCCAGGAGATTTCTTTTAAGAAAAAGCAGTGGCCAGGATGTTTCAGTATTCTATCAGTATTCACACAGCTTTTATTTACAGCATCATTTTAATCCTTGGGCATAAGAATTGGAGCCCTAAACGTGTACTCTTTATTTACGTTATACAAAATGGCCAAGAAAGAGAAGAGGCGGGGGGAGAACGTAGAAATAAGATTTTTGAATACGATTGCTTCCCTGGGTGAAGAAATTAGATGTAAAACCATAGCCAAAATTAGCATGTGTGCACGTGTGTTCACCCGCATTTGTGTGTAGCAATCTCTTTGTTGAATCATAATCAATACCATTCTCAGAAAAGCTTATAAGCAAGAATGCCTAGTCTACTTTGATGCTTTAAACTGGCTAATCCTTTTGAATTTTCAGGCTTGGTGTGTATGGGTATATGTCCACGTGATCACTTATCATTAAAGGGAACATTATGTTTCTTTATTTATAAGGTGACTTCATTGTTTGCCTGAAAACCACAAGATAAGTCAAGACCACCTTTCTCCTTTTTTGCCACCAGTTTTTTGAACTGCTCTAAATAATCTAAAGCCCTATTCAGCTTGCAGCCAGATGTGAACAATCACTGCTTGACGCAGGGTACAAATAACACCTACTCTGGCCATTACTCTTAAATTGGAGCTCTGCTCTTGATGGAGGGTGGAGACTGCTCTGGCTCATGTAACTTGCACATGTACAGTAGGGCAGAGTGTTTAACTTGCAAGCTGGAGGCTGCTCTGGACTTCTCCCAAATGAGAGTAGTCTGCTTTAAAGTGGAGTGAGGTCACAGGTCACAGTTTAACCTGAAGGACTAAGTAGACTAATGTGTTTGGCGGACACAGACCAGTTAAACAAACAAACAAACAAACAAAAAAACCCCAAACAACAACAACAAAACCCAAAAACAAACAAAAACCAAAAAAGAAAACCAAAATAAAGTGAGGAAGGGTATAAACTAACTTTGAAACCCAAGTGACCATTTGCTTTCACTCTTGAAAACCTTCAAGAGTCCTCTAACCATCCTAGGCTAAAACTGTTTATGGTTCATGGTGTTAGAGAGAATGGAGACCTGACATCTGACCTGGCATTAACCTGACGTACAGAATAGAACGAAAGGGTCTGGACAGCAAAGTGCTATTCGCTTAGCAAGCTGCTACGTTTGACGGTCGCGGTCAGAGTTTACCAAGATCCTCAGTCTATGCTTCCAAAATGAAACTAACAACTCTTTTTCATTCCAAATAGTATTGATTGGCTTTGTTTCTGCTGCATGAGTCTTTTTCAAATTTTATTTTTAAAGTTGGGTTGTAATCATTCCTTCCTCCTGGATGTTTAGTACTCGTTTTGAAGAATAACAGCATGTTCCATCTGCAGAGAAAGCCCCTGCTGAGTTAACGTTCAAGTCCAAGGCATTTGAGCTATAAAAATCGGGAAAACAGGTAGTCTTCCATTATGCTTTATTCCTTAATTATTTCTGTTTTATTTACTTTTGTATTTTTCTTGAATGTTGTTTGTGCCAAAAAGAAGATTGTCTTCTCTTTATAAAAATCTTGATATTGAATTGATTCCCTCAGAAAAAAAGAAATAAAACATGAAATAATTGCACCTAACAGAATAAAATTAAACACGGTCTACAAATCATGGCTACTGCTAGTGAAGTTCATGGTTCAATGATTAGAAAAGGAAAGAAAACAGTGGTATAATATATTCTTTTAAGGACACCTAGGTTATATAAGAAGGTGTAAAATGTATGGAAATTTCCTGCATTAAGATTATTAATAAGTGAAAAGTGAGAATTGGGGGAGGGAAAATGCTGTCATATTCTTTAAATTGAAAAAAGAAAACTCTCAGTGTCAACTCTGGCTCCACTGAGTTCTGGTTGCTGTGTTGATGTCTGACTCTTATCGGTGGCCCATGTGAAGTCTACTACTCACTGACTGACTCTAGTTAAATTTGGGCACCTTTGGCTCTTAAAGATATGAATAGACCCACCCTCAATTGTTTCACATATGGGGAAAATCACCTGTTATAAATGTGCTTTATTGGAAGGGTACTAGATTTCCCTTGATAATAATCTTTATGTACTAAAACTCTTCAGAAAGGAAGAGTTGCTGAACATAAAGCAAATGATTTAAGAACTGATTAAATGCAATATAAATACCAGGAATGCTGATCCAAATAAATGTACATGCATTTTGAAAAAACTAGAAAACTAAAACTCTATATTTTGTTGAGTTATCTCTCATATATTTGAGGGTGCACAGATATTAAATGAAGATCTTGATGACTTTTTACATGTTGTGTTAATATTTTTAAGCCATGCCCAGATCAATATATTAGAATATTCTTAGCACCCTCGAAGGCTTCCAACTCACCTTGTGGTCAGTGTGCACCCTGAAGGGAGCCATTATTCTGTTTTACCTGTTTTTGAATTTCACATAAATGAAATATGTGGAATGTAGATTTTTGTATCTGACTTTTTATACTCATCATTATGTCTGTGAGATTTATGCACATTGTTATGTATACCAGTAGTTCATTCTTTTTATTGCTACATAGGTTGCGGTTATAGTCATATACCACAATATATTTACTCATTTTACTTTTGATAAATATTTTTTTTCTAGTGCAGGGCTATTAAAAATAAAAAAAACAAAGTGATATGTACACTATTGTCTATAACTTTTGGAGGACAAAGCACTCATTTTGGATGAGTTATACCCAGCAGTGGAATTGCAGGTTATAGAATATATAGATTTATTAGGTGTTGCCAGATATTTTTCTAAAGTCACTGTACCAATTATTGCTCTCCTCAGCAATTCAAGGGAGTTTTTATTGTTCCACATTCTCCTCAACACTTTGTATTCTCAATTTTAGCAATGCTGCTGGTTGTTAGTATATCTTACCTTAATTTGTATTTTTCTGATGAATAATTATGTTGAGCATCTTTTCATATGTTCATTTCCCTAATTGGTTTTAAAATATGAAATTTGGGAGTTCAGGTTAAAAACTTACTCCAAGAGGCTTGGATATAACATCCCTTGCTTGGCACTGAAAAGGAAGGTGACAAAAGAAAGCTGATGTTTACTTAGCGTCTATCGTGTGATGATGCTCTACACATGCTACCTCACTTAACTCTTTTAACAGCCATATGTGGCAGATACTATTTTTAATGGATCTAAAGTTCATATATTTATGAATACAGTTCATTCAGTTTTCTAATCCTTCTCCTCTCCCTATACCCTGATATGCTTTGATTTTCCTTTAACCCTATATAAGTTGGAGATTAATGTGTTTCCTTCTTTATGGAGAATAGTGGTTATTGCCATGGCTCCTTGATAATATTTCCTTAACAACAATCTACTAACAATCTAACATCAGGTGGCATAGTCTTCTGTATACCTTTGGTGTTTGAATTTTCATGATAAATCTCCGTTACTTTTGTAATTGAAAAAACTGTAGAGTTATTTCCATTTTAGTAAAAAAAAATCTATTTCTTCCTCCTGGCTAAATGAGAAACCAGATCCTTGCCTTCTCAAATTGTATTATGAGAGGGTAATCAATGACCTGTTTGCTTCATTACTTATTTTCAAAGGCTTCTCAGCTTCCAGCTTTAAATAAATAAATAGTCTTGTCCCAACTGCCAAAGAATCAAATATTTTCACTATTCTTTTTAATTTCAGCAATTCTCCATTATAAAGGGTTTTCCTTTTATAAAAATGTTCTCATATTTATACTTACTCTCATTGACATGATTAGCCTAGAAATACCAATAATTTTCCTAACCTCAGAAACAAGTTTATGTGGTACCTCAGGAGGGAATGTCTAAGTTTGTTGATGGTATCACTTTATTACCGGGTAAGAAGTTTCCTACACCTCTATGCTCTTTTCCTCTCTCTTACCCCTATAATCCCAAACAAAATAAACCCCCAAAAAAACTAAAAAAATAAAGAAGAAGGTAAAATTTTTTGTTGGAATTGGCATTTATCTATTTTCAAAAAGATTTAAATACACCCTGAATATTAACCCAAAACCTTCCAGTATAATTCTCAAGAATAAAGGTGAAGACAAACTGGCAAGGTAATCTCAATATATGGAGTTTATTCTTTCAACGTTTTATGCTAAGCTGGGTACATAATAGACACTAAAAAATTTTTGTGTGATTCATTCTATTTTTCCTTGACCAGATACTTTAAAATATCAGTGTTGTCTTGGTATGCTGACTTATCTTGTGTCTAAACAAAAGCCTGTTTATTTTTGGTATTGATTCCTTTTACTACAAAAGTAAAAATATCTTCCTTGAACTATCATAATAAACCATTTCAACTTCTGAAATGTACCAGGTCCAGATCATTTTTCTATGTCTTTACTAAGGATGAATACATTATCCATAAGTGTCACCAAAAGCAAACACATTAACTTCTGAGCTCTCTTGGATAATGTCAAATGACATGGCATAACTCCAGCATGTTCATATTATACATTTCAATTTCTGTGTTTACCTTTGTCTACATTTTCCTATATGGTATTATGTTCAGTGGTTGGTGGTGTTCACACAATTTCAGATCCACTTTTTGCCACACATTTGGGTAGATTAACACACAATTGAGTCAGTTGAGAAAAAGTCTATGGATTTGATATAAATGTGCTATCTTGTATGTGAAATGACAATTGTATATTTGGATAGACAGAAGGCTGGCTGCCAGCTCTCCATAGAGGTAGTAATTTTTTATGCATTTCCCCAAGTCTGTCTATTCTGCTTTTAAAGTAACTTTGTTAACTTAAAGAGTCACCAATAAATCTCTATTGTAGAATTCAAAAGACTCCTCAGGTCCTTTTTTGGAGTAACAATGTTAGTCTAGGAGAGTTTGGAATAATTCAGCTCAGTTGCCTTCAATCCAATCTCATTTGAAAAGATAGAACTAGATTGTCATTAAGAGTAGGGACCTGGGGGAAAAAACAAAACAAACAAAAACAAAAACAAGAGGTCAGGAAGAGCATGGTTGAGACAGTGACCAGGTATTTGGTTGGAGTTGCTGCCTCAATTTGTGGGGAATGATATTTCTAGGGTGTTATTTTAGATATATATGAGTGGCTATTCTGAGATTTATGTATGGGCTGGACAGGAAATGGCTGGGTGTGACAAAGATGTGGCTTCTCAGGAAAAGCAACCAAACAAGAAAAGGGCATGAGGGAAAGGCATGACCTTCATTTAGAGGAAGGTTCCTGTCTCCTTGTAGATTTGAAGTGTTCATCTGTGAAAGTATGTACGTGTACAATGGCAAGGGGAAGAGAATGCAATTTTAACCAGTATCTCCTGTTTAACTTTGAGATTCATTATATCGGACAGTGAGATATAGCACATTCACTGAAGATGCATCTCTCATGGTAGTGTGATTGTAGGCTGCAGGAACCAGAAGGTAGAAGGAAGATGAAGAACCACTCAAAATGAAATGCAGTTGGAAGTAGAATCATCACACCTCACATCTTTCTAGTTTGGAAATAACCTAAGGTTTAGAACAAAATATTGAAGTCTTTGGAATATTTGAGAATCAATCATTGAAAATGAGAGCAAAACACCTGGTAAATAATAAATAATATATTTCCCTTTTCCGCAAATCCACGAAGTTCAGATTTTGACTCTGGTCCATATTAGAATGGTTCTAGAGGCCCATCTGGAAATATTCTGTCATCCTTATCTATTCATTTATTGGACAGATATTGATTGGGAACTTGCTACATGCCAAGGACTGTGCTCAGTTTGGAAATACAAAGATGAGTAAGATATGGTATATTGCATTAAGGAGCCCACATTCTGGTGGGAGAGATACACACACACAATGCTATAGCTGTGCATGGGACATTATGGGAACACAGAAAAGATATACTTATCAGACACAGAGTAGCAGGGAGAGCAGTGTGAAAACTTTATGGCTAAGTAGGAGTCATGCCAATGAAAGGACAAAGGAGTGAGGGAGAATATTCTGGGCAATAGAGACTTATTGAGAGAAAGATAAGAGATAATTTTTTTAAAGGCATAGCATAAGCTTTCTTTTTTACTTATAAAAAGTTGCACATTCCTTGAGTGTAAATTGTTAGGTGGGAAGACAGAAATTCAGCTGAAAAGACAGGCAGTGGTCAGATAATGGAAGGCCTGCTTTTTTCTTCTAAAGACTTAAGGCTTATCCTACAGGGCCTAAAGGATAGTATAGGCACAGGGAAGTCACTGCAGGGCTGTAAAGGGGTTGGGGGTATCGATTGTGTTTAAGGACTATAAAAAGTCAACACTCGCTTTTCTTCTGCTTTAAGTGATTAGTTTGAGGCAATGGTTCTCAAACTTATCTGCATATTAGAATCACCTGGGGATCTTTTGAAAATTCTAAAACCCAGACCACATCCCAAACCAATTAAATTACGATCTCCAGGGGATGTATGTTGGGAACCAACGGGTTAAGGAATGAAGTTGAAAAGTGAGTATTATTTGGAGCAGACTTGAGAAGGGTATGCCAATTCATTTATTTTTCTAATGTATGCTTTTTTTCATGACTATCTACTTCCTAATTTGTAAGTGATGGAGAATGGCTGATGAAACAGGGTCAGGATCTCTTACCAAAACAGAAATCTTAGTTTTGTTCACTGCATAGGCAGTTTTGTTCCTGCTAGTAGAAGCACGGGATTGGGCAGGAAAGATGATTTTCCAGGGACTACATCCTTGGTTCTGTAAATATTCCTTCATTTCCCCTATGGAAACATGCCCCTGTAGTAATATTTTTAATATAGCACAAAGTATTCGTACAATATTTGTACTTAGAGTACAAGTAGTATTTATTTTTATCATGATACAGTGACATGTCTAAATAGGCATTATATACCACATAGATCAATTTAAGAAATACATTATTTCCTTGCTATTCAGATCAGATAGGGATCACTTAACACATAAAATGGGCTTTTCCATTATGTCCTGGGTCACACCTTTTTCTACTATTACAGTTTCAAATCAGAGTTGTTTTCCTTGGCTTTCCTTGGTTGTTGAGAAGGCAGAGTTTTTTTTTTTTAATTTTCAATTACAAAATTCTATTTAGTTAAAAACTAAAACAAACAAAAAACCAAATGAAATATAACAGATGCAAACTGTGAACTCTCATTGGTCTAGCTAGTGGCTTTAAACTAAGAAAGCTCACCTGAGATACAGTATAACGATAGTGATTCTGTGTGCCACCTCCTGATATGGTAAATTTAACATGTTGCTCAGAAATCTGAATTTTAAGCCAAAACTGATAATTGTAATATGATTGGTCTGTTGTCACTTTTAGAAACACTGACCTTGGCAATAAAGATGCAAAAAGAAATAAGAAAAAAAGAAAACCTACCTTGAAAGTGTTTTGAACCAAAACAATTTTTTGTGATTTCCATATTTGCCATAGACATTGTTCTAAATTTGAAGTTATTATGTAAAGACATGAAACTATTGCATGTCAAAATAAGTTGAAATTCTCAAAAGCCTCAAAAATACCTAAGGCAATGGTTCTCAAAGTTTAGTTTGCATCAGATTCACATGGAGAACTTGTTAAAACACGGTTTGCTGGATCTCGACCCCAGAATTTCTTCTTCAGCGGGTCTGTGGTAGGACCCAGAAGTTTGCATGTCTATCAAAGTTCCAGGTGATGTTCATGTTGCTGATGGAGGGATGACACTTTGAGAACACTGTTTGAAGGCATTGTTACAAAATGGTCTAATCTCTCAGTTTACCTTTGCTTTCTGTGGTTCCGACTGAGTCTGAAATTCTGAGATTCCATTAGGAAAGTTAAAGTGTGCTAAGAGTAATTTGGAAATTTACCAGGAGTGTAGGTCTTCACAAAGCACCTACCAAACAGGAGCTAGAAGCTGCAGAAAACAGATCTCTCATGAGGAAGCTCCACAAATTTCTAAGAAATTTCATTTTAAATCTTGTGTTTTCTTAGATGATGAGTTAATTTACTTTTCTGGGCTGTGGAAGTAGTCAGCATTATCTTTTAATTGAAGCCTGAGAAAGGGCTTCTGAGAAGGGGCTTCCCGCAGGCCTCTGCTGCCTACATGCTTAATGCTGCAGTTCTAGTTTACCGTAATGAAGAGGAACAGGACACTGTCGGCTTCAAAGAAAATTTTCTGTGCTTTAAATGGTAATGCATACTAGATAATTTTAGCTGGAAAATCAAAATATGCTGTGACATAGCTATAAAACTCTTTGCTGCTGAGCCAATATCATTCTGGCTGATGGTTATCAGACCTCACAAAAGGAGGTTAATTAATGAAACTAACCTGTTATAAAATGGTCTAAAGGAAATCTGATGGACTGGGTGAAACTTTGATATGCCAAATGAGACAACATCTACCTACAAAGAAGGGGGAGCTGGCTGACTGGCAGAGAAACTCAGAATGCCTGTAGATTTGTATGTGAATCTGGCTTCTATAGCATACCTACGTGGAGCATGTGTGCTTGACCAAGCGTCAGAACAATCAGGCCTTTGAAGGAATGATGGGTCAGCCTAATTGGTCTTTCCCAAGCAGTTGCGCATACTGTTAAATTAAAAAAGATGGGTCAGTTTAAAGCCATTCACATGACTTGGATTAGCTGTCAAGGTCCCACAAAGGCCCAAACAGGGGATCTTTGCTCACTGTTCCTTCAGGGTGCAAGAATGCATCTGGCTGGCAGCGTGGCTCTTGGTTGCCCTCTGCAGGGACAAACATCCATCAGAGGCTTTGTTTGTCCTGGGAAAACGACTCAAAGAAAATTTCAGACCTTGGAAAGATGGATAGGCTAGTGGCAATAAATTTCAAGGCATGCCTGGCTCTGTAAGGGCCTATCCAGTGTGGGTGATGTGGGTGATTTAACAAGCAGGCAATATTTTCAGGCATTAAGTTCAGTGCTTCAGAAGTATGAGGGATTTGCTGACTTGAGGAAATGGAGTAATTCGAGTCTGGGACCAATAGGAGAATATGAGGATTATTTTTTCCTTTCACCCGTCATTGGAAGACTGCAGTTTGGGGTAGGGGGGTGATCTTATGATACAGCAAAAAACAAAACAAAACAACACACACACAACTGTTGTTTCTATATATTTAGTACTGATGTCAGTGGAACTGATGGAAAGCAGATTGCTCACACTAACATAGAAAATCAATTCTTAAGCTCTTTGTTATTTGGATTTTTGATAGTACCCTGCTCTCATCTGTTATGTGAGGTTTTCAAAGTGATTTTCAAATGGGTTGTTCTTTAGAGAAGAAATGAAGACACTGAAGACACTTGCTCTGGGTCACACACAATAATAAAAAGTGACCTCTTTCTTCAAATGGATGCTTTCTATGGCCTTCAGTTTCAAAGCGGATGTGAAAGAACTTTTGTAATTTTTTTCCATGAGGCTTTTTCTGGATAACAGAAATCATTGGTTGAAAAATGAGATATATGCATGATACGTGAATTCATAAATTAATATTGACCAATCTTCAGACATATTATGACTTCACAGTGACCTAATGGTTTGTCATTTCCTGCGATATGAGTAGAACTTGAAACTAGTAAACCTGGCTACGTAAACACTTATTCAAAGATAAATCAAAGACTACGGTTTCTAGTTTATAGCTAAAGAATACACATTTCTCTTAGACACGTTTATGTTAGCATGTCTTGAGGAAATGTATGGACAGCAGACATTTAGGGAATAAGGTGTGAATGATTCCTAAAGAGAGATCTACTATTTTGCTATTTATCTTTGTTGAAGGGAGATAAAATCATGCTCAGTAATTTTTGGTAAAAATGCAATAAGAAATATCTGTGGGGCAAAGGTGGCATAAATGCCATACGTCAAGTGGGTTTTTGTTCCCTCCACAGGCATAAGAAAGAATGTAAAATTTCAGAAGAATGAAAATGAAGAGATGAGAAGCAGGCCCGTCACACTTGGGGCCTCAGTTTCCTTGTGTGCAGTAATAGAGTTGAGTGATATCAACATTTTCAAAGTGTGTTCCACAGGTACGCAAATTCCATTGGACGTGAATCCTCCAAAATAATTCCATCATGAAATAGGTTTGAGAAAGACCTGTTCAGGTGAATTGAACAGTTTTATTTCCTTCTGGACTTTTCAGGCTTTCATAAACCAATGCACATCAGGAGTTTCCAAGAGATGGACATAATGTACTGTTTCTAATGCTTTTGATCACACAACCTTTTTCTCCACATTACTATAAAAACACTGATTTTGATTATTGTTAGTATCTTTTCCAGGTCTAAAATTGTATGAGTAAATGTTGAGAAGATATGCTATAAAAAGAGACAATATGAAATGGAAAATAGATGTAATTAACCAAGTGATTTGGGCCACAATGGTCTTGTTTGCATTTCCAGGACATCAGAGCAAATTATTTTTTTCCTTGATTTTCCACACATTGCCTTACTAGGATAAACAAACTTAAGGAGGAAAAAGTCACTAGTAAGAAGAGAGATGACTAAACATTTAGATGGCAATGAAACAGATTTTGGTGTCAAATGGGTAGTATCTGAGAGCAGCATCAGCAACATATTACTGTTGCTCATGGCAACACAGTATCTGGCTGGAAAACCCAAGCTCTTCCCTGTCTTCTATCTTCATTTTCCACCCTGGTAATTCTCAGAATATGCCAATGCCAGGCAGGCCTACAGCACTGTATCTATTTTGGGCCCTTACAATTAAGAGAGAAAATGTGGAGTGTTCAAAGGTGAGCCACAAAGATTACTGAGGAGTTAAAAAACAAGCCCAATCTGGAAAGGTTAAATGAGATGGGATTAATTTTTTTTTTAAGCCTGGGGTAGAGTAAGTAGAGATGCCAGTTAATAGTCAATTCTATTATGTGAAGTGTTATTAAATAGATGAAGGTGATCAGCTAGTCTCCATTGCTGGAAAGGAAGGAAGAAGAGAAAATGTTTTTATGCTGTTGCTGTGAGCACTTTAGACAGGGGAAATAGTTTTCTTACTCTGGTGGTTTTATACCATGTTTGCAGTTACTTACCATTTGATTAGGTTAAAAAGGTAGTTTCTTAAAAGATACTTTACTAATGAATAACTAATAATGTTAATGTTTATTAAATTCATATCATGGGCCATATACCATACTGGACACTTTATATGCATTGTCTTTTAATTTTCATATAAACTTTTAGAGAAATGTATTTTTATCCCCATATCATAGATGTGAAAAATAAGGCTTACAGATATTAACCTGCATCAGTATTTAGTGGAGTCAGTTTTCAAAACTACATCTGCCTGACTTCAAAAGCCCTGCACTTGACCACTGTAAGGTACAAGTGTGTAGATTGAACACCCAAATTATTTCCAAGATTGTTAGTGTCTTTAATGCTGCTCGGCAGAATTACTGTAATAATTGTACTTGATAAGCTTCCTCTTTGATGCTCCTCAGTTGCTATTGAAAACTTGCATAATTCTGATAGTCTCCAGCCTTGCCCTACTACCCTCTCGCATCAGATAACTGTCCTGTATCTCATTTTACTCAAAAAATAAAAGAAAATAAAAGAGGCCCCAAAGCTAAAGTCTTTCAACTCTGAGCTCCAAAATTTATATCTTCAAAGGTCTTACCTGTTTATATCCTTAGAAGAGTGACCGTCATCCTTTCTAAAATAGATCTTTCTACCTAGGCACAGAGTCCCCAGACTGCCTTCCTCCTCAAGCAACTTGCTCCGGCAACTAACCCCATCCTTTCCTACGTCTTCAGCTTCTCAATGTCCATTTCTCTTTTCTCTTGGCACATAAGCGTGGTGAAGTGTTACCCACGTATTTTTCAGACTTCCTCCTACTACTCGTTGTCTCTTTCTCTCTCAGCCAAGCTTCCAATTTTTTTTTTATTGTTCCCACTATCTTCCCATTCATTCACCTCGTCTCAGTTCAACACAATCTGGGTTATTTTCTCACCCACCACTAAAACTATTCTTTATAAGAGCATCAACATCTTCCTAGATGCCCAATCTAATAGCTACTTTTATACTTTGACATGATGTCTCTTTGGTGTTGGACACTCCTTCCTTTTGGAAACGTGGTTTCCCTGGTTCTGTTACTTTCTCATTTGTTTCCAACATGTCTGGCTGTTCCTTATCAGTCTCTAATTTCAGGTCCTTTCCCTCTGCTTCCTTCCTAGATTTTGGAGCACCTGAGGGTTCTGTCCTTCCTTCTCCTCTGCTCTGTGCGGTGTACTGAGTCATCTTTTCCAACCCCTTGCCCTCAGTAACCACACAGTATCCAATGTGACTCAGATCAAACTAAACTCTAAACTCTATCCCTACTCTGGTTCTCTTTTCTGAGCTCCAGAAAGATATATCTGATTGCCTACTGGACAGCATCATTTGGGCATTTTACCCAAATTTCAAAACCAATAAACCATATTCTAAAGTTTGAGGTGTTTCTTACATGAGAACGATGAGGTGAAAGAATTGGAGAGACAAGAACATGAACATTCCTAGACCAAAATTAGAAATTTGAATAAAGAACATGAATTTGAATTTGTGATGGCCTGATCGGTGCCTTAAATTAATCAACTATAATCCTACATGAAAGAAGAAAAAACAATTATAAACAGATTGAGTGCAAGCTTCTGCAACATTTACCCATCAGATTGAAACAAAATGTTAATGCAAGGTCAAAAGGTGGTCGGTTTATACTGTTTGGGCATCGGGGGAGTGTAAAGGTAGCACTTAATTCCCCACTCCTCATATTTCAACAGGAGAAGAGAGATGGTACACTGCGCTCTTTAAAGAGAAGAGTATGATATAAACAGTTTCTCTGTGCCCCTTAACAACAAATCCTCAGGTCTGGAAGAAGAGCTGATTTGATCAGTAAATTGTGGAGAAAGAACATGGTGATCTGCTCAGACCTCTCTATCTCTCTTTTTCTTCCCCCTTCTCTCTCTCTCCCTCGCTTCTCTCCTTTCTTCCCTCTCTTTTGTTCTTTCTCCCTTTTTCTTGCATCCATCTGCCTGCCAGAGGGGCAAAGTCTTATGTAGCCTGCTCATCTGAACTTCTAGGGGATAGCTTCTATCTAGGGGAAATATTAGGAAACCCATTGAGGCTATCCATTGGAGCCATTTCCCCCAGTACAGGTCATAGTGTCAATTAAGCTGATATTTTGAACTCCATGTGTTTGGTTTCTTTATGTCTTTATTTTTTTAAGTTTGGCAAGGGAATAAAAGTGTATTATTTATTCCCTTGTAAAATGCCAACACATTAGCAATGTAAATCCCAACCGAAATCAAATGTGATCAAAATATTCTTAAACTTGTGGCTTCAGAAGTTTCTCAAGATTCATTTCCATTTATAACTCTTACTGAATCATAAATATTGATTTTTAAAATTTTAATTATTTAAAGAGGATAACCCTCTAAATTCATTTATATGGGCTAGGTAGAAATCTTATTATGTTTCATATATTTATTATATTCTTATTACATGCTAATACATGATAATAAAATGGAAAAAAAATCAAAATGTCTAGCATTGCCCCATGTAAGGAGTAATACTATCAATTCCTAAAATATTTTGAAAATAAGTATCTTGATGTAACTTAAATAAAGTATATGGGAAAGACATCCCATGTTCATGGATTGGAAGACTTGATATTATTAAGATGGCAATACTGTCCAAGCAATCTACAGAATCAATGCAATCCCTATCAAAATCCAATGGTCTTTTCTGCAGAAATGGAAAAGCTGATCCTAAAACTCATATGGAATTTCAAGAGACTCCAAAGAGCCTAAAAAATCTTAACATTGGAGATCTCACACTTCCCGATTTCAAGACTTACAACAAAGCTTTAATAATCAAAAAAGTGTGGTAATGGCATAAAGATAGACATATAGATCAATGGAATAGAATTGAGAATCCAGAAATCAGCCCATATACCTATGGCCAACTGATGTTTGACAAGGGATCCAAAACCATTTAATGTGGAAAGAATAGTCTTTTTAACACGTGGTACTGAGATAACTGTACATGCACATGCAAAAAAGTTGGACCTTTACCTCACACCATGTATAAAAATTAACTCAGAATGAATCTAAGACATAAATATAAAAGCTAAAGTATAAAAGATTTTCTTCTAGAAAAAAGAAAACATAGGGGAAAATCTTCATGACCTTGTATTTAGCAGTTGTTTCTTAGATATGACATCATAAGCAGAAGCAACAAAAGAAAGAAAAAATTAGATTTCATCAAAATTAAAACTTTTGTTCATCATTAGACACTATCAAGAGAGTGAAAAGACAAACACCATATTGGAAGAAAATATTTGCAAATCATATATCTGGTAAGTGTCTAGTATCTAGGTTATATAAAGGACTCTGACAACTCAACAACAAAAAGACAAACAACTCAAGGGAAAAAATGAGCAAAGGACTTGAATAGATATTTCTCCAAAGAAGATATACAAATAGCTAACAAGCACCCAAAAAGATGCCTAACATCATAAGTCATTAGAGAAATGCAAATCAAAGACCATGAAAGGCACCCTTGTTGGCATGACTAGACTAAAAAATAATGGAAACTAACAGGTGTTAGTGAGGATGTAGAGAAACTGGAACTCTCAAATACTGGTGGTAGGAATGTAAAATTGTGCACATGCTGTGGAAAAGTTTGGCAGTCCCCCAAAAGTTAAACATGTAATTACTTTATTATCCAGCAATTCCACTCCTAGGTATATACCTAAAATAATTAAATACATGTGTTCAAACAAGTTTTACATAAATGCTCATAGCAGCACTATTCATCAGAGCCAAAAAGTGGAAATAACCCAAAAGTCCATCACTGATGAATGTATAAACAAAATGTGGTATATCCATACAATGGAATATTATTCAGCCATAAAAGGAATGAAGTTCTGATATATCTACAACATGGATGAACTTTGAAAACATTATATTAACTGATAGAAGCCAGACATAACAGGCCACATAGTCTATCATTCCATTTATATGAAATATCCAGAATAGGCAAATTGATAGAGATAGAAAGTAAATTAGTGGTTGTCAGGGGATGAGGGTGGGAGGGATGTAAGTGACTGCTCAGTGGATATGGGGTTTCCTTTTGGAATAATAAAAATGTTCTGGAACAAGACAGGAATTATGGTTACACAACACTGTGAATGTATTAAATATCTCTGAATTTACACTTTAAAATGGTTATAAAATATGGATTTTACAATAAAAAAATGTAATGTGTATGAAAGGGATTTCATGAGTCATATAATCAGATAGAGAGATAACTAACTTTTTTAGCCAGTTAATAAAACATAATGAAAAGATGCCCAACTGTACTTAGTAACACTGAACTCTTTACACTGTTGTTTCTTAGCCATACTGCAAGATACTAGTTGTTTTACAAATAGCTGTGGAAACGGGGGTCAGGGACAAAGAATAGAGAAGAATAAAAACGTATTCAAGGTTCATATCTTGTAATCACAGAAAAAGACATAACAATATTCAAAAACCTATGAATTGTCAGACTGTCTTTGAAGTGCTCATGTTTACTTAGCTATTGTTTCGATATTTATGCTCTAGTATTGAAGTGAAAGCTTTAGTGATTTCCTAGGGCATACATTGTGTATGTGTACTTTGAAGAAGGAAGAGACAAGAGCAACTTGGAACAATATGTACAGTCTTTAAAATATAGATTTATAAGCAAAATGCTTTTGTATACAGGAAAGAAGTCTTCTATGAAATGAATTTTCATTTCCTTGCAAATGAAGGCTAAATTATTCTTTGTAAAACATCTTGAAAAAATCTTTGTTTCTGACTAACTATTGATTAATACCTTCATACTATTTTTAGGGGAAAACTTTTTTTTAATGAACAAATTGAGTCCATATTAATTAGACTTCATCAGTTTGGCTGATCCTCTCATCCAATTCTGCTCTTTTATTTTTTATTTATTTATTTTTTTGAGACAGGGTCTCATGTGATCATAGCTCATTCTTATTGTAACCATCAACTCCTGGCCTCAAGTGTTCCTCCAGACTTGGCCTCCCAAAGTGCTAGAACTACAAGCCTGAGCCACCACACCTGGCCCAAGTCTGCTCTTTTAGATTTCTATAACCGCAGGCTGTTAATCATTAACTCTGTCTTGTAAACACACAATAAGTCACGTCCCAGTTACTGGCATGAATGGAGTTTTTAGGAACCATTCCACTCTTGCAGAGATGTCTTCAATATTCCCATTTCTACTTCGTGGGCATAATTTCACCTTTTGTTTTTGCAGAGAAGTAAGCTATGTTCACCCCTTTAGAAACAGTTCATGATGGAGAGCTGGAAAGTAAAGGCTGTTTATGATATTTATCTGATATAAGCATCAGTATCTTAATTGTAGATATCAGATTAACCTAGTGCAGATATCAAAATTTAACACTGCATTATTGAAATAGATGACAGAATGAAATATGCTTATATAGTGTATGGTATTATGTATATTGAATATGGCAAATGGGTTTTATGAAGTAGGAAAATAGATCTAGTTCCTTTGTACTTTGGGGCAAGTGGGAGGATTATCCTAGTAATGGCCACATTGCTTGCTTTAGCCAGTGAAATTTGAGGGAACAAAAATTGCTTTAACAAATGAAATGGAGTGAACATCTAGATGAAAGTATTCAGGAAGCAGTGGAGAATTCATCAGCCTTTCCGTGACCATGGCAATCAGATACATTTCAGCTGGTGGAAACTTTATCATCATGAGTTCTAAAGTGAGGACAACATGGAACTGAGCCTCCTTGAGCCAAAATAAACATCTTGCATAAGCCTTAAACCATTAAGACTCAGGAATTATTTGTTATTATAGCATAGCCTATCTTATACCAATATAACGTATCATAGACTTAGTTTAAGCAGTATGTTCAATATAATATGTAATAAATGTAACATACATGTATTTATAAATGCACATGAAATGTTATAATAGGATATATAATATACACATATTCCTATCATGTTGTTTCAATGATTATTTTCTTCTCTCCAAGAAATGAGTGTAACCCTATACTAGATTAGGGACATGTTTGCCATTGTTGTTGTCTAAATCTTCCTCTTTTATCACCAAGTTCAGGACAATTCATGGCTCTGTTTCTGCATACCAGATTGTTCCACACTAACCAATATTAGGCCTATTACTTCTTGGCATAAAAGCTGACATGTGAATTACAGAGTGTTCTCATTTTTTAAGTCTGAAATTTTTGAAATTTAAACGTACAAGTTACATCTTCAGTATTCTATTTAAATCACCCTAGCTGTTTTCTGTTTCTAATTACTGATTTTTCAGAAATTGAAAAATCCAAGAAATATGACTCTGCTTGTGTTTCTAAAATCAGCCGAAGAATGCTTCACGTAGTCTTTTTGCTGTCTCCTTAGAGTTTGGCTGTCTTCTTGGGATTTTTGCTGAAAGTTTCATTGTCATAGAATCCTGCAGTTTTCCTTCACAGAAACATCACAGTAATAATTATTTATTTATGTGTGCAATCATTTTTTTAATGTTTCTTTCAAGAATTAAGCTGTAAGCTCCAGAAGTATCTGTTTTGTTTGCTCCTTTGTCCCCTGAGGCCAGCACCAGGCTTGACACATAGTAGGTTTTTAATAAATATTTATTGATAAATGACTGAAACAATGTTCCAAAGTTGATTTCTTCTAAGCTGGGAATTTTTTTTTCTATCCTCCCAGGATCACTTCTGTTTACATGATCTTGGGTAAAAATCTATGAAAGATTTGTGTGGTTGTTTTAAGAGCTATATTTTCTCTCCATCCTACCTGATTTCATCTGGTACATGATAGGAACATAATTGAAGCATGCATATGGTTGTGAATACAAAGCACATAAAACCATGTAAATCGCTTTGTTTTTTAACTTTTTTATGGTTGTGATTTATAGTGGTGATGGTGAGACTGGTTGTCAGGAGGGAGTGTTGCATTTGTAATTAGAATGTGAAGCAGATGTTAAAGCCTTCATTTTAAATGATGTTTCCATTATAATAGTCCTCATTGCTCACTGATCATTTTCTATTTCACCTACTGGAATTCTCACTGAAAAAATCTGGATCTCCAGATAATACTAACCATATGAGGGCTTCAATGCTATAGAGCACCGAAAAATTTTTGATTCATTACGCTTATAAAACAAGACCACAAAAGATCCCATGTGTAAAGGCACAGAAATGGAAACAAATTAAACAATTATTTTTTTTTCCTTTTTGGATCCAAAATATTAGATGTGTAATCTTGTTTACATATTGAATATTTTATTCTACGTTTTATAGCATTTATCTAGCTTCTTATCTTGACCCAATCGACTTTTTCCAGCTGATCAAAGGAGAGAAGAAAGGCAACTACATCCTAAGTCACCCTAACCCTGTTCAAAGGTAAACACCATTTGCACCCTCACTGTGGTGCCTTCTAATCAGAGTGTGGATCACACAGGCTGCTCTGACAGAGGCTAAGAGGCTGTGATGTAAGAGGCCTTTGCGGACACTGACAC
The DNA here is from genome assembly GCA_023783475.1 of Daubentonia madagascariensis. Taxonomy (NCBI): domain Eukaryota; kingdom Metazoa; phylum Chordata; class Mammalia; order Primates; family Daubentoniidae; genus Daubentonia; species Daubentonia madagascariensis. Next base: position 20,257,473 of record JAKFHU010001672.1, read on the forward strand.
GGGGACAGTCAAATGAATGTGTTGCTGTTGATTTTATTAATATTTCATTTAGGATTAATAAAAGAATGGTGTCATTGAATGGAAATGGATATGAAAATAGAAGGGAATCTCAGAAATACCTTTAGGTCTATTGATCTCTCCCTCTGCATCCTTCCTCCAGCCCCCATCTCCGCCTTGAGTATGGGGCAGCATACACATGTCTGACTGAAGTCAGAAAAACCTTGAGTCATCACAAGTATGTCTAAACAGGAGATTTGAGAATGTATCATGAGGCCAGGGATTATGTGTATACCGTTTGTCACTACATCTGCAGATCTGCAGTGCCTAACACAGCAAATGGTATATGGTAGGGGCTCAACTGTTGATTAATTACTATTAAGCCATCAAACATGCCAGCAATGTTACTCCATGATAAATGACTCTTTGTTAGTTGTGAGTGTTGAGTCAGGTAGGCCCAGAACCCAGGCTCAATCAAAGCACTTAAAATCTCCAGAACCAGATCTTAGCTGCCTGTTGAGTCTGCAGGCAAACTTCTCTTGCCTTGAGGAGGAAACACTCTTCTGCCTTGTTTCACCAATGGAAATAACTGTCCATATCTGAATGAGCCAGTCTGTTCCTTCTTCAAATAGAATACTGCTCTTAGGAAGGAATAAACATTAGCCAGTGAACAAATGGAACTATGTATGAGATAGGAAAGTCAGGTAATGAATTACAGAGAAGCATTGTAATTTGAACAAATCTGCTTTGATGTAACATTGGAGTGCTGGTGTCAATAAGATGTTGCCCAAACCCATTAGATAAAGCACATGGAAAGACAAATTTAACCTTCTAGTTTAAGAGCCTGCATAAATGTGTCGTGCGCACACACAAGCCTCTTTGATCAGTTAATGGAATCCTCACTAAAACACATTTTCATGCCCAAATGGTTGTTCGTCAAGTTTTGCACCTTTTTCTTTACATTCCTTCACAATGCCTTTTGACTTCTTGGAATCACTCTCCATTCTACTTCAAAGACAGGTGTATGTTTACTATCCCTAGTCTGCATAGAAGAAGAAGGACAAAAAGCTTTTAAATGGCACATTGCAAATTTGCACAGAATACATATCATTGTATAGAAGAATCATTGTGTACAAGAACAGACCTGTAAAATCCCAGTTGTTTAAAGGAAGATGTTCTCAATTACAGAAAATTCTCCAGCTCTATATCTCTCCATAGGGATAAATACTCCTCCTCTGATGGGGAGATACTTATCAGGTGACATATCCACTTTTAATTAATAAGCATTTAAGTTTTTTAGACTAGGAGGGCTTCACTGTATTTCTGTAAATAAACTTGAAGAATAAATCCCTAGTCCATAAGTGACTCAATGCTATAAACAAAATATTTTATCGCCGACTACATGAAGCCAGCCACAACCTTGATAACATATCAAGTCTTCTTCAAAGTAGCGTACATATGCCACCCTTTCCAAGCATTGTCATTGTCACTTTGTACTCTAATTGCAATGTGAGAGCAGCAAGCAAGAGTAAAGCCTCTAGTGAAATAGTCCTAACTGTTGGAGGATGGTAAAGCCAGAGGTCTTGGTTTTGAAAACTCTACTTTTGGATTAACAGAATGCAGATCAAAAGAAAAGAAGGGTGACTTGTTATTGGGTCCTAAGGAAAAATATCTGCTTGAATGTCTATCACCTAGGAAGAAAAAGCAAAATTAAGAGTTATTTATTATTCAGGGATGTTATTTTATTTTATTTTATTTTTTGCTCCTGTTATTCCTATATTCTCACCTGAATCTTCGGATAATCATGATGGTCAGATCTGGACAGGCAGTGTCATTTTTGCATAAGACAATCTGGTATCTGTCTTGTTTGTGTCACCTGGTGGGTCAATGCCTCTTCATTGACACCCGTGCTGCTGTGCAGGGTACAGGAGCATGGTGGCTTAGTGTCTGCAGGTGATGGCTTCCAGGTGTTAGCCCACAGGAAATCGCTGAAAGTCAATGCAAACGTCAAAGCTCTAGACATTCAGCTGCAAAAGCCGTGCAGGCAAGGTCATGTTTTTGGTACTTGTAGCAGAAACCAAAGAGAAACTCTGAAAGCACTGGCCACATGGTCCCAGAGGGAGAGCCGACAAAAGTTTGCTCCACTGCAGAAAAACATTTCACACACATAAAATGTCCACTGTTCCTTGAGGCAAAAAATAAAGTTGAAAGTGTGCATCTGAAGAAAAACAAAAACTGCCTCTTGGATGTTGTCCTCACGTGGCAGGTAAATGACCCTTTTCTAAGCCAAGGCCCCTTTGTCTCTTGGCACCTTAGCATTTATTTCTTCATGCTCAGCAACAAGAAATTTCCCCCTTCCAAAATTCAAGCCATCTGGGCTATTAGCAGCATAATCAATCCTAGCTAATAAATCACCCCACCCAATGTTCTTGACAACACAAATTCTGTAGTATGTTAAAATATTATAATAAATGACAACGTGGTATGATCTATGAGGCCTCTTAGCACTATCCACTTCACCCAGCTGGGAAAATTATGACCTCCAAGATCTTCATAATTTTGAGCACTTATGTTTGCTGAGCAAACATCTAAAAATGTGTCAGTTTTGTGGGATTTTAAAACCACTTACCCATGAAAGAAGCCCTCAGCTTTTCTTGACAGAAGACATTGTAACCGAAACGTCTTCTTAATTCTTTCTGTGGCCAAACAGTAAAAGAGTTAATAAAAATCAACAATTTGGGAGCTGGTTAATAATGCAAATCGATTTCTTATAGTATAGCAAGTAAAAGTAACTTTGGCATGGCTTATTTTATATAGAGTTCTATTTCTTGAGGTTATGTTCTATAAATGAGATATGCTGTCCTTTCCTGTGAGAATATATAGCAGCTTGCACATATGAAGCCATTAATATCCTCAATTTCCTTAGAGCAGGAAAGTTGGGAGCATCCTATTTCAAAAACTCAGAATCAATGTACTAAGACAGCACCCCATGCCCTACAATGGCCACAATGATAACATATCTTGTGCAGAATTGCACTGAATGTCTTATTATGTATCTTCTTGATTATTTTTTTACCACGTAACTTTTCTTGTGAATCCAGAAAACTTATGTAATAAAAATAATGTATGGTGATTCCCAACACCAGAAATGATCTCCTATGTACACTTATGAAAAGCCCTCGGGAGACTTGTGGATTAACTCTTATCAGTAACAGAGAAGATATGAAATATTTAGAGGGAGATATAAATAGATACCTGTAAGCCATCACTAGTCACATAATATTGTAGACTTGAAAATTTGTTTTAGTCCAACTCTGGATTTTCTCCTGCTGTAGTGACAGTTAGACTGCCAATTATGCTGTATAGTTTTGCTGCATCAAGAAAACATTATTCAAGAAAGGGCTAAAGTCCAACTAGTGTGTAAGACGTTAAAATAACACACTGTTTAGGAAGAGAATGTCAAAAATATAAAGTATAGACAGGTGGTAGAATTGAGAGAAAGCTGTGTCGTTCTTAGGCAAGAGTAGCAGGCATTTATATACTGAAATCAATGTAGTTTATACGTCATATATTGTTTATTGTCTACTATACAAAAACACTTAGGGTCATCGACACATAAGGACATTCTGACAGTCCAGAGCACTAAAATTCAAGTGTATCATTCTAGAGATTTTTTTCTGAAGAGACAAACCGTCTAACTTTTAAAATATCTCCAAAGGGTGCTTCTCAAAATAGCCCTGCCTGATTTACTCGGGCATCCTTCATTGCTTGTCAATCAATAAATCATTCAATCAACCAATCAATCAATCAAAACTAGGTACTCTCATAAACAACAACTGCAGAGCTTTTGCATTTCATCAACTAGTGAAATTCAGGGGGGAAATAACAGATATTTGACATATAGTTGCTAGCATTTTCTTTTCCAAACAAGAATTTAAATAACAGAAACTACCAATACCATGTGCTATCACTGGTGTATAATAAAATAAATTACATTTTTACATCAAAAAAGAAATATAGGCATATTACAGTTAAAGTATAGTTCTTTCCAAGAATGAAGAGTTGGGACCTTTGTGGTGTATATGTATACCCATGCACACATAAAGTTATGAACATTCATACATACATATATGTATGTAACTGTGCTTTTATTTTATGGATTCTAAACCACAAATCATTCTTTATGTTATCAAAATTTGGTAGATTTGGGAGGTCTTGGCATAATTTCAATCTGGAGTAGTTCCCCATATGACCATTGGCAGATAATCTGAGGGATTTCCAGTCATAATTCAATTCTAAAACATTGGCTAAAAGAGATTCTTGGATTTTGTTCTGTGTACCAGTTATGAAGTTATTGTCTCTCAGCTCCAGACCTGCCTATCTATGCTTTGTGGTGCTGATGCTGGAACTCTGCAAGCCGCATTTCTTCTTTGCCAGCTGGCTCAGACAGCAGGGTGTGCGAAGGGGAGACTGCAAAGCTACAGAAGAAAAAACAACTTGTATCTTCCTACTGGCTCCTCCATGAGCTTGCAGGGGCTTGCTGACTGCCTGCCAGAACATCAGCCCAGTGATGTGTCTTTACCTGGGAAATGGCAGTTCCTTCTAATGGATTGTGTATATTTTCCAGCATTTGCAGAACCAACTTGTTTGTACCCCACAAAGATACCAGTACTAGCTGGTACCTCAGAGGTCTGGATCCCAGGCTCACAGGGTCCTTCTTCCAGGTTTCTAAATTTTAACAATCCAATCTTTTCTCTTTGTTCTTTTGACCCTCGGTATGGAAGCTGTTTCCTGCAGTTGCTACCTGAATGATAACTTAGATCAGAGGTTGGCAAATGTCGTGGGTAATTTTATGTGTCAACTTGATTGGGCTAAGGGATGCCCAGATAGCTGGTAAAAACATTATTTCAGGGTGTGTCTGCAAAAGTCTTTCCAGAAGAGATTAGTATTTGAATCAGTGGACTGAGTAAAGAAGATCCGCCCTCATCAATGTGGGCAGACATCATCCAATCCATTGAGGGCTGGAATACAGCAAAAGGGCAGAATGGCAAATTCTTTCTCCTTGAGTTGTATCATCCATCTTCTCCTGCTCTTGTACATTAGAGCTCCTGGTTCTTGAGCCTTCAGCCTTTGGGACTTACACCAGTATCTCTCCATTGGACTCACATTGAATTATGCCTCTGGCTTTCCTGGATCTCCAGGTTGCAGACAGCATATCATGGGACTTCTTGGCCTTTAAAATCATGTGATCCAATTCCCATAATAAATCCTTTCTTACGTATATTTAGGTATATCCTATCTGTTCTCTTTCTTTGGAGAACCCCAACTAATATGGCAAACGACACCTTGTTGGCTGAATCCCTCCTGCTGCCTGTTTTTGTAAGTAAAGGTTTATTGCAACACACTCAGGCCCACCCCTTGTGTCCGAGGCTTCTGCTTTCTTGCTTCCACTGTAGAGTTGAGTAGTGTGATGGCCTGAAAAGCTGAAATTATTTCTATCTGGCCCTTTACAGAAAACATTTGCTGACCTCTGATTTATCTCTTTTCACCTATTCAGTTACCTAGTTAACAACTTAATATCTAGCTAACTGTGTTTTAAAATATTAAATTCTTTTTTCAAATATCTGGGTGAGGTTTCTGTTTTTAAACTGATACAGTGTGAAACATTGGCAAATTAACAAGAAATTGGCAAATAAGAGGACCGCAAAAGAGACTCTGGAAGGGAGAAAACAAAGAAAACAACAGCAGATTAGAAGGACCTCCCTGAAACAGCCAGCAAATCACCAGACTCTGGAATTACCACATTCCTAATGCTAATGCAAACAAAACGAAACAAAATTTTATACCAAGGAGAAATGATAAATAGTCAAGAAAAGCTTTTTAATTGCATGTGCTAGAATCAGATCAACCTGCAGCAAGAAGAATATTTATGAACAAGTTAACATAGTCATGGAGACAGATACCAACAACAGATCAAAAGAACAGCTTTAAAACCAAACTGTATCTCAGGGAAAGAAAACTATAGGTCCATTCAGCACTTTCCTTCACTCTGCTCTAATAAGTTTAAATAGATCTTATGAAAGTTGGAAACATGGGCTCAGATTACATCTCCATACAATTCTACATTCCTTTTCTTTACATGGCACTTTTTTGGTTACAACAAAGTAAAAAACTATGTAAGAATGAAAAAAGTATAGCTATATACCTATTATTTTTATTCCATCTTTTGACAGGAACCCATTAAGGATATAACTGGTGGGAATAGAGTTTCAACATGATATTCCATTAGGCAACTTATTTTTGGCTGCTTATTAAGATGAAATGTTGCCTAATGCACTGTATTAATGATGAAATTACATTTTTCTTACCTGGTACACAAGGAAAGCTTTCTTCGTTTTCAAAAGTAAACATCAGTCGCTACAGAGATATCACAGTTTTGACAACTATCTCTGGAGATTTTGTTAGCAATATTTTCTTTTTTGTTAGAAATCACTTTTGTAAGGCATTAAAACCTTATTAATATTCTTGGCCTCCAAATCTTAGAAGAGATGAACCAGCTAGTCTATGAAGGTTTTCCACCAGAATTTGTAGTTGAGTCTTTTATATTTTCTAAGAGGATATTATTTTATACACACACACAGACACACATATGTACACACACACACACACATTTCTCAAATAAAAAATTATTTTTCTTTACCCTGATATTTTTTAATTGTAACTGCTTTGTATTTGAAGGCCACCACAATCTTTAATTATGAAAAAATATGCACGTATCATAAGAATCTGCACTGAAAGGAAACCTAACAATTGGAGGAAGTTTTGACATGCCCTTTGTATTTAGTCCATTGACAAATGATCTGATTTAATGTTAGTGAGTGTGACCTTCCTGCAAAATCCCAGCGAAAATATTTCTTATCGTGTCCTTTCTGTATCAAGGCTGCCTCTATATCAGGGGTTGGCACACTATGGATGGTGAGCCAAATCTGGCCCACTGCCTACTTTTGTAAATAAAGTTTTATTGGAATATAGCCAGGCCTATTTGCTTCCATACTGTCTATGCTGCTATCATACTACAACAGATTAGAGTAGGTAGGGCAGAGACTGTAAGGCTTTCAAATGCTGAAATATTTACTCTCTTGCCCTTTGTAAAAAGTTTGCCAAACCCTGTTCTATACAAATCAAATATTTCTGATTACATTATTTGGCCTCTAAACTTTATCTTCTCTTCTCTCACTAGTCTTCAAAGAACCAAAAGTTGAAAAGCATGAATTTGTGCCATCCCATGTCTCAACATTTCCAAAATGAATGTGTTACCTTTCATTCCTTTTCTGATCTGCTGCTGCCTGTCTGGACACCTGCCCATCCCCCTCCCCCTCTCTCCTCACCATCCATGCTCCTTGATGAGCAAGTCTGTCCCCTCCACTCCTGGGTCTCCCTCGCTTCTCCATTCAAACTGGTACAACTTCGGTTCCTTTTCTAGACTATGGGAATAACCTCTAATACACTCTACTTGCATGCTTTACCTTCTGCAATCCATCCCCCTCATTATAAATAGAGTAATCTTGCTGGAATGCAAATTGAACATGTCACCCTCTTTATGCAACTGCTTCATTACTTTTCATTATCTCTAGGAGTAGTTATTAGCCTTGCTATCATAGCACATTGGTGTGAGGAGAGATGTTGTATGCTTATTGTGTATACACACACACACACACGCACTCACACGTCTCATTGGAATTAAAGAATTGGATTTTTAGATGATTAATTGTTTGATGAATAGGAAAGGATTCTAGGTTATTGTTCTGCATTCTTTGATGTGATGCTCAATCAGGTGGACCACAAGAGGAGACACAGGAGGGGCTCAGGAAAGCAAAATTTATTATTCTCATAGGTCCTAGAAATAGGAGACACAGCACACCACACAGAAGCAGGGAGAAGCCTCAGGCTGATGGGAGATCAGAAAGCAGGAGTTAGAAGAGTCTAGGCCAGGGCCTTGTTGGGGTTTCTGAGGGAAAGGCAAGGCAGGGCTAGTTTAAATAATTTTGGTGGGCTCTAAGCTATAGGGGCAGTCTCTAGTTGCCTGGTACCTGGCCCTGGGATGATTAAGGCAGAGGAATATCACCTCAGAAATATGGCTCTGGATTCGTTAGTTTGCATATCAAAAGCAAGCTCCTGGCTGAGCCCTTTGCTATCTGTAAGTACTGGCTAGCCCAGGAAGGGCCGTCTCTTCCCGCACAAAAAATTTTAAGATGTCAAAACATCATAATACACAGAAAATAAAAATATAAACAATACAGTTATCCTTCCCTTTACCTTTCCTGCCTGGGATTCAGACACATTTTTCTTAAGAAGGATAGGATGGGAGGAAGTTGCCGCTACTGCACCTGGAGTTGTGCATTAATATGGATACGCCCATGGAAGGGTGGGGTGTGTGGTAGCATACTTTTTTAATGAGAATTGGTGATCTACAGGAGAAGACCTAGAGTCTCAGAGTGTGATGACCTGACCCCTGACAACCTTCTCCATGGAATCTCCCACCAGTTCATCGCAGAGCCCTTGTGCCTGCGGTGATGCTCTATTGTGGTCCCCCGGCTGTCCTTTAGTCTTTATCACCTCTGCATTTGGCCTGCTGCTTCCTCTGCCTGCAAGGCTCTTCCTCAGATTGATGCCTGATGTACTCCTATTAACTCTTCAAGACGGGGCTGAAATAACTCCTACTCAAGGGAAGCCTTTCCTGATCTCTCCAGGCAGAGTTATACACATCCTTCCCCGTTCTCCCCAAATACCTTGGATATACCTTGGTTGCAGCGACTGCCAGATTCTCGCCTTATAAGCTGTATAACAATATTCGGTATCATCTTGTCTTCCCTCAACTTTTTTTTCCTCCTTCTTCTTTACAAGTACAATGCCTGGGACTGCACCTGTCACATAGTGGGTGCCAAAGAATTACTTGTTGAATGAGTGTATCTCTTTTTTGTCTTTTAAAAAATCAGAGAAAATATTGATGCTTATTGCCATGGAGTCTCCTCCCAAGGAATAAAACAGGGAAGAAGCTTCGCTCACACCCAGAAATTATGAGTTGGATACTATGTCTCTGAAGGCATTGGGAGATGGAGTGCTTTAACTCAAATGAACGAATTCACAAATGGTGTAATTTCAGTCTTCAGTAGGAGTGTTTGGGGGTAGCACATTCCTCGCATTATTTGCATTGAACAGTATCCTCCTCTGACTGAGAAGTCCCTGCTCTCTATTCTATATAGATAGAGTAGAAAATTGAGGAAGATTCCTGGAGAATCCTACGGTTACATGGTCTTATTTATATGAACTCTGAAGAAACAGCAGATGCCAGGTACAAGCAGAAGGGTTTTTCCAGAATAATTTAGGAGGCTGTTTAAAATAAAACACACCATTCTTTTTAATCCTGCACTTTACAGCTGCTGAAATATAGTGCTTAAAAATATTTTTTAAAACTGAATTGACTGACTAAACTTTTCTCATGGAGTCACATGGTTTAATTGGAGCTTATCACCTAGTAACAGTGAAATAGCAGGTTTTCACCTTGTAGTCACTATCTTAAAAAGAGAAGGAGAGTCTGTGTCCATTATGATAGAAACGGTTTAAGGGTTTTGCCATGAGATTATTCAGTCTGAATGTGAAGTGTAAGTGAGAAGTTGATTTCTGGGTTTTCAACAATGGCACAGGAAATAATTAAACTTGATCAGTGACAAGAAACTAGTGACACTGGCAATGTTAATGGGGCTATTTTGCCCTCAAAACTTTTCCTGAAAACATAGGGTAATGCTATTAGTGCTGAATTTGCCCACCTGTAGCAAAATTGTTTCCTTAGTGCAGAGTAGACATGAATGGAAACCACATTGGGATGAAGAAAAACTCTGAGATGATTTGTGTGTGTGGTCTGGCTTGAAAGTGGGTGGCAGAGGTAAGAAAAAAAAAGTAATGACCTTTCCAGGGCTCCTTTATTTCTCTAATTCTATGGAAAGAGCTGTGTTCCATGAAACCGAAGTGATAAAACGAGGGCTAGAGGAAACCATAACAGGGATTATTATTAAAATGTTTTCATTGAGATAGACAAAGAATGTGAAACACAGTGGAATGGTTTTCACTGGGATGATATATATTGCTTATATAGGTATATGCATTGACAGAATTGGATGGGGAGAATAAAGAAAGTCTGACTTTGGAGTAACTTCCAAAATTCAATAGTTGGAAAATGTCCAAATAAGTAAACCTCATTTATTTTATTTAAGAAATGTTTGCTGAGTGCTTACCGTGCATCTGACATTGCTCTAAGTGTTTTGTGAATATCAGCTCATTTCATCTTCATAACAACCCTGTGTGGTAGGTACTTTAGTTATCGTCCTTTCACTGGGGCCCAGGGAGAGTATGTAATTTGCACAGGGGAGCAGAGCTAGAAAGAGGGGAGGCCAGGGTCAACCCAAGGCAGCCTGGCTCCTCACCCCCTGCCTTTAACTCCACGGATAATGGGCTTACCCAGAGAGCAAGGAGTGAGACATGCTGGGAATGCACGGCATACATTGTGCCCAGTGCTGGTATTAATTAAAGATGCACCAGATTAATTTTTTATAGCACTAGAGCGTTTTCCGTAGAGTTCCTGCTTCACTTCTCCCGCTTGCCATCTGCCTTTGATTCTTCTACAGGGTGAGGGAAATAAAGCAGAAAAGGAAAAGAGCAGCAACAGGAAAGAGATCCAGACAGTCTGGTGAGCAACTTCTTGATTGAGATATTATTCCTCGGTGCAGTGGCTCTACTAATAGTACTGAAAAGGCGAGTTGCTTCTAATCAACTTTCGTGTGTCACAAAGGAATGTTTCTTCGACTCTTTTTTTTTTTGAGAAGCTATCTTAAACCGTCATCTCGTCAAAGATCCAGAGAAATGCGAAGTGATGTTTACCCCTTAGCTGAGTCTGTACATGATTAAAATAGCGTATGGCTATCTTAACTATTCACAGGACTGCAAAATTCTCGGTTATATAGAGCAAGGGCGACTTCCTTCAAAGTCAATTGGAATTGATTGAGCATTTTCTGCATGCGAGGTAGGAATATATATGATTTCACCAGCATTCTCTCAGCTACCAGCCAAATGATTCTACTCTCATCAGGATCAAAATATTTTTATGAAAAAAAATTATTATTTTGTCAGCAACTTAGACACCTCTCTTGCCCAGTCCTCCTGCATCTTCTCTGACATTTCATACATGAGTTTTGTAAGACTAAACTCACTAATTTACTAACTTGACACGTGGTTGACTAGACTCCAGGGCCTACTTTGATCCTCCCATTGTCTCTGGCAGGTTTCCAGTGAGTCATTTTTTGAGCCATTCTGGATGGTATAGTCAGCTAGCTTTGTACTCAGCAATATCCAGTGTTGGTTTTGTTCTTGGTCCTCATCCCTGATACTTCAACCCTCAGAGTAGTGTCCTGCTGAATACAGTATATATGCAAAGCCGCTAAAATATGTGGCAAAAGAGCAAGCTTTGTGCAACACACCTCCTAGCTCCTATTGCAAAGTCAAAATGCTTTCTCAAGGCATAGTACAAGTACTTTGAAAAGGAAGATGCTTGCTCTGTCAGAGCTTCCGTAGGTGAAGAGTACCAGTGGAAACCTGTGTCTCTAAGTCTCTATTGATGTAGACATCTTCAAGGCCCAGGTAAAGGGATTCAGTCTCTATGATGTCTTACCTCTCATGCCAGCCTGGAATGATCCCTACCGTGCATGAGGGGTACAAACCAAGTGCTATAAGGGTGTAGTGATTGCATGATAAATTTTGTGGTGTCTGCGTGTGTGTGTGTATCACAGTTTCCCTCTGAGTTTATAAACTCTGGGAGGACAAGTAAAATATTGTACATATAACTTTTCTATTAAGCCCAGTGCCTAGTATATTAAAAACTTAAATATATATTCATCCAATTTCTCATTGATCTACAATGCATGTCCTGCATCCAGATATGTTTTTTGGCCGATATGTGTAGTGACACGCTGAGTGACAATATTTAAGCTGTTCTCCTGGGTCAGACTAGTGTCCATCTTGCATGCTTTTCTCATTTGTCAAATAAGGTATTTAGAGAGCATAAAGTTATAAACAGCAACAAAGGCAGTCAATTATAATCCAGAGAAAATCATGGCTTTAAAGATAGACACGATGCTCCAGAAGAGTTATGTCTTCCATACTCCTATTCCTTTGTAGCCCTTAAGACTTAAAGCAAAGGCATCTAAATATAAACCTTTCAGATTATTAAAGATACAACTTTGAAAAAGAAATAGAAACTTCTAATGTTTCCAAATCTCTCTCTCTCTTTCTCCACCGTCTCTCTGACAGTTTGGCTAATAATCTCCTTGCTGCATGATATAGTTGGAGGGAAAAAAATAAACCTTAGGGCTAACAGGTCTGAATTTCCAATTCTCCAACTTACTAGCTATCTGAATTTAGGTAAACTGCTTATTCATAAGCTTGGCTTTCATATCAGTAAATTTGGCATGGAAATAATTTATTAGCAAGGGTATTACAAGGAACAGATAATGCATGTCTGATAATTCCTCTATATCATTTAGTGCATAGAAATGCAATAACGATCAATTTCCCTTCCCTTTTCAGTTGCAAATGGCAAGTAGGAGGATTACTCTTTTAAAACAATTGGGGTCTGATAAGCAACTTGGCCACTCTGAGTGGAAAACCTGTCCTAACTAGGGCAAATTCAGGAGGTCCCAGGACAGGAACCAGATTACCATTGGCTGTTCCCTCTTACCAAGGGCTCTTCCCTTTTATTTCCTTATATTTGATAATTGGGGAATTGTGGTATTTTTCTTCAAAGGCAGGAAGTTTGCACATCTGCTATTCTGTATACCTGCTCTTCACTGGATTATGCAGCATTATTTAAATAAACAAGAACATACCAAATGTTTCCTCCCCACTGAGCGCAGAGCCAACTGAGTCAGAATACCATTCCTTTGTAGCTTGACACACCTACAGGAAGATCAAAAACCAAATCACCTTTCAGCTGCAAATCCCTAAATAGAGCTGACTGTGAGGGTGAGGCCCTTTTTGTGGTGTCTGAAAGACTTTTGGTTGAGTCAAAACATCTTCTAGGCTGGTAAAGGAATTCATGACAAAGAATGATCTGACACCTGCCCAGTTACCAGAGTTACCAGTTGTAAATAATATTTAATATATATTCTATATATTTACTAGTATATATAAAACATATCTTAATATTATATATCTATATTATTTTATTATGCAAGTAACATAATATTATGTACATTATTATATAAGAATACAGATTTTAAAGTGCATATACTCATATATAAATACATATTTACACACACACACTTTTCTTTTTTGAGTAATGTATATCTGGTAAATTAAATAATAACACTTAAGAAGATCTACTGTGGTAGCTGTGGTTCATCAGTAAAATATCTGCTTATGCAGTGCTTTCTGACTTCAGAACATGTCAGGTTTGATTTTTATTGTCTTTAACCTTTCTTCTTTCATCCTATCATCAAGTTCTGTTGATTCTGTCTCCAAAATGTTATCTCATCGTTGCCACCACCTTGGTTGAGGCCCTAATTTCCAACCCAGAATATCACAATAGATTTCTGGCAAGATTCCTTACTTACAGTTGTGATTCTCTTCAATCCATTCTCTAGTTGTAAAATTATCTGGTTTTAATTTCAAAATATTAAGGGGGCACAAATGTTTTTGTTACATGGATAACTTTCATAATGCTTGAGTCAGGGATTTTAGTGTACCCATCACCAGAATAGTGTTCCCGGTATCCATTAGGTAAGTTTTTATGCCTCAAACCCTCCCAGCCTACCCCCTGTTTGGATTTCAATGACCTTTACTTCTCTTTGTGCCTGTGTGTGTCCATTGTTTAGCTCCTAATTATTAGTGACTACCTGTGGTGTTTATTTTTCCATTCCTGAGATACTTCCCTTAGGATAATGGTCTCAAGTTCCATCCATGTTGCTGCAGAAGACATTATGTCATTCCTTCTTATGGCTGAGTAGTACTCCGTGGTATACATATGACACATTTTCTTAACCCACTCATGAATTGAGGGCACTTAGGTTGATTCCACATCTTTGCAATTGTGAATTGTGCTATGATAAACATCCAAGTGTGGTATCTTTTTGATAAAATGACTTCTTTTCCGTTGGGTAGCTACCCAGTAGTGGGATTGCTGGATCAAACGTAAGTTTACATTTATTTCCTTGAAGAATCTCCATACTGTTTTCCATAGAGGCTGTACTAATTTTCAGTCCCATCAACAGTGTATAAGCATTCCTTTCTATCTGCAGCCATGCCAGCATCTATTGTTTTTTGACTTTTTAATAATGGCCATTCTGACAGTGGCAAGGTAGTATCTCATCGTGGTTTTAATTTGCATTTCACTGATGATTAGTGATGTTGAGCTTTTTTTCATGTTTGTTGGCCACTTGTCTATCTTCTTTTGAAAAAATTCTGTTCATGTCTTTTGAGCACTTTTTAATGGGTTTGTTCCCTTTTTTCTTGCTTATTTCCTTGAATTCTTTGTAGATTCTGGATCTTATCCCTTTATTGGATGTCTAGGTTAAGAATATTTTCTCCCAGGCTGTAGGTTGTCTATTTACTCTATTATTTCCTTTGCTGTACAAAAGATCATATCCCACTTATTTATTTTTGTTGTTGCTGTATTTACCTTTGAGGTCCTGGTCATACATTCTTTGTCTCCTAGGCTGAGGTCTGTAAGAATTTTTTCTAGGTTTTCTTCTAGAATGTTTGTGGTTTCATGCCTTACACTTAACTCTTTTATCCATCTGGAATTAATTGTTTTATATGGCAAGAGATCGAGGTCCTGTTTCATTCTTTTGCGTGTGCCTATTCAGTTTTCCCAGCACCATTTATTGAATAGGGCTTCCCTTCCCCAGTATATATTGCTGTCTACTTTGTTGAAGATCAGTTGGTTGTAGGTATATGGTTTTATTTTTGGGTTCTCCATTCTGTTCCATTGTTCTGTGTCTCTACTGTTATACCAGTACCATGCTGTTTTGCTTACAATATCCTTGTAGTGTAATTTGAAGTCAGGTAATGTGATGACTCCAGATTTGTTCTTTTAACTTAAGATTGCTTTGGCTATTCAGGCTCTTTTCTGGTTCCAAATGAATCATAGAATTATTTTTTCTAGAACTGTGAAATATGACATTGGTATTTTGATGGGGATTGTGTTGATTCTGTAAATAACTTTGGGTGGTATGGACATTTTAACGATGTTGATTCTACCAATCCACAAGCATGGGATGTTTTCCTATTTGTGCCAAATGCAATTTCTTTCATCCATGTTTTGCAGTTCTCCTTACAGAGATCTTTCACCTCCTTGGCCAAGTATATTCCTAGGTAATTTATTTTCTTTGTAGCTATCGTAAATGATATTAAATTCGTGATTTGACTCTCAGCTTGACTGTTATTAATATTAGTATACAGATATGCCACTGATTCATGTACTTTCATTTTGTAATCTGAGACTTTGCTGAATTTATTTATCAATTCTAGGAGTCTTTCAGTGGAGTCTTTAGTGTTTCTAGGTACAAGAACATATTGTCAGCAAACAGGGATAGTTCGACCTCCTCTTTCCCGCTTTGGACATCCTTTATTTGTTTCTTTGCCTGATTGCTCTGGCTAGTAATTTCAGTACTACGTTGAATAGAAGTGGTAAAAGTGGGTAGGTACCCTTGTCTTCTTCCATTTCTTATGGGGAATGCTCTCAACTTTTCCTCATTCAGTATAATGTTGCCTTTGGTTTTGTCATATATGGTTTTATTATTTTGAGGTATGTTCCTTCCTTTCCCAGTTTGTTTAGGATTTTTATAATGAAACAATGCTGGATTTTATCAAATGCTTTACCTGCATCTATTGAGATGATCACATGGTCTTTGTTTTTGCTTCTGTTTATGTTGTGAGTCACATATATTGATTTGTGTATGTTCAACCATCCATTGCATTCCTGGGATGAAACCCACTTGATCATGGTGAATTGTCTTTTTGATTTCCTCTAGAATTCAGTTTTCTAGTATTTTGTTGAGGATTTTTGTTCACAGTGCACAAAACCTTATGAATCCCTGTGTTCATAAGGGTTATTGGTCTGTAGTTTTCTTTTTTTGTTGTGTCCTTTCCTGGTTTTGGTATCAAGGTGATACTGGCTTCATAGAATAAGTTAGGGAGGATTCCCTCTTTCTCGATGTTATGGAATAATTTCTGTAGGATAGGTACTAGTTTTTCTTTGTACGTCTGGTAGCATTTGGCTGTGAATCCATCTGGTCCAGGGCTTTTTTTGCTGTTGGGAGATTTTTAATTATTGTTTCAATGTTGGTGCTCATTATTGGTCTGTTTAGGATGTCTATTTCTTCCTGATTCAGGCATAGGAGGTCTTGTGTTTCCAGGAATTTATACATTTCCTGTATGTTTTATAGTTTGTGTGCATAGAGGTTTTTGTAATATTCATGGATATTTTGTATTTCTGTGGTTTCAGTTGTAATGTGTCCTTTTTCATTTCTGATTGAACTTATTTGAGTCTTTTCTATTTCTGGTTAATCTGGCTAGTGTTGTATCTACTTTGTTTATCTTTTCAAAGAAGCAACTTTTTGTTTTATTGATCCATTGTATTTTTTTTTTTTTTTTGCTTCCAATTTGTTTAGCTCTGCTGTGAGCTTTGTTATTGCTTTTCTTCTGCTGGCTTTGGGTTTGTTTTGCTCTTCTTTTTTTAGTTCCCTGAGGTGTGAAATTAGGTTGTCAATTTTTGTTCTTTCTCTCTTTTTGATGTTGGCATCTTAAGGCTATGAATTTTCCCCCTAGGACAGCTTTATCTGTATCCCACAGATTTTGTTAGGTTGTGTTCCCTTTGTCATTCAGTTCAAGGAATCTTTTGATTTCCATCTTAATTTCATCACTGACCCAAGGATCATTCCGTATCAGGTTGTTTAAATTCCATGACTTTCTGTAGATTTGAGTGTTTCTCTTGGAATTGATTTCCAGTTTTATTCCACTATGGTCTAAGAAGATATGTTATGATTTTGATTTTTTTGAATTTGCTGAGACTTATTTTGTAGCCTAAGAGATGATCAATCTTGGAAAATGGCCTGGGTGTTAATGAGATGAATGTATATTCAGTAGTTTTTGGGTAAAATGATCTGTAAATGTCTGTTAGGTCCATTTGCTCTAGAATCTTATTTAAGTCCAGTGTTTCTTTATTGATTTTCTGCTTAATTGTTTGTCCAGCTCTGTCAGTGGTGTGTTGAAGTCCCAGTAATTATGATGCTATGCTTTATTTCTTTGCTTAGATTTAGTAGAATTTGCTTTGTGAATCTCAGAGCTCCTGTGTCAAATGCATATATATTTAGGATTATTATGTCTTCTCATTGAATTCCTCCCTTTACCATTATATAATGCCCATCTTTGTCTTTTTCTTTTTTACCATTGCTGATTTAAATTCTATTTTATCTGATATGAGAATTTCTATAACTGCTTTCTTTTGGTTTCTACTTGTGTGAAATCTTTTTTTTTCCCCCATGCCTTTACCTTGAGTTTGTGTGAGTCCTTGTGAGTTAGATGTGTTTCTTGAAGATAGAATATACTTGGGGTATGTTTTTTCATTCATTTAGCCAGTCTACATCATTTAAGTGGGGCATTAAGACCATCCATATTCAGTGTTAGTACTGATAAATGAGATACTATTCTGTTCATCATCTTGGATTATACCTTGTTGTTTTGTTTTCCCTCTTGTGCTATTGTTTTATAAGAGCTGTGAGCTTTAACTTTTGGGTGTTTTTACACTGGTGGATATCTATTATACTATTCCATATATAATGCAGTTCTGATTATTTCCTGCAGGGCAAGTCTCATAGTGACAAATTCCCTTAGTGTTTGCTTGTCTGGAAAAGTCTTTATTTCTCCATCATTTATGAAACTTAGTTTTTCAGGGTACAATATTCTTGTCTGACAGTTCTGTTTAAGAATATAAAAATGGGGCCCAAATCCCTTCTGGCTTGCATGATTTCCACTGAGAAGTTTTCTGTTAGCCTGATAGGTTTTCCTTTGTAGGTTAGTTGTTGCTTTTGCCTTGCTGCTTGTAGAATTTTCTCCTTCATTTTGACTTTGGCCAGGTTGATGATTATGTTTTTTTGTTATGTCCTATTTGCTATGAAACTTTCCAGTGTTTGATGACCATCTTGTATGTGAATATCTGAATCTCTGTTTATACCATGAAAGTTCTCCTCAATAATTCCCTTGAATAGGTTTTCTATGCTTTTTGATTTTTCTTTTTCTCCTTTGGGGATACCTATATTTTGTATATTGGTTCAATTCACATAGTCCCATATTTCTCTAAGTGATTGTTCATTCTTCTTTATTCTTTTTTTTTTTTCTGTATCTTTGACTGACTGGGTTAGTTTGAGAGTCTTTTCTTCAAGCTCTGAGATTCTTTCTTCTCCTTGGTCTAGTCTATTGATGAAGCTTTCTGCTGTATTTTGAAATTCCCTAATGACTCTGTCATTTATTTAAATTCTTTATATCCTTTCTTATGTTATCTAGCTCTTTAGCAACTTTTTCATATTTTTCATTTGTGTCCTGAAATATTTTTTTGGCTTCTTAATGTTGGTTTCCAACTTTCTCTTCAATCCTATTTATATAATTTGGCTTCTATATTCTGAATTCCATTTTTGACATTTTGACAATTTTCTTTTGGTTGGGGTCCATTGCTGTAGATCCATTTTGATCCATTGTGAGTGTCAAACTAGCTTGTTTTTTCATGTTGCCAGAGTTTTATTTTTTGCTTATTTCTTCTCATCTGAAACCTCTTCTCTCAGCTCAGGGCAGATAGGTTTGCAGTGCTCTGTTTTCCTTTCCTGTGAACTCTCCTACTTAGTGATAACAAGGAAAGGTCCCTAGATGGTGCTTTTGTGATCCACTCTGGACAACTGACCCAGCATGGGAGGGGCAGATGAACTGAGAGCCTGTAATTCTGCTGATTTGTGTTGTCCCATTCCCCTGTGATTGTCACAATCCAAGCCAGTCCTGGATGTGGGTTGTTCCCCAGGCTGCTATTGGAAGCTCAGGTTGGGGGCTGGGTGAGTCCATCTCCATGGAGGCTAGCATTGTGGGAGATGGTTCTGCCTTGGTCTCCCCATGGCCGTGACACTGGCAGCCTGGTGAGGCCATATAGATAGTGGTTGTGATTGTCAGGGCTATGGCCATTCACTGCAACTAGGTCCAGGTGTGATGGTGGATGAAGGCTAGTGGGTCCCTGGGAGAGTACTGGACCATAGGAGCTGTTTCCCACTAGGCAGCTGGTGGGAGCCATAGGGGTGGGGCCACAGATTCCAGTGGCAGCATAAGAGACTCAGGGCTGGGCTGTGGGGCTTGGTGGCAGTGCAGAAGCCTTGAAACCAGGTCCACAGGGCTGCACAGCAGCATGGGAACCATGGGAGAAAAGCCACAGGGCCAGGTGGCAGCTTGGGGGTGGTGAGGGCAGGGCTGCAGGGCCAGGCTACTGGGCAGCTGGGGATCTTCCTCTGCCCAGGTCCCACAGAGGCAGTTGCAGCAGCAGGGCTTCTCAGGTGGTATCTGTGGTGCTCATTTGTCTCAGATCCTCCATAGTGGGGAGGGGTGCTTGGATCTGGGTAATGGGACACATGAAAGTGTCCACTCTCTTTGTTCCCTCCCTGGCCTGACCGGGGCAATGCAGAGGCAGCTGCAGCAAAGCTGAGCCCTGTGTAGACTTGGTGCTCTGGACCTAAGAACTTGGAATGGTATCAGTTGTAGCAACCTGGGAATGGGAGCCCCCAGGTCCCTGCTGTGCCCGCTCTCTGGTGCAGCACAGATTCCAAGCAGCTCCCTGATCAGTCTGTAAGTCTGCAGTGGGCAGGGGTGCTCTCATAGCTCAGGCCACAGTGCCCATGGGGGGAGCATGGAGCCACAGGGTTCTGTCTTCCTGTCCTTCCCCACGTGTGGATGCCTCCCCTCAGTACTTTCTGATCTTGCTGAATGGATCACCCTATCACCTTCTCCTTCACTCTGAATGTCCCCCATCACTTTTCTGATGATTCACAATACTCTGTCCAGGAAGGCCCATCTGTAGATGGGCATCAACCTGCAACTTTCAGTCCTCTCCTTGAGAGCGGAGCACACAGGCTGCTTCTAGTCTGCCATCTTGCCCTTCTCAAGATAATCTTTTCAAAAAGTCAATCAGATGAAGATAAGCAGGTTACTGGCTACTCAACCAGGTTAGGGAACCCTCCACTCCCTACCAGAAACATAGATCCTCCAAAATGTCAACATCTCACGTGCTCAAAGCAGAATTGGGACATAGTCAGTGACCAACCCAGCCCCTCCTTGCCATCAAAGGCTGACTCAGGGGCACTTACAGTTACAGCCAGGAAAAGGTGGAACTTTCCATTTGCCCTAGAAGTTCTCAGGACTTGATCTGTAACTAGGCTCTCTCTCTCTTGTGGGCAAGGATCAGATTAATTCTTGGCAAGACACCTTGCACATTGGCCATTAGCTCCTTTATATGTCCTGGCAATGACAATCAGAAAAATAGCAGCAACCATGATCTTAGCACTTCATTCTGTGTCATTCTTAGTACTTAGATTCTTAGTAATTCATTCTGTTTCATGTTCTAGAGAAGTCTCTTCTTTTTTTTAAAATAACTTTATTAAAGTATGTTTTACATATCACAAAATTCACCCATTTCAGATCTACAATTCAGTAATATTTATTATCTTTACTAAATGGCACAGCTATTACCATAAACCAGTTTTAGAACATTATCAGCTCCCCCCGATAAGATCCTTCATGCCCATGTACAGTTAATTCCCCTTTTCACCCCAACCCTAGCTACTTACTGTCTCCTTAAATTTGCCTTTTCTGTAAGTTTCATACAGGTGTGGTCCATAATATCTGGACTTTCTGACTCAGCATGAGGTCCTGAAGGTTCACTCATAATTAGTATAAGATGAACAGCTATGCACTCCTTCCTACTGCTGAATAGCTTTCCACTGTATGCATACACCACATTTTGTTTACCATTGAAAAGCTAATGGACATTTATGTTATTTCCAGTCTATGGCTATTATAAATAAGACTAATGTAAATATTCACGTCCAAGTGTTTGTGTGGATGGCAGTTTTCATTTCTCTTGGGTAGATACCAGGGAGTGGAATTGCCAAGTTAAATGATAGTTTCATTTTTTAATTTTTGAAAGACTGCCAAACTGTTTTCCAAAGTGGTTGTGCCATTTTACATTTCTACCAGCAATGTATGAAGGTTCCCATTTCTGTAAATCCTTGCCAACAGTTGTTATAGTCAGGTTTGCTATTGTCTGGTAGATGTGAAATGTTATTCCCTTGTGGTTTTAATTTACATTTTCCTAGTGACTAATGATATTGAGCATCTTTTTCATGTACTGGTTAGCCATCTATATATCTTTTTGGAGAAATGTCTGTTCATTTTTTTGGCCCATTTTTTGACTGGGTTGTTTGTCTTATTACTGAGTTCTAAGAGTTCTTTTGTAAATTCTGGATATATGTCCTTCATTAGATATGTGTTTTGTAAATATTTTCTCCCAATCTGTTGCATGTATTTTTATTTTCTCAATTTGGTACTTATTTTTACAGCTTACTTTTATTTATGATCAGGAATATTTATATTCTTTTTAAGATAATGATAGGAACTCCAATATTTGTTAAAACTTTAAGTTACTTTTAAAATCTTCATTGAGACATAATTTGCATATCATACAACTCATCCATTTAACCTGTACAATTGAATGTTTTTAATATATTCACAAGGTTGTACAACCACCACCACTACCTAATTCTAGAACATTTTCATCCCTCCCAAAATAACATCGTGACAATTATCTGTCACTCTCTATCCTCCCTACCCCCACTCCTTAGCTTTATGCAACCACATATATACTTTCTGTCTCAATGGAGTCTCCTATTTTGGACATTTCATATAAATTAAATCATATAACATATGGTCGTCTGTGACTGGCTTCTCCCACGTACCGTAATGTTTTCAAGGCTCATCCATGTAGTAGCATATATCAGTACTTTATTCCTTTTTATTGCCAAACTATAGTCCTTTGCGTGAGTATACCACATTTTATTTTCATCAATTGGTGGATTTTGGCTTGTTTCTACTTTTTAGCTTATATAAATAATGCTTCTGTAAACATTCGTGTGCAAGTTTTTGTGTGGACATGTTTTCACATCTTTTTGGTATGTACCTAGATTACTGGGTCACATGATAACTTTATGTTTAAATTTTGAATAAACAACAAATTTTTCCAAAGTGATTGCAGCATTTTACATTCTCACCAGCAATTTTATGAGGGTTCTGATTTCTTCACATCCTGACCAATACTTGTTATTTCTGTCTAATGGGTATAAAGTGATATCTCATTTTGTGAGCCTCCCCTTCTTGAAAAGAAAAAAATTAAAATATCTTTCCATTGCTTTGCTACAAGCTACACAAATTCTCACCAATAACAGTAGGCTGATGGGTGAATTCTGTAAGAGATACTAGAAGAAAAAGACGCATAGTAGTGATTGCTGGCTTTCCACTGAAGGGATATGTGACATAAACTAGATGACTAAATGAACTAAAATGACTAAATGAAAGACATATTTTTCCTTTTCTTTACAAATATGAAGAATCTTTGCTGTAGACTCTGATGGATGAATGAACCCCTGGGTTCTTCTTGATATGTACCCAGAATATGCCTGGGTCTGTGGCTTTGAGCAGGTGTGTACCTGGTACCCTTATTATGAGAGAAATGACTCACTTGAGGATAGAAAGCAAAGCAACTTCTTTAATTCCTGTTTCTGCAATATATTCAGGAAAGCTGCAAATATCATGGGCCACTGTGAAATGAACAGATGAGGTGGTGTGGCAGCCAAAATATCCCATGGCAAATGTCCATAGCAATACACTGAAGTGAAGGCTTCTGCTCAAAAATCTTTGCTACCCTTGTGTCCTGGGTTTCATATTAGGCTAAGATTGATTATGAGTTTTGGTCACACAAACAATATGACAAGTGATTCCACTCAGGGACAGTGTTCTATGCATGGCAGGCTCTATCAACAAAAAGCTGAATTAGTGATGTTCATTTAAATTAGAGTATATTTCAAACCTCTAGATGAACTCCTACTCAATGGAATTACCCAATGTTAATAATGCCACATGGTTTCACCCATCAGGAAAACCTCAGTTCTTTGAAGCTTCAAGAATAACCAAAATAGCTGTAGGTCAGTGAATAACTGAAAGGCAGTGATTATTCCAGCTAGACCACATAGAGGGATCACTTAGTAAACCCATGTTTGAAGTAGCCAGCATCTTCTCTTAGTCAATATTTTCTGATGACAAGGAATTTACTCAAAATATTACCACCAAGGGAAGATATTATAATAACATAAAAAATATGGCAACTGAATTACATATGGTTAGTAGTCATGGGAACTTAATATGAGAAGACACAAGAACAACTACTGCTTTTCTTTCCATATTCCCAGAGCAAATATTTTGCTGCTTACCTGTTCGTTGGAGCTCTGATGCTTTCTGTCCACCATGCTTCTTCTGTCCTTCTCTCTGAATATACCAGTGGGAAGGGTCATTGATCTGTGTGCAGAAAACAAAGCTCAAAGGCAAGAGCCAGAAGGAAGCCAGTTGTAGTGTTAGACTGAAAACAATGGACACTGAGAAGGAACCTAAGAACAAATGAGAACTGCCAATGGCCTGGTTCAGAGATAAAATAAGCTACAACAGGGGCAGTTCCATAACCAACTGCACAAGCATAGAACATCTATGGGATTTTCTTTCTACATGTAACCTGGTATACTTTACTGAAACAGGAGCAAACTCTTGAAGAACAGTATCTAACCTTAGCAAGGAAGTCTCACTTTTCAGAATCGACAATTCTATTTAGGCATAAGTATTTGCTGGCCTTCATAAAATCACTGGGTGTTACTTCTAAGTAACTGTAGTGGAAATACATGACATCCTTCCTAACTTTTACCAAAGTATCAGACTCTTCTGTAGCATAAAAAGATATTGCTTATTTAAGGTGGAAGTGAGAGAGATTTAACCTAATAAACCTGAATAAATAAATCTTTGCAGTTTTATTCAAAGTTAACATCCTATATGAGACAGAACTAAATGCTTTCTTCAGAATTAGAGCTCTTCTTGAGGGAGTGAATTCACTCAAGATATGCATTAATACTCTAGAAGCACGTTGCCTGTCACTTTTTACTGCTAGCTGCTTAATTAAAAGGGATGTCAGACACTTCTGAAAAGGCTCTGGTATATTGTCAAATTCAACAAAAGAAAGAAAATTTTAGATAAAAAGCACCTTATGTAAATTATGCCTTCCCCAGCCCAATTTCCTTCCTTCTTCTAACCACTGTTACCATCATTTTAGGTGACTCTTGTCTGGCATTTAAAAATGAAATGAGATTCTCTTATTCACTCCTTGGCAACATTCCCTGAAATACTCTGCTAAGTGTTTTCAATTATATGCCAGTCCCAACAGGATCTCAGTAAGAGGTTTTAAAAAGATATCTTATCCAGTACACAATATTTTGCAGTTTGAATGCTATCCACTTTGCAATAAATATAGATAAATTAGGCAATTCTAAAAATATTATAACTTTAAATCAATAAGTTTATAAATGACTAAACATATATTCCAAAAGGTTTAAAATTTTAAAGGGTCATTTCTAACCTTTGCATTAGAAAGACCATTGAATTTATAAGCAACTAAATTGCAAAAAATTAAAATCAAAATTATCACTGTAACTGGACCCCTAGTATTATTTGATTTTATGGATTTATTTAAGTTACATAGAAAATAAGTTGCTTAATTTTAACTTATTAAAATTATAAGTAGAAAATTTCTCCATCCTTTAAATGGGGATAATAATATGTGCCCTACCTATCTTACGGGCATGTTGTAATGTTTAAATGTGCAAATGTATTGTAATGTGCTGCTGCTTAAATACAAACATCACTATCAATTTCTATTCCAGTTGTGCTAGATCACATTGCCACTCTTGAACAAATCATGAATTTAAAACAGATCCTTATTTTCAACTTCTCTTGAAGTCTATTAGTGATAAAGGTAAACAAAGGAGAACTCTATCAGGGCCCCATTTGGTTGATTGTGACATTTTACATTTGTTGTCATGTTTTTCTGAAGATTCATAATGTGCTTAGAGATTTAAGCCTTAAGGCTTCAGGAAATAAAACAAGTTGGGGAGGGAAGTAAAAGCCTGCTAATAGAAATCTAAGATTGAATTATAATAATTAGCAAGAAATGAATTCAAAAAGTGAAGATTTTTATAGGTTGCATATCTATTTTAATGATTCCTGAGATGTTTATAATCTTAAGGCATGGTTATGGAATTTTTAACAAAAACATAAAAGAAAATTATAAATGAATATTCAGAATATTGAAATCAAGAACTCATAAACTCTTGTTGTAATTTGGACAAATATAAATTATCTAAGCAAATCGACCCTTGTCAAATTCCTATTTTGATAGATTCATGAGACTGGGAATATTATTGCTGGGAAAACAGTCTGCTTGGTTAATTAAAAAAAAAAGTAAAATCCTTTGTCATTTGCTATCAGGATAAATGCTGTAATAAGTAATTGTTCTCTGAGTAGTAGCTTCTCAAAAGTGTCATTTCATTCCTTTTTTGCATGTTTCACAAATTTGAATATTCCCCAAAGACTGTAGTATGCCTTCAGCATGAATAAGATGATTATAGGATGACAGGATTTTTGCTGAGAGCCATTTTAAGAGTCATTATATATACTTTGTCAACTTGCAGTTGGATGCCAGATGCATTAGGCTATGAGACTACTATTTAAAATAAAACAGAATAAAATAATTATGGCAATTGGCCAGTTGCAAACTGAAAAGAGAAATGTGCGTGTTGTAATTTTTAAAAATTTATTTTTGCATCCAGAGACATGTGATTCAAGTCAGTTCCCCTTCATGTCTCTTATGATTTCCAAATTATGAAGATTAGGTGGCCGTAATGCAAAGTTCACTTTTGCTCCTGCTTAGGTCCCAATAATAGGCCTACAAACATCTCCTTTTCCCCCCAACTAGCTGTAATCGACATAAATCTAATGCTTATAATTTGCTATTGTTTCATATCAATAAATAAGTTTCTTTGGGTATCTTTAAAAAGCTGTGCTTGAGAAAGAGCTGCTCTCCAGGAAAAAAAAAGTTACTTAACTGATGCGCATTGTTGTTCCAGCTGTCCATAGATGTGAACATTTCATAACTTTGGCCAATGAAATTGGATCATCAGGTGCTGATGTGTGCATTATTTATTTTTTTGATGAAGAGAAATGAAAGAGAAAAATATAAATTATATAACACAATCCTATAGTCTAATTCTCAAACTTGCTTGAAAATGGCAAAAAGATATGGAGAATGTACTTGATTATTTATTTATGTATCCTGCCATGAAATCCAAGCTGCCCATTTAGACTGTTTAGATTTGTAGCTAGATGAGATCTGGCAAAGCACAGAGATGATTTATTTATTCAACAGCTTTTCATTCAACAAATACTGGACCAGGCTCTGTTCTATACACAGGTGACACTGGAGCTCATGAGACAGGCAAAGTCCCCAAAGTCCTTGTCTAACAGGCCTTATATTCTAGTATGTGTACACTAAAGAAAGCCCTCTCTGGGGAGGTGACACTGGCACTGAGTCCTGGACGATGAGAAGGAAGGGTCGCTGGACAAACTGGTAAGCAAGAAAAAGGCCCAGGAGGAGGAAATGAGGCTGGCGTAATGCGAATCTAAGAGAAGGCCAATGTGACCATGACCAAAGTAGAGAGTAAGGGGGAAAGTGTTATAAGGTGTGGTCAGAGGACAACTGGCATCTGTTTAGCTGCTTTTGCATTTTAAAAATACAAGAGAGAAAATAGTAAAAATTTAAAACAACTAACAAGTCACGCTGTCACTGGGGTATTTCTAGCATGCTTGGACCAGCCATCCTGACATTACTAGAAGATGGAAATGGACAGAGCGTTGGCATTGCTCTGCTGGATGATTTATGAAACTAAAGGAAAGAGAAGTCAGCTGATCTACAGGCCAAAGGCACTGCAAACATTCTGCCATGAGAGATATTAAAAATGTTATATTCTACAACATTGGAGAAATAAATGCTGCCTAGAAATTCTGAGGATTTGGTTCTTAAGGAGAAACCACTCTATTCATCTAAATAATCTATATCAGAAAGGGGATGTCATCCGTTAGTCTGTTCAACTTTCTTTTTGTTCTAGTTCTTTCTCTTTAAATAATAGGGGCTTCTGATTATGGCATTATATTTTTTAAATGTTCTAAAATAGTAAATGTTGCCAAATAGTTTTTAGAATAAGGATTTTTTAAATCTAGGCTTTGAGAGTTGATTGAAACTTTTTGAAATTGTAGATTAATTTTGTATATATCTATGTATATCTGAGTATAAAACACTTGTGTGCAGTGGGCTATAGATTCAGTTTGACTCTGGAGCCACACTGCCTGGGTTCAAATCCCCGCTGTTCCTCTTATTAGTATGTGACCTTTGACAAATTATCTGTGCTACCATCTCTTCATTTGAAAAATGAATATAATAAATTTACCTACCTGCTAGAATTGTTTTGATGCTTAAATGTTCCAGGTGTATCAAAGATATAGTACAACAGTTCCTGCAACAAAAAAAATACTATATAAGTGTTAATTCTTACTGTGTGGATACTTCTGGGAAGAGAGTTCATGTAAAATCCCCTTGCCCCTCAATGCAATAATGCAAGTTAAGAACAACTCTCTGAACACTTCAGGAAAAATTATTTTTTAAAGTGGCAATAGATGAACAAGTTGAGGTAATTAAAATATCAATCCATGCATGTTATTTCCTCTCTGAGGATATACTCATTATTTTGACCTTGTTTCAGAACCACTACTGTTAACATCTTACCTTCTTTTATTTTATTAATTTTTTTCAGTGTCATATTAAAGATTTTGCTCCAGTAAAAATAGTAAAAACAGCTTAACCTTGAAACCTACTTCCAATATGGAATTATCTATCATGAAGGAGAACAAATTATAGTTAGTTTAAATAGAATTTTAGAAATAATCTTAAGTTAAAGAAATTATGGCTTTAAAAAAGTTCTCTCTGTTGTAGGTTTAATAGTCTTTTCTACTGAACTTCTACTCTGGTGACCTTTTGCTAATTCTAAAATACAGAGCACTTCCCACCAATAATAAATACCAGAATTGTGCATTTGTTCACGTTGATGGCTGGTACATGCTGGAGAGAGGGTGTTCCAAAATGCTAAAGAGAGAAGTGTTCCTCTGAGTTGAGTTTTCTTTTTCTCTATGACACTTCCAGGAATGCCCAAACCATGGTGAGGTTCACGAGTGTTTCTTACGCCTCTGTGACCTGTCTTATCTGTGTTTTGAGTTCTGTAGTTGTGGTAAAGATACAGAGTTCCTGCCGTGGTGTGTACAATTTCATAGAAAAAAATCAGGTAAACCATGGTCAGTTCTCAATAGTAATCTTTCAGAGTCTACATAACATGTAACATTGCTGAAATAAAAACCTGTGTGTTTATATGTATAAATCCATCCAATAAAAAAGTCAGAAAACTATTTAAAAACAAATATGCAATGCCTTATTTAAATCATGGACAGAGTTAAATAAGCATTTATATGCTAGCCTGGGAATCTAAACTTTATTCATCACATTTTCTATGAACAAAGGCATTTCGTTGTCCAAATCATCAACTTACTAATAAATGTTTACGACACAAACTTCCTGTAAGCAAGGTGACCCCTTAATATAAACGTGCATTTCATCAGGTACTTGTCAATGTTTTCTCCCATACCACACAGCCGTCCCACACCCCCAATATCCACCTCTCACTTTTACACTCTTTTGGCTTTTGGCAAATTTTTCCACGAGTATATCACTTAGTCAGTCATTCTGATTAGTCTGACTGACAGTCTGGGACCAAATTTGTTCAATTTGTCTATACAGCATTGAATAAGGCTCCTATTCACAGGACTCCAGGCAGCAGGATGAAGCCAATTCAATATTGACCTTGACCATGGCCCCTAGTCCTGGGCCTGGACTCAACTGGTTAAACAGATCCCAGAGACCATGAGGGTCTACCTTAGATAGCCAGGTGATTTTTCTCCATAAGTTCCTGTATTACCCTTTCCTTTAGATACAGGGCAATAATCCAAGTACAGCAGGATGTATTGGTGATTACACAGACTCTGCCTTCACCTGTGAGGAAGTAGTCTATGTATCATTTATAAAAAATCTGGCCAGTGAGTTGAGGTTGACCTGGATTCTTTCCAGGGTCAATGTGGTATAATTCATCTATTTAACTAAAGTCAGGGAAAAACAGAATTTTTACTGCCTTTTGTAACTGGATGGATAACCTAATTTGGGGGAGGGTGGTAAATTAATGCCTCATTTCTACACAAGAGCTACAATCCCAAGGACACACATGGTGACTCTGAAAAAAAAACACAACTGTTGTTTACAGTTGTTGGGGTATCCCAAGTGGTACCTACATTATTCAGCAGGCACAGGTTGGCAGAGCCTCCAAGGTAGCTTCCTGGCTGGCTGGTAGGCCTTAGGATTTCTAGATCTGTTCAAATAATTGAGTCTAGTCCCTGTTTTTTGAAAGCAGTTAGTTCCATCTGTCCTATTTATCCATACCACCACCCAGGTGGCATTCATCTGCCCCTTGGAATGACTGAGAATGGCTTGGTGTGGGGTGGGGAGACATCTGGAGATGTCTTGCATGGGAGGAGCAGGAGCTGAGGCCATCTGCTTTTTCCAAAAGACTCTAGGCAAGGTTACGAGGAAAGGCAATCAAATCATGGTCAGTGTCCTCTGGTAGGGGATGATAGACTCATAAGTCAGTTAAATTTAAGGCTCCAGCAGCAGTTTGAGAGATCCACATGAGGGCATCTTTGTTCAGGAAGAAGGGTCCGGGGACAATTTTGAAAGATGGAAGATCATCAGTGACCTTCTATCCCCTGTACGTCCCAAATCTACAATGTTCTGCTCCATGTTGCTAGGATATTCCTCTCCCTCCATTGCAATAAAATTGGAATGTTATACTCCAGTAGCTGTAACACAACTTTTTGTTCTGATTATCCCCAACTCACACCCAAACCTTTTGTCTGGGAGGATCAGGTGCAAGAGGGACAAAGTCATTTTTATAAAACTTAACCAGGATTAATTTTAAGTCCTCTAGGTCCCCTTTTGGCCAGTCTTTCACTTGGAGAGTGTATGAACCAGGCTGAGCTAGGGTTGTTTTTTGGGGAAAGAAAGACACAAAATGCCTAGCATGGTCAAGGCAGAATCCTAAATTTTCAAAATATGTCTATATGATTTCCAACTCATTTCATCCTGATCATTACCCAAGAAACAATGAGAAGGCATGATGTTTTAGTAGGGATAGTTATATTCAATGACCAAATTGCCATACTACTTTATATGGACCAGGATGTGATTGAGAGAGGTGGACAGAAATATTTTCAAGTCAATTTTCAAGGAGATTGATTCACCACTCAATAATACCAGACGTCTGCCTTTAAGTAGTAGGGAGCATTGAAAGTCCATTACATACTTTGACTATCAGCCCACTGTTGAGCTGATTTTGTGATAAAAGGTGTTTTACTGTCAGACTGAAAATGGCCCAGAAGGCCAACAACACAACACAGATTCATTTCCACAGTGGTCGCTGGATTGGAATGGAACAGCCACACTCTAACCTGAAGAAGTTCAGCAATGGTCAGGCACCACCCATAGCCTTCAGAGGCGGCCAGAGGTCAGACAAAGCCACACTGTCAGAAGTGTGAAAGATGGCTCATGTGACTTAGCCTCCTTCACTGGAAGACAGATGGGTCAATTTATAGCAGGAGGCACAATTTGGCATTCAGTTGTCGCCTCTGCGTCAGAAATGTAGAGTCCTTCACACCATAGCCAGTCTATGATGGTGGCTTTGTGCCATATCTGCTACGATGGTGGGTCCAGGCAACAGTGGAGCCAATCTGGGAGTTCAGGACTGATCAGCAGCTTGATTCCAGTTTCTCTCTCCAGAGAATGGGCCCTATGGCATTTCCAGCTTTTCATCAGTTGCAGAGTGAAGGATAAATTGCCCCCACTGGAATAACTGCCACATTTTCACATAAAGCAAAAATGCATCTGGGCCAGACCATATATATCCTTGAACACACCCTTTTCATTTGACAAATAAGGCTTTTTTGGCCTTTTCCATCTCATTAGTCATGGTGTCTGAGTTGATCAAACCCCAAATGGGAACAGCAGATGGAAGAGCCACAAGGCCTCCATGGGTCAGACATTTAGCTTTGACAAGAGCCCAACAGCAAACCAAAAGCTGCTTTTTAAAAGCAGTGTACCTGGTAGCCATGTCACAAAGGTGACAAGTCCAAAACCCCATGGAGCCCTCCAGATGGAGGCTGCCTCCCTTTTGTGGAGGCACCATTAGGAAAATTCGTCAGTCACAGAGACTTGAATCTCAAAGAAGTCATTAGGATTGTGGGGCCTTACAGGTGGGGAGCATGCCACAGCTTGTTGGACAGCTTCCAGCGCAGCCTCTTGGTTTAGTTCCCACTCAAAGGATGCTCATTTGTGGGTTAGACAAAATAAGGGACCAAGTAGCCTGCACAAGTGAGGAACGTACTGCTTAAAGATTCTAATAAATTGACCTGCTTCATGGTGGCAGGGGCTGATGCAGAGCAGCTGGATTGCTGGAAGGATTGAGCATTGTGAATACAATCACACAGTCCCAAGAAACTTTACTTGGTTATTGGCCCCCTAAATTTTATACAGGTTGTGACAATACTGTAGTCAAGGCCATTGAGACCAAGGCTTTTGGATTGCCACCTAACAGGATCTTATCTATATGGTGAAAATTCTGGATGTTACAAGGTAAAGGCCCTGGTGCTCAATCCTGAGCCAGCCACTGGTGACAAATACCAGGGAAATATATCCCACTATCCCTCCTCTACATGCTGCTCTTCCCAACCAGAAGAATCTCCTTTGACACTTAGGAGGCAAAGATGTGCAAACCTGTAACCTATCAATTCACCTACACATTTGGATGTAGAAGCAATTTAAAAAGTTGTGAATTGGCACAAAGGACCCACTCACAAGGTTACATTAACCTCTCAACTGGGAGCAAAACTGTGCAATCTTTGCTCTAGAAAGGGATATTATATGCCTTATGCTGGACAGAAAACAAACTTGCCCTCTGCTGCAAAGGAAGACACAACCTCTTTCTTCCAAGGCAGTTCATTATACAAACATCTTTGATAAGATAGACCATAACAAAGGACTGTCAGTGACTCTGCCCTTAAGACTGTGAACTCTTCCCAAACCACATTCAGGTGAATCTGAATACTTCCTCCCTCAGTCATCAGGTTGGATGGTTGATTTTGGTGCCTGTATGTGGTGGAGTCATAAAACTTTGAGTCCTTCTACTCTTCAGAGTTTCCCTGCATACTCAGACAAATTTATATTTTCTTCAGTCCCCCTCAGGGACAGGAGAATCTCAGCTCAAAGCCTAATCATCTTTCTCCTTAAAGAGCTAAGGTCAGGCGAGAGGGGAGGTGATCAGAGCACCGCAGGAGAGAGCAACTCCAGGCCAGGAAGCAAGGCACAGCGGCTGCTCATGGCTCAGCCAAAGAAACCGCCAATGTGTCTGTCCACCCAGAGCCCAATAAGAGTTTGGGGCACTTCTTGACCCTTCTTTTTTGCCTGCCTGGGAGAAAGTGAGCAACTAATAAAGCACCATTCAGTTTTGGGTTTTTTTTTTTCAATGCTACTTCTTACTTCTCAAGTTCTAGACATTCATTAACAGGTAGAGCAGCAGTAGGGATCCTTACTTCTTCCAACCACTTGCCACCCACTTGGACAAGAGCATTTGCTTCTGGATCCCACCCTTATCTCTCATCTCCCACTCTTACCCACGAAGCACTCTCCTTCTCCTTCCAAGAGGTCACGCATTTGTCAGCATCCCATCCTTGTTGCCAAAAACTTTCACATGCTCTGAAGGGTCTGACATTTTATGATTTTAACAATTTAGCCTACTATAGTTTTATCAATGTTGGAAGAAGATATGAGACTCCTGGGTCAAAGATGAAGACCTTTATTACTCATGGCCAAGCAGGCAGTTGAGCTTCACGTTCACCTTGGTTCTTCATGCCCATGAAGTCCCACAAGAATGACACAGACGTGCCCAGGTGGACACTGTACACACAGTGGGTTTGTGTCACAGCTGAGCGACACAGGCCTTAGGAAACCCCAATCTATTATAAGTGGCTGCAAGCAAAACTGTGCAATCTTTGCTCCAGAAAGATATATTTATTATGTTGGGTGGAAAACAAACTTGCCTTCTGCTGCAAAGGAAAACACAAGCTCTATCTTCCAAGGCTGTTCACTATACAAACATCCTTGATAGGAAAGACCATAACAAAGGACTATCAGAGACTCTGCCCTCAGGACGTGCAGATATGAGTGACCCATGCAGAATTGTCTCCACTCACAGCTTAATTCACAGTGCTGTTTGGATGATTAAATGAGCGAAAGCGAGATAAGATCATTTATGAAACATTTAATATTAGTTATTCTTATTGATATTCTTATTATAGAGTGAGACTTATTTCTTAAAAATAGAACTGATTTAATCTAAAGATATATTAAATTATCATTCTATAGTCTTTTCAGTAAGAAATACAACTATGTGAGCACAAAATATTTTGAAAGCAAAAAAACTATGTGTGTCTAAAGAATGTGAAAATAATATTCAAATCTTGGTATGCAAAAAATTCTAAAGATGGTATAAATGAATAAAAAACACTTCCTGGAATCTTATACTAAGTGGGTTTGTGCATTTTGATATGTAGGTTTGCCATAGTAATAATACTTCTAACTGAATGCTTTAAGTTAATAAATAGATATTAATAATTAATAAATGTTTTGCTTAAGAGAGCAGATTTTTTTTTTCACTTTTTCCAGAACCTAAGTGGTGTTTTTTATGGCTTTGTATGTATTAGTCTTTCGTAGGTGTTATAAGTACTTGGTTTTTCAAAGGTTGGCAAATACTAGTCCTCTTCGCCCACCTCTAACCCAATCCCACATCTTAGTCATGGGAATTAATGTTTTTGAAAATTTGTTGGGGAAAATAGTATCTGTTTTTGTTGGAACACTCAAGTGAGCATTAATATTCTTTTCTAAAAGTTTTTATTAGGTAAAAATGTAAACACATATACAAGTAGAGAAAATAGTGTAATGAACTTGGCTTACCCATGGCCCAACTTCAATAATTATCAATTTGTGGCCCATCTTTTTTCATTTCTACTCAAGCAAACACCCCCATCCCACCCTGATTATTTTGAAGCTAATCCCAGATGGAGTATTATTTCATCTGCCTATATTTCCATAAACATCTCTAAAACTTAAGGACCAATGTTTAAATACATAGCCACAATACCTTAATCACACTTAAAACTTAATAATTTCTTAATATCATTGAATATCTAATCAAGTTCACATTTCCCTGATTGCCTTATTATTCATTTACTTTAATTTTTATTTTCATTTAGCTTCACTTAACTAATTAATTAATTAACAGATAACTTTCAATTGAGATCCAAATAAGGTCCCTCTGTAAATATATATGTCCCTTAGGCCTCTTTTTGATCCGTTTGGCCCCACTTGGAATTCTTTCTTCTATTAAAGAATCCAGATCATTTGTCCTGTGGAGTTTTTGCACATCCTGGATTTTCCTCATTTTATCCCTGTGGTGTCATTTGTCATATTCCTCGGTCCCTTGCATCTCATATATCTAAAGATTTGGGAAGATTCAAGTTCAATTTTGCTTTTTATTGGTTGGTTTGTTTTGACCAGATGACCTCAAGGTGGAATTGCGTGCTTTCGCTAAGGGTGATGTTAGTAAGCAATAAAATCGACAACTCATGATCAGTGCCAGACCCATTATTTCATAGGGCCTTTGACACGTAGATGTCCTAAATTCATTATTTCTGTAAAAAGAAACTTCCCTTCATCAACTCTTTTGTTCCCCTGTGCTACTGATGATACCGAAAAAGCAGGATAATTGCTTTCATTTTTCCTTTTATGTACTTCATAATAATGAAGTGGTTTCTTAGCATCCTCCAAAGGTGACCAGGTAGGTTTTTTTTAAGTATCATTACAAACTCACAACTTTAAGCATATTTGATTTTCATGCTAAGGCAGGTTTTGTCTTTACTGATAGTTAAATTTATTCCATCTTTGGCTGACGAGAGTTTATCCAGATTGGCTGCTAAATCTTTTGATAAAGAAGCTGCTTCTTTTCGTGTGTGACAAGATATCCATGCTCTTTTTGTATATTTCCTGTCCCAGATCTGGAGTCAGCCATTTCTCCAAGAAGTCTTCTATCTTTTTACAGGAAATAGTATTTATAGGCCCCAATCCTGACATTTTTAAGGGAGAAAACAGCACTCCAGATTGGGCAATCCAGGAGGCCAGGAGCATTCCAGATTATGTTTGATACTAGACAAAGGAAAACAAGAGGAAAAAAGATGTTGGAAGAATTTCTGCTTTTCCTCTACATACACCAGGTCATAATGTTAACTGTCTCCAAAATGCAAAAGGAAGATTTAAGCCAATTTACACCCATGGTTTCAGATAGAAGAACCTAGTAGTTCCTGCTTGCCTAAGCACACATTTTTACCCTCAGGATTTTTATTAAGTGAAAAATTCTGAGAATTGTCATTAAGTATCCCCTTTAAAACTAAATTTGTTTTAAGATGTTTAAAAAACCAGGCATGGTTTTTCATTGATGTGACTGGTTTAATAATGTTCCTCTTCATTTTGTTTGTGCAGCCTTGTTCAAACTGCTTGTGTTAGCCTGCTTCAAGCTTGGTACCGTAATTTGGTCTGTTTCTGTGGGCAGGAAACTAAGGAAAAGGCTGAGGGAGCAGAGATGTACGTTAACCTGTGTGATCCCCAGTGCAGAGGCAGCTCTGTGCCTGGTGACCTGCAATCACAGGGCCCGGGGATGGGCGGCTCCTGGCTGGGATGTGCATTTTGATGAGGCTCCTATGACAAATCTAATGGAAGGCTCTGGCTAGCTGATGCGTAGCTGGCCTCCTGCCCTCGTTTAACACACAATACATTCTTCATTCCACATACCATAGTCTATTTATGGATTCTGTTCAGGCTAACTCAGAAAATAAAATATGTTTTTGGCTTGTTTCGTAAAACTGGACACTGAGGAAAAAGAGGGAGAGAATTGTTCAAACTCTCAGCCACATTTTCACATACAGATGGTAACTATAGGAGGTGTTAGTTGCAAAAAAAAAAATGAGTTGATCAGGAAGATTTGCTTGAGTGAATTTTGATTTTGTTTCCACCTCCTCACATGGCATTGTTTATGCAAATAGACCCTCTTTTCAGAAACCGTCTGGCTTCAGAAAACCCGTCAGTAGAGCATAAAAGATAAGTTGTACAGCAGCAGTTAGCAGACCTGAACGGCTGGCTGAATGGAGCAAAGGATGCAATCTGTAGGCAGGCAGGAAAACAGAGGTGCCATTCTTCTCTGGGTACTAATGGTGTGGAGGGAAGGCCGCAGATCCTGGAGGAAGACAGAAACCTGGATAAAAGGGGCAGTCACCCTCTGCCAGCGAGAAAGAAAAACTTCAAGTAACAGTAGCCCAGGATTTCATACAGAAGTGTGCTAAAAAGATAAAAAGATTTCACCCTTTTTATCACATATTTAGTGGCTCTGATATATAAAAATATTTTTTTCTTTCTTTCCATGTTTTACTCCTTTTAGATAAAATTTAGGGAAAGGAAGTAATAATGTTATTTACTCACTTACAAAAAAATAAAATGAACTTTTGCTTCTGTTTTCCTTTTCATTTGTACCCTGATTAGCATTTCTTCTAGGAACAAATATTGATGTCAGAGGTGCAATTGTAAATCTGAGGGTTTTTTCTTGGTAGTCTGTATCTTCCTGGATAGTGCGCTAGGCACAAAAAACTGGAAATCTCCATTTTATTGCAATTTGCTTGTATTTACGTGTGTTTAGGTTGAGAATTCAGTCCATCCATCGATCTATCTATTTACCTATCCATCTATCTATCTATCTACTGTATAGACACCATTCACGTACTATTCATAGATTCTAATTTTATTTTAGAAAAAATACAAATACTACACTGAGTATAATTACTTCAAAAATCAATCAACAGGGAAAAAAGAATCATATAAATTCTGAAGTATATTTTGGCTCCCATAAATTATTTTACTTTGCTTTTCATTTTGTGAGGAACACAGATTTTTTTCCATAGAATTTCCTTGAAAAGTAAGAGGTGTAAAATCAAAGGTATTGAAGGCACTTCTTATCAATAACTTAAATAACAGCTGATTCAGTTTTTCCCTTGCATCATTTATTGTAACTTGGTTTTGAAACAGCTCAGATTTACTTTTTCCTGTATGAATGACTGGTCATTGCTAACTGAACACATCAAAAAATGTAATGATATAGATGCTATAATGTAATATAATTGTTTACAAATAAAGAAAACATTGAGACTCCAATAATGAACATATGCTTTTTCCCTCAACAGAGGATAGTGTTTACTGCATCTATTCTGTCCATGACTTTCAGAGTATTATTTGGTTTTTTAACTAGCATAGAAAACCATCCATTCTGATCAGGGAAAAAAATTAAAGAAAAATAAAACAGCGTAGGCTCATGCCACATAAGGGAAATGAATAATGTATTTTTAATTTGAATAGGTCTGCTTCTCCTGCTTTTGCTACCTTTTAAAGGGAGGAACAAGTACTAGAAGTCTTTTTTAAGGGCATTATATGATAAGGACCGGGAACTTCAAAAAGCTTTGTCTTTGTGGGGTTTGGAAATTGCTGGTCATTATGTCCACCTTCGATGCACGTCTTTTTGAACTGTACAAACCAAAAAAGCAAAGAAAGAAGAGAAAGGCATCATCTGCATTTCATGGGCCTGGCCTCCTTTCGAAAGGTTATTGCCCTATGCTCTCCTTCATCACCCACAAGAATAACAATAAACATTTTAGGGGGCAAGTTAGGGCTCTCAGCAAAGGGTTATTTTCCATCTGTCATCAGTTTGGGTTTTGCATATCAATAAAAAATTAATAAACTAATTTAAGGCATATATGACACAGTTAATGTGGAAGGCCTATTGTTCGGAGAGAAATAGTATATTCTTATCAGTGGATTTAAACAGCTATTCATCACTTCTAAAGGGCAATTATTTGGAATCCATTAAACTGGAATTCATAATACCCCTGCATACTGAATTTTAAATAGAAATCTGTATTTAGATGAAGGAATACATTAGTATAAGTCATTAGAGCACTGAAAATCCATGACTTGTTCATTTTTCACTTTTTTCCCCCAGATAATATGAAGCACCAGGGATGTTGGTCCTTTAATAAAACCAAACAAAAAGAAAACCCTGCACTCTTTTCAGTAGCATTGCTATGGATAATTATGTTTTCTTTCTTTTTTATCTTCATGTTCCAGTTTTTCTAATTGTTACTCACAAAATGATTTATCCCATGGAAAAATCCCCTGTAAAAACAGAAAATTTTCACTCAAAAATGGTGGCACTTCTCTGCAGGTGTGCTGTCCCAGGCTACCAGGGCATGCATCCACATCCTCAGAGCTGTTGCTTGAGATAGCATATCAAAGCCAAGGACAGACGTGTGTGGATAATTACACAACTTCAGATAAGGTAGAGAGAACTAAGTCTCAATGAATGATAATTTAAATTATGAAATATTTAAAAATAAATTTGGTCCCAATAATTTTAAATTATATGAAATATTGGTTATCAGACATGTTTTAATACATAGTTCAGAAACATTTATAGTTATTATGCATATGCATGCAAAAGTGCTGCTTTTATTGCTGTAAAGATAGACAAGAAGGCTTTGTTACATCTCACCAAGTCAAGCAGTACATTCTACATTATCAATTTGCTTAACATCCTTTTTCCCCACATAAACTGTGCTAGATAAATTATAATCCAATCTGTATTAGAATAAATAACAGCTCCAAATTAGTGCAGACTGATAGGAATTTTTCTCCGTATCTTATCTACCATATTCTCGTAGCTTGGACTTCTGTTAACATTTATGTGTGAGTTATTTATATTGACTTCTTCAGTAGATATATTTGGCAGAGGGAAAATTATAAACCCACAGCTATGAAAGATGAAGATAAAGAAGATCTCATGAACCTGGACTGTTCTAAACAAGCTTTTACTGAGCTTTTGTCCTCCCGCAACACACACACACACATACACACACACACACGCATTTCTCCATTACATGCAAGTCTTAATGAGACAACATAATAGAAAAGCAAATAAAATAATAGTCATACGATCCATGTGTGTTGATGTGTGCTGGCAATAAATCAGGCTTCCTAAAAACACAGCATATGGCCCTATGTCTTGCAACCTCATTTGGAGTGGTGTGAACACAGTCTGTTCCAGCATCCATACTGTTAACATTTTTCTTGACAAGAAACTAGGTTTTAAACATGCACATAAGCATGTGCATCTACTTGTATGAGTATGTACACACAAACGCACACACTGTATTCACATACCTTATATTGGACTAAATAGAATGTTAGTAAACATATAAACTTGGTAACATTGATTTATAGACAACAATTACTAAAGCTCAAAGGCCCATAAGCCATAGAGTTGTTATTTGAGTTCTTTGATAATATACAGTCATACCAAAAATGAATAGCAATGGGCCTGTGTGTGCTAAGGCAGCAGGAAATCTAGCGAAGCACTGGGCTTTATGTTTGTGGCTGCTTTGAACATTTTCTAGATGCAATTTCATGATGCTTATTTGGTTTGGGTTTTTTTCCTAATTTGAATAAATAAATTTAACCTCACTTTTTTAAATTCACAAAATAAAATTAAGCCGTTTTGCTAAGCAGCTTTTAAAGATGCATTGAACTATATTTCTTTATGTATATTATATATAAATGTATATGCCATATATTATATCATATAACTATATGTGTGTGTGTGAGTGTGTCTATGTGCATAAAGTGGTAAGTAGGTGACCATAATAGCTGCACTTATATAGGGCCTGTACTAGTTTGCTAGGGCTGCCATCACAAAATAACACAAATTGAGTACCTTCAAGAACAGAAATTTACTGTCACAGTGTTTTGGAAGCTAAAAGTCTGAGATGAGGTGTTGGCAGGGTTGGTTCCTTCTGATTCCTGTGAGGAAGCATCTGTCTCAGGCCTCTCCCCTATCTTCTGGTGATTGGCTGGCAATCCTTGACATTCCCTGGCTTGCAGGCACATCAGCCTGGTCTCTGCCTTCATGTTCACATGGCACTCTTTCTGTGTGAATGTTTGTGTGTAAATTTCCCCTTTTTATAAGCACAACAGTCATATTGGATTAGGGACCCATTCTACTCCAGTATGACCTCATCCTGACTTAACTAATTTATCTGCAATAACCCTATTTCCAAAGAAGGCCACTACTGGGGTTAGGATCTCAACACACAAATTTTGGGGAGACACAATTCAACCCTTAACAGGGCCTACAGATGCAGTTTTTGTGAACAAAATTTAATTGATGGCTTTGGGAGGGGCTGTCTTCACTAATAGTTGGCACTCTGTCACCACTGCCGCTCTCAGGAGTAGAATGAATCTGTTCAGGTAGGTTAGACTGAAGGCTACCTTTGCTCACAGCATAGGTGTGTACTTCACCTAAGCAGTAGCTTTGCTAAGTATTACTTAGAGACAAGAAACCACACAAGTCATAGTCAGCCACAGCTCAAAAATAGAATGAAACTAGGCTCAGAGATGTAAGTTCTGGCATGAGTTTTGGAGCTGGAAAGACGGAGACAGGCAGGCTAAAAAGCTACTCTGAAGCCCTGATGAAGACTTCTTGAATTCCAATAAATCAGGAGGACCCAGGCTGTCAGAGCTGTGCCTTTCTCTGGCATAATGAAAAGAAGGCTATTTGGATCTACCCAGACTATAATTTTCCCAAATGAGAACTATGTTACTATTACATAGGTAACTTGTTTTGAAAATTTATATTAATACTACTATTAGAGTTGAAACTATATCAACCAATAACATCTTGTTAAAAAATAATTGGAATAGAATGCCTACCTCTTAAAGCTAGCTCAGTTCTGTAGTGAGAGAATGGAATTTGATGAATTATCATCAATGCAGAAGTCACAAGACTATCTTGCAAGTTTAGTTTAATTTGAATCCATCCTATTTTAATAGAAATACAATGTTTTATCATCAGATTTCTAATGTTGAAAATACAGAATGCAAAAGAGAGTTGCACATGATCTTTACTTAGTAAATGTTTATGGAATGAGTTTTGAAATGTTGACCCATGTCTATTAGAAAGCAGAAAATGATGGATGGCCCTTTGGAAGATGTGCATTTGAAAAATACATAGTTATTTGATAAGAAGTAGACAGCAGTTTGCATGAAGCTGCATGAAAAAAAAAGTCAGGATAAAAATTAGACAAAAAATTTAAAACATCATTGAAGGGCCTAAAACAAAGTTAGTCTGAGAAGACCTTTTGCTCACTGATAAAGAATATCCTCTTTATCTAAAAGACAGAAAGATTGTGCCTATCTACATAACTAGTGAAATATGAAGAACAGAGAACAAGCCCTGAGTGAAGTCCAAAATGATAGGGTTTGAGGAAGCATGTTAAATATTATAAAAAATAAAATAAACACATTCAGTAAATTATCATATTACATATAGTGCTTTTTTCCTTGTGTTGGAATTTTACTCTCTGCATCTGTCAACGTTAGAGTTATTTAATTAAAATTTCATATAAATACTTTATCTTTTGATAATTCAGTTGTAACCTCAGTTCTATTTAGGAATACCTCAGCTGTTAGTGTAGGCACCTGATTTTTGTTAGATCACCAGGCACTTAAGAGAAAATCATGGGCACCATCTCAGGATAGTAGACTAACTTCTGGCTGAGTTTCATGAGGCCTCACTGTGAATAGTCACACAATTCCTCAATATCTAGGAGTAAAGTGGCTGTTGGTTAAAAATGAGTTGGTTTTATGGGTTGAACTGTGTTCCCCCAGAAGATAAGCTGAAGTCCTTACCCCAGGTACCTGTGAATGTGAGCTTACTTGGAAACAAGGTCTTTGCAGATGTGATTAAGTTAAGGTAAAGTCATTAGGGTGGGCCCTTATCCAATATGACTGATGTTCTTATAAGAGGAAAATGTGAAGACAGAGACACACAAGGAGGAGGCCTTGTGACAACAGAGGCACAGATTGGAGTGATACAGCTACAAGCCAAGGAACACCACGGACTAACTGCAACCACCAGAAGCTAGGAAGGGGCAACGAAGGACTCTACCCAGAATCTCAGAGGGATTATGGTCCTGCTAACATCCTGATTTTGGACATTTAGCCTCCAGAACTGTGAACGAATAAATTTCTGTTGTTTCAACCCACCAGTTCATGGTACTTTGTTATAGCAGCCCTAGGAAACCAATATACTGGGTCCTAATATTTAGAGATTTGCATTATTAGCCAATGCTTGTTGTTATAGAAACATACATGCCTACACAATTCAAATTGCAAACTCCTCGAAAACAAGTACGTGCTTTCTTTGTCTTTGCATCCCCCCCTTTGAAAATACATGTTTGCTCTCATACACGTATTTTAATCCTTTGTGTAAATATATCATTTCTTTAGTAGTTAAGGGTGTACCATATGTAAAGGTAGTACCTGCTTATGCATGGTAACAAGTTAATAAATAGATCAGGCTATTATAGTCCAAGATGGGAGTGTGTTTGGGAGTGACATGTGTGTTCTTTTAAGTAGTTGGACACCAAATCTGGACCTAAGTAACCTAGGCAGATAAGCCACATGTTTCCACACTCC
Organism: Daubentonia madagascariensis; assembly: GCA_023783475.1. Lineage (NCBI taxonomy): Eukaryota > Metazoa > Chordata > Mammalia > Primates > Daubentoniidae > Daubentonia > Daubentonia madagascariensis. The sequence goes on from JAKFHU010001672.1 coordinate 20,300,575, forward strand.
ATCTTCCCTTTCTGGACTCCCTTTCCAAATTATTACCATCTCTTCTTCTAAACCCAGGCATCCCCTGCACTCATGCTGCTTTTTGGATGCACAAAGCTTCCCATGGTGCCTACTGAAGCCTGACCTCATATGAAATGCCCCTTTCCACCATGCCATTAAGGGTATAAGCTTCTGAACTGAAATGCCTATTTCTTCAGTGAAATACATCTCAACAGGGTGGAAGCAATTTGATGAAATCAGTTCACTCTAAGAAACTGATAGCAAACTATTTAATTTTTCCAAGGATATTTGCATTTTGAAAGGGGAAAATTATTAACATAAATTAGTCTTTTATTAATAGAAATTTAGACAGCATGCAAAACAAAGAATTACACAGTATAGAAAAAGATTTTGAAGGAGATAGTCTTTCACATTATTCACTATACCCTACCATTAGAAAATAGCCTACCCTAACATTTTAGTCAGTGTTTCCCTATTCTGATCATGTGTGGGCACATAGAGAGAGACTGTATTGTGAAGATGCTGGACAATTTAAGATGAATATTTAGAATTATATTTAGTATGCATGGAATTTTGGGGTAAAACTATTTTTAGGGTACACATAGGTAGGCCTAGGTTTAAATATTGGATTCATCCCACAAGACAGTATTTAGCTAATCACCTAAGTTCACAGTGTCCCAACATACTCTATGTAAAAAGAAAATTAAGTGACAAAGCACACACAATAAATTGTCCGGAACTTTGCCTGACCTTCATTCATTCAAAAATATTCATTAAGTGCCTACTATGTACACATAGTACGTGGTCAATAAAAATTGGCTTTATTTCCTTTGCTTGTTGGCAAGCATACACACAAAATGTGCAACAGCAACACGTCATTGTAAAGGCTCAGAGACACGCATGATCAATTATGCCAAGCAAAACAGCATGTGTTTGCCAATTAGATTGTTGTAATATCTTCTTTGCCATACCACTTCCAGATTTGTACATAGTTTCCCTTGATTAGACTTTGTTAGGTTTTAATAATGTTTTAATATAGAAAATTTTCACTTTAAAGTTACTATGAAAGAAAAGTATTTTTTATTATTTTTACTAAGGAGATGTCTTGTAAATGTGACATAAAAACTGGAAAAATCTATATCTTAAATTTATGGAGCAATAAAATTGAAATTTTAAAACAAAGTTTGTTCTGATCAACTAACTGAGCTGTAAGAAGTTGCTTCTTTTCATTCTATATGAGGACAGCTTAGGAGCTAGAATTGTCTTACTTCCCAAATAAGATGTGAAATATAAAGATAAAGAATGTTTAAGGTCATGGTTTAGATTTACCCTCAAGCTTCTATCAATAATTAAGCTCTGAAAACCTTCTAGGCAACAATTCTTTTTGTTTTCAAAGGTTAATTGCAGGGATTTTCTATGTAGTTCTAGCCTTTGAGCAAATATTCCATTAGCAAATTAGTTAGCTAGCTCAATATATCTGATTATTTGTGTCTGTTTGCTAGCTGTAAAAAAAGAAAAATGCTTAGAAGTCCATCTAGGTACATATAAAATGTCTATACTCTAGTATTATGGTAGCTTTGAGCATAGTTTATACCATACAAAAAATGGTTACATGGTTCAACCAATGAATTCCACATCACGTCTTTATTTTTTTAGTTGACCCACTGCCTTGCCATCTTTTAATTCATGTATTAATTTAAAAATAATATAATCAGTAATACTGATCAGTCAGAATCATCTCCATGGTTTTTTCAAGACTTTTAGGTCCAGGCTAATGTTGGTCTGCTATGATGTGGGTTGACCTTAGTCAAGTCACTTCACCTGGTTAGGCCTTAGACTCCTCATCCATAAAATGAGTTAGGATGCCACATCTTTTGCTGATTTAGTTCCCACTGATTCTATTACTTGAATTTCTGTGCTGGGCAATGCTGTTGCATTCATAGGTGCCCTACAGAGGTAGGTCCTCCACCAGGGCATTCTTAGGATTTGGGCCCCTTTTCAGGTAGTAATAAAATCAGTTACAGGGAGTAGTGTGGAAACTCTCATTGGTTGTGGCAATGAGGCACAGCAGAGGGTGGACTCAAGTTTGCTCTGAAGGTTTGCCATTGGCTACCCAGCAAACTGTAGCGCATTTGGGGTTATTTATGATCTATTTATGGGTAGGACTCAAAGAGCTAGAGTAAAGAAACAGTAATTTCTCCACACAGGTCTTTTCTAGGGCCACACTGGCGTTGAACTACATATTTTAGGTTGCTAGACATTCAAGCTTGAATGACCCAATTTAATTTTAATTGTCTCTATTTGTCAAATTAGTGAAGGCAATGATTGGATTTTATTTTGCTGAACTTCATATAACTATGTCTGTTTAACTCAAACTGGTGTCTTTGTACATATGCGTGTGTGTATGAATTTATTTAGTTAACAAATTTTTGATGAGCACCTACTATGTACTAGAAACTACATTAGGTTGGTCAAGGGAGAAGGACTTATACTATTACCAAAGGAGAGGTTGGCTGTTTTTCAGAATCTGTATATCTTACACTTATAACAGAAAGAAAGGTATCATTTCTGAAAATGCAGTTTTGAGACCCCAAAATTAAACCCATAACAGTGCTGTCTCTGTGTTTTTATTTCATATTTGTATTTTTTATAATGTTTAATTTGTAATTTCCTAAGCATTAGTATCCTAGTGTTACCTATTATGGCAAGGTAATCAAATTAGCAAAGCTAACTTTGACCTTTATAGACTGAAAGGGTAGTAGTATGTATTGAAGGCTCAACCATGCTGTTATTATCTTGTCCCATTACTAATGTAAACAGAGGAAATAAAAATGGCATGAAGAGATTATACTGTACAATTTTTAAATATATGAATGCTTGTCTTCTATTTTTTAAAATCCAAAAAACTACACAGAGCACAGAGCTTCACAAGGAATGATCTGGAACAATGTTTGCCTTACCAGGTGACTATTTAATGTGTATCTTCTCTTGATTCAGTAGTTTTCTCCTACTTGGAACACACTTGTTTACTTAACTGTTAGCCACCAGTATATGCCCGTAACTACTCATCTCAGAAATAGCCTCTTCCGTGAAGTTTTCCCTGATACCCACAGGCCAGGGAGCCACCACCTGTTTCCCAGTCATTGTAAACAATTGCTATCTGCTTATTTTATTTTTTGGGCCTTAGAATAATCTCTATCTTATTGAAAATTATTTTGATACATTCAAATCTTGTGTCTAAATCTTGTGCATTATATCTTAAATATATATAATATAATGTTGTTATATTTTATGTATCACATCTGAATGATATATTTATATCCTGTGTGCCCAAATAAATCATGTATGATGTAACTGTATTGCCATGGCTTATTTTCAATAGGGATTTAATGGTCAAATTTTCTGATACCATATAAAATTAGAAATATATCCATTTTGCAAAATATATATAGATACCTAGAACAATATTTGCTGGGAGGTACCAATAGACATCTCTTGAAAAATGAGTACTAAGGGAAATTAATTTGAGGTATGCTAAGTAAAAGCAATTTATAAACATATTATAAGACTATGCACAGTTTTTTGTATGCAATATGTGTGGATATTTAAAATCATGACATAATATACAGAGGTTTCCTACCTTATTTAAAAGTAGTAGTCCATCTCCAGGTGAGTATTTTGATTGAGGGACCTAGAATTTGATAGGTACATATCAAGAAACAGAAGATATTCAGGAAATACTAAAGGGGTCAGTTTTTTATACTGCAGCTAAAGGTATTGCAAATGTACCCTGTTAATAATGTTTAAACTCTTAGGCCCAAGTAACTGCTTTCACATCGTGATGTACTCCCAGAAAACAAGTGTTAACCAAGTGTTTAGCAACCAACTTCTTTAACAATTAGTCAAAATAATTGAGGGAAGTTGTACAATTTATCAAATCTAGTACATATTGGCCTCTGAATAAATGGTAGTACAAAGAGAGACACAAATGTAACCAATGTTCTCATGTCATTGACTCCAGGGACTCTAGGGCAAAGATCATCATTAGAATATTTCTCTGGCTATAGCCCAGAGACAGCAAATGTGTTTGGAATTCTAGCCCCTCTCAAAGTATTACCCATATTCCCTCCCCACATACATATAATTTTGAGAGTCCAGAGAATTAGTCCATATGTTTTAACAAAATAGTTCTCCATACTACCTTACAGAAAAATATCATCTTCCTCCTTTCTGATTCCCTTTAAATATTTCTGCTTCTCAGAACTCTTAATGTTTTGCAGGCTCTATGAGTGCGATTTACCACAGGTTCTGAAAATGAAGAGTGTTCAGTGAGGATGCACATGGGCTCATTATTACTTAGGTTATCCCAGTTACTTGTCTGTCATTGGAAACTACTCCCATTGCAACAGAGCCCTGAGAGCTTAACCAACACCCTACGGATTACCAGGTTCCCATGTGTCCACCAAGCTCTTGGCTGCAGGAGGTGTTACCATGACATGCTTAGTGAGGATGTTCCCATGTCAAAGGCATGCTTTCATACCATTGTGCCAAAATCTCAATGGGCCAAAGTCATGCTTTGTTGTTTAGAGCCTTGATATTCTAAACTCACGTTCTCCCTTGACTATGTTAAATGAATCCTAATGCAGAAGTCCCATGTGCTTTCAGTGTCTTGTGGGGTATTTAAAGAAATCCTCCTCTTTCAGTGTTCACTTTTAGCCCCTTTGCACACTAGATCATGGGCACCAAGCTAGAGGACAAATCTGAGCGACAAATGTTATTAATGTAATTCATTCCTACTTACCTCCTCCCAAAGGATTGGAGGCATTGCCCCCACAACTAATTGTCCTGTCAGAGTCTATCTTTCCTTGATATAATTTATTTTTCAGTAGGTTCCTCAGGCTGTCACATACTGTGATTACTGTGATCATTGATAGGTACTTCACAAGTCTTTGAGACATATCTAGATAATCTATATTTTTAGATGCTTGTAGTTAGAAAGAAAAATTTACTTAAACATTCAATTGTATGTCTCCCATGACTTTTTTTTTTCCTACTTCCAATTGAGTTAAGTAGTGTGACCTATCTAAGCTAGGACTGTAGGGTTGAAAGCAGAAGATTATTGAAGACATCTTCCTTTCTTGCCATTTGTAAGTCCAAACTCTATGAAGAGATTTTACTGAATATGTAGAGGTGGGAGCGGCAGATGGCTTTGAAGGGAAAAAGGTTGGCAATACACAAAGTTTTTGCCAAGCTAAAAGAAAGGATGGTGGTTTCTTAGATCCATGAGGATTTGGGATTCAAGAACTACTTTCTCATAACACAAAGTGGTGATTGGATTCCAAGAAAATAGCTAAACTGAACTCTAGACACTGGATCTCCCAGTCATGGGAAAGCCTCCTATCCTATGTGACATGGGAGCTTGTAGATTTCAAAGGCTATAGAGGAATGGATAATGGCATTCCAGGGGTAACTAGGTTGGGCCAAGGACTGGAGGACCCAAATGTTTGTCTTCATTTACAATCTCTGAATGACTGAATGACCATGAGGGAGGAAGCCCCAACAATTACTTGAGTTGGATTTCCCACTAGTCTGGATGATGGGAGCTTGGAGTTAAATTTAATTTTTATTTTAAAAATACCCAAAGATTCTGAGGTTAAGACTTTAACCTGCAAGAACAATTTAATTAAATTCAGAATGCAACCCCAAAACATTAAGACACTTAATTAAAATCTTTGGCCTCATGACACTTACATTTAATGATTTACAGCACCTAACTTACATCGTTTAACAATGCAAGGCAGTATACATCAAATGCCAAAATAAGTACAGACTATTCTTCAAAGTAGAACATACATTTGAGCCTAAGTATGAGAGGAGCCCTCAGAGAAAATAAATGACTTCTCTTGGGCCATAAACGGTAAGTAGATACAGATAGCAGAGAAGAAAGTGGAACTTTCCAAGTAGTCAAACAGCATGAGCAAAAGTGTAGATGAAGTGAATTGTGTTTTCAGGGGGGAATGTGGAGACCAGCCTGACTAATAAATAGGAATCAGAGGATGAGTGATGCAGCAGATCCACTAAGGAAATTGTTAGGAAACAACTCTGGACCTCAGCACCTCAAGTTAACACCATACCGCCCACACGGACTTTACATCAGACACTGCTCAGTTTAGCATTTTAGTGAATTAAATGAATTAGCTAAGAATTAAAATTGCCTTCCTTTTGCTTTGTAGACAAAGATGGTAATAAGTAATAAATATCATTTACAAAGTAAATACTATGTGCTAGGCTTTGCACTAGATGGTTTACCTATATTATGTCCAATCCTTGTTATAAACAGGCATAGAAGGTATTAGTGTCTTCATTTTACACATGAAAAAATGTGGACTAAAAAAATTGAGTGACTTGTTTAAATCAAATAGACTGAAAGTACTGAAGCTATGAGCTATGAATTGTAGTCAGAACCGTCTCTGGCTAATGCCTGTACATTTTATTTTAACAATACTACATTATCTCTAGTATTAAAATATTGTCATAACATACTAACAACTCAGTAGATGGATTCTTGTGTTCTGGAAGAACATCTGACATACAATGAAAATAAATAATAGAAAGTAAATAAATAGATGGCTATTTCTTATTTTCCTTCAGCTAGAATGTAATGTTTGAGGAATTTTCAGAATAAGAGGAAATTAAGCTCTCTGTTGAATTAGAGCAATGTCCTATAATCAAGTGGAAGAGGCATGGGATTTACACCAATTAACAAAGCCAAATAAAATCAGAAGAAAGTAAAATTTTACTGTGCTCAGTCACAGATTATTTTTTATTTAATGTAGTATCATTATCAACAGGGGGAATAATCAGCTATTTCTACAATGTGGATAACAAGAAAAATAATAGAACATGAATGGAGTGGGTTGATTGATGGACCCCCAAAAGATAAGTCCACCCACAACCTATGAATGTTCCTCATTTGAACATGTGACCTCATTTGGAAAAAGAGTCTTTGCAGAGGTTATTAAGTTAAGGATACCTAAATGAGACCATCCTAGATTAGGGTAGGCCCCAAATGCAATGACAAGTGTCCTTAGAAGAGAAGAGAAGGAGAGAAGAAGAGACACAAAGGTGAAGATCCTGTGAAAGAAGCAGAGATTGGGGTTATGCTGCCACCAACTGAGGAACTCCTGGAGCCACCAGAAGCTGGAAGAGGTGAGGAACGAATCCTCCCTCGGAGCCTCCAGAAGAAACCAATCCTGCCAGCGCATCGATTTTGGATTTCTGGCCTCAAGCACTGTGAGAGAATAAATTTGTGTTGTTTAAAGCCACCCAGTTTGTAGCAATTTGTTATGGCAGCCCTAACAAATATACAAACAAATAACCCTAGGAAACAATTTACAATGGCAATATGTGGCTTAAACCACGAGTGTATCAGAGTTCAAAAAACTCTCTGTTCTAAGTGGAATGATCCTACACCAAACTGAATAGTTTTCCCATGGACAAAACAAACAAACAAATAAAACAAATTAAAAAAAAACATGGAATAGTGTCCTGTGATTAAGTCTCAGTCTGCTTCTAGAAAGTTTTTTAACTGGATTTTCTTAAAAGCAGGAGTGGACACTGTGAGGAAGTACCAGAGTTGCTGGAAGTTACTTTTTTCTGGCATTTTACTTTTTTCCATTGCATATGAAGCCTCATTTGAAGGACAAGTCCCCACATGCTTGAAAGGACAAATATGTATATTTCCTCATATACAAACTCAGAATTGAGCCTTCCATAGCTCTTCCCTTTTTCTTAACTTCAAACACAAATGCATTTATGTAAGTAAGCTGTACACTCACAATCATGTGAGATGATAGTCCAATGATTCAGTTACAAACTGAACACAAATGCCCCACAAATAAAGCATCTACTATAAATTTAATCACTGATGTGATTTATTTTGTTTTTATGAGACCAATAATTTTTTTAAATCACAGAAACACTTGATTATGTAACCACCATAAAAAAGAATTAGTGTTCTTATAAATAATAATGCCCACATTTAGAAATAGAGAATTAGCAAATTCTGGAGCTCATCCTTCAGTGCTACATTTGCAGACTATATATCACTCTTATGGACACATGCATGTTTTAATTAGCCTCGTCATTTATTGGAAGGTTTTTTCTCTCTTGATTTAAAACATGATGGCACATCTAGCAGCCTTCTCAAATCCAAACCCAAATAATACAATGTCCTATTCATAATGCAAAACAGCTCTTACCTCCTTTCATCTCTTCTTTATTTGTAGGCTATGAAGATGCTTACTTGCTCAGAGGCCATACCATCCATTACTCCTTCTGCTGTCACCCTGGTTAGAAATCATTGATTTCTAAACATGTTTTGTTTTTATGCTACTTTCAAACAATTTACCACATGCTGCCATGAATTGTAGTGATTTACTGGTGTTGTACTGCTCCTCTATTAAGGTGTAAGTTTCTTAAGCAGAGGTGGTAAGTCACTTGCCCCTGACATGTCACCTCCCATGACTGGCAGTCAATACCTGAGGTGCCATGTTGGGAAGGAACTGAAGGCCATGTTCTAGCTCAGCAGAGGACAAAAAAAATACCTTGATCAAGTAGGCATTTGCTATACAAGTGACGGGTTTTGCTTTTTCTGTCCTTCAAGGTAGGACTATATTGCGTTTATTTATTTCCAACAGTGCTTGGCATTGGGGCATGTGTTTGTTTCCTATAGGCCTCCTTAATTAGCTTCAACATAAAATTCCCAAAGTCCACCAGCACTGCACCCAAACTAGCCACATATGCCTGAGTTCTTGCTCATGGAATTCTAGGCATGTTTTTCTTCATTCTGCCTCAAACTTCCTTATTTTGGCTCTCTTTGGCTTTGCATTATGGTTCTTTTCTTGATTTATACTCCTTTCGATTAATAACTGGTTTCAGATTATTTATTATGAAAAAAAATCTGCCAAATGGATATTTCTGTATTTCCCAAACTGTGATTATACGCATAGGGGCCACCCACTCTCCCATCTGAGACCTCTGTGACCTAGGTGGCCCCTGTGTACTGTTCCACAGGCTGAGGCTGCAGGCTGTCACCTGTCACCCCTGCAGGTTCAGGCAGGGGGAGATCTTGCACGAAAGAGGCTGAGCATAAATAATGCTCAACAGATTTTTTAATCAGCTGATTTTTAAAAGTGTGTACGTATTATGGGGACCTGCAAAACATAAAAAGTCTTCTCCCTGCTTTTTGTGAAAAATGTAATACTTTATACTTTAGTTCTTATATAAAATTAATAAAAACATTGGATTATTGATCTGTCTTCACATTTTAAGTGAAATATTTGGTACTTAGATAAAAACTGAACTAACCCTGAAATCCATGGTTTTGAAAAACACTTAGGTATATGGTTTCAAGGAACAATTTGACCTTCACAAGATTAAAAGACTCTGTTTTTTTTCTGCTTTTATGTTTCATTTTGATGATAGCAATTTTTTTTTTTTTGGTAGCAGAATGTCTTTTAAATACAATCTACCAGTAAGTCAAAGAAAAAAAAGATCTTTGTATGGATTCAAGATGTTCATGATTTAAAAAAGGAGAAAATATTGTTATTTTTTGTTTCGTTTTCTTTTACCTTTCCACAGGCTTCCATAAGTGATGTTACATCTGCATGGTGTTTGCAACCACCAGGACTTCTTGATTGAAAAGAAAATAATCCATTTGTGAGCCTTAGGGTATTTTGTAGAGCACCATATGCTCTGGGATTGGGCATTAACAAGGCATGGCAGGCTGATATGTCTGTCAGTTTTCTGGAAGCTGTGATAATGAGGAGAATGGAATAAGAGTTCTCTAAACAAGTGGGATGATTATATACACACACACATATACACACATACATATATATGTTAGGAAGGCAGGGGAAAGCAGGCAGTTGATATAGTTCCAACCAGGGTCAAAATAGAAAAACCTCAGTTAAAGCAGGAAGGTTTGGGGAGATGAAATAAACTCTGGCATGAACAAACTTTAAAGTCAAAAGTACTCAACTTACTCAAATGGAGATAATGCTCCCAGTCCCATGGGATTTAGATGGACAAAAATTCTACAGTCCGGCGGAGTAGAGTTAAAGGTCAAGGAGCAGTGATCCAGAACTCATAAGAGATTAAGACATGACTTAGCCTTAGCCTAAGCCAAGAAACCCAGGCAAAGAAACATCAGGATCTGGGTTTTGTATTCTGTAAAAGAATTGTGGCACAAATAAGGGTGGGAAGGGAATGAAGTTACACTGGAAGGAAGGCTCAGCAATGCTTTATATGGCTGTTGCTCGGGGAGCAAGAACGGCAGCAGGCCAGTGGAAGAAACATCACCCATCCCTAGGGCCATCCAGGTGATACAGGAAAGTGGACCCCAAAACTGGGGTCTGGCCTGAAGGCCAAGTGGGTTCTTGGCTTCACGCAGGAAAGAATCCAAGAGCAAGCTGAAGATTAAAGCAAAAGCAAGTTTATAGAAGTAACAAAGAAAGAGAAGGAAGACTTGCTCCATAGGCAGAGCAGCAGTTACCTCTCAGAGCAACAGAGAATAGCACTTTCTGAGTTTCCAGGGTCTCATTTTATACCTTCTATTTAATTTTATGTTAAGCAGAGGGAGGATTATTCATAAGATTTCTGGGAAAGGAGTGGCAGTTCCCAGAACCAAGGATTTCTCCCCTTTTTAACCCATAGAGGGTAACTTCTGGAAGTTGCCATGGCATTTGTAAACTGTCATGGCACTAGTGGGAGTTTCTTTTAGTATGCTAATGCATTCTAACTAGCATATAATGAGCAGTGGGGGTAACCTGAGGTCTTTTTTTGTGGCCATCTTGGTTCTAGTTGGTTTTGGCCGGCTTCTCCACTGCCTCCTGTTTTATCAGAGACTTTGGTTGGGGTCTTAGGACTCTCTATCTAGCAGGGCCTGCGAGTAGGCATATCCCTCATTCTCTTACAATAATAGGGAGGGTACAGGCTTTGGAGTCACACCTAGATGTGAATTTTGACTTTGCTACTTACTAGCTGTTAAACTAGGTAAGACAATTAATTCTTCTGAATGACAGTTTCCTAAAACATAAATGGTGGCTAACACTTGGTGTTTTTATGAATGTTAGTTGACACAATGCACATAAAGTTCTTAGCAAATTTCCTGGCATATAATAAACAACCCCCCAAATGAGAATAAAACCAACAAATATCTAAATATAATTACTATTGTAGATGGGAAATCTGAGGTTCAAAAATTTTAGGTAACTTGCCTGAGCCACCCAGTAGTAAATGGTGGGCTAGAATTCACGGTCAGATTTCCTCTCACAGCCCTTTGGACTATATCACACTGAATGGAGGTATAATTCAGCTCGAATTCAGAGGCTGCAGGGAAGAATGAGTTTACCCTTGACAGTATCAGTCCCATGGCTAGTTCGTAATGATGAGGAAATCTCCATAAACCAGACCTGCTGTGGCTTTACACCAAAGGAGGTAATAAAAAACCTCAGTACTGTAACTTCCAAGTTTTACTTGATTTACATATTTGAATGACTTTAAATAATCACTGCAGCGTGTGGTGCTGCTCTTATGAAAATAATATTACATGTTTTGGACCCTATGCACAGAATAAGTGCTTTTCTCAAGTTCACACAATGAGATAAGGGTGAAAAACCTGTTTTAAGCATCTTAAAACTGATTTCACAAAAGCTAAGTCAAGACCTATCCCCAGAGTTTCTCAATATTTTGTGTATGTTTTCTTAAAAAAAGAAACCAACTTTCCTGTACGTTTGTCTCCTCACTTACTGCCACTTGCGACTTCTCTGACATAGTGTGCCAGTCACAGAAAGTAAATATGGAATATAAAGGTATACAGTGGGAGTAAGTGACAAATTTCTCAAACTCTGCCCACGACCCATTGCTGCAAGTTTCTCTGGAGGTGGTACAGAATTAGTGGTTTCCACCTAGAGCCTAATATTTGCCTATTTGTTCAGGTACAAATCACTCTAATGGCCACAAAAGGAATTTTCGGTGTAAAACTCCAGCAAGACAGCAGGTCCTGTAGCTCTTTGGAATCTTACTTTGATTTATGAAGAGAGAAAAATAAGACAATACAAAAAAATGCTATGCTAGTCAGAAACCAGTGAAGTGAGATCAAGAATAACACTTTGTTCTGATCAGTGGAAGGTCAGAACTAATCCTCTCTCTCACCCTCATTTTGAGACCATCAGAGTGCAGTTTTGCAGGGGAATGATGAATTGGGGGTTGTCTTAGCTTGCTAGGTGCTGTAGATCTCATTTATTTTATTTTACAAGTCATTTGGCACAATGGTAATAATGACAATGAAATTGGATTCCTGCTACCTAAAAAGGCCTTCTACTTTGTGCATAAATACCTTGGCCCATGCATTCAGTTGTCGGGGGAAGGCCATTATCCAGTTACCACCTCTAGTTACACTAACTTTAATTTAGTGATTTAGTGGTACAGTCAGGTCCCTTCACACAGTACTTTTTACAAGTGTGAAAACAATCTCTTCCCCCAGAATACCTTGTCTACCTACATGTAAAATAAGCTCAAATTTTTCTACTAAAGAACCATTTCTTTCTTTTAAAACTCCATGTCCTTATGTATTTTTTAAAAAGCAAATATTCTGCTGTTTGTTATAAGCCATTTACTCATTGATGGGGAACTGTATTATCTTTTCCAGGACAACTAGCAGGGGTTGTAAGTAACATGAGACAAGGTCACGTCTCTGATTATTCTCTCTTCCATACATGGTACCCAGGACACTCTTATGCACATGCACTTAATAAACTATTGTGGATAAAAATAAGTACCTGATTTCAGTGTACAATAAAAAAAAATGCCAAAATTCCACATACTATGAGATGGGAAATTTTGGCAGATGAAGGAAGAATTATGGAGAGCAGAGGGACAAACAAGGCATTGCCAAAGATTTGTGGGTAAAGAAGAAAAATATGTGGGGCCTGGATGGGGTGAGAATAAGGATTTCCAAAAGGAAAATCAGAGGCCAGAGGGATAGGAAGGAAGTATAGGAAAAGAGTCCAAGAAAAAACTCACAGTTATGCCTTAGACTGATCCCAACAGAAAAATACGTAAAATCATGCAAAATGAAGCTTTTCTTAGCAACCAACTCGAAATTGACTATTTCAAACACACACCTCTCCTCTCTAACCTGATCCCACTCTGGTAGTAGATTTCGATTATTTTCAAATGTATTCCTTTTAAGTCTCCTGATGAAGTATGCCGAGCACATATCATCCCTTTGAAGTAAATGTGCTTTCCATAGTTCATTAAATCACCACGTCTTCAGCATAATTCAACTCCATCTTCACATACACTTTACAGCTAAGCCATGCATTACTAAAAAACACCAGTCCTCTTGACTGTTGCAGAATTTGATAAAGTTATATTTTCTTAAAATAAAAGTTATTTTTATAAATGAGTTTGCTCAATTCAGATCGGGCTCTACTAAAAGCCAGCTTTGGGGGCTTCAATTTATTTAACAATGTTGTCATTTAAAGCTTGTTGAAATACAACTTTTAATCTTTACGTACAGAAGAAAAACAGGGTTTGAAACATTCCCACTTGCCACTGATGACTCTGAAGAGTTAATATACTCAAAACTGGCTATTAGTAATATTTTGGGTCAGTCAAAATGTGTTTGCCTCGAAGGGGGTTGGACCACAGTAGTTAGTAGCTGGTTAAATGGGGCTTCTCAGCTGTCTGCTCAGATAGTTCTATGCTCTATCTTCAAAAAGTGATAGTTTAGAAGCTTAGAACAGCTAATAAGCCCCAGGTGCCTTTGAAATCATGAGAAGCCACAGTGCTGAAAAGCTGAGGCTTCAAATGGCTATCATGGAAAAATACGTTTACAGGCGACAATGTATGTAGTGCCCATAAACAATATGCATTCCTACAGAATTTAGAACTTATTTTCTTTTCAGATTGAACTCATGGTTACACTTCTTACATTATTCCATATATTTCCAGGGTAGTGGCTATTGACAGATCTGTCTTACTATGTTATGTGGTTGGAATGATCTTCCTTGCCTTATTACCAACAGGCTATCTCAGAAAAAGGGGAAATTTTATTTTGAAGGCCCCATAAATTCACTCATTTCTCCATTCAGCATAAATGCACTTGAGTGTGTACCCCTGTGCCACACAGTGCTCTGGATATTGGTGGAAAAGATAGGCAAGGTCTTCGTGCCAAAGGACCTTACATGCTACTGGAGGAAGATAGATACTAAAGAACTGTACTAAAAATGAAAAATGTAATTTTAGAGAGGGATAATACTAAAGAGAAACGAGTCATAGTACCAGGATAGAGATGGGTGAAGGTGGCCAAGGAAAGCATCTTTGAAGACAAGTTACCATTTGAGTAGAGCTCTGGTGGTGGGAAGACGCCAATCCTGAGAAGATCTCAGGTGATGATGCTCCAGGTCCATGGAACAGTGAACCTAGACATGAGCTGTCATCGGCAAGGAGTGCAAAGGACCACTGTGGCCAGAGTGGGTGGAATGAGAAGGAAAATGGCAGGTGAGTTGGAGCGGAGAGGGTGGGGTGAGAGAGCAAGACAAAGTGCAGCCTTGTAGGAATTTGGATTTATTCCAACAATATGATTTGGGTTTTTCAAACACTCACTTTGACTGCTATTGGGGAGTGGTCTAATGGGGTCAAGGATGGAATCAGGGAGGCTGGTTATTTTACATCCTAAATCTTTATAGTTGTGAGTGTTGCTTCTTTAATTCTTCTTCTTTGATGCATGAATTATAGTGGCTATGAAAGTGCACAGCACCATTGCTCTGTCCTACTATATGTAAAGAAAGGAAGCCCACCCTGTAGTTCTTACTAGTTTTGTGTTCGGGTGATAGCAAGGGGTGAAGAAGAAATTCTCCCCAGGTCCATTTCATGTGAGCTTTGTGCATGATTTCCAGACAAAAATAATTGTCAGGTCCCAGAATTTTTCTTTATATCTCTAACTTTCTGAGACAGGATAATAATGTGGAAGTAACATAAGACCCACGGTCAGATTTAGAATCTGTTCTCCACTATTTATTACTTGCATGATTTTTACAACGTCAGTTAACATATCTGAACGTCATGTTTTGTCTCAGTACCAGTGCATAGGATTAAGTGAGACAATGCATGTGACAGAGCTTTATAAATTTTAAAGCACTGTGTAACTGTTGGGCATTTTGATTAATGAGTATCTAGCTTGACTTCTATATTTCATAAGATGAAGATGAAAATATAATAAGGTGCATTGTCATACAAAAAATTAAGCCTGTAGGGCTGAGCTCCCACTACTGTCCTGAAATACCTCTCAAACTCCAAAGTCAAGGCAAAAGTGGGGATTGGAAAGGGAAAATTACATTAAAATAAAAATCACATTAAAATAAAAAGTTGGAAAGGGAACTTGAAAGATCATGTCATCCAGAGGTTGGTAAGTGTTTTCTATAAAGGGCCAGAGAGTAAATATTTTAGGCTTTACTGGCCATACAGTCTCTGTTACAACTACTCAGCTATGCTGTTGTAGCACAAAAGCAGCAATAGACCATAAAAAAAAAATTAGTGTAGCTATGTTCCAAAATAACTTTATTTTTGGATACTGAAATTTGAATTTCATATAAGTTGCATGCATCAAAAAATATTATTTCCTTTTCATTGTTTTTCAACCATTTTAAAAATGTGAAAGCCACTCTTAGCTTGTGGGTCATACAAAAATAGATGGTGGGATGGATTTGGCCCAAGGGCCATAGTTTGCCGAGTCTTAATGGCATCCATTCTCCTCTCTCTTGGGTTAACTTTGAGGGACAATCTAAACCTACTAGCTGCTAATTTATCTGTTAGGAATACTTGAGAAGCTAAGATAATT
This sequence comes from Daubentonia madagascariensis, assembly GCA_023783475.1. Classification (NCBI taxonomy): domain Eukaryota; kingdom Metazoa; phylum Chordata; class Mammalia; order Primates; family Daubentoniidae; genus Daubentonia; species Daubentonia madagascariensis. The sequence goes on from JAKFHU010001672.1 coordinate 20,316,482, forward strand.
AGAACTTTGCAGTGAGAGAATATCATTCAAAAATCAAATAATAAAAAAGCCCTATTTGTACAAAGAATTTAAAAAAACCCACTTTATTTAAACAAAGAGGATGATTTATAAACACTGTGCCAAGGAAAATCAAGACATATACTGGACCTCCACTGATAAGAACGTCCAGCTAAATGAAGAAGTTTGCTAATTGACATGTGTAAGTTTATAAACGATAAACAGAGCTTCATTTGTAGAACACATAAGCTGTGTTGTTACGCACAGACAGACCAAGTTCACTGTTGCTAAGAATCCTGTCAGATTAAATCAACCTGCAAATATATAATTGTGACATCTTGTTCTCTTTGGTACAGTGTGTGCCACTGTAGTCATTATCTCAAAACTCTTTTACTCTGAGGAGCATCAGTGTTTAATTATATTCTTTTATGAGACCTCATTTGTAGACATCATCCTCTTTCAGAGCTGGCTTTGCTGAGGGAAAGTAGGTCATTATTTTCAAGACTGTCCCCAGTAGTATAGAACAGTAAGCCTCTCAACAGTATCTTTTTAAATAGAGCATCTTGGGGAACCAAAACTCCATGTTCTTGCTTTAAATTAGCTGTGAGTTAACAGATGAATTCATTTCCCAATTCTTACAGGTCCTCACTGTCCACAACAAGGCCCAGGAGAAGATTACGGGCTCATGGTCTGCTCGGTCTTGAAGGTGGGTCATATTTTTCATAACAAATGAAGGAAAACAATATTTTATGTCCATATTTCAGATAAAAAGCTAAACTTATAATTTATTTGAGAATAATTTTGAAGAATATCTGTAAGAAAAGGAACTGCAGTTAATACATGATATGAGGGTTGCTAAAGACCAAGAGTTGACAAACTATAGCCCATAGACCAAATCTGCCTCACTACTTGTTTTAGTAAATGTGGTGTTATTGGAACACAACCATATTTGTTTATTTATATATAGTCCATAGGTGTTTTCTCACTACAATGGCAGAGTTGAGCAGCTGCAACAGAGACTATGACATGTAAAGTCTAAAGCATTTACTGGTCCTTCATAGAAAAATTTTGCCCACCTCTCCTAAAGACTCAAAATTGCAAAGTTAAGAGTACAGATGCACTTGAGTTAGCATTTTTTGACAACTCTCAAGGAATTTTTCAGAATTAAATTCTATCCATCATGCCATTTTTAACTTAAAATAAGACATAGTGCCTAAAGTGCTTTTGTTCGTCTTTGTTCATCTAATTTAATAGTATCTAGCATAGAGTACTACTGTGTATTCTGGTATTTCAAACAAAACCCAAATAAAGTTCTTCCTGGGTATATGCACGTATGTGTGTGTATCAGTGTGCGTGTATGTGTGTGATTATGTGTGTTTAATAGAAACAGTATTTCTGAGTTTTCATTTTAAAAATGTGAGGTACACATTCATGCTGTCACACCTAACCTGCACAGGACTGACAGTTCATTAATAAGCATCAAACTTGGGAGGACATGATGCTTCAGCTGTAGGAAATTCCTCAGATGCTCAGTTAAGGGGGAAACAGGTGCCCTTTCTCTTATGTGCGACTTCTCCCAGAACCACTTTTGAGTAGGATCATGGTATATACTGTCCTCGTCCATATCTCCAAAAGTGGTATAAGGGCCTACTCAGGGGAGGAATGTCATGAGTGCTCATGAGCACATCTCATAGATAATTTTACAAGTTAGCCACCTGCTTTATCCTTTCTTGGAGATGGCCAACACATACTACAATATTCTTAGAGAAAAATATTAATAATAATCTGGTTCAATAAAAGGTTGGATTCAGCAAAGAAACTACTGATCTTCTTTAACTCAATTAAGATATAACTGTTTTCCTTTACTTTCTCCAAATTACTTTTACACACATACATCATTAAAAAAGTACTGCCTCTAAACTCTTTCTTCCAGTGAGCACACAATTGGAAGTGGGATTTCATTTGGCGGTTATTGAAGACCTGGTTTTAAGACTGGATGCATAGGAGATTTTTTGAGTCCCACAAATGTGGTTGTATTTCTAAAAGGAAATTTTCCTAACTAGAATCTATTCACCAATGCCAAATTAAACATTGTGGTCACATATAGCACATGGGAATAAAGGTATACATAAGTATCTTTTCTAGAAATTGTGATTTTTATCATATATCTTTTTCTTCTAAAAGTCCAAAAGTAATCCAAATGTCCATCTCCTAACCCACTGAATGCTAACCATTAATTATGATTTACTTATAAAGGTCTTCTGTTAAGTGAACAAGGGCTCAGTATGTGGAATGACAGCTTGATTTTTCTTTTATTTGACATCTGCTAAAAATGAGCTATGATATCATCAATCATATTAACTCTGTGGTATTGTGCTATTCCTTGGGTGTTCCCTGATTTCATCCGACAACTTTTTCCAGCATTCAAACCATAAACACTTCCTCTAGAGACTGTAATGAGATGTACAGTTATAAATCCAGGGGACTAGACTTGATAAAAAAATACATCCTTTTGCACTCTTTCTTTCCCCAACCTAGAAAATTAATTATTTACGTAAATTTTCAACAAAAAAAAAAAAAGAACTGAAAAATCTAAAGAAATGTAAATTTAATTACCCAGAACAATTTGAACATTATTTATTAGAAAAAAATATTAATTTTTGCAAAATAATATAAAACATATAAGAAAATAGCTATTATAAATTTGAGAAGAATGTAGTAATCTACATAGTGATAACTAAAATGATAGACATTTTATCACTTTATTTAAGAATAGTGAAGTGTTTTATTGTCAATTTCTAGTAGTAGTTTATTCATACAACAAGAAACAGTAAAAAAAAATAGTTTTGCTTAAAACAGACTTTGATAGGAAAATTCTGGCATATTTCCTCCTACCTAGACCATTTCTATTTCTCTTTTTGGATATCTGTACACAATCCAAGAGTTTGGAACCCAGCTCTCAATTAAATGTCAAAGTAAGTGTGTGTGTGTTGTATGTTTTAGGGTACTTAATGCTTATTTGTATTATAAACAACAAAATAGCATAAGGAACACTTTGTTATAGTAATTTATTTACACACTGGTTTTGAATTTTGCTAAGTGATTTTCAATTCAGTTTATATTAAATAAACTTACACTTTTTTAAAAAATTATTACTCATTGCAAGGTAAGCACTATAAGAGACTGTACCCAGCCCTTCATGGAAGAGACTAACCGGATTTTCACTACTTTATTTCCTCTTCTTCTTGGGCAAAATGCAGCCATGCTAGCAATTATGCTCAGCCATGTGAATGACTTCTGCCAGTTGAATATGTACGGGTAGAAGTGATTTGTGCCATCTCTAGGCATGGCCCATAAAAACTTCTTTCTTAAAATTCTCTGTGTTATCTTTCCTTTTCCGTGGTGACCTTGGAAGCTGTCTGTGGAGTACAGTAGAACCACAAGATGGAATTGTATCAGTCCCAGAATCACGGAGAAGAGCTGTCTACCAATTAGAAACACCTATTTTGGAAAAAGCAATAAACCACTGATGTTTGAGAATTTATTAGAGCAGTTAAGAGTTACCTTCATAAATACAAGTTTGAACTAATTTAGATGTAATTCTGAATTATTATTTTTTAAGTATGGATGCTACAAGATCTATGGAAATGTTGGAACAAAGTTATTTCTTAATAATTTCTACAAAGTAACTCAAGTCACTAAAAGGCCATTTTCCTATAACCTGCTAGCCAGCTTTGATATAGGGAATTTGAATAGTTTCAGAATAACAAAGAAATAAAACAAAGCTCTGAGACTTACTTATACCACCAGCTATATTATCTTTCCCTGATAGAAATATGTTGGGAGAAATTGCAGGTATTTAGAGTCTCTACTTACATATAAAGTCTCAGAATCTCATTTAAGCTGACCTCTTATGTGCAGACCACAAGAAGGAATGGACTTCCAAAGGAATGATTTTCAATCTTATATAACTTTTGCATTACGCTTAATTCCTACTATAATTAGCCTGCCTTATTTAATTGGGGGTAGTGACCATGGGGGAAGAAGGAAGAAAAAAATCACAAATATTCACATTGACTCAAGTTCCATGTCCCAGCCCACCATTCTCCTGCCCATGGAGGCATACACCCTCTCGGACATACCAGCATCCGTTTTCTTCTTCTTCTTCTTTGCAAGCATTCAAGATATAGTTACAGAGAGAAATGAAAGTCATAGAAAACAATCTTAGCAAATTTAGATTTGCATCGTGTAAAAGGTAACAGTGTCGTGCTACATTCCACATTCTCTTTAGGTGCATTCCAAATAGAATCAACAAGTGTCGGGGATAACTTTTGGGGGTGGTGCTTAACCCATGGCCTGCCTACTCTGAGAATGTCCTCCCCATTCCATGGAGGTTTGTTTTCAGGACTCATACCTGTACAGTGTAACTCAGTTGAGCAAGTAAGATTCTCCCTCCAGGGATTTTGGAATTTAGGTATAGCAATCCCGGTAAGTATGGACTGATACTTGACATGAAATGACAGCATGTAAACTGTAGTGTCTATGTGAAAAGGGGTGCCAGACTTCAGAGGAGAATTATTCATGTCCAGAGATTAGGTAAGTTGAGCAGTAAGAGAAAGCGAGAAAGAGAGAAAGAATATGAGAGAGAGCCTAGATTACTAGTGGCTTTCCTCTTCCTGGTTATACACCCTCCTCTGGAACATGTTTAGCTTTTGGATTGGCCTAAAATAAAAGTGCAAATGAATTGCACATCCAAAGCTCCATAGTATGGGGCCAGTTTTGGCTAATATTAAATGACTTTAATGGGCCTTCCTCTTTCAACACTTCCTCCCCAACATTTGTAATATTTTTCCTCTGCTTTACTAATTTTTCAACAGTCCTTTCCTACTTATCTGTAAAGATCTGGATCAAGTATCACCTATTCTGTGAAGTTTTATCAAATTCTGTTAGACAAAGTTAGCCATTTCTGCGCGTGTGTTTTCATAGTACTTTCCACATTCCTGAATTATGACTATTTGCTTATGTGACTTTCATCCATCAAACTGGAAGTCCTTGTGGGTAATACTGTAATAAACTGTTCTTTGACTCTCTAGCATCTAGCGGTGTCTGGCACATAGCAGGTTCTCAATAAATGTTCATTAAGTGAATGAATCAATGCAGCCAATTTGGTTGGTTTTACTTCCCCTGTGTTGTTTTAAAACACCAAGACACTCATAAAATGCTGTGGATACCCTCACCCTTTGGAAGAGAACTTTTTCCTTCTAAGCATCTGTCTGCTTCTTGCTCTGCATCCATACCCATCGTGAGGCAGGATCTTTCTAGAATGCTTATTATTCTACAACTAATATATTTTCCATAAGAAGTGACTCAATTCTACCCATACGTGGGGTTCACTAGAAAATGAGGCTTTTACACTCCAAATATCACTCGTAGAGTGAGTTTATGCTTAGAGAAAATATAGAGAAAAATTAATTTGAAGAGCTTCAAAAATTAATGTGCATTAGATTTATTCAAGGGAGGTAGCCTACTTCATTGTTCAAATTAACCAGGTATGTTATTTATACCACAAAGCATCAAACTGATTTGAAAAAAAGTATGAATTATAATATAGATTTTTTTAGAGTCCTAGATAAACCTAAAGCATATTATCAGAACAACAAGTGAAACAATTTATATATCCTAAAGTCTCAGCAATACTAGCTCTTTAACACTTTGGAATCCAGAATTCTAGTCTCACTATTTTGATTCCAGGCGTTAGATACTTACCTAAAATTCATGTGCAGCACATGTAGCTACACGGCTTCTGCTTTCTTCTTATTTCAAAGAGGCATGACCTGCTGGCTCACCAGATTTTTAAATATCTACAGGGGGAAAAAGCAAAGGAACAAAAGCAAAGGCATTTTTTTTCCTACATGTATTTGTCTGTCTGTTTCTCTTTTTTGTGTACATATATGCAAAATTATATGACATTATATACAAGTATATATACACAAGGGTCTGTAGGTATGTACGTGTGTATGTGTGTATTATATATATAAATCTGAAAGAGCTCTTCTGATTTTTTTCATCCAACCCTTCATAAGGTGAATTTTCATGAAATCACATCATGTGACTCTCCAGGAACCTCACTGAACGGGTCTGACTCATCGTCTGGGAATTTTAAATAGGCATGTACTTCCATGAGAGTTAATACTTTAAAACACACATACACACAAACTGGCAGTGAAAGACAGAGAGAAAGAAAGGGGGAAAAAAAACCACAAGTGAAACTTTTGCTTGGTACAAACACTCGGGTCAGACTCTGGCCACTCAATATTTCACAGTTAATTACCAGGTGGAGTTACCTTGGGAATGAAGGTGGTGGCTCAGTGCTCAGGAAGAAGGAGCAGTAAATCTACAGTTTATATCGTTAAGTCAGCCAGGTTGGATTAAGCAGTAAAAGGGACGGCCCCTGAAATCATTGACCCTAATTCCCCTCTGAGATATAAAGTTTTCCCTAGAACCAAGGGCTGTGTCTGCCCACTAGTGGTCAGGTGGCAGTGCTGGTACCAAGACATTCCCTAGAGGATTTTATGCCAACTTCTATCTGGATCAGTGCGGGCTTGGCAGTGGTCACCCAGTCTGATGTTTAAGGAAGCATTTTGGGATCTATCAGCTCTATCAGAGAAGTCAGTAAGAATAACACAGGCTATGTATGTCAACCTCAAGGAATAGTTTCTGTTTGCAAAAGTTACCTAAAACTCTTTTTGATGATGAGTAGGCTTTGCACTAGAAACCGAGATTTCTAATCTATTTCCAAAGGAGCAGCTGTGTCAATAACACCCAGTAAAAACTAACAACTTTCTTTTCTATCTTCTCAGACCTTCATAGAATACCACAATGATATTTTTCTACTTGAAAACTTCTGAATGTTCTTCCATTGTTAATGGAATTAATTTGAAAAAACCTTAGGTTGGCCAGGCATGATGGCTCATGCCCATAATCTTAGCACTTTGGGAGGATGAGGCAGAAGGATCACTAGAGTCCAGGAGTTCGAGACTACCTTGGCAATAGTGAGACCCTGTCTCTACAAAAAACAAAAAATAAATTAGCCAGGTGTTGTGGCATATACCTGTAGTCCCAGCTACTTGTGAGGTTGAGGCAGGAGGATCTCTTGAGCCTAGGAGTTGGAGGTTGCAGTGAGCTATAATAATGACACCACTGCACTCCAGCCCTGGCAACAGAGCGAGACCTTGTCTCGGGGGGAAAGAAAAAAAGGAAAGGAAAAACCTTAGGTTGGAAATAAGAGTCTTCCACTAATTGGTCCCAACCTATATTTTCATCATCTCCATTAAGTTCCTAAACTAAATCTATATTCTAGCTAAACTCAGACACTGTTCTCAGTAAATTCTCATAGTTTTTTCTCCACACTTTACTCACAAGTTTCCACCTGAAGTATGCACCATGTTCTAATGCATACCTATACAAATAGGTATGCATTAGAACATCCTGAAACTTGCTATAGCCTACTTTCATTGCCATATTTGCATCTCGAATAATCACTTAGATATGTGCCTTCTCTATAGGAATTACACATTTTTTAACCCTCAGAATGTCTACCAAAGTTATTTTTCTTGTAATAGGACGTCTAGCAATATTTGTTGAAAGGAAAACACAGAAATAAATCAGTAATTAAATTTCTCAGTCAAGACTCAAATCACAGTTTTATTGTGGTCCAGTGTAATAGCACCTATGACAAAACTACCCCTCCGTGGGTTTAGTTTTCCTTATAACTCCTAAGAACTTTAATATTGTATTAGGGGTATAAGGCCACTGTGTGGTGTATTGACTCCCTGGTAAAGTATAAATTTTCTTTGACCTTCACATGATATACAAATTGTTTTAATTTTAACACATTTAAAAAAAATTGATCTTATGAAATATGGTTGGAAAACTTAAACAGGTTTTAAGGGAATTCAAATCCATGAGGTCATTCTTTTCTTTCACTACTTTGTCCAGTGACATTAGAAGCAACCAGCCAACCTCATTATATTTGTTAATTTTCCAAAAATGTTCAAAAGTATCATATATAAACTTACTGAGTTCTTTGTTTCTTCTAAGTGGGTGATTAAGAATATCCAAAGCAGCTATTTTGTGTATCTCTAGTACCATTTCATGCCATGGACTATCAATGCTCTCCTTACTACTGGAAATAGAGTCATCAGCATCTTTAAGTCTAAGCCTATTGGAGAACAAATTTCAGTAACCCCAGAACCAATTCAGAAAACTCAGTCTTAAAATTCTCTTCTTCTAGAACCACATTTGTACCAAAATATCTGTATTAGTCAGGGTTCTCTAGAGAAACAGAACCAATAGGAGATTGTCTATATCTGTATCTATATCTATATATAAACATACATACGTGTATGAGGTGTGTGTGTGTATATATATGTATATATGGAGAGAGAGATTATAAAGAATTAGCTCACTTGATTATATAGGCTGAGAAGTCTCATGATCTAGCATCTTTAAGCTGGAGACCTAGGAAACCCAATGACATAGTTTTAGTACAAGTCTGAAGGCCTGAAGGCCTGAATGCCTGAGAACCTGAGAGCCAGTGGTGTAAGTCCAAGTCCAAGGGCGGGAGGAGACTGATGCTCCAGCTCAAGCTATCAGGCAGAGAGAACGAATTCTCCCTCTGCCTTCTTGTTCTATTCATGCCATCAACGGATTGGATGAGGCCCACCCACACCGGGGAGGGCAATCTGCTTTACTCACTATCAAATTGGTACTAATTGAGCAACACTTATGAGCACATAATGAAAGTAACATTCATCAGGTGTTGGGCAGGTGGGAGGGGAGAGGAGGGGTGGGTATATTCACACCTAATGAGTGTGGTGCACACTCTCTGGGGGAGGGCACACTTGTAGCTCTGACTCAGGCGGTGCAAAGGCAATATATGTAACCTAAATGTTTGTACCCCTGTAATATTTGGAAATAAAAAAAAATAAATTTAAAAAAATTACCTAGCTATATAGCTATTCCTTCCTCTTAAAATCAATTTACTCCAGGTCCAGCCATTATGAGCTGCCTAAAATTGAGGTTGCTCCAAACTATCCCACCAGATCCAAGCTATCTTGTCAGCCTCTTCATTAGGAGAATGTAAAGTCTCAAAATCCAAACTCGGAAAAAGAGGAACAAAACAATTCTCTAAGTTTAATTATATTGCCTTAAGTAAGTTCAATAGAAAATACATCAGAAGGGGAAAAGTAATTAAACAATCAAGATAGGAACTGCCAAAAATTAAGCCATTGTACTTTTTGATCTCTTTTCTCGAAAACATCATCAGAAATCATACTTCAGACATATGAGAGAAGATATTTGACCAGTGGTACTGGCTAAGAATATGTGATAATGTAATATGGAGGTGAAGATTATTTTGTCATTTAATTCTTTGAAAATTCATCATTTTGTCACTATAAAAATGTTTTTAAAATATTATAATTTCTTCCTTCATTAAAAAAATTATTAATCATCTTGTATGTTTCAGGCCATGTAGAAGGCGTTGGTAAAAATGCTGGAGTATATGTCTTCAGTTATAGCTTTGATTCTTTGCAGACTGAGGGATACTTTATGCAGATCTTTGTTATAACATCAACTAGACTGACACAAATAGCCAGCTAGTACATAGATTATTTTCCAAATCATTGCTTTTTATTTATTTACTTTCTCATTAGATCAATTATTCAAGGAAATGACTATACCAGTAGTCATTGAGAAAACCAAAAATGCTTGAATAATTGATATATAAGTTGTCATTTATTATTGGTGTGTGTGTCATCCATCACACTCCTTTAGAAAGAAGACAGTTACTTATGAGAAAACAAAAACAATGAGATAAAAAAGAGAAATTATATTTTTAAAAACCACAAAAATTTTCCATGATATCACTGTATTTAAAAATCTAATCTTTCTAGCTTATTGGTAGCTTAGGAAAGTAGCTACAATTTATAGGCTACCATCTTTCAGAAATGTTTTATGAAGTTATCTATCTTAACAGGTTAAGATCAAAAGGAATAAACTACACTGTGCAGACACATTCATTAAGGCATTTATTTCTCCAGTTCGCAAATTAAATAGCAATATGATACAGAAGAAAATAAGAAGTAACAGATTAGAGCAATTACAGATAAATATAATATCCCAGGGCAGGAGGTTAAGATAAAAATAATTTAGCCTTAATTTTACATATAGGTCAGAGAAATACAGTCTCATTATCACCCAAAATGTATACTTTCTGTCTTAAATTCTTATATAAGATTGTTCATGTGTGGACACAACTACATGCTTTGACAACTATGGAACAGAATATTAGATACTCACCTTTCAATTTTTTATAATACTTATTTTGTTTTGATCACATGGAAATAGACTTCCAGAGAAGCACTAAAGAATAGTTTTAAACATATTCTCCTATTGATTTTGTTATATAACAGTGAGAATTTCTTAACAACATGGAGAAAACCATACAATTGTAAAGCTGGAAGAGAATTTATTTATCATTTAATGGAATCCTCTATTTAACACAGGGGTGAATTCGGGTCTGGTGATTTGCCAAGGGTAATATATCTACCTATAAAAGAAATCCAGGTAGAACAGATTTCTTTTGGGTCACAATCTAATATTCTTTCTATAAAACTACTTTGCTCCCCTGGTATTTTGGTGATAATGGTGTCTGATTTAGTGTTAGGTGTGAAAGGCTTTATGTAATATTCTTTGATCATGCATTGACTGCTATACCATAAGACATATGGCTTCTAGATCAAGCCCAGTCACAAATCGTATAAAATTCTCTTCAGTGGCTAGTAGTTCCTGGAATAAAGGGAAGTTGGTGTGGATTAAAGAGATGGAGAGGGACTGCAGTGGCTGTCTTATTCCGCTTGGATAACAAACTAGTATAGGATAGGTGGCTTAGATGACAAATATTACTTAAAATTCCAGAGGCTGGGAAGTCCAAGATCAAGTTTCTGTTGAGGGCCTTCTTCCTGGTTTGTAAGCAGTTGTCTTCTCCTTGTATCCTCACATGGGGGAGAGAGAAATCTGTCTCTTCCTCTTTTCATAAGGGCATCATCATGAGGGCCCCATGCTCGTGACCTAATCGAACCCTAATTACCTCTCAAGGGTTGTACCTCCAAATGCACTGGGTATTAGGATTTCAAGGTATGAATTTTGGGAGACACAAACATTCAGATCGTAATTTTGCCCACAGAAGAAAATTTCTAGCATAGGCCATAGGCCAAGTCAGGTGCATAAGAGATACGGGAAATGCTTAATGTACAAAAGTATCACTAATGGTGACAAAGTCCATACATTCCTGGAAACATGTGCATTCTAACACTGGGCCCAGATAGCCAAGGATAATGGGTAAGGGAGACTTACATTTTCACCTGTCAAAATGTTTAAATTCAAACTTTTGTAATGTACTATTTTGTTTCTTTTCTTTTAGAAAAATAATTGCTATTTACTCTTTTTTCCCGCAGGGTATGAATGTAATATGTGTTATCTGCAAATGTGTTGAGAAACTGGAAAGAAAGAAGGAAATACAAATCACCTGTAATCTCATCACTCAAAGAATGAAAATAATTCCAGAGTTAAATATTTCCAATATTTTGGGTTATGCATAGTATACATATACATTCCTTTTTTTAGATGACAAAAGGATTCTCAGAGAGTTCAAATTAACTAAGTCCTTTATAGTAATTTCATTAACATTTCTTCATGCAAGGGCTAATGTTATAGAAGAATAAAGAAACATTCAAAATATAACACTGAGATAAAGGCAGCATGTGAACATCTCTATGTTTTTATACTGTGTTCTGGTGAGAGAAAATAAAAGCAAAACCCTTTTTGTAGCTAACTGTCTGCTTTAGAAAGGAGATGGGAAATATAAGGAATACTTTCAGCAGTATACTTAATATTGAAGTGTTGTTGATCAGTCACTCCCAGATTTAGGATTAATGGCCCCTTTTTCAATGTTTACTGTTCAATGTTTTTCAATGTTTACCAGTCAAGACATTTTCACCACACTAATTATTAATGAAGATTGCCAATAGCAAGATGCTTAGTGTATTTAGATTAGCTGCTTAGCTCTGAAAGTATTCTCAGAGATAAATGCCACCACACATCCTTCCTCAAGCAATCCAAATGACTTCCATTGGCTTAGGTACAGCTACTTTGCCTCAAATAATCTTCGCACTCCTCAGAATACCTTTATAACAGACAGACTGCAATTTGCTTCACGTACACAAATGAGACACCTTTTAGAACAGTACAATCTAATTGAAACTGTCTTGAATATCTTTATTCCAGGCAGCCTTTATTACAATATCTATTTTTACATACACTTTATTTTTTCCACTTTCAAGCTGTTAAGGTTGTAAAGCATGAAGTACATCATACCTTTTGTTTTTTAATATTCTGGACAATTCAAATGGTCAATTTATTTTTAAAAATTCATGATGAGAAGGTGAAATAAAACATTTGGGTGTACATATATAATATATTTTCTTTTTAAAACTGGTAATATAGGACAATAAAGGACTGACGAAGTTCTGAATATTAAGACATATAATTTTTTCCAGGATATAAAAAGATTCTTCTTTATTTTCTTCCCAGACATGGCTTCCTTCAGTCTTTATTTTTAAAAATATTAATTTAGGCCCTTCCTTATGTCCTTTACATACTTAAGGGAGTGTGCTAAAATCACAAACCATCAATATTTACTGGATGCACTACTATAAGGGGATAGACTTCAGAATCAGATTCCATTAGCAATTTTCAGCCTTTGCCATGTTCTTTTTTTAACACTTTCAACTTGACATCATTGATTCTCATCATTTCTCACTTTCCCTCCAGAGAGTTACTCTTTCTTCCAAGCACTTCCCCTTACAGCCCATCTCCTTAAAAAGCATAATCTATATATAGGTAATTGACCCAAAATAAGTGACCGAGGCAAAAATCTCAATCAATGGAGGTTTATTAAGCCAAAGTTGAGAACACACCCAGGAAAAACACAAACCATGGACAAAACCTGTGGCTGTTTCTCCAAAAGGGAATTTGGAAGTTTCAGTATTTGGAGACATACAGAAAGAAAAAAAAAAAGGCAGAGGGAGTAGTGAGGCAAAATGGTTACATTCTTCTGAAACCCAGGAAAATCTACATTTTACATAAGATAAGGTGAATGTTAGAGGACAAAAAGGGAGTGAAGGAAGCATCGATTATGTAGATGTCCCTGGATAGGCGGAAGAATGTCTGATCATGTCCTGGTTCTGTGCCTGTGGAGATAAACTTGTAATTCACAATTAGTGTGGAATCAGATTTTGGTTTCAGGAACTAGACATATCCTGCAGACCTAAAGGTATAATTTGCATGTCCTTGCTTATGGGCTGTCAGCAAGGAATTTCCTTAATGAATGATCTGTGGGGACAGTTTTTCACAGGTGGCTGAGGTCTTTACCTTTTCTTTTGCACAAGGAGTTGGGGGAGTGGCCCTGAGATTTTTATCTTATTTTTATATCCCCCCTGTTCTTCAAAATCTTTCGGAGAAAGCATTGTAGAAGAAATGAGTTCATGGTTGTATGTTTCATTTCATCCCACATGACTAAGAAAGCTCATTCTTAGGAGATTATGTCCTGCAGAGAGGAGAAAAAATTGAATCAAGAAGGATTAATGCCAAAATTGTAGGCAAATAATAAAACTAAAAAAAAAAATAAGCAAAGCTAGAATCTAGAAGTGTATTGTAGGGGGTTTTTTTGAAACACTTCTTTTTTTTTCTGGTTTCTCATTTCTACCAGCTGTAAATCATTGTAGGACCAATTTATTTACAACACACACTTTAGTCTTATACTTGGCTAGATATGTGAAGTGCAGTAAGAACAGCTATTGGCCATATAGGCTTCTTCTTTCTCCTTTTTTTTTAGGCATTGCTGGAAACTTTTCATAAGGAATCTCAGGTTAGACTTAAAAGCCTCTCGAGCCAAGACAAGGATTTAACTGTGCCTGTGTACACCTGTATGAATTGAGTAAATTCCTCTTTTCTCAAGGTCCCAAAGTAACTTGGGGTTCCTGGACATGTCGGAAAGTGACATTCTTTACTTACCACAGATCAGGAAATGTTGTAGTTGAGGTACTAGGCCAGTTTTTTCAGAGAGCTTTTTATTGGCCCTATAAAGTCAACCTTGATCCCTAAAAGCAGTCTGGGCATATATGAAAATATGCCTTTCCAGTCAAAGCCTTGATAAAACAACCACTGTCTCCAATTTTGTCCTGTTAGAAAAGAAAATAGATTGTTACTGAACTTATGCAAATAACTATATTGCCATAAAGTAATACTTACAAATAGTTACCAAATTCTGGATAAATCAAGCACAGAGAAAAATAAATGGTTCAAGTTACTCACAAAAATATACTTTACCAATTTTTTGTGAGCTATAAATAGCTCAAAAGAAGAAAAAAGAGTTTTCTTAACTTCTGGAAAACAAAACGCAAAAAGAATCAACAATGTTTTAAACAAAAGGTCATAAAAAACTTAGTTCCATCCCATGTAATCAATTTCTGTTCTGCTTGAGGTTGGTTTAGCAATCTTCATGAATGCATTAGTCTTTTAACTAAAGTCTTAGAAGTTTTTCTAGTCCAAATGGTATGATCTTCAAAGTCATCAGAGCACCTGTCAGAGTCCTTTCTATGAATTTTTTGAAGAAGCAAATTTTGGACTGTAGCCAGTTAAAAACCACTTTTTGAGAAGAATCAAAGTAAAATAATAATTTTCTGTGGATGACAGAATGTCTTAGAATAGCCATGGTTAATGAGACAATGGACAAAGAAATTTGGTTATTTTTGTGACATACAACAAGTTAACATAATAACCTTAATTATTACTGATAACATACACTAAGACGTATCAGAATTTTTGGAATCTCATACAATTTTGGAACACATATTAATAATGTGTTTATACAAATATAACCCAAAGAAAGTTAAACACCTTTTCACGTTTGACAATGAGTCCTGTATGATTTTACATTGTCAAATAAGCCTAATGTATCTCTCTCAGAATTTCAGTGGCTGTAATATTTTTATAAAGGTAGTTTGAGGTCAAAAAGACTGAATTTAGAATTTTGACTTTAGAAAGGTTGTCAATATCATAGGCTTAAAACATTTGTCATAAAACAGGATCACAGGTTACTATAAAATAGTAGTCATTTATTCAGCCAAAGTGATAATTCAAAGATTTTAAAAAGTGGAAACTTTACTCTTTAATAAAGAGAAGACTCAATTTCCCAATCATAAGACCTAATAAAGATAAACTGAAAGACAAACTAATAAAGAGGCAAACTGAATCTGTCTCTTCCTCTCTCTCTCCCCAGCCCCCTCTTTTTCAGTAGTTTACTCAAAAAGTGAACAAAAAGCTTTTATTATCTCTATTAATATTACATGAAAATCTTGTTCAAGATAAAAACGAAGTTTACCTTTGTATTAGTGTATTAATAATGCTAAGGCTAATTTTAATAAAGCCTTATAAACAAATCTATTTAATCTTAATCAATTTGACCGTAAAGTAAGATTTCTATAAATCCTTTATAATGTTTTACAATTTTTACCATTTCTTTCAACTTTTATATTTATTTGGTTTTATCTATTATTTATATACCTATTTAATTTAAATCATTTTAAAACCTTTTGATTAAGCATAATTATTTTTGATTAAGCAAAATCAAAATCGCATTTTTATGTCTTCTTATAACCCTTTGTTACCAAAAAAACACATCCTACTTTTCTATACATTTTGCACATAGAATTGTTTCTCTTATATCTAGTAGTTTTAATTACATATATACTTTTAATTGCATATATTAATTACAATGTTAACTCTTAGCAACTCTTGTTTTTAGTGAAAAACCCAGGAAGTAAAAGTAATTTTGAATGGTCTAATCGGTCCCCAATAGAACTAAATTTTAGCCTTTTATATTATATAAAAATAAGATGTAATAATTATTTTAGTACTTTTATTCACTTAGAAATAACTCAGACATTTTATGACTACCTATTATTTGTCAAAGATTGCTCTAAAGCCATGTGAACTTGAAAATAATTTGGGTTTATTTAATTTATGAGTATTTATTATTAGCCAATTTGGTACCATAAACATTGAAAGACATATACACACATTAATGAAAACTCCATTGTCTTGATTGTAAAAGCCTAGCATTGCGATTGGCAAAACTCACCAGTTAAAAAGACAGCTGGATTTAAACTGTGTCTCTGAAAACAGAACAAGTCAGAGTCTACTTATTTTACATATGGCTTAAACCCTCACTGAGTCTCAGAGGAAACAGGGTAGCAGTCTGTATCTCAAAGCAGAGAGAGACAGAGAGAATCTACTCTCAAGGAATTTAGGCCGTGTTGGAGGAAGACAAGTAAGTGTTGGTATTCCCAAAAGCCAGAGAGATCAGGTAGCACAATATAAACAAGAGAACAGTTTTATACCTGAGAGGGATCTGTCTATGACTCTTTAGACTCCATGAGGAAAACAGAAGACCCCAACAAATGGATGAGTGGGACCTTTTTCTGAGTTCCTTAAGGGTCTGGGTCATTAGACGTTCCCCTAGGTTTTTTCATGCGGTACCACAGAGGAAGGAGGAGAAGGGACGAGTAAAAGTAAATGGGGGCAGATTGCACCTGAGACGAAAAGCTTGTATTTTTGGCTTTTAAACTTTTTTTATCTTTAAAGATACCCTTTAAGTGAAACCAATAAGCCCTGTCCAAGGTTATAACATAACCAAGGGAGCATGCGGTGTCTCTAAAGAGATGGAAAACAGTTTTCACAAGATCCAGAACTGCCCTAAAGACAGCTCAAGAAAGGAATGTGTTGCTAGGAACAAAAGGGGTATAACTCACATTTCCATCTAGCCATATTTTCTAGGGCCTTAAATTCTCAGCAGACCATCTATACATGAAAGCCCAAAAGCCTCAAGTACTCCCTACAGATGAGAGAAGATGAGAAATCAAAAGCTGTTTAAGTAAGGGGAAAGGATCAATAATAAAGGAATACCTTAAGAAGTCAAAAGTTACATTACATATCAAACCAAGACAGACTCCCTCTGCCACTGGGAATTGAACTCAGGCTACTGGGCTGAAAGCACAGAACTTTAACCATTAGGTCACAAGGTGAATTCACCTTTACCATTGTTCTCACAGGGGCAGCATACTATAGATTTTTATGTTGTAGGTCACATTTTTGCTCTTTAATTTAGTTGAGAGAATTTTTAAGTCTAGCGACACTATTGTGTATCCCTTTTTTACTTTGATCTTTCCATAGATACAAGTAAGGCAATTGTTTGGAATAAGAGATCTTTAAAATTTAGTTTTTAAAAAAGCTTTAGGAGGATTTCTAATTTAAAGGATCCACCTTTTAGCCAATTAATTTTCAATGATGTATTTATTCCAAAATGACTTAATCCAATAGCCTCTTTAGAGAAGAAGCAATCCCAAAGATCTCATTCTCCCAGAAATAGCCTAAGACAACAACAAAGGATATGACAATAGCCCCTTATAAATGGGACTTTTTATGAGAAACACTCTCTAGAGCTTGCCATGTTTGGAACAAAAAAAATCTTGGGTTCCCAGCCATTTTTATGTTGGCCACCAAATACAACCCGACAATTGCATCCCCCGGATGGTGGGGACCAAGAGGGAGTATTCTTGCATGGTCACAAGACAAGCTCTCAAGGACATAAAACAAGATGAGAAGGAATGTTATCTGGTACCCCTCTTTATGACAAAACAACACTGAAAAACAGAACAAGGGAAAACACTTTTTGGGGGGAGGAAAGGGATCAAACAATATGAAATTATATCACAAAGTATAAAAAGTACAACAAGTCACTGTACCAAGAATAGTCACACAAATCCTTTTTCTCCCATTAATCAAAGCCTTGAGAACAGTGATCTTTACCTTCTGCTCAACTGGATTGTACAGAGAGTTAGGCCAGGAGCCTGGCAGGTAAGAAATTCTTACCCCTTTTGCTGGCTGATCAAGTTCTTAAGTTTTCTCTACTGCAGCTTTTTTTTTTTTTTATAAGAACAGAGCAACTTCTAACCAGAGGGAGCAAGGCCCTTTCCCCCATAAAGGTTTGCTGAAAAACCACTGATATAAGGCAGATTGATTAACTGGAGAAAAAGATACTTAAGTTAATTTTTAATGTGTACACTCTGGAATCTTTAGAATGAAAACTCAACACCTCAATGAGGTACAGAGGTTTTTGTTGTTGTTGTTGTTTTAAAATGGGGACTTGGATTGTAGCAAATCAGGTTTTGGGAGGGAGAAAACTAGAATCTAGCAAAAGTGTTCTTGTTATGCAGATAAAGCCTCATAGGTAGCAGCCCTCAGGGAGAATAGGTGGTGAATGTTTCTTTTCCCAGCCTTTAAAGGTGTCTGACTCTCAGTTAATCTTTCCTAGATTGGATAAAGAAAGATCTAGCTGCATTAATGAAGATTCTCTAGAGATGCAAATTTTTCCCCACAAAAGACAGCTTTGTAGCATTATTTCTGTGGCAGCCACCTCAAAATATGTTAAAGAAATATATTTTGGGGTAAAATATTTTGATTTTTATAACTGGCCAGGGTACTGCTGCTGTGGGTGTTTTAGTCAATTTTAGAGGCCTTATTTCCCATAATTTAGAGCTTTTGTTAGTTTTGACCAAGATTTTGACATTAGTCAAATCTAATGTAAGACAGACAAAAACAAAAAAACAGAAGAAGTGATCACATGATTAATAAATTTTGAGATCTCTAAGCATAAGGAGAGGTTACAGCCAGTGACAATAAATCTTAACCTTCACTATCAAATTCTAAAATGAACTCCCAGACCAGCTCTTTACCTGGAGATGGGACCTAAGCTGAGCCTGCTCTCATTGTCATGGAAGGAGGGAAATTAGCCTTCCTTATTGGAAGTGAGCAAAACTCCTTACAGGAGTTTCCTTGCAAAATATACCATGGATCTCAAACCCAAAATGTGGGTGAGTTTAAGGAACATCAGGAGAGTGCTGCTTTTTGGCCATGGCAAAACTTGCAACTGATTAGAGTAAATTTTTAGCTGGTATCTTAGCCTGATGGGAGAAATTGCTACAAGTCAAAAGGTGCTCTACTTTGAGGTGTCCCTTCATGTGGTCACCATTTGTGAACCCAAATTAAGTGACTAAGGCAAAAATGTCAATCAATGGAGGTTTATTAAACCAAAATTGAAAATGCACCTGTGAAAAACATAAACCACAGACAAAACCTGTAGCTGTTTTTTCAAAGGGGAATTTGGAAGTTTTAGCACTTGAAGAAAAAAAAGGGCAGAGGGAGTAGTGAGACAAAATGGTTACATTCTTGTGAGACCCAGGAAAATCTACATTTTACCTAAGATAAGGTGAATTTTAGAGAAGAAAAAGGGAGTGAAGGAAGCATCAATCATGTAGATGTCCCTGGATAGGTGGAAGAATGTCTGATCCTATCTTGTCTCTGTTCTGTGCCTGTGGAGATAAACTGCCATTATTAGTATGGCAGTATTAGTTTTAGGAGCTTGACATGGCCTGCAGACCTAAAGTTACAACTTACATTTCTTTGCTTGTGGGAGGTCAGCTAGAATTTCCTTAATAAATGATCTGTGGGGTCAGTGCTTCACAGGTGCCTGAGGCTTTGACCTTCTCTTTGGCATAAGGAGTTGGGGGGGGGTGAACCTGAGATTTTTATTTTCTTTTTACTATATTTATATATATGTGTGTGTGTATATATATAAACACACATACACACACACATTTCTTGCACAAGCAACACATAAATAATCACTGTGAAAGACTCAAACCACACAAAGCCATGTAGAATGAATTATATAAGTCACTTCTCATTAACCACTCTCAATTTTCTCAGCAGAGATGTCTCCTGTTAATAACCTAGGATGAGGTTTTTTTTTTTTTATCCATTTCTATGTACATGTGTCACTTTAAATTCAGATGAAACCACAGCACATTCATTGTTCTGTGACATATTTTTTTCATTTAACAATAAGCTTTGGAGCCTGTTTGAGAATATTACATGGTTCTGTCTCTTTCTTTTTAATTGACGCATACTATTTCATGATATTTGATAGTTGATATATTATTTAAAACTCTCCTCTTGATGTATACTTAATTCTTTTCTAATTTTTATTAGTTTAAATAACATACAAAAAACACTTATATACATATATCATTATGCACACATATTTCCTTGGGATAGAATCCTTGGAGTCAAATTTTGAATCAAAATGTACATATTTAAATTTTGATGACAGCTGAAAAATTGCTCTCAAATTATTTTGTATATCCATCACCATTATATGACCGAGCCCATTTTATAAAATCTTCACCAACACTGAAGATTAACGTTACTATTAGTCTTGATTCATTCGGGATAATAGAAACCATGCCAATTATTTAAAAAGAGAGAATACAATATAAAGAATTGGTTAAACAGGTACTGGAGGAGATGGCAGAAAAGGCAAAATAACCAATAGAGAGTGTTAGTCACTGAGGGAAGAATCTATCACCCTTTTTTAATTGTGAGGAAATGAAAGAAAGAAGTTGAGATTGTTGTCACCTAACAGCTTGAAGTACAGACCCTGCAGAGCTGGGACCCAGACCACTATGGAGCAGGTGCCTGCCTAGTTGGTGTAGAAACATAAAAAACCCCAATGATGACACCACAAAAGATGGAAACGTCTGGTAACTGGAACTGACTACTGTTTCCAGTGTGGAGAATTATGGTTGGAGCAGTGTTGAAAAGTGCAACATGAAGAAGCAAATTAATATGAGAATAGCAGCTAAGACTGAAGGGAGTTCAACAGACTGTAGTTCATGGATAATTCAAATGAGCTGCATGACAGAGGAAGGTGCTAGAGCAGTCTGAGGCCTAAAAAGGTTCAAAACTAATAAACTAAAGCCTTCTTCTTGTGCAAAGACCAGCATGGAGAAATTTGTAGGAATTTAATCAAATTTGAGGACAGGAACAATAGGGGACAAAGATGTGATTGAGGTCAGGGTTCTGCTAATTTTTATTGTACAGAGCCAGAGAGAAGATATTTCAGGCTTTGCTAGCTGAGGGTTCTGTCAAGAGTAGTCACATCTGCAATCACAGCATAACAGCAGCCAAAGGCTATAGGTAAACCACCTGGCTAGGGGCTGCATTTCAATAAAATATTATTTACAAAAACAACAGGTAAGCCAGATTATTCCACAGGTTAATGGGTTAGAATGAAATAGGCAAGACAGCCCTCAGGAAGTATAAAGATATATTTTTTTTTTTATCAATTTTTAAAGCAACAAAAGAGGGAACTCTAAAGTAGTGAACCTAAAATTTCGCTTGACTTACTACTACCTCCTAAAAGTTAAAGAAAACCCATCTCACTTAAAAAAAGAAAAAAACAAGAAAAAAAAGAAAAAAGGAAAAAAGATGGTGATCAGATTCTATAAAAAGTTATTATAAAGTAATAAGAATAAATTACAGAATAATATGCCTCTGGACAAAGGAATCCCAGAGAATGATACGCCTAGAAAACTAAAACCTAATACTTTGAAATGAGATAAAAGAAGTTAAGAATAAAAATTTTTAAAAGTTAAAAAGCTAGAAACACAAACATATATTAGAAAAACTCAGAAGTGAGGTATTTGAAAAAGGGAAGATTTGAAGAGATGTGATCAAATTTAAAAAAAAGAATCAAAAATTGAAGAAGAAATTTGTGAAATAAGTGCTACATTAAAAGGTATATAAGAGAGAATAAACACAGTGATTTATGCTTTAAGGAAAGCAGAAAATGAAAAGAATGACATTTTCAAAAGTCAAAAAGGATTTTTACAGAATATGATAGAGATAGAATATAGACCAAAAAAAAAAAAAGACCAATATATGTATAAGTGTTCCTGAAAAAGAGAAACAAAGAATAGCATCAAACAAAAACCAAAAAGCATGATTCATAAAAATGTTCCTGCATTGAAAGCAATCCAAAAATAGATATTGAAATATACATTCTGTACCTTGGAAAACTGACCAAAAATAGTCCATACCAACATAAAGTTCAGAAAATTCTTAAAGAAGAAAAAAACAAAAAAATTTGAGCCCTTAGCCAAAATGAATACTAAGTCACTTATAAAAACAAACAATCAAACAAAATTATATTGTCATCATGCTTCATGCCAGATGTCAAAGAAGTAACAAATTTAAGATACTCAAAAAAAAATATGAGCTAGGATTTTATATCCAGCCAAAATGACCTTCAATTCTCAAGGCCATAGACAAACCATTATGAATGTTTAAGAACTCAGGGAATATTTTTCCTTGTGCCCTTCTGTATTAGTCAGGGTTCTCCAGAGAAACAGGACCTATAGGATGGAGATACATACACACAACACACACACACAAATATCTTCATCTTCATTATGAGGGATTGGTTCATGTGATTATGGAGGCTGAAAAGTCCACAATCTGCCTCTGCCATCTGCAAAGTGGAGAACAAGGAAAGCTGGTGGTACTATTCTATCCAAGTCCAAAGCTCTGAGAACTGGAAGGGGTGGGGTGGGAGGTGCAGGGAAATGACATTGGTCTAAGTCCTGGAGTCTGAAGGCCTGAGAACCAGGAGCTCTGATGTCCTAGGGAGAAGAAGATCCATATCCCATGTCAAGAGAAGAAACAGAGAATTCTCCATTCCTCAGCCTTTTTGTTATATTTGGGCCCTCAAAAGATTGGATGATGACTGTTTACATTGGTGAGTGTGGATCGTCTTTACTCTGTCTACCAATTCAAATGCTAATCTCTTCTCATGGACATCCCCAGGAATAATGTTTTACCAGCTATCTGGGCGTCCCTTAGCCCACTCGAGTTGACACATGAAAATTAATCATCACACCTTCTTAAGGAATCTCCTAGAGAACAAACTTCAGGAACTGAAATGACTGGAGAGGCATCAACCAAAGGACTGGTGGGTCTTCAAATGTCACATAATTTTAGAAGACTAAGGAAAAAGAGAAGTTCTTAAAAACAAACATCAAAAAGGCAGATTATTTTCAAATAAGTAATAATAAGACTAACAGCTGAATTTTCATCAGCACCAGTGGATGCCAAAGATGATGGAAAAATATATCTAATGGGTTAAAAAGAAGTAATTGTCAACCATGAATTTCATCCCCAGGGATAATAACTTTAAACAATAATACCATAATAAAAATAAAGACATTTTTAGGCAAACAAAACCCAAGAGAGTTTGCCACCAAAAGATCCTAACTAAAGAAATTTCTAAAGGCAGAAGAAAATGAATCCAGATGGGTGTTCTGAGATACAAGAAGAAATGAAGACCAAAAAAAGTGGTAAATGTGTGGGTAAATCTAAACAAATACAATCAACCCCTGAACAACATGGGTTTGAACTGCATGAGTCCACTTATATGTAGATTTTCTTCCTCCTCTCCCACCCCTGAGATACACAGACCAACCCCTCCTCCTCAGCCTACTCAATGTGAAGACGATGAGGATGAAGACCTTTATGATGATTCACTTCCACTTAGTGATTAGTAAATATATTTTATTTTCCCCTATCATTTTCTTCATAATGTTTTCTTTTCTCTAGCTTACTTCATTGTAAGAATACAGTATATAATGCATAAAGTGTACAAATTATGTGTTATGTTATTGGCAAGGCTTCTGGCCGACAGTAATTAAGTTTGGGGGCAGTTAAAAGTTATATGTAGATTTGTGACTGTATGGGAAGGTTGGTATCCCTAACACCCATCTTGTTCAAAGGTCAACCATATAATCAAACATTAATTGTATAATGCGACAATAATACTATCTTGGGTAAAAGAAAAAAATTAAACCTCCACATAATACTAAAACACTGGATGAAAATAGCAAGTAAATCAGGAGAGTTTGAGAGTGTGAAGACATGAACCATGCCCTGGGGGGATGGAGTGGAAGACTTCAGTTTTTGGTTCAGATCAGTAACGGTATTCTTTAGAAATGTAACTGAAAGAAATATAACTTTCTCAACTTATTGTCAAATTTTTTAGCTGTGATATACTAATAATCACAGTATGATTTTTTGACAAAAAATCACAGTGTGATTTTTTGTCAAAGATCCTCATGTGTTTCATGCTGTTCAAGACACATAGAAGAAAGAAGAAAATCAATTTTATCTTCTTTTCCTCTGAAAGTTATAGTTGGAATAAATCTAAAGTCAAAATGATATAGAATACAGTATTAACTATTTTATTTGCTATGTCATTTCCCCAGCTATTGTCTAGCCTTTCTTTTCTATATATTAAGATAATTATAGTCATTAGTACTAAATTGTGGTAGAGATACTATCACTACCATTGTTTTACATGAGCATTTTCATGGTACCTACAATGAGAAAATGCAAAAGTTTGTCCTCAGAGAGCTTTAATGAAATGATACGTTAAGTCAGTACATGGCACGAGAAGGGAGGAGCAGAGACAATCGAAAAAAGAGTTTGGAAGCTTTAAATGTGAATGAACGTTGATCATGAAAAACACTGATTAAAGTGTAATGATGTAAAAGTTAATCTAGCTACTATGCAATTAACTCAAAATTACAACCATATATTGTATGTGTAATCACATCCTAAGAAACATATTACATTTTAAAAAACTGAAACTGCTTTAACAGGATACTTACGGGAGTCTGCTGACAGATAGCTATATCAATTTGATAATTAACTTCTTAAGGCTAGTTTACATTTTGTGTTTCTAATTAATGCCTAGTTAATTTTTGATACATTCTATATTAGGTTAAGTGCCAATTAAATGCTGTGCAAGCTCTAGGAGTGTAAAAAATCTCTAAATTTCAAAAACCATGTGATTTTATTATTAGATCACTCAATAGAAATCTACTAAGAATACCAGTTTCTCACTAACAATCTAATAAATTTATCCTTGAAGAAAATTATTAAACCATAAAATGTGATTGGCTATGAGGACCTCATGAATTCAAGAGATCATGATGATCATTGTGATGACAGTTGATGATTATATAGTCACTTGTAAAAGTTTCTTTTGGCAACTTGCCCAAAATCCCCTAATAATCTCTGTAAGGTTCCAATAGATGTACTTAATTATGTCTTCAGTTGCAAAGGGAAGTTGTAGAGCCCAGGACTGAAATCTTATCCAAGAACACCATGGAAGACAGGATGTCAGAATGCACACCAGACCAGAAATCAGAAGATGTTGAACGAGCAAAACACTGAACAGGTTTCTGTTTTATCCTAAGTCTCAGTTAATATACTGTGGCTGGCAATATCTATCCCCAAGAGTGGTTTGTAGGATCAAATAAACATGCCAGACACATAGCAGACAACAATTACAATAAATAATACTAATAGCTAAACTTTGCCCCAAAGTAGCCCAAGTTCTTTGAATGTACAAACTCACATAACTCTCACAACATTGCTGTGATTGACATTTTTCTTCCCATTTTACAGATGAAGAACCTGAGGCACAGAAAGCTTAAGTGACTTACCAAATGTTACACGGCTAGTAACTGGTAGAGTTGAGTAAAGACGCCAGGTACTGTCTGACTCCAGAACCTGTGCTCCTAACCACTATGCCATACAGTTCAGTAAAAGTTAACTGGATTTGCAAGTAATTCCCCATGCTGTCCTCTGCAGTGTGCTTTTGCTTCTTAAAATGGTGTACTCTTAAGCCTGCATGATATTGAATGTTGTGTGCCCTCTGCTATTACCAAACTTCTGGGTAATATGGCAAATTTTCCTGAATATACAGTTAGAAGTACTTTAAAAATAACTTTTGAGAATTAACACATTGTAAGAAAATGTAATATTTTTAAGTAAACTTTTTATTGAAGTATCAATATATATAGTAAAATGCACAAGTTATTAGTGTAAAGCTAGGTGAATTTTAAAGTAAACACATTCATAATCTAACACCCACATCAAAAAATAGATCAGGGGCCAGCCACAGTGGCTCTCACCTATAATCCCAGTGCTTTGGGAGGCCAAGGTGGAAGGATCCCTTGAGGCCAGGATTTTGAGACCAGCCTGGGCAACTTAGAGAAACCCCATCTCTTAAAAAAGAAAAAAAAAAAAAAAAAACAAATAAAATAATTAGCTGGATGTGAGGGTGTGCACCTGTAATCCCAGTTTGGGAGGCTGAGGCAGGAGGATAGCTTGAGCCCACAAGTTCCAGTCTGCAGTGAGCTATGATTGCACCATTACATTCCAGCCTAGGTGACAGAGCAAGACCCTTTTTTAAAAAATATATATATTCTCACCCCAGAAGCCTCCCACCTGTTCCCACCCACTACCTTCTCTCTAATTTAAATACTATTCTGATTTCTAACACTATATATTATTTTTTGCCTGTTTTTGAAATGTATAAATGGAAACATACCCTATGAGCTAGTTTGTCATTTTTTTCTGATTTCATTCACTTAATATTAAATTTGTGATATTTTCTCATTGTGCCTACTTGCACCTCATTTTTTTCCTCATTACTCTATAGCATCCCATTCTATGAAGATACCACAATGTATTAATCCATTCTATTGTTGATGACATTTAGATTGTTTTTGGTTTGAGGCTATTATGAATAGTGATGATATGAACATTCTTGTACATGTTTGGTGAATATGTACCCATTTCTACTGGATGTATCCTAAAAGTGGAATTGCTAGGTCACAGAATATGTGTAGGGAGACTGACTGTCCCAGTTTGCCCAGAGTATGTGTTGAATGACTAATTGCCCCACCCTTAGTATTCTTAGTCCTGCATCCTGGGAAACCCTTAAGTCCTGATAAAGCAGAACAACTGGTCATCTTAGGTACGTGTATGTTCATCTTTAGTAGATACTACCAAAGAGTTTTTCAAAATAATTGTACCAGTTTATATCACCGCAGTTGTTGCTCCACATCCTCACCAACACTTACAATTATCTTTCTTCACTTTAGCCATTCTGCTTGAATTTATTGTGGCATCTCACTGTGGTTTTAATGAATAATGGGTTTGATCATCTTTCACATTTTTATAGGCAATTTGGCTCTCTTTTTGTGAAGTTTCTGTTCAAAACTTCCCAGTTTTTATTTGATTGTCTGCCTTCTTATTAATGAGTTGTATGTGTTGCAAATAATATCCCCACTCTGTCTTTTCCTTTCTTATTGGTTTAGTGATGTGGTTTAGAATAGCAATTACTACGTTTAATGTAATCTATCATCTTTTCCTTCATGGGTAGTGCTTTTGTCACCTGTTTTAGAAGTTGTTTCCTATCCAAAGGCATAAACTTATTGTCCGTTGCTATTTTCTGTAAGTTTTATTTTACCTTTCACATTTAGACCTTTAATCCACTTGGAACTGATTTTTATGTGAGGTACAGATCAAGGTTTGTCTTTTAAAATATAAATATTCAATCTTCCTCTCAGAACCCTAAAATATCAAATGCTCTGCAATGCTAATATTATAATAAATTAAGAGTTGATTTATAGCTTTGATTTTTTTCTGTGCTAATTATTATTCTACTTTCCTATTTGTTTATCCTGCACCAATAGCCACACTATTTTTCTTAGTATAACATTATACTAAATCTTGACGTCTTGTGGAAAAGGTTTTTACACATGGTTCTTCCTCAAAAATGTCTCATTCTAAGCACTTTGAATTTTGATACACATTTTAGAATTATTTGCTAATTTTCACACACACATACATAAAACTGTGGGACTTTATTAGGGTCATATTAAATCTTTAAATCAATTTGGGAATAAGTGACATTGTTACAAAACTGAGGTAATTCATGACAAGAGCATTATTTCCATTTATTTATATGTTATTTATTTAATAATTCATTTCAATAAAGTCTTACTTTTGTTTACAGAAGTCTTTTTTACAATCTTTCCTTAGATTCGTTCCTATGTACTTAATAGTTTTGGTGCTTTTGTAAATGGTAACATTTTTTAAATTAAATTTTTTTGTCCACTTGTTGCCAGTATATAAACAATTGAGTTTTGTGTAATGAACTTGTATCCAGCAACCAAAGCTCTAATTAACTATTATTATTTATCTGCAGATTATTTATAGTTTTCTATTAACACTATCATGTATCTACAAATAAGTATACTTTTATTGCTTCTTTTGTCTTTATAAAAGTGAATAGATAAAGTTGAATAAACTGGATGATACTGGGCATTCTTGTTTCATTTCTAATCTCAGATGTAAAAATTTAAATATTTTACTGTTGATATGAAATTTTTCATAGGGTCTTTGTGGTTAGATTTCATCAAATAGGGTATGCTTCTGTTCAAATTTAGTAAAAATATCAAGACGTTTTTCCAAAGTGGTTATGCTAATTCATATTCATTCAATATATGAGAGTTGCCATTCTACCATATCTTTGACAATGTTTGGCATTGATAATTTTTTTCTAGTCTTTTTCTAATGACTATAACTGAATACCTGAGACTGGGGTAATTTTTTAACAAGAAATTTATTTCTTATAGTTCTAGAGGCAGGGTAGTTTAAGGTCAAGGGGCCACATCTGGTAAGGGCCTTCTTGCTGATGGGAGCTCTCTGAACAGTCCTGAGGGGGCACAAAGCATCACATGGGAAGAGGGCAAGAACATGCCAAACTGGCTTTTATAACAGATCCACTGTCATGACAACTAACCCACTCCCCACATAACCCATTAATTCATTAACCCATTAATCCATTAATCTATGAATGGACTAATCCATTCTCTTAAAGGCCTCAACACTTAATACTGTTAATACATTGGGGATTAAGTTTCAACAAGAGTTTCTAAGGGGACAAACATTTAAGCCATAGCACATGGGTATTTGTTCTTAATAAATCATTTTTTTCTGTATTTATTGTGATGATAATATGACTTTTCTCCTTTATATCATGAATGTGATTAATTCCATTGACTTTCAAATGTTAAATCATCTTTGCATTTCTGAAATGAAGCCAAATTTGTCATGATGTATGATTTTTTTTAATATATTGCTTTTTTTAAGTTAATATTCTGTTTATGATTATTTCACCTATGTTACTCACTCAGTAAGATTTCCTTGTAATTTTTCCTTCACATAGTATCATTGTCAGGTTTTGATTTTAAAGTTAAATCTTAAAACAAATAGGAAAATATTCTTTCTTTCTCTATTTTTTGTAAGAGTTTTATAGATTTGGTGTCAATTTTCTATAAATATTTGTTACAATTAACTGGAAAATTTTTCTGAGCTCAGGGTTTTATTTTGGAAAAAGTTTGTACTTACAAATAAAAATTTTGAAATAGTTATTCATAATTCCTATTTCTTTTTGCGTCAATTTGAAAAGTCTTTTCAAGGACTTTTCTGCTTCATCTAAATTTTCAAATTTATTAACATAAAAGTTTCTGTTATATCTTATTATGATATTTTAAAAAGATATAGGCTCTCTAGTGATGTTACTCTATTTTGAGATTGATCATTTGTACATTCTTTCTCACATATGTGTATCTGCACACAAACACAAGCCCACACACACACGTGTAGACACACTCCACATCCTGTCACACCAGGGTTTTAGCACTTTTAATTGTTTTGAAGGGACAACTTTTTTCCTGGTTGCTTCTCTCCATTCTATTTTTTAAAAGTTTATTTCATTAATCTCTGCCCTTTTCTTTTATATCTTCCCTTCTATATTTTTGGGTTCAATTTGCCCTTTTTTTCTAATTTCTGTGATGGATGTTTATTGAATTTGTTTTTCTGTCTCTCTTCATTTTCAATTACATGAACTTAAGGCTATGTATTTTCCTATAAGTACTACTTTAGCCACATCCCATTTTGAATTATTATAGGTCAAAATAACTTCTAATTTGCATTATTATTTCTTCTGTGACATACAGTTTATTTAAAGGTATATTATTGAATTTTTAGACATTTGAGATTTTAAAAAAATTATCTTTGTGCTATTGATTTGTAGTTAAATTCTACTGTTATTAGAGAGCATAACCATTTTATTTCAGTCCTTTGATATTTGTTAACCTGATTAATGTCCCACTATTTAAATGAATTTTTGTAAATTCTGTACAGGTCAGTTTTTGCTTTATACATTTTTAAGCTATGTTATATAGTACATAAAATTAAAAATTATTATATTTATTTTTAATTTAAACCTTTTATTTTTTTGTCTGAAATAATGTTATTTGCTTTAAAGCCCATTTTGTTAGACATTAATATGTCCACACTGGCTTTTTGAAAGCTAGCTTTAAATCAATTTCCTTAAAGTTGCTTTTCCTATCATTTTAGTTTCTGCATTTCTTATATTTTAGATGTACCTCTAGTAAGGAACATAGAGTTAGGTTGTGTTTGTTTTTATCATGTTTGATTCTCATTTAGTTTTTTAGCACACCACCATTCAAACTTCTACATCACAGCATTAAATGGTCTTGGCCAGTGACTTCCAAATCTAACACAGACTTTCCAGTTCATACATTCCTTGTCTCTCTATTTTATCCAATATTGTTGACCATTGTTATATCTTGAAGCTCCTTCCTTTTCTCCACTTCAAATGCACCACATTTCTCTCATGCTTTTCTATACCTTCAACAGTTCTATTTCCAGATATTCCTTGGCTCTGCTTCTTGTGCCTATGCTTTAAACACTAGGGTTTTCTAAGTGTTACATCTTTAGCCCATTGCTTTCTCATTCAATTCTCTCTGCTGTGGGTTTTTCATTTGTGTTTATTGATTTATATTTTCCTGATACTGGTAACTTCTAAACATATGTCTATATTTCTGATCTGTCCCCTGAGTTTTAGACTTACAAATCTTACAAAAGATTTGTTTGCTATAAAATCCTCTTGGACATTCCATAGGCATTTTATACTTAAAATGTCCACAATTATAATTATCATCTTCTCAGATCTAATCCTTCATCTGGATTTCTGATTTGACTTAATACAACCATAAATCTATTAATAAGTAAAATAATAAACACTAACTTTAGGTTCTTTTATCATATCTTTGGTCATGGAACTATGGAGCCCTTTGTATGAGTAAATTCTTGCATGGAAACCCAATGTGTGAATCAGGGGAAAGCAGAATTGCTCTTTTTCAATGCATTGAAGTATGTGGTTTGCAGGGTAAGGGCTGCAGATGTGGAGCAAGGACTCCTATTTCTTTTGGCTTCCTTTTTGTAATTGTTTGTGGTGACAACTGTAAAAGTGTAGTCATAAAACCATTGGCCTAAAAATCATTTATTCTAAAACCATCCTTCCTAATTGGGACTACCACCCAACATTTTAAGGTCCAATTATGGCAACTGCTCCTATTTCACCTCTCACATACACACTAAACTCTTTCTCATTTAAATGTTTCTACTCTTTTTCTGTTTCCTTGAAATGTTTTTATCTCTTGATGGAAATTGCATTGAATCTGTAAATCACTTTGGGCAGCATGAAACTGGATCCTTCTCTCTCATCATATATAAAGATGAACTCAAATGGATTAAAGACGTAAAAATAAAACTAGAAACCATAAAAATTCTAGAAGAAAACCTGGGAAAAATTCTTCTAGACATTGGCCTAGGCAAAGAATTTATGACTAAGACCTCAAAAGTAAATGCAACAAAAACAAAAATAAATAAATGGGACTTAATTGAAAAAAACATTTTCTGCACAGCAGAAAGAATGAACAGAGTAAATAGACAACTTACAGAATGGGAGAAAACGTTTGCCGATTATAGATCCTACAAAGACTAATCCTGAGAATGTACAAGGAATTCAAACAAATTAGCAAGAAAGAAACAAATAACCCCATTAAAAAGTAGGCAAAAGACATGAACAGACATTTCTCAAAAGAATATATACAAATGGCCAAGAAACATATGAAAAAAAAAATGATCAGCATCACTAATCATCAGGGAAATGCAAATTAAAACCACAATGAGATACCACCTTACCCCTGTCAGAATGGCCATTATTAAAAGTCAAGAAACAATAGATAATGTTGGCATGGATACAGAGAAAAGGGAATGCTTATACACTGCTAGTGGGAATATAAATTAGTACAACCTCTATGGAAAACAGTATGGAGATTCCTCAAAGAACTAAAAGTAGACCTACTATTCAATCCAGCAATCCCACTACTACTTGGTATCTACACAAAGGAAAAGAAGTAATTATATAAAAAAGACACCTGCATGCATATGTTTATGGCAGAACGATTCACAATTGCAAAGATATGGAATCAACCTAAGTGTCCATAAACTGATGAATGGATAAAGAAAATGTGGTACATGTACCACGGGGCACTACTCAGCCATAAAAAAGAATGAAATAATGTCTTTTGCAGTAACTTGGATGGAATTGGAGACCACTATCCTGTTTGCAGTGTCTCAGGAATAGAAAACCAAATACTGCATGTTTTCAGTTATGAGTGGGAGCTAAGCAATAGGTATGCATGGTCATACAGAGTGGTATAATTAATGGACATTGGAGACTTAGAAGTGGGGAGGGTGTGAGGGAAGGAGGAGTGTGAGGGATGAAAAATTGCTTATCTGGTACAACGGGTACTATTTGGGTGACAGGTACACTAAAAGCCCTGACTTTACCACTATACAATTAACCCATGTAACAAAAAATCATTTGTACTCCCTAAATCTATTGAAATAAATTTTTTAAAAACGATACACACACAGACAAAAAGTCAACCTAAGTGAACCTCTTGAAAGAATTCTGAATCCTGTGTCATGGTCTAATCGGTATGTTCCTACAAGAGCTTGTGGAGACATCTAAGTCACCTTTCAAATCACATTAAAATTAGGCTCCAAATTCCTCAAAGATTGGGTACATAGTTATTCTGGTGATCAGCAGAATTCAATTCACATGATAGATGTCAGTAAATGTTTATTGAAATGTTGAACTAAATTGCCTTATATAATAGTATATGATTTCAAAGGCCAATTTGAGAAAACTGAATATTTTGTAAAAACATCTTACAGATTACAAAGAATCATCAACTCAATTTTTCTAATTTGAGCTCCAAAAGACTTTTATAAAATTGGAACACAACTATTATTGACCCAATTATGCAGTTAAAAAAAAAGGAAGCTTGGAAATGTGTAAGTTCACCACCACATATCTAGTTGAAAGCAAAGCCAGATAGAGTTCAACACTATGCCTTTTTAATGTGAAACTCAACATTTCTTAAAATCTACCAAATTTCTATTTGCTATAGGATTATCAAGATTTTTTTTGGTCTTAAGTTGTATTACTTTTGCCTTTACAACAATTTTTTGGAGTTTTTATGAAGTGTCAGTGTATTAATAATATACAAGGAAGTAAACTAATTCTATCTCACTATGTCATTGAATTAATATAAAATTATATCTTTGTCTATTCTTTAAGATGTAAAAAGGCTTAATTTTCTCTCTTCAAATACTCTCATATGTACAGTAACAGGGCCCATAGCAACTTGACTTTGGTTCTATGGAATTTGTTTTCCTTATTACCCATTACCCATTTCCAGCTCTAAGTACCAGCTAGGAAATTCTTCCTGAACATACCCTTCTACTTCTGTCTATGTAGCTTTGAGCCTACCAAGCCCTTGTTTTCTTAGACCGCTTTCTTATCCTTGGTGGCCAGTCTTTTGTACCTTGCTTTGGGGTTTCCACATATCTGTCTCTTGAATTTATGCTTCTATCCATACAAGTTGCAGTTTCCCTTAAAGATCAAGGTAGCACTTGTCTGATCTCCCATAGGTGTTGCTTCTATACTTAAAGAGAAATATTTTACTTTGTTCTATTTTTTCTTGCTGTTTATAAAGCAAACACATTTATCCCAAGTGGTCTAGTAATTTGTGTGAATAAAGGAAAAATACTTGACCTTATTTTAAATTTGGGCCCAGAATTCCAGATGGTTACAATTATTGCTGTGGGAAGTTTTGCCCTAGAACTTCTTGAAAAAAGGGTGTATCAGACCCTGGATTTGTCATCAACTTTCATGGATCACAAGTTTTCTGTTGTTCTGAAACACTTGGCCTGCTTTAAAGCCAAAAAATCCGGTGCACTGTAGATATTTTTACTTACATCAATCATCTAGGATTATTACTTTATACATATTTTCAGGATGAAACAGAAATTTTAATAATATTGAATTATAGCATGATAGCTATATAAATTTCAATGAATTTCAATTGATTTGAGTTTTCTAATAATCTCCTTAGATATCCTCTTGCTACTACCTCAAAAACCTTTATTAAGAAGTAAAACATTTTAAAATTATTATTCAGTGCTCAGAAAATATTCTAAGGCATTTATTTCTTTGCCAGTCAGACCAAGTCCAAACATCCATTCAACTAAAATGAACTATGCTAAAGCAAGAACTTACCTTAGTGACCACAGCATTCCAATTAACTGGAATACTCTCTGCTGTGCAATCAGTATTCATAAAAGCTTGTACAAAGAATGAACCTTAGTTTCCAAAGAAAAAGAAAGTTAATATTG
The DNA here is from genome assembly GCA_023783475.1 of Daubentonia madagascariensis. Lineage (NCBI taxonomy): Eukaryota > Metazoa > Chordata > Mammalia > Primates > Daubentoniidae > Daubentonia > Daubentonia madagascariensis. Next base: position 20,351,033 of record JAKFHU010001672.1, read on the forward strand.
GAAAGTTCTTAAGAAGTCTGCTTACTAGAAGGTTTGTCATAAAGTTTTATTTTTATTTTTGTTATATCTCTTGGACTAAGTTGATGAGAGAGATGGAAAGAGAAAGGAGATAGTTTAGAAAGCTTGATTTTGTTCATTCACTATCAACTAATTGGACTAATATTACATATATGTAATATATATACATACACGTGTATATTTACCTACATATATATTTCTTGTGATAAAGAATCAGGTTATGCAATATGAAATAAAGATATCATGACTTTTTTTTATTTTGGACATTGAACTGACAATTTTGACCTGTTGACTGGACATATATAGCAATAAGCTAAAGATAAAGGACAATTAAGCATGTCCTTTCTGAGTAATGATGGATGTTTTTTATCATAGCTTTTGTATTCCCGGAGGATCCTATTCACAGGTAGTAACAGCAAAATCATAGCTTTTGTTTCCTCATATATCTGGTTTATATGGTATCTAAATCCCTTACTAGTTGAATGAACTCAGCCGACTTACATAACCTCTCTATAGATCTGCTAAAAAAAAAAAGTATAAATAGGACTAATCTCAAACAGGTTTGAGTTGATACAACAAAAAAGTGTTGATATGGCAACTTATCTCATGGGAAAAATGTTCTATAAATGCTGAACATTTCATTCAGTAAATGTTTGTAGCAATGAATACAATTGCTAATTCTCTCAATGAATTCTCTCCAGTGTTCCCAAACGCTTTGTCACTATGCATATGTGTAAGTTCCATATTTGAACACCACATCAAGAGTTGATGTATACATATCGTGAAAAGGATATAAACATATGACATTTTACTGGTTTTTTTATCTGGTCCTCATTTCATGTAAAACTAACCTTTTAATACTAACTTCTGATCACATATTTTTCTCTTTGTTGATGGAAGCCAAAAAAGATGGAATTTTCACATTAAGATAATATAATTAGAAATAATGAAGTTACTATTAATATAAGATTATTATTCAAGCAGAATTATTCCAAATTAATTGAAAAGAGAAATGAGTTTAAGTGAAAAAAAGGGACAAGGACCGTAGGAGTTAAAGGGCACTGAGTGTGTCTTATCAGTACTCATACGAAGTTTTCACTATAACATTTTAGGTTTTAGTTCAACATCTAGGTTGATTTTTGACACAAATAGTCAAAAACTCTGTATATTCTCTTCCATTATTTTGCAGATAATTCTATACACTGACTTGGTAGACAGAGTCCACGTGGGTAGGATTTGTACCAGAAATACCAGGGAAAAAAGTCCCTGGCATTAGCAGCCTCAACAAATTCAAAACTGGGCTTTGAAATATCAGCCCTTGTCCCAGAAAGACTATGGGCCATGGTGGAAGAAAGAAATAGTGAAGCAGCTTCATGTGTCTGTGTGTGGGAGGAAGCTCTTCTATTAATAAACAGGCCTTTAATCTCCAGAGCCCATTTACCCAGCAGTCAATTCACTTAGAAAAATAAAATTTCATTTAATTGGCAGAAAAATTGCTTAAATTCTGTGTGACAAACTCAAAGAAATACATTCTGTAGCTGGAAAAGGAAAGAGAAAAGGATATAAATTAAATGTTAATTATAAAGATGATTAAAATGTAATAATATACAAAATTCATCTAGCTCCTTAGTAATTGACACAAAATTATATAACTTTGGGATATATAATCTCAATCAAACTAATATTATAAACTTAAAAAATAAATTGCTTAAAATTGATGCTTAGGCTCCATTGTGTTGACAGCTATCTACTGAATCTGTAGAGAACACTAATTTGATAGGAATGACTTGCATTTAAAAGTCAGTTCAGTTTTGGGTTAATTGGCATCCACTTAACTTTTCAAGTCTACCTTGTTAAATATAAATTTTTTAAAAAATTAACGCCAGTAGATGTGAGAAATCCATTTGACACAAGGCGGCAATTAATGACAGTATACAAAACCAAAATTCAAAAGAGTCTAGAAGTTGGTAAAGATGCAAACTCCTTTACTTGCCCTTGAATTTACAAATCAATCATATGTCAAAATGAAATGTAGAAAAATAACCTGCTAAATAGTATATAGGAGAAATCAGAAACTCTAGAGGAAATAGAAGTGCGAAGATTATAACAGAAAAGAATGAAATAAAACATGAGAGAAGGCCAGATATCCTCAAAAAAGTCAGGTACCTGTTTCTAGTCTACATCAAATACTTGAATTTATTATTGTTTAACATCTCTGAGGAGTCTTTCATCTTTTATGCACATGCTTTTTTTAAATATTAAGTCATATTACAGAGGCATATTTTAGGCCAGAGGATGATATTAATGAAAAGCTTCAGTACTAATGTTTTATAATAGCATGTTGCTTCTCTCTGTCTTTACTTTCTGGATCTTTCATATTTCAACTCAACATATACTCACTCATGGGTTCCTGTATTTGAAGCATTATAGAGGTTACTAGTAATATCTCTCTCTTAAATAAAATATTTACATTTATTAGCTAAGAATGAAAGCGTTTGGCAATTACTGGAGAACTTATCCTGTTGACAATTTATCAAGAACAAATGAGGACAAACACAAATCAGTTTAAATCAGGAGAGATGACCTGAAGCCAAGTGTATCAACAACCTTTGCAGAGGTATCTTCAGAACATAGGATAGTAAAACATGGAGTGCAGGTAGAGTTTAGGGGCCCAAAATTTTATTTATTTGGTGTTACCTTAGGGCCATGAGGTTGAGAGACTTAAAATAATTTGTGAAATGAACAGATTTGAAATGAGTAAGACACAGTCCTGGCCCCTGAGGAACTCTCAATGTAGTAATAGACACGTAATTACCCTTACCTTATTTAGTGTGCCGTTAAGACTGTAGGTTTAAGCTTCAGTCTGCCTGGGTATAGATCCTAGCTCTGCAACTTGCTCTAGTTGACTTTGTGTATATTACTTAAATTGTCTTTCCTCAATTTCCTTATATTAAATATAGGGATAATCATAGTACCCATCTTATAGGAGTTTTGTAAGAATGAAATGTGATAATTTGTCTGTATATCTTTGAATAATACTTGGCATGGAATTAGAAATTAGTAAATCATATAAGTATATTTACCCCCCCAAGTAGTTTCTAAGTTCCTTTAGGAAAAGAAACCCATGCTAATCATCATCTGTATTAAAAACAGAGCAATTACCTAAATTTGTAAGGCTTACCATTCCTTCCTCCACTCAAGAAATATTCTTTGTGTCCTTATTGTCCTTCAGGAATGATGCTTGAGGTTAGGATATAATGATAAGCCAGACAGGCATGGCCTCCTCTCTTACTGATATTATAGTCCCCTGGAGGAACACAGGCAAGTCAATGAGTAGTTTTAAAACCATACGCACATGTTACCGTAAGAAAGGTCCACAGTGTTGTGGGAACAACTGAGGGGAAACCTAATTTAGACCTCAGATATTGGGGAAATCTCAATGCAGAGAATGATGTTAGTCCTAAAAGCTAGTGGAAAGAGGCAGCAATGGGGAGTAAAAGCTATGACAAACAGAAGGGACAGCATGTCCAAAGGCATACGGGTGAGAACGGATGTGCTATAAGAATATTCTTGAGAAAAATGAAGAAGATAAACATGAGGAGAACAGGAGAAGAGGAGGGAGTCTGGAGATGATATTGGAGGAGGCAGGACCCAGATCATTCAAGACTTTGTTAGCCACACTGAGCATTTTGGACATTATCTTAAAGGAAACTAAGGATATGTTGAAGGGTTTAAGCATGAGAGCTATGAGATGAGATTTGTACTTTCTTAAGACTATTTTTGCTGCAGTATAGAGAATGGAATGGAGGAGGAATGAAAAGAAGCAAAGGAAACCATGAGGAGTTTTTACAAAAACACAGGAGAGACACAACATGTCCTCATGGGAGAATTGGCCAAGGGATGAAGCCAAATTTGTTTTTGAAAGTTAATTAGAATGTCATATTATTATGCCTTTTGGATTGATTGATATACACAGTAACAGAACAGAGAAGGACAATTGAATGGATAATAGTATTTGTGAGTTTTTATTTTATGTCTAATTGCTCTATATGTATCCTCACATTTGATCTTCACAATTCTATGAATGAGATAATATTATTATTCTCATTTTGTAGATAAGAAAACCAATGTGCATGCCCCATTTAGGTCCCTTTCCCAGAGTTATATAATTTGCAAATGTTGGAGCCAGTGTCCAAATCCAGATGAAATAACTTCAGAGCATATTATCTTAACTACCTTGGTTTGAAAGAGGCAACTTAAGAGAAGAATCATTTGGGGCAAAGATGATGGATCAGATTTGGGACCTGACAAATATAAGGAGCTTGTGGGTCACATAATTGAAAATGAGGGAAGCAACATAGCACCGTGATGAAAACCATGGCTGTGAAGTCTGACCTGGACTGAGATCTGGCTCTGTCATTTATTAGCTCTGCCCTGGGGCAAGCTACTTAATTTCTCTGGGGGTTTCAGTACCTCATGTGTAAAATGGAAATAACAGTAAGGATGTTGGAGTGATTAAATGATAGAACTCCTGTAAAACATTAGTAAAACAAATTGGTTGGCATATACTCCGTTTTCAATGAATATTAACACTTTACTTACTATTAGCATTATTATTATTATTTTGAATTAGTCATTGAAATATGAGTTTGGAGTTTAGGGGAAAGACCTCCTAGGAGTATTGTTTTAGTCCACTCAGTTTACTATAACAAAATACCACAGACTAGGTGCCTTATAATCAACAGAAACTTCTATTTCTCACAGTTCTGGAGGCAAGATCAAGGAACTAGGAGATTCAGCATCTCATGAGGACCCATTTCCTGGTTGCTAGATGACTATCTCTTTTGCTGTGTTCTCACAGAAGGGATGACAGACCTCTCTGGGATTTTTTTTAAGGTCACTAATCCCATTCATAAGGGCTCTCTCTTCTCATGACCCAGTCACCTCTTAAAGGCCTCACCTCTTAATGTTATCACCATGGGAGTTAGGATTTCAACATATGAATTTTGGGGGGATATATAAACATTCAGACCATTGCAGGTATTATCAAGGTATAGACAGTATTTGAGAACCTGGGAGCATTGAAAGCTATCTTGTATGATTAAAAGACAATGAGAATAAAACTCTGAAAATAAAATTTCAATTTGAAAGGGCTCACAAAAATGCATGCATTAAATAATATCAAAACATAAATTTACAGCAGAGACAATTGCAGTACTCAGAATTAATATCTCTGAAAAGTTTCCATATTTAAAAGGCAAAAAAATTATGTTTACAAAGGAATGAGCATAAAGCAGGCATAAGAAGTTTCATCATAAACATGGCAGGTGGCGTAGGGAGTGGGGGGTGGTGTAAGGTTATCACCTTAATGTACTGAGGGAAAATAATTTTCAAGTTAAAATTCTATACACAGCCAAAATATTAGTCAAATGTCATAGTAAAGGTATTCTTAGATATACAATGATTTCTCACATATCCTTTTATAAGGTGCATGTTAAGGAGTTTTTCTGGAAAAATAAGGCAAGAAATCAAAAATAGAAACTCATGGAGAACAAAATGGAGCAGGGAAAAATACCAAAACAATTCAATCAATCAAAAGATGTCTGTGGGAGGTGGGGGAGAAGGGTTGGAAAAGTTCAGAGGAAAGGAAATTCAGAATGTAATGGTGAAGATATCTATCTATATATCTATATATAAGTAGAGAGATATATCCTATCCTATTTTCTTGTATGAAGAAAAACATACAATTAGATAAATAAAAGCAGAAAAATATCTAATAAAATTGAATAACCATTTTTGCTAAAAAATAAAAACATTTATCAAACTAGGAAAACAATAAAAATTCTTTAATCTGATGTAGGACATCTTCCAACAACTGTAATACACATGATTCTTGATAGGAAATGGTAGACATTCCCTTTAAAGTCTTGAGAAATACTAGGGAAGAGCAAGTGAAAGACAAAAGAAAAGAATTATAAGTATTAGAAAGAAAGAAAACATTTCATTATTCACTGGTGATTTGACTGTCTATTAAAAAGAAAAAGAAAGAATATACAAGTAGATTATCAGAACTAATAAGAATGGCACAGCAGCAAATGTCATAAAGTAGAAAACAAAAGATATACGGAAAAAGAGACAGAACTACACAGGAAGTCAGAAATTTTAATTAACTTCTCTCAGTACTTGCCAGATCAACTAGACAAGTGTTGGTATAGAAGACTTCTATCATGCAAATAATAAGGTTGCTATGATTCATATATTAAAGTCTGCACTCTGAAATAGAGAATACACATTCAGTTTCCCATGGAACCATCATCAAAATTTGCCATACATTATGCCACATAGACAATCTTAATACATTTCAAAAAGTATAGAAGACCACTATGTTAGTCAGCTTGGACTGCTAAAACACAGTACCACAGACTGGCTGGGTTAAATTGTAGACCTTTACTTACCATTCTGAAGGTTGGGAAGTCCAAGATCAAGGTGCTGTCTGATTTGGTTCCTGGTGAGAGCTCTCTTCCTGGTTTGCAGATGGCCATCTTCTTGTTGTGTCCTCACATGGAAGAGAGAGAGAGAGAGAGAAAGGAAGAGCGAGCGAGCTCTCTGGTTGCTTCTTATAAGGGCACTAATTCCATCATGAGCAGCTCTCCCTCATCTCACCTCCCTAAGGCCCCACCTCCAAATAGCATCACATTGGAGGTTAGAACTTCAACGTAGGAAGTTTAGGAGGAGAATAGATTGTTCATACCAACAACATTTTCTAATTATAATGCAATGAAACTAAAAATTATAATAATAGCAAATGTTAAAAATTTAACTATGAGAAAATTTAAACATTCCCTTTTGAACAACTCTTGGATGAAAGAGGAAATTCAAGCTGGATATACAGAACATGGACAAAATGTCAATAGTGCAAACAGTACCTGTAAGAAGCTATGATACAGCCAAAGGCCATACTCAAAGAAAAACATATAGCATGAAATACATCAATTAAAAATATAAATTAAAAACAATTAAATAAAAAATTTAGAAAGAAAAATAAATGATCCAAATGCAAGAATAAAAGGAGACAAAAGGACCAAAGAAAATGAAATATTTAGGAACATATCTAACTAAGGAAGTGAGAGACCTATAGAGACAGAACTACAAAACACAGAAAAGAAATTGCAGAGGATATAAACACATGGAAAAGACTACCATGCTCTTGGATAGGTAGAATCAACATTATTAAAATGTTTATACTACCTAAAGTGACTTACAGAATCAATGCAGTCCCTATCAAAATACCAACATCATTTTTTGCAGATCTAGAAAAAATAATTCTACACTTTGTGTGGAACCAGAGAAGACCCCATCTAGCCAAAACAATCTTAAGCAAAAAGAACAAATTGGGAGGCATCAACTGACCAGACTTCAAACTATACTACAAGGCTATAGTAACCAAACAGCATGGTACTGGCACAAAAGCAGAGACATAGACCAATGGAACAGGACTAAGAACCCAGATATAAAACCATCCTCGTACTGTCATCTGATCTTTGACAAAGCAGACAAAAACACACTGGGGGAAAGAATCCATATTCAATAAATGGTGCCGGGAAAATTGGATAGCCACATGTAGAAGACTGAAACTAGATCCACACCTCTCACCTCTCACCAAAATCAGCTCACGATGGATAATAGACTTAAAAATAAGATATGAAACCATAAGAATTCTAGAAGAAAACGTTGGAAAAACTCTTATAGACATTGGCCTAGGCAAAGAATTTATGAAGAAGACCCCCAAAGCAATCACAGCAACAACAGAAATAAATAAATGGGACCTGATCAAATTAAAAAGCTTCTGCACAGCCAAGGAAACTATCACTAGAGTGAACAGACAACCTACAGAATGGGAGAAAATATTTGCATGTTACACATCTGATAAAGGGCTGATAACCAGAATCTATACAGAACTTAGGAAAATCAACAAGATAAAATCAAACAACCCCATTAAAAAGTGGGCAAAGGACATGAACAGAAACTTTTCAAAAGAAGACAGAATAATGGCCAGCAAACATAAAAAAATTGCTCAACTTCTCTAATCATCAGGGAAATGCAAATCAAAACCACAATGAGATAACACTTAACTCCAGTGAGATTGGCTCATATCAAAAAGTTCCAAAACAACAAATGTTGGTGGGGATGCGGACAGATAGGAACACTCATACACTGCTGGTGGGACTGCAAATTAGTACAACCTCTATGGAAAGTAATATGAAGATACCTCAAAGAATTAAAAGTAGAATTACCATTTGATCCAGCAATCCCATTACTGGGTATTTACCCAAAGGAAAAAAAGACATTCTATAGTAAAGACATCTGCACTTGAATGTTTATAGCAGCACAGTTCACAATTGCAAATATGTGGAAACAACCCAGGTGCCCATCAATAAACAAGTGGATTAATAAAATGTGGTATATGTATACAATGGAGTATGACTCAGCAATAAAAGACAAAGGTGAATTAACACATCTGGTATTATCCTGGATGGAGCTAGAGCCCATTCTTTGAAGCAAAGTATCAAAAGAATGAAAAGCAAGCACTACAGGTACTCACTATCAAATTGGTACTAACTGCTCAATACTTATGTCACACATGGCAATAATATTCATCGGGGGCGGGCAGGCGGGAGCGGGGTGGAGGGGATGGGAAAACTCTCACTGAATGGATGTGGGGAGCACAGTTTGGGGGATGACCATGATTGTAGCTCTGACTTGGGCAGTGCATGGTCAATATATATAGCCAAAGTGTTGTACCCCCATAATATTCTGAAAATAAAAAAAAGAGACAAAAGGAAGGAATAAACAGATGAAGCAGTTATAAGTCAGTTAGAAAATGAAAAAAATAGTGGAATTAAAAAGTTAATCATTGTGTTTTTGGAAAGAATTATGTGTCATCAGCTAACTTAATCAAAAAATAAACAGATGGTGATTGGGTAGGGCCAGGAGAGAAGTGAAAAGGGTGTCAATCCACCAAATATAAATTTTTATGTAGAAATTACATCAAATTGAAGATATTTTAGAAAACAAGCATAAGCCAACTCTTTTCAGTTGTTTACAAATATGTGAGCAGTTAAATGGGCACAGGTCTCAGGAATTATAACAGAACATTTCCATAGAAGATTTCTATGGAAGACAAGGAGACTTATCAGGAAGCCAGTTCCTCAAACACCCCCAGGACAGGATGACTTCATTTTGGATTCTACCGAAACTTTTCAGAGCAGATAATTCCAGTGCCATTTAAACTGGTCCAGAAAATAAGAAAAGAAGTAAAGTTCCCAAAACTTTTAAAAATGATATTAGTAGATCTAAGGAAAAAAAATCACAAGTATCTCTGTTTATGCTAAAAAAAGAATTTGACAAATTTCAACACTCTTGGTTTCAAAATAGTCAGCTTTTTTTAACATGACAAATTATAGGTCCATCTTAGTATTAAAATCCAGCCTTATGCTTGATGGAAAACTTTAGAAACATTCACACTAATGTCAGGAATAAGGCAAACGACTAGTATCGGAATTAATATTCAACTTTGTTCTGGAGGTGCTAGCCTCTGGGCTATTTGAAACTACCATGAGAATAAAGCTATGTGAATAGAATTGATAAGTTTGGATATAAAAGTTATTAGAATAAATCAGTAGTTCATATATATACAATTGGCATTCAGTTAAATGCTGTAACGAAAAATAGATGCCATTTATAATTGCAATAAAAAGATTAACATTCTTAGGAATATACTGAATAAACTCCTAGACAAGGAGCACAAAAGAGACTTGAAAAAATGTGAAGACACACCTTGTCCTTACCTTGGCTTATCTTTACATGGTAAAGATATGTCAGGTCTCCATGAGTTTATTTATAAATTTAATGTGATTCCAGTAAAACACTATTAGGCTTTTTTTTGAACTAGTAAATTGACTCAAAGTTTTACAATTTTAAGGAATCACAGAAAAAGGAGAGAAATAGTGGAAGGTAAAGGCCAACTGTATCAGATATTAAAATACAATGCAAAGCATTAATAATGAAAACAGTGTAGTAAAGACTCCTGGATAGACCTAAAATAAAAGAGAAAGCCTATACACAACCCTGATGCATCTGGCTCAATATTGTACAAAATACAGAGAGCATCTCAAATCACCATGGAAATGATTGATTAATAAAAAAATTAGTGATGGATGACCAGATTCATAACTCATATTTATACTTGGATTAATTCCCAATGAATCAAATGTTTAGAAGAAAAACATGAAGCAATAAAATTACTAGAAGAAAACAAGGAATACTTTGTCACGAACTTGGAGTGGAAAAGGACTTTCCAACTATAACTCCAAATCCACAAGCCATAAAGGAAAAGGTTGATAAATTTGCATGTTTGAATATAAAATAAAAAGCTTCTAGATGGAAAAAAAAACCCAGAAAAACCCATCAGTGAAACAAAGAAACAACGCCAAACTAGTAAAATTATTGCAGCTGACATCACAGATAAAAATTCAGCAATTCTCTCTAATATATCAAAATCTCCAAGAAACTGGAAAGGAAAAGAACAATAATCCAATAGAAAATTGGATAAAGTATGTGGACAGTGAGTTCACGAAAAAGAAATGCTAGATCTTTAACCTCATCCATAATAAGAGATATGTGCATAAAAGATATAAATTTTCACATATTAAATTAGCAAAAGCACAAAAGTTAAATAACATATTGTGTTGACAAAGCCCCAGAAATAGGGACTTCCATATGTTTCTGGTAGGAGTACAAATTCTTACAAACCCAGTGGAGGGCAATTTGGCAATATCTATCAATATTAAATATATGTGTGTGTGTGTGTATATATATTTCACACGTGTAAAATTACATACACAAAACAATGTTTGCAGCACTGTTACTAAATAGCAAATGATTGGAAACAACTTAATAAAAACAACTTAATTCATCCATAGTGGACAGGTTAAATAAATGATGGTACATTCCATATAATAGAACATAGTTGAAAACAAAAACAAGAAAGCTCTTTCTATAGATTGCCAAGGAACTATATTCTATGGATATTCATGAAGGGGCAAGGGACAGAACAGTGTATATAGTATACTATGTTCTGGTGGGTGGAAGGAAAGGAGTAAAAATAAGAATGTATTTGAATTTGCTTATTTTTTCAGAAAGAAATGTTGCAATCACACACACACACACTAAATAATAATAATGACTATTTGAGAGCAGGGATGGCAAGGTTGGGTCTGCTCAAATGTTAAATAGAGGTGAGAAGGAGACAGACACTTAAATGTTTAAATCATGTAAATGCATTACTTATTCAAAAAAGTTGAAAGAAACCAAATATAGTAATATACATGTGATAAATGTTATAACTGAGTTATAACAAGTGCCAGCGAAAAGGTGATGAGGGTCCATTCAATTATGTTTAGATGGTAGGGAAACTTGCAGAGATAAAATCCTAATAGTATTGGTATTAGCCCTAGCATGTTGAGTGGAAATCCATCAGGGAAATACAATGGCAGGAATTGTAGGAGCCAAGGGAAAACTTGCCCTTCACCCTCTGAAAATCACTGAAAAAAGACAAATCAATAAAAGAAAAGGCATACAAATTTATTTGATCATAGTTTTATGTGACACCAAGGAGCCTTCAGAATAAAGACACAAAGATACAGGGTAAACTGCCCATTTTTATGCTTGCGTTCAACAAAGTATGAATAGTCATAGAGAAATATCAATGGACAAAAAGGATATGATCTAATGCTAACAGGCTAAGTGGGGAAACCCAGCAAGGCTTGTCTGTCTAGATTCTTCTTGGCCTGTCTGAGCATGCATTGTCTTCTTCTGGACGTGGGCCAGGACCTTCTCTGGAATGGGGGTCTCATGACCTACAGTCAAACAAGGTAATTCAGATAATTTCTTTGTAGCCAGTTTTTACACAGAAAGATGGGGAGGGGGAAGTTAGAGTAATATTTTTAAATTTCATGGCTGGCTTTGGGGAAAAGGGGTTCTGGTTTCTATGACCCACCTTGAGGAACAGGGATTCTAGTTTCTATGGCTGGCCTCCCAGCCTGGGGGGAGAATGAGAAGCCAGAAACCAAAGGGCAGGAGAAGGTCAGAGAGAGCTGCTTCTGAGGCCTTCATTTTGGGGTATCATTTTCTGAGATCCTATAAGTGGAAATGCATTTCAATTGTCAAAAGGCAAAATTACAACAAATTTAAAGATCTTAATTGGCTTTTATTTGCCATTCTTGAACTGGGCAATACCTCATTTTATAAAATAGAATGAGTTTCTGATGAGCTGAGCAGAGGAGCTTGGCTTTATAGGCAGAAAAGGGCTGAAGAAACTAGAAACAGAGAACAAAAATTACATTGATCATTTCGAAGTTACTTTCCTTGTAAAGGTTAAAGCAGAGGGAACTTCCTTATCATGCTGGCTAAAACTGGCCTGTTTGGGATTTGGCTATTATCTTTCTCCTGATTTCTTGGAAGATCAGGTAAATAATTTTGGCTTGGTGGCATGGAATTTTGGTCTGTTGGGCTTTGTGTAAGAGCTCAGTGCAAACCAATGGCCTTAAAACCATATATAAACATACCAGGATTGGTGGGACCTGAAGCTTTTCCAGACTGACTCTGCCCATGAATCCTGGTGATTAAGCGGCCCTCAGTCTCTCTGTAATGAAGCAGGTAGAAAGTCTACCTGGCTTTAGAAATGTCAGTCTTTGAGTACATTTTCTTATTCTTATGGGATGAATATCAAGCTTTCTTCATATCCAAATTATAATATTAGTGCATCAGTGCACCAGATTTTGTCTACACAATGAACAAAGTTAACCCTTTCACTAGGAAACATGCTGTGTTCTTTTCCCATGGAGGTAATAAATTAAGGCTGAACAATCTTTATTTTCCCTCTAGTCCCCCCTGTAGTGATGGGAAAGGATTTGACAAATGATGGAGTCAGTTTCAAATCATGGAACCATCTTCCATTTCCTACCCTTCTTCAAATCCCACACATAATGTCTCACCAAATTCCACCTACGCCCTTTCTGCCATCTTCCTACTACTTTCCCCACGTTTGCACGTTTCCACTCTTACTACCTTCCCTCGATCCTGCAATTCCTCCCATCCAGACCCTTCTCTCATTTTGTCTCATCTGGATTCATAATTTCCTAATGTGTTTTTCTTTCTCAGGTTTCTTCACCTTCCAATTTGAGGACACCATCACAGGAAATTGTAAGGAACATTGACAAACTTACCAGGCTTGAGAATTTTTCTGGGGCACCCCGTTATGCACTAAGGCGCTTTCTGGATTCTCTTCCAGGACACATTTTTTTTTCCTGTTTTGACTACTAAACAGTGCCAGTAATATGTCATGAACTTGGAGTCCATTACTTCGAAATATGTTACAATTCAGGTAAGGAATTCAGGTAGAGCTAAAGTTCCCTCTGTACTTCTTATGCAGAATTTTTTTTAAGAAACAAATTAATAGTATCATCAAGACAGCCTGGGTAATTTCTAGGCTATTTCAGAGAACAAATTGTTTTCCAGCATTGGTAGGCAGTGTAGAAGAATCTATTTACATTCAAATTATTTGCTAATTACAAATCATTATTAGCAATTAACTAAGAAAAGCCACTTTAAGACAACTACTAGGTAACACTTTGTTAGACTGGTTCTAATTATGGGGACTGGAAAATGATAAAATCAAGGTTAAAAATAATTCATAATCTGTATTTTATTTCATCAATTTGAATATACCACCCCTCTTTTCCACCAGGCCAAATGCTTGTGGGTTTATTGGGCCTGCAAAATGTCTCAGTACAGAACCTGATAAATTGTCTGAATTCAAGAAATCAGATCCCTCAAGATTACTCCCCAGTTAGACTCTTTCCCTGTGTTTTTTAAAAGCCTGTAATAAAGGAGGTGGAACAACACAATCCCAGAAAAGACAGCTGCAGGGGATATAGGGATAAGCATTTGTTTTCACTTTGAAAACATGCGCCCACTGCCAACAGGTTTTGGGCTTCTATACAAGTCTTTCCAGAATTACACAATGATTTTGGAACAGAAGAGAAATGATGGCCAGAATTACCTTTGATTTAGCACATAGTTCTTCAAGTCTGGGCAGATAAAAATCAAAATAGATGGCCCATCATCTACCATAGAGGTCAACTTAATGAAAGAGTGAAAAGAGCTCTGTTCTAGTCCAATAATTCTGTTCAGGAGCAATATTAGCCCAACTGATTTCAGTGGAGCACAGCAGTATCTTAAGCTCCATGTCATGCAAAATACATGGGAACACCAGTAAAATTCTAGTTTTGACACACTTAATCTCTCTGGGGGCACTGATGATTCTTACCTTAGAGAACTGATGGAAAATTATGAGAGCTAACTCTTTATGGAAGTGGTTTGCAAACTGAGTAGTACTCTCTAGATGTTAGGTGAGATTATTACCAGTTTCTAATGAACACTACTAATCATATATAGACCCAGAATGATCTTCTCAAGTGGTTGTATAAAGACATCACAAGCTATTTCTTGAAAAGAGAAGAAAATGTATACTCCATAAACACATATTACATACAAACTGTGTACATACCACACCAAAGGCTACATTTGTGCTAATATATTTAATATATTTATATGAACTTAGGTGGAAGGAGAAAATAGGATGGGTAAAGGAAGACCACATAGGTAGATGTGTAAGGGATTTCCAATGTTTTGGTTTCTGTGTAGAGTGGTGGGTTCATGGGTCTTTAATATATTAAAACAAACAGTCAGGCAACCAAATAGCACCATGCGTGGGAAAACAAAAATCTGCCTTAAACGAAGAAATACAGTTCATCCAGTTCTGTGTACCTGACAAACCTGACAGTCGCTCCAAATATGTTAGCAAATTATTTAAGGAGGGCATTTTTATTCTTATCAGCTAGCTTTCAGCAGAGCTCCATAAAGTCATTAGTGTCTGTCAGCTGTCAATATGCATTTGAATTTCTTGAGCTCTTTAATTCCTGTGCTAGAGATCCCATGCTTCACTATGTTCTGCAAATAGGCCAGCAGCTGTAAGAAAATGCAAGGCCTTCACAGTAGCACTATGAACAGGAACCTACCTAATGAATGTACTAACTGTTCTGTATCTAAAGGCATTAGTGCCTTGTTCCTTCTTTAGTATGATAATAAAAGACTCTGTGAATTCAGTCAAATTGGTCAAGAATAACCGTTTAATGAAGTAGTGCTTTAAGCCAGTTGTTTTGAGTAAGTTAGCAAAACAACTACTTGAATGAATGAACAATTTAAAAAAAAAGAAATTTCAATGGGTTCTCTTGACAGACTGTGTGTCGTGCTATTTAGTCTACTAGTTACTATTGGCCAAATACTAACACCATGCAATAATGTGCCTCTATTATGGATATTTCATTTTTTAAGGGATAGTAGGAAAGAGAAGAGTGTTCTCTATTACACAACAGAGTTTTCATAACTCCTCTGAATGGATTCTTCTTGGCTTTTTGCTGCCAGGTTCAGGCAACATAATAAACACTTGCATGTGCTTCTATTTCTCCCCTTTTTGCCATAGAAGGCCTGGCATAAAAAACTATGACCCTCAAAATAATTGAGACTCTGGCTTAATTTAAGAAGTGATGACATTATTTTTATCTGAGTCATTTATGCCAGGATCTCATGCAAATATTAAGACATTACTTTATATTAACTTTCATAATATTATACAATATGTAATGCTAACTCATTTCAGTAGGTGGCAAAGATGATAATGAACAATTTTAAGGACTTTGCTCTATTGAAATATTGTAAAATAGGCATTGGAAACTAGAAATAAACATGAAACAACAAACAAACAACCAACCCTTCCGGTTGTTGTAGGGTCTCAGAAATTGATACCCCAAAATGAAGGTCTCAGAAGCAGCTCTCTCTGACCTTCTGCTGCCCTCCTGTCTCTTAGTCTCCCATTTTCCCCCAAGGCTGAACATAGAAACTAGAATCTCTCTTCCCCAAGATGAGTCTTAGAAACCAGAACCTCTTTCCCCAATGCCAGCCATAAAACTTACAAATACTACCCTAACTTTCCCTCTGCCTTTCTGTGTAAAAACTGGTAGTAAAGAAATTGTATGACCTACCTTGTTTGACTATAGGACATAAGACTCCCATTCCAGACAGAGTCCTGTCCCATACCCAGAAGGAAGGAATACAAGCTCAGAGAGGCCAAAAAGAATCTAGACAGACAGGGATTGCTGGGTTTCCCCACTCAGTCAATTAGCATTAGATCATTCCCTTTTTGCTCAATCATATTTCTACAGGGCTGTCCATATTTTGTTGAACCTGAGTATAAAAATGGACAGTTTCCCTTGTATCTTTGGGTCTTCATTCTGAAGGCTCCCATGTCATATGAAACTATGATCAAGTAAATTTGTATGCTTTTTCTTCTATTAATCTGCTTTTTCTCAATGATTTTCAGTGAGGTTCAGAGGGTAAAGGGGAGTTTTCCTTTGGCTCCTACATTGTACCTTCACCAAACAGAAAGAGACACATTCATTCTATGACTCTTGGCCCACACCTCAGTCAAGATTGAAAGTTGGTTCTGGAGTATTTGGCTGAGCTGTCAAGTCCACTGTCTGGCTGGCCTAAGACTTCAACATACCCTGTCAAAGGTTTTCTGAAGGAAGAAAAAAGAAAACGCTTATGGTATTTCTTTCTTGGAGCTTTGTAATGCACAAGCTCATGAAAGGCTCTGAGAAACTCTACATAAAGAAACTTGTTAAATTTTGTTTAATCCAAAATTGTTTCTAAACACATTTGAAATGGAATCCTAATTTTGAGAAACACCTATTGAATTCCCATGCAACTACTTTTTGTTGGCATGCATTTTGGGAAAGAGTTCATACATAGATAATTTATATTCTTTAGTAAAGATAAATAAGAAGGTGTGAGAGGAAACATTCAGTGTGGGAAAACAGAGAGGGGTAAAGAGCAGTGTGTGAACAGCCTTAAGGTACTATTGGTAAGAGAACCAATTAGCAAAAGAGAACTGGAGAACAAATAGTGTTTTAATATGTTCTTAGAAATTGGCATACGTGTAAATGTATATGAGAATTTACAGGAAATGCAAGATTCTATAACTGGAGTAGGTTTTTTAAAAACATGAAATGGTATTCTTTATTTTTCCAGAAAATTTGTGTAAGAATATCCTTGGAGAATGATTCAGAGAGAAAGACTCCTCTCTTCTTCCTTAAAACTCTTCAATAACACACTTTGCATAAGTAGTGACATTTCTATTTTGTGCCCCATCACAAACATATATGGTACCAAGGGTTATCTTGCTAACTTTATCCTCTTCGGGCCACGGTGGTGGAGTGTGGAACAAGTGTGGTTTAGCAGTTTAGGTCTAGTCCCAGAAGGAATGCTGAAATCACCAAGGAGAATGTCAAGCACTTCATTTCCCATTTTCTCTGTAGATCTGGCATATTGATGTAAGCCACTGAATAGAATACAAACAAGGGGGTAGAGGGTTAGCATATTTTTGGAGCAGTTGTTTCTCTCCAGAGCAGAGATTTCATATCAAGGCTCCTCTTGGAATTCAGGGAGAAGAAGGAGGAAAAACTGATGGGAAAATGTATCCTGTTGTGGAAATGCTATAAACATTTAGCATCACAAATGTGTATCTATGAATCACACAACAATGTGCCCAATAACAATCGCTTATTTAATCTTTTGCCAAAGATTTACTTTTTTGAAGTATGGTATGTAGGGGAGAGAGAGAGAGAGAGAGTGCACACGTGTCCTCTTTATTACTTTACAGTAATCACTTTCCATGAAAAAAGCATTCAAATCCTGAGTCAGAGAGAGAACAACGGAGAAAATTGCCCTTCCTGGAAGCAAAGCTTTGATGGGTTTAATAACAAAGGGTCTGTATCTGCTGTGGAACTGAAAATGATCTGAATGTCTACTGTGAGGAATAACTTCTCCACAGCTTTCTGACATTGAAAGTTCTCTATTCTGAATATATTTTTTATATATATACACACACGTGCACACACACATACAGAGTAAAAATTTGTCATATATGTGCACAGTACTGTATGATTTCATAAAATAATTCAATAATAAAATAATAGCTATAATTAACCTTAAAATGACTTAGTGTAGGGAACATTGACAGAAGTTAAATATACACTGGGTGAAAATTAGGTGATATATAAAATCATGCATTACAAATGAGTGTACAGACTTCCCTTCAATTCCTACAGCCCTGAGATTTGCTGTAGCTATCTCAGCAAAGCAAGCATTCAACATATCACAGAAAAATTTCCCTTTCTTTCAAGGTGCTTTCACTTGCATACCCATTTGAGTGTGTTATTTGAAAATCACATTGGAAAGCTTTGTTCCCTGAAACATGTTGATTGCATGAGCTAATATGAATGACTTGGCTACATTGTTTTAGGATTTAAAGGGTCAACTGAGCATTCCCATAAAGGAATCTGTTCTATGTTCTGACATTTTTCCCCATCCACTGGGATTCAAAGGTGGCAGCAACAATATCTGGGTTCTCTTAAGGCTTTGAGTGTTTCTTCAAAAGTGGTGATGCTTATAGTAATACAATTGGAAAGCCAAAAGTTGTGGATAGTGTAGGTCTGAGCAAGTGGTTCTAGGAGTATCTAGTCACACTGTCTTTTCTGAGATATCTGGACTATTTTAGCTTGAAGCCAAACTCATGTGTAGCTGCAAGTCATGAGCCTCCACATATTCTCCATCCACACACTATCTGGGAATGGTCTTCTCAAAACATACATCTGCAATGACAATGGTTGCTAAATGCCCTTCCAGCTATGCTGGTAATTTCTTCCTATCACCATAATGGAAATTTTCTTGCCCAAACATGAAGCTCTTCTCACTAAGTAGGTATCCATTGCTTAGTGGTTAAGACCATACCCTCCAGAATATTGGGGTTCAAGGCATGACTTCTTTACATAATTTACATAACTCATGTGTGAGCTTTGGAAGGTTATTTTTCTTCTCTAAATCTGTTTCTCCATGTGTAAAACATGAATAAAATATTACCCACACTATGGAGATTAATGAAAATAAAATGCATTCAAAGTGGTGACCACATCTTGGTATGTAGAAAATGATAAAACAAATAGCTGTAATTTTAATCTGAACTGGATTTGAAGGAAATGTGATAATAATTGCACCAGAAGAAGTTGACTGGTACTGTGTCCTCAAATTAAAATGGGTCCTGCTTTGTACTTACTAACAAGGCCATAAGAGCCTATAAAATGAAGGAGACTAACAAGAGAAATTTAAAACTACTCTTTATCCAAGGATAGCAAATACTCCACCTATATTATTTATATATAGTAATAAGGATGTGATTGATTTACTAGGGATTGTTGACTATTTATTAATTGCGTGTGTAAATCAGGCACAATATAATTTTCGTGTTTTTGACCTTTGAAAAGTCATATAAATGCTGTTCTTTTTCCTAATTTTTTCACTGTTCCTGACATAAATGAAATGAAAATTAGGTGCTTTGAAGACCAGGATTTATGTTTTATCAAACAGCAATGCAAAACCATATGCAGTAGCCTGGGAAATAAAACCATTTCTTTCAAGGGTCTTTGATGGCACATGGACATACACAAAGACCATTATGACACATAAATTATATGTGCTATTTTTCACTTATAATTTGGTCCATGAAAAATTTCCATAATATGTTCCATAATGCTTAATTGGATATTTTAAAGAAGAAACAATTATTTCAGTTTTAACTCATCTTAGCCCTTGCTCGCATATGTTGCACAACTTCTAGCTGGAAAGAAACTACTAGTTTTGTGACAATATAAACAAGCAAACAAAAGAAGAATTAAAACCACCATGAAAGCTTAATACTCTTCTCCTAATTTTTTAAATATGTCAATAAACGCCTTGGTTTCCTTTTGATGGCTCAGTAGCCAAGTTATTTATACATGTACAGTAGGCCCATCTCGCAGAAAATATGACTGCCGATGAAGGGGAGACTCAGACTCTGCTCTCAGAAAGGCAATATGGAATCTAATCTAGTTCTAGAAGTCAAACCCTATATATGAGTTTTGACTTCCACAGAATTTCATGACTTCTTAACTGTGCTCTGTCTCTCTTTTACCTTTGACCACCTGAAGAGGATTTTATAATCAAAGAAATGGGCAACCTGAAAAGGCCTCTCTTTCAGCTTGGTCTTCCGTATATGTGTATATAATCTCTGCCTCTGACTCACTGCCTACTTTCTGTGATACTGGGCAGAGAGAATGCCAGGACTGTAGGGAATGTACCAAAGTCACTGAGGTCACTTCAAAAACAGACTGTGTTTAAAGGAGGTTTTTAGAGATCCTAGGAAATGCGAGACCCATTAAGGTTGTGCCCAGGGAAAAGACACACTCCACCCCCTCACTCCCTAATTCTCTCTTGCTCAATCCATGGAAAAAGATTCAATCAGACAAGCTGCTGAGTTTAAGGTCATTTTGAAATTCTTTTCTCGCCTCTTTTCATTTTTTCCAAGCCAAACATTTTACTGGCGCTAATGCAAAAGCATAGAAGTTTATCCTTATTTGCCCTAGGAACACTGTTATTTTCATCTTAAATAACCAGTTTCTGTGCTTGGAGCGTTTAACCCACTGAGTGAGGTTTCACTGGATTTTCTCTCCTCTGATTTGTCTCAATTTGTACCACTTTGCTTGATAGAAACACAAGCCAGTGTGGCCAATTTTGCTAACATACACAACCAGCCATCGTACTCCACCTACAAGGTTTCTGTCTAACTATTGCCCCAATTTCACCTCCCCTTCGTAGCAGAAGTCCTGTAAACATTGTCTATAAAGACAACCTCAATTCTTTTATCTTTCATTTTGTCTTTAATCTCTTCTGACCAGGTCTTTGTTCTCACAATTTCACTGATACTCACTCAAAAAAGTCACCAATGGCTTCCATCTTACAAAATTTGATGGTCAAAAATGTAATGTCTAAAACAATAAAACTTCTAGAAGAAACATAGGAGGAAACTGTTGTGAACATGGGTTAGTTAGGCAAAGATTTCTCAGATATGACAGCAAAAGCAGAATTTATGAAAGACAAAAATGACATCTTGGACTGTGTTAAACTTAAAAACTTCTGCTCTTTGAAAAACACTGTTAAGAGAATTACAGAGAAAAGTCACAGACTTGAAGAAAATATTTGCAAAGCACAAATCTGATAAAAGCCTGGTATGTAGAATACATAAAGAATATTCATATCTCAATAATAAGGAAATAAAAACCCAATTAAAAAAATGAGTAAATGATGTGAACAGATAATCCACCAAAGAATATAGTAGGGATGGTAGACAAGTACATGAAAAGATGTTCAATATCATTAGTCATTAAGGAAATGGAAATTAAAACTTCAATGATGTACCACCTTTTACAATGGCTAAAATGAAAAGGGGAGAAAACCTATATAGCCATCAGAATTTTCATATATTGCTGGTATGAATGAAAGGTGGTTCAATAACTTTGAAAAACAGTTTTAATGTTTTTTTTTATAAAGTTAAACATGCAATTAACATTTGGCCCAGCTTTCTTTCTGGGTATTTACTCAGATGAAATGAAAACCTATGTTCACACAAAAACTTCTATGTGAATATTTATTGTGAATTTATCTGTAATCTTCAAAAACTGGAAAGAGTCCTCAACAGGGGAATGGATAAACAAACTGTGGCATATCCATATAATGGAATGCTACTCAGAAGTAAATAGGAAGGAATTACTGATACGTGTAATAACAAGATGAACCACAAATGCTTTATGCTAAGTGAAAGCAGCCAGATTCAAATAGCCACAGACCGTATGATTCCATTTACAGGACATACTTGCAAAACTAGGCGGAAAAGAGATCTGTGGCTGGGTATGGGGGAAGGTGTTGAGTACAAGAGGCACTGCGAATTTTGGGTTCTGATGAAAGTTCTGTTATAACTATGGTGGTGATAACACCACTGCATATATTTCTTGAAACTTATAGAACTAGAAATTAAAAAGGGTGTATTTTACTCAGTGTAAATTTTACCTTAGTGTAAAAAAAAACGCCATAGACATTTACATAATGAACACCTACCATGACTGATTATCATTCAAAAATAATGTAGGGTCAATTCTAAGTCTGCATGTTATCTGTCCACTCAGCCTCATTTGGCAAAGTCGATCTCTTCCCTCCCTTCATAAGTTGCTTTTTTAAAAAAAATTAGTTACACAGATAAACTTTCCTTATTTTCCTTCTCCTTCAGTGACTTTTCCTCCACAATCTGGTTTGCTGACTCTTCCTTCTGTTTCATCCTTTACCTCTAAATGTTGGAAGGCCTTGGCTTCTTTAGACAGAGCAGGCAACTTTCAGGAGGTGACAGTTGAACAGAAACCTGAATAAAAAGAAAGAATAACTTTTCCTCTTAGCACTGGTTAGATAATTTGTGGGGGCCCAGGACAAACTGAAAATGTATGGGTCCTTGTACAAAAGTTATGAAGAATTTCAAGATGGCAACAGCAAAGCATCAATCCATGTGTGGGGCCATTCTGAGTGCAGGACCCTGTGGGGCCACGGAGGTTGCACACCCATGAGGCCAGATGTCAGTGAAGATGGTCCTGCTGCTGCCTGTCAGCATGTCCACTCCTAAAACTCAAATGGAAGCCATCTCTCACTGGACGATTCCAGTACCTTTGTATCTGGGCTTCTTGTTTCTGCTATTTTTTCACATAGGCAATTATTCACATAGAAGCCAGAGTTGTCTTTTTAAAACCCATCAAATCATTGTGCTCCTCTGCTCAAAACTTTTCAGTGGCTTTCTATCACTCTCCATATAAAATCCTGAGGCTGACCAAGGCCACGACCCCCCTGATCTGACCCCACCTGATTTTGTGACCTCATCTGTTACCACTCTCCTTGACACTCACTTGCTCAGCCACACTGGCCTCTTTATTCCTCCTTAAGCCAGCCAAGTGCCTTCCCTCCTCAAGGCCTTTGTACGTGCTAGCCCATTAGTGTTAACTGTAGAACACAAATGCCCCAATTCTTTGTAAGATTTATTCTCTCTTTTTCAGATTTCTGTTCAACTGTCATATCCTGAAGGACTTCTCTGGCCACCCTGTCTAACCCTCCAACCTCCCACACATACCACAAGTCTCTTTATATTCCCTTTGCCTGAATAATCTGTTTTTTATAGAACCCATCTGGAATTATCTTGCACATTACTTTGTTTATTATCTGTCTTCCCTGTAGACCTGTAACCTTCATGGGAACAGAGGTTTTATCTGGTCACTTGCTGTGTATTGGGTGTATAGGACAGTGCCCAGCACATGTTAGACTTCAGTAAACACACAGTAAACACACACACACTCTCTCTCACACACACATGCACTCATACAATTTCTTTGCTTTGCTTTGCTACTTGCTATAAAATTCTCCCTGCTCCTTCACTCTTCCATAAGTAAATTAATAATAGATTGAACCATGTAAAGTGGTGAAACTATCAATATTTGATCATTTGGAACTACAAAATGGCAATTTTGTGTGGTTCAAATCAACAATATCATATAAAAACAAAACAAAACAAAAACACATGAATATGCCAATGATATATTGATTAAGATAACAAAAGTATTTGATAGGAGAGGTCAAACATCATGATCAGAAGATTATTACATAGAAATAAAACCTGGGACTGCCATTGTGACGCTTCTACCTTCCTGAGAAAGTTTGCAAGCCAGTAGAGAGTGACCGGATGCCTGCTTCCTGAGTGATAAGAAGAAATGAATGGATTTCACACTGACAGCTTGTTAATCCATTACCTGGCAACCACAACATTGGAGACCAATCCCCATTTTCAAAAATCCATGCTCTCTCTTGAAGTCTTATTTAAGTAATATCTGTGCAATCTGTGAATGAAGCCAAACCAGAGACATATATAAAAGTCATAATGGCATTCACTGACAGATACTAGCTCTTCCTCTGCTAATCCAAGGAAAGGATTTTCTTTTCATTTTTCCTTCCAGCACACGAGCTATTATTAAATTTAAGAAGTGCCAAAAACTAATGCTTTTTTTTTCTATTTCTAACAACTGAAACATATAATCCCATGGTATTTGCACATTACACTTAATTGCATATGGTTATCAACAGCATAAATCTTACATTAGTATGCTAGCTTCAATGAGATCTATTTGTACTTTCAACCTTTAATATTGTAGATGGTTTAATACTGAATAATCTTTATGTTTCAGTATTTTCAGCTACTTTTACCTTTTTAGGTTTTCTTACCCAAAGTTTTTCCAGAAGCTTTGTAAGTAGAATAAATCAATTGGTGTCCACAGCCCATCTGACTTGAGCCTTGATGGAGTTGATATCTGTACTGTAGGCTCACTAATTGAGCATAAGACTAGAGATTTTTTCCTTATTCCTTTTCTTATTTTCTCCCACTGGCTAATGTAGTCTATAAGTGTATGCATTCTTTGAGCATACTCAAAACTTGGTATTTATGTTTTTGAAAAAATATGGTGATGATCAAGTTTACTCTTCTGATAACTCAGTTTATGCACATAAACATCAAACATTGCTGGCCCGGTGAATGCTACACATGCTCCTCCTATTAGGAAGATGTGCAAATGCTCTTGGTTATTAATTAGATGAACAAAAAATTATTAAAAGGAAGAGAATCAATTCAGTTAAAAGGAGAGTGACATATTTGCCTATGAAAGCAAATCTAAGTTCCCTTAAATAAATATAATAAATACATAAAATTTCATCTCCTATCCTTCTTTCTAACAGTTTTCAAAAAAAAAATTCCAGCAAAATGAGTGGATTGCTTAAAAATTTCACTATAAGGCATTGATAGAGGCTTACAAAGAAATGAACATTATACCATATTTTAAAATTAATCTTAATTAATTCATAATTTGTAATGTTAATATGTTTATATTTTTATAAAGCATTTTTTCTAAGCACATATAGAATGTATATGTGTGCGTGTATGTGTATCAGTAAGGAAGGAGAGGTGCAAATGTTAGTAGCATGGTCCAAAAGAACAATGTTCAGTAATAAGGGACAAATAAGATGATTATTTCTATTGAGGGGGGAAAGAACCCAAAGCACACATAGGCATCTTATTTGTCCCTTCTTATTGGACACTGAAGGATGTTTGATTAAACTTGCAAATGTGGGCACTTGGGGAGGAGTAGACATTTTAACTCACACATTTCTTTATCTTTCAAACTACATAATTTTTGTTGAATAAAGATGTTCAAATATGTGGGCTGCTTTAGAAAATTAGATTTTGATAGAAATGGTCATAAAAGAAGGCAAGGTAAAGACAATAAAGTGTTTTTTGAGGAAACTAATGGATCTTTGTTGTATATTCAATTCCTATTTTTAGTATGATCTCTACATGAAACATAGATATTCTTTCACAGTATCTATATCTAATATTGTATACTTACTCAGACTTTTGATTTGACAGATATTCTGTATTTTGCTGCAAAACACATCTTTCTTGATTCTTTAATCTACTGAGGTTTGGTTCTGCTCCAACAACAGTTCTCAAAACTGGCTGCACATCATCACCTGAGAAGCTTTTACATAAAACTGATGTTTGGGCTCCTACACAGAGCTATTGATTCAGAATTTCTGAGGGATGAGACCTGGGAATTAGCATTTTTAATATACATTTTAATTGAAGTAGAGTATGCATATAGAGGGATGCAGCCATCATAAATATACAGCTTAAGAAATGACCACAAAATGAACACACCTGTGTAATGACTCCTCAGATTAATAGAATATCACCAATGTCCTAGAAACTCCACTCATATCCCTTCCCAAGTAGGCATTAGCACTTTTCAAAAGTTCCTCAGGAGATTGTAATGTACACCCAAGTATGAGAACCACTCTATTAAATGCTAAGTGTCTTGTATACCAATTTCTCTATTTTGATTGAGTTGTGACAAATGGGAAATGAATAGTTATTAAACACACACTTTGTTGGTGACTGCACAAACATTATCTTGTCTTTGAAACAACCATTTAGGATAGTTGGCATTACATCCTTTCATACAACTGAGGAAGTAGAAGCTAACAGAAATTTGTGAAAGTGCAACCATTGAAATGAAAATATTGGAATGCAAATCCAGTTCTACTTAGTGGTTAAAAGATCAAACTGGATCAGATAGACTTAGGTTAGAATACCAGCTCCACCACTTCTTACCTGAGTGACCTGGGGTCAACTGGTTCAGTTTTCTCATACATAAAATGAAGGTCACCAGGTATTCTAACTCATCTAATTGCTGTAAAGATTACATGTTAAAGACTTGGCATAGTGCCTCAGAGCTGTCATTATGACTAATATTAGTCTTATATCTGATTCCAGACTCAACTTTTCCCACTATCCCAAACTGCTTCTTATAAAAATCCAAAAGTGAAGAAGGCCAGCTCACAACTTCTTGCCAGATCCTTAATGTGGTGATTATTAGACTTAATTTCTATAAGCACCATCAGAATGTTAAATCATATGGAACGGAAGCCAGAGAAAAAGGTGATCACAGTATATACACTAGTGTGTCCCAACATTTTGAAAATACAGAGAAAACAGAACACTTATTATGTATTTGGCAAATTAACAATTAGACCCACAGATTTAGGGACTTCATCTGAAGAGGTGTCCAGGTTTTAAAGAAAAACATATTAAAAAATGAAACTAACATACTGTTTTATAATAAGTTTATTTTACATTTCTTCCCTTTAATAGAATGAAAGTAGATATCTATAAAGATACATATATATATACACATACACATATACACACACATGCATATCTTTATTGATAGGTAATCTTTATAAATAGGTAGGGGAACTAGGTTAATTAAAACAAATCACAGTGATTTCCTCTCCTGGTCACCTGAGATTGAGTTTACCAATCTACAGGAGCTTTAAAAAGTCAAGTGATACTTAGGTGAGGAAAATAACATTACATCACTGTTGTCCTTTCAGGTTAGCAAACAAAAGCTGGGGACAGCAAATTGTGTAAGTCTGAGCCAGGTGCCTTTGCCTTACTAAATTACAATGTTAGGGAATTTCCACTACAGTTCTGGGATGTGCCCTGTGAATACACTGCTTCCTAATTAGACCTGTTACCTCACTTGACCTACTCTTCCTGCTACTCATGTAATTCTAGGGGGAAAAAAAAAAAGAAGAAAGAAAAGACAAGAAAGAAATAAGAGTGATTAATGATCTTGCTTGACATGTATTTACCCTTCTACTTTGTAATGTTGGGAGACAAAAATAAACAGCTTCCTTAAAAATTTCACCAGTTAGTCTTGTGCTCTAGAAATTCCATAATTAAGGCAATATATTTGTGGAGTAGGAATCAGCAGAACTGTTTTACACCTGACTCTGACACTTAAGTTCATCAAGTCCTTTAGGCTTAGGCTGCCCTGTGTGTGACATTTTTCTGTTACCTCAATTTCCCTGTATGATTTGACTTTGGAAGGATGAGGACAAAATCTGAGATGTCACAGGGTTTTGTTTTGGTTGTTGATGTTGTTGTTTGCTAGTTTGTCTTTAAAGGTCTAGGTTTATGTCTATGTTAAAGCAGGAGGGTCCTAGATAAGCCAGTCAGAGAATGTCCAAATAATCACAAACTCACTGTACCATCATAGTATTAAAGGCAGTGATATTCAATCACATAGAGTTTTTAGCAAGCTTCAATTCTGATTCGAATCCCTTGAATTTATTCAACTTTTTGGTTCTTAAGTTTTTTCAAATTTTATTCTAATAGATTAAATCCTAGAAAACTTTGTTTTAATATCAAGTATTTATTGTTTAATATTATATGTTTTAAATAATATTTATTATTAAATATATACTAAAGTCTCATACAGAGCAATTGACCAAACTTTATTGAATAGGAGTTTATAAAACTAACGAAAAGTTCCTATTTGAATCATTCTATCAGATTTTCTGAATGGAATCAAATTGTCCTAAACCATTAAAAAATTCCTCTTTAAAAGCCCAGGTAATTTTATCTAATCAATTTGCCTCAAGGATGTGAGGAAGATGAAAGGAATCAGAACAGAGGTGCAAAAGTTGTGTGGAAAGGATCAAGTGGTTTTCAAAATGTGATGTATTAGTATATAGTGGCTGCTATTTGAGAAGCTTAATTTGATTCCATATAAAAATGTTTAATAATAGATCAAAGTTTTAGAATAATAACATAGGTTTGAATTATTTCAATAAATATAATTTATTACAATAACCCTGTTAGGCATATTTTGGACATAATATAAGATTTAACCTTGCCTTGTTTTGGTATACTTCAGATACTAAGGTATATATCTTAGTATATTGTATTCTTTCTATTCTATTCTTTCAAGTGAGGAAATATGGCATCAACTGTACAAATCAGTATTTCCCAAAGTTAATTTCATATAATGTTAGTCTAAACAGGCTTTCTCAACTGTGGCACTAGTGACATTTTGGGCTGGATAATTCTTTGTTGTAGGGGGCTGTTCTGTGCTTTTTAAGATGTTTAGCATTCTACCACTAGATGCCAATAACCCCTCCACTTTTGTGGCAATTACAACTATCTCCAGACATTGACAAATGTTTCCTGGGGGGAAAATGGCCCCCAGTTGAGAACCACTTTTCTAATGCTCATCCCTTCTAAACGATTTTATAATAAAATTTATATGACAAATTCAGCAATCATATGATACTCTTGTAAAGATTCACACTTAGTATTAGCATATTAAAGATTCTGAAAAATCTTACTGCAAGGAGACCAATTTATTCTTGTTTAACTTAACAGTTCCCAAATATTTTGAGTACAGGATCATCTGTATCTTAGTAATAGCTATTTTAAATTTCTGCACTTTGTTACAAAACACACGGGAAAATCCTGGTAAAATTGAATGTCTACACAAGCACTTACTTCACTTGTACGAAATACTTAAGGCTTCGGAGTTCTTATTAAATGTCTGATGTATTTCTGTACCTCTAAGTTAAAAAAACTTCATTTAAATAATAATAGCCACAACATCAACCATAGTAAATAAGTGAAGTCTTTTTAAGTTCATGAAACAGTAGTTTACAAAATCACTTGGCAGGCATTCATCATTCCCTTTCTGAGAGATAGGTATTAGTATTATTTTTGTTTTACAAGTTGAAGAAATAGAGTCTTAAAAAGGTGAAATGACTTGCTTTACATCTTATAACTGTGTGGTGGGGAGCAGAAATCCAAACCAAATTCTCAGAGTCTACGATTTTTGTTGCCTCCTCCCCTGTTATAGTATACCTTGGGGAAGTAGCCATCTCAGCACGCCTCCACCCCTTTCCCATGGGGTACCAGCCATGCAATTAGGATGGGGTCACCTTCTCCTGCCTCATCTTCAGGAGCAATTGGCTTCATCCACAGCTTAAACCCATCCCATATTCACAATGAATGGCTTAGTGACAAGTACCTAATCCAGGGCTAAACTGCCCAGCATATGATATTTGGATAACTCTTTTAGGAGTCCACACTTGACCTAAGTTGGTCCAGTCAGATAGAGGCCTAGGACTTCACTACAAAGGTTGGGGGGAAAAATGCCCTTTGGTCAGTTCAAGCAAATGGTAGGATGAGCAGTTGGTCAGGTTGGCAGATCTGAGGCCTGTGACTGCTGCAGCCTTTTTGTTGCCAGATGGAAAACTCACATGGATAGAAAGCCAACACATGGAGGAGGATGAAACCAGAGAATTCTAAAGAAAGAGATGCAGAGTGCCAGTCAAACTGCCTAAAGCCACATCTACCATTGGACATTTTCAGTTATCTAATAGTTCCATGATTGTTTTGCCCATTTTGTGTTTAGGTTTCTGTCAATTGCAATGGAAACTATTCGTAGTAATATACCTGAAAGGAAAATAGTAATAAATGCCATGTCATTTCAAAAGGTAGCTACCACAATAGAAAATGAGATATTTAATTTAAAATTATTTTGTAGGCCTGGCACAGTGGCTCATGCCTGTAATACCAGCACTTTGGGAGGCTGAGGCAGGAGGATCACCTGAGCCTGGGAGTTCGAGACCAGTCTAGGCAACACAGGGAGACCTGTCTCCACAAAAAGTAAAACACTTAGCCAGGCATGGTGGTGCACACCTGTAGTCCCAGCTATTCAGGAGGCTGAGGTGGGAGGATTGCTTGAGCTCAGGAGTTTGAGGCTGCAGTGAGCTATGATTATGCCACTGCTTTCTAGTCTGGGCAACACAGCAAGACCCTATCTCTTAAAAAAAATTATAAATTTTAAACCCCCTTTTATTAATATTATATTCCTAACTTACATCTTTCTAAGCTAGATCACTGTTAATTACAAACTTTAAAACATAATTTTAAAAACATTCAGGTGATGTGGTTACATGATTAGTAAGGTAAATTTAAAG
The DNA here is from genome assembly GCA_023783475.1 of Daubentonia madagascariensis. Classification (NCBI taxonomy): domain Eukaryota; kingdom Metazoa; phylum Chordata; class Mammalia; order Primates; family Daubentoniidae; genus Daubentonia; species Daubentonia madagascariensis. The sequence goes on from JAKFHU010001672.1 coordinate 20,381,555, forward strand.
GAATGCCACAGATAACCAGCTAACTGCCAGATGTAAAAAAATTTCTGGAGAGACTGGCATGGGTGTAACTTCCTAAATGGAGAAAAGTCAAGGTGAACAAAGAACTTATTATGTAACATAGTATAATGGCATTTAGGAAATTCATCTGAAATACTAACAAAAATAAGATATCAGTTGCATTATTTTTGAAAAATAGATGAACGATTCTGTTTAATTATTTAATTTACTGTGGAGAAGTTGGAATCAATGAAATGATTAAAATCAATCCAAATATTTTCCAGTGTCTCCATAAATAGATTCTTATAAGAATTTTTTCTCTTTTGATTCCATATCTAAGTTCTATTTCATACAAGAGACACATTTCTTTGTTACTTCTGCAGCTATTATTCTTATTTGGCTAGCTTTTGTTCTTTGAAGTCTAGACATGTTCAAAGTATTAGATAACAAAGGATAATTCTTCAAAGATTGTCACATGCCATTGCCATTCTAAGAAATGCCCAAGGTGTCACTGACAGAATCCCAGAGCGAGGTACTAAGCTGAGTCTTGGAGAAGCTATGAAATAATAGCTACTAGAAGCTACACTTAAGACAGTAAAAGTGGGTGCTGAATGATTACGAACACATCTTTATTGTCTCAGAAAGTAGGTTTTGTTCACAAGGAAAAAACAACTCAAGTAAACAAGACAAGGAGCTATTGAGATGGCTGCCCTTTAATGGAGTCTCTAAGAGAAAGGTATTCCTAGATGCATGATACCTCTGGAAAGCTCAACAGTAATAATTTGGGGGTCTTTATTATACACTCTGCTGTGGCAACAATGCACTCAAATACTCTCCACATGCCTGCTTTGAATGTCCAATGGATAAAAAGTTTCCACACCTTTTACTCTTTTTTTCCTACCTCATTGCTCTGCTTACTTATAGTTTCTGTTACCCCATAACTTTGACAAACCCCATCAGCACTTTTCCAGAATTTCTAAAACATTTAACTTTGGTTCCTGCTGCTAAATGACTCATTCCCTTACAATTTCCTAGTTCTGATTCTCAAGAAAATCTTGCTTACTGAGCTCATCTTTTGCAAGCCAAGCCACATCACCGTTTCCTCATTGGCTTTTGGATTGGCTGCCTTGGAGTCCAGTCTCCCATTCTTGGTCCAGTTGGGGATGGCTGAGGAGGTGAAAACCTGTGCAATAAGATTTTTATGAGGCAGTTTATCGGGTAAGGAATGTATCCATGGTGAACACGATAGGTGACATGTCTCATAGAGTTTCACTTTTGCTAATCAGTAGAGCAAACAGCCTACATTCCATTCATCCAATTTCAAAGTTGTCCCCATCTGACACATTCCATCTATCACATGCATTGTAAATATACTGACACCTTAAAAATAGGATGCTGTTAATCTTGTGTCAACGCCATCTACTGCCTCCAGAAGCAATGGGAAAAGGTCACATCAAATACTGCTTGATGATATTGGAGTCCACTGGGTAACGGTCAAGACCACTGGTCTGGAGCCAGACTGTCTGGCTATGAAACCTGGTTCTGGTATTTAATATCTGGGCAATTAATATCTTGACCTCTTTATTCCTCAGCCTCCTAATCCATACAATGAGTATGCTCCTCACCAACCTTATCAGATTTTGGGGAGGATTAAGTGAATCTATATATTTAAAGAACTTAGAAGAATACTTGGCACATAGAAAGTTAGCTATTATTTTAAATAGTACCATTGAAATACATTCAGGTTTTATTTGTCTCCTCTCTGCAATCTGTAAATTACACAACTTAACACCACTGAACAACTGATGTACAATAGTGGGAAACACCTAGGACTGTTACAATAGCTAACTTTTATGAAAGGCAAAAATGGGAGGAAACCTTCCCCTGGAGCCCAGCACCATTCATTTGTATAGTCCAGAACGCATATTTCATTTTCTAGAATAATTCACTAACCTTGAAACATGTGGCTCCCATGGCTCGTATTGTAAGGCCATTTGTTTTTGGATGGTAAGATATTTAACAGGATGAATAACTTCAAGTGTGTTATCTTGCTGCCTAACTTTTTTGTAGTGAAGAAATTCCTAATACTCCCTTTCTCCAGAAATCACAGGGCATGGCTTTATTAGTTGCATCACATAGCACAAAATATCAGCATTTCATTCCAAGATCAATGCCACCATAATTGAAGTAATTCTAATCACCCCACCATTTCCTGTTGCTTAAATCCCATTCCTGGTACAAATTTGTTTTACTTAAAGTCTTTATGTTTGCTTAAATGTTTACCTAAAGTCTTTTTCCAATTCAAAAGATTCTCACTCAAGCGGCCTCAACAAAAAGAGAGCTTCTCTTAAGAATATATGTGGACCAAATCTGGAACAAGAGTGTTGGAGAGAATTGAAGGAGGTCTAGGAGCCAGCTGTTATCTGTATCTTTCAGAGTAAATGAGACTCTGTATCTTGATGTCTTTTTTTTTCCAAGTTTCTATGGTTGTGTAGCTTCAGTTTGCCATATTCTCTCCCTTAAAGCCCCAGCACTGCTTCATGACTTCTCTCTCTATGCCTCTTTTGACCTTCAGCAATGACTACCAATTGCGTGATTTTCTCTCTATTTCTCAATAGAAATCCCAGAGAAAGTGAACTGTATTGGCCTAGCTTACTATATCATAGTTTCTGTATAGCCAGTAAGTTGATTATTGTTGATCAACACCCATTCCTGCCTAATCATTCGCAGAGGGAGGAGAAGAGATTTAATTATTTTATATAAGACTATTTCTTCTTCAGGGGCAGTGAGTAGAGGGACATTTCACTTAGAGGGTTAGGCATGCACAGAAGGTATTTTGAATAACAAGTTAATATAATAGCCTAAGGAGAAAGAAAATCTTATTCCTCAGGGCATGATACTGATCAACAGATTTGGAGGATCCTAAAAACTTCATATTCAGTGGTGTCAATTTGGTAGCTTGAAATCATCCAAGGTATTTGCTCCCTGGGAAGTCAGCAAACACTACAAATCAGGGTTTCCACCTCTGTACTCCCCTCCTGTACCTTCCCCCTACAGCTGGTTTACCCGCATACTACTGCTTCTTACTCAGTTATTTCAGAAGAAAAGAGTCCTAATGACATCAGCCAGGCAGCAATACATGAGTCTGTCTATTATTGTGGTCACAGAGTGGATTAAACAGATTGCCCAGTCCTGAGTCTCATACTCCTCCATGGAGTGAGCATGTTGGTCAGCCCCATCAGAGCCTCAAAGACTAGGAGTGATTTCAAAATAAGATTGACATTGTTAGAAGAAAGAGTCATGAATAATGAGCACCCAAAAATCACGAGGCAAGGCTTTTGGAGAATCTGAGACATGTTTCAATCCAGAAGGTAAAATGGCACAGGGCAAACATTTGAGGCCATGAAAGATTCTAGGATACTGAGGGATTGTGTTGATGTTATGGTTGTATTTTGCTACCTTAAAATGGAATTCCTTATTCAGCTTAGCTCATTCATTCCAGCTTTCCTTTGCAGCTTTTTCTGTGCATTTATTGTACATAAGAGAAATAAGAATGTACAAGCTTTTTTCCCTCACTCTAGACTGCTAATTCTTACAAAATAAGAACGACACTCTTTGTATTTTATCACCATCACTGAGTATGTTTCATCTATTAATTGTAAGTAGAGCACTCAATCTCATAATTACTTAGATATTTCCTCAAATCCAAAATTAGGTTGTATGTGTGTATCTGTATATACATCCAACTAAAGAGAGAACACAGCATTCAATGGTTATAGCATATTCATGGCTATATAGTAAGGTCCTTTTGGCTTGCTCCAAATGATGTGAGATCCCAAAACCACACTTCTTGTTAAAGTGAGAATAATATAGAAGGACCAAAGAACACTTGCTTATAATCTTCTATGGATACCTATGCAATTGTCAGGAGGTCAGCCTGACCACAGAAGTCATTCCTACTGAGTGGAACAAAACCTAAATGCAAATGATGCAAAACCATGGCATCTTTTATTTGTCACAGCTGATGTTAAATGTTGCCAAGATTCACAGAAGTTTCAAGGGCTTATGTGATATAACCATTTGATTTCACCTACTTTATGTTTTCATGAAGCAGAAAGCACATGTAGAAAACAGTTGGCTTTATCTTAGATTTATCCCCAACCAAGGACGTTTTTGTTTCTATTACATTCCATATCTTTGGACTCTCCTTCATTAGAAATAAAAATTTATTCTTTTAAGCTGTGGTCGTTTCAGAGACAGATGGAAACAAAGATGCATTAAACTCTGATTTTGTTCTATACATCTGACCTTCAACTATATCCAAAAAAGACTTTGATTTCCCTGCTCCATTTTTTACTGTATGTCTCAATAAAAATATTACGTATAAAAAAAAGATAGCTCCAGTGAATTAAAGACATTATCTAATTATCCAATGCCTATCTTTCCTCTTTGACAATTTATCAAGATTATTTTATAGGAAAAGTGATAAAGATATCCACCATACTCGTTAATAAAAATTCAGCCACACCAAATAGACGGAGGAGCAGAAAATTAAAGGTGTACCCGCTCAGTCTGTATCGAGAACACCTGGCACGGGAATACAGTCACAGTAACCTTTTCACTCTCTCTGCTGAATTGACTTCAATATAATTCTTTTCATCCCCATATAGGAATGAGAAAACCACCTCCTGTGGAGGTGGAGACTTACATGAGGTTTCCCTCCCTTGCTAAGATCTTTACTCAAAAGAAAGGTCATGAAAGCTGCATACTGATCACATTCTAAACCTTTCTGCCCAGGCCCCAGTGGAAGCCAGGATTAATGAGACTGATAAACTCTGATTTACCCTTTAGGACAGTTAGAGAAAAACACCCCACAGTGATCATTCAAGGCCAATAGGACAGGCCATCACCAAGCAGCAGCAGCTCTCTTAACTGGCTATTGTTGCAAATAACTTTGAATCACAATAGGCAATGGCAAATGTGCAAGCCTTCCTTTCTTCCCCTTTCCTTGAGTGAGAAGGAGACAGAGTCATAGGTCAAAATTTACAGAATAAATGGTATGTCAAAGGTTACTAGAATGTTGTGATTATCAAAATTATTATTGATAAAATATTTTTATCCTTACCTTCACTGTGACAATTTTACATCCAAATGACCTACTTATGTTACACTGGTATCTCTAAAGTTTCCTTTTAGTTTTCCAACTTAGGGTGAAAATGGCAATTGGTTATAAAATGTTCTAAGCATTTGGGGGAAAAAACCCATTTTGACAGAAATCTAAACAAAACATGTAGTTTGTTCATAATGAGGAAAATAATATTTGACATATAAATGCTCATTGGACTAAGGAATCTAAAAATGACTTATAGATACTTTAATCATATATCTGAGTCACCAAGAGGACATAATAGGATGTGCTTGAACTTTGATGCAACTACATTTCTACTAACATATATTTTATTTCAATTCCAGCTTAATTTTCTGCATGTGTTCTGCCTTGTGTTTTGGGACCTTAGTCATCTATAATATAGTCTGCAGTAGGCTGAATAATGATACCTAGATATGTTCATGTCCTAATCCCCACAATCTGTGATTCTGTTGCCTTACCTGGTAAAAGGGAGTTTGTAGATTGTGATTAAATTGAGGATCTTAAAATGTGGGGATTATCCTGGATTATCTGGATGGTCCTAATATAATCACAAGATATAAATTTAAAAAGGAAGCCGAAGAGTCAGAGGAGGAGAGCAGATGTGACAGCAGAAGAAAAGTTAGCAGTGATGCCAATGCTGGTTTTCAAGATGGAGACAAGGAATGTGGGAATCCTCAAGAAGCTGGGAAAGGTAAGGAGGGGAAGGAATTTTCCCCTAGAGCCTCCAGAAGGAATGCAGCCCTGCCATACCTCGATTTTAGCCCTGTGAGACCCATTTTGGACTTATGACCTCCAGAAGCGTAAATTAATTTGTCTGGATTGCTTTAATTCACTAAATTTGTGGTAATTTGTTACAACAGCAATAGGAAACTAATACATAATCTAATAACTTTACTATTAAGTTGTCACAAAGAATCTTTGGGGCAATATATATAAACTACCTAGTTTATAACTCATTGTTAAAATGATTATTGGCAAATCTCAGTTGACCCACTCTTCCTTTACTTTTCAAAGAATTAGACTGCTTTTGGACTCAATGAAGACCTATGGCTAAAAAAATGTTAAATCATGTATTTCCTACTTACACTCAACATTATCCATGTTATCTGCCTTAAAAGTATTTGCAACTTTATTTGTTTTTAAATGTACTGATCTAAGATTAAGCTTACTTTAATATGTTACCAAGTTCATTGTTGGCAATCCATAAAACAGCATTCTAAACAAGAGATGGTGTTGAAATTCTGTTTTATTTTGAGATAGGCTACAAAGATCTTCTAACCCTTTGTGGATTCTAGGAACTAAAACTAGTAAATTCACATTTTAAAAGAGTCAGGTGACTTTTTAATTTCCTCAAAGTTGAGTGGGTTATTTGAAATATGCAATGGGGGCAAACAGAATGAGCTAACAAATACACTTAGATTTTTATTTTAAAAACATTTAATAAGAAGGAAATGTTTCTTTATTACATCAAGCTTAAGAAATATCAAATATTGTTTTTAAGCAACCTATATAGACAGAAATATTATCACTAAATTATCACTCATCCAAATAAAAAGAAACTTTGATACTTTTATCAGGAGAGATAATACTTTTAATTCCCTCACCTTTGTTCAAGAAAAATTCTAACCTGAGACTACCTTTGTGCATTGAATGTTAATGATAACATTCTTCCCATCACCAAGGACAAAAGCCAATATGGAAAGTTCAAGATGAATGTTGAATATATAAGTTTAAACACTTTCATGGCGATTGGGGTGGGAATAAAGCATGCTTTTTTCTATACTATAAAATTTGTCACTGAGAGAATAAATACTTGCTAAAACTTGGAATCATTACTTGGGAAAATTTAGTATGGGAAACTCCAAGAAAGACAACAATTTGGTTGCAACCACAGAGTATTGGCTTCACTCCATTTGTTCCCTCAAGGTGACCTGATGGATGCCAGACTTTCACAATTATGCAATCTCTACTTTTAGGATTACAGCTGAAGTCCTAATTGCCTGTACAATCTAGGCAAAGTCTAACACTAAGTACTAAGTACACATTCATTGTCAAATTCCCTGAAGTAGCCATTGTAGAATCTTGCTCAAAACAATTTGCAGCACCTGTTTGTGGATTTTATTATTGGTAAAGCTTGCCATATCATCTTGTTCGTGTGTAAAACAGTTATCTCTACTACAAGATGTACACATAATATTTAAAATTCATGCCTTAGAATATACAGATATGGAATAGAAAAAGATCAACAAATGTACAATTTAGAGATTTTTTTTGGTTCAACATTTTGATATACAAGAAAACAAACTTAGCAGACTTTAAGGTACAGTATAGTTTCAATTATTCAATGAACAGTGTTTTTTTTAAAATAAGAATATATTAAATACTGCATTGAGATTTTGTATGCCTGAAGTTCATAATTATCTCAAAGAATCATTTCACTTCAGGCCACCTGTAAGTAAACTTATAAAAGTCAGGAAACTTGGCATCTAGTATTTCCTTCCCTATTACCTTTCACCTTTAGGAATAAATCTATTACCCCAGGCCCTGAGCTAATCTAGATGCTCTTACAGAGCCTTTTCTTCTTACTCTGAAAATATTTTTTCTGTCTATACCACAGGAATAAGTACTCTACTCTCCTCATAGTCCTGATTTAAGGGTAAGTGATTGTTCTCCCCTCCTGAGTTTTAGCCACTGTTCTCTGTTCAAAATGGGGTTATTCTTCAATAGAGTGATTTCTCCTCACCACCAGCCATGCAAAAATCATGACGCAAAAGTCTTTACCTCGTACATACTTCACAGAGAATCAGAAGTTGCTTGAAATAACTATGCAATCTTAGCCATATAGATCAGGTTTGAATGTAGAAATGAGAAATTCTCTTTTGGTGGTTATAACTAAATAGCCCCGATAGGTTTTCATACAAGTAGACTGGGGGCTGTGACCGAAATGTCATGGGAAATGACACTACTATAAGTAATTCAACTGATGTTACTTTATCCTGTAAAACTGAGCTCCAACTGCCCAAGACATCACACATATAAGATTAATTTCCCTCCAGTTCACCACCATTGCCTTTAGTGCTTTTTCTACTGCAGTTAAGGCAGAGCCATCCCAGGGGATCAACACATCATTCTGTCCTTGTTGAAGTAAGTCTTTAAATATGTTTTGAGTTTTCCATTTTTTGTGTGTGGTTTTGTTAGTTTATTTTTAGAATTAGTGTGGTTTAGAGGAAGAAAAACATAAAGGCATCTGAGGCTATTTTTAAAAGAGCTAACACAATTGTATAAAATTAATCCTAAATGAGAGGAAAGACAACAAAGGTTCTATGTAAGTTATGTTTTATAGAGTGGGCTTTGTAGCTAGCTGAAATGCTGAGAACTCTAGTCAGTATTTGTCTCGTAGACTCATTAATCATTACAACCCACTTAATTTTCTGTTTGGTTCATCTTTTAAATTAAATTTTACCAATGAAACATTGATATAGGTGATTAGTAAAAGGTCTACATAGAAAAAAAACTAACATAGTTCCCAAATTTATGACTCTGGCATAAGGTGATCTTGAGGTCATGTTATAAGGAAACAAAAGAACATTGAACATGAGGTAGGAGAGTTGCCTGCAGACTTGATCTAGAACAATTCCCTTCTGTGATGTAAGTTTTGGCAGTGTGTTGACTTATAAGATGAAGACAAAAACACACAAAAACCCCAAAATAACCAACGTGAATGAAATAAACCCCAACTTCCTCAAAAATATTCAACAGTACATGGTTGTTAATGAAATAAAAGGTATAGTTCCTCTTTTGCTGAAAATTATTATGCTCTTTGATACTATCTGAAGGTATAGATTTCCATGTCCCTGGCTCCCAAGATGTATTAGTGAAGGTGAAGATGTTGACATGTAGGAAAGAAGAGGGATCTGTCCGATGTCACCTGGTGAATTAATCAATGGGGAAAGAAAGAGAGCAAAATACAACTCCACTTTCAAATCCTTGGCAGAACTCAAACAAACCATAAATTCCAACATGTGGTGTATGCTTATATATATTCTTATTGACTAAAATATATATTTAAAAATAAAGCCCATTCTCTTATTTGTATGCATATTTTTTAACTTTTTATTTTAAAGTGATTATAGACATCTGCATATTTGACATCAATTTTTTTTTTCAAGAAATCTGCAGAATCCAAGTATTTCGAACCTGCTAGGATTCCCTCATCATTCATGTTGTCTGAATCAAGGAATATTTTCTCCAGAATCCTGTCTAGGGACATAATCTTATTGGAGAGGATGATAATAAATATACCTTATATTAAAAATGTCCTCCCAACCCACACATATACTTTATTTCCTCATAATCATAATTAAAGAGTTAAATTTCTACATCTTATAGGTCGTTGTGCTTGGAACTAAAGTTATAACAGAATAATAGACATGGACTTGCCCCCAAAGTTATTACAGTTTACTTGGCAGGATAACATTTATCAATATTTATGTCCTTGAAAAGTCCATGCCCCAATACACAGTAACTTCTAGAACTCTCAGTTTCTTATATTGTCCAAATTCTTACTTGTAGAACAAGATGCTACTGGCTACTACAAGTTAAATGCCAAGTAAACAATATAGGAAATAAAAGCAAAACTGCAAATTAATAATAAATGCGCTTCTATAAAATTTTTTATAAAATGCCTCACTGTGCAAGTACACAGGATTTTAAAGCCACAAGCAGTGAACATTCTGTACATGACAATGGAGGCAGAGTTTGAGTCCTGGCTCCACAACACATTATGTGTTTTTGAAGGAATCACTTAACCACTACCATTATTTTGCAGTAGGATTGATATTGGCATTTGGGGCAGGATAATTCTTCTTTGTCTGGTTGGCCTGAAAATTTGCAGGATGTTTACTGTCCCTTGCTCCTGATATCAAAAGTCAGTACCACCTTCCATATATCTTGACATCAATCCCCTCCCCTAAACCTTCCCATTTCACAATAAATTGGGTAGAAGTTAGGGATGGGTGAGTGATATCACCCTGGTTGAGAACCTCTACTTTTTAATCATTATGTACCTTTTAAAATTCCCTCATTTATATATGAGACTTTTAGTTCACAAATCAATTTACTTTCTTTTGTTTTGAATTTCTCAAATTGCCTACAGCTTACAACATAAAGTAAAATCATAAGGATAACCCTTGTCAGGCTCTTTGTGTTGCTGCTGACATTTTGTGTTTTTACTTTTCTTGTTCCACAAGTATGATCATTATGTGTAAGATATGTTTTGGTGAGTTTTGGAGAAGGAGGTGGTGCTCAGCTAAAAGCAAAGCATAAGGTAGAATAAGACAAAAATATAACCTTCTCTGCCATGCTCATTTGTCAAAATCCTTCTTAGCCTGATACAAATGTCAAATCTAAAATATTTAATTTTATCCTCTCCCTCACCCGAACCCTCTCTTGGAAAACTTATACTGTGTATGCCCTGAAACTGGGAGAAACAACAAATTCATTGCATTACACAGCAACTGGTCTCAATGAAACAACACTAATTTTAATAAGGATACATTCTAAATCTTATCATATGGGTCTAAAAATGTAACCATTCATGTGCACAGTCACGTATTTCTCACAGCATATATTAAAAGGACCATGGAAGATTATTAAAACTTCTATGGGCTAAAATTGCCAGAAGAAAACTAATTGTGACTATGTAGGTATGATTATAAAAAGGGGCCAGGGAAGTATTTCCAAGATTTCAGGAGGATAAGACTCTTTTCTCCAAAATCAGAAGGAATTTCTATGCCACATTTGTAACATTCAGAGGACTCTGCTATGCCTCTCACCTGTTGCCCTCAGGGTTTCTTTATCTGCCTCAAATTCTTCATCTACCTATAAAAACAGATGGGACTGCTCAGAACAAAATTCTGGGTAAGCTAATCTTTAGTAGCTACCTTTGATCTCTCTCTCTTTCTTAGTGGGTTTTATGATTTTGCATCCACTTTCTTTTGTGAGATTTAATTTAGCCATATTCCAAGACATTTTCATTCATTTTGTGATTGAGCCCTATCTTTTTAAATGGAAAGTAGGTTGGGTTGAATATATAAAAATAGGTGACCTTTACCCAATGATGAAATTGTGAGAGAGATTTATGATCTTGAAAGGATTCATGTCTACATAGATGGCAAATCCCAGCATTTCCCGCCTCTGCCACTGCCTAATTTCCTTCTGCCACATTGCTTTGCTGCAGTGCTCAGTCATTGTCTTCTTCGATATGTTTCAATTGGCAGGAACATTTGCAAATGTAATCCTTACTAAAGGTGAAGTAAAACGATTTTCTCCTTCAAGGTCTGAATTTAGGAACCTGTCTTTCCTCATAACTGCTGATGACATCTCCAGTATCTAGGAACAGAAGGGAGAATCCATCTGTTGCCAGGAAGAGAAAAAAAGGATGTACACAAGATAATGTACATTTGCAATTTATTCCAAAAACTGGAGATGGGAGTGTTTGAGTTGATGTCACAATACTGAATGTCTAGGTGCATGTTCTTTATTATTGCATGCAAAAGTCACATTTAGAGTGAACTTAAGAGATGGCACTTTGAATAGTCACTTTTCTTCCCCCAAATAATTTTTAAAGTATAATTTATGAAATTAAAACTAGTGACATGTTAGAAAAATTAAGCTAGGTATACAGTGCACTTTAAAATTATCACAGTCCTTTAGTTTGTTCCCATTAGCATTTTAGATTCTCTGTTGCAAATAAAAATACATATTGAAATATACCTTTTCACTTGGAGTCTAAGATATTTCTCTTTATATTTTTGGTGCTTTTAAAATTATTATTTTTTTATTAGGAGAAACTACGTGTATTCCAGGCCCATAAAACCAGCTGAATCAGCAGAATAACCTGTCTGGCTTCTGTGTACCACAAGTTCATCATTACCTAAAAAATTGGCTCTTGTGAGCTGCCTGGGTTGGATCATTTTAATGATGTGTTGCAAAATATATCTGAGCGGCTATAAACAATCTCCTCTTTGTTTAAGAAAAAGAAAAAGAAAGAGAATAAGAGCCAGTAAAAAACACTTCCTGTTGCAAAGTGATCACTATTAAAAACAATTCATATACTTTTTACAAAGCTCCTCTTTGAGTAACCACGAGCAGCCACACAAACTCCCAGCAGGGTGTGTATGAGTGTAAGCACATGTGTCTATCTCCCCAAGATTGTTATTGAACTCATTTGCTATATTTCATTAAGTGTCTGAAAAATTATGATTCTTCAAAACTGGCTTAATTTATATTTTAACACTGAAAAAACACAAATGGCCTGAAAAGACTTTCGAAGGAGAAAAATCTTTGCCTTGCCAGATTTGATGTAGTGAAAAAAGAATCCCGGTTCTTGAGTATAATAGCTATCTTTGGGGAAAATGCTCACTAGGCATAAATAAAACATATAACACATATTTGGCAGTTTTCATGTAAAGGGTATCCTGCACATTGCAAGTACTCTACAGTGGGGGTTGGTTGAATCTGACCTGACTCTAATCTGTTGTTCACTACGGGAATCAAAAGAATAGTTCAAAGCGTTTTTCATCATTTGGACCCGAAACCAAACAAAACATTAGAACATACCCACATAGAGACACATGTAACCTTAAAAATGAAACGAAAGCAAAGAGTTCAATTTTAATTTGAGGAGGAAAAACATTCAAAACATGATTCAGGTGAATCACTGGGGCCTTTGAAGATATGTCTTCTTTTACAATATGGTCTAGCACAATGTTGTGATGGTCTGTTCTTGAACTTGATTTCTCCTGCTCAGAGCTCTCCCTGGAGTAAAGCAAACCAATAGACAGAGGCTTGAGCTTTACTTTACTTTTCTCTTCTGACAGACCTTCCAACTTAGCATAATAATGAGGTGGCTGGCAGGGGAGTTTAGTTAACACAGAAAAGCACACTGTAAGATTTGCCTGGATTTGAACTTCAACTGCATTGTGGGTAAACACAGCTTCAAATTCATAGAGAACAGCCAAAGTGTAGTTTTATTGCTAATAGTTTTGCATTTCACCTGCTTTAGTGTATATGAGAGAAAAAGGCACGTGCTAACTTTCTTCTTTACATTTAATGAAGCTTCTGTTGGATCCCACACTTTCTGAATAAGCATTATTTTGCCACAGGATCAAACTTGTAATTAAAAAAAAACGTCACCAACTCTGTTTCTCCCTTTTAGGGATGAGTCAGTCAAAATATCAGTACATGAAGGACATTCTATTTTTTGATGCCAAGAAGCTTTTGGGGGAATCCTTTCTCCTCTGGAACCAACCTAGGCTAGTTCTGATGTCCAGGCTTAGTTGGGATAAGACTTACTCAGGCACAGTCTCTTCGTGTGCAATTTGTGAATGGACCCATAAGATTGTTGGAGAAGATCATCTATGAAATTCTTTTTTTTCTAACATTCAGCCAGTCTGTTGAAGTGGATGACCTGAGGCCAAAGTTGAAAAGGAAGGGCACAATGCACAAATTCTGTGGAAATAGACCTACCGTTTTACTGTACCTGATATAGTCCAAGATTCCCAAGGTCACACCCTTCACAGGAATTTGAAAAGCAGTTAAAAAAAATTCATTTTAAAGCTTCCTTTGTAGGTCGTGATCTCCACTGCCATAGGAATTTTGGAGAGGAGGAAGGGGAGCAACACACACACACACACACACACACACCCCTGTCCCTGTGCTCTACCACCCCTTCTCCATCCCCCCCCACCCCCTACCTGCCTCCACCACTCAGACAAATGGCAAATCCTCCCAGCCAGCTGGACAGGGGCTCTCCCTATAGGGCAGCTTGTTTTCATTGGCCATCAGGAGCCTGTTGCTGCCAAAGGTGGATGAATACCTAATATGTGCTCTCAAACAGTCAAACAAGCACACAGACTGAAGCTCCTAGCCACTGTGGCTCTCAGCAATTTCTTTCAGAGCAGCACTCTGCAAACTTTAATGTGCTTAGGAATTACCTGGGGATCTTGTTAAAAAGCAGGTTCTGATACATTAAATCTGGAGTGAAGTTTGAGATTCTACATTTCTAATAAATTCTCAGGAGAGGCACATGCTGCTGCTCCTCAGACCACAGTTCATGATGGTTCTTAGAAGAACTCAGCACCACCTCTGGAATACCTTTTAGAGCCAGGTTTTTGTTGGGATATCCAGCAGCAACATTGTATCAAACAACTCTTCCTCATATGTTTTCACCAGAAGTTAATAGCTTTATTATGGGAAGCAAGTTTATGCAACAACAAATGGAGTTCCACTTTTAGATGTTTTTTTACCCAAGCTTTACTTTGCCTTGAGGCAGAGAGGGCACAGGTCCTCTGACTTTTCACTGGCTCAGAATAAGTCCTCATGTTACACACGGGTGCTTTGCCTGATGTTGGAATGTTAAGTCCTTTGAGCACTCCTGGCAGTGCCGAAGGTTAGACAATTTGCTGATGCAGCCACTGCCCCACATACCTATCTCTTATCCATCCATAGTCCACAGGTGGTACCAGGGCAGGTGATTCCCAGGAATGGCTTTGATCCTTCTCCCCACACACTTTTTACCCAGCAAGCTTTTAATGTGGTGGCTGTTTTCCTCAAGAGCTGCAGAATACAGTACCCAGAACCAAAGTTAGTGGACTTAGAGCTCCCATATCTTCTTCTAGATGGATTGTTGACACAATCTCAGTGGAGGATAAAATGACGTCCTCCACGGATGTGACCCTCCCTACCCTTAATCCTTGTTATCTACTGACTTCCAGGTCTCTCTTCTACGTTCATTGCAGACTTTGGCTCCTGGATTATAGTTTTTCTCTCCCATATGTATTAATACCATCCAACACATACTCCTTCACCCATCCCATATTTTGGCCCCCACCTTTATCTCTTGCTACCATTTTCCACAAATATGGCTATATTTTTCAAAAAGCCATCACTCTCTTTGAGTCCTATAGGACTAGGATTTTTATTGATATTAACAACTCACTGAGAGTGTCATGCTTCCCAATCCAAAAAATATATCTGCCTTCTCCTGCATCTGTTCCTCTTGTCCTTACATCTCAGGATAAGTTCCTCCTCCAACCAAGGCTAATAGCTTCACTTGAACCCTGATGCCATCTGGTAAATTCAACTTATCAGTGTGAACTAAAATAAAACCCTACGCCCCCCACCCATCCGGCCAACTGAACAGACCCCCTGTTGGCCAAGGGGACCCCAGAAAAACCTTTAAACTGAGATCCTGGCTGTGAAGGGAAGGGACACATCTCAGAAAATAAGATACTAAATTATTAATAGGACCTAAGGCCATGCAGACCAAAGTTTAAATCACCTGCAGGGCATCAATTTGCTTAAGAGACCACTTGAGCAGGTATATGTCCAGTGGCTCGTCTCTGATTAACAGACTTCCTTATCTTAATTTAAAACATTCTAAGCCTTCAGACAAGGCCTTATTTCTTTAACCAATTACAAATCAAAGAATCTTTGAACCCACCTATAACCTGTAAGCCCCTGCTTCGAGATGTCCCACCTTTTCGGGTCAAACCCATATATACTTTCCATGTATTGATTTATGATTTTACCTGTAATTCCTGTCTCCATGAATGTACAAAACCAAACTGTAACCCAGCCACCTCAGGCACATTTTATCAGGACCTCTTGAGGCCATGTGCTCTCTCTGGTGTTCATACATATTTGGTTCAGAATAAGCACCTTTAAATTATTTTGCAGAGTTCAGATTTTTTTTTCCCATTAACACCAGTTATTTGTTCTCTCACCTAAAATAAATTCTCTCTCTCTCTCCTCTGGCTTATTTCCTTCAGCATATAAATATACTCAAAACACTCCTAACTTAAAAATTTGCTCTGATTTTTCTTTTTAATGATCATATATGTCTCCGTTTCCTTAAAGAACAAAACTGCTAGAGAGAGTAGTCTGATCACGAGGCTTCCAAGCATTTTGTTCTCATCCAATGCATGGTGGTTTCCACATCCGTCATCCCACAGGGCGCGATCTTGTCAAGATCATCAAAGATCCTAGTTGCTAAGTGAATGAGCACTTTGAAGTCACTACCTTGGACTTTCTGAAGAGTTGACAGGATAAATTGTTTCTCCATGTTTGAATCTCTTCCCTGTCTTTAGTTTATCATTGTTTTCTGAATTTTCTCTTCTGCCTCTGCCCACTTCATTGTTGTTTAAGTTTGTCTGAGAGCTGCACGATAGGTGCCCCAGGTACCCTGGTGTGGTACAAATGGATTATGGTTGTGGTGGAGACAGCGTTGATACAGAATTGACTGTGGATGAAGGGCAGCAGGAGTGCCCAGGGAGTTGACTCTGGTTTCAAGTATCACGCAAACAAATATTCATTATCTGTGTGTGCCATACGATGGGAAATCAATCTTTACACTATTAAGAAGTAGCTGGATTTACAGTTCAAATTAAGGCCTCTTTAATATCCTCTTTTCTTCTCACTCTGCTGACTCCCCTCATGTGATCTCCCCACCCCTGCATGTGGGTGATTTTCATATCGAGTTCTGGGCCACATTCCAGACTTGCAGATCCAACTGCTTCTTCACCAAACCAACTTGCTGATATCTCAGATATCTCAGCTTCTTCAAAATGTCTCAAACTGAACTCATTATCTTTTCTCCCTCAAATGGATCTTTTGGCTAAATTTTGCCTATTAGGGGATGATCCAGTTGTCTATACAGTTGTCCAAATTACAGATGGATGATCACCCTTTCTACTGTTTTCTTTCTCCCTCTCCATCACGTCTGTTGGTCATTATGTCCTGTTCTTTCTGTTTCCTAATTGCCTAATACCTAACCCCACGCAAATCCTACTAGGTCAGTATCTAGCTTAAAAATCCATCAATAATTTCCTTTTGTCATTAGCAGCAAATCTAAAATCCTCTTGATGGAGCACAAACCCCCTTTCTGGCTTTGACCCCCATCAGTCCAGCTTTATTTCCCATCATGTCCCTTCCCCCAACACCCACACCCACACCCTAAGCTCCAGCCATGCTCAACTCCTCGCAAGTTTCCTGATGTATCCTGCTCTTTCATTCTCACTTTTGTCTTTTACAGATACTTTTTCACTTGCTTAATTCATTTTTTGTTTTGCATGACTTACCTAAGGTGTTCTTCAACTTGTCTTTCTTGCCAAATCCCCAGCCTCCTTTGTAAACTGAACTTCACTTTACCAAAGCATTGGGCACTCTATGTTGTAATTGTCCATTTACTTTCATGACTACTCAATTAGATTGTGAGACCCTTGATGACAAGGACCACATCTGATTCATCTGTGTATCCTTGAGTTTCCCACAATAGCAAGTGTCACCCTTTGAACAGTATCCCCCTAAAAGCTATATTGAAGTCCTAACCCTCAGAACCTTGGAATGTGATCTTATTTGAAAATAAGGTTTGCATATTTGAATAAGTTAAGGTGATGTCATTAGGTTGAGACCTATTACAATATGACTAGATTATATTTCCCTTATCTAAAGGGAAAATTTGGACACAAACACATGCAGAAGGAAGACAATGTGAAGACACACAGAGGGAACTCCATGTGATGATTAAGGCAAAGGTTGAAGTTATGCATCTGCAAGCCAAGGAATGCCAAAGGCTGCAGACAAACCACCAGAAGCTAGAAAAGGCAAGGAAGGATTCTCCTACAGGTTTCAGTGGGAGCAAAGCCCTATTGACACCTTGATTTCAAACTTGCAGCCTCCAGAACTATAAGACAATAAATTTCTGTTGTTTTAAGCTACCCAGTTTGTGGTTATTTGTGATAGCACCCCTAGCAAACTAATACATGGAGTAATACCAATGTCTTGAATAAGTGAATGGGCAGCACCCCCCCACACACACAAACTAAGTACTGAAAAGTACTGGATATTTGGAGACTCTGCTTCCAGAATTTGATCAGAAGAAGAGATGACATTCTTTGTCTGTAAAATGTAGGCGATAATAATAATAATTATAACACTTTCCTGAGGGAGTTGTTGCAATTAAATGAGTAAATATGCATAAAACACTTAAAAACAGAATACGAACATAGTCAAAATATTGTTTATTAATATTGTTACTATTATTCCACATGGCAGCTGGGAGGGCACATTCGCACCAGAATATTCAGGTCTAGGACATGGGTCCCATGAGATCCTAGCCCTTGCACCCAACATGAGCTTTCTCCATGACTGACCTGCTGTAAGACTTTCCTTGCCTCTCAGAGGCCAGATACGTGCTGGCAGGCAAGACTGTGCTTGGCTTTCGGCCACAATTTTTTCCCTTAAAATGAGTCTCTGAAATTGTGATGTAAGTAATGGAAGCAAAACAAAACACATAGTTCACTTTAGATAAATATTTGTTTTATAAATAACTACTGAGGAATTACCTTTTTCATTAAGCAAACTTGTCAAGAAAAATACAAATTTCAGAAAATAAATAAGATAATTATTCACATCACCTAAGAATATTTGCTTTCCAGAATTTCATTCAGCAGGATACAGAATTTATTTGAAGTTGAATAAAAATGTAAGAGTATTTAAAGTTTCTTGGTCAGATATCTAACCCACAGAGGCAGTGTGGACATGCTGGTCATAGACAGAATGTTGATGATCTTGCAGATTACTTTTTTTGTTTTCTCTCTTTTTTCAGAAGTGCCACCTCCTTTGTTTAAGGACCCTGCAGCTTAATATTCTCCTAAGAGTTCCCTAACCACTTATTACTCCTGCTCACTGGATTGAATCTCATGATATAAAAATTCTAAGTTATAAATAACAAGCAAACTTAAAATTTTTTTTTCCATTCCCAGGATTGTTTAAGATCATAAGATAGTTCCTTCAGGCATCTTCATTGTGTGAGTGTGTGAGAAAGGAACATTTAGGAAGCTACCCTTGGAGGTTTACCAGTAATCTCAGTAGTACAGCAGGCAGGAGACTACCCATTCCGCCTACCTGTAGGATGACCTTGATGTTGAGTTCACTTATACTAATACTTGTAGCAGTGAGTGCAATCCTAATGTGGCAAGTGGCACTTTACTGGCTTTGAGGATTTTATGCAGTTCTCAGTTCTCCAAACTTCTATCAGACTTGGGGGAGAATCCAGGTCAGCAAATTCTGCATACCCTAGGTGCTTTATGAGTGTTCAGAGAGGGGTTTTCTCCAGTGCCCAAATTCTTCACCTTTTCATTCTTTCAGTAAAGCTAGGGAATGTGCAGGAATAAAATCAGTTATGAATTTGTTATTTTCTTTATAAACATACCTTGAGAGGAAGTCATAAAGAAAAATAAGTGATCGACAAAGTTGAAAGGAAAGCCAGGAAGACAATCCTAATTGAAAAATAGATTAGAAGGTTGGTTGTCAGTTGTTGAAGATGTTGTGTGGCTTGGGATAGCCAGGGCCCTAAACTCTTCATGGAGTGTTGTAAAATATTTTACACAGAACAAATACAGTTTGTTTGAAAAAAAAAAAAAGTAAGAATAAATAACAAGAAAGAAAAACAAGAGAGACAAAATGCCTTTATACATGGCGGATCTTATTGGCAGCATTGCAGTGGATGAACTGGTGATTTCTGCAACAGGGAAAGGGTGTTTGCAAAAGATAAAAGAGTGTATGCAAGCAACTAACTACTTCAGGTTGTTCTCGCATGGTCCACTTTTCTTATACTCACACCAGCATTATTCTCAGTTTCCTTTTCAAGGCCTGTATGACTCTATCAATGACACTGGAACGTGGGGGAAGAGAACTAGTTCGTATGTGCAAAATGAAACACTATTTTCTTTGATGTTGGTGGGTGCATTATTTTAATAATAACTGAGTTGTTTTAAACCATTTCTGAATATCATCATATGTCATGACTATTTTTGCACAAAAATAATAAAAGAAATAAAGAGGGTGACTTGCAAGCTGTGCTGCATATAAACTAGTCACTTACCTTGTGGAAGGGACAACTTGATCATAAATCATATGTCTTTTAGGAGAAATAGAATATCTTCAAGGGGAGAGCATTCTGTTTCCAGAAGACTATCCCAAACAATGAGAACATAGTAGTAATAGTGACAGTCACAATAACATTAATAATAGATACTTGACTTCATTGGATTTGGGGGAGAAGAAATATTATAAATTCTTTCTATTCTTCTTTACATGCTCATGTTAAACTACCACTAATAAGATAACAAATATGTGATATTCGTTATCTCAATATTAATGAGAATAATATGAAAGAAGCTGCTTTTTCATGTTTACATAAAATAAACATCCAGAAAATGGTGGGGATCAGTGTTTCTCACTGGGGTGGGGGTGGAGGTAGCCTTTGACAGATTGAGCCGAAATGTCTGGCACAGTGCAATAAAATCTGCATCCTTGGCTCGTGCTCACTAGATATCAGGAGTATCCTTACCCTCAATCATTGGGAAAACCAGGAACACCCAGCTCCCCTACCCCCATGCACATACATTTGCAAACATTGCCCCGGTAATGGTACTATCCCTAATTGAGAGGCACTGACCTAGAATTTTAAAACTTTATTTTCTTAAAATAGGAAACATAATGTCAAGGAGAGTATTTATTTATTCTCTTTTAATTTCTTCTCTATTCCCCCATCTCAACAGGCTACAAAGCCTAGGATAAAAACCCTTTTTTATTAGACATAACCCACCACTTGCCCAGAGCAAGAAAATTTGTGCAATATCTGGCACAGAGTGGTTGTTCAATGAACTCTGAGTTTCTTTCCTGACTCATCTTCCCTTTTTCCATGAGTAAGAAATGAAGTAAAGAAACATTTCATGTTGAAATATTTTGGTTATGGTTTTATTGCTCATTTGGAAAGGGTAAGTCATTTTCTTACCCATTTGCTTATCAAAAGTAAGCTGTCCACTCTTATTCTGTCACCTCATTGGACAAGGCACAATTTGCTTCATATTGTAACACAGAGCCCAGTCCTTTCTAGCCGAGTTGCAGGCAAATTTCAACTGCAGGAATTATCAACCATTAAAGGAGGCCATGTACAACAAGGCACTAGCACTTTGCTGACTGATATAGACTGCTATTTTATTTTTGGAAAGTAGCCTAAAGCTATTATTACTCTGGGTTTTTGACAGGCATCATGCATTGCTATTTCAGAAGAAAATTTAACTTTAAAAATCAAGTAGCCTGAGGGTTTGGAAGCATACTTAAATTTTTAATAAGTTGTCAAAAAATACTTTGCAGTATTCATTTGTAATGGGAGTAAACTCTGCAAATTAATGTGTAAACTGCCCAACCCCATTAACGGTTTGTTGTACAACAATAGTTAAAGGGCCAGTTATTAAGTTTATACTAAGAGAAGTAGGAGGTGCTGCCTGATTCCTGTCTATTCTCTTTGTGCTACACAGATATGCACCATCCTGAATGTATTTTTGTCCAGAACTCAGCTGAGAATAGGTTTTCTTTTGGTTGGTTTCAATTTGACCATGCAAATAAAGTTCTCAGAATAGACACTGCAATAAAGCTTATAATAGCTTATAATTATCCATAGGTCACTGAGAAATCCATTTAGCACCCAGAAAGGGAAAGAGAGAGGAAAACAGAGTGAGATGGAGGGACAGGGACAGGGAAAGAGAGAGAAAGGTGGGGGGGTGTGGAGAGAGAGAATCTTTTGGTTGAGGTGGAGGTGATGATGCTAGTCAGGGACTTAGCCATCTACAAAGCAGGCTTCAGAACTGATTATTTGATCACTGTCAACTGCTCACATTTGTGTACTAATTAAAAATATTGATTATTTGATTGACTGAAACATTGTTCTTGGTCTGGGAAGCTGGTGGGTCTGGGATAGAATGATGGCACCATGTGTGGCTTGGATTAGGCCTAGAAGAAAAGTATAGTGTTCTCATGGAGTCTTTGGAGTCTCATATTATAGTGAAACAAACAAGACATTTTCATCACATAGAGCTTGTTTCAAAGTCTGCATCTTTCTCTTAAAAGTTTTGGCTCTTTCTCTAACATTTTTGTTCTTTCCAAGTGTCAGTTCCTCCAAATAAAAAATTATAATAACAAAGACAATGAAAATAATGACAACAATAATAATATCTGCTTTATTGTGTTGTTTTGGGGATTTGACTAAAAAAAGTATGAGAAACAACTTCTGCAACTGTTTCCACATTAAATAACTGTTATTTCTTTTCCTGTTTACTAATGGTTGTGACCCAGGGCCAATGGAGTGGCTCTAGCAAACATCTCGAACTTATTCAGGCTACTGAGGCTGACAAACCTATGGGCCAAATACCCAGGAAATGGTATTTAACTGGTGTATACAAGAGTTAGTCTGTATATAGCTTGTCAGAAAACAGAAAGTCAGCTGCTCTCTAACTAGCAGGAATAAATCCATGGAATATAGTTTCCAAGATGCTTAAAACTTTATCTAAAATATGGAGATGATCTTGTACAGTTGTATTGTCGAATGCCAAATGCATGTAAAACACGTGGGTGTGTGAGGAGCTAATGGGAGTCAGATCCCTGGTAGCTATCTAAGCTTTCCAGAGAGGTACAATGGAATTTCAATTGTACTGTAAGTGGGGGTTAAATTTAGAAAGGTGAAGTATGGAATTAAGATATTCTAAAGAGTCATGGATAATCATAGTCCTAAACATGTAAACATTTCAGACCTATTTCAGTGACAGGCCAAGTTGTTAGGAGTGTAAGTTTCTAAAGTATTCTATGAGAGAAAAATGAACATATTATCTGGAAGTGGTTTTTGAAAAGTCTTGGATGCCAAGTCGTCTATGTATCTTCAGAGTTTTTGACTGAAGGAACATCAGGATGAGAACGGAGCCTTGAGGAGACCCAGCAATGATGTCTAGAATGGAGGGGAAGACAGAGAAACTAGAGACATATACTGCACTACAGCGATTCTATAGGATTTCCTTTAAAATAATACAATACAAAATCAAAAAGTAGTGAGAAACAGATAACAAAATTGGCAAAATGTTGATCCTTTTTGAGATTGGGCACTCGCTACATGGGAGTTTCTTTTACTATTATCTCTACTTTCATGTATGTTTAAAATTTTCCATGATAAAATAAGTAAATAAATAATATTGGCATTTCTCAAACTTTTTTGAGTCTTGGACTACTTTGAATAGCGAATGAAGGCAATTGATAGTCTGTCCATAAATAAGTACATATTAAAAATATGTGCATGTGTTTGTGGAAGTTCATGGCTCTTCCTTCTCTCCCCTTCCCTCCCTGAAGTCCATCCATGTATCCCCTGTGTTCAATAGACTCCTTGTTTATATATAGGAGATGTCTCTAAATCAAGACTCTTGGAAACTTTAAACTGGGACTTTGGATCTTCAAGCACAATTCACGGTTCACTTTCCTCAAAGCTTGGCTTTAGTTCAGATCACTTTTACTTTCTATTCTTCCCCAGCACCTTCTGCTATATGTCACGTAGAACTTTCCCCAAGATGACAGTGCTTCTGTCAACTGTGCTCTGTTTAAACAAAGGCAAAGAGCCAACCTCAATTCAAAGAAAAGAAGTCATTTATGATTCTGTGCTCCACAGCCATAGAACTGTTTATGACAGAAGAGGCATTTTCTGAACTCCAATGCAAGGAACTTAGTAGATCACTCAATAGCTGATTGGTATTACACATACCCAATTATCATTCCACAAAACGGAAGCTAAGTTGGTATAAACTAAAAAAGGAAGCAAAACATTTTATTGGTTAAAAATTTGGATTTTGGTGTTACAAAGACCAAAATTCAAAACTTACTTCCATAAGTTCATTATCTTTGAGACCTCAAGTAAATCACCTACTTCCATCAGCTTCAGGTTTTTTTTCCTCTATAAACTGTGTGATACTTAACTCTGAGCTGTTGAAAAGATTAAAATGAGATATTAGTGTGATCCCTCCAGTAATGGTGGCTATGAATTGATATCTCACTACAGGGTTTGACCAAGTTTATGTGGAGTACTCAAGACCTCATTATTTGACCTGATTAAAGCCCTCAAGTACATCAACAGTATGTCATCAGGCATCTCCACTGTGTCTATCATATATCATCATATCTTTCTCAGAACTTGCTTCTCCTAGGACCACTCTTTACTGATTTTACTGATTTTTTTTTTTACCTCTCTCAACATATGCCCTGATTATCCTCTAATCTGTCCCTTATCGTCTAGCTAGATGAATCCTAGAATTCTATCCAATCTCATGGTTTTAATTACTACCCATTCACTGATGAGCCCGCTCTTCACCCCGACCTTCAGACTTTGAATGAGAATGATAGAAAGTCAACATTTCCAGAACTGAGCTTCTAGTCCCTGTCTACCCTAGTCTCTATGTAGATCCTCCTTCCTTCACCACTCAAATTTAAATAATTCTTGCTGAATCATTCTTCTAATAATAACTATTATTATCACATTCTTTCCTTTCCTCTCTCCCCCTGCTGCCACTTCCTCAATTCATAATGTCATCGTCTCTGCCCTGAACTTCTAAAATAACCTGCTGGCTTGTTTCCCTAGTTCCATTCTTTCTCCTTTTCCAATACCAACATCTCTCAGAATGTGGCTTGTCTGAAATGCATAGCTGGTCTAGCACTCTTCTGCTTAAAAGTCAGTTTGGCATACTGTGGCCACCATAATGGTGCTGGCTTCTGTCACCTGCTCCTCCCTGACTCGTACTTTATGTTTAGGCAAGACCAAAAACATATGGGTTTCTCTCACTCGGGGAGGTTTTATATCTCCTTGCCTTTGATCTTAATATTCTGAGTACATGAAATATTCCCTTCCACTTGTTTTTTCTCATATAGTAACTCATCCTCATTCCATGAGATTCTTTCTCCCCTAACTCTTTTGCAAAAATTTCCATCATTGGCTAGGATAGTTGCAAATATTACGCTTCCCTTCCACATCATGGCTCTGTCATAACTTTTGAATTATTTCTGCCTTTCCAGTTAGATATAAGCTCCCCAAGAGCAAGGACTTCATCTTATTTACATTCTGGATTCCTATTATATGGCACATGTTAAGAATCTATCAAGTGTTTATTGTATAACATTAAACTAAACATGGTCCCTATAATCATAGAAATTTTCAAAATGCAATAACAGGTCAAAACTTCAGGAAAATATGAAGTAGTAAGATTTTTCTAAATCTAGCATATGCAATCATCAGAACTATTCAACACATTTCTTGTAAAGTCAATGATTTCCCCTGGAATAATTTTATTCCCTTATGAACACAAGAAAGCTGAAGCCAGAGTAGAAAGAATGGTAGGAGGTAGGGCTCAAAGACCTTCTGGTCTCCAGATATTTTCCTCACGTTACCTCAAATTAAACACTTTGCACGCTTTTTAAGTTCTATCAACTAAAGATCACTCTGGGCTAATAAAGGGGTGCCAGTCATTAATTCATCTGTGTCTACTGGAAACCAGAATATTTCCCTCATGTTAAAGACTTGAGAAAATACTGGTTAAAGAGAGAATTTTGAGTGTGGATAACAGGGAAAATGAGGGAGAAGATTTTTCTTCAAATATGGGGAGATGGAGAAGAGGACCAGATCTAAGTGGAGGGACAGAGATGGGCAGGGTTTGAATAGCCTGGTGGCACTGTGGGTGTCCTCCTTGCAGTGTGGTTGCAGTTGTTGTGCACTACATCACTCTAGCTGGCATTATATTGTAGAAAATTCACATCACAGTCTATGCAAATTCTGTCACCTGTGTAGATAAAGTTGCTGGCTCTGGCTGGGTTTCAGGGGAAGACACACAGGGAAGAGAGTTACACGCTACTAAAAACAATGCAGAATAGAAGTGAATGGACACAAAAAAACAAGCAGTGTGCTCATGCCCACTGTAGTGACAGCATGCTGCCTTCTAGTAGAGCAAGGCATGAGATAGATACTAGCAAAATCAATTTTTAAAGTAATAAAGTCCCTTAAATTCAGTGTCTAGGCACAAGAACTGTCCAAAAATAGCTGTTACAAAATCTCTATTGAATTAACACTGGACATGTAAGCATTGCTTTTCCTTGGCAGGCAGACACAACCGAGATAGAAATTTCTCCATCTTGAGAGAGCTGTTATTGTTTAAAATGTAAGATGAAGCAAATTTTTCTGGCCATTTACTCGTAAGGTTGAGTATCAAAAGGAAAGTAAATGTATATTTTGAATATGTACTAAGTATTATTTTAAATTCCTCCCCACCAAATTTTTCACATCAGGTATGGCAAAGGACCTTATTTTTCTGATTTGTGGAATTATTTATGAGTATAAATATTGTAATAGGACCAGGTATTTGAAACTGGAATCATCATATAAAATCTGGAATATATTGTTGCCTATATTTTTATGCAGAAAAATTCTCTTGGCCCATATTATAAAAATGTTTTGTATTTTATTGGTCCTCTTAATATAATACAGTCTCTCTTTAGAGAGTTAAAAAATTCCTTAAACTGAAAGATAATTGATGGATTGAAGTTTAGAAACTAGTGTCAGTGATTAAATAAGATGTGCAGGTGATGACATTATGTCCCAGTGATCTCTAGCTCTGGGCATAGATGAATTTATGATCAGAGAGATACCTCTCAAAACAATGAATTGCTTAAATCCAGCCCTTCCACAGAAAGTTACTTTTATCCCTCTGTTCTGTATTCTAAGAGCCAAAAATGTGGTTGACTGAATGTTGAGAATAGATAAATATCCCTGCCCACTGCAGAAAAAGTCTAAATAGTTCATAGATGTTCCTGAAAAAGTTTACCAGCAACTATATCATCCACAAAAGGAACAAGAATTCTATCTTCACTATTGAAATAATGTTGAAATGAAATATTCTGGAATTCCATGCTTCTTCCTCTGGAACTACCCTCAGTAGCTTAGTCAAAGAATGTGATAATAGGAAATAACTGGATTTCAACAAAATTTAGCATTAAGAGAAACAGAATTTTTTTTATTATTCACCTTAAAACTAAAATGTACCAAAATAATCCTAGGAAAAAATGTTCAATAATAACAAATAAGAGAGGAAATAACTAGTAGAAAAGAAATCAGAGGGCTATTCGTATTTTTTGAAATCCAATATTCCCACTGTTTTGCTCTAGATTTAGTTGAGCTGAGGTAAACATGTTCAGAAGGGGGAAAAAAAAGAAAAAGAAAAAAAAAGCCAGAAAAATTCTGGCTTTCTTTAAGGCTAGATAGAGCTCTTAAGGACCATTTCATCAACATATTAGTTCCTAACCAATCCGTGCCTTCTGAAAGAAGTCACCAGTCAAAACATTTCATCAGCAGTTAGTCAAGACAGCTGATGGCCTATGTATGTACATACTCCATGACCTGCAGTAATTTAAATTAATCTTATATGACTGGCAGCTGTCAACTCTCACCCAGCTCACGAGTAAAGAACAAAAATGATAAACTAAAGGTTACTTTGGCAAACTATATTATACCAGCTTGTTTTCCAGGATATGTTAAAGGCTGGCTTTTTAAGAAATTAGAAGGGAATATCTAACTATAATATTTAACTATAACTATAGTTTTTCAGTTCTACATTTTCAACAATTTTAGTAGATTGTTGCTGTAGCGTTAATCAATTTCAACGGACTGTAGTCTGAATATGCATTTGAAATGGACACAGAAGTTGACAGACCTATATATTAGAGACAAGGTCAAATTTGAATGATGTTGTTGCTAAGGAAACTGTGGTCGGGGGGAAGTTAAATGACAAAGAAGGAATACATCCTGGATACAAAATTACAAGCCCTGGGTTTTAGCTCCTGCTTGGTCTCTGAGCACTGTGAGCTTAGTAAAGCCATTTAAACTCTCAGTCTGTTTTCTTAATCAATTTAGTTCAATTTAATAAAAATGTATTAAGTTCAATAATCTTTACAATGTATAAGTTGGGCTAAATAAGTTTTAAGGTCCATTCAAGCTTGGTGAGTCTTCAACCAGCTATTAAATAAAGCCCATTAAATTGGAGCAAATGATTTACATTTAAAGTGATCTGAATCTTTTACTCAAGGTTCAGGACGCAATTTGCATTTGTCAGAGATACACTTCCTGTCTGAGGCAGACAATCCAATATACATGGGTATTTTTCTCATTTTCCATTGGGAAGATACCAGCATGTGTTTAGCATAATGCATTAAAACCCAGCTTTAGAACACAGTTTTTCACACAGAATAGTATAGATGTTAATAGGTACTATTGTATCAATGAATAAGAATAGGGAAAATATACACACAGTAATAAGTCATTTGAATCTTTAATGTTATTAATTTATTCTTTCAACGGATATTACTGATTATTTAAAGTATTCCCAAACTTTACTAGGTATAATTTAGGAAAACCAGTACCCTTGTTTAAATTTTTAAATCTGATTTTAAAATGTTTTTGTTCATATGGACAAGGAGAAAGACACTTTCTACTTCCTATAATTCTCCCAAAAAAGCACTGGGTCAAAAAACTGAAGCATCGGCTCATTTAGATGTTGTTGTAGTAAAAACTTACCTTGGGCTTGTTGTAACTTTTAGATGTCAGTTTTTAACAGGCATGATGAAAATATGTTAGGCCAATAAACTTGACAATTTTGTATAACTCACAGAAGTAGGAAAAGACAATGTTATTTTATTTATGTAGTCTCTTCTTTATGCTTCCAAGCCACGATAGTATATAGTCAACACTATGTTGAACTGACATAACGCTTGGAGTATAATCCTAAAGCTATTTTGTTTTTGTTTCTTACCACCTTTTAATTTTAGTCAAGAGCCTAGTTTTTCTCTTGTCCCTACATGAAAACTTGCAGAGTTTCTGAAACCTTACTAGATGCTTTAGGTTCACAAAATGAAACTTCACTTCAGGAGTAAAATACTCCACCCATTATAAGAATGACAACTGCAAGCTTGATTTGGTATGAAAGTGTCTCTGCTGCCCCCAGCTTCGCCCCCACAGATGGGGAAGGCTGCCACTGGAGGCAACTGAAGGGTGTCTTCCTTCTTCTCCCATTCCTAGAGCTTTTTATCCTCCAGCTGGTTTCTAAAGTGTCTGTCCCCTTGGGGTTGGGACACAGGGAAAGCTGAGAGCAAAGGACGGTAGGAAAGCCCTTGAATTAACAAAAACTCCCCTGAGCTGGTGTCAGTGCTTTCCAGGCTTGGCAGGAGTCTAAAACTTATTTGTCCTTAGATTTGTAAATTCTTTGGAGACTTCTGTATGTCTCCTGAATACCTCACTCCCACCCCTCTGAGGAGATTTCAAATCTAGTTCCCTTGAGGAGATAAATGTCCTAGGAATCCAGTGATACTCCTAGCATCCCTCTGCCTTGTGGTCCTCTGGGACCATCACATTTATAGAGGGGAAACATTTATATATCTTTTACTTTAGAAATCTCTGAGAGTATAATTACTTCACAACCTCTGCCCTCTCCCTGCCAACCCTTTATATATTTCTAGTATGACTCAGTTAACCAGTCCTCCAGGAATTCCCTTGGTTGGGGGGCACGACACAGGGGCCATTTTGGTGATTTCTTTAAAGCCCCTTTCTCCTAGATAAGAGATAAGGAGTAGATATTCTCTTTTGTCCCCTTTGGGTTGGGAGAAATTTGAAGCACCTCTCTCTGCTAAGAGAATGTCTTCCAAATTATTCTTGATTCCCCATCTCCAAACTCCATGTGCATGAGGAGTTTCAGAACCATCCAACTTACTCTCACCACTATTCAAAAACAAATTTTTTGCAGTCTTGAGCTGGCACTCTCTTTAAAATGTGTTTCACCTGAAACTTTCAATTAAGCATCTTCTTACATAAATAACACTAAGGGATTTTACTCTAGCCTTGCTTACATAGAGATAAATGTGTTTCTTGACTGGTATCTGAGAACTTAAGAACATAACTCTCTGAAACATTATTATATTTGCCAATATCTTATTATAACATTGTGCATGGTTCATAATTATGTAAAACTAAAATAATTGAAGTATAAAATGATATATTTACAGATGGCCTTTGAAACTTCAGGTCAAAATACTCCAAATCAGACTTTTCATGTCATTATCAAAAACTATTAAACATTCCTATCATCACAGTTTAAAGAGAGGTGCTTGTTTTTAATTTTTGCACTTAACAAAAATAAAGGATCAGAAATGTTGTTAGTTATTTAAATATACATTAAGAAATTCAAGACCAAGAAGTACATTCTAGGGTATTCTGAACCTCCATTATCCATTATGATAGTCACTAGCCATGTGAGGTTATATAAACTTAAATTTAAGTTAATTAACTTATATAAAGTTAAATATTCTAGTTCTTAAGTGCACTAGCTACATTTCAAGTGCCCAGTAGTCATTAATTGGCCATGGACTACCATATTGGACAGTGCAACTATAAAAAATTTACATTATTATAGAAATTTCTGTTAGACAGCACTGCTTCAGAGAAACATGCCACAATTAGACCCATATGCATGGAATCAAATGAGGTTCAGGAATGTGTGAGAGTTGATTAGGATGGGCCCTCTAAAGTAGGAGTCGGGGTTTGTCCATAAATGATTAAATACCTTTTCTGGGATAGTACAGCTTATTTTGGTGTGTGGCTTAGGAAAGTTTTAAGTTGGGCAGCATATTACAGAACTGTATTCAAAAACGTTTGTTTTTGAAAGAAACCCACTTGATTTACAAGTATGAAACATTTCCATTTTCTTTTCCTATATCCTTAAAATAGTTATGATTTAGATCCACAAACATTTATTAGGATGATGAGATCTGTTGTCACTGTGTGTAAGATGTTATTGGAACTTTCCTGGGGAAAATTGTAATGCAACTTCTCTTTTTAAAATTTATTTATTCTTCTTTGCTTTTTAAAATTGACTTCTTTTGTTTCAAAAGAGCAGGAAAGGATGAGATAAAAGCTGGCGATGATGAAAAAATATATCCTGTTTGTTTTCTGTACAAAACAAAAGGTTAGAGCTATTATTTTTTCTTCAAAATAAAGAAAATAACTCTTTGGTCATCTATAATAGGGCAGCACTATTTTGAACAGTTTGATGTCATTTCTACATCCCTCAAGGAAACTAAGGGGAAAGTCAGAGGAAAGGGAAAAGGCAGATTTGATAAGTTATGCCAGTCACTGGTCCCTGGGAGTGAAACATCCTGTTTTTATGATGTAGCCGAAAAACAGTGGAAAAAAAATTTACTGTGATCAATGGTATCCATTCCTTTGTTATTTCACAGTTACCTGCCACAATTCCCTAAATAATCAAACTAAATGAGGGCCTTTTTAGTGACAACTGTGAAACAATGGGCCAGACTGGGTAAAGGTCAGTGGAAAATTACAGTTTGAGGTGGAGAAAAATAGTGACAAGCCAGAGAAATCTCATGATATGAATAACATTCAGAGTCACAAATGTCTGTCATTGCTAGATTTTATGACTCTCCTATCAGTGCCATCAATTAATACTTCCAATTATTGTAAAAATCAGCAGACTATACTACACATTAAAAGAAATAGAAAACTTAATGCTCATAAAAATGACGAATTCTTTCCAAACAAAAATGGCTTTTAAATTGACTTTTTGTGATTCCTAGGATTGCCATATCCATTAATCATTCAATCATTTAAAAGGACTTCTAGCAAAATGACCTCAGGGATTGCTACCATTTGGAATTCATATCCATTCAGTCTTCTTATCTCTGGGTGTCCAGGTGCATCCCTATAGCATTTATCAACACAGCATCTATAGGATGTCACTTCAGCACAAGTACATGTGCAGCAATTATAGAAGAAACACCTCTTCACCTGTCTTTTTATCAGACTGTCTTTCTAGTACAGGCTCCATGCTGGCACAGAAAGTGGTGACCAGCATCTCTATGCTTTAGTATCTTTAGGAATAATATTTGAAGCAAAATCTTAACTTCTTTTCTTTACATATATGGTTTTTTAATTAATATAAGATTATTTGACATGGAACTATCTAGTAACTAACTTGTTTGCATTCCTAATGTCTTTTTTAGGACTTGGAAGAAATATAAAAGAAAAATTCAGTCACCTGGATGTTTATTTTACTTGCCACCAAATATCTGGATTTTACAGCTATCAAGATAGTAATATTCTCAATGCTTTTTGTATAAATTGTGCAGATACTGCCTTAGATTGGAGGCAAGATCAGTTGAAATGATTCTGCAGAGCTATTTATACAATTAAGCCTTTACCAAAAGGGAATGTGATTTAAGCTTTTGTCATTCAGAACATTATTATGATTTATATGGAATTGGCTTACTATTTTAGGATTTCTATATATTTTTTTCCTCTGTTAAAGCTTCAAGCCTCCCAGTGAATTGAAAATATTCAAGTACTTGGAGTCCCAATGGATTGTCACTGGGAATGAACAGAAGGTCTTTCTCCCTCCCCCTCCTTTTCCTGTTTTCAAGTTACAGGGCCAGATATATGGTTGTGAGACAACACAGAAGCAGTGTCAAGAAAACCATTTTGCTCAAGGGACCTGGCAACTGAACTTTCTCTAAATGCTTTTAAAAAGAATATATATATATATATATATATATATATATAACACACACACACACACACACACACACCCATATATAAAATGCCAATTTTAAACAAATCCAAAGATTTGTGGAGCCCTTGTTCACCTCATGATGTTGCTGTAGATATGAATGTACACCAAATGAGGTAACAGATTAAGAAAAGTCGATGCTTAAAGTCTCTTGAGTTTTCTAACAAGAGATCTGGGAAGTTTAAAAGCATATCAGGTTTCTCAGAGATTATTAACTCTGGACTGCATTTCAAAGTATATCAAGTACTGTCTGCCTTATACCAAGAAGGGAATGTACTACCAGACTAAGCAGACAGAACTAATAAGAGCTGTAATAAATCAAATTAAGAAATATTTATTGAATATCTCTGTGTCTCCAGCACTGAACTGTTAGGTGTGTGATATATGTGAAATATAAATGAAAAGGTCTGTGGTCTCAAAAAGCTTAAATGAATTTGGGTAGATAAGACAACTGCCCAGAAAATAAATAATAATGCAAAATTTGAACAGCAATTCAAAAGTGAATGTCTCAAGAAACACCATAAATGATAAAAATGGACCCAACCAGGAATTAAGACAGCATCGTTTAAATTTTTAAGTTAAAAAGATAGCTTCATAAAAATTTTGCTATAGAGAATAATGTTGAGCCTCAAGATACAGATATTAACACTTCTTCAGAGACACCAGGTTTTGACCGAGTCCTATAATTGGTCCCAATTAGATGCCATGTTTGTAAGGGGAGCAAATGACCAAAATGCTTACAGCCAACGGTGCTCATGGAATGAAGTTATAAGTAAATTATAAAATAAATATATACAATAGTCAAGGCACTAAATTGTAGGGTAGGATAAATTTCCCCTTGCTTTTAAAAACATCACAATATGACACAGTAGCTAAAGGTTCTATTTAAGTTGCTAGACTTACTTGAATTATCTACCAGATCTGCCAACCCCCCTCAAAAAGTCTAATCTCTGAAAGTCCCAGCTGCATAGCACTTTCCTCGCACTTCTTCTTCCTTGCTTTGCTATCTATACTTATTAAGAAAATCAAAACCCAAAAGAGTTTTTTATCTAAGGTAAATTACTCGTGTCCCCATTTGCTTTGACCTGAAGGTGGTTAAATAAGCCCTGATGTAAATGACTTAGCTCCATGAAGCATTCAGCTGTTGCTGTTTCGTCATTATGAGATGCAACAAAGAGTTTAAAGAAACAATAATAATAAATAACTATGGCACACAATATAAAATAAATAAACAAATGAAATATTTTTAAATGAAGAAAAGACTTTACAGGCCCAGATTAAATTAACTAAAAGAGAGAAAGAGAGAGAGGGAAAAGGCCAAATCCCTTCTCTTGATGAGAGGGGGATCAAAAATTATTTTTTTACAGATTTTGGTAGTTTAATATAGTTGTAAGAATGGTGTTAAGAAATTAAGCACTAATCTCAAGAACTAAAAAGAGCATGTTTACTTTGAAAGTCTCTGCTGAAAATTGAAAGAGATCCTGTACCAAAACAGAAGAAAATGTAAAAAGCAAAGAGATCAAAATTAAAACAAATAACAAGATGACAAAATTAAAACCAAACACAGTGTATCAATAAGGGATTGGCAAGAGACAGGCAAAATTGGGGAATTCAATGAAAGTGCTATTTAAAATGTATGTGCATGTTTAGGGACATTGCCAAGGTAAATTCAGTGTCCTGAGGCTAGGATTAGGGATCTTTTTCACCCATAAGCCTGAAGGGTGAAAGGAGGAAACAGATGCCAGGCAGTACCCGGGAAGCGACCTTTTGGCCCAGCTGGGCTGTGGCATTTGGCAAAGAGACAGAGCCATCACTGAGACCCAGCAGGAAAGGAGAATAACCCCTTGGCCTCACTGTCTTCCTTTTCTGCCATCTCCAGCCGGAGTCTCCCACTGATGAACTCAACAGAAAGCCGGAGGGCAAGGGAATCATTGATGTGGTCCATGCACTTCACAGAGTGGTAGAAATGGTGGGGAGTTGATCTAAAACAGCAAAAAGAAGATATCTGATGCACACAATTACCTAAATAATCATAACTGAGCATGATTTTTTTTAAAAGAAAGTGATCTCTAATGGTGTTTTTAAAAAGAAAGTGATCTCTGATGGAGTGGTCAATTGATATATAATTCACATACCCATAAAATCCACCCTATTAAAGCATACAATTCCTTGCTCTTCAGTATATTCAGAGTTAAACAATCAGGACTGTGTAATCTGAGAACATTTTCATGATCTTACAAAGAAAACCCCGTGCCTATTAGCAGTCAGAGTCCCACTTCCCCCTCCCCCTAACCTGGCAAACATCAGTCTACTTTCTTTCTCTATGGATTTACCTAGTCTGGACATATTGTACACATGAGAGCATGCAATATTTGGTGTTTTTGTGTCTGACCTTTTAACTTAGCATAACTTTTCAAGGTTCATCCCTGTTGTAGCAAGTGTCACTACTTCATTCCTTTTTCTGGCTGGATAACATTTCATTGTGTGAGTATGCCACATTTTGTTTTCCCATTCTTCAGTTGGTGGACATTTGGTTGTTTTCCCCTTTTGACCATTATGAATAATGCTGCTATCGACATCCATGTATAAGTTTTGGTGTGGCTATATGTTTTCAATGCTCCTGTGCAAACACCTGGAGTGGAATTACTGGGTCATACGGCATCGTGATATACAAGATTTTGAGGAATGGCCGACCTGTTTCCCAAAGAGCTATACAATTTTAAAATCCCACTAGCACTGCACAAGAGTTCCAATTTCTCCACATCTTTGCCAACTCTTGTTTTTATCTGTTTTTTTTTTACTTTGGTCATACTAGTGGTTTTGATGAGGTATCTCATGTGGTTTTGATTTGCATTTCCCTAATGACTATAACTGCTGTGTATCTTTACATGTGTTTATTGGCTATTTGTGTGTATATGTTTTTATATATATTTAAACAATGTCTCTTCAAATCCTTTGCCCTTTTTAAGATTTGGTTGTGTGCCTTTTTATTGTTGTGTTTTAAGAGTTCTTCATATATTCTGGATACAAGTCCCTTATAAAATACATGATTTTCAAATATTTTTAAAATTTCCACACACATTTGAAATCCTCAAGTTTTCTTGTAATTGATTTTCTTTTATTGATTTCTAATTTAATTCCATTGTGATCAGAGAACATACTTTGTATAATTTCAATGCTTTTGCATTTATTTAGTCTCATTTTATAGCCTAACATGTGAGGAATCTTAGAGAATGCTCCAGGTATACTTGAGAAAAGTCTGTATTGTGGTGTTGGATGAAGTGGTCTATAGATGCGTGATAGGTCTAGTTGGTTTGCAGTTTTGTTCAAGTCTTTTACTCCCTTCTTCATCTTCAACCTATTTGTTCTGTCCATTATTGAAGACCTGGTATCGAATTGTGGGTTTCCCACTTCAATTCTTCAGTTTTTGCTTTATGTATTTTGAGGTTCTATTGTTAGATGCATATGTATATGTGGGGGGGGGTGTGCAATTATGTCTTTAAAATGAATTTGCCTTTTTTTAATTTTAAAAATTTTTATTTGTTTCTAGTAGCAACTTTTTCTTGAAGTCTATTTAGTCTCATATTAAAGTTATCTTTTGGGTGCATTTTCCATGACATATGTTTTTCAATCCTTTTAGTTTCAATCCTCTTATTTGTGTGTTTTGTAGACAGCATATAGTTTGATCATGTTTTTTACCTATTTTTTCAAGCTCTGACTTTTGATTGTAGTGTTTGGTCTATTTCTATTTAATGTAATTACTGATAAGGTAGGATTTAAAGCTGCCATTTTCCCACTTCTTTCTTACATCTTTTGCTCTATTCCTCCATTACTGTCTTTATTTCTGTTAAATAGATATTTTCCAGCTTACCATTTAAATTTCTTTCTTTCTTTCTTTTTTTTACTATTTTTTAAAGTTATTTTCTACTGGTTGCTCTGAGGATTAAAATTAACATTTTAATTTAATCTAGTTCAGATTAATACTAATTTAACTTCAGTAGGTTTAACAACTTTGGAACAACATAAAACCATTCCCTTCCCATTTCTTTGTGGAATTACTGTTATACAAATTATATCTTTATATATTATAAGCCTATAAATACAGTTTTTTCATCATTATTTTATGCAGTTGTGTTTTAAACTAAAAAGAAAAATTAAAGAATTATAAACAAAAATACGTTTATATTGTCTTTTACATTTACCTATACAGTTACCTTTACTAAAGTTCTTTATTTCTTTGTGTAGATTTGAGTTACTCTCCAATGTCATTTCATTTCAGCCGGTTGGACTTCCTTCCTTTAGCATTTCTTACAGGGCAGTCTGATAGTGACAGATTTTCTCATTTTTTGTTTATGTGAGAATGTCTTAATTCCTTTTGCATTTTGAAGGATATTTCTGTCAGGATACAGAATTTGTGGCTGACTGCTTTTCTTTTGGCACTTTGAGTATGTCATCCCATTGCCTTCTGCCCACTATGGTTTCCGAGAAGTTACCTCTTAATCTTGAGGTTCCTTTGTATCTTATGAGTCATTTTGTCTTTTATCTTTCTGTTTCCAATATTTCTTTTTTTGTCTTTGGTTCTTAAGAGTTTAAGAGTCTATGCTGAGTCTAGGTATGGATCTCTTTGAGTTTACCCTGCTTAAAATTCATTAAACTTCTTGGACGTACAGATTGTTTTTCATCAAATTTTGGAATTTTTGGCCTTTATTTCATTAAATAGTCTCTGCTCCTTTCTCTCTATTCCTTCTGGTAGTCTCATTTTGTATATACAATTGACTCTTGAACAACACAGGTTGTTTGCAACTTATATGCAAATTTTCTTCTGCCTCTGCTACCCCTGAGACAGCAAGACCAAAACCCTCCTCTTCTTCCTTCTCCTTCTCACCCTATTCAATATGAAGATGACAAGGTTTAACACCTTTATGATGATCCACTTCCACTTGAGTTGTATGTATATTTGCTCTTCCTTATGATTTTCTTAATAACATTTTCTTTTCTCTAGGTTGCTTAATTGCAAGAATACAGTATGGAGTACATGTAACATACAAAATATGATAATCGACTGTTTATGTTACCAGTAAGGCTTCTGGTCAATAGTAATCTATTAATATTAGCAGTAAAGTGTTTGGGGAGTCAAAAGTTGCACATGGATTTTCAGCAGTGTGTGGGAGTGGTCAGAGCACTTAAACTCTACATTGTTCAAGGTCAACTGTATTAATACACTTGATGGCATTGCATATGTCGCTGATAGTCTATTCATTTTTCTTCATTATTTTGTTTTTTTGTTCCTTGGGCTGATTCATCCCAATTGACTTACCTCGATGTTTTAAAATTATTTTGTCTGTCACTTCAAATCTGCTGTTGAACCCCTCTACTGAATTTTTTATTTCTGAATTTCTATTTTTTTATAATTTATATTTCTTTATTGATATTCTCTATTTGGTGAGACATTGTTCTCATACTTTCTTTTAAACTTTTCAGCTGGGTGGTTCTTCAAGATCACTTCTTCCAACTGCAATGGGTTTTCATGTTACATGGTGCCTGCTTGGTATGGACTTGGTGAATAAATGAAAGAACATTTATAATAAAACAGTAACTAACAATTGCTTTTTTGAAAATATAATTCATAGTTTCTTCTCCCCTGCCTTTATAGTATTCTCAGATTCCTTCTAAGACTAATTCTTTTTTAATTTTATAAGACTTCAATCAATCTATTTAAAATAGCACTTTCCCCACTGTCTGATTCTCACCCCTTACCTTGCTTTATTTTTCTTCTTAATCACCAACTGATATATTACATATTTATTTTTATGTCTATTTCTCACAACTAGAATATAAGCACCTTAGGGACTTGGTCTGTTTTCTTCATCATGATATCACCAATACCTAGGACAATACCTTGTAGGTTCTCAATAAATATTGTTTTAATGAATCATAAAAAAAACAAATGAATTTTTGATATATCAGATTCTGAAATTTTTATGTAATAAAAAAATAGTTAATGTCTGGTTATTAACCATTGTTGGGATTTCTATTTCATGGTTTCTTTCTAATTTGGTCTAATTTTGGTCTCTATTTTGAAGCTATAAGATCTTGTTCTGTCCTGACCAGAAAGTCAAGGCATTTATTTGGTCATGGATGTTTAGTGTGCCTTTCTTTGGATACTTCTTTATTCTGTCAGAAAACCTAATGCCTAAATGTACAGACCCATGACCAGGTGTCCCTCTCATAGGAATATTTTTTATATTGCCTGATACCCTTGTGGCTCTTATCTGACTTGTGTCCAGTTTATTCCTTCTAAGATATTCACTTGCTAAAAGAGAGCCCTGACCAGAAAGAGGGTTAGATTCAGGAATGTGTGTGTGTGTGTGTGTGTGTGAGGTGAGACACAGTGAGCAATTGAACCCAAAATGCATGAACCAGGAGAAATTTGTTACTCACAGGTCCCAGAGATGTTGAAGGTGCCAAGGGGTGGCTGATGTGAAAGTATGGAGGTGTCAGGGAGCTCAACTAGTGGGAGGGGAGTGAGAGAGAGAGAGAGAGAGAGAGAGGATTTGTGCAATTATGCCTTTATTAAGGTTCATGGACAATATCCTTTAGACACTCCAACAGGAGCTGTGGATTGATTAGTTTAAAGAAAACTTGCAGGCAAAGGGAGAATTTATTTACATGATTCTGGTATTGAGCATTAAGTTTTATTATAGTCAGCAACTATGGGGGGTTGAGTTTTGGTTCCATAAGATGAGGGACAGTGGGCTATATCTCAAGCAACTAAATGGGGGGGGGAATCTTAACTAGGCCAAAGATGACAGGGTTCAACTGGGTTGTAAATAACTTATGTCAGGCCTAAAAATGGATACTGAGGCATTTTAATCTTTATTCATTAAATAAATTTATGACACCAATATTCTCCCTTTCCCTGATTCTAGGAAGAAGGACTCTTGGTGGTTATATCACCCTCAAATTCTCCTTATTTATAATATTCTGGTTAATGAGAAGTAAGAAAAAAGTTTAAAGTCATAGAGGCCTAGTTGATACACATTAGAACAGGCTAAGCAAGAAAAGAGAGAGAAGAAGAAGAAAGAACAATGGTATATTCTAGTTATGGGTGAGAATTTTTTGCATTGGGATTTGATCGTAGGCAAGAGAATTTCAAAATTTTAGGGGAACACCTTTTGGAGAGACAGTGATGGAGAGAGATATTATTCCGTGCATTAGTATTACACATTTTCGCAATAAGACTGCATTTATCCTTTAGTATTTTCTTGAGGTTCTAAGTAAAGGTTTGATGGATTTATTGTTAATTTTTATTTGCAGACTGCATTCCTTTGAAAGCAAGCCAACTTAGTGGCAGTACTCCATGAACTTCCAGTCATATTTGGGTGGATATGAGATCTAACACCTGGGATAGTGAACTTAAAGTGAAGTTCTGTTTTACCTCTAATTCCAATTATTACTCTAGACCTGAGCCAAAAGTTTACTTGTATCAGACTTTCAGATTTCTGACAAAATACCATAAAGAAAAATGAGTGGATGAGGTTGACAAACTCTTGAGGTGTGATAGTCCTCAAAAACAAAAACAAAAAAGCCCATGAATGCACATACATACCCAGGTACACATACACATGCATACACATATGCACGCTAAAAAAAAGGAAAAGAAAAACAAAAAGATATAGTAGAGTCTACACTGAGATCAAAATTGCTATATAAGGGAGAATGTGCTGTTTGGAACTGTATGTTCCAGAGAAAGAACAGATCCTACAAAGCTGCATATATGTCCACCAGATAGAAGAAGTCTTAAAAATTCCCTTCCTGCATTTGCTGAGTGGGAATGTTTAACCCAACCTCCATGGAACCCCTGTCTCTTAAGGAGTTAGAGTCACTTCTAAGTAACTTCTAATTAGTGTGGAGAAGACTGAGTGGTAGCCAAGCTTGGGTTAATTCATAGTTCTTGGTTCTGCAAGGGAAACCAGATCCCTGGGGACATGAAAATTACTGTAGGATATTCAAATAAACCACTGATACAAATCAATTGCTAACAGAAACTTGAGAAACAGGCAGAAAGAATCATGTCAATGACTGGTGAAAAATATTTGATTAGAGCAAAATTTTTAATGGCAAAGAATGGAAAGTCTTAAGAACTGGGGTGTTTTACTGAC
This sequence comes from Daubentonia madagascariensis, assembly GCA_023783475.1. Lineage (NCBI taxonomy): Eukaryota > Metazoa > Chordata > Mammalia > Primates > Daubentoniidae > Daubentonia > Daubentonia madagascariensis. The sequence goes on from JAKFHU010001672.1 coordinate 20,422,411, forward strand.
TCACTTATTCTGAAGACAATGGCTTGAGGCCTTGCTCGTCATCTTTATGTCTCCTTCTGTGCTGGGCTCTCTTATGCTTTGGAAAAGGAGTAGAGCTGATTACTTGTTGAATTTAAAATGATTATTCAATAAAAAAGAAAAATATTATCCATGTTTACATTAGATTAGAGGCTCTGCTGAAGTGATTTGCTATGGACCATGGAACTGGAGCTCAGAGACTCCTACAGAATTGGACAAAACTTGTAAAAGACTGACCTCTGGGCTATATTTGCTAAACATTCTTGAATTTCATAACAGAACCCAAGAGATTATTTGAATATTCCCTTTTGGTTGAATTCATCAGGATTTAGGAGGAAAAACTAGTAACTTTAACTGTCCCCTGGAAGTTGTATTGAGTAGTGACATTTCAATGTGAGATGTTGGGGCAGACTTTAAAGCCAGAAGTTATGCAGGTGAGCCTCTGACTATTAAAGTCGGGCCTCTCACTGAGTGGGGTGCTGGTGGACAGAGATCAGGTCAGTTTGTCAATACCAATTAGAATATTCCTCTGAGCTAGTGAGGGGCACACAATGGGAATTATGTTCCTTAATTTGCACCTAATATGAGAGAGTGAATCATAATTATTTTAGGTATAGATACTAGCTATATCTGGAAGGTAAATGCAAATGGGTGATGGATTAGTTTTAGACAATAACGAAGATGCTACATTTAATTTTTTAAGAGATGAGGTCTCGCCATGTTGCCCAGGCTAGTCTCAAATGCCTGGGCTCAAATGATCCTCCCACCTCAGCCTCCCAAGTAGCTGGGACTACAGGTATGTGCCACCATATCTAGTTTAGGAAGATGCTACATTTTAAATACTGGTGGGGGTGGATATGAGTGATAGGGTTATGTTCCAAAATGGAGATAAAAGGAGAAAGAAAACTTCTAGCAAGTGAATGTCATCAGTGCAATTTTAAATTCACTGGATTTTGTCAGCCATTTAACCCAACTTGTTCTCTTTATCATCAAGAAATAATTGAGGCCTCCAAATCTCATGTAATACAGGGAATTAGAGAAATACCAATCTTAGAACCCAAACTTACTAAATTTTAAGCCCCAAGATAATACTTCTCAAACGTGAAATAACTACGATCATGACTGGATGATCTAAATAGCAAATTAAGATTCGCAGAATAACTGTAGGACTTAAGAGAAGGATGGCAGGCTGGAGGTATGTTTGCCCCATTCTCAGTGAGTATGAAGGACTAACCAAGAACATAGTAGAAAGTAGAAGGATGGAGATTAGCTAATGGTATATGTGGTTAAATATTCTGAACCTCAAATTAAATGGTTTTATAATATGAATAGGTTTGCTATAGAAATGGCAATGTGTAGTTCACAGAGCCATTCATGCAGAATACTCATCAAACTCTTACAATCATTTTAATTTTTCTTGTACAGATTATACAAAGGCAAGCAGAAAAAATTAGCTGTTGATACTGGCAATCAAAATATGCCTATGATTACCAGAATGCCAAGTGCTAATGGTTACTATCTTCAGCCCCTAGGAAGACAAGCAGTGGTGAATGGAAATATGGACATAATGCAAAAAAACAAAAGAATGAGGCCAATAATGAAGCCAACATTTTGTTACTCATGGAAACTTCCAGTACTGCCTGGATAAATCTGCTTCTCTATTGGCACTTTCTAATTCCCCCACATCTTTCCCATACTTATCTCTCCTTTCCAAAAATAATTTCTTCATTTTGATTTAAAAACCATTTGCTCAAGGCACTCCTGAAGATCCCTAAGCCAATAGAATGTGGATTTGGTTTTTTTGCTCTTTTAATTATGTGTCATATAACCAGTATGAATGTAGTTCACCAACCACACAATATTCATGGATCCCATTGCCTCTGGCAGCCACTAGCTACATCTTCATAACATAATATATTTGTGGTTGTCAGTAGGCAGTGGTTGTAGTTACTCCAAGGAACATAAGGCAGATATAAGACAGAAAAGCAACCAACTCCTCTAAGATAAGAATGCATAAAATCACAAAGAGATATACAACTTTTTGTTTCCTCGTTTAATATTTTGGCACTATTTTTCTTTTAACTCCTTTTATGCAACTGCAGCATTTGGTGTAATCTGGATTACTTGGAAAAGATGAGTCCAAAAGTGACTGTCCTCCTTTAAGGTCTGCTGAATATAGTCTTATGTGGATCATAGACACAATAAAATAAAGTATTTTCTTAAGGAGATGGAGGCCTATATATGGGGAGATTTAATAGAAATTAGTCCGAGTACTGAAAAATCAGTAGTGTGTATGATATTTCATGCTTTTAATACTTGCATGTTGAACATTTTAATGTGATTTACAGAAAACTGTTACTCCCAATAAAATGTAGAAAATGAGGAATGGATTTATGTAGTATGAAATAATATGTCAAAAATAAAGCTATCAATATACTTCAGTCCTTCTTTATGGTGTGGTATTATATAGTTCTTGCTCACATATGGAACTCAAAGCACCATAGCTTTACAAATGGAGACTCAAAAGAGACTTCAATGGTGATTAATGCTAATTCTAAATATATATACACATATATATATATTTGATGAATGCAAAATCTATTTTATAGTAAGATGATTTAAGATGCTCAAAAAAGGTCTTGTGCAAACTTAAAACAAGCTTTCTTTGAAAAATTAAATTTGTTCCTCTTAAAAAATGACATCATCCAAGATGTGTTTTTAATCAATTATCATTGCAGATAATTCAGAGGGCAACATGTATGGAAAAAACAATGGCATGATTAAGTAGGCTTTGACCTTGTATCATGGCACTGGTCCAGGCAGAGCTTATTAGTTTTAGCTAGCAGTAAATATAAAACCGAGAGCATCATAAATCACAACAGTTGAATTAATCTGAATATGAATCAGACACATGGGTAAAACTGAGACATTCCCAGTTAGTCCAAAAACAGTGACATGAGGCCAGTAAAGGGAAAATAATAATTTTCATACACGGATCTATGAACAACTCTTTCCATTTTATCTAGAATATTCAATGAAAGAAGATGGTCTTTATACTTAAATGAGAATTTTCCTTAATTAAATAGCTCAGAAACTTGAGCAGTGTTAAGATTGCTTCTGATTCTTGTCAGGACAAAGTCTCTGCAGGGAAGGGGTGTGTATTTTGCTTCTCAAAGCATTCTGTCTAGTCATACCATTAGAGGTCTTGAGGATCAGCATGACTTAGGGCATAGATTTAACAGCATAAACTCATTTTGTTTAGTTTGTCTGGCTCACCACAGAATTTTTCATTCTTACAAAAACATCATGACCCAGGCTTCCCTGTGCCAGCCAATTAATTGGTTAGACCATATTAGACAATGATAAAAAATTGGTTGAAAGTGTCTTGAGCCCTGTTTTGATTCATTTATAACATACTTAATTGGACTTATTTTGGGATTTTTAACAAATGCCTTGTTCAGTGACACTGTTAAATGTATTTTCCACATGAAGAAGGGGTATTATAAGAGTTCACTACATTTGGGGTTGGCAAGGAGATATGTTTATTACCTGTCATGCATATGTTCATATTAGTTTGCAATATTTAATAATTGGTTGGAATCCACATGTTTGAGTTTTTATTACCCTGTGCTTTCCAGACACGAGTCTATGATTATATGGCCATCAGAGGGAGATGAAAGAAGGAAAATGCCATCAAAGTCATTATTTGGTATTACGGTAAAATAGCAACAATAAAATTGTTTTAGTAAATACAATTTTCTTTTTACTTTTAAGGGAATATTCAACAAACCCAACTGGGTATAGAAAGATAGCCAACCAGTATGCTAAACAATAATGTTAGATAATCAGAAGAAAACTTACGTTTTATACTCCTTTGGGATTCCTATATGGACATTCTTCCATTCATATATATTTATTTTTCAAGCAGACATACTGACTATATGTAAAATATATATTTCCTTACTGTCATCTGCTTATAAGCCAGCTGCTGCTGTTGCTTTGATATTTTCCATTAAGACATATTTGTTCTTTCCCGCAGGCACTGATAATATTCACTGTGGGGTAAGTTGTACTGAAGATGAATCAGTATGGAATGCCTAATTCCAGAAGCCTTTAAGGGATCAGAAAAAGGTGGTGTGCATCTGTCTTTTTCTAGCTTGGTCTATTCTAGAAATGTGTGAACAAAAAGAATAATAATCAGTCCTCGCATTGTAGACCAAAAGCCTTTCCAGGCACTTAAATTATCTTTAACTGTCACAGTCGGAGCAAAGCATGGACAGAGTGGCTGGAATAAAATTATATTGCACATGTGATTACTATCCTGGGATGATGATACATACTTCTTTAAGCTGTGTGAGAGAGGGTTAAATTAACTTAGTAAATTAAAAGATTATGTCAAAGTAAGTTAAAAGAGAAAAAAAATGTATTTTTATGATTGAAGAAAATATGAAATTATATAGGATAGGTGAAATTTTATGTCACTCAATTTTGTTAGAATATAGCAAGCCAATTAGATAAAATTAAATTTCAAGCCTGATTGATTTTTTTAAATATTCATTTTAAGCACTGCAGTTGCTGTTTTTTATATTATATAGGAAATATCATAGAACGTCTGCTGCATCCAGGAATTAAATGAAACCTATACTGTCAATAGCCTAGCAGGGGCTTTTGATAAAGTATTATGACATTTCTATATTATGCAGTAACATAAAATACTAAACATATACAGAACACAGGACTATAAGTTTAAAAAAGCACATACTGGAAGCTGGAGTGTTTTGGCATTTATAGCTGGCTAGCACGGGAAGATAATGAGGAGTTTGATACCTTGGAGATCATAACTATGAAATATATAACAATAGTTTCCCATCAAGATGGATCATATATCACACTATATTGGAGGATAATTCAAGTCTGCAATGCAATTCTGCTTTTCATTTGAAGTGGAGGGCCAATATAAGCCATAATTTACCCAGGTAGTACTCATGTGGGAAATAATGACAAATTTAGAGCAACTCATGACAAAAAATCCACATAGGAAAAACACGAAAGATTTTATGTCCTCTTGGACCTCAACTTGTTTTCCCCTATTATTCTTATCCTTCTCCATAAGTGGAAAATCTTTTGTGACAAAAGGGACTCATGATGAAATATAAGTATTTCTTAAATATATAAATGGACACATACAATTACCAGGAAGTATTTCCCAAACTGTTGATTGAGATAAAGTGGGACAAGTCCATTACATGATGGTTTATTGTGGGTATCTCAGACTCCAGGAAAATCTGAATTTAAATAATTGTCTACTAGAATCACTTCCCATGTTAAGATGCATAATGACTCTTCTGTTACATATCAATTACTTCCTTATCCAAAAAAACCTCTCTTATATCATGTAGACATGGAGTTAGGGTGGCAAAGGACTGGCACTTCTGAATTTTGGAAAGGCTAAATGACTGATACTCTGTTTTGATTTTTCATATCAGTATTTAATGAAATATTGAGACAGTAGGGAGACCAGAAGCAATTTTTGGAGAAAAATAGAATAGGTCTTTGTGATCTAGGAACAAAGAGTGGGAACTCTTTGGCCTTGGGCATTTCCCATAATCTATACAGGCTTTGGCCAGCTGCCACTTGGACTGTCCACCTTGTGCCACTGGATGAAAATATGCCAAGTTTAAAGAGAGGCTTTGAGAGAGTATGGCAACGTGGATGCAAGCGTTAGTTTCATCTCTACCCTTGTTTACTTTTTCTATAATATAGAGATACCTCTCCACTCTATAATCTAAGTTCATCATAAAACGGGACTCCAAGGGTGTTAGTTCCAAATTGAGTAACATCCCTCCTGTATGTAAGGCAAGGTTCAAGGTCATGAGATTCAGAGAGAAAGGGAAGGCTGAATTCCTGTCTACATCACTGATAAGGATTTAGGTATGTCACTCCATCTCAGTGGGCCTCAGTTTCTTCATATATAAAATGGGACTCATATTAGCTACTCCATGGTGTTGCTATGAAGATTAAAATGAATAAATTATTTACTTTTTGAAAGTAAATATCAGAGAGTAACAAATTATTATTATTTTTATAATACTATTTTTGAAGAAGCTACTATTTACCCCGTCAAATACTGTATACATTTCTGAATGATATTTTCAGAGAGGGAACACTGACTTAGAGAAAAATTCCTGATATCTTCATGACCACTAAGCGATGATAACAGTAGTCATTATCAGTACTTCCTTTTGTCTAGTCTATGCTTGCACATGACAACTTGTCCAGTTTGCTGGAGAAAGCCGTGGCTCCTTAATTGACAAAGCAGCACATCATAATCATTAGTAAGCTCAATAAAGATTATTTAAAAAAATGTGTTAAACTTTCCCAATCAAGTATCATTAAAACCTTCTTTATGACCCTCTTCTTTTAGAATAAAACAAAACAAAAAGACTTAAATCAAACATAAAGAAAAATATTTTAATTGGATTTAAAATAGCTAGTTCAAACACCAGTGACAGAATTTTTTAACATCCTCCTTACAAACAATTATAATTCTATAAGCTAATGTATCAGAATGAAAATCAAGCAATGAAAGAAAAGGTAAAATACAATGTGGGCATTTGATGTTTCCTTTGGCATAAAGATTTTACATTTAATTATTTTAAATAGTTAAATCTTTTTTTATTGAGGTGAAATCCACAAAATATAAATTTAACTATTTTGAAGTGCATCGTTTGGTAGCATTTAGTACATTCACAAGGTTGTGCCACTACCATCTCAACCCAGTTCCAAAACATGTTCGTCACCCAAAAGGAGATCCCACACCCATTATGCAATCAATCTCCATTTTTCCCTTCCCCTAGACCCTGGCAACCATAATCTACCTTCTGTATTTATAGATTTGCCTGCTCTGGCTATTTTATATAAATGGAATAAAACAATATGTGGCCTTTTGTGTTTGGCTTCTTCCCCTTAGAATAATGTTTTTGAACTTCACCGACTTTCTAGCAAGTGTCAGTACCTCATTCGTTTGTATGGCTGAATAATGTTCCATTGAATGTATACACCACAATTTGTTTATCCATTCATTCATTCATTGGTGAATAAGTTAAAATCTTTACATAACCCAAATCTTCCTTGGTTCTACCAGCTTGGGGCATTTATAAATCACAGTGTCAACAGAACGTCAAATTTCACTTGTTCATTGTCTTTACCTCCATGCTAAAACTCCATCCATCAAATTTTCCTCCACTTGTGTCTGAGAGTATCCAGGAACGCCCCCAACTGGCTCATGACCTCCCCTTTCAAATTCTTCTGCTGTAGATTCTGGTGGATGGGAACTGTACATGAAATCACTTGAAGAAGGTGTTTTGTCTCTGCTGAGCATACCATGCCCAAGTCACTACAAGCACCACCAGACCAACTCCCTTACCAGTCCAGTCACCTCTCCTCCCTGCAAAAAATTTCAACCTCAATGGCAAACTCCCTCTTGCCAATGAACTTCTGGATGGATAAGAGCGGGTAAAGCTGATGGGCACATCAGCTCAATGGACCCACTGAGCCATGTCTAAGCTTAGCCAGGATCCCAAAGATACTGTCAGAACTTAACTTACAGTGAGAAAGAAGGAAAGTGGGCATTCATACCAAATGACTCTCCTAGTAAAAGGAAGAGAAACAGATTTATAGCTATTAGATATGAATATTTTAGCACTAGCTAAGATTAGTGCCTAGAAATGAATTCAAAACATATTTTATATGGTTCAGTATTTTAAAGACTTACATGTAATAAGATTTACGGTTAGGAAGATGGTGGTAGAGCTCACTGTCTTTGGAATGACATGGTCAAACACTTATAATATCTTTTCCATCACTATAAACAATGGAGCAGACAAAAAATGGAAGCTTTATATTTAATCTTTTCAATTTTTCTTCTTTTAGTTTAGGCTAAAGTTTACATCTTCATCTTAGTCTCCCTAAAAAATCAAATAAAAATAAATTTCAACCAGTAGTCAAGAGACAGGCCTATCTTTTCATATCTGAAAGTTCCTGAGTACAATATTATTTAAGCATATGGCACCATCTTCCCAATGTTTATGTCAGATTTTTAGATTTAATCCCTCTTATTTTCACTTAGGCACTGTTTTCTAAAGCAGTAGAAAACAGCTGCACATATTCTGATAATGGTTGGCCTCTCGAATACTATTATGTAATTTACATTATAATCATTTTTTCCCATTAAAGTCCAGTAACTTTAATTTCTTTTATATTCTTTTATGTCTTCTTTGCCAATTATGTAATCACTTCAGATGTTTTACTTGAGTTTCTTTGCACATATTCAAAACCATCCTTTTCATCTTATATACTCTTAAAAATTTTGAACACAAAATAAAAAATTGTATGACATAAAAATAACACAAAATTAAATATTTTTGAAAACCCATTACATCGCAAGCACCTATGAGGAAGGCCTGGGTAAAATAGGCTTAAACTTCAATAGCAGGGCTAAGCTTAGATTTACTTATTTATTTATAAACACCCTGAGTTCTTTCACAAAGGAATTTTGACAGCTTACAAAAACAAACATAAGAAAGATAAAACAAATAGGTGAGAGAAACAGAGTAAAGGGAAGAGAAGGGTCACACTGTAATAAAGTTCTTGATGTACAGAAGTGCAAACAAGCATATGTTATGTACACACTGTAGTTACTAAAGGTAGGTCACATATTTGGCCTCAAAGATTTTAGCAGTTAAAACAAAAAGAGAATTAGCATCAGACTAAGGCTTAAAAATAAAAGCAAAATAGGAAACTATAATTCAGGAAAAAATACCCAAAACTGAAAATCTGAGAAATTTATCTCATGACTTCTCATAAAAAGGAATTGAATAATATAACAGAAATATCCCCATAGTAGGTATAATAGCACATTTTATTGGACTATATCTTAGGGTGCTTCTCAATACAGACAACCGGCATCACGTTATTCTATAATTTAGTGAAAACCAATCAAAATGGTGTCAAAAATTATGGTCCAATGTCCAGCTCTTTTATGCTTTAGTTGGATCCAAAGACACAGTGAAAATATATAAAAGGATGAATTTTTAGCATGCTCATCAAGCCTATATCCACAAACAATTCCCACAGCCCACTTTCGATAAGGATTAAAAAGCAGAAACTTTAACATTTTTATCTGCCTGAAAGAACCTGGAATTCAGTTCTTTGGTGCTGCTGATTAAGGGCTGAATCCTATCCCACAACACTCAATTAAGCAAAAATAGGGCCTTCAACCCCTTTCCTTATCTGAGATACAGTAGGATCTAATCTTAAGAAATGGTGTGGAGAAGAAATAATATGTCAGCCCAGAGGAATGGCTGAAATCGCCCTTTCTAGCTAGAGACCATCAGCCTTAAAAACATGTAGGTGTGGAAATAATATCTATGGGTAGCCACAGACTTCTTTGAGAGAGATAAACTCAAATTCCAGTGGAATTAGTGCTATTGATGTCAGCAAAAGGTGGACATGGATACTGATGTTTATGGCAAGATGTGTGTTTATGTTTTTAGTTTATTTGAGGTCAGAACACCAATTGCATTTACTAACTATGAAAATGATTTGAAATGTACACAATGGGCTTAAATGTAGTTTTGATTTGCTTGGCTTTCCACAAAATTAAAAATGAAATGTCACTGCTCCTTTGCCAAACATATCAATTATTTGGTCAAATTCATTTTGGGGGAATCTGGAGAATGTTCCATTGCTTTAAAAGTTGCATTTTTAAAGGAAAGAGGAGAATTGCTACCCACCCTACTCCACTCCATCCCCAGGAGAGAAATGCTGGAGAGGAGAATTCTCCTGGAAACAATTTTCACGTCTGTATTCTCAAGGCAAAAGAAACTCTTATTTGCTCCTCAGCTCCCTTCCGTGGGCAATGGCAGTTTTGTTCCACTGTGATTTTTTTTTCCTCTATAACCTCTCATCCTCACAGTACTGAAAGAGTTTAAACAAAAATGACTTTGTTTGGTTCTGCAGAATTAACACGACACTCAGGCTTATTTCTAATCGAATGCAGATGTTTTCTAAGCAGAGAAAAGCCTTAGACTTACGTGCATAATTCTTACACTACCCTAATGGAGAGAAGGAGTCCAAAATTAGCAACTTTTTTTTTTTAACCCAAATCTGGCTATGTGCCACATAGACTTTCTTTCTTTCCTTCTTTTTTTTTTTTTTTTCATTTTCCAAGGGAGTTCAGACAGAAGGTTTTAAAAATCTATACTGAGAGGGCTACCATTTTTAAAAAGAAATTTTAAAAAGGAAAGAAAGAAAGCCAAACCAATCAGTGCATCAGTGCATCTCTGCCTCTCTTCTGCTCTCTGTCCTCAGAAGTAACACTTAAGAAAATTCACAAAAATGTTGACCTTTGTGTGGCACAGCCACAAACTTTGGAGGGAATGAGGTCAACTCAAGGGTTCTGTTTTGACTGTCTTGAGACTGAGTTGCTGACATGGACAAACTTGTGAACAGCAGACGAAGAAAGGGACACTCTGTGTTCTTTCGGCTCCTTGCTTCAACAATTTGTCACAAAAGATTTAACAGCCTCGTTGTTCCTTCCAGACCTAAGGCCGGGTGTTTATATGTCTAGAATAGAAGGCTTTGGGGTTAATTATATTGTCTCTTTTAAAAACTTGCTTTGATTATTGAGAACCTCATAATTAGGCAGTCACTGTACAATATCTGCACTCAGGGCCTGACCACAGGAGTGAAGAGGGGAAGAACACACAACTGACGAAACATCGTGATTTAGACGGAGTATGTAGGTGTCTTGTTCTCTTCCTTTCCCGTTGGCAAAAGAGTTCAGGACAATTAGGCAAACTTTTAAAATGTGCGATTACATCTAATGTGAAAATAACAAACTCCCTGAAATTACATATTCATAGATTGAGAACAAAATTGCGTGGTTAAAGGGCAGTATAATAATTCCAATGAACATGAAAAAATTCAGCCCATGGTGCATATGTAGGGTTAGATTTCAACAGATATTCAAGTAAAAAAGAGGATTCCTGACTTTCACAGGCATCTTCCAATCCCTCATTCAACCCATTGATATGAGAATAATTCTAACTTCAAGCTCTTTTGCTTCCCTGACAGTCATTGGGATTTTATTGATTTTAATATGTTTGTGTTTTGTAAAAGTTCACCTGCAAGAATAGTATTGCACTAGATTCTAGTGATTTACAAACCTCAGCTTGCCATCGGTTTTGCCTTCATGGAATTATTTTCAAGGATTTGATTATACAATCATGTAGATCCTATTTAGGTAGCTGAAGCATCCTTTGAAACATTGTTGAGAATAAGGTTTATGAGCAAAGCACAACATTTTGGGGAGAGAGGAAAGGAAAAAATATTTATCTCCATTTTCTTTTTTTGTAATTTATGATTAATCTTTCAGGGAAGGCTCTATTACAGAGCCAAAGTAGATTATAACTTTGAGAATCTAGAAGTGGAATCTGACTTCTAGAGGATTAATTCTTCCCTTCCTCAAATAATATATATAAAAATTGAACTGTGCCTAGCAGAAATAATGTTGAAGTGTGTGCTAAGACAGAACCAACAGGCAAGGCATCTTCAGAAAGCCACTTGGGTGTTAGCCTTGCATTTTCTGTTTTAGAATAATGCTTGGCAAGATAGTAAAGGGAAAAGAGGTCTCTAAAGGTTTTCTATCTTTTGTGACCCTTATTTAATGTGAATGTACTGCTTAGTAAGCCAGGCTAGGGCTAGGTAAAGTCACAAGAGCACATCTTATTGATTTTTTTTAACACACTGTAGGAAACTGTTATTAATAAAATACTTATTATCTCATGAAACATTAAAAATGTAGAAATCTCTGAAGTTGTCTTAACAATAAGACAATGTCCCTGTGAGATGGTAGCTCTAATGGGTTCAGCCCATCTCTAGATTATAAGATGATTTAGGGCTTTAATAGTAAATAATTAGTATGTGATCTAGAAGTAAAAATTATAATATGAAAATCTAGAATAAAGAATTGGTGGAGACACGAGAAATGTAGAAACAATTTGGCTTGCCTTGTTAATACCGTCCACGTGAGTGTTCTTAAAGATTCAAAGACGTTAAATTTCTCTATTCCAGGTATCATACATGTCTAACGTGTTATTTTACCCAGTAAAGGCCGAGATGAGCTGAATATAGATACTAAAAAATTTTAAAGTATATGTAACATTAAAAAAGAAATAAAGTCACCAAAAACTCTAGCAAACCAAACCAACACTTGATTCTTTCATAACTTAAAGGAAAAGGGGATTATTTTTGAAGCATTTTCATATTCAAATAGTTGTAAAAATAGACTTGAATTATCTGTAATCAGGGAAAACATTTAAGCCAATTTCAACCAAAAAGACTAACTCAGAATATTAAATCTAGTGAATAGTTTTGTCTTCCTTCATCCAGTACCAAAGAATACAGAGGGATGTGGACTGGAATATCCACAGGACAAAAGCCTTCCCACTACACCTTAGAAATTCAATATTAAACAGCTCCAAATGTACTTATTTTTCTCTGTTTCTTTTCCTTTTGGTTTTAGTTTCTCTTTGGAACCTGTTCTAGTTAGAAAATTCTAGCGTACATAGCTAATAGAGTAATTTCTGCTTTTAAAGGGAATGCATGGTCTTATATTCTCAGGTTATCTTGTAATTGATTGTTTTTAATGGATGGGTCTTTTTGTTTAACTAAGGATTTCTGACCTTTAAGACTGTTAGTATTTCTAGGTGATATTTACTCTGTTGATCTCTTCCTTTCATTGTTTCTTTGCACTCTTTGTGTGTAGTTTCTGTGTTTAAGCTAGTGATTTCAAGCATTTTGAAACTAAACACTTAATCTCCTTGGTGGGTATACTTTCTGGTCCGTGCTTATGGAAACACTCTCCTAATGCATTAGAGAGATGTTGAAATCTTAGTGCTTCCTGTTGTTGGGGGAGAAGGGAGTGTGGCTTAACAACTTTGGCTTATTTTCTGTTTGCTTTTTGGCTTATTATTAATATATCTAATTACATCAGGCCTTGGCATTTTAGACACTTAACTGGGAAAAGAGGAAAAGAAATAAATTACTTCAAGATCTTTACACTATGGATTATTTTCTACTTCCTAGGAATGAGACAGGGCAAAATAATACATTTAAAGTGATGCTATTTATTCGCCAAGGATAATATCAGGTTATGAATTACCTGCCAGGTGGTTTGAGGCCAATTGTCTTAAGGTGGGGTAAGATGAGGGGGCATGCCCACATTTTACCAGTGAAATAAAGTTTAAAAATGCTTAAGAATGTTCTAAAGGAGAGAATCAACCAAAGGGATTTGGGAAAGTGACAGGATCAATGGCACCCTTTTTATCTTAATAATTTGTTCTGTGCTTCAGGGCTTGGAAGCTCACAGGTAAGGCTGAGTCTCCAATTTACTTTACCTGAGTTACTAAGCTCAAACCTGCTCTCAGCCCGTCTACCTGAATCTTCGTCCAGTGGCATGGCCCCCAAAGTAAGAAGGTTGGAATGAGACTGGAATGATGCCTCTGATTCACTGCACCTAAAGTGGATGTCACCCGGTCTTTGAAAATCCACTCCTGTGTCAGCCAAGCAATCTTGTTTGTAGAGAACATGGAAACCTCTCAGGACTCTCCTAAGAATAAAAGCAGTAATCAAAAGTGAGGTACGTAAGCAGCCCCAGTAAGCAAGAAAATGCAACAAATACCATTCCATTTACCAGCTTTCAAAAATTGAAAAAAAGAGATGTAGCACTGAAGTGCATTTAAGAAAGAAAAATCAAGACGGTCTAGCAGAAGCTGAGGGAGGGAGGAAGGAACACACGGAGTAAAAATTCCCTCTGAGCCCGCGGAAAGCAATAAGAGTTCTCATTTAACCTCGGAAAATAACTTGAGAATCACTTGTACTTTGAAACGATTCTAAATTGCAAACTAATTTCCCAGTGGGATATGTTGATGGCCTACTGTACACAGCATAAATAATGAGTTTGCAACCAGGACCCCAAATAAAGCAGTGCACTTTGGTGGAATTTATGAACAAGTTTCCCCACCTCCACCATCTGACATTGCAATGTTAATGTTCCCAGTTAGGAGTTTTACTGTGTCAGCAGGTGAATTCTCTGGCAGTGAGTCAAGCTTTAATGGAACATGCTGGTAGGAACGATTATCCTGCTACAGTGTAAAACTCTGGTGTCAGTATTAGGCTTCTAGAATACATGGGCATGGCCTGCTATCCACCCTGGTTGCAGGTGTTCCTGGCTGTTTGACTTTTAATGCTATGCTTTAAATTGACCATGACAAAGTGAAATTTCTGTCTCATAAAGGATTTAGAGCTGGCAGATATAATGAGGTCTAGTCGAATCTTCTTTTCGTATACCAGGGAGAAATCTGAGCTGGCGGGGTAAAATCAACTAGTCAGATGAAACACAATGACATGTAGTAGAACTGGGACCATAACCTAGACCTCCCCTACTTCTTTAGTGTTCTTATAAAGGATACTGCCTTTGCTTAAAGAAAAAAAAGTAGATGGAATAAATTTTATAAATGTGTTTGAGAAAACTTGACAAAAATATGAATCTGAAGTATAATAATAATATTATAGAAAGCAAAACATGCAACCAGGTATATCTGAACATCCAGACTCTGGCTGAGAAACAGACACACAATGAAACAAGTCTACAAGTGATTATGATTTTTTTTTATAATCATTCATATTTAAAGGTATTGCTAGATTGAATGTCACCAAAGGGTAAACATGATGCCTGTAAACAACTCACTGGGGTTGGTCCTTTCCTGTCTTCCCGAAGTGAAAAAAAAAATCCTCTGTGAGTCAGAAACAATTGACAGTTCCTGAGAAAGGTTTTTGTGCCTCATGACTTAGGAAGTTGCATCCTGAGTATGGCCAGCCATAGCACTTCTGAGATCACTCAGGGGCCGTGTGGTTTCCTCCCCTAGCCCAATGCCTAAATTCTTAGCCTCTGCTCCAGGGTGTGGCTTCTGTTCCTCAAGCAGTCCCAGCTATACAAACTTCCTCAAGCCTCCCAAGGCTCTCATAGATTGCAAATAGTGTTGCTTCATTGTGCTGTCTTCATTAGAACCCCAGGCATGCATGTGGGATCTGAGTTCTAGCCTAGCCTGAGCATTAGTGCCACTGTCACAGAGCCAGCCCAGCTGAGCTTGGGATGTCAACCAGAGATCCTTCCCTCATCAGTTCCTTTCTTCCTTTACTGCATCAGTTATTTTAGACAGTCATCCCTCCTTTCAAATCCCCTGCTTCACTCTTTCATCATTGTTCCCCACAGATGAGCATCCTTTTCCACACAGAAAGTCAGTCAGGAATATGTCAAACTGCCGCCCATCTCCAGCAAATTGTGTCCAAACCATCATTGTCTCCTTTCCTCTATCTGTACCTCTATTGTCTGCATCCTATTGCATTTTGCTCCAAAAGTCATCTGTTCTTCTCACATGGGCGTTTCCTTTCAGCAGGCAAATATGTTCAAAGCTTCTATGTCTAAGAACCAAAAGAAAAACAGAAACAGAAACAAAAAGTCTCACTTGGCTACACTTCTCCCTTTAGCTATTACTCTACCAAAGTTCTATGAAGAGCAACGTGCACTCCCAGTTTCCTGTCTCTGCTTCCACGCTTCTGCACCTTCACTACGAACGTGCACCTTTGCCCACCCCACCCGATACTTATTTACTCACATTGTCAATGGTTTTCCAGATACTAATATCAAAGAACATGTTTAGTTCTTCAACTTACTCACCTTCTCTGCTGACTGTGTTCCTGGAGAACTCCTCCACCCTCTTGTAACCCCCTCGTCCTTTGGTGTCAATGACACCATTATATCCCAGTTTTCCTGTACCTGTTGTTGGTATTTCTCAGCAGGTCCCCATCTCTGTCTGGTAAATGTTGGTGTTGCTCAGGATTCCATCACTAGCCTTTATTTTTGTCCCATTCTATCTACTCTCTTTAGGTGCAAATGTGACTCTTATGGCTGTAACTATCACTTTTATGAGATAACACCTGAATGTGCATTTCTATTCCACACCTCTCTTCTGTACAACAGATAAATATGTTCTACTGTCAACTAAGCTTTCTTTACAGGGATTTACCTATGGATCTGTGTCTAAATCGACAAAAGTCTAAAGACAGCACCTTCTTCTCTAAATGTACCTAATCCCTCCATGTTCATTTGGATGAGTGACATATTCATCTACCCAGATGAGGAAATCAGGTACCCAGGATGTGTTCCTTACTTACCCCTCACCTTTAATTTCTCAATCCAATTGGTGACAAAAATTCCCTCTTATGTTTTTTCATCTCAATATTTTTCTAATTTTCCACCCTTCACTATCCCACCTCCACTGTTTGGACCCTTAGGTCCCTCCCAGGTACTGAGACTGCAAACTGAGTGGCTTCCCTGCCTTCACCTCTGTCTTCCTCCATTCCTTTCCTCTATTGTACAGTGAGGTGAAAAACATTTTCCAAATGCTCCTCATTTATAAGGTTAAAAGCCAAACCACTTAACCTGGCATAGAAGGCATTCCCACTTCCTGCCTCTCTACCCTGCAGTCTGAAGCACGTGCTAAATTGCCAGGACAGTCCCTTCCCCTCTCGTGTTTCTGTATGTGCCTGAATAGAGCACCTTCTATCTGAATGTCTCTCTCACTGTCTTCACTTGGCCATCTCCTATTCACCCTTTAAAACTCAGCTTTACTTCCTCTTTCCTGCTCTGATTGGGTTATGGACCCATCAGCTAAGCTCTCACAGTTCAGCTCTACCTCAGCATTTACACACTGTGTTGTGCTTGGTGTTTGCCCCCTTCCTTCTCCAGATGCTGCTTGGTGGGAGGTAGGGGCCACATCTTTTAACACCTCTTGATGCCTGGTCCATCGTAAGTACTCAATGTACAATTCCTAAGTGAATAGATGGCCAAGTATCTAAAGTAATTAAATTATCATTTTGATTATACATTCCCATGCATACGCTTTTGTGTATTGTTAATCTTTTTGTTCAATTATATTCATTCACAAAATATCAGACAAAACATTTTATTTCTCTTCCACGTCTCTTTATGATAGTAACAAACATACTAATTGAAGACTTGCTAGTTTTTCTCAGGCGTCTTTTTATCACTTTGCATTTATTTATCTATTTAATGTCTCCAACAACCACATAGGTCATGATTATGACTATTATCTCCATTTTACATGTGAGAAAATTGATGCCCAGAGAGAAGCGAGTGGAGATTGGAAGCCAGGTGATACAGGCCCGGAACCCTGTCGTCACTGCTGTGACATCCTGCCGAATGGCAGTGTTTACACTACCCTGGGATCGTACTGCATCCTGGCTTTCTATTCCATCCATTCATCTCTGTACGCTTCTTAGAATTTCATTTTTATAGCTTTATGCATCAATAGCAATAAACTTTCCAACCGAAAGATTCTGCCTCTTTCCCTGACGAGCCTGTTCTTGTCTCCAGCAGTCTGTAATAGGTACACAGGCTGGAGAATTGTTTCAATATAAAGTATAAAGAGATGATTAAGAGAAATGGCCATAAATGAGTTCAGAAGTAGCAACAACCGTTAAGATCTAAAAATGTTTGAACCTTCCCTTCAGAATCTAGAGGCAGGAAAAATTTTTTAAAAATATATTTAGGGCATCTATCCAAAGAATTCAAAAAAGATATCCAAAGGTGGTGGAGATTTCTCTTGCAGTTTTTTTATTTGCTGACAGAATTGTGAGTGACAGTATGACCCAGTCGGTGTCCAGGACGTGACAAGCTCTCCATATGTTTGTATACCTCAAGAGTCACATGATCCTCAAACCTCTAATTATTATAAAATCTTTAAAAATAAGGCTTCATGGTCTTATTCTAAAATACATTCCTCCAAGTGCTAAGTGTTTCCTAGAATATGATGACTTGTGTCAAGGTCATGGTGACAGAAGGAATAAATCTGTTCATTTGTTTATGCCCACCAGTTGAAAACAAAGTGAATATCAGTCAACATAATTCAGTTGACACTATTCTAAAATATCTTCCTCCTACACAAAGCAGGATTTCACATTAGCAGAAAATATTTATCCCAAGCTGCAAGCAGTATTATACTAGCT
Organism: Daubentonia madagascariensis; assembly: GCA_023783475.1. Lineage (NCBI taxonomy): Eukaryota > Metazoa > Chordata > Mammalia > Primates > Daubentoniidae > Daubentonia > Daubentonia madagascariensis. The sequence continues at coordinate 20,440,582 of JAKFHU010001672.1, forward strand.
CTTTGTTTCATACTACTAAATCATATTTAGGTAGGATGCTAATGGCAAGTCAGATATCCTTCGATACAAGGTAAGAATGAGGGACATGATGGACAGTGGGATACATTCTTAGAAGAGCGCACGTGATTTAATCAATTTGTAATGGATATCCGTGAGATGGCGGCATAGTATGCATTTAATGACTTTTGTCCAAGCAGATAGCCATTTGCACGTGCCTGCTGGTCAACATGGATTAGTCAGTGTGGACCCATGACAGTGTCGTCTGGCCAAATTCCTCCAATGAAGCTGAGGGAAGCGGGGCACTCAGTTCTCTAGACTTCACAGTCTCTTGAATGCCAAGTGGAAAATATGGACACATTTCATTTTCTGGACTATGATTGTTTCCTGTACCCTAGAATAATATTCAAATTCAAATTATAATTCTTCTCTTGACGCTCATCACATCCTGATTGTTGAAATAAAAATAAGCCTTTGCCCTTTTGCTTTTAGTTGCTAATGTATTCCATATGTTAAAAAGTGTGAAACAATTAAGCAGCAAAATCCAATAAGAACAGGCTTTTTTTTTGCAGAAAGTAATGTTTTTAATAAATTTATTCTTTTTTAAGCATTTATTACTAACACCTACAATGTATCCACCACTGAGCTAGGAAAACAGGATGCAAATATATATGTCCTCTGCTCTCAAGTAGGTTACAGTGTCTTGGAGGAGACACACAAAAATAAGTTTCAGTAGGATATGATAAGTGCTTTACCAGTAATATGAATAAATACTACAGAAGACAAAAAATAAAATACTTATAAATTCTTGGGGTTTAGGCGATAGCCTCAGAGATAATAAATCTGTGCCTTAATGCATGAATAGAAGTTCACCTGGAAAGGGGGTTTTTCTTGTACACAAGTATAAAAGCACTGAGTGCCAAAAAAGTCTGATCTATCTTTTGACTTCTGCTGCTGCTGCAGAGGCAGGTGACGGTGCTGTTGAGAAGAGTGAAAACTGAGGGGACCTTTCTACCAGATCAAAGGAAAAACATATGGGAAATGATCTTGAGCTTTCATCTCGAAGTTATTTTTATTTTATCTTAATTCAGGGGAAGGTTTATGAATCTTTACCCATCACAGACTTGAAATTGGGTTGTATATACAAGCATGTCAAGACAGTGAAAAGATTTTGTACCCTTTAATGGTTGCACACATTACTTAGATTTAGACAACAGCAATTATGAATTGGAAGAATCATCAAGATGGTACAAGGAAAGAGTTGTGTTCAATGAGGCACAGAGGACATAGGATGGAGTTTGAAGAACTACACATGCAGAGACTCAGAATGCTCCACCATTGCCTTGGAGGATTTCACACCGTAATGTGGTCTTTCAAAGACAGCAAGAGAAGCTAGACCCATAGAATTATAATGAAGGAGGAAGATCTGAATGAAGACTCCAGTCAGGATTCCTTGTCCTGTTGCTGCCAGGTAAGGTTACCAGGACTCTGATGAGGAGGCAATCTCATCTGATAGGTTGCAGTTATACCTGCACATTACTTCCTACTCATTTTGTGTATAGGCACAAAGGCTAATGGTGTAATGTTTAGTTCTACCTTTCTTGGCATGTGGGCAGTGCCCTAGATATATTTATAGAATGAATGAATCCATTGTAAATTCCATAAAGTAGTTTTCTTCCCCCTATACTAATCCTTTATTGGTAATATAAAGTCCAAGTTAAAGGAATCCCTTCACCTCTTGTTAAATAAAAATCTTAGAAGTGAAAGAACTTGCCAAACATGCGTAGTGACTGTTGAGTTATTCCAGTTAGATAGACCATGGTGAGTGGTGCTGAAACGGGGGTTGTTTCAGTTTGGGAGAACCTCCCTGTAGGCTAGCTTCCACTGTACAGTTCCTGCCTTTCTATAAATATAGCTTAAGCTGACAAAAAATATAACAATCCGTGTTTGGTAGATTCTCATGGTGAGTCTGAGATTGATAACTCTTCTGACAAGAGAAGAGTTTATATGGGAGCCAAAAAAGCTACTGTGGGTGACATTTATAGTGACTTGTGACAAAAGTGCACTTCATTTTTATTAATTACTGCTAGAGGTGTTCCTCAGAGCCCAGACCATGTTAAAGAACAAAGAAAGGGGAAAGAGAAGAATTCGAAAGCTTTTAATTCTCTTCCAATACCACTAGAAGATAACTTAAATTTTACAATAGCAATCAAGAGTCCAGATAACCAAAAGCTAAAATAATCCAAATTTCATTGTCATAGCTACCATTAGTCATACTGTTGATTTAGAGCCAGCAATAATAGCCAACTATTTCTGAATCACAGAATAAAAATTAAATTGAGAACAATTTTAATGGTAAGCATATTTGATAATGTGCTGCTTATTTGAATACTGGAAAATCATATAAATGTGATACATTCATTCATTCAAAAAGGCATTTCATTTTTATTCTTTAAGAAACAGAATGCCAGATGCTAGGGTTACAAATAAATTAAGATTAGTTCCTGCCCTTAGGAAGCTTAAAATCTAGAATATTAAAGCTGGATATTTTTGTTTGCTTTGTCATGTCACTCTGTACCGTTGACTGTCACATTGGGTTAATATAATGGGTTCACAGTCATTGTGCAACAACAATGGAAATTGGGAAGAATGAAAGAACAAAAGGTCTTCGATCACTTATATCGATGGAAACACTTTATTATATAAAAAAGTGTCTTTTTTTCCATCAATTGAAAAACGATTAGGATATTCAGGTCAAAACTCACTCAAAATAAAAAATAGTAACCAGAACCACATGGTGGTAAAGAAAATTCAAGATTCAAGGCAACTAGAATCATAAATAGCTCATTGCTCAACTTAATTGTTCTTTCTCCTTTTAATACTGCCTGTTAACATTTTGCAATTGGAATGTTTCCCATCTGTGCCTTTACTTGAATTGTGTGCATATATCTGATGAAAACTATTATCACTCTGTCTTTTAGTCTTTGATCTGCTTTGCGTTGACACAATCACAAGCAGAAAAATGTTAGCTCAGTCATACACTTGATGTTATATATGCTTTATGTCCCCTGTTTAAAATTCTCCATATGTACTTCAAACTGCTTTAGTCATCCTTATTGTGATGGAGAATACCTACATATACACATGCAGAAATATTGTCCATAGGATTGATAATGATTGTGAAAGTTTTGTTCTGGTCTTTTAAATATTCAGGACAATATTAAATGTAGACTCTATTGTGTCAACAAATGGAAATAATACAACACTAATTTAGCAAATGTTCATTCTTGATATTCCTCCAATACAGTGTTTTATTCAGGATTCTCTTTTACATGTTTTAACATGTTCTCACATGTCCATTCAAGGCTACAGTATTAAATACTGCTCCAGAGGGCACCATTTACATCATAAATATATGAGGCTCGCACCCCTGAGACTGGACCATGTACAACCTGCTTGGGTTTATGAAGTGGCCCTGAGGTAGGGACCCCCCCCCATGATTGTCATATTGATCTCAGTCCACAGTGGGGCCTGGTTAGACCAAAGTCATATTAGAAAAGTGGAATGATATTGGACATCAGAATGCTTATTGTTTTATGCATGGGGAGATTTGTTAATTGTGAGGTTGGAGAAGAAAGTGAGCTACTGGAGTAAATGAGAAAATCAAATGCTCAGACACGAGGAGAGTGTGACCAAAAGGTGAACTTAAAATCAGGGAGGAGAAATGTTTTCTGTACGGTGGTTACTTTGTGTTTAAATAAGAAAAGTGGACAAATCATTGATTGCTTGTATAATGATATCATCTTCTTTCTTTGTAGATGATTAGAAAGAATTTGGATTGGAAAAAAAACCCACAAATGCTGTTTTACATTTCCATGTCAATAAATATTAGTACATAATTTAGACAAAGAAGTTTTCACTAGCTCAGATGATACTCAAAAATAAGCCTGTAAAAAATTTTATGCTTTTTTCCGTTTCTGAGGAAGTGTGAGAGAAGGGATTTTGACCATTTCCTCCTGTATGATAGAGAATGCCAGTGTTTCTCCCTGAGCCAGTGCGAAAACTAATTAATGCAATTTAAGCAGGAAGCAACATTTCCTTGAAAACTAGAGTTCATTCAGTTTCAAATGGCAACCTTAGAAGCACAGTAAACAAAAATAATACTGAAAGCATGATGTATTTGAAATCCACAGTTTGCCTTTTCTTTGAGTCATTGCATTAGAAGTATTCAGGAGAATGCTGAGTAAATTAATTCTTTTGAGAACTGTACCTGTTACAGGCTAAATGTATGTGTCCTCCCAAAATTCGTATGCTAAAGCCCTAACCACCAGTGTGGCTGTATTTGAAGCAAGAAAGTAATTCAGGTTAAATGAGGTCATGAGGGTGGGGCCCTGATGTGATAGGATTAGTGTCCCTGTTAGAAGAGACTCAAGACAGATTGTTCTCTCTCTCTCCCTGGATGCATGTGCACACACCAAGGAAAGGCTACCTGAGGAGTTAGTGAGAAGGTGGCTGTGTGCAAGCCAGGAAGAGAGCCTCCCCCACCGCCCAACAAATTGACCCTGCCAGACCTTGATCTGGGGCTTCTGGCCTCCAGAAATGTAAGAAAATAAATTTCTGTTGTTCAAGCCACTCAGTCTATGGTATTTTGTTTTGATAGTCCAAGCAGACTACTACAGTGCTTTAAAAAAAAGTTTGTAGCTAATTATTTTAAATAATTAGCAAGTGGATGCTAATTATTATGGAGTATCAGTGCAACTGGGTGACCTTCCTTAAAACAACTCACTGGACAACTCTCATATACATTAGCTCTAGGTGTCCTTAATATGGCTATTGCTCACATGTCCTCTTCATGTTTGTAGTCCTCAGGCACAAAATAAGCTATGTAAGGGACAAGAACTTACAGCCAAACAGACCACTACCTATTTGGTCCTTCCAGAATATAACTCATGCTTCTGAGTTTCTCTCTTTAATTATTATTTTTTTAAGATGAGATAACAAAATGGTTATAGTAGACAGTACAGGTACTTCTAAACCCAAATGATCCAAATATTCTATGGCAATAACTAATCATGTCAGTGGAAACGTTTATACAGTTCGGTCAGTGGAAGATAAGCCATTTCTATGCTTGAGTAAATTGTAGCTGATTAAATTTGTGGTGCAGGAGATCTCTTCCTAGAGAAATATGCTAATTTCACATGGCTGTTTTGTGATAGTGAGGTAAAGCACACACACACGAATGTGTATATGTGTGTGTATACCTGCTTTTAGCATGTACTTTCTATTTCTCCAGGATTATTCAGGAAAGCATTTTCTGGGGTTTTTTCCTTCTAGGCTTCACATGCACATCTGCAGTTTTCAAGGTGAAAATGATTCCTCGTGGATTGGTTTTAACAACAAGCTGGGTAGTGCAAAGTGAAGGGATTAAGACAGACAATGTGACTACACACCAATTTCCTCCATTACAAACCTTTTATATCACTTTTCAGAATTTTAATTCCATCTGCTAAGTAATGCAGGCCCCCAGAGTAGAGGTTATGCACACAGCCACAGGTTAGCGTCCTCAGCTGCTTTTTCATTATATTGTGCCCTGCAATTTCTTTGGGCTTTTTTGGTGATGGGGCAAGGGTTGTTTGAGTTAAATGCTGAATTCCTTTATTTATTTAATAGGAAAAGAAAGCATGGATATTAAAGACTGTTTGCCCATAGAAGGACAAGAATATCCCTATAACACTTAGGCCCAAATATCCTCAACCTACCAATTGGCACTATATTTAGAATAGTCACTAGTTCTTTCTACTATATTATTTTAGAAAAAATTTAAGTTGGGGCTTTTAAATATAATTCTTGGAAGAGAGAAGATCTTTCCTTAGCAAAGCTGGAGTACTCATTGGCAGGCAGCAGAGACAGGCTGTGTTAATGTCAATTTCTTTACTTTTTTTATAAATGCCACCTGTGTTACCAGCATTGATTTGAAGGTGATGTAATTTTCTTGCAAATCCATTAGTTTTATAGGTTTTTGGCAAGCCCCACTGCTGTGTTGATTAGATATAGTAACTGTGTCTATTTAAACAGGATTTTAAATGCTTGGCTCCACTCACTGTATTGGCTGGATAACAAGACATACAGTAGATGCTTTAACTTAAGGTTGTGCTAAGCAGTGATTTGACACACAGCTTAGCGTTTAGCCATTTGTGATAATAAGCACTTTAATTGTGGAGTTAATTGCAGGTACCTGCAAGACATACCTTTAAGTGATCCTGACAAATAAGATACAGCCTCTCCATCTATTCTAGCAGTGTTTCTCAAAGTGCCGTCCTCAGAACAGCAACATCAGCATCATCTGGGAACATGTTAGAAATGCAAACTCCAGATCTACTGAATCAGAGACTGTGGGAGTGGGGCCCAGCAATCCACTCCATTTTTCCCCATGCTACATTGAGAATCACTGGAATAAAGGGATCTCTGACACAGGGGTGCTGCTGTTTTGGTGCTGGGCAGTTCAATGTGAAATACTTTTAAATTATGCTTAATGAACTACCCTTCTTTATCCAAATTAGCTAATGCTGGAAAATCATTTAACAATAATAAAAAACTATCAGCCATCTCTTAATTTTTTAATATGTATTATATCTTTACACTGATAGGAAAATCTTTTGGCTTATTATAAACACATTAGGATCAAGGTTTGAGGTGCAGGAAAGCAGCTAATCTCCGCCCCCCCCCCCGCTTGCTTCCCCATTTTCATTATCTAAAGAAGTTAACATCACACGCTCCATTAAACAAGATGCAGCTTTTATTATCTTTTATCTCTTCCTGAACCCTTTCAATAAATGGTACTTGATTACTCTTGTGTGTCAAGATAGACATTTAGAATAATCAAAACATCAAGACAGTGTGATGCGTGGTTAATCCAGGGCAGTACAGCTTCTTCAACACCAATAAATGGGTTGACACTGATGCAAACATAAGTTCTACTGGATGGTCTGAGATGATGTTTTGTGGGAGGTATAAGGAGAGACAACTGCTGCTAACATGAAACAAACAAAACAGTGATAAATATACTTTCCAACAAAAGAAGTGTTAAATTCCCCTGGGGAAAAGAATAAACCTGATAATTCAGAGATCTGAAATTCACTACAGTTATACCTTAAAGGTTATTAATTTAGTTGTTCACTTGTGCATTCCTTGTTTTTTACATCAAATATTAATTGAGAGTTTTTCATGTTCTATTGTTGTCTGAACTGCACTTCCAGAATTCCCTTCCCTGGATAGTTCTGGGTTAGTGTGTAGGTCACCACATAAGAGACGTTTTGCATGAGATTTGGACAGAAGTTAAGCACAGCCATGTTCTCTCCAGGGCACTGATGTCACTCACCTCTTGGCTCACCTTGTTGGAATGGGACAACAGCCAGGCACACAGTGCTTCCAGATCCTGTTCAATCTCTGCCTTCAACTTCCCAGATTCCTGGACTATGAGTGGGTTTACCTTCGTTACAAAAGATACCAGCTTCTCCTTCCAGTCTACCTGTTATCAAAGGTAGATTCTTTGTTAGAGACCAGTATGTATTCTAGTCCATTCCTGTGGATTCCAGCTTGTCTTTAGTTCTTGGGTCTGTCCTTGCTCAGTCCTTCTCCCCCAACTTCATGTCTGTCTCTCCTTCAGGACTGTCTGCCCTGCTTAAGGTGTGACTTTTCATCTTACACCTCAAACAGATGCTTTAACTAGCTCTTACAATTTCATGAAGTCAAATCCCCCCAATAAATCCTTCGTCAGTGTCTTGGTCCATTCATGCTGCTATTATAAAATACCGCAGACTGACTAATTTACAAGTAATAGAAATTTATTTCTCACAGTCCTGGAGTCTGGGAAGTCCAAGATCAAGCTTCTGGCAGATTTGGCATGTGGTAAAGCCTGCACTCTGCTTCTTAGATGGTGCCTTCTTGCTTTGTACTCCAGAGGGGAGGAATGCTAGGTACTCACAGGGGCCTAGCTAGTGCCCTCTAGCCCTCTTATAATGAACTAATCCCATCCACAAGAGATAACTCCTAGTGGTTTTGCTTTTCTGATCAAAATATGATACATGATTTGGTGCTAGAGAAACAGAACCTTGATTGTAGTTTCTCCAAATTGGTTCTCAGTTTTCTACAATTGATTCTCTACTTTGTTTACATTGAGAGACATTGTTAGCACTGTTTCCAGTGGTAAAGGGGCTAAGGCATAAAGTGGCAAAACATTCACTTAAATTTTTACCTGTAAACTATTGAACCAAGCACATTTGAAAGTCAAGACTTTGGTGACCAAACATGTAGTTGCAAAAGCTCTAAATCTTTATGACTGACAAGCCACAAAGTTTGTTTCTGGTTCATTAATATATGCAGACACCTGCAGGGGAACTTTAGCCCCACTCCACTTGTCTTCTCTTGGAAGAAGAAGCAGTCCCGATTTGGGAACTGCCATTCTCATAGCAGAAGGAATGAGCAAGATTGCTTGTAGAAGCCTATTCTCAAAGTCTAGGCTTGGATGTACTATTGGTCACATGCATTCATATTCTATCAGGCAAATATGTCACAAGGCAAAACCTGAATTCTATGGGGCAGGGATGTATTATCCTCTTACAATGAAACAATGAAAGGGAAGTGAATAGTGGCTAACAACAATGCAATTAACCACAGCAATTCATAGATGACTTAAAAAAGAGGAGGTTATTGTTTATTAGAGGCCTGGAAAACCATCTCAAAGCACAGAGCAAAAATATCTTGAGATGAAAATTATGGTGAAAATAGGAAATAAATGAACAACAGCAGTCCCAAAGGGGGGAAAAAGCAATTATGGAAAAGAGGCATTAATTAAACACATAAGAAAATAAAATTTTCTTGAAATAAAAAGTTCTGATTTTGCTCCAGACTAAATTGATCAGAGAAAGATAAACTAGGAAAATCTTGGTAAAATTTCCAACTCTTAAAAAGGATTAAAAAAAAAAAAAAAGGGAAGCAAAAAGATGGCTGACTAGTGGGGGCTTCCCAGATCACCACTCCCAAGGAAGGAGGTAGAAAGCATGGAGGGCTGCCTGCACGTGGATCTCTGGCCCCAGGGGCAGCATTATGAATTAGCAGAGAACCAGCATGGGACACTCAGTGGAGGAAAAATAGGTGAAGGGGAAATACACTTGCAAGGATTGGAGAGCATGAGATCAGTGGAAACAGAGCACAGGAGGGCCATGCCCATGGTATGGGGCAAGCTGAGCTGCAGGAACTGCAGAAAGACGCCCACCACTACCCCAGACATCCTGCCTGCTCAGATACGGACACGCCTGGAGTTAGTGCAAAGCCATTGCACTAGGCAACAGGCTCTGTGGAGAGGAGAAAATTGCAGGAGGCAGCCTGAAGTCTCCGTTGCATTGAGAGAGTGCCAGGATGGGGAGGGTCTAATCTGAGTTGCAGCTTCCTGTGGCCGAATGCTGGAACTTGGAGATGGGCACTTTCCCCCCTGGAAATCAGCGGGAGCAGGGGAATTGATGGGAGACCAGCAGGCTCCACCCAGAACAGCTGCCGGCTCCCACTCCCGCTGGCTTTGCGGGAGGCTGGGAAAGCCACGTTTTCTCCCTGGCCCACTGGCGCCGAAGAGGCGGATTGCAGTCTATTGTTTTGAGCCGATTGCTCTCTGCCAGCCGCCATCTTTGATTTTGGCTGTTTGCTATCCAGTGGCCGCCATCTTTGACTTGGGCCATCTCCCCTCCAGCAGCTGCCATCTTTGACTTGGGCAGTCTGCTCTTCAGCGGCCTCCATCTTTGGTACTTTTCGCTAGGAGATCCTGTTTGGAGACTCGGTTTCAGGCCCCACCCCATTACAGGCCCAAGAGCTTGCACCACGGTACAGTGGCCCCACCCAGAACAGCCACTGGCAGATGCTCCCGCTGACTCAGTGAGAGGTTGGGAGAGCCACGTTTTCTGTGCGGACAACAGGCACCTAAGAAGCAGCTAGCAATCTATTAATCTGGGCTGTCTGCCCGTTGCCTCTGGCAGCCGCCATTTTTAGACCTCTCCCATTGGAGGTCCTATTTGCAAATTTGGTGTCAGGCCCCACCCCACTCCTGGCCTAAGGACTTGCATGCCAAGGAGGAGCTGTGGGCAGCCACTCCCCTCAGGCTCTGCAAGAGGCCAGGAGAGCCATGTTTTTCTGCACCAATGACAGGTGCCTAAGAAGCAGAGAGCAATTTATTGATCCGGGCCATCTACTGGATTGCCTTTGGTGGCTGCCATCCTCAGGCCACTTCGCTTGGAGGTCCTGTTTGGAAACCCGGTGTCAAGCTCCACTCCACCCCTGGCCCAAGGACTCTCCTGCTGAGGTGCAGCAGGCCCCACCCTAAATGGCCCCCGGTAGCCACTTCTGTGGGTTCTGTGGGGGACAAGGAGACTCACATTTTCAACATGGATGACCAACATCTGCAGGACTCTGATGTCTAAGAAGCAGATTTCAATCTACTGACCTGGGCCATCTGTCTGGTCACCCCCCATGGCTGCCATCTTCAGGCCACTCTACTTGGAGATCTGGTTTGGAAACTTGGTGTCAGGCTCCACCCCACTCCTGGCCCAAGGGCTCTTAAAACAAGGTGCAGCTGGCTACTCCCCAGCATTTCCTTGGGCCCTGGGTGGAATGAGGAGAGCCAGGCTTTCTGAGTGGCAGACCTGCATCTGCGGGTCCCTGGAGCCTAAGAGGTAGATTGAAGCCTACCTACCCGAGCCACCCTTCCAGGCCCTAGCCACCTCCGCCCCCCAGGACCTGAACTCACCCCCCAGTTCAGGTCAGCTTGCCACCTGCATGCTCCCAAGCACCTGAAGAGTCCTTCTACCTACACGAGCCCAGACATAGCTGCTGTCCATGAGAAGGAAACTTTCTGTGGACATAATGCCAGGTACCCAGCACCCCCGGAGTGCATCCCATCCCACAGATTTGAGTCAGAGAGCAAGCACTATATTGTTTCTCAACCACCCAGCCACCTTTGCCCTCCCCAGCAGACTTCAACTCCCCTGGCCTCGGCCTGCTCACCCACACATCGACATTTCTCAATTTCAACCCAAACTGCAGAAGCCACAGGAGTCCAGTGGGTCCTGGGACATTCTGAATGACCCCTGAGCCTGGTCATTTTGGGTTGTCAGCCTCCCAGAGAAAGGCTTGGTGATGACCAGAGGGTGGACTTTACCCCACCCAGAATCTTTTTGCTCCTCTTCCCCTAGCTCTCCCACAGTTGCAGAGAGAGACAAGAGAACTGTCACACGGAGGCTCCCACAGGGAGTGGGGCTCAGAACTTCCCTTCTGGAGTCCTGCAGTGGTCTGAAGGGTGTATGGACTGTGAGCTCCCTGCTTGCCAGTCCCTCCCTGCTGCTGCTTGCCTGGCAGCCCTAACAGAAGAAGACAAGCCCCAAGGTGGTGGGGCTTCAAACCACTGTGGGCACCCCATGGGTGACACAGGACTAGCATTCTTTTCCCTGACATGGTAAGAGATTGATCTCCAGGGTCCTGTGGACATGCCTGCAGACCAGATCCCATACACTCAGGTCTTGAACACATCACCCAGGGGCACAGAGGGGATATTTGTGAATTTGACTCAAGAAGTGTGGGTGCCTGCAGGAGCAGAACAGGGGAGAGAGAGCAGTGTGGGTCCTAGCTGCAGTGAGCTAGTAGGGCACTCCTCCAACCTTGGGAGGGCCACACTCCCAGCTCAGGCCAGGACACTGACCAGGGAAACTGTCTGCCTGCATCTCAGTTGTTGGGGATCTTGGCTGACTTGAGGTCCTACCTGCAGGCAGAGGCCTGGAAAAAACCAAGAAATAGAGAGGGTTGAAAGGAGCAAGCCCTTCTCCAGACCACTGGATTGCAGGTCTCAGACAGCCCTGCCTACACACACAGACTTTCTGGTTAAGTGGGGCCACTTCAGCCCCACCCCCAGGCAGCTCAGCCCAGAGGTGGGTAATGGTCCTTTAACCCCAGCATATCCATTAACAACATCTGAGGAGCCTGAGGGCAGGCTTTCCCAACTTAACCCTGCCCAGCCTCATTTTTTCACCTGCCTCTGTTGTAGTGATGCATAAAGGACTCACCTGGAAGTCCCAGGGCCCCACCCACCACCAGGGGCATCAGAGTCCTCCTTCCTAAGGAACTTGAGCTGATCACAGGACCCAAAAACAGCATTGCAGCTTTTCCTTCCAGCAAGCTCCACCTACAGAAAGGGAAGTCAAATTGCACAATGTTTTACTGCATCTACTGACTCATCATACAGGGGGTGGTCAGTTCTCACCCACAAGCACCACCTACTGGCTCAGACTTTAAACAGGGTGGGTAATTATCTAAATAAGAGAAAATCAAAAAGTGAGAAGTAACACCTATTCCAGATGAAAAGAAACCAGTGAAAGAACTCAGGAAATATGAAGAATCGGAGTGAAAGATCACCCCCAAAAGGGAACACCAGCTTCCTAGCAATGGATACCAACCAAAAACAGAATATAGAAATGACAGATGAAGAATTTTGAGCATGAATTGTGAGGAAACATAATGAAATATATGACAAAATAGAAATCCAACATGAAGAAACCACAAAAAAATACAGGAAATGAATGAAAAATTCACCAAAGAAATTAAAGTATTAAAGAAAAATCAAACAGAACTTCTGGAAATGAAAAATTCTTTCAAGGAATTACAAAACACAGTGGAAAACCTCAAGAACAGGTTAGATCAGGCAGAGGAAAGAATCTCAGAGCTTGAAGACAACACCCCCCAATTAAACAAGTTAGTTACAGAGATAGAGCAGAAAAACAAGAGGAATGAGCAAAGCTTACAAGAAATGTTGGATTATGTAAGAAAGGCCTAATATAAGAATCATAGGCATCCCTGAGGGTGAAGAAGAAAATACACAAAGGCTGAATAATCTATTTGAGGAAATAATTGAGGAAAATTTCCCTGGCCTTGCTAGAAATTTAGATATCCAGGTACAAGAAGCTCATAGGACTCCTGGAAGACCCAACACAAAGAGGAATACACCACAACACATAGTTATCAGACTAACCAAAATAAATACAAAAGAGGTGCTCTTATGAGCAGTGAGGCAAAAACAACAGGTAATTTACAAAGGAAAACCCATCAGACTAACAGCAGACTTTTCAAATGAGGTCCTCCATGCTAGAAGGGATTGGGGCCACATTGTCAGTCTTCTCAAACAGAATAATGCCCAACCTAGAATTTTGTATCCTGCAAAACTAAGTTTCATATATGAATGGGAGATTAAGTCTTTCCCAGATAAGCAAACACTGAGGGAATTGGTTAAGACAAGACCTGCCTTGCAGGAAGTTCTCAGGACTGCGTAATTCACAAAGCATCACAAGAAACAATGTAAAATTACCCAAAGGCCAAAGATTGAAGGCCAGATAGCACGATAGCTCAAGAGATAAAATAAAACAACAAAGTTCAACTTAACAGGATGAACAAAAATCCACCCCACTTATCAACTCTGTCAATAAACATGAATGCCTTGAACTGCCCACTGAAGAGATACAGACTGGCCAAATGGGTAAATATACACAAGCCACATATTTGCTGGCTTCAGGAAACACATCTAACCCACAAGGACACATACAGACTCAAGGTGAAGGGATGGAAAACAATTTTCCATGCTGATGAAAACCAAAAGAAAGTGGGAGTAGCAGTTCTCATAGCAGATAACTTAATCTTCAAATTAACAAAAGCAATGAAAGACAAAGATGGTCATTATATAATGGAAAAGGAAACGATTCAACAAGAAGACATAACAATCCTAAATATTTATGCACCTAACACAGGAGCATCCAGAGTCATAAAGCAAATCCTACTCGATCTAAACAAAATGACAGACAGCAGCACTGTAATAGCCGGGGACATCAACACCCTGCTGATGGAATTGGACAGATCCTCCAAACAGAAAATAAATAAAGAAACAAGGGACTTAAATAGAACTCTAGAACACATGGGCCTAACAGACATTTACAGAACATTCTACACAAAAACCACCAAATATACTTTCTTCTCATCGGCACACAGGACATTCTCTAAGAATGATCACATCCCAGGGCACAAAACATGTCCCAAAAAATTTAAAAAAAAATAGAAATTATACCATGCATCTTCTCAAACCACAGTGGAATAAAATTAGAAATCAACCCCAACAGAAACACTCATCTCTACACAAAGTCATGGAAACTAAACAACACACTGCTGAATGATTTTCAGGTCAAGGAGGAAATTAGGATGGAAATCAAAAGATTCTTTGAAATAAATGATAATCGGGAAACAAGCTACCAAAATCTGTGGAACAGAGTTAAAGCAGTCCTTAGAGGAAAATTCATAGCCATAAAAGTAATATGGAGATACCTCAAAGACCTGAAAGTAGAACTACCATTTGATCCAACAATCCCACTACTGGGTATTTACCCAAAGGAAAAAAAGACATTCTATAATAAAGACATCTGCTCACAAATGTTTATAGCAGCACAGTTCACAATTGCAAAGATGTGGAAACAACCCATGTGCCCATCAATACACGAGTGGATTATTAAAATGTGGTATATGTATACCATGCAGTATTAATCAGCAATAAAAAACAACAGTGAATTAACATATCTGGTATTATCCTGGATGGAGCTAAAGCCCATTCTTTGAAGCAAAGTATCACAAGAATGGAAAAACAAGCACCAATGGTACCCACCATCAAATTGGTACTAACTGATCAATACTTACATTACACATGTCAATAATATTCATCAGGGGGTGGGCAGGTAGTAGGGGGGTGGAGGGGATGGGAAAATTCTCACTGAATGGGTGCAGGGTGCACAGTTTGGGGGATGTCCACGATTGTAGCTCTGATATGGTCAGTGCATGGGTAATATATATAACGAAAGTATTGTACCCCCATAATAATCTGAAATAAAAGGAAAAAAGAATGGGAATAACAAAAAAAAAAAAGAAAAAAATCAAGCCATAAATACCACATCCAAAAGATGGAAAGATCACAAATCAATAATCTGATGAATCATCTCAAAGACCTGGAAAAGGATGAACAAACCAATCCCAAACCCAGCAGAAGAAAATAAATGACCAAGATCAGAGCAGAACTAAGTGAAATTGATAATAAAAGATCTATATTGAGGATTAATAAAACAAAAAGCTGGTTCTTTGACAAGATAAACAAAATTGACACTCCTTTTGCTAGATTAACCAGAAGCAGAAGAGAAATGACTCTAATAAGCTCAGTTAGGAACAATAAAGGAGAAATTACAACTGATATCACAGAAATACAAAATATCATCTCTGACTACTATAAAAATCTCTGTGCACACAAACTTGAAAATGTGGAGGAAATGGAAAAATTCTTAGAAACACACAGCCTCCCTAGGCTAAATCTGGAAGATGTAGATTTCCTGAACAGACCAATATCAAGTACCGAAATTGAAGCAGTAATAAAAAAAACTCTCTAAAAAAAAAGCCCCAGACCAGATGGTTTTACATCAGAATTCTACCAGACCTACAAAGATGATCTGGTGCCTATCCTGCAGAAATTATTCCACAACATCGAGAAGGAAGGAATCCTCCCCAATACCTTTTACAAAGCCAACATCACCCTGATACCAAAGAGAGATAAGGACCCAACAAGAAAAGAAAACCACAGACCAATATCCCTTATGAATATAGATGCAAAAATTCTCAATAAAATACTAGCAAATCAAATTCAGCAGCTGATCAAAAAAAAAAAAAATCTATCACGACCAAGTGAGCTTCATCCCAGAGATGCAGGGATGGTTCAACATATACAAATCTATAAACGTAATCCATCACATAAATACAAGTAAAAACAAAAACCCTATGATCCTCTCAATAGATGCAGAAAAAGCATTTGACAAAATTCAGCACCCATTTATGATAAGAATGCTTAACAAAATAGGCATAGACCAGACTTACCTCAAAATGACAAAAGCCATATATGACAAACCCACAGCCAACATCATACTGAATGGGGAAAAATTGAAAGCATTCCCACATAGAACTGGCACCAGATGAGGATGCCCTCTATCACTGCTTCTATTCAACATAGTGCTGGAAGTCCTAGCTAGACCAATCAGACAAGAGAAGGAAATCAAGGGCATCCAAATGGGACCAGAAGTCAAAATATCACTCTTTGCAGATGACATTATTTTATATCTAGAAAACCCCAAAGACTCTACCATGAGATTACTGGAATTGATAAATAAGTTCAGCAAAGTCTCAGGATACAAAATCAACACACACAAATCAGTCACATTCATATATGCCAACAACAGTCAAACTGAGAACTAAATCAAAGACTCAACAGCTTTCAAAATAGCAACAAAGAAAATAAAATACCTTGGAATATAATTAACTAAGGAGGTGAAGGATCTCTAAAGGGAGAACTATGAAACACTGAAGAAAGAAATAGCAGAGGATGCAAACAGATGGAAAACTATACCATGCTCATGGATTGGCAGAATCAACATTGTTAAAATGTCTATACTACTGAAAGTGATGTACAGATTCAATGCAATCCCTATCAAAATACCAACAGCATTTTTCACAGATGTAGAAAAAATAATTCTATGGTTTGTATGGGACCAGAGAAGAACCTGTATAGCCAAAGCAGCCTTTAGCAAAAAGAACCAATTGGAGGGCATCAATCTACCAGACTTCAAGCTATGCTACAAGGCTATAGTAACCAAAACAGCATGGTACTGGCACAAGAACAGAGACATAGACCAATGAAACAGGACCGAGAACCCAGACATAAAACCATCCTCATATAGCCATCTGATTTTTGACAAATCAGACAAAAAGATACACTGGGG
Organism: Daubentonia madagascariensis; assembly: GCA_023783475.1. NCBI lineage: Eukaryota > Metazoa > Chordata > Mammalia > Primates > Daubentoniidae > Daubentonia > Daubentonia madagascariensis. Next base: position 20,457,462 of record JAKFHU010001672.1, read on the forward strand.
AAAAGAATCTCTATTCAACAAATGGTGCGGGGAAAATTGGATAACCACATGCAGAATACTGAAACAGGATCTGCACCTCTCACAAAAACTAACTCTCAATAGATAACAGACTTAAACCTAAGTCATGATACCACAAGAATTCTAGAGGAAAATGTTGGACAAAATCTTATAGACATCAGTCTAAAGAAATTATGAAGAAGACCCCAAAAGCCATCACAGCAGCAACAAAAATAAACAAATGGGACCTGATCAAATTAAGAAGCTTCTGCATAGCCAAAGAAACTATTGCTAGAGCGAATAGACAACCTACGGAATGGGAGAAAATATTTGCAAGTTATACATCTGATAAAGGGCTGATAACTAGAATCTATATAGAACTCAGGAAATTCGGTAAGAAAAAATCAAATAACCTTATTAAAAATGGGCAAAGGACATGAACAGAAACTTTTCAAAAGAAGATAGACTAATGGCCAAGAAACATATGAAAAAATGCTCAACATCTCTAACCATCAGGGAAATGCAAATTAAAACCACAATGAGATATCACTTAACTTCAGTGAGAATAGCTTTTATCAAAAAGTCCCAAAACAACAAATGTTGGTATGGATGTGGAAAGATAGGAACACTCATATACTGCTGGTGGGACTGCAAACTAGTACAACCTCTATGGAAGGTAATATGGAGATACCTCAAAGAACTAAAAGTAAAACTACATTTTGATCTAGTAATCCCACTACTGGGTATCTACCCAAAGGAAAAAAAGTCATCCTATAATAAGGACATCTGCTTTCAAATGTTTATAGCAGCACAGTTCACAATTGCAAAGATGTGGAAACAACCCAAGTGCCCATCAATCCATGAGTGGATTAATAAAATATGGTATATGTATACCATGGAGAACTACTCAACCACGAAAAACAATGGTGAACTACCACCTCTTGTATTATCCTGAATGAGGCTGGAGCCTATTCTTTTAAGTAAAGTAGCACAAGAATGAAAAAACAAGCACTACATGTACTCATTGATCAACACTCATTGATCATTGGTACTGATTGACCAACACTTATGTGCACATATGCAAGTAGCAATCATTGGGTGTCGGGCAGGAGGAAGGCGGGAGGAAGGGAAGGTAAATTCAAACCTAATGGGTGTGGTACCCACTGGTGGGGGATGAGCACATTTGTAGCTATGACTTGGCGCACAGGCAATGTAAGTAACCTCAACGTTTGTACCCCACAATATTCTGGAATAAAAAAAATAAAATAAAATAAAAAAAGACATAAGTCCAATACAATTTTTAAAAAAACCAAGTAACACTTTTCCAAGCAGAAATAATAAAATATCTCCCAAAGAAAAAATAATCAGTACATTATCAAGCTTTTCATAGGTAATACTGGAAGCTATGAAAGAATAAAATAGCAATATGTGGAGTAATGGAAGTGAAAAGTGCTGTTGTACAAGAATCGTATACCAAGCAAGGTCTCACTCACTGGTGAAAATGGAGGATACATATTTGAGGTTATGTAGGAATTCTGAGAGTCCCATTTTTCACTTGTAACCACCACCACAACAATAACAACAATAAACATATAAACCAGAAAAGTGAAAATTTTAAAGTGCAGAAAAATGTAATATGAAAAAAAATAGATATGCAGGCTATATAGCTAGGTATCTAGCTGGCTTGGTAGATAGAGGTGGATATAGAAATCGATGTATATATAGCAATATACAGGCTACATGTGGTCCTGTTCAACCAGATTTGCAGTTTCTGATGTCATCTTATCTGAAAGTTTGGTGCCCTGGCTGATTGGGCTGGTTTCTATAACATACAAATTATTACTTTTTGAATATCTCCCTTGCAGTGCAAATTATTACATTTATATTTCCTGGAAATTTTTGAGAGGACTTTTGAAAAAAAAATGAACACTGGCCTTGGTCTCTCTGCAGGATTGTAAGTGCAGCTTGGTGGAAAAAATAGTAACTGTCTTAAGTTTCAATGAATAGTATATTCATAAGTATCTAATAGTAACAATTGTGACTATCTTGATTGGGAAATTTCAATAGAATTGCCAAATTAACAATGGAAAAATGAAAGAAATAGTAACTAAAACAATAAGGAAAGAAAGAAAAAAACAACAGTGTATAATTAAGTATCAAATAACATAAAATGGAAAGAATGAAATCAAGTTAACCAGTTTTTAAGGCAAATATGAATAGTAATTAAAGAAACCTCAAGTCAAAGAGAAAATTGACAGTGAAACGACAAACTATCTAGAAAATAATAAAAGGAATACTTCTTAAGAATATCTACATAACATAGCAAAATAGTATCTACGTACAATTTCCCTCTTTTCTCAGGGGAGAATGAATAGCCTTAAAAGCTTTGATATTAAAGGAGAGAAGGAATTCAATATCTATTTTAAGAAAATAGTATATAAAGATGCAAGAAGTAGGAATTAATAGAAATAAATTTAAATTGGTTAAATAAAAAATCAAAAACTTTCAACGGATAGATAAAGGACAGTCTATTCTCTGGGGGAAAAAAATGGTAAAATATAAAAACCCCTTGGAAGTCTGATTAAAGAATAAAAGTGAATAGTGAACATAATAAGATTAAGTATTAGAAAAGAGACATAATCACAGAGAAAGAAAAGATGGACAGACTAAAAAGTGAAAGGCACTTGAACAATACAATTCACCAAAAATGACAGAGTAGAAAACTGAATAGAGCCAATTACTAGAGAAGAGATTGTAAAGGTGAAACATCTACAATGAAAAATATATCAGAACAATGGGTTCCAGCCAAACATTATATAATCTTTAAAGAATAGATAAATAAGTCCAATACAATTTAAATTATGCAAGCCTATAGAAAATAATGGAATTCTCTCATATCTTTTATGAAATCACATGATTTTGATATCAACACCTCATATACTATAAAAAAGAAAACTGTAGGCAAACCTTAATAATGAGGCAAAAATTCTAAATAATAGCAAATAGTATTCAGCATTGTATCAAGAGAACAATAAGTTAGGACTAGTTAGGGTTTATTTCAAGAATTGAAGGATAATTTAGGTCAGGATACTTATCAATATAATTTCTTATTAACTGATAAGGGAAAAAAGTTTGAACACTATCAATAAATGCTAAAAATCATTTGGTAAAATTCTGTAATCAATTCAAGTTAGAATTCTAAATAAACTGAGAATAAAAGGAAAACACTTAAGTGTAAGAAAGGCTATTTACCAATAGCAAATCTTATTATAAATTGTAAAAATCAAAAACATTTCATTAAAATAAGGGACAAGGAAAAGCTGTCCACTAACACTATTACTAATTTTTTTCAAGACTTAAACATCTTGCTACTGTAAGATAAAAAATGAAATAAACAATGTAAGCATTTGGTAAATGAAGCTATTTTTGCTGAAAATATAATTGGAGATGAAGAAACCCCAAGAAATTCTTGTTTAAAATTTATTATAATTAATATCATTATCTGGAAACTTTAATCAATAGCTATTTTTTCTAATCTAGAAGTATCCAGTAGAGAGGAAAATGACAAAAACTATTAAATTTACAACAGCATTAAAAACAAACATGCTATAAAATTTAACAAGAATGTTATGTTATCTAGAGGAAGAAAATGATAAATCTTATTAAATTACTTAATACAGGTTGAACTTTCCTAATCTAAAAGTCTGAAATCCAAAATGTTCCAAAATCTGAAACTTTTTGAGCAAGGACATGGCACCACCAGTGGAAAATTGCACACCTGACCTCATGTGACATGTTGTAGTCAAAACAGGTACACAACACATACTTTATTCAGCATCTCTGAGAGAAAAAATACCCTCTCTTTTTCTCTTCAGGTGCTATATATCCTTTCCACACATGCCCAGATTTGCCCACTCAAGCACACCCACAAAGCACAATAAAATGGTAAGTGTGCAGGCTGGATGGGCCAACAGCAGGTTCCCACTATGCCTCACATGGAACTGAGAACTATGTGCATTACTCACTATGTTTTGTTTTTTGGCTTTTTTTTTTTTTTTTTTTTTACATATTCTCTGCTCTGTGGTTTGAAAATGTCAAAAAACCAAAGCCTGCAGATATCCCTATGGGTAACAGTGGTAAGAAAAAGAGGAAGCTTTTATATTCATCTATAGTGCAGAAAATTGAACTGCTGGCAATACTGGGCAGTGGTATAAGTGTGAAATGTCTTACAGGAGAGTATGGTGTTGGAATGAATACTACATATGAGCTGAAGAAACACATAGGTACACTGTTGAAGTTCTATGCTGAAAGTGATGAACGGGAGTCAAGGAAAAACAGAAAAATACCGCACAAAGCTAAAAATGAATATCTGTATTGTGTATTGAAAGAGTGAATTTGTCAGCATCACAGTGAACACATGCCACTTAATGGTATGCTGATCATGAAACAAGCAAAGATCTACCACAATGAACTGAAAATTGAAGGGAACTGTGAATATTCAACAGGCTGGTTGCAGAAATTTTTAAAAAGGCACAACATTAAATTTTTAAAGATTTGTGGTGGTAAAGCACCTGCTGATCACAAAGCAGTGGAGAAATTCATTGATAAGTTTGCCAAGGTCATCATGGATGCAAATCTGATGCCAGAACAAGTCTATAAAGCTTTTGAAACATTACTATTTTGGCATTATTACACCAGAAAGACACTGACCACAGCTGATGAGACAGCTCCTGCAGGAATTAAGGATGCCAAGGACAGAATAGCTGCTGGGATGTGCTAATGCAGCAGGCATACATAAGTGTACACTTACTGTGATAGACAAAAGTGTGCATCCTCACCGTTTTCAAGGAGTGAATTTTCTACCAGTCCACTATTATGCTAACAAAAGCACATGGGTAAGCTGGGACATCTTTTCTGATTGGTTTCACAAACATTTTGCATCAGCAGCTCCTGTTCTTTGTAGAGAAGCTGGACTGGATGACAACTGTAAGATTTTGATATTCCTCTGCAACTATTCTGCTCACACTCCAGCTGAAATTCTCAGGAAAAATAATGTTTATTTCTTTAAGGAATCTCCATACTATTCTCCATAGAGGTTGTACTAATTTGTAGTCCCACCAACAGTGTATAAACATTCCTTTCTCTCTGCATCCACATCAGCATCTATCATTTTGGGACTTTTTAATAAAAACCATTTTAACTGGGGTACGGTGATATCTCATTGTGGCTTTAATTTGCATTTCCCTGATGACTTGTGACGTTGAGCATTTTTTCATATGTTTGTTGACCATTTGTCTATCTTCTTTTGAAAAGCTTCTGTTCATGTCTTTTGCCCACTTTTTAATGGGGTTGTTTATTTCTTTGCTATTTATTTTCTTGAATTCTTTGTAGATTCTGGTTATTAGCCCTTTATCGGATGTATAGCTTTCAAATATTTTCTCCCATTCTGTAGGTTGTCTACTTGGTCTGTTGATTATTTCCTTAGCTGTGCAGAAGCTTTTTAATTTAATGAGGTCTCATTTATTTAGTTTTGTTGTTGCTGTAATTGCCATTGGGGTCTTAGTCATAAATTCTTTGCCTAGGCTGGTATCTAGAAGAGTTTTTCCTACATTTTCCTCTAGAATTCTTATGGTTTCATGCATTACATTTAAGTCTTTTATCCATCTTGAATTAATTTTTGTGAGTGGTAACAGATATTGATCCTGTTTCATTCTTCTGCATGTGGCTATCCAATTTTCCCAGCATCATTTATTGAATAGGGCTTCTTTTTCCAAAGTAGACCTACCATTCAATCCAGGAATCCCACTACTGGGTGTTTACTCAAAGGAAAAGAACCCATTTTTATCAAAAAGACACCTGCACTAGAGTGTTTATCACAGCACAATTCACAGTTGCAAATATGTGGAATCAACCCAAATGCCCATCAATTCATGAGTGGATTAAAATGTAGAATATGTATACCATGGAATACTACTCAGCCACAAAAAGGATGAATTTGCCTTTTGCAACAATTTGGATGGAACTGGAGACCATTATCCTAAGTGAAGTATCTAAAGAATGGAAAAAAAAAAAAACCAAATGTACTTACTATTAAATTGGAACTAACCACTGAGCACACATGTGCACAAAGGGAAGTAAAACTCAGTGGAAATCAAGTGGGGGAGGATGGGCAAAAACCTACCTAACATGTACAATGAACACTATATGGGTGATAAGCATACTTATAGCCCTGACTCAAGCATTTCAAAAATGATCCATGTAACCAAAAACATTTGTACCCCCGTAATATTTTGAAATTAAAAAAATAGATTTTTCAAAATACTCAACTTAAAAAAAATGTTTATGCCATGAAATTTTCCCCAAATATGACTTCATAAATTCATCCATGTGATACGGTATCCTTAGATCAATGAAGAGTAAATACAAAAACACTTTCTTCAGCAGCATGCTAGCAGCAGTGAACAGAAGTGTGTGTGGAAAGTTTTCCAAAGGAGTTTAGCTGTTTCCAATGCTTTGAACACAGTGACTAAGGACACAGTTGTGCATGCCTGGCACAACCTCTGGCCTGTGACCATGTTCAATGGTGGTGATGAACAAGGCTTTGAAGGATTCTGTATGTCAAGTGAAGAAAAAAGATGTCTCACCTCCTTATATATGCAAAAAATATACTCTCAGAGTCCATCAGTAAGGTGGAAGAAATGAATATCGAAGAAGTTTTTAACATCAATAATGAGGCTTCAATTATTTATTTGTGGACTGATGGTGAAATAGCTGATATGGTTCTGAATCAAGGTAATTGTGATAACAGTGACAATGAAGATAATTTTAACACTGCAACAAAAATGCCTATAGATGACATGGTGGAAATGAGTGATGGGCTTACTGAAGGACTAGAGAAGTATGCATTCATAACAGAATGAGGAACCATGCCAGTTTATAAAATCAAAGAGAGACTTCTAAGACAAAAACTGTTGTTAATGAGGCAGATGACTCTGGAAGAAAAATTTTAAAAACCATCCATCAGGATGCCTCCATATCCCTAGAGGGCCCACTTCCTGGTCCTTCAACTGCATCTAATGTTTCTTCTTACCTAAAAAAATTAAATACAATGTTCAGTAACCTTTTAATCAAAACACAGCATTGTAGGTGGAGATTGAAAACCTGCCATTGTTTGTTGTTGCTGTTGTTTAACAGCTTATATGGATATTCTGGTGATGCTACTGTGATGCTTTGTTACCCTGAACTCATTATTTTTTCACGGTACTAATGGTGTGTCATATTTTTATTATTAAGTACTCACCTGTGAATAAGTGCAAGAAAATGATCACTTATTGGTAACATAAATTCAGAGTCAAGAATGGTGGTGATGCCAAACAACAACTCCCCATGGGTGGCTGAGATAGTGACATCTTTGTCTTCTGATGGTTCAATGTATGCAAACTTTGTTTTATGCACAAAATTGTTAAAAATATTATATAAAATTGCCTTCAGGATATGTGCATAAGGTATATATTAAACATAAGTGAATTTTGTGTTTAGACATGGGTCCCATCCCCGGATATATCATTATGTATATGCAAATTTTCCAAAATTTGAAAAAAATATGAACTCAAAAATGCCTCTGGTCCCAAGCATTTCAACCTCTATTTGAACATAACCCATTTTCTTATTTTGTTGGATAGGAATATTTAATGTTATAAGAAAATGAATATATATATATGTGCATATATTAATATATTCAATTTACGATCCTCAACTTTTGGGGGTGTTGGGTGTTGGCTTATTAAAAAGAAAGTGGATGAGCAAACACTAGCCTTATCAGGCATACCATAATATCACTCTAATGAAATAAATATGGTATTGGAGTAGGAATAGGCAAATAGATTAGTTAAATAGAAATAGAATAAAAATCCCAGTTTGTAGGTCTTTAATACAGGACAAAGCAGTAGCAAATTGAATGTGAAAAAGATGGATTTTTAATCAAATGGCACAGGTACAACTGACCAACCATCTAGAAGGTAATAAAAATGGAACTTCTTTGCATATCATACAAAAATATATATTCCAGATGGACTAAATAAAGCCTAATTGAAAAACAAATGAAAAAAATAAACAAGAAACTATGAAAACTTTACTAAAAAGTTAAGAGATTATGTGTACCTATAAACTAGTGGTTGGGTGACCATCATAATCGGTTCTGAAAAACTACAAGTTATTACAAATAAATATTATTTATTACACATAAATAAAAACCTTATATGGAAAAATACTTAGTAACGCTAATGGCCAATAATTAATTTGTAAAACTATTTTTAATCTGATAATATACAAAGAGTTAATATTTATAAAGAATGAGTTCTGACAAATAGAAAAATAGTTCAATAGAAATTGGATAAAAACATAACTAAAGAATTCACAGAAAACTATAACTTTATGAAAAATAGACACATGAAAAGGTGCCAAGATCCTCTAGCAGTCTGAGAAATGCAAATATACAAATTAAAGTGATAAAAAGAGATTACTTTATACCCATCAGACTGGCAAAAATTAGAAGTTAAACACATATATATCAGGGTTGTGGGCAAAAGAGCATGCCTGTCCATAGATGGAAGATACCTGAAGCCTTATAGTCTTTTTAAAAAGCAATTTGACACTTATTAAAATTAAAAATACAGAAGTTCTTTTAATCTAACAATCTCTTAATACCATGGAAATATAGCATAGGAAGGACTAAGTACTAGGGTATCCAGGGCAGCATTACTTACAGTGGCCAATGCTAGAAACATTACAAATGTCCATCGGTACAGGAAAGAAGCTTCTGAAAGTTAGTTGTCTGTTATACGTTTAATTTTTAAAAAATGTTTTCATATGCTGGAATACTTTCTATCCAACAAAGACGTATACAGTACTATTCTCATGCACACATGGAATATTTACAAAAGTGACTATATACTTGTCTCCAAAGTTAATTTCCAAATTCAAAGGTATCAGACAGAGATGTATGCCTGTGATCAAAAAGCAGTAAAATTGAAAATCAACAATCAAAAGACAGCTGAACAACAACAATGATGGCAACAACAGTAAATCATAAATAATTATTGGACTTATGATAAAATAATTAAAATTATAAATATCTGTAATTAAGAAACCATGAAAGTGGTTAACCTTCCCTCACCTTTCCACCCTCTTATCTTTCGTAGTATTGTTCATATTGCAGTAATTGGGTAATGATACAACAAAAATATTATTGTAATATTATGATGTAAAATAAATTTTATGTTCCTATTGCAGTAAAATATTATTCATGTGGCAAGACAGGTAAAAATCAACAAAAGAAAGATAGCCAACAAAACACCACATAAATAATCCGAGGGTTAAAGACAACAAGAATTAAAATAACAAAAGATTTACACCTTAAAAACAATGAAAGTCTTTAACCTCCTTTCACCGCTCCAGATCCTCATTTTATGAGATATTCTTGTATGTGATATATATGTATCAAGGTTTGTAACATTTTATACCATTTGCATTCTCTTATGAACCACTCTACCCAGTTAATTGTTCTTAGTTCTATACTTAAATGAACTTGATACTTGCCACTAATTATTTATCACAGCTTCTCTAGTCATCTTTTGGTGGGTTAAATTGTAACACCAAAGATTCTCCTTTGGCCTTCACTTTTACTGGGGCTTATGGTTACTGTCTACTCTGAGATTTCATATATTTGAAAATCTCGCTTTGCTGCCTTTGTGTACTAACAGCCAGTGGCTGTCTATGAAATCATCTTGGTTCTCACGTTCTTTCCCCAGTGACTTTGCATCTATTGATTGCTTCACTTTCTTTTTTCATTTAACATTCTGATGGAGAAGGCTGAGGCCAACCTTATTGATTCTCCTTGTTGATACCTTGTTTTCTATGCTTAGATCACCAAGGAAATATTTCTTTGCCTTAAACTCCAGTTACTTTAAGGACATGACTTAATATTAATTGCTCTGTGTCAATTTTTTCCTGGCTTGTAGTTTAGTATTCCAATGTGCAGATTCAGGGTATTATTTATTTTTGAAAAGTTTACTGCTCCTCTAATGGTAGAGAATAAAATTCAACTCCATTTTTTCAGGTTTTTATTCTGACAGAAGAATGATATGCATGCTGGATAACTTTTATAGTTACCATTTTCTACTTAAAAATTCATTTTGTTCATGCTGGCTTTTAGACTACTGATAATGTTTTCTGTCATGTCTTGAATTTCTGCTGCTTCCAACATGGCTATCACTTTTTTCTCTTCCTTTGTTGTTCTTTTTTTAATTACTTTCAGGGAGAATAGGCATTGGAAACACTTTTTTTCTGAAATATTTAATCCAAACTACCAATTTACAATAATAAAATCCTTCAATCTTCTATGCAGAGGATCAAATTAATTAGGGCATATGAAAACAAAAAACTCCAGTAGGAGCCTACTGTATGACTGGGGGGAGAAGTGATTGGTGCTTGGAATACAAATATCAGCTATAATGGAGAGAAGTAGACATACTGAGATACAATTTGGAGTAGAATACACAGGATGGGAGATGGGTTAGATGCAATAGTGACTTTAGAGAGGTAATTCTTAACTTCTGTAGATTCATCCATATTATCCCTGATTACACCATTAGGATCAAATTGAAATCCTCCACTCAGTACACTTTTGCTTAAGATTATATAACTAATGAACAAGAAAATCAATCTACAGCAAAAATCGGCAATACATTTTCCTAATCCAGTCCTCAGTACCAATTCTGCAGACAATAGTTCTCCTTTTCATCATATACTCTTTTCCATATCTATTAGCTAGCTCCAATATGTTCTTTTTAATTTTAGTCAGGTCTAAAGAATAAAATGCCATCAAATCTAAGATAATAACTATTTTTATTGTGAAAAGAAAGGGACTTCAATATCCAGTAATTGATTAGGTTCCAAGTAGGAATCTTCTACTGTAAACAGCTAAAAATGCTGGAAAAAACATTTAGTATATCATCTTAAAAGAGTTAATGAGATGGCAAGTAATTAGGAAATACTCAAACGACAGAGTGAATGAATGCAAGAAACCAAAGAGGTAAGCAGAGCACAGAGACTGGTTTTATCCAAGAAAATTTGTGAAGCCAAGTAAACTTCTTCATCTGTTCTCAGGGCATAACAAGGCTTGGAGTATGTGAAACAAAGTTCAGTGCCTGCTAATAGGATCTTCTCATAAGTCTGGGATGCCAAAAGCCTGTATCTTCAAAGAGATATAAAAAGTGGGAATAAACCAGTCCCCAAACCCATCTACCCTGATGGACTGCAAAGGAAATTTGCCTATTTTAATCTTGGCACTGAGCTGGGAATTGGGATAACTCCTGGTAATTTGAACCCATAAGCAAGCTCTCATTCAGATTTGCACATGAATTCATACCTTTATAGTCTGAAAACCTCAAACCAATGATTTAATGTAAAATAATCCTAGATTTGTATTTACCTAGTAGGCTTAGAAGAAACAAGCACAAAACCTCTATGGAGGATTTCATTGTCTGTAGACTTCAAGTAAATCATATAAGTTTAATTATAAAACTGGCACAATAAGCAAAGTTATTAAATTCAAAAGGAAAGGGGACACCATGAGCGAGAACCAGAAGAACAACAGACTGCAGAAACAGATCTGCAAATACTTGTTGCTAAAATTATCAGACACTATACTAAATAACTATGTTTTGTGTGTTTAAAAACCATACAATTTGAATATTTTGAAAAGAACAAGAATGGGTAGACAGATATGAAACAGTCAGATAGCACTGTCAGAGATAAAAAGTAAAATGAAAGAAGTTTTTAAAGAGGTAAGTTTAGTGGCAGATAAAATACAGCTGAAAGAAGAGTTAGTAATCAAAAAGATGTATGTAAAGAAATTACCCCAAATATAACAGATAGATGGTAGAGTAGATAGATAGATAGATATTCCCAGAAGCAGAGAAAAGAGAAAATGGGGCATTCTTATTATTTAAAGAAATAGTGACAGAACTTTTCTGAATAGATGAAAAGGTTAAAATCTACAGATTCAGGAAGCCAAAAGCATGCAGTACATAATGAAGAAGTCCATACCTACTCAGATCAGAGTAGCACTGCCATACACTAAAAGTCAAGGTAGGTAGAAGTAAGAAGTCCTTCTGATCATGGCTCTGGTAGTAGTAGTAGTCACAGATGACTGCAGGGAACATCAGACTTTACCAGTCTTAAGAACTTTCACAGGACCAACAGAAATGCCAATAGTAGCTCTTGCGCTCTTGCTTAGATGGTATAGTAGCAGCAAGTTTCTGCAGGTGATAATAAGCAATGAAAAGCTACTGAAGGCTCCAGCATCTTTGGCAGTACTGGCTATAAAAAATAGTGATGGTTTTTGGTCATTAACAACAATGCTACCTTTAGCAGCTCATCAACATCTAAACTCAGCGTCAAAAAGGGAAGCCAGGAGCAAAAGTAGCTTCTTGATTATCTAGTAATATATTCTCCTTCCTGCTTTTCTAGTTCTTCCAATACTATTTTACCAAATTTTTGTATTAAATAACTTTTTTTCTTTTTACATTTAAATTTTTTTAATTGGCATGTAATAATTACACATACTTATGGGGCACAGAATGATCTTTTGATACATGCATACAATGTGTCATGATCAAATTGGGATAATTAGCATATCCATCACCTAAAACTGCAGTCCCCAATGCCCGGGCCACAGACTGGTACTGGTACCGGTCAGTGGCCTGTTAGAGGCTGGGCCACAGAGCTCTGCTGCACACCCCCCAACACCGGTCCATGGAAAAATTGTGTTCCATGAAATTTATGAACTGCACAGCAGGAGGTGAGCAGCAAGCGAAGCTTCATCTATATTTACAGCTGGTCCATATCCCTTGCATCACTTCCTGAGCTCCCCAAGCCCCTTAGAAAAATTCTCTTCCATGAAACAAAACCGGTCTCTGGTGCCAAAAAGGTTGGGGACCACTGACCTAAAACACTTATCATTTCTTTGTGTTGGGAACATTCAAAATCCTCTCTTCCAGCTATTTGAAAATGTACAATAAATTATTAGTAACTACAGTCACCCTACAGTGCTATTGAACACTAGAATTTATAACTCCTATCTAGCTGTAATTTTGTATCCATTAACCAAACTCTCCCTATTCCTTCTCCCCTCCCCAGCCTCTAGTAACCACTATTCAACTCTCTACTTCTATGAGATCAACTTTTTTAGCTCCCACACATAAGTGAAAATATGTGGTATTTATCTTTCTGTGCCCAATGTATTTCACTTAACGTAATGTTCTCCAGGCTCATTCATGTTGCCACAAATGACAGAATTTCATTCAAATAAACCTTTCTTAAATTGAAACTTCTGTAGGGGTTTCTGTTTTCATGGACTGGACAATGTGCTGATAAAATGATTAACAGGCTTAACCTAAAGTATACAATAATTAAAAGTATGCCATTTTATCCAAGCACACATGGAACATTTACAAAAATTGACCAAATTCTGCACTATAAAATATATGTCAGCAAGATTAAGAGGATAATTACAATACAGATCATATTCTCTGATCACACAAAAATTACAAGAGAAATTATTTTTAAATTTTATTTTAAAATTCCATATATTTAGAAATTAGGAAATATTCTCCCAAATATTCTTGAGTCAAAGATAAAATTATAATGAAAATCAGAAAAATATTTTAACTGTGTGATAATAAAACAATTACATACCAAAAATTTGGGGATATAGGTAAATCAGTACTTAAAGTGTGTGAACTTAAATAATTTTGGAAAAGGAAGAATATTAAATATGAATAGCTATACATTTCTCTTAAAAATTAGAAAAATAATAGCATAAGAAACGCTTACAGAGTTGAGGGAAAGAGAGCTAAAAGTTATACTTTAAAAAGACAAATACAGGCTGGGCATGATGGTTCACACCTGTAACCCTAGCAATTTGGGAGGCGGAGGTGGGAGGATTACTTGAGGCCAGAAGTTCAAGACCAGCCTGAGCAAGAGCGAGACCCTGTCTATACAAAAAATAGAAAAATTAGCTGGGCAATGTGGCGCGCATCTACAGTCCCAGTTACTTGTGAGGCTGAGGCAGGAGGATCCCTTGAGCCCAGGAGTTTGAGGTTGCAGTGAGCTATGATGACACCATGGCACTCTAGCCCGGGTGACAAAGTGAGACCCTGTCTCAAAAAAAAAAAAAAAAAAACAAAACAAAAAACTAACACAATTGATATACTGTTGGAGAGATTGATTAAGAAAAAGAGAGGAAGTGTGTGAACTAAAAATATCAGTAATAAAATAATAATGTCACTAAGATACTGTAAACATTAAAAAGATATCTATAATATAAAAATCTTTATATAAATATATTTGAATATTTAAATGAAAGAAAATTTCTAAAAAGTGTAACTTACAAAATTGACTTAAAACGTCTTAGAAACCTGAATTGTTTCATAGCTGATATTTTGACATAGAATCAGTTGTATAATGTCTTCCTGCAAAGAAAACTCTATGTTCAGATAGTTTTTCCTGTGAGTGCATTCTACAAAATGAGTAAGAAAAAATAATTTTAAAATTCCACAAAGCTTCCAGAATATTGAAAAAGAGGGAACCTTTCCCAATTAATTTCATTAGATTAATATAATCTTAGTTATACAACCTGACAAGGACTATAGGTAAAAAGAAATTTCCAAGTCACTCTCACTTATAAACAGAGGTGCAAAAATCATAAACAAAATTCTATCTGTCTGAATATGTAATTACATAAATGTGATACTACATGATGAGCAAGGTGAATTTAATCCCATGCATCTAAAGTTGAATTAACATTTTAAAATATCACTAATCATTTTGAAATATAAAAAAAAATCATGTGATCATCTTATTTGATGCAGGCAAAGTGCTTAATAAAATTTGCTCTCTATCCATGTAAAAATTTTGCAAATTAAGAATAGAAGGAAATTTACTTAATCTGGCAAATGGTATCTATCAAATACATACAGCAAATATTGTAAATAATGGTAAAATATTAAAAGATCTCTATTTGCTTCTGGAAAAAGACAAGGAGTGTCTGTCACTGCTTTATTTGATATTGGGAAGGAGGTCTTAAAATGTAGTAGGCAGGAAAATAAATTATTGGCGCTGGAAAAGAAAAAAACTTCATAGGTATTATGATTATGATTGTTCATGAAGAAGAAAATACAAAAGAATTTCCAGATTACTTATGAAAATTATTAAATGAAAAAATGTTGCTGTTCAATATTAATATATAAAAGCAATTTCACTTCAATAAATAAGTAACAAAGTTAGAAAATAAAATTAAGGCCAGGTGTGGTGGCTTATGCCTGTAATCCCAGCACTTTGGGAGGCTGAGGCAGGAGGATCGCTTGAGGCTAAGAGTTTGAGACCAGCCTGGACAACAAAGTGAGACCACATTTCTACAAAAAAATTTTTTTTAAAAATTAGCAAGGCTTGGTAGTGTGTGCCTATAGTCCTATGTACTGAGGAGGCCAAGGTGGGAGGATCACTTGAGCCCAGGAGTTCAAGGTTGCAATGAGCTATGATTGCACCACTGCACTCCAGCCTGAGTGACAGAGCAATATCTCATCTCTAAAATTAAAAAGAAAGAAAGAAAGAAAAAGAAAATAAAGTTAAAAATAAAATTTACAGAAGTACCAAATTTTAAATCTATTAGGAAGAAATCTTAAAAAAATGTACAAGTCCTTTAGGGAGACTATAAACAATTTTTTTCCTTCACAGAAATGAAGACTTAAATAAAAAGAAAGATCCTGTTCATAAGTGGGAATATTCAATATAGTTAATATAATTGTCCTCCTCAAATTTATCCAAAGTTTCCTTATAATCCCAATCAAAATTCCAACAAGTTTTTTGTAGAATTTCAGAAGCTGGTTATAAAATTTATATGAAATTGCTAAAAGTCAAGTAAAGGCACAATACTCTTAGAATATAAGAACATATAGGAGACTTGTCCTACAGATATTAAGACTCGTTATGAATATAGAATATTTAAGGCATCTCCAGTACCGGCACAGTAATAGACAAACTCCTAGAACTGAAAAGAGAGTTCAGGAACCAGAGACATGCATTTATGGACATTTGATATGTGATGGAGCTGCACTGCACATCAGTAAGAGAATGCTAAGCTCTCAATAAATTATTATAGGATAACTAAGAATCATATTGGAAAGAATATTTAACTGGAGTCCCACTGCATATAATATATGAAAATCAATTTCAGATGGATTAAATACTCACTAACTGTTAAAGGCAAAACTATAAAAGGCTTAGAAGAAAATCTTGGAGAATGTTTTTATGAACTTAGGGTACAAAAAGATTTCTTTAAGACTCAAAAGAACAAACCATAAAAGATAATATAAATAAATTAGACAAAATTAAAATTGAGAACTTTTTTCAATCACAGTTACCATGACGAAGAGACAGAGAAGATATTTGCAGCATAAAAGATCAACATATTTGTACTCAGAATATATAAAAAAATCTTAAAAATTGATAAGAAAATGATAATTAAGGAAATTTAAAATGAATATAATCTTTAAGCAGACACTTCAAAGAAGAGAAAACTTGAATGACCGATTAATCTCACTTTATCATGGTATGTAACTCTTTTTATACATTGATAGGTTTGGTGTGCAAATGTTTTGTTGAGGATTTTTGCATTTAAATTAATGATAGGTATTCGTAGAGTTGTTTTGTTTTGCACTATCATTCTCTGGTTTTTGTGTTGGGTCAATAATAGACTCATAACATGAGTTGATAAATGTTCTCTTCTCTTCTATTTTCTAGAAGAAATTTGTAAAATTGGTATTAATTCTTCTTTAAATTTTGGTAGATTTCCCCAGTGAAACTATCTGGGCCTGGAGACTTTTTTTTTGAGGGGGTGCTTTTAAATTACAAATTCAATTTCTTTAATGATGCTAAACTATTCAGATTGTCTACTTCATCTTGGTAGTTTATAGCTTTTGAAGAATTAGTCCATTTCTTCTAAGTTACTGAATTTAGGAGTAAAAAATTATTCATAGTATTTCTTTATTTTATGTTTTAATGGTTGCAGGATCTGTAGTGATATTTCCTATTTTATTCCTGATATTGGTGATTTCTGTCCTCTATTTTTGTCAGTCTAGCTAGAATTTTATCAGATTTATTGTTTTTTTCAAAAAAATCTTTTTGTTTCATTGATTTTTTTCAACCATTTTTCCTATTTTCAGCATCATTGATTTCTGCTCTTATCTTTATTATTTTCTTCCTTTTGCTTGTTTTGGGTTTATTTTGTTCTTTTCTTCCAGTTTTCTTGACATTGGAAATTAGGTTATTGATTGGAGATCTATTTTTTGTTTCTAATGTAGGTAAGCATTTATAAATTTCCCTCTCAGCGTTGCTTTATCTGCATCCCTCATATTTTAATATGTTGTGGTTTTGTTTTCATTTAGTTACCTTTTTTAATTTTCCTTAAATTTCATCTTTGACCCATGGATTACTCAGAAATGTTTTAATTCCCACATTTTTAAAGATTTCATGTTTTCTTTCTGTTATTAATTTCTAATTTGTTTCCGTTATGGTCAAAGAAAACACTCTGTAAGACTTCAATTATTTTAAATTTGTTGAAGTTTGGTTTGTGGCCCAGGGTAAAGCCTATCTTGGTAAATATTCTTCGCATACTTAAAAAAGTTTGTGTGTTCTGCTGTTGTTGGGTAGAGCAGTATGTCAGATACTGTCGATTAATTGTGTTATTTACATCTTCTACATTATTTATGATATTGTCTAGTTCTATAAATTGTTAGGAGGTGGGTGTTGATGTTCCCAACTTTGTGCATTTGTCTACTTCTTTTTCAACT
The DNA here is from genome assembly GCA_023783475.1 of Daubentonia madagascariensis. NCBI lineage: Eukaryota > Metazoa > Chordata > Mammalia > Primates > Daubentoniidae > Daubentonia > Daubentonia madagascariensis. The sequence continues at coordinate 20,475,371 of JAKFHU010001672.1, forward strand.
CTACCAGTTTTTGTTTTATGTATTTTGAGACTCTCTTGCTTGATGCATACACATTTAGTATTATGTCCTCTTAGAAGATTAATCATTTCATCATTATTTAATGTCCTTCTTTGTCCTTAGAAATTTTTTTGCTCTTCAGTCTAATCATTAGATATTAATAGAGGCACTCCTGCTTTTTTAAAAAATTTTTGCATGGCATATCTTTTTCATCCCTTTACTTCCAATCTATCTAATCATTTAAGTGAGTTTTGTGTAAATAGTATATAGTTATTATAATATATGATAATAATATACTTATTATTAATACACAAACACTTAAGTCTGCCATACTCTTATTTGTTTTCTATTTGTTTCCTCTGATTTTCATTTCGCTGTTAATCTTTTCTTCTCTTCCTGTGGGTTACTTGAATATTTTTTAAGATTCTGTCTGGATTTATTTATAGTGTGTTTGAGTATATCTCTTTCTAGAGTTTTTGCAGTCATTGCTCTGGGTATTAGAGAATACACATATAACTTATTACAGCATGTTGTATCAACATTTAACCACTTCTAGTGAACTGTGGCAACCTTACATCAATTTAGGTTGTTTTACCTACCTCACTTTTAAATACCATCACCTTGAGTATCACATGGTATCATAATTTTTGTTTCAATCATCAAATGTGATTTATATAATGCCTGAGAACAAGGATGATCTATTTTGTGTAGCCATATTTCCTTTCTTTTTTTTCCAATATTCCATCTTCCTTCCTAATATTCTAGAATTCCTTCTTTTATCATTTCTTTTCTGTTTGAAGAACTGCCATTAGCCAATCTATAAGGCTAGGTCTGCTAGTAACAAATTTCTTTTAGTTTTTCTCTGCCTCAGAATGTTTTTATTACTGCCTCATACCTAAAGGATAGTTTCACCAGATATAAAATTCAAAATTTATAGTTCTTTTCTTTCAGCACTTAAAACAATATTGTGCCATTTCCTTCTGGTTTCCATGGTTTCAGATGAGCAATCTGTTACTATTTGAATTGGTTTTCCTCTATAGACATTGTATCTTTTCTTGCTGCTTTGAAGATTTTTTTTAATCTTTAATTTTCTAAAGGTTAATTTTGACATATCTTAGGATGGATTTCTTTAGGTTTATCCCATTTAGGAGTCCCTTAACTTCTTGAATGTGTAGGTAGGCATCTTTCCCCAAATCTGGGAAGTTTTCAACCATTATTTCTTAAAATAATTTTCAGGCCTCCTCTCTTTTCCTCTCCTTCAATGACCCCGTTGTATGAATGTTGGGTCTTTTGTTATTATCCTACAGGACGCTGAAGTATCATTCATTTTTTTTCAGTCTATAGACTCTCTGTTGTTCAGATTGTGCAAATTCTAGTGTTTTATCTTCAAGTTCACTGGTTCTGTTCACTCTTCACCTCTGCTCTGCTGTTGAGTCCATTCAGTGAGGTTTTTTTAATTTCTCATATTATATATTTCAATTCTATAATTTCAGTTCAGTTCTTTTTAATAACTTCTATTTCTTTGCTAAATTTTCATAGTTTTTCATTTGTATCAAGAGAATTTGTAATTGATCATTGAAATGTTTTTCTGATGGCTGCTTTAAAATTCTTTTCGGATAATTCTGACACCTGATTTATCTCAATGTTGGCATCAGTTGATTGTCTTTTCTTTTTCAAGTTGTTCTTTCCTTGGTTCTTGGTATGAAGGTGATTTTCTATTGTACCCTTGGCCTTTTGTCTATTATGTTAGGAAACTCTGGATCCTATTTAAGTCTTGTATTTTAGCAGGCATTTATTCTGTTTAGGGTTGTAATGGTCTTGGCCTACTTTTTCAGGCTGTGGTTCTAATGGTAGTTTAATTTTAAGAGGCCATATAGTGTTATTTTGGTTTGTTTCATCTATCTGGTGCTGCTGAGTCACTCACTGGTCTCTGCTGGAGCTCCTTAGTGTTTGTGGCAGGGAGGGGCAAAGGGATTTCCCAGGCCAAGCAACTGAGTGTTCCTTTTTTTTTTTTTAATCTTTTTAACCTTTTTATTTTTTTAAATAAATACATAATAGACATACATAGTTTTGTGATACATGTGATAATTTAATACATTCATATAATTTGTAAATATTAAATCAGTGCACTTGGGATATCCATCACCTTAAATATTTGTCTTTTCTTTATTCTGGAACCATGTGAATCATTTTCTTCTAGCTATTTTGAAATATACAATATATTATTGTAAACTATAGTCACCCTACTGATCTATCTAAGAATAGGTCTTATTTCTTCTATCAAACCATATATTTGTACTTACTAATCAACTTCTCTTCACCTTCCCCTTACCCCTACATTTCCCAGGATCTGGTAACCACTAATCTAGTCTCTATTTTCGTAAGGTCTACTTTTTTAGCTCCTGCATGTGAGTAAGAACATGCAATATTTGTCTTTCTGTGCTTGGATAATTTCACTTAACCTAATGGCCTCCAGTTCCATCTATGTCGCTGCAAATGACAGGTTTTCATTCTTTCTTATGGCTGAATAATATTTCACATATACCACATTCTCTTTATCTATTCATCCATTGATGGACACTTAGGTTGATTCCATATTTTGCCTATTGTAAATAGCGCTACAATAAACATGAGAGTGCAGATGTCTTTTTGATGTACTGATTTTCTTTCTTTTGGATATATTCCCATTAGTGGAATTGCTGGATCATATTGTAGTCTTGTTTTTATTTTTTAATGAACCTCCATACTGTCCTCCATAGTGGCTATACTAATTTACATTCCCACCAAGAGTGTATGAGGGTTCTTCTTTCTCTGCATCCTTGTCAACATTTGTTATTGCCTGTCTTTTAAAAAAAAAAACATTTTAAATAGGGTGAGATGATATGTTATTATAGTTTTTATTTGCATTTCTCTGATAGTAAGTAATGTTGAGCATTTTTTTTCATATACCTGTTGGACATTTGTATGTCTTCTTTTGAGAAACATCTATTCAGATCTTTTGCCCATTTTAAAATCAGATTATTTGTTTTTTTGCTATTGAGGAGTTTGAACTCCTTGTATGTTGTGATTATTAATCCCTTGTCAGATGGGTGGTTTCCAAATGTTTTCTCTCATTCTGAGGGTTGCCTTTTCATTTTGTTGATTTTTTCCTTTGCTGTGCAGAAGCTTTTTAGCTTGATTAATCCCATTTGTCTATTTTTGCTTCTGTTGCTTGTACTTTTGGGTCTCACACAAAAAATCTTTGCCCAGACCAATTTCCTGGAGCATTTCCCCAATGTTTTCTTCTAGTAGTTTTACAGTTTCAGGTCCTAGATTTAAGTCTTTAATTCATTTTTATTTTTGTATATGGTGAGAGATAGGGGACTAGTTTCATTCTTCTGCCTATAGTTATTCAGTTTTCCCATCACCATTTATTGAAAAGACTGTCCTTTTCTCATTATATGTCCTTGGCAACTTTTGAAGAAATGTTGTAGGATCCTCCTCTAAACCCGGCTGTCCCAGTGTCTCTGGGTAGGGAAGAACATCTCAGTTCATGGGAACAAAAAGGTTTTCACGGCCAGGCCACTTGCTTTGGTTGCACCCCCTTGTTGGTTCTATACACCTGAACTGGTGTCTGAAGGTGGAGGATAGTCTTGGGTCCACAGGGATAAAGAGGCTTTCCTGTATGTACCAAGCTGATTTCTGCAGCTAGGTCTCTTTTGCCAGGTCTGCTGCAACTCTTTTGTATTTCTTGATGAGAAGGGTGAGTCTCAGACCTAGCGGGGAAGGAGAGTGCTTTCCAGTTGCTAATATTTGGTAGGATTTTCAGTATATCCTTCTTGCTGATGGTGCTGGAATCTCCTAATGATGCCAGAGAGATGCCCCTTCAATTTGGAGGGAGAATAAGTCTACCTGAACTGCCTTCTTTTGCTGACTCAGGAGGTGGGAAATACTAGGTCTGGGTACTTGTTCTCTGTTGGGTGTTTTTCCAAACCAGCGCCTATCTTCTTATCACCTTTCATGGCTCTTTTTTGGCTGACTTTTGTGCCATTTCCAGAATTTATAGTCATACTTAGCAGGAGGAGGAAGGAAAAATGAGTCCTTGTCATCTTGCCTAGACTGGAAGTATCTTTATTCTCTTTTAACCTGTACACATACTATTTAGATGTGTTCCTGTTGTTTAGATATTTTTGTAATAAAGTTAGAGTTTTAATTATAAGAGGCTTAGTAAGCTTCATATTTTAGGTCTCTGCCTGGTGCCACCTTAAAATTTACTCTTAGATAACTGTCTATAGGAAATGCAAAAAAGGGTCTGCACACGAACAAAAGGCTTTTTTTCCTAACTGTAAAAATAAGATCCAACAAGCGTTGTTAACAAGTATAATCATTCACCATCTAACCATTGCCTCATGCTCTCTCTCTTTCTATATATAGTATGCACTTATTTTCTCTATTGTATTTATTATATTCTGAATCTTACAATGTGGTTGGAAATATGGGTTGATGCTTGTTTTGAGAACCATATAATAATCTGTAATATAATTAATTGATTCTTTTTGTTGAGCACTGAATATATATTTGTTATTTTAAATAGATTATTCAAGTTTCTCATCACAAGAGACCTACACTTTAATCATACTATTATTACCCACATTATACGAATGAGAAAACTGTTGCTAGTTTTTTCCCATAACTTGTCTATGACCACATGGTTATAAAGTGGCAAGACTGGGAAATAAGCTCATATTGTCTTCCAAAATTTATGTTCTTTACACCAAACTACATCCTTGTACAAAGTTACAATATCAAATTAATGATACATAAAATGAAAAAAAGTATTAATGAGCTAATCTAATTTTCTCCTTCTATTTTTCACAAATTCAAAAATAGAATTTCTATTTTATTTGTAAATTTAATTTAATTTTTAAAATTTTGTTTTTAAATGACACATAATAATTGCACATATTTATGGGGTACAGTGTGATTTTTTAATACATGTATATACATTGTGTGATAACCAAATAAGGGTCTTTGGCATATCTATAACCTCATACATTTATCATTTCTTTTTGGTAAGAGCTTTCAAAATCCTCTTTTCTAGCTATTTTGAAATATACAATATAATATTGTTAACCATACTCACCCTACTATGCAATAGAATACCAGGACATATTCCTCCTATCTAACTATAACTTTGTACTTGTTGACCAAGCCCTCCCCATCCCCTTGTATGTCTTCCCTCCCCATTCTCTGGTAACTGCTATTCTACTAGAATTTCTATGTCCTTAGATGCCCCAAAAAGGAAAAAAAAAAACGTAAAAAGCAAATTCTTGCAGAAGCCAGGATCCTAAACAGTTTTCTCTCTTTTCCTTGCTTTATTTTATTTTTAAGATTTTATTAAAATCAGAAATACTCACTCAAAATTGAAAACTGTCATCTGATTAAGGAAAGTACATACCCCATCAAATTTAAAGGATCTTTTTTCCCCAATCTCAATGTATATAAGTAGACAGTAGAAATGAGCTTCCTTCCTTTAGATTGGGTTCCGTTACTCTGAGCTTGATATAAATATTTTGGGGAAAATAAGATTAATTGAATTTTGGGAAATATTTATGAGAGGAGCTATCTTGTTAATATATTCATAGAATTGACTTGTGGTTTTAATATTGTGGAAAATTTTTTCTTAGTGTAAATGTTTTTAAGTGCCTTATGATAAACAATTTCATTCTGAGATGGGGCATTGAAGGCAATTTACTTTTTTATATTCTTTTAGGTCCCAAATGACACCGTACCTATGTAAAAAGACACTGGATCCCATATAGGCATCCCACAAACTGCATTTCATTTAATGTCTGAACTGTAGCTTGTTAAAGAGTTTCTACACACACACTTTACTGAAACATACAAACATTTAAATAAAACTGGATGCAAATTTTACTTGGAGAACAAAGGTTAAAAGCCAATCAAAACTCTTTAGCTTTTATATCTATAAATGACATCATTTCAGTTAAAGAAAGAACTCGTGAAATTTTTAAAATTTTAGTCAGCTTTATTGAAGTATAATTTATATAACATAAAATTCACCAATATAAAGTGCACAATTTGATGAGTTTTGACAAATGTACACATTCATGAACCACCATAATAATCAAGATGTAGAACATATCTATCATTCCCAAATGTTTCTTCCTTCCCAATTTTAAAAATTTTTAATGAAAGAGATATCATATTCTTCCTTTGAAAATTGGAAGTAACTGCTTCCAACATTAGTATACTCAACTAAATAAATGTTGGCCAGACATTTTATATCTCTTTATGTAAAAGGTATCCAGCCAAATCCCATATAGAACTCACCTTTCTTCCGAAAATGCTTGGATAATAATGTTTCCCTATTAAATATTTCCTTAACCCTTTTTTAGGTTTAGGGTTTTTATTTTTCTTTTCTTCTCAATTTAGCATTAAACTATATGCTCTGGAGCTAATGTTTTTGCATCCCCGGCCTTTTGGTTATTTGTCTTCCTGGGATTTACTGCAGTACTAAGCCATTGGATTAATTTGCATAAGTACTTACTGCTTAGGTATAAATTAATATCACTCAAGGAGAGGGTACAACCATTTGCTGAACTCTTGAGTTGTAATCTGAAGTCAAATGTTGTCATTGATTTGAATGTGCAATCAAAACCAAGGCACTGTTTTGCCTCTTAAGGCTGGCACCTATAACCTTTCTCCTGAAGAAATTTTTTAAAAATGAAAGAAAGAAAGAAAGAAAGACAAAAACAAACAACTAGATGATTTTCAACTCTTCTTGTTTGTGCTCATTTAGAGATTCTTCAAACAATCTCTCAACTCTAAACTGCCCTGGTTTTTGTTGAAATGATATGCTTCTGGATTAACACTTTCCTACATCTCAAACAGCATTCAAAGTGGTTTGGTGGTGAAGGAAACAACTTTATTAAATAAGAGAAATGTAAGGGCATTTCAGTTTTCCCCACTGCATACCATTCATAGATATGGAAATAATGTGATGCTGTGAATCTAGTTATAAGTTTTGTTTTTCTTACATGTTGCAATTAGACATTTCATCCGTCATTGTCATAAATAGCATTCCTGCATGTGGCTTATTGCTTTGCATTAAAACCAAGTTTTTCTCAGTTCTTCCTGAAAACCAGTCGGGCCTGGTTGACCTTTTTGGTTTATAATAAATCTAATATTCTCTGCATACACATTTTCACTTCAATCCAACAGACTTTTATCAGGCATCTGATGTGTGCCTGGTCACTGGTGTCACAGTTCTCTCTGATCCCATTCAGTCTCAAGCAAACATAATATAAAAGCCAGAGTTTGAGCTGATAAAAATAAACCCAACTCTATTCCTATTCTCCACAGCATTCCTATTTTCTTTCATCTGTACCTGACAAATCCCCAAACAGTACATCCATCTAGCACCTCACACAAATACTATATTGACTATGCTTTCTTCAGTCACAGGCAAATGATGTCTTCCTCCCTGTCCCCTGCCACACACACACCTGTTTTTCTTTTTGTTTTGTGCACATTTGTTTTGGAAGCAAAAAGCAACATAAAATAATTTCTGAACATTTTTCTTGTTAGTTATGATAGCTAAAAACCCAAAAAATTTCTGGTAATAATTATGGATTGACATCAAGTAATTCAGGACAACATGTACAAACCTGGCATTTGTTTTCCACTGAATGACGTGAATATATGCATCTACTCTCCCTTTGAGCTTTATTTTCAATTGTTTTATTTATTATAGTTCCAAAGATACATAGTAAAGATGCCCACTATAATACTGTAAATTTAATATATTAGGCACATTCCAGCAATACTTTGCAAGGTTTATCTCATTAAACAAATGCTGCTGACATATTTATGTATGTTCTAATTAAAAGCCATTATTATTGGGTTATAACTTACTTTAAAAATGTCTCTGGCATAAATTTCAGAAGTTTGGTTTTATTTTATTCGAATGACATGCTTTCCATGTTATTTTCCATGTAATTAAAGGGATGCTGCTCACATTCCCTCTCCAGTGCTATATTTTAACTATTGAAGTTTTAACTGAAATTGTTCATTCGTTGGTTTGGACTATTATTATATTTTTATGTGGTTGGCAAGACATTTTTGTAATTTAAGTATCTTCTAGTGCCTAATCTTCAGTGAGGTCACACAACTTTTTATGGGAAAAAAGCATGGGTTGTTTTCATTTTTTCCCTAGGGGATTAAGTCAATGCCTTGCTCATAGTTAGCACCCTATAAATGATTGTTGGATAGTGAGTGATGATTACAGGGATTATGAATATCAAGACTTTCCTATCTTTTGGTTCTCCATCTTGCTTCACGTAAGATTACTAGAAATGGTGTATTTCTTCTCTGCTTGAAAATGCAACTGCACTAACCAGAATGGTTGCATTCATGCAGATACATCCATAACTTACTCGTTCTTTAAATCCATTTTTAATTAATGATTGTGAACATTTAATTTTTAGCAAAGCCTCAGCAAGCTCAAAGCACTCCTTCTTAGTATTTGGAAACTCAAATGGTGGTAAGACTACTGCACTCACGCAGTTGGATATTAGTGCATTCATTAAAGGGTTATTTAAATAAACAAAACTATTACATTGCACAGTATTGAATAGCATCAGCCATAGAATTTTTTGCAGGAATATGTTCTTCTCCTGAAACGCTATGATTCACAAGGAGGAAGTCATGGAAAGCCATGCCCATGCAGAGAGGCTCCATTTCCTTGCAGCAGGGTTCTCCAGCCATGTAAATGTATCTGTTTTGATGATTGGGCAAGCCAGGAGGCAGTGGATTTTCAAAGAGCCCGCCTGTGTTGTGTTTCAGCTTTCAGTTGCTGTTCCCTCCATCACCAGTGATAACTAATCTCCACGAGCTGGATTATTTGTATTACAGGTAATTTTCTGGTCACCCCATAGGTGGCCAGAACATGGTCAGCAAGCAGTGGGTGGATTCTTAAAGCATTTTAGTAAGTTGAATATTAACCATGACTTAAAGCTGATAGAGTGGGGGTGGAGGTGGAGGGGGTCTTTTCTTTTCTTTTTTTTTCGGTCACAACCCTCTTCCTCTGTTTCACGTGCATGTCCATGTGATTCTGGTAGGAACCAGTCATTCCCGAGATCACCAGATTGAATGAAATTAAAGTTCTAGAAATGATATGATTATCACAACCTTTATTCCCTTCCCCCATTTCAGACTCTTAAAAACTACTAAGAGAAGATATTTTTAACTCATTCACGGTCTGTTACTATGACTAATTTTAAAGGTTATGGAAGTTCGAATGGAAGAAATTTAATTGAAAAAATTATGCTTCTGTCTGCAAAGAATAAAGAAGAAAAAAGGATGCCATTATGCTGCAAAGTCACAGGGAAAGTCCCACGAAAAGATTTTGTTCTTGTCAGAATGTAATTTGTCTGAAGGCAGTTTTTTGAGGTATAAATTAATAAAATTCAATTAAATTCATCCTCTTTTCAGGTGCTCATTTCTAGGAATTTTGACAAATGCATATAGTAAGGTCACCACCATCATAATAAAAACATGTGTCATTCCCCTCATACCAAAAAGTTCACTTATACACCTTTGTAATCAATTTTCTCACCCCTCCCCTGACCCAGGAAACCAGTGATCTACTTTCTCTTCCTGCAGTTTTGCTATCATTAGAATATCATATACATGGAATTGTATGGTGTTTAATTTTTCTGGTTTTTTTTTTCACTATGCCTAATACATTTGAAATTCACAAGTCTTTTTGCATGCATAAAAATTTTGCTTTATTGGTGAGTAATATTCTTTTATTTGGAAGTAGCAATATTTGTTGCTCTATTCATCAGTTAATGGACATTTGAATTATTTCTGGCTTTTGATGATTATGAATGTTACTATAAACATATGAATACAGGCTTTTGTACGGATATATGCTTTCATTTATTTTGGATAAGTTAAGCTGCTCATTTGTATGGTAAGTGTACATTTAAATTGGTAAGAAACTGCCAAACTGTATTCCGAAGTGGTTGTACTAGTTTTTATTGCCACCAGAGACTTATGAAGTCTCTGTTGCTCTATAGTTTTAGCAATGCTTGATATTTTTATTTGTCTTTTACCATTCTTATAGGCAAAGTGATATCCCATTGCAGTTTCAATTTGCATTTTCTTAATGACTAATGATGTTATTCTATTGATGTGTTTATTGCTATGTATATAGAATCTTTGGTGAAGCATCTGTTCAAGTCTTTTTCCTGTTTTTAAAAATTTGGTTGTTTATTTTCTTATTATTGAAATAGTAATTAGTTAATTGATTATTGAGAGTTCTTTATGTATTCTGGAAACAAGTTAGGTATCATATATTTATTGCCATATGTATTTTGTAAATATTTTCTACTAGCTTATGGTTTTTTATTTTCTCTATAGTATAGAGCAGAAGTTTTAATTTTGATAAAGTCCATTTGGCAAACTTTTCTTTTATGATTCACATGTTTTGTCTCCTATCTAGAGACCTTTAACCTTTGCCTAACCCAAGATCTCAAAGGTCTATGAAAAGTTAATATTCAAAGCCTTGAGGTGAGTTTGTAAGGCATGTTGATCACAGCAAGCATAAAAACAGTGGGCTCTGGAACCTGGCCCATATCACTTGTTAGACCAAGAGAGACCATGTGTACGTACAACTGACCAGCCCACAAAGTCTGACTGCATGGGGGTAAACAGAGAGAGAGAAACAGTGTCCAAAAAAGACAGAACAAGTTCATATGTGATTCAAGTTACAGTCATTGACAAGAAGTCAGAGGACAGGAGGATGGGGATGGCATGAGCATGTGGTAGAATGTATGTCATTACTCAGAAAATCTTCCCGGTGGTGTCAGGAAACCAGCTAACACAATGAAACACAGCAGATATCCATTTGTGAGAGAGAGAACCAAAAAACACTGGTTTCTAGTACTTACTTCCAGGGAAACAATTCCTGAAGTGTTGAGGTGCAATGTGAAAGCCTGTGATTCATTCTTGATCACAAGATCACAGGTCTTAAAGCCCTGTTTCTCAAGGTGTGATTTCAGGACCACCTGCATCAGAACTACCTGGGAGGTCATTTAATATGCAAATTCCTGGGCTGGACATCAGGCTTGCTGAATCAGAATTGTTTGAAGGATGGCAAGTAAGTCTCTGGATGTTTTACAAGCTTTGCAGGAGATTGTTAAAAAAATCTCTGCTGACTTAAGGTATGACAAATATTAAACACAAAAGTATTGGGATAGAGGGGAGATATGAAGAGAAGAAACTGTGTATTTTTATGCAGTATTTGGCTTTGGATGTATTATTTCAGGAGCTGGAGTGGTGTCTGATCTAGAAATAAAGTAACTTAGAAGTATTTCTGCAAGGCAGAAAATGCAAAGGGAGAACTAATATTTTGAACTTATACATCAATTGGCAACATGTTATAAAATATACATTAGATAGATATATATAGGTATAGATATAAATAGAAAAAAAGAGGGATGTAGGCAGAGTAATTTGCACCAATAGAAGATTCAGTTATTATAGAAACAATATAAATATAACAATCAGATCAATATTTTAACTGAAAGATTTTGGGTTTGTTTAGAATAAAATGCTTTATTTTATCATTTGAAGTGGCAACATCATCTCTAAGGATATATCCAAAATTTATTAAGTATTTATGTTATATATAATATTTAATTGCAGCAACACAAAAATAATAAAGGTATCCCAGTAACTGACACGTGGTACCTTAATTCTTAATCAAAAACCCTAAAGGCTATTTTTTAATTTTCTCTCTTATTTTGGGTATTACACAATGCTTATGTATCATAAGTTTGTTTCTAATTTCCTGATTCGACATATTTGAAATGAATCTGTATAATGCAAGTGAAAGTTTAGTCTGTAAACGTGAATAAAATATGAGTAGAAATATGCTGTGTGAAATAAAACGGCAAGCTATTTTAAATCTGAGTATAAGGTCTCACCTAAACATATCAATTACTACAAGTCATTATTGTTTCAGTAAAAAGCTAAAAAAGAACCATAGACAATTTTCTTTTAAGCGCAAATCCGTGAATACAGCAAGACCCTGACTTCTGGGTTGGTTTCGACGGTTTCACAAGTGAAAAAAAGACATTTGCCCTTGCAGACTATTTTGTTTCTACCCCAGTACTCACCCAAAATGAAAAACAGACTTTGGGTCTGTTGTAGCATTATTTTAAGCCACGTTACTGCATGCAAGTGAATTTTGTTTTGTTTTGCTTTTGTTGTAGCATAAATTAACAAGGTGTCAAATGAACATCATGACCCCATTTTTATCTCAAGCAGACTAAATTCATAACTGAGAACAGGGCCGCCTTTTGCAGCTCAGCAAAACTGTATGTGGAGAATTTCACAAACTCAGCTGGTTCTTGGGGACAGCAAATCTCCTGTATCCTGACGATCATCTGGTAAGAACATTTCCACACTTTGTGACTCACGCGAGCCTTGATCTCACGGTGCTTTCACTGCCCACTAATCATATTTGAAACCTCTGCTTCCTCCACCAAGTGTGGAGAATCTACCATAAAGAAAGTGCCCTTTCAGCTGTAGTTTTTCTCCACACAGCACTACCCTGATTTTGGAAAGAGCTCAACTCTTCGTCTCCCCTGGGCACATAGAACAGCAGAATGGAAGGGTAGAAACTGCCAAAATGCTAATCATAGAAAAAAAAAATAACAAGATCCAGATGGGACAAAATGGACATATTTCATTTATCCTGGGAAACTCTACAGTATATCATTTGTGATGCATAATACACCCAGCCTTGGCCTTTTATAAACAAACACTACAGAGGCATATGCCACAAGATTATAAACAGAGTTGGCCATAAATTTGATGGGGCCATACACTCAGCTCTACACACACGGCTGTGGCTTATTCAGCGGGATCCGGGGGCTACAGTCTGTTCCCTTGGCTGCTAACCAACTCCGTAATCTCAGTTTACCCTACGGGGCAGAATCCCAGTGGACCAATTCACCCTAATGAAACTCAGAGGCATTTCACACCAAAGAAACTATGGCTCACTTTGCTTTGGCCCAAGCCTGCACTGGGGAACCACATTTTTGGTGGCCACAGTTTCTGCAGGGCTAGAAGAGCTGTTCTTAACCCTCAGTGGGCAGAGGTGGGTTGTTTAAAAAAGCAGAGATCCTAGGCTTCCACTCCCAGTTCTCAACCTTGGTCCATCTCTACTGATTCGGTAGATTTTGGCTAGAGATCGGCATCCACTTGAATAGAACACCCCCAACAACTGTTGCAACCCATTATATGCATTAACAAACACTATGCACAAAGAGGGATATTTAATAACCAACTTCTTATACTATACGTGCCTCGCTTCACTTCCACACCTTTGACCCAGTGGCTTCTATGTAGGTGAATTGTGTGTTTGCTAATTTCACCTTCTTTCTGTCTCTACCGATTTAAGGAGGAGCAGACCGGTAGGACCTTGAGGGAGCCAGTCTCTGGGTAAGTAGCTAGACATCCGACTTCATGCATATTACTTCCTCACTCCCTTCCAGATTGATCTTTCTGAAACTCAAGGGCTATGTAAAACTGCATGCAATTTGGAGCATAGAGTGGGAAAATAAGAGGCATTTGGAATTCCACCAGGATTAGGTCTGTGAGTCTGTGGCTCTTACTGGGAAGAGACTCAGAAGGTCAGGGGGTATCTGGTGGTGGAAGGAAATAGAGGCTACTCCACCTGCTCCTCCCCAAGTCAAAACAGGTGGATGAGATGGAAGCAAAGAAATAGCCCTGCTCCTTCATATAATTTGTTTTTGTCTTGGCTTTTCATCTTTGTTAATTTCTGATTTAATTTTTGTGTTGAAGATGGATCTTTTTTCTTTAATGTTCCTGGCATGTATTATTTTTTTGGACTGATAGAAAGCGTTGCCTACTTAGTTGCCTTCTGTCCTCTCCACTCTTGAGTCTTCAATCCTATGGACTTCCCAAAACGGTGATTATAAGGATGCCAGGACATGACGGGTGCCTACGTCTAGGTCCATATGGACCTGCCTAGAAGCCTCAGCAAATAGAGCATAATGATCACATGGCCCTGCGGTGTATCCTTCAACTTTTCCCTACTTTAGTGGTTTCTTTTTTCTTTAAATTTTCTATTACCTGTTATCAGGGCTCATCGTAACAAGGTCAAACTCTTAGTAAATCTTGGTATTCTCATCCAAGTTTGTAACTGAGGCAGGAATCTCTTACAGTTGTTTTCTAAGGGCTTGAAATAAAAATCCCAAAAGTTCTGAGGTGTAAGAAATAATATACTATAATTTTTCCCTACGTTAACCTCACTTCTACTTTGTGCTCACTTCCTCTTGCATGGAAATGAAAACTGCAGTCAAATTAGTTTCCCAACCCTCATTTCCTCTGAGTGGTACCTACATTCCAGGGCTGTTCATGGTGCGTGCCATGAGGGGGGTTGGTAGCATCTGATTCTTGATTATCGTCATTGCAGGCTGGCATCTGTTAACTCACCTCACCTGCTCCGTAGACTTCAGCCCATGCTTCTGACTGTAGATACATCCCTTGCTTCTGACTGTAGGAGTTCTCCAGTTCCAACTCTCCACCAACTGCTAACATCCTTCTGTCAAACACTGGAAATATTCAGCTGCTTTCATTGACTAGACTGGGACCTGGGAAGTACTGTGAACTTTCTGTGGCCATGAAAAGTCCTTTAACACTTCTTTGCTCTTCTAGGATGCATAGGAAATCTTTCCCATAAGGTGCACAACTTGCCAGTTTCCTAGAATGTTCTCTGTGGCAGGAGGAAACACTTCTTCTGTGCTCTTAGATTTCCAAACCAATCCAAGAATTCTTACAGTCCTCGCCCACCCCAAGTCAGCCTGGGGAGGGGGATAAGGTATAGGAACCTCCCCACACATTTATTTTTTTCTGTTTTTCTTTTCCTTCTTTCTCTTTCTCTCATTCTCCCTATCTGGAAAATTTTATCTAAATTCTAGGGATTAAAAACACTGTTCTGATTTTGTATTCTTGTATCCTTTCAAATCTATTTTCCGGGTACTAGCTTTTTGTTGTTGTTGTTTTTGAAATTCAAAAGCCAAGATTTGTTTGTTGCCATCTTCAGCATGGTACCTCTCCCAAGGTGATGCTGGACGGATGCCCGGGCTTTAGTTTGGCTGGGGGTGGTGGGGAGGGAGGGTAGGCACGGAGGAAAACCAGAGATATAGAACTTGTGGGAAAATCATATTGACTAATAAATAAAAATATTTTCTCACTACCCTTATTTGTGATCTCATCTGAATATATTTTTAGGTTTACAAAAGAAGTACAAAGGATGGTAGAGTCTACAGGATGAGGGTCAATGGGTGTGTGAAGCAAATTAATGAATTTGATTACAAAAATGTGCTTTGAATTTTGGTTTTTGTTCAGTTTCCATAAACCAGTTATATATAATTTCACAGAGGCGTAAACTACGTGGAACATTGAACAGACTAGATAATAAGTACAAGAAAAAGTGCAGATCTAACTTTTGTTTTGGAAATTTCAAGGTTTGAAAGTATATAAATGACATTTAAAGACCAGCCGTGACTCTTCATCATAAGCATTTGGCTTAGTTTGTGGTGTCCCAATTAGTTTTGGTCCCAAACACAATGATTTTTTAAAATTTTTTTAAGAAATACTTTCCTCTTTGCACAAGTTGATTTTTTCTTAGTTGATAATTAGGGTCATTAACTGCCTTTTACCCTGGCTCTTATTTAAATCTAGATCCCGTGGGTCTTGGAAGCCTAGAGTTCCATTTCCTCCGCAGTGAAGCTGCTTGGGGTGAGCACACAGGCTGGCAGTGCACTCAGTGTAACAGAAGGAACCACTCCTGGTGTGAGAGAGAAAACAAGGCTTGAGATCTGGGCCTGAGTTTCCCCAAAGCTCAGAGGATAGAAAATAGAAGCAATTATATCAAGAAAATAAGTCTTCCATTCCATGTTCTATTTTAGGTATATTAGAATTAGAAAAACCAATTCCAAGACTTATTATGTGATTTTGAATTTTGCTTCTAAAACTTTTAGGTAGGTGGATATAAGAAAGTTATTGATATGTGTTGATTAAAATAAGTATGCAAGTATACTAATAATTATGTTAATACATATATACACAAGTATATATATGTATATATATATGTACACTAAGTACATATACTAATTAGTGTATGTGTGTCTATATATATATACTATTTTGTTCTTGGTAGTAAGGAGGAAGGAAAAAAAGGACTTAAGATGTGTTAAGTGCTAACTATATGAAGGGCATTTACGTTCATACTTTCAGTAAATATTTATTGACTTCAATTTACACCACACATTTTGGGGGGAGGTGTTTGAATATAAATTGGTGAGCAAAAATAGATGCAGTCGTTGCTTTCACTGTATTTACAATCTCGTAGTAGAAAGTTCAATCACGTCATCTTATAAATTTAAAGTAAAATTATAATTGTGGAAAGTGTAATGAAGGAAAAGACATGGGGCTATATATTCTCTAATAGGGTATTCCAAGAGTAGGGTTTACTGGAGTACTGCCAAAATCTATAGGTAAATTCTGTCTTTCCATCTAAGTCTAAATACCGGCATGTAACTGATAGTAAGTAATAATAATAATAAAATAATTTGAGTTACTTTCAACAGCCATACTGATTCTCTTGGTGATTACCTGCTCTGGCTGCCTTACCCTCTCCCCAGAATGTTCTGGATTATCTCAACTCAGACCACATCACAATCTAACCATTAATGCGTTGATACTTAACAGACTGGGGTCTCCAGGACACTGGTCCAGTGGCTGGCATGCACTTTGATTGTTTGATTTCCATGCCATACTTGTTAACTATTTTTAATGCCTCTCAAGCCATATAGAAAAGTTTAAAATAAAATTTTCTGAAAAGTCATTATAGCTTCTAAGCAGAAGAGCTGCAGCTTCTAAAGAGAGAAGCTATAATTAGGAGTTAACTTAGAAAGTTTGTGAGGTAGGAAGAGTACATTGAGGGAATAAATATGCGCAGGCCCTCTGTGTAAAGGATCAGAGCATGTACCTCTGCAGAAGGTTGGTGTGGCTGAAGCGCACAGAGGAATATGGGATATGGTGAAATACAGCTTGAAAGCTGACAGGAGTCAGGTAACATAAGGCCTTAAACATCACGAAAAACGATTATATCTTAAGAGAAAGAAACAGCAATAAAGGGATTTCTGTAATGGATGGTGTGATGCTTAATTTTGTGTTATCTTGACAGAGCTATGGGCTGCCCACATATTTGGTTAAATGTTATTCTAGGTGGGTCTTTAAGGGTAATTGTGGATGAGATTAACTTTTGGAGGGGAAGACTGAGTAGAGAAGATTGTTCTCACCATTTCGGGCAGGCCACATCCCATCAGGTGAAGGGCAGAATAGAATAAAAAGGCTGATTCTCCTGTAGGTAGGAGGGAAATCCTCCTGCCTGACTGCTTTGAACTGAGATGTCAGTCTTTTCCTGCCTTCAGACTTGAACTGAAATAGGAGATCTTTTGGGGTGTCCAGCCTACTGGCTTTTGGAATGAAGCTACCCTATCAGGTCTCCCGGGTCTCCAGCTTGCTAACTGCAGATACTAGGACTTAGCCTACGTAATCACATAAACCAATTTCATGACAAATCTTATCTATCTATCTATCTTCTACTGGTTCTCTTTCTCTGGAGAACATAGACGAACACAGGTAGCATAATCAGATTTGGGTTTGGGAAATAGCTCTGGCTAAGATAGAGAATAAATTAATGGAAATAAGAGTGAAACTCAAAAGACTATTAGTAGACTAATGAGTTAAGAATAAAAATAGTTTGATCTACAGCAGTAGTCTTCAACGGGAATGGCATGCCCCTTCAGGGATAATATTGGAAATTAATGAGAATGTTTTGTTCTGTTTGTTTTTCAGGGGGGGTGACTAATGGCACTTATTGTTAAGTGGGGTCCAGGTCTCCTAGGCATTTTTTGCAATGTGCAGGACATTCAAACTTAAAGAGATAATTGTCTGTGTCTCACAAAACTTTGGAATGTTCCACTCGAAAGCAGAGACTTAAATATGAATGAAAAACCTGCTAGAACCTATTTACCTTTTATATACAAACACAGTATTTTTGCATAATTTAAGTATACACTGAATTTTCCAAGAATGTATGCATCTTCTAGGTAAATGGAGAGATAACTATACTTTGGTTTGTTTGGGAAATTACTAAGAGTTCTAGCCATTTTAGAAAATCACACCACTGAAGGTAATGTAGTTTATGGTATCTGAGTCTAATACAATGGACCTTTATACCTTTGTAGCTGTCAGATTTGCACAGATTCTTTATGTAAGTGCAAACCTCTGACAGTATTGTTAGGTCTTCTGGTCTAGCTAGCCACACCTGACATTTACATATTAAAATACATACTAATATTTTTTTATTCAGACAGGGTCTCATGCTGTCACCCAGGCTGGAGTGCAGTGGCACGATCATAGCTCATTGTAACCTTGAACTCCCAGCTCAAGCAATCCTCCCATCTCAGCCTCCTAAGTAGCTAAGACTATAGGCTTGCACCACTAAGCCCAGCCCTACATACTTATTTAATATATTCTATTTTCTTTTATCTATATATTTCGTATTCAGCTAGATATTTTGGTTTAGTTTTGAAATTTTATGTGTATGTTTGGTTATATTATCTATGAATTTATTTCAGTATATTAAAAGAGGTATAATAAAACATTTGCTATAAAAAGGAGGCATTAGTCTGAGATAGTTGGGATTCATGGGGCTTGATTCAGGTTTACATCAGTAGAGATGGAAAAAATGGTTAGAGTCCAAGGATATTTAAGAGGTGAAACTAACAAGAAGTGACAAGTGATTAGATGTGAGGGTGGGATGGGTTGAGAGAGAAGAAAGAGTCAACGATGACTCGTGAATTGTAGCTTGCACAAAGCGGTGGATGGAAGTTCCATTTCCTGAGTTAAGGGACCTGGAGGAGGCCTCAGCTTGGGAAGACAGCAGAAATTCAGTTGTGGTGCACGTGCCTATGAAGTCAGCTACGATATATGGGACTAAGAATTAAGGAAGAGGTGCAAGCTAGCAACATAAATTTGAGAGTCATCACATTCGGCAGAAACGAGATTGGGTTGTGAGAGTAAACATGCAATTCCAACTCTCGTCTGCATCTGAGCCTTGGAGAATTCCAACGCTTAATGATACCTTACATTAAATTCTCACCACAATGGGTTAGAGAGGCATTACTTACTAGTCCCATCTTATGGTTGAGAAAATTACTACTAATAGAGGTTACTCTGGCTAAAGTCACCAAAAGAGGAAGTATCAGATTTGAGGACTGTGGATTGATAAAACAAAGTTTAAGTCCCTTTTCCATGCTTTTGGGGTATATCACTGAACAAATAAAATCTCTTTCTTAGGGAATTTATACTGGGAAAGGCAAAATAATAAACAGTAAACATTATATTACTGTTGGGAGATAATTCTTCATGGGACTCTTGTGTGCGACGTTGCTAGTGAGGTACTGACTGCCCTTTTCTCTAGCTGATCTTAACAAGAATAATTATACGGTAAATAGCCTTGGAAGATAGGTAGTATCTCCCTCTGGAACAAAGAGTAGGAATGTTTATTGACCTCTACAAAAAAGCATTTATTGCCCGTTATAGGTTAATCTCTTGTAACACTGTCATACAGTGGGTGTGATCCATCCACCTTGTCCCCATGCTACTTGAGGCAAGGGGACCTGATGCGGACATAATGATGTCCATCCTCTTGCTGTGTCATAACTAATAAAATCCTTTGTCTCTGACCCAGTTTTGTATCTTCTGCCAGCTTCCATGAAATGGTGGTAGGCTTATTTGTTAGCTCACAGGTAGAGTGAAAGCCTGAAAATTCTAGACAACGCAATAGTGTGCTAAACATTTACAGAGTATGCTAGAAGATGATGGGTGGGGGGAAGAAAACAGTGTAAAAGTAAAGAGGAGTGGCAAGGTGGGGTTGGGTGTTCTAATTTTAAATAATGTGGTCAGGTACGGTCCATTAAGAGGTGAACAAAGATTTGAAGCACTGGGAAGAGTCCTGTGCAAATACAGAGAGGAAGCTGAGAAAAAAAGTCGATGCAAGTGCCCTCATACTGGAGGGTAGTCCACAAGGCAAAGAAGATTGGGAGGTGAGGCCAGGGAAATATTGGGAGCCACTTCAAAAAGCTCATGCAGGGTGTTCGAGAACTGTGTCTTAATTCTAAGGGAAATGTAGACTCCTTGTTGAGCCGCAGAGGTAAGATGATAGCACTAATGTGTTAAAAGAAACACATTTGCTGCTCTGCTGAAATTACTCTATAGGGAAGGAATTGTAGAAGCAGAGAGGCTATCGAGGTGGTACTTTTACTGTATTGGCTCAAGGTTCTATTGTATTGTTCACTGATAGCTATTTAAATCAGGGTAAGACAATTCTGCCTTTTAAAAAATTATTATTATTATTACTGGAGTATTTCTTCCCTACTGCTCAACTTAGCAGGCACTTCAAATCCCCTTTTCCTAAACTATGCAAAATTCGATGAAATGTCATGGCTATTTAAGAGCAATGATCATTCTTCTCAATTCTTAGATTATGTCATAATAGTCAGGAGACAGTAAGACCATAGGCGACATAGAGCAACAGCTTTGATGAGGGTGATGATGGATGTTGAACAACACCACCAAAGAAGCCATCCAGCATTTATCAACCAAGTTAGTGTTAACTATACCAGGTCATGCTATGCCTTTATTAAAATACTAATTACTTTGGGATGCTAATAGACAACATTAACTCAGCAGGTGCAATAGATAATCATGGAAGAAGGAAATATTTTAATACAATCTACCCTTTCAATTTTTGCCCATTTAGAGACAATAGGATTTGAATTCCATTTGTGTGTGTTGGCACCTGCAGCATTATCTTTTCTAAATACCACAAAATAGATTTTCTATACTACTCCGACCAGGAAACTTCATCACGATGTCTCTGAGGAGCTTGAGAAGAAATGATTTTTGTCACTGCATCAGCACTGTAACAACCTCTAAATAGGTGGTTCACTGACTAATTTGAACCTGAATTCCATGGCAGTTTTACAGCACAGTTTGGATAAAATGGTAATTGTTATTAAATCAGTGCATGTTCTAAATGCAAGCCTGACTTTACCACAGAGACAGAGCAGGTGGCCACCCTCCAGATGCAAAACATTACTGGGAACAAAATGCAAAATGACCTGTGAGTGAGTCAAAGAACAGGATTTAGAAAGAGTAGGCAATTTCCAGTTTGCCTAGGATAAGCAAAAATTCCACAGTCAACTGCTGACTGAATGGATTAACTAATGCAAACATTTTCAGGTTAGGGAGAGAGACGAATTTGCAAATGAACTGACAATGGATTTAACAGGTTTTAGCCTGAGGTAGTTTAAAATTTTGAACAGTACTTGCATAGGAAGTGGGGGCAATCTCCAGACAAGCACTAATATTGGATCAGCTTTGCTATTACTTGTAGACCCCCCAGCTTCTCTGACTCTCCAAATTATTGTTGACTATTTCTACATATTTCTAATTGGGTCACAAAAATAAGTACACTTTCTGTAAGAAAACATGATATACACACGGCAGGTTCACACAAATCAAGTATTCTGTTTTCTGTCTTCAGTTATTAAAAATTTTGAAATATGTCATACTCATGACACAATGAAAATATTCAAACTGCAAGGTGAAGCACATTCAAAATGGCTTCACATCTCTATGCACTGAAAGTATATATTTCACACAGAAATTTATCTGTTCAAATAGTAACAAGACAAACTGGATTTTCAACATTATGTCTCAGAGCCTTTTTTCAAGCTGTATTGCCAGGCATAAACCATCCATTGATCATTTTTGCAGTAACACTATATTATAGGCAAATATTCTACTTAAGTGATTTGATGAGGGGAGACTTCAGCGCAATTTTGTCTTGGTTAAGCTTATTTCACTCCCCAGAAGAACATGATTTGCACATTGTACCTATGAAGCCAGGATACCATGTGCCAGTACACATGGCCTGAGCTGCAAGCCATGTGCCTGGTTAAAAACAGGCCTCAATACCCAATCCCATACAGATTCTCAATTAGATGTATACCCCATTGCACAGTTAAAGAGTTATGTCCTTTTAACTTCAAGCACAGGAATTACTTTTTGGCCAAGCGAGAGCAGGATACCTTGGGTTTGAGTGGGAAATGGGAAGGACTGCAAATTTTACAGAGATCAGTCTTGCAAGGGAAGGAGAAAGCATCCAGGACTATTCTCTAAGAGGAAAGTCCCCTTAATCTCTCTCTCACCCAGGAAGGTCAGAGGAGGAAGTGGAAGGTGGAGGGAATGGTTTTGGATAGGAAGCAGGCTACTTCCTCCACTGAAGCAGAGGTTGATGGGAAGTCAAAGGATTTCATGTCTGAGGGTCTTATTCTCAGAGAATTTGGAGGCAAAGCCATTTGCTGAGAGTGAAGTAGGCAATGGGAAAATCATAGGTTTGGAGAAAGAATTGAGGGTTTAGCACAGTCAAAGCAGAGAATAGGATAGGAACTTTAAGAGGGGAATACAGTAAGGTTTCAGGGCAGGATTAATGATCTAGGTGAGTGTCTTTTGTGTTTTGCAAATAAGTTAGAAACACAAATTGCAAAAGAAGAGAGCTTCAGAAGCATTTTGAGCACAATATCCATATTTGAATGACGTACATAGTTTTTATTTTGAGGGACAGCCCTCATTTATATGTGTAATCATTGACACTTTTAACTTAAAAAATGACATCATTGCATTTTATAAAAATGCACACTCTGGTGATTACACAAATCTACACATGTTATAAAATGGCATAGAACAGTAGAACTATCATCTACATTGTACCAACATCAAATTCCTGGTTTTGAATTATACTATAATTCTGTAGGATGTAATGGTTGGGTGAACTTGGGTGAAGGGTGCATGCATTACCTTATTTTTAAAACCTTTAAACATTGAAAATCATGATGATTTCTCAAGTACTTTATCAATCTGTCAATTTCATGCACAATTCCTGAGTCAGACATATAGTGCCTTCTTGTGAACTTATAATTATTACAAAATAAAAAATAAAACAAAACAAACAAAAACACAAGCCTCTTCACAGAGCTGAACATATGTTTTGGTGTATCTACAAGAGGACGTGAGCCATGAGGAAAAACTGTAAATTAACATCTCTGTTTCTAAGCTTTCCACCAGCCATTATAAAAACAAATACTGCAGTTATATAAAAAATGAGAACTCTAAGTTTTATGTTAAAAATATGGTACCACGCTTTTGGTAGATATCCATACATAATTGTTGCTGAGGAAAGCACATTTCCCCACCTTTATTTACTTTATTTATCACAAATCATGTAACAAGGGCCTGCAACCACATTTAATTGATTAGAAAGAAGTCAAGAATGTTCTTTCAGGTACAGAGAGTACAAAATAACATATAAATTGTTGCCTGAATACTAAGAACAGGTATTGATTACTAATTACAATTTGTGTTTTTGAACAAGAGAAAAGCCCAACTGAATGTAACTGAGCAACAAAGAAATCTTAGGTCATTTTGCTACAGTCAGTTCCCTCCAACTCAAAACAAGTGAAGTTAAGAAACCTGAGAAAATGATGTCATTAAGACTTTATCTTAGCATCATAAACTCCACACATATAAGCCTAGAATAGTAACACTAATGAGAAACTTATATAAGAATACTTTAAAATCAAATCTCCTAAAGTAAAATAGAAAAGATTTCCTTTGTTTAGGTTGGATGGTTAACTAAATTTAGCTCTCATTGTAAGTATTGCTTCAGATGTGATTGGGTAAAAATACTGTTCTAAGTATATACCTTATACATATTTTAGACTATGTGATGGTTTCTGAGCACTAAAACGTTCTCTAGAGCACAACATGCAAAATTGTTAAGTTGCCTCAAAGAGCCCATGGTTGGAGGGAATGTCTTAATCATCTAAAAATATAATTCATTTAAATCCATTTTTCTAGTTATTTTTAAAACCTTTAAAAATGGAAAATCACGATGATTTCTCAAGTACTTTTTCAATCTGTCAGTTTCATGCACATTCCCTGAGTTGGACAGATGTGCTGAGCTGCCAAGGTTGTCAGGTGTCATTTTATTCTTTGTTTTCTTTTTTTTCTTTTTCTTTCTTTTATTTATTTCAAAATATTATGGGGGTACAAATGTTTTTAGTTACATGGATCACTTTTGTAATGCTTGAGTCAGGGTTAAAAGCATGCCCATCACCCAGATAATGCTCAATGTACCCGTTAGGTAGGTTTTCACCCATGCCCTCCTCTGCCCACCCCCCTGCTTGATTTCCACTGAGTTTTACTTCCCTCTGTGCACATGTGTGTTCACTGGTTAGTTCCAATTTAATAGCTAGTACATGTGGTGTTTGTTTTTCCATTCTTTAGATAGTTCACATAGGATAATGGCCTCCAGTTTCATCCAAATTGTTGCAAAAGGCATTAATTCATCCTTTTTAATGGCTGAGTAGTATTCCATGGTATACATATACCACATTTTGTTAATCCACTCATGAATTGAAGGGCGCTTGGGTTGATTCCACATCTTTGCAATTGTGAATTTTGCTGCAATAAACATTCAAGTGCAGGTGTCTTTTTGATAAAATGATTTCTTCTCCTTTGAGTAAATAACCAGTAGTAGGATTGCTGGGTCAAATGGTAGGTCTACTTTTAGTTCTTTGAGGAATCTCCATACTGTTTTCTGTAGAAGTTGTACTAATTTGCAGTCCCACCAACAGTGTATAAGCATTCCTTTCTCTCTGCACCCATGCCAGCATCTATCATTTTTGGACTTTTTAATAAAAGCCATTCTAACTGGGGCAAGGTGATATCTCACTGTGGTTTTGATTTGCATTTCCCTGATGATTAGTGATGTTGAGCATTTTTCATATGTTTATTGACCATTTGTTTATCTTCTTTTGAAAAGCTTCTGTACATGTCTTTTGCCAATTTTTAATGGGTTTGTTTGGTTTTTTTCTTGCTGATTTGCTTGAGTTTTTTGTAGATTCTGGTTATTAGCCCTTCATTGGATGTATAGTTTGTGAATATTTTCTCCCATTTTGCAGGTTGTCTATTTGCTCTGTTGATTATTTCCTTAGCTATGCAGAAGCTTTTTAATTCAATCAAGTCCCATTTATTTGTTTTTGTTATTGCTGTAATTGCCATTGAGGTCTTTTTCATAAATTCTGTGCCTAGGCTGATGTCTAAGAGGGTTTTTCCTACATTTTCTTCTAGAATTCTTATAGTTTCATGCCTTAAATTTAAGTCTTTTGTCCATCTTGAATTAATTTTTGTGAGCAGTAAGAGACATGGATCCTGTTTCATTCTTCTGCATGTGGCTGTTTAATTTTCCTAGCACCATTTATTGAATAGGGTTTCTTTTCCCCAATGTATATTGCTGTATGCTTTGTCAAAGATCAGTTGAATGTATGCAGATGGTTTTATATCTGGGTTCTCTGTTCTGTTCCATTGGTCTATGTCTCTATTTTTGTGCCAATACCATGCCATTTTGGTTAATATAGCCTTGCAGCATAGGTTGAAGTTGGGTAATGTGATGCCTCCAGATTTGTTATTTTTGCTTAAGATTGCTTTGGCTGTTCAGGCTCTTTTCTGGTTCTAAACGAAGAGTAGAATTATTTTTTCTAGATCTGTGAAATATGATTTTGGTATTTTGATGGGGATTTCATTGAATCTGTAAATCACGTTGGGTTGTATGGATATTTTAACAATGTTGATTCTACCAATCCATGAGCATGATATGTTTTTCCATTTGTTAGTGTCATTTGCAATATCTTTCCTCAGTATTTCGTAGTTCTCTTCGTAGAGATCTTTCACCTCATTGATGAACTATATTCCTAGGTATTTTATTTTCTTTGTAGCTATTGTGAATGTTATTGACCCTTTGATTTGATTCTCGGCTTCATAGTTATTGGTGTATAGGAATGCTAATCTGAGATTTTGCTGAATTTGTTTATCAATTCCAGGAATCTCTTGGGGGAGTCTTTGGGGTTTTCTGAATGTAAGATAATATCATCAGCAAAAAGCAATAGTTTGACATCCTCTTTCCCTATTTGGCTACCCTTTATTTCTTTCTCTTTCCTGATTGCTCTGGCTAGGACTTCTAGCAGTATGGTGAATAGAAGTGGTGATAGTGGGCACCCATGTCTTGTTCTAGTTCTTAGTGGGAATGCTTTCAACTTTTCTAATTGAGTATGATGTTGGCTGTGGGTGTCTTATATATGGCTTTTATAATTTTGAGATATATTCCTTCTATGCCTAGTTTGTTGAGGGTTTTTATCATGAAAGCGTGCTGGATTTTGTCAAATGCTTTGTCTACATCTATTAAGATGATCATATGGGCTTTGTTTTTGCTTTTGTTTATGTATTGAATCACATTTATTGGTTTATGTATTTTGAACCATCCTTCAATCCCCGGGATGAAGCCCACTTAGTCATGGTGGATTATGTTTTGATGTGTCATTGAATTCGGTTTGCTGGTATACTATTGAGGATTTTTGCATCTATATTCATAAGGGATATTGGTCTGTAGTTTTCTTTTTTTTTTGTTATGTCCTTTCCTGGCTTTGGTATCAAGGTCAT
Organism: Daubentonia madagascariensis; assembly: GCA_023783475.1. Lineage (NCBI taxonomy): Eukaryota > Metazoa > Chordata > Mammalia > Primates > Daubentoniidae > Daubentonia > Daubentonia madagascariensis. The sequence goes on from JAKFHU010001672.1 coordinate 20,502,107, forward strand.
ACTGCCTTCATAGAATGAGTTGGGGAGGATTCCCTCCTTCTCAAAGTTATGAAATAATTTGTGTAGCATGGGTATCAGCTCTTCTTTGTAGGTCTGGTAAAATTAGGCTGTGAATCCACCTGGTCTGGGGCCTTTTTGTTGTTGTTGGAAGATGTTTTATTACTGCTTCAATCTTGCTGCTCATTATTGTTCTGTTCAGCAGTTCTATTTCTTCCTGATTGAGTCTTGGGAGGTTGTGTGTTTCTGGGAATTTATCCATTTCCTCCAAGTTTTCAGGTTTATGTGTGTAGGGATTTTCATAGTATTCAGAGATGATATTTTGTATTTCTATGGTATCAGTGTAATATCTCCTTTTTCATTTTTGATTGCACTTATTTGGGCCCTTTCTCTTCTATTCCTGGTTAAGTTAGCAAGAGGTCTATCAATTTTGTTTATCTTTTCAAAGAACCAGCTTTTTCTTTCATTGATCCTTTGTATTGTTTTCTTGTTTTCATGCCATTTAGTTCTGCTCTAAACTTAGCTATTTCTTTCTTCTACTGGGTTTGGCTTTGGTTTGCTCTTCCTTTTCTAGTTTCTTGAGATGTGTCATTAGATTGTTAATTTGTTATCCTTCTGTCTTTTTGATGTAGGCATTTAAAGCTATAAATATTCCCCTTAGGTTTGCTTTTGCTGAATACAAGAGATTTTGATAGCTTATGGTCCCCTTTGTCATTCAGTTTGAGGAATCTTTTAATTTTCATCTTGATTTCATTATTGACCCAATAATCATTCAGTAGCAGCTTGTTTAATTTCCATAACTTTGTGTAGAATTGAGTATTTCTCTTGGAGTTGATTTCTAGTTTATTCTACTGTGGTCTGAGAACATACATGGGATGACTTCTATTTTTTTGAACTTGTTGAGACCTATTTTTTGCCTTAAGATATGACCAATCTTGGAGAATATTCCGTGTGCTAATGAGAAGAATGTATATTCGGTGGGTTTTGGGTAAAATGTTCTGTCAATTTGTTAGGTCCATTTTTTCTAGAGTCCCATTTAAGTCCAGTGTTTCTTTATTTCTTTTCTGCTTAGATGATCTGTCCAGTTCTGTCAGTGGGAGTTGAAGTCCCTGGCAATTATGATGCTGCTGTTTATGTCTTCACTTAAATTTAGTAGAATTCGGTTTATGAGTCTGGGCACTCCTGTGTTAGGTGCATAAATATATAGGATTGTTATATCTTTTTGTTGAATTGCTCCCTTTGCCATTATATAATGAACATCTTGTCTTTCTTTACTATTGTTGATTTAAATTCAATTTTATTTGATATGAGAATGGCAATAACTGCTTTCTATTGGTTTCCATTTGGGAAAGGAGGAATATGTTTTTCCATCCCTTTACCTTGAGTCTATGAGTCCTTGTGGGTTAGATGTGTTTCCTGAAGACAGCAGATAATTTGGTTGTATTTTTTCATCCATTCAGCAAGGCTATGTCTCTTGAGTGGGGCATTCAGACCATTCACATTGATTGATTGAATTGATATGTGGGATGATGTTCTGTTCATCCTGTTGGGTAGTACCTTATTGCTTTGTTTTACCTCTTGGGTTTTTGTTTATATGAACTCTGAGCTTTAGCTTTTGGGTGGTTTTACACTGGTGGGTGATCACTGTGGTGATCCACGTATAATGGAATTCTACTTCTTGCTGGGCAGATCTGGTCTTGACACATTCCCTAATTGTTTGCTTGTCTGGAAAAGTTTTTATTTCTTCTTTATATGAAACTTATTTTTGCAGGATACAAAATTCTAGGCTGGTGGTTGTTCTGTTTAAGAAGACTGAAGACAGGGCTCCAATCCCTTCTGGCTTGTAAGGTCTCTGTTGAGAAGTCTGCAGTTAGCCTGATGGGTTTTCCTTTTTAAGTTACTTGGCACTTTCACCTTACAGCTCACAGGAGTTCCTCCTTTGTGTTGACTTTGGCCAGTGTGGTGACTGTATGTCTTGGTGCTTGTCTCTTTGCAATGAATCTCCCAGGTGTTCGTTGAGTTTCTTCGTACCTGGATGGCTAAATCTCTAGCAAGACCAGTGAAGTTTTCCCAAATTATTCCCTCAAATAGGTTTTCCAGCCCTTATGCATTTTCTTATTCACCCTCAGGAGTACCTATGATTCTTATATTTGGCTGTTTTACATAATGCCATATATCTTGTAAGCTTTGTTCATTCCTCATAATTCTTTATTCTTTATTCTTGACTGACTGAGTTAATTTAAAAGAGTTGTCTTTAAGCTCTGAGATTCTTTCTTCTGCCTGGTCTAGTCTATTCTTAAAACTTTCCACTATGTTTTGTATTTCTTTAAATGAATTTTTCATTTCCATAAGTTCTATTTGTTGTTTTTTAAATATGTCAATCTCTTTAGTGAATTTTTCATTCATTTCCTGAATTGTATTTCTGGTTTCTTTTGAGTTGGTTTTTCATTTTATTTTGGATTTCATTGAGCTTCCTTATAATCAATATTTGGAACTCTTTATATGTCTTTTCAATATTTTCATTTTGGTGGGTATCCATTGCTATAGACCTGGTGTTCCCCTATGATGGTGACGTTTCGCTCTGATTTTTCATACTTCTGGAGTTCTTTCGCTGATTCCTTCTCATCTGGAGCAGCTGTCACTTTTTTTTTTGGGTTTTCTTTTGTTTAGTTGGAGCTTTTCTTCCCCCCTCTGATTCATAAGTTTGTGTCTATAGCATATGTTGGGAAAGAACCTTTGGTTTTGCTTGTGGGTGCTTTGATGGCAGTCTAGGTTCTAGATTGATGCCTTGGTTATACATATCCTTGGTGTGGTGATTTTCTAAATTGCTAGTTGTTTGTAGGTTGTAGCAGTGGTGAGCTATGTGTGTGGGTAGTTTCCCTGTCTCCTGTTGATGAGGGAGGATGGAATTCTTTGGGTTCCTTTCTCTTTCCCCAGTTCTATGGTCTCCTTAATATTGTGAATTGTATTGGCACACCCTGTTTAATTTCTGAAACAGTAGGTGGTGCTTGTGGGTAAGAATCAACCATACCCTGTATGATTGAGTCAGTAAATGTTGTAAAGAGCTGTGCAAATTGACCTGCCTGTCAGCAGGTGCACTTGCCAGAAGGAGCAAGTTGTAGTGTTGTTTTGGGGACCTGTGACTGCCTCTAGCCCCTCAGGAAAAGCACTTGAATGCCCCAGGTGGTGGGTGAAGTCCTGAAACTTCCAGGTGAGTCCTTATTCTCCACCACAGCAGACCAGGTGGGGGAGTGAGGCTGGGCACAGCTGGGTTGGGTGCGCCTGTCCTCAGGCTCCACCAAAGCTGGTAAGGTAGCTGTTTCAGCAGGGGTCAAAGGTCTGCTCCCAGGCTTCTGGGGAAAGCCACCAGTGTGAGTCTGAGGTGGCCCCACCCACACAGCAAGTCTGATTGTGGGAGAGGGGTTGTCTGAAATTCACAATCTGGCTGTCAGGAGCAGGTTTTGCTTTTCTCCACCCTCTCCTGCTCCATGGTCTCACTCCAGAATCTGCCAACAGGCAGGAGCTCAAACTAGCTGAATTCCCAGATAATGGCACTGCAGGCTGAGAGCTTCCCTGTCTAGGATCCCACCCTAGGCTGAGTTTGGCCTCCCTGTTGGGGGGAGGGGTGCTCCATGAGTTGCTGCAGCTCAGACCCACACTGCATTCTCTTTTCAGTTCTGCTCATGCAGACTCCCTCATCTCCTGAGATTAGTCCACAAATCTCCCCTCTGTGTCCCTGAAAAACATGATTGAGTCCTGGGCGTGTGGGATCTGGCCTACAGGCCTGTCCCCAGGTCCCTGAAGATCAATCCCTGACCATGCCAAGGAGAAGCATGCTGTTCCCAAGTTGCTTATGGGGTGCTCAAGCAGGTTTCATGTACCTCTGCTTCAGGGTGTGCCCTGCTCTGATGGAGCTGCTGGGCAAGCTGCACTGGAGAGGCATGGGGAGCAGGGATCTCACAGTCTGAGCACCCCTCAGTCTGCTGCAGGTCTTTAAGAGGAAAGGTTGAAGCTCCACTCTCTTTGGAAGCCCCAACAGAGGGGAAGCAACTGCTCCTGAGAGCCCTGGCTCAATCATCTCTCCCAGCAGCTGGAGGCAGGGGAGAGTAAGAGGAGGAAAAGAGTCTGAATACAGGACAGCTATCACTCTAGTCATCTCTGTCCCTCTCTCCGAAAGGTAGCCTTCCCGGAATGTCCAGGCTCTGGGATCACACAGATCCCCTGGGACCTCCCCCCCCTTAACTTCCACAGTCTGGGCTGGAGTTGGGAAACATTTGCATGGGAATAAGCAGAGCAAGACAAAAACTAAGGGGCTGAAGTCACCTGGGAGGACAAAGGTGCACAGTGGGTGGAGAAGCACTATGGTGCCTGCCATCTTGGCTTGGGTCTGCAGTGATGGGAAGCACCCCAGGGGGCTGGCAGCCTGGTGCTTTGTCCTCAGGAAGCTCCCAGTTCACTGGCAGTAGCAGGTTTTTGGCTCGTGAGGATACAAAGGCTCTTCAGCAGCTCGGAGGCCTGCTGACTGTCAGAGATGTGAGGGAGGGAGAAACAAACCAGTACACGTACGCTTCTTGCTGGACTCCAAGCCTCTCGGGGGTTGATCTCTGCCAATATCTTGCTCCTTCTTGTTCTGCTCCACAACTTCTTCCCATGGAATCTCTTGTAAGTTCTGGCACTTTTCTCCCAGAATTTGTTCGTTTGGTTTTTTTTTTTTCTTTTTTCATCTAAAACTTTTCCTTCTTTCTGAGACAATCTGGCAGCTGGTGTCTCTGGTCAGCCATCTTGTCTCCCTCCTTGTAAATTTTGTTATTCTTGGTTTTCTGATTTTGAAAGAGAGGAAGATACCATGAGGAACAGCTGGAATGTAAACAGATGTAATTGCTGATAAATTACTAAACAGTGTGTGTATTTCTATAAAGTGGCATGAAAACTGGAGGGGTTCCAAAGTGTAACATTGAGAAAAAAAATTAAACAAAAAAAGACTAAACTTATGTTGAGTACAGAATAAAATAGTAAAGTAGTTTTATGGTTTTTAACAGTGTTTATACACCACTAATTCCACTGTCTGAAACCGCTCCCCTGAACTTTAGATTCATAAATACAATACCTACTCATCATATTTACTTGGATTTCTTTCTAATAGACATCTCAAACTAAACATGTCTGAAATAAATTTCCTGGTATTCACCCTTAAATTTGCCCCACCTGTCTCAGTTGATGGCAAATCAGTCATTCAGGGAAGAATCTTGAATTATTCTTGATTCTTATCTTTCTCTCACAACCAATGTCCAGTTTCACTAGGACATTTTGCTGATTCTACCTTCAGATACATAGAAAATCCTGCTATTTCTCAGCATCTCCATCATTCCCACTTTAACCCCAGCCACCATTTTTTCCTGCCTAGATAACTGTGATAGCCTTTTAAGCGTCTCTCTTCCTTACCCTGCATGCTCCTCTAATTTCTTCTCAACACCTCAGCCAGATAGATCTTTTCACTTCTCAAACTTTACAATAGTTATTGCTTTTACGCCAAAGCCAGAGTCCTCACTATGTCCTGTGGCATCCTATGAAAGCTGACCCGTCCATTTCCTTGCTTTGCTTCAAAAAGTTCTCTCCTCTCCAGCCAGGTCAGATTCCTCCATAGATCCCAGGTCTTCGCAGTGGCTGTTCCCTTTACCTACAAAGCTCTTCCCTTTAATATCCACATGAAAACTTCTGCATCTACTTTAGATTTTCCCTCAAATTTTGTTCAACTAAGTATTTCCAGACCATCCTATTAAAAGCCTAAAAATACTAGGTTAGGAAAATAGAGCAGCTTTGGGGAGTATAAAATGATTCAACCATATTAGAACACAATTTGGCAGTTTATTATAAAGTCACGCAAACACTAACCCTATTTCCCAGGAATTCCATTCCTAGTCATTTACCGAGATAAATGAAAAGTACATCTACAGAAAAAAAATGTGAATGTTTATAGATTTATTTGTACTAGCTGAGAGCTGGAAATCACTTGAATGCTCATCATCAGAGGAATGGATAAACAAATGGAAATATGTTCATATAACAAAATACTATTCAGTAATATGAGAAATGAACTAATAATAAATATAATAGCATGGACAGCAAATCTCAAAAATATCAAGCCAAAGAATCCATACCAAAACATCATGTACTGGATGATTTTATTTGCATGATGTTCTAGAAAAGACAAAAGAAATCCATATTGGAAAAATAGCAGAGTAGCCTCCTGGGATTGGAGAGCATTGCCTGAAAAAGGTGATGAGAAAAATTCCTTGGATAAAAGATATATTCTATATTTTGATTGTGGTAGTAATCACATGAGTGTATATATTTGTCATACTTATTGAACTATACCCTTATACTAGGTGCATTTCATTGCATGTAAATTAAACCTCAATGAAGTTCATTTTAAAAAGGAGAAAAAAATTAACCCGTAATTTATTTACCATGTTCCAGGAAACTCAGAACTCCAAAGAATCAATAACACATATACCACATTATCTTTGTTAGTGCTATTAATAGAGAAATTGATACTGAAAAGTTAGTTTATAAAAATCCAGTAAAATTATCAAATAAGTTATATACATTCATTTTATTATTAACTTGATATTTATTAAACTAGTTTACTGTTTAATATTTATATAATATATATATTATGAAATAAACTGTGAGCTAAGGCAATTAACATTTTAGATATTATAAAGTACTTAGTTTTATACCACAATGAATATATTACACATTAAAAAATTCATGAAATGCCACAAGTGGTACTTAGAGATAAATTTGTATCTATAAATGTATTTATTACATAACAAAAATGACTGAAATACATTTGCTGATTTCTCAACTCACAATCCTCTATACTCTATTTAAAGACAGTAAAAGGAAGAAAATAGTAAATTAAGAACAGACTAGAATATGTAAAAATATATAGATGACCATCAAATCCAAAACTGGCTCTTTGAAATACAAATATAATAGACATATCTCCCACAGTATTGATCAGGAAAAAGAGAGAAGGTACAAATATATTGCATTGGGACAGATATAGTAAATACTAAAATAAAATATAAAAGGATATTTAATGATATAGTTTTAATAAATTTTTAAAACTTCCTGAAATGAACAATTTCAGCAACCCCACTACTGGGTACCTACCCAAAGGAAAAGAAATCATTATACCCAAAAGATACCTTCACTCATATGTTTATTGCAGCACTATTCACAATAGCAAAGATATGAATCAACTTAAATGTCCATTAATGGATGATTGGATAAAGAAAATGCAGTATATATATATACAATAAAGTACTATTCAGTCATAAAAAAGAATAAAATCGTATCTTTTGCAGCAACATGGGTGGAACTGGAGGCCATTATCTTAAGTGATAATGACTTTCAGAAACAGAAAGTCAAATACCACATGTTCTCACTTATAAGTGGGAGCTAAATAATGTGCACACATGGATGTAGAGCATGGAATGATAGAAATCGGAGACTTAGAAGGGTGGGAGGGTGAAGGGGTGGGTGATGAGAAATTACTTAATGGGTACAATGTACATTATTCCAGTGATGGATGCAGTAAAAGCCCAGATTTCACCACTGTGCAATATATCCATGTAACAAAATTGTACTTGTACCCCTTAAATTTTTACAAAAAAATTCACCAAGATTTAATGGAGAATAAATAGAAAATACATATTATGAAAAATATTAACAGGGAAAGGAGTTAAAGTAAAAAATGTTCTCTGACCCCTTCAAAAGAAACAGTTTTTCAAAACTATCAAGGTTCAAATATTCCTATTTTAAGCAAATTGTCAAACTGAAAAAAGATAATAACAATTTGAGTAACTAAGTATTCTCATTAAACATAAATGGAAAAATCATCAATAAAATCCTAACAAACTGAATCCATAAGAGTTTTAAAACAATGGACTTTTCTTCAAGAATGAAAAAAAAATAAGCCAGAAAATAATGGTTAATATTATTACCCAAAGTTAACAGATTTAAAAGGAAAACTATATAAACCCCTATATAATCATAGATGATAGTCAATGCTTAATTTTAACCATTACCAAAAAAAAAAATCTCAGCAGGCTAGAAATAGAAGAGATTGTCAATAACTTGGTAAAAGGAAACTTCCAAAAACCTACAATAAATATCATATTTTATAGTAACATATTAGAGAAATTCCCACTTAAGTCCAAACAAAACAAGGACATTTGATACTTCTACCAGTATTCAACATTTTACTGGTGGTCCTAGTCAATGGAATAAGAGAAGAAAAAGAAAACAGCCATCAATATCTATTATTAACAAGTCCAAAAGTCATTGTTTATAAATGCATGATTGTCTACATAGAGAATGTACACATAAATTATCAGAACAAATAAGAGCTCAGTAAAGTTTTTATATAAAAGAGCATTATACAAAAATCAATGGATTTCCAATGTACCTAAATTGAACCATTAGAGAATATAATTGAAAATATAGGCTGAGGGTGGTGGCTCATGCCTGTAATCCCAGCGCTTTGAGAGGCCAAGGATAGCTTGAGGCCAAAAGTTTGAGACCAGAATGGGCAACATAGCAAGACCCCACTTCTACAAAAATAAAAATTAAAAAATTAGCCAGTCATGGTGGTGTGGCCTGTATTCCTAGCTACTCAGGAGGCTGAGGCAGGAGGATCACCTGAGCCTAGGAATTCGAGGTTGCAATAAGCTAGGATCGTACCACTGCACTTGCGCTCCAGCCTGGGTGCCAGAGCAAGACCCTGTTTCTGAAAAAAAAAAAAGGAATTAGTTTTTCCTAGAATGGAAAGGGCTTAATGAAAAAAAGAAAATATATGATTAAAAATAATAACAACAGCAAAAGTAACAACAAGAACAGCAAAGCTTTTTAAGTTCCTAAAAACAAAAATGAAAAATATCTATTTTGAAAATATATGGAGGAAATTGTAAAACATTTCCAAAATACATAAAAAGGATTGATATTTGGAGAGTTAGACTATATATGAGTATTCATATATGTTAAGACTCAGTATCATATATATCAATTAATCACAAAATAACCTGTACATTATAATTATAAATAATCAACAAATAATGAAAGATACGTTTGTGTATATATACATACACACCCATACACAATCAAAATTTGAATGTGTTCTTCTACTTTTTCCTGGAATCTAAAATTCAGAGCAAAAATTAAGAGAATTTTAAAAGATACCACCTCATATCTATAAATTGGCAAAAATTGAAATGCTTCACCAAAATAAGGAAGGAATATAGGAATATAGCAAATATATAACTGCTTAAAGAAAATAACAGGGAAAAACATTTGAAGCCATTTGGTAAAGATAAAAATATGTCTAGACAACAACCTAGAAATTTTTCATAAATTTACACAAATATGTGCAAGAAATTCTGTATATAAGAGACATGTGTATATAGGAATGTTAACTGTACCATTGTTAATAATAGCACAAGAACAAAAGAAGCACACTAAAAAGAAAATCTGGAAACTGCCCAAGTGCTCATAAATAATATATAACAGAAATAAACAACAACAACAAAAAACTCCTAGGAGTACTAGAAGGTAGAAAGCAGACTGTGTGAGTAAACTAGATTTACACAAATCAAGTAGAATAGATCTTGAAAACAACATATGAAAAAAGCAGGTTGTAGAAAGATTGAAAGTATGCGTGAATGAATTAAAACTTAAGCTAATGCTGTATTTTGTAAATGATTACATATGTAGTACACCTGTAAATATGTAATCTGGAGGAAAACACAAAATTTATGACAGCAGTTGTCTCCATCTTGAGAGGAAGGGAGAAAAAAAAATAGGACCATAAAAGAGACTAAAGGACTATCAACTCCTTTGTTAATATTCTATATGACAAAATCAGCTTCATAATAAAAGATGACAATATGAAAACATATCATATTAGGTTGATGGGTAGGTGGGTATGACTTAAAGTATTCTCTTTGGCTTTTTGGGTAATTTTTTATACTTTTCTAACTAAATACATGTTAAATTAATGTAAATTAATTAATAGTATCCATCAACACTTAATGGTTTACTGAGCTAAGTAAGGCAATGACACTTTTCCTCAAAATAACAAAGGGAAGTTACAAAAATTCCCCAGTTAACTTCATGCTGAATGATGAAACGCCAGATACTTTCCTCCTAAGATCAGGAACAAGACAAGGACATACATGCTCACCACTTCTATTTAACATTATACTTGAGGTTTTAGCCAGAACAAAAAGGAAAGAAAATGAAATAAAATGTATCTGAGTTGGAAAGGAAGAGGTAAAACATGATCTTATATATAAAAAATCCCAAGAAATCCATAATAAAATACTAGAAGTAATGTACTAGTTCAGCATGGTTGCAGTATACAAGATGAATATACAAAAATCAATTGTATTTCTACACTTCTACAATAAACAACACAAAAATAAAATTAAGAGAACAATTCCAATTATGATAGCAACAAAAGGAATAAAATACTTAGGAATAAATTTAACAAAAGAAGTACAAAACTTATACTCAAAAACTACAGAACATTATTGAAAGAAATTAAAAGATATCTAAATAAATGGAAAACCATCCCATGTTCATGAATTAGAAGACTTAATACAGTTAAGATGGCAGCACTAGCCAAAATCATCTACAGATTTAATGCAATCCCTATAGAATCCCAGCTGGCTGCTGTGTAGAACTTGACAAGCTAACTCTAAAATTCATGTGGAATTGCAAGGGATATAGAACAGCCAAAATAATCTCAAAAAAGAACAAAATTGGAGACTCACACTTATTGATTTCAAAACTTACTACAAAGCAACAGTAATCAAGATTGTGTGGCACTAGCATAAGGATAGATATATAAATAAATGAAATAGAATTGAGAGTATAGAAATAACCCAACTGATTTTCAACAAGGTTACTAAGACCATTTAGTGGGGGAAAAATAGTCTTTTTAACAAAGGTGCTGGGACAACTGGATAGCCCCATGAAAAAGAATCAAGTCAGAATTTTACCTCACATCATAAACAAAAGTTACCTCAAAATTGATCAAAGTCCTAATGTAAGGACTAAAACAATAAAACTCTTAGAAGAAAACATAGGGATAAATCTTCATACCTCAGATTTGGCAATGAATTCTTAGATACCACGCCAAAAGCACAAGCAAAAGTAGAAAAACTAAATTATAGTTTATTTAAAATTACAAACTTCTATGCTCAAAATACACTATTAAGAGAATAAAAAGACAACCCACAGAATGGGAGAAAATATTTGCAAATAATATATCTGATAATGGACTTGTATCTAAAATATAAAAAGAATTCTTAGAACTCAATAGTAAAATGAAACATAACCTAATTTACAAATGAGCAAAGGAACTGAACAGGTATCTCTCCAATGAATACATACAAATATCTAATATGCACAAGGAAAAGTGCTTGACATTACTAGTCATGAGAGAAATGCAAATCAAAACCACAATGGAATATCACTTCACACCCACCAAGACGGCTAAAATCAAAAATTCAGATAATAACAAACGTTGACAAGGATATGGAAAAAACTTACTGCCTTGTACCATACTGGTAGGAGTGTAAAATGGTGCAGCTGCTTTGCAAATCAGTCTGGCAGTCCTTCAAATAGTTAAACACAGAGTTGTGTCATCACAAGTCCATCCCTAGGTATATACCCAGGAAAAATGAAATCCTATGTCCACACAAAGACAGGCACCTGAATGTTCATAGCGTTATTTATAATAGCCAAATATAGGAACAACTCAAGTGTTCATCAATTGATGAATAAATGGATAAACAAAATATGGCATATCGATAAAATGTAATATTTCTCAGAAATTAAAAGGAATGAAATATTGACACATGCTGCGACACAGGTGAGCCATGAAAACATTATGCTAAGTGAAGAAGCCTATCACAGAAGACCACGTATCATACAGTTCCATTTCTATGAAATGTCCAGAATAGATAAATATATAGAAAGAGAAAGTAGACACGTGGTTGGTTAGGGCTGGGGGGATTGGAGGAATAGGGGAGTTGATAGCTAAAAGGTACAGTGTTTATTTTTGAGGTTACGTAAATATTCTAGCATTAACTGTAGTGATGGTTACACATATCTATGAATATACTAAAAACCATTAAATTATATATTTTAAATGAGTGAATTGCTTGGTATGTAAATTATATCTCAATAAAGCTGTTACAAAAAATGCAATGATATTCTAGCTATCATTCCATTAAAAACAAGTAATTCTTTGTTTTAAAGACTTAGAAAATCTACACCTGAATTGTCCCTGAACTATGCTTGATCATGACTCTAAAGTGTAACGTGCTTCCTGTCATTATATAAAAGCTTATGCTGTATCTACCACAACTCCCAACAAAAAGTCATTATTACTGCATATCCTAAATGCTGCGAGATAACAACTCCACCTATCTGAGCTGCCAATATAACATCTGCTGCATTATTACACATTACACTTCAGTTAAAGTTTTCTTTTTGCTTTCTTTTCAATTATTATGAGCTTGTTTCATAGAAGTTACAAGACCTATGCAATAAAAACCGTCATTCAAAATGTCCATCCTCAATAAGAAGTTAATTTATGCTTAGTATTTTATTATATTCTTTTGCACATATTTAGCTTGTAGTCCTCTAGACAAATCTGTTTCAAGGCCAGCATTAATTATATTACTGACAACACATTATCCCTTATTATATGCTCACTTAAACAGAAATTCTTTTATTAAGATATTTAACGGGACCTCCTTACCCTTTCCCTCATCATCTTAAAATCAATGATAAGAGAAGGCACAATTTAAAAAAATCTATGAAGCAGCTTTAACATATGGTTGTTTAGCTTTCAACCAATCAAATGAATGGCTTCCTTCAATATGTGAAGGCTACTGTGTATCAGCAACTTTGGGGCCTGAACATGTTAAAGGAAGAAAGGAATAGATGGAGAAAGGAATGGATGGAGAGAGAGAGAGTTCTGGTGAAAAGGAGAATAACAAAGAGGCAGGGGGTGTGGTCATATTTAAGGGGTTTGAAGAAGCCTCTCAATTAGCCAAAGCAGAACAGTTCAGTAAAAGTGAAAGTGGATTCAGAGTCAGGAGATAATCCACCTGAACTCCGCAGTTGTCAGATCTCAGCTTCAACTTACAAGGAGACGGCTGGTTCTCAACTTTTAAAATTCTGCAACCTACAGAATGGGAGAAAATATTTACATCCTGCACATCTGATAAAGGGCTGATAACTAGAATCTATACAGAACTTAGGAAAATCAACAAGAAAAAATCAAACAACCCCATTAAAAAGTGGGCAAAGGACATGAACAGAAATTTTTCAAAAGAAGACAGAATAAAGGCCAGCAAACATATAAAAAAGTTGCTCAACTTCTCTAATCATCAGGGAAATGCAAATCAAAACCACAATGAGATATCACTTAACTCCAGTGAGATTGACTCATATCAAAAAATCCCCAAACAACAAATGTTGGCGGGGATGTGGACAGATAGGAACACTCATACACTGCTGGTGGGACTGCAAATTAGTACAACCTCTATGGAAAAGAATATGGAGATACCTCAAAGAATTAAAAGTAGAATTACCATTTGACCCAGCAATCCCACTACTGGGTATTTACCCAAGGGAAAAAAAGACATTTTACAATAAAGACATCTGCACTCAAATGTTTATAGCAGCACAGTTCACAATTGCAAAGATGTGGAAACAACCCAAGTGCCCATTAATACATGAGTGGATTAATAAAATGTGGTATATGTATACCATGGAGTATGACTCAGCAATAAGGAACAACAGTGAATTAACACATCTGGTATTATCCTGCATGGAGCTAGAATCCATTCTTTGAAGGGAAGTATCACAGGAATGGAAAAACAAGCACCACTGGTACTCACCATCAAATTGGTACTAACTGATCAACACTTATGTGCACACATGGAAAGAATATTCGTCAGGGGTCAGGCGGGTGGGAGAGGGGTGGAGGGGATGGGAAAACTCACACCTACTAGGTGCAGGGAGCACCGTCTGGGGGATGTTCATGGTTGTAGCTCTGACTTGGGCAGCGCATAGGCAATATATGTAACCAAAGTGTTTGTACCCCCATAACATTCTGAAATTTAAAAAAAGGGAACGATTGAAAGAAAAAAAAATTCTGATTCTATCTTTTCCACCAACCTGTCAAAAATAAGCTCACAAAATCACATTGCTTCTAATATCTCATGTACAGTATCTCCGCATGTCAGATTGGTGAATTTTTAGTTTAAAGATTCTCCATTATGAAATTGACCAGGTTAATAAAATTTGATCAGTTATCAAATAGTTATAACCAGCAACGTTGATATATTCCTCCCATTAGTCTGTTCTGACAATGTTACTACGCTAACTTCTATTTCCTCTTATAACAAGATTTTCTTGTCTTTGTATTATATGTGTGAAAATTTTAATTTGGTCTCTGTTGGTATTTCTATAGTAGGATTCACTCATTCATTCAACATAATTTTTTAGTGGTTTCTATGTGCCAGGCATTTATGTAGGCTCTGGAAATGCAGCAGTTAACTAAACAAAGAAATCCATATGCTCTTGGAGCTTACAATTTACCGGAGAGAGACAAATATTAATATTAAACAAATACATACATAGAATATATAGCATATCAGATTGTGATAATATCCAAGAAGAAAAATAAAGCTGAGAACGGGAATGGAAATTGCTGGATGTGCAGGTGGTGACTTATTAGAGGGGTCAGCAAGGCCTAGGGATGAAGTGACTTTTGAGCAGAGTCTTGCAGGAGATGAGGGAGCGGAATACGGGTGTGTGTAAGGGAAGAACTTCCCAGGCAAAGAGGAGAGCAACCACGAGACCTTGAGTCCAGAGCATTCTTAGGTGGAGAGAGTTGGAGGAAAGTGTCAGAAGAGAATATCAGAGAAGTGATGGGGTCAAATCACGCGGGGCTTCATAGGCTGTCGCTGGCCTTCAGATTTTTACCCTGAGCTCAGTGGGGAACAATTAGAGAGTTTTGAGCAGGTGAATTTCATGACTGAGACTTAAGTCTCTGAAAAGGATCATACACTGGCTAGGTGGGCAAGGATCGACATAAGGAAATCAGGTAAGAGGATGTTGTGGTAATCCAGGTAATAGATGATAATGGCTTGAACCAGGAGTGGAGATGGTGAAAAGTCAATTTTTAGATATGTGTTCATAGTAGAATCAATATTTTTTTTGTTGAATTTGATGTTGGGTATAAATCAAAGAGAAGAGTTAAAGATGATATCAAGGTTTTTGGTTAGAGAATAAAAGGATTTTTTTTTTCCTTAATTCAGGCAGAAAAGATCTCACCAGGATCAGGTTTGGGACCATAGGTCAGGAGCTCAGGTTTGGATATGTTAAGTCCAAGAACATTATTTGATTTCCAATGGAGATCTTGAGTTGGCTTTGGAAATATGAGGTGAATACAGATGTCTGGGCTAGACCTATCAATTTAGGAGTCAAGAGCTTATAAACAATATCCAAAACTTTGACACAAGGAATGAGCCCTGCAGCATGCCGACGTTTTGCGGTCTTGGAAATGAGATGAAACCAGAAAAGGAGGCTAGTCAATGAGGAGGGAGGAAGATAAGGAGAGAAATGCTTCGAGAGTGGAGTGAAGAAAGTCTTTAAGGAGAAGGGAAGGACCAGCCATATCTAAAAGCTGTAACAATTAGAACAAGGACAGTGATACACACTTTGGTTTCCGCAACACGACTTTCACATGAGCTGGATTAATGGAGTAGTAGAAGTGAAAGCTGATGGAAGTCGGTTGAAGAATGCAGGATTCCTGTGATCCTGGAAGACATTCAGATGCATCCAACATCAGTTCTGTCTCTTTAGCAATCTTTCTGACATGAGTATACCATATTTATGGAATGTCTTATTTCTGTTACTAAAAGGAGGGATGTAAGTACAAGCAAAACACGTAATTATTACTTCATCTTTTCCTTACTAGAGATCAATTCTCCATCTCCTTCTCAATTCTTACCCTGTCCAGGAAAAAGATATGTGACACAGGACAGGTACTCTTGAGAGGGGCAGGGAGAAATTTGGGAACAAACAAACATGGATCGCTGACATCAGGCCGCCTGGGTTGGAAGTGCATAACGAGAATGCTTATTTGGGGCCCCGAACCCACCATGGAGGGCGCACAGGAGGGCAGGCAAGGCATTGAGGAAGACAAAGACACACACGCACTCAGCCTGATCATTTTGCTTACGCTTGGCTCTGCAGAGTGCTGTGAATGTGGGTCTTATCAACGGCAAATGATGGCTTTGCCTTTAGCTGCCCTAGATTGGTATAAACACTTGGTTATGCCCTCGCCTAACCAAAAGTTACAATAACACTCACAGAGAGATTCAATTAGCTGAACAAATTATCAATTTATAGAGTTCCTTGCACATGTAGTAACATGCTCACAAAGCATCTCTTTGTGATCCGGCAGCTGTCCCGTCCTCAATTCGCAGCTTCATGAATCATGTGCTCTGCTTGCTATTGTCTAAATTGCACAGCCATTCGAGATGAGAAAAACACTGGAAGGAAATATCCCCTACACT
The DNA here is from genome assembly GCA_023783475.1 of Daubentonia madagascariensis. Classification (NCBI taxonomy): domain Eukaryota; kingdom Metazoa; phylum Chordata; class Mammalia; order Primates; family Daubentoniidae; genus Daubentonia; species Daubentonia madagascariensis. Next base: position 20,518,774 of record JAKFHU010001672.1, read on the forward strand.
TTACGAATTGGAAAGGGCCACAAATGAGAATGGAAAACATATTTTTGAATCCATGTTAAGATATTTTAATTGTTATTTTTAATTATAATTTAATACAGCCATATTGTTTTCTATATATAATGTTATATATAATAATGTGGCTGTTTTAAATTGTAATTAAAAGTACAGTTAATATACACACAGACACACATATATATCACACCAGACCACTAGCACTACTTTTTACTTTCTTGTATATTCTTCCATTAATACTTTTTTGCATGTCAAATATCATAAACTAAGTCAAACAGGAAATGGGAAAAAAACCCTTTTTTTTTCCTTGAGATAATTTTGTGCTTGCACTTAGAAAGGGAAAACTTGATGTCACTATGTGGAGCACTACTACAAACTGATGAACCAAATAATATAGGTTAAGCTCAATTGCCCTGAGTGTGACCTGTCAAGCAAGTGAGTTATTCTGCTTCTTGGCTTCCTCTCATTCTACTCTTCTAGAAGGAGCAGACGGTCAAATGGGGCTGAGGAAATCAAAGTGTCTCTAGTGCCTACTTCTTACTCTCATTATCATCCTCTGATGGGTGGAAGGTTGAGGTGACAGACACTGTAGCTTGCTGGATCTGTTCAGGTATTAGGAAGTAGAGTATATGTTTCTGGAAAAGCTGACATTGCCTCATCCCAGGGTTGCATCCTGGTTAATCTAAGGCAATCCCAGTATTTCTCTCCCTGACTGTCCCTGATTTATTTAGCTAGAGGCCCATGATGTAATTCTGGCCAATGATCTTCAAGCTCTTTTGCTGGGGGCTTCTGGGAAAGTTATTCTTGCTCTTAAAAAGAGATGTAAGTCAAGGGGCAAACCCTCCTCTCTTTTTCCTGACTTTGGCTGTTGAGTGATGGCTGGAGCTGCTGCAGCTAAGTTGTGGTCTGAGGAGAAAAAAAAATCCACTACACTGAGGCCGCTTGAGGAGAAAGGTGGAAAGAACTTGAGACCTCATAGATGTGACCCAGCAGTGGAAGTAACCAACCCTGAAACTGTCCCACTTCTCTAGTTCTTCTCACGAGAACTAGTGTTAGTCAGCTTTCCATTGTATGTCAACTTTAGATTATTTGAACTTCATAACTTTTCCTCATTATACTAAAACTTTCTGGCATGGTCTGACACACTGGCAGTACTGTGATTCAGGGGATACAGGTGGGATTTAAAGGCCAAAGACCTGAGATTGAATCCTGAGTACTATTTTCTAACTTGGAGAACCTGAGCCAGTTACTTAACTACATTCAATTATTTGTTCATTCAGTCAATAAGTCAGACCACAGAGACTTATTGGCTCCATTTTCTGCCCACACTTCACAGTCCTCAAGGGTGACAGGAGGAGCACATAAAGCAATACAAGAAGCAGGCAGCCTAGATTGCTGCGAGCACTAACATACAGCCCCAGAAATGTGAGTGTCCACTTTTCCTTGGATAAGATTCCTGACTTATGGATTCTCTTCCAAATAGTGATGCTGGGTAGGTGATACCAAGTGGATGTATAGCTAGGTGATGCATTTTTCAACACTGATTCCTAGCAAAGGTAGAGGGAGAAACAAAACTTAATAAAATCCAGAATGTCTTTCAAGTGTACAAGTTCATGTTAAGCATTTTGCACATGCGGAATTTCTCCTGTGGTGTGCTAGAACTATGCATAGAGACTCAAGACAGCTAAGCGTACATCCATCAGGACATTTCTTTACTTTTCTTTTTTTTCCCTCAAGCAATCCAGTGTGTTACATCCCATTCAATAACATCACCAATTATCTGCAGTGAAATTCCTCTCAAATACACCTCAGTGTCTCTTAAGTTGGATAAAGCTAGACTTTATAGAATCTACAACATTTCTTTTCTTTGCAGTTTCCTCCACTTATTTTATGGTCATTAGCAAAAAATAGGGAACTTATCACTGGGACAACCAGAAGTGGAATGTGTGCAGTGAAGCTTGCGCAGATGATAAGCCTCAACTCCTAGCTTATTTTTCCCGCTTCTTACCTCAGTTCTCTACCCCTCTAAGAACCACAGCATTTAGCTCTACAGCTGAAGTATTTTGAAAATATATATTTCTTCTACCCATGCATTATAAGGAAGAGATAAGCAAGATGCAAAAAATACAAATGGTCCACATGGCTGCAAAAGAACCCTCAGCCCTACACAGAGTATATTCTAATGACTAAGTAATGAGGCTCTAATAATTTCTCTTTTCTTGTTCAAGTGTAAATTTTCTCAACCAATTATTTTCTCTATTTGAGTTCTTCTTTACTGGAGTAGCAGCATATTTAGATACTATTTCTCCCTATCTCTGAATAGTAGCTTAAATTTGATTCATAATTGCATTGTCTCTAAGCCTGAACCTAATAACCCACCGCTACACCACATCTGCCTCCCATTTAAAAGTATAGTCAATTTAGCCAATATTTTTTAGAACAGTCATGGTGAGGACACTAAGGAGAAACATAAGGACTCACAACTTCAATTTGGGGGTAGGAGATTGGTGAGGTGCAAGCAAGGAGAGTAATCCATTAGGGACCGTAAGATATCTTGCCTTTTGAGGAAAGGGGGCCACATGGCTAGAATCTCACCATGAGCAACAATTTTATTCCCTAAAAGAGTTTTCACTACTGCAGCGAGGAGGACAGTGGTTTGGAAAATCATTAAAAGTGAAGTATGAGATTACCAAAGCAAGCTTAGTCCCTGTGGCCATTAAAAATCTGCATACTCCAGAAACCACAAAGGCTTGACTGCAAAAAGCCATGCAAAAATGATGGCACTGGTAAAGAATGACCTTTTCTGCTTTGGTGGGCGACATCGGCAGACAGTATCATCAACATATAGCTCATAGGTGCTTCCAGTATTTACAGGCTGTCCGAACAAAAGGAAAAACCAGACAGGAGTGGTCATAACAACCTCAGTAAGGCCAGAAGATAAGAGGCACGTGGCAATATTAAGATGTTACTGCTTTGTGGATAACGTCCAGGAAATACAAGTTTACTTTATCTTGTTCTCGTGTGTTCCTCCAAGATGATATGGACAGAAAATACTTGGTATTTCACTTAAATCTAGGGATGGGTATCTCGATTAGAGTTTATATACTTTTTTGTTATGTAGAAAACAAATGCACCAAGCAGTGTGCTGTGCACTGAGAATACTAAAAAGAATAAGACATAAGTCCTGTCTTTAGGATGAGTGGGGAATCAGATTACTAAACAGGCAATAACTCTGTGGTATGGTGAGTAATGTGATGCTCTTAGTCTATGGGTAATTTAGTTTACTTAACCACTTATAGTAGTTTAGAGAGAAAAGTCAAAAAGAGATTCTTGGAGGAGTAAGTAAGGCTTACACTGATAAATAAAAGAATCCTTTGAATTAGTCAAAGGAGATGAAAATAGGGTTGGGAGAGAAGGTGTTAGAGGGGATTCATGGGCAGACAAAATAACACTATTTGACTTTTATGAAGTCAATCCAAGCAGAGCATGATGTAGGGATATAGTTGAGGATGTTTCAAGTCTCATCTTATTTTCTACAATATTTTCCTATAAGGGTTGAAGGATATATAACCAAAAAGAGTCTCTGAAAAGAGAATTCTGTTTTTCATTGAGAGGAACCCTGGTCAATGTTAACATCTAATGATAATTGCAATGTAAAACAAATTGTTCACCCTCTGTATTGGTGCATGCGAGTGTGTGTGTGTGTGTGCACTCTCAGGTGCAACAGAAAGAGAGAGAGAGAGACAGAGAGGAATCACAATGAATGCTGATATGACAGAAGATTAAGCAGTGTTGGCCGGGCATGGAAGGAATCATTTGCACCACACAACAGAGGATAAAATGGTATTTGATAGTAATCTGGGCCTGTCACTCTAAGTGTTTGGGGAAGTGGTCCTCAGAAGAGGGCTCAAAAGCAACACATAACTCTTGTAGCTTATGTAGGAGCAGATACGGAGGCTTCTCCAAGGAGAAGAGCCTACGTTCGCATCAAAGCACACACTGCTAACGTAAGCATGTGCTGGTTCCTTCAGGCTGGAGCTTTTTGCACAGAAACACCTCTCTGTTGGGAACTCTGAGAAGTTTCTTTCCTCTTCTGATTCTTGATGGCTGGTAACCATCAAACAAGTTAAAGCCTTCCTAAAACTGAACTTTTTGAGCAAGCACTCTTGATAATGTTTCTTTTCCTTGGTGTTTTCATAGACTTTCCAAAGCAACAGGATTTTTTTCTGTATGGCCACTTATTTCATACATTATATATAAAGATATGTGTGTATGTATTAACTCATTCAGCAGAAAGGTATCTATCACTCACTATGTGTGAAGTGCTCTGCTAGGTGCTGGGGATATAATTTTAGACAGGAAAGAATGGAAAATGATCTCTGACATCATGCGATGTACAGGCTGGTGGAAACATGGACTTTAAATGAGTAATTGCCAATTTCAATCAGAGAAGCAGAACTTTTATATACACGTAAAAGGGATTTCTTACAGGAATGTGAATGTACCCAGTTGTGGAAGCTGGTTAAGCAATCAGTCTCTATAAGACTGATGTGGAACTTGAGGCGATGAGCAGGTGGTTGAGAAAGGAAGTGGATGAAGTGGGGGAGAGCAAGAACGAGCCAGAAGGATGAACTGCAGCCCAAGAGGACTGACACTCATGTCAGTTTCGTTGCCTCTGCTGTCGGTAGTGTGTGGTGTCCTGCAGAATCCAAGGGTCTTCTTCACAGAGCTAAGCACACACACCTGACTGGGGAGTCAGAGATGCTGAAGGAGGATGCGGGGGAAGCTGGAGCAGCTGCAGGACCAGCTGCTGCTTCATGGTAAGGAGGGAGCCAGCAGATTAGCAGCAGTGCCTGTGAGCTGCTAAGGGGCTGCCGCTTCCACTTCCCTTCCACACTCCCCATCTCCCACAGGAACCAGGCGTTTGTGCCTCACCCTAACTGAAAACTCACAGCAAATGGAATTCTGGGAAACGTAGTTCAGCAGAGCTAAATTGAAAACTCATTACAAAGCCACCAGCCACCACAGGAGTGTTAGAAAGCAGGATCGTGGTCGTGGCGGGCAAGAGATAGTAAACGGGAGGGGACCCAAGGAGGCTTCAGGGATGATGGTCGTATCCTGTTTTGTGATCTGGGTGTTGATAACACAGGTGTGTTCACTTTGTGCACATTTTTTGTGTGATCTATTTTCTGTGTATGGTTGTATTTCAATAAAAAGCAAGCAGAAGGCAATCAAAAACACCAATAATCACAAACACGTGAGCATTAGAAATGGGGAAGTACAGATTCATGAGAGCTAATAAATAAATAAAACCAACTAACTCCAAGGATTGGGAAAGAATACTCTATGTAGTTAACAATGAAGGTGAGACTGAGGCTGAAGAAGTAGCTATTCAGATGAAGGAGGTAGACAGAGTTATTCAGATGAAGGATGAGAGTCCATCATGAGCACTGCTGAACTGAGGAGAAACTTGGGAGGGGAGGGAGAAGTGAGGCTTGAAGAAGCTGCAGAGGTCAAATAATGGAGAGCTCTGTGTGCCATGTAAAATCTTTTGTACTCTGGTTTAAGTCCAGAAAGAATGCACTGAAGGCTTTTATGTGTGGGAGTGATCTCTTCTGAGGCTTTGAAAGTTCACTCTGTTTGTAGACTGGAGGGGGTAAGAATAAAGGCAAGGAGCTCTATTAGGAGGAAGTTGCAATGCTTCAAGACAGAAGGAGGATATTGTTGCTAAGATTAAATGGATTAGGTAGTGTTTCAAAGTGGCAAAGAACAGCGCAGAAAAACTTGGTTATGAATCCAGGCTCTATCACCAGCTGATGGTTTGGGGTAATTCCTTGCCTTATGTGTGTATCAATTTACTCACCTGTAAAATTGAGATCATAATAGAATATATCCCATAAGATGTTGCAGGTTAGGCTCCTTGGGAAACAGAAGCTGAGAAAAAGAGTGTGCAGGAAGAACGTTGTTCCTGGGGAATGAAAGAAGCAGGACTGGGCACAGGAATGGAACCGCTGGAGCCAGGATTTTCTCCTCACAAGAATCCTTTCACATTGGGATGAAGGCAGCGGGCTTTGAACTTATGCACTGACCAGGCATTGAAAAGGACTGTGACACTGGGTGAGGCCCTTCAGCCAAGGGAAAGTCCCAGAGGGTGTCTCAATTGAGCAGCCAACACCACTAAGCACTGAAGCACAATGATTGCTTCAGTCCTAGAGGGAGAAATCTGTGTCACACCTCTATATAACCTCCATATAGGGCTTCTGCAAGAAATAAATGGACTAATGCCTAAATGCTGCTTAGCAGATGCCTATATATCAAGTTTATCCATATTAGAAAAATGATGATGATCCTATGAAATTATGTGAATGGGATTCCAGGATATATTTTGAAGTGATTAAAAAAAACAACAACAAGGAGCAGAATGGTATATATTATGTGAGATGCTTATATTTTGTGTGGAAGAAAAAGGAAGAACAGATTTGGTAATATTTACAAAACGGAAACTTAAGAATATTTTTAAAAACTAATGGAAGTAGTTATTTTTAGGGAATGTATGTGTGGGAAGGGAGGTATAAAATGTAGTTTCCCTCTCCCACAGGGAGTTATAGTTGAAGGTAAAAGTACGATGTGGGAAAGATACAAGAGTGGAAGCAAGACTTCTATGTGAAACACTTTCTATGTAGTTTTAAAATCTGAATAATAAAAATACATGATCTTTTTTAAGAAAATTACTCAAAATTCTACAAGCACCTGAAATTGGATACAAAATAAGACAAAATAACCAAAACATATAATAAAATGGTAACATAAACACAGAAAAAGATTTATATCAAGTGCCCTGAAAATAAACACACTTCATTTAAACTTGGGGAAAAGCACATTAGAATAGTGAACAACTTTGACCATATACATTTAAAAGGATGATGTTTAGGACAAAAAATAGAAAAAAATTTTGAATTTACTAAATTTAACTTCACTTTTTGTGTGAGTGTGTGTATATATTTTTTTTATTTCAGAATATTATGGGGGTACAAACACTTTGGTTACATATACTGCCTATGCACTGCCCAAGTCAGAGCTACAATCGTGCCCATCCCCCAGACAGTGAGCCCCATACCTTTTATGTGTGAGTTTTCCCATCCCTTTTGCCCCCCTCACACCTGCCGCCCCCTGATGAATATTATTTCCATGTGTGCACGTAAGTATTGATCAGTTAGTACCAATTTCATGGTGAGTACCAGTGGTGCTTGTTTTTCCATTCTTGTAATACTTTGCTTTGAAGAATGGGCTCTAGCTCCATCCAGGATAATACCAGAGGAATTAATACACCATTGTTTTTTTATGGCTGAGTAGTACTCCATCGTATACATACACAACATTTTATTAATCCACTCATGTATTGATGGGTACTTGGGTTGTTTCCACATCTTTGCAATTGTGAATTGTGCTGCTATAAACATTTGAGTGCAGATATATTTATTATAGAACATCTTTTATTCCTCTGGGTAAATACCCAGTAGTGGGATTCCTGGATCAAATGGTAGTTCTACTTTTAGTCCTTTGTGTATCTTCATACTACTTTCCGTAGAGGTTGTACTAATTTGCAGTTCCACCAGCAGTGTATGAGTGTTCCTATCTCTCTGCATCCCTGACAACATTTGTTGCTTTTGGGACTTTTTGATATAAGCCAATCTCACTGGGGTTAAGTGATATCTCATTGTGGTTTTGATTTGCATTTCCCTGATGATTAGAGAAGTTGAACGATTTTTTATACGTCTGTTGGCCATTATCATTCTGTCTTCTTTTGAAAAGATTCTGTTCATGTCCTTTGCCCACTTTATAATGGGGTTGTTTGATATTTTCTTGTTGATTTTCCTAACTTCAGTGTAGATTCTGGTTATCAGCCCTTTATCAGATGTGTAGCATGCAAATATTTTCTCCCACTCTGTGGGTTGTCTGTCTGCTCTTGTGATAGTTTCCTTGGTTGTGCAAAAGCTTTTTAATTTGTTCAGGTCCCATTTATTTATTTTTGTTGTTGCTGTGATTGCTTTGGGGGTCTTCTTCATAAATTCTTTGCATAGGTCAATGTCCATAAGGGTTTTTTCCAATGTTTTCTTCTAGAATTCTTATGGTTTCATGTCTTAGATTTAAGTCTGTTATGCATCGTGAGTTGATTTTTGTGAGAGGTGAGAGGTAAGGATCTAATTTCAGTCTTCTACATGTGGTTATCCAATTTTCCCAGCACCATTTATTGAATAGGGATACTTTTCCCCTGTGTATGTTTTTGTCTACTTTTTCAAAGATCAGATGACAGTATGAGGATGGTTTTATATCTGGGTTCTCAGTCCTGTTCCATTGGTCTATGTCTCTGTTAACTTCACTTTTGTTAAAAAGTAGTATTGTTTAAGTAGTTTTGTTTAAAAAGTAATATTGTTAAAGTAATTTTATTTGTTGCTATTTAGAAACTAGTTTCTTTTCATTGAAGAAGCATACAATTAAGAAATTATGTTAATGATGTTAGGAATCAAGATTTTCAGGGTAAAAAAAGAAATACAATTGAAAAAACTCAGAAAAATTAAGGGAAATACTAAGGTATTAAAAAACTGAAAATACCAATATAAACCAATGAATTTAGAAAATCCATATCATCTTGTTTTTTCCAGTAAAAGGGCCCAGAATCAACATTGCTCCAATACAGTTGTGGTTCCATATAGACCAGAGTTTGTTTTCTAATACCATTTTCCACCCAAGAATCCAGGCTCTTTTCAGCAATGGGTGATTACAATTCTAGGACAAGGAAGATAGAAGATAAACCTGTACTTTCTTACAGAGTTAGACACACATCTACCATGTGATACACTCCTACATATCCACCCAAGAGAATTGAAATATATGTCTGCAAAAAGACTTCATCATAGATTCTTCATTTATAACAGCCGAACACAAGACAACGAAAATAATCATCCAGAGGTGAATAGGTAAACAAATTGTGTTATGTTCATATACTGGAATAACACTTGGCAACAAAAAGTAACAAATTACTGACACATGTCGCAATATGCTTGACATTAAGCTGAACAGAAGAACCTGGATTCAAACACTGTATGATTTTGTTTAAATGGCATTCTAACATAGTCAAAAGTAATTTATGAGGGAAAAGATCAGAAAAATGGTTGCCTCTGTGTGTAGAACTGACTGGAAAGGGACCTGCGGGAACTTCCTAGGGGTGTTGGAAATGTTTGTCAGCTTGACAGTTGTATGGATTAAACATCTGTATACATTTGTCAGAAATCATGTACTAATACTCTTGAGAATTTGCGTGACCCCGTATGTAAATTTTGCCTTTAAAAAAGAACCATAAACTCATAGTAATCCCTAGTTAGTAGGTTTGCTTTTTTCCCCACAGTACCATGTATTAGCAATTCTGAAAGTATTGTAATTTTTAGGCTTGAACAAATGAGTAATAAATTAAGGATAAAGAGAGCTAGGTTTATCATTGTTGGAGAAGGAAAGTACAAACCAAAATGGGGGAAGACTAGTACATACTATACTCTATGTCATTGAGTGGGCACTATAAATATCCATATCAACTTATGGTTTTTAATAATAGAGAAAATATATATACTTTATATATGTGTATGTGTGTGTTTGTGTCTATCTGTGTTCACACTATGAGTAGTGGCTCTATGATGCATCACTTTAGCCAAACTGGAACTACATTCCTCGCAATTTTCTTTCCTGAATGTTCTTGGACAAGGTCAGCCAGAAGAAAAATTAGTGAGGTTTGGAAGGCAGAAGTAAAGTAGTAGCCATTTTTATTCCTTGGAAGTTAATATAGGGCACGTGCTGCTATGGCTCATGCACATTGTCACTTGTCTCATCTTGTTGGTATGCCTGCTGCAAAACCAGCCTCTGCCAGATCTCCTCCTTTGGTTTTTTCCAATCACGGGTCAGGTGTGTGTGCATCCTTATGTTGAAGAGCACCAGTTTATCCTTCAAGTCACTACATCATCGAGTTTGGAGGTGGGGAAGGAAAGACGTGGCCTTTTCTTGGTCTCTCCCACCTCATATCCATCTTCCCTTCCCAGTTGCTGGCCCTGATGAATACAGGCCAACACCTGGTGCAGAAGCTACAGACTTAAATAAACTGCTTAACCTGCCCCACAATTGTTTAAGGTCTAATTTCCATATTAATTCTCTTATTCTATATTACTTGAATTAGTTCTGTTTCTCTGACCAATACTTAACTGATAGAGAATTTAATACTGGAAATAGTTCTAGGGGAACTAAAGGTCAGGAATAAGTTCCCTGGATTGCTTCTGGGTTATCTAGAATTGGAAATCTGATTGGATTAGATTTAAAGATATTGCTGACCCTATTTTCAGTGATAAAGGGGACACTTTTGGTCCATGGCATTCAGGGACAGCACAGTTATTTAAATTATCACTTTAGGTAACTGTAATAAAGTGCTTATAGAAGGCAAAGCTTTAGGTGATTGAGTATTTCCAGCCCTAAAACATTTTGGTAAAAATAAGTAGTCTAATGGGCTTGTTTGATTTCTTCTCAGTGCATTGGAGAGCTTGGAGAATAACAACAAGCAGATCACAGCCTTAAATTCTCAACTCAACGGAGTAAGAAACCTGAAAGCTTTTATGACTGCCCTAATGGAAGCCCTATAGCCTTCTATTTGTCTACAATCCTGGGGTCAAAATTTATAAAAACCAAACACAAAGTCTAATTCTTTGGACAGCTGAATTATAACACAAATATAATCTCTATATTTGCAGGGTTTTTATGTTGAAGTGAGGTTATTTATTATGAAGCAGTGGAACCCTGTAAATGAAATAAGTATCCAAGGAGAGATTTGAATAAACCTGGAGACTTTAAACACATACATTTTCCCAAGGACACTGAGGTAGTCAGTCCCCCCTTGACTACGTCAGGGTAGTCAAGATCTAATGATCTCCCTTGAGGTAACATTTCAGAGGAAGACTGGTCCTCCTTAGGATATACCCTACCTTTCATTGCTTCTAGATCTGTAATCAGAGTCAAGTCTTGGCAAACTCCAGAGGGTAAGTTAAATAGCATGACCCACAAAGAGATACAGTGTGTACCTAAAAACTGACTATATTTTGTCAATGTGTGCTGAGAGAAACCTGGGTGACATGTTTGGGAATGTAACCTAAGTGTATTGTGGCAGGGCAGTCAGAAGAAATGAAATGTTGAACTGTGATGAATTCATTAATGTGGCTTGTCTAAGCAGAGATTCTGGATTCGATGTGTTAGTGCTAATGGCTGGAGTGGCTCACACAGTGTGCTTTATGTGTTGATGAAACCCTGGAAAACAGGTGACCTATACTAAATGAACATAAAATGCCAGTAATTTCTTTGTATACCATAGAGAGAATCTGGAGGCTTAGGCACATCGGAATTTTAGAGTGACGTCAACATGGAAGACCTGCTCATCACCCTCTAACTTTCTCCCCTAGGAGGGTCCAGATAGCATTACTTTCACCAAGGCTGTGAAAAATACACTGAGATGGGAACCCTGATATCCAAGACCCAAGACATCTTTGGTGTAGACTAGTTGATCATAGTGTCAACAGAATTGCAATGGAAAGGAATCCCTATTAAAGTCTTATTTGAATTGTATGAACAAGAAAGCACTAGGTCTGCCATGGTAGACTGATTAGTGGACCCCCAAAGATGTCCATATCCTAATCCCTGGAACTTGCAAATCTTACCTTATATGGAAAATGAGACTTTGCAGATGTGATCAAGTTAAGGATCTCAAGATGGAGCAATCATGGTGGAAGGGCCTTTATAAGAGGGAGGCAGAAGATTAGACTGGACAGTAGGAGACACAACAATTGAAGAGGTTGGAGAAATGTGAGGAAGAGACCACAAGCCAAGAAATGTAGATGACTTAGAAGTTGAAAAAGCCTCCAGAGGGAGTGTAGCTCGGCAGACACCTTGATTTTAGATTTCTGACTTCCAGAACTATAAGAGAATAAATAAATGTGTTGTTCTAAGCCACTAAGTTTGTGATAATTTGTTACAGCAGCAGTGGGGAACTAATACATCCAGTGAATGGAAATCTGACTTGAATTATCGCCACAGAGAGTTACTGCCCCCAGTGACATCCAAGACATGAGCCAGCTCCCACACCCAGAGCCCTTTGAATGAAAGTGAGAACAGATTCCTGTGAGGAAGGACTCTGCTATGTAGTCACAGACATGTGCTGTACATCTCCCTTCTAGCCTTTTCCAAAGGGACTTTTGGCCATTTACCAGTATGACTATGCATTGGTAAATGAGAAATATTCAAAGTTTTCAGGGATTACCAGACAATGTGTCTGAATTGATACTAATTCCTGGAATCCAAAGAGACACTGTGGTCCACCTTGTCTTAGGTCTGTCTCATAGTGGGCTTCGTGGGTCCACAAAACTACCTGCCTGCCCCCTAGTCCAGTTGAGAAATGAATATTTGAAACAGTTGTTCTCAGCAACTGGCAAAAACTCCAAATTAGTTGGCTTGAGCAATTGTGGTAGGAAGGATCAACTGGAAGCCATTAGAGAGCTCCACTTACCAGAAGAAATGTCTCATTTCTGAAGGGATTGCAGAAGTTAGCACTACTGTCAAAAACTTGAAAGATTCATGGGATAGTGATTCCCACTTCATCCCACTCAACTCCACATATTTGACTTGCAAAAGACACATGGATCTTGGAAAATGACAGTGAATATTGTAAGTTAATCACATGGTGATTCTAAATGCAGTTGTAATAAATCAACACAATGTAGCTATTGATCTGGAAAATGCTTTTTTCTCTTTACCTGTTAATAAAGCCCAACAGCAACAGTATTTACTGGGTTAACTTAGCTAAATTGTAACTACATTTCCCCCAAATTCCCCCTTTAAGTATCTTAGTTAGGATTGGCCACAGAGAGACTTATGTGTGGTCTGAAAGTTCAGTGGCAGGCGCAGATGATTACAGCTCATACACGTTCTTGTAGATTAATGGCAGAATCAAGGCTGTGCCGGAGCAGGCAGCAGCCAGGCTGGCAGCAGCTCCACCTTCTGCTGGATCTGCTCTTTCATTTATCTGGATCCCGGGCCAGGTTAACGTGCAGTTCCATGGTTTGTGGCACCAGATTTTTCTGCATCATCACATTAGAAGCAGTGAGAGACAGCTGCAGTTCCAGTTTGTTTGGGTTTATTAAAATTTTTCCCTGAACTTCCCCAGTTGTCCTCACTTCCCATTCATCTTCCCTCTCTGATTACCAGTCTTGCATATGGCCTGGCACTGGATGCTAACGTAACAGACTTATGTAAGTTCTCTAAGCATCTCTCATGACTGTGTAAGATCCCATCTCTAAAATACATCCTTGATTCTACGTCATGCACAGTGGTTTTGCTTCCTTGATCAAATATTCACTGACTGTATGTATGCGTGTGTGTGTGTGTGTGTGTGTGTATTTCCTAGCTCTGTTCATTGAGAGTGCCTAGAAGCAGTAGTACTTAAGTAGCAATGAGCATCCCCAGTAATCAGAAATTGGTTTCTAAATACCATTCTTTGCTACTAGAAACTAGGGCTTCTTTCAGGAAAGGACTGGAATGTATTCTTGCACCATAAATTAAGGAAATGCTCAAAGAATGATGGCAAAAGGATAATACAGACAGCCTGAAGGTGCCCCCATTGGTTAAAGTGGGATCATTTGACCATAAAAAAGAATCATCACAATTATGGATCATGACCCATGAAATAGAATTAAAATCCATGAACCCATAGTAATATAAATAAATGGAAAAGAAGAGCAAGTGGAAATCTCTTCCTTTTAGTAGAATGACAACTAACAAATACGGAAAGAATAATGGAGTTAGAAAATTTAACACATGCCAAAATTAGTGGGTAAAGATTTGAAGAGGAGCAAAATATTTGCATAATCTCAGAGTGCCTATCCCAAATTATGTATTAATTATAAATGGAAAAATAGTAACTTTGTAATAGAGAAGCCTGGCAGTCACCATCTTGAACAAGTGATCAAAGTTATTATCACCACCATGGAGACAAACCAACAATATGTGCTTCATAATATGCTACACTAAGAAAGACACAAACTCACTTCAGTTATATTTATGCCAAACATGTACATTTAATTATGATGAAATGTCAGATACACCCAAATTGGAGGATATCCTACAAAATAACTGGTCCATATTCTTCACAGATACCAAGGTCAAAGAAAACAAAGAAAAGTTGAAAAATAGTTTGGGATTCAGAGGGACTAAATTATATGAAAACTCAGTGCAATTCATTATCCTAGATTGGATTCTAGACTCAGAAAAAGTAGCTATAAGGACATTATTGGGGCAATTGGTAGTTTGAATATTGACTGTAGATTAGATAATCATATTATATTAATGTTAATTTCCTGGTTTTGATAATTAAACTGTCATGTAAGTGAATGTATTTTTATTAGAAAATACATAATGAATAGTTAGGTATAAAGGGGCATGATGTCTCCAACTTATTCTCAAATGGTTCAGAAAAAAAGCATATTTTAGGGGGAAGTGGTAAACCAAATAAGGCAAAATGTAAATGATTGTGGACTCTAAATAAAGGGCATATGAGAGTTGTGTGCCCTATTTGCTAACCTCTGTAAATTTTGAATTATATCAAAATAAAATGCTATTAAAAAACCATCCTGGCTATTTCTTTCTGCAAACCAGCCAACCACAAAAATGAATGAATTAAAACAAGAACAGCATTTATTTTGCTCATGAACCTGCAATCTGGATGGGGCTCAGCCAGGACAGCTCCTTACTTGCTGCACTCAGAATCAACTGGGGCATCAGGAAGCCTGGTCCCTGAAATACCTGGTGACTCCTTCACTCAAATGTCTGACTGTCAACTGTGACTTCACCTGGAGCTGTGGCCAGAAACCTACACATGAATTTTCAATATTTGCTTGTCTTCCTTATAGGATAGGGGCTGCATTCCAAGGGTGAACACCCTTAGAGGGCCAGGTGGCAGCTAGGTTGTAAGTAGGTAGGTAGGTAGGTAGGTAGGTATGTATGTATGTATTTATTTATTTATAGAGATGGTGCCTCCCTTTGTTACCTGGGCTAGAGCACAGTGGCACAGTCATAGCTCACTGTAACCTCCAACTCCTGGGCTCAAGTGATCCTCCAGCCTCCTGGGTAGTTAGAACTATAGGCGTGCACCACCATGCCTGGCTAATATTTTTTATTATTTTTTGTAGAGATGGGATCTTGCTATGTTGCCCAGGCTGGTCTCAAGCAATCCTCCCTCCTCAGCTTTCCAAAGTGCGGGGATTACAGGCGTGAGCCACTGTGCCTAGCCCTAAATTGTCTTTTATAACTTAGCCTAGCGAGCCACATTGTGTCGCTTCTGCTGTAGTAATAGGCACACCCAGATTGAAGGGGGAAGGAATGAAGAACTCACCCCCTGTTGAAGAAATGTCAATGCTACATTGAAAGAACATCTGGGAATTAGATATATTAGTGTGGCCATCTTCCGAAAACACAATTTGCCACAAAACCCGACTACATACAAAAAGAAAGAAAGAAAGAAAGAAATATGATAGGTCACATAAGAAAGACAAAGGAACTTAGGAGAGAAAAAAACAATTTTAGGGGTTTTAAGTATATTCAATTAATGAGAATTCATGAATATAAAATGATAGTTATATAAGAGAAAACCAGAAAATCTTTATACAACATGGTATGAAGAAACTATCAAACCAATATTTTACCTTGCAAATTGGTAACTAAAGGGTTAAGAAGTAAGTATTTATGCTACTTTTCCAGTAGGGCCTGGCTTTAAAAATAAACAATGACCCCTATTGATGAAGAAAAGCTCTACTTTGCAGAAAAATGCCAGCTATAATGTAGATGAAGTGATAGAATTAAAAACTCAGCATTCTGCAACTCCTAGTGAAATGTTTGACACAACCATGGTTACTATTAATAGATGGTGTTAATGCCAGCAGGTTCGTAATTAATTTGAACTGGAAATTAGTATAGTGCCAAAGTAATACCACACTAGGTTATTTTCTATTTCTGAAAAGAAAAACGTAATTGTAAAATGGAGGCATCGGCTTGTTGTCATCCTAATCTAGTGCTCAAATTTAACCTAATTAATGCTGGGTGGTCCACATCACGGATCTCCTGATATCAGGAAATATGAAGTATATGACATCATGTATACTGCATTCCAAACAAAAAAATATAATTGATAGCTTATATGAAATGCAGGCAGTGGAGGAACCAGTTAAATAACATCATGAGGAAACAACTTGAGAAATCCAGGAGGTGGGATATACTACAGTGTATCACTGGCCAGGTCTTTCAAAAAAAATCAGTGTCAGGAGTAGCAAGGGAATTTCTAGAAAACATAAATTGTGTTAGATAATTAATAATATAATCATTTAACAATATAATCAGGACAAAAACAAACTGGATTAGAAAAATAAAACTATTTTATTCAGGGATGACTAGAAACAATTGGATGCAATCACTCCCTTATCATGAGGACTCTGGAGGTATACATGTACAACACAGTCCTGCAAAACTGACAGCATGATGTTGCCAAAATGAAGGTAATAGAATCAGGGATAATTGAAAAATACACTCTAATTTATGTGTTCCAAGTAAACCAGGGCACATTTTGTATATATACTTTTTGATTAAATTTTCATAGGGAAGAAAGATAAGGTAATAAAAATAAATTCTATGGGGAAGAAAACATTCAGCATTGCTTCACAATCTTGCCAGATGTTTCCTGGAAATTTTCCCTCTTCCTATTTCTGTCAAATTAATAATTTCCAGGGGGCCAAGCTGCAGTGAAAAGTGAAATTAACTTCCAGAGACAATTGCTTTGGAAAAATAGCAGTAAAACTCATAGTAATATTCAGAGTAATAATAATAATAATCAGGCTAATTTTAAAGTGTATTTCTACTAAGAACTATTGAATATTGCTTTTTTTGGCCCTTTCCTTTTGCTCTCCCTTTGCTGTGACAATGGGCCCGGTCGTCATCTGTGGTGTATGTATCACGCTCTGTAAACCTGTGTCTTGCTCTTGCTATACAATCCTATCTTGCCCCCCTCAATAAATGTCACCTCATGCTTGCCTTAAAAATAAAAAAGAACTATTGAATATTGAGGTAGGTTGAATGGAGAAGCAGGCTTGTATTTGCCATATACCTTCAAGGTTTGCCCTCCTTGAAATACCATGCATCATATTGGTGGTTGACAAATGGGGACATCTTCATGGAATAATAAAAGTGCAGTGATAACCAAGTGAAAATACCTATCTGGAAGTTAAGAAAAAAACATATTGAGTGTCTCTACTATATACTTATATCCATCTATCTGACTGGTGTAAAAGTAAATCCAGAATTCTGTCTCCTTGCTGTATCTCTCAACCAGACATTAGTGAATGTTGAAGGTGTCTTTACACTTTCTCTGATGTCTGTAGAGAAGATTTGGCAGGAAAGAAGAGATGGCCTGTCGAGGGTACACTCTGAGAAGGAAGAGGCCTTGCTGGCCATTCCCCATCACCTGCTAAAAATCTCTGTGAATCACAGAAGGATGTTTGGCAAAGTCAGATAAGGGTAGGATCCATCAGGTGAGATATCTAGACCTGTCTCTATATGGCAATCTACTTGTTGGAGAGTTCAGGGACATGATAGATGAGAGAAAATAAATGGGCTATTACAATAGGAAAAAAAATCCCAACATCCTGTCATTTTTAATATGCACTACACTTGAGTTCAGGGCATATATTTCTGCAGTAAGATTGTATTTTATCATTTAATAAACCCAAAGGAAGACTGTTTAATGCAAGAACTTATAGGACAGTTCATGCAAATGGAGGAAGCAATCAGATACAAAAGAGCTGTTAGACTAATGTCTCCTAGTGATTACAATGAACTGAAATGCAAAATAGACACCTACAGATGTTCCTGGTCCATTTCAAATCACTAAGCCAGAGACACATCATCTCAATGAAGGGACATCATTTCAAAAAAGGGGAACAAGCACTATGCCATATACTCTTTCAAGCTTAAGAGATTGTGTTGATATGGGACTCATTTCATATGTTTTCTTTCTGTCAAGAAACAAACAAACAAAAAACAAAGTACTGAAAGGCAAGTTTAATTCAGAGAAATCTAACTCTGCCAACAGAAAAATTTGAATGGGTTGTTTGAAAAGGATTTGTGTGATTTAGCCCTAATGTGTCCAGTGATTTTTAGAATGCACTGGCATCTTTATCTTGCCTTTTGTAAAGATTAATAGCTTCTGTCGGTAAAGTTCTTTGAAGCCTTCAATAAAATGCTGACTAAAATTCAATGTCTGATAATTTATCTTTTCATCTAGCATCATGGCTTTCAAAATGTAACTCTACAGATTGTGTACCATATGTTTTCAAGTATAGGACTATTTTCCAAAAGAATTTGCTTCTTAGGTTCAATAGCAGAATTACTTGTCTGCTGAATACCATGCAATTTTGTTATGCAATTATAATAAATTTTAAGAGATGACATTTTTCTCTTTTAGAAGGAATAGTTCCTAAATGGAGAGACAGAATTTGTAAATTTTACCCCTTAATACTGGGAACTCTGCCCATGATTATTACAATGACATAAGATGAACTGCAGATTGATAGATTGGCTTAACCGTGACAGTGGATCAAAAAGAGAGGGTTTGACTACAAAGGTACAACAGGAGAGAATTTTTTCAGGTTATGGAACTGTTCAATATCATGACTTCATGATGATTACATGAGTCCATATAAGCCTTTAAACTCATAAAACTCCATATAAAACACTATATATGTGTATATAAAATAGAGGCATAGAGATATACTTACATGGATGTATGCATTTTCAAACATGTTGACCACTTAAATAGGGGAATTTATTTATGTATAAATTATACCTCAATGAAGTTTATTAAAAATATGATCTTGTCATTTCCTATACATTCAAACCTACACAACTACAACCTAAATATTTGGTCATGCTTCTGTCATAAAGATAACATAATTATTTTACACAATGTACAAAATACAGTAGCTTTCAACAATATCAAATATACAATCTGCTGCCTCAATATATTTGGTAATTTTGAGTAAGACAACCAAAATGATTGATTTGTGATAACTTTTTAATCTAATTGAAAGTAGTAATCACAGTTTTCTTTTATACAGATTAAGCTTTTAAACTTAGTCCTTAGATTGCTCTTTTTCATATTTCAGATTCTAGAATTATTACTGGGAAATAATCTCCGTATTCAATTTTAAAACAAGAGTTTTATTTCTATTAACTGAGTCTTCCTGTGTATACCAAGACAGAACTGGAGCAATGAATCCATTTCTGCTGTGAATACTTTACTACTTGCTGGTAAACTATATATTTTTTTTCCTTCCCTATGTCAAGTTTGCCTTTTAATAACTTAATTTTCTTCCACCACTTTTCTCTTTCAGAACTACCACAAATCATTATTTGTGTGGGACATTAGAAGGTCACTTGGCATCATTGACATGTCATATCACCAGGGTTCTTACTCTCATTAGACATGACAATTAAAATGGCACCTTTCTTCATTGCATTAAAGCAGTTTCATGTTGAAACATGAAAATCTTAATTTATTAATTCAAAAAACTAAAGCTATCATCAATAAATATGCCTTTTATTTGCAAATTATCAAAGAAAAGACAAATTGTAGGTCTATAAAATAATTCAAATGAACGCAGTTGCAGACAGGAGATGATTATTTAGTTTGGTAAGATGAGACGTCAGTTAAAGGGCAACTAGTTAGGTTTTCCAAACCAGTGGGCCAAGAAGAACATTTTGGAAAAAGTTTTATCTTTCTGCATAAACTTCTAGTTGGAGGATTCTTTATCAATTGGAATTTTCACTTTTAGGACTCTGTATATGTGTGTGTATGTGTGTGTATGTTTCCAAAGTTTGTCAGTTATGGTCATTATATTCTTGCAATTATTAAATAACTATGAGTTTCCATTTTTCCATTTGTCACTTTGATAATCTAAACTGGGCATTTCATTTAATTTTCATTTATTTAAATGTTAGCAAGTCTGAGCACTTCTTTTTCATGCATTTATTGGCCACTTATATTTCTTCATTTGTGAATTCACATAATAGTTATTGACACCTACCACAGTGAATAAAACAAAAACATTTCTGTCTTCATGGAGCTTACATTCCAATACATGCTTATTCAAATTCTTGGATGATTTTCTACCTGTACATTTGTTATTAATATATTAATATTTAGCCAAATCAGTATTTGTTATTTAAGTTTTGATCTTCATTAAATTTATGTAATCTTTAACCCATTAATATTTCCCCCACATAGTTTCTGAATTAGATATTGATGCTTAGAAAGATGCTTCCTACTTAAATTTAGCTGATGATTTCATTGGGTTTGCTTATTTGTTTGTTTTGTTTTTACTTTATTGTCAGTTTTGCCACAGTAAAAATTATTATATGTGATAAGATATATTTCTAACTTTTTAAGAAGTCTCCTCTAATATTGAATTAATTGTACCAGTCTTTTAATAGAATAATCCTCTCTTTCCTCATTGACTTGAAATAACTACTTTTACCATATATTGCATTACTTGATATGCAAGTGTCTGTATTTGGGATACCTCTTCACTTGTATTTTCCACTTGTTCGCTACTTAATTAATTCTCTAGCATTGTTGCATATTTCAATATCTAGTCACACTTTATTATTCTTCTTTTAAAAGAAACAAAACTCTCTTGGCTAACCTTGCCCATTTATAATTTCCATTAAACTTTAAAAACACTATAATTTTCTTAGAGGAATTGTGTTAGGATTTTACTTAGAATTATATCAAAACTCTTTTTTAAATGGGAATGAATTGTGACTGTTAAAATACTTAGCAATCCCAACTAAGAATATGATATAGCTCACTTTTTAGTTAAGACTTTTTATATGTCAAAAAATACTATAGTTTCTAAATAGGAATTCAAGAGGTTAAAAAAAGAAAAAAACAATTCTATAGTTTCTTCATATATGTCCTACAGAGTTTTGGTAAGTTAATTCCTTGGTGTTTTCTATTTTTGGTTGATAATATATACATGGGGTTATTTCCCCATTATATTTTTTAACTGTTTATTAACAGATTTTGTTTTATTTTCTTTTACACCAGATTTCACCCCGCAATGGATTGGATTCACCAAATTGGATTTTGTGATCCTGAAATGCTTTCTAATACTGATACATTTTAGTTTTCTTCTTCATTAGTTCATAATGTATTCATTGGCTTTAGAGACTAGTCTGATTTACTGCCGTTCAAAGATAGCCTTTTTCTGGTTCGTTACAAAGAAATGTTTTTATTTTTTAAATTTGAAAAATTTGCTATTCCAGTGCCTTCACATGGATAAACTTGTGCTACTTTTCAGCTTACAGATTTTCAGCCCAGATAGTGCAAGCTATTTATAAATGACAAAGCACTGCAACCAATTAGCCCGTGTGATGTATGTTATTACAAAAATTAAGATAAAGCTTTTAAGCAAACAAACAAAAAGAAACAACTTTCCCTGGGCTTGACATCTCAAGTGCCTACATAAGCTTAATTAAAGGCATTGGGGTGTGGGGGGGCGTGCATAAAGGCTTCATTTGGGTTTCCATCTGTCTTCTCATTTTTTTCTCACACACTGTCACAGTTATTCAAAAATAAGGCTTTGGAAGTAAAGCTGAAGCTGCGCAAAGAATTTCAAACATAATGAGAAATCAGTAAAAGCTTGCTTTTTTTTTTTTTTTTCCTGTGCTTCTGGTTGAGTTCTCACTCTGCAAAATTTACTCCTTCAGGGTTTTAAAAAATTAAGATTTCATTTTACTATGAATTCCAACTGAGACAAACCTGGACCTATTTCCACGTTGAGTCCCAGCCCATTCAGTTATTTTTCTCGAGGATTTTTATAAATAGATGATAGATTTCCATGTAGAGCATCAGCCCAGCCAGTTACCTTCTCAAGGATCTTTCTAAATAAGTTATTGAATAAATTGGTCTTATTAGAATAATTATCTTTCATCACACTCAGGCTCCTGTTCATGGAATCTAGGGACAAAGTTGGAACAAGGGCAAATTGAAATGGGATTCAGAATGTAGCCTTTGGTTTACCTCAGAAAAATAACCCTAATCTATGCCTGCTCAAAAGCCTAGGCTTTCTGCTAATGCAAGATATAGGAAAGTGGGTGTCCTTGGCAATTACCTAATGAATTCAATCATTCAACAATAAAACTGAATCATTCAGGGGAAATTTGATTACATGTGTAGCTTTCTTTTTGGCTTTTCTAAGATCATTGTTGGAAGGAATATTTCATCCACTCACATCATAGTCCCCAAAGGGTGGTTTCTCCAATTGATCTTCTGCTATGTATCTATTTTACATTAACAATACAGAATTATTCAGTGAGAAAAATGTATAAAGTAATAATTTTTTAAAATAAACATATAACGTATTCTGTTCAGTTCAATGCTTAGTATGTAGCTCCTGTTAGATCAGGTGTAATACTGTGTATGTGAGGCACAAAGATGAACAAGAAAATGTTCCTGCACTCAAAGGAGTGAGTAGTCCTACAGAGACATGGGGTCTGCTATTTGCTTATGACCACAGGCTATTGTGGGACCAGTGGGAATGGAGAGTTGAAGGAAGCACAATCCTGAGGCTTCTGGAAGGCTTTCTAGCTCTACAGCATGGGTCCATAAAAAGTGCGTGTATATATCACCATCCTCACCCCCACAACAAAGTCATCACTCAGAAGGCCGTAAAGTGAAAATTTTAGCCTTTTAAAGTATATTTTGTTTGCAAATTAATCTCTCATAGCGAAAGTTTTGAGGGCTGTATGTATCCTTGGATAAGCATTTTCTCATGGCTTGTGCAGATCCCATGGGTATATAATGCAAATCTGTTCCTTTGTTTTCCTGACCTAGTTTCTGTGCTATATCAAATCTTTCTCATTTTGAGTTATAAGGTCTTCCTATTTGGTCCCCTTGATCATAGATCACCATGTCCACCTCTGAAGTCTGCTTCATGACACTTAGAAGCTGAATTATTCAGTACCACTTAAATCCCTCTAGTTTCAACATCCTGTGCACCACTTCACCAGACTGTTACCTTCCCCTACCATGATTGGCAAACCTCAGAACTTCCCAACTTGACTGTTCCATTCAGCTCACTTTGAATGTCCTCACTTTTGAATATCCAATTTGGGAAAGGGAATTTCTAAGCCCAGTTTAGGAAGAATGACCTAACTCCAACCTATTTGTTTGTTGACTTCAGACAATTTCCTAAACATATACATTTCAGCCCCCTTCAAAGTAATCAGCTAAGACTCAGGTAAAATTAACCCTATAATATGTTATATTTGTAAGGTCATTTTTCTAAACTATTTTTAGAAATAAATTTTTGGAGTTACAGTACATTACTTTGAACAGTAATTATAGTGGAACATCTTTATTACTGATTTTATTTGATTTTTCGGTCATCAAGCTTGAGAAAACCATGACATTTTAGGTAAAAGAAGTCTAATTATGAAATAATGGCAATGATTTTTGTGTCACTTGACAATGTTATGGTGTTATTTGCCAACTTCTTCTAAATTAGGATTTTTACATCGGGTTTGAACAACAATGTAAGATTATTAGGATTTTTGTAGAATACCTAAAGTGAATACTTTAATGAAAACAAAATATTGAGAAGTATTATATTTTAAAAAGCAGCCATATCTTAGAAAACTACGTCCCAGTTGCAATGAGAATGTCTAACTCCCAGATCATGGTTTTTAATACCATTCTCCAATGAAAAAGAATCAGAGTTCCTTGGAGAAATGACTGATTCTAGGAATGAGGCATCAAAAATGTGAGATGAGCCCAAAGAGTATCAGAAAGTAAGGAAATGGTTAAAAAACAAAATAACAACAACAAAAAACAGCCAGCCAAAATAAGTAAAACAAAACAAAACAAAACAGAACTGGAAGAGTTCCCAATGGCCAAATCTGGAACAATTCGAAAAACAAAATAAAATAGTAGTGGATTATAAGCAAAATATATATCCATGAGTCTGTACTGATACAAATAAATGACTGAATAAATAAATAAATTGGGAGAGAATAGATATATTCCCCCTGGAGAAGAATTCCAAATAATTTATGTAGGTACTCCACAGGCAAGGAAGTGGAACATAACTCCTCATTCCTAAAGTTTTGGCTTCTCATAGTGATTTTCTTCCAAGGAGACAGTATGGAAAGGGGGAGAAAAAGAGTTATTTTATAGTGGAGCAACCTGAAAAACACTATTATTATTCACTTTTCCATAGTTTTTACTTAATGCCCTTTATTTCTTCAAAATCCCATCCAGGATACCACATTGCATTTATTTTTCTTACCTTTAAGGCTTCTCTTAGCTGTGATAATTTCTCAGGGTTTCCTTGTTTTTGATGATCTTGACAGGTTTGAAGGGTACTGGTCAGGTATTTTGTTCCTCTATTGGCATTTCAGTTTTTCTCATAATTAGACTGGGGTTATGGCTTTTTGAGGGGAAGACCACAGATGTAAAATATCATTTTCATCACATTATACAAAGTGTACATCTATCAACATGACTTATCATTGTTGATGTTGAGCTTGATCAACTGGCTCAGGTAGTGTATGTCAGGTTGCTCCACTATAAAGTTCCTCTTTTCCTCCCTTTCCACACTCTTTGGAAGGAAGCCACTCTGTGCAGCCCACACTTAAGGAAACTGGATGTTGGGCATAAGGAAATTCTCTGCACTGTGTTCAAAATTTTTCTGTGAATTTAAAACTGTTCTAAAATTAAAAGTTTATTTTAAAAAATCAATCATCTCTACTATTTTATATAATTATTCCTATATATTGTAGAAACTGATGAGAAAATAAATTCAATAGAATAGGTTCTGCAGAAGAAATATTATTATTCTGTCTGCTCAAAAACCCAAAAACTTGCAAAGTTAATCAGTGAAAACCTTTGATCACACTGGGTTTTCCTCCATGTTACACTAGCCCTAGGAAAACAAATCCTAAGTATAAGAATGTCAAATGAAGACTTGCATTATAAAAATGCTAATACTGGCCTGCAGATCAGAGCAAAATCAGTGTTTTTGATCTTATATAGGGCAGTGGTCCCGATGCAGGGCATTAACTGATCTGATGTTTTTTCCTCATACCATCTAAACTACTTAGCATAATTCCTGTTTTAGATTTGTTGTGTAGGATAAAGTTTAATGGGTGAAGATATGCCAGTGTTCAATACTCTTGTCCAAGAGCTATGCTAAACTGCTTTTTCCTTTGAATGTATCAACTTAACTAGCTTTAACGTCAGCACATATGGAAAATTCATAATTCTAAAAAGTGTTTAAAATGCAATGAATTTTGCTCTTTCATCTAGAATTTATACATTTAAAAAAGCATATGTAAAATGTGCCCCTCTCATAGTAATTATTGCCTGGGTGAAACCATCTCATATGAAGTCCTTGTCTAGTCAAATTTTCAGTTCCCAAAGATTAGCCTCTCTTTTCCTTTCTGGATAATGAGATATTCTGAATCATCATCTTGCACATTAATAACTATGTTTCCAAAGATATGAAAGAGTAAATATTTTAAAAACAACATTGGTATAACTAAAATCATTTATTCAGAAGACATTGGAAAGCAGCAAAGAAATCTTCAGAATAAGAATTGGAGGATAGACAACGTGTCCATCTGGATGATAGAACAAAATCATTTTCAATCTGGGACTTAATTAGTTTCATGGATAATTTACATTTGAATATGACTTAAAATAATAGAACTTTGCTAAGTTTGTATTAGCAAAATTTTTAAGGTTTCTAATTCTTTTAAAATTATTATTATTATTTCAATAGATTTAGGGGGGTACAAGTGTTTTTCATTACATGAATTGTATAGTGGTGAAGTTAGCACTTTCAATGTAGCCGTCACCAGAACAGTGTACATTGTACCCAATAGGTAATTTTTGATCCCTCATACCCCCACCTTCCTCTTTTCTTAGCTTCCAATGTCCATTATACCACTTTGTGTCTATATATACCCATAGTTTAGCTCCCATTTATAAGTGAAAATATGTGGTATTTGTTTTTCCATTCCTGAGAAACTTCACTTAGGAGGATAATGGTCTCCAGCTTCATTCAAGTTGCTGCAAAGGACATTATTTCATTCCTTTTTAAAGCTTAGTATTACTCATGGTATATATATACACTACATTTTCTTTATCCACTCATTAGTTGATGGGCACTTAGGTTGATTCCATATCTTTGCAATTGTGAGTTGTGCAGGTGTCTTTTTGATATAATGACATATTTTCCTTTGAGTAGATACCCAATAGTGGAGTTTATGGATTAAATGGTAGGTCTACTTTAAGTTCTTTGAGGAATCTCCATACTGTTTTCCATAGAGGTTGTCCTAATTTACATTTCCACCAGCAGTGTATAAACATTCCCTTTTTACTGCATCTTTGCCAACATTTATTGTTTTTGACTTTTTAATAATGGCCATTCTGACAGGAGTAAAGTGGTATCTCATTGTGGTCTTAATTTGCCTTTCCCTGATGATTAGCAATGTTGAGCATTTTATATGTTTGTTAACTTCTGTTCATGTCTTTTGCACACTTTTTGATGGAGTTATTTGTTTTTTTCTTGCTGATTTGTGTGAGTTCTTTGTAGATTCTGGATATTAGTCCTTTGTAGGATGTATAGTTTGCAAATATTTTCTCTTATTCCATAGGTTGTCTATTTACTCTGTTGATTATTTTCTTTGCTGTGCAGAAACTTTTTAGTTTAATCAAGTCCCATTTGTTTATTTTTGTTGTTGCTGTATTTGCTTTTGTGGTCATAGTCATAAATTCTTTGTCTAGGCCAATGTCCAGGAGAGTTTTTCCTATGTTTTCCTCTAGAATTTTTATCATTCACATCTTACATTTAAGTCTTTAATCCATCTTGAGTTAATTTTTGTATGTGATGAGAGATGGGGATCCAGTTTCATTCTTCTGCATATGGTTCATCTAATTTTCCCAACACCATTTATTGAATAGGATATCATTTCCCCGGTATATGTTTTTGTCTGCTTTGTTGAAGATCAGTTGGCTGTAGCTGTATGGTTTTATTTCCGAGTGCTCTATTCTGTTCCATTGATCTATGTGTCTACATTTATACCAGTACCATGCTGTTTTGGTTACTATACCCTTGTAACATAATTTGAAGTCAGGTAATGTAAGGCCTCCAGATTTGTTCCTTTCGCTTAGGATTGCTCTGGCTATTCAGGCTCACTTTTGCTTCCATATGAAACTTAAGATTGTTTTTTCTAGTTCTGTGAAAATGGAGATTGGTATTTTGATGGGAAATGCATTGAATCTGTATGTCACTTTGTGCAGTATGGACATTTTAACAATATTGATTCTTCCAATCCATGATTGGACATTTTTCCATTTGTTCATGTCATCTATGAATTCTTTCAACAGTGTTTTATAGTTCTCCTTGTAGAGATCTTTCACCTCCTTAGTTAAGTATTTTCCTAGGTATTTTATTGTCTTTGCAGCTATTGTAAATAGTATATTCAGCACTATTACCTTATTGTTTGATAATTTGAACTATTACAGAGCTTGCATTCTAAGCATATTTTGTAACACCTTCAAGATTAAGCTAAGGGTTTATGCATGCCAAACCAGATCCTAAAAAGAAAATAAATTATTACCAGAGTTTGCACAAGGCATACTGGAATATGATATGATATTTTTAAGTTTTATAATGTCATATATGAAAATTATATACTGAAACGCTTTAATGTGCCACTCACAATGCATATTTCTTAACTGCAGAGTAGTTTTCTAATCTGTTAGATTCTCAAGTACTGGAATAAAGAAAATGTAGATATGACACTAACTGACACTTTCCTTACCCATAATACATGGGTAAGATAATTAATTCTTCTGGTTTCCAAGTTTTTTTCTTAATTCTAAGTTCTGTTTCTCATTTTTTATCCTATGTCTCCATAATTTGTTAGAAAATATATTTATCTATTTTTTAGCTTCTTATTTATTTAATGTTTTCATTGATAGAGAAGAATATTGAAGACTCTTTTAAAAAATAGTATCTATTAAAAATTATCTGTTTAAGAGCTTCAATTTAAAAAGGACCTGTAACTGTATGCAAAATGTGCAACTTTATTTTCATTCCCACGACCTATTGATGACCAGATCAATGCTCCTTCTTGGAATGTAAGTAGGAAGTTCAATGAATCCACAATCCCATTTAGTATTCATGAATCTAGAGCCAATTTTTCTCTCTGGATCATAAATTCAGTGCATCACATAATTATAACAAACTATAAGGATATATTACTCATTTTTATGGAAAATGCAATGCTTAAGGAAGCAGAATTTATACATTTTCTGTGACTTTTGTTAACAAGCATATGAGAAGATCTCTTTGAATTAAAACTTTACATTAAAAAAAATGTAGGCAAACCCACAAACCACTTCAAAAAACAATACAACAAAACGTACCAAAATAAATCCAAATCATCCAACAAAAATGTCTCACTTATTAAATTGTAAATTAAATGAAGAAACATTAAAATATGTTAACTGACAAACCCAGGGATCCTTTAGTGCTCTAAGCTGTAGTGCAAAAGACAAGGAGATATTGAAACGTCAGTAAAAATTCCATTTTGCAATACTCCTGCTAAATAAGAAAAGGCATTTTTCTTTGGCATCGAATTATTTAAGAGTGAAGAGGCAAAGTAGAAAAAATAATTGACTCTATAAAAAAAGTGTAATTCAATTGACTGCACTGGCTACAGGGAGAAAGCACTTGCTTTTCTCATTCTTTGGTCAAACAGAGAAGGGGAAAGAAAAATTCTGGCAAATTTAATCTCACTGACATTTCACATATATTTTAGTGGGGATGGTTTCAGACTTATTGTTAAGAAGGTCTCATTAACTTTAGGCTCTGGACAATGTCAATTATTTCTCTGGACCTTCTAGTTTGATTTAGTCCCGTGACCAAGGCAGCTCGTGACATAAATATTCTCTTGTCGGTGTAAGGAAAAGAGAGTCATGCATTTCATTGGATTATTAAGATGGCAGAAATGACCAAACCTGTTTTAAATATTATAATATGTAACATAATGTATAATTACCTATTGAAATATACAGTTGGTCACTTAAAAGTTCTACAGCATATCTACAGCATAATCATATATCTGTTATATATATTTACATATATATAATTAAGTGTTCTTTGAAAATATTGTTTTAAGCTTTTTATTTTTCATTCAAGTGTTTATCTGCTTTCTATGAAAATACTCTTTTGTTACTTATTTGTTTTTGCAAGAATCTCCAACATAAAGCTATCAATTATTCATGCTAAAAAAATATTAAGCTTAAGGGATTTCTAAATTCTCCCCTTTAATTTTCAGAAAACTCTTGACATTTCCTGAATCTACAGATAACTGGTTATTTTACAATCAGAGAAGGTTGTTATTCTTAAATCACTTGCATATGCCGGTAATGACTTCTTTCTTTACTGAATAACCAAATTTGAACCAGGGACCCAGCTGGCTATTTTAGAATGTTGTGTTTTGTAAGTACCAGTGGCTTTTTAGAGTTCAATTCTATATTCACTGGGGAAAGAGTCTATGATTCTGTTAATCAATAGTCCTTCAAGCCTTTAGCTCTACAGTGACTGTCAGCTCCTAAAGACCAGAGCGACAGAACCATTCAATGTTTTCAAAAATATATAAAATTCAGAAAGGATAATAAGAGGTTGAGTGTGCCATATATGATCATTATATTAATAACATGAACCTGCAAGTTTGCTCCAAAAAAGAGACAGTATATTTGTTCAGGCAGTGGTTTATGATACTTAACCAGGCTCATGACAAGACAAATTTGTAGTTTTCTTGTTTCTAATATCAAGATCCCAACTGCAAAGTCACACTGAATCAATAACTCATCTATATATTCACATAGAAACATATAAATGCAAGATCTCATGTTAGACATCTAAAAACAATCAAAATAGTATTCTCTTTACTCAAGGTACTATTTGGAATATTTAAAATCTAACTATCAAGTTGTATTCATTACCAAATTGTATGAATTTACTAACAAATTGTATGAATATAAATCTAGCATTTCTGGTCCATATCATTGCCACTTATGAAATAAGAAACTGGGCATGTGGTAACTCATTTTAATATGTAAACCCTTAAATAATTCTCTGACAGATCACAATCAATTTATCTTTTGAAAAATACAAATTTATTCCTTCATTGATGAATGATAATCAAAACAAAAATTGTTGAGCATATACTAGGTGCTGTTCTTCTGTGTCCTGGAATACAGTGGTGAATAAGACAAAGTCCCTGCTCTTATGGAGATGATATAGAAAGAGGGAGACAGTAATATACAGGTAGATAATAAATAAAACAGATAATTTCAGAATGTGATAACTGCTATGAGGAAAATGAAAAAGGAAATCGTGCAAAGGAGAGATTGGAAAATGGCCATTTTAATTGAGTAGTGTAGGGAGGCCCTCTTGTCTTTGATTTTATGTTAATTATATTGTAAACCAAGGAAATATTTTTAACAGAAGTACATAATATCATTTACTTATTTTTTTTCTAAAAAGCACATTCATTGCCTTAAGGAGAATGGATTGTAGGTTCTAGGGTGGAGCAAATGTGACAATTCTGATGCTGAGGTTCAAGCAACAGACCAATATCGCAGAAATAGAGATGAAGAAAAGTGGCAAGGCTTGGGACACTTTTTGAAGGTAGAGTCAGGATTTATTGATGCACTGGATAGCATAGGTGTTGAGGGAAAGGAAAGGATTAAGAATTATTTCTAAATTTAGAAATTATTTGCAATTGGTTGGGTAGCAATACCATTTACTGAGATAGGAAAAAGTGAGGAAGAATATTTGATTGAAGGTAAATTTTAGATGTTTAAATAGTAATATCCAAAAGGCAGCTGACTCTATAAATCTAGAACTTATTGATGAGGTTAGGGCAGTATTCTTATTTTTTGAGAGTCAGGTCATCACTACAAAGATATTTAAAACCACAGACTGTCTTATATTTTATAGGTAGAACATGTAGCTAAAAATGATCAGATAGTGTAGAACTCAGTGCTGGAACATCCAACTAGCAGAAATGGAGAACCCAGTGAGGTTGGAGAAAAACAGTAAATGTCATGGAAGTTCTATTTATCTATTGATTACTATGTAACAAATCACTTTAAAATTTCATGGTTTAAAACAAGAATCATTTTATTGTTATGTCTCATGGTTTGGGAGGTTGACTGGGCTCAGCCAGGGTGTTTTTGCTCGGGGGTTCTCATGTAATCAGATGGTGGCTGGAGGTGCAGTCTTTCGTGAAGGTTCTTAACACATATAACATAACTGATGGTTAAAGTTGTCTAACTGGGACTTCATCTGGGGCTGTCAGCCAGAATATCTCCATGTGGCCTGGGCTTCCTCACAGCATGGGAATTTTATTCCAAGAATGAGGATCCTAAACGAAGGACAAAAAGCATACTTTTTTATTCATACATAATAATTGTACATATTTATAGGGTGAATGTGATATTTTGATACATGCATACAATGTGTAATGATCAAATCAGGGTACTGAGATGTCCATCACCTCAAACATTTATCATTTCTTTGTGTTGAGAACATTCTAAATCATCTCTTCTAGCTATTTTGAAATATACAGTAAATTATTGATAACTATAGTCACTTTACTGTGCTACAAAACACTACAATTTATTCCTTCTGTCTAACTGTGTTTGTGTACCCATTAATCAACCTCTCTTCATTTCCCCTCCTTTCTACCCTGTTCAGCCTCTGATAACCACCATCCTACTCTCTACCTCCACGAGATCAATATTTTTAGCTTCTGCATATGAGTCAATACAAGCAATATTAGTCTTTCTATGCCTGGCTTATTTCAGTTAACACAATGTCCTCCAGACTCATCCATGGTGCTACAAATGACAACTTTTAATTCTTTTTTTAATAACTGAATAATATTCCTTTTGTGTATGTGTGTTTGTGTGCGTGTGTGTGTGTGTGTGTGTGTGTATATATATATATAAACACATTTTCTTTATCTGTTCATGTGTTGATGAACACTTAGTTTCATTCCATATCTTGGCTATTGTAAATAGTGCTGAGGTAAACATGGGAACATAGATATCTCTTCAATGTACTGATTTCCTTTCTTTGGATATATAACCAGTAGTGGGATTGCTAGATCATATGGTAGTTCTGTTTTTAGTTTGTTGAGGACCCTACATACCATTTTTGATAATTTATATTCCCACCAACAGTATGTAAGTGTTCCCCTTTCTCTGCAACCTCACCAGCATCTGTTATTTTTTGTACCATTCCAACTAGTGTGGGAAGATATCTCATTGTGGTTTTGATTTGCATTTCCCTGATGATTAGTGAAACCGAGCATTTTTTCATACCTGCTGGCCATTTGTATGTCATCTTTTGAGAAATGTGTGTTCAGATCTCTTGCCCTTTTTAAAATCAGATTATTTATTCTTTTGCTGTTGAGTTGTTTGAGTTTTTTGTATATTCTCCCTTGTGGGATGAATACTTTGCAAATATCTTCTCCCATTCTGTAGGTTTTCTCTTCACTCCATTGATTGTTTCCTCTGTTATGCAATTGCTTTTTAGGTCGATGTAATCCCGTTTGTCTATTTGTGCTTTGGTGTCCTGTAATTTCGAGGTCTTACCCAAAAAATCCATGCCCAGACCAATGTCCTGAAGCATTTCCCCAAAGTTTTCTTCTAGCAGTTTCATAGTTTCAGGTCTTACACTTAAATCTTTAATTCACTGTGATTTGGTTTTTGTATATTGTGAGAGATAGATGTCTGGTTTTATCCTTCTGTGTACGGATATCCAGTTGCCCCAGCACCATTTATTAAAGAGACTTTCCTTTCTTCACTGTTTGCTGTCAGTACCTTTGTCAACAATAAGTTGGCTATAAATACATGGATTTATATCCAGGTTCTCTATTCTGTTCCATTGGTCTATGTGTCTGATTTTATACCTGGACCATTATGTTTTGTTACTATAGCTCTGTAGTATATTTTGAAGTTAGGCGATGTGATGCTTCCAACTTTTTTCTTTGGCTATTTTGGGTCTTTTGTGGTTCCACATGAATTTTAGGGCTTTTTTCTGTTTTTGTGAAGAATGTTATTGGTATTTTGATAGGAATTGCATTGAGTATGCAGATATCTTTGGGTAGTATGGACATTTTAGCAATAGTAGTTCTTCCAATTCATAGACATGGGATATCTTTTCACTTATTTATGTCCTCTTCAATTTCATTCATCAGTATTTTATAGTTTTCATTGTAGAGAGCTTTCGTTATCTTGGTTAAATTTATTCCTAGGTATTTTACTTTTTTGGTAGCTATTGTGAATGAGATTGTTTTCTTGATCTCTTTTTCAGATTGTTTGTTGTATAAAAATACTACTGATTTTTGCATGTTGATTTTGTGTTCTGCAACTTTATTAAACTTATTTATCAGTTATAATAGTTTTTGTGGAGTCTTTAGGTTTTTCTAAATATAAGATCATGTCATCTGCAAACAAGGACCATTTGACTTCTTCCTTTACAATTTAGATACTCTTTGTTGTTTTTTCTTGCCTAATTGCTCTGTCTAGGACTTCCAGTACTATGTTGAATAAAAGTGGTAAAAGTGGGAATTTTTGTCTCATTCCAGATCTTAAAAGAAAAGCTTTAAAGTGCATATATTTTTATGACCAGATTGATACTGTGAATACAAAGTTAGATTATGTTACCCATCTTCTCAAAGTACTTGAATGACTTTCCATCTAATTTAGCTAAAGCCAAAGTCCCTACATTAGCCCAGAAGGACCCTCATTACCTGATTTCCCCTTATCTCTCTAACCTATTTCCTACTTCTTTTTCTCTCTCTTCCTCACCTCATTTAGATTGTTACTCAAATATTACCTAAAGAGACTTCTCCTGGCTTCCTTAGTTAAAAATACAATTCTACAAACATTTTCTTTTCTTCTTTTCAGCTATATTTTTGTCCTTAGCACTTATCTCTTTTAACATACTATATATTTTACCTACTTATTTTACTAATTGTGTGTTATTCTTTATCTGAGTGTAAGCACAAAGGGAAAAGTAGTTTTAGTCTCTTTTATTTGCTGCTGCATCCTCAATGCATAGAACAGTGCCTGAGATATAGAAAGCATTTTACATATTTTTGTTTAATGAATATATACAAATGACAACTAGAAAATTAAGACAGATGAACAAATTAATGCCAAAATATAAAAAAATAGCTATTAGAAAGATTTTAAATTGTATTAAGGAAAGGCGGTTCAGCCTTCTCCTGGTATATCCTGCCAATAGTTTTTGTAGGTTCTATCAGCTGAGAAAAAACCAAGAACTTTCTTTTTAACCTTTTCAACATTTGCCAGTTGATTTTAAATCTTAGAGCTTCTGTACAGCAAAAACTAGCACCATTTATTTTTCTTTCATTCCACCATTGTTCCACAGGACAGTATGAAATTTTATCTGGAACTTTTCCATCATGGAGCCAAGAAGATTCTGCAAAAGTCTAAAATCAACCAGAAACAAGGACATATAATCTAAAGGACTGTACTCATCATGAGGGAAATTCTGAATATGAAAGCAAAGAAGCACTCAGGTAAATGCTCTATTCCTACTACCAATTTATATAATCAAGCAGAATCTGAAAATCTTCAAAATCAAATTGGTAAAACAAAAAGAGCCATCAGCATAAAAGCTTACCACAGTTTTCCCTCTAGTTATTAGAGTATTAATGTTCCTTCCACATACAAAATACAATCAACCCTCTCCCAAGACCCCCAAAGACTCATCCCATTACAGCATCAGGCTCAGGCTTAAAGTTCAGGATTTTGTCATCTAAATTAGTTGCACATGCAGATGAGGCTGCTCAGGTATACTCTTGGAGTGTACTTTCTTGAGTTCTGTTCTTTACACAACAAAAACACACAACAGTGGGACAAGGAAAAGAAAACCACTGTAGACATTCATATTCAAAAAGGCTACTCCTCTTTGAATGTGAACAGAGGCACTAGCAGTCACTGTTTCATTGTCATTCTGAAATTCAGATAGGTATTTTCTCTTGGGACAAAGAACATATCTTGATTATAGCCTGGTGATGCTCCCTGCAAATGGTTCTTTGTAACTCTTAGTTTTACCCTCTGGGCTCTTGTTATCCCCACTGAGTGATTTTTCCTTTTTCATAAGAAATGCCCCTATGCTTTCAGCTAATTTGCTTCCTCAGCCTGTTTCCTGTCAGTATCAGATTAAGGATGCAGAAGCTTCATTTTATAAGGTGCCTGTTCCTTTTATTCTGTGTTTGCAAGGCTTTTGTCAATACGATGTCCTTAAAAATTGGAAGTTTCCCATGGATCTTACAGTATTTTACTTCTTTGGTTAAAATACACACTCTCAAATCTCTTCAAGACAGGCCCCTGTCTACATTAAGCTGCAAGTCAGGATACTATGGAACAATATACTCTTATGATTCCTAGTAGCCCTTTTGTCTAGCTGAGAGTTTCACTTTAATTTTTCAGAGGTATTAACAGGACATTTACTTACCTTAATGTGATCTTTAACCTAAGGCCATGTTTCACTGAAAGTATCTAGGATTTAATATTTTTCCTGAGGCCATTTCTAACTTTGAGAACTTTTATTAGTAGGAGATTCTGTGAATAAGAATAACCATTTTTGATTTTAGCAAGTCCTGGCTACTTTATAATTCTTCTAAATTCTGTCTGCAAATGGAACAAATACCATATATAGGAACTGTTGCAACAGATGGGTAGAGATCTAGAGGTGGCTTCAAGCTCAGATGTGGCAAATATATAGAGAAGGAGGGGTCCTGAAACAACTGTCAGGATGATTAAATTTTATACTTATACCCTTGATTGAAAATGGAATATCATCAAATAAGTCAATAGGTTCTAAAGTCTTTTGGAACTAAAACACAGACAGATCAAAAGACATGGTACTGTAAGTCTGAATTTCAACATTGGCTCTTTACTCCTTTAGCCAATTAAATTTATTTTTATCTTAAATGTCCCCATTATATTGGTCTATTTTTTGTTTTGTTTTTTTCTTTTTTAGTAAATTTTATTGTGTATGTTTAAGGTATACAACATAATGTTATGAAATACATATAGACAGTAAAATTGTTGCTATGGTGAAGCAAATTAACATATTCATCATCTCACATAGTTACCAATTTTGTGTGTGCCTGTGGCAAGAGAAGCTAAAATCTACTCATTTAGCAAAAATCCCCAATATAATACATCATTATTAACTATAATCCTCATGTTGTACATTGGATCTCTAGACTTATTCATC
This sequence comes from Daubentonia madagascariensis, assembly GCA_023783475.1. NCBI lineage: Eukaryota > Metazoa > Chordata > Mammalia > Primates > Daubentoniidae > Daubentonia > Daubentonia madagascariensis. The sequence continues at coordinate 20,555,313 of JAKFHU010001672.1, forward strand.
CTACATATCTGCTGTTTTGCATCCATTGGTCAAAAGTTTAAAGGTTGAATTTTAAATAAATGTGATTTATTAATTTTTTAGCATGTTTTTATTCTAAGTGAATTGTGAACCTTTCGGTTTAGGAAACCTGAATCTTACTCAAAATTTTTCCTATAGCCTAAGAACCATCCAGCTTCACCACCCTGGGTCTTGTTTCTTCATTTGTAAAGAAGTTGTTCCTAAAGTTACTTTATCTCTAAAATTCTATCATTATTCTAGCCAGTCTTCTTTTTTTCTTTAGCCATTTCTGCCACTATCATGGCAAAGTTTTCTAATTCCCCAATTTGAGCTCAATTCAGATATAGCAGTGTTAAAAAAGTTTTGGTATCCATAAATATTGGCATAATTAAGCCTTTACCTGTAAAAGATAATGTGATAGACCAAAATTTCCTTTTGCTGCCCATACTTCCATTTCAGTGTTTTATTTTGTATGGAACTCTTTCTCTTCTCCTTCCCTTTTAGGCAATTGTAACTTATCGTCACTTCCATAGTCTTCCCATAAAAAATTGAACTCTTCAATGATGAGTAAAACTAATATCCATCTAGTGATCAATTGATCTGTCATCTATTATTTATTCTCTACCTTAATCCAGAAAGGATTAAACTGAACAATAAAGCAAATTGTTCAATGTAAATCAGTGTATTCTATATTCAAGGGCTACTTTATTTTTAACCCTAATATCTAACTGAAATAAATGCCCATTTTTCATGGATATAGAACATCAATTGATGAAGTAAGAATGTTTTAGGATATTTGAGGAGGGGCAGAACTCAATCAAGAGGTAGGCTGCTTTCTCTTTACCTTCAACAGAAAAACAGTCCCATTATCTTCCTTATACTCCCAGTTTTGTCTCATGTTAATTATGCCCATGCAGCACACCCCTTAATAAAGATCTTCTGGGCTTGTGATGTATGTGGTTACTGCTGTGGATAGTTATTTTCTTTCTGTATAAATCTGTGCAAGCTGCAGATTTCAGTTCAATCCCTACTCTACAGGAGGTAAGAAGAGATAATGAATTAGTGTTTAACAAAGAAGATTATTCAGAGAGTCTGAACAGGCAGAGAAGTAGGGCAGTAGGCTAGTCTTTTATTAAACATATCATCTGCACTCTTACTGAAAAATCTTTTCTTTAGTTTCTGTAAGTGTAGGAAGAAAATATCTAAAATCTGGAAGACCTGCAAATTGTATTGTATTCAGAGTAGGAAACAGATCACAGGAATCTATGAACAAAATCCTTCTCTCTGCCACAAAAATGTCACATGGTTTCATTTGCTTAAATACACATAGGGAGGGGTTTGGCGGGGAATTAGGGTAAAATGCAAGACAAAAGGAAAACCATGACAGGCAGACATAGTTGCCAATGACCTAAAACAGATGCCAAGTTAATTAAGGGGACAATTTGTCAGACATTCCCTTTGAACTGCAAATTTCAAATCTACAAAATTTTTAGCTTGAAATATAAGGCTGTGGCTGAGAAACATCCCTCAGATGATCAAGGTTGTAATTACAGTGGAGTGGATGAAACATGATCTATAATCTATATTTTGGCTGATGCTATTTAAGACATCTAACTTATTTTTTCTTTGCCCTGTTATTTTTTGTCCCAAGTTTTTTTTTATAAATTTCTTGGCCAAAACAGTTAGCGCTGTTTAGCTCATGCTACTGTATAAAAAAACATCACTACCAGGGACCAGAGAAAATTTGTTATCAGGGGACTGGCAGTCTATAAATCAGTGTGATTAGTGGAAACATTCTTGCTGTTGTTAACAAATTGTGTCAAAGGCACATACAACGACATTCCAATATGCTAATACCACAGATTTAATTTGATATCCCAGAGCAGATTCATGCCTGGACCTCAAACCAGCACTGGGATATTCAAAGCTATTTATCTATCTTTTTAATCATTCGTTAACTTAAGACACTTTATTGGAAAGAGTAGGTGGGAGTGGGGGTAGAGGTGGTGAGGCTCAAATTAAAATGAAACTAGTACTCATCACTGAGATACTATTTTTACGTGAAAATGTGCTCAGAATAGGTAAAAATTACAATATTTCCATGGCAGAGTTTGATAAACAATTTTGAATTAGTAAAAATAATTGTGACTCCCTACACAGGCACTATGTTCCCTATAATCAATCTCACTTAAAAATAAGAAACAGAATGCTGATCTTTCAAATCTGGGATAATTCCTCTTAATTCTTCCAGTCAGAATCATACATAAATGGTTCTGTTTGTCCTAAATGTGATCTACACTAGATGAGACAAAATTATGGATTTTGTAGCCAAATGATACTGTGCATGAACAAGGCAATGCATTAATAACATAGTCACTATAAAATGCTTGCTGGAAGTAAATAGGAAGATGGAGGAAAGAGGGAAATGAGTATTTATTGAGAACGTGTAGCACCCAAGACATAATACATGTGAAATGACTAGATCAGATTTTCATTTAATCATTCATTCCTATCTCAGACACTCTTCTAAGTGCTTGAGATGCAGTAGTGAGATAAACAGTTTCAGAAAAAAAATCCTGGCCCTGATGGAGCTTATATTTCATAGAAATGAGATAGAAAAGGCAATAAATATAATAAATAATTAACCAATATAGAGTATTAAAAGGCAAAAAAAAAATCATGGGAAAAGAAATGCAAACTAAAGTAGCTTTTCTTTAACATACCTCATAATGGTTTTCTATTGTGATGGTGATTTTAAGTACCTAGACTCATCCAAATTGTCTATTTATAATAGAATGGGAGCCCTAGAATCCTGCAAAACTTCCTAGAATACCTCTCCTTCCTTTTCAGACTGGCAGGGGGAGAACAAATTAATGAGACTTTACTCCTCCACCTGATACCAGTCATGGCCATTCTCCTCTTTTTTCTATCATTTATAAGGTTTATTTAAAATAAGATTTTGTTTTAAGAAAAATGGCACTACTTTCTGACACATCATTGCATGTATTATCTAAAAATCCCTATCCGGGGGAGAAGTAATTGTGGGCAGCTCTGCTGTTGCTTCCTAGAAGGCTGTTTCAAAATGTAAATGTTTGTCCTGACTCAGTCTTTGCTCATGGTTTTAGCGAGACCTTGTTGAAAAGTCAACAATTATTCAATCTCAGCGTTCATAGCAATAATCACTTTGATAGATTTTGCCTCATTATGCTCCCACTAGATTTCTTTGTTAAGCAGAATGGTTTAAATGAAGAAATGATTACAGCAAGGGAAAAGGCTTTTCAGTAGTATTTATTTGCTTTGTAAGTTTATTGGTCTTCTAGCTTGATACTAATATTGTATCTATTAAAAGATATATTGAGGCTAGCAGACTGCTTCATCTATTCAAAAATGAAATTATTATGTTGTCTTTCACACTTTCACATTACCAGTACTTACAAGGGAAATACACTTATATAATTTTTTTTTGCAAAAGGAGGGCAGTCTTTCTACTGCTGATCCAAAATGCCACCTCTAATGTAGCTTGATTGTATATTCTAGGTCATTCAGCAATATAATCTTGTGTGTACATTCTAAATATTATGTTGCTTTGGGATATTTATTCCTACTGTTTATTATCAAGTGCCTAGCTTGTTATAAATTGCCTACAGAACTTGACAACTAGAACATATTCTTCTTTTATCCGAAATGATTTTTTTGTATGTACATATGCTGGCTAATGTCCATAGAGTAACTTGGGTGCAATTTTGGCAACATATTGTATAGAAAAATGCACTTGTGTCTCCATGGTAAATTCTTTCAGGGATTTGGGATAGTCTCCAGAATAAAAATTGAACTTAGAAATTCTACATATGTGGTTATCTGTGGCCTGGACCCATGATGCATTTGATCAGCCTCACACCCTGGACACTCTTGGTCACTAGTAAAAGGTAAGCCCGGTATTGGATCACCAATGTCCTCCTGTTCTCTTATTCATGTAGTGACATACCCCAGGCCTCCCTTGACCTTATATTTCATTGCATCCTTCTCTCCTAATGCTTTTTCTCTAGAATTCGTATTTCCTTATAAAAAGTATCACTACCATATTAATCCATTCAAAATGTGTATCTCATAACTCCTAGCTTTAACTGGCACATGGCTGTGGACGGCAATATCTATCTTGAGTAGAGGCAGATGCTTCCTGCATCGTCATAAACACCTGGTTACAGAGGTTGGTTCAATGTCCACCTTGACCCTAAGACCCCATTCAGATCTTCACTTTTTTAACTAAAATACCAGTCAATGTCTGCCAGCCCCCAAACTCTGCTTCAAAAAACCATGGTTCCCACATTTTTGCAACAAAGGAGCAACTGTATTTGGATCCCATGGGCGTCCTCTTCACGTTTGATTAAATTAGGGAGGCTACCACCTCCAATAACAGTCTATTTTTAAGACGATGGAGACCAAAGATATGGAGTAGAATAAAAAAGTAAGATAGGCCAACCAAATTCAGCCTCTGAACAATGTGACTCATTCAGAGAAATTACTGCACATCCAAAGGCTAAGCAGGTAATTTAAAATGCCAACCACTGGAAATCTTTACATCTAAAAATAAGGAATTTAAAGGGAAATTGGTGAGCTTTGAAAATTATGCTTTTGTCTTACCGTAAGTCCAGGAGCAGTGGGAGAATGAAAGATAAAGCCAGATAGGTTGATTCAAATCTCCCCTACAGACTGTAGAAGACAAGATTTGCAGGATAAATATGTAGCGAAAAATGAGACCTTGAAGGCAAAGCTGGATGGAAACAAAAGGAGAACGAGATGCTTGCAGGTCTAATTACTCTTGCAGAGAGTATTAGGAAGGAGTGAGTTGATTTAGTTATTAAATCAGGGGTTAGGACTGGGTCCTTAAAGAAATGTCTTAAGAGATAGACAAAAATCTCTATTAACAACCTGAAATCACTTCTTGAAGGGAACCCAAATACAGAAAACACTTGAGAGCCATTCTCTTAAGCCACCCAAAATAAGAGCTTTCAGGAAATTGTCCCTTGAAGACTGGGGACCTCTTCTAAGTGGTTGCATAACATTTGGGATGATTTGAGAGATAAAGACTGGAAAGACCAGCACAGACTTATTAAAGGGTTAATTTGTGAGTTTCAAATATTATATATTGGTAAGTAGCTACCAACCTAGTTAAATATACCCTAGAAATGTATGTAATCAGGGTTATAATGCATAGAGAAGATTAAACAAATTTTTTGATGGTGAGGATGGTCAATGTTAGATTGAGTCTAGCCCTGTTTGGATGTTATTCTAATGACTATTATACGTACAGGATGTTCATTCTATATGTTGGTCCTTGTGTGTTAGTACATATGTTGATCAAGATGACTGTGGTATATGTAGGAGTCCACTTTCCAGGAAGGAAAAAAGTGAAAGAGAGGTGTGCAAAGGACAAATAGAGCAGGATTTGAAAATCTGTCTTCTTTTAAAATCTCTTTGAATTTCTACCCTGTAATATCCACATACCCCTCTTTAGCCAGAACTGAGTCTAATGGACAGTTTCTCTGTGAGAGAGTCTGAGGGGTAAACAGTTTAGCAAAACTAGGGTTCTGTTAATAAGTTAGATGGGAATAATGGACATTGTGCTAGAGCAAACTTTGCATGAACAATTAATGCTTTTTAGCAAAATTAGAACTCACTTATTCCAAATATCTCACTATGAAGGATCACACAAGACAACATTTAGAAGAATAAGTGAGCAAAAGAAATGTCAGGGCCAGACAACAAAGTGAAAGAAAAAGACAAAGAGACACTCAAATCCAACAAAAAATGTGAGCATTGCATGAAGTCAAGAAACAGGTTCAACTGTCTAAAATCCAACTGAGGTTTCCCCAAAAGAGTAAGGAAAATACAGGGGAAATAGACCATTGGAGATATATCCCACTATTACGTAAAACTATGTGCAAAAAGAAAAAAAAATCCTCAAAATTGAAAATATTTAAAAACTAGCAAGGATAATGTCTTAAAGTACAGATAACTGAGTTATTGGTAGTTATTAGATCTCTAGGGATACAGGATTCCTATATATCAACAGCAGCTTCCTTTAAATAACTTGCTGAGTATGATTTTCCAGCTGCAGGAGTAGGGAACTCTGCCTCGGAAGCCCAAAGCAATTATGTTGTGAGAAGTAGTGGCTGCAAGAAGCTACGATAGAACTGGAATAAAAATGCCTTCTAATCAAGAAAGTATGTCTGTGTTCATGTGTTGTTGGGGGAGGGTTTCCACATATATTCCACTGTCAGTGTAGTACCAGGACACTGGCTACTCAGTGTGCAAAGAGAAACTAGAAATTAAGACATTTTGAGTGTGCTAGATGAAAATAAGCCCTGAAGAATAGGCCTACCATCTCTGCAAATTTTGAACACCCCCAAGATAGCAGGATTATTCCAATGCTACACACTGAGAGAGAAGATTTTTTTCCTCCAACATAGAGAATTTAAGTAATACCCTAATTAATTCCATAATGAGATATTTCTCCTTACTGAATTTTAATTTATAAGTTTTGATAGCTATGCCCCTGGCTGGGATAGAACAATTGGCAACCTGGTCAGCCTGAAAGAGAGGTTTTTCTTGATTCTATCTGTCTTGCATTGCTAAGATGTCATTGAGTCTTAAGCAAGAGTAATGTGGTTCTACTGAAATTGTTTTTTTTTTTTATTGAAACTTTCTTTTGCTTGGGGCAACTACTATCAGGCCTGGGGATTGGTTTATTGTGTTCATTTTGTGAGTGTGTGGCTCAGTGTTAAATATGCCTCTGTTTCTAATGTGCTCTTCAGACTTTTTACAAATGGAAGTACATGGGAGACTTGGCAGGAGTAATCCAATTGCAGGAGCACTGACAGAACCACATCCTTTCCAGCAAGAGACAGACAGGTCGAAGCTGTAGAACTCTACTCAGCCATCTGATTTAGAGCCCTGCCTCTCCAGCTGAGAATTAGCAGGACTGAAGGAAAAAAATGATCATTTCTGGACTTCAACTTAAAAAGTTTGGATATTCTTTGAACTTAATATTTAAAGGCAAGACAATATTGTTTTTGGAATTTATTGTATTTGGATATAAGCAAGAATTTGGTCTTTGATTCTGCAGGCTTAGATTTGCAAGGATCTTATTCTTGATATTTTAGTTTTTCATCAGAAAAATGATATTAAGGCATGTTTATATTTAAATTTGAGATACCTCTATATTGCTGACATCTTGTTATTAGAATTTTTTTTTGCTATCATTTACTTTAACTGCATAACTTGTGCTGAGTTATCTGATAGAATGTGTTCAAGCATATTTTGAGAATAAATAAAAAGAAAATAAGGAAACTTTTTGCCCTAGGGGACATCAGCATCTTTACTTCATAGCCACATAGCCAGTGGAATATAGACCCAAGGGTTAAGTACAATGGATGAAGCAAACAAAAAGCTGAAATGTAGTTGGAGGAACTTCTACTTTCCTACCAAATTTTGCTATTTGGGAGGACTCCCACTACAGAGACATGCCTGACCTCTCTCCTCACTCCTTCCTTGCCTGTTTCCTCCTTCATTAGAGAACTGAGTTATATATTTAGGGAGCTTAAAAGAACTATCTGACTAGCCTAACTTGTAGTAGTAGGTTAGATAGTGGTCCCCTTCAAAGCTTGTGCCTTACCTAGAATCTCAGAATGTGACCCTGTTTGGAAATAGGGTCATTACAGATGTAATTAGTAAAGATGACATCATACTGGATTAGTGTAAGCCCTAAATCCTACGACCAGTCTCCTTCTAGGAAAAAGGACACATGGAGGTACCAGGGGAAAAGGCCATCTAATCGCAGAGGCAGAGCTTGGAGTGATACAGCTAGAAGCCAAGGAACATCAAGGATTGCTGGGAACCACCAGAAGCTAGGAAAACGCAAGGAATGATTCTTTCTTCTGGCCTTCAGTGGAACATGGTCCTTTCAACACCTTGATTTCAGACTTCTAGGCTCCAGAAGAGAATAAATTTCTGTTGTTTTAAGCCACCAAGTTTGTGGTAATTGATTACAGCAGCCCTGGGAAATAGTTCCATCATTTTTCTTTTTGGACCTTGGTCTGTCTGCAAGAGGCATGCATTCTGCCACACGGTCACCTTCCTGTGTCTGTGATGGGTACTGGGTCTGTCTAATTCAGGAGCATAATTTTAATGAGCCCTTTAAAATGCAAATAAAAAACTTGATCTCCACTTATCTTAGTGACAAAGTTGATATTTTGATCTTCATCTATATTATCCACATTTACCTCTCGAGTTGATTCCTAATTCAAGAGGGGATGAAGAATGTTATTTATTGTCCCTCTAAAATCCCAACATGTCATTATATACAGCAAAACTCCCAGACTTTATGCACGCTATAGCCTATCTTCTTTTCTCCTAAATTAATTAAAGCACATAACCTGTCTTAGCTTGGGCTGTCATAACAAGATAGCACAGACTGAGCAGCTTAAATAAAAGACTTTTATTTTCTTACAGTTCTAGAGGATAGAAGTTCAAGATTAAGATGTTGGCAAGGTTGCTTTCTGGTGACTCCTCTTTTTCTGGCTTGTAGATGATTGCCTTCTTGCAGTGTCCCCCCCACGTGGCCTTTCTGACGTCTCTTTCTATTCCTAGTCTTATAAGGAAACCAGATTGGGGCCTCACCTTTATGATCTCACTTAACCTTAATTACCACCCCAAAGGCCCTGTCTCCAAGTACAGTCACATGGGGGTTAGGGCTTCAATATATGAATTTGGAGGGGACACAATTCATTCCCTAAGAACCTCCTTGATATTGATCTTTTAAATTCATTGTCTCCAAACACAGCAGGCTCTTCAGGGATACAAAATTTATTTGTCTTATCTTTGACACTCTCTCAAACCTATTAATGACTTTCTCCTCAAGGCTCCCTGGAGGCCTTCTCCAGATGCTCTTGGTGGACAACGTGTTTTCTTTTCTTTTCTTTCTTTTTTGGAAGAAAGTGAAGTCATTATTTATGCCTCAACAACCTGCCACATGTTTGTAACTTGCCTCTGACTGTCTCTGAAGCCTAAACTCTTCACTTTACCTATTTTGTAGCATACATTAGTAAACATTGAATCGCTTCTATTTTTTGAATATGTTTTATTGTTTTTTCTTGCATCGTGGCATTTTTATTCCTATCTCCTTTAGGATGTCCCCCCACCCCCACTTTCACTTTTCCATGGATGTGTATAACTCTATCCAGAATAAAAAAAAAAGTTCTGTAATGTACTATCCTTGCAAAACTTCATTAGTATTCACCCTAATTTGTTTAATTGACTTTAATAGTGGTTCAATAATGAATTTCCAAAAACATAATTAATAATTAGCATTTAATATATGAAAACATTTAATAAGTAATAGCAAAGCTTCCACTATGAATACACTATTTTCATAATGAAATGAATATATTTTCTAATAAAACTGAACAGAAAAGTATGACCTAAAAGAAAGCCAATGGTTTAACTATTTCTCATCATAAATTATGTTTCTGTTCTCTCTTTACAACACATGGGACTACAGAGCAGTCCCCTTCCAGTATTCACAACTTGATGAATTTGTAAAGGAAAAGTGGCCAAAAAAAAAAAAAAAAGAAAGAAAGAAAAGACAAGAAGGAAGTACAACAGTTGTCAGTTTTACCAGCAAAAACGATTCTATCCTGCCTCCCTCTGTAAGGAGTCAAGGGGAATGATGAAAACAGTGCGCAGCAGCCATCAGCATATCATAAACCATGCATTGTTAGTATTGTAAACTGACATGTTAAATTCACAACTTGCCTCTGTTACATTTTCCTCTCTCTTACTGTCCTATCTCAGCCTCCCGAGTAGCTGGGACTACAGGCGTGTGCCACCACATCTAGCTATTTTTATTTATTTTTATTTTTTGGTAGAGACGGGGTCTTACTATGTTATCCAGGCTGGTATTGAACTCCTGGCCCCAATCCATCCTTCCACCTTGGCCTCCCAAAGTGTTGGGATTACAGGCATAAGTTGCCGCACCCAGCCACTCTCTAGTTCTATTAAAAGGGAAAGCACCTGTCCTCACTGCAGATACACAAGAAGTTGAAGAGTCTGTCTTAAAAAGCATATGATAAAATTATACATAGACCATCTTATACTACTGGAAAATATAGACACATGTAGATAAATATATTTTATTTATATATGATATCTGTAAATATATTTCAATATAAAAGTCATATTTATATTATATGTGTAAATGAATATATTTTATTATTTGAATCAAATGTTAAATTTCATCTTGTGTTTTGTTCAACTAGATCTGTTCAAATCAAAGCTCCATTATGCCATTCTGCTTCGTGTAATTCTGAATAAAAGATTCCCGAGTGGTGACTAGCTCACCAAGAATGGTTCTGCCTCTACTATAGCACCATCCCACTGTATTATAATTATGTATTCTTCTGATTTCCCCTTCTGAAGAGAAAGAAGAGATAGTATCTTATCTCCATAATGTAGCATTATGCCTTAAAGCCTACCACAAAGTAGGTGTTGAATAAAGATTTTGTAAATTTTAGGAAAAAAATGAGTAAATCAATGATCTCAGCAATTCTATTTCCAAACATGTTGATCACTTTCAGGCCTGTTGACATTAAACAGCTTTAAAATCTTGAAATGGAACCCAACATTTTCCTCCACTAACTCTCCACAACTTAAACACTAACTAGGGTAAGACATGGACCATTTTAATAATGCTTAGAGGCAACACATAAATTCCATCTTATATTTACTAAAAGTATACTGTAAAGTGAGTCCCTTAATCCTGACTGAACTTCAGGAAGAAGGATTACAAAGTTTATTATCCTAATTATGCTATTGCTGTCCATTTGCTTTGACCTAAAATTTTTTTTTATGAGGGACAAATGGGGAATGTTAAAACTAAAATAATACATAGATATATGCACCTATTTAAAGCAAAGAAATTGCTGCTTAAAAACTTCATAGGATACAACTGAGAGAAAATAATCTCTGTAAAGAAAATCCATTTCCAAAACAGATGTCCATTTAAATATGAGTATTATTTGTGAAAGGAGGCACCATCGTGAACCTGTGCCGGGTTTATTTTTACTAATGTTTATAACAAACAAAGGCTGACTGCCAGGTGATCTAACAGGGATTGACTGTTCAGTGTCTTCTAAGTGAAGGCCCAGAAATGTGCACTAAGAGAATGGCAAAGATATCAAGATGAATAAGCTGCTTGGAAATCTGAAAGCAGGATAATTTTATTAAGCCTGGAGGAGTTACATTGGATATCAAAATGAAGAATATTAGCTGACCAGGGGCAAATCAGCTAGGAAAACCATAGGAAATGAGAATATCAGAATTGCTGATCAGAAACCATATGAAAAGGACTTAAGAGGATTTATGTGGAAGACAGCTGAAAATAGCACATAGTTGTGGCTCAGCAATAAGAATTGGAAGTTAGGAATCTGGCCTCAAAGTTCTGCTATTTTACTTATAAGATTTAGAATTCTAGGTAAGTTAATTATAACTTAGTTTCTTTGCCCCTCCAATTGAGAAGATAGATAGATATAAATAAATATAGATATAGTTATTGATATTGCTAAGATTAAATGAGATAATATATGTGAAACAACACAGTACCTGGCACATAAATATGGCCAATAAATATTATAAAAGTATATATCCATTACTCTTATTATTAGCATACAGAGTCTTAAATCAGGTTACTAACTGGACAGCAGTTTGATATATATGAAAAGGATTTTGGCTTTTTTTGTGACTAAGAGGTCTACGCAGTACGATTCTATATGACATCAAGAAAGAAGTCAAGAATTTAAATGACACAAAATGCTGGCCCAAATATAAAATCTAATAGGTCAAAATGAAAAGGCTGTATTCTTTAGTTCACCTGTAGGATTATAACCTTTTCCCCTGAGACCTCAAGGAGAGGTCAATTGTTTGTGTACTGGAAATCATGGCTCACATGCTGGGTAAAAAGTTTCAAGAAAATTAAGTGGAAGAGACAAAATCTTAATACCATGAGATTTGATATAAAAATCTCTAAAATGTTGTAGCAACATAAGTACATGAGAACATTATCATTTAGCCCCATAGTCATTTTATTCCATGCTATCAAACCTATGGTTATTTCAAGGATAAATATTAGCTTATTCTTTGTGATCTGGTGATTTTTGTTGCTAAGAAAATATAACAGGGACTATTCCTACCAAGTTAAAACAATATTGAGATTCTCATAAGATCTATCCACTCCTCCCAGGTCCTGGAGAGAATTGTCACAATTACCTGGTCTTGCCTCAGTTCTTGAGCAAACTAACCCTCCTGTCAGCTTCATGTAAAAAGTGGTCCTTTATTCTCTCCTTTCTTCACAACTCTGCCTTGAGTGCCTACACTGATCCAGTGATCCTTCAGCTTTCCAGTCTGTTCCTAACGTTTCTGACGTCTGAAACTGTGACTCATGTTCCAATTATAGCTCCATTTTGTTCCCAGATTTAACCTCAGCATCACTGCCAATGGTGCCTTTGTTTTGTCTTTTACCAGGAGATGGGTTTCTTCTTTGTCTTGGCTGCCAAAAGTTGCTCTTGGTAAATAACCCAAATGATCCAGCCAGGATTTGTGAACTTGTATTTCACCACTCACCTTGAAGGCAGATATTGTACACAATACTTTCCAAGGAACCAGATTATGAGGGAATACACACCTTTAGATGATTCCTGGGAATAACTTCTAACTGTAAGCCTGAGCCCCATATTTTGCTATAGTGATAAGGACATCGTCAAGACTCCTTTTAACGGTCTTCCTTTAATTTGGTAAAAGCCTCATGCTTCTGCTCTCATAAAAAGGCCCAAAACCCATTTAATTCTTCTTAGAACTGTGCTAAGTGTTTTGCATGTATTATCTCATCTAATCTTAGCAATATCAACCATATCAGAGTCCATAATCCTTTCACTCCTTTTAGTCAAGCTATAAACTAACATTCTCTTCCCTGTCGTATCTGGATAGGAAAGATGTTTAGTGGACAACTAAGAATGTTCCTGATTGTTGCTTCCTGTACCATGGGATAGGGTGCTATTTTACTACATCTCAATCTTCTCCTGGTGTGATCAGTCACTTTTGGATCCCTCCCAAAGTTTATATCCTTGAAACTTCCTAGAATTCCTTCCTGAGAATTTGGGGGGATAAGCTGAAATTAAGTATGGGTAAATAAAATCGTATTTCAGAGCAAGTGGTAGCCTCAGTATCATCATGGTGCTCCTTCTGCGTCATTGGATTTTATACTCCCCAGTAAAGCCATTGTTTTATTACAGATTTCTGCCAGCCAGTTATTCCAGCCTCTGCTTCTCCTTACAATGATAATTTTCCCAGTTAAAAATTATTCCTGTGCATTCCCTGTGAAAGAAATGACAGAGAAAAGGGAAGAGAATGGCCATGATACTTGAATTCTAAGACACTATCTATGTAAGAAAGTGAGAAGCACCATTGATTTAATATTAGCTTTCTAGGTGGAAAAACTTTTAGGATGCATCTTTATCACAGAAATTTAAAATGTGAACAATATCTTTGGATGGGCACAATATGGTAATATCTACAGATTGTTGATTAAGTTTTACTGGGTCAGATAATGTGCTAGGCACACATTACATGCATGAACTCATTTATTCTTCTCAATAGTCCTGTGTTCCATTCAATTTTATCCATTTTTCAAAACAGGAAACTTTCTTACAGTTAATGAGCTGTCTCAAGGTTATAGAGCTGGTGATTGAAAGAAAAGCCCATGTTTTTCAAATTCAACTGCCAAGCTCATGTTTTTATCTCCTGGTGCTACGGTAGATGAAACATCCTACCTACCAACCTCAAGAGCACTGGATGGGATATGAGTTTAGATGACTTCCTACAATGTAACTATCTTCCCAACAGCCTCTCCGTTACTCACTCCCAAGATTACACATCATCATTGTTGGAATCATTTCATCCCTAAAACTTGAATCTAAAATTCCACTCAAACACAGCATTTTATTTGTTTATTTCTTGTTTTCTTTCTTTCTTTCTTTCTTTTTTTTCCTCTAGAGATAGCCTCTAGCTCTGTTGCCTAGGCTGGAGTGCAGTGCTCACTGCAGCCTTGAACTCCTGGGCTCAAGAGTTCTTCCCACCTCAGCCTCGCAAGTAGGTGGGACTACAGGCACAAGCAACCATGCCCAGCGTTTTTTCTATCTTAGTACACACTCTTCTCATCTCCCAGTCCCTTGAAACAATCCTTTTTCTTTTCATCTGTTAGTCCCATGTGTGTCTCCACTTTCTTTCTGCTGAACTTGAATCCCCTGACTCATCTCCACATGTGCTCTTTCACCAGCAAACTTTGTTCCCTTATCCCCTTGTCCCTCTATCTTGCCAATTCCCATCTTAGAATCAATCCAATTATTTCTTGCTTTGCCAAGCACTGTGTTCAGAAAACCACACAACTGTTTCAACTGCAGCCAATACAAATGTTTAGTGTCCAACATAACTGGTGCCCCAGCACTGCTGAGAACTTGGTTTATACTTTCCCTGTATACTTTCCTCTCTCATGTCTCATGGTGGCTCTTTCAGATGCTCATGATTCTCATTAAGTTCCTTAATCCAAGCCTGACCTGTTCTTAGTAGATGATCATGACTCCTACTTTACAGAAAAGATAGAAGACTGAAGTTCCTTCATTTCAAAACTCATTCTCCCTCATGTACGTATGTCATTCCCCCAGATATCTGCAGGACTCACTCCCTCAACTCTTTCAACTCTTGGCTTAACATGTAGCTTTTTTTTTCCAATTCCAGCCACCCTATTTAATTAAAAGCATCTCTTTCCTCTGCTGACTTGGTCCTCCTGATTCTTCATAATCGCTTTCTAACATAGGCTTCTTAATATTCTCTTAATATTCTCTAATTTATTTGTAATGTTTATTGTTATTGTGAATCTCCCCCAGGTGGAATGTAAGCTCCACGAGGAGCTTCGCCTATTTTGTACACTGATGTGTTACAAGCATCTAAAATAGTGCCTGGCCCCTGACAGGTACCAACAGATATTTGTTGAATGAATGAATAAATATGCACAAGTGTTTCGATTGCTTATTTTCTTCCTTATCCTTCCAAAGGAAGAGGCTCCTTAACCCATCCCTACATAAGGCTGATCCCGACAACAGCTACCCCAGGAGGGATCAGAAAGATGAGCTAAATTGCTTGTTTACATCTGAATTGTGACTTTTCAAGATGTGTTAAGGTTATACACTTGATGCCAAGTATGAGAAAGCCTTCTTGGGCCTTCTCCTACCTAACTAGTTCAAGGGCAGGGAATGCAGTGTACTGATCCCCTCACCTCCTGTTATATCTCAATAAATTTGGACAGAACACACATTGCTACTGTGCTCTGTCTTTTTCATTAAATATATTTCCCAAACAACTGCCCTCGAGGTTGACTCAAAGAGACTGACTTCTGTTGTATTTCATATCCTTTGATAGCCCTGGCCAAGATTCTTTTTTGTCACTGAGACTGCATTTTGTACAGATTACAGCCTACCAGGGACTTCATTGAAAACAGCAAGTATATTTCTCTTTGGAACACAAGCTGAACTTGAGTCACAGTCCCTAGTGAACAAGAATAGTCGAGTGTGGACCATAATAGAATCCACTATACCCTTTGGCTAAAAGCTGTTTGCCCAGAATCCACAAACTACCTATAGGAAAATGCAATGCAAACAACTACTATTTACCAAGTTTCTGGGATAAAACACAACTGCAAGAAATTCTTTATCAAATAAATAATATTTCCAAATGCTGGATTTTCCAAGCTTTATCAAGAAACCTTTCTTAGAAGATCCATTGCATTTATCCTAAATGCCTAAGTCCCACAGAATAAACACATCTTTTCTTAATGTTTGAAAATGCTGTTACTGCCTTCATTTCCATCGTCTTTTTGATGAAGACCAGCAATTCCTTAAAAAAAAAATCACGATAGTTTTGTTCAATTTACTCTTGTGATTGTCTTTAATTCTTGCTTGATTCTTGTACCAGGGGTTAGCTTCATTTTGTCTATGTAAAATATTGCATGGAATAGAAACTTGAGTATACTTTTTATGATATTATTCTATTTTTTTAAGAGTGATGATTCAATTTCTGCAAACTTTATGCACTATTTGAAAGGAATGACTGCCAACTGTTTGTTTGCTGTGGGGTGGGGGATTGAGACAATTTGTGGCTAAATAAATTAGGTGTGGAATTGCTTTCTCCACTGTTTCTGCCGAGGGAGCGCCCCCTGTTTTCCCATTTAAATAAACCATTGGGGTAGTGATCCCACTTCACTCAGGCCTGACAAGGTTGAACAAGCTGTCAGTCTCCAAATTACAAATGGATTATGTCACTAAAATACATTTTTTATCTGCTTTTCAATTTGTGAGTCCCTAATAACTTTTTATGTGGAAATGATATTCCTCTACAAGTTACTGTAAACCCTCTATTTTTCATGTAGGAAAAAAGTGGTGGGGGATATTTCAGACTTTTTGCTCTTTCATATTTCTTATCTTTTCAGTTTTTCTCTTCTGTTTTCATTACAATTTCTCTTCAACCTTTCTGAGGCTTTTTGTTCTTTGATCCCTCCAATTACTGTTAATCTCTTAGCCTTCTTGCTTGGCTTCACTTCTTTCCTTATCAAGTGTTGACCCATTTTTCCATCACAAACTACACACTCATCACGATTTCAGCTTTTTTGCCTTCTGCCTACAAACGTCTATCACGTCACCTTCCCTTCATCGTCTACACTGGCGTCTTTGCGATGGACACGCAGTACTGTTTGGTAGCCCTCTTTCAAATGTTCACAGTTATCTTTAGTTCTTTTGACTCATTCTCTCTCCTGTGTTTTCACTCTCAGCAGGAAATTTCTACTTTTTCCTTATAAAGAAACAGAAACTACTAGGCCTGCGTTCCCTAAACTTGCTATGTGTATAGTCATTTGCCCTTATCTTATTTCCACCTCTTTCAAAAGAAAAATTGTGTAATCTTTCCATCTAGTCATTTGTACTTTTTCCTCATCCTCCTTAAACATCTTCCTCTATTACTAATCCTTTCTCATAATTTTCATCCACTTGTTTTCTACCAGAACTTTTAAAAATAGATATTTGAAAACATTTTGCATAAAAATAAGGAAAAAAAAACTCAACTTTTCCTCACCTTCTCTCCATTTTGTCCATCTTAGCCAGGTTGCTGGAAGATTTGTTCAGTGGTGGAAGAGTTTCAGAAGAAGCCAAGGTCTGTCTGGGTTGTGACTGTGGAGATAGCAATGTGACATGGAGTGGAGGTAAATGGAACAGGATAGGAAGATAAAAAGGAATCGAAAGGGTGTCATGTTAGAAGGTTGCCAAAGTGAAGTTTGAAGTGACTTAAAATAAAGGTCTAACTTAACCGGGAGAAAAAGACTAGGATCAGGCGCTAAAATAGTGGTGAATGACCAAGAGCAATCAGAAAAATCTGTGGATGACTAGGAGGTGGATGCATGGGAGTTGGCATAAGCCTCCAAGGAGAAGAATTTTTACCCCATGGAGAAGGATAAATAGAGCAGAATTCATAATGGAGGTCAGAAGGATGCCTTCTCTGATTGCCAGATATGAGGTCCATGGATGTTATTGAAATTGCAGACTCAAAATGAAAGAGCTTCTGCAGAAAATTATTTTTCAGAGAAGAATCAACTTTCATTTAAGGTAGAAGGGGCAGGGGAGATGTCAATGAAGAGGTCATAAATGAGGGAGAAGTTGGTAACTATGAATCAGGGTGTCCCAAAGGCAAATGGAGGGGAGTATTGAGCAGTGAAGTCAGGCCAAGGAAAAAGGATCCCGGAGCAGTGTGTGTACAAGAACATAGATTATAAATGAGTAGAAAGTCTCAGACATGGGCAATGACCAAAGATAACAGATTTGAGCATTGGCAGACTAAACTGTCCATGAACTTTCAAAACTTGCCATAACTGTTTCCTATTAACTTTGGAAAGACCAGCCATGGCTTGGGTAACGATAATTCTGAAGGGTGGATTACTCAAAGAGAAAATTCTGACTCAGGTTGATTGCCTTGGCTCTGATGAGAGGCTCTGGGTGTGAGTTTCCTGCACACAGGATCCGTACATTGTAGTGCATATTCTGAAGAGTAAGGGTAGAGATCAAAAGGTCAGAGGCCTGATCATAGAAGCTGAGAGAAGCTCATTAGTAATCCAAGCTTAACAAGTCTACAGGTGCCACTGACCATGAGCATGTACAGTGACAGCCCCCAGTCTTGTACTAATTGACTTGTGATGCAATGAGTTTGTATTACCCAGGATTCTACCCAGAAAAACCCAAGAACTATTATTGCCACACATGCAATTACAGAGATGCTCAGCATCCTTTCACTTTCTTTTTTCCCCCAGGAGACACATATTTTTGTTTAAAATACAACCATTCCATGAACTTATCTAAATCTGTTCCTGATGCATTTACTGATAGAAAACAGAATTAGACCAGCTTTGTCTCTGGATTTAATGTGCTTTGCAGACTTGTTAGGTGTAGCTGTAAATAATCTTACTCCCTATAATATGGGGTGTTTAAAAAGTGTTTTGCTGCATATACAATGCAAAGTTTTCACAGAAGCTAATCAAAAATAAACAAAGGGACAGATTTAAAGTTGGGAATATGGGGAATATAAATGAAAGAGCTCTACTTAGTTAATCTAAATATAGAAATAAAATAGAGTAAAACCAAGATGCATGACGGGGTAAGCCATGTTGAAATTCCCAGTGTTCATCCAGATATCTTACATCACATAGACCAAGTCACTAGTATCAAACTTGCTATAAAGCATAATATAATCTTTCTCATCTGCAAATTATGATCATGCAGATGTTATGTGTCTTATGATGGAAAGACTTCCAAAGAGGGCAGTGGGGCAGTGGTTTTCTTCATGTCAAATGTAATAAACCCAAACCAGGTAAGTCAGCTTTGCAGCCTGGAATCCTATTTGTTTGCATTAGGTTGACTTTCTCATATATCTTTCACCAGTAATATCAGATTGTATAACCATTCTGGTGATGTATAAATGGAAAATTTTCAGTGTAAAATCACATGGGAACCACCATAAGATCACTTTGACATGGTTTTTCCCTTATTTTTTCCTGCTGTGATTTTGGAAGGCTATATTTTTTCTCCTGTTAAAATGATTAGTGCTTTAAGTGAATGAGATCACTTACTGAAATAAAAATCCAGCCAAGCCATAGTCTCATATCATGATCTCATACAGGCTCAGTCTCAAGAGAGGCCCCCTGAGAGATTTCGCAAAATTGTTCATCCAATTGTTGTACAGAGCCTCTATTCAGAAAGGAAACGTGCTTGACAAAGTCTTGTAAAAAAGGGCCCCTGGATGCCAAAAACAATATAAACACATGTGTGCCTTAATATAGGCTGCTATCTTGCAAAAATAATCTTCCTCTGTTGTACATGTAAAACCTATGGTGCATGAAACACCTGAAGACTTATGTAATCTTCGCTCTCTGCATAGCAAGAGACTCAAGATGCTGAGTTTGGTACATGGCTCTGTGTCTATAATCAATAGTGCATCTGGGATGCTGAAACTTCTTCTACACTTCACTTGGCTTCAGAGCTTTT
The DNA here is from genome assembly GCA_023783475.1 of Daubentonia madagascariensis. Taxonomy (NCBI): domain Eukaryota; kingdom Metazoa; phylum Chordata; class Mammalia; order Primates; family Daubentoniidae; genus Daubentonia; species Daubentonia madagascariensis. Next base: position 20,574,995 of record JAKFHU010001672.1, read on the forward strand.
GGATTGCTGTTCTTTTGACACATATATTTTTTGATTTTCCAATCACTAAATACTCACAACTAGAGATAGCAGTTACTGAACATGTCTCAGATTCTCAGTATTTCCAAAATGATCATGAAAATATGAGAGAAAGCCTTGTAACTAGTATCTTAATCATAGCATAGACTCCTTTCTACACCTAAGAAGGTTGCCCTGTGTCACCTCTGGTCAACTCTACTCCCATAGGCAAACATTGCTTTGATTTCTATTGTCATATATTAGTTTTCCTTATTTTTGAATTTCTTGCAGAATAACATCACATAGAATATCTTTCTTTCTTTCTGACTTCTTTCAATTAACATAGTGCTTTTGAGATTCATCAATGCTGTTATATGCATCAGTGGTTGATAACTTTATTACTGCTGTATAATACCCCATGTTATAAAAATTTCATGATTTGTTTAATATTTTCCTGTTGAGCAATATCTGGGTTGTTTCTAGTTTTTGATATTATGAATAAAGCTGCTACAAACAAAGCCTTATATAATACTTTTAGAATACATGTTTTAATTTCTCTTGGAAAAATAATTACAAATGAAGATGATGGGCATGTTTAACTTTATAAGAAACTGCCAAATAGTTATCCAAAATGGTTGCATCATTTTACACATCCACTAGAAATTTGTGAGAGTTCCAATTGTTCCAGACCTTGACCAATATTTGCTCTTTTTAATCTTTTTAATTTATCTGTTCTAGTGGGTGTGAAATGTTATCATATTCTGGTTTTAATTACCCTGATAATCAATGATATTGAGCACTTTTTTATATGCTTATTGACCACTCATGGACATTCTCTTGTGAAGTGAATATCCATATCTGTTGAGGGGAGCATTGCTGGTCCTTTTTATTGATTTGTTGGTGTTCTTATATATTTGGGTACAAGTTCTTTGCATTTCAAATATGTTGTCTCATTTTGTGGCCAGCATTTTTCATGGTATCTTTTGATAAACATAAGTTTTTAATTTTTTTATGAAGTCCAATTTTCAATAGTTTATTTTCTGCTTAGTGATTTTTGTGACCTCTTTAAGAAATCTTTACCTACTGCAAGGTTAAGATATTGTTCTATGTTTTCTCTGGAAATTTTATAGTTTCAGGTTTTACATTTCTATGATAAACAACAAATTAATATTTGTGTGTTGTATGATAAAGGTATCAGATTCTTCTTGTAGTGAATCATTTTAATCTACTTGTTATAGAGCAATTTAAAAAATACCTATATTTTTCTTATTGAATTGAATGCCTTTGTCAAAAATTAATTGACATATATATCAGGGCCTAGCATGGAACTCTCTATTCTATTTCATTAGTCATTTGTGTATCCTTACACAAATACCACACTCTCTTGCCAACTAGCTTGAAATCAGATAGCATAAATCCCATTGCTTTTCTTCAAGATTGCTTTTGTTATTCCAGATCTCTTGCTTTCTGTATAAATGTTACAACCAACTTGTTAAAAAGCAATTTGGATTCGATTTGGATTGCACTGAAAGTAAAGGTCAATTTGGGGAGAATTCACATGTTTAAAAAGGGGGCCAGCAAATTTCTTTGTAGAGGACTATGTAGTAAACATTTTTGGCCTTGTGGGTGGGCCACACTGTTGCAACAGATCAACTCTGTCACGTAATATGAAGGAAGTCACAGACAATACAAAGAGGACTGGCCATGGCTCTGTTCTAATAAAACTTTATTTACTAAAACAGGCAATGAGCTGGAGGCCTGCAGGCTATAATTTCCCTTGCATTAATAGACTGACTCTTCTAATCTATAGACAGTAAATCTCTTCATTTATTAAGGTATTCTGTAATAAATTGCTGCAGTAAAGTCTTACAGTTTTCAGTTTAGAGGTCCTACATGTCTTTTTATTTATTCTTTAGCCTTTTGTTTCTGATGTTATTGTAAATGGAATATTATATTTTTATTTTCTAATTACTGGCTGTTGGTCTATAAAAATCAATTGATTTTAAGATACTGGTCTTTTATCCTGCAAACTTACTGAATAAAATTATAAATTTAACAATTGTTCTGAAGATTCCTTATGATAGTCTATGCAAACAGTCATGTTGTCTATGAATAAAGACAGTTTTGTGTCTTCCTTTCCCATCATTATTGCTTCCCATCCTGCCCATTTCACTGGCTTTGACTTCCAGTACAGTGTTAAATAAAATTGGTGAATAAGTACATCCCAGTATTGTTCTCGATATTAGGGGGAAAAACATCCAATATTATATCATTACTTTTAATTTCAGCTGTAGGTTTGCGTGGATGCTCTTTATCAGATTGAGAAAGTTTCCATCTATTATTTGTTTGCTGAGAAATTTTATCATCAATGGATGTTGAATAATGCCAAATGTTTATTGCTATATCTACTGAGATATTCACCTGGTATTTATCTTTTCTTATATGGTGAATTACCTTGATTAATATTTTAGTAATTTTATTAAGGTACAATTGACATACCAAGCACACATATTTAAAGTGTATAATTTTGATAAGTTTTTATATGTGACTATACCTGTGAAACACCATCACCATAATCAAGATAATGAACATATCCAACACCCTAATTTATTTAGGTTTTCTTGCTTAGCAATGCTTTGTAGTTTTCAGTACTACAGGTCTTAATCCTCTCATGATAAATTTGTTGCTAAGTAGTGTATACTTTTGTTGTTATTGTAAGTGGTTTTTAATTTCAATTACCAGTTGTTTATACCTAGTACATGGAAATATATTTAGTATTTTTATATTCATCTTCTATTCTGGTAACTTGCTGAACTTAGATATTAGTGCCAATAGGATTTTTGTACATTCTCTAAGTTTTCATATAGATTATTATGTCATCTGTGAATAATAACAGTTTTACTTTGTCATTTCCAATCTTGATACCTTTTATTTCTTTTTACTGACTTAATTGCACTGGATAGAGACTCCGGTATAATGTTAAATATTACCAGAAGTGGTGTCCTTGCCTTGCTCCTGAGCTTAAGGGAAAGGCTTTCAGTCTTTGACCACTAAGTGTAATGTTAGCTGTATGGTTTTTTTAGGTAAAGAAGTAACCTGTTTTTCTTAATTTGGTGAGTTTTTTTTTAATCAGGAGTAATATTGGATTTTATCAAATGATTTTTCTGTGAGATGATCACATGGTTGTTCTTTTGCAGTCTGTTAATATGATGAATTACAATGATTGATTTCCAAATGTAGAACCAAACTTGCTTTCCTAGGACAAACCTCACTTGGTTATTATGTAGTAATATTGTTACATATTGATGAATTTAATTTACCAAAATTCTATTAAGAATGTTTATGTCTATGTTTTTGAGGGATGTTTACCTGTAGATTTATTTTCTTATAATGCTTTCATCTGATTTAGCTATTGGAGAAATGTTGGCTTCATAGAATGACTTGGGAAGAATTCTGTTCTCTCCAAAATTCTAGAAGAATTGATATTCGTTTTTCCCAAATCTACTTATTTATTCTTTAATTTTCACCCATGAAGCCAATTGTGCCTGGAGATTTCTTTGTAGTTTTTAACAACAAATTTGAATTTAATTATAGGTATAAGGTTATACAAGTTATCTATTTATTCTAGAATAAGCTTTGGTAGTTTGTGTCTTTAAAGGAATTTGTCCATTTCATCTGAGTTATCTAATTTATTGACATAAAATTATTCATACATAATATTTCCTTATTATCCTTCTAAACCTGTAGTATCTGTAGTGATATCACTTCTCCTATGGATGATATTGTTAATTTTTCTCAAACCTTTTTTTTCTGATGAGCTGACTCGAGGTTAATTAATTTATTATTTAATTAATTAAATAATTTATTATTTAATTAATTAATTATTAAGAGTAATTTATTAATGTTCTCAAACAACCAGCTTTTGATTTTGCTAATATTTTTATATTTTTTCCTTCTATATCACTTACTTGTTTTTTGATAGTTATTATTTTCTTTCTTCTGCTTAGTTTGGTTTCATATGCTCTGTTTTATAGTTTCTAAAGTTAGACACTAAGGTTACTGATTATGAAATTTTTCTTTTTTCCTTACATGCACATTGAATTCTATAAATTTTCCTCTAAGTTTTACCTCCCCTCAGTCCACAAATTTTGGTGTGATATGTTTTCATTTTCATTTGGTTCAAAAATCCTATATAATTTCCACTTTGATTTTGTCTTTGAACTGTGGGTTATCTAGGAGTGCATGATTTAGTTTCCAAATTTTGGGGAATGATTTCTAATTTAAGTCCATTGTGGGCAGAGAAAATACTTTTATGAACTCAAATCTTTTGAAATTTATTGAGACTTATTTCATGGCACAGAATGTGGTTTATCTTAGTAAACATCTTGTGTACCTGAAGAAAAGTGTATATTTTGTCCCTGTCATGTGCATTACTTTATAACTGTCAATTAGATCAAGTTGGTTGGTTAGTTATATTTTCCATGTATTCAGATCCTTTGTCACTTTCTGTTTCTTTCTTCCAGCAGTTACTGGGGGATAGAAGCTGAAAATTCTGACTGCAATTGTGAATTTGTCTATTTCTCCTTGCACTTTTAGTTTTTGATTCTTGTACTTGAAGTACTGTTGTTAGGTACGTAAGTGTTCTGGATCTGTATGTCCTCTTAATTTGATTTCTTTATATAAATTTGAAATTGCCCCCGTTATAACTCATAGTATTTTTTGCTTTGAAATCTACTTTGTCTGATATTTTTATATTTAGCCCTTCCAGTTTTATTTAGATCATAATTAGCATGGTATATCTTTTTTGTTGCTTTATGTCTAATCCATAGGTATCTTTATATTTGAAGGAGGTTTCTGGTAGACAGCTTTTAGTCAATGTCTTATTTTTTTGTCTGCAGTTTGACAATCTCTTCCTTTAGTATGGTGTTTGGACCAAATAATTTAACATGATAATTGATATGATTGGGTTTAATTTTGTATCATTCTCTTTGTTTTTCTTATTTTCTCTGTTATACTTTCTTCTTTTTCTATTTTTCTGGGTTGTTTTGGAATAGACATTAATTATAATCTCATTTTTTTTTCCTTTGCTGGCTTATTAGTTATAGCTATTTTTTGCTTTATTTTAGTGTTTGCTTTGGGGTGTATGGCATATATGTTTCATTTAGCACACTCTACCTTAAAGTGATATTTTACTGTTTCATGAATAATGTGAGAAACAGCATTACACTTCAGTTTCCTTTCTCCTAAACCAGTCTTATTATTGTCATACATTCTAACTATTCATATATTATCAAGTCCACAATTCATTGTTATTACTTTTCAGAACTGCATCCAAGAAATGCTAAAAAAAATTATCCGAGTAGAAGAGAAATTATACCAGATGGAAATTTGAATCTATGCAAAAAATGAAGATTGTCAAAAAATGGCAAATATGAGGGCAAATAAAAAAGACATTTTTCTCATTTTTTAAATGTCTTTAAAAGATTAAGAACAGTTTAAAACAAACAATAACCATATATGAAAATAATAGCACAATGTATGGAGGGTAAATGGAAATATTTCAAGTTAAAGAAATCATACTGAATGCAAAGTAGTGTATTATTGGAAGATAGACCATGTATAATTAAAGATTTATATTATAAAATCTAGAACAACCAGAAAAATAAAAACATAGAAGTACAACTAAAAAGAAAATAGTTGAGATAAAATGTAATTATACAGCATGTCAATCCATCCAAAGGTAGGCCAAAAAAAAAAATAAGTAATAATATGCAGCAGACAGGAAAAATAGAAAACAATTAGCAAGAAGGAAAATGTAAACCAAGGATAGTGATAATTACTTTAAGTGTAAATTATATAAACAATACAATTAGAAATAAGACTGTGTATTTAAAAAAAAAAACCCTGCTATGTATTATGTGTAAAAAGCACATAAGAAATATTACCAGGCATAAAATGAGATAGGTATAATGGTAAAGAGGTTAATTTCTCAAAAAGACATAACAATTCCAAATGGTTGTGCAGTTAATAACAGAGCTTCAAAATGCACGAAGCCAAAACTGACAGAAAAACAAAAATAAATCTATACCTATTGTAAGAGTTATCAATACTCAGGTTGCAGTAATTTATAGAAAAACTTGACAGAAAATCATTAGAAATATAGAAGACTTGAACGATGCTATTAATTAAATTGACACAGTTGATATTTATAAAGTATTCTACCCATCAATAGCTGCAAAATAAATTATTATTAAGTGAACACAGAATATTCATGAAATCAAGTCATATTGTGGGTGATAAGCCTCATTAATTTTAGGAGATTTGAAAACATAAATAATATATATATTCCCTGACAAACACAGAATTAAAGTAATAACCAATAACATGGTAATATTTGGAAAATCCCCAAATAATGCAGGTATTAAACAGTACATTTCTAAAAACCCATAGTTCATGTGAGAAATTACCTGGCAAATTAGTTCTCTTTCTCATCTTGTGGGATGGCAGGTGAAAAAGTTGAGAAGCCGGATACTAAACAGAAGAAACCCAAAGCCAAGAAGGCTGACACCAGTGGCAAGATTCAAAAAGGGAGCTAGAGCCCATTCTTTGAAGCGAAGTATCACAAGAATAGAAAAACAAGCGCCACTGCTACTCACCATCAAATTGGTACTAACTGATCAATACTTATCTGCACACATGGAAATAATATTCATCGGGGGTCGGGCAGGTGGGAGGGGGTGGAGGGGATGGGTAAACTCACACCTAATGGGTGCGGGGCACACTGTCTGGGGGATGGGCACGCTTGTAGCTCTGACTTTGGCAGCGCATAGGCAGTATGTGTAACCAAAGTGTTTGTACCTCCATAATATTCTGAAATTAAAAGAAAAAACTTGTTCAAGAAAAACAAAAAAAAAGGTAACCTCAAGGCTAAAAAGCCCAAGAAGGGAAAGCCCCACTGTAGTCGAATTCCTGTCTTCCTCAAAAGAATTGGCGGATATTTCCTATCTGCTACGTATGTATTCCAGAAAGGCCATGTACAAGAGGAAGTACTCAGCCACTAAATCCAGGATTGGAAAGAAAAAGAAGGTGCTTGGCACTGTTAGAAAACCAGTTGGTGGTGACAAAAATCATGGTACCTGAGTGGTTAAACTTGGCAAAATGCGTAGATATTATCATACTGAAGATGTGCCTGGAAAGCTAATAACCCTGGGCCAGCATGTGAGAAAACATCCAGCTAACATCTCTCCCACGACCATTCTGGTCATCCTTACTGGGCGCCACAGGGGCCAGAGGGTGGTTTTTCTGAAGCAGCTGAGCAGTGGCGTGCTACTTGTGACTGGACTTCAGCTCCTCAGTCACGTTCCACCTTGTAGAACACACGGGAAGTTTCTCGTTGCCACCTCCATAACAATTGATGTCGGCAATTCGAAAATCCCAAAACATCTCACTGATGCTTATGTCAAAAAAAAGAAGCTGCAGAAGCCCAGACACTAGGAAGGTGAGATCCTTGACACCGAGAAAGAGAAATATGAGATTTCAGAGCAGCGCAAGGTTGATCAGAAAGCTTTTTACCAAAAATCAGAGCTATTCCTAAGTTCCAGGTCTGTCTACATCTGTGTTTGCCTTGACAAATAAAGTTTATCCTCATACATTGGTGTTCTAAATTTCTTACCAAGAACCAAATGAAATAACTGACACATTAAAAAAAAAATCACATGGCAGATTAGAAAATATTTCCACACTAATGAAAATTAAAACATAACATACCAAAAGTTATGGTGAGTAACTGCAATGGACTGAATGTTTTTCCTCCCCTCCAAAAATTCATATGTTGAGATCTTAAACCGTAATGTGATGATATTAGGAGGTGGGGCCTTTGGGAGGTAATTAGGTCATGTGTGTGGTGACCTCATGAATAGAATTAGTGCCCTTATACAAGAGAACCCTGAGAGTTTTCCTGCCCTTTTCTGCCATGTGAGGGTACAAAAAGAAGTTGGCAGTCTGCAACCCAGAAAATGGCCATCACTAGAACCTGACTGTGCTGTTTGGTGCCCTGATCTCTGACTTCCAACCTCTAGAAGGGTGAGAAATGTGTTTGTTGTTGAAGCCACCCAATCTATGTTTAATTTGTTACAGCAATGGAACAGTCTAAGATAGTAATTAAAGCAAAGGTTTGGGGAGGGAAGGTCTTACATCAATATTGTAAGCTTCTACCTTAATAACCTGGTAAAAGAAGAACAAATTAACACAAAGGAAACAGAAAGAAAGAAATAATAAATACAAGAGAACAGATTAATGACGTAGGAAACAGAAAAACAACAGAGAAAAATCAATTGAACCAAAAACTGTCTTTATATAAAGATCAAGAAAAATGATAAACTTTCAGGAAGTCTGCTCAGGAAAAAGAAAATCAGTATACACATTACCAATAGGAACAATGAAAGACGTGGATCACTAGAAATTCCATTAACATTAAAGGCTAATGAGGGAATGTTGTAATCAATTTCATACCAATAAATCTATGATGTAGAAGAAAGATACAAATTACTTGAGAGACATAAACTACCAAAATTCAGTCAAGGTGAAACAGATAACTTTGAATAGCACTACATCTATTCAAGAAATTAAATTTGTAGCTTAAAATATTGCACCAAAGGAAATTCCAGGCTTAGATGACCTCGGTGATGATTTCTTCCAAATTTAAAGAAGAAACAACACCAGTTCTACACAAGATTATCAAAAATATAAGAAAGGAGAAGACACTGCCCATTTCTAAAATTAACTGAGACCTGCATTTTGATGATTTAAAGACCAAAAAGACATAACAAGAGAAGAAAATCACAGGCCAATACCACGTGAAAATAGATGTAAACATCCTTCAAAATGTTAAGCAAATCGAATTATGCAATGTAGAAACAGAAAAATTTATCATGACCAACTGCAGTTTATCCCAGAGATGTAGAGTTAGTTTAATTTTTTTAAAAAATCAATGTAATTCACCATATTAACAAACTCAAAGAGAAAAAAAATGAAGCAAAAGTATCTGACAAAATAGACTCCTATTCATGATAAAAACTTTCACTAACCTAGAAGTAAAATGACACTTTGAGCTGACAATGTACATCCTTACAAATCATTTGGATAACATTATAATTAATGGTGAAAGACTGAATTGTTTCCCCCTAAGATCAGAAATAAGGCAAGGATGTCAATGCTCACCACTTCTATTTATTGCCATTGTACTTAAGGTCCAAGGCAATAAAATAAAATTAAAAAGACAAGTACATAGAGTTAAAAAGAAGAAGAAAAATGTCTTTATTCACAAATGATACAATTGCCTATGCAAAAAATCCTAAAGAATCTACAAAAAATTATGCTACAAGAGAAAACATGTAAGTTTAGCGAGGTCTCAGGATCAAAGATGAATATACAAAAATCAATTGTATTTGTATATATTACAAATGAACTATTGGAAAATAAAACAAAGAAACCCACAGATTATTTATAATAATATCAAATCTATTAAATAGTTGGGGATATATTTTTAAAAATGTGCAATATCTGTGACTGAAAAACTATAAAACATTGCTGAGAAAATTAAAGAAAACCTAAATAAATGGAGAGATATGCCATGTTCGTGGATCAGAAGTATCAATACTTATACAATTCTTTATATTGATTTATAGATTCAATGTAATCCCAATCAAAATCCTGCCAGCCTTGTTTCTTTTTGGAGGGGGGGCAGGTAGAAATTGACAAGCTGATTCTAAAATTTATGGGAAAATCAAAGGACTAGGAAAGCCAAAATAGTTGTGAATAAGAACATTGTTGAAGGACTTACCTGATTGCAAGGGTGATTATAAAGGTATAATAATCATGAGAGTGTGGCATTGGTTTAAGTGTAGATATATAAAATAATGAAATAGAATAGAGAGTTTAGAAAGAGACACACATGTATATTGTAATTGATTTTAAACAAAATGTCAAGGTAGTTTAATAGAAAACATATATTCTTTCCAACACATGGTGCTAGAATAATTGGACATCCAAATGCAAAAAAATAATATGAAGAAGAAATAAGAAAACAAAACAAAGAAACAAAAACTCGCACCTTACTTACCTGACACATACGTGTTACTTCTAATTGGCTCAGAGGCTTAAATTGTAAAAGCCAAACTATAAAATTTACAAACATTAACTTAGGAGAAAAATCTTCACACCCGGAGAGAGAAATATTAGTTAAATAGAACAGAGAGAACACTAACCATAAAAGAAATAAATTGACACACTGGACTTTATTGAACTTAAAACTGTTAAGAAAACAAAAAGACAAGCCACAGAGTGGGAGAAAATATTGGCAAAGCATATATCTGATAAAAGACTCATATCCAGAATATATAAAGAACTACAATTTAATAAAAAAAGAAAAACTCAATTTATAAAAAGAGCCAAAGATTTGAGTAGACATTTCTATTAAAAACATACAGAATAGCCAATGAGCACATGAAAAGATCTTCAGCATCACTAGCCTTAGGAAAATGCAAATTAAAAACACAATGAGGAACCACTATATACTAATTATAATGGCTAAAATTAAAAAGTCTCACTACACCAAGAATTGTAGAGCAATTAGAACCATTGTTTCTCAACATGGACGAAGCAGAGCAAAAAAGAAAAAGAAAAAAAAAAAAGAACCATTTCATGTTCCTGGTAGGAATACAAAGGTCTATAATCACTTTGGAAAACACTTTGGTAGTTTCTTACAGAGTTGTACAACACTTACCACAACTCAGCAATCCCACACTTTGGTATTTACCCAAGAGGAATGAAACATATATTTATATAAAAACTTGTACCTTCATGTTCATAGTAGCTTTATTCATAATATCCTCTAAGTGGAAACAACCCAAAAGCCCAGCAACTGAGGAATGGATGAGCAAATAATAGTATGTCCATATAACAGAATTCTTCTCAGCAACAAAAAGAAACTAACTACAGATGGTGGGCCACAAAGTAGATGCCTCTTGAAAGCATTATGCTAAGGGAAAGAAGCCATACACAGAAGATTACACAATTAATGATTCTATTTAAAGGAAATTCTAGAAAGTAAGACTATAACGATAGCAGATATGTTTGCAAGTGGCTGAAGGTAAGGGTAACATATTAACTCTAAAGGAGCACAGGGAACCTTTTGGGGTCATGAAAATGTTCCACATTATGATTCTGGTATTGTTTACTTGATTCTGTGTATTTGCCTAAACTCATTGAATTGTACCATAAAAATTGGTGAATTTTGTTATATATAAATCACACTTCAACAATGCTGATTAAAAATAATACAGTTCCAAGAATGTAGAAGAGATATCCTAAGGTATTAAGTGGCAAAACAACAATACTGTTAACGGGGGAAAAAAAACCAAATTCTGTAAAATAATTTAAAAGGATTTATTTTGAGCCTAATGTGTGTGCTCAATGGCCTTGAGCACATGGCCTCAAGAGGTCCTGAGAAAATGTGCCTGAGGCTACCTGGTCACAATTTGGTTTTATACATCTATACAGACAAGAATTACATGTAAAAATCATAAATCAATACATGGAAGGTGTACAATGGTTTGGCCTGAAAAGGCAGGGCATCTGGGACACGGAGGAGGGCCTTGGAATGTTTTAAGTTAAGATAAGGAAGTTTGTTAATCAGAGACAAGCCCCTGGCCATTTACTGATACTCAAGTGATCTGTTAAGTAAATTGATGGCCTGCAGGTGTAGTTTAAACTTTGTCTTGCATGGCCTTAGGTCCTATTAATGATTTAGTATCTTATTGCTACAAAGAGTAACTCCCAAAGGGAGGGGGCATATCAAGGAGTGTCTGACCTCCCTTTTCCTCATGGCCAGCAGCTCAGCTTTAAGGTTTTTCTGGGGTCCCCTTGGCCAAGAAAGGGTTCATTCAGTTGGCTGGGGGTGGAGCTTAAGATTTTATTTTAGTTCATGATACTAACAATAAAGAAGAGAGAATTTCTGAAGAGTAGATTCAAATTCTGAATTGTATTCCCAGGGATCAATGACTTAGCATGGTCTCAGGACCTACTTATTTTAAAGGCATATACATTTTAATGGGAGATCTCTATTTGAATTCAGGTAAAGGGTGTTGTAACCAAGGTCAAGCTTGTACCACTTGCAGCAGGATAGCCAATAAGTCAAGAGGCGATGTGTTGGGGCAAGGGAAGTGGACTTTTATTCAGAGAGCCAGCAACCCGAGAAGATGGTGGACTAATGTCCCAAAGAACCACCTTAAGTTAGTATGAACTTTAGGCCTCTTTTTAACTTAAGGGAAGGGGGAAGAGGGTGGGGTTGAGTTACAAGAGGTAACAGAGGACTGCAGACATCTGGGTGTCAGTGAGGGTCTAAGGAAGTTGTGAAACTTCTTTGCTCTTGGTCTGTTAACTTTGGAGGCTGAAGGTCAGGATGTTCCAAAAATCTTTAACATAGCATTGTTACTTGCGTGTATACTTTTTTAATCTCCCCAGGAGTTAATTTTGGGAAAAGCACGGAAAAGCATTTTCTTCTAGCCTACATGCAGAGCTGAGCAGAAGCTTTTAACCTAAAGGATATTACTGCAGAGGGTCAGAAGCAAAATGGAGCTAGTTATGTTAAGCTTCCCTTCCACTGTTGTGTGGGTGTGTGGGTGTGGTGTGTGTGTGTTTGGAGCTGGAAGGTTGGTGATGGAAAGACTGAGCTATCAATGGAGCCAATGGAGAGAGAATGAACTGGACCCTGCCCTTAGAAGGGCCATTGCCAAGGGGTTGGCCAGGTAATCCTGGGAAGGCTGGCTGGATTTGCAGCATTGCTTTGAAAGCTCTTTGCTTACAAGTGCTCCTTGTTTACATGCAGTAATCCATTGCCGTGAGTTAACATACCCTATGTGTAAGCACCTCTTCTCAGGAATAGAAGGGGTGCAGATTTGCTGCTAATATGCAAAGTATTTCATTTAGTAATGGCTTTCAGTAGGCCCATTTAAAGCTCTCCTACTGTTATAGTAATAGATCGGATCTATAAATTGTTTGCTAACAGTCTATGTTTGTACTAAATACAATCAAATGGCAACTTACCTCTAAAGTAAACAAATGAGTTCTCATTCTATGCAATTTTCTCCAAACAAAATTAATCTTACCACTATTTCTTGCTGCAAATTATCTGGAAATAACATTTTCTGCCACTCTGCTTGTTTTCTGTTTCTGAAAACACCAGAGGGCCCCTGTATTCCCTCTCTGTTCCTTGCCTCCTTATCAGACACAAAATTGTCATAGTAGGAACAATTGCATAAAGAGGCCTTAGGGGAGCCCATACTTGCTCCATGATTCAATCCATCCCTGTTTTGCTCCTAAAAACAATGGGCAATCATAATTTTATTTTGAAACTTTGGACCCAGAGGACAAACAGAAATGGGAAGCCATGGTAATGAAAAAGTAGAGCTGGTGGTTGGAATGTTTGTTGATTTTCCCAGTGAACTGTGACCTACCTGCTCAGTTGCATTCATTTGCCTGATCGATCACAGAGGCAAGTGGTGGGACAGTTTGAGAATTGTTGAAGGCAGTTGAGATACAAAATGACTGATGCTGGTCTTATTCTTTCCCCTTGCACAGCAAAAAACAGGATACAGACCTGGGGTTTGTGGCAACCTAGGATTTGTCCATATGTTTCATTACTATTCCCCACGAACACTCTGTAATTTCTCCAGACTTGATCACCTCCTCCATCAACACCTATTCTCTCCCACCAGAAAAATCAAACAAATGAACAACAAAAATAAAAATAGCCATTCCTAGGAAACTTCATAAAATATATTTTTTAATTTATGAATCAATATAATTCACATGTAGTTGTATATTTAATTGTTTCAAAAAAGGACATGTAAGAATTTACATTACTGTGACAGTATTTATCTGGAACACACTTAATCCCCTCCATGTAGCTTTTGCCTTCTGCCACTTGTATAGCTCCATCAAATTGTATACACACACCAAAAAACACCCCATTTATAGTCATCACTCAGTATCTGTGGGGAATTTGATTCCTGGACCTCTCTTGATATCAAAATCTGAAGATGATCAGGTCCCTGATATAAAATGGTACAGTATTTTCATATAACCTACACACATCCTCCCATATACTTTAAATCATCTCCAGATTACTTATGATACCTAACACAATGTAAATGCTATTTAAATAGTTGTTATGCTGTATTTTTTATTTGTATTTTTTTGTTGTTATTTCTATTGCATTTTTTCTTCAAATATTTTTGATCCGTGGTTGGTTGACTCCACAGACACAGAACCCATAGGTAGGGAGGGCTGACAGTATAGTAATCATCTAAACATGATTACTATGTACATTTATTTCTCTCTAAAAACTTAGAAGGCCTTACAAGGGAAGGGGAGAAATCTCTTGCTCTATTTCAACTCAGAATGACTTTTGAAATCTTTGGTAGCTACTAGACGAAACAACATCAGTATCTGGGGAAAAAATAATCCATGATGATGAAATCAGACAGTCATGGAATTTTACAGTATGTAAGGACCATCAAGATCAAGTCCAACCCCAGAAAAATGAGGTTTAGAAAATTTTAATGGACTTACCCTTGAGTATGCAGCTTGTTCAAGAGTTGGAATAAAATTCTAAAATTTTTTATCCTCAGTACAGTGCTTGTCCCACTCCATTAACAGTGTGAAAGTGTGGCAATAAAAACAGATGTAGAAGTACTAGATGTAGAAGTACTCTCTACTAGAGGTAGTCACAGCTTCATGGAATGAAACCTGTGTTTAACGTGGGCATTGGAAATAAATTCCAATATGGATGCCCATTTATTCCCAGCTTACACCAGCAGGACAGTAGAATAACTCAAACTAACAGTCACAACAAGATTTGCCTTTGATGACTTTATGGTTCACATGGGTCCCTAGAGTCTTTTTTTATGGTTCACATGGGTCTCTAGAGTTTTTGACCTTCCTAGTCTCCTCAGGGTGGGTTTGTTCCACCTGCCTCCTCGTCATCACCTATAAAACTTAAGTGGGACCTTTGCTCCCACTTCACCGAACACTTATGAGGCATCTAGAACATAATCTGCCTCTTGCTAGGTGCTGGCAGCCCACAATGAACAAGACAGAATTTGCTTCTGCCCCTGAGTTGCTCACAATCCAGCTTACCAGAAACACCAGGAGACTGTGCTGTGTAAGCTCTGGGGCCCCATCTCCAATGATTCTGATTGAGTAGGTCTAATTATGCCCAAGAATATGCATTTTAACAGGCATCCCAAAGGCCTTGCTTGAAGAAGCACATGTTCTGCCACCTACTCAGACAGCTTGGGATGTGAGTCTTGAGAGCCATGGTATTTGTCTTAGTCTGAAAAAACAAAAATACTTTAAACAACAGAAATTTATTTTCTCATAGTTCTGGAAGCTAGAAGTCCGAGTTCAAGGCGCCAGCATGGTTGGTTTCTAATGAGGCTCTCTTCCTGACTTGCGGGAGGCTGCCTTCTCGCTGTGTCCTCACTGGGCAGAGGGAGAGAGCAAGCTCTCTGGAGTCTCTCCCTATAAGGGCACTAATCCCATCAGACCAGGACTCCACCCTCATGACCTCATCTACCCCATTATTACTTCCCAAAGGCCCCATTTCCAAATTCTATCACACTGGGAGTTAGGGCTTCAACATGTGAATTTTTGGGGTCACAATTCAGTCCGTGGACCCTCATTATTATAGAACTTAGGGAATGCCCCTACTAGTACTCCAAACAAACATGACAGAATTAGACTCCATAGGTAGGTTAAACTGCTCACTGAGATATATTTTTAAATGAAATAATGGCTAATCTTTAAAAATAAAATTATGGTTTCAAATTATGTAGCTTACAGTAAAGGTAACTGTTAGATGACATTACTGTGAACATACAAATATTGCTCCTTCCCCCAATTCTGATGTATTCATTGGAGAACTCCAAACAATGAAATTCCTAGGGGATGGGTGGGGAGGACTATGAATTCAAACCATATTTTACCTTCCATAGACACATCTAAGATCTCTACAAATGTGTTCTTCAGAGTCAAAAGTTCTGAATCAGTGTCAAGAGGTAAATAAGATCACAATAAAAAGGAGTGCTCCCAATTCCACCTTCCTCCCCCAGGCCTTCTCCTCTCCTGAGAATAGCAGTTAAAATCCTCTGCCTAGCATTGAATCTTTATAGGTTCAGTGGAACATCACAAAAAAAGAGTATAAAGATACAACAGTCATTTAGGAGCAAGAGTGAGCACAGTGCTATAAGTATTCCTGGACATCACACATTTCAGATTATTTGTTCCAATTGCCTAGGATCTTGTAAAAAAAAAAATCTTTCTCATAAAAAAAAATTTGGCTTTTTTTATATTGAGACATTATATACTGTAATGCAAAAAATGATTGCCTTCCCGGTCTCCAATCTCTTTCTGGTTCAAGACCTCTGTTCATGCTTACCCCTTGACCCCTCACTCTGAAACTCTGACTTTTTACTCTGTCTCTCTTTCCTAATCATATGGTTTAAGTCAGGGCCACCCTTTTATTCTTTATTGACTCAGTTGATTTTTCACAATTTGATGATTATGTTTTGATTGATTATTAATATGTAATCTGTATTCCTCTTTGGACTGTAAGCTTGACTTCTGGCACATAGCAGGTGCTCAAAATATATTTGTTGAATTCATGGATCCACTGCATTCATAGGCAGTCATGACAGATGCATAGGACATGGGTTAAGAGAGTCACATGCACTTTTGCTTAATTGTGTGTGTTTTTCTCCCTCAGAAATAAAATACATGAAAGTACATTAATCCTTCCCATTAAGAACACCTGACAACATGTCACACTTCGGTATAGTTGATATATCATATTTAGGTAAATGAATTTGTTTTTTAATCAGATTTTGATTCTTGCATACTTGCTAGTATTTATGATGGAGTGAGAAGCCAATGGACTTGATTTTCCCGGGAGTGTTTTTTATTTCCTACATTTCTCTGGATGACAAATGAAAGGAAGAGGTGTGGGTAATTATAGGCTATTGCAATATAATATTCCTGGTAGCCACTATATGACAGAGTCAGGTATTTTTTGTTCCTTTCAACACCAACTTATAGCAGGTAAGTTCATTGCAAGCCAAACCCTTTGATGCCAATCAAAAATATTTAAAAACATACTGGTTCAAAATTCAGCTCAATTTGCTTCTCATCTCCTCCCAAATTATCCGACCCCATTGGATTTGGCATATGTGAATTCTACAATTTCATCTCAGTGAAGAAACTGAAAGGGAGAAAGTCAAACAGAATGGGTTACAAATAATATTATCATAGGTCTTTTTATAAACAAACACACAATGACCTGAAGGCAGGCAATTATTTCTAGGAAACAAACAGAAAGAAATGTTGTCAATGCCTGTATTTACAATCAGGGTGAACATATCCCTGTTTATTTATCTTGGAAAATTACTAAAAGTGCTTCTTTTCACTCTCAAAGTTGTGGTTTGGACAATAAATTATATAATCACCTTATTTATGATTTAAGAACACCTGAAGCTTGGAAAATTTAGACATTTCAAAATGTATCTAACTAAATATCAAAATATATTCTCTAGTGTTGGTTTTGTCATTTTTTAATATATTCTGAAAAAATAATTGTCCTGAAATTCAGAATAACAACCTTAATTCTTTTCCCTACATTTTTCCTGGAATGGCATATTCTTTGTGATAATAACACATTCTATGGTAATCATAAAAAAATTTACATAAATGATTTGACCTATATGACATTAGGAACATGCCAATAATGGCATATTTCTGGAAAGATAAATAGAAAAACAAATGCAAAACATTGTCAGCAATCTTAAATTGAATGTCAGTCTTAAATGATAATTTGTTTTCATAGCAGTGGGGAGATATATTTTTCTTTTAGTTCTCTACACTTTGGATATTTCTACATCTTTACCTGAGACATTAGTCTAAAATCAACTCTTTTGGAACAGTGATTAATGAGTTCCAAAGTAAGTACCAGCTTCTGCCCATCAGGGAAAACTTTAGAATAAGTCTCTAGAAAGTAAATGGATTTTTGTGTGAGAGTATTTGAATAGAAACAAAATAAATGTTCTAGCTGAGAAATATTTCAAAGGTATTTTTCAGGAGAAAAAAATTTCATGTTTATAAAAGGACTCAGTGGAAATCTTACATAAAACCTTGTAGGCAAGTCTACTCTTTCTGTCCATTTTTTGAACCTTAAATTTGAAGAAGAAAAAATTAAAATCACAAAAAATCATAAGTAGTGAATGTGTATGTATGTTTTTTTAATAGACAAAAAAGTTTTGAAGCATGTCTTCATTTTTTGTTTTTGTCTGATCATTTGGGAACATAGAGGTAACAACTATTTAAAATTGCTTTGAAAATGTGCACTAAGTCAAATGTAGTGCAGTGAACAGTGATAAGTCACAAAATGCCTAGGGAAAACACCCTGAAGTTCTCAGGGGACATGGACTGTGGTCTAGACTTGGGCATAAACTAATTTTGTGGGCTTGGGTCATTCATTTTACCTTTCTAAACACAAATTTCCTGATATGTAAGGAATAAGTATATTTTCCTTGATTGTTTCACTGAGTTAATAGTATCTAATAAGAAAACATGTGCTCATTATTACTGTCATTCTCTTCCTTATAAGGTGGACCCGGATCGCGCCTTAACTGAGGAAATAGATGACTGTGAAGTGCGTGAGATTCACAATCTGATTGGGCTGCCCGGGTTCTTGGCTTACCAGGTATCTTACCTTGAGCAAGTTATTTGACCTTCTTAATTCTTAGTCTGTTCATGTGCAAAACAGGGATAATAACTTTATTAAGCTCACCTTCTCATACTTACGAGATAATGCAAAATGTCTCACAATAAATGTTAGCTTTGGTCCTGAGAGCATGGCTGCTGTGATGATGATTTCTTGCAATACAAATAAGTGGTGAAACCCCCAGTGCTCCTACGAATCTGAAACGTGTCTATACACATATGGGAGACTCAACAAGATAGAGGGGAAAGTGGATACAATTTTTAAAATTATTATGAAAACGAAAGAATGCCATTCTATAGATTCTATATGTTCATAGGTGGAGTTACTATTTAGTTCCTTTAATTCCACTATATCTCAATATAACCTATATCCTACTATATTAGACATTGGTTTGTAATGTATTGAAACAGCAGTGTTAACAATGAAGAAGACTTGATCCAAAAATAGTCATCTAAATGGAGAAAGGAGAGTGTTAATGGTCATAGAAATTTACTGGCTAGATCAAAGTAGATGGGAGGAGGCCTAGGATATGCACTTCAAAGATTTAGTGTAATCTGGGAGAAAAATCAAGTAGCAGGTATATTTCCAGCACGTGTACACAAAGTTGGCACTAAGGTCGAGATTGATAACCATAGTTGAAAACCCTAATAAAATTCAACCACAGTTATCAGGTTGGGCCTGTTTCTTGCCTTGGAGCCCAGGGGCTTTACAACATTTTTCATAAATAAGAAGTGATTTCAGATTTTCACACATTTCAGAAAAAGGTTAATTGTGGGAGAATTGAAGAAAGGAGAGACAAAATACAAAAGCTTGTTGCTCCATCAAAATTTTTCTGAAAATGTAAATTTTGCTGTGTAGCTTCTTTTTGTTTTTTTAAACTTTGTTCCAGTTCTTTGTTAAACAAGATTTGAAAGGTTTTATGTATTGTATGTCAAACATTGCATCTTTGATAATTTACTTTTAATGTTTGGGAATGGAGAGAAGACGGATTTTATAGTTAAAGGGGTAAACAATTCAATTTTTACCTCTCTGGATTGAGAATTGTTCTGAGTGTATTCCTAAATTGACAGTTTATCAATCAATATTGGCAATTTTTGATTGAGGGTCTCTTACTATTTTGCCGTCTTGAATATTAGCTAATACTGATATATCCTCTCAATATGGGAGAGAATATCAAAATTGGAGGATATTTAACCTGACAGAAAGCAAGTTGAGGAAAAAAATTTTCCCCAAGTGTAAAACTCTATAAATTGTGAAAAGATTACTAGTAATCAAAGTGTCTGACTTTTTTTAATGCAAATATTATTGAAAATCATGCATATGCAAATAAAGATGCTTCTTTATGACAGAGATTAAAGACATACAGTACAATGATTATTATTCTTTGTATACATTCAAATACAGCAGGATTGATATGCAAGAAAAATGAATTACAATAAGGAATAACACTCTGTTATTATTGTATCACTCAAAACGAGTACCAAATAGGCAATATAACATTCAGGGAATGTGGGAATGTGGCAAGGCATTAGTGAGAGACAGAAAGATTTCTTTTCTAGGAATATGGTTTTATATCATTCATGATTTAAAAATCGGTAGGCAACAAACAAAATAAAACACAATGGAAGTGATATACCAGCATAATTATTTGTGAAACAAAAACAGTTTTGCATATATTTGCAGGCCTTGGACAAGATTGATCTTTTTAGGTCTTAGAACCTGAAGATGTATGCTAAACTATTCATAAAAATTTCCATTGCAGAAGAAAACTGTAACTGATTCTGTCTTTATTATTTCAGGGGGAAAAAAGCTACCAAATCCAAATTAGATATTCAATTTGGAAGCTGTTGGGGAAACTACTCTTTCTTTAGGGCAATGATGTTTTAAAAAAGGGTTATGCATGTCTGCTAAGGAGAATTTACCCAAAAGATTTCAGAGTCACAAACTATTAAATATATCACATGCCAAGGTTAAAATAAACCATGGTTGTGACCTATTTCTTTTTGAAGATTGAACCACAACAGTAAGTAAGATAATAACAATGGATTAATTATGGATTAATAACTATGGATTAATAAAATATCTTTTTCTTGTATGATCAATTTAGAATTTTGCTTAGGAAAAATAAATGTGGTGCTCCTGAAATCCACTCCCTTTAAAGTAACATAATGTGCAAACTAGATTGGTTTAGTTCAAATCCATTGTTAAATAATTAAAAATCTCCAAGCCTCCTCATAACTAAAGCTAAACGATGTTTGAATTATTATAGCTACTTTTGACTAGTTGACAGATACATGCTACCTGAATTAATCTCTACTTTATCTCTGACTCTGGATTTGGAAACATTGGAAGTATGTCATGAAAAGGTGGGCATGCAATAAGAATTGTGTTCCTCGTCCTTAACCCTTTTTGAGAGTGGTCAAGAATAAGGCAGCACTCCAAATTACTAATACATGAGCTTAGAAGCTAAGCAATAAAGACAGAGAGGAGACTGTAGAAGTTTAATAAAGTGAAATAAATATCTAAAACCAAAATGTATTGCTGAGCACCCAGGTTTTTAAATTCTACACTCTCTCTGGAACAACTTTAAATTCAGAACTGTCCAAATTGGTCAACAGGAATGATTATTGTCACTTATATTTTGACATCCATTCAAAAACTCAACATATTTGAATACTAGAAATAATTAGTACTTAACTTCCTACTTGGATAATAGTGATGGTGATGGTGATGGTGATGATGATGATAATTGTAACACCAATAAATAGTTGTAGAGCACTCCATAATTTTCATGAAATATCTTATTTGATCTTCACAATAACACTGAGAGGGACAAGGGCCACTAACCTCAGTTATCTAGGGAGAAAACTCAGATGAATGACTCACTGAGGCTGCATGGCAAAGCCACATGGCTGAGAGAAGGGACTGGAAGTTGGATATTATAACTCATACCTAGTACTCTTTGATGGACACCACACAGCCTCTCTCTTACGGCCTTATGTTAGAATACACACTTCATCATATTAAACATTGTATAAAAATAGAGAAATTGATGTAATGCAGGATATCAGCTAATATTTCCTATATTATGTTTCAGTTCATAATCTATATCAAAACTGAAGTGTGTTTGTATTTTTAAAATTTTGATACTTAATAATTATATATATTTATGGGATACATGTGATATTTTGATACACATGTATAATGTGTAATGATCAAATCACAGTGTTTAGAATATCCATCACCTCAAACATTTTTCATTTCTTTGTGTTGGGAAAATTTCAATTCTTCTCTTTGAGCTATTTTGAAATATACAATATATTGTTACTATAGTCACACTACTATGCTCTCAAACACTAGGACTTCCTCCTTCTAACTGTATGTTTGTACCTATTAACCAACTTCTCTTCATCCTCCCACTGTCCCAGCCTCAGCTAACTATCATTCTACTCTTTACCTCCAAGAAATCAACATTTTTAGCTCCCACAGGGAAGTGAAAACATGCAATATTTATTTTTCCATGCCTAGCTTATTTCACTTAACCTAATGACCTCCAGTTTCATCCCTGTTGCTGTAAATGACAGGATTTCATTCTTTTTATGACTAAATAGTATTCCATTGTGTGTATATACCACATTTTCCTTATCCATTCATTCACTGATGGACACTTATGTTGATTCCATATGTTAGCTGTTGTGAATAGTGATGCAATAAACATGGAGGTGATGGTATCCCTTTAATATACTGATTTCCTTTGCTTTGGATAAATACCCAATAGTGGGATTCTGGATTATATGGTAGTTCTATTTTTAGTTTTCTGAGAAACCATATACTGTTTTCCATAATGACTGTACTAATTTACATTGCCACAAACAATGTACAAGAATTTCCCTTTCTCCACGTCCTTGCCAGCATTTGTTATTTTTCATATTTTTGATAATAGCCATTTTAACTGGGATCAGATGATATCTCATTGTGGTTTTGATTTGCATTTCCCTGATGATTAGTGATGTTGAGTATTTTTTCATATACCTGTTAGTCTGTATATCTTTAGAGAGATGTTTATTTAGATTCTTTGCTAACTTTTTAATTGGATTATTTGGGATTGTTATTATTTATTCATTTATATTTTGCTGTTGAGTTGAGTTTCTTATATATTCTGGACATTAGTCCCATTTCATATGAATAGTTTGCAAATATTTTCTCCCATTCTACAGATAGGTTATATGTTTCCAGAAATTTATCCATTTCTTCTAGGTGTTCCAATTTGTTAGTGTATAGCTTTTCATAATATAGTTGTCTCTATTTTGTTTAGTTCTTGTCTGATAAAATAAATTTCTTTTCTTCTACTAACTTTAGGTTTGGGTTGTTCTTGCTGTTATAGTTCCTTGAGGTGCATCTTTAGGTTGTTTATTTGACATCGTTCTACTTTTTTGATGTAGGCATTTATTGCTATAAACTTCCCTCTTAGAACTGCCTTTACTGTATCCCATGGATTTTGGTACATCATGTTTCTATTTTCATTTCTTTCAAGAAATTTTAAATTACCTTCTTAACTTCTTCATTGACCCAGTGATCCTTCAGGAGCATGTCATTTATTTTTCATGTAGAACTTGCACATGGAAACTTTGTTCACACAACATTGTACAGTTTCCAAAGTTCCTTTTGTTATTGATTTCTAATTTTATTCCAGTGTTGTCTGAAAAGATACTTGATATGATTTTTATTATTAAGAATGTGTTGAGACTTGTTTTGTGGCCTAGCATATGATCTATCACGGGAATGTTCCATGTGCTGAGAAGAATGTGCGTTCCTCAACTGTTGGATAAAATATTCTGTAAATGTCTGTTAGGTCCATTTGGTCTAAAGTGCAGTTTAAATCCAATGTTTCTGTGTTGGTTTGCTGTCTAAATGATCTGTTCCAATGTAGAAAGTGGGGAGGGTTTTGAAGTCCAAACCTTTAATGTATAGGAGTCTATCTCTCCCTTTATATCTAATAATATTTGCTTTATATATCTGGGTGTTCCAGTATTGGGTGCATATTTATTTAGAATTGTTTATCCTTTTGCTGAATTGATTCTTTTATCATTATATAATGACCTTGTCTTTTCTTACAGTTTTTTAATTAAAGTCTATTTTAGATGCTATAAGTAAAGATACTCCTGTTCCCTTTTGGTTTCCATTTGTGTGGATCCATCTTTCCCATCCCTTCACTTTCAGTCTATGTGTGTCTTTACAGGCAAAGTAAATTGTGGTA
Source organism: Daubentonia madagascariensis (assembly GCA_023783475.1). Lineage (NCBI taxonomy): Eukaryota > Metazoa > Chordata > Mammalia > Primates > Daubentoniidae > Daubentonia > Daubentonia madagascariensis. Next base: position 20,599,084 of record JAKFHU010001672.1, read on the forward strand.
ACATCTGAGTCATTTTTCTGATTCGTGTGTCTACTCTACTAGCGAGTTTTATACTTTTATGTGTTGTCATGACAGTAGCTATTGTCCTTTCACTTCCAGATGTAGGATTCCCTTAAGCATCTAGCACCACTAGACCAGCATCCTATTTCTTGTAGGGCTGGTCTAGTAGTGATAAATCCCCTCACCTTTTGCTTGTCTGGGAAAGACTTTATTCTCTCATTTTGAAGAATAGCTTTGCTGGGTACAGTATTCTGGATGGAAGTTTTTTTGTTTTTTTCTTTTCTCTTTCAGCTCTTTGAATTTATCATCTCATTGTCTCCTGCCTTGTAAAGTTTCTCCTGAGAAATCCACTGTTAGTCTGATGGAGATTCCCTTATACTGACTTGATGCCTTTCATTTGCATCTTTAGAATTCTATCTTTGCCTTTGCCTTTTGACTATTTGACTATAATGTACCATGGGGAAGATCTTTTTGGGTTGAATCTATTTGGGGACCTTTGAGCTTCCTGTATCTAAATGTCTGTATCTCTGGCAATGCTTGGGAAGTTTTCAGCTACTATTTTGTTAAGTAGGTTTTCTATGCCTTTGCCCATCTCTTCTCCTTTTGTAACACCTAAAATTCAGATATATTGTAGCTTTTTTGTGTCCTATGTCACATAGGCTTCTTTCATTCTTTTTAAATTTGTTTTCTTCTACTCTTTTTTCATCTTACTGGGTTATTTCAAAAGCCCTTTCTTCAAGTTCAGCAGTTCTTTCTCTTGCTTGATCTAGTCTATTGTTGAATATCTTAATTTTATGTTTTACTTCATTTATTGAATTCTTCAGTTACAAGATTTTTGTTTGATTCTTTTTTATGATTCTTTTTATGATATTTATCTCTTTGTTGAATTTCTCATTCAGATTATGATTTGTTTTTCTGATTTCTCTGTATTATCTCTGTTCTCTTGTTTCTCACTGAACTTCTTTAATAACATTATTTTAAATTCTTTCTCAGGCATTTCATACATTTCTTTTTCATTGGAATCTGCTTTTGGAGAATTTTTTTGTTGCTTTGGAGGTGTCATGTTGCCTTGATTTTTCATGCCATTGATATTTGCTTGTCTGGTGTTTCTTCTTCCAATTTTCTGGATTGGCTTTAGTAGAGAAAGACTTTTTCCTTTGGATGTATCTATAGTGTTGGTTGGGTAAGGGTAATTCTGAGTGGGTGCAGTAGTGTAATATCTGTATGATCTCTTTGGCTGTAATCAGTGTCAGTGGTGTCTGTCATTTTCTCAGTCAGTTAGACTGTAGTTGTTAGTGGAGGCTGTAGTGAGGCTTTGCTCAGGTCAGGGATTCAGATGGGCTGGTCCTTGGATCCTTGGGCTGCATATGCAGGCACCAGTGGTAGCTGGTCTGGGCAGGCTGACCTTTGGGCCTCCAAGTGGCTTGCTTATTTGCTGGCAGTGGCAGTAATGGGCTGGGTGGGCAGATGGGCCCTTGGGCCCCTAGGTGATGTGTGTGGCATTAGGGATGGCAATAGTGGTGGCAGGCCAACCTTCAGGCCTCCAAGTAGCATGTGTGAGTGCCAGTGGTAGCATCAATGAGTTGGACATTCTAGTTCCTAGGCCCCTAAGTGGCACATGCAGGTGGGCTGGGTCTATCTCCAGGTCTCTTGATGATACATGTGGGCACAGGTTGTGGCAGGAGGTCCTGTTCAATACCCAGACAACAAGCACCAGCTATGGTGGGTGAGTTGGGTCTATCCCCAAGCCCCTGGAAGGTGCACTCAGGCAGCAGCAGTGGCAGCAGTGGGTGGGATGGATGTGTCCTCAGGCACCAGGATGACATCTGGGCAGGCCAGTCCCCAGACCTCCTGAAGGCATGTGCAGGTACACAGCAGCTCTGCTGCTGGGTTGGGGGGCATGGTTGCTGGTAGTGGCAGTGGCTTCCGACAGGCAGCTCTCTGGCTCTGGGGAGCACATGCTTTGGCTCTCTTTGTCCTGAAGATAGCTTCACTGGTATATTGCACTGCCCATTTCCTGGGTGTAGGACACTGTGTGGGCTAGCGTGCTGGGGATCTGGCTGACTGCAGCACTGGGTCCAGCTGGAATCATGATGCTGCAGTCCTATGGGTGGATGTGGAGGGATGCCAGCAGGGCTCCAGGCATGTGGAGATGAAGGGGCTTTTGGGCCCCAGGGCAGGATGCAGTCTGGTGGGGTTCGAGCTCTCAAAATGGCACTGCTCTGCAGCTGCTTGAGTCTTAAGGTGTGTATGGGACCCAGCATGGACTCTCTCTCTGAAACAGTGCCATCATGTGGACTCCAGGCATTTTCTTATACTAGTTTCAGGTCCTGTGAGGGTCAAGGGACTCTCTTGTGGCTGGGATTGTAGGAGTATGTGGAGGTAATATGGATTGCTGGGGATTTCTTGTCTATGTTTTCCCTGCACTGAGGAGTCTCTCCTGGCTCCAAGTTAATGCCAGCTGGGATGGCTGCATCACTTTCCTCTCCTTCCATGCCTCAGACGTTCCCTGTCACTTCCCTACCGAATTCCAGTGTTCTCTCTTAGACACTCTATTCAATATGTAATTATGTACTTCATTGTTTTGGGCCCTCTTTGTGGAGTAGGTGAGTGCCAGGTGCCTCTAGTCAGCCATCTTGAAGGCCCCTCCCCAAATATTTTATTTTTATGAGGACCATTAGCAAAAGATTCTTTTTACTGTAATAATGTTGTTTGAATTTCTCCTCAAAGCAAAAAATACTAATCACTCCTCCATGTGAGATCTGAAATCAAGTTATAAATCTTTACTAAAATATTAGCTTCAAAAGATTAAAGCAAAAGACAGTAAATGAAGATTCAGATTCCTTGTTTGCTTTACTCACCTCATTTTCTTAACTTTTCCATCATATGAAAAGAATGAAAATTTTTAGTTTATTAACTTGTAGGGAAAAAGGATTATGAGGAAAAAAATCTAAAAAGTAAAGTAATGATCACCACAATCTCATCACAATTTCCCTCAGGAATAAAGCTGGGTACAACATGAGAATTATAAATATTGAAGAGGAAGTTCTATTGCTGTTTGTTGTTTTTTACATCTTTTAATTAAAGGATGTCTCTATAGCATCAATTATTGACTATTCCTACTCATTTTTATTCTTACAGCAGGTCTCTTCTACCCAACCAACTCCTTTCCTTATCCTAGCTGGTGTGCTCTTGTGGGGTTGTTACATTAGCCTCCACAAAAATAATTGAGGCAAAAACTTTTCCTCAACTAAGTTCACAATGCATTTGTAAAACAAGCGTGATTAAATTTTGAGTAACATTTACCTCTGTTTTTCTATAGAAATCTGGAGGTAGAAGGACTCAACAAATGTATGGTTAGTTTGAATCCACAGCTTTTTCATGAAATGACTCAGTGGGTTTCATAATATTAAAGGTTTTTACTGTTCATTCGATTCTATTTCTTGTCTGTTTGTTTGGTTTTTTGTTTGTTTTACTTGTTGACTAAGTTTGGTTCTACATATAAAACATTACAAAATGGTAAATGAATTCTAAATCTAGAGTTTAACTTCTGATGTATCTATCTATTTTGTGTTATGTAGAGGGGAGGCACCCAGTGGAAGAATACACAGGTCATTGACAACTTCTACAAAATTATATACTAAGTTGTGCTAAAATTTGTATAAGAACAGTGTAGTGAATCTCTACTGATGTGAGAGTACATATTTGTTCCACAAGATTAATGATAGACTGTATGAATTCACCTATAATCCCATATTTGGACTTCTTTGGAATTATATATTTATAGAAGAATAGCAATTATCCAGTTTAACTCTACTACTTACGGGAAAATAATGTAAACTCTCATTATATGCTTATTATTAGTGTTGTTTTCATTAGTGGTATCATTATTATCTATTATAGTAATTATGGTCAATAAAAAGGTTTATGATAAAATGAACTCCAATAGAAAATAGTTTCTTTTATATCTTAGAATTTTGCTGTATCAAATACTACTTGAAATAAATATAATTTGTAAATCTTTTCCAATGTGAAATCTAATTGTAATATTATTGTAAGTAGTCTAGGTTTTTCTTTGAATCTCAGAAGAATTTTAATTGAAGGTTTTTTTTAATTATTCAAGTTTAATTATTTGATAAATGCAGCCATTCCACATTGGTTATTTTTCATCATGTTTTATTATTAGACCTTTGATCATTTGTAGTTATTTGGATGGTACCCATATCATAAGAGCAGATAATTAACATGCAATCTTTATTTTAACATTGCTGATGACATTTGTTGCCTTTGTTTCAATTTTACTTTAATACATTGAATGCAAAGCAATTGAATGTACCCTCCTCCCCTCAAAAAAAGTTTTCAGAGTTACAGTAATGAAATTCCCTAAATGGATAACAAGAGAAAAACTACTCGCACTTAGCCTAATTTAAAGTTCTATAATCATTTCTATCTCTAGTCTGGTTTCTCATCAATATTGAGTATCACTAGAAGTTTAAGGGATTTATTTATAGTTAACTTATAAAATATATATATTAGATTATTTAACTGTATATAACCTATATTTTAAAAGTTTTATTTTTCTATCACTGTGGATCATTCACTCATAAGAAAAAGGAAGAAAATAACTGAAAATATCCAATGTAAAGATTGTAATCACAGACATGACGGTGCTACAAAATCAGGAGAATGCAAAGGTTCAGAGAGAAAAAAGACTCAAACTAGCTAAATGTGTGAGTAAATTGAGTCTTTGTGACTCCTTGGAAACTATTTTGCAGGTATCTGAATACTTGAATTCATGATTTGAGAGACAGTTATATAAATGAGCAGTGGATAAGACAGAAGAACTCAAGGAATGTACAATTTAACTTAATCTTTAGGTTTGTCTTAAAATGACTCAATTGATTCCTTGATAATGAAATTTTGTTATTGTTTATTTGATTGTATTTCTTTTTTGTTTGTTTGCCTCATGTCAACTCATTTTGGTGTTGGGCAGTCTACAAATTCACTAGGAAAGTATTTAATTGATTTTATTTCTGTACTTCAAAAAAAAAAGGCATGTATACCTTTGATGAAATGGTAAATAGGTAGCTTGTTTTAGTTTTTTGTTTGGGTTTTTTGGTATTGTTTTAATTGTAAAGTTTTCCAACTCTCAGGAACACCTAAGATATTTGATCTTATCATATCATATCACATACTGATGTAATAAGTTACCACTGATATACAGCAGCAATGACTAGGAAGCAAAGACAAAATAATAGGAAGAATAAAAGAAGCTCCTTATGACATATCTGGCAAACTTACTCCTTTGTTGTAAGACACGCCACAGGATAAAAATCACAGGCAAATGAAGGGCAATGTGAGATATTACATGCTGGATGTTAGACTCTAAATGTGTGTGCATTATAAAATCCGAACTCAAAAAAAAGGTAATCTATAAAGAAATTTAACCATTTTATCACTATTAAAAGGATTTGTGTGTTAAAAGACCCACAAAACCTTGAGGGAATTTTATGAATCCTAAGGGAATAAATATAACTGCATTAATGGTATTTTAGCAACAGGGGAAATGCTCTTGTGATTATGAGGTATATCACTTTTACAAGTATATTTTTATTTAGTTGTATTTCCTAGCCTTATCTCTAAAATTTATTGAAGTAGATTATTATTTTTAACAGCTCTACAAAGAGAGAAATCAAGTAGAGTTTTATGATTCGAAAATTATTTTGCTCAAGCAGCTTTGTATCTGTAAGAAAGTAAAATTTCTGAAATCAAGTATGATGATATTAGGTTTGCTGACACTCTTGAATTAATGTAAGGAAAATCTATATACACAAAAAGTAATTTAAATAACCATTATCTGTGCCTTTTCTTAGTCTTTAAAATGAGAATGATGACACACTATTTGTGCCCATTTCCTAGGCTGTGGTAAAGATTAATTTGATATTTTCTTTTCTTTTTCTTTTTCTTTCAAAATATTAAGGGAGTACAAGTGTTTTTGTTACATGGATGGACTGTATAACGCTGAAGTCAGGTAATTTGATATTTTAAAGAGGAGTAGGTCAAAAATTTAGGGAGTTGGAGTATCAAAGAAATGTGTGCAATGTCTAGGTAAAAATGTATTATTCACTGGGATTTAGTAGGATTTTGGCTTGGCATTATTATTTTCTGTGAATTACTTCAGTCATGTAGGTAGCAATGACCTGCTTATAAACTTTAACTTGTAGTCTCTTTGACAGAGATTCTAACTGTGTGTCAACTTCCCTTTCCTTTAACCAATTCTTTTTCACATCAAAAACAACCTCCTGGAGTATTCACCTTTAATTTAATTGGTTTATTAATAAAATCTTAGAAGATTTTCATTTCTATCTATTAATTTATAGCTTGAACACAGTGCTGGTCTTCTATCTGCATTTATGGAAAATTGATTTTTGAAACCAGCTGATTCAAAGTAACTTTCTATACTCAGCTAAATGAACTAATAAAATGCATTAGCTATATTATTTTCCACATGCCAAATATCCCAAAGCCATTTAAAATCATGATTTGTTTCTATTAAATTCTAGTAATTTGTATTTAATTTATTGGTATTAGCATTGTATCTTTTCAAATTAGCTTTTATATGAACTCACAACCTGATGTTGAGGAACAGGAGGTAATGACTGTATGGCTAATTCTTAGAGGTCTTTGAAGGTGTAGCACTGTGAGTTTAAGCAACACAAGGAAGAGAGCTACCCTTAAAGCTTAGCCTATCCATTTTCTATATATTCATGCTTTAGAAACAAGATCATGAAATAAATCACTTAAGTAAAAATATTTCTAAGTTACAGAGAAAATGAGGGACTAAAGAATGGCAAACAATAAACAAGAACATTTTAAAAGACCCTAATGAATATAAGAGCCAGACCGAATGTTGAAGATGATATAAAGTAGCAAAAGGTGAATAATATTTAAAAATGAGCTAAAAAGAAAGATTTATTTAGGCATAGACTCAAAAAAATATTTAAAATTCTCAAACGAGTAAACATTGCGGAAGGTAGAAGGTAAAAAGGTCAGGAAATGTAACAGCAAAAACCGGAGCCACGTTGCCCAAGGGAACACCAAGAGGTACATGAGGATGCAGAGAGGTCAGGTTTATTAAGGCCTGCAGGCTCAGAGGGGATCTTCCGCCAAAATCTGAGCACCCCCGGTGAGGGGGACTTGTCTTTTATACTTCAAGAGCAAGAAGGTGGTACAGAGCGGCTTATACCAGGAAGTGTACACATATGGAAGTTACTATAACTTACAAGGTAGCTGCTGCAAGGGGAGTTGTTTAAGAGAGCATGAGCGGCAGGCATTAGTCAATTTCACAAGGCGACAAGCAGTTTTACAGAAGCAGATTAAGCAATTAACGTACATAGGGTTACAGCTTGTCAGTTTCAGGGTAAAAGGGTTTTAGCAAATTTCTATTTTTCCCTCACAGAAGAGCTACCCAGAGTTAAAAGAGGTAAAAGAACAAAGTACAGCAGGTAATACATTAAAATAAATAAAATAAGGTTCAGAATGGTGCAGGCTGCAAATAAGAAGCTTATAAGGAGAAAGGACCTCAATAAAGAACAATAGAAGTAATTGAGGCAGAACAAAATCTTACTTTAAAAAGACATACTATAAGCAATAAAGATGTTTGGCTTGACATACAATAACTAAAATACTAGTGGCAAATATTTTTAGCTCTTGATGGTTTTGTGTAGTGGTTTGCACAGAAAATTTGACTCATTTGAATGACCTATGTGAGGTTAACACATTATTTTTTAATGAAAGCTAAGTCACAGATCTATAACAAGTCAGTAACTCAATCCTAAATCTTATTTTAAGTTACCCATTGACAACGCAAGTCAATTGACTTACTCATTAGCCATCATCCTGTATAGTTTTCAGAAAGAAAGCCTGGAAATAATTTTCTTTCATAATTTCTTGGGGCCAGAGAACATACCAAAGGTGCTCCTGAAACCTCTTACAAGTGATCCATGAATTGATTATTCATTCATTATTTTAGTGCCTATTACTGCCCCAAATTTGAGGAGATAGCTTACCATGAAACCTATAAATACGAACAAACAAAATTTTACAAAAATAATAATAATAATAACACAAAGCACAATGGAGAAAAATATCTTCCCTAAAGCCTGAGGCTTAACACAGCTTTAAGCATAAAACTTACAGTTAACTATGCTAGAAATCGGGAACAAAAAGACAATATACATTGTTTCACAGATTCCATCTAATAGCTAGTGATCAAGTCATAAGGAGAGAAAAAAGTTGCTCAACTTTATGTTCTTTTTTTAAATGACAGATGATGAATAAATCAACAAACAATGAATCCAATAACAACTTAGAAATAATTGTTTAAAAAGTTTTCCCTTTCTATAGCATTGTTTCCACTGAAGACAGAGTTGTCATTCTAAAATTTACATCAGATTATGTCATTTCACTAATTAAATCTTTTGATGAGTTCACATTACCTATAAAAGTCTTCAGAGTGCTCAATGGCCATGAACAACCATGGCTTATTACTACATGTGCAGATTTCTATCCCCCCATTTGTGACCTTCTGAAGGCAAATATCTGAGGACAAGATCCAAGAGTCTGCATTCCAACAGCTCTATGGATGAATTCATAACACTAAATGAAATAAAATGAAAACCATTGGCCTTCATATTATAGCCTTTCACATTAGGCTAGGCATCCCCAGTGTCGTCACTGAGAGCTCTGTATCTTTTGCCATATCTTCTTCTGTGACTGCATCTGCAGGTAGACTCTCTGCACCAGCCCCTCAGACTGCTTACCATGCTCTTCCATGTCCACCTTGCCTTGGATAGGGCTAATTCTTCTGCCTGGAGGGAGTACCTTTTCTCCTTTTGATGGGCTGTAGACTTTCTGTCTTACAGAATTCTGGGCTGAAGCTTTTCTTCTGTTTGATACTTTACTGAATCATTACAGACATCATTAATGGTTTTCATATCTGTACCTGGCCCATTAAATACTTACACAGCTCTTAGAACTAATATCATATTACTGTGCTCTTGGTTGCTAATCTTCCTCACTAAATTTTTAATACCCCAGTGACAGCAATTTGAATTGGCAACAAATATTTACAATGAATTGGTAAGGATGTGTAAAAAGTGTCAGAGTTAAGAACTAAAACCCAAATTTCCTGATAAATATTTATTTCAATTTTGCATATGCTTCCTTAAAGTTATTTATTGAAGATATACTTCACATAATTCATCTTTTGAAACGTGATTCACATTAACATTTAATAGATGAGTGAATAAGTATCTAAATCACTTTCAGTGCTATTACTACCATTGGTTTACTTGCTGAATGGAAGAAGATAAAACATGTCCATCTATTGTTCTAAATCAGAAATATTTAAGAGAAGAAGATGTACATGGACAAATATCACAAATAGAATAAATGAAATACAATACAATACAATACAATACAATAAAAGTATGGCAGATACTATAAAAAACTGGAAGACATAAACACATTCTACATGACTTTGTGCCTCCTGTGGAACACCAAATGAGCCAACTTAATCAGACAAACAAGTAAAGCATGAAAATAGGTGTTCTAAAGAGCAAGAATAGCTTTCTAGGATGAAAAGCAGGTGATTTTGCTTTAACAAAATTGTATATACCTCCTTCTTCATATACAGCAGAGTGCTTGTGTCACAGTTCCTAAGCCCTTTGTTCTGATGACGCGAACTACATTTAATTAACCTGCTGGCCAGCAGACTGTTTGGCAGTAGAGACATTTTAAAGCACCACAAGTATTCAGATAGAATATTGGACCACATTGTTATTTCAGATCAATAAATGTACATTGGAATCTGAGGATCCATTTTAAGGTTCCTATGACCCACTGGTTTTTGCATAAAATCTGAACATCTAACTAGTGTATGAAATCTAAACAAATAACTGGTTGTATAAAACCTGACATCTAGTTTTCCAGTCTACAATAAGATTATATGATCTACACCCCTTGATTTCCATTCTCCCTCTAGCCCTCACTCCACATTTCTGACTGGGGCCCTGTATTTGAGTCTTATTAATTCCATTCTTCTTTGTTATCCCTAATTATAGAGCTGTCAATCTCAAAACCCACAAAAGAGGGAAATTTGAAAACATTTTGGATTTGTATTATACTATTGAATGCCTTGTGGGTTTTTTCATATAGCTGGAGGGAGACAGCTTTAAATGAACTTTTCACAGGGAAAAAATAGGTGAGTGTTTAACAGGAAAAAAAAAGACTTGACAGATATATAATTATTTTAGTGTCTCCATTTTGTTTCTTTCTTCCCCTTTGTCTGCTGCTTTCTTTCTTGACTCACCAACATACCCCCTAAAGGTTATTTTTTTTTTAGTACTATTTCATCACATGCACAAAGCAGACTGAACTGGCATCTGCTTGGGTTTTCCTCTTCAGGTGAAGCCTGCAGAGTTGAGCTCCAGAAGCTGAAGGATTGAAACCTTCAGAATCCTGGGGGATTTGGTCCACAGCAAGAGCAATAGACTCAAGATATGGAAGAACTGCTCTGTAATTGCCAGTTTTCAACACAAAAACTATTCATGTCGGTACAACCCAGGAAGATTCACAAAAAAAACCCAAATATTTTCAATTAGAAAGGAGCCAAGAAATGTATACAAGTTGAATGCTGGAAAGGGATTTCACTATGTATGCATGTCAATATCCTTGTAATCCTACTGGCATCTAAAATAATCATGATTCAGGTGAAGGAAACAAAAAGAAGTCAGAGGTGATATGCAAAAATTGTTTTGCAAAATGAAAGAGAAAAGACAGGAGAATAATTCAGCTAGGGATTTATTCTAATTTTATGAATTGTGACCTTTTATCTCTATGCATGGTAGCTGTTTCTATAACTCGAATCAACATAGAGACGTCACTAAAATCCAATAGCCCTCGTAAAAAATATGCATGTTTCAAACATTTAGAAGGTTGCCATTAATGCAGGGCAAGACCCCAATGTATATTATGATATCTTATTGTCAAACATTTACTGTTTTCACTCTTCACTCCAAATTCCTAAAATAGAAAGACCAGCACAAAACACCAACTTGCTATATAATAAAATGCTTATTTTTGAAATTAAATTTATTTATAAAATTTTATGTAAATAAAAGTGCACAATATCAATCCTATATAATGCTAAATTATGACTTAACTGTAACTAAATTATATTATCAGAGCTATTAGAAACTTTAATTTAGATCCATTTTATAAAAAAGGAGGGATGGTAGACTAGAGAATTGCTTTAGGGACATTACTATCATTATTTAAAGAATTCATACCTGATATTATCCTTTAACATTTCACATGCATCCTATGAATATGTATTGATATAAGTCCAGATCAGATTATTTCCATAAAATTCTGTCTGGTAGTTTGCTAAATAAGCTTTAGTAATATATTGGCTGAAATTGGGCCAATGTTTCTTTAGTAGTAGAATGTCTAAAATAGTATATTTTGACACATTATTTAATTCTCTATAATGACTAAGACTGAAATTTTTATCTAAAATAAAAAGGTTTCTCTAAGCATAAGAATTGTATATTATCTGTTATTCTGAATGCAGATAGACACAATCCTCTGGAATCCAGAATTTGGCTTAATTAAAAAAAATACTTCCTTTTCCTTCATAGGAATTATGGTCATTTATGTTATCCCATCCTACTTTGAAAGGTTGCTGACTTCCCTTCTCTTATTACACTTTAATTGTTTTTAAAGCATGCAAACTTGATTTTAAAATTAAGCATTGCATGATTCTTGTAACTCTAATATAATCACACACTTCTTGTATTACATGGAAAATCACACATCACAATATATGAAAGGTAGTTCTTTATTCCAAAAAGAACTAGAATTAATGTCAGATTTATCTAAGGGAAAAAATGTTAGTTCTACTATTTAAAATCTTTCTCTCTCCCAAATGCAAATTAGCTTAATATTTGGTAGCCACTAACAAATAATAATAAATGACTTAGAACTGCTGGGCTGGTGATAATGTTGAAGCACAGATTTTTCTTCTATGAAAAATAGCTCAATCAAACCATCAACAAATATATGTGATTAATAAAACTATATTTATCTCTTCAGCTTTAAAATTCCAAATATTATTAAACTCTGTGCAATATGCAATGCAGGTGCTTGAATGGTCCCAAAGTTCTTTTTGTAAGGCACAATGAATAAAAACAAGGACTCACTTTAAAGATACATATGGTAACTAAGGCTGGAGTAGTTTAAATATTAATAATTGTTCAAAATTATTAGTCCCACCCTCCCCTTCACTTTCATAGAGAAGTATTTTTTCCTGCTCTTTGCCTTTGGTCTCAGCCATACAAATTGCTTTGGCTAATGGGATATTGGCAACCATGACGCAAGCAGGGACTTGAAATGTTTATTATTTGGCTGTATAAATCCTCTTTTGTCTTTTCCACTATCTAAAGGGCATGCCTTGGCTAGCCCACTTGCTCAAGGAAGATGAGTGACAAAGGAGCAGAGTGACCTAGCCAATTTACAGACCTGCAGCTTGAGGCCCAGCTGCCCAGAAGCCTCAGCCTAGTCCTGGCAACTACCGGCCACTCCACAGACAAGTTAGTGAACCAGCTGAGATTAACAGAGCTCTTTCAGATAATCCACAGATGCATAAGAAATAAGAATTTATTGCATGTCATATTTTGTTATTTGCTAAATAGAAATAGCAGACTAAGATAAAAGCTAACATTTATTTATTAATATCTTACTATGTACCAGATACTATTCAAGAACATTACATTTATCAATTTATTTAATCTCCACTACTATTCTATGTCATTGTTGTAAATCAGCGCCCCTATTTTGCTGTAAAGGCGATTGAAGTACAGAAAGGTTAAAAATTTGTCTAATATGGCACAGCTAGTGAGTGGTGGATATGGAATGAATTCACATTCTTGCTATATGTATATATATGCATGTATGTGTGTGTATATATATTCATATATATATAACATATATATATATACACACACACACGTATATGAAACTTCAGTCCAGAGCCACTCAGGTTACTGACTCTCAATAAATATGTTACATATTCAACTGAAGCCAGTATGCAATATGGGGAGGCATAATCAATATGGACATTAAAAAAATAGAGAAATCATTTTTACCCAGAGTGGACAGAGACCTAGAGTAGATGTGAACTGAAGAAAGATGCTTCTTTGACAAATAGCTCCGTGGGAGGCAGCAGCACCCGTGAGCAATCACAATCATAGGTGATAAGGTTTTTGTTAAAGTATTCAAAAAAGAGAGATCCAAAGGCAAAGAAATGTAAGGGGAGAAGCAATTCTAGTTTCTTTCTACTCAACCACTTACAAGGTCTATTCCAAGGAAGAAGCTGCCCCTGATTTGTCAGAATACATGACGATCAACGTGTTGGGCTGCTGTTTTCGGCAAGCTAGTTTACCCTTTTTAAAAGGCATGGCCCTCAGACCCATCGAACTCTATGTTCTCTCTTTCACTCAGCGCAGGTCAGATAGAAGGTGGACTCGAGAACATTTTGGGCATTTTCCCTCTATTGCACTTTTTCTCTACCTATAAGATGACTCCTCTGTTTCACTTACGATTTTCTTTTTCTTAAACTCTTAAAGGTGCCTAATGTCTCCAGCTATGATTTCCTATCAGTCCCACATCTTTACATTCAGCTTCCTTGTGTATATCCACTAGATAAACCACCAACTTTCCAAATCAAACATCCCGGAACCGATCTCACCATGTTCTTTGAAAAGCTGCTCCTCCCTCATTACTTTCACGTACGATGATTGTGCAATTGTCTCTTGTTACCCTACAATTCTTTTATCTTCCACATTCAAATAGTCACCAAATCCTAAAGATGGGTCCTATGAAATATCCCTCAAATTCGTGCTTTCCCCTTGTTGACGTAATTTGGTTCCGGTATCTCATCCAAATCAGTACAATGGCTTCCTAAGTGATCTTCCTACTTTTAGTTTTATCTTCTTTTCAATGAGTGATTTTTTTGGCACATGGAATCTATTGGTCCTCAAGAAAAAAGAAATGTGTAACTTCTTGCATACACAAAGTCATGCATGCAATTCAGGGGATGTTTGAACCTCTGAAGGCTGGACATTGACACCCAAGGGTCTCAGATCCAGTTACAAACCTTTGCTTTACCCCCTCCTACCCAATGATGCCAGAGATTTTCCAAAAATACACATTTAACCGTGTTGTTCCTTTTTAAAACCCTTCAATGACTGCCAAACTTCTTCAAGATAAAACCCAATTCTTCAGTTTGGGATTAAAAGGCCCTTTATCATCTAATCCCACTCAACTTCTTCATTATGTATTTTTTAAGTTTCACATCATGCACTGTAGGCTTCAGTCTTATTTACAGCTCCCCCAAAATCCCAAACTGCTTCTTCCATCCTGTTCATCAATTCACTCTCCCGTCACACTCTTCCCCACCTGACTGCCGGGTGAACTCCCGACCCAGTTTTCCTGCCCCTTCCTTCTGCGCCTTCTCCATCAGAGCACCCAAGCCCTTGGCTTTATCACTTGTCAATGTCAAAGAGCCCTTGAACTGTTTGAAAACCAGAATCGTGTCACTCATGTCGGAGTACTCATCGTCCAGCACAGTGTCTGGCCATTAGTAAGTTCTCAGTGCAAGTTCCTGTAAAGAAGAGGGAGACAAGGAGAACAAGACAGAGTGAGAAGGTGTGGGGAGAGGAAAACAGCTGCAACACAATCGCGTTGGACTAAAGACCTTACGTGGGGATGGTGTGAAGGGAATTCTGCTTATAAAAAGGAAGATAGTTAATATATTAATATATTGAGCACATGTTTTAAGTAGATATTACATAGGACATACCACCTCTCTACTGCCATTTAGTGTTTACAGTGGCTCTATTTGCTAAAGTTTACAGCTGAATTCAGTGATGAACAGTCACTTGCACACTATCTTTGGGTTGGGCTGCCATGGTGCTGGGATTCTGTCTGAATCAAAAGCCTACTCTTTCCATCACACTTGCAACTTGTTTTAATAAAAGTAAATTAAACAAAGGATTTTGTCTTCCACTGATTTACATAAAATTTTCATATGGATCCTAAGGAACTTCAGTTAGAAAAATCTTGAAGTGCAGACAGAAATATACATCTACTTTCCAAAGACGCTGGGTTTTTTTCATCAAAGCAAAGTTGGCTCACCTGAAAGGAAGTGGTTTCTGAGCAGATATCTTTGCAAGTGTGTCACATTTTTCTTACTACATACACAGGTTTAGGTCCAGGCTTGGGGAGTCATTCTTAACTTACCCTCCAGTTAATATTTGCCTTTGACACTTAAAATCAAGTTCAAGTCAGTGCTAATATCAAATGCAAAGAGAGAGAAGCCTGTGGCTTTCCATTTCTTTTTTCAAAAAACATTGACATCAAGAAACCAGGTTTACTTAGTCCTACAGTCCTAAGAGTTCACGGAAAATAGAGGTCCCAGTGAAACTTCACTGCTGCCAAAATATAGGGGCAAAAACACCCACAGTAAGCTTCTGCAAGCGTAAGTGGCTTAAAGGATGGAGTGAATAGTTGCTTTCGAATTTTCAGGACTACAGATGAGGAACGGCTATAGGGATTGTCTTCAGCACAAACCTGATTATTCCTCTGAATTAGGCTGCCTAATGCACTGTATTTTCTTCTGTCTATTCTGTAGCTGCCTGGAGCCTCCTCTGTCATCCAGAACCCACTAGCCCACCCTGAGTGCTGGGCCGGGCTGGGCTGGTGAGAGGGTGAATGTGCTCTCCCCTGGCAAAGACCACAGAAACTGACATCTTTTCTGAATTCTGGCTGATAGAGAGAGTGATTATTTTTGCAGCTGCTTTTGCTTTTTATTGAAAAAATTGCTTGCTTCTCAAATGCCCACTTCTAAATCACGTAGTGGTTTCCATCTAGCACAATAGATATGTTTCTCTTAAATAATTTCTCTGATCATATTTTTCAGGATCTTCTGATGGTTACAGCTAAAATTATTTAATTCTACTTTTTAATAATGTCTTAAATATTTGTGAAATACTTAATGGTTCTTATCCAGGAGCTGCCAAATAGTTGTGAATACTGAGCTTCTCCAGATGAATAAAACCTAGCAGACTGATAAAACAAAAGAAATGATTTTTATAAACAACATTCATAATCCTGAGTCTCACTGAAGGGTTAATTTTTTTTTTTTTTTTGGTACAGCTAGTTCTGTTTATTATGATGTGAATTAAGAAATTGTAACACTTGAGACGTCTTAGTGTTTACCATGAGATCTGCCAGGTGCCATATATCAACTCAGTAGATGTTGCTTAATTCATTCCAGAGGCCCTGCTTGCTCAAGTACAGCTAACCCTACCAAGTCTCTTTGGGCAGTAGCAGACAGACACTTAGAAAAGTTTAGAATTTTAGATTGTTAAGAGTTAGATGGATCTACAAGGTGACCAAGTTTAATCCTCTTTATTTTGCTTTAAAGGAATTTTAGGCAAAGTTCCCAACTTTGGTGTGCTTCAGAAACACCTAGAGAACTTGCTAATGCATGAAGTGCTGGGCCCTACAGCTAGAGATTTTGATTCAGTAGGTCTGGATGGGATCGAAGAGTATTTTTCTTTTTCTTTAATTTTTTTAAACAGGTAAATTCAAGAAATTGATCTCTTGCTTTTTATTTACTTTTTAAATTTTAATTGAAATTATATATATTTAAGGTATATGACGTGATGTTTTGATATATACACGTAGTGAACTGATTACTACAATGAAGCTAATTGACACATCCATCTCATCAGTTACCTTTTTTTAAACTTAATATCTACTTTTTTAGCAAATTTCAAATGTACAATATGGTATTACTAACTATAATCTACATGTTGTACATTAGATCTCTAGAATGTATTCATTCTACAAGACAGACACTTTGTACCCTTTGACCAACATCTCCCCATTTCCCCCACCCCTCCACCCCTGGCAATCACCACTTCATTCGTTGCTTATATGAATTCAACTTTTTTAGATTCTACATATAAGTGAGATCATGCAATATTTTTTTTCCCTCTATCTGGCTTATTTCACTTAGCATAAAGTCCTCCAGGCTCATCCATATTGCCACAAATGTCAGGGTTTCCTTCTCTTTTAGGGCTGAATAATATTCATTGTATGTACATATTATAATTTCTTCATCCATTCATCTGTTGATGGACACTTAGGTTGTTGCCATATCTTGGCTATTGTGAATAATGCTGCAGCCCATATGAGAATGTAGATCTCTTCAACATACTGATTTCATTTCCCTTGGATTTATATCCAGAAGAGGAATTGCTGGATCATATAATAGTTCTATTTCCAATTTTCTGAGGAGCTGCCACATTGTTTTCTGAGAGGATTTATTTCTAACAAGTTCTCAGATGATGCTGATGCTGGTGGTCCCAGACCTCTCCGGAAGAACTGCTGGCCTAATGGATTGGCCCAAGGGACAAACTGACAACTGAAATGTATACCTCTTCACTTCTAAATCAGTGTTTGACAACTATAACAGATGTTCCTTGTTGAAGGGATTTTAATTCCAAAAATAATAAATAATGTCCTAAAATGCCTTCCCATCTGTATCTGCTCCATCCGGGAAACTAAATGTCCATGATAAGGAGGTCTTGGGACATTGAGTTTAAGTAACATTAGTATTAGCTTCAGCAAAGCCTGAAGTTCCTCCAAGAAGCAAGGAAAGAATGAAAGAGGGAGATCTTCACCCAAATTGAACACTGCCCCCCCTTTTTTTGGTGAAGAAGGAATATTTGAATTTCATGTTGGAGCTTCTTTTTGTTATATCAGGAAGCTATCACATAAATTGAATAATTGGATGTTAATATTATTAATATAAACTATGTTACAGGTTTTATTTTCTAAGAATATTTTCCCTAGACAAACAGAAGACTTTGTACCAAATACCAGGTAAGTAGCTATGTGTAGTATTTTTCAATTAATCTGCTGTCTGAAGCCCAGCCTAGGCCTATCTTTATCTCCAAGTTGCAGGTGTAACTACACCACAAGCCTCTAACCTTATATCTGCTGAGCTAAGTGGGTCATGGCACCATTCCATAGGTAATCTCACTGCCCACAGCCACCGATCTTGTGAGAGGCTGGAATAGCTAGTGAAGGTGGGCATGCTTTCATTTGAAGAGGATCCACAAGCAGTGGTCTATTCGTCTATGTTAAGGCTTTTCTCCTTTCAGCATGTCTGTATTCTACAGCCCCCAAAAACTAAAAGTTTCCACCGAAGAAAATTTTTCATGGCAGATGTCAACCAATGAAGTAGAAAAAAAAAATGACTAAAGGCCAAAAAAAGTCCATTTATTTCACAATCTGCAAGTTGTATGACCAGGGAAATTATAACCAATTTAGGGTTTGATAGTACCTTCTTTATAAACCAATTACAAACAGATTTATGATGTTTAATAGGCAACATGAAAGAGGCAGGAATAACAAAATTTGAAAAAAAATTGAAAAACTTTGGGAAAAAAATCACTGTAGAGACAGATAAATACATGCTCTTGAAACATATTCTAGGATTCCTAGTGTTGCTACTTGATGCATGCAGGATTACCAACACTGTAAGATAAATTCATTTTAAGCTCCAAATTGTTATATGTACCTGTCTATATAAAACTATAACTTGCATTTTTACAATAAGTAACTAGAGACTCAATGCTGCTTCTTGCATGTTTCTGGCTTTATTGTATATTTGCCTTCATTTCCCCCTCCTGCTCAGCTCAAGTCATGAGTCTCCTTATAACCCAGGTGCGCCAACACCACCACATGTTTGAGCATTATTTTGTATCTTTTTGGAAAATTGTTTCCCTTTCTCCTTGCATATTTACATCCTTCCAATATTACAAAGCCTGACCAAACAGCTGCCTTTTATTTTCAGCTTCTTTTAATGATTTTGTTCATATGAAATGTACTTTCACAGTAGTATCTATTTATCTCTCTATGTATTTAAAAATTTTTTTTATTTTTCATTATTATGGGTACGTAATAGTTGCATATCTTTATAGGGTACATGTGATGTTTTGATATAGGCATACAATGTGAATTGATCAAATCAGGATAATTGGGATACCCATCGCTTCAGGCATTTACATTTCTTTGTGTTAGGAACATTCCAATTCTCCTCTTTTAGTTATTTTAAAGTATACCATACCTTATTGTTGATTATAGTCACTTTTTTGTGCTATCAAATATTGTCTTTCTATCTAACTATCTAACTATATTTTTGCACCCATTAACCATCCCCACTTTATCCCCTACTCCCTGCTACCCTTCCCAGCCTCTGATAACTGTCATTCTTCTCTGTGTCTCCATGAGATCGATTGTTTTTAATATTTATCTTCTACATATGAGTGAGAACATGTGAGATTTGTCTTTCTGTTCTTGGCTTATTTCACTTAACATAATGTTCTCCAGTTCCACCCAAGTTGTTGCAAATGGCAGGATTTCTTTCTTTCTTGTGCTATATAATATTCCATTGTGTATATGTATCACAATTTCTTTATCCATTGATGGACCTAGGTTGATTCCAAATCTTGGCTATTGTAAATAGTACTGCAATAAACACGAAAGTGCAGATATCTTTTTGATATACTGAATTCCCCTCCTTTGGATATATACCCAGCAGTGGGATTGCTGGATCATATGGTAGTTCTATTTTTAGTTTATTGAGGAAGCTCCATGCTATTCTCCGTAGTGGTTGCACTAATTTACATTCCTACCAACAGTGTGCAAGTGTTCACCTTTCTACACATCCTCGCCAGCATTCATTATTGCCTGTCTTTTTGATAAAAGCCATTTTAACTTTGGTGAGATGATATCTCATTATAGTTTTCATTTGCATTTCTCTGATGACTAATGACGTTGAACATTTTTTAACATACCTGTTGGCCATTTGTACATCTTCTTTTGAGAAATGTCTATTTAGAAACTTTGCCTATTTTTAATTAAATTATTTGATTTTTTTCCTATTGAGTTGTTGGAGCTCCTTATATATTCTAGTTATTTATCCCTTATCAGATGGGTAGTTTGCAAATATTTTCTCTCATTCTGTGGATTGTCTCTTCACTTTGTTGAAGCTATGCAGAAGCTTTTTAGCTTGATGTGATCCCATTTGTCCATTATTGCTTTGGTCGCCTGTGCTTTGCAGGTGTTACTCAAGAAAGCCTTGCCCAGACCAATGTCCTAAAGCATTTCCCCAATGTTTTATTTCAGTAGTTTCATAGTTTCAGGACTTGTCTTTAAAACATTTTGATTTGATTTTTGTATGTGATGAGAGATAAGGGTCTAGTTTCATTCTTCTACATATGGATATCCAGTTTTCCCAGCACCATTTATTGAAGAGACTATTGGCAACTTTGTCAAAGATAAGTTCGTTATAGATGTATGGATTTATTTCTGGGTTCTCTATTCTGTTCCATTGGTCTATGTGTCTGTTTTTATGCCAGTATCATGCCGTTTTGGTTAGTTACTACAGCTCTGTAGTATAATTTGAAGTCAGATAATATGATTCCTCCAGTTGTGTTCTTTTTGCTCAGGAAGGCTTTGGCTATTCTGGATCTTTTGTGGTTCCATACAAATTTTAGGATTATTTTTTCTATTTCTGTGAAGAATGCAGTTGGTATTTTCATGGAGACTGCATTGAATCCGTAGATTGCTTTGGGTAGTATAGACATTTTAATAATACTGATTCTTCCAATCCATGAGCATGGAATATCTGCCCATTTTTTTCTGTGCCCCCTTCAATTTCTCTCATCAATGTTTTGTAGTTTTCATTGCAGAGATCTTTCACTTCTTTGGTTAAGTTTATTCCTAGGTATTTTATTTTATTTGCAGCTATTGTAAGTGGGATTACTTTCTGGGTTCCTTTTTCAGATTGTTGGCTGTTGGCATATAGAAATGCTACTGATTTATGTATGTTGATTTTATATGTCCTGCAACTTTGCTGAATTTATTTATCAGTCCTAATAGTTTTTTTGTGGAGTCCTTAGGTTTCTCTAGGTATAAGATAATAACATCTACAAACAATGATAATTTGATTTCCTCCTTTCCAGTTTAGATGCCCTTTATTTCTTTCTCTTGTCTGATTGCTCTAGCTAGAATTTCCAGTATTATATTGAATAACAGTGGTGAAAGTGGGCTTCCTTGTCTTGTTCCAGATCTTAGAAAGGCTTTCAGTTTTCCCCATTCAGTATCATACTAGCTGTGGGTCTGGATAATATGGCTTTTATCGTGTTGAGGTAAGTTCCTTCTATACCCAGTTTTTTGAGAGCTTTTTCATGAAGAGATGTTGAATGTTATCTCATGCTTTTTCAAGATCAATTGGAATGATCATATGATTTTTGTCCTTCATTCTGTTGATATGATGTATCACATTTATTGATTTGCATATGTTGAACCATCCTTGCATCCCTGGGATGAATCCCACTTGATCATGATGAGTAATCTTTTGAATGTGCTGTTGAATTCAGTTTGCTAGTATTTTTTTTTTTTAATTTCAAAGTATTAAGGGAGTACAAATGTTTTTGGTTACAAGAATTGCTTTTGTAATGTTTCAGTCAGGATTATAAGTGTGCCTGTCACCCAGATAGTGTTCATTGTACCCGTTAGTTAGATTTTAGCCCATCCTCTCCTCCCCTCTCCCTCCTGATAGATTTCCATTGAGTTATACTTCCCTGTATGCACATGTGTCCTCATCAACTAGTTCCAATTTAATAGTGAGTACACGTGGTGTTTGTTTTTCCATTCTTTAGATACTTCACTTAGGGTAATGGTCTCCAGTTCCATCCAAATTGTTGCAAAAGGCATAAAGTGATCCTTCTTCATGGCTGAGTAGTATTCCATGGTATACATACACCATATTTTGTTAATCCATTCATAAATTGATGGGCTTTTGTGTTGATTATGCATCTTTGAAATTCTAAATTGTGCTGCAATAAATATTTGAGTGCAGGTGTCTTTTTGATAAAATGACTTCTTTTCCTTTGGGTAGGTACCCAGTAGTGGGATTTCTGGATCAAATGGTAGGTCTACTTTTAATTCTTTGAGGAATCTCCATACTGTTTTCCATAATAATTGTACTAATTTGAAGTCCCACCAACAGTGTGTAAGCATTCCTTTCTTTCTGCATCCACACCAGCATCTATTGTTTTTGGACTTTTTAATAAAACCCATTCTGACTGGGTAAGGTGATATCTCATTGTGGTTTTAATTTGCATTTCCCTGATGATTAGTGACATTGAGCATTTTTTCTATGTTCATTGGCCATTTGTCTATCTTCTTTGGAGAAGCTTTTGTTCATGTCTTTTGCCCACTTTTTAATGGGTTTGTTTGATTTTTTTCCTGCTGATATGCTTGAGTTCTTTGTAGATTCTGGTTATTAGTCCTTTATCAGTTGTACAGCTTGTGAATATTTTCTCCCATTCTGTAGGTTGTCTATTTGCTCTGTTGATTATTTCCTTAGCTGTGCAGAAGCTTTTTAATTTAATCAAGTCCCATTTATTTATTTTTGTTGTTGCTGTAGTTGCCATAGGGGTCGTCTTCATAAATTCCTTGCCTAGGCTGATATCTAGAAGAGTTTTTCCAACATTTCTTCTATAATTCTTATGGTTTCATGCTTTACATTTAAGTCCTTTATCCATCTTGAATTAATTGTTGTGAGTGGTGAGAGATATGGATCCTGTTTCATTCTTCTGCATGTGGCTACCCAATTCTCGCAGCACCATTTTTTTTTTTTTGAGGATTTTTGTATCTGTGTTCATCAGAGATATTGGCCCATAGTTTTCTTTCTTTGTTGTGTCTTTGTCTGGTTTTGGTATCAGGGTGATACCATTCTATGATATAGGCCTCATAGAATGAGTTTGGGAGTAGCCCCTCCTCCTCAATTTTTTGGAGTAGTTTAAGTAGAATTGGTATTATTTCTTCTTTGAATGCTTGGTAGAATTTAGCAGTGAAGCCCTTGGGTCCTGGGATTTTCTTTGAAGGAGACTTTTTATTACTGCTTCTATCTCATTACTCGTTATTGGTTTATTCAGATTTTGGATTTCTTCCTGGTTCAATCTTGGTAGGTTGTATGTGTCTAGGAATTTATCCATTTCTTCTAGGTTTTCCCATTTGTTGGAAAATAGTTGCTCATCATAGTCTCTAATGATCCTTTGGATTTCTGCAGTATCAGTTGTAATGCCTCCTTTTTCATCTCTGAGTTTATTTATTTGGGTCTTCTCTCTTTTTTTCTTAGTATGGCTAAAGGTGTGTCAATTTTGTTTATCTTTTTAAAAAAGCTTTTTGTTTTGTTGATCTTTGTATTTTTTTGGTTTCAATTTCATTTATTTCTGCTCTGATATTTCTTCCACCAATTTAATATTTGGTTTGCTCTTGCTTTTCTAGTTCTTTGAGATGCATCATTAGGTTGTTTATTTGAAGCTTTTCTACTTTTTGATGGAGGTAATCATTGCTATAAACTTTCCTCTTATCACTGTTTTTTCTGTATCTTATAGGTTTTGATATGTTGTGTTTTCATTTTCATTTATTTCAATACATTTTTTAAATTTCCTTCTTAATCTCTTCATTGACCCCCTGATCATTCAGGAGCATATTATTTAATTTCCATGTGTTTGTGTATTTTCCAATGTTCCTCTTATTATTGATTTCTAGTTTTTTATTCCATTGTGATCAGAGAAAATATTTGATATGATTTCAATTTTTTTGAATTTTTTAAGACTTGTGTTGTGGCCTAACATATGGTCTACCCTAGAGAATTATCCATGAGCTAAGGAGAAGAACATGTATTCTGAAGCTGTTGGATGAAACATTCTGTAAATATCTTTTAGGTCCATTTGGTCTATAGTGCAGATTAAGTCCAATGTTTCCTTGTTGATTTTCTCTCTGAATGATCTGTCTAATGCTGAAAGTGGAGTGTGGAGTTCTCCAATGATTATTGTATTGGAGACTATCTGTTTTGATCTGATAATATTTGCTTTATATATCTGGGTGCTCCAGTGTTAGGTGCATATATATTTTGAATTGTTATATCCTCTTGTTGAATTGACCCCTTTATCATTATGTAATGACCTTCTTTGTCTCTTTTTACAGATTTTGTCTTGAAACCTATTTTATCTGATAGAAGTGTAGCTACTCCTGCTACTTTTTCATTTTCATTTGCATGGGATGTCCTTTTCCATGTCTTTATTTTCAGTCTATGTGTGTCTTATAGGTGAAGTGTGTCTCTTGTAGAAAACATATAGTTGGCTCTTGTTTTTTTTTAAAACATTCAGCCACTCCATATCTTTTGATTGGAGTAATCCATTCACATTCAATGTTATTATTGATAGATAAAGACTACTGCCATGTTGTTATTTGATTTATGGTGGTTCTGTGGTCCTCTCCTTTTTTTTTTTTTACTTCCTCTCTATCTTCCTTTGTTAAAAATGATTTTTCTCTTGTAGTGTATTTTAATTTCTTGCCTTTTTTACGTGTGTGTATCTGTTGTAGGTTTTTTGATTGAGGTTACTATGAGACTTGCAGAAAAAATTTATAACCAATTATTTTAAATATATGACAACTCTGCTTGCTTACAAACAAACAAATAAACAAGCAAAGAGAAATCTAACAGAAATTCTACCCTTCAACTCCATCCCCTCCAGCTTTTTAACTTATTGTTCTTTCCATCCATATCTTTTTATGCTATCTATCTCTCAAAAAGTTGTTGCAGTTATTTTTGATAGGTTTGTCTTTTAGTGTTCTTACTCAAGATATAACTGGTTTATATACTGCAGTTACAGCAATAGAGTATTCTGTATTTGTGTACTTAACTGTTACCAGTGAGTTGTATACCCTCAGATGATTTCTTATTGTTCATTAATGTCCTTTTCTTTCAGATCGAGGAATTCCTTTTTAGCATTTCTTGTAGGACAGGTCTGGTGTTGATGAAATCCCTCACCTTTTGTTTGTCTGGGAAAGTCTTTATTTCTCTTTCATGTTTGAAGGACATTTTTGTGGTATATAATATTCTAGAGTTAAGGTTTTTTTCCATCAGCACTTTGAATATGTCATGTCACTCTCTCTTGGCCTTTAAGGTTTCCACTAAGAACTCTGCTGCCAGACATACTGGAGCTCATTTATATGTATTTTTTTTTCTTTTTTGTTCCTTCTCTTACGACCTTTTCTTTATCCATGACCTTTGGCAGCTTGATTATCAAATGCCTTGAGGTAGTCTTGTTTGGGTTAAATCTGCTTGGTGTTCTGTGACCTTTTTGTACCTGAATATTGATATCGTTCTCTAGGTTTGGAAAGTTCTCTGTTATTATTTCTTTGAATAAATTTTCTACTGCAATCTCTCTTTCTACCTCCTCTTTAAGGCCAATAACCCCTTAGATTTGCCCTTTTGGGGCTATTTTCTGGATCTTGTAGCTGTGCTTCATTCTTATTTTTTTGTTATTCTTTTTTCTTTTCTGACTGTGTATTTTCAAATAGCCTGTCTTCAAGCTCACTAATTATTC
This sequence comes from Daubentonia madagascariensis, assembly GCA_023783475.1. Taxonomy (NCBI): domain Eukaryota; kingdom Metazoa; phylum Chordata; class Mammalia; order Primates; family Daubentoniidae; genus Daubentonia; species Daubentonia madagascariensis. The sequence continues at coordinate 20,624,691 of JAKFHU010001672.1, forward strand.
TGTTTGGTCAATTCTGCTGTTGAGAGACTCTGATGCATTTCTCAGTTTGTCAATTGAATTCCTAAGCTCTAAAATTTCTGCTTTTTTTTTATTATTTCAATCTTTTTGTTAAATCTCTCTGATAGGCTTCTGAATTCCTTCTCTGTGTTGTCTCAAAATTCATTGACCTTCAGGACAGCTACTTTGAATTCTTTGTCTGGAAGATCACCTACCTCCATCGCTCCAGGATTGGTCACTGGTACCTTATTTAGTTTGTGTGGTGAGGTCATGTTCTTGATGCTTGTGGATGTTCATTGGTGTCTGGGCATTGAACAGTTAGGTATATCCACTAATCTTTGCAGTCCAGGCTTGTTTGAACCCATCCTTCTTGAGAAGTCTTTCCAGATATTCAATTGGAATTGAGTGTTGTGATCTAGGTCTTTGGCCACTGCAGCTGTATAAGCACTGGGTGTGCCCCAAGACCAGTAATGCTGTGACTCTTGCATACTTCTGGTGCCACTGCCTTGGTGGACTTGGGAAAGATATGGGAGAATTCCCTGGATTACTAGACAAAGTATCTCATTCTCTTCCCTCACTCTCTGTGCTGGGCTGCTGGAGTTGGGGGAGGAGTGACCTGGGTGCTCCCCTGTGGCCACTAGCACCAGATCACACCTGAAGCCAACCCAATCTCACCCAAAGCCTGTGGTGACTGTTGCCTGGCTACCTCTGAGATTTATTCAAAGTCCAGGGACTGTTTAGTCAGTGGTGGTCAATCCTGCCAGGACTGGGTCCTTCCCTTCAGGGCAGCATGTTTCCTTCTGGCCTAGAGTGGGTCCAGAAATGCCTTATAGGAACTGAGGCCTGGACTCAGGGGCTTCAGGAGTCTGACTGGTACTTTATTTTACTGTGACTCAGCTGGTACTCAAGTTATAAAACAAAATCTTCTGAACTTTTCTCTTTCCTTTCTTGAAGTGGAAGAAGAATCTCCCTGAGCCACACTGCCTGTAGTTGGGGAGGGGTGACACAGGCACTGTCTTGGCTGCCACAGCTGCTAATGTCTCACTGGGTCACATGCAACCCAAGTCTGCTGGCTCCGAGCCAGCACAGCTGCAGGAATTGCCCAAGGACTGCAGTCTTTGTAGCCCAACTGCCTTACAAATTTAGTCCAGGCCTTAGGCTACTTTTTGTCAGCAGTAATGGGGTTAACTGGAAGTCAGGTTTCGGGGTTGGGGGGAAGATTTTCCTCTAGCTGTGCTGGTCTAAATGCTCTCTCCTTGGGCACTGGCAGAATTCTGCCCCATGCTGTGTTCCCTGTGCCAGGGTGGCCCTGAGTTTCAATGCAAAGCCCCAAAATCACTTCACTTTCCCTCCCCAGGGCACACAGATTCTCTCTCCATTTGGCACGCTGATGTGGCATTACTAGGGGATGGAGGAAGGGGTAGCATAGGCAATGCAAGACTGTCTTTTTTGACCTCTTCTGTGCCTTTTTCCTTGACATAATGTTAAAACTAGATAATATGATCACTCACCTGAGTTTTGGTTGTTCTGAAAGTGCTTGCTTGCATGCATAGTTGTTGAATTTGGTGTTTGTGTTAAGGGATGATCACTGGAGGTTTCTATTCAGCCATCTTGCTCCACTTACTACTCTATCTATATATCTTTTTTTACACTATAGTTTAGCGCTGGAGCATTGACCTCCTAGCTTTGTCCTCAAATTCCAGGGAGAATATGGACCTTTTAATTGGCATTTTTGCACCAGCACCTAGAAGAGGTGTGCCTATTAATCTATGCTTAATTGAAGGCAGAATTAATAATTGAATGACAAATATAATACATAAGATTTGCATGATCAAATATGAGTACCAAGAAGAATAAGACAATTAAAAATTTCTGACAACCAAGATCTTGAAGAAGATGGTAAGGAGATTCCTTAACTTATATAGAAATTCCTAGTTAGTACCTGGATGCTGATCACCATTACTTCATACCCCACACATTTTAAATTATTAATGTTAAAGATTAATATTATAAAGGCTTCCTGCCTGGGATTTATCCTATTTTTGTATTTTCATTAAAAAGAGCTCCTAGTCCAGAAAAGGTGGTCAAGCAATATTTGGTAATTTATAAATAGAAACTTCCTGATTATAGTAATTTTGGATTTATTTATTCTTTAAATACACTACAGTTTAGCACTGGAACATTGACCATGGGATGGAGTTTCTTTTATTTAACAGAATTTTCCATATTCCAAAGATAGAAATATAGAGAAAATGATTCCCTTTTTTCAAGGAATGTACTGGTTAGTGGTAAGATAGAAATTCAGATGTAATAAGTGCTATGTTAATATTTACATGGAAAGCAGGGAAAAGTTTTAGAAGAAGCTGTACCTCAGATAAGGAAGAAGCCCAGCTCTGAAACTTCTCCAGAGGTCCCTATGCTAGCCAGTGTCTTCAAACCAAGCAGATCTTTTTACCTTAATGATCTGTCTTCACGTAAGTTTTGATTTTCTACTCTCCAAGGTCATTAGATCAGGGAGTTAGGGGGAAAAACACAATTTGGACCTTAGGATATAGGATAGTCAAAGCTATTTGAAAGTTGTGGATGTAAAGTTGAAGAAGAGATAGGGTCTTAGTTCATCATCCCTCTATCACTTAAAGTAATGTTTTATGTTGCATCCATATTTGTTGATTTTTAAACCAGAGACGTAACTATGACCTCTGGTTTCATCTCTGACATGGAAATATCCTGGAAGTCATCACTCTTATCCTTATAACAAGAGAAAGCTGGACAAACTGAAAATCAATGACTTTTTGTAGGTCCTATCAGAGAACCACTACCCTGAAATTGAGAGAGAGAGACAAAGAGAGAGAGAGATATCCAGAGGGACATCTGAGATCTGCTTACCTGGAGCAGAAGCAGCTGAAGCTTAAACTGGCAGGAATACTTAATACTTAAGCAGTAACTTTGATGAATTGCTGAATGCTGAATTAGACTAATAAATTCCTGGGGGGCTGCCATTTTGGGGAGTGGTCCATATTTGCATGGGCTTTATCTTCAGAAAACTACATGGAAGAGCCCCTTGTGGCTCTGGCAGGGACATGGGAAGAGTAATCATTGTGAAATAAACCCAGAGCCTGCTCCATAATAAAAGTCTCTTCTCCAGGGGAAAGGATTTTGACAGAGCTTTATCCCACCTGGAGGAAGAAAGTTTCTTCACCTCCAGTCCCCTCCAGGCTTTTTGTCAGCTAAGAAACAAACAAACAAATAAACAAACAAAGAGCAAAAGAAAAAAATCAAATCAGAGTAAATAGATCATTACATTAAGGAAATAGGTTGAAAATGCTGTGAAATGCTACAGCTAGACAAAGAAGTAGGAAACAGAAGGAGATAAACATTTGTGAAGGTCACAGCCCTGAGAGACAGGCCCATGAAAAGATGAAGATTTAATCCTAAAATTATAGAATATACCCCTTTCCCTATACCTTATCAACACACCAACAGGACTTTAGTGTAATAAAGTAGATTATAGCTGAAAGAGCTGCAAGATACAGACTCTATCTGAGGAGGAGCACTTAGGGAAGCCCAAAATAAAGAGGGTGACAAAAAAGGACACTAGCGATATTTGAAGCCTCTGACACCTATACCTACAGCAAACACTAAACATGGCACAACTTATAGACAGACTGACATAAATCCTCAAAACTAAAAGCTTATTTACCTCCGTTCCTATTACCTGAGGCAACATGTCCACCTTCTGACAAGAAATTGTAACATATGTCAAAAGGTGAGAAAAAAACAGAACCTGAAAAGTTAAAGCAATCATCATACTCCAATTTGGATATTACACAGATTTTGGAATTAATCAGACTGGGAATTTGAAATAACTACCATTAATATGTTAAAGGCTCTGGTGGAAAAATTGGTCAACATGCAAGCGCACATGGGTGATGTAAGCAGAGACGTGGAAACTCAAAGAATCAAAAGGAAATGCTAGAAATCAAAAACACTGTGACTGAAAGGAAGAATCCTTCTGATGGGCTTATCAGTAGACTCAAAATGGCCGAGGAAAGAATCACTGAAGTTGGTGATAGGTCAATGGAAACTTTCTAATCAGAAATGCAAAGAGAAAAAATAACGGAAACAGGAAAACAGAACACCCAAAATCTGTGGGACTCCTTCAGAAGCTGTAACATATACATAATTGCAATAACAAAAAGAGAAGAAAGAAAGAACGGAGCAGAATAAATTTTTGAAATAACAGTAACCAATGATTTTCCAAAATTGAAGACCATGATGAAACTTCAAATTCTGGAAGCTTAGAAAACAGCCAACAGGATAAATACTAAACAACAGCAAAAAACCTTGCATGCCAAGGTATGTTATATTCAAACTACAAAAAATCAAAGACAAAGAAGCCATCGAGGAGGACAAACACATTGCCTAAAGGGGAAAAAGGATAAGAATTACAGCTGAGCTTTTGTCAGAAACCATACAAGCAAGAAAAGGGTAGAGTGAAATCACTAAAGTGTTGAAAGATATGTCAGTATGGCAGTGGAGCTGAACATTTAATATTAACAATAATAACCTGGGGAGCTAATTAAAAATTCAGAAATATTTCCCCAACCTCAAAATTCTGATTGGGGCCTCTCATGTAGAACCTGGCGAGCTGCATCTCAGTCAGTAACTCAAGATGATTCTGGCCCAGGTGGTTCATGGATTTCATTTTAAGAAACAGAAAGTGTTTCAGTGTCCTAGACTGCTATATAGTCTAAGGAAAATTCATTCAGGATGTTGGGGAGTCCTTAGGACCAAGTAGGCGTCATAGGAGCCTCCTGTCTCCCAGGAACAGGCCTACCTTAGCAGGCTAGTCACGTGCCAACTGGGAGCAGTTCGGGGGAAGTGTGGCCTCAATGCAAATGCCATGATTGATTTCAGAGCACAGCAGCTGTAGTTGGTGGTCTCCAAGGTGAATTTGCACGGCTGTCACAGTACCAAACAGAAATAATTATTTCATGTTATATTTTTATAATTCAATAACATCCCTAGGAGGTAATTAAATCTCAGATATGCTGTATAATTTTCTAGTGATCATATAAACAGTAAATGGAGGATTAGGACCTAGGTTTTCTTATTCTTAGGCCAGGATTTATTATTTCTAATACTAGTACTATTTCTACTACACAGAGAAAATTGGATTAAAGTATAGCATTTAGCAAAATTTTATTATGGCTAGTCTATGGGTGATGAAGGAAACAACTGTCAGAATCACTTATTTTATTTTATTTTTTCAATTACTGACAGACAGTTATTTCCAAAGCAAACCAGGAAATAATATCTGCCACCTTTTAGTGACGGTTTCTCAACACCAAGTCTACCCTTCTATACTCTGTTTTCTGATAATGAGAATGGGATACAGAAACCACTTTTCCGCTTGGGCATCTGGCTCCCTGTTAGATGCTGTCAGTAGGAGACCCGAGAGTGTGTCTACTTAGCTGCAGAAAGGAGAAGAGGCTTGCCACGTCGTGTTTGTTTCCTGCAAGCTCTCTGCTCCCTTCTCACCTGTGTCTTGTTCCTATGAGTGTCAGCCGGCTAGGCTTCTTCAGTTCAACAGTGAAACAGTTCCTGACTATAACAGCAACTGAATCAAGACTGCACACTTTACACTTGTAGACCCCCCATCATTCCCCAGTGGTGCCAGTTGGCTAGTGCCTCCTCCTCAGGGGGGAGGTCCAGCCCTATGGACTCTTCTTCTGATCACAGAGACACCAGCACAAGAAAAACAACTCCTCCTCCTCAGAGGCCTGAGCTTCCACTCCATGGGGCTTCTCTAGGCATCTATGTTGCAATAGTTCCGAATACTTCTTTTTGTTCCCTAGACCTAGGGATAGAGTCTTCCTGAACTACTACCTCTGTTATGCGTTAGTGTTATTTTCTTGTCTTTTGAGTTATCTATTAAGCCATTTATACTATGTTAATAATTCTTGTATTGGGTCATTTCTGTTTAACTAACAGGTGTGGGCCAGGCATGGTGGCTCACGCCTGTAATCCTAGCACTCTGGGAGGCCAAGGCGGGCAGATTGCCTGATCTCAGGAGTTAAACACCAGCCTGAGCAAGAACAAGACCCTGTGTCTGCTAAAAATAGAAAAATTAGCCAGGTGTCATGGCACACACCTGTAGTCCCAGCTACTCGGGAGGCTGAGGCAGGAGGATCTCTTGAGCCCAGGAGCTGGAGGTTGCAGTGAGCTATGATGATGCCACTGCCCTCCACCCAGGGTGACAGAGAGAGACTCTGTCTCAAAAAATAAATAAATAAGTAACTACATTAAAAAAAAACAGGTATGTTTTCTGTCTCTTGATTGGACCCTGACTGATAGGATGGGGAGAAATTAAAGACCAGATAATCCCATGCATTTGATACCTAATATTTGATTATATCTGGGTTAGAATTATAGGCATGATGAGGTATGCTCCAAACACAAATAGACATTAGTTAAAGTCTAAGAAATAGTCAAATTCACAAAGATTCAGAAAAAGTTTTTTGAATATGTGGGCACTGTAAGTCTGATGTAAAAATTCATTTATTAATAATAATGAATAAGCTTTGTTGACTGCCAATTACCCACTTCTCAGGTTGTTTCTTTATTCCCAATTTAAAGTAATGTTCTTCCAGATAACCTACACCAGTGATTCTCAGTGAAGTTGAGGGAAGTATAATAGAAAGTTTGCAAAACATGTATAGAGTTGAGATTTATTGTCCAAATTTTCTCCATGCATAGAGCCAGATCTGTTAGAGACCGGGGTACCTCAAAAATTGCTGCAACAGCATCAGTAGATACAGAGGAATGTTCTCAGAAACATTATGAACTTACACTACTTACTACTAAATGTTGCTGAGGATAGTTTTTATTATGATAGTTGTATTAGTCAGGCTAGGCTAACTTTGAAGCAGTAACAAGCATTACAGTTTTTCACTCACATAATGTTTATTGTGGGTTCAGTGGCTCTACAAGCAGTCCATCCATATTCAGTAACTCATCCACCTAGGTTATTTTATTTCCTGTAATTCCAGGATACTTTTCTCCATGGCAGCAGAAGAGAAAGCAGGAGGGTTTCCATGTAGTTCTTTAGTGGTCCAGCCCATCAAAGACACATCAATCCCAATCAGACCCAATAGGCCAGATAACGTAGTCACATCATCCAGCCTAATTTCAAGGTGGTGGAAAACTGTGGAGGGAACACATTGGTATTCAATAACCAGCAAAAGTCTTTGCCACATTAGTCATCACTGATTCATTGCAAGACTTGTGAAATTCTGTCATAAAAATAGTTATAAATTTGAAGATTGCACAAATCGTGGGACATATACCTTTTAAATGTCAAGGGTGTACTGCAAAGAGAGGAGGGAAGGCAGCTCAGATGTTTGTCGTGAATAGGAGAATTGTTGAGAAAGGAGGGCCTTTCTTACCAAGCCCATTTTGTTATCTCCTATTTTGACAACCTTACAATGACAGATTTTTTTTTCACATCTAAATTATTAGAACTCTAGCAGACCTTGCCATTAGAACAAAAGGTTTAATTTAAAGCTGTAAAATACAGCTATAGTATTGCATTAGATGTGGCAATTAAAACACATCTGGGTGATGCAATGAAACTTTCACAATGATCTTAATGATAGCTGAGGTCATACACGAAGCTTGATTTCTCGTGTGTGGTATAATTGCGCAAAAGTACTGTGTGAAAATGTGGCAGTTGTCCACATGAGACAATTGTGAGATTTCAGACATTTTATCCAAACAACAGCTGTAAATAAAACACCCCACTTCTTAGCCAGTGGTGTTAGTTGAATGTTTTTCACTAATGTTTGCTTGTTCTTCTTTGAAGGTCATTCATTTAAATAGTGTTATTGATAATTACACTCATTCTAGAACATGTATGGTAAATTTAGGTCAGATTAATTTCAGGAGAAGCACTCTCGCAGACAAGGAGCTAATGAATGGGACTAGAGTTGACTACAATATATAGTCAAGTGCTTGGCTGTGTATAAAATGAAGCAGTGTTTCTTTTGTGAAGTGCTCACAATTTGAGTTGATGTTTGCCATTGGTTGGGTTTCACAAGAGCCCTGTGTTCCAGCATTTCTTTTACTTCTCATAAAGTACAAGAGCTCTGTGTGCACATAGCAAAAACAGGCATTACCGTTAGGATTAAAATGTAATTAATTTCTCTCTGGATCTCTGCTTACTATGGGTAAGTTAAACTAAATGACAGAGTTGCAAATATTAGAACTGGAAAGAACTTTACAATTCCCCATCTCCAGCTCATTTTTTTTTTCATTCACACAATGAGAAAACTGAGTCCTGGTGAAAGGATCTGGTTTGCAACATGGCTTGTCACTTAACCCACTCACTAGACCTGATTGTAAAGTGAAAATAAGAATTTTTTTTCTGTTTTCTGCCTACTTCCCAGAATCTCTGTAAGAATCAAATTATATCATGTATGAAATTTTTTGGAAAACAGTAAATCTCAATAATAATAATAATTGTAATGTTTATAAAGTTAACATTTATTGAGTACCTCGTATGAACCAGACAGTGTTAAATCATCACCCCCCTATCAGGGAGGTACATTTATTATCTCAGATGAAAAATAAAGACACTGAAGCTCTGAGATTTGTCCTGGGGTCATAAGCTAGCCAGTAGTGGAGGTGGGAGTTATCTGAGAGATTTCAACACTAAAGCATAAACTGAAGGGTTCACAGCCTGTTCAGAGACAGAGCCCATACTGGACCACAATTTTCTTACTCATAATACAGAGTTTTCCCCGTTATAAATTAGTTCCACAAGGTTCCTTAGGAAGAAGAAAAAATTGGAACTGTCTATTCCTTTCTAAGGTTAATTTTGATGCATTTATACCTTTCATGCTGGGGTTTTAACTAGAAATGGAAAATGGGAAAGTTTCTGACAGTACAATAGATATTTTCAGCCCAATCCCTTGGTTTCCTATTTGCTGTATATTTTGCCAATTGAGCCTCCAAGTGCCCAGTGCTATCATATCCAAATAAATCTCTCACCACTCTGTGTTCTGCTTCCTTGCTGCCATAAGCATGAAGCTGTAAACTTTCTGTCAGGAATTTAGACAATAACCCAATGATCATGGCAATGGCGTCTGTGTGTGTGCTGAGTGTACATGTGCCCGATGATGTTAAAATGCTGCCATCTTCTGTTTAGCCCATGAGCTGCTGATGTAACCCATCCCCGCAGCTTCCCGTGTCCTCCAAGCTGATTTATACTGATCCCGAATTGCACTTCTGCAATATATAATATGACAAGTTAAACGCAAAGCCTGCCAAAAAATCTTGATAGGCTCAGCTTTTGTACTGCAGCACTTGAAAAGACCATTACAACTGCCATCCCACGAAAGTGTGCTCAATATTTTTGACAGTGAATTATCTAAGCAGCGGTTTATCTCAGCATTCATAGGGGTGTTTGAACCATGTAAGGATTCAAGAGAGGGAAGATAAACAGGGCGGGGTAGGAATAATTTTTCATTGTTTAAGTGGTAGTGGGTTACTCTAGGGTTTTCTGGATGTTGCAAGGGGGTCTAGGTTTATTCTCAGGTGCATGTTCTGCTGAGATGCTTACAAGAAATGAAACATAACATACACAGATTTGTAGATTTGTAAGTAAGGGAAAAGTGGCAGCACTTGAATTGTTCTTCCAACTGTAGGAGTTGTCCTGAAGGGCTAGTGTGTGCCCGACCCCAGCAGGCTGGGCCTCCAGCAGCTGGCTTATCAAGGACAATCACCTCTTGCTTATCCGCAGTAAGCTATTGCTCCCTCCAGGACAGGAAGCCTATAGCAATCACTGGCACCACAGAGGGATTCCTTAGAGCTGGGATTGGCCAGCCTGAAATCCCCCCCAACCCTCTGCCCACGAAGTGAGGGCAGGGCTTCATTTTATCTCAGCCCCACAGCCTTAGAAAATTAGCTTTGCCCAGGATCATTTTAATAGCTAGCACATGAACACCCCATCCACGTGTGTCACTTGGGTCTGGGGATTTGGTTCTCCTTGTATCATTAAAATACCAGGACTGTTTAGTAAAGCTGGGAAGTCAGAATGGAAAATAGTTTCAGAGGCCAAAACTGTCTAGTTAAATGCTTGGTGACCAGATTTTTTTAATTTAAAAACCTATGCCTTATATACCTATGATTATACTCAAATCTTCTCTTGGATCTGAAAAAAAAAACTATATATGTCCATGAGATTCAGAGAAATCTGGTTTTATGTCTCATTATTGGATACAAGAAACAAACAAATATATATCATTTCCTCCTAAGTTGAAGCCTATTGAAAGAAAAATACCATCTAATCTCCCAAATTTTCTTGTCAGTACAAATAATAATATTCTCAATGCCCTTATTTTACCTCATTTATACATTTTTCTAGAAATGCTTCACTATATTTTAAGAGGTTTGTATATATTAGATGCTTAATACCAGTTGTAGACAATCTTACTGCTCTTGGACCTTGTAAATCTCTAAACTACCTAATAAATGAACAACCAAATAAATGTATAAACCAGATTTTCATATTTTTAAGGGGGAATTCTGTGTTCAAGGAAAATTAATATCTAAGTACAAGGATATTATGTAACCCTGTAGTGAATACCCACACAGAGAGCAATCTCCTCCTAGCCTCGGTTGAAATGACATCAGCAGAGAGCTTTCTTCAGTGCAGAGTCTGTGTACTTTTCAAGGGTTAATGCTCCAGAGTCAGTCCCCTACAGTGTGCCAGACATAGAAAATGACCCTAACTTAGGAAATCTCCAATTGGCCTAACATAGCAACAATTCAGGTAAGTACAATTTCCACACACTCTGCTATCCGGACTCCCATGCCTTTCAGTAAAATGTTTTTCATCTTCAATTTCTTCCAGTCAAACAAATACAAGCATGACTTCTCAGTGCTCTGACTTTGTTCACATAGGCTTTAAAGATAATCTTTGCCTTCTCCCAATAATTGAACTTTGATAATTTCCACTTCCTTTTACTGACTGGCCCAGAAAAAAAAATCATATAGCATCTGTGCCCTAAGACAGAATCTCACACAACCTGGAACTCTAGTACCTTCTTAGCAATCTTGCACAGTATCTAAATTATACAATTGAAAGGGAGCTAGGAAAGACATATTATTTGTCAGATCCCAAGGCAAGAAGGAATGAACTTTCCGTAAATCAGATCCAGAGAAACAAGTCGCTCAAAATCATTATTGACAAAGAATCTGAAGTTCAGAGAATGACTTGGCCATGATAACAAAGCTAGTTTAGTTAGAAATAAACCTAGAACCAAGTCTATTGGCTGGCACTCCTTCTATCTTTCAACTGTAGCATCCATTCTAAGAATCACCTTAGAATGATTAGGCAATAGGGTTAGGAGGCAGACATAGGCCCTCACTAAGAGAGTGAGAGTTATTAGGTCTCCTGTGGAGTCCTTCAATCTGTATTTGTAATGAGTTCTCAGGTGCTCACGATGAGGATGATCTGAGCATGATGCTTTAAGAACAGCTACATTACTTCATGCAGCAGCTTCCTATTTATTTTTAGAGAAAGACTTCTAGAATCTTTACTGAGGAATTATTCAAATGTCGAACCAAGGGGTCTCCAAGGTTGAACCGGCTGATATAAGAGTTATCCTCTTTCCTGCTCCTTCATTCCCAGAGTATTCAGGCTTATTTATGGGCAAGAGAGAATTGTAACAACAACAACAAAAAAGCCTAAATTTCACCTATGCTCAATTCTGACCTCCCTACTGACCCACAGCCTCTTTCCAGTAGGGAGAAATACAGCCAAAGGCCTCCCCTTGCTCATTGGTCTCTCCAAACCTTAAAAACTTCAAGAAAAATTACCAATATTTTCTTTCTACAAAGGGTTCTCATTTCTAAATCAATCTAAGCACTTTTGTGAATATTCTTAACAGACATAAATCCAGGGTTTCTCTTCTCAGGATTCTATTATCAGGATCATAAAAAAGTCCAGATGGAGAAACTTAGATAAATTAGATTAAGTTCCAGGAATGAAGTACATGAATTAGATGGTTCCTGTAGTCACGATCTGAGATTTTGTCCATTCCGGAGGGCCTGCCACTTTTCTGCTGAATCATTATCTCTCCCATAAAGTACCACAGAAGGATTAACTAAATCATGAAAACCATTATGATCTTCAGCCACTGGCAGACCTGTTCCAACTAGGATTGAACTCCCCGATGTCAGGCAATCTGCAGCGGCTACCTGATTCTCTGCCCCTTTCTCCCATCCCCAGCGAGCTGCAGGCACCAGACAAGATGGACAAAAGCAAAATTGATGCATTTTTTTCTCCTTTCCGCCACAGACAAGGAGCTCTGGCCAGCCTCTCCATTGAAAGTGGGAGAAAAGGTAGACTCGTCCTATTAGATTAGGACTGTCACCGTCACACAGTCGCTGCAATTAGTCCACGCCAGCCTTCTTCAGGCCTTGGATTCTTTTCAGAAGCGAAAAAGGGAATACTCGAGGTCTATTGAATGGGAGCGTGGCATCTGCCGCACACCGAGGGGAGAGGTCGGGGTCAGTGCTTGATTTTGATAAAGCGTGCCAGATTAATTGTCTTCCGTAATCCTGTTTGTCATGGTAGATGTGCAGAGGAGTCTTTGTGGCACAGGCTGACATATGGGCCGGCCTGCTGCTTGCCTATTCAGGGCCCCAACACATGCTCTCTGCACTTGGACTGGTTCCCAAGGCCTTGTTCGCCAGAAGAGTGAGGCCTCCTGCTCCTATTCAGCCGGCGCCATCTCCACCACCCGGCTTCCTAATCTCCAAGCCTGCCTGCGCTATTGAAAGACACTGCTTTATTCAAAGAGGCCTAAAAGAGAGAAAGGGAGAGAAAGGGGGCTGGTGAGGACAGAAAGAAGGGGAGAAGGGAGGAGGGAGAGATGCAGGCCCCAGAGATAGCAATGAAAGACTCTTCAGATTGGGGAGGGGGCTGGGGGCAGAGAAATATAATTACCAAAAAAAATAAAAAATTGCAGCCATGTCCTTCAGGCAGAGCACTTCAGGAGGCTGATTATAGCTCCTCTCCAAATCTGAATCTATCACCAAATTATACCCTGCCTCTTTTGTAAAATAAATGTTAATAAGAGGTAATTTGGGCCCTGCTGATTGTTAAGCTCAATGGAGATAGAATTTTTTTTTCTTCCCCTGTGTGTGTTTATTGTAATATCTGGAGGGCTTTTTTTTTTTTCCTTTCTTCCAACCAGAATTTATATTCAACCACAAAAGATGAAACAAACGTGCAGTGGCCTGACACAAGTGCCAGTAAAAGGAGAACGGTTTCAGTTTTATGATAAAGGGTGAATGTATGGACTGGCAACTGGCCCTTAACTCCACTAGAGCTTTGCAGTTGGTGTGTTCTGGAAAGAATGTCCCCTAGAATTAAGAAGAGACTGGATCTCCAGGAAAGAGGAGGGCTGTAATTCCTCCCTGGTGGGGGGAGGAGGGGTCCTTGCTCTAAATAGCTTTGCCTTTCTTTGGTTTAAAAGCAGGACTTTTTTTTTTTTTTCATTTACATAATCATTATTTTGAGTCGCTGCCAATTCTTTTGGGGGCTTTTACATTTAAAAGCACAAAAAAATAGAGACAATCCTGTGACAGATCTTTTGAAAATGTTCTTATGATGTGTATTTACGAACAGATCCAGAAATGGAGCAATTAGAAACAATGAATAATAATCTTCTGAGCAGACAAAAGCATGGATATATTAAAATATAAATCCTTGATCATAATAGCCCTGAAGCAGTCCTTAATGTATTTTTACTGTGTGCTCTTCACATCCACAGGGTAGAGGTGGGGGATCTGGCTGGCCCCAGGCACTGTGGCTGTCAAGGTCAGGTGCATCTGACCACAGATGGCTTGGTCCCTGGTTGTTTTTGTTTCTTACACAAATGCTTTGAATACTACTTATTGTGATAATTGTATAACAAGAAACAACATCATTATCTATCATCCATTTCAAGGGGAGCATAATAGATTTTCAAAATTAAAGAAAAAATCAAACTAAAAGACATCATCATTAAACTAGTCCTTTGTTTTAGATATTAAAAGGAAAAGGTTTTGTTTGGGTTTTGGTTTTGTCCCTCTCCCCAAATGGTTGACTACAATATACTTATTGTTTTGAGGGGACATGTCTTTCAACATTTATTTGTTTTACTTCTTACGGTAAAGCAGGCACTGAACTCAGAGCTGGGTGTGCAGTGAAGACAGCAACAAAGAGAGTCCCTGTCTTCATACAGCTTATGTTATACGAGGGTGGTTTTACCAATGCATAAAATAGTGCCAGGCGTATCCTATGAACACACTAAATTTTATTTATTCAAAAAATTCAAAAAATAGAAGAAATAAGTAGCAAACCAAACCAAACAAAAAACTTGACCTTAAGTATTACATTATGAAGAAGGAGGAAGAGAAAGAGAAGGAAAAAAAAAGCAGAAGATAAACGAGAAATAACATTTTGAGCGCATAATCTACGCTGAGTATGTGCCAAGTGCTTTATAAACATTATCTCATGTAATCTTTAAAAGGACATCATGGGAGGGGAGAGCTGATATTCAGCTACTGCACTGTGATGACTCCATATTAATTATATGATTAAAATCACCTGATAACCCCTTAAAATGGGTTGTAGCTGATGCCCAAGCATCATTAACCTCTAGGGCTGAGGCCCCGGCATCAGTATTTTTTAATGCTCCCCAGGTGATTCTAATGAGCATCCGAGATTTAGAATCATTGATTTTAAGTTGTGTTTCCAAATATTGATATGCATACCATTCACCTGGGTACATTGTTAAAATAAGGTTTCCCAATAGGTTGATTTTTTGTGGGACTTGGGATAATACAGTGAGAACAACCCCCAAGTGATGCTGACAGCACTCCCCTCTGAATGTTCTTTTGGGTAGAAAGGCTTTAAGGAGATTAAGCAATTTGCCCAATGACAGGCCTGGATTTCAAACCCTGGCTTTCCCAACTGAAGAACCTGAGTTCTCCAGCCCTGTGACATTGTCTCCTATAGATTTCAATAGAGAACTTATGAAACACAGTGTGGTAGGAAGAACATTCATCTGCAGATCAGGAGGTCTGGGGCTTAGTTACAGTTCTTCTACTGCCCCTGACTTTTGGTCTTGCCTCCCCAAGTCTCAGTTTTCTTCTTTTTAACATATAGGGTTTGGAACTTGGATTCTCAATGCATTACCTACTTAAATGCCATCCCTGAGATCAGACCTTTCCTATAGGGAAAAAATGCCACTTTTGGCTGAACCAATAACATTTTCCTTCTTTCCTCCCTTTCTTCCTATCTTTCCAATGAATATGTCTTTCATTATCTGCTTGCTAAGATGTAAAACAGATAAAGATAAATAGAAAGATAAAGTATCGTATTATTGAGGAGGATTCTTGGTTTGACACCATCCCCAGAACAACCCCATATGATATCTCTTACTTCACTTTTCCCCAATTTAATAATACTACTGTTTGGACATTTATTCATTGAAGAAAACAAATTAAAATGGAAATTTCTGAAAATATATTAATTATTTACATCTTAACATGATACGGTGTTTTTAGAATGCCCTGTGACAATTTGGATGGGGGTTGGAGAAAAGACAGATATATATAAATCGGGCACTATGAAGCAAGAGGTACAATACCTGTGCCCAGATGGCTGAAGCACAGATGGAAAACGGAAATTCAGGAAGGGATAAGTATCGTAACTTATTTTCTTTCTAAACTGGATTTCTGGGCAGAAATTTCAGGGTCTTCCAGCCTTTTCAGAGATTGGCACTGGAAGATTTCCCCTGAAGAGAATGGAAAATGACCAATATTTAAATAGCCTCTCCCCCCATCATTTTAGGATGCCCTGAGCCAAACCCTTTAAGACCTGCGTGATTAGGCTGGGTAGGAGCCAGGTGCCCATCTCTGCTCATTAGGAGAACAGAGGCAAATCCTGCCCATCTTCCTCTCATACACTATATGCAATTATAACACGAAAGTATACCTCTGAATGCCTAAGATAAGTTTGTGTAGGACCTATGTCTCCTATACCTTGGATGTAGGAATGAAGTAGAAACTAGGCTTTGTATATTTCAAGAGAAGCATAGACCCAAATATATAAGTAAGCAATATTATCTTCATGTTATTTCTTCTAAATTTACTTTTATTTGACTTGTTTATGTCTTAACTTTTTTTTTTAACCTAAGTTAGCCAAAAGGCTTCTTTGTGGATTTTCTAGTCAGTTTGACAAGTTTGCCTCAGAAAACGCCTGAAAAACAAGTTGCGGAAAGGCAGTAGCCTTCTCTCCTAAACGCGCCCTGCCAAACAGACTAGTACTTAGACCCGGCTTTCACATGTCGCTTTATTTCTACTCCAGATCGAGCTATAGCCTTGCTTACAATGCTTTTGCCAAATTTCACAAGGTCAAAAATTATGTGATGGGGGAAAAACAGCTTGAGGGAAATAGGAGGAGTAAATCATGTTTTATTCAAAGGATGGCTTTCTTTGAGAAGCATTATTCCTTCCACATTGTCTCTAATGTGGAAGTTTAAGGAGTCTTGAAGCTTAGAGTGAAAACCTTGCTCATCTTTTTAGTTCTTCGCAGTGGGTTAAGGACTCTTATGCTGTTTTTAATGTTTTCTGCCAACTCAAAAACACTCAGGCTCCTAATGGCCACTTATGCTGTGGGTTGTCCATGGAGACAGGTCAGGGGGACAGAGAATTGTATCATTCAGTCAGGTTACTCATATAAGATCCTTTTCAGTGGATTATCTTGACATAATACTGTTGAATAATTATTGCCTTTGCCGAACCATAGCACAAACAGAGACATTGCCTGTTGCCTCCCCACCCCCCATGAAATTATTTAAAAGTAGGTTAAGGAAGGAAGAATTTCTCCTGTCTTTGACCTGTATCTCTCTCTAGGGGAAAGAAAATGAATTATCCTTAACTCTTTATCTCCTAGGTGTCGGCCTGCCCACTAGCAGTTTCTCAAGGTGCTTTAACAGTGATCTAGCATCTTGGAAATGAAAGACTCTGGAAAGATAAAAAAGTAATGGTTTGCCATATTCTGCTGCAGAACTTTCTGTATCAGGTCTGGAGATTCAGGTATTTTTTAGTTGTTTAATCCCAGTGTCAACTCTTTTCCTCCTGTCTCTTTTCATCCATCACCCTACCTATCCCAAGAATCCCCAGCCTTACCATTAATAATAATAATAACAGAGGATATTACGAGCAGTTATTACCTGCTCAGTTTGTTATTTCATTTTATTCCAACACCAAACTTCACAGGTAGCTACTACTATTTCCTCCACTTATCAGGGAAGAGATTGAGGTTTAGAAAGTGTAGGTAACTTGTCTGAGGTCCCAGAACCTACCGTAGTGTGGTCAGACTCCAAGTCTGTCCCTTACCATGGTGTAGCAGATATACAAAGAATCAAGTAAGCAAGCACTGATAGGATGCTTGCAAATATAATGCAATGCACTAGGTATTTTTAAATGTTAAAAATATGTATATATAGCTCCTGTCCTCAAAATGCTAGACTTAGGATAGAAAGATACGACAGAAAAATAAAAACTCAAATAATACTCCAAAAATTAATAAAAATTGGAGAGGAGAAAAAAGATATTCTCCAAATCACGAGGCCATTATGAAATGCCAATGAATGATATATCTAATTTAAGTACCATCAATTAAGGGAAATAATTTAGGATCTCAGAGCAGAGATAATAGGAACAATGGTGATTCCATTTTCTTTGGTTGAAGGGTTCACATTACTCTGGTTATTTTTTCATATTAATATTTAAATATATTCTATCTTCTTTGAATTGATTTGGGTCTGTAGGTCTCCTTGAAACACTAAAAGCTAAGATGCTGAGCGAACACTTTGCTAACGGAGTTTCCAGTGCTGTTGTAGGCAACTTGTTCTGGGCAGTAACTGAGTGACGAGGCTGACCCTCCAGCTTGTTTGTAGGAGTCTGAAGTTTCAGAATTGATTATGAAAAGACAGCTAGCACTTGGGATTATGAAAAAGTAGTAATAAACAATGTAAAAAATGGTTTATAAGGACTGTGTTACAAGGCATAAATCTAAGGGTTTCATGTTTCAATCCGTCTGAAATCCCATAAGAACTCCTGTGATATATAATTTTGTCAGAGCTGACTGGGCATGTACCAAAACCTGTTTTGTTTTGTTTTTTCTCATCTGACTCCATATCACGGTCTATCTCGCAGTTACTTATGTCTTTGTGACTGACTTTGGACCAACGTAATATGGACAGACATGGCATTTCCTATATTCAGTCCAGGTCCATATACATTTCCCAGGCACACTCCTCCACACTTTTTAAAATTTCCATCTGACTGGAATCAGATGGCTCTCAGCCCTTTCCCTAACGCACAGGCACGTGCGTGCACGCATGCGTGCACACACACACACACACAGTAGTGTGTCTTTGGAATCTACATATTAAAGAACATGGCGCCACAAGATAAAAGGAGCCCATCTGAAGGAGAACCACCCAACCTGGAACACACATCAGACTGTAACAGGAACAAGGAAGATTGTTTTATTCAGTTAATCCACTGACACTTTGAGATTTACCCTTTATGACACCAAGCCTACCTTATGATATGCATTATTATTATTATTTCTCTAATCTTGCAGATGAGAAACTGAGGCTCAGAGAGGTTAAATAACTTGCTTAGGATCTCTTGGGGGAACCAAGATAGTAACCCAGGCAATCTGACTCCACACCCCAAATGCTTACCCACTGTACTAAGCTGCAATTTAGCTCATTACTTTCTTCTCAGATTTGACATTAGTCACACTTCTAAATAAATTAGTAATGATATTGTGCAAAATATTCACTGCTGCGTTCTTTAGAATAAACAAGCTCCTTGAACCAAGTAAAATTTTCAGCAGCAGTTAGGAGTAACCAAACGGGTGTTAATTTCATTTGTCTCCCTTTGTCTCTGTAAAGCATAGTGCTTGTTGTTTTGTATTAGTTTTAGATTTGGGAGCATGTCCTAATATTCAGTCTTACCAACTGAAAAGGCTGGAGCTTGGGGTAAAGAAAAGTAAATGCAGTATTAACTCTCCCCATGAAGAATCAACTCTGCCGTTGACAAAGCTGTATACATTTTGTGAGTCAGAACAGGAAAAACAAATGAACCAATCAATTTACTAACCAACAAAAGAAAAAAAACACAAAAAAAATTTATTTCAAGGTGTCATTTTATCCTTATTCTGACGTTCAGTAGTCTTGAAGGGGGGCCTCACTAAAAAAAAATGTGGGAGTCGATTTCTAAATTGCTGTAATAAAATTAATGTAGATAGGATTGCAAGTCAAGGGTGGAAGGCCAGAGAGTACTTGGGTAGAGATATTAAACTAGATGTGTAATTTCAAACTTCTTGGTCTTGGCTGGGAAAGATTATTACATGCCAAACTCTCCACAAACATAAGGGCACTCCCTCGTGCCTCTCCCTCACCCAGACTACTTCTCAATTTCTGCAGTTTATTTTATTTATTTTTCCACAATAGTATTTCCCCTGCCATATTATACAAGTCCCTTGATGACTGGGGAACTGCTTTTATGCATATTTTTATCCCTTATATTGTCTAGTGGTATTTGCTCAGAATAAGCTGTTCAATAAACATCTCCTAAATCAATGAATATCTTAATGGTCTCTAATGTGAAATGGGATTTAATTCACCACTTGAGTCCCTTACCATATAGAGCACAGATAGTTATAATATTTTAGGAATCTACTTTGGTAAGCTAAATATTAGTTACTGCTTCCCAAATAGCTGATTCTATGCCTAGAGGTTCATCTTAAGTTCGTAAAACATGCTGATTATTCATGTCCTACAAAAGAAAATATAATTTTTAACCATTAGGATTTCAAATTAGGACACAGTAAAAGGAAAGGTTGGAAAGTTTGGTGCACCATCTCTGAAAGTAAAAATGACTGTAAAAAGATACACCAAAAAAATATGAGTTCGTGCAAAAATTAGTTAAATCTGAGTAACAGCTGTAGACTAGTTAATTGTCCTGTGCCAATCAATTTCCTGGTTTGGTGATGCTCGTTAGTTATGCATTTCACCACTGGGGGGAAGCTGAGTGACAGGCTCAAGGGACTTCTCTGCAAAATTTTACAACTTCTTATCAGTCTATAATCATTTCAACATAAAAAGTTAAAAAGTAGTGTAAAACTGGTGATAGGTGAAGATATGAGAAAATATATGTACCTTTTTAATTTGCAATATTCATCTTGTAGTTAACAAAAGACTTTTGGGACATTTTTGCATTGGGGACCAATAGTAAAGCCTCTTATATTTCTGGCTAATTTAATTCAGTCTAGCCATTCCTTTAAATAATATAAAGTGGCATAAATTATAAAAAATATATCTTAGTAATAAGAACATTTTGTTTTTGACTGCTGAGTATGGTATCTATGTAAGAATAATTTATATATTGAGATTTTATGTAAACTATGTTAATTTTATAGCCTCCAAACTCATTTAATATTGAGTTATTTGATATTGCTTTTATTGTATTGATGGCAGAGTTTACTGCTTTGTGTTTTAAATATGCCCTTACTGATTAAGGCACTGGAGATTTCTGCCATCCCAATGATAATGATATAATTTTATGTTTATAATACAATTCATTGAAACTTTATTATACAAAGAGGCTAAATTAATCAAGTAAAATTCATCACAGGTACACATATACACATGCATACACACAGACATGCACTTACTCACGTACACACAAGTACAAATATCCTGTGAACTTAGATGCATCCAATTAGGAAAAGCAACTTTTATTTAGTTCTAGAATTCTCAAATGAGCTATTTCTTCTCATCGCTTATCATTTCATTTCCTTAGACCTACGCAGGCCATACTCTGTCACAAACTTCAGTGACATTCTGAGGACTATATTAAATAGAATGTTCTTCTATAACTAGATTTTAAAGAAAAAATAAAATTTAACCGTCTCATTTTATAGAATAAGAAACTGAGGGTCAGTCATGCCAAGTGGTCTAGCTGCACAGTCTGGATTAGAGCACAGTCTTCTGATTTTCAGAGTGGTGTACATTGCACTGTCTGATATTACCTCCTGTCTCATGAAAGAGAATGTAGAAAACTCCAAACCTTAGAGATGAAAAGTTCCCGTTCAGGTAATTTCTTGACATTAATTCCAGGTATAAGAGGAGCCTGGTGTTGACACCATACCTAAGATATTTATTAACATTTATGCACACTGTATCTTACTTCTTTCCTCACTTGGATTAATCAGACTACAGAAAAAGAAAAAAAAAAAGATTTAGGAATTTGTTAGCCTAGGAATGTTGTAAGAGGAAGAAAGACACTTGAGAATTATGTCAAGATGCTTTTCCCCCCAGTGTTGTTCTGTCCTGATGTAAAGAATTATGCTGTCAAAAAGAATCTCCATTTAATTGTCAGGCCAGAAAACTGCAACAGGCATGTGTTGGCATTCTGTGATTAGTGAGATATTTACTGTTTTTATGCTTCAAAACTAGGCTGGGTGCAGTGACTCACGCCTGTAATCCCAGCACTTTGGGAGGCTAAGGCGGGAAGATAGCTTGGGGCCAGGAGTTCGAGACCAGCCTCGGCAACAGGCAACAGAGAAAGACTCCTATCTCTACAAAAAATAAAAAATTAGCTTCTCATGGTGGTGCACGCCTGTAGTCCCAGCTACCCTGGAGGCTGAGGCAGAAGGATTGCTTGAGCCCTGGAATTTGAGGTTACAATGAACTAGGAAAGTGCCACTGCACTCCAGCCTGGGTAACAGAGTGAGATGCTGTCTCTAAAAAATAAAAATTAAAAAAAGAAACTATTTGCCATTTTATTTAATTAAAAATGAGTCTTTATTTATTTAATTTTGGGGATGTCCTTTCTGGATGCCATTTCATGAACTGAGTTCAGTTTTGGTAAAGTAGAAACATGGACTTTTTAACTCTATAAGAATTTTCCATGTTATTCTGAGCCTTGTTTTGTGACTTTCCTCTTTTTCTATATTCTTTATCAGACACTATTATCCTCTATCATAAAAGTTTCCTCATTATGTACAATTTTCTTTCTATTCCAGAAGGTACTCTTGACCCTTGCTAAGGTTTATGGAGCATTTTAGTCTTATCAACAACATATTTTCAAATCATCTCTTACTTTGCTTGTTTGTTTTGTTTTATGATAGCATTTAAATAAATAGTTAATGTAGTTTAATATGATTATTTGGGGGGTTGACTTTGTTTTAGGGTAATCTGATCTTTTTTTCCTTATATAGAGGAATTATATTTTACTTGTGTGCTTTGCACTTGGTAGCATTAGTCAGAAAGAATATTATTTTTAATGGACTAAAGAAAAAAGAAGAGTCCTCTGTGGCTACTTTCTTTTCTAGGCATAAAATCCCAGACCAGGATTTTTCAGAGATGGTTTCCAAGTAAAAAATAAGGAATCTAACTATGGAGCACATAATACGTGGGGGGGGGAGGATATGACATCTAGCCCTTTTGGGGATGAATTAACTTCACAATCTTCCAAGTAATAAATGGAGGCATTAGGTGAGTCTTCATTCATCCCTGGATGCATAGAAGTTACAGAACATGTCAGATAATTGAAGCTTTCAGCAGCGGTGAGAAGCTAGAAACAATAACTTGGGAAACAGATAGGCTATGCCCATCTCTTTGGGAAGCATCTAATTTAATACAAAAAGAATTTTTTGATGGTTTTCTGGTGGAGAATCAAACACTTTATTGGAGGATGCTGGGTGTCACAGAGGGGAATATGTGTTCAATGCTCGTGTATTAATATCTCCAGAAGTTGCACATCACTTGCCACACAATTTTAAAAACATATTATATAATATAAATGTTAAATGAACGTGGAAATTTGTTTGACGTTAGCTCTTAAGTAATTAGGGAATATCATGCATATGTAGGGAATATATGTGCATATGCTATAAACCACTCACAGAATATTATGATGATTTTTGCTTTAGTCAATAGTCTTTTAAAGAAATTAAATGTCTACTTACACATACACAGTAGCTTTTAAAATATTTAGTAAAAACAGGTCCTTTCTATTTTCTCAGATATTTATCCTTTCTGGTGCTTTTCATTTATTCCTAAAAATCCAGGATCCCGTTAGTGTTTTTTTACCTTCAAGCCCAAAGAACTTCTCTTGGCATAAATTGATATGAAGTTCTGCTGGAAACCATTTTCTCAGATTTTGTCTGCCTGAGAAAGTATTCATTTTGCTGTCATTTTGTCATTTATGAAGAATTTTTTGATGGATCTAAGTCTCTGGGCTGTGTTTTCTAATTTCAGTACTTTAAATTGTTACTCAATTGTCTTCTGACCTCCATTTTTCCTGAAGAGTGATCAGCAATCATTCATATTGTTGCTTCTTTTTATGTAATTGTGATTTTTTTTTTTTACTGGAGCTGATTTTAATCTTGGCTCTTTATCTTTGGTTTTCAGCAGTTTGATTATGATTTTATTTTCCTGTGTGGTGTTTATTGAACTTCTTTATAAATGGGTTCCCATTTTGGAATGTTCACAGCCATTCTCTCTTCAAACATTTCTTCTGCCCATTCTCTCTTTGTCATTTCCTTTTGGGACTCTACTTATGCCTCTGATAGACTATATGATGTTGTTCCGTAGAACTTGGATGCTCTGTTCTTTTCTTCTTCTTCTTCGTCTTCTTTTTTAACTCTTTTTCTCTTTTGGTTTCAGTTTGGGTATTTTCTTTTGACCTTTCCTCATGATTCTCTATCTTTTTCCTTTTCTTTGCCATATACAGTGTGCTCTTAAACTCACAGACTGAAGTTTTTATTTCTCATATTGTATTTTTTTTTATTTCTTTGAGTTCCTTTTTATAGTTCCTTTCCATGTCTCTGCTGAAATTATCACTTTATACATGTTGTTCACCTTGTCCATTTTAATGTTTCTTCACAGTCCATTTAAAGTCCATGTTTAGTAATTCCAAAATCCGTGCCTTCTCTTATTCTGCTGCCATTGACTATTTCCTGTCTTAACTATTGGTTGTCTTCTGTTGTTTTATTTTTTGTACTTTTAGATTCTTAATTGTTTGCTGAACATTTTTATAAAAATACAACATAGACCTGATGCAAATAATGTCTATTTCCACAAAGAAAATGCCCCTTCTTCTGTCGATTTGCTGGAGTAGGGGCTGGGTTAATATACTCTGTAGTTGGGGTCCAATCTGTTAAAATACCAGTTTAATTTAGGTCAACAGTATATTGAAATGTTTTGAAGGTAGGCTTGGCCTAGGATTCAAGCTCATTAAGGTTATGGAGCGCTGCCTGTGGTTCACAGAGAAGCCGCTTTCTTTCCCAACTGTGGGGGATCCCTTTCTGCCACCACCATTTTGAATAACTGACAAGTTTTCTTTGCTCTCTAGTTCTATCTACTGTGTTGAGGTGATCTCTTTTTTTGCCCTTCTGAGTCACCTTCGGCCTTTCTTTGAGAAAAAGATCTTGCTATGTCACCCAGGCTGGTCTCGAACTCCTGAGAGAAAGTAATGCTCCCACATCACCCTCCCGAGGAGCGTGGACTACAGGCATGCACCACCGCGCCCTGCTCATCCCCAGCCTTTTACCTCTGCTGTGGCTGGCCTGCAGTCTGTGAGGCCGGCGTTGCCAAGAAAGGGATATTTCTCTGCAACCTTGTTAGCTGAAAGCACAAAATGACTCAAAACTTTCTTTCATCTCTCCCTACTCCTGTTTTTGGTGTATTGATCTCATTAAAGATCTGAGAATGGGATTCATTTGGGTTCAAATATGCCAAGTCAGCCCACACATGGCCATTAAAAGTTTAATAAGTGTTACGCTCCTTTCTCCTTAATCCTGTCCATGGCAACTAATTCATCCCCACTCCATTTTAGTCAGCAATAAGAGCAGCCTAGAATTTTTTCCACTCTCATAAAGGCTTTGCCACTTTCTAGAGTTTAGTTCTTTTAGGTTTGTGTGGGTCCTATTCTCTGATGGGTTTTACAATGGTGCTTATGTAACCTATCTGGCTTGTTTTAATTGTAAGGATGAGAGCAGTGGTCTTTTGAGATATCAACATCTGAACCAGAAGCACCTATAATGATTTTTATGTCTTTAGAGCAACCTCTAGCATCTAATGTGCAATGCTATAAAACAGGCGCTCAATAAATGTTTGCTGAATAAATAGGGATAAGAAAGCAAATTTATTCTCTTTTGCAGCAGAGTGCAACAGAACTAGCAGCAAGGGATGAAATTATAGAGAAGCAAATCTGGATCAATATAAAAAAGTATCACGTAAGAAATACAGCTATCCAAAAGTTGAGCAGGCTTACTGGAAAAGTAGTAAATTCCAAGTTATTGCAAGAACTTAAGTAAAGATTTTAGAGAATAAATAGAGGTGTGTGAACTGCTTGAATGTTTCTTGTTAGATGATTAATAAGATCTTTATAACTCAATATTCTATATTATTGCAGGGGAAGCAAGTGTTATCTTTGTAAACCATGTAAAAGGGGCCAAATATTTGCACCCACTACTCATATGTGCAAAGAAAACGTAGCTTCTAAGTTTATTCAATATCATTTTCTTTGCCAGCCTCCACAACATAGGGTAGCTGGGACAAAAGCAAACAATAACTTTTTGAACTTGCCCAATCAATAAAATCTTAATTTCTAGGGGATTGAATAGTCTCGCAAGTGGCTTTGTCTGTTTTGTGTAAATGCTCTGTCTTTCAGCTCCCTCAGCTGCCTGGTCTTCCCCATGACGTCTGGGTAAGAGTAGTTAGGATGGTCCTTGTAGTAGCTCTCTCTGCTGCCTTGTCTGATGAGGTGCCTGATCTCACCTGCAGGGGTGTAACTGGTCCCATCTAGCATGTGGGACATTTCATGGTAGAAACTGACCACCCCTAAATTTTACCATTAGCCTTAGGTAATGAAGTTCCCTCAACTGTGGCCTCTTTGCCTAATCCCACAGTTTTCTTCTGGTCTAGCAGCCTACTCCACCTTTCTCTAGGTCCTATGCAGACCCCAGAAAGCCAGACAACCCAGAGACTCATCCTCAAGCTAATCTACTCCCCTCATGTTTCTTTCTTTCTTTCTTGGTTTGACTCAACTTATATCATTACTGATCCCTCCCCCAGTTTGGGCTTTCCTCCAACAAAGGAAAAGTGAGGACCACATATCTGACCCCTCAGCCCTCAAAGTCCATGTCTGCTTTTCTCCTATTCTACCTTGGAAGAAGAAATGGCGTTGGGAAATTACTCTGATGCAATGGTAGCCTCTATGTACATGACCAGGCAAATTATACCCGTATCGTGGAATAGAAAGGCTCATAGACCAAACTGAAATGAGTGAATCATGTTTTATTTAATTTAGAACACAAAGTGAGAAGTACAGGGAAAGAATTAAAGTAAGTTAACTCACACTACTTGAATTAAATGTTCATATATTCCATCTCTTTCTCTGTTGTGTAAACTTTTCACAGTGAGGGTGTGGGAAGGAGGACCAGAGTTGAGGTTTCACAAGGGAGTCCAGCAGATGGAAGGTGCCTGGGGCCAACACATACACTCAAATACTCGATCTAGCAGAGAGACCTAGGGACAGATACCTCTGGCCATAGCTCAGAGCTATAGTTTGCCCATCATCTGCTGAACAACCACTGCTTTTAATTTGAGTGTCTCAAGTAAAGGACATTTAGGGTGAGAATCTCTATTCCCAATGGGTGTCTGATTTAAGACTTCATGAATATTAAGTGCCTTATGAGCCTCATATACTTAGTGCACCACAAATATTCAGTTTTCACTTTGTACTTCCATCCCTTTCTATTTTCATGCACAAACATCTCTTCCACTTACTTTATGTTTTTATGACATAGCAAGGGTATATAATTTAAGGGAAAATTAAAATATCTACTTAGTATTTTTGAAACATTATCCCAATTATACAGGTAATGATTAATTTTAACATATTAAGTATCATTGTCTGTTTTCAGAAACAAACGGATTCTTAATTTATTCTATTGGTATTTATTATAAGCCTGCCCTATGTCAGACACTATACTGGATATGTAAAATGCAACTGTGAACTAGACTATTTCTTAGCTCTTATTTTATGACTTCTAAACAGTGCTGATACACAGATATTCTATAGTTATAGACGAGCCACTGAACTGAACTGATACCTTAAGCTTTGCTAAATATTAGTCTGCTCTTAAAGGGATACCAGATATAGGTTTGGTCCTCAAGGGGCTTACAACATAGCAGATTTACAAAAGACCAGATTCTTTTATTACATCCAACCTGAAGAATATAATCAGGCATTTCATTTACGATGCTTTTTTTAAAGCCCTAATTTAAATCCTGAGTGAATTCTTAGGTTACACAACATTGGAAAGGTGTGGATCTGGAATATTGGTGTAGAGAGAAAATTCTTAGAATTTTTAAGCAGACAAAATATTATCACAGTACCCATAATACACAGACAGTCTCGTTTGTTAACTAACAAGTTCTTCCTCTTTAACTGTATGTGCAAATTTTGGAGAGAAAGTGGTATCTAAGAAGTCAATCAATTTATCTACAAACAAAGCAAAAGAATAAAGGGAGGAAGAAAGGGAGGAAGGGAGGGAAGAAGTAAGGAAGGAAGGATAAAAGAGAAAACACACATCTGAGATAATGCATATTACAGCTGGCTAGAATTCATGAATTACCAGGAATGGCCGTGTCGCAAGATAGGACACATCTGATGCACTTAACAAGGTACAGTGGTTTGATTACCTACTTCATGTGCCAACCTGAATAAATTCTGGATCACTATTTCCAGGCTACGACGTTGACTCCATTGCTTCTGATTTTGCCTGCTATCATTCGTTTCATAGCAAGCCACAATTTCCCACGTATAGATTATTTCCATGAAGTTCAATGGTTATCAATTTCCTAATGTTATATATTGTGGTGTTTTAATCTTTTCAAATAAATAGTTTCAAACTGCAACACTCCTCTTACAGTTATGTACTTAACTTCTATAACCATCATCAGTACATTATTACTGGATGAAAACAGGACAATCAGGTGCTGTTTTTTTTCCTACTCTCTAGTTTTTAAATCTTTTTGGATTTGTCAGCTCTCCTAAGCCATTCTGTTCCTTCTGGGCTCCCTGGAATGCCAGCTGCTTACAGAAGCCTATTGTGTTTTAGTAGAGCATAATCAATATTTTATTGCCTGTTGGTGTGGACTCTCTGTCTGCTGCCACATTCATAAAGCCATTACGTTAGTCCAGTCTATGTCTTAACTTGTGTTTTATGACCTTTAAACATTGCCAATACTTACACAGATGTTCTACAGTTACATAGATGATCCATTAAATTTAAATGATACTTTAAACTTTGCTAAGTATTACAATCTGCTCTTAAATGGGCAAAAGTGATAACTAATAGGCAGCTGTTCAGTTTGCATGATGGTAGTCCATGTTCACGGGCAGAAAAAATAACCAGCCATTGACAGTTTAGACACACTCAGAAGCATATTGTTATTTTACCTCCAGAATGATAACTGTACACTTTTCTCAATAATTTTTGGATCAATTGGCTCATAATCCAATAGAGTTTGAAACACAAAGTAATTTAGAAGCTACTAAAAAATTCATTGGCTGGCCAATTATAAATAGATTTGTTTTTTTAGGAAGTTTTGCCTTCACTGAGATAATATAAGGAAGGATTGCACTATTTGATATTTATGCTCACTTTTGATAATTACTGTGTAAGAATATATAGTCCTACAGTTATCCTGATGCAAGACTCTGAAGCAATGGGATACAGGGTCTCCACACATGCAAATTCTGGTTTAGGCCAGGGTACTAGAATTATTCATATATGCCAATAAAATCTCCACATGTAGGCAGAGGAAGCTCCTGGATGTTATAAAATGTAAATCCTCTCTTAAGAGAACAACTGACATGAAGCACTTTTGTGTCTGTGGTTCATGCTATCAGGATTTTAGTGTTCTAATAACCCAATTCTAATGAGTTCTTATGATTTATTCAATTAGGACTAAATATTTTTTGTATAATCATTACCTTGATGGCTAATATGTAGTATAAGTATTCCAGTTAATTATACAATCTTACCTAGAGATATTATTTAACTCTCATCATTGAATAACCTAAAAGAATTTTTTAAAATCAAAACTCCTTAAAGAGATCACTGTTGTAAAAGTTATTTTTATTTTTTAGGTTGAACAATTTCTGTTTAAAATTTGTCAGAAAAATCTGCAAAGTATAATCTCTCTTCAGGTAGGTAAGTGTCATTTTAATTATAAAGAATGGTTATGCAGATGAAGTAATAGCTATGGAATCCATTTTGTCCAGGGAATTATGTTAATGGTTGAAGTTGGGAATATTACTATGATCCCTCTTTATTTTTCTGAGACAATCTATATCTATATAATCTTATTTTCCTATAAGACAGTTTGTAATTGTTCAAGGCGGTTAAGTGCCATGCTGCTTTTTTTCTTAGCTAATTGAGCACATATACGCAAATAATTAAAGATATCCTTTCTTCCAATTGATCTATATGGCTGGAATGAGGTGGTCACACATAAATATAGTTAGTGTGAGATACAGCACTGGGCCAAAAGCCAATGGGATATTGAACTGGGAGTGTTGGTACCTCATGAAAAAGATAAAGTATTTGTGAAACTTTTGTGATTGGGATTTATGGGGGTTTTATTTTTGTTATCTTCTTCTACCTTCTCTTTTTCCCAGGACCACACTCCTAACATGCTGTCTGGACTATTTTTATTCATTTATTTGACCAACATCTAATGTGCTCCACCATGTTAAGCACTGCAGTAGGCATCTGAAACATGGATTAGTCAGTCTTATGGAAATATTTGGAAATTAATAGATGATTGAGAACTAACTTCAGTAACTGATAAGATATTGAATTGTCTGACTTGTGCAATCAGTGAGAGAGATGCTGTTTGAAGTTATGCTTAGGGATTTCTGTTCTCTGCTTTATGAAGGGATGAAAGGAAGAATGGGTCAGTCATGGAATTTTCTCTGGCTTCTGTGCTACTTTAATTCATCAATGACCTATACTGATTTCTTAGGAGTGTTTTAAAATATTTTTATTGTTTGACATGTAATACATACAGAAGAAGATGTGTGGCATATATATGAACTATGAAGCAGTATAATAATATCAATAATACATATAAATCTACCTACAAACCCGCCACCAGAGTTGTAATTAGAACATTATTTGTATTCATACATAGACTGTTCCTAATATTACATTTTGTTTTATATTCTATAGTTTATGCAACTAATTCCTTATTGACAGACACCTAGGTAGTCTCTGACTTTTTTCATTTCATGCTTTACAACAATGTCCACATATTTTAAAATTCTTATTATGATTTTTCCTTGACTAAACAGTTAGATTTTATGGTATATAAATTATGTCTTAATAAAGTTGTTAAAAAAGAATACACGAGGAACAAACAAGGTTAAACTAGGGTTATCAATACTGTTGTTCAATTTTTCCATATCTTTATTAAGTTTTCATATGCAAGATCTGTGAATAACTGAGAGAATATGTTTGAAATCTGCAACTATGGTGGTGGGTTTTAAAGTGTATCCCTATAATTCTATAACATTTTGCTTTATATTAATATATTTTAAGCTATTTTTAGGTGTATATATTTTCTGGTGTGTGGAATATTTTGTCATTACGTGGTGACTCCTCTACCCTAAAAACAATTTTGTCTTAAAGTCTACCTTTTCTGATATAAATAGGGTTTGCCTGACTTTCTTTTGGCTAGGATTTTCCATATATATATTTTTTTTCCACATGATTTTATAATCACACTTATGTTTTAAGTGTATCTCTTGTAAATGACATAGAGCAGGATTTTTTAATCCAATCTTTGTCTTGAAATAAATAATTATGTATATGATTATTCAAAAATTTTAACCAGTTTTAATCAACTGTCTTTGTGTATTCCTCATGTTCTGCTTTTTATGTTTCTTTTGTCTCTCTCCTGCTTTTATTTAGATTGATTCTTTTGGTTGTTGTTTACCTCTTGCCTGGCTTAATTCCTTTTCCTCCCTGTACCTCATTAATATATCAGATAAGCAGTCTATTTCTAGTCTTTTACAATTTATTCTTGAAAATTTGCTATACACATATATCAGAGTCTACAATTAATCTAATCTCAAACATCCCACCCCACCACTCCCACCATGAAAAAATATAAGGGCTTTCCAACACTTATGATCATCATCTCTCAATTTCTACACCGTTTTTATCTAGTTTATGTTCTCATTTTGGCAGAATCCAACCCTTTGGACATCATTATACAGGTACTTTTTGTTTAGTTAAACATATGTTTCACTAATTTGCTCATCATTCATTTATTCTCTTATTTTTTTCCTTATACCTTGGCTAATTTTTTATTTCTGTTGAAGTACTTTCTTTCGAAGCAATTTTTATAAAGGAGTTTTGGTGATAAGAATCTCCCAGTTTTGGATTCATCTTAAAATGTCTTTGTTTTGCTATCTTGCTTGAAAGACAATAAACAGTGTATTCCTGTTTGTCCACATAAAGTCTAATAGACTAAATTCACTAGTCTGTCTCTTATCCGTGAAGTAGCTATGGGCTTTGGGGTTCACTATTCTTTCTACTAGCTACTTATAAATATTCCATATTAAATTTGTGCACATTTTGAATGTTGGTGAATTTTGTAAAATTATTTCCTTGCTATAGAATATATTCCCTTGCTACAGAATATATATTTGATAAAACACGGAGGTAATTTTGGAGGTCAATTCTTATTTTTACATAAAGGGTGTTTAATTCTATGACAGTCTAATAGGAATGTATACATAATGTAATTTGTCCTGGATTTCTATTGTAATATTTAATATTTCATCATCTTATTTGAAGAATATTAACTGATCAAATGACATACAGCGTGAGAAGTGTAGCTCTTGGAAAGAAAAATCTGTTCGAATTGTAACCTCGGCTATAAAGCCTGGGATAGTTCCTCATCTCACACGTAGTTTCATTTACTTCATTTTCCCTGCAGGTACTAAAATTTTGAGAGTTGATCATAAAACAATTAAGAATCATTTTGAGACTAAAATGAATAGTGAACTATGCAAATAATAGAAGCAAGTGTCTGCTAAGAAGGATCAGTGTGAAGATTCTTTACTTCCTGAGTTCAGAACCAGTTGAAGTTTCTTTTTCACTGAATATTTTTTTTATTGTCACGTTTATTACCAGTAAATGAGATTAAAAATTTTCACCCTAGATTTATAGTCAATAGAATTTTTATACCCTCCTTACCAAGCCCGAACCTTTAGTCAGGCCAAACCAAGAAAACTTTGAGTCCAATGAATAGTTTCTTTTACCTTTTTTTCTGTGATGAAACGATAGCCCTTATCACCCTACCTCTCATTTTAAGAAGGACAAAGCTGGAAGAGATTTTAGAAATCATTTAGTCTAAACCCCTCATTCTTCCAGGAGAACAAGTAGCTGGAGTGGTGATACGAATGCGTGAGAGGTAGTAAAGCCCATTCACTTGTTGGTGGGCCAAGAATAGAGTACATTCCTGTCGTGATACAAAAGAGCCAACAGTCTTAACTTATCACTGGATGAAAAATAGCTAACATTTGCCATGTTAGTGAATTTTCAGAATACTCATGCAAGATATATACTATTATTATCCCGATTCTGCAGGTAAGCAAATTGAGGCACAGAAGGGATAAGTAACCCACTCAAAGCTACGCAGCTGGTGAGCAACATGACTACAAACCCACCAGTCAGATCAGGAAACTGAACTCACAATCACTGCCTCATACTGCTACTTTCTGTAGTATTTGATAAAATGCGGAGGTAATTTTGAAGAAAAATGATTGGTTTAAAATTAAATGAGGATAGATTTTGTCATTTTTCTGGTTATTAATGAACAAGCATGACAGAATTCAAAGCAAGCTTTCGATCCCCTTCTGTTTTGGAAAGTGTCTAAGGAAGAATTAAATATATAAAAGCTGGGGTTTCATCCAGTCGGCTGGCTTGAAAAAAACTTAACTGCTTTACAATATTTCCCAGGGATGAGAGTCAGCTGGAAATGCGCAAATGTTGGTCAGGAAATAATGACCGAAAACAAGTAAAAAGAAAAAAAAAAGAGAAAATTCTCCACACAAGCATTCTGGGGAGGTTGGGAGAGGAATGCTCTCCCCTCTCTATCTCTATGGATATCTTTGACTTTGAGAGTCAACTCCACTTCTGCCCTTGAATCTAATCTGAACCCAGTAGGAAAGTTTTACTCACACTTGCTTTCAATTCACTAAAAGGAGACAGCAAAAGTTTCAGTGATTTTTAAAAATTACATTTATTGCTGCATTTTTATCAAAGAACACGTTACAATATACCGGTGAATCCAAGAGATGAGGAATCGTAAATCAATTTTCATTATATTTGCTAAAGGCATACACAGTAAAGTTCATTACATTTTACTAAAGTGCTTAAGAAAAATCACTGAATTTTGGGCAAAACAAGTAAATTCTACCATTATTTCTGCCCAGACCACCATTACAGGCAATTTAGGATATTACTATAAAGGTGTTTGCCTTAAGCAGGGCTCCCAAACTTGGGACTCAAATCAAATCCACTCACAAAATGTGTAATCTTGTCAGCAAAAGTTTTTGTTGTTGTTGTTTTTAATTAAGTTTGATTTTTTTTAGGCAGATGATGCTTCAGTTGACTATAGGCACTTCCACTCTCGAGTGTTTTGTATTTTCTGCCACTCTGACCCCTGATGATATGTGGATTTCCTACCCTCTGGTTAGCTGTGGGATCTGGTCAAAATAATGGTAATGGGGGCAGTGCAACTCTACAAAATGTGTAGAAGAAATCCACTCAATTAAATGTAACCACTACAATTAATGAGGTAGACAAAATCATTGGCTCCAATTATTCAGTCCTCCCAGTAAGCATGTCTTCCTCCAGGAAATGTTTTGGTGACCCCCCTCCGTGAGTAGAGTATACTTCCCTGCCGCTGTGTTTGGGTTTGAGTATATTAACTTGCACTTGCCAATAGAATGGGGAGTCCTGACAGAGTGCCAGATCTAAAGCTAGGCCTCAAGGAGCCTTGTGTGATTTGCTTGCTCTCTTGTACCTATGTCACTAGGAATAAGTATGATAAAACTATGATTTTACTGGGCTGATTATTGGTGCTAGGAAGATGTAGTATACAAACTACGCATGTGCAGTGAAAACACGTTCACACGTTCAAATTCACTAGAAATCAAACATTGCATTAACTTCCAAAAAGATCAAACTGCGTATATCATATTGGAAATTTAAAAATACTGTATGCCCAACATGGTTCTGTTTTGGAGGTATGGGTAAAGATACAGTGCTAATACACATTTTCTGGGGGTATGTAGAGTGCGTGCACCTTTCTGGAAAACAATTTGGAAGACCATATCAAAAACATTAAAAATATTTATAAGAATTTTTTACCTAACAATTCTACATGGAGGAATTTTTCCTGAAAAGATAATTGTGCAGAACTCAAAGTATATAAATCTCCATCATAGCTTTTTTTATAATTGTAAAACATTAGAAACAATAATAGAAAATTGATTTTTAAATGATGACCTAAAACATAATTGAATTCTATAAAGTTATTAGGAATATTGTTATAGAGGGACATGTACTGACTTAGAAAGAAGTAGTTGTAAATACATAGTTAAATTATAAGGAAAAGAAAGTTACAAAATAGCATCTAGAGTACTTTCTCAATTTTGTGCAAAAATGTTAAGACACATTTTATCTAAAAGTTAGAATTCTATACTGCAAAATGTGAAGCAGGTAATATAAATTTTATTTATGCTTATCTGTACTTTCTAAATTTTATAAGTATATGTTATTTGTGTAATTAAAAATTAATTTGATTTTCTGCCTCAATGACCTGTCCAGTTCTGTTAGTGGAGTGTGCAAGTCCCAGCTATTATGATGCTGCTGTTTTTTTCTTTGCTTAGATCTAGTAGAATTTGTTTTATGAATCTGGGAGCTCCTGTATTAGGTGCTTATGTATTTAGGATTGTTATATCTTCTTGATTAATTGCTCACTTTATCATTATATAATAACCATCTCTACCTTATGTTTTTACCATTGTTGATTTAAATTCTATTTTTTCTGATATGAGGACAGCTACTCCTGCTTACTCTTGCATGGAAAATTTTTTGTCAACTCTTTACCCTGAGTATATGAAAATCCTTATGAGTTAGATGGGTTTCTTGTAGATAGCATATATTTGAGTTGTGGTATTTTTCACACATTCGGCCAATCTATATCTTTTGAGTGGAGCATTAAGACTGTTTACATTGAATGTTAGTTTTGATTTGTGAGGTACTATTCTGTTCATCGTGTTGAGTGATACCTAGTTGCTTTATTGTTCCCCTTGTGTTACTGTGTAATAAAAGCTGTGTACTTTAACTTTCAGATGTTTTTACACTGGTGGTTATTGATTGTTCAGTTTCATGTATACAGGACTTTCAAGCATTTCCTGTAGTCAGGTCTAGTGGTGACAAATTCCCTTAGTGTTTGTTTGTCTGGGAAAGACTTTATCTCCTTTTCATTTAGGAAACTTAGTTTTGCAGGATACAAAATTCTTGGCTGACAGTTATTCTATTTAAGAATACTAAAAATGAGACTTCAATCCCTTCTGGCTTCTAAGGTCTCTGCTGAGAAGTCTGCTGTTAGTCTGATGGTTTTTCATTTGTAATTTAGTTCTTGCTTGCTTTTTTTTTTTTTTTTTTTTTTTTAGCTTGTAGGATTTTCTCCTTCACTTTGCCTTTGGCCAGACTGATGACTATGTGTCTTGGTGATGTTCTGTTTGCTATGAATCTTCTAGGTATTTGATGATCATCTTGCTCTTGATATCTAAATCTCTAGCAATACCAGGGAAGTTTTCCTCAATTATTCCCTCAAATAGGTTTTTCATGCTATTTGCTTTTTCTTGTTCTCCCTCAGGGATACCTATGATTCTTATATTAGTTTGCTTTACACAGTCCCATATTTCCCATATTTGGAGTGTTTATTAATTCTTTTTTATTCATTTTTCTACATTTTTGACTCACTGGGTTAATTTGAAAGCCTTGTCTTCGAGCTCTGAAATTCTTTATTCTGCTTGGTCTAGTCTGTTGTTAAAATGTTCTGCTGCATGCTGAAATTTCCTAAATGACTCCTTTATTTCTTTAAGTTCTGTTATATCTTTTATTATGCTATCTATCTCTTTAGTGAACTTTTCATTCATTTCCTGAACTGTTTTGGGGGGTTTCTTTGTGTTGGTTTTCAACTTTTTCATCAATCCCATTGATTTTATTTGCTATCCACATTCTGAATTCCATATCTGACATTTCAACAATTTCCTTTTGGTTGGAGTCTGTTGCTGGAGAACTATTGTGATCCTTTGGGGGTGTCAAAACAGCTTGTTTTTTCATGTTTCCAGAGTTCTTATGCTGGCTTCTTGTCATCTGTAACCTCTTCTCTCAGCTCAAGATGGATAGGTTGCAGTATACCTGTTTTCTTCTGCTGGGAACTGTCCTATTCAGGGAAGTGAGGGAGCAGTCTCTGGGTGGTGCACTTGAGTCCTACTCTGGAAGATTGACCCACCAGGAGCAGGTCAGATGCACTGTGAGATTTTAACACTGCTGCCTTCCTGCATTTCCAGCCTCACTGTTCCCCTGTGGTTGTCACTGGCAGTCTTTGAGCTGCAGAGGGAGTGACTGCTCTGCCTAGTTCTGTCAGCAGTGGAAATTGTCTGCCACAGCAGCTTGGGTATGGCCCCACCCACAACTGTGGACAGCAACAATTGTCAGCCCATGCCAGTTTAAGCATAACCTGCCCATGTCCATGACTGGTGGCAACTGTCAGCCCACACCAGCTTGAGTGCAGCCCTGCTCAAGTCTGCAGGTGATGGCATTTGTTGGCCCATGGTGACCCCAACATTTGCCCTGCCCAGGTTCCCTGGCAATAGTGGGGGTTAGCAGCTCCTGCCTAAGGAACTTGCAAGAGTGCTTGGCTTCCCCACTCCCTCCCTCGCCTGGGAGGGGCAACAGGGAGTTAGCAGCAATGGATATGACCCCCAGGTAGATGCAGTGCTCTGGGTGTGAGATCTCAAATTGGAGCTAGCCACAGTTCCCAGGGTTCACAAGCCAGTGGGTCCCCACTGTGCCTTCTTTCCAGTGCAACACCACTGCATAGTCTCCAGTCAGCTCCCTATGTCAATTAAGCTTCAGTGGAGGGTCCCTTGCACAGCTTGGATAGCAATGTCCATGGTGGAAGCGTGGAGCCCCTGGATTCTCTCCTGTGTCCCTTCCCCACGTGTGAGTGCCTTCCCTATGTGCCTCTGATCCCACAGGGTGAGTAGCCTCTGTTCCCTCTCCTTCAGTTTGGGAGCCTCCTGTTGTCTCTGTGTTGATTCCCAATGCTGTCTCTTAGACAATCAATCTGTAGGTGAATATCCAGCCGCCACTTTCCATCCTCTGTGAGAACAAGCTGTGCAGGTGCTTCTAGTCTACCATCTTGGCCCCCTCCCCTCTGCTGCTGTTTTATGTTTGACTTTAACAATCATGAGATCCTTGGATGTTGGTTTCCCCATCTGCATCACTGCCAAAACATAAAAAGGGACAATGTGGAATTTTCAAATTTATCATTATAATCACAATAAAAGTTTTCATTTCTCATTTTCTTTTTCTAAATACTCATATTCCAATTTTTCCTAAATTATCTATATTATTCTTGCAATAATTTCATTGCCTTCAAAGAAAAGTCTTAGATCATGAATTTAGCAATGCAGTAAGTCCTCACTTAGCATCATCAATAAGTTCTTGGAAACCACAACTTTAAGTGAAAAGAGACATATGACAAAATGAATTTTACCATAAGCTAATTGATATAACCCAGAGTTAAGTTCCTATGGCATATTTCTGGTCACAAAAACATCACCAAACTTTCAAATAAAAACTTAAAACATTTTTAATATTAAACATTGAAATAAATGTAAGTTATACATACATTTAATAAAGATTAATAAAAAAGTAAGATAATTATTTACCCAATCTTTGGTGAATCAGTGAGTGACTGAGGTCACAGGATGGTAGGTTAAATCAAGGCATTAATGTCTGCAAAGTGAAAATTGTAAAGAGCCCTTCCTACCACCACGCAGTTCCAAAACAAACAAGAACAAATATGGAAGCTGACTGAGCACTTTCCTACTGTATCATTCATTATTGTGTATTTGTATGATTATTGTATACTTTAAGAATTTTTATTTTACAATAACTTGTCCTCATTCATTCATTAATTTTCCAACCTGCTTATTCCAGTTTGGGATCCTGGGTGGCCAGAGACCATCCTGGCAGCTCAGGGTGCCAGGTGGGAACCAGCCCTAGACAGGACGCCATCCTGTCAGGGTACACTCACACACACAACCACACTAGCTCAGAAGGGGACCACGTAGACAGGCCAGTGAACTTAATGTGCACATCTTTGGGATGTAGGGAAACCAGAGGACCCAGAGAAAACCCACACAGGCATGAGGAGGACATGTGCACATTACACAGTCAATGGCCTTGACCAGCAATTGATTTTTTTTCTCATCAACATTACAACAAAATGACTTTGAATGAAATGTTTGAAAACCTACTATAAACAATTGACAATTTTAATCATTATCATACTATTCACAATTCTTATTGACTGCTGTTATCATTAAGAGATGAAGGTAGGCATCTGACTCTGCTAATAGGAAATTAATTTCATAAATTTACATAAATTAATTTCACAATTAAGTTTAGATTTCTAATAAGAGACATCAAGTCAAATTTTTTTTAGCATTATCTGCCCCACCACTGCAATGAATTTGAAGTTAGAACACAAGGGCAAATCAAACCTGAGTTTAGTAATTTTCTCATTATTCTTCCCTGCTGAGAAGTGCAATCAATGTCCAATCTGCTGCCCTAACTACATCTGTACACCAGTTCTACTCAGTGCTTTGCGAAATATAGAATTTTACTTTATTTTGATTAGTTTTTTTGTAATCATCTTTCACTTAGAACTTTTTTAGTTCCTGTGTTTTCTTTAAAAGTGTTCATATTTTCTTCAATTGCCCAACCAACAAATGGATTTCTTTTAACAGAACGACTCTTAGTCATGGAGCTTACAAACAGTTTCCCTCTTGCTATTGTAAGGAATCAAAGTACAGATTGAATGTGGGGTTTATTTGATGACTTCAGTTCGGTTTTATTTTTTCAGTAGTTCTCAGAAGAAAATAAACTTTCAGTATAGAAAATAATTATAAACAACCTAGAAAATAATGATTTCTGAGTCTCCTTAGGAATATCACTATTGCCCTTTTTTAACCACCAAAAGAAATATAAACAAAAGTCCATGATACATAGGAATAAAAACCATTTAGAGGACTCAAATAGACTTTTCTACACTAATTAATAATGCAGATGTATGGATTTACCTAAGGAATACAAACTTCAATATTTCTTTATAGGCATCTAATTCTAAGCTACAAGCATAAGAGTATTTAATATTTCTCTAAGAAGTTTTTGGGAGGTATTAATCAGATAGTTTAAGAAGGCATCAGATACAACTACATGCATTTTTCCACAGAATGGAATCTTTTTTTTCTTTCAAAGTTGAATTGTTATTATAAGTCGGATAATTTTATTTTGCCAGGAAAATGTAATTATTTACTCATTCTAGTCATATGACCATCACCACTTAACTAGGTAGGTGACTTTTGAGTTATTAACATCTATAGTTCCATGTGTCTAATCATGAAAAGGGTTTAAATATAATTTCATTTATTCATGCACACAGATAGTCATTTATTGTTCCCTTCATTCCATAGATATTTGAGAGTCTAGTTTGTGGCAGATCCTACAGATATAAAAATGAACAAAAAAGGCACTCTTGTTGCTCTTGTTGGTTTTTTGCCTTGTCTGCCTTCTAAAAATTTAACTACTGGTGGGGAAATCCAACTCTTAAAACAATTGTAAAACACATTAAATGGTAGGAGTAAAACAGGGTGCCATGGGGGCACTGGGGAAGGGCAACTGCCCCTGACTGTCCAAGGATGTTTTCCCAGAGGTGCCTAACTTAAGACCTAAAATATGAGGGGTTTTTGGTGATGCAGAGAAATGAATGGTAACTCTTATGAGCATTTCTAATAGCTCTTCTGAAATTGTTATGTCTGTATGGACCAGTATGACTTAAATCAACAGGATCGCATAGTAAAAAAGATGTGAACATGTGTACAAAAGTGGCTAAAATTAATCTGAAGTGCTAGAAAGGGGGAAGGTAATATTGTTAACACACGTGAGTTCCACTCGTCTCTCCTGCAATCTATACACTTAGACAAGGGTTGGCCCCAGGGGTTTGTGTCCGAACCTGGAAAATACCCTGTTTGAGGTTACTGAAGGAGCAAAATTGGCAGTTTTCTTAAAGGCAAATTGGTGACATACAAAGTGTTTGTATAGTTAATCCCATATATCCCTTCTAGGAATTAACCCTTAACAGGTACTCATATATATAAACAGTAATTTCTGCTCAATATTTACTATAATAGCAAATGTTGGGAGAAAACACACAATGGGAGGATAAAAGTGGACAATGAAGATACAAAACATTAAAAATGTTATGCTCAGAAAATTAGTAAGAATAATGGACAAACGTACTCTATACATTGTTTTGAAAAAACCAAAATGGAATAACACAAAGCTTTTCTACAATGAGTATGTATTATTATTTTAATGGTAAAAAATAACATTTTCCTTTTGCATTCTATTTTATTTCATGTTAAAACACACACACAACATTTGCACCAGCCCATTGTATATATTTGGGGGCTTTATCCACCTCTCTAGTATTCTAATCTATCAAGGTACTGCATCGTATGTAAGTCCAATTCACAAGCTTGAGAAAAAATGAACTATGTTGGTAGCTCCTAAAATTGTAGAAATCTGTAGAATTATGAAAAAAAATTCTTAACATTTATTGAGTATGTATTCTCTGGAAGATACAATGCTCAGCAATTTATGTCTATTATCTTGCTTAATCCCTTATGAAGTCAACAGTAGCTCCATGAGCAAGGTGAGATGAGTTCTCTTTTTCTATTGAACAAGCTCATGTTCAGAGATGTCAAGTGACTCTCCCAAGGTCAGGCAGCATGTCTGTGACTGGGCTGGAATTGGAAACCAGGGCGTACGAATCTGCAACCCGAGCTGTTATAAAGTAAGTGTTATCATGTTCCCCATCTTAGTTATAAAGTTATTAGTCAGGGAGGCACTGAGTGATCACATCTAACATATAATCTTATGAAGCTGCTGCTGATTTTCAAATCTGTGTGTTCTGAAGATAAAGCTCATGTTTTCTCCCACTACATAATGTCTATATGCTTGAAATACAAAATCCCTTTAGTTACCAGCAGTGATGCATATAGATGGGTTT
This sequence comes from Daubentonia madagascariensis, assembly GCA_023783475.1. Classification (NCBI taxonomy): domain Eukaryota; kingdom Metazoa; phylum Chordata; class Mammalia; order Primates; family Daubentoniidae; genus Daubentonia; species Daubentonia madagascariensis. The sequence goes on from JAKFHU010001672.1 coordinate 20,666,306, forward strand.
CCAAAAATAGGTAAGGTACAAGGGAGAGCCTAAGAGAAGCAATGTTCTTGATGATTTCCCTGTCATCTTCCTAATTCCATACTTGAACAAGTAAATATGCTCTGTGGCTGGTAGGCCTGAAGCTCTAAGCCCTGACTTCAACAATTTGATCTTAGTGTCAGACCTTAGATTATTTCTTTTTCAGACCCTTCCGCTGTGCCATCTCCATGCTACACAGGCTCCAGCTCTTCCCCACCCGCAAATTCTTAGGTCAAACGTCAGCAATTTAAAAAATATATATCTGGTCTGATTTGACAACCAATAAGACAAGTAGATTTTTAAATGAATTATAAACAAACAAACTCAAATAGCATCTTATCTAGTTAATTAGAAATAAAACAACAAACAGCAATAACAACAAAAACAAAAATATTACTTGTCAGCGTCTCAATTATCTTCTTAGTTCACTTGAAAAACAAAGCTTTCACATAGAAAGGTGACAACATACTATACCTGATAAATAAAAATAACGAGTTTTCTCTGCTTTTGTTGAAACGGGGCCATCCACAACTATATCATCACTGAGGTGGAAACCAATCATTGCTCAGCCTGCATTGGTGCCGTGATATTACGACTGTGATTCACTCAATGGCCTGCTGCAGACAGCTAGTCCTATAAATAAGCCCCCTCATTCACAATGCCACAGAATGTGCTCAGAAGACTGGCAGAGGCAGCGTAAATATTGATCATCATCATCATAATTGTAATTTATATTGGCATAAAGTCCTCCTAAGGAAGCACTTAAATGGCTCTGAATATTTCTCTCAAATTTGTCCTAATTCAAATATAGATGTGACTGGTGTTTATCTCTGTCACAATATGAAAAATAAATTAAAAGTATAAACACAATCTGTGTTTGAGGAGGAAGAGAATGTCTAGCTTTTTGAAAACAAAGTGATTTTATAGTACATTAAAAAACTACTTGGCAGTATTTTAATGTTGCAATATGATTATGCTGGTAACAAATTATTTTCATTTTCTCATTCAAGCATGTGTGGTTGTAATTCTCTTAGATAGTACTCCGTTAGTCTGTGGTTTCAACCTTAATTGCATTTATTTATAAATAACGTACAAAAACCCAACTTTTCCCTTCTTATGACTCTCTTTCTTTCACTCATCCCAAATTTCAAAACATAAATTTCAAAATAGCTTTTTAAAAAAGCTTTATAAAGACTTCTAAATGGAAAGAATTCTGTATTCATGCCATACAAATATTTCTTTATCTAGTCTCTGCTCTGGGATCTGCTCATCTACGTCATTAGTTTGCTCTTCTCTACTGGATCGTTCCCATCATCATACAGACATGCTCCAGCATTTCCCATCATAAAGCCAACCAACCAACCTTGACCCCATCATACCCCTCCTAAGTGTCAATTCCTTATTCACAGGGAATTTCTGAATTAATTTCCTCACCTTGCATCCTTTCTTTCATGCATCCCAGTTACTCTTCTTTCTTCACCACACCAGTGTTCTTTTCAGGGTTATCAGGGACCACTAAAGTTTACATTTCATTATAATCATTGGACATGGCCTCTTAGCAGCCTTTGCCAGAGGAGCTGACCCTTCCTTCATGATACTAAATTGCCTTCTTTGTCTTTCGTAGAACACTCTTCTTTGGTTTTCCTCCTACATCTCCATTGGTTCCTCCTACATCTCCATTGGTTCCTTCTCCATCTCCTTACCTAACATCTTCTCTCAAAATATTTCTTGATTGTTATGCTGGCCCAAGGGTTCTGGCATAGATCCCCTCTTGCCTTCTATATTTACACGCACTCTTAAAGGATCCCTTCCTGCCCTATGGCTTTAAAAACCAAAACTCTAAAAAGCTTTCTGACTCCCAAGTCTATATTTGCAGTTCTGACCTATTCTCTGAGTTTCAGACTCACTTCCTCAATTGCTTCTATGACCATTCTACTTGGACGTCCTACAAACATCACAAACTTACTTGTCATTTACTAAGCTGAACTCTTGCATCTACAATCTCCCTAAATCTTTTCTGCCTCATTTCAGTAAACATAAACACTATTTACTGAGTTTTCTCATGCCAGAATCCTTCCCACGAATCTCCTTAGCAAGAGCAGAATCTATCTCCAACATAAATCTCAGGTTTCTCTACCCTTTCTGTTCCACTGTTACCACTCTCATCCAAATGATCCCCCTCTCTCACGTAAATTTCTGCAAATCCTGCTATTGGTCATCCACATTCAATCATAAACTTCTCCTAACCCATTAGTAATATAGCAACTACAGTGAACTTTTTTTAAGAACAAAATTTAGAACATGCCATTTTCCATCTTAAATCCCTTTGAGGGCTTCCCATATCCTTAGAATAAGACACGAAGTACCAACAAGTCACTTCAAAAGCTGGCCTCCCTCCCACCTTTCCCCCTGCATTTCATACCCACTGCATTTGGACACTCCCCACTTTTCCTGATATCTAGGCACACAAACTTCCTCTCTCTAACTCAGCATACCACGGCTTTCTTGGCTGAGGGATCTGCTGCCCAGGACACTCTTCCTATGGCACTTTGCCTTCTTGTTTCAGCTCACAAGCACCTCCTTGCAGATAATTTCAATAACAACAACAACAACAAAAAAAACCATCTGCAAAACTCACCCACTCACCCAATTATTCTTTAACACATCATTCTGTTTATCTCCTTCATATCACCCACCTCCTCTGCTCTGTAATTATGTGTGTGTGTGTGTGTGTGTTTAATTTACTTATCAATCTTCTAATAGATGGTATATATTATGATCTGCACCAGAGCAGGGACTTTGTCTTTTAATCATTTTCCCCCACCACCTAGAAAAGTGGCTGGCACATAGTAGGTGCTCAATAAATATTCATTGAATGAAAAATAAGGCTAACACCATTGCATTTCACTTAACCTTAATAAGTCCATTCACAAGTACTAAAGGAGAATGCATTATACGCAGTAGATGGTGAGGAACTAATGGCAAGGTATTAATCAGATTTGAGAGCAGAGGTCAGCAAACTACAGCCCATATGCCAAATCCTGCCTGTTGCTTGCTTTTGTAAATAAAGTGTTATTGGAACATAGCCATGCCTATGCATCGACATATTGTTTCTGGCTCTTTTTGTGCTACAAAGTCAGAGTTAAGTAGTTGCAACAGAGACTGTCCTAGCTTTAAATAAGTCTAAAATATTTATGGTCTGGTCCTTTACAGAAAGACGTTACTGACTTTTGCTCCAGAAGTGTGTGATAATCACTTCAATAGCAAATCTTCTTTAGTTGGGCTTTGAAGCCTAAAAATTAAGCAAAGAATTTAAAAAACTGTCTAATATATCCACAAGATCAAGATCAATGTCTGTTCTCTGTCTTGACCTCCCTGTATTTATAGTCCTGAATCCACAGTCAGAAGACTCAGGTTTATTTGATATTAACCATTAACATTTTAACCTTCATCAAGTTCTTAGAATTTTTAAATTTCAGTTTCATTATCTGTGAGATGAGAAGAATAATATTTGCTTTGACTAACTGACCAAATTCTGGTGAGGAGAGAGTGAAGCGTTCCCCACCTGTGGCTGAGTTTTGTTTCTGACCCTGTCAACAGAACTTTCTGAGGTATCACTTCTTAAGTAAATGCCTCTCTTCTAACTTGCCCCCTCCTTTCTCTTCCTTTTCTTCTGGAGAAGGCTGTTTAGAATAGAGGTTCTGAGCATGAATTCTGGAATTAGACTGTCTAGATTTAAATTCCAGCTTTAGCATAGAAGAGTTTCTGGCCTTGATAAGTTAGTTAACCTCTTCAAGTCTCAGATCCTTACTGGTAAAATGACAAACAGCAGAGCTAAATGTTCAGATTAGGTCACAGTAAGCCAGGCAGTGCTCTAGTCCCTTTAGCTCATCTAACACTCTCAACAACACAATGAAGCCAGGGTTATTACTATTATTTTATTTTGCAGATAAGAAAATTGAGGCACTGAGTAGTTAAATAACTTGTCCAGGATTGATGACCCAGTAAGTAGAAGAGCTGAGATTTGAACCCAGTCCTTAGCTATAGCCTCTTATTTTGGCGTAAGATTCTTCTTGGGATTAAAGGAGGAAAATGAGGCGTTCTTGACAGTTCCTGTATTATAAAGAATACCGTAAATGTTAGCTATTACTTTTCCCATTCTTCTATAGACTTCTATAAATATTATGAGGGGGGAAATACCTATGTTACTCTTTCAGAATTAATTAATTCTAGATAAATTAAGTTGAAATGAAAATATTTAGGTGGTCCATTCACATGGTATCATGTAAATAGTATCAACTCACCCTTAATTTTTTGTGTGTGATGTTTCACCCTCTATAAAAAAACACTAACATGCAGATCAACCAAATTTCTCTCTAATTTCAGCCTGGATAATCACAATAAAGTGAAATTTTCTTCTAATTTCTACTGTGGGTCTATGTGTCCCTGAGACGTATGAAGCATATAATAAGCCAGGGACTTAAAAATCTAGGATGAATAGGTAAAATAAAGCATTTTGGAATTGTTTTGGGGAATTTTAGGAATTTAGAAGCATTTTAACCATGCTTTTGTGGGAACATTAAGGGTAAGGCTTCTTCTGTCAGTGCTCATTAGAAGATGGTGAGAAACCTACAACCCGTTTTAATGGCAAAGCTCAACTAGATATGTTGGGCATCCTATCTAGGTTGCTGAGGCATCATGGCAAAAGGACTCATTGACTGAAGTGCTCAGTGCCCAGATCCTAATGATATCTGGGAAGTAAACTATTAATGTATATATTTTTTTCTATCTAGCATATGTTCTTGTTTTCTTTCTGCTGGTTCTTTTGGGGAACATTTCTCCCATTCCTTAGGGTCTGGTGAGTCTGTCAAAATCATAATGTCCTACCCATATCACAAGGCTGGGAATGTAACACAAGATAACCATCTTACCCTGGCTTCCACTTCCTGATTGTGACACCAATTAGGCAAATCTCTCTTCCCTGGGATTGCTTTTTGGAAGTTGGAATAAAATGTACTTCACTACTGTGTCCAGATTATCTATTTCTGCATAACCAACCATCCCAAACTTAGTGGCTTTAAAAAGCCAGTTACTTAGTGACTACCATTTCCTTATAGTCAAGTATTCTGTGGTTTAGGAACTCTGACAGGGCAGAACAGGATAACTTGTCTTTCTGTTCTACAATGTCTGGAGCCTTTGCTTAGAAGACTTGAATTGCTGAGTCAGGGTAGGGGCCAGAATCGTCTAGAGGTGTCTTCAGTCACTTATTTCTCTGGTACCTGGGCTGGGATGACTGAGTATAATTGTGATTGTTGACCAAGTACCTACATGTGAACCCTCCATGTGTCTTGGGATCTTCATAGAATGGTGGATTAGTTCCAGAATAAAGTGAACCTAGAGGCAGGGTCCAGAGAGGAAGTGTTATAAGTCAGAGACCCAGACAAAAACTGCATAGCCTTTAGTGATGGAGCCCTGGAAATCCCACAATATCACTTCCTTTACATTCTCTTAATTACAAGTACGTCATTAAGGCCAGCCCAGATTCAGCTGGTGGTGATAGTTGGGGCAGATTAGATTTTACATCTTGATGGGGGATTGGTAAGGTCACATTGCAGAAGAGCATGAAAAATGGGGACCATATGGGAGGACATGGCCTGGGGCCATCAGCAGTCATGTTTTCCACCAAATGGAGTAAGTCTGTTTGTATAAAAACAAGACAGATGAGAATAAGCAAAATCAAGGAATGGAAAAAGCACCCTAAAGAAATCAGTCAGAGCCCTGGATCAATCTGCCCACCCAATGCTAGTTGCACTCCTGAATTCCCTAGTTACACAGACTACTTTGTTCATGAGTGAAGTTTCTAATATCTGTCACCATAAAAGTCCCAAGCTGAGAAATCTATTTCTCTGCAAAGTCACACTGACCATGTTGGCCCCTGGACTCAGGCAATAGTTTCTCATATTGTATATTCTCTGATGTCTTTAGACCCTTGGTGAAATCACTAATCCCTTAAAAATTAAAGATCTATTAATTGGTTAATCATTACAATCATCATAATCTTTTCTAATAAGCCACAATTCTGCATTTTTTAACTCAATGTTTTTTAGAATGAGCAAATATTCTCACCAATAACAGATTTACCATTATGGGAAACCATGCGTGGGACTTCTTCACCAAATCTCCAAGTATGCTCAATAATACACTGGGAACCAAAACACTGAAGCACCTAAATTATGTTACCTCAACATAATAAAATTATCCTCAAAAGGTAATGACATGGACTTTTTGGATTATTCTATTTTATAGGAAGAGATATAAGAATTTGAAAAATCTTTATTGATCTTGACAAATTCTAAGTTTGAATTCTATAATTTTGCTTCAGATTTGAAAATCCTTATTTCGCATAGCCTTACCCTCACCACTGCAATAGATGGACAGCACAGGCCTCACTGTGGAGAAAACTAAGGAAACAGATGCAAAAGAGAAAAGAATATGTTGTAAAAACTTTGCCCAACTATACCAGTGTCCTTTTTGACAGAACATATTTCAGATTATGAAGAGTGGTACTTTAAAATCTATATATAATACATAGTACATTGTAGAAAAAGATTCATTTTCTCAGATTTTTTTTTTACTCCAAAGTGGTACTAATATGTGCCTCTTTAAAAATGCAGGACTATGTTTTAGGTTTGTAGCACTAATGCATACATACAGAATGCTATGGCTCCTGAATTCTTCCGAAGACAGCTTGTGATAATGCACATAATGAGATGGTAGTGGAGAAGGTTCTTTAAGTTGAAAGAAACAATCTGATAATATTAATATATAGTGAGAATATTGCATGAGCACTGTGGCAGAGATTAGTATGAGCAATGCATACCCAAGGGAATTTGAGATTTCCTTTCTAAAGAGATTTAAAGAAGAGGATAGTAGGAGATACTGTTAAATGAATAGACTGAGGCCCCAAGTATAGGGCAGAGCTAAGAATTTGGGAATAAATGAGGCGTTGTTACAGATTTCTTTCCCAATCCATTATTATGGTAAAGACTGCAACATTTTGAAACATTTGTCAGCACAATGTGTTACCCATTTTGTTCAAAGACATAATTGCAGCCAAAGTGAATCAGGGGATTTTTCTTTTCTTCTTTGAGCCTAGAAGGGGCTCCAATATCATAACTTTATGGATATAGAACAGTGGTTCTCAGAATTTTTGTTTACAGGATCCCTTTACACTTGTCCTGGTCTTCTTGCACTGCAGTAACAAAATAACATAAAATTGGGTGGCTTAAACAACCGAAATTTCTTTTTTCACAGTTCTGGAGGTAGGAAGTCTAAGATCAGGGTGCCAGCCTGGCCAAGTTCTAGTGAGGCCTCTTGTCCTGGCTTGTAGATGGCCAGCTTTTTCCTGTGTCCTCATGTGACCTTTCCTCTGTGCTTATGGAAAGAGAGAGAGAGAGAGAGAGAAACAGATATCTCTTCCTTTTCTTATGAGGCCACTAATTCTATCAGATTTGAACCCCACCCTTATGACCACATGTAACCTAACTTACCTCCTAAAAATTCTGTCTCCAAATACAGTCACATTAGGAGTCAGGGCTTCAATATATGGATTTTGGGGGGACATAATTCAGTCCATTGCAATATTCTTCAGAATTATTGAAGACCCAAAGAGCTTTTGCTTATGTGGGGTTATATCCATTGATATTTACTATATTAGAAATTATAACTGAAGAATTTAAAAACACAGAGCATATTTCATTTGCTGTCTATAAAACTCCACTTTAAAATCATGGGCAAATAGAATGAAAAAGGCAAATGGCACTTTAGTATCATTATGACAATAGTTTTGACCTCACAGACACCCTAAAAGGGTATTGGGGATTTCCACGGGTCTCAAAAGAAACTATGAAAACCACTTGTATAGAAGAACATTGAGCTACCTGGGTATTTTTTTAAATAAGTAATTCTTCCAAAAAGAAGTCATTATATAAGCTTTTATTCTAGCAGCTATCTCAAGTCTAAGGATCACCTTTGTTTTTTCTAAGGTTAGGACAATACACAGAAATTACAGGGCCAGCCCCACTTCCTGCGTCTAGCCACCACCATTTTCACACACAAACCCCAAGGCAGGTATAAGCTTTCATTCTTATTTTTATGACTATCTACTCCTCTTTTAGAAGTCAACTTCAGGGCTGTGCTCAGGGGCCAGACAAGAGATAGGAAGATATTGATTTTACCAGGAATGCCAGAATGCTCATGTCCTCATCTTCTCTTTTGTCATCACTCTCCTTACTCTTAAAGCACCCTCTCGCAAGGACACACACACACACACACACACCCATCTTGATCTTCAAAGACAGCAAAGCAGTCACTGAAATCATTTTCATAAGAAAAGATCAATGCAGTCTTGAAATCTGAATTTTTAACAACACCCTAGTTTCTATAATAGCTCTTTCTTTTGGTACTGTCTTCAAAGGAAGTTTTCTTATTAAATGTCATTGAATATTTTGCTATCTGAGATTTGGCCTTATCTTCTTACAAACCTTACATTATTTCTCTGTGTTTCTTCCAATATCAGCAATTAAAATACTTGGAATAGAGCTTCAATCTAGAACATCATTCTCAGAAACATATTGATATATTAAATAATTATAAAAACCACTGTAAAGTTAGTACTCCAAGCCACTGAAAAATGTCTTTCAGCCATTTGATATGCAGGGAAAATCAATACTGCTTTTTAAAGACAGAATTTTAATGTCATGTTGGCTTTTAAAAGACCTACTAAAGATAATAAAGTTTACACTTTGATAACTAAAGTCAAAATTAATCTAAAGGAAAATGGCTGAGGTGAAAGTGATTTAATAAATAAGTAGCAGAACTTGGGGTGGGAAAGACACTAATTCTCAGTGTAAAAGAACCCCAAATATGCAATCTTGAATATTTCTGTTCCCTTTTTTAAATCAGATGTTAAGTGGGCTGGCTCCCCAAACCATTTTTATGGTCATGTCTTTAAGAAATAATTACTTTCATGTATTCAATATGTACACATCATCAAGAAATATTTACTACCTTGACAGAGACATTAGAAATGGAAATTGTAGATTTCAGTAAGAAGACAAACTATATTGTTTGAAGCTAGATTTTCATTGGTATGCTTGTCTTATTCAAGAAGGCAGGAAATATAACTTCCGTAGTCAGAGAGTGACAGTAATTGTTTAATCAAATCATATTTTTTAAAGTTTTGAATACCTTTAATAGAATATATGTTAAGTTATTCTTTAAAAAAAGAGAAGTGTTACATTAAGAACACAGGTAACTTCACTACAATCTTTGTGGTTGGAGAACAGAAAACCTAGAATATAATTAGTTTCAATTTTCTTTATTTCTCTCAATCAAAGCTTGCACTTTGCTCTTCTGCCTAATTACTCTAGGAAAAAACAATCTAATTTTTTTTCTTTCTACTCTGCATTCTGGTTGGTAGAGGGAAAAAATAAAAGAATGAATGAATAGGTCTTTGATTCTTCTGGCTCACTTTAGAATATTTATAAAATTATAGAAATCTTTTTTAAAAATTCAATAATATAATAATTTATTGTATTCTGGTATATTCCACTGAGCAATATTCTATACCCACAAATATTATTCTAAAGCATTATTTTTAATGACAGAATGAGGAAAATAAATAAACAAAAAGTCATTTGCCCCATGGTTGCAAAAGGATATCGAGTTCAGAGTGATCTGATATATCAATAGGAGAAGGCAGTTCTGAATGCTACATCTAATTATACCTTTTCCTGTTGGGATTTCAACATCTGCCTCCATGTAGATTGATTAGAATAAAGCAGGCCATCAGAGGCCCTTTGTCTGTGTTTGACTGGGTGAAACAGCTGACAAGTGGCCATCAGATTACCCACAGAGGGGCAGCTGTGAGATAGGAGTTTGACAGCTGACTTCATTATAATTTCTAGGCTGCAGACTGCAATGGATTTGTCCTTTAATTGAGCTGGGCCAGAAAACTGCCCAGAGAGGAAATGGGAGGGAAAATGGTAGGACACTGATAATACAACTAGAAAGGTAGCAGGTGAATCCCACTCTATGACAGAACAGATAGTATCAGTACGACTCTGGAAAAAAATGTTTTGGCATGTTGAGCATTTCAATCACTTTAATTGAAATTGCCCTAACTTGGCTATTGGAATGTCTTAGGAAGTTATTTTATTAATCAGGGTTTTTTTTTCCTCCTTATTAGGCAATTTCCTGCTTAAGAAAATCATGAAAATAATATTTTCCTATCATTTCTTTTGCCACATACTTTTGAATGCTATGTAGCAACAGAAGTTTCTTCAGAAGAGTATGAGCAATTAGGAGATTTATGTATAAGAAAACAAAGAAGGTTTGCTATGGTTAATAAGATTCTGGAGAAGTTTCTGACAGAAAACAAACAAACAAATAAACAAATTGCAGATTGTCAAATTACATGGTTTACCATGATTCAGTATGTATAGATATATTCAGGAACATAAAATAGCATAAGGTTAAATATTCCCTAGTGAAATCTTGCAATCTGAAATATCAAAGGCAATTGGATTTAATATACATCATGTCAAAATAATCCACTATTTCACATTAAAACAAACACAATTTAAAATTGCATACAATGTGAAAGTGTTATAGATTTTTACTTTGGAAAAATAACTTTGTAATAGGCTTTGGTATTTAAATCTATATGCTTCTGTAATTTGTCTTCATTTGCTTCTAGTAGATTTTTCTCTCTATTCACAATAAGAATCAGTGTAAAGCAATCACTAAAATTCACACTGGTCCTAAATAAAATAATCAGTCAATGTTGTTGTGATAAATGCTTTTTGTGAATATTACCATTTCTATGATCATTTTACTTTATATATTGAAAGTTTTATTATTCTCAATTTTAGGATTAATTGAATAACCAATGGTAATGCAACTATTATTTCTTTTTGTTAATATTTTTCATTTCTTTTCTCACAAAATTATTGTGAATTCATTATAAGGAGTCTCTTTAAATGTATTACCATTGCTCATTCTTCCTCTCTAGGAATGCAAACTCAGAAATGTAAAATAGTTAAATAATAAGTAATCAAAAGGAAATCTAGATAATGACACATTGGTAATTGTTTTTGGAATCATATAATTTTGCACTTAAATATCTAATGATCATTTACTCAAAGAACTCATTTCTTTTTGGAGGTAAAAATCAATGTGGAGATGGGACACATTCTAGGAGTCACAACCTATTAATGGAGATTTTCTGAACAGAGGAATTTGAGATCTGGTTTATTGAGGCCAGTAGTTGAATATGACTGTTAAGCTCTTCTCAAAATGTCAATATTTAATTCATGAAGGACATTCCCTTATATAAAAGAGTGGTTAAGAATACAGGTTCTAAACTAAACTGCCCAAGAGCAAATTCCAGTCTACCATCTACTATTCATATATTCTTAGGCAAGTCACTTTCAAATCTTTTTGAACCTCATCTGTTTCCTCATATGTAAATCTAGTAGGATAGTATTATCTGCCTTTAAAATATTACAGGTTGTGTGTGTGTGTGTGTGACGATTGAGTAAACATATACAACCCTTGGAACATATATAAAGTAAGCCTAATATTAAAGGAAGTGTTAACTATGATCCACTTTCCAAACTCCAATTATCTTATTGTATTTTTATGCTAATGTCTTAGAATAAATAAGTAAATTAATAATACAAAAAATCAATGCTCTTTTATAAAAATAGTACACAGTAATAAATTTTCCAAAATTATCTACCTGTATTCTATGAGAAAATAAACATTCAAGAAACAAACTTTCCAAGTAAGTCAGAGGATCATTTCTAAAGACAGTTTCTGATTTATTCTCCTTGAGATTTTGTTTCATTGGATGCACTATTTTCTTGCAATAGTTTCCACAGTTACCAACACCTTTATATCCAGAGAGAAAAAATGGAAAAAGGAAGAGAGAAAGGATACTAAAATCAGTCAAGTGGACAATCTGATTTCTCTGACATTACCATGGCCAATATATTGCCAGAAAAGAAGATGTGGATCTATTTTACACCCCTATTAAAATTTTAGTCACTGGTTCCAGGCACCATCTTGTTGATTGCCACCTGGAATCTACTCTTCCTAGATTTTTTTACCTCAACCAAATACTATTTGTAAACAACTATTTTTTTTTTTGCTGACATCCCCAAGGTTTCTTACTAAATACAGCTTACCAATATGAGAGATAATTGGTATGAGCATGGCTTTATAAAATAGTGGTGATTAATACATTTATCCTTAAGAAATAATTTAATACGAAGAACCCTAAGTCTTTTGTCCCATCCCCTCAAACAGGACAATAATCTCCTAAAAGACCTCCCATAATAGGTCACATAATAACAACATCTTAATCCCTCAATACTGTAATTTACATGCAATAAAATTTGGCACACACATAGGTTAGACATGTTTTTCCACAAACTCTAAAACACCAATGACATTTTTAGAAATTAAATGTGTCCATTACACAATGGCAGCTAAATTAGATTATGTATATGCCATACACTGTATTTCTTTCTTTTTTTTTAAATGCCCAATGAGGAAGGAGTATTTACACTGTGTTTCTTTGCCAAATAAAATAATGGAAAAAAGTAGAACTGGTTGACCACCAATATTGCAACATCTTGCTTGTGCAAACTAAATATCTCATGGATAGAGAGTAGCACTTCAGATGTTACATGACTGTGATGATATGGCACAAAAAGGTAAAGATTAAGAGACAAGATTTTGTCTATTCTAGGCTTTTACTTTCTCACTGTTTAAAATTTGCATTGCATTGCTAAATGAGGCAAACCCGTTACAAACTTGTTAAAACTTTTATCATAAAAAAATGCAAACCTTAACTTTTTCATCTCTAGGAGTTTGTCTGGTGTCCGTGACTTGGAAATGATGCTCCCTTTGGTCAGACTAAGGGTTAGTTCGCACTCTCAAACGTCAACATGGAATGAGAGGATCAGACAAGTTCTCTTTCTCATTCTGAGTTTACTAAAACCAGGCATTCTAATGAGTAGTTTAAAAGATTAAGATTGGGGAACCACATATAAAAGTCTTGAGCTTGACTTTTAGCTTCACTTGAAGGGCATCTGTGAACCAGATACACATGTTTTCAGTTACTCCATAAGATGAAGTTTGGTTTTGATAAGAAATATCTGTAGAAATAGCTCACCTCAATGCTTCAGAACTGTTACATTTTAATCTTCAGAAAATTCTACAGGACTGCTATGTTGATATCAGTACTAGTATAGATACTAGAACAAGAAGTTCTAGTATATTAATTTAACCTTATAATTTAACCTTATATATTTAAGGTTAACCTTACATATTTAGGGACCACCAATCAAGGACCCATAACCAAGTGATGAGGGGTAGAAAGACAGGAAAGAAATGAAAAACGTAGTTACATTTAATCCAAATTTGTCTAGTTAAATATTGGGACCTTCTTGGGCTGAGAGAAAAGAAACATTGAAAAGACAAAATGTCTAAATTTCATTTTTCCCAAAACATCAGATTATCTGTTATGGGCTTAGGGGAATTAAAATTCATCTCATTTATGTTGAATTTCTCCTTTATCTTTGATATAGAGTGATCATTATTTCATCTCTAATATAAACATTTAAAACTTTAGTTTCTCTCTTATCACTGATTAAACTGTATCCCGCAAATTTTGATATGTTGACTCATTATTATCATTCAGTTTGAAATATTTTTCAATTTCATTGTAATTTTTCTTTGACTCGCGTCATTTAGAGGTATGTTGTTTGATTTGAAAATACTTGTGGCTATCTTAGGTATTTTATGGTGTTTGGTGTCTAATTAAATCTCCTGTAACCAGAGAACATACTCTGTATAACTTAATTCTTTTCAACTTATTGGAGCTTGCTTTATACCCTACATATTTCCTATCTTGGTGAAGATGCCATATGTGCATGAAAATTATGTATTTTCTTAGTTATTGGATATGGTGTTCTATAAATATCAGTTAGGCCAAGGTGACTGGCATTGTTCTTGAAATTATCTATCTATTGATTCTTTCTGCCTAGGTGTTTTATCAATTGACAAGAGTGCTGTTAAAATTTCCAACTGTAATTGTGAAATTGTCCTGCTAATTTTGTCAGTTCTAGTATTAGGCACATAAACATGTATGATTGTATTTATTTTTATAAATTGAACATTTTATCATTATGAAATATTCTTCCTTACCTCTGGAAATACTTTTGTTTTAAATACTAGATTACCTGATATTAACATAGCCATTTCTGCCACCTTAGGCTTACTATAAGCATGACAAACCTTTTTCTATTGATTTGCTTTCAACTTATCTATGTCTTTTATTTAAAGGGAATCTCTTGTAGATAACAGATAGCCCAGACTTTTGTATTTTGTAATCCATTCTGATAATCACTGACTTTTAATTGGAGTGCTTAGTCCATTAATATTTAATGTAATTATTGACATAGTTGTGATTTAGGTCTACCCTTTTTCTATTTATTTTCTGTTTGTCACTTACTTCTATTTTTTAGCTTTTTTCTGTATTCTTTTGGATTATTTAAGTACTATTAGTATTCCATTTTAATGTTATTATTGACTTTTTTAGCTTGACCATTTACATTAATTTTTAGTGGTTGCTTTAGGGATCACACTATTAAATATTCTTAATTTTTCTGTGTATTTAGTGTTAATATTGTACCATTTCACATAAAATGTAGAAAACTTCTAGCCATCTTTTAAATTATAGTTGTCATATATATCACATATAAATAAGATGATAAACCCCCTAGGATAATGCAATAATATTTGCTTAAACTATTCTACATATTTTTTTAAAAATTATGAGGAAAGAAAAATATTTTATATTTGATTTACCTAGATTTTAACCATATCCAATGTTCTTCATATCTTCCTCAAGATCTGGGCTTTTCTTATACATCCTTTCTGTTTAGCCTGGAAAATTTCCTTTCATATTTCTTATAGTGCTGGTCTGCTGGAAATGTATTATCTTCATGTTTCTTCTTTATTTAAAAATGGTTTTATTTCACCCTTATTCTTAAAGGATAATTTTGTTGGTTATAGAATCAAGAGTGGTTTTTTAAATTACTTTCAAGGTATTGATTTACTTCTTTCTTGCCTGCAGATTTTCTAGTGAGAAATCAGTGTTAATTCAATTCATTATTCCTCTATAGGTATTGTGCTGTTTTTCTTTGTCTGCTTTCAAAACTTTTTTCTATCTTTGGTATTTGTAGTTTTGACTAATCTGCCTTAGGCATGTTTTTCTTCATATTTATTTTGCTTCATATTTGCAAAATGTCATGAGTCTTTAAATTTATGTATTTTACCAAATTGGAAAAATGTTGGATAGTATTTCTTCAAATATATTTTCTACCCCATTTTCTCTCTTGTCTTCTTCTAGGACTCCAATTGCATCTATGTTAGATCTTTTGATATAGTTTCACACATTCTTGAGGGTCTGGGGTTTTTTTTAATTTTTTCTCTATTTTTATTGATTTATCTTCAAGTTATCAACTTTCTCTTATCCACATTATTTGGAAGAGTTTACTTTTTAAAAAAATTCAGATATTGTGTTTTTTACTTACATAATGTCCATTTGGTTCTTTCTTATAGTTTTTATTTCTTTCTGATATTTCCTTTCATTTTAATCATTTTAAGCATAATTTCTTTTATATCTTTGAATATTTTTATAACTGATGTTAAAAATACTTGTCTATTAATTGTAACATATTGAGTATCACAGAATTGTTTTTTTCTGTTCCAAATAGTTCAAAAGTTGTTCATTCTTTATATGTAGAGTGATTTTGGATTGTATCTTGAGCATTGTTATGTTATGGAGGCTTAAGAATTTGCTTTATTTATTTGTAAAATTTTTCTTTTTTTTGTTATTCTTTTCATTGTCTTAGCAGGCAATTAACTTGCAGAAATTCAACTGAAAATTTTGTATCTGACATCTCAGTTTAGTTTAGTATGTTTATCCTTTGCTGTAGTCTATCATGAACCTGTGTGAAAGTTTATCATGAGCAGGAGTGAAACTGATATTTGGGCAGAGTTTATATACAGAATGTGGGTCAGGTCTTTTTTCTTCTCTAGTCTCACCTTTACTTGATGCCCCCTCACTTTCAAGCATCTGTTGGTTGCCTCAAATTCTGTCCTTTGGTTCTTCAGGGCACAAAGATCATAAGTTTTCTATCAAAGTTTTAGCTGCTTTGTGTGCAGCTGACTTTGAATAAAGGCCTCAAAAATAGAAAATCATCTATGCTACCCTTTCTTCTAAGTTTTTACTCCTGCAAAGAATCTATCTGCTGTTGTTCACTTTTTAGTGTCATTGTTCATTTAAAAGAAATTGTCCAAACTATGTAGTTCTTATCTGCATAAGGATTAGGTCCTGTTGGGGGTAACTTGTTATACCAGAAGTAGGACACAAATCATTATTTCTTAAAGCACAAGAAGCTCCAACTATCCAAAACTATTTGAACTTATTGTGCTGTTACATAGTTCTCTAAATGACTATGAGTTGCCCAGTTATCTTTTCCCCAAATGTCTGTCTGTAAATGGATTTTGAGAAAGAAAGTTCCTCTGGGGCAGTAGGAATGCTACAGAGAAACCAGAAAGTTGCAGTGTACAGCCTAGTTTTAATTCCAATAAAAAAATAAACCCTTAGAAACATGAGCAAAGTGGGGGTATTTATCTGTTTAAGGGTATTTCTGAATTAAACGTTTTCTCCCCGGTTGCCAACATTGTTCAGTAACTATTGCAAGGTTCTGTATACTAGAAGACATAGCTCAGTCTTTCTTACATAAAGATTGAACTCTCAATAAGGAATGTAATTAGAGTCATGCTTTCTGATAGCAGTGATGCTCTGAGTCAATCATCAATAGCACCTTGCTTAGCAATTTCACCAATAATAGAATTTGTAGAATGGATTACTAAAACTAGAGAGTGAACATACAGTCACAGAAAAAAATAAAGGGTAATGGATAAAAAGGAATTAATTCCAAAAATAAGACTGTATTAAATACATGGGAAAATAAATGGTTATGGAGGTATGTAAATCTTTAAGCCATCTGATTTAAAACTCTTATCAAGTATATAAGCTATCCTAGACTTAAGACTTAATCAAAGAAAGATAGAGATATGTTTTTTCAAACAATAGATACAAAATTTATGAGGACGATATTTGGAATTCTAAGGATGTGTGTGTATACGTGTGTGCATGCTCACGTACATGCACACGTTTTTATTTTTAAAGCAAAATTTCTGATAGAAATGGAAACTAATGTCATTCTTTTTTGTGTCTTCATGTTATTCTAATTTATCAATCCTGCTGAAAATCTCGTTTCTTACTGAATATCATTTTCATTTTTATTATTTAATCCAGTGTGAATTTTTATTAGACTTTCTCAATCTTACCACTTTCTCTGCATTTTCTAATCAGTTTTCGTCACTATGGGTCACTGTATATTGCTATCAAATTCATAGGTGGAGTGCATGTTGGTTATTAGACTTTCCATAAATAATGCATATTCACTTAGGCAGTTTCAGTCAATACTGAAAATTATTTCTTAAGGAAAGTAGAAGTTTTGAAGTTAAAGAATAGGATAAAGCAAGTTGACAAAGAGAAAGATGCTGAATTCTTGATCTCCTAGAGGCTAAGAATGTCTGCTAAGTATTGGAACACTCTGGGAAAATATTCCTATTATGTTTTTGATGTTTAAATACTGGGCTTCATATTCAAATGTTAGTCAATTGGAGAGGTTTTCCTGAAAGCTGTAGTAGAAAGACACATGACCAAGCTACCTAGTAACTTAATTCTCTGGGTTGTATTTTGTGTAAATCAAAGAGAGGTTTCAAAAAAAGATGAAAAGGTTCCATGTTGGTTAGAGTTGAATGTGACTGATTTCTCATTTCTCATTATTGAAATAAAAGTTTGTAAAACTGGTGGGAAATTAGGCAATATAAAATATAAAGCTAAAATAATAAAAAGCATAAATTTCATTAGATATAGTACATCTACCTCTAGAAATAAACATTTTCTTGCTTAACCCATGGAAACAATTAAAAATATGATTAGGCATTACATACATAAATATTCATTATATTGTTTTTTATTATGGGTAAAAAACAGAAACAACGTAAGTGTCCTAAATTGCATTGTTTTGGAAGAATATATAATAACTGATAAAATGATCACAAAAATGTTACTAAATTGAAAAGGATGATACAAATTAGCTTATACAATATGAATCCATTTTATAACATAAATATTAAAAAGTAATAAAACTTTACATATGTAACAAGTTAACAGTGCTTATCTCTCCATGTAAGGATTATAAGTGATTTCAAATACTTTCTTCTTTTGCTTATGCTTATTTTGTGAGTATTCTAAAGTTAGCATATTACTTTCAAATAAGGAAATGCAATGAATCATTGTTAAAAATAATTGATGGACTTTAGTTTTCAGTACACCTATAGATTTACAAACCAGTTTAGCAGACAGTACATAAAGTTTCATATACCATTCCACTCCCACTCCAGACACACAGATTTTCCTACTATTAATATCTTGCATTCATTTGGTACATTTGTTACAATTAATGAACCAATACTCATAAATTATTCACAACTATCTTTCATGGTTTTAAATTTTAATAAAATTCAAATATTCAATTTTTTTTCTTTCATGGATCATGTCATAAGTTTTGTACACAAAAACTCATTGCCAAACCCAAGGTCACCTAGGTTTTTTTCTATGCTATCTTCTAGAAGTTTTATAGTTTTGTGTTTTGCATTTAGGCCTAAGACCTGTTTTGTGTTAATTTTTGTGCCACGTGTAAGGCTGAGTCTAGATTCATATTTTTGCATATGGATGGTTCAATTATTCCAACATCATTTGTTGAAAAGACTATCCTTTCTTCATCGACTTGCCTTTGCTTCTTTGAAACAGATCAGTTGACAGTATTTATGTGGGTTTATTTCTGGGCACTTTGTTTTGTTCCATTGATCAATGTGCCCATTACTTCACCAATACTGCACTATCTTGATTACTGATGCTTTATAATAAGTCTTAAAGTCAGATAGTGTCAGCCCTCTGACTTTGTTCTTCTTCAGTATTGTGTTGATCATACTAGGTCTTTTCTCTTTCCATATAAACTTTAGAATCAATTTGTTGACATCCACAAAATAACCTGCTGGGATTTTGATGAGGTGTATATTGTATCTACAGATCAATTTGTGGAGAATTGACATATTAAAAATTTGTCTTTCTATTCATGAACATAGAATATCTTTCCATTTATTTAGCTCTTCTTTGATTTCTTTCTTTAGAGTTTTGTAAAGTTTCTCCAATATGTACAGGATCTTCTCTATACATATTGTGTGTCTTTCTCCTCTCTCTCCATTTTGGAGAGAATAGTATAAATGGTATGGTGTTTAAAATTTTAAATTCCAATTGTCTATTGCTCCTATACAAGCAAGCAATTGATTTTTGCATATGAACCTTGTATCCTACAATCTTGCTACAATTGCCTATTGATTACAGAAATTTTTTATAAGGGGGTGGGTCAATTCTTTGAGATTTTCTACATAAACAATCACGTCATCTGTGAACAAAGACTGTCCAAGTCGAAGCACGCTGTCAAATAATACTATACTGCTTCAGCGATAATACAGATATAAATCAACAGAATATTCCAAATTCCTCCCTCCCCATCCTCGTAACCTTGTTGCCATTTATTTCACTTATCCATGTGCCATCCATATATATACACATACGTATATGTATTTATATAACATTCTGGCTATTATTACTTTAAATAGATGTCTCTTAGATCAGATAGGAATAACAAGTATTTTATTTACCTTTTCTGTTTCCTTCTATGACACTCTTCCTTCTTTATGCAGATTCAAGTTTCTGACCTGTATTATTTTTCTTCTCTCTGAAAAGTTCTTTTACCATTTCTTGCAAGGCTGGTCTAATGGCTAAAATCATCTTTAGTTTTTGTCTGAGAGAGTCTTTATTCTTCTTTACTTTTGAAGTATAATTTCACTGGATACAGAACTTTAGGTTGCTGGGTTTTGTTTTATTTTTTTTTCTTCCAATACTTTAAATATTAACATATCCCTTCATTTTTTTCTTGCTTGCATGGTTCCTGAAGACAAGTCCAATATAACTCTTTTCTTTGTTCCTTTATGGGTACAGTGTTTCACTCTCCCCCACACCCAGCTTCTTTTAAGATTTTTCTCTGTCTTTGATATTTTTGTGGTTTAAATATGATATGCCTCAATGTATATCTTTCAGATTTTTTCTTGCTTGGCATTCTCTGAGCTTCCTGGATTTGTGGTTTTATTTTTGACATTAATTTTGGGAAATAGCCATTATTACTTTAAGTATTTCCTCATTTCTCTCTGTCATCTTTTTCTAGCATTCCCATTATGTGTATGTTATACCTTTTGTAATTGTTTCATAGTTCTTGAATATTCTGTTTCTTTTTTTTATTCTTTTTTTTCCTCTTTGTATTTCAGTTTGGGAACTTTCTGTTGACACATTGGCTGTATCTAGTCTACTGATGATCCTTCAAAAGCATTCTTCATTTTTGTTACAATGCTTATAATTTCCAATGTTTCCTTTTGATTCTGTTAGAGATTTTATCTCTCTGCTTGCATTACCCATCTGTTCTTGCATGTTATCAACTTCTTCCATTGGATCCCTTAGCATATTAATTAAAATTATTTTAAATTTCCAGTCTGATAATTCCAAAATCTCCACTCTATGTAAATCTGGTTCTGGTGTTTGCTTTGTCTCTTTGCCTTATTTTTTCTTGCCTTTTAGCATGCCTTGTAATTTTTTGTTGTAAACCAGAAATGACATATCAGGTGACAGGAACTGATGTATACAGGCCTTTAGTGTGAGGTTTTATGTTTATTTGGCTAGAAGGTAGGCTATCTTTACTGATTTTTTGTAGCTATAATTGCCAGAGGCTTCATTTTTCTCCAGAGTCCTTGTGTTGTCTCCCTATCATCTTTGGGCTTTCCTAGAATCTCCTTCTTAAATAGACTCTGAGTCTTGCAGCTTTTTCAGCTGTAATCCCTTATTATACAGACATGGTGGTCAAGTGTGGGAAAGGTGAAGCATTGTATAAGCCTATAATTAAGTCTTAGTTTTTTAGTGGGCATGTGCTCCTTGGCTGTGAAACTCACAAGTGTTTCTTGGCTTTTTTTTTTTTTTTTTTGCCACTTATGGGAGGCAGCAAGGCTACAGGGGGCTGGATTTGGGTAATTTCTATTATTCTAAGTCAGATAAGGCTTTGGTTAAGTCTTTTTCCTTTCTGGGCTTCTGTTGTGGGGGATGCTCTGGATTATTTTAAAATGATTTCTTTTCCTCTTAGGGTATTTCAGAATACCCTGACTAAATTTTTCTCTATATTTACCTTGAGAATTTTGTGGGGTTTCTGCAGGTAAAATCCACAAAAGTGAGAGGACCCCTTGGACTGGCCCTCAGGAACATCTCACTGTTAAGTAGTTAACACTCAGCCTCCAGCACTTGGTCCAAGTTCCCTTTTCAGCATTCCTACTAGTTACTGGCTCCAGAGGCTTCATCCTCAAGAAAGTTGATCTGCATTCTCTGTATTTGCCTCTCTCTCCAGTTTTCAAGGTTGGTGCTTTGCCCAGTTACCTCAATTTTCATGGACTTAAGAAAAGTCATTTGTTTTCCATTTATTTAGGTTTTTTTCTTATTGGGAAGGTGGGTGAGAATGACATCTAAGCTCTGCACTTGTATAAGAAACCAATGGTTGAATATTCCAAGAGTAATTTTTAAAATATAGATGTTAGTACGATCTTAGACCTTTTTGGTTAGTTTTTAACTTGCTATTAGACCACTACTATCAGGAAATTCTGAATAGTGCTCAAGTTGGCTCTGAAGTCTGATTTTAATCCCAGCCCAACAACTTACTTGGCAGACTTGACTTATCCCTCTGTGCTTTATTCTACTTATCTAAAAGAGAGAAATAATGGTAGTACCAACCACAGTGTTCTTTGAAGTATATGAAGTATAAATGAAGTTGATACAGAAAGAAATCTCAAAGCAGTGTAAGTTCTTGGTAATAATAGCAGCTGTAATTATTATTTTTACTAGCAAATATTTTATGCTACAGGAACTAAAGAAATAATAGTGTGACATTTATTAGAATTATGGGATTTAAAATTAGTTACACCTGACATTGATTCCCAGCTTCAATGTAACCTTGGGTATTATAATCAACCCCTCACTACCTCAGCTGCTGCCTCTGTAAAATAGAACTAATAATTCTCACCCTAAAGTCGGTCATGAACACTGAAATACATTATGTACGTAAAGAGCTAGGCACAGTGCCTAAAATGCTCAGCATTCAAAAAATTCCACTTATCCTTATTAGTAGCAAACATTAATAGTTTTTACCTGTATTGTGACTGTAGCTTAGTTTTTAGACTGCCCTTTGTGTTGTGTTGAGATTGATGTTCAGTTCATAAAGACCACAAGAGTGTCTTCACTTGTTCTTGCCTTTTTCCCTACACCAGTTGGGGTTGGACAGTGCAGTGGTTAGTAACAGAAAATCTGTCTATTGTACTTGTAAAACATTCATTCATAAACTCAGCACATATTCAGTGAGTTCCTACTCTGTGAATGTTATATAGGGGATTTGCAATATGCAAACTGACATTTTCTGTTCTTAAAAGCAATGAATTATTTTTATATATTTGAAAAAGTAATTTTTTCCCTACTCTCAAAATTTGGTAAAGTGTAAAGAAGCAAGTTCCTTCTTATTTAATTCTTTTACTATTTCAACTAAGAGATATTCTGTGCAGAAATTTCAGGGAGATTGATCTGTTTGGGGGTAAACAATGAATGGTTAAAATTAAGATGTTTTGTGGAAATCCAGTGATTTGTCAATGTCACTACCTGTCAACTATGTACCTTCATTCAAATGCATGTGCTTCATGACCACACATCAATGAATATTTAATGACATCCAATTCACAAGGAAGTAGGATGAGATATACATTCTTTAAATTTTTCTTTGTGGTAAAAATTCATAACATAAATTTACCATATCAACATTTAATAAGTGTACAGTTCATTAATGTCAAGTATAGTCACTCATATTGTTGTACAACCAATCTCCAGAACTTTTTCATCTTGCTAAACTGAAACTCTGTACTCATTAAACAACTCCCTATTTCCCTCTCTTGCAGCCCCTAGAACCCACATTCTACTTTCTCTTTCTATGAATATGACTACTATAGACACCTCATGTAGGTAGAGTCATACAGTATTTGTATTTTTCTAACTGGCTTATTTCACTTAACATAATGTCCTTAAGGTTTATTCATGTTATAGCGTGTGTCAAAATTTATTTCATCTTTAAGGCTGAATAATATTCTATTGTATGTACATACCACATTTTGTTTATTTATCCATTGATGGACATAAATAGGTTGCTTCCACCTCTTATCTATTGTGAATAGTGCTGCTAAGAGCATAGATGTGCAAATATCTCTTTGAGATCCGTCTTTTAATTCTCTTGGATATATACCCAGAAGTGGAATGGCCAGATCATACGGTAATTCTATTTTTAACTTTTTGAGAAACTGTCTTGCTATTTTCCATAGTGTCTGCACCATTTGACATTCCCACTATCAGTGCAAAATGTTTCCAATTTCTCCCCATCCTTACCAACACTTGTTATTTTCTGGATTTTCTTTTTTTTCTTTTAGTGACCACCTTAGTGGATATGAGAGGATATCTCATTGTGGTTTTGACTTGCATTTCCCTAATGATTAGAGATAATATTAATAATAGTAATAATTAGCTTTTTATATGTTTTTTGGCCATTTGTATATTATCTTTGGAGAAACAGAATTATACTTTATGGAAAAAACATAGAGAAAATATAAAATTTCTTTAACCACTTACCTTAAATAAAATGTGTGTTTTCATGATCATTTCCCTGAATATTAATTTATTTCTCACAGTTTTAGTGCACCAGTTCCTACCAGTAGGTTTCTTATAAGGGTGGGTCAAGTTTCTACCATGCTCTAGCACTTCCACCTTTTCCTGCTTTTCAATGATTATTCGTATTTTAAAGCAGCTTATTAGCACTTTTTCACATAATTTATGAGGATTAAAAATATTTTTAAAGTAAAATTAAAGAGAAACAGAATTGATCTACACCCAGATTGGTAGTTATGATTAAAATAAAATAAAAAGCACAATAATCAGTTTATTAAAACTTGTAACAATCATTTTAGATGTCTTTTGCAGTAAGAAGTAAAGAAATACAATTAAACTAAAGATATTTGTTGTTTTCTCAAGCTACCATACTAGTAAGAAATGTTTGCTTGTTTTCAAAAATTGTTTTAAAATAATCACAAAATGCTATTAAATGAAAAAGGCAGATACACACCATTACATACATTATACCAAGCACTATGGGTATGATAGTGAGCAAGGCAGATATGGCCTCAGCCTTATGGAACTTCCATTCTAACATCAAAGAGATTATATACATATAAATGAAATTATTATTTCATGGAACATGTGGAGGAACTGAATTCAGAGTATACCTCAATCTGTGAACACAAAAACTAAAGATAATAAGAGAACAGTAGATCACACAGCCCCACTCATATGAGCATCAGAGAGAATTAACATTTTCAAAGCTCTTGAAACTCATTGTCCATTTGCTTTCCAGTAAAACTATTTTAGAAGTGCACCAGCATTATTGATTAAGACCCACTTAGACAACTCGAATTTCCCAATTAAAATTGTCAGAGCTGCTTTTACCTACGTCTTAAATGCATATTAAAGATACAGGTTCCTCTACTCTCCACTAGATGGGCTTCCCACACCGCAATCATGTGATCATCAGAGAAGGTTCTCATTAGAATTTGAATTTACATAACTAGGATATATTTAAATTTTTAATAGTAAGAAACAACCAAAATCTGAGCTTCTTTCAGAATCCAAATCAGGTTTCAAAAGTTTTCTGACTTAATAGATTAACAGTCAGTGTGAGGATTAAGAGAAGATATATTAATAGTTCCTTGGCAGGATGTTGATTGATTCATTGATTCATTTGACAAGCAAACATATACTGTTCAATTATTATATGCCAGAAAAAAATATGCTGATATCTGGGGATACAGAAATGTTTTATACAATGTCATAATGTTTATAATGGAGGAAAATGTAATGGGCTATAGGAGTACGGGGCTTTAAAGAACCAACCAGCCTAGAAGCTCAGGTAAGTTTTCACAAGAAGAAAGATACTGTGCTTGAATCTTCATGAGTGTGTAGAATATATGAGGTTGGGAAACTTTAGATACAGGATATACAGTGAAAATGTGCCTTTTAGTTCCACAACAGAAACACTTTTCTAATGGCATTTTTCTGCGAACATTTTATTCAATCACACCCAATACATGCATAGCAGAAGCATAATAAACCTTATAAATGCCAATCTGGTTACTACATTCTACACGTCTACCATACTAAAAAACGTCTACTACAAAATGTCTACCAGTACCCAGGATGGGCAATCTTGCCTTTTATTGCATTAGAGGTGTTTGTATTATATACACTCAAGCATTTTCTGATTATTCTACTTGCTCTAAAACTTATGTATGTAGTATTCATCTAGCCACATGATTCTCTGAGTACAAGTCAAAATTTTGCCTCCTAAATCCTTCAGGTAGATTTTGTTCTTTGGTTATTTTTCTTCTGGCATTTTGATTATATATCTTTTACAAGAAACATGGCATAGTGTATCATTAAATTTATTTAGATAAATTGAAAGAAATAAATGCCAATAATCTCAAATTGTTTATAGAATTATGGGTGGAAATGACCTATGAGATACACAAAAGGTATTCATTTTACTCCGGTACCACATGTCCTCCATTCCTGCACCATTGCTCTCTCTCAGCTCACATCTATGTCTATACAGGTATTCTAAACAATTAACTGAATGAAGAACAGGAAAAAATACTATTTTGGTTCATGGATGGGTCAGCTTATTATGTGAGCACAAGCCAAAAATGGGTGAAAGCTGCATTAGACAGTAGACTTATTTAGAGACAGCCTTGAAAGACAACGGTGATGAAAAATCTTCCCAATGGGCAGAGCTATAGGAATGCACCTGCTTATCCACTTTATGTGGAAAGAGAAATTCCCTGAGGTTAGAATAGTTATAGCTACAAATGGCCTGGGTAACCAGTCTGAGACCTGGTAGGAAAAAGATTAGAAAATAATCAGCAATGAGATCTGGAGTCGAGGCAAATAGATAAACACATAGAAACGAGTGTGGAATGTGTTGATTTGTGTTTGACATGTTAAAATCCATGAGAGAATATCTACCAGAGAAGAGTGACTAAACAACCAACCAGAAAATATGGTGCAGCCATAAGTTCAACAAGAACTTAGTTGATAGACTTTTGTTAGCAGCAAATGGGGAGCTGCCATTCTATAGCCCCATACCAGCTCTGAAAGAGAATAGTAAAGGGAAATCTTCCAGTGGGCACACCTGCAAGAGCACTTAATTTTTCACCTTGTAAAGAAGGAGAGATGTACTGAGGTACAGAAAAACATAGATTCCAGGGCAGTGGATGATATATTGGCCAGTTGGTCAGATTCCTGGAAGAAGAAAGAATGAGGGACTGGAGATGAGGAAATTTGTGATTAGGTACCTTCCATCTTGGAAACCAGTGAGTCATTAGGTGGCAGACTGATTCTATTAAATGACTTGTATCTTTGACAGGAAAGTGATTCAATTCTACGTAAGTTGATACTTATTCCAAATATTTCCTGTCCCTTAGGTCTGCAGTCACCACCATTTGAAACTTACAGAAGCCAGATTTAACAACATGGAATTTCACATAACATTGCCTTTGATTAAGATGAATAAGGTGTAACAATGGGCACATGACCATAGCAATCTCTGGTTCTGCTGTATGCAACATCATCTAGAGTAACCAGTCAAACAGAAATGTAAAATAGCCATTTAAAATTCAGCTATGGAAAATGGCGGTGTGATAGGGTCCTCCCACCATACCGCTCCCAGGAAAGGAGGTGAAGAACGCCAGCGGCTGCCGGCGAACACGG
The DNA here is from genome assembly GCA_023783475.1 of Daubentonia madagascariensis. NCBI lineage: Eukaryota > Metazoa > Chordata > Mammalia > Primates > Daubentoniidae > Daubentonia > Daubentonia madagascariensis. The sequence continues at coordinate 20,693,547 of JAKFHU010001672.1, forward strand.
ACCGCTCACTCCAAAAACAGCATTGCGAATGACAGAGAAACAACGCCGAACGCCCAGCCCAAGAAAACAGGTACAAAATTTTCACAAAGATCGGAGGGCGCACGGAGCACAATAGAGCCCAGAGCGCGGGAAGGACGCACTCGCCAGGTCGGCACAGCGCGACCTGCCCCCCAAGCGGTTACGCGCCTCCCCATACACGCAGTCAGGGACAAGCCCAGAGTTGGGACAGAGCGGTTGCTCGGGCCGGCGAGTCCTGTGGAGAGGAGGAGGAAGTAGCCAGAGCCAGACACAACTCGCAGCTGCAATATACAGAGACTGCCGAGGGCTGGAGAGGAACTGGGCGGGGACCGAGATTCAGCTTCCCGGGACAGTGCGCGGGAACCCGCAGGCCGGCACTGCGCCACTAGAAGTCAGCGGGACTGGGCCCAGGAGTTTATCGGAGAGCGGGACGCGCCCTTAGAGGTTGCTAACAACTACCGGCGGAAAAAAACTGCGCTCCCGGCGCGATCGGAGCCCGGTTGTGCGCCAGGCTGGCGGCGGCAGCCATCTTTACAGCCGCCCGCGCGGAGCCGTGAGCCGCGTCTCTAGCTCCGCCCCGCCCCGGCCCAGGGCTCATCCGCTGGGGCGAGACAGGCTTTGCCTGTGGTGGCCAGGGACAGTGGCATCCGTGGGTTCCAGGTGGGACGAGATCCCTGAACTGTAGAGGTGGGACCTTTGAGTATTGGAAACAGTTTGCAGCTCGTCCATCTGGTTCTGCTACCCCGGCTCTGGCCTCCGACAACTCCGCTCCGTGCCGGTCCTAGTGCCCGCCCCTCAGGTCCCAGCCCTCCTGTACCCCAGAGATCGCTCATTTTGAAGGTTGCTGGCCATAGTGACTCATTTGGTATAACTGCTGGTTCCCATGACAACCAAATACCTCAAGAGCCACAGGCTGAACCAGAGCAGCTCCCCATATCCTGCCCACTTCAATAGGAATTTCGCGCCACCCAAGAGTGCTTCCAGCTGCCACTACTCCCCCTCCCCGTGGAACTCCCCCGGTGGAGACTGCTGGGGATAGAGACGGCCACCTGCTCGCCTTGAGGTCTAGTGGTGGAAAGGGGTGCACAATTGGAGATCCCCCTATCAACCATTTCACGCGGAGACACACATCAGAAGGGCAGCCACACGTGGCTAGATGAGCAACCTCTGAGCTGTGTAGAATTTTCCCAACTCAGCTCTCACACTGCAGCCAAAGGAAATTGTGTTTCTACCAGAACCTCAGGAGGAGCAGGGTCAAAGTAACCCCTAGGAGCTACAAGACCCCTCCCAAAGCACAGGGCTTTCGCATACCCCAACTGGGGAATCAGAGTCTGCTACGGACATAACAGAATACCTAGCTAATAGGGAGCGGAGGACTCATATTCTCAAGTACAATCCATTAGCTCAGAGCCCAAGCTGGGAGGTCATTCTCACCACACTCCACTGGGAAGAGTAGAAGACCACAGGTCAGAGTTAACTCAAGATCCAACAAACTTGCTAAAATACACCTAAGGCAATACAGGCCACTACTGCTCTCCCTGGCTTTGCCAAGGAAAAATAATTGTGGGCCTGGTGACAGGGCCATAAACTAGCTCTAACACCCCCAGCTCTCGACCAAGAGACCAGATGAGAAAAAACCAGCGAAAGAACTCAGGGAACATGAAAAATCAGAGTGAAAAGTCACCGCCAAAAGAAATTATCAGTTCCTCAGCAATGGATACCAACCCAAATGAAATGGGTAGAATGACAGAAGAGGAATTTCGTTTATGGATTATAAGAAAGCTCAATGAAATTCAAGAGAAAATTGAATCCCAGCACAAAGAAACCACAAGAAAAATGCAAGAAATGAATGAAAAATTCTCCAAAGAAATAGAAATATTACGGAAAAATCAAATAGAAATCCTAGAAATGAAAGAAGCATTCAAGGATCTACAAAACACAGTGGAAAGCCTTAAGAATAGGCTGGACCATGCAGAGGAAAGAATTTCAGAGCTAGAAGACAGCTCCTATGCACTAAATAAATCAGCTGAAGAGAAAGAACACAAAAACAAGAGACAGGAAAAAGCATACAAGAAATGTGGGATTATGTAAAGAGGCCAAACATAAGGATAATAGGTATCCCTGAGGGAGAGGAGAAAATTTGCATGGGCTGGAAAATTATTTGAAGGAATAATAGAGGAAAATTTCCATGGCTTAGCCAGAATCTCGACATCCAAGTACAAGAAGCACACAGGACTCCTGGGAGAGTCAACGTGAAAGGCATTCACCACGCCACATAATTATTAGACTGACCAAAGTAAACACAAAAGAGGCACTCCTCAGAGCTGTAAGACAAAAAAGGAGGTAACCTACAAAGGGAAACCCTCAGATTAACTGCAGATTTCTCAACTGAAACCTTACAAGCCAGAAGGGAATGGGGAGACATCATCAATCTCCTAAACAAAACAAAGGTCAACCCAGAATTCTGTATCCTGCCAAACTAGCTTCTTATATGAGGGAGAAATAAAGACTTTTCCAGATAAGCAATCACTGATAGAATTTGCGAAATCCAGACGGCCTTGCAAGAAATGCTTAGACCTGCATTATACACTAACCAGCGCAACAGACACCCACCTATGTAAAATTATGCAAAGGCTAAAACCCCAGAAACCAGATTCCACAATGACGCAAGAGGTAAAACAAAAGATACCACCCAACAGAATAATCAGAAATTTACCCCAAATATCAATTCTCTCAATAAATGTAAACGGCTTGAACTGCCCATTGAAGAGACATAGGCTGGCTGAATGGATTAAAAAATACAAACCAAGTATCTGTTGTCTTCAGGAAACACACCTCACACACAAAGACGCATTCAGACTCAAGGTGAAAGGATGGAATACAATTTTTCAGGCTAATGGAAACCAAAAGAAATCTGGAGTAGCCATCCTCATTTCAGATGACATCAACTTTAAAGCAATAAAAGTAAAGAAGGACAAAAATGGACACTATATAGTGGTGAAGGGAAAATTTCACAAGAGGATTTAACAATCCTAAACATTTATGCACCCAACACAGGAGCACCCAGGTACATAAAGCAAATGCTGCTAGATCTAGACAACATAATAAGCAGGAATGCCATAATTGCAGGGGACTTCAACACCCCACTGACGGAACTGGACAGATCCTCCAAACAAAAATTAAATAGAGAAATAAAGACCTAAACAGGACTCTAGAACATTTGGGCCTAACAGATATCTACAGAACACTCCACCCAAATAACACTGAATATACATTCTTCTCATCAGCTCATGGAACTTTCTCTAAAATTGACCACATCCTAGGCCACAAAACAGATCTAAACAAATTCAAAAAATAGAAATCATACCATGTATCTTTTCAGACCACAGCGGAATAAAATTAGATATCAATTCCAACAGAAACTCACATCTTCCTCCAAAAACTTGGAAACTAAACAATCTATTGATGAATGAGTATTGGGTCAAAGAGGAGATTCAAAATGAAATCAAAAGATTCTTCGAACTAAACGATAATGGGGACACAAGTTATCAAAATCTGTGGGATACAGCAAAAGCAGTCCTGAGAGGAAAATTTATCGCCCTAAATTCCACATCCAAAAGACAGAAAGTCACAAATCAGTAAACTAATGAATCATCTTAAGGAAATGGAAAAGGAAGAGCAAAGCAATCCTAAAACCAGCAGAAGAAAAGAAATAACCAAAATTAGAGCAGAATTAAATGAAATCGAGAACAAAAGAACAATACAGAAGATCAATGAAACGAAAAGCTGGTTCTTTGAAAAGATAAACAAAATAAACAGGCCACTTGCCAGGTTGACCAGAAGCAGAAAGGAAAGGACTCTAATAAGCTCAATTAGAAATGAAAAAGGAGAAGTCACAACTGATACCATGGAAATACAAAACATCATCTTTGAATACTACAAAAATCTCTATGCCCACAAACACGAAAACGTGGAGGAAATGGACAAATTCTTAGAAACACACTACCTCCCTAGGCTCAACCAGGAAGAAACTGAATTTCTAAACAGACCAATATCAAGCACCGAAATTGAAGCAGTAATTAAAAATCTACCCACAAAAAAAGTCCCGGACCAGATGGGTTCACACCTGAATTCTACCAAGCCTACAAAGAAGAACTGGTGCCTATACTGCAGAAATTATTTGAAAATATCCAGAAGGATGGAATCCTCCCAAACTCATTCTACGAAGCCAATATCACCTTGATACCAAAGCCAGGAAAGGACACAACAAAAAAAGAAAACTACAGACCAATATCCCTTATGAATATAGATGCAAAAATTCTCAATAAAATCCTTGCAAACCGAATTCAAATGTACATCAAAAAAATAATCCATCATGATCAGGTGGGCTTCATTCCCGAGATGCAGGGATGGTTCAACGTACGCAAATCTATAAATGTAATTCACCATATAAATAAAAGCAAGAACAAAGATTATATGATCCTTTCAATAGATGCAGAAAAGGCTTTTGACAAAATCCAACACCCTTTTATGATAAGAACTCTTAACAATATAGGCATAGATGGCTCATTCCTAGAAACTATTAAAGCCATATACGATAAACCCACAGCCAATATCATACTGAATGGGGAAAAATTGAAGGCATTCCCCCTTAAAACTGGCACCAGACAAGGGTGTCCACTATCTCCACTTCTTTTCAACATAGTGCTGGAAGTCCTGGCCACAGCAATTAGACAAGACAGAGGAATCAGGGGCGTCCAGATAGGGGCAGAAGAGGTCAAACTTTCACTATTCGCAGACGATATGATATTATACATAGAAAACCCCAAAGATTCAACCAAGAGATTACTGGAATTGATAAATGAATTCAGCAAAGTCTCAGGATACAAAATCAATACACACAAATCCATAGCCTTCATATATGCTAATAACAATCAAGCCGAGAAACAAATTAAAGATGCTATACCTTTTGCAATAGCAACAAAGAAAATTAAATATTAGGAATATATCTAACTAAGGAGATCAAAGACCTATATAGAGAGAATTATGAAACACTGAGAAAGGAAATTGCAGAGGATGTAAATAGATGGAAAACCTTACCATGCTCTTGGATAGGCAGAGTCAACATAGTAAAAATGGCTTTGCTACCTAAATTAATTTACAGAATCAATGCAATCCCTATCAAAATACCAACATCATTTTTTGCCGATCTAGAAAAAATAATTCTACGCTTCGTGTGGAACCAGAGAAGACCCCGTCTAGCCAAAGCAATCTTAAGCAAAAAGAACAAATTGGGAGGCATCTGTCTACCAGACTTCAAACTATACTACAAGGCTATAGTAACCAAAACTGCATGGTATTGGCACAAGAACAGACATGTAGACCAATGGAACAGGACTGAGAACCCAAATATAAAACCAACCTCATACAGTCACCTGATCTTTGACAAATTCCAGAAAAACGTACACTGGGGAAAAGATTCCCTATTCAACAAATGGTGCTGGGAAAATTGGATGGCCATATGTAGAAGACTGAAAGTGGACCCATACCTCTCACCTCTCACAAAAATCAATTCACAATGGATAACAGATCTAAACCTAAGACATGAAACCATAAGAATTCTCGAAGAAAATGTTGGAAAAACTCTTATGGACATTGGCCTAGGCAAAGAATTTATGAAGAAGACCCCCAAAGCAATCACAGCAGCAACAAAAATAAATACATGGGACCTGATCAAATTGAAAAGCTTCTGCACAGCCAAGGAAACTATCACTAGAGTGAACAGACAACCTACAGAATGGGAGAAAATATTTGCATGCTACACCTCTGATAAAGGGCTTATAACCAGAATCTATACAGAACTTAGGAAAATCAACAAGAAAAAATCAAACAACCCTATTAAAAAATGGGCAAAGGACATGAACAAAAAATTTTCCAAAGAAGACAGAATGATGGCCAGCAAACATATAAAAAAGTGCTCAACTTCTCTAATCATCAGGGAAATGCAAATCAAAACCACAATGAGATATCACTTAACTCCAGTGAGATTGGCTCATATCAAAAAATCCCCAAATAACAAATGTTGGCGGGGATGTGGACAGGTAGGAACACTCATACACTGCTGGTGGGACTGCAAATTAGTACAACCTCTATGGAAAAGAATATGGAGATATCTCAAAGAATTAAAAGTAGAATTACCATTTGACCCAGCAATCCCACTACTGGGTATTTATCCAAAAGAAAAAAAGACATTTTATAATAAAGACATCTGCTCTCGAATGTTCATAGCAGCACAATTCACAATTGCAAATTTGTGGAAACAACCCAGGTGCCCATCAATACACGAGTGGATCAATAAAATGTGGTATATGTATACCATGGAGTATTACTCAGCAATAAGGAACAATAGTGAATTAACACATCTGGTATTATCCTGGTCGGAGCTAGAACCCATTCTTCGAAGCGAAGTGTCACAAGATTGGAAAAACAAGCATCACTGGTACTCACCATCAAACTGGTACTAACTGATGAACACTTACATCACACAGGGCAATAACATTCATCTGAGGGCAGGCGGGTGGGAGGGGGGTGGAAGGGATGGGAAAAACTCTGACTGAATGGATGTGGGGAGCACAGTTTGGGAGACGACCACGATTGTGGCTCTGACACGGGCAGAACAGGGGCAATGTGTATGGCCAAAATGTTGTACCCCCATGATATTCTGAAATTAAAAAAATAAAAAAATAAAAAAAAAGAAATATAAAAAAAAAAAAAAAAAGAAAAAAAAATAAATAAATAAATAAAATTCAGCTATGGTGCCAGCTTGAGAACAATGCTTTGCAGAGTTAAGGTACTGTCCTCACACATGCAGTATATAAAACTGAACTATTTGTATAAATGGACCATTTATAGTGCTGTGTCCCCAATAGCTAAATTGCATAGGTCTGAGGACTAAGGAAGGGAAGTATGATTAACCCCACTCACCGTAGCTTGCTCATACTGATTCATTTATGTAATCTGTGTTTCCCCTTTGTGCAACGTAAATTCTGCTGGAGTAGAAATCTTGCTTCCTGGGGGTGGGAGGAGGACAGAAAGTATGCTTTGCCAGGGCATGCAATAAGAATACCACTAAAATTGAAGAGACTAAGGATTACCCGATTAATCTGGGCTTCTTATGCTGGTGTACAAATGGTCAAATTAAGAATTTTATATATGAGTGATTATCTGATCACCATGATAACCTTGAGTTGGAAGAGCTACGTTAAGGATGCAGGGGATTCTTGATGTTTGCATGCTGGATAATAACTGGAAACTGATATATGCAATAACCATAGCCTGACAGGTATAACTGAACTAAATGTGCCAACCAAGCAATCAACCAAGGCCAAAACGCTGACTGAAGGTTAGTAAGAAAATAAAATGAGTGGCAGAGGAGGGGCTGTTGATATTAATTATGACATAGGGCCAATTGTAGCAGAGGATACAGGATCTTCTTAAATGTTGTTAAACATTCACAATAAATTACAGCCTCAAGTTAAGTTCTACAATATCTTGGAATAGAAGGTACTATTTTTAGTTCTATCTCAAGTTTTGATCCAGAGAGAAATAAAGATGCACCCCAGTTTCCTCAAGGATATGCTTTTAAGTATTTTGGCTGTGACACTTCAGGATGTTTTGAATTTAATAACGATCAGCTCTAGTACAGGGAGAGCGCCACATGAAAAATCACTTGTTAAAGTGGGTTGCAGGATGCTCTCTCTCACCTATGACTTACGCCGTTTGTTTGTGCATTCAGACGTGAAACTTAACAATCTAGTCTGCAGAACGGTTGTTACTGCCCTGACTTTTGGGAAAGGTGGAAAGATGTTAGCGTTGCTCCACTAACGCTCTTCCGCTGTGACTCTTGTAGTGATCAAGGCGCACCACCGTCCTCAAGACACCGGGATGGACTGGAGCACGGGAGGAGGGGGCTAGCGGGGTTGGAGTGCATTGAAAACCTCTTGTGTCTCACCTCATAGCTCTGCTCTCAGCTGTTTTGCTTTGTATTGTTTCGACTTGCCACTTGTTATTTTTAAAACTGGGGCAAGAAAAAGTGGTAGCACTGATAGGTACGGAAGGGAAATTTATTGCCATGATTTCTTTGTAAGATTTTGAGTATTTTCAAGAGTATGAATAGTAAGTTAAATGTCTGTGTTCAAAACTTGTTAGGAAGTTATTTTACTAAAAGAATCAAATATAAAGACTCATGAAATCAGAAAACCTATGTAACCATCCCTTAAATAACCAAAAATTGATTTTACTCCTAGAATATAAAATTTAGGAATGAATGAATATAACAGAATAGACACTGACTTCTCATATGTCTTAAGCTTTTCTCTTCATCTGGTACTAACCATCAAGAGCTGAATGATTGTGCAACCCCAGGGTAACTTTCAGATTGTATTCTATGTGAATTTTCTGCCTAGAGTTGCACAATGAAAAAAGCCTTTTACCAGCATCTGTTTTGAAGAATCTGTAGCTATTATCCAGTTTATTTCATTATCTTTCTAGCAAAAACTGAGTACTTCTGGACTATTAAAGTCATAGCTTTAAATACATTACAAAACCATGATTTAAGGTCTGCTATAAGCCCATATATTAGAAGAGAAAAATCAGTGGGGAAATAATTGGCTCAAGCCCTCCAGTTGAGATCATGGTCAGAGGTGTTATGCTTGCCAGAAACCTTGGAAAAATATCATATCCACACATTACTCCACCCTTCACTGCAAAAAAAAAAAAAAAAAGGCAATACATGGCTAACATCCTTCCACCTTTCCCAAAAGTCAGGGCAGTAACAACCATTCTGCAGACTAGATTGTTAAGTTTCACGTCTGAATGCACAAACAAATGGCATAAGTCATAGGTGAGAGAGAGCATCCTGCAACCCACTTTAACAAGTGATTTTTCATGTGGCGCTCTCCCTGTACTAGAGTTGACCATTATTAAATTCAAAACATCCTGAAGTGTCACAGCCAAAATACTTAAAAGCATATCCTCGAGGAAACTGGGGTGCATCTTTATTTCTCTCTGGATCAAAACTTGAGATAGAACTAAAAATAGTACCTTCTATTCCAAGATATTGTAGAACTTGATTTGAGGCTGTAATTTACTGTGAATGTTTAACAACATTTAAATAGATCCTGTAAAAATATCATTATAATTATTAATTTTTTGGAAGACAGGTATAGAAAATCAGATTAAATATTACAATCATTATTTTAAAATGTATGTACATTATTGGATCATTCTACCCTGATTTTTATTTAATCATTTTGTTAGTTTTAATAATATAATCAACACTCAAGAACACATCACTCAACAGAAAAGCTAGGATCTTAACAACAAAATACAACTAACTAGAAAGTCTTCTCACAATGCATACCTTTCACTCTCTCTGCTAGGATAAACATCCTCTGAAGTATGTATTTATCCTTTTCTTACTTTCATTCTAAAAACAGATTTATTGAATTGTAATTGACATAAAATAAAGTGCACATATTTCAAGTGCACCATTTGATGAGATCTGATATTTATTTATATGTGTATATACATGCATACACATATGTAGAATCATCTACACAATCAAGGTAATGAATATATTCATCACCCTAAAAAGTTCCTCATGCTCCATTGTAATTTTGTAATCCCACCTTCCTGCTCCCTTCTGTACCCTTTTCTAGTCCTCAGGCAATCACTGTGCCGTTTTCTGTTGCTTTAGATTATCTTGCATTTTCTAGGGTTTAATATAAATGGAAACATACAAAATATGTTGTTTTTTCCATCTGTTTTTTTTTTTAACTCGGAATAATGCTTTTGGCATTCACCCATGTTGTTATGTGTATCAGTGTTCATTCCTTTTTATTACTGAGTAGTATTTCAACATATCAACAGGCCACAATTTGTTTATCCATTCACTCATTGGTGGGTGTTTGAGTTGTTTCAAGTTTTTGGCTATTACAACTAAAGCTGCTATGAACATGTGTACAAATCTTTGTATGGCCATATGCTGTCATTTCTGGAGGGAACTCTCCCAGGAGCCCAATGGCTTAGGTATATGGATAGGTGTAATTTTTAAGGAAACTGGCAAACTATTTTCCAAAGTGTATGTATCATTTTACATTCCCACCAGTGTATGTGCATTTCAGTTGACACATCCTAGCCAGCCCTTGCTATGGTAAGTCTTTTTAATTTTAGGTATTCTAATAGGTGTTTAGTGACATCTCATTGTGAGTTTTATTTGCCTTTCCCTAATGACACAATGATGTTGAATATATTTTCACATAAATGGCATTGTATTGTTAGTTTTGGTGTCCATATGGTTATTGCTCATGCATAGAAATCGAATTGATATAGAAATATAATTGATATTTACAGCATCCAAAATATCTGGTCCATCTTAGTATATTTTTCATGGGCACTTGAAAAGAAACTGTATTCTGCTATTGTTTGGTAGAGTCAATTAGATACTTTTGGTTTATGGTGGTGTTGATGTCTTCTATATTCTTGCTGATTTTCTATGTAGTTGTTCTAGAAAAAAAGGTATTGAAATACCCAACTACAATTATGGACTTGGCTATTTCTCCATTAATTTCTATCAATCGGTTTTTGCTTTAAATATTTTACAACCTCATTGGTGCATTCACATTGAGGATTGCTATACAAATCTACAGTATAGATTTGTATTCCCAACAATGTCTGAAATCTAATTAGAATTACCAGACATGTAAAAAAGCAAAAAAAAGTACAATAAAACAAAGATCAACCAATAGAACCAGACTCAGAAATGACACTGATGGAAGAATTAGTAGACAAGTCCCTATGAGCAATAACCATATGGACACCAAAATTAACAATACAATACCATTTAAAATCAATCAAAAATGAAATATTCAGGTACACATCTAACAGGTACACATCTAACATGTACAAGTCTTGTGTGATAAACAAATTATAAACACTGAGAAAAGAAATCAAAGAATATTTAAATAAATGGAGAGATATTCTATATTCATGTTACCCTTTCATAGCTACAAGTTTTCTTCTGTCCCTACCCCTTCCTTTACCACTGACAACCACTAATCTCTTTGTGCTGATGGAGATGTTCTGTGCCTTGACTATATTAATATTAATATTCTGGTTATCATATTGTACTATAATTTAGCAAGAAGTTAACACTGGAGAAAATTGGGTAAAGTGTACACAATCTCTCTCTCTCCATTATTTTTTATAAGTGTATGTAAATCTACAACTATCTAAACATGAATAGATTTGAAATAGATTTGTATTTCTACAAATCTATACTGTATTTTGTTTCTTTGTAGTTGATCATTTATCATAATATAATGTTTTTCTTTGTCTCAAGCAATTTTCCATGCTCTGAACTCTACTTTCTCTGACATTAATATAATTACTCTTGCTTTCTTTTGATTAATGTTTGTATGATATATCTTTCTCCATCCTTTTACTTTCAGCTCACCTATATCTTTTTTTAAGTAAGTCCTTTGTAGACAGCATATAGTTGGGTCATGCTTTTTATTGCACCCTGCTAATCTGTCTTTTATTGGTGTGATTAGATCTTTTACATAAAATATAATTATTGATATGTTCTGGTATCATTTTTTTCTGCCTGAAGAACTTCCTTTAAAATTTATATTTCTTCTCACCCACATTTGCTTCTGATGAATTCTTCATTTTTTTCCTTAATTTCTGAACGTGTCTTTTTTGATTTTCAGTTTTGAAAGATATTTTTGCTTGGTAAAGGATTTTATGGTTATAGTTTTCCTTCTTTCAGTTCTTTACAGTGTTACTTCACTGTATTCATTCGAGTTTGCTTTATTTCCGACAACTATCTGATGTCAGTCTCATGAGTGTTTTTCTATACTTATTATGTCCTTTTCACTGAATATTTTTAAAATGTTGCTTTGTCCCTGATTTTAAGCAAGTTGATTTTATCGATCTTTGATGCAATTATGTTGTGTGTGTGTGTGGGTGGGTGGGTGGGTGGGTATGTATGTATGTGTACAATAGGGGTTAGGTAAGCTTTTTGGATTAGTAGGTTTATAATTTTCATCAAATTTGGAGCACTTTCAGCCATTATTTTTTCAAATACCACCACTCCCCCTTTTTGGACTCCTATTTTACGTATATTTGGCTGCATGAAATTTTCCCATGGATCACAGATGCTCTGTTTATTTTTTTCAGTCTTTTTTTTCATGTCTCACTTGAGATATTTTCTTTTGCTGTGTATTCAAGTTCAATCATCTTTTCACCATCATTTTGCACGCATTAATTTCATTTAGTGTACTTTTCATGTCAGACATTGTGATTTTCATTTCTTGAAGTTTAATGAGTGCCTTTTTCCTTGTGTCTTCTTAATATGTTTAATATTTCCTTTAGATTCTTGAGCATAGGGACTATAGTCATAATCATTGCTTTCACGTCCTTGTCTGCTAATTCTGCCATCAGTGTCATTTCTGAGTCTGGTTCTATGGATTAATTTTTGTTTTATTTTACTGCTTTTTTACATGTCTGGTAATTTTAATTAGATTTCAGACATATTGGATTATATATTGTTGGGTGCAGTATAAATTTATATTTCTACAAATATTGAGTGTTATTCTTGGACATGTTTAAGTTGTTTCTAAGCAGTTTGATTCTTTTGGGTCTTATTTTAAAGTGCTCCTAAAAGTGGAAACAGAGCTGCATTTTCCTAAAGTTAACTTTCCCCCACTAGTGTGACAAGAGCCTATATACTCTGAGCAATGTCCCCTGAATTATAAGGTTTTCTACTCTGGCAGTGCTTGGCACTGTTTCCTCTAATCTTTTCAACTGGTTTTTCTCCTGGGCTCTGGTAGTTTTCTCAAAAGAACATGATGATCAACTCTCAATTGAATACTAAAAGGGGTCCCTTTACAGATCTCTGGATTTTTTTCTGCTGGCACCTCCCTTCTTTGCCATACTCTGTTCCACCTTGGCCTCACCAGACTCCTAGCTCCATTCCAGCAACTCAGAGACGATCTGGCTCTGTCTGAGTTTCTCCATTCTACACAAGGTCTTGGAAGCATCTAGTGCTCATAGCAAAATTGTAGTGCTCACCTTATTTTTTTTTCTGTCTCTGATAATCAACATTTTGATTGTCATTGTGTGCTGTAATGGGTGATGTTTGTGTGTGTTTATTTTGCTGTTATTTTTGGAGACAATGTAAATCCAGTGTCTGTTTCTCCATCTTGACTAAATACTTCTTTCTTTCCTTTTATGTTTTTCCTTTTTAAAAAAATTTGCTTGTATATGCCTAGACAGTATATATTGTCATGTTATTTGTTTTTATTTCTAACCTTATAAAAACAGTCTCCAGTTGTAAGTAATATTTTCAGATTTTCATTTTTTACCTAATTTCATATTGCCAAGGCATCCATGTCATTGAAGTTTATTTGTTTTAACTGGGGCATGATACCCCATTGTTTTGATATATTCAAATTGATTTCTCTAGTTTCCTTTTGGTGGACATTTGGTATTTCTTCCTATTTTTAACAGTACCACTATGGAAACGTTTATTAATGTCTTCTACTATACATACGCAAGATGTTCTCTTATATGTAAGCCTAAAACTGAAATCGCTTATACATACATGACTGCTTAAATTTAGAAGATACTGTCAGTTGCTTTCCAAAGTAGGTACAAAACTTTACACTCCCAACAGCAAGTTTAAGAGATCCTGTGGATACACATATTTCCAATACTTTATGTTATCACACTTTTAAATTTTTATCAATTGAATGGGTGTAAAATGGCATTGAATTTTGATCTTGATTTGTACTTCCTTGACTTGCAGAAGAACCAACCTCTTAAACATACATCCTTATCTTAAATATCATTTATCCTATTATCATTTATGTTTTTTAATATATTGTAATACATTTATTATTTATTTAGAGAAATATTTCATATTTATTTAGATTCCTAAATATTTGTTATGCTAGGATGCTGTGTTAATTCATTATGGCTGCTATAACAAAATGCCATAAACTGGATGGCTTAAAAACAAAAGAAAATTATTTCTCACAAGTTCTGGAGGCTGGTAAATCCAAGAATTATCTGGTGAGGACCCACTTTTTCATAGATGGCACCTACTCACTATGTCCTCACATGGTATAAGTGACTAGTTAGTTCTCTGGAGCCTCTATTATAAAGGCACTTATTTCAGTCATGAGGGTGGAGCCTTCATGACTTAATCACCTCCTCAAGACCCCACCTCCTAATAGCATTGTCTTAGAAATTAGGTTTTAACATATGAATTTGGGTTGACACAAATATCCAGACTATCTCAGATGCTGTTGTAAATAGGTATCTTTTCTTTGATTACATTCTTTATTTGTCCTTGTGTATATGCTTTATATTTATCTAAAATATCTAAAAATTATATATGTAACATATATAAAATGCATTTATTTGTATATATAAAGTAAATATATAAATAATATATAAATGCATATCCAAATTATAATATACACAATTATATATATAAGTATATATAATTTGTATAAAATATACATTACATATAAAGTATATATTTTTAAGTTTTTATATAAATGTTATGCCCATTTACCTTGCAGATTAAGTTTTTTTTCTTTTATGCATCTTTCTCATCTGACCCTTGGTTTTTCAATAATTCCTACTATCAAAATACACCTTTTCAGAAATATTCTCTTTTTCCAACCTAGTTCTCAGCCTCTTAGCACTCAGCTATTTGTTAGGAACTGATAAAGAATAACTACTATAGTATTGCTCTTGATGGATGGCTATCAGTCCTTCAATATATTGTGTTTTATGGTACTAAATATGGCACCATGGTATACATGCATCTTGAATGTAAGGAAAGAGTGATTACATATGCCTTTGGCAAAACTCCCATTTCTGATAATTTAATTCTTTTCTGTGTTGAATATTGTTAGTTTGACCTGTGAAACTGAACATAATGAAGACATCTATGATCAGAAAAATAATGTCATTAAATAGTGATTAAGTCACTGATGACTACTAAGTGAAGGAAGTTGATCGGGGACATGAAAAGTGATACTTACTCTAACGCCCATCCATTCATTAATTCATGCACTCATTCTATTCCACAGAGATTCATTGGGTACCTGCTCTTTGCCTGGGAATGTGCTAGGGTGCGAAGTATTTAAAAGATGCACTAGACTTAGTAAGTCTTTGTTGCTTTCTCACTAATGCCTATTAGGTTTTTTTTCTGAGCGTCATAGCAGATGCAGTAGAGATCAACTTTTGTTTTTACAATCAGACATACAGTTAACTTATAAATTTAAAATTCATTTATTTAAGAAAATATGTATTATGAAGGTGATAGGAATATAGATTTGTAGAACTTAGAAAGTATCTAGTTCAACTCCTTTACTTTATTGGTTATATGACTTGCTAAGGTTCAGATGAGTTAAGAAATATAACCTCTGCAGTTAGGCTGCCCAGGTATAATCTCAGATTCCATCATTCATTTTCTGTGTTTCCCTAGACAGTTGACTTAATATCTCTGAGTCTCACTGTCCTTGTCTATAAAATAGAGATCTATTTGTTAGCTATATTGATAGTAAGTGTAATGCACCACCAAAACAAGGCCCTCACACATTAAACAAATGTTATTGACTAATAGTGAGATGACTGTTAGGAGCAACACCATCATTTGAACCCACTTCTCTGATCCAGCCTCAAGGAAAGAAGCTAACTCCAAATCCCCCTGTATACATGAAATAATAATCATGATCATAATCTTCTATATTAGGTGGGGTATGTCAGATTTCATTATTGTTCCCCATTATCTACTTCTCCTTCTTGTGAGAGAATTATACTTCCCTGAAACATGGAAGTAAGACTGGCCATATGCCAGTAAAATTGGAATGACCTGCCATATGCACCTGTCTTCCAGAAGCCTTAAGAACAATTGTGTAGGTTCTTCCTTTTTCTTTTATTTCTCAATGAGGCCAGCATGTCCTGGTAGGGGTTGAGCTTTATGGATACAGAATTGAGAATTTGTGGAACAGAGCCTCAGCTAACCCATGGTGGATATGTATTGTGGTCAAAAAATAAACTATTACCATTGTAAACTATTGAGATTTTGAGGTGTTTGTTACCACAAAGAAAAATCTTTGTTACTAGAGAATAATCTAATAACAGCTGATTAATACAGTGAATTACATCTATTTTCTGTGCATTGTATTAGTCAGGATTCTCCACAGAAACAGAGCCAACAGGATATGCCATAAGGAGATATATGGATAGATTTATTGTGAAGGATTGACTCACATTATTATGTAGGCTGAGAAGTTCAGACCCGGAAGAGCCAATGGTACTTTCACTCTGAGTCAGAAGGCCTGAGAAGCAGAAGAATGGACAAGGGAAATTATAATCTGAGTCTGAGTCTGAAGGCAGGAGAACATAGATGTCCCAGCTCAAACTCAGTCAGGCAGAGAAAGAGAATTCTGTCCTATTCAGCATTTTATTCTATTCAGGCCTTCCATGGATTGGATAAGGCCCACCCACAAAGGGGAGGGCAATGCTTTACTCAGTCTACTGATACAGATGTTAGTCTCATCCAGAAACACCCTCACAGACACACTGGGAATAATGTTTAACCAAATATCTGGGCATCCTCTGGCCCAGTCTAGTTGACATATAAAATGAATCATCACAATTGTCTTGCTATTTCTTTCCAAGGCAAAAATGTCTACAAAAGCTGCCAAATATATTGTTGAATGTTAGGCATTTTACTTGGCAATTTTGTTTGTAAAGTGCTAATCTTCTGGATTCAAGAGAAAATATGAATGAATAATTTTTTTTTTTTTTTAGTTTTCATCCCAGATGTTTGGCAACATACAGAGAGAAGACATAAATGGTTTTGAAATGAAATTAAGCCAGAATTTTAGTCTCATCATGGAAAATTATATTTTAAAAATAGGAGGAATAGGAATTTCCTTCTTGAGGGTAGTCCTTTATTAATTTATTAAGAAGCTTCTTATTTGTTATCTGGTATAAGGATAGGTTCACCTGAAGTTAACTGGATAGATTTTTTGAAATACTTGTTACACAATAATAGTCAACAAAAAACACGTTTTGAGGCTTTTGCAACACTAAATTATTTAATTACAAGTATACTGAATATGTTATTGATAAAAGTGCTTTAAAAATAAGAATACTATACAGTTACTTAATGGAAATGATTATCAGCAGAAACAAATAAGAAGTTCTTTACAATTGTTTACAACTGTCCAATGGAAGTAAGGCTTTATAAAATAACATTTATCAGGTTTTCTACTTTCTTTTCTTTTCTTTTCTTTTTTTTTTTTTAGTAAGGCATATGAGGGAATATTGAAAAGAGCTGGACATGGGGGGAAGGAATGAGGACTTCAAATGCCATGGTGGAATTGTATTTCTTAAACTGTGTGTTGAGTGCATTGCTATGAAATATCTTTTATAAGTATTTTTTCATCTCTTCAACATTTAACAAAATATTTGGGAAAAAATACAGGAAGTCAAAAAATGGAAGATACCTGTTTGATTTTTGACATGAAAAATATGAGTAACAGTATCGCAGGAGCTACATCAGTGAAATGATAAGGGAAACCCAGATTGGAGACGGTTAAGAAAAGAGCCGGAAGTGATAAAATGAGTCCACAGTGTATAAAAAACATTTTCAAGAAAAAAGATATGGTAGTAAATGGAAGAGGATATAGATGAGAAAGAAGTGTTTATTTTATTTTATTTTATCTTGTAATAAAGGAGGGATTGACATAAGTTTAAAAGCCAATGGAAGCACCAGCTGAGAGGAAAGGACGCCAGCAAGAAGAGGGCATGGACAACAGCGCAAGGTGCTTGCGAAGAAGGAAAGAGTGGGGCTCATATTGTAGACAGAGGAAGTTATCTTGACTTGGAAAAAATATACGGCCCCTTTCTTGTAACAGGAAGGAGGGAGGAATAGAATGTGAGTGTTAACAGAAAGCTGCAAGAGAGATGCCTATTTTCTGTATTAAAGAAATAGAAAAGAGAGTGGGAAAAAATAAATGCAATCAAAAGAAATTTAGCAAACACTAATAGAACTTCACTGATTAATTTGGGGGGTGGAATTTAAATGGATGAAAGAAGAATACAGGAGAAGCTGGACTTCTGACTTGAAGAGTCAGATGGATTATAACGCTATCTGTTACCACTGAGATCATAGGAAGATGTGTACACTAGAAGCCTATGTAAACTAAAGATCGAACCTGTGCTAAAAAATCAGAAGTGCAGATCAGAACTACCACATTGTGGGTGCTACCCCACCAGTGCAAGCAGAAAAAACAAGGGATCAGGAGACCTGGAGTCTCCTCTGGTTGCACCAGTATAGTCACACTGATCTGTGTACACGTTTGTTAACCTCATTGGCTTCGTTGTACTATGTCAATTTTTTTTTTGTCTTTCATAATATTTTTATGAGCTCTACTGAGAAACTATATTTGAGAACATCTTCAAAATTCCAAGTTTCTAGTCATTTCTTCTAAAAGTATATGGTGGTTCTTTGATTGAACCTGGTTATAGTGAGATAATAGTCAAAAACATCCCTTGTTTTTGGAGCACAGTTCTTAGATTTATATAATTTTGGTGTCATTTCATCATTTAATAAGAATTTTTTTGAGCACCTACCATGTACATGGTATAGTTTCAAATACTTAGTATAAGTAAAATCCAAAAAAAAAAAAAAAAAGAATCTGTGCCTTCAGAAGGCTTATGTTCCAGAGAAAAGAAAAAAGATAATAATCAGTCAACACAATAAATGAAGACAGTATATTCAAAAGCGATAAACACTATGAAAAGATAAAAAGATTTAAAAAGTAGAGCAGTGAAAAGGAGACCAAACATGAGGATTAGGGTTTAGCTTGTATTTGAAATGTGATTATCCACATGAACCACATTAAGAAGGTAACAGTCGAGCAAAAAAGGAAGGATTTCACCATGGGATATCTGAGGGAAAGGAAAGAGCCAATGACAAGGCCCCGAGGCCAGACAGCACATGACACAGAACAAGAACACCACAGTGGCAATGAAGTCGGAGAGAGAAGGAGGTTCATCAGCTGATTCATTAGTTTCTACTTCCGAGTGAGATAGAGTCTCACTGGAGGAATTAACGCAGAGGAGAGAGATGATCTGATGTAGACTTTATAAAAGATCATCCCAACCATTGTATTGAAAGTATTGTTCCAGCTGTGGGTGGAGGAGAAAGGCAAAGAGCCTGGGAAGAAAGTCATTATAGTTAAGATAAGAGATAATGTGGTGGTACATTATGGTTCTATTTTAAAGGCGAAACAGAATTTGCTGACACATTGGACATAAAGTATGACAGAAAAAGCCAAGTTAAGAACAACTTCAAGATTTTTGGCCCTAGCAACTGGAAAGATGGAGCTGCCATCAACCAAGATGGAAAGACTCTGGGTGGAGCAGGTTTTGGAGAGTGCAGATCAGATCGGCTCTAGAGGATTTAAGTTTGAGGTGTGGATTAGGCACTCCAGAGAGTTGGCAGCATGGATCATGTTGTCATCTTCCAGCTACTGTAACACCTCATCTCACTAGTACATGCGTAAATGACACAGTACAGCACATTTGTGCAGAGCATATTATGTATTTAATTTTGTTAATTTTCAAATTCTTGATATGCTACCAAAGTTGTTTTTATTTGTTTGACTGCTTTATAATAGAATAGAAATAGCTTAGAGTATTCGAAAGGCTGACTTAGATGCAATGGAAATAGCTTAGAATATCCAAAAGCTGATTTAGTCAGTTCTTTCAAAATGTTTAAAGTGTTTGACTCTTATTAAAAGAAACTTTCCATTTTTTTAAAAAAAATCTAATTCGGTTTTGAATATTACTCTGAAATCTCTATCACAATTTTCTATGACAAATTTAATTGCTTTTTATATAGCAAATCTCTAAAATAATTATTCTGTTATTTTGCAGTCAAGAAGAATATTTCAATGTGTTGTAATATAGTCATAACCCAGTTAAAGACTAGGCCTATTGCGTGTTTCTCTTATCCTGCAAGTAGGTTTACGTTATTGCTGATGAGGAGATTAATTTTATATATTCAAGTCAATAATGATTGCCAGACAGGTTTATGGGATGGAAATGCTTACAGATCATTCAGGGAACTTGATTACAGAATAATATGAAATATATTTGCAATTATTTTCTCTTAGTAATTTTTATCTGCTAAGCTTATAGACTTGTAAATAAAAGTGGCAGAGGTCCCAAAAGAATTCAATTTTAACTATGAGTTTACTTTATAGAGCCTCTATTATACCTGTACAAGTACTTCAAGTGGTAACACAGGCAAATATAAAGCAACATCCTATTTTATTTTATTAGTGTATTTTACAACAATTCCTCAGATACACAAGTTTCAGAGATCGTAAACACCAAGGTCTTGAAGACTTTACCTTCCTATAAAGTGTTTTCTGAAAAGTGGTACTGCATTCCAACCTATAAATACACTATTACCCTTGAGGGAGCAAAGATTTATCTCTTCCCAATTTACAAGTAAATCCATTGTTAACCCATCTCACCTCTTCACCAATAAAGGGCTGATTTATGATTGATGGTCAATGAGTCCACGTGAGGCAGTTTCTACTAAGGTTAAGAAAAGGAAGTATAAGAAAAGCTAGTAAATTGTTTACCACTGAATGAAGATTAAATGAAGTACACTATGTTATACTGCACAGCACCAATCCTAAAGAAGTAATCGACTGTTGCATATTATACTTCCATTATGAGAATGATGATGCAAGTCAGTAATTATTCCCCCAGTAGAACTTTGTTCATGATGCTTAGGAGTTGTGGTTATGCCACAACTCCCTCTCAGATAATCAGGATGAATTCTTATTTATAAATAGCTGCTTGCCCACTATGGCCTGCATTTCCTTACATTTTACTGTTCCATGTTAAAGAACATATTATTCCACACTAAAGAACAACAACAAAACAAAACAAAACCCAAAAAAAGCACATTGCAATGATCTGAACGTTTGTGTCTTCCTAAAATTCTTATGTTGTAACCTAATCCCCAATGTGATGGTATTAGGAGGTGGGGTCTTTGGGAGATGGTTAGGTTATGAGGGTGGACCCCTCGTGGATGGAAATTAGTGTCCTTATAAAAGAAACGCCAGAGAGCTCTCTCGCCCTTTCCCACCATGTGAGGACACAGCTAGAAGGTGTCATCTGTGAACCAGAGAGCAGCGGGCCTTCACCAGATACTGAATCTAATGGCACCTTGATCTTGGACTTCCCAGCCTCTCCAGAGCTATAAGAAATCAATTTCTGTTGTTTATAAGCCACTCAGTCTATAGTTTTGTTATAGCAGCCTGATAGGCTAACACACAAATTATATGTTCATAAAAGAAAAATGTAGAAAACCGATGGATTGAAATAGGGATTGTTCAGTAGCTAATGGAAAAATTTATCGAGAATGGAAAGAGTAATATATATGGAGTTAGAGGATTACATATCAAATCCTCCACCGACTTTTCCTTAAAACACACTTTCCTTGGGATAGATAGCATAGTTGTGTTTCCTTAAAATATCTTTTTCTGTAGTGTAAATCTCCTAAGAGATTCTTCATTATTCCTCATTTTTAGTGGATGAACAGCCAAAAATCCAAGAAGAAATCTCTCTATGTGTCCCTAACACAACATGGCTAAAGGACCTTACAATTTAGGACCTCAGGTGAATCATGGTCAGCAGCAATGTCTTTCCAGTGTTGCATGGTAAAAGCACCCCTGGAGAAATACTGCATGCTGTAGCCTCTTCTTATAGGTTTGTAAGCACGTTAACATATAAAATGCTCTGTGAAAAAGTTTTGGAATATTTTCAAATATATTTCATCATGGATTTTTGTTGTTGTAGTTGTCATAAAATTCATTCACACATTGGCAATGTTACTCTAATCCAACTACTCCTGACATGAGGAAATTGAGACCGAGAAATGTAAATGATATGACCGTGATCTTGAAGATTATGTCAAAGCCTAAATTAGAACTGGCGTCTGTGGATTACCAATTGAGTGCATTTGGGGTTTATACTAAAGCCTTTTTGAAAAAGTTGAGCTGTTTGTAAGATCAGGGAAAAACATAGGGAAACAGAGGACAGTGTCTTTGCTCAATATTTTTTAAAAATCTCATTTACTCTAATATTGTATCTATTTTTACTATTAAGATGGTTTGAAATATATTACCTCACTTACCTACCTTCATTTGGCAATAAGGTGCTATATAGATGTTCCTCAACTTACAGTGAGGTTACATCCCTATAAACCCATCATTCTTTGAAAATATGGTAAGTTAAAAATGCATTTAATACACCTAAACTACTGAAAGCCCAGCCCACCTTAAATGTGCTCAGACACTTACATTAGCCTATGCTTGGGCAAAATCATCTGACAACACAGTGCACTGTAGAGTATTGGTTGTTTATCCTCATGATTGTGTGGCTGACTGGGAGCTGCCCAACAGGAGGAGAGATTATTTACTACATATCACTAGACAAGGAAAATAAAAATTCAAAAATCGAAGTATGTTTTCTACTGAATGCCTGTTGTTTTCACACCATGAAAAAGTTGAAAAATCTTAAGGCAAACCATCGTAAGTGGAACCTTTCTTCTTTAACCTTGGAAAAATTAAATTGTTTTTTCCCATATTAGTCATCTAAGGCTGCCATAACAAAATACTATAGACTAGGTGACTTAACACATTGACTGCCACACTAGAAAAAAAATTTTTCCTTGGGGCCACAGTGTTTTATTACAAAAATAGAATAAAACACTTCAAAAGCAAAATGATCCTTTCTAGTTTAACAAAAAATTTGTTATTTTTTATTTTTTTCTGTGTGTGAATTACATGCAACTTGAAAAACAGTTCTTGCGGCTCCCAAGGTGAAGAGACATGTGAGTTACATACACGTCATGAGGCCCTGGGCTCAAAACTAGTGTGAGTTAAATACAACTCACATGGCAGTTAGTGTGTTAAACAACATAAATTTGTTTTCTCACAGTTCTGCAGGCTAGAAGTCCAAGATCAAGGTGCCATTAGGGTTGTTTTATGGTGGGGATTTTCTCTCGGGCTTGTAGACAGGCATCTTCTTGCTCACATGGTCTCTTTTCTGTGTGTGGCTGGAGAGAGAAGAGAGGTCTCTCGTTTCTCTTCTTATAAAGACACCAGCCCTGTCAGATTAGGGCCCTGCCCTTATGACCTCATTTAATCTTAATTGCCTCACTATAGGGCCTATCTATAAACATAGTCACATACTGAAGTGTTGTGGATAGGGCTTCTACACGTGAATTTTTAAGGGACACAATTCAGTCCAAAACATTTCTGTTCATATTTGTTATTTTCTGCTGTCATCTATTTTGCAGGAAACATTGTTATTTCATCCCCATTCTTCCAGTTTGCCCCAGGTTAGCCCTTTCTTTCTTGTCCCTAAAGTTTCCACACATATTTATGAAACTGGAAAGCTTAAAAGTTTTGGGAAAAGGCTTAACGGCAGTCTCAAAGATTTTCATTACCTTTAACTTTCATAGACCTTATTTTCCTCTCCAGGATCTGAGTTTTGGAATCCTGCTTCAGGACATAGCCTGCTGTCCTTGACTGTTTCTAACAAGCACCTTGTCACAACATGCGCATTGTTCTTCCACAATAATTAGATCATCAGTTGTAGATTTATAGAGTGGGCTCTGGGGCAATATCCCTATCTCAGAGATGAAACTTTTTATTTGTATCAGCCACACTAGTAGTATCAATGTGTTCAATCTTTCTTTAAAACACTATCTCATTATGCAAAAGAAATGTGTGGTCGCATTGTCACTAATGTGCCCTTTCCTTCTAACATTCTGTGGTTAATGTACAGCAACATGCATGGTACGTGTTCAGTGAATGTTGCTTCTTCAAATTCATTGTGTCATAAAAAGGAAGATATGTAATATACAGACCATCCAAAAATAAATAAGCTGCCTTTGATTGCTTTCATGACAACCTGTACATTATGCATTATGACTATGTCATTAAAATGATGACTAACATCTGTATATTGCTTTCAGGTGTGCACTTTTTATTGTTCCTCATAATAATTTTGCAAAGTGAGACACAGACCTCGGTAGTTATATGACTTGGCTAGGATCACACAGCTATTAAGTGGTTGAACTGAACTTAATTGTTTTTAAATCTCAATTAATTAATTCACTCATTCAATGTTGACTGTGTGCCAGACTCTACTAATACAATGGTGGGCAAAAAGAGGCACCATTTCTGTCTTTGGGAAGAATCAGGTGATAGAGATATACAGACATGAATATGGTAATTAAAAATAGACTGTAAAATTGCAACCCTGAAAAGCTCTGGTTGGAGAGGCAGAGGGTACCATGATAACTAGTAATAGGAAACCTGACTTTCTTGAAAGGGGTTAGAGGCATTAAAATCCTGTAAGTTTTAAATAAACCAGGCTATCCCCTATGTAGACATTTGACTAGCCAGTCAATTAACCTGTTTGTTGTGCTGAATAATCTGTACACCTAATTAATATACCAGTGTCACTTTTCTTTTCAATTACCACAAGGTGGGATTAAAGACAGACAGAACTATAGAAAAACAAGATGACAGAGCTCCAGTCTTTACCATAACATATATTTCAGACAGAACTTAGATCCAGCCCTGTCCTCCAGGCATGGTAGAAAGACAGACACATTTAATATGGCCAACAGGGGCTCTTACCAAGGCTGTGATTGGCCGAGAGATTTTCTCATATAAATTCAGGTGGCACAGAAATCAAGGGAAGCATCAGAAGTAAGGTGACCCAAAGAGCCAAAGTAGTGAAATCAGAGAAGAGTATCTGATTCACTGAGGAGAGCCAGAGAATGGTGCAAGAGGCAAAACAAACAAACAAATAAAGGTGGTTAGTTTGATACACAGATGACGGAGATAAGAAAAGAAGGTATCAGTATGATTGAAGATTATTGGAAATAGCTTCTTATCCTCTTTAACAAGTGTCATTACAATGATGGTTCATCATAGCATGCCTCCAATTTCCAGAAAAAAACTATTTATGGTTTGAAACATATTTTAACTTTTTATTAAGAATTATTCTTTTGTCTCAACCTAGTAAAGCTAAGGAATATATCACTAAGTCCAGGCCAATGGGCTTCATAGCTAGTTTTGATGTCCAAGATCAAAGCCACAGAATGTGTGTGTGACTGTATATACTATACTATCAACCTTACCAAGTTAGAGACACACTTAAACTTTTCCTTAGTAGCTCATTATTGAAAGCTAGATCTAAAGAGTACACCCATGTTAAATATGTTTATATTCACTACACTTCGAATTATAACATTTCTCAATTCATCATCCCACATTTAATATAGTAGTATTTTTGTTTATTTCTTGTATAACTGTTTTCTTTAAATGTCAAGAAGTGCCTTCATTTCTCTTCAGTTATAACATTTGGGATCTAAATATTTTTTACTGTGTCTACCATACATGTTTACAGAAATATCAACAACATGAGTTTTCATCTTTACAAGAAAGGTCTTTGTTTTAACTTCTCACAATTTATCCAGGGGCGTATCTATTATTTCCTTTCGGATGCAGTTCCGTGTTCATATTTTTTATGATTGTTTGGTGGAAGAATCATCAGCATATCTCCTTCTAATAATGTACTCTTACCTATTCAAACCACCCATTCAATATAATATTAAGTGCCCACTATATTTATTATTTATGATTAATAGATTATTAATCATATCAACATGTTAATTTTTCTTCTCTTTTAAAGGAGATTTATTTTGTCTTGACACAAAAGAATCCAGAAAAATTAAAAGCCCATGCATAAAAGCAAGTAGTTACCAGAAAAGCTTTTTGTAACACACGATCCTAACATGCCGGAAAAAAGCTGCATTGAAAACAACGTAGTCTAACTAATAAGAAATACGTTTGAAACTAAAAATTAAATATACTTTTGCATATCCTGAAATGCTACTTCACTTGCCTCATTTGCATGCAAATAAAGGTTCAATAACTATTTTAATTTCTATATTCCCCCCAAAAGCAAGGAAAGAAGATTTGAAATGTATGTATTATTTTGTATGGGAAAGAATGTTAATATTCACCAAATAATTATCTAATTTACATAGTGATTAGACTCATCTGCAATAAAGTGTTTTTTTATAAATATACAGAAAGAACATTAGATGTTGTGAAATTTGGCAAGTGAAATAACAAGCAAATCTAATAAGGAAAATTGTATGCAGGTGAAAAACTTCTAGTACATTATTTTTAATATAACTTTATTACTAATGTCAGAATAATAAGTCCTTAAGCATTCTGTGCATCATATTTGGTAGGTGAGAGGGGAAAAGCAAATATAATATAGTTAAAAAAATATTGAACATGATCAAACACATCTGAAAGAGATAAATTCCTCAGGGAAGAATTTCTACCTACATAATTTCAAGTGGAGTAATCTATTTTCTAATTAGCAAGGAAAAAATCTCCTGTATATGACCTTGAATTCTAAAATATTAGCTCAGTGGGAATATTTACAATCCAAGGGCTCAGATACATAATGAAAATACGGACATGACTTTTACTGTTGTTAAGGTTCTTTTTAAATTATCCTTAGGAATAATCAGCCTATGTTGACTGACATTTATAGTATGGAAATTGGCTGGAGTACAAATTCAATGACGTTTAAAATTAGAAAAAATGTTACTGAGGAGGCAGGTTAAATATTTGTGGTGTTCAAAGTCATTTTTCTTGGTAGAACCAATTCCTTTGTTCATTTTGATCAAGTTTATATTCTATATGAATTTTATAGACTTGAAATTATTTTAATTCTCTAATGCTACTTCTTCTGTCATTTTATATGTAGTTTTATTCATTTCTTAGAAATGTATTTTTCAGCTTTCAACATTTTAAGCATAATAAAGAAGGAAGGACTTCTTTAAGAAGTAAGCTTGGGGAATTTGTCTGGTAGAAATGTTTAAATGAGTGACCAAGTGCTTGAATCAATGAAAGAGCCAACTGACAATCCTGATTTTAAATGATCTATTCATTTATTTGTTTGTGTGTATATAGTGATCTAGAAACAATAAGTAAAAGATGAACGATAAAGCTGAGCAATGAAAATGAAGAATTAAGAGACTTGAAAAATTCCAGTTTACTACATTTTTCCCAAGAATCTGGGACAAAATAGAAATCCCGAGCTTCTTGGAGAAT
Organism: Daubentonia madagascariensis; assembly: GCA_023783475.1. NCBI lineage: Eukaryota > Metazoa > Chordata > Mammalia > Primates > Daubentoniidae > Daubentonia > Daubentonia madagascariensis. The sequence continues at coordinate 20,720,897 of JAKFHU010001672.1, forward strand.
AATGGAGAGCTGTCTACACTGCTTCAGGAACTAAAATTATAAAGAAAAGGATATCACTGTGAAAAACATATGGATTTCGGAGTCAGCCACCTGAATTGGAAGCCTGACTCCATTCATTCTCTCTGACCCTAGGACATTACCATTCTGAAGTCCAATTTTATTTAAAATGGAAATGAAACTAATTTCTTCCAGGGTTATTGTGAGGACTAAATAAGATAATTAATGAGAATAAAGTCTGTGGGAAAAGGCCAATTTAATAAATGATGGCAAATATGATGGTTCTAAAAGGCCCAGGAGTATGAGATATTTCTCCATTCAGCAACTGGTTTCCCTAATCCTTTGGGATACAAGGATTCTGCATCTGTTATGGTTTCTATTGTATGATTAAGACAGAGAGTGGACATTTAACATCCACAGTGTGCAGATAAAGCATTAATGTATTGTCAAATAGAAATTAATGCAATAATGGGAACGAAAACTCTATATGATTACAATTGACTACCCATGATAGAAACTGTGTCTTTTCTAAATAGTCACTCACATGTGCTCACTGTCCAGGAGATAATGCGTACCCCTGGTATAGAGTTATCTTGTACCTGACACATAGCAGCAACTAAAATTTATTAGGAATGCAAATTCTGTAAAAGTGGAGAATGTAGCAAAAGTCTGTGAACTTCAGAATATTCTAAGGCATTGAAGAAATCCTTATGTGGGAAAAAGGGATGAAAAGGTGACTCTCAGGAAAGTAATCTTGTGCAAACTCCTCCAGGGAATGGGAATTGTGGGAACACATCCAAATACTTCCACAAAGCTTTTGTAACCTTGATATCAAAACCAAAAAGGTACATTGCAGGCCAACCAAAATATTGGCAAGCTGAACCCAGCAGTACATATATTGTGACCAAGTCTGGGTTTTCCAGAGAACTCAAGGAGGGCTTAGCATTAGAAAACCTGCAAGTCTGACTCTCCGTATTAAAAGATTAAAGGAGAAAATACACAGATGCAGGAAAAGCATCTGATATAATTCAGTACTCTTTCATAATTAGAATTCTTTACACACTAACATTGAAAGGGGGTTTTCTTAACTGAATAAGTGGCATCCACAAAAAAATGAACAAACAAACAAACAAACAAAACTTCTTCAGTAAAGAAGAAACAATTCAAAGCATAATGTTAGCACAATTGTTTATTCTAGAAAACTACATTTTGAAAAGCTCGTTTGTTCTTTACTGTGTATTTGTCATGAAACTCAGAGCAAATGTCATAAATTGTCTGTGCTACAGAATCATAATGTCTATAAGGGGGATGTAGCCTGACCCCTGTCTAAATTAATGAGATGAATTCAATTAGGAGAGAAAGAAGCTAATCTATTCCTGTGCGAGTAGTCAATGCAAAAAAACTGAACAGGTTGTTGTTTCAAGCACTTATGCTGCTACTTGTTCTATGATCTTGCACCTTAATTACTCCTGCTGTCAAAGTAGACAATATTGCCTTAGCCCTTGGTACTCTGTCTGTGGTGGGAGACCCAGCAGCAATGGCATCACATGGGAGCTTATTAAATATGTAGAATCTCAATCAGACCCCACCGCAGACCTATTGAATCACAGTCTGCATCTTAACAAGGTCTGAGGTCATTTATCTGCACATTGTAAAGCATGAGAAGCACTGCTCTAGGCTACTGATCTTCCTGCCTTCAGAAATACTATGAGGATCATTAACTCCCATGAAGAATTTCACTTGTGGAATAGAGTATATGACATTTGCAAATGTTTTCTGATTTGTGTTTGTTTTATCTGAAGGTGTGGGAATTTGTTGGCAACTTTCCCCATAATGGTAACAATGGTAAATAACAACTATGAAACTAGTTAATTATTCAGGGCACTGTCCTAAGCATTTTTAGGACATTTATTCTTTTCATTTTTCCAACTCCCTTGTAAGTTGCATTACCTCACTGTACAAAAGAAGAAACTAAACACAGAGAGTTTACATGACTTGCCCAAGATGAAATCCCTTGGGCCAGAGTCAGTTTTGGAGCCAGGGAGTCTGTTTCCCGGCCTGCATTATTAACCACTCTCCTAAGGCTAAGGCTATCTCCCTGGTGAGATAACATATTCTTAAATTTTGATCAGATTATTTAATCTTCTCACTTTTTTCCCTACATATGTCCGTATATTTAACAAAGTTTAATAGGTGACATATATTATTTTTTTTAAACTATGTTCCTAGGCACTCTTTAAACATTAACGCTCATTTACTCATTTAAACTTCACAACTCTGTGAATTTCATTGCTTTGTTTACCAGATGAGGAATTTTTATTCTTCTTAGAGATTAAAAGAAAAAAATTGAGCCCCAGAGACATTTTGACTTGCCCAGTATCAGACAACAAGTTAGGTATTAAACAGTAAAAACTAATAAAATAACTTAATAGAGATGCAGGGATGGTCCCCGTCGAGTTGTGAGCAGTACTACGCCTCTGTTCCAGGATTTTTCTACTTGGCATTTTCTTAAGCAACTTCGTGAAATAACATTTCCTATTACTGAGGTCAAGGGTAACAACTCCTCAAAAGTAATTTTAATTTTAAAATTCTTGCCTGCCCCACACCCTGTAACTATCTCTTCAGCTGTAGAACCTGCACTGACACCAAAGCTGCTTTAACAAAGAATGGTAAAATTTTGGAGATGGTACAGGATAGAGGTAGGTCAGCTGAAGTCATCCTCATATTCTATAATAGTGCTGTCCATTAGAAGTATAAGGGAAGCCACATAGGTGTCTTTAAGTTTCCTGGCAGCCACATTGAAAAAAGAAAAAAAAAAGAAATAGGTCAAGTTAATTTTAGTAATATGTTTTATTTAATCCACTATGTGAAATGTTATTTTAATATAGTCGGTAGTAAAAATTATTAAAGAGGTACTTTGCATTTGTACAATAGGTCTTTGAAACTAATGTATATTTACAGAACATCTCATTCCCAATAACCATATCTCAAGTGCTTAGTAGCCACCTGTGGCAAGAGGCTACTATATTGGTTCATTGAACAGCATAGTTCTAAGGGTTCTAAGTGCCTGAAAGAATATAAAACCAGGCTTGTATGTAAATAAGGAAGGGATGGATCTGCAAGTATGTCTATTATCAAAGGAATAATCCTTAGGACATCATTGCTCATACACACTACTACTCTATTTCCCTGCAAGATTTGTGCAATGCGAATGTTGACATTCTTCCTCTTTTAAAAAATTAGGGTTAAATAATATATGATGTTTTTACTGATTTTTCTTATTTTATTATGATCATAATTTTATTCAATTAAACATTATTTTTAAATGATTTTAGTAATTACATAATACTGTATATGGATTTTTGATTATTTTTTTAAAAGAAAAATTTCTGGCCATTAGCATTTGGTATAATTTTTCCTATTTTCAACAATCAGTAAATTTCAAAGGGTTTTTTTTCTATTTTTATAATATATTCAATTGATATATTTATTTAAGAATCTGTTAAGTGAACAAGTTAAATGCCTGTTACATAGTTATCATATTATTAGCAGAAAGATAGGATATCACTGACACACTAGCCGTGCTGTTAATGCATAACTGTTTAGCATCTGCTTGTGCTAAATGCATGCATATCAGAAAGCAGGACAAAATGTGTCCTAAGCACAAATCCATCATCATGTTTGCAAGTGTTGTTTCAATAGCATTGAAAGGGCCAATACATTTGAGGAATATTTCACCGGCTGTCAGCAACAGCTTCTGCATACAGGAAAATAAAGTTAAAATATGAATTGTCTTGCTTGCATACACAGAAGGCACAGCCCTTCTCTGTCAGTGGCCATGCATTTTGTCCATATTTTCAGAAAAGTGATGTAAACCTTCATTTAAAAAGCCAGTTGATGGAGTAATATCTGATTTTATTGAGACTGTAATGATGAAAAAAGCTATCCCTTCTTGGCGCCATCCCTGGGGTTATGCTGCACACCCTTCTTCCAATAATTGTGTATGGCAATAACAAGCCAGTGGCTGTGGGGAATAATTGGCTCCTCCTCACTGCATTTGTGGGTAGTCAATCTGAGAATTACTAAGATCGAACAAAAGCCACACTGACTGAGTGCAAGACCGAGGCCCATATTGATCTAGCAGGAATGGGATGGATCTGTCAGGTCCAGGCAGAATACATCATGCTCCTGGTGAGAGAATTCTTTCCACAGAAAAGGGAAATAATTATTCTCTCCAATGAAACCCTTGAAACAAAAGTATACACACTCACAATTGCTTCCAATAGAATCTTGAACATGGAAAAGGAAGAATTTCTTTTTTTTCTTTTTCTTTTTTTCTCTTCTGGTGGTCCCTGCTTGGGAAAACATTACACCGAAGTTCTCTATACCTTTCTGTGTTTCCATCAGTCTATCTAAGCATTTTTATTTTTTAATTGGTATATTCACATTTCCAAGGCCTGATTTAAAAGCCTTCAATTGCAACGGAAAGAGGCAGATCCATTTGGTGTATATGAGGTAGACTTTAATTGCATTGGAAAACCCCAAAACACACAAACCAGAACCAGCTGTGACCAAACATGTATGGAAAGCAGTGCACAGAATTTTCCATGGCCTGCAGCAACGATGTTATACAAACAGTCCCGGAGGTGTCTCAGCAGCTACACACGCAGTGGGAAGAAATTAGATATCAATGCTAAAGACTTACCAGATGGATATTCAATCAGTGCTTTTGTATAAAATTCTCTCTCTAAATTGAATATTGAAGAAATAGCTACATTTAACTTATAAAATTAACATCTTTGTTTTCTATCACTCTTCCCTGACATGAATGCTTAGTACTAACAATAACTAAGGACAAAGTGTGTGTTGTATAAGTTTACAGGACACATGAAAATAAACACTAAGGATAACCCAAAAATAATTGGCTGAAAGCAAATAGAAAATAGATTATGGGAAAGGCACAAACAAATAATTATTTTAAATGCCCTTGATTCAAGATTTGAGATAAATTGTCTTTTTAATAAGAAACAGGCTTTTTGTTTCAAGCATTGTCTTCTTACAGACTGCTGCAACTTTCTTATAGCACAGTCATGATGTTGCTCTCCAGATCAAAACTCCTGAACTTTATGCTCCTGGCTGCACTAAATCCTGACCTTTCTCCTTCACTTTTAAGTCCCTTTATAATGAGACTTCATCTTACCTGGATAAGCATGTATCTCCCTTCCGAGTAATATAGACCTTATTCCTATCAGTGTATTCTCCGCTTTATACAATGTGTGCCTTTATCAGTACCACTAGACATGATTTCCCTTGGAATGAACTGTCTTTTTCCACAACATGTTAAAGCCTGCCCAATCTCAGAGGCCCAGTTTATGGCTAATCTCTTCCACAACTACTCCAAGCCTCAGTGATTTCATGTCTGAAGTCTCCCACCGTAGGAACAGTATCGGTGTTCATTAGGGCTGGGGACAAAGGTAAGCCATTCTCAACTTAGATAATGTAAGATAGCAGGGATGGAGAGATATTCAACTCAAAAGGTGAGTAAAAGGCACTGTTAAAAATCTGGGAATAGAGTTAGTATAGGTACCATATTGAGAAAGTTGTAGAAGATTTGGAACTGAGGAAGAGTTTGGGGGAATCTTTATTGTGTATTGGGGGAATCTGGATTTGGAAAAGTAGATTGGAAAGAAAGGAATGAATTTGAGTTTTCAGAGTACAATCTGTGGTAGACTATACCCAAAGTATTATTATCCAAAGAGGTTGTTCTGTTTCATACCTCTTCCATTTCGCTGTCTGTTGGAATTAGACATAGTGCCAATGGGCACTATGAATTGAATTCATTTATTATGCCTGTACATGTGGGTGTGTGAATTAAGGATGTGATTGTTTTAGTGCATACCTAGAAGGAGTGTTGGAAGAGAGAAGGATCTATAAAATAGGGGTTATAAATAGAACACTCTAGGAATGAGAGCTTCTGTGACCTTAATGGCCTTAAGTAATAATGGTCTTTCACATTATGGCATGGACAATAGGTTCATGGGTAAGCAAGTCAGAAGGACTACCATTTATACACATTTATACTGGAAAAGTAGGTATTAAGGGATGAGATCTAAGTTGAATCAGGAGTGCTAAATCGTAAGCTTTACATTGTAAGACATGAATTCTTAGCTAATATTAATAATGGCTAATAATTAGGATGGGCATACATCTTCATTTACTCTGGGTGGTTCCAGTTTATACCTGTTGTCTCTGTGTTATTAGTAGTAGTACCCATGTACTCTCAAAGTTTTCTATTTGCATGATAAATAATATGACCAATTTACCTATCCCTGTTGAGCACTTATTACATGACTAGTAATGTTCTGAATGCTTTATGAGTTAACATCTTTGAACTGCACAACAGCCTTATAAGGTAGGTAGTGAAATTATTTTTATTTTTCAGATGAGGAAGCAGAATCCCAAGGATTACCTTTCAGATGATCACACACCTGAGGAGGTTAAGGTAGCTGGATAGGGCACCAGCTAGAGAATTCAGATAGGTTTGGCTGAATTCTAACACAGACTTATTGAGATTAGATTCAAAATTAATGTTAAATATTTAATAGGGAGTTAGAGTTCTTGGAGATTTTCCCCAAGAGTTAAGCAGATCTAAATATTTAAATAAATGGCACCCAATATTTTCTAAACAAAGACCTCTATGATACTCTCAAAGGAAGAACACAGATACTGGGGTGGGGGGAGCTGGAGCAGGAGTCGGTTCACCTACTCAGAGGAGCTGAGGCAAGAGTAAGAGTAGGTTTAGCTGTAGAGCCCATCAACATAACTACACTGCTCCTTGGCATACTAGAGAGTGTCTTACAGATCTTCAGTGTCCCACAGGTACTTGGATTCATGAAAATGTTCCAACTATGGTAGAAGTAGATAGTCAAAAATATAATTGCCTTGGAGTAATTTATTTTATGCAAAGAAATGTGGTGAATTAACATATATACACTTCTGGGTAGCTTTTGGCCTCAATGAATCTAGTAGCTATTTGTAAGACGATAGAAGTAGAGTTATTTCTTTAAGTACAGTAACTGGCTCCACTGAACCTACTCATGAGATGTGTGCTCATAGGTGCTCAATAAATTCTTTATTGGAATGATTATTGGAAGTGAATAAATTTATATACACATATATCCATGCATAATCTTGCCATAACAAATTCACTTTTAAAAAATTATAAAAATTAGCAGTTTTAATGAGTAGCACATTGGGAATCAATTACATTTGTTAAATCAATAGTCTGTAATATTTGATCATGGGGGGCCCAAACTATGACTATTCTATCCAAATTTGTTCTTTTCCTTGGGGTCTGAAATTTTCTAGATCATAATTATTCTATTTACATAAAATATTCAATCTTTGATAATGAGTATGTTTAACGTTTTTATATCATCATTGCATTTCTCAAGAAGTTTTGTTTTTTCTGCAGAATGGTCTGTAATTTGTTGGCTGCCTGCTTTGCTTAATGCCTGAAAAATTATTTCCATGTTTCTTTTTTTCATGCTGTAAATTTTCAACTATATCAACTCAGCATTTTGCTTTATCCTTTTTTTTTTTTTTGACTAATTCCATGGACCTTCATAGACCTGAACTCTAATTTCTGACTTCTTAGCTTAGCTAGACCCCTAATTCTACTTGGGCTCCATTTGCCTGTGCCATATTCTAGAACATTCCCCAAAACAGAAAGTTTTGAATGTTTTCATTACAAAGAAATTATAAATATGTTAATATTAGGTGACAGATAAGCTAAATACTCTGATTTGATTATTATACAACATGCACATGTATTAAAACATCACACTCTGCCCCTTTCAATATGTACAATTATTATGTGTCAAAAAAACAATGTAAAAGAAATTTAAATATCTGATATATATATGAGATATACAGATATAGATATATAAATATATAGAATATATGATGTATACAGATTTATCTAGCTATCTACCTAGCTATATATCAATGTATATATAAAATAACTATATATCACCCCCTGAGGGGTAACAAGATTTCTCCCTAAAACTTACTGCTAAAGAAACAAAGCCCAAAGTACTTGCAGAGAGTCTTATATCTTATGGTAGCTACTGTAGCTATGCAGTCTTGCTCCTAAAGGCCAGACAAAACTTTCTGTTTTGGGGAATGTTCTAGAGTATGGCACAGGAAAATGGAGCCCAAGTAGAATTAGGGGTCTAGCTAAGCTAAGAAGTCAGAAATTAGAGTTCAGGTCTATGAAGGTCCATGGAATTTGTGGGGCATGGTACCAGAGAAAATGGATATGGACAGGGTCAATGTCTCATCTGGAGATAATCCTTTGACATTTGAAAGAGGCCTAGATAAGTTTGCAAAGTTTAACAGAGGTCAGGTACTACAAGACTGGAAATCAAAATGAAATGCCTAAAGTGCTAGGATATGTTGGAATTTCGGTCAGCCCACTCAGAATGTGAATGTCACATGAGCACATTGGGCATTGAACTGAGGTCCCAGACAGTAATCTTTATAAGTAGAATAAGATCTATACCCTAGTACAAAGAAGATGTATCTAGACATGGCCAAAGAAAAAGTAAAACCTGACCTGACTGGACCAAAAATATCCATTAGTAATTTATCTGTTTGTCAAAACAAAAATCAACCCTTAGAAAATGAGAGCACAATCCAGACTCCTTATAATTTGTGCTTATAATACCCAGCATTAAATTTAAAAATTTACTTGAACTGTAAAGAAGTTGAAAAACATTAACACTAATCAAGGCAAATATCATCTAATAAAACAGATGATCTAGAGACTTTGGAAATAACAGATACATATTATAAAATAATTATTATACATAATTCAAAGATTTAAAGAAAAAGGTGAACATAAGTAAACAAATGATGAATCTCAGCAGAGAATGGGAAACCCTAAAATAATAACCTAATAAAAATTCTAGAACTGGTAGAATTCTGGTGTGAAACCATCTGGTACAGGATTTTTTTTTAAGGAGGGTTTTTTATTACTGCTTCAATTTCAGTACTTGATATTGGTCTGTTCAGAAAATCTACCTCTTCCAGGTTGAGCCTAGGGAGGCTGTGTGTTTCTAAGAATTTGTCCATTTCCTCCACGTTTTCAAGTTTTTGTCCATAGAGATTTTTATAGTATTCAGAGATGATATTTTGTATTTCTGTGGTATCAGTTGTAATTTCTCCTTCCTTATTCCTAATAGAGCTTATTAGAGTTCTTTCTTTTCTGCTTCTGGTTAATCTAGCTAGAGTTTTGTTTATCTTTTCAAAGAACCAACTTTTTAAAATTAATCTTCTATATAAACCTTTTGTTATTGATTTCATTTAGTTCTGCTCTGATCTTGGTTATTTCTTTTCTTCTGCTGGGTTTGGGATTAGCTTATCCTTTTCCAGGTCTTTGAAATGATTCATTAGATTGTTGGTTTGTGATCTTTCCATCTTTTGGATGTAGGTATTTATGGCTATGAATTTTCCTCTCAGGACTGCTTTAGCTGTGTCCTGCAGATTTTGGTAACTTGTGTCCCCACTATCATTTACTTCAAAGAATCTTTTGATTTCCATCTTAATTTCCTTCTTGATCTGAAAGTCATTCAGCAGTAGGTTATTTAGTTTCCATGACTTTGTGTAGAGATGAGTGTTTCTGTTGGAGTTAATTTCTAATTTTATTCCACTGTGGTCTGAGAAGATGCATGGAATAATTTCTATTTGTTTAAATTTGTTGAGACATGTTTTGTGCCCTAGGATGTGATCAGTCTTAGAGAATGTCCCATGGGCTGATGAGAAGAAAGTATATTTGGTGGTTTTTGGGTAGAATGTTCTGTAAATGTCTGTTGGCCCATGTGTTCTACATTTCTATTTAAGTTGCTTGTTTCTTTATTTATTTTCTGTTTGGTGGATTTGTCCCATTCTTTCAGTGGGGTGTTGAAGTCCCCAGCTATTATGGTGCTGCTGTCTATCGTTTTGTTTAGATAACAGAGGATTTGCTTTATGAATCTGGGTGCTCCTATGTTAGGTGTGTAAATATTTAAGATTGTTATGTATTCTTGTTTAATTGTTCCCTTTACCATTATATAATGACCATCTTTGTCTTTCATTACTTTTGCTAATTGGAAGATTAAGTTATCTGCTGTGAGAACTGCTATTCCTGCTTTTTTTTTGGTTTCCATTAGCACGGAAAATTGTTTGCCATCCCTTCACCGTTAGTCTGTATGCATCCTTGTGGGTTAGATGCGCTTCCTGAAGACAGTTGGCATGGATGCAGAGAGATAGGAACACTTATACATTGCTGGTGGGACTGCAAAGTAGTATAACCTCTATAGAAATGAGTCTGGAAATACCTCAAAGAACTAAAAGCAGAACTACAATTCAATCCAGTTATCCCACTACTGGGTATTTACCCAAAGGAAAAAAAGACATCCTATAATAAAGACATCTGCACTCATATGTTTAAAGCAGCACAATTTACAATCACAAAGACATGGAAACAATCTAAGTGTCCATCAGTACATGAGTGGATTAAAAAAATGTGGTATATGTATACCATGGAGTACTATACAACCACAAAAAACAATGGTGAACTAGCACCTCTTATATTATCCTGGATGCAACTGGAGCCCATTCTTCGAAGCAAAGTATCTCAAGAATGGAAAAACAAGCACCACATGTACTCACCATCAAGTTGATACTAATTGATCAACTTATATGTGCACATATGGAAGTAACACATTAATTGATCAACTTTTACTTGCACATATGAAAGTAACATTCACTGGGTGTTGGGCAGGTGGGAGGGGGGAGGAGTGGATGGGTAAATTCACACCGAAGGGGTGCAGAGTGCACTGTCTGGGAGATGGGCATGCTTGAAGCTCTGACTCAGGCAGAGTAAAAGCAATACATGTAAACTAAATGTCTGTACCCCTGTAATACTTTAATTTAATTAAATAAATTAATTTTAAAAATTCTAGAACTAAAAAATATATAATATCTGATGTGAAAAATGCACTGAATGGGTTTAATATAAAATTAGAAATGGCAGAAGAAAGGGGTATTAGTTTGAAAAAAATAGAAATTATTCAACCAGAAGAAATATAAAGAAAAAATTATAAAATAAAAGCAGAGCCTCAGTGATACATAGAAGAATTTCAGCAGTATAATATATATGTATTTGAAGTCCCCAAAAGAAAGAAAAGAGAAAGGCACAGAAAATATATGTATATATATTCAAAAATTATTTATATATATTTTAAAAATATTATTAAAAATAATGGCCAAAAATGTCTTCAATTTGTTAATAAGCATCAACCTACAGATCCTACAGTCTCAGTAAAACCAAGTAGAAAAATACAAACAAAATCAAAGTCAAATTGCTGAGAATCAAATATAAAGGTAAAAATTTAAAAGTAACACAAATATTAAAGCAGATGCATTACATATATGGGGACAATAATAGTAATAATTGTCAAACACTTATTGAAAACTATGCAGTTCAGAAGATAATGAAAAGACATCTTTAAAGTACTGAACTAGAAAAAGGAATGTTGCCAATCAGAATTATATACCTAGATATTTTCTGAAATAGAAAACCTAAAATAATTTGTCACCTATGAGAGTATACTAAAGAAGCATCAGGCTGAAATAAACTTATACTACACAGAAGCTGGAATTTGTTTCAAAAAAACAGTAGAAATTGCAAACATGCTGGTAAATATAGAAGTGTATCTTGTTTCCCTTGATTTTTAAAAATTACAAAAGATGGCATAAGGCAAAAATAACATGTATTACAGAATTGATAATACATGTAGATGTAGAATAATACACATCAATAGCAAAAAGGAAGAATCGCATAAATGGAATTATACTGTCGGTAGACTTTTGCATGTTTTTTAAAGTGGTGCAATACTTATTCAAAGTAGACTGCATTAGGTAAAGGAAGTGATATATAATCCCTAGGGAAATGTCTAGTACAATAAAACAAAGATGTAATAACTCAAACAAAATGAGAAGATATAAAGTGGTGCACTAACAATAGGAAATTAATGCTAATGAAGAAGGGGGGAAAGGAGGAACATAAGAACAAAAGAAAAGTGATGGAACAACCAGAAAATAAATACCAAGTCAGTAGATTCATCATATCACAGATTACATTAGAAGTAAATGGGCTAAAGATTTCAATTAAAAGAGGGAGGTTATCAGAGTGAATTTTGGAAAAGACCAACAAAATTCTTCCTAAAAAGAGAAGCATTTTATATCTATACAGAAACAGATAGATTGAAAGTAAAAGGAATGAAGAAGAAACAAATGTAAACACTAAGCATGAAGAATGTGAGGTGACTATATTACTTTCAGGCAAAGTAGATTTCAAGAGAAGGTGTATTCCCAGTGATAAAAGTGGAATAATTCATAATGATAAAAGGGCTAATTTAACAAAAGTCATAACAATCATAAATGTTCATGTAACTAATAATGATATTTTAAATACATGAAAAAAATGGAAAAAATAAAGGGTGAAATAGGCGAATCTGCAAATATAGGTGGAGATTTTACAACTCTCCCCAAGTAATTTATAGATAAAAAATCATTAAGGGTATAAATGATAGTAAGGGCCAAACAGTACTGTCAACCAACTTGACCTAACTGACATTTATAGAACATTAAACCCAATTTCAGCTGAATATACATTTGTTTATTTGCAGAATATTTACCATGACGAACTGTAGGTTGGGCCACAAAATAGCTTTTAATAATTTTCAAATATTATAAACTTACAGAGCATATTCTATGAGCTCTACAGAATTAAAGTTGAAATCAACAAAAATAAGATTTCTATAAAATCACCAATGCTGGGAAACTGGACAACACAACACAATTTTAAATAACCCATGAGTGAAAGAAGAAATCGCAGGGGTGTCAATTTCACATTGAATGATAAAGAAAAGGCAACATATAAAAATGAGTGATATGCATTTATAGTAATGCTTAGAGGGAGATTTATATATTTAAATATTTCTATTAGAAAAGAGGAAAAATTTACATAAGTGATATAAATTGCCACATTAGTAAGCTAAATAAAGGACTGCAAATTTAACCCAAACTATATAGATGAAAAGAAATAATAATGAACAGAAATCAATGGAATAGAAGCCAGAAAATTAATAAAGAAGAGTCAATAAAGCCGAAACTTTTCTTTTTTTAAATTTTAAAATATTAGGGGGTACAAAAGTTTTTGTTACATGTGTACACTCTATAATTCTGGAGTCGGGGCTCTCAGTGTGCCCACCACCAGGACAGTGTTCATTGTACCCAACAGGTAACTTTTTATCCCTCAACACCCTCCTAACCTGTCCACCTCTTGATTTCCAATGTCCTTTATGTCTTTTTGTGCCCATGTGCACCCATCATTTAGCTCCCACTTATTAGTGAGAATATACGGTGTTTGTTTTTCCATTCCTGAGATACTTCACTTTAGGATAATGATCTCCAGTTCCATCCAAGTTGCAGCAAATGACATTATTTCGTTCCTTTTTATGTCTGAGTAGTACTCCATGGTGTGTGTGTGTGTGTGTGTATTCGTACACCACATTTTCTTTATCCACTTATGTACTTATGGGCACTTAGGTTGATTCCGTATCTTTGCAATTGTGAATTGTACTGCAATAAACATTTGAGTGCAGGTGTCTTTTTGATAAAATGATTTCTTTTCCTTTGGATAGATATGCAGTAGTGGGATTGCTGGATTGAATGGTAGGTCTAATTTTAGCATTTTGAGGGATGTCCATACTGTTTTCCATAGAGGTTGTACTAATTTGCAGTCCCACCACCAGTGTATAAACATTCCTTTCTCTCTGCATCTACACCAGCATCTATGGTTTTGGACTTTTTAGGAAGAGCCATTCTGACAGGGCTGACAGGGGTAAGGAGATATCTCATTGTGGTTTTAATTTGCATTTCCCTAATGATTAGTGATGTTGAGCATTTTTCATATGTTTGTTGGCCATTGTTCTAGCCACTTTGAAAAGCTTCTGTTCATGTCTTTTGCCCCCTTCCTAATGGTTTTTTTTGTTTTTTTCCTTGCTGATTTGCTAGAGTTCTTTGTAATATGACTCTCTAAATAAAATGGACTAATCCCTTGAAAAATACAACTTAATGAAACTGACACTATAAGAAATAAAAGATCTGAATAGCCCTATATTTTTTAAAGACTGAATTAAAATATCAACACATTTCCCGGAAAGGAAAAATCAGATCATTTTATAGGTGCATTCCAGCAACATGTGAAGAAGAAGTAAGACCAATCTTACCCAAATACTTGCACAAAACAGAGAAGAAAAGAACATTTTCTAACTCATTCTTTAAGATCAGCATAACACCAATCCCCAAACCTGACATTATAAGAAAAGGAAAATTACAGACAAATGTTTCTATATTTCTATATTCTAAGAAGTTATTTTAGAAAATTTCTCTTGCATAATTAAAAACTAAAGTCATTCAATATATTTACAACCCTTTCAAGCCTTAAGACTCTGAATTTTTGATTGCCCTGTGAAAGTTCAGATTTGGTGCTTAATGAAAATTAACAATTTGATGAATAAATTTTACAGAAGTTGTACTTTATTAGGCTAAGCTCAAAGTGAGACACTAACAGCAGACATGAGGCTGAGAGTCTTCTTTGAGCAAGACTTTGTTAATGGTCTCAGTTCCTCATGGGAGATATTGTCAGGTAGGTGGCAATGTTGTTTGTTGGGGGTACCATGCCAGATGGTATTCACTGCACGCAGGTTACGTGTTTGAATTGACTTTCTTTCTGAGAGCTATATATATATATATATAAAAAAACAGAAATCATATATATATGATTTTCCCAGCCCGACATCATCTCTCTTTCTTTCAAGTTGCCCTTTTTGTTTCCTTTGTAGTACCTCAGAACATTCTATTTCTTTTATATGATGTTTTCTACACCAAGAGGCCTTTTGAGGTAACACTAATAAGAGCAGTCTCCAGTAACTTTGAGGTTACACTATTTTATATTCTATAGAACCTATCAATACTAGAAGATATTTATATATTTCTTTTTTGGTTTTATTTCTATTGCAATGTAAGTTCCTTGAGGGAGAGACTCAGGCTTTTTTAAAAAATTAACGCATATCCAGTGCTTTGAACAGTGTCTAGCACACTAAAGATACACAATTAATACCTCTTGAATGAATGAATAAATGAATGTGAAACATGCTTTTAAGTGCTAGGAATATAAAGGTGAAAGGGAAAGTTAGAAGCCTCAGGGTAGTAGCACTGGTATCTTTTTGAAAGCCCTCACTCAAACATATGTTTTATCACTTATCTTTGTCCTAAAGGGCTAACAAAAGTTTTATTTTTAAAAAGACCTCTATGAAGATGGAAGTCCCAGGATTGGTAACATCTTCAATAGAAAACAACTCAATGTGAGTTAATCAACACAAATGGAAAACTTTGGTCAGTACCTAAAAAGGGTTATGTACAGCCCCAAAGGTGGGGGAAATAGCCAGAATGGGAACATAGAAAAATATCCAAGACAAAAGCTTCATAATTTT
This sequence comes from Daubentonia madagascariensis, assembly GCA_023783475.1. Lineage (NCBI taxonomy): Eukaryota > Metazoa > Chordata > Mammalia > Primates > Daubentoniidae > Daubentonia > Daubentonia madagascariensis. Next base: position 20,736,499 of record JAKFHU010001672.1, read on the forward strand.
TCCCAGGGCTAACTGTGGATGAGAGTACGATTAAATCTAATACCGTTAGAATTTATTGAGACAACTAAACTCTTTTTCCCCCAACCCTTAAGACTACTGTATCATGCAATGACAGTTTCTTAAAATGAAAAAAATATTAATCCCACAAATTTTTTTAAAAATCAATTATCCAATGGGAAAGAGATGGATTACCATTGATTGCATCCTGCCTGTGTTAGAGATGATGGATGGCCGCAGTCGTAGAATTGATCTTTGGGAACAGGCTTATGCTGGTCTTGCATGGCTTATGATGAGGCCACCCACTCAGATGCTGCATAGATACACAACAAATTCCACATTTTACATTCTTTCAGGGTCCTTCAGCTATTCTTTTGCTCATATGACTTTGACTGTGTCCTTATATTGAAGCATTCTTACTTGCCTTAAAAAAATTTGCTTAAATACAATGAACATAAAGAACTTCTGGACAGACAGTGCAGTCACAGAATGAAAAAGCAACCATATAAATGATCTGACAGTAACTGTAGTTTGTTCCTAAGTGAAGTGCCTGAGAGCTTATCTTGTAACTCATACAAATCCTTCACATTTTCAAATAACCAGGGAATGTGTGAAATACTACAGGTTTATTCCAACCTGCAGGATTTCAGGGTGATAAATATTTGCAGTTCAGGTTCAATTTATATACTCCATGAAATACTACATAAATAATCTTTTTTGATTAATAATGACTCATTATTTAAGTGGAATGTATTGTGATTTTAAGACTACTTTTAATTAAATTTATTTTAATTGTACATTCTTCCTTCAACAACATCTCAACTTCAACCTCACCTACTGTTCCAAGAATCAAAGGAAGTCAGGACTGATAAGGAGCCATTTCCGATTCTGTGATGCATCTGCTGTTTGATGTGTTTACTGAATGCAGTGGTCAAGTTAAACTGCCACCTCTTTTTATCACTGAGTCACTGGCCAATGAGCAAAACTGCCAAATGCAAATTTACAGGGGTGTTTGTTGGAACTGTTTTAAGCATTGTGGTGCCAATTAAACAGGACAAATGTTAATTTTTCTTCATAACCATAATAGTTGTGGTGTTATTTACACAGAGTAGGGAGGATAAAAATTTGATGAGTAATCGTAAGTAGGAAATATATATTTATTTTTGTTACAAACTAACTTACATCAATTTGACTACTCAGCTGATATTAGGGTTTCTTTCTTTGTTTTGTTCTGTTTTGAATTGTTTTTATTTTGTAGATGTTAGTAAACTCTCCAGGGTTAAAGGAAGGGGGGGAGTACATGATAAAGAAAAGCGCTCTCATGCTCTCATTGCAATATTAGCAAATGTGGTAACATTTTTTGGTAAACAGGTATGGAATAGTCATAAAAACTGTTCTGTAGTTTGCGGTAGTCTTTGCCCTAGGCACATGGAACTGTACTTTGAATGGCTATTCCTCAGACACAACACCAACTACTAAGAATAACTAATAACTGGTATAGATTAGCATTAGCTAGCACATCTAACATAATTATTTAATATATTTTGATAGTAACATGTTTAATGCTCAATTATTTTAAGCCAAATTACCAAATAGACATAATAGTTCCATATTGAGAATTTCCATTTGGGGGTATAGTTAAACAATATAGCCAGAGATTGCCATTTATCTTGTAAAAAGTATACAAAAACGAAAATAAATAGAAATAAACTTCCTCAAGACTCTGGGAAATTCTTCATATTCTCTCTGTATGACATTAGGAAGACAACTTACCACTCTGTTGAGTCTTAACAAAACTAACCCTAAATTACAACATGAAAAAATAGGATATAGCATAGGGTCAGCGTGTCAGCCATTATTTGGAACTAAGTCTGAAATGAGATGATAGCTAAATAGTGCTAACCAGCTAATATCCAACTTTGGATATTCAATTTTGAGCCTACTTTGTGTACAGTCTCGACAACCTTCCGTCTGAAGATGGCAATGTTCACAGAGGCAGGTAGAGGGCATCACAAGGAAGCCTGTGAACACTGATGAAAGCCTGAGGAACATCAAGCCTGGTTCAATAGACATTGAAAAGAACAATTTTTTGATTTTTGTTTTTTTAACTAAGAATTTCTAATGTAAATCGTGAGAACATCATAGTAAACAAAGGGTCTGCTGGATTCAGGGTTCTTTTAAAGATTATTAGCTTAAAGTATATAAAGCATCCCCATAAAGCATGAACATCCATAAATGTTAGATATTACTATTATTAAAATGTGAATTTTTAAATTTGGATTTTTCATGGCTAGGCCCAATATTATACACAAAGGTCTAGGAAATTGAGAAAATGTCTGTTGAGTTATCACATGAGTATAAGCTGACATGCTTGTATTTTGGCAATTAGAAGACAGATTGATAGATCATTTATGTTAGCTATTTTTATAGAAAAATAGTTATGATAAACTAGTAATGCAAGCAAGCATATCTGTGCTAAGGAAAGGAGGACAGAGAATAAACAGATCTTCACTAGATGTCTATGTTTTAGGCACAGTGCTAGTTGAGATCACAGACACCGCACTTTGTTACTTATGCTGTACTATCTCTGTGAGGTGAAGGATATTCTTCTCATGTTCATGGGTGACAAAACACCATGACTCAAGAGAAACAGAGCTGCTTATACAGTATCAAACAATTATACTGTAAAATCCAATTCATAAGATTTTGGTGTGTGAAACATCTGGATTTGTCACTGAAGATGTGAGTATTTTTATTGACTTTATATCATGTAAATGTAGTTGTACCTTAATTGTGAAATGTAATATGACTAAATCAGTACCTCTTTTCTAGGGGGTTATGCTATACCTTTTTTTTCTTTCCTGGGCACTATCTAGACATTTTGTCATGTTTATGTTATTTTTTCTTCTTGAAGAATATGTAAAGATGATGTTTTTCTGAAAATGAGCATTGCCTTTTCTTTGACTCAGATGACTGAGTATAATGTATCCATCATCCATCCAAGTAAAATTTTTGTTCATCTAAGCACTGAGTACTTGATGGAAGCCATAGAAAGGACAGTTCCTTATCTTTGTCCGGAAATGAAGCCAGCTTTTTTCTTGGTGAGCAATTGTTCTAAATACTGTAGCATTAAAATTCATCAATCTCATCTTGGAAGGCTTCCTTTACTCATAAGAACATCTGGAAACCAAGAGAGTTTACACATAAGTTACAGTCTAATTGACAGAGACAGGCTCACCACCAGAATCTTGCTGATGGAGTAGAAGGCTAGCAAGTGCTGATGTTCACCAACAAACAACATCCTTTGTAAAAATGGCCTTATAGGGAGAAGTAAAGATTGGCCACCTCAATACTCTGACCTGCCTCTCCCTTTTAAAATATTGACACTTGTCCCGTAGGCACTAATAACCTTCTGCCGTGGTTAATTGGAGACACTTAGTCCCACTGCTAGCTTCTCACTAAAATAAATATTTAATCACAGAGGAGAAAGCTCCTTTTGGAGAACACACATCAGTCTGTGACTCTTGAAAACAGAACAAAGGGCACTGTTACCTGGAAGGAGCCTTTGCTGCCTAGTCCAGGGTTGAGAAAGGTCCACCTAATTACCTCTGCTGAGAAACAGCAGTCTCCTTCTCACTGACTATCTGACATTTAGACATTTCTCCCCTCACCTCTTACTATTGGTGTGAAAAGGAACTGAATACAAAATGAAAGTCCACTTTGCTGGCAAATTTCATACCCATCACAAAGTTAGGCCATGGATATGTGGTGTGTCCCTCTAACAGTGTCATTTTTCTCTCCAATTAAAAATAATGGATGATATTGGCCTGTCAGCCTACATGTTATTCCTGTAGGGAAAAAAATTAGTTGGTATCTCTACAGAGGCATCGTCCATTAATTTGAAGTTCAAGGTTTGACTGCAATCCATCTCCATGTGTCCCCATGTATCAGAGTGTCACTGAGAATCTGTGCTTCCCATGGGAAGACTCTGACAGGCACCATTACAGGTGAACCCATTTTTCCCGGAACAATTTTCATGCAAACTGGGAGTAAAGAAAGATGATCACATCTTTCAATTACTCAACTATATTTTCTGGAACAAGTCTTCTGAATTTGTCGGTAGCTGCTTCATCACTGGGATGTTTAATATATTGGACTGGCCAATTTTCTGTGACAATTGCCTTTGAGAACAACAACAAAAAAGAATTTCTTTATATATGAGATATTAGAAGAGAATAAAGGATATATAGTCACCATTGGTCAAAGAAACTCTGCCTACTTGTGTATGTTTTCTCTTTATATCTTGATTCTCTGATTTGAAGAAGGATATACAAGATTTTTGTTCATCCACTATTGTTAGTAGAATAAATGCTGACAGTCTCAGTATTGGATACAAATAGTTGCAGAGGTGCAAACTACATTTAACTAGATCTTGTAAGCCAGAAATAAATTTTAATAGTTCAATTACCCTTACTTAGCCTTTTCAGGGTCTTCTCTGTCAAAAGAACTGCTATTGCTGAGAGAGACAACTTTCCTGCACAGGAATTATGTTCTGGTTTATATTTGGAGCCAATTTTAACTACTTTTTGAAAACCACCATGATATCCTCATCTCTAAAGACAGCAAAACATATGTAAAAGCAATTTAAAAGGAAGAAAAAATGTAATCAAAAACATTAAAATAATAAAACTTAAATTACTTCAAGACATAACCATTAATCCCAAACTTAGCAGGATTCTCATAACTAGAACAAAACTAAAGAGAGAGTATTGTGAAGGGGAAGACTTAGACTATACTTAGCTAAATATACTGAGATTTCTCAATTTCATGTTATATAATATATTCTTATTATATTATTTAGGAATTTGTTGAACTACCTCCAGGACATGAGCTACAATAATTTCAAACATATTGTGTGAGTAAAGACAAGTTTGCCATAAAAATGTGTTATTCTCCACTGTAAAATTCATTAGTTATTTTTTCTCTTCTTATATTCAACAAATATGTTTACTATGTTTATAAAATTGCAGTTAAAATATTTAGACACTTCTGTGTTGCTTTAATTCATTTTAAAATTATATCTTAAACATTTCTTCTTATTCTGAAGCGTTCCTCACATTTATTTTAATTATGTAACGTTTCACCTTGTCTGATGGTAAGTTTTCATTTTTTTCCTAAGTATAGACAATTTTGCAATGAAAATTTGTTCATAGGTATTACATGTAGATATCGTCATATATAAACTAATAAATTGAAAATCTATCTCAAAGTTACAAGAACAATAACCTGAAAAATTATAGCCTTGCTACCTTAACTACCACCCCTGAGAAAATATTGAAAAACATTGTGAAATGATTAGAGGATGATAGTTTATAGAACAATTGCTATGGGGGTTTTTCCACCAGTTTCACTAGCTTTAACAGACTATTGAAATTTCCTGTGTGAGATAAAATCAAGTGGCACTTCACAGCAAGCAGTGAAATATTTTTGTTAAAGAGTTTCACATTTAGCAAATACACATCAATTAACCTAAACACATCCCAGGGGCAGGAACATAGGACAGTAAACCCATCTAGTTCAATGGTCTAATTTTACAGGTAAACTAAGGCCCAGCCAAGAGAATGGTCTTGTAAAGAACTTGTTTCCTGATTTCCAGTTCATTAGTCTTTCAACTGTAACTATATTTCTCCTTCAATAAAGGGAAAATAAACTAATTTCTGTATAGAAATATACCTTAATTTTAACTGTGTTTAGCAAGTCAGGCTATAGAGGCCATGGATTAAGTATGAGTCTTTAATATAGTAATATTGTAAGAAATATGACAATGATACAGAGAACACCCACTGAGACACCTTAATATCATTTGATTCATAATGATCACAATTGAATTAGGACCCAGTACTTTGTTTGGGTTCCACAATTAATCTATAGGGTGCATCCAATGGAGAACAATGGAAGTGATTAGTTGTTGAATTTCTCTTACCATTTGAGAAAACACGTTAGCCTCTATTAAGCCTGGAAAGGACAAAACTATGGCTAGATGAGGGTGATGACTTAAGAAGATTTCAAGTACAGAAAGGAGGATGACTCAGAAGATGTAGAGCTCTTACATATTACCATGAAGACCAGAATAGGAAGTAGATTTGAAATGGATCGAGAGGGACTTGGGTTAGACATAACAAAACACAGTGTAATGGATTTGAAATACAATTTCACATTATTTTAATGTGCCATGAAAATGTCTTCCCAGGAGAACTGGAAGTCAAAAGAAAAAAAAAAGGCAGTATCGGCCGTGAACATTAATGTAGATGTATACGTAAAGAGAAGTTACAGAATTCTGAATTCCTTCCAATCCTATAATTCAGATATTCAGTGACTAAAAGTGCGAAATCTCCAGTCTAAGCTCATCTCTCTTAATATATAAGACTTCACATATTTAAATTAAGAGCAATACATCATACACAGAATACAAAGTCAGTTAACTCAAAAATAGAAACAGAGTGGTCTCTACTCTTTCAGGAATTGGTGAGAACAAAAATGGAAAGGAATTTAATGCATAAAGTGAGCGATAGTTACAAGGAAAATGACTTAAGGCATATAAATGGAGATTTTTATGAGATACACACACACACACACACACACACACATTCAGTAGATGAATTTATAACAAAGAAAGAGTTCCAGGTGGCATTTAATCTTACTTTAATTAAATGAGATATTGAAATAGATTATTTTTTTATTTTACAAAAAGAAAAGCTTATTAAGATAATACCTTTGGAATCAGACTCTGTTTTTTTAGATTAAATCAAAGTTAGATAATATTTCATGTGATAACAATCTGTTGCCATAGTTAACATTGCAAAGGGACATAGAAGTAGAAAAAATTCAAGGAGACAGTTCTTTGGTGACATAATGCTCTTTTAAGCTAACATGGTATTTCATTTCGAAACCCTCTCTCCACGCCTACAACTGTGCCTTTACCACAATCTGTTTGACACCCCCTGTGCCAATAGTGTAGGACACAATCACATAAAAACATTATAATATGGAACTAACAGGAAATCTATATTAGTTTCCTATTGCTGCCATAAGAGATTACTACAGTCTTAGTGGATTAAAACAACATGAATTTATTATTTTACAGTTCTAGAAGTCAGAACTCTGAAATCGTCTTATGGGATTAAAATCGAGGTGTTTCCTTGCTGGAAGCTCTAGAGAATAATCAATTTTCTTGCTTTTTCTGGCTTCTAGAGGCTGCCCACATTCCTTGACTTGTGGCTTTTTGAAAAAAAAAATAATGAAGTGGGTTGGGTCTTTCTCACATCATATTACTCTGACCTCTTCTTATACATGCTGCTTCTGTTAAGTACCCTTGTGATTATATTGAGCCCTCCTGGATAACTAAGGAAAATCTCCCAACTGAAAGTCAATGGTTAGAAATTTTAATTTTGTTTGTATCTTTAAATACCTTTGTAATGTAGTCTAACATATTCTCAGGTTCTGGGGAAGAGGACATAGGCATCTTTGGGGAGGTGAGGCATCATTCTGCTTACAACAGAGTCTCAATGGTACACACTCACGCACACACACACAGAGGAAACTGAATCATAGTACCTATAGATAAACTTGGGGACCTTTCTTTGCCTCAACTTTAGATAAAACAGGAGTTCCCTTTTGCAAAACTTTGTGTCAAAACTAGAGCTGCTGTCTCACATTGTAGCCAGATCCCTGTCTCACAGTCATTCTCTAAATGACATACCCAAAGTGAAAGAAAAGAGGAAATTGATATAAATCCTGAAGATTCTATGGCGAACATGAGTTTTTGTTTAGTTTACTGACTTTAAAATTCACTAAAAATATGATGCTATAGACATGAATGGTATGAAAGAATTTGCAGCAAATAATACTATTGTAAAAGTGAAAGGATCGTTATTCAGCAAGTTATAAAAATTGTTATATATGAAGTTAAAGGGCAAAGTTCTCACTGAATTAATGTACCCTTCCAATTATTTTATGGGATAGTCTCAGCAATACAAAGAAATCTAAAATAAAGACATCTGGGTTCAATTAAAGTGATAGGCAGCACTACTTAGGGAGGTAGTCTTTGTGTGAGCAAATGGCCAGAGTTTGATTCATGTGAAGAGAGCTATAAAGAAATAAGTATTTTTAATGGAGATAAAAATAGCTGATCCACTTTCCATTGTGGTTTTCTTGTGTGTTTCACTGGTGATTCTTCTGCAGTCTCACTCATGCTACCATACGGACTAAAAGGAAATGCTCTTTAAGCATCTTTGAAATGGTTTCTATGCCTTCGTAGCTGCATTGTCATTGACCAACCATGTCATGTCACACTGAACGATGTGCAATTTGCACCTTTTATGACCAATGGCCATTCACTAAATCGAATTCCAGAGGATCTGGCAAAAAGCAAACTCTACATTCCTGATTCTCTGGATAGAGAAAGTTTGACCAAATATTAAGACACTGTCTATCAGTAATTTACTAAAACTGGCTTTTATGGATAAAATGGAATACATGCTGAGTGATAAGTGCTTTCTATAGTCCACATCGGAACATCATAGATAATACCGTTCTTTAGTACTGCTATCTCAGAATTCTTAAATCCAGATGCAGAACCATTGTCAGTTTGCTTTGAAAACTCTATAGCAACCAAGAAATTTTAAATGTTCTATGAAATCAGATAGATTCATGATCAGGGCTTTATTTCTGCATTCAGAGAAATTGACAGTTATGTCAAATGGCTTAGAATTTCTTCCTCTCCTTTATAACCTGCAGGGGAGTTGATATTTCTAAAACTATCCATAGTTATTGCAAAGTATATATTTCTCACATTCTGCTTACCCTATTATATTGCATTTAACATGTTTCTATGATGCAGATTTTTTACGTGTGTCATGCTCTTTATGAAGGACATCAACAAAAATAAATGTTTAAAGTGATTTTGATAAGAAATCTAAGAAATTAGTGAAGATTACAAAGTTGAGACAAAAGTCACATTTATGCACTGAGAATAGTAATTTTTGCACAAGATTTATTTTTCTATCAGTAAACTTTAAATCCTTAAATAAATATTAAAATTTGATGAGCAGTCTCTTTCATTAATTCTACAAATTCTTCCCATGACATGCTCTCAGGTAAAGAACAGATGTCAGTGGTTTTTCATGTGGAAAATATTTGGGCTGCATAGACTATCAGGAACATAGCAAAACACAGCAAACTTGTGTTCACAATATTGTATTTTGTTTTATTTAACATATAATGAAAATGTCTTGGCATTTAAATCCAAGCCAGGTTGATAAATTATTAAGAGTGTCTTGAAGCCATGATTTAAGATTTAGCACCTGCTGAAGTTCCTAAATGAAGCCTGCACTCAGAAGCTTCCTGCATTTCCTGAGTGGGGGCCTTGCATTTCCTGAATGTATTCCACCATCTAAACAAAAAAACTCTCCTTTTTTTCAGAAAAGATGTATTGAACAGTATTGAAAATTAGTGAAAGGCCTGGACAAATTCCATGTCCTTTTTTTCATTGCAAATTACTCATTACTTCCTTATCCTTGCAGAAAATTCAGGATACAATTACAAGGATTATGTGTGGGCTTTGGCCTGGTCTGCCTCACTTAGTATTGCCCAATACCATTTAGTGCTGGGAAGAGCACACACCTTTAGCATCTTAGACATTTATTACCTAGGTGAGGTTTGGTCAATTAGAGTGGACCAGTACAGACTAAAAGGGGCAAGGCCTTGGAGTAGTACCCTTTGACTGGAGAAAACCAAAATGGTAAAAGGCAAATGTAGCCTGAACTCTTGCTCAACAGACCATTTGATTGTGTTGGGAATGGCAGTAAGGATCCTGGTCCAAGTCACAAAGGTCACTTGGGTTGGTAAATTCCACTTAACTGAATTTGGGCCAAAGTTCTCACCCCCAAAATGTGTTTCTTGGCTATTCCTTAGAAAAGGAATAAGGAATAGCATTGTCAGGTTCTGGTTTTGAGATATTGCGGAGCAGGGGAGGTAAAAGAAATAGAGGAGAGTGAACAGACCAAGAGACAACTGATGCAAATGTCAGTTTTTAATGTGTCTTAAAGTATAAACAATGAACATGGGTAATATGTCTGTTTACACAAACGGAGTAGTTGCCACATAACTTACCGACATTCAGCCAGTGCTTATCAACATAAAGGCATAAGAAAAAAAAGTATCTTGAGGAGTTAAACTGCACAAATGCCTGCATACTGTATGCTGTACTTTGCACTGGCAGTTTTTTTCATTAACCCTCGGGCCTTTGAACAGAGTTAGGACTAGCTAAAGATTATTCTTTCAGTGCAACATATGAAAGGCTGCCTTTAAGACATCATATCTTTCCTGAAATACAGGTCTGTTTTCCTGGAGGGATATCTAATATATGCAAACTTGGGTTTAAAAAGTATGTAATTTGAGATGGAAAACTCAATGTGTGTGCATTACTAAAATAATGCCCTTGGATAGTGTGCTTAAGTTATTTATGGTTGAATGTCTCAATTGAATTAAATATTTTAAATTTCAGTAAAAAAATACTGTAGTCACTGGGGTCTATTTATTTATTCATCTATATAATATCTATCTATCTACCTGTCATCATCTATATCCATCTATTTTAGCTCTCTGATGCTTATTTGTTCCTAAGGTTCTAGACATTCTGTGCTTAGGATAGATTCATTTATAAAATAATAGATTAATTTATAGAATAATAGGATAAGTTATGCCTGAGCTTCACAATAATCCTGTAATATCCTCATTCATGAGAAAACAGAATCTCAAAAGAAGATGAGCAACTTGCTGAGAGCCACACAGATAATAAGCACTGTGATTCAAATGTCTTATCCAGACATGTTGAAAGCAGTCTGCCTTCCACAAGGGACAGCTTGGCCTGAACCAGAGGAAGGGAAAGGTAACTCTCTTCATAAATTTACCTATACTTCAATTCTCTTAGGGCAAATCCACCTTTTATATCAATTTATCCAGATCAGCTTTACATGAAGCCAAAATTCACAGGATAGCTGCCAGCTAATTCCTATTTGTGTTGTGCTGGGGCCATATGGCCTAAGAGGCTTATGACAGAAAGATGCTGCATTGTTAAAATACACTTATTAAATAAATTGCTTTCTCCTTCCCCTCCAAGTGGAGATAAATGATGCGTCGTCAGTATTGACATGCTCTTACTATACTATTGTTCCTGGACCACCTTGAAGGGAGGATACCAAAAAGGTTCATTTGTTATATGCCTACAACAATAGATAGACTTAACTGGCTTCTCTCTATTATTGTATTCACAGCAGATTTCTTATTGTGTGATATAACGTGATCTATACAAGCAAGGAGAAAAATTCCCAACCTGCCTTATCTTTTTTCTAGAAAGTTAAGCAGTGTTATGTTTTACTACTTGTCTTGGTTTCCTATTGTTCTGATACACTTCATTGTAAATGGTGTGCTATTGTTCATTCCCAGATTGTTTTTAATCTTAACCCCCCAAAAAAAGTAATAGTGGTCATTTGTATGCCTTATCAGAATGACTCAGCCAATTCAAATGGATTTTTAAGACATTGGTCTATTTCCATATTGTGTAATTTTTGTTTGCTTTTCTGAATCTTTATTATTTATAAGCTTAACTCTAGGAAAAAAAAAAGACTCCAGAAACAAATCATTTCCTAAAGAATTGATTAGGAAGTCTATATGAATATTTCATTAAAACTATTACTACTTTTAAAACCAAAACAAATAGCATAATTTATACCATAGTACAATTATTTTCTCATGCTAACTGCCTACTGTCAATTTTCTTTTCAGAACCTCTGATTTTAAGTATTGTTCAAATCACATTTAATTGAAATGGGAAAAGACCAAGAAGAACTTGAAAACCATTTAGATGAAGTTGATCAATGATACAATCTCCCGTACAACTTAAGTACAAGTCCTTGGTTTTTAATGATATCTTCTTAAACCTCAATTATTATCTAAACTTTCCACTTTAATTTTGATTGTGTAGATACAGCAGGAGTAATTATGTTAACAAAATAGTAGACGTGACTACTGCTACAATATTCTGACAGGGGGTTTGCTTATATAAATGAGTCCAGGCATGCCAGGCTCTGGGGGATCGCCATCAGTAAGTGATCAGTCTTCAAGTGGAAAGAGCTGACAAAAATTGCCAACCTCTCTCCCTCTTTGTTAAATCTATATTCTCGAGTAGAAAGTTAAAACTCCACCACTCTGCCTAGGAAAAACCTCTGCAGCAAAAGCTTAATGGTTGGAAATGATGAAGTATGGGTTTGCCACATTCACACACCCATGCATTTTTCATTTTCAAGGAATCATAAAACACAGTTTGTGATTTTCAGCAAATGACATTGAGAATTTATTCAAGTGTACTGCACACACTGATATCTAGGAAGTAAAAAAACATTTTGATGAACACTGACTGAAATACAGTGTTACCATACTCCTTGGAACACTACACTAAGTCTTCAAACATCACATTAACCATCAGCTTCAAAGAAGGGCAAAACTGAGGTTATTCACCTTGGCATAAATATGAATATACATTTGTGTAATTGATGTCTGTCAACAGGGTTACTCAGTCTAGTGTGCCAGGCACCCTGAGGAGAGGATTGGTCAAAAGTCTATGTTTTGGATCCGTTAGTGGAGGGTAAAAACTTTTACAGCTTAAGGAAGAATGATTAAAAGTGAATTAAAAATCTAATACACAGGAAGTCAAGACAGCAACTCTCAAGAAGCCAAGACAAAAGGAGACACAATCTGAAAAGTAAACAATAAAAGCAGAGCTCAGAGGTTGAATCCAGGTCACAACAAATGGGTATTGAATGTCTACTGCACCAGAGAGAGCCGTTCACACTGTAGACAGAGTGATTCGTGTGGCAGTGGGCACAGGACATGAAGATTACAAGCCTCCCTACCTAGTCCTAGAGTAGAAGGGAAGAAGCTCCTGCGATGCACACGTGCACACATGGGAGATAATTTGCATGCACATTCACTGGTGACTACAGGGGCATGGCTTTGCCCTGTGCCATCACACACACTTAGAGTCTCCTGCTGTCATCTGTCTGCCCCTCGTCCAGGCCCAATCCCCATTGGATTCTTAACCTGACACTGTGGCCAGGGCAAGGCAAAGGGAGAGTAAAACCAGAAGCATCCTGCTGCCCATGGCTTGTGTGCCCTGCTATCCTAGGTTGATGGGCAGACAAGATCATTTGTGAGAAGCTAGGGTGACTGTCCCGAGGGCTGGAAATGACCCCAGCACAGAGCTGTTGAGATTTGTCCATAATACACCAACTTAAAGTATATTATTTAAAGAAGGAACATTTTATGACCATATGAGCTAGTAAAGACCTTGGGTTAAGTTCATGGTCTTAATATCTAAGAAGAGGTCAGAGATCCAGGTACCAATAGAAAGGTAGTAGTAATGGAGTATTAGATATTCATTGCCAGGAGAAACTCACAGATGTGGAAATACTTTCCTTAAGGGCTTTGTGGCTCAGCTCTGCACAGTGCACAACTGTTTGCTTATTTTTGTTTTGTTTTCTATTCCTTATGTGTGTTCCCTCTTACTTCCAGAGCTTTGACACATTGTCTTCCTTCTACCAGAAAGTTCTTTCCCCAAACCCTCTCCTCTGCTTCCCCACATAGATCCTTTTCCTTCTACTGAATGCTTAGACATCCTGTAGGCCTTCAGCTCAAGCACCATGTTCTCAAGGTAAACTTCTGATATGTCCAGTGGAGGTCTGTGTCCTTTATTGTCAGAACATAACATCTGGTTCTTTTCTTTCACATCAGTTTGTAGCCACATGTATACTGAGTAAACTGCTGGCAATTGAGATTATGGAGGGGTTGCAATTACTGATAATAGCAAAGTCAAGGTAAGACCCTGAGAATGAGTTGATGGGAGCAGGTAGAGTACAAGATATTTGGAGGTCAAGGAACGAAAAGCCAACTTATAGGAAGAGTCATCTCTGTGGATATTCAAATCACCGAGAAGTATGATGGAAATAGTTTGGACAGAGAGATAGTGAGTCAGGAGCTTAAGCCATCAAGGAGTGAAGTTCTGTGACTTGAGGAAGTATGTATCTGCAAAAGTAGGGAGATGGTTAGTGTAGTCTGATGACAGGAGAGTCCAAGGTGAGTGATTGCATGAAAGAGAGAGCGACAATGGTCTGAAAATGGCAACAAGCAGCAAGGAAAACACCTGTCCCACCGACAGGCCCCAGGGGTATGAGAAGCCTTGAGAAGTTTGTAGGGAAAACAGTTTTCTGAGGACGGAATTGGATTTCAGATAGTGCAAGAAGATAAAGTAAATGTTCAGAGAAGAGGCAAAAGATGTGTGGGGGTTTGGGCGGAGGGTGTTGCTAATGATCAATTTAGATTTCCAGAAGCTCAGTGAATTGAGTTCACAGCTTGGGGCAGCAAAGGAGAAGTAGTCAAAAAAGGGAAAGGTCTGGGTGGTATCATGGTTAGAGCTAATGGGATGAGGGATGAGTTCTGAGCTTTCTTTGGTGACAACCACGAACAGGACAAGGTGTGTGCTGAAATTAATCCTGGATAATACTCACAGTTCTAAAGCTGTAAGCGTGGAGGGGAGGGAGAGCTGTAGGATCCCCTGGGAGAGAAAGAGTTCTTAGATACCCACGTGGCTCCCGATAACAGAAGCAAGGCTTCCTGAAGAGAGCTGCTCACACTTTGACTGTATGGACAGTCATGATGTCTGCCAATGGTAGTCTGCAGAAATCCCACTCTAAATAGATGAGTGACCTCCACAGTGGGTAGGAGGTGTTATTTTGGGTCATAGACTCCCTCTTAACAGTTACTGATGGCAGCATTCAGGGTGGTAATGGTCCCATAAGTGGGAGCCATTACTGCTGTGCCTACATTCTAGCTATTTAGTGACTGCATTCATGGTTTTCAAGGCTCTTCTTTGTGTCTTTGGTGCTGAAGCTCTAAGCTGAACTTGCCAAATTCTATCCCAGAGTAATGAGCTCAATTTCTCTTTTAACAACACAGCATTATCACCTGACAATTTCCAACCTCCCTGTTTTTCACCTGCTCTTCATCTTGAAACCTGTCCTGCCATTGGTATTCTTACTCCATCAAGAGTAACTGCTTATCTGAATTTGATGTTTTCCTTATTATTTCTAATCTTCTGACTTATTTTTCAATTAGAAAGTCCTGACTGCAAGGCCAGGTTCCCTCCCAAGTGACTTTTGCTGGATTTGATTCCTCAGTGCTCTCTCTATCCACCTGAAAGTAAAGAAAAACAGGTCCTATTTTTCCTCTCCCACTGGAGTTAACCTGGCCCAGCCTGGCTGTGATGCAAAATATGACATTTTCTCTAAACAGTCACAGAACTCTTGTCTAAATATAGCAGATACAACTGGTGCAATGCAATCCATTTTTTTTTTTCATGACTAAAGTCTACCAAAAGCAACAACAAAAAATCTGTGAGATTATTTTTGTCTGGATACTTATTTTCAATATAATTTTTTCTTTTTACCTATAGAGTTTGCCACCTCATCAAAACTTTGTTAAACTTAAGGAAGAAATAAAATATTTCCAATTTCTAAGGTTCATTTTTTAAAACATCTTGAATTGTTCAAATTGCGTGCTTGTGTTGGTGACTTAGTTACTGTGATACAGGATTTAACCAAAAGCAGCTACTGACAACTTGCCATAAGTAGTGTATCCAAATTTCAAAAATCAATTTTAGATAATGTTTACTAAATGTGGGATTAGAAGCTAATGTTGTTTAAGTTTTTTTTAAATTTTTTTATCTTTAGCCATAACCTTCTATGGTCATCAAGCCTATTGTAAATGATGGCTCACGAGGAAAGTTAAAGAGCATCACTTCCAGTTCTTCTTAACTCACCCAAATGGGTAAGTTGAGCATGCAATGCCAGAAATATTAAAGATGAAGAAAAAAGAAAAAGTAGGAAAGAAAATAGGCTTATATTGTGAGTGCTGTAGGTAAAACAAGAAGTGATATAAACTGCCCCAGCCTCCACCATTTACTCAGGCCTGGTCCCAGGATTTTATTCTTGGAAATGGCTGATAAAGAACATGGTATTATTGGCTCTTTCTCAATTATGACTGGATTCTGTTTACCCCAGTACATTTTGCTTGGGGTAAGGGAGGAGAGAGAACTAGATCTCAAAGTTTTTCATGAACAATGGAAGTAGTAATTAAATTCAGCAGTTTTACTTTTTTATCAGGACCTTTTAGTTCACTTATTAAATAAATATTTATTGAACACTACTATTCATTCATTCAATAAATATTCACCAAGTGTCAACTAGGTACTAGGAACTCTCCTGGGTGTTAGGAATACAATGATGCATAAACAGACATGGTCCTCCTCCCAAGTGTCTTGAAGTCTGGTGAAGAACACAGTAACCATAAAAAGAAATGGTGATAATAACACGTGGTCAGTGTTACAAACGTAAGGTGAACTTTTCTGTTACAGCATTTAGCAGAATAACTTTTCCCAGCTTGAGGTGGTGGCATGAGAAAATACTTAACTGAAGAAATGATCTCAGAGATAAACAAGGATTAACCAGGAGAAGGGGCAAGCAAATGGTGGATACAAAAGTCTTGAGGTGGGAAGAAGCAAGTCACAATGGAGGAAGAAAATACGAGAGGGCAGAAAACAAGAGAAATAGCGGCAGTAGGAGCCTGCTAAAGAACTGAATTGTGCCTCCCCAAAATTCATATGTTGGAGACCTAATCTCCAATATGACTGACTGTATTTGGAAATAGGACCTTTAGGAGGTAATTAAGATTAAATGTGGTCGTAATGGAAGGGTGGGGTCTTAATTCCATAGGATTTGAGTACTTACAAGAAGGGGAAGAAAGCTCTCTCTATCTCCATCTCTCTCTCTCTTTCCCCAACTGCACAGACCTAGAAAAGGCCAACTGAGGACACAGCCAGGAGGTGGCAGTCTGCAAGCCAGGAAGAGAGCCCTCACGAGCATCTGAACATGCTGGCACCCTGTCTAGGACTTCCAGACTCCAAGAACGTGAGAAAACAAATTCCTATTGTTTAAGCCATCCAGTCTATGGTATTTTGTTATAGCAGCCCTAGCAGATTAAGACAGAGCCAGACCCCGTGATGCCTCACAGACTATTCATTCTAGGAGCAGAGGGGAGCCATGTAGGGTTTTGGCCATGGTGGACACAAGGGCCAGGCAGGAGTTGGTGAGAGATGGGTGACATGATGGGATTTGACTTTGAAGAGATATTTGGTGACAAGAAGGAGAAAGGATTGAAAGGGAGAAGAATGACTGGAGGGAGATCAGTTAGGAGGCCACTGTGTCATTTAGAAGAAGGATGATCTTGGTTTGAAGGAGGAAATAAACACCGTGTATGAATTAGAGAAATAGTAAAACTAGACAGGCAAACTTGGAGATGTATTGGATTATGAGGGTGAGAAAAGCCAGTGGAAGGATGCTTCTATTCCACTCGATGGGCCTTACTAGGCTTCCACGGGAGGAAAGGAAGCCCGGGTGGGTGTGGAAGGGGAGACTGTTAATTTAGTTTAGACATGTTGACTCTGCCCTGTACAGAGATATAGAGTAGGCAACGGGATTGTATTCAAATTTCAGAAGGGAGATCTGGACTGACAGTAAGAATTTGTGAGTCATTGTCAGATAAATGATGAACTGGATCCATGGATGTGAATAAAATTGTTTCCAGGATGTAAAATGAGAAGTGAAGGTGGATGGGTTGGAGCTTTTAGTAATTCTTGCATGTAAAGTAATTTTCAATTATTTATCCTCCCTCCCTCATTCCCATCCTTTCCTCTCTCTCCATGCACACACACGCACACACACACAAACACAAACACACACACTCCTAACTTTCCAAAGAAGGGCTCAATCCTCATATTTCCATCATGTCTAAAGTTGTTCCATTTGAAGTGTGGGCTATTGACTATCAATGTATTTTGAAGACCAAATCAGTCCAACTGGAGCAAAATTATCTCTAATTCGTTTTTATCAAACATGCATTTGTTATAATGTTCAGTTTTTCCTTTCTTAAGTGATAAAATAATGTTTTGGGATAAATTTTCTATACAAAATCATAAGATTTGTAAACTGTTTTCCCATAGTGGTGTAGGAATGCTTTGAGACTGCAACAAAAGGGACATTTCCCTTCGTTGAAATGGTGGTTCACCTAGAAAATGCCTAGTTTTTTAGCCAAAAATGTGGTGTACATTTATCTATGTCTCAATTTCAGGCAACTCACAAGACTCCATAGGATCTAATCCTAAAGGAACTCTGACAAAATGTTAAAATTTCCAGAGTAATTTCAAGATTTTTTTAAAAGATAAAAGTCATCATGTGGCTCTTAGCTCATAAACAGAAAGAAAAATGGAATATTTAAATAAGAAAGCCTACTTTAAGGCTCAATTTAAAATACTCGTACCCAGTGTACAATGGATCTTAACGATACCGACCACGAATCAAGTGTAAGCCCTCGGCAGGGTGAGGCTTTTCATGCTCTGGCCCTGCCTGCTCTCCAGCTTCCTGCCTCACCCATCCCCCGTGTGTGTGAAGTTTAAACTTTACCAGCATCAAACAAATTATAACAGCTTGATTTTGCCAAGGATTTCTGTCTTCTGGCCCTGCTCACGTGAGTCCTTCTGCCTGGAACACCCTTTCCTCGCTGGTTCCCCTGACGTAGTAGTCATGCAACCCACCCTCAGGTCTCAGCTTGAGTGTAGGTCCTTCTGTGGAAACCCCCTGCTCCCTGAGTCAGCACGGAGACCGCCTTCGCCTGTATGCCTGTTACATCTTGTGAGTCCACCATTCTACTCTGCATCGCATTGTGGGTAAATTGGTTTGTTTCTTTTTGGCCTCTCCATAAAACTGTAGTAACATGAGGGCAGGATCAGGCCTTCCTTACTCTCTGTACCTCCAGCATCCAGCATTTTCATTTGCGTATCAGATGTGCCTGTAACTTATTTAAAAATAATCAGATAAAATAATAAACCATAGAGTTGGATAGACCATTTGATTCACTCTCTGCCTTTGAGTGGACAAACATTGATAGTCACCAGTGGTTAAAATGATTGCTTCTCTAAGGGAGGAAAATAAAAGACTAAATCTTGACTCATTATCTAGAATATTTAAACATGAAAATGAAGACAACCATTAGCTCATCTATTCAACAAGTGTTTATTGAATTGATTGTCTATTGTATATCAGGCATTGTTCTGAAAAATATAAATAAAAGAAAAAAAAGAAGGGAGAAACATGGTTTTTACATTCATGGAAGTTAATTAAAGCGATATAAAGGTATGAGAGAATTATGCAAAAAAATATAAAATTATAACTATGGTAAGAGTTCTGTAGCATAGTTCAAGGATGGCAGGGAAGCATCCATGGGGAAGTGGTGACTCCATGGGTTTTGACGGGAGGGTAGGTGGTAACCAGGCTGAGGGGAAGGGGGAAGGGATGAGGGACAAGCAGAGTGAGGACAGTAGAGAGGAAGGAAGGGCATCTGCCAGGTGGGCCTTTGCAGCAGTGCTGAGAGTTTGGCTCTTTATCTTCATAGCAGTGACAAACTGTGACAGCCACATCTTTTTAAAAATGTGATCACAAGGTTAAAAAGTGTTCACAGTAGAGATCTATTTAATACATAGGATGGTAAAATATTTCAAGTTTTTCTTGTGCCAGGCACTCTGCTGTGCACTAGTGATAAAAATGTAAACAAACATGGTCCTTGACTTCCAGAATCTCACACTTGTGTGTATGAAAATATATGGAAAAATATATATCATCTTAATATTTGTGAGCATTTGTAATAATAGAAGCATATGTAAAATTTAAAATGAACAACAAAGCTAAAGTCTGAGGCCTGTGAGGTTCAGGAACAGCTACTGTGAGTGCTTGTTCCCTGAGGAGGAACTTTGAAGACTGAATGGCACTGATCCAGACGGAGGGAACAGCATGAGCGAAGGAGGGAGGGCATGGGGCAGGCTGGTGTGCATGTATGTGAAGCCCGCAGCAGGAGAGCTGTAAGTAAGTTAGTACATAAAGTACACAGACAGGATCAAGATGATGTTGGAGAGGTGGATCTGGGCATTATTTGCCATAACATGGAGCTTCTCCTAAAAAAAAAAAAAAAAAAAAAAAAAAAACTTTGTTGTAGAAATAAAGTTGGAAGGGAGGCAGGTCAAACAGGTGATCAGAAGAAACATGCAACAAAGTAGACAGCGTAATTCTTTTTCTCCATAGGCCAAGTTGCTGTATGTAGACATACTTCACTTCTGTGTTCTGGGAGCTTCAGAGCCTTTTTGGTCTGTTCTGGTCTGCTTTCTCTAGCTTCCTCTTGATGCTTTTCCCATCTCTATCCTCTCAAGTTAATTAACTCTTATTTTTCTTTCTAAATCTAGAACTCTCCGGGACTTCGGAAAAGAAGTATACAGTTAAAGAATATTCAACATCTCTTCTCGTATTTCTTTATCCCTTCTGAATGTGAATTTAACATTCCGAATTTGTTCACAGAACACCTGACATTCTTCCATCATACTTCCAAATTCTTCTGTAAATAACAAACTATGGGAATTTTATTGGCTATAAGACACACAAACAAAGACCTTCTTGATTGTCTGCCAAATGGGGGTGTGGTATGTCTATGATCAAACTGCCCCCAGAGATTAGGTGGTGTGCCTCCGTGAGTAAACAATGAGGAGTCAAGTTACACGGGGGAACTCTTACAATTTTAAAAGGCAACACTCAAAACAATTTTAAAACCACACTTCAAAAAAACTAAATACAAGCTTTTCTTCTTGATATGTATAACTTTCCTAACTCTTAGTTAGCTTCATACCTTCAGGCAGGAAGGAAGAAATGCAATATTGGCAAAAAAAATTCACTAGAATTGGCTGGGAATGATGTGTTTCTGGCACCCTGAGATACTTAACACCTTTCAGAATAGAGGAAAGAGTTGCTTTGAAAATGGTTCGGCAAGGCACACATGGAGAATATTCTTGATCGAGGCAGGCTGTTAGCACTGTATTTTACCACTGCCGTTCCCCACCCAATTCTATCACTAAATGTACTGTGTTATTCTCTCATTTGTAGTTAGAAGTCTAAAAATTGGCTAGGGTTTCTGCTTTGTCTCAAGTAAATTTATTTGCAAAAGGTGTAGAAAAAGAGTTTCTTTTAAAATACATACATACAGATATGCCCAGACTGGTATTAGTATTCAGTTAAGCAGGTGAAGATGGTACTACATTGGTAACATTCTAGGACATACACATGAGTTTAAAAAACAGGTTCTAATAAAATAAAATGTTTCTTTAACCTCAACCAGGCTCACAATATGTCTGTTTTTTATAGAACTATCCTGTAACATTTTACTATAGTAATATTTTGATCTCTTGATTGTGTTATGATTTATTTTCAGCAGGTGTATACCTTAACACAAAGAATCATAGTTGAAATCTAGTTGTAGTCTATTAATCAAACTAGAACATATTTGCTAAAATTATTTGTCCAGAGAGTGGTAGGCAGCACTTCAAAGATAGATTTAGTCCGAATCTGTAATGCCAAATTTCTTGGAAAGTGATAAACAGATGGGAGTGATCAAATAAGACTGGACAAAACTTGAATCTGTTTTGAGGAGCAGTTGTGATGTGAAGTGAAAAAAATATTAGGCATGGAGTCTAAAGATTTGGATATGAATTGAAAGCCTGGTTCATTTATTAGATGTTTAATTTTGAGCAACTCACTTAACCTCTCTGGACTCCAGTGTTCCTGACTGTAAAATGGTACAGTAATGCCTGTCCTAGAGTGGTTTTGAGGGGATTAAATTGCTTTAGCATATTAAACTACCTAGCAGGGACCTAGGGGACAGTAAGCTTTTAATAACTGATTGTTGGATAAAGATATGAAAGAGTTTAACCTTAATGTTGGGAAATATGCTTTTTTTCCGGGCAAAACAGACATCAATTTGCAAAATGTGAGGGGCAGTGAATGAGGTGAAGGCCGAGGAGGACGGGCAGCCTGTGCCAGACAGTGTGCTGAAGTCTTGATACAGTGTTTACAGAATGCCTACTCTCTCTCAAGGTAAGGAGATCTTTCCCAAATCTCTCCTTGTGTTCTCAGAGTCATATTGGGCCATTTAGAGCCAAAGGAAACTGCCCAGACTCTTGAAACTATTTCTTTCAATAACAATGAAATGAGTTCCTATGGAAAAGTGAAAGTGCCAGGTGCTTCTCTACGGCTTAATCACATGTAATCCAATGTCACTCACAATGACCAAAAGCTTGCTATGCCCTGCACTATACTAAAAATGAATACATATGTCAATAAATGCATAACGAATGCTGTACAATGCAATAAATAAAGTACTTGATAAAACAGAACAGTAAACAAAGTGTTATTTGCTCAATTGCATAAAGAATTAAAGAGGAAAGTTGGGCTTTTTCTTGGATGATATTATATTTATAGGTCAGAAGTTCACATCTATGGAGATGTCCAAAAGTATTAGAACTTAAGGTCTGCAGCAAGTGCGGAGAGGCGCAAAATCACACAAAAAAAGTGTGTCCTATGCAGACATTTTCAATGTGGCTTTGGTGCTTTCAGCCTCTTCTTTTACTCCCTCTTATCCCTTTTATCTTTAATCTTTTACGCCTCGAATTCTAAGACAACCAACACCTGCTTCTGCGTCCTTCCCCGGTGTCGCCAATCAGTAGGAAACATATTCCATAAAGTCAATTAGGTGAGCATTACCCCCAGGAAGTTTTGCACTCTACAAGAAGAACCAATGGAAGGGAAAATGAAATGAAACGATGTTCCCTAAAGTTTTCCCAAACCCAGTGGTTCTGGGTGAGGCCGTGTTGGGGGCAGGGGAGATGGAGCTTGTGGGATGGGACGGCAGGCTTTCCACCATGGCCCGCTGCTAGCTGGCTGCTTCTCCAGGAGTAACCTAGCCATGTACTTTCCTGAAATAAAGGTTGCTAAAAGGGGCTGGCTTCCTCAGAAGGAGGGTGAGAGCCATGGGGCCAAATGAAGCCACTGAATGCTCAATAAAATTTGTTTCCATCATTTTTCAACAGCAAGATTCCAGGTTGATTTGGCAGCCATCATTGTGAAGAGGGTTTCCAGAAGGGGCCAGGAACACGGGTGGTGCCTGTGGAAGGCTGTGTGTTGGAAGCTCAAGGGGACAGACGGGTGCTGGTAGGGAATCCTCCCTGAATGCTAATTCCACATTCCAAATTTATTCACAGAACACCTGACAGAAAAAAAAAAAAGCATTCTTCCATTTCTATGATAACAGGTTGAGATTCAAATGAGTCTTCACTCCCTGCCCTTCATTGCAGTATCCATGTACTTCATTAAACTACTGTCACATTTTCTCCAGAGATGACTGCTTTTCAGTTCTGGGTGAAGTGACAGCTAAATATAATGGAGCATAAATCAATCTGCAAACATCTGCTCCTGGGGCCTTTGGAAGGAAAGGTGAAGGAAGTGTACATACATATGTAAGCTCTCTGTAGCAAGACTGAATTTTCCACAGTGCTCCCCATATCCTTTGGAGAGCCCAGGACATGAAAAAGCCATTGTAACAGGACACAGGAAAACCTGCCACTTTGGTGTCAGGGCTTGAAATGGTGGCATCAGGAAGCATTTCATTAAAGAGTTCTAGGAGAAGAGGTAACCTTTTGTTTTGAGTAAAAGAACATAACCTAAAGCATATGTAGGGAATAATATTTAACAGAAGAATAAATTATTAAAAATATGTTCAAAAATAACTTTGGTTCTACTAAGAAAAAATATTACAGGAAACTGTATAACTACAGACCCAATATAAAGCTTAAATCTCAATGTTTATGTTTTATACATTTTTTTCATTTTCTTCTCTCTCTGTCTTTTTCTCTCTCTCTCTGAAAAGAAGACAATTTAGGTGATGTTAAAACCACAACTCTCACAATCAGTTTAAGCTTATTTTTTCAGTGATACTACTAAATGTTGTGCATTTAGGTTCTATTTCACTCCATCAGCATGCTAAAAACAATCTGTAAGCACTATAGACTTTCTGAGTTATTGAAAATAAATGCTAATCTGTGGGAGAGTTGCAAACATGGTACAATATACAGGTAATATTTTTTAACACATGTTGTTGAGGTGTGCTGAAACACATGAGTTGGGCTCATAGTTTTATATACTGTGGGTATAAAAACCCTCAATATGTTTGCTAGGAAATATGGAGGCAATTCAGGAGGGTGCTTTGCTGCAGAGCATGTATTTTACGTTTGTCTCCTTAAATCTTGCCAATAGTTACTGGTTATAAGCCTCAGGATAAATTTGCAACAGAATTTTCTGTCTTACTAGAAAATCAAATTGACAAAGCTCTTGGCTGGTAGATAGGGTTTGGGAATTGCCCAATCTTAGGGTTCAAGATGATTTTGGAGTTCATACCTATTATTACTTGTTTTAAAATCAGGAATATACAAATGTAATAAAGGAAAAATGTAAACATCCTGCAGGATACATATCACAAACCAAGAGCAAAGATACGTTTCTCATTCCCGAATTTGGTGAAGCATGCCTATTTTGACAATGCCCACAGCTTCTACTCTCACAATGATCCTATATATACAGCCCCTCTCATAGAAGCTCAAATTTTGAAGGTAGACCTGCCCACGCTTGAATTCAATGCTGTCAAGTTACTTATTCTCTGATTCCTCCACTATAAAACCTATCAGCATGATTTTTGTGATGATTAAATGTGATACAATAAGTGATGTCCTGACCTAACATGACCAACAATTACTATTGGCTCTTGTCCCATGATTAGAAATTAGTCATACTTAGTCTCAAGACACAAAAATGAAACAGTTTAACTAGTAATTGTTGAGCACATGCTATGTGCTAGAAAAACGTACTACCTGCCAGGGATATAATTGTGATGATTATAACAATAAGAAGAATTAACATTTACCTAAGAGTGCTAGACACTGATCTAGGTACTTTATATGTATTAAGTCCCTACCTTCCAGGATCTTACAATTTAATGGCTTACAGGTGAGAACATAGGCAGAGGTTGTATAGTATGACAACGGCTAAGAGAGAGTTTGCTCAAGTGCCTAAGAAATCATATTTCTGTGGGCAATTATTCAGAACTTGGGAGGAGCAGAATGATTTCTTAGAGAAGACAGCATCACTGTGATCTGCCTGAGAAAGACGTGCCCCTGCCTTCTGAGTTTTTGAATGGCGAGATAAAGGACTTAGCATTGGAATCACATTGCACATTCTGCCTGGACAAATGGTCATTAGATCATTAAGAGGAAGAAGGTGTGTATGCGCATGTGTGTGTGTGTGTGTATGCCTTTGGGCAGGGAATGGAGGTGCAGATATAAAATACCCAGGACTGGCAGTCAATGGTATGGGGAGAATGTATCCTCTCTCAATCAAATAAATAACAACAATAAAAAAAGAGAAGTCCTAGTAAGCAAAGACATTCTTAGAATTAAACTTTTAGAAGAGGAAAATGAGTAACATATGCCATTTGAAGAAAGACTGACTACTCTGGAAGCAAGCCCCATAAAATCACTTAAATTCCATGAGCAAGCTAAAAAATTGGTGCTCATGGTGGGTGGTATTACTTGCCCACAATTCTTTGTTCACTGTTCACCACTGCCATTACTTCCCTACCCCATTGACTTTTATCTTGACCATGAGTTGCTTTGACCAATGGAATATGAGCTGTTTTGCTATGAACACAGGCTGAAATATGCCTGTGCAGTTTGGCTTGACTGTTGTACTTTTAATATCTACCATTAGAAGACTGTGCCCCATATATCTCCTGATACCAGGGTGACTCACATGTGGAAGAGTCCAGAACCTTACCTGAAGTAGATCTATCCCAGTCAAACCATAGGTGTATCCACAGGAGGGAAAAAAACACATGTTAATCATTAAAAACCACTGAGATTTTGGAAATTTTCATTATACAGCATTATTGCAGAAAAGAAACCTGATTAATCAAATATCCTTCTAAACAGGTATTCTTTATTGTTTCATTGTATTTCCTTAGAAGACAGGCTGAGTGTTGCGTCAGAGAAGAGCAAATAAAATGTTCTATTGGTGGCTATGCCTAGCTTAGATATTCCACTTAGCAAGTCAGAAGGTCAGAATTATGCGGACCGATATTCCTTAATAGCAGTTGTGTCAAATTTTATTAGTATTATATTTATAAATTCAAGCTTTGGAGTTAGCCTTCCTTGGGTGGAACCTTAATTCTGCCATTTTCTGGCTAGACGACCTTGTGCAAATGACTTGACTTCTCTTGACTTACCTTTTTCTTCTCATTTGCATATAATAATACTATTTCCTTCATGAGGCAATAAGGATAAGATAAAGGTAAAATTCTTAGTACAATTTCTGGCAAATAGTAAATTATTAAAAAATTAGATATCACTACATGTCCATAACTCTCCTACTCCACCTTGAATGAAACTTTCAGAATATTCCATCCAAACTTTTTCTTCATTCCACTATGTTTCTTGTAATATTTTAGTGCCACCATGACTTTTTAGTATCCCTGGGATGATGGCATGCTGAGGAAGTGCCTGGATTTCTACCCTTTCATTTTGGTTGGCTTGTATGGGCCTGGAAATAATGGGTTTTCCAATATTTTCCTTGATAATTTAAACTTATTTAATAAACAATGCTAAAATCAAGGGACAGTTAGACAGACTCTCGAGAAGACCATAGTCTCTGAGAATAAGTTTGGATCGTTACTGCTTTAGAAACTCTTCTGCAAAGGAGAAAATGTAGCTGTAGTTTCATTTAATGGAAAAATTTCCCCTGGCAAATATACTCCTAACTTGCATAGCACCATTTAATTCACAAAATGTCAAAGAGAAATAGTGTTAGCTCATCTGGCCCTCTGCAAGAAACTGTTTTGTCTAAGATCAAGTATCTTAATGATGGAGGCTTTTTATTAATGTATATTCCCAGGCAGCCACACGTAGCCACTACATAGGAAGGTTATGTTTCAGAAATATGGGCGTCTGATAATAAACATGTTTTCTTCATGAAGTAATATTCCTAAAATATCTGCTAGCTAATCCATGATCCACTAAGTCCATGAGGTAATGGGTCTCAAATATATGCCATGAACCACAGCAATTCCTTGATGGGAAAACTGGATATGGATTTGACATATTTCCCTGAATGTCAAGGCTGGTCAGAATAAATAAAGGCAATTTTTTTTTTACTTTTCCCCTTTCCTTTCACAAAGATGAAGTTAACTCTACCTTTATTTCAGAAGAAAAAATTACTTGTAAAAAACTCTGCAAAGAAAAGAGCAACAACAATTTCATAGTTTGAGATGTGGCAAAGTATGTTGTGACAGTCTCCCTCCACCACATAGATACACACACATATTTAAACCATTCATATGAGTTCTTATCTATTAATTCAATTACAGAAATGAGAAAAATTCTTCACTTTGATGGAGAAAGGTAATAATATAAAATGAAGATTGATTGATTTCAACACCATTATATTTTTCCTTGGAAAGAGTCACACCCTCACCAGTGAATATTCCTTCTGGAGGCACAAGCGTGAAGCTACTTTAAACACAAACACATAACATGCACACATATACTTCAAGAGCCTTAATAACCAACTGGCTTAAACTCTCCATTCTGTAGATGGTGAGACAAAGAGCTAAAATATTTCAATGCCATCTGTGGTGGTTCTAAGATAAGCTCACAACTTTTTTACAAGGTCTGCTCAAAAGGTGGAGCCTGATTCCTCTGTCTTTAAGAGTAGAGGAGATTTATTGACTTACTTAGAACAGAATGTGGCAGAAGTAGCAGTCCAGGATTTGTGAGACTAGGTCACGAGCAGCATTGCAGATGCCTCCGTGCTCTCTCTCTTGGATTGCATGCTCTGGAAGAAGCCAACTGCCATCTCCACATCAATGGAGGGCCACACGTGGCAAGTGTGGTGGGCAGAATTCTAAGGTAGCCCCAAGCTTCCCATCCCCTGGTATACATATCCCCTCCCCTTGTATGTATGTAGGAAATATGAATATGATTGGATATTCATGACCAAGTAATATTATATGGAAAAGGTGAGGGGATAGTTACTGCCATGATTACATTATGTTATTTAAGACTATTGTAGAAATCTGGGAAGAGATTCTCCTGTAACTTTCAAAGAATAAGTTGCCACGCTATGAGAAGGCCACATGCCAAGACCTGAGGTCAGCCTCTAGGAGCTGAGAGAGATGCCCGGCCAACAATCAGCACGAAAACAAAGACCTCATTCTTACAACCATAAGGAGCTGAATTTGGCAAACAACCTGAGTGAGCTTGAAAAAAGATCCAGAGCTCCAAGTGAGAACATAGCCCAGCCACCATCTTGACTTCAACCTCAGAAGAAACCCTGAGCAGAACACCCCATCTAACCTATGCCCTGATTCCCAACCCATGGAAACAGTGAGGTAATAAATGCATGTTCATTTGAGCCATTACATTTGTAGTAATTTGTTATAAAGAAATAGAAAACTAATACCAAAAGGAACTGAGGCCTCCTGCCAATAACCAGTGCCATGTAAATGAACAGTCTTAGAAGTGGATCCTCCAACCCCAGTCAAGCCCTCAAAGGCTGTAACACTGGCTGACATCATAACTGGAACCTCACAAGAGACCCTAAGCTAGAACTGCACAACTATGCTGCTGTATTAATCATGTTTTTAAAACATATATTTTATGATGTTTTTACATCTTGAGGGGCCTAGCTGGCTGGGGATAAACTCCTCCTATGGCTAGTAAATTCCTAGAGATAATAAACAATTCACCTGTGATCACAAACATACTTCCTATGTGAGCCAATCCATATCAAGCCCATACTCCCAACCACCTCCTTTAGGTAACTCACACACCAAGCCAGTATTTCCCTGCCCTAAATCAACCCAAGGCCAGATAGGTACCACAAAACTTGAGACCACCCCTAGAGCCCAGAACCCACCAGCATTATTCAAACCAGCCAATCCTAAACCGTATCCTCTGCCCTGCTTTGCCCTTTCCAGGGAAAACACAATAAAGGCTCTGGGCTATACTGTCTCCTCTCTCTTGCTCTGCCTCCTGACTGACTCTGATGTTTCCCCATGTGGCCTTGTGTGGAGTGACCTATCCACCTTCTTTTGGGAAATGTGAGTAATAGGTTCTTCTTTCAATAGCATTAGTCTCCCTGTGCTATCACTTAGTTACCTCTGTAAATTAAAATCTTATGGATACATTGTAATACAGTTACTCCCTAATTTTTGATCCACAGAAACCATAATTATTTACTTCTATTTTAAGCTGTTAAGTATTGGGGTACTTTGCAGCAACAGATGACTAATGAACTATCTTTGCCACTATTCGTTAGTAGGGCCACAGAAGTGAATCTAGATTCCTGGTCCTTTTGGATATAGGATGAAAAAGCAAAACCAGCACAGGTTTTGAATTCAGAGAGATCTCAGTTTGAATAAAAACACTGCTGTCTACTTTCTCTTTAGGCTTGGTCAAGTTCCTTTATCATCACAGAGTCTCAATTTCCTCATCTTTAAAACTGAAACAAGACCTAAATCATCAGTGTTTTTTGAGAACTAAGCAAGATAAAGGTTATAAAGGGTTTTGCACAGAATTGGAGTTCAGTAAATATTAGTTCTTGTTTCTAATCTTGTGTTCTCCTCACTGTCATTCTAATGACCAAGTTGACAATCAGTTGCTTATACAAAGAAGTTTTGTCAGTCCTAAGATTCTTGGTAAAATTTCTTTGTGCAAGCAACTAATATTTGAAGATAATGGGTAAAGGAATCAGAATAGAGAAATAACAAGGGATTGATATATGAAGGAAGAAAAAGACAAACCACCATCACAGTCACCATCTTGAAAAGTTTCAATATTCCTTCAGGCATATTTGTAATCCTTGGTTGCTGAAGTGAAGGGAGCCAGGTGGTGCAGATGGAGCCCGAGCTCTGTACCAGATCACCACTGTGAGAGAAAGAGGTGAACACTGGCTCTTGTTTTTCCCACGCTTCTTATCTGTTGCTGAGGCCCACATTCCTTCCTTCCTATCTTTTCCTATCTTTGAAAGACATCACATAATAAAACTATAGATAAATGCCAATTGGCCCCCTTATATATCCCTTCAACAAGTAAATCATCTACAGCAAGCATGTACCAAAGACGGCTCTTGAGGTTTCTACTTAGCTGAGAAAAAAGTTATATATGAAAGTCAAAGTAAAAATACAAAACCATAAGATAAAGATATAGACAACTAGACCTCAGCATTGATGATTAAATTCCAAAGAGGTCCTTCAGATTGGTTATTTTGAGATGGGCTGTACTCCAAAATCTTCATGAGACAAAAATTTTGAAAAAATTTTAAATTATAATGAGAATTTTTATATTCATCTTTTTTCAATGCTGAAAATACAGAAATTGTGAAACTCTACCCAATCCTACACCACATACAAAATTAATTTTTCTGTTTTCTGTTTGTGCTATAAAAGAAATTTTTTTCCTAATCAAATGCCAAAAGGTTTTCTTTTATGTTTTCTAGAAGTTTTATAGTTTTCAATTTAATGTTTAGGCCTATGACTCATTTATATTTAATTTTTGTATGTGGTGTAAAGTAAGTATGAATATCTAGTTGTTCCAGCACCATTTGTTGAAAAACTACCCTTTCCCCATTAGTTTACTTTGGCAACATCACCAGAAATCAAATGACTACATTGTATATGTGTGTCTTAATCTGTTTAATTTATCTTTATGTCTGTCTTTATTTCAATACCATATGGCCTTAATTACAATAGCTTTATCATATGTCTTGAAATCAGGTAGTGCAAGTCATCCAGTTTTGCCCTTCTTATTAAAAATCATTTTGGCTACTCTATTCTATTTGTAATACCATGTAAATTTAAGAATCAGTTTGCCAATTAATTAACACAAAAAATTGTGTGTGAATGTACTTTGTTATTTTTTGAATGTATATTTCATTGTGGGGAGAATAGACACCTAACAATATAAAGACGTCCAATACATAAACATAGCATATGCCTTTATGGATTTGGGTCTTTAATTTCTCCCAGCAATATTTTATAATTGTAAGGTACATGTCTTGCGTGTGTTTTTTTAAAGCTATCCCCACATTTTCACGTTAAGATGCCATCACAAATTTTCTTTTTAATTTCAATTTCCAATTGTTTGTTGTTGTTATAGTATATAGAAGTGCAACTGGCCTATATATATAGACCTCGTATTCTGTGATATTGCTAAAATTACTTATTAGTTCTAGTAGCTTTTCCTGAATAGATGATCATGTCCTTTGAAAATAAATAGAGCTTTATTTCTTCTTTAAAATCTGTTTGCCTTTTATTTCATTTTCTTCCCTTATTGCTTTGACATAGTCTCTAGTACAATGTTAAAAAGAAGTAGTGAAAGTGGATTCTTCTGCGTTCTTTCCAGTCTTTGCAATGGGGGACACACAGTTTATCACCTTTGAGTATGATATTAGTTTTAGATTTTTCATAAATATTCTTTATAAGGATGAGAAATTTCCCAATTCCAAGGAAGCTGATATATGTGTTTTTAACCATAAATGGATGTTGAAGTTTATCAAATGCTTTTTCCATGTTCATTGAAATAATCATATGATTTTTACCTTTTAGTCTGTTGATGTGGTGAACTAAATTTGTTGATTTTTAAAAATATTGAACAAACTTTATATTCCTGGGATAAATTCCATTTGATCATGATATATTATCACTTTATTATTTTATATATTCAATTTGATTATATTTTATTAAGATTTTATTTCTTCATTCCTGAGAGATAGCTGCAGTTTTGTTGTGATATCTTCAACTGATTATATCAGAGTAATAAATATTGGTTAATTAAATGATTTGAGAAGTCTTCTTTTCTATTTTTTTTTGGAATAGTTTATTAGAAATAGTATTTTTGCTTACTTAAATTTTTTGAAAGAAATTACCAGTGAGGCCATCATCCCTAAATTTTTTTTTGTCAGAAGTCAGCTGTTTGTTTAAATTATGGGTTGTATTTCTTTAATAGCTATAGGACTCCTCAGGTTATCTCTTTCGAGTCAAATTTGGTAACTTGTTTCTTTTAAGGAATTTGTCCATTTTATCTAAGCTAATGAATTCATTGTATAAAGTCGTTCATAATATTCTCTTATCTTTTCAATGCCTGTGGAATCTCTTGCGAGATCTTTCATTCCATTCCTGTATTGATAATTTTTGTCTCATCTTTTATTCTCTTGATATGTCTCCGTAAGTTTATCGGTTGCATTGATCTTTTCAGGAATCAGTTCTGCTTTCATTGCTTTATTACATTTAGTTTAGTCTATTCTATTGGATTGTTTCATTTTATCTTCATTATTTTCTCCCTTATTCTTGCTCTAGGTTAAATTTATTCATTTATTTCTAGTTTCTTAAGGTAGAATCTTAGTTTGTTTTAGGCTATTTTTTTTTTCTGTTCTAAAGGAACATTTGATGATATAAATTTCTCTCAAAATATTGCATTAACTGCATTCCACAAATATTGATATGCTTTCTTTTTATTTTCATTCAATTCTATGCTTTCTTAATTATTCTGTCATTTCTTCTTTGACCTATGGGTTACCTAATGTACTGTATTTGGTTACCAAATATTAGATGATTTTCTAGGTTTTTTTTTAATGCTATTTATTTCTAAGTTAATTTCATGGTAGTCAGAAAGCATCCTCTTTGTGGTTGTGTAACTACCGTCATTTTAATATATTGACCCTTGTTTTATGGCAAATATATGGTTTCTCTTGGAACATATTCCATGTGTGCTTGAAATGTGTACATCTTTCTGAGTGAGTATTAATGTTTGAGTCTTAGTTTTTAAGACAACCACTCTTCCCCTCCCTGGTGCAGATTGATACAATAAAAAGGAATGGAGTGACATAGGGTATCTTTGAGAAAAAAGAATGCTATAACTTTAAAATGGGAGCTGATTATTGTTTAAAAGAAAAAGTCACTGGCTTTAAGAAGGACAACCCCTAGCTAATAGTTAGGTGGGTAGATGGAGATTATTTTTTCATCTACAAATATAGTGGTGGAGGGAGAAGTGTGAAAGAGGGCTTGGTGGAAAGGCATTAGAAATTGTCATTGACAACATATAAAGGTAGTTCTAAACGTGGCATTAGTTTTCTATCACTGCTATTAAAAATTACCACATATTTGGTGGCTTAAACTACACATATATATTATCACAGTTCTGTAGGTTAGAAGTTTGACATGGGTATTACTGGGTGAAAATCAACATGTTAGAAGGGCTATGTTCCTTTCTGGAGGCCTAGGGGAGAATGTATTTCCTTGCCTTTTCCAGACAGAGGCTGCCCACATGCCTTGGCTTGTGGCTCCCTTCCTCAATCTTCAAAGCAAGCAACATCGCATCTCTTGGACCATTCTTCCATAGTCACACATTCTTCTGACCATAGCTGAAGAAGGCTCTTTACTTTTAGGGACTTCTACAATCATGTTGGGATCACTCAGATAGTTCAGGATAATCTCCCTATCCCAATACTCTTATCTTAATCACATCTGCAAAGTCTCTTTCCCATCACACTCACAGGTTCCGGGTACTAGGAAGTGGACATCTTGTGGGGAGGGCAATATTCTATCTACCATGTACTTTTTATATTTTTTCATAATATATAATGTTTTTAAATGGTGCTTCTAAATTTGGTTCATTGTCAAATCTGTGCCTCCACACAGGAACACAAATACCCTTAAGGAAATGAATTTCCCTGGATTCTAGATGTGATGTCAAAGAATGTAAAATGTGACATATTGAAATGAATCCTGAATCCTTTGGCCACAGGCACATCTGAACCAGGGCTCCATGTGTAAAGAGAGAGGGGTCCTATTAAGTGATCAAGAGGGGCAGTCCTATTACAGACGTGCTAGGGAAATGCAGCTGGGCTACTGTAAAGCCGGTCCAAAGGAAACGCTGCAGACACACTTGGGCAACAAGAGTCTCTGTCCTGATAAACTCTCAACTCCTGGGCTTCTATAGCTATCCTTATATTCTCTTCTCCTCCCAAGCTTTATTTTTCAATAGAGGAAGGAAATGAAAAGAGAAATGTCTAGCGAGTCACAGTGAAGGTGAGGAGCACACTCTGCATTTTGAATCCTTTCACAATGTACTTATTCTGCTTGAGAATGCTTTCTAAATATGAAAAGACCAGTCAAAAACCATCAAAAATTCCTTGTCCTTTACACACCTCCATAAGCAGCCCAAGATTCAGTAACTCATCTTTATGTTGTCAAGAATATTGTTTCCTAAGTGATTTTTCATATTTTTCTTTTGAAGATGGAGTGAGTACAATGCCGTAACTCATGGAAAATACATTAATATCCTCCTGAATGATCATGTTTATGCAACTGAGATGGAAATATCAGGAAAATAATTCATTCCCCACAGTTTCTTCAAATCATTTATATATTTGGACTTACCTCCTGTTTGATATTAAGATAATTAGAATTGTTCATAAAAACTAGAAAATGCCTGTTATAAGAGAAGCTGTTGTCTACTGTCTACAAGGAATATGTGTTTGCTGCGAGATGCTTGGACTGGGAAATCTGTTCTTGCGGTCAAGTGCAGCTTTGGCTGTGTGCAAATGATCATATTAACCTATTGCTCACAGCCTCATGTGGTTTTGTGTGTCCCAGGAATGCCACTCTCACTGCCAGTCTCCGTCTGGCTTCTCAATTACAGCCCAACAGGACAACTGATTTTCTGCTGTTCTTTGATAAGGCAATTGGTGACATGTTTCTTTCTATCAAAACTTGATTTGATTATGCAATAGTGTGATTTTTATTACTGCTGTTTTAACATGCACTGGACTATTTGGTGTTTATGATCTTTATTCTACACACCTATCCCATATCCCCTAACACATGTTTATAGACAATTGTCTGAATTATCAAAAGCTGATACGAGGAATAATACAGTTAATTTCATAGCGGAATTGTGAAGGAAAACCAGATGGTTTATTGAACACTGTGCTGAACGGGCATCACCAGGACATAATAATGTAAGTTGAATTCCTGTTGTTTAACATCATAGATAATGACAGTCAACATGTTAAAAAAGTTCACGAGTTGCCAATGATCTTTGTTTTGTAAGCTTGTTCAGACACACAATGCTTGAAAGAAATGAAAATTTGAGAACTATTTGCACAATCTTAAACCAATCATAATTCACATTAATGGAGAGCCTATGTTTCATTTTCTACAATGTTCTTTGCGAGAGCTGCTAAGTGTAAGCGGTAAAATGGATGTAATAGGATTTTACTGCCTTTTCCACCCTCATGCCTCTTGGGGAGTTGATGGCTTCAAGGACATTGCCATAAGGTGAGAATAGAGAGAAGAAAAGTCATTGACAAATGATTAACCACTTTAAGCTAATCTGAAGAAATAAGATGATGTGTGCTTAAACGTCTTTCCCTCTGAAGGAAATCTTACACCATAGGCTTTGAGACTGACAGATTTTGTAAGTAACCTGGAGCCTGGATCCAACAGGTAACATGAGATGAGCATACTCAGTCAGAACAGAAATGCGTTTCCCATATTATTACACATCATATCTTTTTCTCAGAGATAAAGAAATTGTTTGTCTAGCTAGCTGACTAGCTATATCTAGACCCAATTATATAGTATCTAGATATGGACAGATAGACAGACAGACAGAATACACCCATACACACACACACACACTTTTTCTTATATAATTAACTCCCTTACATATAAGATGCACCTAGGTTAGGGGCATGTGTGTGTGTATGTGTGTCTAGTAAAACAAAGAATACAATTTTCTTTCTGTAAAGTAAAATGTATTTCTAATTGATACAATGAATTAGATACCTCAGTCATAGGAAGCCAAGCCACTTACTCGTTATAACATCTCACTGGAATTTGATGGGAGTCAATCAAACACAGAAAGGTTTGCCGTCATTTCAACAGCGAGCTAGTGTCTCTGCAGTTGAAAAAATATCATCAGAACTCAGGAGTCCAGCAGCATTGGTCTTTGTGAAATAGTTTTGAAAGATGGATCACATTGCTTAATATAGAAGCATCCCCAAAAACAATTGCAGGTAGCTTTGAATCAATAAGAAACAGGGACAAAATATACACAATAAATCGGCGTGGATAAACTGCTGGGAGACACCTCTAGAAGGCAATAAAAATAAACAACAGAAAAGTTCCCTGAAAATTATGACAGAATCAGAACAAAAGACAGGGGTTTTTTTGAATTTTATAAAATGATTTGGTAAGAATAATTTAGGAGGATGCACAAACACAGGTAGAGTGTGACATTGAAGTAATGAGATCTATTTAACCAGTCTCACATACAAGTATGTTTCCATTCATATGCTATAATTTGAAAAATGTTAACTTTCCTAGGGACCATCATGGCATCTATGTATAAACAGGCACTTTACCAGGATGTTGCTTTGCTCTACTTCCTGGTTTCAAATGGAACTATTATGTATTTTCCAGTCAAGCTTAAAATAGGTCACACTGAAAGTTAAATGAGAATTCTTCTCATAAGGAACTTTTCCATAATGACTTCAAGACCACTTTTCTAACCAGTTTCTAACAAGGATTATTCTTTACACCCAAACATTCAGATTCATTTTCTTAATAAATCAATTATCCAGGTGTTCTTCTCCATGTGAGGCCAAATCTTTGGAAGCTACTAATTTCTTTTTTATGCTTCACATCACATAGGCATAATAGTTTCATGTGATAGTGTGTGGACATAGAGTATGAGCCTTATATGGTTTAAATAAACTTTTGGGGTTTCTCCCCTCGAGTGAAGATTTAACATTTCTGAAATTTAGTTCATTTGAATTCTATGATTACCTACCTTTTACTTGAAGAAAATGTCAGGAGCCTATATTTTAGTCATTTGCTTCTGAGTAAATAACAAGGGCAATATTCTTGGCAAGTCTAGCACAAGAAAGTCATGTCCAATCACATATGATTATATTCAGGAAGTCTGGAATTTAAATGGTTTGAAAATTAATGTCTGCAATCAAATAATTTGGCAAATTAACAATATCCTCTAAATTACCTCCTCAAGTAATTGTAACATTTATAATCAAATAAATTGCAGAAGAGATTTTCCCATGTTTCCTTTTTGATATACATCCCAAAGTCAAGGCTTACTTGCATTGTAAGCGGGAACTCCTCGTAGTCTATTAATTTTTTTCAACTTTTTGGTTGTAGAGCAGGTACCAAACCTTGAAGATTTAAGTTTTTGTACCTTTTTGTTACCTTTATCACTTGCTCGGTTTTGGTACAAGCCTTTTTGCATATTTCTTAACTAAAGGCAGGGATATCATATGTAAAAAGTAGATACAGGAAAGAATCATGCTGATTTATTTGAACAGGCAGTTTTCACTGAAAACCATTGATTATCACTGTGGTCATTGGTTTTATTTAATCATTTTTTCTGACCGTTGCTTCTGAAAAATACTGTATGTTTCAGAAGCAATATGAGGTTATTACCAGGAAATTGGTAAGACATCAACTCAGTGAGTGCTAGTAACTAACAAAGATTCTACCTCTTCAATGATATAGGAATCCTTGTGAAAGGGTGTAAAGCAATCTGCAGGTGCATCTGTGGAGAGAGACAGGGAACTCTTTCATATTTCAGTAGAGAACTAGTTGATTAACTATTAAAAGTGTCGGCAGTTTTAGTCAAAGCTTTCAATCATATTAATTATACATGGCCTGGAAACTAGTTCAAGTAATAAATCCCCAAAAGTCTATGGACTGTTTCCTGACACACACAAAACCCCATTGGTAACTCTGAGCCTCAGTGCAATTAAACCACAATGGATATTGCTACAGGGCTTGAGGAATATGCATTATTGCTTACTTTGTGGTTTGAATCTTGAATCTATCATTTGCCAGCTGTGTGACCCTGTTAAAGCTTATTCACCTTTCTGTGCTTTGGTTTCCTCATCTATAAGAGAGATGATAATACCTAACTTGCTTAAAAGATTAAACAAGATAATATATGTTTCTCAGCGCATTAGTGACGAGGACCCAATACATTCTTCCTACAGTCTATTCTCAACATGGCAAGCACATAGCTCTTATAAAAGCCTAAGGCATCTCATGCCACCCCTCTGCTCAAGATTCTTTCATGAATGGCTCCCCATTACTTTCAGAGTGAAAGCTAAAGTCCTTACAATGGCTCATAAGACCCTGCACGAGCTGTCCTCATTCCCGGTCTGCCGGCTCTTTATCTTCATTTCCTCTGATGCTCTCCTGGCTCAGGCTGCTGCAGATGGCCTGTTCTCCTTGATTCTTTACAAACCTTACCACCATGCTCCTGTCTCAGGGCCTTTGCACGATCTATTTCCCTGCATGGAATAATCTTCCTTCAAACAGCCACATGGCTCACTTCTCCTCCTTCAACTTGTGGCCCAGTTGCCACCTTCTCAATGTAGCTCCAATTAAAATGACAGTCCCTCCCTTAGCACTCCTGATTCCCTCCATCCTGTTCTATGTTTTTCTAGAATACCTGATACTCTCTAACGTACTGTAGTACTGATTGCTTATGTTTATAATTTATTGTCTTTTCCCTTACTAGAATGTTGCATCAGGAAGGTGGATTTTTTTTGTCGGCTTTGTTCACCAATTTATCTCTTATACCTAGAACAGACCTTGTCCTAGAGTAGGTGCTCAAAACATGTTTGATGAATGAATGAAGAACTAATAAGTGGTAGTGCATTTTGGCATTTTTATTTGGCCCAATTTACTTTCTTATGATTTAGTTCACAGCCACCTCGTCTCTCCTTCTTTTCCAGAGTGCTGCATATGGCAGGTTAATCACTCTTCCCAAGGAGGTGCCGCCTGGTTGTGAGCCCAGGCCGCCTCCAGCTACTTCGGAGCATGATCATTTCCCATTCCTCCACTTTCACAAAATAGCTTCACAGCAGTATGCCTTTGAGTGAGCATTCAAGAGTCTCCAAAGAACACTGCTTTCTTTGTAGTCTTGCTGTGGGAGAAAAAAGTATCTCCACAAAACGCAGTCTTGCCAAGGGCCAGAATTTCTGTCTTTTTAGTGCTCTGCAATATAAAGTCAGCTCAGGATCTACTTTTCAGCCATAGCCGACAGTGCCTGGGTCCCTGTGTCTCCAGCAGACACTGGAACCATTGGCTGTGAGTTAAGTCTCTGACAGACTATGCCCAGCTTACCTGCTGCTAAGGAGAAAGGAAGAGTCACACAGTCAAACAAAATGCTCCCAAATATATTTGAACACACAAAGCATGTTGGAGGTGGGGTAAATAGTGAGGAGTTTGAAAGATTACTTTCTCTTAAATAATATTCTGCAATTTACTTCTCTCCTACTCTTTCTTTTTGCTGCAAATGCAAGGAGCAAAATCAAGTTGAGGGGGATGACAGATGGTTTCAGAGAGAAAACGTGAACAGTTGCTTTATTTTCATTTGGATAAAAATGATGAGAAAGGCTCATGCCACAGCATGTGAGGGAAAGGTATGGTTTCTGAGGAATGATTTACAATATTCCAATAAGCTTCTTTTGGGTTGAAAATGGATGGCTGCACATAGAAACAACACAACTCTATTCTTTTTTTCCCTACTCTTAAGGAGAATTGAGAATAAACAAAAACACCTTACCCTTACCCAGCAACTGACTTGAAGAGGATACTTCCCTAAGTTACCATTTTAACAAGTTTAAAATTGCAGATAAGAACATGAGTACATATGAATAACAATATATAAAAGTACAGTAATTCCTGCTTATCTGAGGGGGATACAATCCAAGACCCCCAGTGAATGCCTGAAACCACAGATAGTACCAAACCTGATTGCTGTCAATTGGAACACGTTTCTGTTTTTGTCTTCCACCCACAAATTTAATGCCTTTTCCATCTTAACTAAGCACTTATCATGCACTGTGGCTGTAACTTTTGCAACTTGTGGTGTAACAGCAAGACTAGCATGAATTTCTTTTTCCTTCTTCCTAATTTCACAGATGGAAGATATGTTCTTACTGTAGATCTCAGCAAACTCCAGATATGATTTTTTTTCCTTTCCTTATTAAGTTGAGAATTTTTACCTTTTCTCTTAAAGGAAGCACTTTAAGACTTCTGTTTGGCATATCCAAATTGCCAGCATCACTTCTCTTGTGCTTTGCACCCATTATTAAGTAAAATTAGGGTTACTTGAACACAAGCACCGTGATATGGCAACAGTTGGTCTGATCGCCGAGATGGCTACTAAGTGACTAATGGGTGGGGACCCTAACAGTGTGGATAATCTAGGCAGAGGGATGATTTACGTCCCAGGCAGAATGGAGCAGGAAGGTGTGGGATTTCAACATGCTCCTAAGAATGGTATGCAATTTAAAGCTTATACATTTTTTATTTCTATTTAATATTTTTGGACTGCAGTTGACTATGGGTAAATGAAGCCACAGAAAGCAAAACCACAGATAAGGGGGAGCAACTGTATTCCAACAGGATAATTCCTGTAAGTAATTTGGAACATGAGTAAGTGTAACATTGGTACAACTCATTGATTTGCGTACTGACCTTGTGAATCAGTAAGGCACTAAACTCATTCATAATAGCAAACTATTAAACTCCTCTATTTGTAGCACTGTGCTATACTTTGGGGAAAAAGAGGGAGAAAACGGCCCTTGACTTCAAGGAAGTCACAGTTAAATGTGGGAGAAAAGCAAGAAATATAATGATTTACTATATAATGTGGTTACAATCAATGGCAAGGTAAGTCTCTGAGTGTTGAGGGAACATGAAGAGACATTGGGGGATGCGGATCCCAAATAGGAAGACAAAGCATTCTACATATGTCCGAGAGGATGTGACCTAATTATCTTGAAGAATGTGTAAGTTAGAGTTAGTTAGATGGAAAAGTGGTTGAGTGAGAGAGGACATGATTAGCAAAAGGAGGAGCTTCAGCTAAGGGATGAAAGCAAGAAAGTGTATGCTGGAAGGTACCTACAAGGGACAGAAGGCAGGCAGAAGGCTGTGGAAGGCTCTCTTGTTATCTTAAGGAGTTTGTGCATAACTGTCTATGGAGAGCTACAAAGAGAATTTAGGCAAGACAAATACAAAACTGCCACATTTTAGAAAAATGATACCACTGGCATTGCAGAGAATGTATCAAAATGCAAGCAACTGGGGACATGGTGGTTCAAGTCATCGAAAAAGAACTAAAAAGAGAACTTCTGAGGGGGTGGCAGGTAGATGTGAATTCATAGTGAATTTGGTTTGGGTTATGTTGAGTTGACATACTCAGAGAAATGTTTAGGATGGTCAGAAAGGCAGGAGTTGAGCATAAGAGAGGGAAGTACCCTTGAGAAAGAGTGTTGAGACCATGAAGTGTTTTATCATAGCATGTATGGCCTGTTGACACATTCTTTATTCCCTTTCTTTTCTGACTAGAAATAATCTGCATGAGAGTGAGGACTTAGCTTTGTTTATTTCTGGATTTCCAGAATCTAGTATTGTGCCTGGATCAGAGTGAGAACTCAGGGAATGTTTTATGAAAAGGCGAATAGTTCAGAGTTGTAGCTGGAGAAGATGTGTTTGGAAAAGTTTACTTCTTATATGGAACAGAAATGAAAGAGGGCATAGGGTGAAACTTTAGGCAAAACATTGGGTGAGTGATGTCATTTGATGCTGAGAAGGAAGCATCAGGGAATTA
This sequence comes from Daubentonia madagascariensis, assembly GCA_023783475.1. Taxonomy (NCBI): domain Eukaryota; kingdom Metazoa; phylum Chordata; class Mammalia; order Primates; family Daubentoniidae; genus Daubentonia; species Daubentonia madagascariensis. Next base: position 20,778,329 of record JAKFHU010001672.1, read on the forward strand.
GGAGGAACAAGAGAGAAGGAGGGCGTAGAAGACAAGGGAAGCAATTGTGAAAAACTGCTTTAAAGATCACAGAGCTCTAAGAAGGAAGCCATGAATGACCCTATAAAGAGATCCAATGTGGTTTCAGGGCAGAGGTGGGAATAGAGCCAGAGTGCTGAGAACCGAGGAATTAAAAGGAGGTGAGAGTAACATTACTCTTTTCAGACACTCGAGACAGAGAAGAGAACCATCAGTAGCTGCCTGGAAATATTTGGTCAAAGAAGAATTTTATGTCTATGTTTTTATGTTTTTGTTGGGAGCTTTTTCATTATAGTTAAGTAAGAGATGAACAGTGAAGGAAGAAGCTCTATAGGGGGTGTAAGACCAGATCTGTCTTGTTTCCAGCTGTGTCCTGAGTTCCATGCAAGCCATGGCCACATACCACACACTCAATAAATCCTTGTTAATCGAATGAATATATTTTTGATGAAAATGATTATTTTTTATAATGGAATGAATATATTTTTGATGAGATGATGATGAAATAAATGAATATATGTGGTCAGAATCAAAAAACAGTATAGTAGCTTTGATTGAGGTTCGGGGGACTAGTGTATCTCTTTGTATTACTTCCTCCAGGTAAACATGGCTTGACTCCCATGCACTTGTGTTCTTATTTTCTGGATATTAAGAGGATAATGGCTTTCTGGGCCCTGAACCCACATCTTTGGTGTTCTCTCTGCACTAAATACAATTTGACATGATGTGATCACACATCTGTCTCTACTTTCCTTCTCCTCCAGCTTAAGTTCTTCAGTTCCACTTAGCTCCATCATGCCTCGCATCCCTCATTTTATTTTATTTACGTGTATGCATCTGCGACTCTAGCAAGACCAACCACTCTCCTAAGAAACTCACTTACATTCTATCTGGCCTCCCTATCTCACCTCTGAATATTGTATGGATTATATGTATGCCTGAGATTTCAAGGCAGTCTTTCCAGCTGTTTTGCAATCAAACCTGTCTCTTGTAAACACATGAGAAAACCTTGTCCCCATTATGAAGCTGTCAGACTCCTCACAAAGTACGAACCCAATGGTACAACTCATCTGCTGTTTTGATGAGTGGATTAACTTCAAATTGTTTTTCCATGGAGATACACAAGACGTATGGTATTTACTAGCATAGCACACTCCTCCTGGGGACACCGTGGAATGCTGATCATTTTCCTGAGCACTTGCTGTAACTTCTCCCTTTTTCTCCTACTCATAATGAATATAAATAAGAATCTTGTTATAGGAATAATATTAAATCATCTCTAATTAAATAATTTCATAAATTCTAACATAGCTGTTAATAACAAATATTTTTGAAAAATCACACCAATACTCCAGACTCTGTGAATAGGTTAGAGCACAATCAAGGCAGATTTCAGTATTCTAAAGGATAGAAACCTTACCCTGTACGGCGGTAGACTGTACCCTAAGTCCTGACCAGCCATTTATCAATTTGAATTTCTAGTGATGAGGGAATTTAGACAAAATTCACTAAATTCATCATCAATCCTGTATCAACAATTCAAAGCTTATGCCCTGTTCTTGACTTAAGTACAGTACGGATAATGTTGATTTACATTATAGAAGTTGTATTAGTTATCTATTATTATGTAATAAATTATGATAAGACATAGAGGCTTAATGTATTTATTAAACTGTCTCACGCAGTTTCTTTGGGTCGGGGGTCTGAGATGAGCTTAGCGGAGTGATTCTGCTTCCGGATCTCTCATGAGGTTCCTGTCAAGATGTCACAGGGGCTGCAGGCATCCAAAGGGCTGACAGGGGTTGAAGATGTGCTTCAAGGTGGCTCACTGTCATTCCTGAGAAGCAGTGCTAGTGTTTGGTAGGAGGCTTCAGTTCCTTAACATGAGGCTGCTGGAGTGTGTTCATGTTATATAGCAGCTGGCTTTTTCTGGAGAGTGATCCAAGAGCGCAAGGTAGAAGTCTCAATGTCTCTTATGTTTAGCCTGAGCTCATACACAATCATTTTGCAATATCCTATTAGTTACACATGTCAGTCCTACTCAGTGTGGGAGGGGACTAAACAAAAGCATGAATACCGGGAACTTGAGATTGATGGGGGCTTCTTGACTACCAGAGAAGTCCATGATTTTACAGAACTGATATAAGAGAGAACTATATATATGCATGTAGAGATATACCTGCATATTTAAATATTTCTAGACTATGTGTTTGTGATGTTTACTTTCATGTGTCAACTTGATTGTGTCATAGGGTGCCCAGATTAAATATTATTTTTGAGTGTGTCTGTGAGGGTGTTTCTGGATGAGATTAGCATTTGAATCAGTAGACTCAATAAAGTATATTGCCCTCCCCAATGTAGGTGGGCATCATCCAATGTAGGTAGAGGAAGGAGAAATTTGTTCCTTTTCCTTTCTGTCTGCCTACTTGAGTTGGAACATTGGTCTTCTCCTGCTCTTGGACTTGGATTTACACCATCTGGGATTACCTAGGCTCCCATTGGTTCTGGTTTATATATCTGTTTTTCCTACTATGATTTCTTATTTTAAAATACTTCTTTACCTCAAACTTTTTACATTTTAATAGTACTTACCTAAGTGCTTTCCCTGTAATTAGTGCTAAATAAAAATTTATTAATAATAAATAAGGGATGTCAATATATGTATTTTGGTATACATATTTTTTTTATTTGCTTTTAAGCCTTTCAGGGAGAGCTAAAAGTCCAGATCAGTTTTCATTTAGCCAAGTCAGTTGATTATATTTACTCCAAAATGCCCATGCATGATTTCAAGGGCATAATGGATATTGCAGGGACTTTCAGTCCTCTTCCAAGAAAACTGGAACCCCTGCCGGGATGTGGATAGCAGATGTGTAGTCCTGACAACAGGGACTGTGTTATATTACTGGATTAGATGTTCATTAAGGGAAAGTGGTGTATATGAGCTTTATACTCAAGATTTACCACTAATGCTTTCCAGACCCACAGGAATCATCTCTACTTGTTTTTCTCCACTAACCTTAAGAGACTTAAAATCAACTCTGAGATGTCTGAGAACAGTCCTGTATCTCATAGATGTGGAGATTTTGTCATCTAACCTTCAAACCAACTTGCAGCAGAAGCATGGCCTAACAAAACCTTATTCACGTTACATGTGTTCATTTGTCCTGAACACAGATATGTAATCCAGAAAAATGACTGCAAGCACATTGGAACAAGGTTCAGCAACCGCTACCCCCACCCAATTGCAGTGGCATTGTGCTGTTACAGGCTAGCATGGACTTGGAGCCCAGGGGCAAATCATTTAATGTACCCACATCTCTGCTGCCTCCTTGCCTTGTAATAATAGAGAGATGACGGCTGGCACATCTTACAGGACTCCTGTGACAAATGGCTAATAAAAATCCAAGCAAAAGCATTGTGCAAATATAAAAGGGTACTGTACAAGGCATAATATGACATGATGATGCAGATTAGAGACCCAAATGCTTTCAGGATAATTAGCAGATTTTGGCAGTCTTCATGTCACTAAGGCCTGAGTAACCATGTCTTCCAGAAATCCATTTGGTGGTTGACTCAGGTACAAGACTCTTCCAGGTTATCAGGATCTACTTTATTACTTTTTTTATGACAAGACAAATGATGTTCAACTGGGTCAGGTCATACAGTGGTAGTGCCAATGAAACATGATGAGTTGGGCAAACCAGAAGTATTAATCGAGACCTGTTTGTTCATACTAGTAGACTTTGACTCTGGTATCTTTTTACTCTGCTTCATGAATAATGATGCTTTGAATTTTTCTAGTAGAGAAGACTGCTGGCTCTCAACTGAATGTTTTTCAGACTTTTCTGTATGCAAGATAACTCATGGAAGACTTGCTTATGCATATTTACCCCCCATAAGCAAGGGCAGATATATTAGGTAAAGATATCAAAACAAATTCTATTGAGGAAGCAGGATGGAGGTGGGAGGCTGTGACCATACTTAATTTTGTAACACCCTAAACCTTTCTTCTAAATATTCCTTTTGACACATTTTTATTAAATTGAAATTTATTTCATTCTGAAGGGTTGGAAAAGAGTTAGAGAAGTGGGAGGGAATTGTATTAAATCTTGTACAGTAAAGAAAAAAATTTCTGGAAGGTAAGTCAGCAACATGCCAAGACATCAGAATTGTAATTCCAGTTTTGTGTACTAGTAACTGTGTGAAATGGACAAGTGGCTCATTATTCCAATTTTATAGATAAGAAAATTGAGGCATAAATATTAACATCTACCTGTGTATGAGGATTAAGTGTGAGAAATTTGGGTCTCTATTTTGAGCATTTTGAGGGCAGGAATGGATTAGGGTTTTTTAAAATATTAAATGGGCCTATCTAAATGTATGATTAAAATTTTTCAAAGGTATATTATGTGGTATTTACAGCAAGATGAGAATGTGTTTTAAATTGATCCTTGATCATATTTTCATTCTTTTAAACTTGTTCTGCCTCATTTTCTCTGTGATAATAACTATAATTATATCCATTCCTCAATATAAAGCTGCTCCTTTTTCTTTCTTGACATTCTGCCTTCAGTGACTAATGATGGTGAAGCTACCTCAGAGATTATTTCTAAAATTCGGGAGATTGAAAAGGAATGTTACATACAGTCCACACTATATTCACTATTACAGTTTTCTTACCTACATAAGACATTTTCCAGAATTAGTGTTCACTATATAAGCTAAGCACATATTTCAGTATGTGTGAACTTCTAAGAATCAAATTAAAATTGTTCTGTCTGATTCCGGCCAAAGCTTCACAATCATCTGTCTGTAAAGCATCCAGGGAAATTTACCATTCCTCTTCCCTCTTCCTTCCCCTTAACCTTTTCAGTTATTACTAGAGTAATTTTTTCAAATCCCTTTCTTTCCCTTTTCTTTCTCATGCTTGGAGTCCTTAGCAGAGATTTTAGTTAGAAAATACTCCATGTTGCAGCCTAGCTTTTCAAGTTAAAATTAAATTTTCACTAAAGGGAGAAGTCTGGAATATTTTTCAGACTTTTAGCACTTTGGGGAGTGGGCTTGAGGGAAAAAATGACTTTTTATATTTACTTACAGATAAGTAACCCTGCGTCCATAATCAATAAGAGATCCCCCGTATGCAACTTATCTTTTTCTTATGCACTGTCTGTTAAAAATGACCTTGTTTTCTTGACATATTTTCAAGCAAAAGATGTCATAAGATGCTTGTGTACTCCTACATTATTTTATCAAGTTGCACACCAATTTGGCATATTCTCCCTCTCTTATAATCCTAACCTTTCCTTTATTTGAAGTGATTGTCTAGTTCATGGAAACTATTTACTTTAGTTATTTTAATGACTTCAAAGGGAAATAAATTCTAATGTAGAATTATTTTTATATATTTCTTAGAGATTGAAAATATACTCTATAATAGTGGAGTGTATTTTGAATCTCTAAAATAAAAAATTTAAAGTAAAATAAAATCTAAAATAAATAAAAATAAAAGCTAAAATAAAATAAAAATGTAAAGTAAAATTCTCCCTTTCCTAGCTCATATCACCTCCCTACCTCCACCCATGGTTCCCTAGCTTATTAAATGTACTTATATTATAGTATTCCTTTTTTTAGTCTGTATTGCTATCATGTGTTTTCTAATCTGTTTCCCCATAGTAACCACAAATTCCTTGAGAGCATGGATTCTAACTCATTCACCTCTACTTTCAGCACCTAGCATTTTGAGTAGTCATAATTAGTTCAATAAATAACTGTTGAGGTCTAAATAAATAAATGTCAGCTAATTTTTATTTATATGCAAAGATAAAGTTTTATTTATCATCATCATTGCCTTTACCCAATCTCATTTTCTTCAGTTTGTTTCAAAATAACATCAACAAAAAAGTAACAATAATCAAAATATCCTTAGACTAACACCCAAAGTTTAGAACCAGTTTCACCTTGTAGTTCCATTTTGTTTCAATTCAAAATATTTGCTTCTGCATTTTTAATAGGTCTTCACAATGAAATTACTGAACTAATTGTTGATTTGCCATATTTATATTTGGTTGTCTTTGAGACACTGTTTAAATCTCAGCAGCAAATCATAGTGGGAATTAATTAAATTATACCTAAAACATTATAAAATCCTACCATTTTATTATTTTACTCTATCTACCTTAGAGTTCATCTGAAGTGTTTTTTAAGAAATTTATAATAAAAGTCATTTAGATCAATTGATATTTATGTACCCAAGAAAGATAGGTAAAATATTAATTCATTTTATTTATTCCAAAGGGATATAGACATAAAATAGAACGTATTTGAATTTTCAGAACAGAGCTCATGTTTATAAGACTGAAAATTCTGGACCACAGTGTGGTTTAGTGGTGATATATTAAACTAGAAAACAATTAAATCTCAGTGACTTGCCATACTGAAAGTTTATTTCTGTCTCTGACAAATCTGATGTATTTGATATAGACTTTTTTCTGTTCATTTACATTGAGATCCAAGTTTCAATCTAACATGCGCCATCCAGCGTGGATGTGGCATTGTAAGCAACACTGGAGGCAGCAAGCTGGCTCTTAATTGCCTTGGACCAAAATTATATATGTCACTTTTGGTCTCCTTTATTTGGCTAAAACTAGTCCTAAAGGCCTGCGAGACCCTACCCTGGCCAGTCTGTACCAAGCTATCCTTCCTTGTCACCATATACTAAATGCTCTCTCCTTCCTATATACATAACACACTGACCTCTCTCCAAGGGAGCCAACACACAGGGATCCAGTCTTTGCACCTAGTTCAAAGGGCGGGACCACTGGTTGTGCCTAGTGGGGAGTAAAGGATCAGAAATGAGAATTCACTGGCAGTCTCTGCCACAGATTTTTTTTGATCGAGTATGCTACATTGAATGCCTTTTATGATCAAAACAGTACTAGGCAGTCAATCAAATTTTTATATATCACAATTCAATTGCTTGTAGAGGGTAAAAATGAAAAACAAACAAACCAGCAAAAAAACCATGGCTTTGCTTTTTAAAGCAGTTCTCACAGAAAATGTCAGTATTGTTAGTTCATATCTTTGGAAAGACTAGATTTGATCAGTAAAGATGTAACATCCACTGAGTTAGGACCTTCGGCTTGCTTAAGTGTTTTATTTTTTATTTTTTTCAGTAAAATCTTAATGTGCATTTTTATGTACTAAGAAAAATGTCAAGTCATTTCACTAGCCATGAAATGATCACTACATCTCCCCAGTCAAGTGCTGCAGTTCAAAATAAGAGAATGAAAGAAGCACTATTAAAATCTGTACCTTTTTAATGCATACTTTGAACTAATAAAATTATAAGAAGCAGCTTGAGGATAATTTGCTATATGGATTTTGCTTTCCTTCACTTTCAATCAGATCCTCATAGTATCTGTGCAAACCACAGGCTGCAAACTGTGGCAGAAGATGGCCCCGCAGCAGTGAATGTTTTAAGGTTTGTCTTCTCTGAGCTCTTTAAGGATGAATAAACATGGTTAGTAATGGCGTATTTCTGAGCTTACATTTGACTAAAACATAGGCTCAAACCAATTAGCGAAAGTCAGCTATACGACAGTAGGATTAGAGAAAATGATTATTTCTTGGGCCATCTGACACCTCTTGAGGAAAACAGCAGCTATTAACCCAAATCCATCAATTAGAACTTTTCTAACAATAACATGTAACACCAAGTAGCTCAGTCTGAATTTTCAGTCTAATAGTTTCTCACTTAAGGAATAAACTACAGTTTAAGTTTGCATAGAACTCCAGTATTGAGTTGGAAAGCTGCTTGGTTTATTCAAGTGACAGTAGTAGCCTTTTGTATAACCCAGGAAAATTTATTTTCTGTCTCTGACTTTGTTTACCCACTTGTGAATAGGAGTTCTGTGAATTTTCATAGCACAATTGGGGGAAAAATATATAGAACCCAATTTTTAATAACGCAAAGTTCTAAGGACTTTGAAAATAAAAATAAATTCATTTAACATAAAAATATGTATCTAAAATAAATGAATAAATATTCATTTAATAATTTAATCATTCGTTAAATAATGATTTGTCTCATTCTACAAAAAATCAAATGAAAATAAAAATGAGGGATCTTATGAAGCAACATTCAGAACCAAAAAGACCAAAAAAATGAGAATAAAAGTAAAATGTAATGTATCCAGAAGTTATGTCAGTGGACCAAACATAGCCACAAATTTGTATCTGTGCTTCCAAAGAACACAGAAGGAGGAAGCATATTCAGTTAGTGCATATAAATAAAGAAATTAATTAATTCAAAATGAATGAAAAAAATAAATGAATGAATAAATGAAAGCAAACCAGTTTGTCAGTCCTAAAATATTTTCTGGTACTGAGAACTGGAAGAAATTTCTACTATGGCCATACTTACAGGGAGATTAGACTAAGTCTTTGAAACATTCTGACAATAAATGTGATATTAAGTTTTCTGTGACTTTTTTTTTTATGTTCTGTGATTGTGACTATAATATTTTACAATTTTTCCAAGATCTGTTTATTCAGCAATCATTGGTTACGTGTATAATCAGTGCTGGGTGAAGGAGCAACACCATCCCCACCCTTGTGGTGCTCCCAGCCTAGTGGAAATATGGAAATAAAGGCAATTGAGCCCTAGGATTGGAAAAGCCAATTAAAAAGATCAAGGAAAGAGAGTGGTAGAAAGAGTCTCCTAAGGGGCAAAGCCTGCAAAGGCCCTATGGGGAAAAAGTCACGGCCATTCCGAGGACTGAAAGTCTGCGCAATGCAGAGAGGTCATAAAGCAGAAGAAACGAGACTGCAGATTAGATTGTAAAGGGCCCATATGCCCTGTTAAGGAATCTGGCCTTCATTGTGAGGACAATGAGCCAAAGTGAAGTGAAGCTTAGTGGAAGTAACTTTGGAGTTTACTAAAAAAAAAATTAGAAAAACCAACACCCAAAACACCAAAGAACAAAAAACCTGAACTCTAACCATGCCATTGCTATGACCTCTAATATAATGAAATGTTTATACAGTGCCAGGTGGCCAGGGGAATTTAATGTTTGTTCCATGTGACCTACTACTGGTCCCTAAAGCAGCAGTTGATTCCCACTCTGGGAGAGACCAGACTGCAAGGGACACAGCCAGTTAGTTCCCTTGAGTCTTGGAACTACATTCTCTACCATCCTAGCAGAGGTCACGCATCTGGCAGGGTTGCTTGTATCAGCAACAGTAGTAAAGTAGTAAAGATGTCTTTGTGGCTTGTGATGACATTAGATGCTTCTTGTTTTCTGCCTTCCAGTGAAAGAGGACAGTTTCTGCAATGAAATTAAAACAACAGCTTTACAAACCGTCAGCAAGTTCTTTGCTATCGTTATGTCTTTAGTGAACTGAGGACAGTGAGCTTGCCTTTCCTTAGAAGATGGGGACTAAGCAGATTCTCTTCCCTGGGTGCCAGGAGAGAGGAAAAACGTATGTCTTCGAAATGCCAGCCTCACCCTCTCCAACAGTGCACACAGGTTTCTTCTAAACAGCAGCCCCCCTGCTGACCAAACACATCACCCCAGAGATACTCGTAGAGCGGGGATTGCACGTTTTTACCCAGTGAAAAATTAAAATACTTAAGTAATAACATTCAGCAACATTGTCTGCTGTCTGATAATGCACAGAGACAGGGCAATTACCCTTCACCTCGGGTGGCTGATGAGGCCGCTTCAAATATCAGGCATTATTGAATAATATCCTCGCCTGCATCTAAGTGCATTGTTATAATTATTAACCATAAAAATAGTGGGGTATATGTATGGGGGAAATAGTTTTAATTATTTAATTTGATGGTGTGACACCAGAGCCTTGCCACTGTCATTCTTGGAAATTCACATCTAGCAACAACATGCAAGACCTTCATGGCTTGGTGTTTCTCTACATGCGTTCTATTATAATTTAAATTCTGAGAAACCATACAATTACCACTTCAAGTGGAGAGGGCTTTAGGGCACAGCCATCATCAAGGATATATTAAAATAAAAATGAAAACACACTGAGGGATCAGAGAAAAGATTTTGACATGTTGGGCAATGGAACTTCATTAGGGATTTTAATGATTGAATTATTCACAGGTTATCTATTTTGACAGCCTTTTTTCCTAAGAAAATCCACTCACAGGTAAGTCTTAATTTTTCTTTCAGCTGACATAGTTTTGGGAAGGAGTCATCTTTAATAAGGTGGTCATATGTGCTAAGGAGAGCATGGAATAGCATAAGGGCACTCAACTTTGGAATGAGTAAGCCCGGTTCAAACCCTAGTACAATCCCCTTCATAACCTCCTAAATCACAAGGCTTCAGAGTACTTCTCCAGGACCCTGAATTTTTAAATACAATCTGCTTTACAGATATGTGAGGTTAAGCTATTTGGCTCATACAAAAGAATTGGAAGTAACAAAGCTGTGCTTGTTAATCTTAGAAAAAGTGAATTTAGGGGATATAATTGTTGTCTTATATGGTCTGCCAGGTCTGTCAAAAAGAATTGGGATTTGATTTATTGATCTTCATTGCATCAGTGTGTGAAATATCTCCAAGAGGGAAAAGATACAGAAAAGCAAAGTTTCACTGAATACACAATTTTTTAAAAAATTCGAGTCTGTGATAACCATTTGTCATGATTATTTTGGACAAATGTTTTTTGCCCTGGATGGGAAATTGCTTAGAACACCTCAAGGGCCTCTTCCAATTCTATGCAATCTAAAATCGTATGGAATCGATTGGGAGCAAAGAGAGGAGCTAGTGTTCAAAGTCTTTTACTAAGTTTAAGTTTATTTCATTGAAATGGGTCACTGAAGGATAGGAACCTGACTTTCCCCATCTATACCTCCTCCCCTGCCTTCCATGACACACCCCACTAATGGTTTCCAGTGGCAGAAGTCCAAGATATAGTAATCCTGTTTGTTTGATGACTAAACATCCTTTTATGCCTGGAGGATCAACTCTAACAGTCAAACAAACTGAATTAGTGCCTAATGCCGAAACCAGAGCACTCTCTGGACTTTAAAGAGTGGCCCAAATCACCAATATTTCCAGCCTGATTAGTGTCTCCCTAGAGGAAAAATCACTTTGCTTCCCTTCAGTTGATTATGACAAACTTTTGGGAACATAATTGACCAAAAAAGCACTGAATTTAAAATGCATGTGGAGGTTCTTGGGTAGCAGGAATCTAAATCTAGTATACATAGAGGCCATGAACTGACATATGTTTCTCACTTCCTAAAAGTAAATGTTTTGATTTGACATTGATTTGCATCTAGGGTGGGTAAAGTTGAAACAGAGATGAATGTATAAGCTGTTTGGAAAGAAGGACCTAAGTCTGACCTGAATTTTACCTAACATAAATTAGCCCTTTAGGGAGAATAATTTTGTGTTATTTATTATCCTCGTGCATAGCCTAGCTACAACTTAGGGTTGCCAACATGACACTATTTCATGAAATCTCCCTCACACCATATGAAAATCTTTCACTTGTTCAAATTACTTGCCCTCTGAGACCTAGGTAAGAAAGATAACCTGCTCTCTGGGAATGTGACCTGGCAGGGAAGGGCTGACATTGGGGATTCTGTTGCTGTTACTTATTTATTCTTAGGATGGAGACCTAACTCACTGGATCTTCTGTGGCTCTAGTACACAAGAAACAAACTGTGAGCTAGAAGTAAGCAAGTGAGGTGAGAAGGAGCCCAAGATAGATGATTTTTACTACACAACGCAGTTCCAGGCAGACGTTTATGATACAACCCTAATAAAGAGATTTGTGAGTTGCGAAGTGACATTATTCATTGGTATCCTCTTCCCCACTCTTCTAAGGTGCTTCCCAAATTCCACGAACCGACTTTTTAAATAAACAAGACCATAGAGATAGGGATTATATATCATCACGGCTGTTAGCATAGTAAGACCAATATTGAAGGGAAAACGTTTATCTGTATGTCAGACTTTAATTATTTTTCTCCTTAATGTGGAATCACCAATCTTTAGAAGAGTATTGCACGTCATTTCTTGCCACAGACTCAGCACTTCATTGCTATTAAAAATGGTGGGACTCCAACTGAACCTGTTCTGAATTAATCTGAAATTCTTATTGAAATGGGAAATAGTGCTTCATAGTCCACTCCTAGTTCTCTTGACAAAAATAAAGCATGACCAGGATGTACCGTCTTCATCATAGGTAGCCCTGGAAGTCACATCCTACCCATGCCATGTCATCTGTTATGTTTGGAATAGATCTTTCAGCAACATTCCCGGTTACTCACCCTGCTGTGAACCCTCTTTATCACTCCTTGCTCTGAATACTTGTGTTTTTTTCTTAAAGAAAAAGGGGAGGGAGGTAAAAAATTAAATCAGAGTACTTTAAGCATCACATTCACTCATAATATGTTGCTTTTCAATATCTAGTGCAACATTTGTCTTTAATTAGGAAGAAAGAATACATGTGTTATATTGTCAGATCTAGTTAATCTTAACCACTTTTTTTCATTGTCCCCGTGCATATTGGAATAAACGTTATTCTCCATTCATTCTGACACTGAATTAATTGGATAAATTCACAAAAATCTACTAAAGATCCTGCTTTGACTTGGGAGAGTGGATAAGATGAGGTAATGAGGGGATGACGTGCAAAAGGGAAGGAACAGAATTCTGAGAGATGTCCTTGTCCCTAAGCTGTGGCAAATATTTATTCTAAGCACATAAGATTATTAAATAATTATGCATATCATTTGATTATCACCTCGTGCAGTAGAAGCCAAACTCCAAATTGCATGAATCCCTTTCTCTATTTATGTATCTTCTCTATTATCTTATAGGTAGCTTGGGTATATGTGCGTGTATCTGGCTGAAAAAGAATATACATCCTTTCAGGTTCAGGGATTAATGGAACCAAAGAATACTATTTTGTTTTATTTTATTTAAAAAAGTAAAGTTTTTCATAGGATAGCCTTCTTGATTCTCTTTCTTAAGAAATTAAAATTTGAATTTGTTCACAGCATATTAGTTAATTTTTACTATCAGTTAGAATTCAGATATTAGTTAGAATCATAAATAAGTGATTCCTCATATTCACATGCAACCTGAAAAGCAATTTCAAGTTTGGTTGCTGCACAATGCTAAATTATTGTGTATCAGGCCAGTGGGAATGCTGGAAAATCTTCTAGATGATTGCCCAAAATGGAAGAGACTTTTAAACTACAATCTGAAGTCTCAAAATGTAACATAGTAACATGATAATCTTAATTATTCAAATAATCACCAATGATCAATATTGAATATAAACAAAAAGTTTTAGAAATTTTAGAACACTCATAGCAAAGATATCATGCTCAAGTCATAATCCATAACCCATCTATTTTCAGAGAATAAGAATAAAATTAGAATTCTTCCTTATCTAAAATGGCTAAGATATGTGGGGTAAAAAGATACTCAGGTCGGTTCATCAGATTTAAAAAGAAAATACTCTTTGAAATATGACCAGTCTCCTATGCTTTTCTTTTAGAAGTTTCCTGACAAAATAAATCAACAAGGTCAATCAGTCAAACCTTTGTCTAGCCTCTGAAGAACTACATCATAGTAAGAAATTATAGATGGATTTGTTTCTTCTCCTTAACCAGTTTGGTTCTCTGACGATGGGTGGCATTGATAATAAAGAATTTCTTGAGTGAGGTCCTTAGAGATATCCAGCCTGGTTTAAAAAAAAAGAAAAAAAAGAAAAGATCCCCAGCGGGGGTAGGTATTTTCACTGGATTCTTATCGATGTGCCACATCGTTGGGCCCCATCTCCCTTCCTGCATGCAAGCCCTACACCTCATTCCCACTTGTCAGCCCTTTCTTGAGTAGAGAAGAAGAGAGACGTAAAGTAGAAAGGAAAAAAGTGACTTATGAAGATAAGCAGATGCTTTTGAGAAATGCAAAAGTGAGGAGTATGAATTTCACTTTCCAGGGCAGGTTCTGAAAGATGCGTGTCTAGCCAACAAGTAGACAATTTATAGTGAGAATCACAAGGTTATTTTGGTTTCTGAGGGAAACAGAAGATGTGGGAAAAGAAACTTTAGATATTGTCATGCTCTTTATGTTCCCTTTATAATTGTTCAAAAAATTCAAGAATTTTATTTATTTCGAAACTATATTTTTTGACTGTTGAACTGTATTTCTTGAATGTGATACAGAGATTAAAATAATAGAATCTCATTTATTACTATTATAATTTTAAAAGATACTTTTAATGTCTATCTCCTATTAAATTAGTAGCCTATTTGTTATATGACATACATTTTATTTTTTAATGGAATGTATTGTATATTATATAATTGGGTTTTTTTCAACCTTTTGTTTGTTTTGTTTGTGAATACTTTGAACAATGCCTTACACGTAATGTATTCAGTAATTACAGACTACTCCATATTTTGACTCTTTTTTATAAGAAAGCTAAAAAACATACAATTATAGACCTCTGTGAGTCTTCTTTATTTCTATGAAAAAGTACCAAAATAACTTAAATCAGCTTCTTTCATTTATATAAAATAAAAGGTAAAATTCATTTCTTGCTTGTTTGTTTTGTTTTGGTTTTGGTTCTCATCCAAGTTTTGCTGTTGTTGTTAAGCCAGGAAAGAGTTTTAAGAGAGAGAGAGAGAAAATAACACCTCCTGTCATTTTACAAAGTTTATCTGTCCATTACAAACTAAACTAAATAAACAGGCACATATTGGGTATCTAATATGTATTTAACAATATTCTGGGTGCTGTTGTGGTCAGAGGATATATGTGCTGTCAGCAAGTACTGCATTTTTTTTTTTTCAAAAACAGGCCACATAAAATTAGAGGTTGTATGGTTCTTTGCATTTTACATAAAATCTAGCATTTGTAGCTTGTTGCATGTGTCATGAGTATAAATTTCTCAGGAGTACAAATACATGTGTATTTGTGTGTGTGTGTGTGTATGTATATATTATACACACATCTGTATGTATATCTGTACATGCACGTATCTGTTAATATATATGTATCTATATATATAATTTTAACATAATATTGAAAAATAATGACACTTAAAAAGCCTTTAAATAAAATATCTGTGAAAATCTGTTCTGAAAAACTGTTATTGGTTTACCAGGTGTTCATCTACATAAATTGGAATAAAACAAATGTCTTGATCTGACATGTTTATTTCATTCAAGTAGGTCTAACAATTGAGCTGTGAAAGCTTAGAACCATTTGGTCTACTCTATTTACTTTCTGTTCTTTATAGTTTGACACTGTTCTTCATTTGAATGAGAGTTTATTGAAATTATCTTTCTTTTAAAATATCCTGGCATCTTAGAAGCATGTTCCACAAGAAAATTTTTGATTGCTGTATTTTTTTAATATCAACAACTACATAAAGAAAACTCTCAGTGATTGAAATGAATAAAGCCATAATTGTCCTTGGCTTTCATGTTTTGGTAAAGCCACAGAATTAAGTACCTTAGAGATTTTCTTAGACCTTAGTTTATGCTTCTTTCCATCTTAAAGTGTCTAAAGTTAAAAGACTCAACCACAAAAGAAGTCAAGGGCAACTGCAGAAGTAAACTCAAAAACAATAAAGAGTGAATTTAAAGAGCACCTGGAATTGATAACAAAAAGCGAAAACATCAATCGTCTATATTTTTCTTATAGAATGCTAAATATTGGCAAACCTGTCACAAACTTGAGTGACAATCAATTAAATTATAGAGCATTAATTAAGTGCTGATTGGATTTTCTAAAATGTATGGATATTTAATATTATATAAACATGCAATATACTTTCCACCTGAATGGGTTGGAGCTTTGCAATTGTTCATTGTATTTTCACACTTTACATTAGTGTGACTGCATTGAATGTAAAGAGCTTCAGTGTTATTGCTCTAAGAGGGCCTCAGTTAAAAACAGTGCAATTGCTAATTTATTTGAGAGGACTTTTAAAGTGGCTTTTAAACTAATGAAGTACATGTCCAAACACTGTAGCTCTTGGTTCTCCCTATTACTATTTTCTACCACTTGAATTAACCTGTGAATTCCTAAAACCCACAGAAGTAAGGCTCTGACATGATGTCATTTGCCCTAGCTTTTTGTTTTCCTAGTGTTACATGAACATATCAACTGGTATAAATAAGTTTTTAGTTTAAACATCCACTTAACCTTGAGCTCTGTTGTTTGATGCTAAATAATGATTTAAAACAAATTTTCTACTTTTTAATCCATTATTTTTATATCATGTAAATAATTTTAAGAAGGATGAAAATTTATAGATGTGTAATACTAAGAGGATTAAATTTTAAATTATATAATGATAAGAGTATACTTGGAATTGATGGGATATTGATTCAAGTGGTCAAAAAGAAATCATTTCCTTTAGTAATAGAGGAAACTTCAAGGTTCTATATTCATAATGCCCACACAAATATCTGTAGGTGTTGAGAAGGAACCGCGGGGAGGGGGAGAGTAGGGAGCTAGAGAGAGGATTAAATCTCTTAATACCATGCGAGGGGAAAAGTTTAAAGTTTTCATTGATCCACCAGTGCCTTCATACATATGGTTATAAGATGCATTACTATTTTCTATATCTTTACCTTTTATCAGGGCAGGTGCAAAAGATGGATCTGAATTTCACCAAAGTGTTTGATTTCTTGGCGAAATGTTTCTATGATCTCTGCCAGGCCACACAGAGTGCACTTTAGGGATCATTGTACCTGTTATGCACTGAATGTCCCCTCTTAATCCCAAATTCCTATGTTGAAGTCCTAACCTCCAGGACCTCAGATTGTGACTGTATTTGGAGATAGGATATTTATAGAGGTAATTGAGTTAAAATTAGGTAACTAGGGTGGGCCCTAATCCAATATAACTGGTGTCCTTATAAGGAGAGGAGATTCGGACACAGACACGCACAGATGAAAGATCATATGAAGACACAGGAGGGAGAAGAAGGCTATCTTCAAGTCAAGGAGAGAGGCCTTAAAAGAAACCAACCCTGCCGACATCTTGATCTCAGACTTCCAGCATCCAGAATTATGAGAAAACAAATTTCTGTTGTTTAAGCCACCCAGTTTATGATATCGTGTAATGGCAGCCCTAGCAAATTAAATAGTATCAATTTCAAATCTAAACCAAGGCAGGTAGACTTGTGCTAGGAAAAGAAGAGAAGAATCTTATTAAAATCATTACCATGACCTAAGTTCTTCTGAGAGTAAAACAGGAATAATTACTTTTTTTCTTGGTTTATGCTACTTATGCTCCATGATACTGTGCTAAAATGGTAAATCTATTCAAGGGTCTCTAATTATTGCTCCTAAGGTATTCATGTACTTGAATATTAAGCTTTTGGTATTTCTCCATAGAGTTAGAAATGCCCTGGTATTAATTGATTACTTTGCACCACTATAGCCTCAAAGCTTGGAATGATGCTTAATGTAATGATTTTTTTCCTGGCTTTACGATAATGCAAAAGAAATGGGAATACCTGCCATGAAATCAAAGGAAGACATTGATTTATGCTCTAGGAAGAATGAATTGAAAATTGAATAAAGACAAGAGAAAATAAAATTTCCTAGACCCAGAACAAATGGAAATTGATTCAATTTACTGAAAAGAAATCACCTCTTTGATAGTCAAGCAAAGCATTAGGATCTTGCTGACTACCAGGAAAAAGCAAATTAGAATTAGAAGAATCTATGAGTATGTGGACTCCAAATTACAATAGTACCTTTCTGGTAAATTTCTCCATTTTACAGAAAACATTATGTAACATTTCAGGGAATTAGGATTTTTTTCCACCAATAAAGTATAATGATATTAAAATATTTTCTCTGCCTTGCCTTTTAAGGAAAGATTAAATCATATTCTACCTTGCAGGCACAGACCACATGGATTTTTGATACTGGTGTTAGAAACATATGGGCATTTCAGCTGTCTATGGTTTTCCTAATAATTTTTGAACTCCCCTTAAACAAACTTCATTTCCAAAGCCATGGATAAGAATCCTTGGACAGTGAGAGATAGGGATGGTCACATGTATCAGGAAATAGACTTCTCGCTAGTATAGGATGTACCCCAAGTAACATTTTTAGATTGACAATATGAATGGGTCAGGGCAACCTGGCTGCCTGCCAACTGTAAGAAAGTGAGAACAAGGGAAGCTAAAAAATGAATTTATGTGTAAATATTCTCTGTACTGAAGAACTATGTAGTAGAATTGGAATAAAAAAGTATAGCACCTAAAAATCCTAAGGATTTGAACTTCTTTTTGATCTCACCTTAGAAGAAAATTTTGACAAGAAACTGCCCAGGACATAGCGTAACACAAAATTATGTGAATGCTGTAATTTCAGACAGAGTAGGGCAGACATTTGGAAATATGCATGTATTTCTATTTGAAGGCCATCTCCATGTTTTGGGGTGAGTGATTTCCCCTGAGGGGAATGGCTCGTCCCATACCAATCATCTTACTGCAGGAAAGGAGGGAGGTGGGCGAAAGTGGTGAATGGGGATCACCTCTTCCCCGAGCTAGACCTAGAGGAGAAGTCCCCGCAGTTGTAATCACTCTCGGTATTTTACTTTTGTTATTCCTCAGCCACCATTAAAATTGCATTATGGAGAGCTTAGTGTAAGCTGTGCTCTGGGGAAATTGAGGTACTAGTTATGTCCACACTTGAGACACAGTAGTTTCTGGCAAAGCAATCGGCAGAAATATGGAGAAGCTTGTTCTAAGAGTTAATCTACAAGGGCCCAAAATAAAATGCTTTGGCAAATTAGGAGGTGACAATTGACCACCAGTATGGACTTTGTGAGTTAACAATAATTTCTTCTCAAAAAGACTTGGTAGAAGAAAGGGCTTTTCTGAAATCTATGGGTTAGAAGGTTGCATCATTAATCTTTGAGTATTGTGGGAATAACTTCCTAAAGAACTCAGAGAGGCCGTAGATTATTACCTTAGAATATTTGTCTATGCTTGAAGAGCTCCCTGTTCCCCAAGAACTTAGAAAATGGGAAATAACTTACTCTCAATTAAAATTTAAAAGCAAAGCCCAACCAGTTAAAGCCAAGTGTCCCAGATCAGTGAAACGTCATAGTAAATTTAGCAAAGTTGTTACCATGTGTAAAGAAGGGAAGGGTTAATCAAAAGAAGGAGGAATAGCCAGTGGAAACATGGAAAAAAATTTCAAAATTAATTGTTGATAGTGTCTATCTGAGGACAGCTTCAGACACAGAAAACCTAAATCAAGATTAATCTTATTCTGGTGTCACTGATAAGATTATTTCTATTCTATTATGAAATGACTATCTTTGGCCATCTTATCCTGATACTGTTAAATACTTAATTCACCCAGTTCCCTTTGCTCCAAATATGTGCTCACCAAGCAACATCTTGATTATGTTTTGGCTTCTCGTACAGATCTACTTCATCAGCAGCTTCAAAATTTCAATATGGGAAGATAGTAGCAATGTAACAATGTAGTTGGAAGTATGGAATTAAAGAGAAGACTCAAGGCTGGGTTAAAATAATGTGAAAATTTTTAAAAAATGTGGCAGTATTTCAATTTGGGAAAAGTTTGCAGAAGGACTAATGGAAACTTTGGTAAGCTCATGACAACTAACCCACCCTTACACATTCCACTTCGTGTCACTGCAACTATTTCACTTACATGGAGGGAATGGTTGGTCATGTAGACAAAAATAGTTATTTTTCTCATTGGCATTGTGTTTTATATTTTACACCTGAAAGATTAATGCAAATCTGCTCATTTGATAGATTAATAATGATGGCTTAAAAGAATAAATGTTTAGTTATTCATTTAATAGTACTGGAGTCACAAAACAGTAAAAATGTATGCAGATAAATAAAGCTCTTGGTTTCTAAGATCATTTGGAACAGTTTCTGTTCAACACAATGAAAGAGAAAAGAGCATAGAGAAGTGTGCATGGGATATTTTTATGTGCTAGTACTAGAATGGGCATACATCACTTTTTGCCACATATAACTGCAAAGAAGATGAGCAATATAGTCTAGTGTGTCCCTAACAGAAAGAAAAAATGGCCTTCCTCAACCATTAACAGTCTGTCATAATATAGACTCATTGTACTGATAAAATACATTTTCTTAGACTAAGGCTGACAGCCAAGCTTTGAATGAATAGTAAATTCAACAAGGTAATAGATGTCACATAATGAGGCTCTTGTGGGAATAGACAATGATGATAGATAGATAAATAGACAGACAGTTGACTGTAGAGATGGACTTCCTCAGAATAGGAACACTAATTTACATTTTCATGGTATTTTCCTTTTTTACATATCCATATGAATAACTTTTTCATGCAATCACTAGTTTGACTTACAGAAAATATTAATATTTATAATAATATAATATTATTAATATTAACATGTGGGTATATGCATGTGTACATAAAAAGTGTGTGTGTGTACACATATACACATAGATACAGTGACTAGACATCTACACATTTAGTAAGATACAGTTGTCCCTCTGTGTCCATGGGGGACTGGTGCCAGGATCCCCCCCAGATACCAAAATCCAGGGATGCTCAAGTCCCTTATATAAAATGGCACAGTATTTGCATCCTCCCATATACTTTAAATCATCCTGAAATTATTTATTATACCTAATACATTGTAAATGCTATGTAAATAGTTGTTACACTGTATTGTTTTTTATTAGTATAATTTTTATTGTTGTATTGTTATTCTTTTATTCAAGTATTTTCTATCCACAGTTGGCTGAACCTGGGGATGTGAAACCTGGGGATGGGGAACACATAGACACAGAAGACCGACTGTGTATGAAATCATGGCAAAATCATTTGATGTTATTTAGTTATACTTTTCTTTAAAATTACTAGAGAGGTTTTATCTGATGATCTCATCATCTCTCGTGGATTTAGTTCTTCAATTACCATATATATGCTAATAGGTCTCAAAATTTATTTTTAGCGAGGGACCTGTCTTCTGAATTTCAGACTTGTATACCCAACTGCCTCTGTAACAACTGCAGTCAGAGGTCTAATGTGGCATTGCAAATTTGACATTCCTAAAATGGGAGATCCTGATCTCAACCTACCCACACCCCAAAACCAGTTTCTCCTGTGATCTCCCTATCTCAGGAAATGGCACAGCCAGGCCATCCTCCTCAGTGCTCAGGCTTCCATAAATATGGTGCCACCCTTGAATTCTTTCTCTCACAGTTTATAGAAAATCTCTCAGCCGATACTGTCCACACTATCTTCAAAATGTGTCTGTAACTCGACCATTTCTTTCCATCCTTACAGTCATACTCCTGGGCCAGACCACCAGCACTGCACACGTGGAGTTTTGAAGTCACTCTTCAATTGCTTCCTCAAGTGCTACCCTTTGGTGCAATCCTAACCCTGTAGTCAGAGAGAACCTTACAATCTAAGACAGGTAATGTTACTCCTCTGGTTACAACCCTCTGGTGGATTGTCATTTGGGGTTAAAAGACAAAATCCTTACTATGTCTGCAAAGCCCTAGTGGTTCTACCTAACTCCTTTCTAAGATTATCTCCAACTACTCTCTGTTTTGTTCTCCCTGTCCTAGAAATGCCTCTAGCTTTTCCTAGAACAAACCATGCATACTCCAATCCCAGGGTCTTTTGCATTTGAATTGTTTCTATAATATGTTTGGAATGGTTTTCTCCTAGACACTCTTTTGAGTCACTCCCTCTCTTTCTTCAGTTTTTTGCTTAAAAAGTCACTTTCTCAGTGAGGTCTTTTCTTGGCACCTATCTAAAATTTCAGCTCCTGTTCACTGACACTTCATATGCCCATAATATGTTTTACTTTTTCTCCTTGATGCTTATTACTCTTAGCATACTATACATTTTACTTAATTATCCTTGCCTTGTTGGTATCTTGCATTAAAATATCACTCCATTAAGTTGGGGATGTTTGTCTGTTTTGTTTGCTGATATTTCCTTAGTACCCAGGACAATGTCATGGACATAGTAGGCATTCATAAGTATTTGTTAAGTTAATCCTGCAGTCTTATACCTATTAACAATATGTGCCATCTTTGATATGGGGAGCCATGGACAGGAGGTTCCAAGTATTATATTTTGGTTTTAGAATAGGATCTCTCCTATGATGAGATGCAGTATTGTTCAGAGGAACCTTGACAACTTTGATGTCCACCTTTGAGCTGTTACAACCCATTTTTGGTTACCTAGACATATATTTAATTTGATAACTCCAAATACCTTATTTTTATTCTGATATGACTTAATTTCTTCAGGCCAAACATCTTTCCTACTTTCTCTATTTGTTTGTTTTTTTCCTTCTCCTTATTTTTTGTTATTTTAGATTGAAGGCAGCATTTTTCCAGATTATATTTGGAGAGATTATACTTTTATTAACCAAAATCTCTATTTTCCTAGTAATTTTGAGGGAATGATATTTCTGTTATGACTTTGCAGATATTCTTTTTTGTCTTCCAACTACCCTAGAGTTGCTTTTGCTTAATCTTGCAAGAGAGTCTCAGAATCTATATATCTCAATCATGATCTATAACTGCTAATTTAGTGTTTACAGTACAAGAAGTCTGTATGGAAATATATGAAAATATAAACATAATTCCTACTTCTTCTTTAGCTCATACACTGGGTCTTTCCTTAATGAATTCAGATAGGTTAAAATGTACATGTTCTCATTTTCAGGTTAAAAGTTATATTAATTATGATGGGGCCATATTAAAAATAATCTTCCATTTTAATAGTATTGTGTACCAACATCAATATTCTTCCCTCATTTTTTTTTATGTGTCCCCCTTACAAACCCATTTTGGGAACTTCTGTCATGTATGTCGTTGTGAGATTATAACTGGGGCTTATTTTTGTAGATCGGTCTTCTGCAACAACCTTGCTGGTAAAGACTCAAGGAAGGAAGTAGTAAAGGGTTTTCTCCACTCTCTAGTTTCTAGATAGGCCATTTCAATGACATGGCCTAAAGCTACCTAGTGGTTTGAACAGGTGGCACCATTAGAAACGGGGGCATGGCATGTTTGTTCATAATCATCATATATTAGTGCTGTGATGTGATGTACATATTTTTCATGAGGTAGAGACCGCTTAATTAATTTCACTTAGGAATCTGTTAGATGGGAAATACACATCCCTGGCATGCACCTATGGCACAAATTTGTTTACCCAGAAATGAAGTCAAGGGCATGGTGCTTATTTTCACAAGAATTATATTATATTCAATGATGTGAGATCAACTTTATTTAAAAAATATTGGGCACACACTTAGCCCCAGAGGCTGTGGCCTGAGCATATAAATGATCTGTCCTTACTGTTTTAGGAAGGCTCAATCATGGTTATTTATGGTAGCTAGTTGTCACATATTGAATCTTGTGGTTAAAAATGCAATGATTATGGTCAGTGCATGTCCTCTCACTTCTGCCTTATATTCCAGGCTTGGGCCCAGGTGACCCCTCTCAGATGGCCCAGGGTCCACACATGGTTGTAGCACAGAATAGAGAGCTGTGTGTTCAGAGGCTTTTCTTCTGTTGTGACCTCACAGCACACAACTTTGGCTACCAGTGAGCAAAAGGAAATTGAATTAGAAAGAATGTGAATGCACGTGAATAATCGTGATGTGGTGCAAAAAGCATTGCATTTGAAGCTGGAAGACCTGGGATGAAGCCTTTGCTGTAACATTTAATGGCTCTGTTGTTAATGATGGCCTACCTACTTTACAGGGTTGTTATGAGGATTTGCTAAAGTCTGTAAACAAAAGTTATTTTGTATAAGCTATAAAGCACTTAACTAACAATAATACATTTTATTATTGACAATATTATCAATTTATTATTGATAATATTATCAGTTATAGCAGAACAAGATTAGTATATACCCAAAAGGGTATATATTGGGAAGTGAATATAAGCACTTCCCAACAGGTGCTTAAATCCATACCATGACATCCTGGAAAACAGACAATTCCACGTGGCCTTGAGCATTTCTGTTTACAGGAAACATGTTATCTCCTAAGTAGCTCATTTCACTGTCAGGCAGTCTGAAGGATAGGAGGTTCTCAGTAATGAAACAAACTCTGGCTCCCGGTCCTGAGTCCTTAGGCCACTCCAGTCTGGTTCTTGTCCTCTCTATTCCTCCAAATTGGCCACCTATGACTTTTATGACAATAAATCCAGTGGACAGTTGCCAAGCGTATCTTATTTTCTCAGCAGCATTTGACCCAGTTGGCATCCTTGACTTCTTGAAGGATCTCTCTTTTCTTAACTCTCATTACGCCTCTTTCTCCTGGATGTCTGTATGTCTCTAGGTGTGGCTTCTCTGTCTCCTTTGCCAATATATCCACCTCAATTCCAAAAAAAAAAAATCATAATTTCCAGAAATGGTTTGTCTCATACAAAATATGTATCTGACTGTTAAAGTTTTCTTTAGGTTTAAAGCCAATTCACTTAGAAAAGCCTGGGAATAAAAGGAATTGATAAATAGAAAATATTCACTCTTCTACTTTGGAGAGTAACATTAATTTGGATGAATATTTTTTTTTATTAGAAGTGATATGCAAGTAAAAAAATGACTAATGATTTGATGTACTATGTTTATTATTGGACTTGATTGAGTTACGTATAATATCTGCAAATTCCAAAGTATTTACTTTGGCTGATGATTCAGGAAGGCTATTATCAATTATTAATGATTTAAATAGATTCAAGATACATGTACTTAACAGTTTTCTTCTCAATTTCCAATTATACTCACACTCTGAATTAACCTGTACCAATTAAAAAGGAAACAGTCCTTCCATAACAAAGAACAACTGCACAGGTTTTATAATTCACAAATGTGACACAATTGTTTTAATGGGTTATGTGTCTTAGGGAGAGAGCCTAATGCAAAGTATGTGAAATATTTAAAGGTGAAGCAAATTCCCTTGTCCTTTTTATTTAATAAACACCATCGCAATTGACCTTTAAAGCTGATAAAGCTATATGGGAAGACAAGAGCAGATGCCACATTCTGCCAGACCTATTTGAATATATTTAACATATGGCCAAGGAATGATTCTTTTTCCAAGGAAATTTCAAGTTGATTTTAATTTCTGTGCGGGTATTTTGCAGTATCAAGGTTTTTCTTATAAAATAGGAAGTTAATTGAGGGGAAAAAAAAAAGAGCCTAAGAGCCTTTTTTTTTTTTTTTTTTTTGCTGGTCTTAGGGTTTGAGATAATGGGAACAGCTTCCAGTGGCATAAAGAGGTGAGATATGTAAGTAAGCATCTGTGCTTGCTAATTCTGTGTCCAGTGTAAGGAGTGATCTCAGCACTATCCACAGGGTGTGGGAATCAGGTTGCCTTTTATTTGACCTCAACGTTTTTGATTTGTTATATTGTCATTTAGTCTGAGAAAATGTTCAACCTAATCTTTCCAGCCTCTTCTAATCAACCAGAGTGGTATTGATCTTCCTATCATTCTCTTGTGCACCTTGGAAAATCATGTATGAGTGAGAATGTGCACACTCTTATAGATGATCTAAAGCTACACAATATGCTCTTAATTATAAATAGCTCTTTCTAAATTTACTACAGCTATAAACATCATATACTGATATATACATATATATTCTCTCTTATCTACACTAGCACATTTATATTCATACTCTCATGGTCACATATGTCACAAATTTTACTCCCAAATGTCTCTGTGATATCTATGCTACACTCACCCTCTAAACAATCTCAAGCCATTAATAGACACCTGACTATGAATGAATCACACACACGGCTCCCTGAGAGTCCCTGGAAGGAAACATGCTTCTTTGAACTGGCTTCAGTTTTCAAATCTTTCACCTAAGAGTAGGAAGATCATTCAGCATCTATTAAACATAATCCTTTCAGGCAACAGCAAACCTAACAAGCAATCACATTAACTATGTTCGAGGACATGATTCCTTTGGTGCTTTTTGAGATATCAGGGAAATATTGCTAAGTGAAAAAACATTAAACTGATACAACTTCAGGACTCTGTGTGGCTTTATTCATCGTGGATACTTTTCTTCCTATATTTACTGCTGTTCTTTATTTTTCCTTAAGTCCCATCATTTTGTTTTGAAAGTTTTCAAATTTACAAAAAGTTGAAATACAGCACAATGAATATTTGTCTACCTTTCACTTTTTTCACTGACAACATTTTGCCATTATTGCTTTCCTTCTGTCCATATATTTTAATACCTTTTGTTGTTAATGATGGTGATCAACCATTTGGGAGTTGAAGACATTGTGACATTTCACCTCTAAATACTGTACTTTGTCATGCATTTCTTGAGAATAAGGACATTTTTCTACATAACCACAATTAGACACATGTGAGCAATAAAATTAATTTAATTATACTAATATTTGTCCATAATGTTGAATTATGACATGATTTCTTTTGAGAGTTCAGGCCAGTTTTTATGTATATTGGCCCATGGTCTGTCTCTCTTTGATGACTTTCTCATAACTGACATTTATGTCAACTTGCGTTTTTCAAAAATACCACATAGGGAGTGTTGTGTACATTTTTACTGCCTCACATCAAGTGGCACTGAACTTCAGTTTTATCTCACTATTGATGATGCTAAGTTTGATCAGTAGGTTAAGGTGGCACCACACAATCTGTCTGTTGTAAAAGTGTCTGTTCCATTCACAATAAACAAGACGTAGGTGAGTGATATTTTTAAACCCAGTGAATATGCTATATCCCAACGTCTTTCACCCAGTAGTTTTAGGATCAACTGATAACTGGAAGTTGTTTTTATCAAACAGAAAGTTAAGTTTATAAAGTTAATTCATGTGCCACAATTGAACAAAAACCTGTATATAGAAACACAAGCCAAATAAAAAATTAACTATAAATAAGGTTTTAGTAATATTCAAATACAATTAATCTCTTCACAAAATTATTCACTCCAGCATAACCTAAAATATTGAGGCCAATAAACACATTTAGTTGTTTGTTGGCATGTAGACAAAGATGGGACTATGTCAGTAGTAAAGCCTTGTGGACCAGAGCTACATTGTTTATGGGCTAGAGCTAGCCAGAAATTAAGCAACTGCAAAATATAAATCTAACCATAGGAAAATACTATTAACATTTTTAAATTGCTCAAAAATTACCTGGATTATTTTTCTGTGTTTCTCACTTTCTTAAGCACTGCCAGACTATTTGTTTATTTGTTTGTTTGTTTGGAGGAAAAATGAAAGCAGAGGGGGGCATTTAGGAAGCTGAGCTATAATGGCAAGGCCCTCCTTTTCTCCCTAAAGACTTTCCTTTTTTCACTGAGGCATTTTTAGAAGAAGCATTTTAAATAACATTCAATGCGTTCTCTCACCCAAGTTTGAATAAGCAAGAAAAACACAACCCACAGATACTTCTGAACACTTCTTATACAGATGGGGTCAATACTCTTACAGGAAACTTTTAAATTGTCTAGGAGAGGCAAACACAATTATGAAGGGATTTTAGTCATTTCCTGGTCAGAACACACTGAAAAGTGAAAGTGAGATCTTTCATTTTGGAAAACCAAAGATTAAGTGAAAATATAATATCAGTGCAAAATGTTATGGAGGGTATTGAAGGTGATAAAATCATAGACACTGCAAAGGAGAAAAATTTTAAGGTTAGTAAAATTTCACACAATTGCAAGTAAACACCTAGAACAGGTTGCCGTCTAAAGATTTCCAGGATAAAAATACAAATTTAAGAAGCTTGGCATAAATTAACAGGTGATATGTTCAAATCTGAGGGTAAATAGAAGCTAGAAATAGTTGAGAATTGTATGAAAAGTAACTGCCATTTATCCATTAAAATAAAAATGTTTTATATTCAGAGATAGACTCTTTTAAAAAGTAAAACCATAGAGCAATATAAAAATCCCTATAGTTCTATGTTTTAGACCACATAATTTCATATTTTTGAAATATATATATTATTTCTGCTTTCAAAAACAAAACAATAAGGAAAAACCACAATTACTACATCTTATGTGTTGATTTTTAAATTATTAGTATTTTTCTCTAATTATAAAAGTAACACATATTTAGGAGGCACTGAAGTTTAGACTTCAACATTTGAATTTGTGAGGTACACAATTCAACCCAGAACACATTTCTTCATATATTTTTATCTTTTCTATTTAATAGTGCTCTATATCTATTAATATACATATTCTGTATTATCACTTCTAATATTATTTAGTAGTGGTTTTACTCTTTTATTTTCCTTTACTAGTCTTGTCACAGTGTGTCTATTTAACATTCTCTTCAAATAATAACTTTCAGCATTTTAGTCAAAACTACTCTTTCTTGAAAATTGTGTTCTTATCTATTTATTCCTTTCTCCTGCTTTGTATGGTTTTTATTCTACATTCTTGATATGAAGCTTGGATAACTCATTTTTATGTTTTCTTATTTTTTAATAAATCCATTCATGGGTAAACATTTTCTTCTGAGCATGAGTTTGGTCACTTCCCAGAGATTTTAAAACATAGTAATACCATCTTTGCTAATTTCTAAAGAATTTCTTATTTTTAATTTGATTTCCTCTTTATTGCAAGAGGTAAAATAACATTTTAAAATTAGTAAGTACATACTTTGGTTGTGATTTTTAAAATATAATGTGAGTCATATGGTTTTTGCTTTTTGGACTCTATGAAGATTTACTTGGTTTATGGTTTAGTGCCTGGCTAATTTGTGAACTCTCCAAATTTTTGGGAAAAAGAAAATTTCCTTTTTAGAATACAGAATATATGGAATTCTATATAGAGAATATATATATACACACACACATATATATAAAAAAATGATGTTTGTCATTTGTCTTAAAATTTCTTTGGACACTTTTATTTGTTAAATCTCTTTATACTTTTTCAAAATTATTATATTAATGCCTAGAACATCTTTTTGGTGAAAAGAATCATTTATCAGAAAGAATAAATTTTAAAAATGCACATTTATTTCTGACAATAATAATAAAGAAGATTAATGTATTATCTATTTCAAGTTGATTTTAATTTCTCTGTGGGTATTTTGTAATATCAGCAACTGACAAGTGGTTGCTATTAATATTTAATACATTTCTTTCTTTCAATTTTTTCTAATTATTTATGTTTATATTTGGATTGCACTGAGGTAGGGTATGTAGCTGCATACACTACCTCATAGATTGATTTTTTTTAATATGTGAATTTGGAGTCTATAAGAAGAGGAGCATCTGTCTATATCAAATATTGGGGCTCTAAACAAGTAAAATAACATAATAGAACAGAAACTCCGCTAAGTAATAAAATAGGTCTCTTAGCAGGATAAGCTTTAAAAGTCTTACCAGGTTTCTCTGTTTAGCAGTGTAGATAGAAGATCTTCTGGATGGGAAAGTTCTTTTCTTCCTTCTAAATCTCCCGAATGATCCTATTTAATCATAAAAATGCAAATCTAGAAAGCCGCATTTGTCCTTTTGAAACTTTTCTGTAGCTTAACCAATATTATCATTCCTTACCATTCTTGGTTAGTATCATTCTTGGAAGGCACAGGGTAAATTTTCCCTGGATTTAGGGAACCTTCCAGCAGAAAGTTTCAAACCTGACTCTATTGTGAGATTCAGCGGATGGATCAGAATGGCTGTGACTGAGTGATGGCGGCAGGAAAGGACAACGAAGGCCCCAGAGAAGAACTGCTTGTAAGGAGAGCAGAGCTTGGACTGACCATCTGGATTTTCCAGCAAGCTCTGGCATTTCAGGGAGCAGGCCTGATGGCAGCAGAGTGTGTGGCTGAAGCTGGTGCCCACTCAGAGCTCAGCTACTCTGCCACAGTGCCATGTTTGGTGGGAGAGAACAGCCACGCCTGTGAGTCTGAACTAAAAGGTCTCCTCCTTTCACACCCAATTCTGGGGCACTGGCAGGTCCTGTGCAGAGACCTGGGCTATCAAGGACATTGTAGCGCACACAGCCCCACGCAAGGCACCAGGAGGGAAGCGAGGAAAGCAATGCCACTTTCATTGATTCGACAGTCATTTTCTCTGTCCCTTCTGGCGTTTGAAAATAGGCCTTTAAACTGAATGTGACTTCATGCATCTTTGAACTCTTCGGGTGAGTGGCTTGAGAGGGAAATCTTGGACTGCCTGTTGATAAGACTCAATTAATTAAGTGTGGAAAAACATAGCCAAACAATGTAAACAACAAAAAATGTCTTTGAACTTAAAGGTGATATAGCCAGTGATGTAGATTATACAGTTCTTCCCAAGCATGAAGGAGAGCCAACGAGGCCAATAGCGTTAATCTGTTGTTTTTGTCCAAGTTGTTATTGCTCTCAGGACAGAGGAAACAAACCAAGTAGAACCATCTGACATCACGAAAGACGCGCCCATTCTCCAGCTGACATTAACAGTTTTTTTAAAAATCTTACTCTTTATAAAAACAAAATTCCAACCATTAAATGCATAGAAAGTTAGGCTGTCTCTTAATTTTGTTTTCCTAGCATCGTTAACTAATTACTTTAATTCTATATGAGGAAGAATGTCTAGTATTCCACTTTTTAAGGACATAAGAGATCATTGCTACTGTGCTCTTCATATCTACTTGAGTAGGAATACACATTTGCCAGAATCTGTACCCTGTTCATTCTGAATCTTTGCTTGGCTGATTCACAGAAGATTGGTCTTAGCATGGCCAATGATCTGTTTGTGTTTTATTTAAGGGTAAAATTATAACCTTCCAAGTAGCTCACTGTTACCTTTGTTTACTGAATAATTGCCTTGGTAAGCACAACTCTCCCTTTTCAGACAATTAAACAAATATATTCAGAATCATAGAATGTCCCCAATCTACAAGGCCTTGAAAGTTAGCTAAATTTTAACTATTACAAGTAAAAGACTAATATGTTCCTATGGCCAACCTCTCTTTCTCACCCCCCCCAATCTATGTGGATAATTCTTTCTTTAAGGAAAAAGGAAAAAAACTCCCTGTGCACTTAATCAGGCTAGACTAGGCTATTTGGTAGCTGTCACTTGAAATGGATGTGGTGTCACCTTTTCGTGAATGGATGAAAACGTACCTCTTAAATAAATGATAAACAAGAACCAACAGCCACAGAGTGGAAGCAAGAGGGTGAGGGGTGAGGGGGTGAGGCAGGCATAATAAAAATAAATAAATAAACAAGCCAAAAGGGTTTTACAAAGTGCAATGATAAATCTCTCTGGGCTATCGTTGTTGAGTTTATTTGAAAGACAGGAAGCATCATTTGGGTGCTCCTTGAACCATTTTATCTTCACCTGTACACAGTTTGACAATTGCATTTTTTCTTCAGGGGAAGAGTAAAGGATAGAAAAGAAAAATCAAAACAAAAGAGGGCAATAAAAGAAGAGACAGAGCTCACAAACTTGAATTATTGCTAACAACATAATAATATCCCTTTCAGCTAGCCCTTTCACCAGGATAGGATCCAGGAAGGAGGAATCTTGTGGGAATTTTGTATCCACTGTTTCTTCAACTTTTAAAGATGGAACAGTCAAATTGA
This sequence comes from Daubentonia madagascariensis, assembly GCA_023783475.1. Taxonomy (NCBI): domain Eukaryota; kingdom Metazoa; phylum Chordata; class Mammalia; order Primates; family Daubentoniidae; genus Daubentonia; species Daubentonia madagascariensis. Next base: position 20,809,952 of record JAKFHU010001672.1, read on the forward strand.
GTTATTGCCTAATAGAAAGAAAAATGAAATATTAAAACTGCAGAAAATGGTAAAGCTGATAAATTATGTTGTATCTCTGTCAGCTATTTTCTTACTGTAAACTCTGGGATTGAAGTAGATTGGTTTAAAGGACAAGAGAATAAAAGGGACTTTAAGGAGAGGAAAATGTTTATTAAGAAAGTGATAGAATCACATATGGGAAGAGATCTCTTATCACCTAAAAAAACAATGAAATTCAAAATATCATGTTCATTTTTTGTTCCAAAATAAGGATCAGTTTAGAGATTCTCTTGTCTTTATACCATATCTCTGAGCCAACAGTAGACAAATTGAGGAACAGAAGGATGGAAAAATATATTTAACTGGAAGCCAGTGCTAATGCTGTCAGTAAGAATGGTATTTCCCAGTAACCATCTCACAATGCCAAAACTTCTGTCTCTCTATTTCCCATCAAATCAAGAAGGACTTCAAGACATGATCAAAACCACACAAGTTTGTGCTTGTCAGTTCCTGGTTGTTATTCTGGGCTGTGAGTGGCTCAAGACAAGGCACACTCTCCAAGGCCCTTTGAACTGGGCTGCCACTTGGTTCCAAAACTATTGCCACATTTTTAGGTTTTGTAATGGCAGACACCCTGGAATGTCCATGTTCCAATATCTCTTCCAGTTACTATGGCTTCATAACAAATCATCCCAAAACTTAGTGGCATAAAGAAACCATTTTACAAAGGGTATTAGTTCACCATTTTTTATGGCTGAGTAGTACTCCATAGTAGACATATACCACATTTTATTAATCCACTCATGTATTCATGGGCATTTGGATTGTTTCCACATCTTTGCTATTGCTGTAAACATTCTAGTGCAAAACCTGGATGGAGCTGGAGACCATTCTTCTAAACGAAGTATCACAAGAATGGAAAAACAAACACCACCATGTACTCACTATTGAACTGGAACTAATTTATCAACACTCATGTGCACATATAGTGGTAAAACTCAGTGGAAACCAAGCAGGTGGGAGGGGGGATGAGGGGACAGGTAAATTCACACCTAATGGGTACAATGCACGCTGTCTTGGTAATGGGCACACTTATAACTTTGACTCAAATGGCACAAAAGCAATTCATGTAACCAAATCATTTGTACCCTCATAATACCCTGAAATTAAAAAATAAATAAATAAATAAATAAAAATCTACATACACACACAGTTACCAAAAAAAAAAAAATATTTTGATTCTCATGGATTGTATGGTTCAGGCATTTGGACAAGATACAGCAGAGGTAGCTTCCTCTGCCCATTGGTGTATTCTGGGGCCTCAGTGGAAGACTGGAAGTCTGGAGCTAGAATTATTTAAAGGCTGATTCATTCAATGTCTGGCTGTTGATGCTGACTATGGGCTGAGAGCCTTGGTTTCTTTCCTGATGGGCCACTCCATTTGACATCTGTAGGTGAACTAGTTTGGGCTTCCCTTCAGCATGGTGGCTAGATTCCAACCAAGAGCAAATATCCCAAGAGAAAGAGAGAGGGCCCGGAGGAAGCTATATTGCCTTTTCTATTCTAGGTGCTGAAGTCATGCAGTATTATTTGTGCTATACTGCATTCATTAGAAAAGTCAGAAACCTGCCCAGATTCAAGCAGAAGGGGAGGTTGAGAGGAGGTTTCGCCTTTCAATAAGGAGTGGCAAGGTTCTGGAGGAGCATGAGGAAACAGAAATATTGCCATGGCATTTTGGGGGAATACAAAAGAGAAAGAGATTTTCGAACTCCTCCAATGAGGAAGCTAAAGTACACAGTACTTACGAGATTTACTCAACAGAACCGCAACTGGCAGGTTCTGGCGCAGAGAACAAATCCCCTTTCTCCTACTCCAAAATCCTGCCTTTAATTACACAGCAGTAAGGAAATATTAACCCAAGCTGAATGGGAGTCGCCCTTGATAGGAAGGTGATATCTTCAGGGAAATAAAGTTTCATAAAGAGAGAAAATGAAAATGAACTTGGCTACTTCAGAAAATTGGTACCATACCAGGCTAGCCTATGGGAATTAAGTATTACTTGAATCAGTTACCGTAAGGTGTTTAGCCATGAAGAAGCTTCCAATTTTAAAACTCTGAGTTTTAAATTGATCAATATTATGGCTAAGGTATCTGAAGATGTAAACTGCACTATTGATTTTAATATGTAAATGTGAAAGGAATAGTCAGCATATGTATAATAACAAATTAAGACCTAAACAGGTCCTATAATATGATAAGAGATATATGCCAGTATCAAATGAATTTCAGCGGACAAAACAAACATTGCTGCTGTCATTTTAACTAGTTAATGTATAAAGCATGCTGAATTAAACTTGACTTTTAAAAACCTGTGTACTGATTCCTGATTATGATTGTTTACATTACATAAATCTAAAAAACATACATAAGTTTCAATCAAATTATTATATGCAAATATTGCACCATGAGGGCAATCTCTCTATTAAAAATACTATAGCTAGAAAATGGTCAGTGATAGCAAAAAATATACATATTACTGGGGAGGGAGAGTACATTTAATATGACATCTTAGCCTGGCTTTTCCCTGCACAGAGCATGAGACAAATTCTTGTATTCAGTTAGGTTATGTGGGAATATGTTCTCAGGAGGCAGGGTGCAGAGGCAGCAAGGTGCAGAGAGCTAGCAGGGAAAAGCCACAACACATGGGTGAGGTTTTGCATTAGCCACCCTGTGCCAACAGAAGCTTCAGCGGACACCAACAGAATGGCTCTCAGATCTCTGTGCCTAGTGGATGAAAGAGGAGAAGTTTTATCCACTGGCTCCCAACCCTCAATGGGATTGCCTGCTCCTCCACACCTGGGTTGCACATACCTGAGAGCAGAGCAAGTTCCCCAGTGTCCCATCTCCTCGCTTGGGAGGAGCCACAGGAGAGAAGGGGAGGTATGCAGCATAGGAATGAGACAACGTACTGTCCAAGTACACCTGTGCAAGGTTGTAGTAAGTTCTCCTTTTAATTGTTTTATTATTGAGGCAAAATATACATAAAATAAAATGCACAGATCTTAAATTTTCAGTTCAAGAAGTGTTGACCATTGTACATACGAGTGAAATTATCACCCCACATATTATATGACCCACCCCATATAATATATGACTTTTGCCATCATTCTAGACGGGTTCGAAAATCTCTTCCTCTTCAATTCTTCCCAACTACTTTCTGACTTTTATCACTGTAAATCGGGGATTTAATTTAATTTAGTTTTAATTTATCTGTTCTATAACAATATTAGGGTAATAAAAAACTATATACTCCTTTCTCCAGGGCTTCTTTCGCTCAACATAATGTTTTGGAAGTTCATCCATATTATTATGGTTAGCCATAGTACACTACTTTTTATTGTTGACTAGTATTTTTCTGTTGGAACATATCAATACTTGTTTATCCAATCCCTCATTGATGGCATTGTGGTTTCCAGTTTTGGGTTATTATGAATGAATGAGGTTGCTGTGAAAAGTCTCGTACCAGTGGACATATGCTTATACTTCTTTGGAGGCAGATAGTTAGGAATGGACTTACTGGGTCATAGAGTACTTATTTAACTTTACCACAATGTTGCTGAGCAGCTTTGCATATGCTGGCACCATCTTACATTCCCACCAGTTGCTCCACACCCTTGCCAATTTGTATATTGTGTGTGGGTTTTTTTTTTTAAATAATACTCATTCTAATGGGTGTAGAATGGCATCTCATTCTGGTTTTCGTTTGAGTTTCCCTGAAGAATAATGAAGTTGAGCACATTTTTAGGTGCTTATTGGACATTTTTATCTTTTGTGAAGTTTCTGTTCAAGTTTTTGCCCACTTTTACTGAGGTGTTATATATTAGTTTTCTATTGATGTTGTAATAAGTTCATACAAATTTAGTGACTTAAACAAATTTGTTTTTTGTTACAGTTCTGTAGGTCAAAAGTGTGGAACAGGTCTCACTGGGTGGAAATCAAGTTGGTGGCAGGGCTGCATTCCTTTCAGGAGGCTCTAAGGCAGAGGCCCTTTCTTTGTTGTCCAGTTTCCAGAAGTTGCCCATATTCCTTGACTCGTGGACCCTTCCTCCATCTTCAAAGTCAGGAGTGTTGCATTTCTCTAAGTATTCTCTCTAGTCACAACTCCCTTTCTCTATGAACTCAGCAAAGAAAGGTTTTCCAATTTTAAGAGCCGTTGTGATTAGATTGGGCCCACCTAATGCATTATCCTGCATTACCATTCCTGAGGTGATGCAGGATAATGTTTCCATCTCTAGATCCTTAATGTAATCACAGCACATCTACAAGTCCCTTTGGACATGCAAGGTAATGTATTTACAGGTGCTGGAGGTTATAATGTGGGCATCTTTGAGGTGGGGGGCATTGTTCTGCCTACCACAGTCACTTGTGTTTTATTGTTGAATTGTAGTTCTTCACATTTCCTGATACACACATGCGTGTGTGCGCACACAGTTTTTCCCAGTCTGTAGTCTTTTTGGGTGAGTAGAGAATTCTGATTTTGATGAATTCCAACTTATTTTTTTCTTTTATGTCCTTTCCATTTTTGTGCTTTTTGTACTGTAGAAAATATTTACCTACTCCAATATGGTGAAGATGTTCTCCTGTTTCCTTCTAGAAGCTTTATTGTTATAGTTTTTATGTTTAGGTTTATGATTCTTCTTGAATTAAACTTGTGCATCAAATAATAACTAGGTCACAGCTCTTGTCTTTAATAAAAATATCTAGTTGTTCCAGCACCATTTGTTAAAAGATATCCCTACTAAATTGAATTAGTGCCATGGCCATAAATTAGTTCTGTAAGTCTATTTGAACTATATTACCTTTATCTATTTGTCTGTGCTTACTACATTACCACATTCTCATGATTATTATAGTATTGTAGTGAATTTTGGAATCAGAAAATAAAAATCCTTCAATTTTGTTCTACTTTTAAAAATTGTTTTAGCTATTCTAGGTGGTTTACATTTTGAAGCAAATTTTAAAATCAGCTTGTCAATTGCTCCCAAAAACCTGCTGAAATTTTGATAATTTGGATAGAAAGGATATGTTGAAAATACTGACTCTCTAGATCTATAGATGTAGTATTTCTGTTCATTATTTAGGTTTTTCTTATTGCCAAATTTGGACAAACACTCTCAGTATTTCACTATTACGATGTTAGATGTAGGTTTTTCATAGATGTCCTTCATTATATTAAGGGAGTTTCTCTATTTTTCTGCTTTGCTGAGAGGTTTTATTATAATTATTTAGTCAAGGCCTTTTTCCAGCACAAGTTGAGACAATCATAGGATTTTTTTTCTTTATTCTGTTCATATAGTAAATTACATCAATTTATTTTTCTAATGTTAATCCAAGCTTATAATTCTGGGGTAAACCCCACTGGTCACGATGTATTATTACTTTTCTATATTAGTAGATTTTGTTTACTAATATTTATTCTGTAATTTTGCAAGTGTATCATGAGAGTTTCTGATCTGACACTCTTTCATTGCCCGAGTCCTCATTGCCAAGCTTTGTTTCACAGTACACTGATCTCATAAAAATGAGTTGGGAAGTTTTCCTTTCTGCTCTTAAAATTGGTATAATTTCTCACTTGGTAAGCTAGAAACTGCGATAATTGTTTTTACATCATTGTTTTTTTCTAATCAATAGACTTGGAACTATCAATTTCCTTCCAAGCATTATTCCATCATCATTCTATAATTTTTAATGTTTTGTATCTCATATTCATTCAGATTGAAATAGTTTTGAATATCCTTTTTGATTTCTTCCTTGACCATAGATTATTTAGAAGTAGTTTTAATTAAGTCCCAAGTATTTGGAAATCTACATCAGTGTTATGCAGTAGAAATATATTATTAGCCACAGATATAATTTTAGATTTGCAAAACCCATATAAAAAGTTTAAATGATATCGAAGAAAATAATTTTAAAATATATTTTATACATAATATGTAAATATATGCTTTATGTGTAATATAATAAAATATATAATATAATTAACCCAATATATCCAACATAAATGATTTCAATATGCAATTAATATAAAATTATTAATAAGTTGTTTTACATTTTTATTAAGTCCTTGAAATTTTATATGTATTTTACCCTTACAACATATCTCAATTTGCTTTAGCCACATTTCAAGTCCTCAGCCACATGTGGCTCCCGGCTAGCACATTGTGGCAACAAAGGCTGGCGTTAAGGAGTAGGGCAGAGAGGATTTGGAAAGAGGAATGAGTCCAGTACAATGTCTTTTGTGCAAATAGGATCCTGTCTATTTTGTTGGTAAGCCTGAATTTGGCTTTGTAAGAATATTCTAGATATTTCTATTAAATAGTCTATTGAGGCTTTTATTGAAGAGAAATTTGTTATAAAGAAAGGAGGTAACACACTGAGGAGATTGAACATGTTTAGTTTGGAGAATTTCAAAAAGGTGGGGGAAAAAAACCACATGAACTTATTTATATTTTGATGCAAATTTTAAAATTAGCTTGTCAATTTCTACCAAAAATCTGCTGAAATTTTGAAAATTTGGATAGAAAGGATAAGTTGTGTTATTTTTAAGTTGATACATAATTTCAAATGTGTTTTTTCACTTCATAATGCCTTGGAATATAAATAAATAAATTTATTCTTTTATAATAAATAAAAATAAATAAATATTTCACCTAGTACTTTCCTATCAGATACCATTACACTGTATATGATAGGAAAGTACTAGGTGAAAAAATACAATCTTCAATATTCAATAGATTATTAGAATTATTATTCAATAAATTAGATTATTAACAATAATTTTTAATAATTATTTTGAGAATCATGGTATTTTTTTCTGTTAGCATATGTAAAACTTTTGATAATTTTAGCTAGAATTATTTTTCTTTTTTTATTTTAAGTTTAAATAGGATAGTAATCTTAGGTTAGATATGTTGGCATCAATACACGCACTCTTTTTCTTGTATGTCTTTAATCAATGAGTATATTGGAGAAAGGTTATGTTTTTAACTGGAGTAACTGATCATTTTCCAAGACCTTTTATTTTATGGCTTTCCCAAACCTGAACACTAAATTTAATTCATTCTGTGGGTAAAGAGTTACAGCTATTCTTTAATATTGCTATCAAAGAGATGAGACCTTAATAATTTCAGGGGAATTTTATTTTTTTCTAAAAATAAATGTTATTTCTTGATTTACTAAGCTAATGTTACTAATCAACTATTAGTAGGATGTGAGATATGCAGATTTTTTCTGGTTTTCGTAATTGCTTTTTTGTTTATCTAAGCCATGAACTAAATCTCCAGAACCTAGAACCAAGCTTGCTACTTAGGAGGGGCTCCATAATGTTTATTTACTTGATCCATTCACCTCAAAATAGAAGAGACATAGCTAGAGATAGATTATTGTCTCTAATGATGTAATTAACTGGCCCCTAAGTATGCTGAATCTATAACCATGTTAGTGTGTGCCCTCTAACCAGCTAAGTACAGTTAATCCTTGAACAACAAGGGCTTAAACTTCCAGGGTCCACTTATATGCAGATTTTCTTCTGCCTCCGCCACCCCTGAGACAGCAAGAGCAATTCTTCCTCCCTCTTCCTTAGCCTACTCAACACGAAGATGCTGAGATGAACACTTTTGTGAAGATTCACTTTAACCTAATGAATAGTAAATATATTTTCTCTTCTTTATGATATTCTTAGTAACATTTTCTTTTCTCTAGTTTACTTTTTTATAAGAATACAGTATATAATACATATAACATACAATTATGTGTTAACTGTTTGTTATGGCTAAGGCTTCTGGTCAACAGTAGGCTATTAATAGCTAAGATTTTGAAGAATCAAAAATTATATGCAGATTTTTGACTACATGAGGGGTTGGTGAACCTAACCCTCATGTTGTTCAATGGTCAACTATAATTGCATCAAAAAGCCACTGTGTATTAATTTACAGGTTCATGTATCAACTATTTTTAATATGTTCCAGGGCACCTGGCTATATGCTTAAACTGTAAGAAAAGAATTAACATCATCTCTGCCTTCCTAAAAGTCACTGTCTAGTGCAGGTGACACACCCCTTAAAAGCTAATTTTGAAACAAAATGACAAGTGCAAAGAAATGTGTACACACAGAAATTATGGGAGACTAATGGAGGGTAAGCAATATATTCTGGTTGAGGGCATCAGAGACAAGTATCAGGCAATGACATGTATAACGTGAATCGTGAAAAGCGATTATATAGCTAGGCAAATGGGTGAGAGGAGGGAAGAGAAAGTTTTCCAAGAAGAGGTAGACTTAAGCAAGGACCTGTGAATAGTTAATTATGTGGGAGAAGCTAAAAGCAGCTTAATTTGCTGGATTCTAAAGTGTGAAGGAGTAGTGGTTGATTGGGCTGGAGATCCTAAAGGGCTTTCATTCCCTTGTCTAGGAGCTAGGACTTTATCCTGGAAGCAAGGGTTTTGTGAAACAGATATGAATCATCACAAAGACTTACATTTGCACTAACATCTGCCTAGATGCATGAACTTTGAATAGTAACATCCAAATTTCCTATTAAAATATCCTTACAATACACATTTTAATAAGCCATAGTCCTGAGTTCTAGTTGTGACACTGTCACTAACAGAGTAGTAACTTAAAGTAGTCCTTTGACTTCTTCGTTCCTCAGTTACTTTAGCTGCTACAAGATGAACCACCTTTTATGTTTCCAGGAATTGCTGGACATTTTAAATATAATAACAGATGCAAAAGCAATTTCTAAATCTATAAATGTGTTATACATTCACACAACATGTATCATTAATTTTATTTCAAGTTCTTAGAAGGTAAATGTTTTATGCACAAAAACATCACTGTCCCATGCAAATGCTCATCCACATGGATAAAGTCTGTAATGGCACGTGGGTACCAGAATGAGACAGAGCTGACATAAGATGTGTACCTAACCTTTGGACATAAAGGACTTTTTTATATTTTGTTTCTTTTCTGCGACTGAGCAGAAATATATATTCAGTGTATATTTCTATTAGACGCTGCCTTTAAATATTCCATATATGTGTGTGTATGTGTATATACATTTCTATACATATATTTATTTATACTTCTTACACATTCTCAGGAAATGTTCACAACTTATAATGACTGATTCCTGGTTCATAATATCTTTAAGGAGGCTAAATCTTCAATGAACTTTTGAAATAAGCTACTTTCTGACTGTATGAGAGGAAAAAGCATGGGAAATTGCATATGTAATGTTTGCACAAGATTAAAACAAACTCTTCACTTCTTCAGGCATCGTGACTTTGAACTCATCACTCTGCACTACCCCCAATTTATTTTCTATGTGCATTTATATTAGCTAAAGCAAGAGTTAGCAATTCCAGTAGCTCAATATGACTTTCGACCCTCTTCTCTCACCTTTGTGGAGCACCACCACGTTTGGATTGCAGCCTAAAGGTCTTGTCGATGGAGCCATCCCCTGTAAGGCATTCCAGACGTAAAGGAGTCATATTTCCAAGTAACATGCACATGGTTCTTGGTGCAGCATTCGTTTGTTTCAACTTCTCCCCTTCTACTCTCTGTCCTCACCCCACCGATACAGATAGTCCTTAGCTTCTATTAAGCATAATGAACATTCTTAAATGCTATGGGAAAATAGCAGAGTAAGGGAAAAATATGTGCCATAAAGAATGTGCAAGGGAAGTAGCATCGTCACTGCTGCTGTTCCAGTGCAGATCACAGCACGATGGCCTCCGTGTGAGTCCTTCTGTGCCCAGTAAAAAGGAAAACAACATTGTAATAAATTAGCTGGAACTGCACTTCCCTAGGTGTTCGTTCGGTGACAACATGATAAATAACCCCAGGCAGGTACAATTTGGCTTTCTCTCTGCCAAGGTTTTCTACCATAATATTTTCAGGCCTTAAGTCATGGTCATCAACACTTGATTAATATGGGGGGGAGAGTTAAGATAACACGAGGGATATATTTGCTTGAACAGTACAATGTATCAACAGTATATTTTTATCTGGCTTAACTTTTTATTGATCATTACAAGGATGAACATTTTTATATACAATTAGTAACTGTAATGTCCCATCTCTCCTCATAAAGTAAATACTTTGAATAACCCTAGAGGCACATCTTAGGTTTGTTTGTTTCTGATTATTGAGGCATATTTCCTTGTCTTCTCACTTTCTCATATTTTTTGGTGGGGGTACTTAAATCTCTCAGCACAATTTTGTGTGCTGAATTTATTCCTCAGTAGATTTTCCATGATATATATATACACATACATATATTATACACACACCTGTATATATATAAAAGTTATGTATATAATACAATTGTGTTTTATAAATATTTATAGCACATTCATTTAACCTCAATCCATCAAATAAATTCAGTTATATTTGTTTAGCTTTCACAGGGAAGGAATAACTTAGCATATAACTTTTCTAGTTAAGCTACTATTGTCAGAAATAAATCTGTATTTACTCTCTGCGTCCCAGTTACCTTTATTCTCTGATGAAAAAAAAAGGTAACCACAAGCATTCCTTTTCCATTAATTATTGCACCAGATAAAATGAATGTTCAAGTAAGTAACAATAAAACTGATTTCTAGTGAATAGCAAAGCTGGATAAAGGAAGAAGAAATCATTTGTTTTCATTTTTTTTGACGGATGGCTTGCATAATTAACTTAACTCTAAGATACTGAATATAATATAGTCACTATACATACATTTATTTACTGTAGCACTTCCCATCCCTTAAGCCCTATAGAATATAATGAGTTTAGACTTTCATGCTTCTCTCTTCTTGGGCTGAGTCTGTTTGTTGTGTATGCACAGCTGTGCTATGTTTCTGCATATGCACTTAAAGATGGTAATAATAATAGTTATTATGAATTTAACACCTGACATATACTAGGTACTCTTTTAAGGGTTTATTTTTTTTATCTTAATTAATTTTCAAAATGCCTATATTGGTTAGATGTGATTATATCCTCTTTTTAATGATGAGGTAATAGGAGCAAGTATTTGAATTAGCTGAAATCATTTAATGAGCAAATGACAGGACCAGATTCAAAAGCAGTAAGTCTGTCTCACAAGCTTTAGCTAACCAATAGGCCATACTTCAAAAAGAAGGGATTCAGCATCAGAGACAGAGAAAAAAAGCATAACAATATCAAACGGCCTTTCCCTTGAAACGTATATTCTATATTTCTCAAAGCTAAGTATAAATGGATATCGTGGAACTCTTGTAAAAGTCTCATTTAGGAAATTCTTCTGATTAAATTCACCACACTGCCATCATTCCGTTACCTTGCTCACTCTTTTAAAATAAAAAGTTAAATCCAAGTTTGACAGGTCTGAATGATCATAAAATTTGCTGTGGTACATCCAAGCATCATTAACATGGAATCATGTTGTTATTGAATACTGAAGTTTATCCTGTATAAGAAATGACCAATGAAGGGGATTTTCTTTTGTCTGACCCACAGGAAGACTTGCATTTATTTCTCTTGCGGGAAAAATATTTGACTGGAAAGAATCCATGTCTTACTTGTCTTTGTAGTTCCAGGACCTAGTTCAGTGTGTGACACATAACAGGCACTCATTAAGACATGCATAATTGATTACAACATATTCATCAAAATATTTTATTTCATAATTTGTATAACTGGAATGCTCATATGGATTAAGGTCTTAGTTAGAAAGCCTTTGGGTTGCAAATGACAGAGAAATGTGCTTTATCTAAAATAGAAATGTATGAATTTATTAGAAGGACATATGGAAGTCAAGATCAAAAATGCAAAACCGGGCTTTATAGGGTGCTGGAAACAAACTGGAGTGGCCCCAGGAAACCCAGTTGATTGTTTTACTCACATGTTCCTTACACACTTGTTCTCTCTCAGCATCTCTTCGTTCTTTCCTTTCTTTGTGACCTAGATTTTTCTTCTACTTCCCATACACAACAGAAAACAGTCACTCCAGCCCAATTCCTATGTGAGTTTGCAGCGTTAGTGCCATCAACTAACTGGCTCAGTCTCTCCACGTTCCCAGTCTAAATTCTTGAAAGCAAGAATTCAGTTGATCTCACTTGAATCAGGAACTACTTTTGGGTTGCCTGACTCACTATCCACTCAGCAGGGGCATGAAAACGTATTCTATGAAAGGTGAGGACAAGCAGCTGCTCTAAAAAGAGAAGCAGGTCAGGCTGAGATCACAACAGGCAGAGAAAATGATTGGCATCTTTAATGCATTCGTAGTCACCTCAGCAAAACAGTACTTGTTTGAGCTGTTGCCATGTGGCAAGGAAATACAGTTATATCCTCATGTGCAATTTTCTTTTTTGAAAATACACACACACACACACACACACGTGTGGTGGTATCTGCATAATACCAACCTCCTAGAAAATTTAGATGAAAAATCAACTAAATATTTGTTTGTAAACTAAACATTCCAAATTGAGTTTTGTAGAAGTGTGTTGCTTCCATTTTGATCAGTTTATATATGTGAAACAGAATAAATATAAAACATCAAAATACTTTTGTCATTTAACCTCTATTTCAGTCATCATTACTCAGTATAGATTAAGTCAATAAATTCACATGAAAGAAAATTACAAAAATATAAAATCAAAATATAACCTTATTTATCTGCATTTTAATATTAACAAAACTGGAGATATGGGGGCATTAATATCTAAATATTAGGTTTGCCATTCCATTTTCTTTTTTGAAAGAAATGCCATTATTCTGTGATCATATCCATTCTACATTTTTGGGTTAACATGGGTGTGGTGTTAGTTTTTTTTTCTTTTTAGCATCAATACTTGGCAAATTAAAAGGTTGAAGTATTAAGTAGGCACTGCAAATATTATTTTTGTGTAATTTACCTGTTAATGAAGGAAAAAAATAAAACAACTACTCATTTGTAGTAAAAGCACAAATACAATAAGGACCTTAACACAATGAAAACAGCAAATAGGAAGTAAAGAGGCAAAGGCAAAGAAAAATTTCAAGAAGAGAAAGCAAAATTAGAAATTCAGACAACTGAGTATATTCCCTGGCTCTGAGTTTCCTAAAAACCATATCCTAACATTTGAAACCTGTTCACCTTACATGGCAAAGGGGACTTTGCAGTTGTGATTAAGGGTAAGTGTCTTGAGATGGGAACTGTCTGGGTGGGTTTGGTCTAATCATTGGTCTTTACGATTGTGGGGAACCTTCCTGAGCTTCAGAGAACCTGAGTAATGGCAGCCTGAGGATCCCACGCCCTGTTGCTGGTTCTGCAATGTAGGGGGTACTGTGCAAGGACCAGAAAGAAGCCTTGAGAAATTGGAAAAGGCAATGAAATGGATTCTCCCCTAGGATCTCCAGAAAGAATAAAACTTTGCTGACACCTTGATTTTAGTACTTCTGACTTCCAGACTGTAAGATAACAAATTTATGTTGTTTTAAGCTACTAAGTTGGCAGTGATTAATTACAGCAGCAATAGGAAACTAATACAGATACAAATATGCAAACATGTTCATGGGGGAAAAAAAGTGGTTTCCCAGGTCCCAGGCTCCAAAAGAAAACCTGACTCCTAGAAGCTTTATAAAAAGTTAATTAAGCAGCCTAATGAACAATGATCCCAACTGCAATTTTGCCAAAAAAATAAAAACCAAAAAAATTTCAGAGACATTCTTCATATGGCTGTACCATTTATTTTTCTTCATTAATTTTTTATTTTTAAATTTTTTTATTATTTTTCCTATTGCCTTGTTTTTAATAATAGAAAAATAGTAGAAAGTCAGAGGAACCTGGAGATCTTTTAGGAAAATATAGTTAATAGATCCCTAATTCAAAAAAATCTTAGCTATTAAAATGTCATTCATTTGTCACAATAAAAATAAGTGGAAAATAACAGAAGCACTCTGCTATCCATTGGAACCATTATTTTGGCACCTGGACAGTGACTTTTTGATTTGAATTCTCTGGAACCTCAATTAAATAGAACACACTTATAGAATGGCCTCAAAATAAGGTGTAGCCTTGATTTCTAGCAGTCAGTGTACCATTAAATATCCAGTGTGACATTAAAATACAACAAGTATTTCAAGAGACTGGATTGACCATAACTACAACTTTCATATGTTTTAAGCTTCTAAGTACAGACAATTCTCACTTATCAGGGTAGTGTGATGCTGTACAAATGACTATGCAAGGCAAAACCGTGCAACCTGATTATAATAATCAACGGGAAAATACAATTGTTCTGTGACTTTCAAAAATTTGTTCAAAACCTTAAAAACTCTCTTACTGTGTGTCAGTTATAAATGTATAGATGAATGAAAAAAATAGTAAAACTAATATTTATTTAGTATATTGTAATTTCAAACACTAAAAATAATGAAAATCTGTGCTTTAGTTCTCCGTAAAACACTTAGCTAAAGTTATTTGAGCAGGGCTTACATCCTTCTCATAGTATAAAATACAGTAAGGAGCGAGCATCTTTTCCACACCTTAGCAGATTGTCATACTCCTTTTCTAAGTTTCTATCAGCTTTCAGTATTTTATGTTTTGTTTTTCCAATGAAATGAAATAAATGTCTCTGAGAGTTACTTTTATGTGAAGTTTTACGTTAGTGTCATTTGCTCTGGGATATCTTAACCCTTTGTATTACAACCTCATTTACGTCAGTAAGTTTGCCTTCAGGAAGATTCTCCGGTCGCATAGCTAGAGTCTAGGGCAATAGGATCAGCTTTCCCAGGATCAACTATTTCTTCAATTCTATTTATGTTTGATTCAAATTTCATTCTCAGTTTTATCATGTTTTATTTCTTTGCTGTACTTTCATCTTTGATGGCCAATTCCTAACTTTGAGTATCTATCTTTTGTACAGTGTCATGAGGTTTTAGCACTGAGAGACAAGAAAGAAACACAGCCTTCCGCTCTGCTGTCTGGGTGTGAAATGGGTAACAGGTGTGCAGCCACCAATCACCAACAGACTTTGAAAGAAGTAACGTGATTGGTCACTGGTAATAGTGCTCGTCTGTTAATTGTGTAGTGATTTGTCGGCTGATGAGCTAGCTGCAAAGTTTGTACATTATGCAATTACTCACAGCTTATATACCAGGGCAACTCAAATTTGAACATGTTATTGGGGCACTGGTGTTATTTAACTAAACCGGGGTAAGCGAAATCTGTGTGCATCACAGCCGGGCAGGGCATGAACTGTCTGTATTGGGATCTGAGCACAAAATGAGTTTGAGTAATGAAAATTGCCTGTTTTAAAGAGAGATAGAAACAGAGACAGAGAGAGAGAGAGAGAGAAAGGGGAGGAAGGACATTTTTTAAAAACAAGCAAAAATAAAGTTTTTTAAAAACACATTAAGGAAGTGACAATGTTATTGGACACATTTTATACAGATAATTTCATGCAATATGGGATTGAGAAGTACTGAAAAAAAGGGAGATGATGTAAAAGAAATATTCTATTTTTCTTGAATTTAAGTGACAAAAAGGGATTCTTGAAAGAAATCAATACAGAAGGCTAGAGAGAAGGGGACTGGGGAAAAAGCCAGCCAAGAGATGCACATAGAATATAAGGACGGTTTTATAAAGGCAAAACATGCTAGAATTTTTTCCCATAAAGACCTTGAATAATGATAAATGTGAGTTCTGTGTATGTATATTTGGAAAACCAACTGTGCCTTCTGCTTTAGTTGCCTTTTTTGCATCAATAATTTCTTAAACAATATTCTATTTCTACAGCATAACTCTGTCACCGTAGTGTAGCCAAGCTTTTCTTCGACAAATCAAGTACTAAATAATTCATTGTGGCTCTGAGGGGAAAAATATCCTCAGCATACTGCTATGGAAAGTTTCTCTTCCTCATAAACAGGAGAGTTTAACACAGATATGCAGGAGCACGTCCTCTCCGTGTGCACATGCCTTTGAGATGAATCAGGACTGAGTGCACACATTAGGAAGAAGCTGGACCTACTGGTCAGCAGACTGTTCATCTCATTAAAACAGTTTGCTGCTGTTATTCTTTAACTGAAGTTAATGGCATTTTATTGGCTTAATTAGTTGGGCATAAAATGTATTCTTTCACTACAGAAAAATATAATAGTTTTATCTAAGAACTGTGAGTAATTTATAGGGCTTATTTTATGCATTTTCTGTATGTATGTATTTTCTGTATTTCTAATCCCTTTATTTCTTATACATTCTTAAAAGAGATGTGAGAAGCCAGGGCAGTAGGCAGAGAACAGATGTGCTTGAACAAAAAAAGTAATATTCAGATAGAATGGTTTGATTGTTATTTCTAAGAATTAAAATATATTAGATACGGGGATATCTACTAATCACATGGATATCATGTAAATCATTGATGAGGATACAAAAAAAGTAAAAACCACTTATTTTTTAAATTACCTTTTCTCAAAATCCAAAGAATGAAATCTTATTTTATTTTTTTAAAGTCTTTTATTTTGTTTTTAATCAACATAATAATTATACATATTCATGGAGTACAGTTTGATGTTTTGATACATGGATACATTGTGTGATGATTAAGTTAGAAACATGAATATAAATTTGCTAAATAAATTCATATGTCTTCCTCTCCCCTGTACCAGGTACAAAACAAGTGGAAGGGATAATGTATACAGTCATAAGATATTTATGTTGCACATCTCTAGGGGTCTTGAAGAGCTTGTAGAATTCATATCATTAATTCTTACTATATCCCTGTGAGATAGAAAGCAAACAGATATTATTAGACAATAACATAACTAATGTGCACATGTGGAAGCAGGAGGGCTGGCGAGTCTTGAGAGGACCCCTGGGTCAGCTGGTTCTCTGCCTGTGGGGGAAGGAGAACGGCTGCAGGGAAACTGTGCTCCTTCAGTTACCTACTAGGCCCTTCCCCAGCACTGGGAGTTTTTTTGCCTCTAGTTGTTTAATAACTAAATTTCTATAAGTAACTCCCAAGACTAAATACAAAGATGAATCTTCAAGCAAGTGCACTTTCTGAACTCTCTTCTGCTCACTTCCTCTCACTTCCTAATGCAGACTGTACTATAGTTTGAGTCAATGTGTCCATAACCAATTTTCCAAGTGATAACTGTTAGTATTAAATAAATGGTACATCTCCAATGGTTTTTCCACTGGCTATAGAGAAACTCAGACTCTCCAGATTTTGTCTCCAATATTTCTGCAAATCCACAAAAGTTGCCACTGTCATGTTGATTCCTTGCAAAGTCAAGTCCTTTCAAAATTTTAATGAAGAACTAAGTCTATACATTTATCCTGCAGCTCTCTCACCATGGGCTGTGACGTTTAGCCAGGACAAAGGAACATTTGCATCTGCAACATTATGTTGTATTCAGAATCATTCCCACCCTTACTTTGGCCTTTAAAAAATAGTGACATTAATTATCTCAACAACTGAATCTCTGTGCTAATAATAATCTAAAGATTATTTCGCATTTACCATGTATTTTACAATGTGCTAAACACTTTACAGTCACTACCACACAAAACACCTATGATATGAGGTGGGTATTTTTTTATATTCATTTTCAGCTTAAAGAGATGAGGCTCAGAATGTATCTTGTCCTTAATTACACAAAATTGGGGGTGGGTAGAACTCAAACCATGATTTTTTCACTTTAAATCTTATGTTCTGAACCATTAAACTTGAATGCTCTTAAAAAATGTGTGTGCTAAGCAATATCAAGCTGCACATTATTATTAACAAATAATTTCAAGAGAGCAAGAGAAAGATTAAAAATGAAAGTGTTAGGATTTGTTGAGTAATATGTCAAATTTCTCATAGTTTTATTTTGTACTTTCGTAAAAAATTATATTTTATACTGTAGCAGAATGGACTTGCCTTGTTTCAGAGTTTGGGTAGCTGATTGCATGTATTTTGATAGACCTATATTTCCAACAAATATATGTGGTCCTTACACCACCTGCAACTTGAGATTTTGCAAGATTAGAAATAGGCTTTACTTCATTAAGATGTATATGAGGTGACAGAAGGGCACACAATGAATAAGCAGAAGAATATGACCCCAGCTTCTCGACATTTTGAGGAAGACGCAATATGTCCCTATTGCTTCTTTATCAAGAAAAGTACACCCAATTTGTGCAGTAGCACTGTTCCAACAAATATAGGAAGACAGGTATTGCTTTGCTCTTTTCTCTCAGTGCTGAAGTTGAAGCTTTTGGTAAAATATGAAAATAATATTGTAGTTATGTCAAGAAAAAATAATGTATTTGCTATCAAGGTCTTGCTCACCACTTAAGTACTGAATAGGACATAAATCTGGTGAGTTTTGACTGTGCCCTGTAATTTATTTAAATGTGTTTTCACTATTCTGGAAGTCTTAAGGGATTATTTGCAAAATTATTGTTTTGCAGTATACAGACAATGCTAGAGTATTCAGAACTCTTCTTTTAATTTTACATAACAGACACGCCGGTTCGCAACTTTGGGTTTACATTGCAATAAATCCAACCAAGAATGGGTGAAGCGGGTTTCAGGTGTTTGTCAAAATACTCAAGTCATTTTTCAAACACTGTGAGTTTAGCCGATAGAAAGATGTTTACCAGTTCCCTTTTTACTCTCACTTTTATTGAAAAACAAATGTGTGTGTTGCTGCTTCTTTTTCACTCTATTCATCACAATTTACATGTGTTTGTTTATAACTTTCTCAAAGCTAATGTTGTCTAGAGGAATAGCAAGTTATCTTATGCCTCAAAACAGAATTTTATATATGCAAATAAATCATTTTCATGGTGTTTCCTTTCGTAAGGTTTTTATATTGCAGGATTTCCTTCTTTTTTAGGGCTGAATAATACTCTGTTGTACATATATACCACTTTGTTTTAATCCATTCATCCAGAGTCCTAATATCTCTTTGAGATCCTGATTTCAAAATAAGAAAGGAAATCCTGCATTATGTGACAACGTGAATGAATTTGGAGAACATTATGCTCAGTGAAATAGGCTAGTTATAGAAAGACAAACACTGCATGATTCCATTTCTATGAGGTATCTAAAGTAGTTAAATCCATGGAAGCAAAGAATAGAATTGTAGTTGTCATGGGCCAAGGAAATGAAGAAACTGATGAATTGCTAATCAATGGGTATAAAATTTCAGTTATAAAGATGAATAAGTCTTAGAGATCTGCTGTACAATGTGCCTATAGATAACAGTATTGTATTTTACACTTAAAAGGGTAGACCACAATAAAACTTTTAGAAGATTTTTTAAATACTCTACTTCATTTATTTCAGGTAAAACCGTATAACAGCTTATGCCCTACTTCTTATTTTCTGCTACCTTACGTTCCTGAGCAATATAAACTAATAAAAAAGCAAAAAAAAAAAAAAAATTCTAAGCAATAGTTTTGAGCCATAACAGCTTCTAGCATATGGAACAATCCTTCCAAGTATTCAATATAATTTTAGGAAACCATTTACTAATTCCCTGAAATTCTTAAAAATATTTTTTTCAGCACCTGATATTCACCAGCCAAATGAGTTAGACGTGAGAGAGCCAGTGAGAAAGAAAGGCAGGCCACAAAGTCCGAGTAATCTACTAATCACCAATTGCTAATTACCAATGAGTAATTTTGACATGAAAGTAACTATAAGGCATGACTGGTATTAAAATACATGCAACTTAAGATTTATTCAAGTAATTTTTACTGATCAGTTACCGTCAGTTCTTTGTAAGACACTGGGAACATGACGATGAAAAATTACAGTCATTGGTTCAAGAAGTGTAAGTTGATGCACAAATCACAGTAGATATTCAAAGGACTAAGTCACCAATTGTGCTTGGTTGGGGTCAGGGAGGGATAAGAGCTGTTGACAATTGAGTCATACACAGTAAGGAATAGTTTAGGAGATGAAACAGGGATTGGTAAGTGAAGAGATTTCTAGAACAGCTAAAAATACTTTTAAATGTATGGAGGTATGCCGTGATTAGGGTTCTTCAAATGATTTAGTGTGAAGGGAACAGATGTAACAGGGTCGGCAGGGAATTAGGGTGGGGCAGGCAACAATATAGACTTGTAAGTGATGATGAGGCTGATTGGAAACATTCTAGATCTTACTTTGGTAAGGCAGGCTATGGAATTCAGTATTTCTTCTGTGGTGATTAAAAGGCACTGAAAGATTAAAATGGGATATATGATGACATTTTGTCTTGGGAATAAAATTATAGCAGCAGTATGGAGGGTGGAGGGATATCAAAAAAA
Source organism: Daubentonia madagascariensis (assembly GCA_023783475.1). Lineage (NCBI taxonomy): Eukaryota > Metazoa > Chordata > Mammalia > Primates > Daubentoniidae > Daubentonia > Daubentonia madagascariensis. Next base: position 20,830,267 of record JAKFHU010001672.1, read on the forward strand.
AAAAAAAAAAAGACCAGATTCATGGGTACTCCTCAGGTTACCTTTGCAGTAGTCTAGACAGAGATGATAAGAGCTCAAATGAAAGCAACAGGAGTAGAAGTGGAGAGGAGGGAGAAATAAAAACTATTTAGCAGAACAATTTGGGAGGAATTAATAACCAATTTGATGTGGAATATAAAGGAAAGGAAATGCTAATAATGGCTGAATTACCTAGTTTAGGTTACTGTGTTGGTGTTAGCATGTATTTGAAAAAAGACATGGAATTTCACAATAAACAGTTTCCAGGGAAAATAATGAATTCAATCTGGGAAGTAGTAGGTTTAGAGAAAAGTTAGATTTATAATTTAGAAGTCAAGCAAGGCATCAGAGTTAGATTTAGGAGTCATTACCATTTGTATGGTAATCAGATCCCTGGAATAGATAAAATTTTCTGAGGAATAATATAAAAAAAGAGCAATACAGAACCAAAGACATTAGGAAGCCCCATCATTTTAAAGGACAAGTAAAAGAGAAATAATAATGGTCAGAAAGACATAGGTAGAACCAGAGAGGGGAGTGTCACAAAAGCAAAGGAATTATAAAATCCAGGAAAAGGTCAAGAAGAGCTAAAACAACAAAAAGATTAAGTAAGGTAAGAATTGAAACACGTTCATTGATTTTAGCAATTATGAGATCATAGATCACCGATTTAGTGGCATTGGTGAGGATAGAAACCAGATAAAATGATGAGAGAAGTATAGGAGTTTAAACATGTGGAGACAGCAAGGATACACTTAGGAGAATCTTGTCGGTGAAGGAAGAGAGGAGAAATAGAGTTTAGAGAGTCCAAGTGACTTCATCATGTTTAGGGTTTGAGAAAGGAGCCAGAGAGAGGGAGTGGATTAGCATGCAGGGGAGATGGCAAACTTAGTGAGACACCATCCCGGAGAAGCCAGAGAGGTGGGGAACAGAGTAAAGGGGGAGGTTCAGCTTGAAGGGGGGAGGGAGAGAACCCAGGAGAAGTTCCAGGGGGCTGTCTGGCTATGTGGCGCAAGAAGGTGAGAGAGCTTCTGCCTCCAGGCCTCTCTCTTCTCTGTGAAGGTGATTTCCAGGTGTTCATCTGGAGGGAGGTAAGAGAAGGAGAAGGTTTGATCAGAAGCGTTAAACTTTAGAATAGCTACCCGGAGAAAAAGTAGGAAAATTGAATCAAGGAAGCATTGGAGGCCTGGCTGAGATTTGATTTACTAAATTTAAGTGACATGTCTTTATTCATTTACATATCTATTTATTCAATAAATATTTATTGAGCTTCTACTATGCCCAGGGATTGTCCGATTGTGGATGAGTTAGCAATGAATAAAAACACAAATCTCCATCACACAGAGTTGGGGGAGCACAATAAAAAACACAATAAGTAAACTATAGACTATTAAACTCCATCACTATTCTCTGGCTTTTTCCTAATGGAGATGACAGCCCCTATCTTCACAAGTTGCTGTTAGCTCTAAATGAGCTCATTTATTTGGAAAGCATTTTTTTAAAACTTTCCAGAAGTGATGACCCATGACCCAAATCCTGAAAACAAATGCTGTAGTTCGCAGTTAGAATATATGGATGCAAGAAAAATGGTAAGTGAGGAAAAAACAAATGCATTTTTACCACAGAATAAAAATTTATGAAACACAAATCATGTATGAATTTTAATATCAACAGAGTGCTTTTTAGGTGCCCACTAAGCTTTGTACGTGCCTAAAAGAGATATAACTATAGCGCAGCTGTTAAGAAATAGGCAGACCAGAGTATAGGCAAGGAGACAGACACTTGAACAGAAAATTCTAACACGATGTGGTAAGTGTTATGGGAGGAATCGGAGAAAATTCTGTGAGATCACAGGGGAGGAACAAGCTTTCCCTGACGTAGCCAGGGAGGGTCTTATTAGACAATGGTAGTAAGGCTGATTCTAGATTAGGAGAGGAGTTTCTCAGAGAAGAAGCAAGCAAAGAGGCAATAGTAATATCGGTTCACATGCTCTATTTCTATGATGACTTTATGCAAAGACAGGACGTTTGAAGTCTTGGCCAATAAAACTGATATTCCTTGCAACAGGCTTTTGCCAAAAGAAAATGCAGTTCAGTGGTGAATGTCAGCTTCATCAACATGCCTCAGGCAGCATAGGTGTTAGTCCTTTGCTCTACTCTGTAACAGGGAGGAGACCAAATAAAATAGTATTTACAACCATCCATCAAAAACACAGGTCTATTATTGAGACAATTTCTGATTGAATTTCCTCAGCAGACTATCCAGGTCTTCATGTTCATCAAGATATTTTATTTAAATGACCATTAAAGTGAAATTAAGCTGGAATTAACCTTGTCTATTCAGATGATGCCACCGAAAGGTAGACACACCATCCTGATGTGCATGAAAATAAAATGATAAATTGATACAAGCAGCACTTGGAATGGATGGAGTCCTTCTAATGAGTGATTACCTGTGGCATAACTATATCGATTGTGTTTGTACATGTCAAATGGGGCTGGCGTGGATGAACTTGAGGAAATCAATCTTGAAACCTGCTGGGACAGCAGCCTCCTACTTTCTCACAGGTACTAAATCAAGAAATTAAATTTTTTAAAAAACTGCAAAAGTTTGTAAAAGTATGAATCTCTTCCCAACACTGTTTGGCTTGGCAAAGTATATCTTGTCAGCTTAAAAGACAAACATGTGCTCAGATGATTTGCGGAGGACAAATAATTGTAAGAATAGGTTTGCAGCTACACTTTTCCAGCCCTATCCTCTCTGTATAATAAAGATATTTCTTTCTACTTCTGTTTATTTTTCTTATAATTACAAAAATACATTTGGAGATCCACATTTCTTGCTCCCTTATTCTCTCAATATAATGAGGAGGAGTTATTTCTATGCTTCTCTCTACATGTTGAGATTAAGGTGTATTAGAAGTAAAGTATAAAAACAAAGGCAGTGAAATTTATACTTTTATATTTTTATTGGGAATCACTCCAGGAGTAAATGAGGATGTGTGTGAGCACACACGCTCACGCACACATACACGCATTCATGCACAGTGTGATGGAGTGTGTCATTTAGCAGCGGTATGCTGGCAGAATGAAGTATAGTTCCCCACCTGCCTTCTTATAATGTTGGGATTCACACTAAGAGAGTCTGAGGACCTGTGGAACTCCCATCTGCATAAAACAACTTTTGCATCAATTCTGGAGGAGAAATTCCTAAGGCAGATTTGGACTGAGGACTGCTATCAGAACAGATAAAACAATGCAAGGCCCACCTGGGGAACTGTGCTCTGTCACCACTACTGAAGCAGGTCTTCCTCTTGTTTTCTGAAGAAAGGATTATGAAACCTGGGGCTAGAGTGCCCAGGCAGGAATTTACTGACCTGAATCTTTACCTTATGGTAGAGAATGATCTTTCATGTTTTTTTTTTTATTTTACCAAAGGAAAGAAAGACAAGAGTAACGTCTAGATCATCCTGACATAGCAGCCTTGAAGAGCAATTCATTTCTAAGCATGCCTGTTGGTATTTCTTTTACACAGTAGTAAAACAACAGGCCAGTTCTGGGATACGTGGTCTTTCTAGTAGCAACAGAATATCACCTACTGGCTGGTTACTTTCACTGCTTTTTTAATTCATGCTTTCAGACACTTTAGAAATAACCCTTATCTCATGAATCTCTGGTATGAAGAAAAAATATCCCCTCGCCTGCTTTTATCTTCCTTCACTAACTATTAATTTAACTGTGGCAATAGTTATAGCAAAAAATTATAGAAGAGTAGGAATATTTTCTATAGTGCACTTGCTAATTATTCCTGTTTCTCAACATTGTGTCATCTTAAGTATCATTAGTTTAAAAAGCAAAATCCAGAACATTCGCTCCTGTGTGTTTACCTGGGATGGAAGGCTCCTATGAGGAGACTGCTGCAGGAAGGTGCTGTTGATGGCCACGGGGAACATCAGCTTAAGTGTGCCAAGGCTGTTGGGGCTGTGATATGACTGCAGGAGATTAGCATATACACCTCCTTGACTGCATATCTCATTTCCTGTCATGATTTTACAACCATCTCGTTCTCAGTCTCTGCTCTGGAATAGGGGAAGACGTGGACCACCACGGGGTGGACGTTTTCTTCAGGAGTCATACAGCGTCTTAGACACAGGGGTTGCATTCTGATCCTATAACTCAACTTTTGAATACATTGCTTTTGGCCAGAGATATCCTTAAAAAAATTACACTGGATGCACCTCCTCCTTACTCTTTCAAATATTATCTATATTAAATACAGCTGAAATGAAATTTGAGAGCTTTTTTAAAGAGGGACATTTAACTAAAGAACATTCTGCTGAGTGTGTGAGAACAAAGGGAGGATCAATCTCTCACCATGATGAAATGCTACCTGCAACATTCTACCTTAACTAACTTAGAAAAAAACAAAAAAGAAATAGATGTGTCTTACTCGGTTTTTACAAATTTACAGGCATATAATTAACCCTAAATTCATTATTAAATAGTATAACAATGTAAAAAGATTGCTTGAAATTTTAAATGCTCGAAGATCTTCTAGCTCTCCTTATCTCTTTCACTTTATTGAATAACATAAATGCTCTAAAAGATGATAACCACTTCCCAAGTGAAGTACTATTAATATGTGTTACACATCAGGCATATTTTTATCATTTTAAAATTCAGCTAAACAGCTGAACCAAAGTTTTCCATTTCCAGCTTTTGGATCAATAAAGGTGTAAAGTCATTTTTGTCTTTTAAGAAGCTATTTATTTAATTAAATTATAGTTACTTTGAATTTTTGATTTGATCAACATACAGGCATACTTAAAACAGGGCTGGCTTATTTTTAAAAGTATATTAGAATGGTGTTTGTAAGAGAATAGTACGTGTGTCTGAATCTGTACCCAGTTTGTAAGTGAAATAGTACTGAAGCCTGACTGTCTTGAAGGATACTAGAGAGTACTGGTCAGTCTTGGAGGCATTGTTGAGTCATTTATAAGATCAAATTAGGGGCTAGGTAAAAAGACAGTAAAATAAAAACTAAAAATCTACTCTGATGTCTAAGTTTTCAAAGAACTGTAAGAAGTAGTCACTGTGCCATGAAATACAGGTTTCACTTTCCTTTCCACTTGGATAGGAATAACACCAGCAATATATTCTCATTAAATAATGATATATGATAAAGGTGGTATGTTCATTGTAGAAAATTTGGAAAATGCATGGAAGCATTAAGAAAAAAAATTAAAATCACCTCTAATCCATCGTCTGTCAGACAGCCGGTATTAACATTATGCTTCCTATGTCAGTTTCCAGTGTCTTTTTATGCATAATTTCCACAAAATCCTACAAACTATGGAGGTCTGTTTTCTGCTTTTTCATTAATATTATCAGGGAAACATTTCCCATGCTACTGAAAATTAGATAATGAAATGTGGAATCTCAAAGAGAGAGAGAGAGAGAGAGAGGTGATTCAGGGCACTGCTTCATTAAGTAATGAATTTTGCTCTGTGTGTGTGTGTGTGTGTGTGTATGTATGTGTAATATTTAGGAAGAATGCCACATTCAAGGCACCTATCGTGTGAATCCTGTATTTCCTTTTTGGTGAAACATTAGAATTAACTCAAAAATAGATTTAGGACCACAGAAGTCATTCATCTGGAGTACAGGATGATGCTTTTATAAACAGCACATAATAATTCATGTCACTATTATAAATTACCATATCTAAATTCACCATAGTATGCCAAGCAATTTTCAGTACTACATCCACACATCTATTTCTACCTCTCTAAAGTCCTTTATGCACATGGATCCATGTCTGTTTCCTAACTTGGCCACTCCCTCCTGTTTGTTCTTCATTCTCCCGTATCAAATTTTAAATTATAGAAAATAAGCTATGGGTTTTCCTCACAAGCTAAAGCTCCAATCGCTTGCCCTAAAATTTAAAATGGACTATTAACATTAATTTCCTAGCCGTATCTTTTTTTTGAATAATGGCATCTATTTTGATGACTAACTATAAAAATAACTTTACCATTAAAAAATTGAATCCTACAGTTTGGTGAAATTACAGTTGAATCTAAAAGATCCACTGCTTCCATCTCTTTGGAAGTTCTAGTTTACCCCTCTCCTTTGTTCTCCCATACTTATTCATCCTATCCTTTTTCATTCCTGCCTGCCTTTCTCTTTTCCTTCATTCTTCCTTTATCGCTTTTCTCTTTCCTTTTTTCACACCTTTATTCAGTAGACGTAGCTGAATTTGTTGAACTTCTTGAATGTGTGGAATAGTCACTATATACGTACCGCTTCTGTCTTCCACTGCAACCTGAAGGCATGTGCTTATTTCATCCCTGATATCAGGAATGAACATGCAAGTGCACCAAAGTCTCTGTTATAAACTCAACTGCTCTTATACAGACGGAACAACAAATGACCTGAAAATTCCACCAACCTTGGAGAACCCTCAAGGTGCTAAAATTTGACAGTCAGAATTCTATGCAGGCTGCCTGGCAAAGCAATAAAAGCCTTAAACGGTTTGGGGCCCACCAGTCCCTGCTTTGTAAAGCATTCATGAAGTGGAATTACGGTGACCTACTACCTTGATATGATTTTCAGTCGCCTCAAGCTCTCTCTGCATTCAGTTTGACCTCCTTTGCTACCTTTGACAATGATCTATTCTTGAGATTGTAGCTATAGGCTTTATGTTTGGACCTGAGATTAAAGTTGGAAATAAAAGTCACCATAATGTCTCTGCCTATAAGGTGATGGGCTGCTATTGCAGCCCTTTGAACTAATCAAGGCGACCACTGAGGAGTCTATTTGGAAAACAAGATCTTTGGGGACTTGAGTTGCGATAAAACTACTGCAGAAAGTTGAAGGGAACGGAGGAAGAAAAGGAATGATGGTGACTTGAAAGACCACTCCTTAATTATAGAAGGAAATCAAAGGGAACTGCTAAAAATGGCCACAAGCACTTTGTATTTGATATTGGCCCATCTGATACATTCAGCTAGAAATGACAAAATCATTCTTTTCCCTTTTCCTTGTGGGTCTTAGTAAGAGGCCTCACTGGGTTTCAGTTCCACTGTTCTTTCCAGTCTACTTGCTTTACTACCAGAGAGCTTTTTTCACCCCCAATATAGTCTGCAGTATTTTTATTTCTCTGCTCTTAATAGTAGTTTTCTACATTCTCCTGTGCCCTTTGTGGCTTTTCACCATAATGAGCAGTTTGCAAAATGGTAATGAATTTCTGCCATTTTTTCTCTCATTTTGTCCCCCTTTGATTTTGTCTTCTGCTGCCCCTTTTTTCCTAAGACGATTCTTCAGTTATTCAGAAGAAAGGGAAAACTGCATAAAGAATGGAATGCCAATGGGAAAATACAATTGAACCTTCCAGACACTAAAAGAAGGAGCAAGAGGAGAAAGGAAGGCGGCACAGCATGTGGGCGGCACCCACACACATGGGTGCCCTGTCTTTCAGGTAAAGGGGCTCTTTTCTCTGCTAATTTCTACTTAGAAACAAAAGGTTTTTCAGATATTGGGGAAAGAGAGGGGACTGAATAATGCTCCAATTTGCATTTCTGCTCCCATAATGTCTGTGTTTAATTGACTAGAGAAAGGTTCTTCTTTTTTTCTTGTTACAAATGGAAGCACTTGTTTAAAAATACTTGAATCAAATTTTATTCACAATTGCTATTTTTCTCAACCTTGATATCCAAAGAAATAAAGTCTGAAATCTACAGCTTTTTTTAACCCTGCACTAAATAACTTGCAGTAGCATGGCAGAGTAAGAAAGAGCATTGTTTCAAGAACCTAATGATGTAGGTTATAATCTAAGCTGTGTCATTAACTATACACTGTTAAGTAAATCATTTCACCTTCTTGGTCTCCATTTGTTTTCTTATAAAATTAGGAGTCTGTATCAGATAATCTGTGATTTCCCTTCCAGTTAAAAAAATATTTGGTCTTCTTTCACCCTTAAAATTCAAAAACCATGTCTCCAAAGCAGGCCGTGTGTGCAGCACAGCCTGTGGTAGGCAACCACCGTGCCCCTCCGGATGGAAGATGCTTACAGAAGCTCTACCCACAGGGCTTCCTCACAGAGGTTTTTGATGCTTTTGCTGAAAGAATTGGAATAGAGTCACTCTGACTTCCACAGAAATTCTAAAGGAATCGCCATAAATTATCCATAATCATCTTAAACACTCTGATTTAACAACCACACTTTCAGACTCATGTTTATTGGACTACTCTGGCTGCTGTTGGCTGTGGTTGAAAGAAATCTAGAATATGCACTGGTGCTTTTAAAGTGTTTGCACAAATCACCAGTTGACCGCTGAATTCTACCGCGTCGTCAGCCCTTTAGGAGCTGCTAGTGAGATAGGGAACTGGACATGAGAATGGTCTTAGTAATGGTTTTCTTAAAAGAGAAAATACATTTCATAAAAAAAAATAACCAGTTAGAGTAATGATTCTCTTTCAAACTACACTATAGGCTCCTTGAAGGCATGAAAATAATATTGTTATCTGTATCTCCTGATTAGTACCTTCAGTGAGAGGCACTCAAAAACCATCGCAGGCTGTCGATGTGTTAAATGGATGACTGAGAAAGGCTGAATCATTCTGATATATTTTTTTTAAAGTTCAGAGTAATGGTGTCTTGAAAGCGGTGATAATTGTTTTGAGTTTTAAAATATTCAATATACCATTCACTCTGTGGAAAAGAACTAATATAGGCTTCTAAGCATTTGCTTATTCCTTTTATTTAACTTTCCTCTTTTTTGCCCTTCCTTCCTACCTCCGTCCTTTCCATTTTTTCTACCTCTGCTCCTCCATTACAAAAGGACTCAGGGCCCACCTAAGTGGAATGCACACTGGACTCGCTGCAATTCCCCCTGCTGGAGACATCTGCTGCCTCCCACGTGGCTCAGCCCCCTCCTGCCCCTGCGCTCACTCCTCTCGCTCACTCCTGGTTTGTCTCCATTATTCAGCTCTGGCTTTGCTTCCTCCTGGAAACCTTTGATGGCTCCATCCTGCTACGATGCCTTCTTGTGTGTTAAGACAGCATCCTGCATTTACCTTTCCTGGTAGCACTTATCACAATGAATATGATGGCTTCATCTGTAAAAGTGGGGGAACTGTATTCCCATGCAAAAATGGTCACTGGAATCTGCTTAATAGGACAATTGACAACACTGATCACATTTCAGTAAAAAACCATCATCCCGGTCCATTTCCTTTCCCCAATTTTCTCCTCTATCCGAAACTCCATTTCCCATTCTCCTCAACGTATTGATAATGTTTTGTCTTGCTACTATCCAAAACTTTTAATGGCAAAACAGAATTTTCACTTTTTTTCTCCAAATCCTATTTCCTTAATCCTTCTTTCACTACCTGGTTCATAGGTATAGAAGATAGTGAAGATGCTACAGAGCCTCTGTCCTTCAATGTTTATTCAAGAAGCCCCTATGGCATCCAGTCGTCCTTGTGGTTAAACACAAATTCTTATGCATGGGTTTCTGGGCTACATGACATAAGGCAATGCTGTGGCATCTTTTGCTGCACTAAACTGCTCTATCTTCTCTAGACAAGAATTCAGGTATCCCTTCCTCCTTCAGGATGGCCACATGACTTTGTTTCTTCTCAGCCTTTAAGTCCTGAGAAGTTTTTAGCAGTCTCCCTTTATCCAAGCAAGTAATTAGATATGCAAAAAAACTGTCTCTGGATGGCCAGATTTCTGATATACTGGAAAACTCTACTGAAGACTTACTAGAGCTTGTGCCCATGAAAATAAAATAACAATAGAGAAAAGAAAATGATCTCATTAGGCGTTTTAGGCATATAGCTGTCTAGATGATGGAATAAAGGAGGTATTTTTTAGTTTTTTACATTTATTTTTGTACTCTAAAGTGGGTCATATTTTCCTTTTGAATTCACTGATATCTTTGTGATCCATGCTCACATCTAATTCTGTTATGATGAACCTCACAGGGATGAAACATTTATACATGCTACTGGAAGGTTTCTGTTAATTTATGTCATGTGGGATTGCATAATGAATTCAGTTCCAATACTTTAATATTGTATAATAAAAAACACCTGTAATATAAACTAAAAACACTTATAATAAGACACACATTGCAAGGACACTTGGACGTTGCAAATAAAGAAAAAGTACATATTTGCGACAATTTTAACAAGTGGATGTACAAACCGTATATTTTCATACATATGCTAATTATAATACTCTGAATAGCCAATAACTGATTGCAAAGTATTTTGCAGATGTTAAATCTCTGCAAATATTTGATCATCCTGAGAATTTTTAAAACCCAATAGTCAAAGGCATAGATAGAATAAAAACACAGTCCAGTTATGATTACTTTAATAAATGAACGAAAGAAATATATTTCCTCTGAAACACCAAAAAAGAATTTTTTTTATTGCATCTAATGAGACTATGACTGATAATATAGGAATTGAATATGGCAAACTGTCTTTAATTCACAAATAGGGGGCTTTGCTGGATTGAACATTATCTGTCAAGAAAGGCAAGTTGGTAAATGGATATAGTATCAAAAGTGACATAGTTTTGAAATTGATGCAATATCTATAAAAAGTGTGGTAGGGTCTTAAAATAAAAAACTATATTGTTTTATAACAAATATTACTAACTTTTAATCTTTTCTTTGATCTGTTCTGAAATCTTAGGTTAATCCAGCTACATGATTGATAAGATTAGGTAAAGAAAAGAAGAAACATTTCTTTACTGAGCACTGTTTATGCGGGTGTTATCACATAGATGATCTCTCTCTCACATTATGTATCTATTCATCTATCTATTATCTATCTATTTATTCATCTATTGTTATCTATCTCCTATGAGAAGATATTCTCATACCTGTGAGGCAGGAATTAGTTCCTCAGTATTATCAGATGAAGACATGGCAGTGAGGGTCCATCAAACTTTGTCCAAGGTCACCATAGCAACTTGGGAGTTTAAAACCCACACCAGCTGATTCCCAGTCTAATGCCTCCTGAGGTATCTTCTTTTGTCACGATGACTTTATTTGCAGATAACCATATTATACCACTATGGTCTTTATAGGTTCTGTCTTCTCCAACAGACTATAGGTTCTTAGTTGCAGGGGTATGAATGTAATTATTATACCTATATCCACCAACAACATGCCTGGCAGTAGCAGGCCCTCAACAAATATATGTCAAATTGAACTGAAAACATGCTCCCTGTGCTGGTGTAACTACATTATAAATCCAGATGTTTCAACAGTCTACATCTTGTAAAATACAGCAAATTGGAGATGAGGACTGCTGTGAACTGACCTAATACTAAGTGGCCAGTTCTTTTCCAGTGTCCTCGTTGTTAAGTTAAACATCACCTGATATTAACTCGATTCACATGAGAACAAAGGGAACTTTCACCTCATGACTTTTTATTTTGGCAAAGGTAGTTTCCGTGCCCTTTTTTTCCACCCAAATATTTATTTCCCCAACACTCATGAAAATTTAATTTCTCCTGTTTTCAAAACAATGGTAGTCATTGGTTCAGCTTGTTACCATTTTATATCTTCGCAGTGTGCTAGTATGCCTGAAATTCGACACAAAGTAAATAAATTCTATTAGCACGAGGTAGTTATTTTTATCATCTTGGTCATACATGTAAGGAAATGTTACAATTCACAGTGACTGTTGCTGGCATGCATACAGAGACCACAGGGGAGAGGGATATATTTAAAGTGACAGCAGCTTCAAGCCTTAAGCTTTATCGGGACATACAGGGGAAAGTTCCTTTTGTACCAGAGTTCATTGCCCTGACTTGTACAATAATTACTTTCCCTATAGCTACCCCTGCAGGCCACTAAAGTAAAAATTCAACTCAAGTAAAAATGATCACCAAGGCCTGCCTAGGACCTTCAGGTATGTAGTAACTTTTTGTTCCCACTGGCCACCAGCCTACTGCTAAATACCGTACCAGTGAGAGCAGCAGAGACACACTGGGCAACGAAGAGCGAACAAATGCATTTTCTCCCCTTCCCCTTAACTAACAACCCCGCTCTTGTAACATAAGGTGAGGTTATTAAGCTGATAGTTTTCATACTTGCTAATAATAATTTTAAAAATTCTGTTATATCTGTTGGGAATGAAGCCTAGAAAATGACTTTATCTCTAAGTGACTGAGTGGCCTGAGCAAGAGTTGGCAAACCTCAGCTCCAGGCCAGGTCTAACCCCCATCTCCTTTTGTATGGCTCACAAACTAGGAATTTGTTTCCTTCATTTTCAAAGGGTTTAGTAAAAGAAAGGAAAAAGTATGTGACTCTAAGGCTTTTAGATGATCTCATTTAATCTGGCTCTAATCTAAGGCCTAGACTCTTCATCAGGGAGTAGTAAATTTCTTTTCTTCTGTAAGGGCCAGATATTAAATATTTTAAGTTTTTCAAACCATGTCTATTTGCATGTTCCTCTCCCATTCATCCCCCAACCTTTAAAAATGTTGAACAAAATTACTATGGGGCTATACAAAAACAGAAAAACCATCAATGGGCCAGAATTGACCAGTAGGCAGGCATTGGGTAGCCTCTGCCTTAGGGGAGAGTTGACTCACAAGATAGAATGGAAACTGAATCGCCACGTGGAGAGAAGTACCTCACTCACCAAGAATCTTTCCCACCAGCATCATCTGCCATGAACCATTGTGTGACTTAGAAAAAATTATCTACTGTCTTTGGGCCAGGGTACATGTTTAGGTCTAGTTTATTATGCTAGCTCGCTTATCCTCACTAATTCAGAAAGGATAGGTAAGGCAGGGCTTCTGAAAAGGCAACAGGCAACACAGATCTGAAGGAGAGAGAGTCATGCAAATATTTCAAACAGAAGCTGAATCAAGAACACATCTCTAGTGTTTGAGGAAGAGAGAGGAGGCAAGTGTGTCTGGATCAGAATGCTGAAGAGGGAGAATATTACGATCTGAGTTCACGGAAGAAAGAAGTAACTACATTTTGTAGGACGTCATGGATCGTTGTTTGGTTTTTACTCAGACGGAAATGGGAAGCCCCCGAGGAGTTTTGAGTTGAGTAGTGACATGGCAGGGCTGTAGTTGCAATAGTTTCATTCTGACTGCTGTGCTGAAAAAGCAGAAAGCAGATCCCTGGTGGAAGTGAGAGACTGGTTAGGAGACTATTGCAGTCACTCATGTGAAAGATAGTAGAGGCTTGGAATAAAATCGCAGCAATGGAGACCACAGGACTTGCTAAAGGATGGGATGTGGTATAAGAGAAAAAGAGAGAACTTTAAGATGACCTCACTTTTTTTTGTTGTTGTTCTATAAAGTTGATATTTACTGAATTGAAGAAGACTAAAGGAGCAGAAGGTTTGGAAAATATTAGGTGCTCAATTTTCTATATGTTAAGTGTGTGATGTATGTTAGATATCAAAAGAAGATGTCACATAAGCAGTTGGATGTACAGATCTGGGGTTCAGGGGAGGGGATTCCTGTTTAATTAATATTCCTTTCTGTACCACTCCTATGATAATCTCATTGAATAGGTCTATATTGTATTTGTTGCATTATTTTCCTCTCCTTTTAGTTTGTTTGCTCATGGAAGAATGAACCAATTTTTTTTTTTAACAATTTTGCATCCTGTACAGCACACAGTGCAGTCAGTGAATGTTTTTAAAATAAATAAGTAAGTGTATTTAGGCCAGTCCACAAACACTAGAGAAAGTGTGTTCCAAGGTAAAGTTCCCATACTTGTGAAATATAGTCATTGTTAGCAGTATTTCTGCTCTGAAACATAAAACTTTTGTTTAAAAGAGGGAGAATCTAAGATCTTTAAAAAATAATGAAGAGCATATGTTTAAAAGCTTCACAACTTCTCTGAGTAATTGTAATGTTAACTAAAATTTAGGATCATTGCTGTACAACTGTGACTAACATCATATATTTTTGAGAAAATATCAATACGATTATATTTGATATCCAAGTTTTATGGGAACCTACCACCAACTAAGCATTTTATATCCTCTCCCTCCCTTGAGATCTATTTGTGAAGGTTACATCCACTTAAATATTAAAAAAGAACCTGAATTTTGTTATTTTCCAAGAGAAATCATAAGAAAAAATTGAAAGGGGAAAATCATATAATACAATAAGAGTCTTAGTATCTGCTGAAATAATATGGAATATATTTATTTTATTGTCAGGGACAAAAATCAATGCTGTGTTCCACAAATGAATTCGGGGTCATAGCTCTCCTTAGGGAAATAAATTATAACAGATATTAAATGATGTACTTGGATTCTCAAATGCATTTCAGCATCTTCTTTTCTGGTGTCTTAATGAGGACCTTCAGAGACCTTCAAGCAACATGGTATTTGTTGCTATTTCCACCTGTGAGTATGCTGTGGTGGGTAGAAATGAAACTTCATGTTTTAGACAGATTGAGGAATAAGAAGGGATCTTTAGCAGGTTAAGGCAATACTTAGTTTCTTTGGTTGTGACAGATTTTTCATCGTTCAAGAACATAACCATGAGCACAAAGGGGAGGTGCATGTTTATTTGTTTTTCAGGTTAAGCAACTGACTCATTTTTCATTTCCATACCCTCCACGACCATCAGACACCCACGTGCACAGCCACCCATTTTACCCCCAACCCCACAAAGTCCAAACAGCCTGCAAATTAGCAGTTTTTCAAATCTATTTGTTGTTTGTAATTTTAAGATGTTTTTGTTGTATTTTTTTAATCATTGATTATTTGTGAATGTTCTTAATTTATGGGCCCAGTCCATCACAAAAAAAGGGGATCTCAAGGAATGATTTTGTATTAAATAGAAATTCTACCAATTCTTTCATATTCCTAGAGGTATAAAATAAATGATACCAGTTGGTTTGGCAGATGAATTTATTCCTTTTCACTTCTAACATGCTGAAGTTTTAGAGTTATCTGCTCAGATGAATGATGCTTGAAATTAATATAAATAAATATATAAATTGAAATAATAAAATAAACTAAAAGAAAGAAATCATAAGGAAATAGAGGGATAGAACTACAAATTGAATATAAAAATCCAATGAATGTGATGAAGATATCACGAAATTAGTACCCCAATCTTCTCTAAAATTGGGTGACCAAACAATTCTTTTTTCTTCATTGCCAGTGATCTGGGCAGAGCTGGGTGACAGAATAACATTGTTCCCCCCTTACTTGGCTATGTTGGTTTGGGACAAGGCCGATGGTGGGGGTACAACACACACAAAAGAGTCATCTTGCAGTTCCCTATCAGACTAATAGATAGGTAAGAGAAGGTAGGGGTAGAAATTTTTAGGGACAATGAGATAAATGACATTTGACTGGCAGGAGTCTCACTGCCCAACCACTTCTGTTTGAAACTTGAAGATGATCAGCTCATGTTTTTCTAAAGAATTTTCTTTTAGTATCTAGGAAATGACATGTGACTAAAATGTTGGGTTGGTTCTGTCTCTTGTTATCAATAAGCTCATTCTTTCTCAGACACATAAATTTCATACATGGTAACTGATTAATTGTGATCTTTTTATTTTACATTTTGAAGGTAAGAGGTGTTAAGAGTGTAGATGACCTCTGAAAAAATCAACACAATCCACAGACATTAGTTCTCTTAAAGTGATATATACAGCTCTAGGTGTAATTTAACTCTATTTTCTATGAACTTCACCTTAATAGATATGGATCTCAAATTGACTTATAACAAAGCACACAATATATTTAAATGTATGAGTGAACACTTGTAAATAATCATATTTTCTTCATTCATGTTACAAGTGGATCTAGAGATTCAGCGAACACTTTACCTACTCTCTTCTAGAATGCAAGGGCTAAGAAAAAGGAGACGCAAACTGGTTATGTGATTGAGTTTGAACCACATGTATTTTGGTCCCTGATTCTGCCCTTCAATCTGATAACAATTTAAAAAGCCAGGTCTAGAATAACAACCAAAAAATACCAATGCAAATCAGTGTCAGGAAAGCTAGAAATTATTTTCAGTTAGTTCATCAAAGTATATCAAAGTAGTTTTCAAACATTAATCAACAAAAAAGTGTCTTTTATTTACAAAATAGAATTTAAAATACAGTCAATGAAGACCATGAATACAGGGTTTCCCACCCTTTTCATAATTAAGTGTGCAGTGATTGAATTTTACACTAATCCATGCTCATAGCATTGACTCACAGAGTGACCATATCATAATGTAGAAAACCCAGTGGTGCCCCTCAATGGAGCTGCACAACCTCCTTCACACCCTCAGTCAATTCATGCATCTGACTTTAGGCAATAACAGTGATTAATTTCAGTGTCCTAAAAACCATCTCTCTCTCTCTCCACACCCTGACCACCACCCATTATTAATAAATCTCTGTCTCCTACTTACGCAAGGAAATATAACTGATCAGATGGAACTTACTTTCTCATTTTAAAACTTGTCTATCTAAGAGTATCTGCACTCATTCCTTCCTCATTCATACCAGATATATTCAGCTCTTTGACATCACTTCTTGAATGAGTAAAAGCCATCTCATCTCAAAGATAGTCCTCCTACAGTCTTAAACCTTTTCTAGTGGTCCCTCTCTGAAACAGAACGAAACAACAACAACCACCCACCCAGTTATAAAAAACATATATGTGGATGTCATTTAAGCTTTCTCTCATACTCCATAAGCCAATATAAGACTGAAATCCTATTGGTTTTATTTTCTATCTGCGAAAATCCATCCAGTTATCACGATCCCTGTTACCACTGACTTAGTTCATCTGTCACCTGGTATATCCCAGAGCTTCCTATGTGGTCTCTCAGTATCCTGTCTTATACCTTCCAATCTCCTCCCCACAGTGCACTGGGACAATCATTTCAAGTGCAATGCAGTAAAAACAATTGACTGTTCATTTTGCTCTTGTAGTGTGATCATATGTCTTGGCTTCTTAGTATACTATTGGTGTGTGCCTGTTATCCTGGCATCTCATCTAGTTTAGAATTATTTATGGTTCCTGTATTTTTAATTAATGACTACTTGGGAAAATGTCATACTCCACTGAACAGTTATATCTGTTATAGCATAATACATACATTGTATATGGTGATTTTTATAGACTTTTGGATATCAGATCTTTGATGAGAAATGCAACTTCATGGTATAAAACTATTTCAGAAACTCATTTGATATAATTAATTCTCTTTAAACTTATATGACTTTCCAAGAAATCTAACTGGAAGTGACACTGAAGACATGTGTGCAGACTTTAAATAGCACTTTTGGTTTTGAAGATTTTTCTTGTATTTTTAAATCTTTTTGAATTAAATATTTGTTCGTTAGAAAATTTAGTATTTTCAAAAATTCTTTTGTAAAGCAAGGATACAGATTGGGTTCTCTGGAGAGCAGACTCTGTGACAGGGTTTAGTGTTGAAGTTGTTTCTAAGGCAGTGGGTTTTGCATCTGCCTGACCCTTTGCAGGGATAGAAAGGAAGCAGGCATGGGAAGAGAGAAGAGGTGGGCTGAGGTGCAGGCCTGGCAGCTTCAGAGCCCTGGAGCTTAAATGGCCAGTTGCAGTTTTCTTGATTTGGACCTAAATGGTTAGACTTTTATACCTATTCCTTGAACGTCAATGCATGTGTCCCTTCCAAAGGTTGTGACGTTGAGAGAGGTGTCTCTGTGCAGCTGAAGCAGTCCCTGGAGGTGCTGACAGCTGAATGCCATCTTCTGACCATAAACCCAGCAGCAAGGTCCACAAGTCCTACCTTAAAGGTGATCTGCAGGGCACATATCCATGTCCACTACTAGCAATTTACTATTTCATTATTATTTTTCCTTGATTTTTTCAAATAAAAATGATGACCATTATTTATTAAATACCAACTGTGAGCAGATACTCTAATAAGGTTCTATCTACAGGCATTGCCTCATTTAATACCTATGAAAACTCTTTGATCTACCAAATTATTTTAGCTCCATTTTAAGGAAACTTGGACACATAACACTTGAATTTACAAAGGTCACACAAATGGAGTTTGAACCTAGGGACTCTAGCTGCAAATGCAGAACTTTTTAACCCTACAGTGCAACTGCCTTCCAAAAAGAATGCAAAACAGAACATAAGGCAATAAATCATCTTGAATGTCCCAAATTCATTTTTGGTTCAGTGTACCTGTTTCCATTTAGACTTTTTAAAGGTGAATTATATTTGTATATATAAAAAAATTCTCTAATTATGCTATTGGACAGAAGACGGTGGCCCTTGTAATGATTAATGTTTGATGTCAAAGATAGGACAAACAGAAATAAATACATAAAACCTCATGTAAAAAAAAAAGCAAATAAGCCAACATCTCCATCTAAAAGTACACCCTGTGTAATCAGGGATATAAGAAGGCCGAATGATGGACAGTCCTTGAAATAATCTTTTATATTTACACTTCGCCAGGTGACTGATAGGAGACAAGATATGTGGCATAATAAATATATAACAATTCAATTGAGTTTTAAAGATTTAACTCTCAAAGAAATGGAAAGTGTTAATGAAACAACTTAAAACATATTGCCATGGATTTTGCAGGCATTTAGAAATAGCTTATAAATCTGAAAATGTATGATGTATTTTTGCCATAAAGAATATTCTGTGCAGACTTCAACCAACAATTTTTATTATATACATTAAGGTCTAATTTCTAAAATTATTAGGAGAGAAAATACCTGAACATTGAGAGCTATCAGTTTGTGGACTACTTTCCCACGGGATATGATAGATGCACCTACACTAGGGTTGTAGAAACCAAGAATAGACAAAGCATATATATTGGGTAGAGAAAGTGCAGAGAACAAGTTGTCCTAGTGGTTCATTTCTACTTCTAAGAAATCAGTGGTTACAAATGACTTATTAAATAGCACATAAAAACATATTAATAAACAATTAATTAAACATTGCAATCCATCAGCAATGACTAAAATGCATTTATTTTACTTTACCAGTTCTCCATTTCATTATAAAGGCTTTATGAACTTCCCTAGGAAATTTACAATATAATGGACAGCCTTTAAAAATAAAGTCAATGCATTTGAAAGAGCTTGATATAATTGACATATCCCCAAATAAATTATTTCCAAGATTTTTATATACAACTAGACTCTCACACCATCCTTTTAAATATGTTATTATATCCTCATAACTAGATTTATATACAACAATAAAATAAAATAAGTAACACAGCTACTTCAAACAAAATAAAAAATAGAGGTTGAAGGTGGCATAGACTTAAAAGGGACTCTCAACGACTCTAGATTGTGCGCGTCTGAGAGTATCTCACACATACTTCCTTTGGTGCCCGTGAACACTGCTCTTCTGAAAAGACTCATGATGCTCCTAATGTACTAATACCAAGTATATTGAGAAATCAAAAGCGGCCAGTAGATAATGATGCTTAAAAGCTGTTTCTTCACCCAACTAGCTTTAATGAGTACGTGGACGTTTTGCCTTTAAGCTTTCCAACAGGACTGGCTCCAAACCTTTTCAACAGATATCTATGACTACCTTGTACTCTTCCTTATAACATTAACTAACACAGTTTAAAAGCATTATTCTAAGAGAGACAATGGCAAAACTTGTATACCCTTGTCTTTTTGTGCACCTCCACTCTGTTCCCCTTCGCTAATTTTCCAGTCATTGCAATACATCTTCTGAGTTCCCTTTTGCTTCCACCATATCCTGCAGTGCCCCACTCTCCCCTGTGCATTAAACTGTATCCTTGTACATCTAGGTATCACCTGAATTCCATCCAATTCAAATCTTATCAAGAAGAGATTTGGCAATCTCTCAGGAACTATTCAGTCTAAACACATTACTACAACTTGCTCTCTCCCTTGAGTATCCACATAACAAGTGACATGCTATCCTTCCTATTTCTTTCTGCAGTAGTATCGTTCATCTTAAGTTTCTGGAGGATACAGGCTTTTTTTCCTTTATTTAATTCATTTTGCATTTCATTTAACTCAGTGACATGCACAGTCTGGTGCTAATTCTCACTGTGAATAATAGAAAATGCACTGAAATTCCATTTCCTAAAGAATCTCAATTTGGTCCTGTTTTCTCAGTAATACATTTTTTAATAGCAATTCAATAGTGAGCTAAAGAATTCCTTTGAGTTCAGGAACATCCCATTTGTCAATTTAGAGTAAAATACCTAAGCTCTTTTTTTTTTTTTCCTTTTCTATGAGCTCATATTTTTTGCTGCATTGTATGCCTCCAGTTTTTAGCCTGGCATGTAAAAATACCACATTCATATTTCTAAAAACACTCAAAAAAGTGAAATAACTGAGACTTGTGGATAATAAAATATTGCTATCTGGATTAAGCTCTGTGGGCATGACTCCATGGAAGCCTGTGCAGCTGATAAGGGTAAAAATTTAATTTCTGCCTAAAAGGAGCCTCAGTGGGAGAGAGCATATCTCTTAAAACTTCAGAGGTAAAAAGCTGGTGATCATAATTTTACCCAGGTGGCTTTTTTTTTGTATCCCAACTATTGCAGAGTAAAATGTCTTTAAATGGTTTCTTCTCATTACAGGTGTTCCATCCAGAAAAGATAACACTTCTCCAACAACGATCTGAATTTGTTCAGCAAAACTCCCAATTATCTTAGAAATATTCTTTTTCTATAATTTGGCAATAGTATGCTACAGAAAAGGAGGTTGTAAACAGAAGTATGGAAGTCAGTTAAACTTTCCTCTTAGAGTATCATCTATCCCATCACCGCCATTACTACCCCATTGCCCTAATACTGGATAGCCATTTTATTATTCTTTAAATCTAAGAGCAAGATATCTAAATAGGAGATAGGTAGAGTAAGAGTGCTTCATTTTCTTTCTTTCCTTCCTTCCTTTTAAAAATTCTTTGCCTGCTTAAATATAAGCAATTTCATGCAATAAAAAACAATTTTATCTTTAACATGCATTAACTCATTTACTAAAACGGTGGTGAAATAACTGGTTCTAATATCACAGTAAATGAAGCTAAACAAATATATCAACAGATGAGGTTGAAAGACTTAGAAAGTCTATGCTGAGTTTAGCTATTTATTTCTATGCACACACACAGTATGAAACTAATGAAGATGCTTTTGATGGCCAACATTTCTATTACTCTGAAATACTGTAATGTAGGTAAGCACACAAGAGTGTGTCTTAAAACACTATTACTGGAATCCATATCTTGTCTTTTCAGGAAATAAATTCAGATTTATTTGCTTCATTATGAGAAACCTAATTTCATTTAAGATTGTGCAAAGCACACTCCCAATGATAAGGCATATACGGCAGATTTGCTCTATGGAAGTTTAATTCCACCTCTTAAATGGAACAATACTTAAAATACAATCATTCTGAAATTTCTTGGCAAACATTTTCCCCAAGCATTGGCCCAATTTCTTCATCATTGCATTTAAGTAAGTTCCCAACTTTATTAAGACTTCAGGCTCTTTGTTGCCAAGAAAAAAAACCACTAAAAAAGCAAACAATAAGAGTTGGGTTTTCAAATAAGTTTGGGTTTACTTAGGCTGTTTAAAATTTGGTTTGGAAGAAATCAAACATTATCCAGGCTTTGAGAGAGATGAATTGTGTCAGAATACCATTTTTCATGAGTTTTTCAATTGAATTATTGCCTTTGGACTGGAAAAATATAGTTTCATTATCATTGCATTAACCATTCCTTTATTTTAACTCATCTTTAATAAGTAAAAAAGTGAAATTCAGCCTGATTACTTCAGATTTTTTTCTACGAAAACTATTGGAATATACTAAATGTAGGCTAAATTGTAATCCCCAAGGAAGTAGTCTTTATTGCCAGTCTGGCTTTATATACCAGAGGACTATACATTATCTACTAATGAATGAAATATTTCCTAAAAAAACAAACACCAAAATGCATCCTTTTATGATATTTTGGTGTGCCTGATTATAAGCAGATATAAAATACCAAACACTTAAAATGTCAATCTGTAGAGATAATTAGTATTATATAAAAATTAAAGAAGAGAGGAAAAATTGCAGGATTTCCTACTCAGAATTAATGCTAAGCTTATTGTAAAACTCAGCAAATACGGAATAAGGTCCAAGGTCACATAACTGGAAGATATTTTGAGAAGTCATCTAGTGCTACAGCATATAGAAATGACTTACCTTCACTCTCTGCCTTTGCTTCTCAGCTGTACGAATCTCTTTTCTATTTTTAAAGATTAAGTACACCAAAGAGAAAACATAATTTCACATTTTGGCTATCCAGTCTGTCATTCATCTCAGAAAACTCCCCCTTACTATACATTTAACTCAAATCTCTCAGGTAGCATATTTGGCCTATTTCTTTCCATTCTGGAGAATAGCTGGTCATGATCTTCAATTAACTAACATGGTGTATTTTTTGAAGCTATTATGAAACCACTTTTTAATCACTTCACTTTCAAACTGAATAATCCCAATTCCTCTGACCTATCCTCAGAGGTCCCATTTTATCACTCTTTAATCATCTCTGTGGCTCTTCTCTGGATTCCCTGCAAGTTCCCAATATCCCTAAGAGGCTTTGGAGCCCAAACTCAGTAATAATTAGTCTCTCTTTCATCTGTTGTCATGTGGTGGGAGTTGTGGGTTTGGCTTCTCCTATGACCTAGATTGTAGACAATTTAAGGGTAAACATTATGTTTCTTTGCTTAAGAAGCGTTTTTGCTGATCATAATTTCCTACAGAATTAGGTGTATCATGGATGCTTACTCATTTGTTTTTTCTTCTGTTTTGTTTTGTTTACTGCAACATTCTTATCACCAAGTATAAAAGAAGCACCTCATGGCTCTTATGCTATATAAACTTATTTATTAATATGTACTCTGAACTTCTTTCTTATTTTGACCTCTCATATAAAAGGTAAAGGTTGTCCATTGTGTTTAGAAGCTTCTCAACACAAGTTCTATAGAATGGAACAGTTTTCAATTAAGACTTTAAATTTTAAATATATATATATTTTTTTCATTTTCAAAACGTGTTTTATTTGTCTTTGAAAATCTCAGTTGACTTTTAAGGTCCACTTTTTGTTTGCTTTTTTTAAAATTTCAGAATATTACAGGGGTACAAACATTTTGGTTACATGAATTACTTGTGTTTGAATAAACCAAATAAGAGACAAGGTAAATGTTAGTAAACTTTTGCCAACTTCTTTTCAAAATTGAAATGCATGATCTTATCAATCCAAACTGTGACAAAAACATGGGGGGAAAAGCCAAAATATTGATTTCTCTAATAATTAAACACACTTATACTAAAACTGGCACTTTGGAACACATGACAGAAACCAGCACACACCTGGAAGTAGCTCTTCTCAATTTTGAGTAAAGAGCTAAGGAGGAAATAGGAGCCTATTTAGAGCAAAATCTAGACTCTGAAAGTAATAGTGATAAATCATAGAAGATAAAACAGTTTACCCCAGAAAGAACTTTGGAGGACTGGACAAAAAAAAATTGGCTTGTGTTAAAAACAAGAAAAGAATAATAGTAGCAATACTTCATGTAACATAAATTACTCATTAAAAGCACTTTCAAAACATATATTCACAGAAGGCAGAACTTTGTTGGCTAGTAAGCATACTCTTAGGTTCTGATTACATTAAGGCCATACCTTTATTAATTCATTCATTAAACATTTAGATATTGAGTACCTATGATATGCCAGAGGCTATTCTAAATTTTGGAGATATAGCAATAAACAAAACACACAATATCTCTGTCGTCATGGAAGTTAAATTCTACTTGTGGAATAACTTAATAAAGAAGAAAGTATATAATTCATTAGTAGGTTGTATTTACCAAAAAGAAATGTAAAGATAAAGCAGGTAGGAAATGCCAGGGGTGGGCAGGTTGATTTTTTACATAAGGTGGTCAGGAAAGTTCTCTCTGATGTGATGCCATATTAACAGAGAACTGTAGGAAGCAAGGGAGTGAATCTTTTTGATCTCTGGGGAAAAGTTTCTAGCACAAGGAACAGCAAGTGCAAAAACTATGAGGCTATAGTATATTCGGCATGTTCAAAACACACCAAGGAAGCCAATGAGAGAGGGAGAGGACTTGAGAGCAGAGTGACGGTAGGGGCCAGATCAGATCATGCAGGGTCATTTAACCCCATGGCCATGACTTTAGTTTATATTCTCAGTAATATGGGAAGCCATTTAAGGACTTTTGAGTCAAGGCTTGCTATGATCTGTCTTAACTTTCAAAATAATTGCTTTGGCAACTGTATGGATTATAGACTATACAGTGGCCAAGTATGAAAGTATTGAGACCAGTTAAAAGTCTATTGCAACAGTCTAGGCAAGAGGCGATGGAGGTCCAGACTGCGGTATTAGCAGTACAAGAGTGAGAAGTAATCAGGTTCTGGATATGCTTTGAAGGAAGAGCTTATATGATTTTCTAATAGATTAAATAAAGGTGTGAGAGAAAGAGAGGAATTAAGGATGTTTCCAGTTTTAGACTTGACCAATCAAAAGGGTGAAGATTCAACAAACTGTCATAGGGAAGACCGAGGGAAGAGCGGTCCCTCCTTTGCCAAAAATCAGTTCTGCGTATCTGTGTGCATCTGTTCTGTTCCACTGATCTCTGCGTCTGCTGCTCTGCTTTGTTTTGATTACTGTAGCCATAAAGAATTAACATTGGGTTTTGTGATTTTTCCAACTTTATTTCTCTTTTTCAGAATTGTTTAAGCTTTCCTATTTCTTTTGGCTTTCCATATGCATTTTAGAATCAACTTGTCTATATAGTTCAAAAATCATGTCGGGATGGTGCTAGCAATTGCAACAAACCTGTAGATCCATTTGGGAAATGTTACCATCTTTATTGTGTTGATTATGCCATCCCTGACTGCAATATGCCTCTCCATTTATTTATTAATCAGTATTGTGTGGTTTATATAGATCCCATCCATATATTGTTAGGTTTATACCTAAGTATTTCACTTTTTTGGGAATTATTTCAAATGATATTTATGTTGAATGCCAGTTTTCAATTGGTCATTGCTAGATATAGAATTATTATTGTCATCTTTAAATAGTGACAGTTTTATTCGTTCCTTTTTTTTTTTTTTTTTTTTTTTGCCTTATTGTACTGGTTAAGATTCCAACAACATGCTGAATATGAATGGTGGGAATGAACATTCTTGACTTGTTCCCTATCTTAGGAAGAAAGCATTCAGTCTTTTACCATTAAGTATGATGTTATCTTTCAGGTTTTTTTGTAAATGCTTTATACAGACAGGATATCCCCTTCCATTCCTAATTTACTGAGAGATTGTATCATGAATGGAGTTAACTTTTGTCAAATGCTTTTTTCTTCATCAAGTGGTATGATCATGTGCTTTTGCTTGTTTTGAGTTTTAATTTGTAGAATACTTTGATTTCTAATGCACTGATCTGGCCTTGCATTCTTGGAATAACATCCACTTGGTATTAGTGTATTATTCTTGTTATGTATTGTTAGATTAAATTTGCTAATATTTCACTGAGAGTCTTTTTGTCTATGCTCATGAGGGATATTGTTTTGTACTTCTCTTATGCTTACTGTCTTTGCCTGGTTTTGGTATCAGAATAATGTTGGCCTTATAATAAAAAATGCTGACCCTTTCTCTTCTATCTTCTGGAAGAAATTGTATAGCATTGGTGTTATTCTTTCATTAAATATTTGGCATGCTTATATTTTTTAAAAAATCACTTTGACAAAATGAGTTGAGGAGGTGTATAAGCAAAGCAGAAGCAGGGAGGAGGCCACTGAAGTTATTTTCGTGAGAGATAAAGCTGTCCTGGGCAAGTGGCTAATAGTAGGGATTGAAATAGATAATTGTGTGATGCATATACATATGTACAGACAAATGTGTGGATATATATGTATTTATGTGTACACACACACACACACACATAATGCCTAGAACACTTCCTGGCACATAATGGATAGTCGATGTTAGCTTCTTTTTCATTTCCACTTAGCTTGATTTCCCTGGAAGAAATAGAAATACATCAGACTAACCCTCTAGATCAGAGGCTGGCAAACTACAGCCTGTGGGCTGCCTGCCTGTTTTTGCTAATAAATTTTACTGGGACACAGCCACACCATTTTACACACATTGCCTATGGCTGCTTTTGTGCTACAACACTAGGATCAAGTAGTTGCAATAGATATCATATGGCCTGCAAGCCTATTGTATTTACTGTCTGAAAAGAAGTACCAACCTTTCTTTAGGGTAAGTCTCAGGACATACTATTGGTAACATATGCAGCAGCTGTTAGCAGAAATTATCTCTCACCATAAAAGTCAATGTCCTTACAATTTCCTACAGTGACCTACAGCAATCCACTACCCCACTCTCTCCCCTGCCCTAATATCTCTCTGACTTCGTTGCTTATTACTCTTTCATCATCTACTCCTTGTCAGCCTCTGTACTCTTCTTCAAAAGTTCAGACACATTTCCCTCTTGAGACCTTTCTCTAGAGCTTTTCTCTGTCTGGAATTTTCTTCCCTCAAATGTTCCCAAGGCTCAGCCCTCCCTTCCTTCAATTTTCTTCCCAATTCACCTTCTTCTCTTCCTCATGAGGTCCACAGTGACCATCCTATTATCATTAGATTGAGAAAACTCTGAACTAATCCTCAAAACGTTGGGAATTCTCAAATCCCTAGCGATTTAATTTTTCAAAAACCCTTGAACAAATTTTAATGAAAATACTATGTACATAGATGGCTAGATTTTATCATCCCCCAGTATAAGTCTAGCCATTTCAAACTGTTTAAACTTCCCCTTTGCTGCACAAAACCTAAATTCTGCAAGTAGTTTGACACCACTCGAATACGAGCTGATATGAGTGAGAAAACAATTAACTAGTGGTTTTGGATTTTTTTCTAGTTACCTTTTCTAAAACTCTTCTCTTGGTAGATCTAAAATGGGCTGGACTGGTATTGAAGAAAAAACTTAGGAAAGAAAGGCCAGAGGGGTCAATACTCAATATATTCCGTAGTAAAAGAAAAAAAAAAAAGAGAGAGAAAGACAGAAGAAAAAAGAAAAGAAAAAAAGAAAAAGAAAAATGCCAGAGGGGTCAGTGAGATCTTTTCTTTGTACCAAAGGCCTGTGCCGTCCTGCGATGCCTGACACCTTGTTGGCCTGTCGTAACAATCAGCTTTCCACCTCAAAATCACCAGATTAGGAAAAGCACCACTACTACCCCACCTCATCCCCGAATTCTACACATCCACTCCCACTTTTGGCTAAATGTCAACCTTGCTCTGTGAGGTGTGGAATTGACCACTGTGCTTCTATCTGACAATGCCAGTTAAGTGATGACAAGAAGGCAGAATACAAGCTTTGAGACAAATAAATCACAATTTCATCATCTCGGTTTGGACCTTAAGTTCAGGAGGGCATTGTTAATGTTTCCTGATGTCACCAAACCACGTATTACACGGTCAGCTCAAAAACCGATATAGTGAAATGTCTTGCTTTCGTGAGGAAATCACTTTTTCCGTGACCTAGTCTAATTTTGTTTAAGCTGCGTTTTTAAAAATTCAGAAAACCATTAAAAAATCCTGACCCACTTAAGAAAGAGAAACACTGTAATGTTTGGAAGAGCCAAATTGTAAAATGAAGAATATAGTGAATAGGTTTTCTTCAGCTAGTCTATATAAACTAACTTGTACTTCTTGGGAGAGAAAATGAAAGAAAAAAAGAAAAAAGAAACAAAAAACCCAGAGAAGCTGGTTGCCGTGGTAACCATGTCCTGATTGGGAAAGAGAAGGCCATGGGGTTTGGTATAATTGAAGTAAGCCAGCCTGTAGTTGTATTTTCTCTCTCACCTGCTTGCAAACAAGGAGGAGACAAAGTCAGAGAAGGGCTGGAAGGTTATCATTTCAAGCAGACCACGGAGCAGAGGACATTGCGCAGCAAGAGGTCAAGTTTTCTTTCTGAAGAGTTGTCTGGATGGGCAAAATGATATAATAATGCCTTCTATATTATAATAAGCACATTGCAATTTACAAACATTTCAGAGCCTCTCTTAGTGCTGCAGCCTCCCAAGTTATTAAATTCGCCCACCTCTTCCAGCCTTTCCTCCCTAAAGTCTTTTCTACCTGGACTGCTTCAAAGTGAAGTCATTGCTCCTTGGCTAATATCCCTCACATTCTCCTCCTTCCTTTCCATTCCCGCTTCCGTGTGTCACACTCCAGAGCTCGTTTCATCAGTTCACATTTGGATTTTGCGGACAGATTTCTGGCTGGTTTCCTTGAGCACAGGCCCCTTTACACCCCAACTGCAATGTCTCTCCTCCATTTCCATTAGGTTAAAATTAAGTTAAGTAACATACATGAAGTATTTAGCACAGTGCCTGAGTTAAGTAAATGCTAGTTGTTATTTTTATTATTCAGTCTAGCAAACATACCAGTATTTCCTATAATACGACCAGTCACTGCTTTAAATATATGTATATGTACATATATATTGCATTCATATGTATATATGAACACACTTACATATATTATATATATACACACACATATACATATGCATAGAGAGAGAGCTACAGAGGCTGTTAAACAGAAACCCATTGATTAGCCTCAAGGGGTTGGGGTCCTGTAAAATGTATGCATTCATACAACATATTCATTTTCCCTTTTGCACATGAATGGCCCCAAAACTGACCCCCGACCCCAGCTTCAGTTTCAAACTCTAACTGGAACTTCTGGTTCCAAGCCCAGCCTCAGCGCCCACCCTACATCTCAGCTCCAGCTCCGAATCTCAAATCCCAAGTGGCGTCCATAGAGTTCTGTTCAGCATTCAAGGCTCTGTGCGATCAGCCTTGCCCATCTCGCCAACCTGATCTCAAGTCGCTCACAGTACATCTCCCCATTCCCTTGCTGTGCCCTTCCCCAGCCCTAAGGGCCACTCTTCCTGCTCTCCTCCCTTCACACTGTCCTGGTCTGTGAAACTGTCCTCCAGTCGCTCCCTGCCCATGGACACTTCTCTGACTTCAGTCCACACTGATTTTGCCTCTTTTTTCTGTGGTGAAAATTTATCATCCATGTTAGGAATATAATATTGTTGTTATTTATACACTGGTGAGAAGACATGGGACACTGTCTAATTAATCAAAGCCTGACCAAACAATTGGGACTGAAGTGTAAGAAAGTGAGTGTGAACGAAAAATAAAATCCTAACTGAATGGACCCCTCTTGGCCAAGGGGACCCCAGAAACACCTTAAAACCACGTCAGCCATGACGGCATAGGAGAGATATAAAACATAATTACATGCATATGATTTCCCTTCATAAATATTCATGACTCCTCCTACAGCTTGTTGAATATGTGTATTTGACCACCCCTCTCAGTACAAAATCCTGTTCCCTTTTGTCTCTTCTTTGAAGCATGTGTTCCTGCCTTCTGGCTGGGGCTCTGCTTCCCAACCTGTCATAATGGCCACCCAACTGGTTGCTACCCTTTATGAGAAATAAAGTTCTTTTTTTTCCAAAGTATAAAACTCATTAATTTTTTTTTTTTTTTTTTTTTTTTTTTTTAGTTAACAGTGAGTAAAGACAGACAGATAAGAAAAGGAGCCGGAATAGTCATTTGCTGAAAGCCTCATGAACCCACTGCTGACTTACTTGGTAGCTAGACTAGGCCAGAGAGAACTCACTGTGCACACGGAATTCCATGTGGAATCAAACAAATAAGAAACACTGAAAATTTTCTTTGTGCCAAGAATATAGAAAGCATTTTACTTACATCATATCATGTAAACCTCATGGAAAGCCATTAATATGCTATTGTTATACTATTTTTATGCTAATTTATCGATGAGAAGACT
Source organism: Daubentonia madagascariensis (assembly GCA_023783475.1). NCBI lineage: Eukaryota > Metazoa > Chordata > Mammalia > Primates > Daubentoniidae > Daubentonia > Daubentonia madagascariensis. Next base: position 20,860,192 of record JAKFHU010001672.1, read on the forward strand.
GGGTCTTAAAGACATTTAGTAAATGGTGGGGTAAGGGCTAAAACCTTAGGCTGCTTGACTTCAATATCTATGCTTTTAATTCTGGATCCTTTTTATACACCTCTCTGTAATGTACAAATGATAGCAATACTGCTTTCCATTTATAAATCAGTTTTACTATAAATCCAACCATTGACCTTTTTATTTGTCCTAAAAGCATCTTCACACAGAGGTGTTTAATCAAAACAAAGACATCCTGAGCTGCCTGCTTAGGGACTATCCTGATTCATACCTGCTTTGGTGATATGTTCCTACCAGTTGTCCTCTGCAGAAGACCCTTTGCTACCTTCTATTATCCTTTAATTCCATCGCCTATTAAATGGGACATCTCTTTGTGAATGTTTGATTTTATAGTATTTTGTTAATATGAAGGATTCCTGTTATTTTTAATGATTTCTGGTGTACTGATCCTGGATGTAAAAAAAGATCCAAAGGAATTCATGTGGTTCCAAGATTGTGAATAAAACCCAGATCAATCTAGAAATGTTCAGTATTCGTGGAACACTGTAATTGGCACAAAATCCTCAGTGCCTACAAGAGTATTATGTGAAATATCCAAATCAAAATTGAAGGAAACATAGGGAAATAACCTGGGAAAGATTATAAAAAAACATACACTGGGGAAAAGAATCCCTATTCAATAAATAGGGCTGGGAAAATTGGATAGCCACATGTAGAAGACTGAAACAGGATCCTCACCTTTCACCTCTACATAAATCAACTCACGATGTATAACAGAGTTAAACCTAAGCCATGAAACCATAAGAATTATAGAAGAAAATGTTGGAAAAACTCTTATAGACATTGGCCTAGGCAAAGAATTTATGAAGAAGACCCCAAAAGCAAGCAGAGCAACAACAAAAATAAACAAATGGGGCCTGATCGAATTAAAAATCTTCTGCATAGCCAAAGAAACTATCACTAGAGTGAATAGACAACCTACAGAATGGGAGAAAATTTTTGCATGCTTTAAATCTGACAAAGGGCTAATAACTAGAATCTATATAGAACTCAGGAAATCAGCAAGAAAAAGTCAAACAACCCCATTAAAAATGGGCAAAGGACATGAACAGAAACTTTACAAAAGAAGATAGACTACTGGCTAAGAAACACACTAGTCTATGTTGACAAAATGCTTAACGTCTCTAATCATCAGGGAAATGCAAATCAAAACCACAATGAGATATCATTTAACTCCAGTGAGAATGGTTTATATCAAAAAATCCCAAAACAACAAATGTTGGCATAGATGTCGAGAGATAGGAACACTTATACACTGTTGGTGGGACTCCAAACTAGTACAACCTTTGTGGAAAGTAATATGGAGATACCTCAAAGAACTAAAAGTAGAACTACCATTTGATCCAGCAATCCCACTACTGGGCATCTACCCAAAGGAAAAAAAAGACATTCTGTAATAAAGATATATGCTCTCGAATGTTTATAGCAGCACAATTCACAATTGCAAAGATGTGGAAACAACCTGAGTGCCCATCAATCCAGCAGTGGATTAATAAAATGTGGTATCTATATACCATGGAGTACTACTCAGCCACAAAAAACAATGGTGAACTAATACCTCTTGTATTATCCTGGATGGAACTGGAGCCTGTTCTTTTAAGGGAAGTATCTCAAGAATGGAAAAACAAGCAGCACATGTACTCACCATCAAATTGGTACTAATTGATCAACACGTATGTGCACATATGGAAGTAACATTCATCAGGTGTCAGGCAGTTGGGAGGGGTGAGGAGGGGATAGGTAAATTCACACCTAGGGGGTGCAGTGTGCACTATCTGGGGGATGGGCACGCTTGTAGCTCTTACTCAGGCACTGCAAAGGAAATACCTGTAACCTAAACGTTTGTACTCCTGTAATATTCTGAAATTTTTTTAAAAAAAGCAGGATGAGAGAACTTTTGTGCATTTGTTTTGTTTAATTATGTATACACCTAGGGAGAAAATATAGCCCCTCTGAGCTGGGAAATTCTCCTTTCAACAGCCCTCAATGGGGGACAGGGAGTAGAAAGGGTCTGCTTGGCAGGGAGGATTATTTTATTACTGACACTGTTTAGGATTGCTGGTGCATGGTTATAATAAAAACCGAACCTGCTTTTAGTAAGGTTTACTATTGTTTTTAAATTCTCTACAGATAATGTACCCCCTTATTGCCTGCACTGGAGTGGCTCACTCCCCCACAACCATATGCATCTAGCATTTAATGCTAGAAGAGGTCAGGATCTCAGTATCATGTCCTATGGTCACTTGAGCAAGCAAGTCTGCATCTTCTGTGTAATACAGGATAACCCAAGGGTGACACATACAACAAAAAGGGCCCAGTATGGATGACAACTTAAAAGTATAGAATCTGTGATATTTAGTATATACTGATTTTGAAAAGCATTTAGAAATAATTTTCCATTATAATTGCTAAAGTAAATATCCTAGAATTCCAGTACTTTCTTATAAATTACGCTATTATTGAGTCTGTTTTACTCTGGACATTGGAATATATGGAAACATCATTGGCAAGGGGTAGAAGGCAAGGAACAGTTGTTACAAGGAAAGGTTAACTGTATATTTCTCTTAGTGGAATGATTCAGAGAGTTTAGAAAGAGAGAATGTGAACATAGCAACACCCCTATCCCATGCACTGTTTCTGATCAAAATTAATGAGTTGTGATCAAGTTGGATAAATGAGTAGCTAACTAATTAAAAAAAAAAGATTTTCATTGTTCCCTCCAAGTTGGAAAATACATCTACTTAAAGTACACCAGCACTATCCAAGAAACTGTCAGCAGGGATTAGCAGGATGGCCTCTCAAGACTTGACCCATTGCCCAGGAGTCCACACATGACCTTGCTCTCCCTGGTAAAACAATATCTATAAATAATGCACTAAGCATTTTCACATGTGGGCTGAGTTACATTCTTCATATTTGCTCATGAATTCACGTTGCTTCTTATGATGCTGTTCAGTTTTCTATGTAGTAACCTTTAAAAGGTGATTACATGCTTTCCTTTAAAATGAGAGCATTGTGCCTGTGAATTCCAATGTAAAGCCTAGGGCTGTGAGTTGTGAGAGAAAAAAAATAAATAACATTCCTGTGACATCAAGTTAAATGCTTGACAAGTTTGTTTTGATAAAAACATTTTACGTTTTTACCACTTTGTATGCAAAATGAATTATTGCCAATCAGAGTAGAGCTGGTTTTTTGCATATCATTCTTGGATGGTTCCCACGTACTAGGGCATTCTGGGGGTCTGGATTAGCTGCCCAAGAATATTTTACAGAAACTGAATTTGTCTCCTTGTAAATCATCTTCGGATCTCCAGATTTATACAAACATAATGAAAAGGGGTCCTCATTATATCAAGAGCTTTTGGTTTGGTTTGGTTTTCCTTCCAATCATTCTTCTCACTGTTAATGGGCAATATACATAGGGCTCTCAGCTTGCATCTGACCATCTCTATCTAGAAAATCCAGGTTAATGTTGCATAAAAGCATAGTCAATGTGCCGGAAGAAGCATAGGATTTGAGAAAACATAAGCTAATGGCATGGCTGAATTCCTTCCTTTTCTCAGAAATACACTTTTACCTTCTCACTTAAGCTTAGACTTTTGGCCCTAACAAATTTTCTGTTGTAATTAAACTGTATCTGAAAAACAATAACAAACAAAGAAACAAACCAGAGACTGCCCCTCTGCCAAAAAAACCACAACGCCTGAGTTTTTGATATCATTTAACATATTTTTTCCTTACCAGCTTTAATTGTGTATCAGCTTTTCTGAATGAACCTTGTACAAAATGAAGGGATTTATTTGCATGTTTTATTCCATATTGCTTTGGACAAGAAAAGATTGTATGGGGGGGAGGGGATATTTAAAATGGACTCTCAAGCTAGGATATTACTGCCATCTAGTGTGATGCTCTGTAACCCAAGAGGGATGGAAAAAACTAACTGTGAGAGACAATCCAATCTGAAATTGCAGAGGTTCAAGGGAGGGAAGAGAGCACTTCTCGGAAGAAATATCCACCATGCTCGTACATTCACCGTGTGATGAATTCTTTCGCTACAAAAGCATTAGCATGTGGTCAAACAATACAAAGTCTATCTCATCCAGCCAAATGGAAAAACCCTGGTCCGTTCTAAAAGCAAATTCTTTATGAGAAGGCACGTCCCAACTGCAAAGGTTGTTAAACAGCAGGAATGAGTCATTCACGGGAGGGATGTCCATATCCTTTGAAAACAGTCCAGATAGCCATATGTCCACTGCTTTCTTTAAGGACAGTCACGTTTGCACAGAGATAGGCAAAGAGTTTTGATGGTATCTTAGTTTCCTTTCAAGCTCTCTGATTATATATACAATGAAAATAATATTTGCCCTTTATGCCCATAAGTGGTTCAGAATACATTTGTTGCCGACAGAAAATATTATATTGGTGAAGACTTGCTGTGTAGGATTCTAAAAGTTAAACCTAACCACAAAACATGAGGCAAGATACATGAAATCCTCACCCAATACTTTTATTTATTTTTGCTTCACATGGCACAAGAATATACATAAAATGACAGAAGGATGAGGGGAGAAATATCTTCCTTCTGGTACCTTCCACAATCCTTCTCCTCTGTCAAAGTTTTATCCAGTTCTAGCACAGATTCAGTCAGGTATTAGCTGGTGCCTTTGTAGTTCATATCCAGCACTGTTTCTTCCACTCACTCTAGGGCAATTCTTTAATTCTTTATTTCACTAACTATAACTCCCACCACCCCACTGACATACACACATATCCCTCCCATCCTGCAGGGGTTTGTGTCCTAGAAGCTAAGGACTTTGGTATCCTGGTTATTTTAGAACCTATAACTTTAAAAGCTCAAAAGGCAGAAACCTGCAGGGATAATGAGAGCTAATTTGAAGAATCATATGTGTAAAATCTAAGCTCAGAGGAATTTTAAGTTATTACCTATGTCAAAGTAACCTAGAACTGCAAGCTATTTTTGCTGGTTTCAAAAGTGACCTGTAGCTCCAGGTGTCTTGAATGAAAAAAATCACTCTGTTCCTGGGACACACTGAAGGAGGAAATGCATTGCCAGCCATGGTAGAGAAAATGCATTTGGGAAGAAGTGCTGGTATCATAGCCCAGACTGGCAGAATCTCCAACTTTTCCAGGAAACTTTTGGATAGAAAAGTGTACGTGGGCTTGTCTATATAACCCTTCTCAGGTGTTTGTAGCCACCTGTATTTGGCAGGAAAATGCAGGTAAACCTTCTGCTGGTGTTCTCTTTGCCTGTGAACCAGAAAAGCAACAGAGGGAGGTTAATGCCTATTTGATCACATGCATAAAAATTGGGGATCAGATTTAACTGGTTCTGAATATTATTTTCAGGAGTGTTATAAAAATTAAACTCCTTTTCATTGGGCAAGGTGAGAGAGAAGCACAAATAGAGAACTATTAAATCTTAGGTCTGTGTGACCTAAGGACCTGTCCTTTGTTTAGATTCAGCGAGCTTTATAGTGGAATATAGAGGCAAATCTATTCATTCATCATTAAGCATAGATCAGAAATCAATGACATTTTCATCCTAGTTGGGGGAGAATTAAAGTCTCTCTGCATCGTTAGAGATCCTGGAATTGAAAATTGAGCTCCTAAAAGAACATTTTCCACCTCCTCCTCTTGCACCAAAACCCAGATGCCCCCGTGTCCCTGCCTCATTTTTCCTGCTGCTCTCTATTTGTTCGTTTGCATCTGACATGAGTAATGCTGCAACCTGGAGAACTCACAGCCCTCTGGTAAGGCACTCACCCAGATTTTCTAGGATTAATCACGGACTAAAACACAAAATAACATACTGATATATTAACTCCATTAAAATCTAATTCAGTGGCAATAACTTTCAGAAAGCCAACAAAGGGCTTATGAAGAACAAAGTGAGAAAAGACCAAAAAAGGTAAATAAATGCTCCGACCAAAAGGAAATCAGAATTAAATAAGACAGAGTATGAATTACAGGAGGCCAAGCTAGCGTCCCAGTCCTTACTACAAACTCTTGCATTCTTGCGAAGTTTACCCTTCAATTTATGTATAAATCTAATCAAGTAATACTGATGTGCTGTGAACTGATAAGAGGATTTCAAACGTTAGGACACTCCATTCAAAATAGTTAAGCAATGTAATGTTGCCAAAGGAATTTCATTTTTTCTCTCAAAAACTCCTAGTCAAGAGTTGCATTACAGATATTCATTAATCTATTTCTTTAAACCCTTCTGCATGAAGGGGCACTTTTCTGGATCGGTGCTCAAAGGAATGAAAAAGTAGAGTATGCCCAACTCTCCTAGAACTTTCAGGGGTAAAGAATACATGGAATAGCACTGAGAAAACCCTGAGGTAGCAGAGACCAGGGTATTTATTTGAAAAGTACCAAGAGAAGACGATGAGAAGACAGAGGGAGACAAAGGCCCTCCACAGGCCAAGGAAAGATGTCTAGAACAGATCCTTCCCTCTCATCCCTCAGAGGGAACCAACCCTGCCCACACCTTGGTCTTGGACTTCCAGCCTTCAGAACTGTGAGACAACAAATTTGTGTTGTTTAAGCCATCCACTTTGTGGTCGTTTGTTGGGGCAGCCCTAGCAAAATATGGATTCTGGATCTGCACGATTGGCTGGATCTGATGTCTGGTGCACGAATAGGGAGTAGATTTGCACTAGCAGCCAGGGGAAAGGCATGCCAGGAGGCTCAGGCAGGATGGGCTCGGGCCCTCAGTGGGAAGTCACCAGAGACTTCTGAGCACTGAATCAAGATGGCCAGAGCCTCTGCCTGCATCATTTCTACATCCCCAAAGTTGCCATTTCTATGGCTTCAGTTCTGATTTTATACAAAATGGAAAACCTTCAATCCCAAATTGTTTTCCACTGGAAATTCCCTCCCAAATTTGGCATTTAAAAGAGTTTTGGACACAGATGAAAACAAAGATGAGAAAATGGAAGGGTGGGATATCAAGATCTTTCTGAACAGTTTTTTCTCCCCCAGGGTATATGGCATTTGGGTAGATCTAGTGGATGCCAAGCTTCTAGATTAAAAAATGGGAATTTGGCAAGATAAACAGCATTTGATTTCATTTAGCTGCTATCTCTGTCCTAGCATTTCATCAAGAAATGAAAATTAATATAATATTGAATGTAGCAAAATTGAAAGACTAGAAGAGGAATAGTGTACTTTTTTTTGGTCCTACCAATTGTGTGTGTGTGTGTGTGTGTGTGTGTGTGGTGTGCATAAACCTTCCCTGATTTTTCCTGGCCTGGTTAATTTATTGTAAGATACTATCAAGCACTAGTTTGTAAATCTGCTGCACATTGCAGTGAAAGAGCACCGGTGTAAGACTCACACATGGTGATTCAAGCACTCATTGTACTATTGTACTATTTACTGACATTGGACATTGTTTCTTCTGAACCTCTGTTACTTCATTGCTACAGGTGTGAATTTAAAATACCTGTCCTGCCTATCTTAAAAGGTTATTGTGAGATCCAGGTGGCATTCTGTAATTGAAAATGTTTGATAATAGCTATATGATATTGATAGTGGGTCACTGAGCCAGTATACTTTAAAAGCATATTAAAAAATGCTGCCAATTTCAATTTTCAGGGAGCAGTGTATTTCTATATCCTCCTTGTTGATGTTATCAGAACCACTGTTTGTACTGAGCTCTGTGTTCTTCAAGAAATGTTCTGATGTAAAATAAAAAGCATCATCTTGATACATACAGCGCTTAAAGCTAGTCAGGACTGGATCAGTGGCTTTGGGTAAATACCAGAAAGCTATATATTTGACCAAAACAAAACAAAACAAAAAACCATCCATGTTTTATACATTCAAGAACACCATTTACCTCATATCACTCCGCTAAGAGCCAGGTAATTAGCAGATTGGGGGAAAACAAGTCTGGAATCAAGGACTTGCATCCACAAAAGGAAACTTAAAATATGCTTGTGGGGATCCCTTGAGACTTTGCTGGAAGTTCTAGAGAAGGAAAGAAACAGATTACATTGAATGGAGTGAAGTTCATCTTGTCTCTTTCTAATTCTCCATTTCTCCCCTTCTAATTCACTTACATTCTCCGTTAGAAAACCAGTGCCTTCATGACGTTTGTCAGAATTCACAACATTCTTTGTTTTTTCATCTGACAATCACTACTTGAGAATCTGCTTTTGCAAAGCAGATGGTAAGAACTATTTGAAAGGTAGAGTTAGAGACCAGTGGAAGATGTGCATCAGCACAAACATTTCTATGAAATTCGCAGGATGTTTATTGTTCTATAGATCACATTCTAACATAATATTTGAGGACAGAAACTATCTTCATCTAGGGATAGCAATAGGAAAATATTTCATTTTACTGGTGGCATCAAGCCTGGATGTTACAGAATTGGTCTTTGCAGAAATGTCAGAAGGTTTTAGGCTAAGAAACTAGCATGAAGGATCCGTGGAGACAGGACAATGCAGAGTGGTATGGAGGAAAGAAGACCATTTTTTAGAGCATGAATTGGAAAAGAACTGATTGTGGCCAAATTGTGAATGGTCTAAGGGAGTTCGACTTCTTTCTTTCAGCCAAAACCATTGAAAGTCATTGACACAAATTGCTCATTTACCATTACTTACATGGGAAGAGGCTGTAGGTTGGTAGCCAAGGTTTCAAATGATAAGTCATGAGGGCTGGCACCTAGAGGATGACAAGAAAAAGGAGATATAAGAGAGCTATGACAGATAGAACCAACTTGGCTCATCAACTGAATGAAGGTGAGCATCAGATGCATGTGATGACAGTAGGGAAGGGTCACAGAAATTCCAGAGTGTGAGCCCAAGTGAAGGCAAATCTCAAGCACTCAAGGCAGAGACCTGCAGTTCGTTCTTAGCACTCTGGCCTGCCTTACACGACAGGCCGAATCCATCCCCAAATACTGTTGAGTCAATTTCAAAGTCACATCCTGCCATCACCCCTCCTGTCCATGTCCACACTGCCCACACAGACCAGGTCCAGACCTGGACTCATAGAGCAGCCCCCTAACTGGCCTTCTTGCTTCTGCTCTTGCTTCTCTCCTGTCAGTTCACCACACAACAGCAGGGGTGATTTTTAAAAATATAAATCAGATTGTGTCACCCTCTTAAAATCTTCCAAAGGCTGCCTCCAAATCCTGACCACAGCACATCAGGCCTCGGGGTCTCACGACTCAGCCCCACCTCTCTCTGCCTTCCTCTCCTGCCACACTCCCTGCTGTGCGTCGGGATGTAGCCACACTGGCCTTCTTCCTCCTCTCAGTGCCAAGCTCCTTCTGGCCCCACCAATCCGCCTCTTTCTACTCCCTTTGCCTTGAGCACTTTGCCATGGAACTTTGAGAAACTGGATCTTACTTGTAATTTCTAGTCTCTGTTCAAATGCCATTTCCTCAGAAAGACCTTCTTTGCTTCATAATCTTAAGTAGTACCTCACCTGTTGTTCACTTTCTATTATATCCCCTGACTTGATTGTCTTCAAACCATTTATCACTATGGTAAAGTATCTTGTTTATGTGCGTGTTTATCATTAATCATTTTCCCTTGGTGTCTCTGCCTCCTCCTCCCCCCATAGCATACTAGAAGTTAGATTGCACGAGAGCAAGGGCCTTTGCTGTCCTGTTCTACAGCTTGTTCCGTATGTGTTGATACATAAATGAAAAGAACAATATAAGAGGGAGAGATCTGGTTAGAGCTATCGAGTGAAGGTGTAATGAAGGGCGACTTGGGCATCCACATAGACGGAGGGCAGGAATCTTCTTGAGATGAAGAGAACAAAGGCACAGGACAGATGACTCATTGGTGGAAGGAGGCCTCATATGTGTTAGCAGGTAAAGAACTTAGGAAGAGTAGAGATTTATCCTGAGAGGACAAGACCCAGTTCTTTCTTTCAGATAGAAAACACACCTGCGTCCCCTTAGGAATCTGCTCTTTGTAAGAAGTAATTAAGTAATTTGGTGTGCTTGAAACACAGCACTTGAGCCAAAAGGAAGTTTCTGTTGATTGGCCCTATATCTTTAGATACACCTGACATTGGCCCCTGAACTCTCAATGTCTAGTTAAGGACTAATCATAGCAAAGAAGGCGAGATCACTTCTTCCTAAGTGACACCTTCAGACAAGACACGTGCACAGTGAACAGCTGGGGTGGGGCAGAGTTCCCTAGCTTAGTTGAGCTGTTAAGGCTGGAGGTGTGAGTTTAATATGTGAATTATAGGACTTTATAAGGAATCTTAAAAACCTTATGGGCCAACCACCAGCCCCTACCCAACCCACTTTACAAATGAAAAAAGAAAATCCCAAGAGGTGGATACAAAACTCTTTTTTTTTTCTGATTTCTAATTTTAAGACTCTCCCCGTTCTTCATGCCATAAAGAAAAAGCCAAAAGCTTTGCTTTTGCCTGTGCTTCTTCCTTCTCTGCTGAAGAAGGCACCAAAGTGTGATGTAAGCTGGCACTTGGCATGGTGGAAATCACCCCTGTGGAGGTCTCCCAAATGACTTGAATGTTTCACTTCAAATTCAGCCAAACCTGAGGAAATTCTTTGCCAAGTTTCTCAGGTCTCCGTCCTTTTTCTTGGCATATTGAGTCACACACTCTTTCCAAGGCTGCTCAGAATACATCCCCCAGTGAAGTCAGAAAACAATGGCAGGACGGTAAAGCCAATCTATCCATATATACAGTGCAGTAATACAGCTCTCTGCTTCATTTTTCATACTTAATCCAGCTTTTAGGGTTTTCAAATGCAGTGATTTCTCTTTGTTCTGAGCAGTTGTGTTTGTGCATATGACAGAGTATTAAAAAATATCTTTCACACATTTCCTTTGTCACCTGTACATAATCTCTGGGAGATCAAGCCTTCTTTCTGAGTCCTAGGAAGTGTCTTCTCTCTCTAAGGAAACTCATCAAAGGCAAAAGCCCCCTCCTCTGTAAATAATCAAAGAAATCAGAGTACAAGCGGAAAATGAAACAGGAACGTGAGATGCTGCTGAATGCATTAGTCACATGTCTGTTTTCAGAGCACCCCATTTCTTGTGGCATCTTCTCCCATAGCTGGTTTCTGCAAGGTTGACTAATACAGAGGAGAGACACCATAGCGTGACGTACTGGGTTGTCGGATTTGTCAACTTTCAATTGCCTCGTGGAAAAGCAGAGTTGTTTGTCCCGTTCACCACTCCCTCTTCTTTTCTCTCCCTACCCTGCTTAGAATATGAGAATTTCCTATCATCTTGGAGATCCTGGCTGCTGCTTTCTCAGGATGTTTTGTCTGCTAGAATCTGATTGGAAAGTGCTACTGTTCCTCCTCCCCCTCTATCCCCCAGAAAACTGGCAGCCTGGACACTTTCCTGACATTTCTAAACAACTCAGGCTCTTCCTGCCAACTCCCAGTTGCTCTCTAAACCTTTTTAATCCTGTAGAATGCAAACTAATCTACTGAGAGAAAGGCACCAGTCCTGGTCTGGCAGCTGGAGCTAGGAATGTCAGAGTGGGGAAAATGATAAATACACCTGCCACAGAGAAAGGGAGAGACACAGCCAGGCTCAGCAGCACAGTAAGGTTATTTAATGTACAGAGATAGGCAGGACACTCTCCAGTACCCTCCAGTGCAAGTTGCATGGAGGTGATTTGTTCAGAACAAGAAATGACAGCTATTAATAATGTGCACTGTCTCGGGTTGGCTGTGTTAGGGAAGACACGAAGATAAGGAGCAGAAATCCTCCTATGTCCCCTCAGACCACTGTCAGTTTTCCTCTGTTTGTTCTGGGGTTACTGAAGTCACCAGTGCCTTGTGATCTACACCTCCATGCTGCGGAAGGAGGGGAATGGCTGCCTCCTACACAGAAGCAACTGGATTAAGTTAATATCAGGCTGGTCCAGAAGCAAAAGGGTAATGTTAGATAAAGGTGTCCTCAACTTTTCTGTGGTCAGGAGTGGTGTTCATTGAGTTCAGAGTTACATTTGAATCAGAATATTGTGAACATGTTTCTACCATCTTTTTTCTTAAGTTGGTCATGCCAGGTCTATGGCCTAATAAAATGTCTACCTAATTAACATGTGCACATGCACGGGCAAGCATGTGCGTGCGCATGCGCACACACGCATGCACTACCACCAACCTCTGCTCTTTCACTTAAAGACAATGAACCTGGAGATAGGAACTTGGAAAAGGGCTAAGGAAAAAATCACAGGTTAAACAAAATGCATGGAGGTTTCCTTAACAAAATTTTTCTAAGATTATAAACTCCTAGAGGTCAGAGACCATATCGCTTTACTTAATTTTAAAGCCAGAAAGCATGAAACTATTTAGTTGTGTAGTTGAGAAATTATTTGGATGACAATGACACTAGTGACAAGATAGTTTAAACTGTTAAGCCCAAATGAAATTATGACTTAGGCAATTTAACCATTTTCTTGGAGCAAAATGAGATTGGTTGATACATAAATGGATGATGACAGACTGAATCCTGGGAACTAGACTGTTAGGCACCACAGGAGTATTGAACTTAAATAAAACACCAGTCTTTCTCTCCCATCAACAGAGTCAAATCAACCAGCAACTAGACTCTCATAGGAAATCAGAGATTCCAGATCTTTCTCCTTCTTTTCTTACAAAGGGAGCATGGCCACAATTTTATCAATTTTACCTAGGTGAAAAATACATGTAGCCTAGTGTAGCCATCACCTTTCAAAATATTGACCTTATAAGAAGCTAATAAAAAAAGTACAACCTGATTTTCTATAAGGTTTTTTTCATGGAAAAATCACAGCATGTCCTCAGGTACAAACTGTGTAATTGCAAACTGTTCCGAAGCTTACACTACAACCTTAAACCAGTAGACTTTACAGACAATTTTCTAATAACATAAAGATTAGCCATAGATACATTTTTTGCCTGATAATTATTTTTCTTTGACATCAAGGTCAATATTTTTCAATGTTGTCACAAATCTCAAAAGAAATATTTGTGTGCTATTTCATATTTCTGTCTAAGCAGCCAATGGACCAGCAATTAGCCACTGAGGTCAATGTAAACCAACATCTGATGCAGTATATTAGCAATTATTACAAATTCTAGAAACAGACATTAGTTAAGTTTTGATCAACACTCAAATAACAGGCAAATGAACTCTTTCCAGAACTTTCCACTTTCGAGCTCTTTCTAGAAACAGGTTTTGCTAAGAAAAACAAGTCATATTAGCCTCATAAAAGAGACAGAAAAAATCTAAAATGTATTAATATATGTATAAAACTACTGTGGAAAAAGATTCATGGTGCTCCCCTAGACAGTTTTGGGTTTGAGAGTTTCTGAAAACAACAAGACTGATCTCGAGAGTTAAACAAGAAGCACCATCTTATCAGGGTAACATTTTATTCCCTATGATCCAGAAAAGATGAAATCCATCACATAATACAAAGAACTCTGCCTTCACGAAGTCTGTGAAACAGTCTAACAGCACCGTATCTCTGAAGATGAATCTGTGAGATTTTCAAGGCATTGTGTCAGACATACATGACATTTGCTGCAGAAATATCATGGAGTTCATCAAATTAAACCAGTTCTTGAGCACTTATTAAGCACCCAAAGTAAGCATCCAGAACACCTAAACTAAGCCTTAAAAACAAAATTACAACAAAATGTTTTAGAATCATCATGATACCTCATGTACATGCCTGGTGCAATGATATTTAAATATCTAAATAATATATACTAAACTTACACAAATTTATCTCAGCAATATTATTTAAAAATTAACCAGAAAAAAAAATACATTTCACTCTAGGTCATCTGAATAGCTCAGTAGCCTTCTCTTTAGTGAGATAAATTTTTAAAAGTCATTAATAAAAACCTCTTATCTGAAAAGGATGGGTTTTCACTGCAAAGAATGATATGTGCTCCAGAAACATAAAACAGACATTAGGCGTGTCAAACACTTATTTTTGAGGTTTAAATAAACAACATATTCTTAAAAATAATGTGTTATGATTCATCTACCTGATTCTTCAGTTTCATATGTCTTGCAGACCTCATAAATTTCTACTACACTTTCATTGAAGTGTTTCTTTCTGATCAATGAAATCTGTGAAAGAGAATAGAGCAAACAGTGGAGAGACAAAGTAATATTTTAATTGAGTCAAAGCTTCCTTTAAACAACATATGAATTTAAGTATAAATTTATTTATTTATCTTAAAATTAAAACAAATCATTTTTCATGTAACATACAAAGTTTGTTACGTAGAAGCAGCAATGATCGATTTCAGTTGATTGAAATTGACAAAAATTTGATCTCACAATGTCCACTGCTGTAAGCAAGGATGGTTTTGGTTCAAGTTCATTCAAATATATAAACATGGATCTATGAAACCTGAAACCTGAGATTACATTGAAATGGTTGATTCAGCTCGACCTGGCATGATAGTCATTAAGAAAACATCTTATTCTTGCCAACATATTATAGAAAGCAACAATTACCATCTGTATGAAATTTATAATTTTATAAGATCCAGAACATAATGATAATCATTTTCTGTTAAAATTAACAGGTCAATGATACAAGGGCCATTTTCCTTATCTAGCTAATACCACAGTAGCAGCAATTATTTGCCTTGGCCATTAACCAACTTCTGATCTAGGGTTACTAATCTTTCATTTACTCTCCATAAATAAATATGTTATTTGAAATGTACAAGAGACCACGTTCAAGCTTTTAATTAGAAAACATTCAAATGTCACTTCTCAAGTGTGGCTCCTCATTTGTAAGTATGTAATCATTTCTCAAATTATCTTGTTAGTAAACTGGAATGACCCAGGAATGGGCTTTTAGGAATCTGAAGAGATTTAAGAAAAACAATAACGTGGGAAGATGCCTTCAATTCTAAGTGAAAGAGGGGCATACAATTTTCATAAATTATGATTGTAACAATATTAACATTCTTGGCATAGAAAAATACCTGAAAATATATTAGAACTGCCTCAATTTTTGTGCTAAATTGGTAATGCTGTATAATTTCCTTTTCATACATTCTGCTTTATAATACTGTCAGTTTTTCTTATTTAGTGTCTATTACTTTACATATTTACTCTTTTTGAAAAAGCAGGAGTATATCATATATTAGTTATATATCATTTATATTAGTATATATATTAATACATAGCAGCACATATGTTTATACATATGTATTTTACTATAAAGCCGTGTTAATGTGTTTCAGTTTTACTAGTTTCTGAGGGATTTTATTTTCAATCCCAATAAAAACATTCACTTGAAAAGTAACAGTTTAAGCAGTTGGTTTTAAATATCTCCTTAAACTGGAAGAATGACAAAATGTTTCAGAGAATTCAACAAGTGATAACGATTTTAAAAGCCCAAACTTCAAAACCAAAGGGCAAGAATAAAAATGTCTAAATTTGTTGGTAAAATCAAAGGGCAAAGTGATAAAGAACATCAATATCTTTATGGGGCAAACCTAAAATCATCAGGCTTTGAGACAGTCCCTTTTGCAACAGAAAGAGTTAAAAAATAGACAAAGCAATCACAGCAACGTATAGAGAGTCCATTATGTGTTTTAAAATCTATGGTGTTATAATGCTAATTCGATATGAAAATCTTCCCAATTAGCCATTTCAGTAAAGTGGCAAATTAACCAATCTCTTATTGTAGAAAGTGCCATTTTCACAATTTAATAAAACACAAATCCATTATGGCAAATAAGGTTAATGTGAAAAAATGCCATAGAAAGTTTTAAAAAATGAGGCTATTGTAATGTGCTAATGAATCCTCCTAAGAAATAGGTCATTTTGACTCTGCTGTGGCATTGCTCTGAAACTAGTCTAGGAAGAAATATGGAGTAATAACATTTAAAACATAGAAACAAACACTAACTTGTGAATTCATTTACACTCATAAACCTCTATGCATATTCTTATGAAAAATTTCCTTCAAGAACAAAAGTTGCTCACAGCCCAGAACTTAGGAGGGAGAATGGAAACATTGTCTTGTCGCCTCTGTATTGAGGTAATTACACAGCAAGAATCCTCACCCTCCTGCCGTATCACCAACTATCTTGTTATTTTGTCATCTGTTAACTATGAACCCCTAATAAATTCTTATCATGTGCTCATAGAGGCAAAGGGTACGTGACTTATTTCACTTAGCATAATGTCCTCCATGTTCATCCATGTTATTGCAAATGGCAGTATCTCCTTGTTATAAGGCTGAATAATATTCCATTGTGTATATCTACCATAATTTCTTATCCATTAATCCATCAATGGGCACTTAGGTTGTTTCCATATCTTGGCTATTATGAATAATGTTGCAATGAATATGAAAGTGCAGATATCTCTATGAGGTTCTGATTTCATTTCCTTTGGGTATAAACCCAGAAAAGGGATTGTGGGGTCATACTATAGCACCATTTTTAATTGTTTGAGGAACCTCCACGTTGTTTCCCATAAAGGCTGTGCTAGTTTACACCAACAGTGTGTAAGGGTTTCCTTTTCTCCATATCCTCCCCACCACTTGTTATGTCTTATCTTTTTGATAATAGCCATTCTAACAGGTGTTAGGTGTTATCTCATTGTGATTTTGATTTGCATTTCCCTAATGATTAGTGATGTCAAGCACCTTTTCATATACCTGCTGGCCATTTTGTATCTTTTTTGTAAAAATGTTTATTCAGGTTCTTTGCCTATTTTTTAGTATTTTATTTGCCCATTTATTTGTATTTTTGCTATTGAGCTCCTCATGTATTGAGTTGTGTGAGCTCCTCATATATTTTGGATATTAACCCCTTATCAGATACATGGTCTGCAAATATTTTCTCTTAATCCATTTGGTATCTTTTCATTTTGTTGATTGTTTCCTTTGTTGTGTGTGCAGAAGGTTTTTAGTTTGATGTAATCCTACTTGTTTATTTTCACTTTTGTTGCCTGAGCTTTTGGTGTGATATCCAAAAAATTACTGCCAAGGCAAATGTCAAGGAGCTTTTCCCCTGTGTTTTCTTCTAGGAGTTTCACAATTTCAGGCCTTACGTTTAGGTCTTTCATCCATTTTGAGTAGATTTTTGTGTGTATTGTAAGAGCACAGTTTTATTCTTTTGCATGTGGATATTCAGTTCTCCCAGCCCCATTTACTGAAGGGACTATCCTTTCCCTATTGTGTCTTCTTGATGGGCTTATCAAAAATTGGTTAATGGTATATGCTTGGGTTTATAGTCTGGGATCTGTATCTGTTCCTCATTCTATGTGTCTATTTTTATGCCAATACCATACTGTTTTGATTACTACAATGCTATTTGAAATCAGAAAGTGTGATGCCTCCAACTTCATTTTTATTTCTCAAGACTGTTTTGGCTATTTGGAGTATTTTGTGGTTCCATATAAATCTTAGAAGTGTTGTTTTCTATTTTTGTAAAAAATGCCACTGAAATTTACATAAGAATTGCATTAAATCTATAGATCACTTTGGGGAGCATGGACATTTAAATAATATTAATTCTTCTAATCTGCAAACATGGCATCTTTCCATTTTTTTGTGTCTTCTTCAATTTCTTCCATTGATGTTTTATACTTTCCAGTGTTCAGATTTTTTATTTCCTTAGCTAAATTTATTCCTAAGTAATTTATTCTTTTTGATGCTATTGTAAATGAAATTGTTTTCTTGATTTTTAGATAGATCACTGTCAATGTGAAGAAATGCAATTGAATTTTACATGTGGACTTTGTATCCTGCTACTTTACCAAATTCATTTATTAGTTCTAATAGTTTCTTTGTTGAATCTTTAGGGTTTTTTACATTAGGATCATGTCATCTGAAGACAGGAATAATTTTACCTTTTCCTTTCCAATTAGGATGACTTCTATTTCTTTCTCTTGGCTGATTGATCTTGCTGGTACTTTTAGTACTATGTTGAACGGAAGTGGCAAGAGTAGGTATCCTTGCCTTGGACTGAATCTTAGAGGAAAACTTCCTGTTTTCCCCCACTGATTATGATGTCAGCTATGGGTTCTTCATACATGGCCTTTATTATGTTGCATAAATCTGCTTTATCTATTTTGTTGAGTGTTTCTTATCATGAAAGAAGGTTGAACTTTGCTCTGTGTCTATTAAGTTGACCATGTGGTTTTTATCTTTTATACTGTTAGTTGATTACTAACAATGACCCTAATGGTGACTTCTGTCCCATATGAATTTGATGATGAGGTAGAAGAGGTCATTATTTGGTGGACATGACCAGCTAAAAAATGTAATTATAACTTGCCCATAACTAACTCAAACCTTTCTAAGCCCCCATGCCTAAAAATTTGATGACATAATATTAAATGAAACTTTTAAAAAGGCTTTGCAATCATGTAGGCCAGTACATTTTATTTTGTTACTAGTGTTTTTGGGGTGGTTTCTTTTTCATTGTTCTAAAGATATTAGTCTATAATCTTAGACATCTGAGAAAATGAGTGATCATCTGAGTAATCATACTAAGTTACTAAATTCTTCTGTCTTATAAATAAGCAAGGGAAAACTTGTTTGGATTTTTCTGGTCTTTGGTTTTTTCTTCAGTAACCTTACTCACTTTTATCATGAGGGTAGCATAACCTTCTGATTAATTAACTGAATGTACCACATTGGATGTGAGTGAGAAGATAAGGATGAAAAAGCGAATTCACGAGTGATTGGTAAATTTTAATTATTGGAGCCAAGCTTTTAATTTCCACTTTAGATTCTAAATTATTTGATCAGTAGATTTGATAATAGATTAATTTATCAGTAGAAACAATGCCCAGGATCTAGTGACATTTTAATACTGAGGATAGTTTATCCATGTTAAGCTATATCTTTATACACTCTGAGGGGCTGTAAGATACCTATGTTCCAATAGGCTTCAAAGGCCCATCTTTATGCTTCCATGTCCATTAATCCTTTGGCATCCAATTGTATTTGCTTGAAGGAATTTAGAATCCATAGTCTAACATTATTTTTTAAAGAGTTAATGAAACTGACGCTCAGAGATGAAATATTAAGTCCAAGACTACATGGTTAATTAAAAGCATGGGCCAGAGCTTTTAATTTAAGGTTCAACATATAAAGAGTTTGGAAACTGTCCACTCCCAATTTTGCAACAAGAAAAAAGCTAAACTAATGAAAAATCAATAACTTTTCTTTAACAAATCTGAGAATTATAGTCACAGAACAAACCACCACCCTGAAATCTAGAGACAGATGCATCCAGAGAGCTACTGCTCCTAAGGTTTGCCTATCTGGAGCAGAAGCCACTGGAATCCATAGCTGATAGGAACACTTCAATGGCTGTTTTGATGAATTGATAGAGGTTGAGTTCAGACTAGTGTGAGTTTGAGAAATCCTTGGGAGTAGCGCTCTTAGGGAGGGCCTATGCTTATGTGAGCTTTTGTCTCATGATGAGCATCTGAGAAATATCTCATAGCACAGGCTGGATAAAGGGATGCATAGTAATCTTAAAACCCACACAGATTCTACCCCCTAACATGAGCCTAGTTTCCAGATGTAAGAAATTCACCAGAGAGCATATCTCAAACCTTACTTCAGTCAAGGAAGGAAATTCCAGTTCAGGAACAGGACTTCAAGTAAATATAAAGGGAATGCTGTAGCCAGAGCAGGGAGTAGGAGAATGGGGCATAAAAGCTGCACTCCTAGAAGAGGAACAGAACCACTGTGAGGGCCTTACCTCTGAGACACAGGCCCACTAAAAGACTGAGTCTTGACCAGAAGACTATAAAATCCCCCTCCCCTGCTCCACACCCTAACACAACACCAACAATATATAATATATAATTCTTCTATATAATAAGAGTGGATTATAGCTGAAAGGCACAAAGTTATACTTGGGGGTCTCAACATCATCTGTCAGTTATTGAAAGATCAAGCAGGCAGAAAATCAGTAAGATTAGAGATAACCTGAATAGCACATCAATCAATCTAATTGACAATTACAGAATACTCCATTCAACAACAGTAGATTATACATTCTTCTCAAGCTAACATGGAATATTCATCAAGATAGACCCACATTCTCATTCACAAAATGCATTTTAACACATTGAAAATAATAGAAATAATACAGTGCATATTCTCAGACCACAACATAATTAAACTAAAAATCAAGGACAGAAAGACAGATGGAGTATTCCCATATATTTGGAAATTAAACAACACACTTTTATTTAATACATAACACATGGGGTAAAGAAAAAGTCTCAAAGGCTCAAGAGAACTTAAATAAAAAGTATTTTTATTTAAATGAAAATGAAAATATAACCTCAAAATTTGTGGAATGCAGCTAATAATGTATTTATAATGATAATAATACATTGGAAACAAAAATTTAAAAACAATAATCTCAGCCACCACCTTAGGAAACTACATAAACAGAGCAGATAAAACCTAAATAAATCAGAAGAAAAAAAATAATCAGATTTAGAGCAGAAATCAATGAAATTGAAAACAGAAAAAAAAATAGGGAAAATCAATGAACCAAATTCTGATTCCTGGAAAAGATGAATAATGATGATAAATCTCTAGCCAGGCTAACCAAGAGAAAAAAGAGAAAGGAACACTTTACCATACCAGGAATTAATGAGAGGAGTATTTACTAGTGATGTCATAGACATTAAAAGGATAATAAGGGAACCCTATAAAAATTTTATGCTCACAAATTTGATAACTTAGATGAAATGAACTGATTACTTGATGACACAAACTACCAAAATCAACTCAAGGAGAAGTAGATAACTTAAATAGCTTTATATCTATTACAGAAGTTGACATAGCAATTAAAAATCTTCCAAGAAAAAAAAGTTAATCCAGATAATTTCATTGGTAGATTTTACCAACATTTACATAAGAAATAAACTAATTCTACATGATTAGAAAATAGAGGAGAGAGAGAGAACCTTCTATCTCATTTTATGAGGACATCATTACCCTAACACCAAAACCAAATAAATATGTTATAAGAAAATAAAACCACAGATTAATTTCTTTTTTTTATTTCTTTTTTTTATTTCAGAATATTATGGGGGTACAACACTTTGGCTATATATATTGCCCATGCACTGCCCATGTCAGAGCTACAATCGTGGACATCCCCCAAACTGTGCTCCCCGCATCCATTTAGTGAGAGTTTTGCGAAGTGTCACAAGAATGGAAAAACAAGCACCACTGGTACTCTCCATCAAATTGGTACTAACTGATCAACACTCATGTCACTCATGGCAATATTATTCACAGATTAATTTCTAATGAAGATAGAGACAAAAATCCTTAATAAATATGGGCTAATCTAATCCATTAATATATAAACATAATAATGTATCATGACCAAGTGGTGTTTATTACAAGAATGCAAGGCTGGTTCACCATTTAAAAATTACTCCACATAATTCAACATACTAACAAAATAAAAAAGAAAAACAATATGATCATATCAATATATTTATAAAGAGCATTCAACAAAATCAAACACTGATTCATAACAAAAATGCACCAAAAACTAGGAATAGAAGGGGATGTCCTTAATTTAATAAAGGGGATATATAAAACATCTACAGCTAATGACATGTTTAATTATAAATAACTGAATACTTTTCCACTAACATCAGGAACAAGGCAAAGACGTTCTTCCTTACCATTCCTATTCAACTTTGTACTGAAAGTCATAGCTACTGCAAATAAGGCAAAAAGAAGAAATAAAACTGTCTTCTCTTGTGGATGACATGATTGGGTAATAATCCTAAAGAATCTATTGAAAAAGAACTTTTAGAACTAATAAGCAAGAATAGCAAGGTTGCAGGATAAAAGGTAAATTAAAAAATTGATTTGCTATATTATGTACCAATAATTAAAAATTAGAATTTGAAATTTAAAAAAAACTCTTTGAAATAACAATGAAAAATGAGAATGGTATAAATCTAAAAAACATATATGTATAGATCTATATGCAGAAAACTACAAAATACTTCAGAAAGGAATCAAAGATCTAAATAAATGGAAAGATATTCCATGCTCCTGGATTGGAATACACAATACTTTTAAGATGTTAATTCTTCCCAATTTGATCTATAGATTCAATAAAATCTCAAACAATATACCACGTACTTCTTGTAGTTAGCAACAAACTGATTCTAAAATTTATATGGAAAAGCAAAGGTCCTAGAATAGTTTCTTCTAGGTCCTCTGTTCTTCTTCTGAGGAAGAACAAAGTTGGGGTACTTACATTACTGAATTTCATGACTTACTATAAAATTATTAAAATCAAGATAGTGTGGTATTGGCAAAAAGAAAATTATATTAATATTGAGTGGAATGCAATATTGAGCCCAGAAGTAGACTTACACAAATATAGTCAACTTATTTTGACAAAGGCACTGCAATAAAGAGAAAATAATCTTTCACAAATGATGCTGGAACATTTGAGTGTCCATACACAAACAAAGATCCCAAACGCAGACCTCACAACTTTCACAAAAATTAAATCAAAATGAATCAAAGACATAAAGGTAAAATTCAAAATATAAAAATTCTAGAAGAAAACATAGTAGAAAATCTGTATTACCTTAGGTTTGGTGATGAATTTTTGAATACAACATCAAAAGCACAATCCATGAAAAACAATTGATTTGATGGACTTCATTAAAATTAAAAACTTTTGTTTGCTCTGTGAAACTCACTGCCAAAAGAATGAATATATTTGAAAATCACATATTGGATAAATTTCCTATGTCTGGAATATATGCAAAAGTCATAAGATTTTAAAACTCAACAATATGGAAGCAAAAAAAATTGAAAAATAGGTAAATGATCTGAACAGATACCTCATGATAGAAGATGCACACATGGTAAATAAGCGGATGAAAAGATGCTCAACATCATTTTTCATTGCAGAAATGAAAATTAATACAACAATGAGATACCACTATGCACCTAGCGGAATGGCTAAAAAGGGGAGGAAATGGAGGACCTGAAAATACCAATTGTTGGAGAAAATGAGAAACAATAGGAACTCATTCATTGCTGGTGGTAACTCAAAATGATGCTGCAACTTTGGAAAACAGTTTCCAGTTTCTTACAAAGCTAAAACATAGTTCTACTATTCAATCCAGCAATTATTCTCTTAGGTATTTATTCAAATGATTTGAAAACCTATGTCCACAACACACAAAACAAAACCAAAAACGCTGCATGTGACTATTTCTTCAGCTTTATTTATCATCGCCAAAAACTAGAAACAACTGAGGTGTCCTTCAATAGGTGAGTGGATAAATGAAGTATGGTACAATAGAATACTACTCAATAATAAAATGAAATGAGCTATCAAGCCATATAAAGACATGGATGACTCTTAAATGAGTTTTGTTAGGTAAATAAAGCCAGTCTGAAAAGGCTGCATACCATAGGATTCTAAGACAAAACTTTAAAGATGGAAAGCAGGTCAGTGGTTGCCATGGTCTGGGGAGGGGTATGGTTAAATATGTAAAACATAAAGAATTTTTAGGGCAGTGAAACTATAATACCACAGTGATGGACACACAATAATATGCATTTGCTGAAATCCATAGAACTTACAGTACAAAGAGTAAATCAATAAAAGGAACCAAGGCTCCTCAGAGAAATGGATGATTGTAGGGCTGGGGCAGAGAAGGAACAAGATGAGACCAAAGCTTCATGTAGTGCTGTTACTGGCTGTTGATGTGAACACGGTTCTTGTCTCCTCATGATCAAAGAATGAAAGGGAGGGACACAAAGCTTAAATCAGCAAGGAAAAAAGTTTATTAGTAAGCAATAGTACACTCCTAGGAGGGTAGGAGCAGGCACACGTTCAAAGGAACAGTGGCCCTGGGGTTTCTGTCATCCCTTTTTCTACCAAGCTGGCCTCTCCTCCTTCTTGACATTGTGTCTTCCCCCTTTTTTCTTGACCAGTGGGGATCTTGTCTCCTCCAGAAGTTGGGCGGGGGAGTTTTTCACCTTATATGGTTAGGCCCAGATGTGCCGTGGCTCCCAAAGCCCACTGGGGCGGGAGGGCAAACTGTAATGTCATGTTATGTGCCCTGTGTTGTTTCTGTTATGTTTCTTGTGACACTTGTGGTTACC
Organism: Daubentonia madagascariensis; assembly: GCA_023783475.1. Classification (NCBI taxonomy): domain Eukaryota; kingdom Metazoa; phylum Chordata; class Mammalia; order Primates; family Daubentoniidae; genus Daubentonia; species Daubentonia madagascariensis. The sequence goes on from JAKFHU010001672.1 coordinate 20,884,401, forward strand.
CTTATCTTGTTATTCTTACAGCATGTTCTCTTACTCAGCATCCCATTTGCTCACACTGCCCAATCTGTACGTCTTCTGCTCATGTCTTACTTTCCCACCTATGCTAACAGTGCCAGAAATTTTAAAAATGCTCAAAAACACAGTGATGGGCGTGTGTTAAAAGGAGACAAGAGCCAACTGGAAATAACTCTCAATGGCCAAAGCTAGAACAACTCTAGCAACAAAATAAACAAAATAATATTGAATTACAGCTCAAAGTATACAGAAAATATCCACGAGTCCATACTGATATAAATCAATGATAGAATAAATAAATGGAAGAGGATAAACAAATCTCCCACAGACAGAATTTCCAAATAATTTTTGTAAATACTCATTCCTCAAAGTGTTGACACAGAACTCACTACCCCTTAGTGTGCACTGCACATAGCGAACTTCTTTCCAAAAAGTAAAGTATGGAAAAAGGGGAAAAAGGAATTTTACAGTGAAGATACCTGACAAACACTACTTTGGCCAATTGACCAAGCTTAATATCAACAGTGATAAATCATGTTTACAACATGTACCATTGACAATATGACAGAACAGTAGTTTTCTCCTGTGATCTTCCTTACCCAAACTCATAACCTCAAACCCATTAACCATGAGAAAAACATCAGAAAAAAAAATAATTGAGAGGTATTCTACAAAATACCTGACCAGTAATCCTCAAAACTGTCAAGGTCTTCCAAAGCAAGGTAAGTCTGAGCAATTTTCACCCTTGAGGAGCCTAGGGAGACATGATAACTAAAGGTAACGTCTTGTCCTGGATGGGATCCTACAACAACAAAAGGACATTAGAGAAAAAATGGCGGTATCCAAAAAAAGCGTGGACTTTAGTTATAATGATGTCAACATTAGTTCATTAGCTGGGACCAAATGTACCATGGTAATTTTAACAACAGAGGAAACTGGTTGGCTGAGTATAGGGAACTCTGTAATATACTTGCGCTTTTACTTAAAAAAAAGAAAAGGTAGAGCCTAGTTGCCTGACAGTTCACTTGCCTTTTGTTTATTTATTTATTTGTGAGACAGAATCTTCTCTGTCGCCCAGGCTGAAGTTCAGTGGTGCCATCATAGTTCACTGTAACCATACACTCCTGGGCTCAAGCAACCCTCCCCACTCAGCTTCCCAGGTAGCTGGAACTACAGGTGCGCACCATGACACCTGGCTCTTTTTTTAGTTTTTGTAGAGATAGGGCCTCGGTACTTTGCCCAGGCTGGTCTCAAACTCTGGGCCTCAAGCGATCCTCCCGCCTTGGCCTCCCAAAGTGCTGGGATTACAGATGTGAGCCACCATGCTCAGCTCATTTGCTTTTTAGAAGATATCACACTAGCAGTCTTAATTTATCCAGGTATTTTTTAAAAATGTGTCAATGTAGTAATCTGTCTTTGATATGAAATTTTGTTATTTCTGGAGTGTTGGGCACATAGTAGTCACTCTATAAATATTTCCTGAATGCTAGGAGAATGTCTTTCCTTAAGTCCTGGACAAAAATATTATTTTAAGGGAAAAAACCTATAGGCAGCAACAAAAGGGGAACTTTTTCTCATTACATTGATTTAAAAGTATCCTTTAAGGCTCCACCTATTTGAAAAAATTAATATTCATTAATTTTGCGTAACACAGCATAGAGGCCAGAAACCATGTTTTCTCAAAAAACTTTTCTTTTGGGACTATGAGAATCACAATAAAAAGTATGAGACACTTTTAAATGAGAGAAAGCAAAAGAATAATACAAGCAAGTTTACAAACTTGCTGATTTGAAGGGTTCATGAAGGCCTTTCAATTACAAAATTAATCCTGGGCTAGAAGAGAATTCCAGATTTTGGAGATCATGTCTGAGAAATTTCTTTTTCCCTGAAGCTTCACCTGTCATTGACAGGCTGCTGTTTTAACTAAGTGGCTGAGGTGACTGGAGGAGTTATAGGTTTCACCTGCCTCGACAAAGTCCATATTCACAAGAGATCTTAAAGAATCAGGATTTCAAGGCACAGAATTACAGAATCATTGAATAATATGAAGCTCAATATGCAGATACATTTCAGGAACATTTATCCCTAATATTCCATAGGGATAACCAAATAATAATATACTGCTTGGTAGTACTTAACACTGGTAAATTCATTAAGAGTTTCTATTTTCCCAGTCTGGAAAAAATTAGAAAATAAAAATGAAAATGACTTTCCATGGCTTTCATCTGTAATAAAAATGTAGCAATATTGCCCTTGGTAGGAGCAGGAATAAGAAGTCATGATCTCTTTGTACTACTAATGATATTAGAACATCTCCCTTCTATTTAAATGTGGAGATCTAGCTGCGATCTTTTCTTTCATAGTCTGCTTCCCTTTTATCACCACTTCCTTTACAAGAATAGGATAGATACTGAACGGAAACAAGCGCAAACCATAGTTTTCCTAATGGATTAGAAAAGTTCCAGTTTATATGTTGCATTGTATTTTCATTTCCTAGTTATATGCTTAAGATGCTTATATTTAAACAATTTATAGCTTCCTTTTGTAAAGCCCTCTCTCTTTTAGTGGTTAAGTACCTTGAAGCTAAGATCTTACATTAAAGTAGAATCTAATTAGACCCTTCAATTCAGAGAGGCTGCTGAACTCTTTTAGCTCCGTTATAGAAATGTACAGTAAAACCTTTTTTCCTCTCTGTGGTGAAAATAGCAGTTATCTTCAAGAAAAAAAAAAAAGAAGAAAAGAAAGAAATAGAAAAGATATGAATTATCCCACCTCAATTTAAGCACAAGGCCCAGGCAGCTAACCCTGCCGGCTTGTCCTTCTACATAAGAAGGAAGGTGGTTTTCAAATTTTGAGGCCACAACCGGGAGTGGGGATCTGGAGAAAGAGCGTTGTCATTGCTTTTAAACCCTTAAACACACCAAATCTAAAATGCCTTCACATTGAAAGCATGAAAATTGCAGTAACTACTTTAATAAGGAAGTCGTTTAAATATAATTTCTGGCACCACGTATATATTCACAGGGAAAATGAGTTAAGAAAGACAGTATGTAGTTTTATAAAAAGGAAAGCATAAAATTCTAAATATCCTTGCCAGTGTGTATCCATGAAAGTAATGTCATTAGGGAAAAAAAGAAAGAAAGAAAGAATTAACTATTAACCAGGATTCACATTGCTTTCTAACCTACATTTGGCATCAAGCTGGCTTTGAGAAAGAGGGTAGAAAAACGTTATAACAGAAATCACTCTCATCAATACCAAATGAAGCATGTCAAGCTTATAACCAGGAACTAGAAAGAATTGAGGATAAATGGGGGGAGAGGGGTGCAATTCTAATAAGGTTAAACCAGAATGACTTGCATCACTTTTGAATGAGACAAACCTGAAGATGATGCTCATAAAGCTGATACGCTGGATAATGAAGAGTAGAAGTGATGGCCTCTAACCCTCACAGAGCACCAGAGCCACCATAAAGATTCTGCACCTTACCCTGGGACCCTTGCCATTATTTGAAAAAAATATATATAAAAGATCTCATTCTGTCTTTACTCAGGATGACTAACGTAAGATGTTAATAGACCAGAGGCCTCAAACAACAACTGTGTAATAATTAGCTTTATTAGTATGTTGGACAGTGATATCATTGTAGAGCATTAACAGATTATGTTTTTTTCACCATACACTTGGATGCTTGAAAATTGTGTTTTTAAAAGTTATTCACAATTGTTTCGAAGCAATGATGTACTTTAAAAGGGCAGAACCACCGTTTTCATTACCTAACCCAGATACTTAAAAAATTCTTGGAATCAAGTGGAGTTCAGTGCTTGATGACTACCACCCTGTTAAAGCAAGTTATGTGCCTTTGGATTAAAAGTCCTCATCTTAGGCAACTTCTTTGCGTATTTTCTCACCACCCTTGAAATTAAGGGTAGAAGTGAGATAAAAAGGGATCTAGTACTAGAGCATGGATTGGTGGAGCACAAAGTACAAGTTCAACTAGGAAGATACGAGGAATTCTTTAATGATCCCTCATCCTGCTTCTCAACCCTCCTCCCATGGTTTACAAAATTTTGTTTAGCCAGAGACCTTTCTATTAAAAAGAAATCTTATTGGAAGCTTGCTGTAAAGAACAATGAATAAGAAACTCCTTTGGTTTTGGTCAGGCGGACTGTTTGGGGGGTGATGGAGTGCTGAGGTGAGGGGAAGATCCGGAGAAGTTCCTCTGAAGATCTAGCGACATTTGAAGGCCACCTCCTGATTCCACTCCAGCAACTTGCCTCCATCTTTCCATTCCCTGCTGGAAATTAGCACCTAACACTGGTCCCACATGTTTCTTGTTAAAGCATAGCCCACGGAACAAGGTGCGGTGATGGGAAAACACTACATATATCCCAAACTATCCTGTTTTGATGTTGAAAGACACTAACTCCTAAAACAAGATACTTCAGACAGTGGCATTCCAATGTAAATAATCAGATACAGTCACCTTCTTTACTGGAGTTCGGGAATCTATCACTAACACCTGACTAGAAGTCAAATGTGAATATTTGGGTCAGAGAATTCAGACAAAAAAACAATAGGAGGAGACAATCGTCATTTCCAATGCTTGTGGTTAGCTAAAAAGGTGCACAATTTTTTAATTTGTCAGGATACGATAGAAAGAGAATTGGATTTCATCAAAACACTTAGGTTCAAGTCCTGATGTTAGTAACTAATGGCTGAATAATTTTATACAAGTTATTCATTCACTCTGAATTTCAGAGTCCCTATCCACAAGATGAACCTGTCTTATCTACAAGACGATAACCTGATCCACGAGATGAAACTACCTTCGCATTCAAAGATAGGTGAGACAGTATAACAAGGTCGTAGCATTCTATGCAAGATATACGTTCCTGAGGACCTTGCATCCTTCATACCTCATGTAATATAAGATTAATACTGACCAGGGTGGTCTTTATTTCTGGTTATCCTCTTTATTTGCTAACATGTTGTGGCAATAGCACAAAACATAGTTAAATTTTACTTGGTCCAAAGCTATGGAATTTCCTGATGCTTACGGAATTTTTAATTTGGAGAGATTTGCACAATTTCAAAATTTGTATGTAAGACTTAATTAATATTAATTAATTATTAATATTGTTATGATGGTATGTCAATTTCTCACAAAATTCAACCACACTGAACGTAAAAGTGCTATTTAAATTGTGGTCGCCGCCATCACTATTTTTGTTGTTAAGAACTCAGGCAAATGATTGCTATTTTCATCTGTTCACTTTCCTCTGCAACTCTAGGGTCACAATTTCCAGTATTGTGGGGAAAGAGGATTGGTCTCTGAGGGAGAGGCTAGTAACAAACACTAGTGATTGTGGATATGGCATTTCTTTGGTTAATCAAATCAGTTTTTTTAAACTCACTTCAAAAGCAGTATTTACCTGTACATAAGCACAAAGTGGGCAAACTAGTGCTATTGGAGATGCAAGCAGGATAAGGCAGAGAGTGCGCAAGCTCAAATATTCTCCTCAATGTACCAGAGTCTGGTTGCAAATGTTAATATTTCTGTGTGTCTTCTTAAGCTTTTGGTTTGGAAAACCACCTGGGGAAGACCTTTCCTGAAGCATGGAATCTTTTAAAAATCAGAAAATGTTCGCTTGCTTTTTCAATTGTTTATTTTTTTTAGTTGTTGTACTGGATTGTTTCTCATCCACAGTTACAAATGGCATTACAGGACACTCTAAGAATGGAAGGGATATACAGATGAATACAAATTTAAAAGGACATGCAGTTTTTCAGAAGCTGAAAGTTAAAAAGAATTCTTTGTCATCTGTCTGTAATTAAAGTATCACAAAGCCTGTTCCATTGTGCAACTTATTTGGCTATGATCAAAACCTTGAAAACTTGAAAAGGTTTATATCCAAGGAGAAAATACAAAAGAAAGTAGAGAACTTGAAAAGATCTATATCTAAAGAGAAAATACTAGAAAAAATGCTCAGGTGTACCACAATAATATTTTTAAATGTGTTATCCATTTTTATTAAGTCAGCGAGAAAAATCTTCACGTTCTTTCTAACAACACAATTTATTGCTTTGAAAATGTTCATGTGGTCCTTGAAAGGAAATTATTAATGCATTCATTCAAGAACCAACTTTGCCATTTTATCCATGAAAAAACTCACATACAGTTCAGTAAAATCTGGCCAAATCCAATTTCTTTTTTCTCTCAAATGAGAAAATTGACTTTTTACCCTAGAAAGCTGAGCCTTCACAATGCCACATGATCGTTATGGTTCAGTCAAAAGGGATGGTAAAAATGAAAGGAGATAGAGTGGTAAAATTATAAACAGATTGTCGTTAATGTCAATAGAGATATTTGGCATTTTTCTTTCAATTTTCTAATTTTGCACAATGCTTATATTTTTTTTTTTTTTTCCTTGTTTGGGTTGCAAGACTAGCCCTAAAAAAAGATGATTATATCCTCCAAGGCTCTATCCTAAAAACGACTATAATAGCACCAACTGGAATACTGTTAATGGAGAAATGACATGCTCATACTGTAAGAAGGCCCTCCCCACACACTCTAACTCCGTTCCTTCTTCTACTCTGTTCCCCCCTCACTCCCCAGCCATATTGGCATCCTTGCTCTTGCTCCAACACTCCAGTCATGTGTCATTTTAGAGCCTTTGCATCAATTCTTCCCTCTTCCTGGAAATTTCTTCCCCCAGAAATATGCAGGCCTAATTCTCTAGCTCACCTCCTTCAAGTCTTTCCCTGAATGTCACCTTTCAATGAGGCTTAAACTGAGCACTCTATTTAAAATTGCAACCCCCACCCAAGGATGACACTCTCAGTCAGTCCTAACCAGCTTCTATGTCATTTTCTTTTTTTCCATAGCACTTCTAATCTTCTGACATATGGCTTAGTTTATTATGCTTTGTATCTATTTTTAATTGTCTCATTCCCTCATCTAGGGTGTGAGGTTCATGAAGAAATGAAAGGTCTCAAATCAATGACTTTAGCTTCTACCTTAAGAAACTAGAAAACTTAAGAGCAAACTAAACTCAAAATAAGAAGGAAAAAAATGAAGTTAATAACAGAGCAGGAATCAATATAATAGAGAACAGGAAAAGAATAAAGAAAATAAATGAAAGTTATAAATCTGGTTCTTTGAGAACATTAATAAGCCTTTACCAAGACATATTAGGAAAAAAATAGAGAACAGACAAAGTACCAATATCAGGAATGAGAGGTGCCATTCTTACAGATTCTTACAGATTATTAACAACTTTATATCTATGAATTTGACATTTTAGATGAAATGGACAAATTCCTTGAAAGAAACTACCAAAGCTCATTAAAAAAAAAACAAAGCTAACATGAATAACCCTATCTAGATTGTTTAAAGAAATTTAATTTGTATTTAAAATTCTTTCCACAAGGAAATCTGCAGGCCTAGATGGCTTTCCAGGTAAACAAACATTAAAGGAGGAAATACTACCAATTATACACAAACTCAGAGAAAAACTGAAATTTGTACTTCCCAACTCATTCTATGATGCTTATATTACCCTAAGACAAAAAGCAGACAAAAACATTTTAGGAAAAGTAAACTATAGAATAATATCTCTCATGAAGATAGATGTAAAAATTCTAAACAAGTTTTAGCAAACCTAATCCAAAAATATATAAAAGTAGAATACTGCACGATTAAACGGAATTCATATTAGAAATCCAAAGGTCTTCTAACATTAGGAAATTCACCATGTTAACAAACTAAAGAAGAAAACTCATATAATTACTTAAATAGATGCAAAAAATCACTTGACAAAATCCAATATCAATTCTGATATATATAATCACACATATATATGCACATTTATATATACACCCTCCACAAAACTAGAAATAGAAAGGAACATCCTCAACCTGACAAAGGACATCTATGAAAAAGTTTCAACTTACATCATATTTAATGATAAAAGACCTAATGTTGTTTCCTCCTAATATCAGGAAAAAGGAAAAACTTCTTCTATCTAACATTGCACTCAAGGACCTAACCAGTAATATAAGGCAAGAAAAAGAAACAAAAGGCATCTATATTAGAAAATAAGATAGAAAAAATTGGAAAAGAAAAAAAAGGAGTGAATCTTAAGGACCTGTAGAATAACAGGAAAACATCTAATATGTGCATAATTGGAGTCCCAAGAACAGAGAAAAGAAAGAATGGGGCAGAAAAAATATTTAAGATAATAATGACCCAAAACTTCCAAATTTGGAGAATGACATGCATTCACACATTTTAGAAGCCCTTCAAATTCCAAACCAGATAAATAAAATGAAAAGCACACTTGGGTATATTATCCTCAAACCACTGAAATCAAGATTTTTTTTTAAAGATATTAAAAGCAAACCAGAAATACATATACAGGTGAGTAATGATAAATAATCACTGACTCCTTAACATATACGATTATTATGTACCCATAATAATTAAAATTTAAAAAATTTAAAAAAAAAAAAAACACCAACAATCAGAAGATTGTGGAATGACAATCTTGTGGAAGAGCTGAAAGAGAAAAAACTAAAACTCTCAATCCGGAAATATATAACCAGCAAAAATATTCTTCAAAAATTAAGATAAAATCCATTTTCAGATATTGAAACTAAGAGAATGTGTTATCAATAGATCTGTACCACACAGAGTGGTAAAGGTAGTTCTTCAGGGCAAAGCAAAATTATAACAAGTGGACACTCAGATCTGCTGGAAGAAATAAAGACTAGTGGAAATGATAAATATATGAATATGTATATATATTTGCCATAGTTTGTTCAAATTCTGCTTATATTTCTCACAAAGACCTTTCTGTTTCTCTGTACAGATATACGACCAGGGTTAGCAGGCCGCAATGCAAATATCTGTTCTTATCTTTTTAGTCAAAAGCCCATTCCTAGGCCCTAGTAACATGGATGTTTATTTGTGGTAATTCCCAATAAAACAAACAAGCAAACAAGCAATTCCCTTTGCTTGTAGCTTAATATTTAATATATCCTAAGCATCTTTACTCAGCACGATCTGTGTTTGCTTGTTTATGTATCTTTGGCAACACAGTTTTCCCAGAAATGTTTCAAGAGTTTTTTATATGGACCTTAAAAAAGGAAATATAGGTATAAAAACACAAAAGTGTATGTTTCTAATGCCTGATGGTTTGTAATACTGGCTGATGTAGTAAACATTGCCCTTAAGTCTCCATGCCTTAACACAATAAAGGTGACTTCTCAGTCCCATAGCGTCCAGTTGGTTAGGATGTGGAAGTTCTGGCCAGTTCTTCAAGAAAGAAGGCTGACAGTAGCTCTTTCATCTTCAGTTGGAAGCTTAAGATGTCCCTTTGTCTTCACATTTAACTGGAAAATAACATGATGAAATCTGGGTTGTTCTTCCTCTACAGTTTCCACAGGGTTATGATTTTTGTTTAAAGAGACTAAGGAGAAGGAAAATAAAAGGCTTAAGGAGAAGGTTTATAATAAGCAGTGGAGAATGTCAAACTTTAAAAGCAGAATTTCATATAACCCATCTCATTCATACCTTTCCTAATACCAACAATGCCTTCTCAATCCAATTAACCTACATAATTGAAAGTGCTACTAGAGGTCAGGTTAGCAGATAGTTGATGGACAGCAGGGAAGGAGCAATGACTGGGGGTGGGGACATAGCACAAACTAAGCAATAAATGAAAGACACAGGGACCAGGTCGCAAATATGAAGGCAAATGATAGAAGTGATAAAGAAGAAAATAAAGCATGACTATACTAATAACAGTGAGATTTCAGAGAAAAGGGACTTTTTCATTAAGGTAAAGATCAGTTAAGTCTTTGAAACCTAAGATGCAGCAGATTTTTTTTCTGAAATGTAAAATGATTGGTTTATATTACCTATGTTCAGTCGTCAAACTCTTTTTTTTAACTCTCTTTCCCTTTAGGCACGACCCTTTTGGTAGTCTCTGAAGTCTTCAGGGAAAATCTAGGCATTGAAGGGTTCTGTTTAAAAACCACTGGCTGATAAATATCCTGAGGTCATTTCTATAAATATTTAATAATACCTTTATTGGAATTCCTACTGCCACCACCAATCATCTCATTGTTGGTAAAATCCTACTCGTATTATAAAGCTCATCTCTAAAATAGCACCCTTTCTGAAAACTTCACTGACCCTGCTCCAAAACCCAGGTAGAATTACCACTGTCTCTCTGATCCCATTGCAGTGTGTCCAACTCACTAGCATGACAATACCACTTTGTGTTTCTGTAGGTGACCTAATAGACTTTTAGCTCCTTTACCAACTTTATTTTCCCAGTGACAAAGCACAGTGCCCAGTCTATAGCACTTGCTCTGGGAACAGAAACATCTAAAACTTAACTGAATTGATTTGAATTGACTTGGGTTGCATTGAATAGAGTTAAGTTGACTGAATGGAACAGAATTTAAAGGAAAACTAGAAAAAAAACGACTCGCTAAAAAAGGGCTTAAGCTCAACTGGAGTAAAGGTAGTATGGAATTGCTGTGAGGTAAGTTTCTCAATTTTTTGATTAACCCAGTGATGAAGCACTCAGATGATGAGAGAAAACGGGAAAAAAAACCATTAAAATATTACAAATTCCAACTAATGCCTAACTGGATTCAGCATCAATAGTTCAAGCTGATGATTGGATATATTTGCATACAATTTTTATGCAGTAAAAATCTCATAATGAGAACCAAAGTTGATTCTGTGCATTGAGAATTATGGATCTCAAAATGTTGTACAATTGGTGCCTTAATATTTGACAGAGGGAAAGAGTTGAGAAATTTGTGTTAAAATTGGGAAAAGACTATTTTTCCAACATGCAAACATGAGAAAGAAGGAATGCTCAAGATAATATATAATATCAATAAGAATGGCAGGAAAAGTAAAAGAAAATGGTGAGTTAAGAAGCATTTTTGAACACCTACAATGCCAGGCACTGTTGCCAGATATCTTTAACATATAATTCCATTATTTCTCCCAACAACCTGGAGATTTTGCAGATAAAAAAACAAGACTTAGGAAGAATAAGAAATTTGTCCAGGGTTATACATTTGGCAATCCAAACACAGATACATTCAGTTTCAAAACACATGCCTTATCTAGGAAATCAACCATAAATCTGTATGCCTTGTTATCAATCTGTTGTATGGACAATTGTACCTGCTTTTCCCAATTTCAGATACCAGGATTTCAGTTACAGTTTTCAGTTAGCTTTAACTGTTTCAGGTTAATAATTTCTAATATTTTTTGAAGTTGTTTATTAGCTTGTTTGTGTATCTTTTGTGAATATATAATATTGTTAAAAAGGATTAATTAATAATACCGGCCAGAAGACTTACAAGTAGCTACAGGCAACAGCACATGAGTAGTGGACAATTTCCCCAAATCTCCCCCTGAACAATATGAAATAACTTCACATTTGTGAAAATTCAAAGCAAAACTACACTCTCAAAATTACTTGAAGACATAGAAAACAGAAAGAACAAAATAATTCCTTGTAAAAAGAGAACAATAAATAAAAACAAGTGCCACAGAAGTCTCATATGCTCACAGTCTCCTGTCTGCCCTCTGTGTGACCAGCAAGCACTGACCTGGGAGGTCAGACCCGCAATGCTAGCTAAGGGGCCTAACTGTGTGTTAGTGTGATCAGTGTTATGGACTGAGTGTTTGTGTCCCCCCAAAATTTATATATAGAAGCCATAATCAAAAGTGGTGGTTTTAGGAATTAGGGCCTTTGGGAGGTAATTAGGTTTAGATGAGTTCTTGAGGGTGGAGCCCGTATGATGGGACCGGTGCCCTTGTAACAAGCAACACTAGAGAGGTTACTTCCTTTTCCTTTCTCTACCATTGGTAGATACAGTGAGAAAGCAGCCATCTACAAGCCAGGAGGAGGGCCCTCACCAGAACTCAACCATGCCATTGTCATGATCTTGGACTTCCCAGCCTTCAGAATTACAAGAAATAAATGTCTGTTGTTTAAGCCACCCAGTCTATGTCATTTTGTTATAGCTCTCTGAGGTGACTAAGACAAACAGAAAAAGTAAATCCACTTTAAATCGGGGGGGGGGGGTGGAAATAACTAAGCAGAACAAACCAAGAACTGCGTAGAAGGCATTTCAAAGTATAAGTGTCTTAAAGGGGAAGATTAAAAAAAAAAAAAACTTCAGCCTTTAGGAAGCAAAAATTACAGGAGATGCAGAAGATATACAAAGACTAAGAGACCTAACTAGGTTAGAGTGTGATGGTGAGAGTGTAATAAAGTTCAGTAAGTGTCCATAAGATCTATACTAAGAGAATCCAAATGAATTTTTTAAAAAATCCTTGATGACTAAATATAAAATTTTAAATAAAGACTGGATCTGACACTTCATTTGCACAGCTCTGCCTCACTCATCTCACTGTAATTCTTGCCCAGATTTCAATAAAACTTTATTTGTAAAAACAAGAGGTTGTCCCATAGGCTATAGTTTTCTGATTTAACTTTTTAAAATGTTGCATTACTGTATTATTTATCTTGATAAGTAAGTTTTTTTTGGTGCCCCATTAAATGTTGCACCTAAGGTGAGTACCTGTCATCACTTCCTTGTCCTAGTCTTGCTAATAGGAGGCTTTAACACTTTGCTCTCAATATAAGATAGATGAAATTCACAGAAAATAAGTAAAAAGACAAAAAAGTTACAAAAAGCTCCAAAAAAGTATCAGATGGCTTCACAGGAGAACTCTACCAAATTCTTCACACTAGATATTAATATTCCCAACACTATATAAATTATTACAGAGCATTGAAAATGAAGGAAAACCACCTAAGTCCTTTCTTTTATTTCTGAAGGAAGAATAACACTGATGTTTAAACCAGATAAAGACAATACAAAGAAAGAAAACTACAGACCAACATTACTCATTAATATTAATTTAAAATTTCTAAGGAAAATGTTAGCAAACAGAATCTCTGTCACAATAATAGTAATCATACACTATGGCCAAGTGGAAATTATGTCAAGAGTACAAAGTTGGTTCAATACTGCAGATTTCTGGTCTCCAGTACTATGAGAGAATAAATTTCTGTTGTTTTAAGCCACAAGATTTGTCGTCATTTGTCGTGGCATCCCTTGAAAACTATTACAGTTAGCATGCATATGTATATTTCCCAGCTCTGTCTGCTATGAGAGCCTACAAACAATGACATTGCAGTAGCAGTGATTATACCTAGCACTAAATTCTAGTTTTCTAAACACCATTCCCCAGCAAAAAAAAATTAGACTTCTTGGAGAAGTGATTGCCTCCACTGCTGAGGCAGGGAAAATACAAGATGATCCTTGGATAGCTTATGGTATCAGAAATTAAATATATATTTTAAAAAGACAAGAACTTGCTAAGAGAAAAAGGACCCCTCGACTTGAGGGAGCTCCCAATCAACAGACAAAGCTTGAGCAACTCAAGCAACAGTATACATAATAGTCATGTAGATTTCAATCCATAGGCTAAATTTAAAATATACAATAAATAAATAAGTAGGAGAGAAAGGACAATTCTTTCTCATAGAATTCCAATTAATAAATACAAAAGCAAAGAGGGAATATAAAAACCATTAGGCACACACCATAGTAACGATTGTTGCAGACAAGGTCCACTAGTGAATGCTGAATTCAGTGGGCAAAAAGAGAAACAGAATTTGTGTAGTCTCAAAGTATCTTCCCTATGTTACTTATTAACTACAAAGGGTAGGATAGTAACTTTACAGTGGAGAAAATCAGTAGAAACTATCTTTACCAAGTAATCAAAGTTAATGTCCTCAGTAGTAAGACACGTGAACATCATGGATCCCATGATATGATACACCAAGGACACAACATCATTTCTGTGATATTCTTGCCAAAGATGCACAAGTTTAGCCCAATGATTAGAAACTATTGAACAGATCCAAATTAGGAAAAAGTAAAAAGATGTTGCATATTTCAGCCACGCAATAGAAAACCTGTTGAAATTTGTTTAAATTAACTTAACCTCAAGTTAAGGTACATGTGAAACCTAACAGATCAATAATCTTTAAAAGGTTGAAGGTCATGAAAGACAAGGAGTGACTGAGGAACTCTTATGGGTCATAGGAGACTAAGGAGAAAGAATAACTAATCACAAGGTAAAAACCTGGATAGGATCCTAGAACAGAAAAAGCATTAGAAGAAAAATTGTTAAAATTCAAACACAGAAGTCAGGTTAGTTAATAGTATTGCAACAATGCTAATTTCTTGATTCTGATCATTGTACTGTGGTTATGTATGATGTTAGCATTAGTGGAAACTGGATAAAGGAAACTACCATTTTTGCAACTTTTCTGTAAGTCTCAATTGAGTTCAAAATAAGCAGTTGAAAAATGACTAGACGTATAAAGTGGGTGAAAATAATACAGTTTAGTACACAGTTGATTTAAAGAACACACCCACAAACGCTGTCAACAATGCTTGAGGGTGGAGTTCTCTTCCTTTTCTCCCCTATCCCCTTTTCTTTCTTCCCTCTTTCCTTCCTTCTTCCTTTCTTGTCTCTCTCTCTTTCCGTCTACCCCCCTTCCCCTGCCCCTCTCTCTTTCATCTTTCCTTTTATGCTTGATGAGGAAACACATCCCATAACAGAATGTTTGTACAATCCCGTGGTTTCAAAACACTTTCAAAGGCCTCATTATAAGGATTCAAGAAACCATTCTCTGATTGAAATCAAGCCTGGAAGTAATTTGTTTCCATTTGACAAATGCAATCTTTTTCTGGGCCAGGTTTAGCTCTGCTTCCCAGACTGTTTAGGGCAACTGTAATCAATATAGCTATTTACTTTCACCAAGCAGAGGAAAATAGGAAAGAACACAAGAATTGAGAGAGTGTTGGAGTAGGGACAGGTTTTCAAGAAAAGAAGAAAAGAGATAAAGCCAATAAAATGTCTTTTTGGAAAGTGTTTTTGTTCCAATATTTGCTTATCACAAAATGAACAATTTGCAGCAATTATCATAGATTTTTTTGGGGGGATGGAGACTTAAAAATGTATAACCTCTGAAATAAACATCACTGACTTTTTTACTTATTTTACTTTTAAAATTTAGGACAAGATCCAATATTCTTTCTATGTCTGGGTGTATTTGTGTTTTGTGGGAAATGGGGGCAGATGCTGAGGTCAATTATCTGTTCATCCCTACCCCCGGTAAAATCTTCCAGCCACCTCATCACCATCATAAAAAGAATCCTGTAATGTAATTTCCTCACTGGCCACACTGCTTGCACCATAATCAAACAAGCAGCACAATGTCTTGGTCATTTAAAAAAAGGGAGGAAACTGTTTTGTGTCCTAAAGACAAAAAAAAGGATCTCTTGCAAAATGGAATATTAAATAAGGACTAATCTATCATATCATATAATTACAGGGTAATGTCAGGCATTTTTCATGAAGGGGAACAGACTAGATAAAGGAATTAATGGAAAATGATTTAAAGGCCATGTGAGATGTAGTATGAGGAAAGCATTGTAAGTCCTTAGACAAGTTAACTTTTTCAAATTATTTTCCCCTCCTAAAATAGGAAGTTTAATTTTATTGTTAAATTTTGCACCTATAAACTTGTGAAATTTCCATAAGTCTGTTGAATTTAACTACATGTTTAGTGATAGTTTACTCATGCATTCAATGCTTTCAAAAAAGCCCTTCTTATGTCTATGATTCAGTTCACATTTTTTTTTCTTTCTCTAATCATACTGTAATTGAGAAATTGAGTTTCTAAATATATGTCTACAGGACAAATATTACACATGGTGCATTTACCTAAGTATTCTGAAGAGTACAAATTATATATTTAGAGCTATGTTCTCAAACATCAGAAATCACAGCCTGTGGGAAAAGAAAGAAATAAAAAAAAGATTAGCAGAGAAAACTGATATCCATAAATAATTTCTAATCTGGCTTTGGATCCTACCATGTCCATAAAACACTTGCTAAAGTCATTAATAATAATTTTATTTTGAAAATCAGTGAACACTTTTTCAGTCCCATTTAAACTGATACGGTCTGCAAGTACCTTTACTTGAAAACAATAATGCTAACTATGCCTAGCTGTCCTGGTCCTTCTCTTGTCGTTAATTCTAGGCCCTGATGTCCTGAAGCCCTCAGTTCCCTCATCTCCCATCTGTGGCCCACCCTTGCTTCTCAAGGACTCTTCATTTCAAGATTTATACCTGGGATTTTTTTGACCAGATATGGTAAGGTGATAAACATGGAGACAATGGCCTCTGAAAGAAGAATGTATGTCTTACATTTCCCGGGAGAAGGGGGCATGCCAGGCCATGAAGGACACATGGGGAAGAAAGCACCAGGTTTCATCAGGAGGCAGAAACAAGAGGACAGAGGAGCCTGGGGCAGGGATTTTTTTGGGTTCCCCATGAAGAAAGGCAAGGCAGGGCAGGGTAACAGCTTCGGATTAGCATCTAAAAAATTCTGGAGGGTCTTAGAGCATAGGGGGCTGTCTCTAGTTTGGGGTACCTGGCCTTGGGTTGACTTAGGTGTGTGAGAGGTAGGTAAGGAAGTATTTCAGCATATGAGCCCTGGAGCGCAGGAGACATAAACAACCTTGTCCATTAGGTTGGCTCTGTAATTAATGGATGCCAAGTAGACAAATACAGAATCTAAGAAAACACAATTAGAACACTGCTATCCTGTCTGCTTTGAGTTTTTAGATTTTTTAACACTTATATGCATCTCTTAAATCTAGACCTCAGATTCTGTAGGCTTCATCTATATCTGTCTGTTAGATATCGCTTTATGAATGTAAATGAATGCCACAATTTGAAGACATTAGAAATTGAAGTTATTACCCATGCCCTGCAAACCTGAGCTCTGTCTTCTATTCCTCCCTTTGGTTGTTGTCATCATTATACATCCAATCACTCAAGTCATAAATCTGAAAGCGTTGTCTTTCAGTCTTCCTTATATGCAGAGCAATCATCAGTCCCTTCTGTCCTTATCTCTCAAATATTTTTTGAATCTGTACATTGCTTCCAATTCACAATCCCTTAATTCATCAGTATAACTATGCTTGCACAGTATGACCTTGCCAAAGGTCTCTCTACTTCTGGTTCCACAGGATGTGGACTTAATTACTCCCTTACCATTTTTAGCGGCTCCTCAAAGTCCCCAGGGCAAAGTCCAAGCTGCTAGCATAACACCCAGAGCCTTTGGTGGTGACACATGCAATTATTTTTCCCAGTCTTATGTTCAACTAACTTTTCCCTTGCACTTTATGCTCCATAGTTAAATACTTGTGATTTCTTATTTTAAATACCTGTTTTTTTACATCACCCTGCTATTACACATTCTGTCCCTCCTGTTTGAAATGCCCACTACTCACATCCATCAGTTTGGCAGGTCCTTTTTATTTTAATGTCCACCAGCTCAGGCATTAATTCCTTTTGCGCACCTTCCCTAACCTCCTGCCCCCTTCACTCTGTACTACTTCATCGCTTTGTGTGTTTCCATGGCACTTCTCTCTCCTAACAGATGGTGAACATTCCTTTGCTGCCTCTTTTTCTCTCGTTGGCCTCTTACCTGAAGCTTCTTGAGGGCAGGACTACTTTACACATATCTTAATGGTGCCTATTCAGAGTGTAATACCCTAGCAGGCAGTCAAGAAATGTTTCCTGAACTAAACCGAACTGAGTTTGAAAAATTTCAGAACACTCCTCTGACTGGGGAAGAACAATAAAAGTTATGGAGCAATTTTGTTCCCAAAAGAGAAGCACATTTTCCTAAGAAGTCTAAAGTTACCAGTGAAATTTACATATTTTTTTCTTGTAATAGGTTGTTTTTTCCTTTCTTTTTTGGTTTCACTATTAGGCAGCTGTGGGACAATGCACAGCTTCTTCACAGCCAAGAAAGCTTTGTTTAATAATATGTAGTATATTTTATGCCACACCAACAGTCCCCAAAGGAGCTCCCTCTTGGAGAATATATGGGGAGCAAAAGAAACACTATGAGAACAGTTTATACAAATAATACAAACAAGAATTGAAGAACAGGACTTAATAAAAAACCTGAAATACCCTCAAAACATAATTTCTATGATGTAAGGATTCCCCTTAAGAAAAAAAAAAACAAGGAAAACTTTTCAATATAAAGAGTAATTGGGTTTGAAATGTTTGAATAAATCCTATAATAATGTATTTATTCATTTATCAAATACATTCAATAATGTATTTTAAACTCCAGGAATCAGTTTCTATGTATTTACTTTTTTGGAGTCTAACTAGATTTTCTTTTTAACTTAAGCCACATTACTACATAGACAAGTATTCTGCCAGCAATAAGTTCCTTAACCCAGTATTTCTAATCTTGCCTTTCTTACTTTCTCTTTAGGGAATTTGTCATCTTCTCAAGCTGGAGATGTCTAGAAAGATTCACTGTAGGAAGCATCGTGATCTTAAAAATTTATATGAAAAAAAATCAAGATGGATGTTAACATATGATAAAAATTTGGTTGAATAGTCTGAATAGTAAGAGCTTCTTAATATTACACAGAGAATATGGTAGTAAATCGTGTTTCCAAAAATCCTAATTCCACTAAATATTGAAAATAAGAGAAGCATAGGTGAGCACTTATGCTATAAAAAGGAATGGAGAAAAAATATTTCTAATTTTTATTTAAAGATAGTTTCCCTGTACATCACACCATTTTGATTCTGGAGTAAGTTGGTCTTATTATGCTAATTAAAATCCTATTTTAAAATATATCCATTTTACTAAAAATCAAATTAACAATTAAAATTATTTTTTAAAATCTTAATAGACTTCATGAGAGTAAGAAAATTAAATGCCCAGTGGTATAGATATGCAAAGACCTTCATTTTGCAATATTAGGGGAAAAAAGTCCCTAGATAATGGTAATGACAAATTAAACTCAGTGAATAATATTGTATTTATGTATTAATTTCTATAATTTATTAAGTGAAAGACAGGTCAGTGTAGTTGGGAACTTGGAAAATATGTAATTTATCACTCCCTCCCCTCTCCTTGCCTTTTATTTTACAGATGAGTAAACTGAGGCACCTTTGGCCCAGTAGTTAGGGTCACATAGTAAATAAATTTATTAAGCCTTTTGATGAGATATAAAGGGATATACAAAATATCATTTATGTAATATTCTTGAAAAATGCTTAACTTGAATATTACAAACAATCTGACTGGAGTGTGGGTTTCTATGATAGCCCAACACATAGCAATATGAATAATAGTTTTAAAATATTTATATTCATTGATTAATTAATTGGATCTCTGGGATAGAATAATCTGTGGAAACACAGATTTAAATACTATGATAATCATCACCCTATTATTAATAATAATAAAAGACTTAAAACCTAAATGTGAAATCATGGGGGGATAAATATTTACCCTACATTGATTAAAGAGCATGCAAGTATTCTGAAAAAAGTATTTTCAATAAATGTTTAATAAATTGGATACGGTAGGAAAACATTCTTGATATAAAATTATGTGAACAAACCAGCATCCACAGTGTATATATATCACAAAACTAAGTGTGTGTATGCAAGAAGAAAAGTGTTATCAAAAATGGACCAAGATGAAAAGTGATATCTTAAAGGAAGAATTACTTCCTTTGTTACTTTGTGAAATTTTCTAATTTTCTTTTATAAATTCATGTAATCTTTGCAACCAAGATTATATTTAGAGAGAAAATTTTAGCAGTTAACATTTACATACAATCAATGTACTCATTGTAAATAAAGGATATCTATATTTTGACAAAATTAATAATATTCTCTATACTTAATAATCTTTCTGTTGTGGATTTTATAGTATGTTTGATGTTCTTGAATATAATAGCAGTATACATATTATTATATGTTCTGTAACCCAGGTCTTTCTTTGATTTTGACTGAACTTATTACCATTTGGTGGTATTACACAGCACCACATCTCTAAATCTTGAAGCCTGAAATATGCCACAAATAGATTCAACAGCATGAGTACCGTAAGTGACAAATAAGAATATTACAAAGTATACTACAGCAACAAATAAGAAAGAATAAGGTCCAGAAGGAATACATAGGCTATTAACTACCCATTAGGATGGCTACTGTCAAAAAAAAGAAAAAAGAAAAAGACATGAAGGAAGGAAGGAAGGGAAAAGAAAAGAAAAAAATGAAAAGAAAGAAAATAACAGTTGTTGGCAAAGATGTGGAAAAATTGGAATTTTGTGCACTGTGGTGGGAATATAAAATGGTGCAGCCACAAACAGTATGGTGGTTCAGGAAAAAATTGAAAATAGAATTATCAAATGACCCAACAATTCCACTTCTGGGTATATATGCAAAAGAATCCAAAGCAGGGATTTGAAGAGATATTTGTACACCCACATTCATAGCAGCATTATTCACAATTCCCAAAAGATGGAAATAATCCAAGATGTGTGGATTAACAAAATACGGTATACACATGCAATGGAATATTATTCAGCCTTAAAGAGGAAGGAAACTCTGACTCGTGTTAAAACATGAATAAATCTTAAGGACATCATGCTAAGTTAAATAAGCCAGTCACAAATGGGAAAACACTGCATGATTCTTTTTATAGGAGGTACCTAAAATAGTCAAACTCATGCAGACAAAAAGTAGAATGGCAGCTTCCAGGGCTGGAGAGAGGGGGAATGGGGAATTATTGTTTAAAATGTACATTTTGCAAGATGGAAAGAGTTCTGTAGACAGATGGTGGTCATAGCATCACAACAATATGAATGTACTTAATGCTATTGAACTGTACATTTTAAAAATGGTTAGGATGGTAAGTGTTATGATCTGTGTATTTTACCTGAAGTAAAAATTTTCAAAAAAGAAATAGGCTATAAAAATAAACAAAAAGAAAAAATCTGAGTGGCTACACTAACAACTACTAAGTGTAATATTGGTATCTAGTTACATTCTGTAAAGTATGTCTATTTTTCCTGACAGATTAAAATCCTGGTTAACAAAGCAGTGAATTTTTATAATAAATAAGAAAAAGTACAGTATAGATACCATTGTCTCATTTGAAAAAATTAGTGAGTATTGATGAAGGGAACTAAAAGTGTATCTAAGGATAGCAGGTTTTAAAATAATATTAAGTTTCTTGACTAAGAGGTAAAATTCAGGTATTTGTCTTTCATATCTCTTTTACAATGGTATTCAAGAGTTTAGAAGCTACTATATAGTTTTTTAATGTCAAAAAGAAGTATACAGACCCTCAGATTAAAGAATAATGTTGACAAATTCCAATTTCTTTATTAAAGTGTTTTATGTGAGTGCATTTTCTTCTAGTACAACACTTCCCAATAGAGTGGAAAGGGTATATGTGAACTCTTGAAAAGAACAGACGTGCCTTTAAATTTCAATCAACTCCTTACCAACAAAAGGAATGTAGGCATGTGGCTTATATTTTCTGTGTCTCAAATCTTCTGTTTGTAAAATGAGGGTAATAAAACAGGCTTACTATTGTTATGAGTACTCAAGGCACATTTAAGTTGTCACATTAAAGATAGCTGTGTTTGTAAACAATCCTTAATTTAGCTAAAAACTAAAAACTGAATATCTCAGAATCATTCAGAGAATGATAATGACCGTATATTTGAATATTGGGAGAACCTAGGTTTATAGGATTTATGATCCAAAGCAGATCTCAACCTATGTGGATACCGAATGAATTTTTCTGTGGGCAATTTAACGGTATTTCCAATTAGTACAGTTAGAAGATAATGCATATTTTTGAGTGGGGAAAAAGTAATTTAAAAAATAAATTCTAGAGTGAAAAAAAAAAGATGTTTATATTGTTGCCCATCTAACAAAGTTCCATTCTAGTGAATATGGAGAACTACATTGATTGCTTATTACATGTTGTATATCTTACTTGGAAAAAACTATACATGGAAGAAAACTCAAATTCTATTTGAAAAATATACTGCATGTTAGCCTGTACAAAATACTTCCCAAATGGCTATTTTTGTATGCAGTTTAGAGGAAAGCATGGTAAAGTAGAAACATCTGTGGAATGGGAACTAGGAAACTTGAGTTCTGAGCTGACACAAGTGAAATCTCAAGAAGTTAATTTAATCTCTCCAAACCTCAGTCTCAGTCTCTTTATGGGTAATATAAAATTGAACAAAATAATTTCTGAGTTTCTTTTCCCAGCAGGAATGAACATTTACCCTATCTATTTATATTGAGATTAACTCTGATCTCTTTTTCAGCTTGACTCTCTGATCTCCATGTCTGATAGATTTTGCAGATAAGCAATAATATGATTAAAATAAAGTAGTGGCAAGAAAATGGATTACAGAATACCTCTCCTCCAATACATAATTAAATGACTTGAAGTATGTTTTTTAAAATTACCAGGAATTTCTGAGCTTGCCTAATAAGAAAATGGTTTATGATCTCAAAACATAAGCTGTAATGGTTTTGTCCATGGCTAGAAAGAAATGATTTTGTGGCTAAACACCTAACCTCTCAACCTTGTTGCTATCTCACCTCTACTCCCAGAAGAAGTGCAGAGAAAGAATGTAAGTGGACAACATCTTGAGAGTTCATAAATACTCTGTGAATAGAAGACAGGTTGATTGAGGTAGTGTGAGTACAACAGCTTTAGATAAGACTGTGGTAAAACTGCTTATCTTAGAAATCCGTGGAACCACTCCAGGACTTTTGCAAAGACAAAGGCCTCGGGGGTTTTCTAGAGCACAGCGTTAGCTAGGGAAGAAGTTGAAGCACAAGGAACTTTGTGGGCAGAGTTCACTTAAAAAGTGTCTCAGAATAAAGAGAATATTTCAAGTCCCCCATCAAGATTAAAGGCAACTCAAGGAAAAGCAATATTCATCTCTAGAACTATAGTTCGATGAGGAAAACAGAGTAATCCAGCTAAGGATAGACTGACATGAATAAGGGTTACCACACAGTGTCAGAGCAATTAACTCTGCTCACATTAAGCATGGGTGTACTGAGAAAAATGTCATTTTTAATTGTAAAAAGCTACTATTTTGACATAGTCTTAATGAGTATAATAATGATTAAAATAGCATAGAATACTACAAAGACAAAAGAAAGAACCCTATCTGGAAACAAATTAAGGAAAGAAACAAAGACAAATCCCAGGAGTATTTTATACTATAGAAGAACTTAATAGGGATGAAAATTCAACAAAAGTAAATTTCAACAATGAAATAATAAAATTGTAATATGGGAATGTTTAAAGTAACAAATAGGAAAGTAGAACAACATCCTAGAGCTAGAAAATTATAGTAGTTATTAGCACATGTTGTCAAAACTGCAAAAGGGTTTCAGTCTAGGTCTACTTGTTCATCACACAAAGATCCAATTATTGAGACAACGAAGATTGCCAAGGAAGAAAGGAATTTTTAAATACAACTGACATTTTGCCAGAAGGATGGGAGAAGCTGCCTCAAATCTGTCACTCTGACTAAGGGAGATCATGGGCTTTTAAAGAATGGGCCACATGGCTTGGGGCAGGCCATGGTGTATCTCGCAAGGGGCTACATGCATCAGGGGCAGGTTGTGGGGGATGGTGAATCTTGACATGAGGAGTCTGCCCAGGAGCCTTCAGAATCTCAGCTCCTTTGTCTTGTAGAAAATCCACCAATTCTGGGAAACAGCTCAAAGTTCAAGTAGTTAGTCAAGGGAGAGGATTATATAGGGCTCATTGAAATTTGTTCAAGGGCAGGGACTGGTTACAAACTCCCCCTTGTTTTTAGTTCATTGCTCAATCTTGGGGAATCAGGACTTTGATCTATCTGGCTGCTTCCTGCTGAAATGGGACATAATTGGAATATGAGGAAGAATGAACATGTTGGTCCTATGACCGAAACTTCTTAGTACATGTTGTTGAGTTGCTACCCTCTCCCCACCAAGATAGTAAAGTATATCAAAAGAAGTACCCATCCCTGTCTGGGATCCCTCCCAGGAAATATTGGCACAGTGTTCCCCACATGGAATCTCCATCCTAAAATTTCTCTAGTCATTCATGAAAACAGTTTTAGGTAGCTGACCCAACAGTGAGATAGGTTAGTAGAAGAGGCAATAGATGAGAGATCTTAACTAAAGAGTTGTCTTGTCAGGCAAACAAAATACCCAAAGGACAAGATAGACACACAGGATATATGTTGTCAGATGATCCAGGGAGCGGGGCTTGTGCCTCAATTACCTTTTGGCCAATAACCACAGCATACCCAGCTTTGCATTGTTCCTCTTCCATAACACTGTTTCCACCTATAAAGAGCTCCTCATCTAGGTCCAACAGGGGCTGATCAGTCAAATCCTGGAGACTAGAATATACATGGTCAGTAATCAGAATGCAATCATAGACTGGGGAGCAAGGTGGCTGGATTTAAGGCAAATACCAGCTTCAGAGTTACATTAGGATTATCTACCAAAGTAGCCTGATATTTACCCATGTAGCCACTCAATAACCAAAAGCCCCCCTTTTGTTCTAGTAGGGGTAATACATAATGCATGGTGTGAACAGTCACACGTGGCCCAAGGGTAAACTTTTCATCTTCCTGTAAAATATCATAAGTAGCAGCTTACTGCTCTCAGACAAGTGGGCCATGCTTTTGTTATCACATCTAACTGCACAGAGAAATAAAGTACAAGTTGTTTATAATCCCTCAAAGTTTCTGGAAGGAAGTTCCAACTTTCAAGAGACAATTCAAACCCCAAGTATTTGACAGTGGGAAGTGAGATCTGAGCTTTTTCTGAGATGCTTTATATCCTTTGTCAGCCAGTAAATTTAATACAATTACAGCATGTTGCCTTCATTGCGCTTCAGTCCCACTTGCTGTCTGGATATCATCTACATACTATAAAATCATTCCCTTGCCTAAAACTATTTCCCTCAAATCTCTGGCTAGAGTTTTTCCAAAGATTGTTGGGGAGTTTTGAAACCCTTGAGGAAAGACAGTCTAGCAGTACATGGGCTTTAGGCTTTCAGTCTTCCCATTCAAAAGCAAAATGTTCTTGAGATTTGGGAGCAAGAGGAATACAAAAGAAAATGCCTTTTAAATCTATTGTTGAAAACTAAGCAAAATTTCTAGATAAAGTGGTAAGGAGACGACCATCCCCAATAATTTGGTTTTGTGCCCTTAGGTATCAAACAAACCCATAGGTGTGTCCAATCTCCCTGCCTTTCATGGCCAGGATCTCAGTTTTAACTTTTTTCCTTGGGGTCCCCTTGGCCAAGAGGGGGTTCATTCAGTTGGTGGGAGAAGTGCCTAGGATTTTATTTTACCTTACATTTCCCCTCCTTTTGGCCAAGATTTGCCAGAGTCAGCATCCATGGCTAAACTTTTATTTTGTCCCATCGTTGCTGGGGTGGTGTGGCTACCTTCCCCAGTTCCATCTTGTCCCTCAGTGGGATCCTGTAGCCAAAGGACTTAAAGTCAAAAGACTTATAGACAATTAAATGTTCTGGGCCCGATGAGAATGGAGGTGGACAGGCATTTATCAAACTTTAAAACCTTTTAAGCAATGTAAGAGCAAAAAAACCAAATGCCAAAAGCAAGGTTATAAAATTAACTTATCTATGAGCATCGAGCTACTGTCATACTCGTAGGAATTCGCTATACAAAACATAAGCATTTGCTAAAAACCATTTGAACTAAGGATTTAGAGACTCTGGTATCAGAATGAACAAACAACATTCTAAACAAAAGGTTATAAGTCCTGCCTAGTTCTGACAATGACAAGAAACAAAAGTTTACAGGTAGCTAAACATTCAAATTATCTAGATTTTGTGGACATTTGTCAAGGATGTGAAAAGCCTCAAAACATTTGATCAGAATAGAATCACAGATTATTGTAAAATAATAGCAATTTACTTAACCAAGAGTGATAATCAGAAGATTTTAAAGGCAGTACAGAAAAAACCTTAACTTTTTAAAGCTCAGTTTTCCTATGTAATCAAAAAACGTAGTAAGGACAATATAAGAACGACCTTGATAAAACCTAAAATCTTTTTTTCTTAGGTCAGTTACCAAAAGATAAAGAAATACCTTCTTCAGTGAAATTATTTCTTCTCATGGGAAACCCATTTAGACAATTTGGAAGTCAAACCTCATGAAAAGGGTACCAGAATTTATCAGTAATAAGGAGACTGTGTCCAGGGCCAGGAGTGAACATTATGTTATAAAAAAAAAAACCACAAGAAACTAGAAAACTAATACCTTGAGAAGGGGAATACACAACTCTTAGCAACAGCATAGGAACTATGCTGTTTTAACTATTTTAACTATGTTGATCAATTCAGACGTATCAAGAAGCTAAGAAAAAACATTGCTTTTCAGACATTTAAAGTAAACATTTCGGCATCAGACCTTAACATCAGACTCAGAACCAGAGGGAGAAAAAAGTTACAGGAGCCAACGAAAAGGCTGAAGGAGAGAGTTACCATCTCAGGCCTCCTCAAGGGGAGGAAAAGCTGAGAGCAGTAGGACACAGCCAAAGCTGAACTTCTGAGATATAGATCTGAGAAGTTTCAAAAGAAGCAGATTATAGAAAACGTCTTGCAATTTTATTACATTTATCTCACTTACATTTGCCTAATTTATTTTAGCAGTTTACTTAACCATGTTGATAGCCTGTGAATATTAGATATAAAACCAGTGTGATTAATTGTGCCCTCAACAGAGTCATTTAATGTCTAAACAAATTTAATATCAGAAAATGTTTCTGTAAACAAAATTGGGAAATTAATTTTAAAACGTAGACCAAGAAACAATCACAAAATATAGTTTTACAAACTATTACTTTTAAACTTAAAAAAAACTACCAAAATAACAAATGTAAGTATTCTAGTAAGATTTGCTATTCTGAACGACATAACATCTTTAAGTTCTATAAATATAGTAGACGTTTTAGAACACATCTAACATATCTGCTTAAAGATATGAACTAATTTGATCTTTCTAAAATACCAATATCCCAAAATAAAATTTGTTGACATGACATCACCTGACTATAGACCAAATAAACCTCTAACATCAATACTTAGCATCTCAAATAACGGCACAAAGTCATAACACTTTTTTTTTTACATAAGCACCAACATCAAGCTATGTTGAAAACATTCTAACTGGTATCAAAACATTTTTCTACTTAAGTGCAAATTCAATTACATATAATACTCTAAAGAATAAGATTGTTTTTAAATTCTCTTTGGATTCTAAGAATAGCCATTTTGTTCATTTTGAAATAAATTTCTATACAAAAATTAACAGTTCAAGAACTTTTAAAAAAATTTTCTAGGCAAAGGCCTTTGCTATGGCAACACAATGTGCATATAACAGGCTAGTTTGTAACCAGTACCAGGAAGAGTGAGTCAGAAACAAATTTTGTGCATACTTTTCCACACACAGTAAAATCAATGGAAGAAACTGCATCTGCTACTAGGACTAAGAGACCAAAACCAAAATATCTTCATAAACCTTTGACCATAAGTTTCTTGTTTTGTGCTATCATTTACTTAGAGTTTTACTTATTCTTATCTATTTAATCTATCTTAAAAAACAGCTTATTTACCAAAGATTATTAAATTCACATGAACTTGAAAAGCACTTGGGCTTATTTATTTAGTTTATGAGAGCTCCTTTTAGTTATAAGCCTATTTTGGTACCATGTAGACACACAATACGTGTACATGCATAAAACACATGTAAACACATACACAGGCAAACAAACTTTCAGTAGCTTTTATCTCAGAACTCTAGCCATGAGATCCTTGGAAGTTCCACATAAATCTGTATACATTATTTTCTGTTCCTCTTTCCCTGTCCAACAGTGGGTGTCCCTGCTTCTCAGTCAGGTGGCCAGCATGGACAGAGATGTCTTTCAATCTCCTACACCTACAGACAGAGATGTCTTCTAATCTCCCAGACTTCAGGATGGAGGTATCCTTTAACCTTTTAGACCTTAGAACCTGTGGCAAGAGAAACTACCATCTGAGATGTCTTTCAGTCTTCCACACCTTGGACTGCACTTACAATGCCATCGACAGCAAATTTAAAGTAGGCAAAAAAAAAATAGAGATAAAAAGCTTAACAGACTCCACATTTACATGCCACACACCAATACGAATAAATACTCAACATAGATACAAGTTCAAGAGGTTCCAAACAATGAACTACAGTTTCACCTAATAAGCCCCAGGAGTGCCTAATCAAAACAGGTTAGTTCCCACCCTCACAAATGGTTGGGGGCTTATCCAACTCAAAACAAATGAGAATTCCCTCAGAATTCTCCAAATGGAGAGGGGCATCCCCCACGGTGCTGTACCTTCAAATAGCACTCACCTGCCCAGATGCAAATGTGAAAATCCAAATCCAGATTTCCTTTCTTTGGAGGCAATCAGGAAACAATCACCAATGCATTGGAAGCCAGTAATGGCAGAGCTGGCAGGAGAGTCCAAAGCTGCCCTCTGGCAAATATGGCCAGGCAGCTGCTAAGGGAAGCTTTTAGTCTCTCCCCACTCTGCAGACACTGAACCACTACTAACACCACCCTGATGAGCCCTCATAATTGTTGTTGAAACCACAATGGGGGTTTGGTCTATGTCCAGTCGCTCATCATACAAAGATCCAATTATTGAGACAATGAAGATTGTCAAGGAAGAAAGGAATTTTTTAATATGACAGATGTCTTGCCAGGAGAATGGGAGAAGCTGTCTCAAATCCATCTCTCCAACTAAGGGAGATCCTGGGCTTTTAAAGGACAGGCCACATGGCTTGGAGCAGATCATGGTGTATCTCACCAGGGGCTACCTGCATTGGAGGCAGGTTGTGGGGGATGGTGAACCTTGGCATCAGGAAATCTGCCCAGGGGACTTCAGAATCTCAGTTCCTTTGTCTTGCAGAAAATTCACCATTTCTGGGAAACAACTCCAAATTCAAGTCGTTAGTTAAGGGAGAGGATTATATGGGGGTCATTGAAATTTGTTCAGTGGGGGTCCAGTTACAATGTGGAGTGATGCTTCCTGAATTCTAATCCTAACACTTCCCCTTTATAAACTGTGTGACTTTGAGCAAACTACGTAACCTCTGGGTGACTTAGTCTCTCATCTATGCAATGTGAATAAAAATGTTATCTTCTGCATTTGGTCTGTTGTATTAACTAATATGTCTAGTGTTAAATAAATTACAAAGATCATGGAACAAAATAGATGCAGTTGAAAATCAATTTAGGAGAATTATGAAAAGGTTTAAGATAATTGTAGCAAATTTGAGGAAAAGGAGAAATTAATAAGTTAATATAAAATGGTAGACTTAAAACTTAAGGTGTTAGATTAAATATATACAAATAAGTTCACCTCATGCTAAAATCCCACTACAACTATAACAAAGATTTTTTTTTTCAAATAAACGCCCAAGAATGGTCAGAACAGAAGGATACCAGTAGTAACTATTGGAAAGTTGACTGCATATTGATATGTAATAAATGTCTAAGCATATTAAAAAATCTAATTTATACTCTAAAATCCTCCAAAGACTCAGGAACCTAGAAAGCTCCACTACATTCACTCCAAAGAATAGCCTAATAAATTACCCTATGGCAAAGCTCAAGTTTGACAAACTCCGCTATGCATACAACGTTTCTAATCAGCCTTCCAACCAACCCCCACAGACATACACATCTTAATCATGAGCTTCAGAACTGAGAATTCTCAGACTTTTGCAGAAACTTCTCATATAAAAAAGACAGAAGCTCAAATAAGCAAATAGAGGAAAAAGTGGCTTGTATAAAGAAGACACAATACAGAGAGAAGAAAACTTTTTAAAACTTTATATCATTTGAGAAATAGAAAGAGCAATTGTATTAATGAAACAAGAATAGGGTGAAACAAAACTGGAATATTGAGAAGTCAGTAAAGAGCCTTAAAAATTTAAACATGACAGGCCAGGCACGGTGGCTAATGTCTGTAATCTTAGCACTTTGGGAGGCGGAGTCCGGAGGATTGCTTGAGGCTGGAGTTCAAGACCAGCCCAAGCAAGAGTGAGACCCTGTCTCTACAAAAAATAGAAAAGTTAGCCAAGCGTGGTGGCATGTGTCTGTAGTCCCAGGTACTTGGGAGGCTAAGGAGGGGATCACCACTCGAACCCAGGAGTTTGAGGTTGCAGTGAGCTATGATGATGCCATTGCAGTCTAACCTGGGCAAAAGTACAAGACCAACGAGACCCTGTCTCAAAAAAAAAAAAAGAAAGAAATTTAAACATAACAGTAGTTGTTTAAAAAATTCTTTTAATTATAGAAGGATTAGAAAAAGTAGGATTGAGGAACTCTTCCCCAAATAAAGCAAAAACAAGAGAAAACAAAAAATAAGAAAACTAGATACCTACTCCCGAAGGTCCAATATCTCAATGGTAACATTTTCTTAAGAGAGTACAAGAGAAAAAAGAAGGGGAAAAATTATCTAAGAACTTACCTCACCAATAGCACATGACTGTGAAATTTCAGAATGCTAGAAGTAAAGGGAATAGATTCCATAAAGTTTTAAGAAGTCAGTCAAGTACAAATGATCAAGAATCAGAATGACTGGATTTTATTAGCACCACTGAAAGCAAGAAAAAAATGGTAAATGCCTGAAGGAATTTTTCAGGAAGTTACTAGATGGCATCCTCTATCAAAATAAGTAAGTAAATTAAAAAACTAGTGTAAAATGGAACAAAAAAAATAAGAGATCCAAGGAAGAAAAAAGGAAGGGACTATCCGGATAGCAGTGATGGGGAGGCCTGAGGTGACCACAGTGCCCAAGGTATAGAGGACGACTAGTTGAAATCAGGAGCATTATGACTCAAAAGATAGGCATCGTGATGCCTTCTGCTTGTTATATAATCTTTTATTTAACTACTGCAGAATCGAGTTGGACAAAATACAGGAATAAACCAATAAAAACAATGATATGAGAGTCATTAATTAGGCCCCCAACACAGAAGTATTACAAAGGATGACAGTAAAAGAAGTCTCAGGATGATGCTTTACAGTAGTCCTAGAAAGCAACTGGTTCAAATAAAAGGATAGTTGATGCTTCCAGGAAAGATATTTTCAATAAAAATATAAAATTATAATTTAGCTAACATGATTAATATTGTGATAAATTATACAGAGATGCTAAGTTGTGAGAAAAATATACAGCAGCACTTAATATTGGGAGACAATGGTGTAGAGTCTACCAAGCAATTGATCCAAGAATACTAATCACTCTTAGTGTAGAAGGGTAATAAACAAACCCTCTCAAATAAGAAAGATCTCAGGAAATATAGCATACGTAAGCCTTTTGCACACAGGTGGGAGGAGGAGATGATGAAATTCATTCAAGCAATAGCTGAATCAAAAATAAAGAACACAGAAATTGAGGAGCTGGTAGCAGAACATTAATCCTTTTAACCATAGAATCAGCACTAAACAATTATAGGACTTATGATTATAGCATAGAATGTAAATTTTACCCATAGAAATAGAAATATCAGTTTAAAATACTATGTATAAGAGCACTGATGTCCTCAGCCTTTAATATCCTTCAATTTCTTCTAACTGAAGTTGAATAATATAGCTCAAAAAATAACATGATTTCAATTTCTTAATGTTTTTCATGATATTTTAACTGTAGAAAAACTTTATAGAAATAGTAGCTCTTGTGACAAAAAGAAAAGGCTAAAAAATATTATCTGCAATTTTGGATATTCCAGCCCTTTTACTATAACTTCTTTTTCTTCTGATAAATGCAAGTAAACTGAAATAGTCTACCTTTTATTTTTTAAAAGCACATGTTGTATCATTTGTTTGTATCAAGTTATTTATATTTATCTGTCCACCCATCTATTTAGGTAGCAAAGCTCTCTCTCTGGAATCATGTGTTCTAAATATTTGGGGTGATCTATTGTTTTTTTTATTCTATATATTGTTTAAAATGGGGATAATGGGTCATTGTCATAAAAAAGTCACTGTGTTTCAATTTTATTTTAAAAGTCTCTGCATATAGAATATGAGGTAGAAAGTAAGCTCTTAAAACTTAAAGAATACAGAAAACTCTTACATCATTTATTCCTTGAAAGAGTGATACAAGATATGTGATGCACGGCAAGAAGGGGACAGGACAGTGCAGAGTTTCAATGAAACTGATGACTTTGGAAAGAAGTCCCCGTAATGAGGGAGAACTGAAGAACATGTACACAACATTGGTTAGGATGCTAGCTTTTCTCAGAGCACGCTTCTCTGGAGTGTCCACCTTGTGTTATGTTTTGAAATATGCAGAGTTGGATGGAAACGAATTTAATAGGTTCCCACTGACATCAGGAGCTGTCAACATAAAACCTATTCACAAGTGAGAAAGAATATTTTGACCTTCTCCGTAGAGAATGAAATGTTTCTGGAATGGCAAAAGGGTACCTATTCTTAGAGAAGCCCTGTCAATTAGAGTCTTCATCTGACAGTAATCAGAATATGTGAAATTCAAGAAAGTTCCTTTCCTTTATCCTGAGTAAGTGTGTCCATATGGTGAGGTCACATCAGCCACAAAGATAAGTTCCTCATTTCCATATGTTCTCTCAGGAAGAGAGAGAAAGTTGACCAACAACCAATGAAATACCTACATGCTGTTACCTTGAAACAAATTCCACTTGAATTGATAAGTAATGAAAGAAGTTGAACAGAATTGCACAACCCTAGGCAGAAATGTAAGCAGAAATGCCACACAGGGCATTGTTTCCAATTATCAATGCATTGTTTTAATAATTGAGATATTACTCCTTAGCTTAGTTGCCTTGCCCAGTGTCTATTATATAGGATCAGGCTCTACACTCCCTTCCCCCCTGAAATATCATATTGCTCAGTGAGCATTATTCTATTCCTCCAACATGGGATATGCACCCCTTCTCTGCTGCCTATCAAAATCCTTTCTACAACCAAGGCTTTGCTTAAGTCCTACGCACTGATACCATTTGTCTAATTCCAGCTTGGACAGATATCTCCTTCTCTTTGACCTCACATTACACCCGCTGTCAGGAGACAGTATGGGTTAAGTATTTGACCTATGCAGTCAGACGCCCTGGACATCAACTCCCAGTACCATCAGTTACTACCTTTGTGACCTTCGTCCAGTTATATCATGTGTTTGTGTTTGTTCCCTCATCCATAAAATATAACTAATAATTGTACTTACCATTCTGAATTGTTGTCATGATTAAATGAGATTAAATCTATAAGGATACTAACATTTGATGGTAATTTCATGTGCGCTAGCTTACTTTTCCAAAGGATTGCAAACTTCCTGGTGTCTGATGTCTAGCACAACAATAGGCACTAACTAGATATTAAGTAAATATTGATTCGTTTATTTCATGATGTTGTAAAAAAAAAGGACTGGACAGGAAAAGAAGAAGCAAGGCTTCTTTTTTCCCTACATTGCCACCAAGAATCTGTGATCTTGAAAAAGTCACTGACCTTTCTAAGCTTCAATGTCTGCACCCATAAAAATAGAGCAAGTATGAATTTGTAAGATTTGTATACATAGCAAGTCATCTATGAGAACCGTAAAATAGCCTGTAGATAGAGGGATGATGCTAAAGAGAAGTCCCTTTGTGATCTATTTTGTCTAAATTAAAAACTGTACCTCTCTTTCTTTTTTCAGTTAAAAAGAAAAGTAAACAGTCTTTACCTGCTTAATAAGGAGGAAAACCTACGTCCAAAGTCAACTCTTTCTCACCAAGGAGAGTTGAGTGTTAAAAATTTAACATATGTCAAAACAAGTCTTGGAAAGTGTCCAGGGCAGTCTGTAAAATGCTGTGAGCTTTCAGACTCCAGGCAGCAGCCTCTAACGTGGTATGTTCTGGCTATGTGTATCTCATGCATTTTTTAAGGCTCTGCTTTAAATGCAGGTTTATCAATAAAAATGCCACCAGAAAAACAGCTTTGAAATTTTAATCTCTTCCTGAAATAAAAGGTTTCCTCAAGGCAGGTATGGAATTGGTTGTGTCTGAATGCCATCCACTTTCATTATACAAGGAATTTTCTTACAGCTGCTAAATCCTAATTTTGCAAGAAATAAAAAAAAAATGCAACACTGTACCTCTCATCATCAAAAGCAGCATAATTTAAGTCTTTATTGTGTCAGTCATGAATTGTCTCTCCTGTAAGCTCACAATGTCATAATATTCTTTGAGATTAATGAGGATCCCTACAATTACAGAGTAGAAACCGTCATGGTGCATGGTAGAGCTTGTCTAATGGCAGAAATTACCGAGAATGCTAATGCATTAGCCAAGATTGCAAGAGGAATTACTACTGTCACCAAACTTAAAGGGTCTACATCTGAAAGATGGACAGATTTGCCATCTCTCAAAGTCATTTTGGGGAGAAGGTGAATTACCACAGGGGACCTTTTTATTCCTTTTATACATATTATATGTAATACCTTAGACTGCCTAGGAAATTAGCAAAGAGATTTTTTAAAAAGGCTTTAATGTTTCACAGAATCCAATACCTTTACTAACTAGCTTGTATACACAGAATTGAAACATGTACATGATTCTCTTATGTAAACGTGGCACAGTTTCCTCATCTCTCAAACTTGGATAATTGTAGTACTTGCCACATGTGGTATAGATTCTGAATGGAAAGCTAGAACAAGAAACTTTGCTCTGGGCTCTCCCTGTTCTAACTCATCTTCCATTCTGCTCGAGGTAAGGCTACCTTTTAAAGATAAGTATGAGTTTTTCACTCTCCTGTTTTACACCCATGGACAAAGTTCAAGCTCTCCAGCTTGGTAGTTGAGATGTCTACCAGTCACCTCTGCAGCTTCACTTCTTCCAAGAACCCTTTGCTGTAGACATTGTGTGACATTTCCTTCTCTCCTCTGTGCCTTTATGTATGCTGTTTAGATACCTGTCCAATCTGACAAAGCCACTGTCTTATACAATTGCTTTTGTGACTCTATCACAGACCCTGCTTTCCCCCAAGTGTCTACTCTCATAATGCTTACTACATTGAATTAATATGATTGGTGTCTGTCAATTTTTCTCTATAGAACTACTCTGTCCAATGCAATAGCTCCCAGATACATGTAACTATTTAAATTTAAACTAATTAAAATGAAATAAGTAGAAAAATTCAGTTCCTCAGTTGCACTAGCCACATTTCACACCTCAATAGCCATGCATGGCTAATGGATATGTAGATATGTAGATATGAAGCATTTCCATTGTTACAGAAAGTTCTACTGGACAATGCTGCTTTAGAAGGTTGGGTCAAGGATTACTCTGTGTCCTTTAGTGTCTAAATAAAAAACAAACAAACAAGAAAAAAAAAAGAAGAAGAAGAAAACCTACTATAATGAAGTAGATACATGGCGTCCAAAAGATATGTCCAAGTCCTAACTTCCAGTACCTATGAATGTGGCCTTATTTGGAAATAGGGTCTTTGTAGATGCAATTAAGTAAAGGATCTTAAGATGAGATCATCCTGGGTTTAGGCAGGGTCCTTAATCCAATGACTAGTGTTCTTTTGAGAGAAGGAGAGGGAGAATTGAAACAGAGACACAGAAAAGAAGGTCATGTGGAAAGCGATTTAGAGATTGGAGCGATCCATCTACACACCAAAGAATGCCAAAGATGGCCGGCAACCACCACAAATCAGGAAGGAAGCACAGAATATCCCTCAGAGCGCCCAGAAGGAACCAAACCTGCTGACACCTTGACTTCAGACTTCTCTGTCATGCTGAACAGTAAGAGAATAAATATCTGTTGTTTTAAACCATCCAGTTTGTGGCAATTTGTTATGGCAGCCCTAGAAAACTGGCCCTACCCCTTCAGAACAAAGGAACATTTTAAAGACACTAGAGTTGCAACAAGGGAATTAAATGTAGGAATTCAGTTACACAAGTGATAAGCGTTGCTGAGAGTCAACCAGAAAACAATGAGGTAATTGGAGATTAGCAGTAGCAGGAAGACCCTATCACGCTAGGGTGGAGTGTTGAACAGGGTAGAAAGTTACTGAGAAGTTTCTGGAGCCCAAGGGCTAAGGGCACCTGCCTGGAGTGGGCACATGGCAAGCCTGAAGCCATGGAGGAGATGTGCTGACCTTAGTAAAATATGACAAACTGTGGAGAGACTTATATGATTACATATTATTTCAGTTGACCTAACATAGGATAGGTTATCATAATAAAAATTTACAAAAACATTATTATTTTCTTTCCCCTCCTTCTTAATTCCCCAGTAATTGAAGATAAAACATGTTGCTTTTTTTTTTCCCCTGACTTTTCCAGGTACTTTCCTAAGTTCAAATCAGAGTACATTTCCCACCACCTTAGAACATTCAGACCGTGGCATTCAGAGGACAGCATACTTCTGGTCTTCTTTTCAAATAAATAATTTTTTAAAAAACACCCTTCTTTTCCTTCACACTCAGTCCCTGTCCAGTTCTTCTGTGACTGGCCTGCTCTCATGACTTTGGTACTTGATGTTCACCCACCATCACTGCCTTTTTGATCCCCATACAGTCCCTCCAGCTTGTATCAAATCATCTTACTTCCCACCTGCCACCCCGCTCTGGGCCCGTTGAATTTCTTTTGTTTGATCATTTTCACACATGAAAAATTATTTGTGTGTTTTTCTGGCAGAAATCTTTGTCTGTGCCCTGAGGTACTCTTCTCATGACTGGCCTCTCCTTGCAATCTGAAATTCCCCAAAGCTCTTATTTCCATTTAAAATGCCTTCTGCGACTATATAACAGGGCTTATTTAGGTAAGTGTTTGTTTAGGGGACAGGGTGTTTTTCTTCCATCCCTCCATCACCCCAATCTGTTTTAATTGTCTGACATTCAATATTATCTGTATGTGTAAGTGATGATTTTAAACTCAGGCGATGTTGTGAGATCAGGAATCATCTCTGCCCAACAACATAAGTTAGCAATGAACACAGTTGTGAGGAATGTGGGGCCTGGAGAGGGCCCTGGGTTGCGATCCAACTCTGACATTGACCTTCCATGTGTTCTTGGGCTACTCCCTCTCTATATCTTAGTTCCTCTCTATGTTCTATGTCCTAGTTTTCTGATCTATAAAATATGAATAATTAAAGTGCCTGTTACATACATTAGTTAAACTAAACAATGTTTGTAAAACACATAAAACATAGTATTTGTACAATTTTTTGTCATTTATGGTATGATTGTTATTTGTACAATTATTGTCATTTATGGTATTTTATTGTTATTTGTGCAATTATTGTCATTTATGGTATTGTTATTGTTATTTGTGCAATTATTGTCATTTATGGTATTATTGTTATTGTTGTTGTTATTATTATTAGGAATTGAGCTAAGAACTATGGGTGGTGATGGTAAGAGGTAAGTTGTAGAGACATGACCAGAACTGCTTTTGGAATAACACAAAAGTTATGAAGGGTGTTCAGGCCAATGCCCTGAACGTACTTTGGTCCTGGGATTTAGACACCAAAGAAATCTCACCTAATCACACGGAAGGCCTTGCACCAGGCATTTTCTTATACACACAATTCTCTCTGCATGCCCATGAGACAGATCTTTCCACCCTCATTTCTGAGGCTCGGAGAAATGAAACATGACCCAAAGGAAAACATGAAGGCTTTGGATCCAAGCAGACACAGGTTTCAAGCCTAGTTCTGCCACATAGAATAGTGTGATGTTGTGAAAGTCACATTACCTCTCGGAGCCACAGATTTTTCATCTATAAGATGGCAATAATACTACCTGTACTTCAGAGCTCTGTAAGAATTCAAGATGTGTATATAGGCCCTTGAACAGTGTGCTCCAGGTGTTATAGGCTCTCAATAAATGGTAGTTACTTTTATTGTTGTATTATCATAACCAATAATATATAGGCCAGTTATCTTGTGTGCAGGCTAAGGGGAGATTGCCCAAGTATATTGCTGCCGTGGTTCAGAACTTCATCTTCATAGGATCGTACTCATGCTTATGTTTCTCCCTTGCTAGTGTGTGCTTGCTCCATGACAACAGGAACTGTATTTATCTTGTTCACCATCCTATCTTCAATGGCTAGCTAGCACAATCGGGTGCTGAAAATTCTTGGGAATAAGACTGGCTGACTTTCAGAGTACTGCTCTGGGCAGAGAGGAATGTCAGCTGCAGGACAGCCACAGGAGAAGAGCATGGGCAGTGCTTGTGGAGAGCATTAGCATCCTTGGGAATCGCTGTACGTCTTCCACCACAAGCCAAACGCAGAGATTTCAGAGGAAGAAACTGCACATATAAGGGTCAAGGAAATTGGACCTAACAGATCCATCTGGCAGAGTCAGTGTATACTCTAAGGTGATTTTTAGAATCTGTTTACAGTCCTTGATTTTTTCCATCTTTCTTCTCTGTGTGTAGGTCTGGCTCAAACATTTATCACTCTCACCACATCATGCTTCTACTCTCAGGGAGGTCGTCTGTTCCCTTAGGTATAATTAGCAACCCCACACAGGAAATGTCTGCTACATAACAAATGCCATATCGTATGTTTGTGTCTGTAGGGAGCTGACAGAGAGAACTAAAATTTAAAGCTGACCATATCCAAGTAGGCTCCACTTCCACTACCTAAATAAAGGCTTTGCAATTGTTACCTGCGATTCATTTGTTTCCACATTTACAAGAAATTCACAGGAAAAGAAGCGCACTCCTTATAAGCAAGCGAATACATGTCCCAGCTTAACTGGGGTGGTCCCAGTTTGCCTGAGGTTACACTTGTTGTTCTAGACGAATTATTATTGTCGTCCCCTTTTGCTCTTAAGAGTATCCCAGTTAAGATGATAAAATTTATGATCCCCTAACTTGGGAGAGAATTCGTAATCAGGTTCTTTCAAAGCTGTTCTAATTTGTCTCCACCACAACCTGACATGAGACCCCGTGAATGTCTCTTTTCTGGTCTGCATCCCAGCTGGTGCTTATCCTTATCTCTGCACCTCACATGCACACACCAGGATACCCACCTGCCTCCTCTGTGGCTGCATATTTTCTGCCCATCCTTTGTGGTCCGTCCTTTTCCTACATCCTTCCCATTATCGTCCCGATTTCCTCTACGCTAACTCCCTCAGACAATGGGTTATAGTCGTTTTTGCTGGTGTCATATAATTTGCTTTTGATTACACACAGTGTTTCATTTTTCTCTAATTGTGTCTTCCCAGTTTGCAAATTTCTCAACAACTTAGAATGATTCATACATTTTGATCCCATTTATTTCTTTTTCTTTCCTAACCCAGTTCTGGTTTCTCCAGCAGCACAGGTGAAAGAATCAGAAGAATTAGGACATTTGAGATTATCAATTTAGCTTGCTCATTTGAAGAGTGAGGAAATGTATTCAGAGGTGGTGAGAGATAAGCTCAGACTCTCAAAGTTTATCAGTGAAAGAGTTTAGCTAAAACCCTGTTCTCCCAACTTTCAGTCCAATACTTTTCCCGTAATACAATTCTGTCTTATTGGATATTGTTAACCAATTTAATTATTTCATACATGTTTTCAAAATGAAAGTATGTTTGCTTTTTAACTTTACAGAAAGAGACTTGATGCATCAAACCCGAGGCAATGGGACAAACCTGCCAGATTCACAAGAAAACAAAAAATATACATGGTGTGAAGTCAGTAGTTTCAGCTCATACCACATAGTTCAGGCACAGTGTCAATGGCTCACTGGCAACCAAAATTCTGCAATTTAGGGAATAGCATTCTTTTCATGGAAATCTTACTCTTACATAAAATGTCATGGGAAACATAGCTAATTAAACTTTACTCTGCATTTATATGTTGCAATTTTGATTTATTAAATTCTTTAAGACAAATTAGAAAGATTAGAGAAAGAAGAAATCAAAATACATTAGGCTTCTCTGACAGTAGGAGAAAAAGACTCCTTGGAATCAAAAGAACACCAAATTTGGGGGGAAGGGATTGAACACATGGATAACAACTCAAGGAATCTATAAATGGGTCTAACTCTGAAGATGATGGTCTATGGTATCTAAAAAGAAACTTTTTTTACGGCATTGATTTCTAGGATGAGCATGTTTTTCTTTTGTTAGAATGGGTTTTCTTTTTTTTTAACTCTTTTCCTAAAAAGGAAGAATGCATAAATTTGAAGTATATCATAGACCAATTTAGAATTAGCACAGGGATGACACAATAACAAAATGCCTGCAGTTAAGTAAATAAACAAGCATTTTACACTTCCATTTTTAGAAAGCCCCGTAAAGCAAATGACTTGGGAAATGACATGGGAAAGATTAATAAACTTTGAGAACAGCAGATTTCTGAGATGTTTAATAAACCTTGAAAGACTATACAAAGCCACAGAATCAGGACGTGGGAAAAAATGAGGAGGAAGAGGGCTTAAGTAATAGGCACCATTTGTTTGTAGCCTTCTCCTTTTATGGCACGTACTGGACCTCTGTATCATTTTTCTTTTCTTCATCTATTCAGTAAATACTGACCTCTCTTTAGATA
Source organism: Daubentonia madagascariensis (assembly GCA_023783475.1). Classification (NCBI taxonomy): domain Eukaryota; kingdom Metazoa; phylum Chordata; class Mammalia; order Primates; family Daubentoniidae; genus Daubentonia; species Daubentonia madagascariensis. The sequence continues at coordinate 20,925,009 of JAKFHU010001672.1, forward strand.
TGTGGCAGATACTGCTAATTGATTACTCGGCGCCTTTTCCTCACTAATAGAATCCAAATTTTGTTCAAATATCAGGGTTGTGGGGAAGGTATTATGTTAAGGTGAGGTAGGCTCAGCTTCAAGGAATGAATCATGTTTCATCTAAGTCGGTCATGGGAGTCCTGTTCTCCTTGCCAGTGACAAACTTGAGGTGGGTGTATGGCAGGATGTCTACCAATGGGCCCTCGAAGAACAGTTGATGAAGGTGCTTCTGGGAAAGATTTCCTTTCCCACTCAAAAGAGCAAAGTACTGGAAGACATTCTCCCTTCCTTCCTGCCTTTAGGTTTAGCATGTGAGGATGTGATACTTGGTGCTACAGTGACCATCTTGTAATTGTGAGGAGAAAGGCAAAAGAATGACAATAAGATATTTTTCACAGAAATTCTAACTTGGAATAAAGTAATTGTAGCTCCAGCTGGCTAGTCTTTAGTTAGAAAAAAATGTAAAGCTTGGAAATGCCAGCAATATTAGGCAAATGCTACTCCTCTGCATAAAACCTTCAGTGTTCTTCTGTCTCATCTGGCACAAAACTCAAAGTTTCACCATGGCCTGAAAGACCCTATGTGGTCTGATCCCAGTTATCAGTCTAATCTCAGCTCTCAATTTTTTTTTTGCTCACTCTAGTTCAGCTATGCTTGGTTCCATGCAGTCCCAGAGAGCAAACCTTAGTGTTTCTACATTTGCTGTTACCCTTACTTACGCAGCTTCCTTCCTCCCTTACTGCAATAGAGGCCTTTTCCCTAATTATCATAACTAATTAATCACTTTACTTTCTCTTCTCTTATGCTGATATATTTTTCTTTTTAAAACTCATCAATTGACATCAGGTATATATGTGTGTGTGTATATATATATACAGAGGAACACCTCAGAGATATTGTGGGTTTGGTTCCAGACAAACACAATAAAGCAAGTAGTACACTAAAGCAAGTTACACAAATTTTCTGGTTTCCCAGTGCATATAAAAGTTATGTTCACATTACATTATAGTTTATTAAGTGTGTGATAGTGTTATGACTAAAAATATCAATGTACATACCTGAATTTAAAAATACTTTATGCTAAAACATGCTAATGATCATCTGAGCCTTTAGTGAGTCATAATGTTTTGCTGGTAGAAGGTCTTGCCCTGATGGTGATGGCTGCTGACTGATCAGGGTGGTGGTTGCTGAAAGATGGGGTGGCTGTAACAATTTTTTAAAATAAGGCAACAATGAATTTTGCCACATCAGTTGATTCTTTTTTTCATGAAAGATTTCTCTGTAGCATGCAATGATAGCATTTTGCCCATAGTAGAACTTCTTTCAAAATTGGAATCAATCCTATCAAACCCATCTGCTGCTTTACCAACTAAGTTTATGTAATATTCTAAATCCTTGTTGTCATTTCAACAATGTTCACAGCATCTTCACCAGGAGTAGTTTCCATCTCAAGAAACCACTTTTTTGGCTCATATATAAGAAGTAACTCTGCATCTGTTAAGGTTTTGTCATGAGATTGCAGCAATTCATTCACATCTTCAAAGATCAACTTCTGATTCTAGTTCTCTTGCTATTTCCACCACATCTGCAGTTATTTCCTCCACGGAAGTCTTGGGCCCCTCAAAGTCATCCATGGGGGTTGGAATCAATTTCTTCCAAACTCCTGTTAACGTTGACATTTTGACCTCCTTCCATGAATCTCAAATGTTCTTAATGGCATCTAGAATGGTGAATCCTTTCCAGAAAGTTTGTAACTTACTGTGCCCACATACATCAGAGGAATCTCTACTATGTCAGCTACATATTTATGAAATGTGTGTCTTAAATATAGGACTTGAAAGTTGAAAATATTCCTTGATAAATGAGCTGCAGAATGAATGTTCTGTTAGGAGGTATGAAAAAACATTAATCTCCTTGTACATCTCCATCAGAGCTCTTAGGTGACCAGGTACATTGTCAATGTGCAGTAGTATTTTGAAAGGAGTCTTTTTTTTCTGAGCAGTAGGTCTCAACAGTGGGTTTAAAATATTCAGTAAATCATGATGTACACAATTGTGCTGTCATCCAGGTTGTATTCTTCCATTTATAGCACAGACAGAGTCAATTTAGCACAACTCTTAAGGCCCCTAGGGTTTTCAGAATGGTATATGAGGTTTGGCTTTAATGTAAAGTCCACCAGCTGCATTAGCCTCTCACAAGAGAGTTAGCCTGTTCTTTGAAGCTTTCAGCCAGGCATTGACTTTTCCTTTTTAGCTGTGAAAGCCCTAGATGCCATCTTCTTCCAATAGAGAGCTGTTTCATCTATATTGAAATATGTCATTTAGTGTAGCTACCTTCATCAATGCTCTTAGCTAGATCTGGGTAACTTGCCACAGCCTCTCCATCAGCACTTGCTGCTTCACCTTGCACTTTTGTGTTATAGAGATGGCTTCTTTCCTTAAACCTCATGAACCAAACTTTGGTAGCTTCAAACTTTTCTTCTGTAGCTTCTTCACCTCTGTTAGCCTTCCATGACACAGGGTTGCCACAAACCTTGAATTTGTAAAAAACATGTTATCTGTGAAGTGTTATAAAGTGAAGCACATTAAAATAAAGTATGCCTGCATATATATATATATACACACACACACACACACAAAATTATTTTTCTCCTCACACTATCACATAAAATCCATAAGATTAAGGCCTTTGTTTACTGCTGTATTTTTGGCAGTGTCTAAAATAAGGCACAGCTACCAATATATTTGTTGAATGAATCAATCAACGAGAATTACTCTGCCACTCATTACTTGACCTGAGTCTACCATTTCCAGAACCTATTTTCCACCACTGAGGACTCCTCTAGCCAGCAGTGATCAGATCAACAAACACTGTCTCCCACTCCCTCACCTCCTTATTTTCTGTTCTCCAGATCTAAGGAATGAGAGGCACAGAAAGGAACAATAAAACCACTAAGATTAATGAGCCTCAGGTCTCTACATAATTTTACTTTTGATTTTATTTGTGATTGGACTCTGGGTCAAAGAATCAGCTACAAAGAAAATCTAAAGAAATGCAGCTGGTGCTTTGAAATTCTGTCCTGAAGTCATGTACTTAGCACCTCTCCAGGGTGTGTGCTAGTCCTTTTGAATCACCACTTGGGCTGCTGTGTCTCTCCATGGTCCAACATGTAGACTCAAAATCCCAAGTGACGACAACACTTATCAATCATCTTTGTTAAGGGCTGCACTGTTATAGAGAAAATTCAGTGAGGTAGTTGCTTTAGATTTTACTCATATTATAATACATTTCTTTAATACTCAGTAAAACTCAGACAAGAGTTACATGCTTGGTTCAATCACATCAAAATCACCAATATCCTCTGATTCTGACCCTCTAATAATGGAAAAAAGTCTGCATAACTTGACTTTATCTTTTCGAAATCTTCTTAGCTCTTTATATAAGAAGATCTCTGGGTCTAGCTGGTTGATCTTATTTCCAAGACAAAACCACACAGTTCCGAGTATTAAAGTGAGGACAACAGTGATACACAAGCAAGTACCTTTCCTGTAAGGATATGTCAAAGTCCCTTAAACCCAACTATCGGTTGGGAGAATATCAGAAACATTTAAAGAAGTCATTTTGACTAGTTAGAGTCAACAGGATTTCCACTAAAAGAGAAATCCATCTCAGAAAACTTAATCAGCACATTTAAGAAATGTTTAGTTTGGGTTAGCTGAAGTCTCTGATTAACCAAGGAATTCAAGCTCTGAGAACTCCTAAAGATAAAATAAACCTCTATCTTGTTTTAACCCATGTCTTCCAAACATACTCGACCACAAAAAACTTTTTTCCTGTTATACACGGGAAATAACTGAGTTAGTCCATTTTCTTGCCTTTGTAAGGACACTAAAAATAATTTAATTGTCGATTGACAACTAAGGGAAATATGACCATTTGCAGTTACTGATGATTATACTATTATAGAGCTATACATTTTAAAGTTTAGAAACAGAATCCATACTCATCTCAGGCATGCTATGAAAGTTACTTTTTAAAATAAACACTAAAAATCAATTTTCATTTTGAGATCTTACTCATTCTCTTATAATTCAATCACAAAAATAATGATTTAGCTAGATTCCAATTAACCAAGATTATACTTTCAATGGTAGCTTAGCTTCCTACCACATTATATGTAAAGAGGTATGTTATTACATGTACAGAATAACACCCATTTTTTAGATGTTAAAATACTTAAGGAAAATAAAGTATATTTAGAAATCCCTAAGGAAAGATTGCCATAATGAAAGAAAAAGTCTGAGACAAATATTCATAAAGGAAATAACAATATAAGCTATAGACATTGTATTAGTACTTATTTTAAAAACCCCTTAGTACTTATTTTAAAACTTATTTTAAAAATGAGACCAGTAACAATTGAACATTGCTGATTTTGCTAGTATATCCTGAAAGAAAGGTAAACTGTTTCCCTCTAAAACTACCTATCTTCATACAAGTTTAGCCCTTTGATTTTTCTCCATAAGGTTCTGAAAAACTATTTCTGAAAACTCAATGTATATCCCTTGAGCCACTTTCATTGAAACTTTGCACACTTGAATGCTACTGACTGATCTAATTTTGTAAAGTAAAGCAGATAGATAAACTCCAGAGAGATGTGATAGATGTTATTCATTACACATAGGTAAGTTTGGGCAAAAATCATTGATTTTGAAATGCCAAGACTTTTTTTCCTGGTACCCCAAGGAAGTCTTCCAGAACCAATAGAAAACTTATAGACTGAAACACAAGTAAAAGAATCTACCTGTCTCTACGGTAAGAGTCAGAGCCAAATTTTCAATCCACCTTTAATAATTATATAGGACTTTTTGGTATTAATTTTGATTATTAAGTTTATTGTTTTATTATTATCCTTTTTGCCTTTACATAGATACCTTTAGTTGTTTTCTCCTATCATATTATAATGTATCATATGAAGCTTTTCACATCATTTTTTGTATGATTAGAGACATTACTCTTATTTATACAAAGCCCTGCTTTATTCTGGTTGTTCTATACTTAAATAACAGACTGTGTCTAATTGAGAAGTGTTTTAAAGTAAGTGTCTACCAAATGTTTATGGTGCATTCAATACTTAGTGATAAAAAATAATCATCTTTATTTTAAATGACTTATATTCTCCTATGGAGTTATAAGATTTTCTATGTATTTAGCTCAACAAACATTTCTTATTGATTACTATAGTAGGCAATGGAGGAAATAAGCATTTACTAAGCTTTGTAACATATATCAGGTACTTAACATGCTTATTTCATGTCGTCTTCAGAACAACCCTTGGAGCTATACAATGTGGTTTCCATTTTAAAAATTAGGAAACAGGATCAGAGAAGTTAAATAATTTGCCAAAATCACTGAGCTCATTTTCTAGTTCTAAACAACTGGAATGAAAATTGGGTATGTGAACTGCATTGCTCAAGTTCTTTCCCTTATATTCACTGATAACAACACAAGGTGTCCTGCCCTTAGATGTGACACCACTATTTTTTATAGGAATTCCCAGAAAACAAACTTTGTGGGCTGGCATAGTAGTGACAGACTTCATGGGAAGAAGTAAGATTTGCGCTGAGCTTTAAAAGATGAATAGTATTTGGATAGGCAGAAAAAGTCAAGAGGACTCAAATAAAAGAGCTGTATGTAGTCAGAAACACATGGGGATGGAATGAGCACAGCACATTCAGTGGTCACTGAGGGGGCTCATGTTTGTATAGGGGAAGATTCAATTTTGTACTCAACATAATGGGGGCCTATGGTTCTAGGATTAATTTAATGCTATGTTAATGTATCATCAATTGTAAATGACAGAGATGAACGAAATAGCAAAATGCTGAAAATAGTAGTAGTTGTAATCACTCATTAGTGTACTGTTTGGCCCTCTTTGCCAAGTAGTATACTAAGCATATGTACCATTTTATGTAATCATCACAACAGTGGAAAATGATAGTACTATTGCACATATTTTACAGGTAAAGAAACTAAAATTCACAAATTAACTTAATCAGGATCACATGGAGAGTGAGTCACTTTGCTGACCTGCCAGGTAGTACTATCTCACAGTGTGAGCTTACTTTTCAGTGCTACATCAAAGAGATGGAATCAGACACAAGTGAAATTTCAGTTGTCAAAATATGCCAGAGTTTACAAAAGTATTAAAAATTACTAATGAACAGAATTTTAGAGAACTTTAGCAATGGCATAGTAAGTAAAATTTAATGTTTTTATAAATAAGACAACTGAGGTCCAAAAGGTTAATTTTCATACCATAAGTCAAACCAAGATCATAGTACTAGCCTCTAGGCTTCCAATCTAATATTCTTTCCATTGTTTTATGCTGAGTCAAAAATATCATTTTGGAAATACAGTCTCCCTCACCTACCCCCACTTACTTTTGCTGTTTTTTCCAGTCCAAAATTACAGAGTACAACAAAGTGGTAGATGTCCATTTTCCAAATTCACTGTACAGTCCAACAAAGAGGTATTGCCTATTCCTCTAAAATTAATACATTTTCTGATTATCTGTGTTTATTAAATAAATCACAGTAAGATCTGGTTGCCTTTACTCCAGAAAGATGTTACACAGATTATAACATTGAGATATATTTTGCTAGTTTGGTGTTTAATATTTTTAATTAAAAATAGTGATAACTACCTTATGAATTTGCTTCAAGTGAGAGAACTAAATTATGGCTAGATGATGCAATTAATAATAATATCTGGACAGAGGAGGAAATTACTAATGCCACAACACCTTTCTCTTTTGAAATAGATGCCCAGTGGCAGAAACTCTTCTTAGTCAATTTCCTCCAAAATCAAAGATCCACATGGCTATTTGGAATAAAATAAAGTATGGACTAATAAAAAAAGAGAGAGAGATCTCACAAGCAGATGAGTGTGAACTAAACTAAACTAAAAGTCTCTCCCACCACCGGCTGACTGAATGGAACTCCTCCTGGCCAAGAGGATATCCTAAAACTAAATTGTCTGCCACAAGGAGGAGGTCAGGCATGCCTCACCATGCCCCCCTCCCTTCTTAGAGATATCCTTTGTAATTCACCAACAGGCCTAAGGCTATGCAAGACAAACCTGCAGGTCCCCAATTTACACAACAAATATATGGTGGTGATTGTGTCTTCCTTATCTAAAACATTTCAAGCCTTTAGACAAAGCCTCATTTTTAACCAATTACAAGTCAAGGAGTCTTTAAACCCACCTATAACTTGTAAGCCCCAGCTTTGAGATGGGCCACCTTTTCAAGCCAAGCCAATGTGTGACTTCCATGTATTGATTTATGACTTTACCTGTAACCCCTGTCTCCCTAAAATGTATAAAACCAAACTGTGGCCCAGCCACAGCGAGTCCACTTGCTCAAGGCTTCTTGGGTGTGGCTCCAAGTCATGGTCCTCAAATCTGGCTCAGAATAAACTTCTTTAAAATTACTCTACAGAGTTCGGCTTCTTTTCTGTCGACATGAGTAAAACTAATACAGGTTAATACCTAAATTTTAAAATATTGTTTAGAGAAAAAAAAAAGCAAAGCAGGGAGAAGGAGAAAGGGTGGAGAGAAAGGGTAAAAGGAAAAAAAAGAAAATGTTGACCAGTCTGCTGTGGTCTCAGTGTCTGTCCCTCCAAAATTCATATGCTGGAACTTAAGACCCAATGTGATGGAATTAAGAGGTAGGGCCTTTGGGGAAGTGATTAGTGCCTTTATAAAGGGCTGGAGGGAACTAGCTAGGCCACTTTGCCCCTCCCACTCCCACCATGTGAAGACACAGCAACACAGCGTCATCGTGGAAGCAGAGGCTGGGCCCTCACCAGACACCAAACCTGATAGCACCTTGATCTTGGGCTTTCAGCCTCCAGAACTATGAAAAATAAATTTCTGTTCAATTACCCAGTCTCTGATATTTTGTTATATTATAGAAGCAGCAATGGACTAAAACATAATCCAAATGTCATTTTTTTCCTGAACCCTTGACACAATATTTACTTTTAGGCATGCCATAGTTTTTTTTTCCCAGGAAAGTACTTTTTATACATTTTATCTTGGCATAATTATCCATAACATCCCATTTAACTCTCCAGTTTGGTTTATGAATTGCATGACCACTCCTCTTGTTTCGTGTGAACTCCAGTGAAGCATACACTAGATAAAGCAAGCACCTTGAATCTGGAATCTCACGGAAGCTCAGTCACCATCCCTGTGATGGGGAGATAAAAACGTAAGTAGGAAGGATGAGGAAGATGGTAAATCTATGATCCTCACAGTAAATTTCAGGCAATGTTAAAATCAAGCAACATCACACCTATAATCAGTTCCACTGCCAATACTTCTCCATCGCCATCATAATTTGAGGGGAAGAGTTTTATTTTGGGTCCATAAGGTTGGCAAGTAATTATCATACTTCTTTCTATTTGAAGAACAAGAAAAATGTCATTAATCTTTGGTCATTTTAATAAGTCAGGGAAGAGTTTGCACTAAAGAAATAACAATCAGGCCCTATTTACATTTTCCAAGAGAAAGGAGAGTAGTCAATTTAGGAAAGTAGACATAGATTCATGAAGGGATGAGATTAGAGGAAGGGAAGGGCTAAAGTAAAAGAACAGAGATGGTAGACTAAGGCTTAGATTAAGGAGTTAAGTCAGTAACACAGGGCCCAAGCCAGAGGGGTTCAGATTTTAAACATTACCAAATCAGTAGAGTAACTTAAGACTGTGTATCCCATTATATTACATTATATTATATTATGAGTGAATTATCTACTATAAGATTCCTGCCCTATGTAAAAAGAGCTGTGCCCTTGGACAAGCAAAGTAGTAATAGATGATGTGAAGGATGGTTGCTGATGAAGAAGGAAAAAGCCATCAGGTGCAATTTTCAGATACGAAGACCCATTTTTTGAATCTGAGGTGAGAGATGGTGGCTGTGAAAAATGGCCCAAAACAAGCCAGCAATCAGAGATCGATCTAGGGCAGTCCCATTTCAGGGTAGCCCTGGAGGTGCCATTTAATTACAGATCATTATGCAAATAAATGCTAACTGGAGGGAGCTTAACATTTCATTTTTTTCTCATGTTAACTAAACTAAATGGTGGGCACAGCTGGAAGGTGACTGTCATGTAGGAGGGACCCTTTTACATAGCCTTTAAATACTACCACAGAGGATTGTTCAAGTAACAATTACTAACCACTGTTCTAGAAAATTCCTAAACAGAAGTAAATAATTCCTAATTATTCTATCTCCTGTACTATATCCTACTGGCCTAATTAAATACCTTAGAAAGTCAATTAGAAGAATACTAAAGAGCATGAGCTTCAGAGATAGAGACCTAAGTTCTAATTTCAGCTCTGCTGATTTCTGGCAAGCTGATTTTGTCTAAAATAGCATAAATTCTCAGATGTGCTTTCCACATTTGTAAAATGAGTCTAAGGTTGTTATGAATATGGACTAAGTATAGAGAAGACCCTTAACTCAATGTCTGATATATAATAAAGCTCAAGAAATGATAACTGGCTGGACACAGTGGCTCACGCCTATAATCGCAGCACTTTGGGAGGCCAAGGCAGGAGGATCCCTTGAGCCCAGGAGTTCAAAATCAGCCTGGGCAACATAGCAAGACTCTGTCTCTACAAAAAATAAAAAAATTTAGCCAGGCATGGTGGTGCACACCTGTAGTCCTAGCTACTCAGGAGGCTGAGGAGGGCAGATCACTTGATACCAGGTGTTCGAGGCTGCAGTGAGCTATGATCATGCCATTGAACTCCAGCCTGGGTGACAGAGTGAGACCCTGCTCTTAAAAAAAAAACAAAAAAGAAAGAAAGAAATGATAATGATAACTATTAGTATGAAAATTAACATCAGTTATGGTACTTCATTATATCAGACACTTCAGTAATTTCATATTATACTTGGGAAATACTCAAAACCCTTAATGAGTCCCTTTATGCCTGGCATCCCATGTACCTACCACTTTAGCTTCATATCTGGCCAGTCTTTCCCTCAATGAGCTATCCTGGGTGTCTTTCTGTTTTGTTAGTATAATAAGTTCTTTCGCCATTTAAGTTCTTTGCACTCTTCTATTCTTCTTCCCAGGCCAATTTCTTGCCATTCTTTTCTGGAGAGCCTGTACTCATCCTTCAGTCCTCATCTAAATGTCACTTCCTTGTAGAGGTTTTGATGTCCCTCGCCACAGCCTCTTATCACACATCATAGTTCTCCTTCACAGCATTTATCAATTTGCAAAAATACATACCATATTTTATGCTAGCATTGTCTTTTTAATATATACCCCTCCTGCCAGCCTCTAAGCTCCAAGTAATTCAGAACTTTGCTTTTCTGTGCCCCACTGTGTCCACAGTGCCAAGCACTGTACCCGGCACACAGCACGGCCTTCACAAATGTTTGTTAAATGAGCAAGTAACTGACTCAGGTCACTGGAGTCTAATTCAGGGAAACACTTAGTTCTAACATTAATGGTCTGAAAGAGTCACTACGGTTTCCAAGTGCCTGAGTATATTATGCAGGCTCAGGGGAAAAAAATGCACTTTATTGCGTTTCAGACAAAGCCCACTCCAAGTATCCAATTATTAAGACTTTGGGTATTGCTGCTTTTGTGTCTTTAATAAATTTATCAATTTTATTATCTTACTACTCAAAAAATATGACAAATATTTTTATTTTTATATATTTTACATAGTAGTTTTCCTCTTCACATATGCATATGTCCCTGTGTGTGTATGTGTAAAGAGAGAGAGAGAGAGAATGTGTAATACATAAAACTCTAAACAAGTCACAAAAATAAACAAGAAAGTCAGTGGTTTCTACCACATTTATTTTTCTCTGAAGGGTATAAAATGTCTCCTTTCTGTCCTGTTCCATCCAAAGCACACTGTGGCTCTCCATAAACACTTTAGTTAATCAGCATTAGAATCATACAACACATACCAAGCTATAATGCACTTTTATATAGCTTCATTTTCTTTGCTTCATATAAATGGCCCACGTGGGAGGGGGGTGTTCTTACTTTTCATGACTAAATGCCATGTATATTGTAATAAGGAACACAATTTTGAACACATTTCCAGAGGGAATCTCTAATTTTATACAGTTTTTTCCCTCACGCTTAGTTCATGTAAATTGCAGACCCAGCTGAAAGGTGTCAGTGATTCTCATTGTAATTCATTAACAATGGCAAATCAAGAAAAGAGCTAGGTAGTATTCCTTTAAAAATCTAGCAGCAGAAGCTTTCCCGAAGGGTAGGATGTGGTTGGAGGACAGATGGGGAGACAGAGAAGGGCTCTAATAATGCCCATCCTTAGGCATATCCAAAATGGAGCAGAAATCATGCAGAGGTGGTGAATAGCAATGAAGACAGAGAAGTGGTTAGTTCAGAGAAGGAAGTTAAAGAAAAAGGATTATACCATTTCAGGATACTTCCATAGTGTTAATCGCTGAGGAGTGTCAAAAATGCTGGATAAGAACTCCAAGCCCTCACCGATGAGGTCACTTTCATCCACATCAAAACTGAAAAGGAAGAGAGAACTTTACTTGGATCTCCCCCACCTGCTCCAATACAGTGAATTAATCCCTCCAGTGAAAACAAGTCTCAGAAGACTTCATTTATCCTAAATAGAAAATGGCTTTGTAGCTAAAATGTTGTTAGATGTTACTAGTTTACTACTTCTAATGCTACTATATTGCTAGACTCTACCACTGTTCCTACTACTACTTCTACTACTAGTACCAAAGCCACCATGTAGTTAGTGGCATATATACAAAGGGAGCCCAATATATAAGGGTGAGATAGACAGATAAATACATATGTGTCACACTAACAAATATATATATATAAATCTATATGTATATAACAAACTTAGTATCTCTTACTTCCACTTTCTAAGAAAGTATCTATAAGATAATCATAAAAACTAGTATCAGCATAATTACTTACAGAGTATATTTATTACATTATTTGAGGTAGTATTCCATGAAGTAAAGCAGTGCTTTTATAAGGTACATAAGGAAATAGAATGGCCATGTCCAAAAATAGGACCTATATATTCTGACTCCACGTCTACTTCTCTTTTTCTGTTCTAACCGATCCCCTCATTGAAGAGACCTCCTTTATGAGCTGGAAAGGAATTAAGGAAACAATATACTTTCGCTCTACCAAATCCCTATGAAAGTGTAAACTCAAACACTTTAAAATATCCCCTTTATCTCCTATTCTAAAATGGCACAAATAAATGTCAGCCTGAGAATTGTGTTTCCTAGCATATTTTTGGCTCTAGCTATGTAACAAGATTAATAGACATGATACATAAGAAATTCTACTTTAAATGAAGGGAGAGAAAAAAGACCAAGTGGAACAATATATTATGTAATGAAACACACCCACACTTTATATGAAAACTTGATATATGATAGAGGGAAAGTTAGAAAGCACTGGGAAGAAGAGGTATGTTGCCAAGACAGTCAGTCACACAGACAAAAAAAACACTGAAATTCGTTTCTTACCTCACACTGTACAAAAATGAAATATAGATACAGCTAAAACAAATGTGAAAAGCAAAGTCATCCAGCATTTAACAAAAAATATAAAAGAATATTGTATACATATGGCGAAGAGATTATTTTCTTTTCAAATGAGACAAAAGGTAAAAATTAGAAAAAAGAGAAATATATTTTACTTTATTAAAAGTAAAAACATCAGTGCATTTGAAGGTAGTGAAAAAGACAAATTACCAGTTAGAAGAATACATCTGCAACCACATTATCAACAAAAAATTAGCATTCAGCACATACTATTAAATTCTCCAAATCTATGATGAGTAGACAATTATCCCAATAGAAAAATGGGCAAATCATTAAGAACAAGGACTACCCATACGAGGAGACTCAAATGGACAAAGGAAATAAAAACATGCTCAACCCCATTAGTAATCAGATCAATGTTAATTAAAAGCCTGAAGCATAATTTAATATCCATCAGATGGCAAAAATCAAATACATGTTGAGAAGATACAGAGAAAAGGATGTCTCATACTGTGAGTGAGACTGTATATATAACCTTGAGTTCCTTGGACAGCAATTTTATACTATTTAGTAAAGTTTGTATTAAGGTTGTGCATAATCTTTGATTAAATAATTCTACATCTTCATGTATATCTTAGTGAAACATGTATATATACATAAGGAGACATGTATAAGAATATTTACCACAGCATTGTATGTAATAGTAAGACCAATGGGAACGATTCAAAATATTCAGTGATAATTTTTAAATCTGATAATTCAATGATAATAAAAAATACATATGTATTGACAAAGATTCTGTGCTTGGCCAAACTTTAGTGAGGTTTCTTAACCTTCTACACCTATCTGCGCACTTCCTTGCAAAATCCAGTTTTGGCAAAGAATCCTCCCACCCTTGATATCTGATCACCTTTGATATCTGATAAATTTTCTCATCATCCACCATCCCCTCCATGATGTCTGGTCATTTTGGCCTGTCTTTAGTAAGGATCCTGTTAGATTGGTTTAGCCCGAATCTCTCTTACCCCTGATGTTTCCTCTTGGTAATTTTCCATCCACTGACCCCCACCCTGCTCCTTGGCTATAAATCCCTACTTGCCCATGCTGTATTCAGAGTTGAGCCCGATCTCTTCCCCACTGCTAAATCCCATTGCTATGGTCCCTATAGCTATCACGATGATCCTGAATAAAGCCTTACCGTGCTTTAACAAACACCATTGAAGCCTTTTTTTTTTAACAATTAATGTGTCTCTCACATATACATATAATAGAATGCTAAATAAAAGTTAAAATGATTGAAACAGAACTTCACATATTAATATGAGTAATGTCAAAGACATAATGTTGAATAAAGAAAGCAAGCTGCACAAGAATACATGCAGTGTATACGTGCATTTGTATAAATTTTCAAAACTTGTAACCCAATACTGTATATTGTATGTGGATACATACTTAGGTAGTAATAGTTTGGATAAATGTATGACAATAAAGAGCACCAAATTCTACGTGGTCATTATCTCGGAGTATGGAAGAAGCAGATTTTTACTGGGTACGTAGAGATCTTCAAATGCTTCTGAAATATTATTTTTAAAAGATATCTGAGGCAACCATGGCAAAACATTGGGATTTGATAGATCTGGACAGTGGGTACATAGTTGTCATTTTGCTATTCTCCATGCTTTTCATATATATGAAACATTGCTTAATGTAAAATAAACACAAGTTAAAAATATCATAAAACAAATGGGATTAATATCACAACAAAACAGAATACTCTCTTATATTATTAAATATTAAAGTATCTAAATTATACTATGCCGGTCCAACCACTAAATATTTTATAAATAAATGCATTGCATAAATTTGAATTACATTAATATAGGGTTATTTTGTTTCTAGGGGGAAAACTTCAATTAACTCTGATGTAGGAATGTCGACATGCAAATTAATGATGTACTCATGGTTTACATTATTCCAGACAAAATTTATTTGGCATAATGAGCTGGGCCAACCAACATACCATCTATACCCCAAAACCTGTGTTAAAAATAAAAGACTATGAAAATAATCATAATAACTGTTACTGGACTAAAGGACCAGTGTATTGATCATACTGTGCCACTAGCCTCTTCTCAATCCTGAATTTGTATTTCACCCAGGAACTCCAAATTCTTCTGCTTCTTCTATGATGTGAATCTCTTTCCCTCGTTCTCAGCCTTGGAGCTGGTGGCCAACCCTGCCCTTGCCATCCTTCATGGGATATCTCAGGGTACCCATATATTTTTTTAACTTTTTGAAAATTTTCAGAGATAGGTCTTTAAGAAGTATGGTCATAGAACTTCAGAAAATAGTTTTTATCTAATCTCAATATACTGGTTTATAGTTTTCAATTTTTCAATTTTAGTTTCATATACTCATTACATCTAACTCAATATAATGGTTTTTAGTGTTCAGTTTGACTTTTAAGTCATCTATTCCTCTGAGCATTGTCTACTCCTCCCCAGCACTCTATGTATTTTTATTTCTCTCATTTTACAAATGAGAAAACTGTGGCTCTGCTATATTATGTGACTTGCTGAAGAAGTGACGGACTTTTGATTCAAATGCAGAACTTCTAACACTCAGTTACCCAGAGATTCTCTTAGATCAGACTGCTTTCCCTAAGGGGTCAGGGAAAATGAACTCCCGTATCAATCTGCTTGGACTTTCAGGAGACTCATAAGCCTAACTCACATAGTATTGTAGATGTAAAGAACCTTAGAAATAATCTATTTTAATTGTCTAGTATTTTTGTGAGAGAAAAATAGAAATTCACTAAAAACCTTTTACCCTGAAATGGACAAGCTATAGCCCGGTATATGTTAATTGCTTAATCTGCTTCTGTAAGGCTGCTTATTGCCACACCCACAGGAATGTTTGTGAAACTGATGTTATAAAGAAAGAAAACTGAAACTGACTAACGCCTGCAGCTCATGCTCCGGTAAACAGCTCCCCTTGCAGCAGCTACCTTGTAAGTCACAGTAACTTCTGTATGTGTACACTTCCTGGTATAAGCCGCTCTGTAATCCCCCCTTGCTCTTGAAATATAAAAGACAGGTCCCTCTGACCGGGGTTGCTCAGATTTTGGCGGAGGATCCCCTCTGAGCCCGCCGGCGTTAGTAAACCTGATCTCTCTGCATCCTCATGTACCTCTCGGTGTTTCCTTTGGCAATGTGACTCCGGTTTTTGCCATTACATTTTCATCACCTTACTTTTAGATCTTTACTTTTCTGATTGCAAATATCACACAAAGCTTAATTAAATACAGATGTTACATAAACATAACTTGAAAACAAAAGCGTCTGGAAATTCTACCCACTAGAAATCACCACTCTAAGTAATTTGTTGCATATAACTACATCATTCTTCCTGAGAGTATTAACATATTTGTCATTAATATTTATCATCTTTACATATGGATCAAAATATATTAATTGTCTTCTGAGTTGATATTTTTTACATAACTATCTAGGGCATATTTTGCTTGTCCGTACATTACCTACTTCATTCTTTTCAAGGGCTGTGTAGTTTTTCGTTGTTTAACCAGTTTCACTTCCATGCACATGAAGATTTTTCTCATTGGTTGCCATTACAAAGGAAGCTATAACTAACTTCCTTGTACATCTCTCCTCAAGCACTTGTAGGAATGTTTATATAGAATAAAATTTGAGAAGTAGAAATGGTAAATATAAGGCCATAAACATTTTTATTTTTTACAAATATTGCTAAAATGCCCTCAAGAAAAGACTATCCAGTCTCATTAATATTACAATTTTAAGTAAATTTTAGCATACTCCAAGTCTTGTGAACTTGAGCACCCAACAAGTTTGCATCTCAGTTATAAAATGAGAAAAACAATGTTTGCCAAATCTATTACACAGCATTGCTACAGAGACCAAATAAAATATTGTGCATGAAAGCATTTTGTAAAAGTTTTTATTTCAAAATCCAATCTTTTAACTAAAATAGAGTGCCTGCATATAGTAAAAAGTACCTGCATATGTGTAAATGATCCAAACAAGTTTTAGAATCAAAAGTGAATGTCTCTTTGACACCAGATATCCAGTTCCTTTCTGTGGAGGCACAGACATGTTCTGTTTAAACACCACATGCTCATGTATATCCAATTCGTCTAATGTCATTTTTTATCCCTTCTTCATCCAATGTATATTTGTCAAAAATCAGACCTTCCCCAAATGTTTTAAAATCTTGTTTCTTTTTTCTAATAGCTGTTTCCTTAGGTGTAAGTCATATTTTTAAAAAATACTTTTTATTCTTTTTAAAAAATTTTATTGATTTTTGTGTATTTTTGATGAGTTTGCCATTCTCTTTTTTTTTTGTTCTGACTTTTCATCAATATTTGGTGAATTTTGATTGTGTTTTTCATCTTTGTAGTTGAGACTACTTATTTGATTATCGGCTGCCCTATTTGTGTAGCCTAATTTGGTGAAGTACGTCCCTCAGCAGCAGATCTCCTAGCTGCAAATGGTTCATCTCAGACATTGCCATCCTCCTTGGGCATATTCTTTTTTCCCCACCATAAGCTTTCTCACTCAGCACCTTCACCTGGAAACAGACATTCTGATCATTGCTGATTAGCCCTGACTGGTGGTCCTACAGACACTGGCTTTCCCTGGACCCCTCCAGATGCCAGATTCTATCATCTCCAGAGATGAGGCAACCCTGAGGCTGCCCTGACTTCCACAATTGAGTTATCCTGTGTCTTCACCTCCACATTTTCTATGAGATGCAAAGCCACTCAGTATATTCTCTTAAAACAAACTAAAAAAAATGAATTGATCTTGGAGAATTTCATAATGTCCAGGAGGCTGGTGCAAATCCCTGTGTATAAAAAGGGGTGAGAGACTGAAATCTGGAAACCTCATCAGAAGAAAATCCAATGCCAGAAACTCATTCTCACATAGCATTAACAGATAATGTAGAAGCTGCAAAATCTCATTTGCTTCAAAATTCTCTTCCGGTTTTATTTCTCAAATTTGATACTACAGTATCAATGAACATATAACAGGAATCACTTTAAATTGCATGTCAGTTAATGTAGGAATTATCAGTGCTTACCTAAATAATTAATATCTATCCTAAATTATGTTAAGTTACTACATCCAATGACATACTTTATAAAGTTAATTTCCAGTAATAAGATTGCAATTAAATGCTTATTGATTTTGTAATTTTAAGCTCATTTCTAAGAAACATTATTGCACATACTTATTTGTTTCCAATTCCTCATGGTCTTCAAATAACTTAATCAAATGCTTATTTAGTCAAAAGGCAACTCACTTAAAAGTGTTTGTTAGAAAGAGAAACAATATATTAAGGCACCAAATTAAATTAAACAATAAGTATTTCTTATATTTGTAATATAACCAAGATGAAATGCTCATATTCTGAAACCCTTAGAAAATGCTTGAGAAGGAATTCTGTTTCTTATTGTTTATAGGATAATCAACAGAGTTTTCTGCAGACATGCTATTTAAGAATTATTTACGCAATGTTAAGGTCATGAGTAAGGTTAATCATCCAAGAATATGTGATCACTTCCCATATCATTTATGATGTTTGTACATATTAAAATAGTTAAACACTAAATAAATTTTAAAATGTAAAGATTTTTATTTCAACATGGAGCCAAATATTTAGCTAAAAGAAAGATATTTGGGTAGCTGATTTTTGCAGCTATCATTTGAGTGAATGAAGAAGAAATATGCTTGTGCTATTATTTAATACTTCAGTATAGAAAATAGGATTGTTCTCTACACTAGAGCACTCAAAGGAAGAAAATTCTGAGATTTCAGTACAGGCCTAACTGGATTTGTTGACATTACGGAACCCAAGCATTATATCCCGAGGAGAGCGATACATGAAACACTTAACGGTTGCTGAGATGGGGAAGACAGCTTGCAGAGCATATATCACTGAGTTTCCAACTTTATTTTCAGAATTTTGCTTTCTTAGGCAAATTCCAATCACTTGAATCAAGAAACCAAAATGGAGATCAATTAAAATCTCCTGAAATAGCTTATAAGTCATCATGTGAGAATAAAGAGGAAGACAGAGAGACTGAGACAGGAGGCAGCAAGACGATGCTCTCTCTTCTAGTCTGAGGGCTTGTCCCATAAAGCCATGTGTCGAAGACCTCTTATGCTAGGTGAGAGATGAGCGAATTCTTCCAACATACTGCAAAGAATGGACGAGAATTTGCTTCTTGCAAACTACAGGTGCAAAGGAAAGATCTGGAAAAATATATGCCTAGTTCTGAAGAGGTGGAAGAGATTATAAATACTCTTGTTGAGGATGGAAATATCCCAGGCCCCACCTCGATTAATTCCATGTCAGCTATATGTGTGTTTCTCACTTACCTAAAAAAAAATCTGCTCCTTGACGTCAAAGCTAATTTCAGCTTAGCAAAATATTGAAGGGACTAGTCCTGTTATTTGCCAATTATTTGCAATACCTCCATTTTTAATAGAAATGGCATTTTGAAAATATGAATTAAACACTTCCCAAATCCTCACTGATTTTCAAACCCTCCCTTTTGATTTCTTTTGTCCATGTCTTCTAGGTTATAAAAGCAATAATAGCTATTAATGTTCTTTGCTAGTTTCAAATGGTAACTATCATTATCGCAAATAGCAATTGCTAGTCTCTCTGCAATTACCCTGCCCTTAGACAAAATTATCTTGTTTTGTTCATTGTCTTTTTGAACCCACATTAAGGTTTACTTTTTATAAGTGAATAATTGCCATGAAAATTTGTCTCCAAAGATTTTTATCCTTCTTATACTATTTCAGAATGAAGAAAATCACTGGAGCAAACAATAATATTAGATGGTTTATATTCAACTTTATGTATAGCTTTTCAATGTATTTGAATCTGCTCAAAGTCATGCGGATTTTTTCTAAGATGATTCTGTGGGGCACTTACTTGGCTGACTCAACAGGGAAAAGTTACCAGCTTCACAGGATTTTAAGAATTGAAAAGACTATACAAGTAATTTAGTCCAAGTTCCTTATTTGATGAAGAAATGGAAATCAAGAAGTTATTGAATCATTGAATGACTAAGGTGACGCTTAGCAAATGACAATCTGCAAATTGGATATAACTTTCCTAATGCCCAATACAGGGCTCTTGTCACTACATTATGATATCTTAACAACATTTTTAATCACCTGAAAACTTATTAAGTAGCTTGCAATTTCGTGGTGCCTATATATATATGTATGTATGTATTTGTATGCAACCACATGTAAGAGTAATTCATTTCAACTGTCATGGAATCCTGGAACTTTGCTCCGTGTGGCTAGAGTGGGTGTTCCTTCATCTCTGTTTTTTTAAGCAAAGAAAATAATCAGTCTTGGGTAAAAGTCCTTGCACTGGCCTACAAGGCCTGACAGGGTCCAGGGAGAGTTTTTTTTACCCCTGTCCCTTCCCCTCTCCCAAGTCATCTCTGACCACTCTCCCTCTTCTCGTGCCACCCCAGCCCTCTGGCCTCCTGTGTCTTTAGTGTGCCTGGCTCACTCCCTCCTCTGGATATTGGTTTGCACTTGCTTTTCCTTCTGCTGGAATTGTCTCCCTTCTAGTGTCCTGGGTAAATTGTTACTTGAATGGCTCGTCTCCATTATTCAAAAACCCTTATTCTAGGGTCATTTCCTTTACTCCTTTTCAAATATTTCTTTTTTTTTTCTTTTATTTCAGAATATTATGGGGGTAAAACACTTTGATTATATACATTGCCTATGCACTGCCCAAGTCAGAGCTACAATCATGGACATCCCCCAAACTGTGCGCCCTGCACCCACTTGGTGAGAGTTTTCCCATCCCCTCCACCCCCCTCCCGCCTGCCCACCCCCTGATGAATATTATTGCCATGTGTGACATAAGTATTGACAGCAGCTGATAGTAAATGATTTTTAAGAAAAATCGTCTCTCAATGAGATCTTGAAATTTGACTATTTCATGTTTAGCCCATTTATGTAATCCCAACCAGTCAGCATTTCTAAGGGAAGTCCTATGGGCCAGTTAAACCTTAATCTAGAAAATGGCAAAAAATAAATAAATAAATAAATTGGTATTTTTGGTGTGAAAGGCATACAAATAAACTAAGTACGTGGTGAGTGAACAATATTTTATCTCCAGGTTTTAAACTGGAAGTCCTCCCAGCACCATGGAGAATGGATGGATTTTTCTGGAGTTGTGGATGATATCACTGTGGCTAAGTACCCAGACCTTACCCAGAGAACTTCCTGGTTTCCCATTACATTTTGAGGTTCCTGTTTAGGTCTCCATTACTGTTAGATAACTTTTTCCTCTAACATTTTTCAAGGAAAATTTTAAAAAGATTAGTCAAATATTTAACTGTATAAAAATTGTGAAAATTGACTATATAAAAAGTAATTTTGGTCCCAAATAATTTTAAAATTTAAAATATTTTCTCTCCCTTCATAATTTTAATACTAAAAGTCCAGAAGAATGATTATTCTTCACAATTATTCAATTTCAATGTCTTGAAAGTATTTTCTCTATAAAATGTACCGTCATTAAAAATAATTTTTGTGATAGGAATTAGATTGAACCACTTCAGGATCTCACTTAATACTCTTTACCTACTGATTACAATTTTCTGAGTTAAGACCCAGAAATCCCATTTTTGCTAATATAATTTTTTTCTCGTCTATTCCATTGTTAATTGCAGGGAGTGATGAATCTAACAAACAATGGAAACAAATGTGTACAAGATTACTTGACTATTGCCTCATTAAGTAAAAGTTTGGAAATGTTTTGTTTGCCTATTTGGTTTCTTAATCAGCCTTCTAGATACAAAAACTGACAATTTTTTTGTGGTTTTATCAACAACAAAACTACTTTAAATTGTATTATAATTTCTTATATTTGCGATAAAATCTACATAAAAATGGGAAAAAGAAAGATTTATGCATGATGAAAATTATCTTTATGAATGACCAATAGGAAATATTTTCTAAAGTACATACATAAGAGTTGTTGGATCTGATTCTTTAGGTGAACAACCAAAAATCTTAGACAAATGTAGTTAGTCTTTAGACAGTGACAATTAAGAATTTATTAGAATTTATTAATGGTTGAGCATTAAATACGAAATATTTTGGAAATTCTTGAAGGTGATCAATAAAGTAAATGTTGAGGGGAAAAAAGAAACCAAAAACTCGGTGTCCTCACAGTATAATCAGTTATTGAGAAGACATTTTTAAAATCAAGATTCAGATAAACACAGACTCTAACAACACATGGAGTCTGCTGGAAAATCAAAACAGCAGTTGTTCCTAAAGGGCAACCTGCTTGTTGCAGATGGACCGTGTGCCTCTCAGGGGAAGGGAAGGAAATAACGTTTCCCATGTTGACATCAGGGCAATCATTCTCCTGAGCTTGTGAGGAGTCAGTTTCTCACAGTGTAGAGGGAGAGAGAGGAAACTCCAAAAGCCCCCCAGTGCCTTAGGCAAGGATAGAAGCAATAGCTGGGAGCAATTGCAACAGAGAGAGTCCCCTGGTTGGGGATGAATCTGCAGCCTCTTTGGGCTCACAGAGAATGGGAATGGCCCCAGGTTTCTTTGCTAAGGAGGAGTCCTGTTCCTTCTTGGACCCCCAGCTGGGTGCTTACTAGTCTGCACACAAAGCGGATGGGTTGGTGACATGTAGCAGCAGCGGCTACAGGGCAGAGGCCTGGACTCTCTTGTGTTATCAGAACTGTTGGGCAAGGACAGCTACTGTATGTACCTGGATGCCGCCTAGACGTGAGGAGACGGCTGCTATGAACTGCTCCAAAGGTCTGCCTTCCTTTTAAACCAGACAGAAAAATGGATAGAAACTGCCATTCAAACAAATCCACTTATTGGCTCAACATGAAATGACTATTTTGCTATTCACTTCAAAATTAACCCTAGAGACATAGCTGATAAAAAACTTAAGACTATGTCATTTTATTTTCCTCTTTATAAGTCAATGTCCTTTCTTTGTATCTCCATTATTTTATGTTAAGAACAAGTTGGCCCTATGTTATTCTTACTCTTTCAAAACAACAGCTGAATTGTTATTCAAATTCATCAGAAGATGGATCCCAAAGATATATTAGTATCATAGAATTGGAAAGAGACATGTGTTTTGTCTGCATTTCTATGAAATGAGAATCAGCATATTAATTATTCAAATAAAAGGGAAAAAAGGCTTTGAATTAACAGAAAGATGGATATTCATTTTATAAGATTTAATTTCCAATTACTGTGATGCATCGCATGGGTAAATAGGCAAAGAGATAAGATTCACAGTGACAGAGGAATAATCCTACTAATTCAGAAGACATCTGGGCTATCCAGACAACAGTCAACATTCAGCAAATGTGTGTTAAATTCTTATGGATTTGTCCAGCTCTATCAGAGTGTTCGTTTTACTGAAGCCATCTTAGACTTCAATTTTAAAATATAGAGTAAGCTTCTCAAGAGTCAACTCCTTTTTATAATTAAGTCTATCCATCTAGATTACATTTTTAAAAGTAAATAAAACATAGAATAGAGATCAACTGGTATTAGAACAGCAAGCAAGTTTGTCATCTGTGTAAATAAAAACCAAGTAAATACCATTTCCCTTTAACAAATATATTTAAAGCTAAATTTGTTTCTCAACAATAAATTTCGATGTTTTTGTTTTTGCTTGGAGCTCCCAAACTCTTGACAACTAATATATCCCTTAATTCAAATGACTCCATGTTTTGATAAATTCTAGAAAAACACTTCATCTTATGTTTCATGCCATATTCATTAAAAAACCGCTCACTGGCCATGCACTACCTTATCCGTACTCCCCAAGCCAGTGCCAAGGTGGAAAGGACTCTAAGAGGAGAAGGGCCATTGTAACCTTCTATTGGGGGCCTACTTCTGATTAGAGGATTTCACCTAATGCCAGGAAATTGCAAAACTTTCCATTTTTTTTTTCCCTCTGTCTATTCTTTTTTGTCCTTCTGTCTTTTTTTAGGTCCAATCTAGTCTTAGCTAGGTTAATTTGGCTGTCCCGAGTGATTAATTGCTGAGCTCAGAAGTAAATATCCAGTACGGCATCAAATTTCTTTGTATTACTGCGTGTGGTCTCCCTGCACTCATCTACGGGGATGTATATATTGCGATAGAGCAAAAACATGCCTCTCCCAGTCCCACCTCTTTTTATCACACAAAACAACTCTAAGTGAGGACATATTTCTGCAGTAGTACTGCTGCAAAGAGGGGAGAGTCAATGTGTTACGTAAACATCACAAGGGATGGCATTTTATACTTCCAGAAAGTGTTTTTACCTGAAAATTTTCCTGCTGTGTGTTGTCAAAATATCTTAATTAGAAGTTGACTATCAGAGAATGGCCTTGCAGCTTTTCTTTCCTTTTTGAACTTTTAGCATTCATTTGATCTGCCTATTCAACATTCAGCGACTACCCAAAAAGTATTTTAAACAAATGGGCATAATAAGACCAGTACTAAATATGGCCAGCAGCACAAATATTGCTAAATGTATGAATATCTCTACCACTCAGGGGACTATGGTAAACTGGGGAGGACCAGATCATCTTAATGATTCTGGATTAAGCAATGGCAAAGGAAGTCAGGGAGGTGTCTTGGCTATAACTTATCATTCGCCACAGAGCAGAGTAAGTTAAAAGCACCCAGAAGTAATTCCCACTCTATCCAGTCGTAAAAGTGAACCTTACTGCTGAGGATGTTGAAATCCATCAAAATGCATCTGTTCCTTTGCACAGAAAGATTTCTTGTTGCACAAGAAATAATCTGATGGCAGAAAGAACACTGAGAAACTAACCACTATTGGAAAAAGAACCATCATTAAAAAAAAAGAAGAAGAAGTCGTCCAAATTCCCTCTCAAGTCTACCAAAAAAAAAAAAACTCTTTGGTTAAAGAAAAAAAAAAAAGAGATTTGCCATAGGACAGTGTTAGCCAATATTTGAAATAAAAGATTAGTAAAATATAAATTAAAACATTTCCCAGATTGTATAAATGGAGAGTTTAAGAAATTGTGCTGGGCCTGGAAAATTTTAAGGAGGCAGAATGATCTTTATTAGTTGTCCACAAAGATTACATTCTGCTTATGAAAACTTGAGGATCCACTTCACTTCAGTCTGTAGAGATGATTTTTCTTCCAACATCCTAGAGACCACATACAGCAAAGGAAGTACAGGAGTAAATTATGTTACCAGATGAAAGCCCCACAGGAAAGGCAGAGTGTTTTGGCAACACCTTTGAGGAGAAGAAGTTATATAAGTCCAAATCATGGATCAAATGAGTATCCTGAAATACTGTGATACTAATACAAATGTAGGATTTATCTCACACTGTTAATAAATGATCAGTTACTCTGAAAAGGCTGAAACAGAGCTAAGTACCAGGGCTGGTGGCGGGGGGGATTAATGTGTTTGAGGAAAAGGAGAAGAAAAGTTATTCAAGAAAATGATCAGATGGAACAGATCCAATCAAGTCATAGCAGGATGACTCTGACAGGAGAGATTTGGCAACCAAGAGCCTACAGAAAAAGGTCTTGTAAGAGTGGGAATATAAGATTGCAGTGGCAATAGCTGGGCCACCAGTTTAAGACACATATTTTTTGCTTTTGTTTTTGTTTTTCTCTTTGATGCTAAACTAGCCCAAGAAATACCAACCTAATTTGATAGGAATAAGTAGAAATAGAAACTAAAATACAGTTATCACTCCCTTATTGATATAGAGATACCAACTTCTCTTTTTAACACATTGACTGCCACACTAGAAAAAAAGAATTTTTTTTCCTTGGGGCCATGGTGTTTTATTACGAAAATAGAATAAAAACTTAAAAACAAGACGATCCCTTCTAATTTAATGAAAAACAAAATTTATTGACTTCTATTCATTTAATCCACATTTTTAGAATTACTTTGTCAACATTAATTGTAACTATAAGAACATCAACAAGTAAGATTTTCATGAACCAACTGCAGGGTTTTGCCTAGGTTTTGCTTCAGAAGGCCCTGGACTCAAAACTAGCATGAGTTAAATACAACTCACATGGCAGTTAATGTGTTAAATACCTTTTATTAAGAACAAAGAAGAAGTGTAACAAAATGCCTACTAGGTGAAAATGTATCCTTCTCCCTTTCTTAATAATAAATTAACATTTATATAAACTTTACACTTTACAAGGAGCTGTAGGAAAATTTTGTTTGATTTGAGCTTCATAATGACTCTTTAAAATAAAGCAAATTTTATTATCCCTGTTTCACGGGTGAGAAAATTCAGACTCATCTGAAATCCAGGTAACAGAGACAGGGCTCACCAAACACCCACACACTCCCTGTTTGTTTTCTAGCCTTTCCTGAAGTGAAGGTGGAGCCCTGTGACCTGTTGTGGCCAACAGACTGTGAGCAGAAGCAACATGTGTTATCCTGAGCTTACAACCACATCAAACCAATCTGGTTCAACTTTTATGTAACAAAGTTGTAAGTTGTTTTCAGTTGCCATGCACCCCCAGGTTGAAGATCACATAATCTGAGCAGGTCCAGATGAACCAAACATGCAATGACAGGCAAAACCTAAGTGCTTGGAGGGAGGAGCAGGGACTGAATTAAGAAGCAGACACCGCATGGAAGGATCCCGGATACAATCAGATAGAGCCCTGGCATCACCCCATGACAGGATCCATTAAGAGCGTGTTTCCTGGCTTTACCCCATTGTAAGATCCAATCAGATCACACTTCATTACCCTCTCACTATAAAACCTGACCCAACCCCCAGCTCTGGGAGACAGATTTGAGTCCCCACTCCTATCCCCTTGTGTGGCCACCTGACAATAACCTTTTTTCCTGCAAAAACCCAGTGTTTGGGTACTTGGCTTCCCATTGCACGTAGGCAAACACCAGCTTAGACAGTTATGAGACAGTGAGCCTGCTCCCTCTCTCTTCCCTGTCCACAGAGACCTCAAAAGCCATATGTTTCAGATAACCTACCCACAATGGAGAAGGCCATCCAACACACAGTGGACAGCATGAGTATGAGAAATAAATCTTTACCATGTTAATCATTGGATTTTAGGGTCTGTATTTGTGGCCTCTACTGTTAAATACTCTAATGTAGAAATTGGTATTTGAAGTTGGATGCTGCTGTATTAAAAACATAAAATATATACTATTGAGTCAATATTCAAATGTGGATGGTGAAATGACTTATATTCAAGGGAGAAAAGGTGGTGGTTTAGGTTAGGCTAACCCAAGATATCACATGACAATACCATCTGTGATCATACAGGAACCACATGCACATTGCTTTTGCAACTTAGAAAAAGAGCTTGGAAAGTAGAAATGTGTCTTGTGAGTTGGCTACTATTGGTAGTACTTGGCAAAATGCTATAGAGGTGAATTGAGGGGAAAAAAGTTACCAGCTAGCAAGTAGAAATTTAAAAGAATAGATGATATTCAGAAGTTCAGAGACTGTATAGATTGGAAAACCAAGCAAGCAAGCAAACAAATACAGGCATACCTCTGAGATATTGCAGGTCTGTTTCCAGATCACTGCAATAAAGTGAGCCACACAAATTTTTTGGTTTCCCAGTGCATATAACAATTATGTCTACACTATACGATCTATGAAATGTGCCATAGCATTATGTCTAAAATAACAATGTACATACCTTAATTAAAAAACAATTTATTGTGAAAAATATGTTAATGATCATCTCAGCCTTCAGAAAGTCATAATCTTTTTGCTGGTGGAGGGTCTTGCCTTGATGTTGATGGCTGCTGTCCGATCAGTGTCGTGGTTGCTGAAAGTTGGGATAGCTGTGGCAGTTTCTTAAAATAAGACAACATGAATGTTGTCACATCAGTTCACTCTTTTTCTCACAAAAGATTTCTCTGTAGCGTGCAATGCTGTTTATTAGCATTTTGCCCACAGTAGAACTCCTTTCAAAATGGGACTCAATCTTCACAGATCCTGCCTGTGCTTTATTACCTAGGTTTATATAATATTATAAATCCTTTATTGTCATTTCAGCAATGCTCGCAGCATCTTCACCAAGAGTATATTCCATTGCAAGAAAACACTCTTTCTGCTCATCTGTAAGAGGCAATTCCTCATCCATGAAAATTTTATCATGAGATTGAGCAATTCAGTCACATCTTCAGGCTCCACTCCTAATTTTAGTTCTCTTGCTATTTCCACGACATCTGTAGTTACTTCCTCCACTGAAGTCTTGAACCCCTCAAAGTCGTCTGTGGGATTTGGAATGAACTTCTTCCAAATTTCTATTAATCTTGATATTTTGACCTCTTTTCATGAATCATGAATGTTTTTAATGGCATCTAGAATGGTGAATCCTTTCCAGAAAATTTTCAATTTACTTTGCCCAGATTCACCAGAGAAATCACTACCTATGGCAGATATGGCCTTACAAAATGTATTTTTTAAACAATAAGACTCAGAAGTTGAAATTACTCCTTGATCCTTGGGCTATAGAATGGATGTTGTGTTAGCAGCAGGAAAACAACATTAATCTCCTTGTATATCTCTGTCAGAGTTCTTGGGTGACTAGGTGAATTATCAATGAGCAGTAATATTTTGAAAGGAATCTTTTTCTGAGCAGTAGGTCTCCACAGTGGGCTTAAAATATTCAGTAAATCATGATGTACACAGTTGTGCTGTCATCCAGGTTTTGTTGTTCCATTTATAGTACAGACAGAGCCAATTTAGCACAACTCTTAAGGTCTCTAGAATTTTCAGAATGGTAAATGAGCATTTGCTTTAACTTAAAGTGAACCAGCCACATTAGCCGCAACAAGAGAGTCAGCCTTTCCTTTGAAGCTTTGAAGCCAGGCATTGACTTCTTCTTTTTAGCTATGAAAGCCCTAGCTGCCATCTTCTTCCAATAGAAAGCTGTTTCATCAATATTGAAATATGTTGTTTAGTTTAACCACCTTCATCAATGATCTTAGCGAGATCTTCCGGGTAACTTGCTGCAGCTTCTCCATCAGTACTTGCTGCTTCACCTTGCACTTTTATGTTATAGAGATGGCTTCTTTCCTTAAACCTCATGAACCAACCTCTGCTGCATTCAAATTTTTCTTCTGCAGCTTCCTCATCTCTCTCAGCCTTCATAGAGCTGAAGAGAGTTAGGGCCTTGCTCTGGTTCAGGCTTTGGCTTGGGGAATGTAGTGGCTGGTTTGATCTTCTATCCAGACCACTAACATTTTCTCCATATCAGCAATAAGGCTGTTTCACTTTCTTATCATTTGTGTGCTCACTGGAGTGGCACTTTTAATTTCCTTCGAGTACTTTTTTTTGTATTCACAACTTAGCTAACTGATATGAGAGACCTAGCTTTCAGCCTATCTTGGCCTTTTGACATGTCTTCTTCACTAAGCTTAGTCATTTCTAGGTTTTGATTTAAAGTGAGAGACATGCAACTCCTTCTTTCACTTGAACACTTAGAGGCCATTGTACGGTTATTAACTGACCCAATTTCAACATTGGTGTGTCTTAGGGAGTAGGGAGGCCTGAGGAGAGGGATAGAGATGTGAGGATGGCCAGTCAATGGAGCCGCCAGAACATACACAAAATTTATTAAGTTCATCATCTTATATGGGCCTGGTTCATGGCATCCCAAAATAATTATAATAGTAACATAAAAGATCACCAATCATAGATCACCATGATAGACATAATAATAATGAACAAATCTGAAATATTTTGAGAATTACTAAAACATGACACAGAGACACAAAGTGAGCATATGCTATTGGAAAAATGGTGCTGGTAGACTCACTCAATGCAGGGTTACAAATCTTTGATTTTTAAAAAACGCAGTATCTGTGAAGCGTAATAAAATTAGGTATGCCTGTAAATAAGTGAAAAACCAAGGTTGGAGAGGTGAGCCATGGGATGGAAAAGGTTTTGAGTGGTAAAAGTCCTATAAAACTTCTCAATTGAATGAAATGACTCAGGGAAAATGTTACAATAAGTGAGGCCCCTTTCCACCAGAAAGTCTCAAGGTCACCATTATCTTATCCTACATATCTCCGCAAAGCCGAGCTTAAGCAGAAGACTAAAAAGCTTATTTGTAAATCATTTGAGAGGAGAATGAGCTAGGAGAAATGAGTTATGGGCAGGGAGAATCAGCAGACAAAATGCATCTGGGAGTTGACCCCTGCTATGGTCATTTGCTATGGGCAAATGGCATTCAATTTTGCATGATCTTCTGAGGAGATTTGTAGAATTCATGTCAGAACCATGCACCCAGGAAACAGAAGGTAGGAGACTTTATGGCTTAGCTCCCACCTCCCACTGGCCAAGACTGGACCCATTTGCATTCATTTCTCTGCAATTCCACTTTCGCGTTGCATGTATATGAGTGCTGAGCAGTCCCTGGGGATGTCAAATCCTAGAATCCTAGGACAGGAAGCAGAAGATACTTGACCCTGTGGAAAGTTACTACCTGTTTAAACTTGCAGGAAAGTGGTCAAAACCTGTATGAAACTGGGTAAGCAGCTTTAGTTGGAATAAAATAAGGGGCCAAGGTTTTGAAGCGGCATATAAGAGATATCAAAAAGAAACTCAGCTAAGAAAAATTGGCGTCTAAGCAAGAAAGACGGGGGAAAAATCAGGTTAAGAATTATGTTTCAAAAAGAACTTTGTGTATACTTACTGGCCCAGGAAACAAGACTAGAGGCAAATAAATCATAAACCTACTAAGTTTCTGAAGGGAAAAACATACTAATTCGCCAAAGAAACCACAAGCCTTGACCAAAAAACAGAAACAAAAAAATTCCTTTGACACTTTGAGAATGGAAGTATGGAGGCAACCCTTAGGCTCCTAATAGTCCACAAAGGAGAAACAGGCCGAGACAGTTGCGCAACTTGCAAAGTGGGCCTGTTCCCCAACATCCTTTTCAGATGCTGCCAAAGAGGAAAATGAAAGGGAAAACAATCCTGGAGGCTGGAGCCAGAGTTCCCGGTTCCAGGAGGTGAGCCAGGGAGCTCCTCCCAGAGAGGAGAACAGGACATAACCAAGGTGCTTCCCACAGCACAGGGAAGGGCTCTTCACAATTTCTGCCCCGTGTGATTTCATAATTGCCACGGAGCACGGACAGCATGTCACTCCTCCTCCTTCTCAATGGAGTTTTATTGCAGCTCTCTCATCCCTATTTCAACATTATATATTGGACGTGCGTGACTGGGAGGAGGGCAGATAATTGATCATGTTTCCTCCATAGGTCTTGGGAGCAAAAGGAGCAACATCTGGCCCTGATGGAGAAGATACGGGACCACCCACACATCTTTTGGATTTGAACTAATTGCAGGAACTTGGTGGGACTCCTCTGAGTTATCTCCCCTGGGGAAGGGTTACGTGTGTGCATTCTATGTGTGGGAAGAGACAGTGAATGAATATTGAGTGGCCAAACGGTAGACTGGTAGAGGCTATTAAAGCTTCCCAAATATATTCATGCTTCTCAGTATTCCCCAGCTCTCCTGGAAGTTCATTTGGAAATACAAATGTAATTCTGGCCAAGATAGTGTGAAGGGAAGTGAGTCACTTCTCATGGAAGGCAGTTAAGAGACATTCTGTCCCTTCCTCTCTATCTCTTCCTGACTTTGGAGGCCACACATTCTGTAGGAGGTGGTCTGAGTCCCCTCTTGGAGGAGAGCTTCCCTGGGGAATGGCCCCATCAGCGTCAGACTCTAACATGAACAAGAATTAAACTCTTCTTGTCTCAAACTGCTGAAATTGGAGGACTTGTCTGTTGCATTAATTTCTCTGACTAATATAGCAAGAGAACAGGATTGGAAGTCCATTTTATTTACTTGAAATGCCTCGATTTTCCAATCATAGCAAAGCATCGCAATTCATAATTGAAATTAGAGCTTATGGCCTCTACCTTATATCCATCCGTTCTTCCATGGATCTCTGTTTCAATCAGACCTTATCTGAAGATCAAATTTCTACTAAGTCCATGCAATCCTGGTCAAATGTGGGCTGAGAGGCTGCTTGTCTTTGGAATCTCCATTCAAGGGTGGCCTCATATAAAATTCCCATCTTCCCTCAGTAGAACTGACCACTCTGTCTTGGGTTCCTCACTGAACCATTCCATCTCAAAGAAGAGAAATCAACTCTAGCTAGTTTATTCAGAAAAATTATTCGGTAGCACATGGGGTCTTTTGAGGGGACAGAGAACAATTGTGAATGCTGCACAGCCAGGAACAATGGCTGAAATCACATTGTAGAACTGGTTCAATAGAGATATCACTGCTGCTGCCATAAGCAGAGACTCTTCAGCTCCTACTGCCAACACTGACACTGTTGGGCACCTCAAGGTACTACTCAAACGTTTTCCACTCAGGAACTTAGTCAGAGCTGCCCCCACTTGCACAGTGCCTGACTTTTTGCTTCACTAGCTTCCTCTTCAAAATCTTTCCTGTATCATAACTGAAAAGTAAGGCAGGAAAAGGGAGCAAATGGCTTCCCCAGAGAGGAGCAGAGAGCAAACAATCTAGGGAATTTCCCAAACATATGAAATACGTGCAGGGGCTGGCTGGGTGGCCTTTAGTAATGACCAATTTCCACTACAACCATGTGCACGCTGCTACTGTGGGCCATAACGGGAATGTAATAGACACTTAACAAATATCTGTAGAATGGATGAAATAACAAGGAATGACCAGGGTAGAAACATTCGGTTATTGCTATTCACACAGCATCGTTTTAAATGACACAAGAGTGATTGGACGGTACAGCATGGCCACACAGCTCCCATGAGTTCACCAGAATTATTATTTCAGTGACGTCCAGTCCAACAGCACTCAAAGCCAGAGCTACAGAGAATGAGCTCCAACTGGCACACTCAGCCCCAGCCTAAAGACCGAGATGAGGAGCTCGGAGCTTAATAGGACACTGAAGAAAAGTGACTAGGCTTCCAGTATCAAAGTGAAGTGGCGCATTAGAGCAATTTTCCTGACACTCCAGGCAAAAGTGGGCAGTTTGCCTGGATTATCTAGGTCACTGCTTCAAACTCTCAGATTCATTTTGCCCGTGGAGAACTGTCCTATTAGCTCCAGTTACCACAGAGTAACTAACTCAGAAATGTGCTCAGGGTAAAAACAGCCTCATTCCTAAGAATCCCCTTTTAACTATGCTTAAATGTCCATGATTTTTGGCCTTATTGATCCAGGCTGGATTTAAAAGAGCAACCCTTTGGAGATGGATTACAAATGCCACACACTCTTAAATTGCTATTATGTTTAAAGCAGAATGTGTCAAATCAAACGATAAAAAGTGAGGATCCAATTCTTTCTCAAGCTCACTTGCAGGATTCCCTCATGATTATGATAGGAATGAATCATCTGCAATGATATTTAGGTTAGTAATGCCATTATAATAAAGTGTGTAATTTAGGTTAGTCTCCATTATGTCAAGAGGATTACCACATACTCACCTCCTTCTCTGACTTCTCGGCTGTGCCCCTGTGGCTTACTCAGGGCACTGTTAATTGACACAATTTAGAGTGAAGACTGATTTACAGGACCCAGAGGAGCCACTGGGGGAGTGAGGTTCATGTACTGGGGAGGAGGTTTTATATACTCTACTATGGCTTTCTTTGTGATACCCAAACTCTTCTGTCAGTCAGTGACTAACGCTAGAGGAGGGAGGTGAGCAACAACATCAGTGTTACTGAAGTCAGATTCACTCATTTTATTTTTATCTGTTTAAATCAAGCACCATTGCAGCTTCTGGTTTCCTTTTGGAGGTAGGAATGCAGTTTTCGACTTGTCTAGTTGTCATCCACTTTCCCATCAGTTTGTTTTTTCTCGTTATCTTCTGATACTGTAATGAATTATAATAAAGTCTCACCAAAATCCCAAATGGTTTTGGTAAATAGTTTTCCCATGCTGAGAAAGGCAAAAGACACAATAGGGTCAATAACTTTTCTTCATTCCATAAGGAAAGTTAATGTGCATTCCCATTAAGTGAATTTAGCTTTTGAGATACTTCTAGCACTTGGCCTTCCAGCTCAACCATAGAAATTCTTATTTACCAAGCAGCCATGTGATCCATCTAGCTTAACATCTTAACTAGGGAAATGCAAAAAGCCTGGAATTAAGTGGCTGTTTCTCACATGCTGAGTCAGAGAACAAAAACAGGGACCCACATCTGTACTTATTTTAGTTCTATAAGTCTTGCATCTCTTCTAGGAGATCAGCACTACAAGCTGCTGTTAACTGGGATAATTACACAGTACTCTGAACAGGGAGCATAATAACACTGTGAGTGTCCAAGAGTTTGAACAATCTGAACTGATTTTGTATGGTGTATAATTTACAGTAAAGATTCAGAATGTCTTCTTTTTTCCTTTAAGCACAGCTTTCATCCTTTAGCTTCAGATCATTATACATGGAGACACGTATTCACAGTCAAATTTGATACAGATAAATCTAAACATCTGCAAAAATAGAATAATTTTATTGACATTTACCCAGTGCTATCTGGGGCCATTTCTGTTTGTGATTGGCAGAGTTGGAGAAGTTAGCTGAAGCTTCCTAAGTCTAAAACTATGTCTACAATGGACAAACCGACATCAAGGCCTAATTATATATTGTTAAAAAATTAGTTAGGAAATATAAGTGGGAAAGATCATCTAAAAATATTATGTAAATGCAAAGACATGACCCAAGGTATAAAGCAATTAAATGAATAACATATTGAGCTATATGTAGTATATAATTACAGTGTGGTACAAACAAGGAAAGAGAATTTTTTAAGAACGCATTTTAATAAGCTTCACTCACTTATACGTTCATTCTGTCATTCAATAAACAAGCTTTGCTTTGGGGAGAGAAAGGGCAATTTGAAGAGGACAGAGACTATGTAGTTTTATCAGACACCCTGTCCTCAGGAAGCTCAAAGTTTAGTTTCTGGATAAAATGTACATAAAAGGCAAAGCTATTAGTAATCAATATTTCTAGGATAAAATGGAGTTTTGCCTCTTTCATAGCTAATCAATTTACAGCCATTTTTCTATTAAGTGATATGCTTAAAGGAAACCAAGTCATATAGAAGGTATAACATACAGATAAAGAAAATGGCAATAATATTGTAACACATATATTGAATTCACCATACCATTATCTTGAGTGAATTATAGCAAGTGTGTTAATGACCTAACCCACTTCCTAATGAAGAAGTAGCTAGCCAAAAATTTAGTCATGCTTAAAATGAACTTTCTAGTTTTTAGTTTTGGGAAAGTTATTTTTCACACTGGATTTATCATTTGAAAATAATCAAGATTAAGTTCAAAAGTTGATTTTTTTAAAAATTACTGTTTCATGCTTTCTAAATCTAAAAATAAATTCCTTGAAATACAGAGTGTCATTAACAGTCTTGAAAATTATGATCAATATTTAAAGTTTCATTTTTCTATTCCAAAGTAATACTAAAATTTAGAGACATGGAGTATAAGAACAGAAGAATTAAAATTGGTTGTATCATTTAATGGACATAGAGAGAACAGCTGGTGGTACAAGAAAAGGATGAATTGAACATATTTTAAAACCTGTTATTAAATATTTCAGATAAATAGAAAAGACATAGAGAATTATGTAATAAATACTCATGTATCCACCACTGAACTTAGAAAATACAATATTATAATTATAGGAAATTGTAATATAATAATCTATGATAGCATTTTCATACCTTCCTACCAATCGTTATCATTTATTTATTTTTTACTAATAAACTATTTGTAGAGAAGTTTTAGGCTTACATGAATTGAGTGGAAAGTACAGAGGGTTCCTATCTACCCCTCATTCCCACAATCACATCCTCCCACTATCAACATCCCACACCGGATTGGTACACCTGTTACAGTTTATGAACCTACACTGACACATCATTAGTACTCAAAGTTCACAGTTTACATTAGAATCCATTCTTGATGTAGTGAGTTCTATGGGTTTTGACAAATGTATAATGACGTGTATCCCATTGTAGTATACTGCAGAATATCCTCTATGTTCTGCCTGTTTATCCCTTCCTCCTTCTACCCCCTGGAAACCACCAATCTTTTTACTGTCTCCGTAAGTTTGTCTTTTCCAGAATGTAATATAGTTATAATCATATAGTATGTAGCCTTTTCAGATTGGCCTCTTTCATTTAGTAATACTTATTTAAGTTTCTTCCATATCGTTTCATGGCTTGATAGCTCATTTCTTTATGTATTGATATATAATTTTATATAATGAATATTATTCTATTCTGTGGATGTACCACAGTTTATCCACTCACCTACTGAAGGACATCTTGGTTGCTTCCAAGTTTTGGAATAAAATCTTTGGTGGGGTGTCTGATAAGGTCTTTTGTTCATTTTTTTAATCAGGTTGTTCCTTTTCTTATCATTGAGTGCTGGGAGTTCTTTGTATATTTTGGATAATAACCCTTTGTCAGCCTTGCCTTTTGCAAATATTTTCTCCAAGTCTGTGGCTTGTCTTCTCATTCTCTTGACATTGCCTGTCATAGAACAGAGGTTTGAAATTTTAATGAAGTTCAGCTTATCAATTATTTCTTTCATAGATCATGCTTTTGGTATTGCATCTAAAAAGTCATCACCATACCCAAGATCATCTAGGTTTTTTTCTGTTTTCTTTTAGTTGTATAGTTTTGCATTTTGTATTTGGGTCTATGATCCATTTTGAGTTAATTTTTGTGAAGGGTGTAAGGTCTGTGTCTAGACTCACTTTTTTGTATGTGGATGTTCAGTAGTTCCAGTACCGTTTGTTGAAAAGACTTCAGTATATTGCCTTTAATCCACCATCAAATATCAGTCAAATATATTTATGTAGGTCCATTTCTTATCTTTCAATTCTGTTCCCTTGAACAGAATAGAATAGAATAGAATTTGTCTATTCTTTCACCTATATCATACTGTCTTGATCAATGTAGCTTTATATTAAATCTTGAAGTCAGATATTGTCAATATACCATCTTTGTTCTCCTTCAATATTGAGTTGGCTATTCTGGGTCTTGTACCTCTCCATATAAACTTTAGAATCAGTTTTTCAATATTTATAAAATAACTTTCTGGGAATTTTTATGGAATTGTGTTGAATCCATAGATCAAATTGAGAATAACTGTCATCTTGACAGTATTGAGTCTTCCTACCCATGAACATGTATTAATAAAATGTCCCCATTTATTTAGTTCTTTGACTTCTTTCACCAGAATTTTGCATTTTCCTCATATGGATCTTATGCACATATATTTTTTAGATTTATACCTAAATATTTATTTTAAAAGAAAGTAATGTAAATAGTAACTTGTTTTTAATTTCAAATTCCACTTGTTCATTACTATGCAGCTATATAATGGTATATAGGAAAGCTATTGACTTTTGTATGTTAATCTTTTATCCTGCAACCTTGCTATAATTGCTTATTGGTGCCAGAGGGGTTTTTGTTGATTTTTTTTTTTTGATTTCTATAAAGATGATTATGTCACCTGTGAAAATTAAAGCAGTTTCATTTCTTCCTTCTCAATGTGTATACTTTTTGTTTCCTTTTCTTGCATTATTGCATTAGCTCAGACTTCTAATACAATGTTTAAAAGCAGTGGTGAGAGGGGACATCCTTGCCTTGTTCCTGATCTTAGTGAGAAAGCTAAGCTTCTGGTGAGAAACCAGAAGTATGATTTTAGCTGAAGGATTTTTATAGATGTTCTTTATCGATTTGAGGAAGTGGATCTCTATTTTCTAGTTTGTTCAGAGTATTTCTTATAAATGGGTGTTGAATTATGGCAATTTTTTTGCATCTATTGATGCGATCATATGATTTTTCTTTTTTAGCATGTTATGATTGATTATAGTAATTGATTTTTAAATATTGAACCAACCTTGTACACCAGAAATAAATTCTACTTGGTCATGGTGTATAGTTGTTTTTATATATTGTTGGATTTGATTTGCTAATATTTTGTTGAGAATTTTTGCTTCTATGTTCATGAGAGATAATGGTCTACAGATTTTTTGCTTGTAATGTGTTTGTCTGGTTTTGGTACTGGGGTAATGTTGGCCTCATAGAATGAATTAGGAAGTACTCTGCTTCTATCTTCTGGAAGAGACGTAGGCAATTGGTACAATCTCTTCCTTTAATGTTTGGTAGAATCCCCTAGTGAACCCATCTGGCCTGGGGCTTTCTGTTTTGGAATGTTGTTCATTTTGGATTGAATTTCTTGCATAGATATAGGCCTATACAGTTTATCTATTACTTCTTGTGTGAGTTTTAGCAGATTGTGTCCTTCTAGGAAATGGCCCCTTTTTTGAGGTTATCAAATTTGTAAGCATAGTGTTGTTCATAACATTATTTTATTATCCTTTTAATGTCCATGGAATGTGTAGTGATGTTCATTGTTTTATTTCTGATACTGGTAATACTTCTTCTCTCTTTTTCTCTTAGTTTTGCTGGCTATAGGCTTATCAATTTTATGAACCTCTTCAAAAACCAAAATTTGGTTTTATTGATTTTATCTACTGATTTCCTGTTATTATTTCTTTTCTTCTGCTTACTTTGAATAAAATTTGTTTCTCTTATTCTAGTTTTCTAAAAAGGAACATTAGGTTATTGATTTTAAAATGTTCTTCTTTTCTACTATATGTATTCAATGCTATACATTTCCCTCTAAGCACTGCTTTTACTGCATCCCACAAACTTCGATAAGTTGTATTTTCATTTCCATTTCCTTCATAAGATCTTAAAATTGTTCTTGAGATTTCTTCTTTGACCCATATGTTATTTAGAAGTGTGTGGTTTGACCTCCATATATTTTGGGATTTTTCAGCTACTTTCTGTCATTTATTTCTAGTTTATTTCCATTGTGGTCTGAGAGAAAATGTTGTATGATTTCTGTCCATTTAAAATTTTTAAGGTATATGGTCCAGAATGCAGTCTATCTTGGTGAATATTTTGTGTGAGCTTGAGAAGAACGTGTATTCTGCAGTTGCTAGTGAAGTAGTCTTTACATTATATGCAGTTGATTGATGGTGCCTTTCAGCTCAACTATGTTCTTACTGATTTTCTCCCTACTGGATCTGTCCATTTCTGATAAAGGAGTGTTAAAATCTCCAGCTATAACACTGGCTTCCTCTATTTCTCCTTGTAGTTCTACTAGTTTTTTCCTCATATATTTTGATGTTTTCTAGTTAGGTGCATACATATTAAGAATTGCTATGTCTTCTTGGACTATTGACCTGGTTATTATTGTGTAATGCCCTTCTTGTTCCTTGATAACTTTCTTGCTCTGAAGTGTGCTCTGTCTGAAGTTAGTATAGCTACTCCTTTCTTTCTCTTGAAAAAGGAAGCATAGTACATCATTCTCCAGTACTTTACTTTTAATCTATAGATGTCTTAATATTTCAAATGGGTTTCTTGTACACAACATTTGCTTCTGTCTTGTTTTTTGATCCACTTTTACAATCTCTTTCTTATAGTTGGTACATTTAGACCATTAACATTCAAAGTGATTATTGATATAGTTTTATTAATATCTACAATGTTTGTTACTATTTTCTGATTTGTTTCCCTTTTTTCTTTGTTCCTGTTTTTGGCTTCCACTCTTTTTCTGCCTTTTATGGTTTTAATTGAGTATTTATATAATTCCATTTTCTTTCCTTTCCTAGCATATCTGTTATACTCCTTTTCAAACTTTCTTTTAGGGGTTGCCCTGGAGTTTGCAATATATATTTACAACTAATCCAAACTCACTTTCAAATAGTAGAATACTGCTACGTGGGTAGTTCAGGTATCTTATAATAACAAAATAATCCAAATTCTTTCCTCCTATTCATCAAATCATTACTGTCACTCCTTTCACATATACAGAAGCATATCCATAAGTATACATAATTAATAACTTTCTGCTGTTATTATTTTGAACAGTTATCTTTAGATCAATTAAGAACAGGAAAAAGTCTCTATTTTACCTTCACTTATTTCTTCTTTATTATCTTCCTTTATTTATGTATATCTGAGTTTCTGACTTATATTATTTTCCTTCTCTCTAAAGAACTTGTCTAACATTTCTTGTAGGACAGATGTACTGGTGAACAATTCTCCCAATTTTTGTTTGTCTGAGAAAGTATTTATTTCTTCTTCACCATTAAAGGATAATTTCACAGCATACAGAATTCTAAGTTGGTGGTTTTTTATTTTTTGTAATCTCAACACTTTAAATATTTCACTCTACTCTCTTCTGGATTGCATGGTTTGTGAGGAAAAGTTGTATGTAAATCTTATTTTTGCTCCTCTAAGGTAAGGTGTTTCCCCATCCCCCAGCTTATTTCAAGATTTTGTTTTTATATTTAATTATCTGAAGTTTGAATCTGATATGCTTAGGTGTAGCTTTTTTTGTTGTTGGTTTGGTTTGGTTTTGACATTTATCTTATTTGTTGGACTCTGAGCTTCTTGGATCCATAGTTTGGTGTCTGATATTAATTTAGAAGAATTATTGGCCATTACTGCTTCAAGTATTAGTTCTGCTTCTTTCTTCCTTCCTTCTCTTTCTGAAATTCCCATTACCTTTTGTAACTATTCCACTATTCTTAAATATTTCATTCTGTTTTTTCATTTCTCCTTTCAAAATGAACCTTTTTCCATTTTATACAAACCTGTTAGAATGGCTAAAATAAAAAAAAATACTGACAACACCAAGGGTTGGATGTGGAATGACTGGAACAATTAAAAATTGCTGATGTAAATGCAAAATTGTATAGCTACTCTGGAACATTGTTTGGCAGTTTCTTAAAATATCAAACATTAAAAACATATTTAATATGACCCAGCAGTTCTACACCTAGATTTATACCTCCAAGAAATGAGAATCTATGTTCACACAAAAACCTGCACACAAAAGTTTATAGAAGCTCTATTAATAATAGCCCCAAATTAGAAACAACCCAAATTTTGTTCAATGGATAAAAAGATAAATAACTGTGGTACATCTGTACAGTGGAATACTACTCAGCAACAAAAAGAAGTGAGCTTGTATAAATTTCAAAGGCATTATGTGAAGTGAAAAAAAGTCTCAAAATATGACATATTCTATGAATCAATTTATATAACATTTTTAAAAAGTCATATCTGTAATAATAAAGACTGGATCAGTGTTTATAATGGGTGAGAGGGGTGTGGGTGGGAGAGTATGAGCACAAAGGGGTAGCAATAGCACAAAGAAGAATTATTTGGGGAGGAAGGGGGGAGCTAGGATGCAACTGTTCTGTTTCCTCCTTGTTATGTTGGCTATGTGAATCTACCTGTAGTAAAATTCATAGACTGTGCACACAAAATATTTCTGTGTGCTTATTTAAAGCAAAACAAACAATCAAAAAAACAAGATGAAATAAATACCTGTATATCAACTCTGAAACTTACTATAAAACTTACCTCCTAAGTATAAAAATCCCTGGAGCAGTGGTACCCAACATTTTTGGCACCAGGGAATGGTTTCATGGAAGACAATTTTTCCATGGACAGGGCAAGGGTCGGGGGGATGATTTCGGGATGATTCAAGTGCATTACATTTATTGTGAAGTCAAACCCCTCTCTGCTAATGATAATCTGTATTTGCAGCTGCTCCCTAGCACTAGCATCACTGCCACAGCTCCACCTCAGATCATCAGGCATTAGATTCTCATAAGGAGCACTCAACCTAGATCCCTTGCATGCTCAGTTTACAGTAGGGTTTACACTCCTATGAGAATCTAATGCTGCTCCTGATCTGACAGGAGGCAGAGCTCAGGTGGTGATACAAGTGATGGGGAGCAGCTGTAAATACAGATGCAGCTTTGCTTCCTTGCCCACTGCTCACCCCCTGCCATGAAGCCTGGTTCCTAACAGGTCACAGACCAGTACTGGTCTGCAGCCTGGGAATTAGGGACCATAGCCCTGGAGTACCAAAAGGGCAGTTTGAAATACATGGCCTATGTTGAGAAAGTTACAAACTCTAATGACTGAATAACATAACTTATGCAGGGGAGGTGGGGGTTTGTAATGCTTTGCTTTCAACAAAATTATAGTAGCATCTCATCATGTTATCAGTCAATTTATGATTTAAAAAACTTGTGATTGATCTTTACGTGCTTTTTGATATGTAACTAAGGGAATTCAACTAATTAAGAGCTATAAGGAGATTTCTTCTATTTCCATCTGCTTATTTGTGTGAACAAAGTTTCTCACCTCTCACATCTATAAAAATGGAGAAAAAAAGAATAAGAAAAAGAAAAAAACTCATGTAGGAATAAAACTGATGCTAAAGTCTGGCTCAATTAGAGCACCTGTCCTTGGTTGCTGATATCTCTTCATATCTGTCTGAAAATGTGTTTCTTAATTACCTTCATCCTGTGTATCTATTTCTTCTAAGTTATTTTCTCAGTCTTTTTATCTATATCCATTTAAACATGTGGAACTAATGAGATCAGAAGCTTTGTTTACATTCTTGGAGCTTAGCAGTTTTACTGGTGTTATGGGCTGGATTATGTCCACTCCTCCAAAAATGTGCTGAAGTCCTAATTAAAACATGACCTTATTTTGAGTTAGGGTCTTTACAGAGGTAATCAAGTTAAAATGATTTTTTTAATTAATATTATGGTTATCCTAGTGGATGTGAAGTGCTCATTGTGGTTTTGATTTGCATTTCCCTGATGTCCATAATGATGTTGAACATCTTTGCATGTGTTTGTTGGCTGTTAGGCAGGGATCAGATCTCCAGGTGTCAGATACAGACCAGGAGGGCAGTTCCTAGGGGCAGAGAAGCCAGGGACCAATCAGGGGAAAGGAGTTCAGGAAAACACAGAACACCTGACAATCATGTGTATCAATCATCTGGTAACATCCCATACCTCCCGTCAGCACTCCCCTGGCCAATGAAAGGAAACCACCTGTGGGTCCTTAATTTCTTTCTCCACTTGTGGAGACTGACCTGTTTCTCTCTCTGGAACATATTTTCACTTTGTGTAGCTTCCTTCTTTTCTACAATTGTGTAGCTTTCTTCTTTCTTCCTTCTTTTCTACAATGAAAGCTGTGTGGAACTGCTTCCTGTCTGTGTTTACTCTGTCACACTGGCCCTGCTTGTGATTCTTCCAAGCAAGGAGCCAAAGAACCAGGACAACATTTCTTTAAAAAAAAAAACCCAACCCTGACATCGTCCATTTGTATATCTTCTTTGGGGAAATGATTATTCAAATTCTTTGACATTTTTTCTGTTTGTTATTTGTCTTTTTGTTGTTGAGTTGTAAATGTTCTTTGCATAATCTAGATTCTAGACCTTTATCAGATACATGACTTGTAAATAGTTTCTTCCATTTTTTTGGATTGTCTTTTCACTCTCTTGCTCAAAGTTTCTTTGTAATGATCACAATAAGTAATAACTTGCCATGTATTAGTGGAATCTACATCACTTATTTAGCAGGAATTTTCTTTAGCATCTATATGTTCCAGTCACTAAGCTAGACACTGTAGAGGAGATGACAACAGAGATGTAAAGAGAAACAACCAGACACATAGTTAGCCATTACTTTCAATAGCTCATAATCTAGTAGAGAAGACAATAAATATAAAAAGACCATTACAATTCATTTTGATGGCCAGGTGTGGTGGCCCACGCCTATAATCATAGCACTTTGGGAGGCTGAGGCGAGAGGATTGCTTGAGGCCAGGAGTTCAAGATTAGCCTGAGCAAGAGCAAGACCCTGTTCTCTACAAAAAAAAAAGAAAAATTATCTGGGCATGCACCAGTAGTCCCAGCTGCTCAGGAGGTTGAGGCAGGAGGATTACTTGAGCCCAGGAGTTTGAGGTTGCAGTGAGCTCTGATGACACCATTGCACTCTAGCCTGGGCAACAGAGCAAGACCCTGTCTCCAAAAAAGAAAAAAAAATACATTTTGATAAAAGGAAGCACATAGAAAGTGCACCTGAATATAAATTGGGAAAGTTGAGGACAGCACCCCTGTGGAAGGGGCAAGTGATGAGAGATGAGGAGCAGAGATCCAAGTTGTTAAAGAGGCATCAGAAAGTCGGCACAGCACCTGCAAAGAGACATGAGAGACTGTGGTGCATTTGAGGAACTGTTAGTTGTTCAAGGGGAAGGTGTAGGGGAAAGGAGAAGGCTCTGGTAAGGCAAGAAAGAACTAGATCATGAAAGACCTTGTATGCTAATCTAATAAGATTGGACCTGGTCTCTAATGAAGTCTTGAGAGGAT
Source organism: Daubentonia madagascariensis (assembly GCA_023783475.1). Classification (NCBI taxonomy): domain Eukaryota; kingdom Metazoa; phylum Chordata; class Mammalia; order Primates; family Daubentoniidae; genus Daubentonia; species Daubentonia madagascariensis. The sequence continues at coordinate 20,968,961 of JAKFHU010001672.1, forward strand.
ACTGAGCAACAAGTACCATAAAATAATGTTTGCATGTTAGAAAGATTACAATCTAACTCAGAGAATGAACTGAGGGGGTGCTGAGACTGCAGACAAAGAGAGAAGTTATGGATTAAAAATAGTGGGAGATGATGACAACCAGCATATGGTAGTGGCAGTCAGTACTGTCCTCAGGTCCAGCCTGCAGTTCCAGCTCTTCTCCCTCTCCTCTGGTGTACTCCTTCCCACAAGGTGAAGGGTCCCCAGGGACAAGTAGACATGTCCCCAGGGACAAGTAGACATACCCCCAGGAGTCTGAAACCTTCTTTCTAGCTCCATATTCCTGGCATTCCCAGTGCAAATTGCCACATACATGCTCTCAAGGTATAACTATGAAAGGAATATAGCTCTCTTCTAAATAACTTAATATTTACCCTCTTCCTCAAACTTCTAACATTTCCTTCCAAGTCCTCACTCTCAGAAGATAACCCTGACTTCTACCTGTTCTCCTATTGAACCCACTCCATTCACTTTTTACTCCTTACCACTCCACTGAAACTATTTTCAAAATTACTCTTGACTCTTGAACTGAGTAAGGGTCACTCAGTGATACACGTGTGAAAATTAGCCAAGCTATGTGTTTCATTTGTGCAGTTTGTAAGTATGAGTCTGTTCAGGCTGCTATACCAAAATATTTTAGACTGGGTAACCTATAAACAACAAAAATTTCTTACTCACATTCTGGAGGCTGAGAAGTCCAAGATCAAAGTGCCAGCAGATTCAGTGTTCATTGAGGGCTGCTCTCTGCTTCATAGATGGCACCTTCTGTGTGTTCTCACATGGATGAAAGGCTTTCTTCAACTTATTTTATAAGGGCATTAACCACACTCATGAGGACAGCACTGTCATGACTTAATATGTCCCCAAAGACCCAACCTCTTAATACTATCACATTAGGGATTAAGTTTCAATATACTAATTTTGGGGGGACACAAAAATTCAGACTATGGCAATATACCTCACTATACCTACTATATAAACACATTAAAACAAAAAAGTGTGTGCTCAAATGCCAATGTATGTGTATGTGCTTATGTATAGGTGTGTAATTGCACCTGAAATCTGATTACTTCTCACCTCCTTTATCTGGCCACAGCCAATTTTCACCACTCTTGCATTGCACATCCATCTTCTGCCATATTCACTCTCCTTGCTGCACTATGATATTAATATATTCTTTAGCATGGCTCCCTTTAAAATATAAAAAGACCATATCACTGCTTCTGTTCAAAATCCTCTATGGTTTCACATCTTATCCTGATTAAAAACATAGCCCTTGTAAGAGCCTTTAGGACCATAAGCAATCTGATTTTTGCACTTCTCTGACCTCACCGTGCTCCAGGCACACTTGCCACCTTGCCTTTCCCTAAACACTCCAGGTCAGTTCCTGTCTCTGGAGTGCTCTTCGTCCAGATATCCACTTGACCTCCTCCTGTAGTTCCTTCATGTCTCAACCCAGACATGACCTTTCTAAAGAAGACTTTACTAACCAGCTTATTTAAAAAAGCACTCCCTTCATCTTCTATTCCCTGTTTCATTCTTTTCCATAGTACTTGTCATCTCACAGAATCTTAGTTTTTATCCATCTGATATAGTTTGGATATTTGTCCCCTCCAAATCTCACATTGAAATTTGATCCTCAATGGTGGGGGTGGGCCTGGGGGAGTATTAGGATCTCGTATCTAGGAGATTTTGATCTGTGCAATTATAACAGAATGCTGAGTAGATCCTTTCTTATTGCTCCTGAATTAGTGAATGGGGTTCAAAGATGAACACAAGAGGTGATGATTACTGCTATATTCTAAAGGGAGTCAACATTGAAAGGCTCAGATAGCTCCCTAGGGCTTAAACACAGGCAGTCAAAATTATTCTGTTTTCCCAGCCATTTTCCCATTAATCTTTTTTAAATCAAAAATATAAGGGAGGAGGAGATTCAAGGATATATATATATGGGAGTGGTGGGTTATTGGCTTAGAGAAAGAGACCTATGGCTTTTCTCTCTTTTTTTGTTTATAGTAGGATGGGGATGTATTTTGTCCTGTCTTTGTCAAGTAAGAAGGATTAAAAGAAAGATTGGCATCTCATTCCTGATTGGTCATTCACTTAGGACTAGACTTCTGATATGCATTCTGCCTTTTCTAAAAAAGGATGCAGTAGGGAGTGAACACAGAAAGGAGGCCACAATGGAATTGCTTATAAACCTACAAGTTTTGGGTAGTAAGGCTGAGATTTTCTTTGGGTTAGGTAGATACAGAAGAAATAAGCCTGTTTTGTGCAGCCTGGTCAAGCCAAGTCTGTATTGTGCAAAACCTGGACAAAGAGTGATTACCAGAAGTATGTGACTGTAGAATATCAGCTCAAAAAAGGTAGCCGAACGTCAAGAATGAAAAGTTTTCCTAATGGCCATCACTAAAGCAGTCCATAAGGTGCCCCCCAAGATGGCTCACAGGCCCCAGCAGATGGTCAGGCCCTGAATGCCCATGACACTAGCCCCAGGACATGACCAGAGTCTGAATCCCTGTGATACAGGCCCTGTGGTATGCCCAGAGGCTACAAACCTCCGTTTTGGTAACTTAAAGAAGACCATGGCAGTACTTGTTAATAAAAAGATATTTGATGCTTTTATTTACTTTTCCCTTTTTCCTCCAACAACATAATAAGAAATACAAAAAAGAGAAAAAAGAGGAATGATAGAACAGGTCACACCTCTACCCACTCCTGGTTGTTAGCTGAAACTTGGCTGGCAGGAGTGGAGGGGAAAGAGTGAGCATTAATCAGATATAAAAATAAGAAGTCAACTGGATAGAAGCACCTTTTTTTTTTTTAACTGCAGAAAGAGATTGAAAAGCTATGGTGCTTGACTGAGATATGTTAGGGTCAGTAGGGTAGATTTCCCCAAGCAAGGCTGAAAGTAATGATGGGGAAAAAAAATAAAACAATTATATTTTTGTGTCTACTTATACAGGTTTTTCAAATATTGCCTTATTGCGTGTAGTTTTTTGTTTGCTTTTTTTTGGGGGGGGGACTCATTCAGTATGAAAAATGTCCTTTCAAATTTCATGTGCAGATCTCCTGGTAACAAATTCTTGTATTTTTTGTTTTTTGGGGTTTTGTTTTATGAAAGTATCTTTACTTTTGCCTTAATTCTTGAGAAACATTCTCTAAAGATGATGTTCCACTAGCTTCAGGACTCTATTGTTTTGATGATAAATCAGAGACCATTTGATCTTCCCTCAATGGGGAAACAATGATTTTGTTTTCTCTGGAGTTTTTCAAGATATTCTCTATCTTGGTGTATTTTCCCATGTATCTATGCTGTTTAAGATTGCTAAACTTTGTGTATTCTCCCTTGTGTTATTGTTTTATAAGATCTGTAAGTTTTTACTTTCAACTAATTTCACACTGGTGAGTATTGACCATTCTTTTTGACGTTTAGAGCACTTTTCAGCATTTTTTGTAGGGCTGGTCGAGTGGTGACAAATTCCCTTAGTGTTTGCCTGTATGAGAAAGACTTTATTTTTTCTTCATTTATGAAACTTAGCTTTGCAGGCTACAAAATTCTTGGCTGACAGTTATTCTGTTTAAGAAGACTAGAGATAGGACCCCAATCCCTTCTGGTTTGTAATGTTTCTTATAAGAAGTCTGCTGTTAGTCCGATGGGTTTTCCTTTGCAAGTTACTTGATGTTTTTGTCTCACGGCTCATAGGAGTTCTTCCTTCGTATTGACATTGGCCAGTTTGATGAATATGTGCCTTGGTGATGCCCTTTTTGAAATGAATCTCCCAGGAATTCATTGAGCTTCTTGTATCTGGATGTCTTTCAACATACAGAGACCAATAATACCAATACGTGTTCCTGTCAAGTATTGCTGGGTATCAAGTTTTAAATATTTGTTCTTTGGGATACCCTTGAAAATATCTGTGACAGCATGGTTCACTAGAAGCTATCTGGGCATTTTCTATGTAGAATGCTTTATTGACTTTCTACAGATGTCAATATTAAAATATAATATTATTAAGGGATATTATAGTATATATAATACCCAAAGAACAAATTTTTTAAACTCAAACCTGGGCAATGTGTGACAGGAAAGTGTATTGGTATTGTGCCTAATGAAAATTATCTCAAAACACTCCTCTTGAAGTAATAATAACTATAATAATAACAGCAACAATAATAGTTAACCTTCACTGTGTGCTTTGATTTTTAGTGTTTTAAATTCCTTAGATGTATCAATTTATTGAATCCATAAAAACCATCAGAGAGAGGTATATGCTACTATCAGCTCAATTTTATAGGGGAGAAAACGAAGTACAGAGCACTTAGGCCCAAGGTCACCAGCTAACAGAGGAGCAGGAATTTTTGCTCAGATGGTCTGGCTGTTATTTAGAGGGTGTGTATTTAGGCAACAGCTTACATTGTATCAGGCAATCCCTGCGACTTTCCTAGCAGGTGATTAAACATCAAGCCTCAGTAAAAGGAAATTTAGCTCACATTGTTTTCAGCACAATTTGATAGTGTTAAAGATCTTCCCCTTCACATTCCCTGAGAATACTCTAATCTAAGATAAAGAGAAGCGGTGAAGCAGCAGCTCTACACACGTGGATGTTTTCCTAATAGTGGGATAAACAGCTTGTTGAGAGATTTGATACAAAACAGGTTTTCATTTTGAGGATCATCTCTGTCATCATGATCTCACTTTACATGAACATTAGTCCACTGATTTATTTCCTCAAGCCAAAAGAAGAACTGTTTGAACCTCAATGGATATTTCTATCAAAGGGCTGTTACAGGGCAGTGTCCCTAACTCTGGGAAGACAGTGACTGTGATTTTGAATCGTGGTATCATTTTGGTGGCTGATTTTGAAACCTGTGTGGTGGTAGTAGGGGAACAAGTTAGTAGGACTCTAAGAATATAAAAACATAATCTTTGGAACTATGTTTTAAAAATAAGAAATTCAATCTAGAAGATAGGATAGACATAAGGGCTCTTAAGTTACTTAATATTCAACCCATTTCCAACTTGAGACTTATGGCAAAATAGTTTGCAGAGAAAATGCCTTTATCATTAAGAATACAAATTGTACATTGCAATAGACACAACCTTCTCTCTCCAACAATGAATTACCATAAATGAAAGGTGAATGTACACCTGAGAAAACAACCAAAAAAAGTAGCCTAGTTTGCTCTGCTCAGAAATACTTTGAAATTTATATTCATAGCAATCTGGGAAAGGGTTTATTTTAGAATCATAAAATTTTAGAGAGAAGGGAAGTTGAATGTCACTCTATTTGATTTTAGAGATGAATAAATCTTGACCAAACTCACACTAAGTGTTAATTAATCCATTCCATAAACATTGGCTAAGCTTTAGTTATGTGCCAGACATATATTGTCATATATGTTAGACTTGGAGCATGTGTAAAAAGTGAAAAATAAATTCACAGACTATCACACAGAGACACTTGGCTGAGAATTCAGATCTACACGTACCTAGTTCAGTGCCTGCTTCAGAATGAAAATGGCTAAGCCAAAGGAATGGATATTATAGTATGGAGAACAGTAAAATTTAATTTTATTTAATTATGAAGAAAATGGAGTTTAAAAATCCAAATCCCTCCATGGAATGCTGCCCAATAGGACCTGATTTGCTTTTACCATCTCAGTTAAATATCACTATTAGCTTTTGAAAGTAATACAGAAAAGGGTGAATACTTCTAGAGTTTCAAATATGTTTAGTTCAGAAAAAAAAAGTATTTCTTCTCAAGTAATCTTTATGACTATTTCTTTTAATTCTAGAGGTTTACATTTTAGGTTTTATAAAACTGTTTAGGATGCTAATTGTTTTTAAAATGTTGGATAGATGACAAATATATTGTATATTCTACTACACATAAGAAAGAACTTTTTGCCATGAGACAAATGAAAGGTATTAAATTGAGTTAAACGATCAAATCACAAAAGGCAGTAGAGGCTAACTTTGCACAGTATATTTTCCAACACCATTTGAAGGGTAACACAAGTTCGAAAGACTAAAAACTTTAATGTAGAAATGTTCCCAAACAAATCATTCCACAAATATTTGCACAAAGTTATTGAAATCAAAATAATTGTGAAGCTAAAACATTTTTTAGTGTAAGAAGATTGTTTTATATTTTGTTTATACTTGTACAGAAGGACCTAAGATTCTTTCATTATTTTGGTACAGTTTATGCCTATAACCAAGTGAGAAAACTAGATTTTGCTGAAATGTGATAGAACGATGAGACAACTATGGAGTGTTTACTACAGAAAGAAGCTAAGGAAAGTCATAAAGTCAAGAATATGAGTTTTATTTCATTATTTCAGTAACTTAACCCATATTTATTTACCTCTATCTATAAAATATGATGCAAGGTGCTATGGAGAATAAAATAATGACTCAAATATAAGTATTTCTTTTAAGATATTCAGAGATTAATAGCAAAGATAGAAAATATATGTAAACAACTAAAATACAAGTATATCTGGGGTCCCATTACTATGTGAACAGCAACCAATCAATGGTAACAACAGTGTTAGAATATAGCCAGTAGCACATAATGGACTTCCCAGAAACTACTGACAGTTTCAAGTCAAGGTAATTTTGGGTGGGGGTTTCCACTTTTTTAACAAAGGAAACTTTTGTGCAAGAATAGGTTTGAGAGAGAAGATAATAAAATTGCTTGACAGCAGTATATTCATGTGAACAAGAGGGTATATGACCTCCCTTGCCAAGGACTGGCTGCTCTTCAGAGTAACCATGGGCCAACTCTGGAATAGGTCTGAGGGAAGACACCAGTGGCCTTCATTCAAACCCAGCATGGGATAATAGAAGAGGACTCTTTGCAATAAGGGTCCTGTTCTAGACTGCTTCAGCTTTCAAGGATCATTTGGATCTCTTGGTTAGCAATTTTCTATAAAGATTTTTCTCTCTTTAGAACTTAATGATCCTTGACTGGACTGACCATTCCATCTTTTCCGTGAATTTTCTCTACTTGGTGAAGGTATTTATGTTCATGTTTTGGTTGATTCCAGAATACCTTAGATCAAGTTCAATATGGATTGCTCTCAGTTAGCAATTTGCTTGAGCTTGAGAATGACCACCATTTTCACTATTTCAAAAAGAAACACACACACACACACGCACACACATAACAGTCTCTTGGCATTCTGGAAACTGACCAAATTGCTACTATAAGCAGAAGTTTCAGGAGATTATTCTGCTACCATTCTTGCTCTGGACGTTTCTCTCAGGATCAAAGTCTCTGGAAAATCATCTAGGCCAGATTAGCTATAGAACCAGGAATTCATTCATTACTTTTTCCCTTGTTTTTCTCTCTTCCTTTATTCTACAAGCATTTACTAGGTGGCACTTCCCAGAAAAGGTGGCCCTTAAGCTGACTTTTGAAGTATGTGCGAAACAATGCTAGATCTTCTGGGGAGGAATTTCATATAGGGGCTGGTCTTGTGCAGAGGCATGATAAGTTTGAGAGACTATAGGTAATTTGATATGTCTTGAACCATGACAGGAAGGAGGGATAGTGGTGTAATAGCAATACCAAGCCATGCTGGGCCTTACCTACTATGTCAGAGCAGAGTCTTTCTCTTGAAAGTTAGAGATTCACTGGAAGATATGAACAAGAGATATTAACAAGAGAATTCTTATTCCATTTTAGAAAGAATCCTTCTAGAAAACTCCTAACAATAATTAGCACTCAGTAAATAATTTTTCAATAAATTAATGAATGATGAGGTCTGTATCTAAGCCAGTGACCGATTAAGTAAAGAAGATAATTCTAGAGATTTTAGCAAAATGATATACTCTATAAAACTTGGAAAATGATTAAAGTGTGTGTTGAAAAATGAGAGAAATCAAGCATGCCTATGTGGAAAAAAATAAAGGCAACGAAACCTAGCCTCCTTGCTAAGGCTTTCCAACCATACTCATCCACATGGAAAGGCCTATACTTTGGGTATATAAATGCCAATGCTGTGTCTCCATCATTGACATTTATTAAAGCTACAGGGGGATAGTGAGCACTGTGTACCTATTTAATATAGCCTAGATAGTCCTCCCACAACTTCTTAGATGGATTTTCCATTTAAATCATGTCCTCAAAATTTCTAGAAAAATTGGCTTATTGTCTCAGCAAAAAACAGCTGCTTAGATTCAAACAGTTCATATAAAAAGCAGCAACACAAACTTAGTAATAGCACCAAAATTTTAAAAATGCCACAAGCAACTCACAAATGATAAAACAAGATCCTTTGTCTATTTTTAACATGTGTTTTAATATCAGTAGCACCACATTTTTGAAACAAATAATATTCATTTTTTCCTAACTTATTTTCAAATGCAAATTTCTAAAAACATTCTGAGGCAAGCCTTGGGAATCCTTCAACTTAATAAACTCCAGCTGCCTTAAAAAATAGTAATTTACTCTTATACTATTTGCCTGAACCTCTTCTGATTTGAGATGTAATTGAATTGATCCAGAGTTATATTACAAAAAGAAAACTCTAAGAGGATTTGGAGAATTTGGGGCAGGTCTTGAAATCTTGGGTATTTTATACACAATTTTGAGTCTTGGGAGTATGTTTGTGCTTCTGGATTTACTTTTTAGTTAATGTGGAGGAGAGCCATATAGACTTGGAAATTGTCATAGCATTGAACTCTGAACAAGTAGTCTCACAGTATACATGCAAACCTGAAAAAAAAGTCCCTACTGTAATTCATTTTTAGTTTTAAAAGAGATAAGAAAGGAATATGTTTAATTATCCTTCAAACTATTTTTGAGCATTGTAACTAGAGATATTGAATGTTGTATTTCTATATTCCATGTGGCCACCTTTCACCTACTGTAGTGCAGACTATGCTAAGGAAGTATATAGGGCAATTTCAACGAACACTTGGTTAGATAAAAATTTATTATTCACTGATAAACTGTCAGGCCTTTCAATCGTCTTCCCTGTACATCTTGTTCATATTTTGCATTTAAAAAAAATTTATTTTGAAATAATTTTAGACTTGCAAAAATAGTACAGGGAGATCCTTTATATCCTTCAACATGCTTCACCTAATGTTAACATCTTATATAAGCATAATATTGTTATCAAGAAAAAGAAATCAACATTATAAACCTTATTCAAATTTCACCAACTTTTCCACTAATATCCTTTTCCTATTCCGGTACCCTATATTGTATTTAGTTATAAACATCATCAGTAAGATATTTCAACATAATGAACCTTTGATATAATGTACTGAGAAGGACACAATATCAGTTTTTGGTATTCTTGACAAAAATGCCTAACTTTAATCCAATCACAAGAAAACATCAGTCTAACAAAAATTGAGGGACATTTGAAAAAATAATTCCTCAGTACTCCTCAAAATCTTCAAGGTCTCATGAAATACTGAGTAGCTACTATAAATTGCAGGAGATTAAGGAGAAATAATAACATATTTTCTTTTCTTTTTTTTTTTTTTTGGCATTGGAGCCAAAAGAGAAAAGGGAGTAATTAAAAAACAGAAGGCCTAGCATAACAGAACCAATGGAGGGGGCATGGTATGGGAACTCCCCTCTTCATAAGCATTGAGGCTTGCAGGGATTCATAATCACCTGAACCCACAAATGTGTTGCTGGCAGAAGAAGGTATAGGCCTCCTAGGATCCATTTCTTAGCAGCTCTGGCTGCTAATACATCACATCGGTTGAGTGCATGGGTGGGGTTGAAGAATTTCTATCCAGACTTGTTAGATTCCAGGGGTTGTGGTTATATGGCAAGGAAGAGAATGATCATCACACTGACCACTAACTTTTGTGCCAGGAGTCTTGAAAAGGAGAGGAAGACTTGGCAGTGAGCTTCATGATCCAATACTTATTTTCTTCAAAGGATGTTAGTCAGGTACACTAGGTCTGGGCAAAATAAAAGTCAAAATCAGAGAGGTTAGGGAAGGGAAGGCAGATCCATAGGAATCAGAGGTCTGGGTAGGTAGAGTCCAGGATAACAGAGAAACCAGCACCAGCATCTTTATAATTCTATTGAACATGTATGTTCTCATATGTCCCTTGAGTTCTCTAATAAAGAATCACCCAGGATCATTCCTAAATCTGCAGTTTCTATAACACTATCTTCAAAACAAACTTTGAAATAGAATGTCCCAAAACTAAGGTGCTGATAGAATTTTGGGCAGGTCTTGAAATCTTGGGAATTTTATACACAATTTTGTCTTGGGAATATGTTTGTGTTTCTGGATCTTGATTTATAGAATCCCTAAACGTTCAGTGAACAACAACAAAAAAATACATAAATAAATGAAAACCTTGTGAACTATCCCTTGACTGGAAAAGGGATAAGAATCGTTAGGATTGTGTCATATATTTTTGTTAGTAACAATAATTCACAATTAATTTGGCCACAATCATGCACCAATTGCCAAGTGATTTACCTACATAATATTGCCTAAGTCTCATTAAAAAAATCCTTGAGTTATAATTATCCCCACATTGTAATTTGAAAAACTGGGGCCACAAGTGGCTAATTTCCTTCCTGGACTACAAAGTTAGTAAGGGGTAAAGCCAGCATAAGAATCCAGGTCTATGAGAGAGCCAAGCCTAAAACTTTTAAATTACATCAAGGTATTCTTTGAGATTTAATATTTTATTGCAAATCTACTTAAATAAAAAGAAAACAACACACCCCCTTAATATTATAAAAGTTTTATTTTTAGTGGTTCTAATAAATTTGGGGAAGTTGTTTATTTGCCTCGTAGCTAGGAATAAAACAAATGTATTTTAGTAGCCAGCTTTAAAGGAAATTTTCCACTTTTCATGGTTATAAATTTTCCAGCTTCTTCATCTGAAATGTCCATATAGTCCTTTGCTACGCCAATTTTTCTGTTGTACAAATTCTGTTGACGTATTACTCCTTGAGTTTGCTTACTAATCTGCCTGGGCTGACCAATTGACAACATCAGTGAAGCCCTGGGCATTCTTTTGCCTGGGAAGTATTCTGCATCTGAAGTCAAATAAATTCAAATAAATACTCCTACTGCATCATTATGAAGTTTTATGTGCAGTGAACTACCTTAAAAATTTATATTACAAAAATAAGCTATATTTTGAAAATAAAATTGATAAGATGGTGAATGCAAGGAAAGAGAAAAATAGAAATGAGTGTGTGCAACCAATTCTAACACCAAAATTAAATTAACATTCATTTTCTTTAATCCAGTGTTAGATTCTTGATGATATTTTTTTCATTGATAAACTTTATGTTTTAGGACGGTTTTAGGTTCACAGCAAAATTGAGCAGAAAGTACAGGGAATGTTTCTATATCCCTGTCCCTCCAATCACATCACCTTCCCAACTAATCAATGCTCCTTGCCAGAGTGGAATATTTTTACAATCAGTGAACCTACACTGACACATCATTGTCACCCAAAGTTTATAGTTTACATTAGGGTTCACCCTTGGTGCTGTATATTCTGAGTTCTGACAAAAGTAGAATGACATGTATCCACCACTATAGCATCACAGACTAGTTTTACCTCCCTGAACATCCTCTGCGCTCTATCTATCCATCTCTCTCTCCCCAAACCTGGCAACCACAAATCTTTTTTACTGTCTCCATAGTTTTGTCTTTTCCAAAACATAATACGATTGAAATCATATAGTATGTAGGCTTTTCAACTTGGTTTCTTTCAGTTAGTAACATCCATTTAAGGTTTGCTCATTTCTTTTTAATACTAAATAATATTTCATTGTCTGGATGTACCACAGTTTATCCACTCTCCTACTGAAGGACATCTTGGTTGCTTCCAAGTTTTGGCAATTATGAACAGAGCTGCTATAAACATTCATGTGCAGGTTTTTTGTGGACATGAGTTTTTTATTCACTTGGGTAAATACCAAGAAGTACAACTGCTGGATCATGTGGTAAGAATATGTTTAGTCTTGTAAGAAACTGCAAGCTGTCTTCCAAAGTGACTCTGCTACCCATGATCATATTTTCAAAGATTCAAGACACCTCTTTGATAATTATTTCCTTTAATTTTTAAGATAATCTAAAAACACTCTAAGTATTTTCATCAAAAACCTGCAAATTTAAAATGTATGAATACTCTGCTCCACTGGAGATCAATTGGATCAGAATTTCCAGTGGGCAACATCCAGGCAATGATACACATTTTAGAAGTGCCCCGATTCTACTCCACAGTTGGCATTGAGAACCCTTGATGTAGATGACCTGGGCAGCATGTGAATGAAGTGCTGCCATTGCATTTGTATACTCATATTTGCAACATACCATCTAGTAACAAGATGATATTTAACTTTTCATGTAACTGGCTGTCATGAGGCTGCTCTCTTCTGTTATCAGAATGGCAATAGTACAAAGCCATCTATTTACTCATTTTGAATGATTTTCCCAGTTCCAGTTGTAAAAACTAGTGCTTAGTTTTGCACTAGTCATCCAAAACCAAAAAAAATATTTTTATAGGGACAACACTATGGTTTAACAAATGACTTTTTAAAAATTAGACTTGTATTCACAAAAACAGCAAAATTATATTGCTTTTTAATTGTTTCTGGCAACCGAGAAAGGAACAAAGAAAGACATAAGGTGAAAATGAAGAAATTGTGGAAAGTGAAGTTCAAATGACCTTTGAAAGTGTTACCAATAATATTTCATAATATGTAAAAATGGTGGGAGAACTGAATCATTGAAGATCTCATGGTTGTACAGCCATCTCCATCTCAAAAGACAGTTTGTTAGAAGTTAGTATTATCTCAACTTGAATAATACCATTTGTGTACTAACTTGTGACAATCTATTACTAGCAAGTGCAGTAGTATTGAATGATGAAGATACTAACAGGGTATTAGAGCTGGTATCCCTGAGACACTAGGACTGCTCTAATGGCCAACTTTAGCCAGATGACTCCCCAGTGGCCTTGACAAATCTTCTTTAGGCCGCCCCGTAGTCTAAGACACTCAGTCTTCCTTCCCTCCTCCTTCTGCAAGAGGTCAGACTTCTTTGGGACTCCCTGGTTCCCTCCTCATTTTTTTCTCACAGGCATTTCCTCTTAATAAAATTCTTGCATGTTCATCCTGGCGTGGGTTTTCAGAGGACCCAGACTTGCACATACATCAATAAAAAATCAAAATTGGATGGTTGAAAACAAGATTTTTTTTTCTTCAGCAAGCATTATTTATCATATTAAATTGGTGATAATTTTAATATCGGATTGCTGCCTTTCTTTGTTTATAAGTAATATTTTTTTAAAAATTACCTTATGTCACCACTACGAATCCTGAATACTTTTGCTTCTCCTTTAAAACTGGTGTGTATGTCCTGCAAGTTTGAGAAAAGCTGTCCTAACTGAGCATTAACTTGCTACAATTCTCTGCAACTGAGGTGGATAGTGAGAGTGATTTCCACGAGGTCAGTTTTGTCAAAGTGACTCCAACCAAATTGTCTTTCAGTTCAGCTACTTGTTACCTCCAGATCAAGTCCATAGGCTGACTGTTCTCCAAGCCTTATTCTTCGTTGCACACGCCCACCCCCGCTATGAAACAAAACCACCATCAACTGCTAATATGGGTTTTACCAAATGCATCAACTCCACCCAGTCTGGCTCATTCACCACAACCCAGTTTTTAAACACTGCTCAGAATCCTGCTTCGACTATTTGTGCCCATTTTGGCTGGCTTCGCCAACAATTTAGCAAAGCCTAGAGGCCAATAAACAAGTAAACTTGGATAGCCACAAACCACACTGCCCTGAGTCTAAACTACTGAGTTTGCTTACTTAGCATGCCTCCCGCTGGGGCAAAGCCATCACTAGCCTTAGTTGAAAGCCTCCAATGAACCCCCTGAGGATGCTGAGAATGTGCCACATTAGCACGTATAAAACACACAGTCTCACTATGTGAAGATCCTACAGTGAACATAAAGCAACATGTCTTTGAATACTCCATAGGACTATTACCATTGCTGCCATATTTAAAAGTTCTTTAGGACCTTTGGGATCTAACCCACTTTTCCTTCCAGGACAACTGGGGAGAGGGAGAATGGATAAGGAGGAAACAAAGATTCTTGGCATTGCTCTCCCTGTTAGATTACTGACTTTTAATGTGAAGCTTTCAACAAGTAAGGGAACAGAAGCAGAAATGCAGACCGGGTTTTAGTCTTCTCTATCACGGAGTAACTCTGAACAGAATGGAATGTGCTACTAAGGGTCCAGGCTTTTCTGACCTTTACACTCTATAGAATCCCCCAAGGGCAAGAGGGAAACATCTGTGATAGGGCAGTATCACAATGAGGAGACTGGGATTGGCACAAGCCACCTCCCAGATTGATTAAATGAGAGCCTCTGGAGCAGTACCCAAGCATCAGTCACCCCAGTGACTCCAATTCTCCCCCAAATTTACGAACCGTTACTCTATGTGTAAGACATTAATTCTGGAAATTCATCATCCATCAAAATCATCTGGACACTTGCCAATAAAACGATCTCTGGGACTCTACCCCAATTTCTTTCTTTTTTTATTTCAAAATATTAAGGGGGTACAAATATTTTTGGTTACATAGAACTCTATTGTAATATTTGAGTCATAGCTATAGGAGTGCCCATCACCCAAATTGTGTTCATTGTACCCATTAGGTAGTTTTTTGCCCCTCCCCTTCTGCCCCCTACCACCTGCTTGATTTCCACTGAGTTTTACTTCCCTCTGTGCACATGTGTGCTCATCAGTTAGTTCCAATTTAATAATGAGTACATGCAGTTTCTGATTTAGTAGGCCTGGGTGAAAAATTTGCACTTATAACAAGTACATACCAGTATAAAGTGCTCTAAGAGCACTTGGCATGATTGCAATGCTTCCTGTTTTTGTAATGGTTGAATCTGAAAGGGGAGTGGGCCCTGCAGTGCCTTGGTGCAGAGCAATCATTGGTGCAGGATATGTTGGTGTTGTTGGTAGAGGGACTACACTTTGAGAACCAACGCTGTAGGGAAGTCTAGTTTTCCCAGAAGGCCCACCTAGTAGACTTCTGCTCACATTGCACTGGCAACAACCATGTCACCTGGAAATCCCTAACTGCAAGGGATCCAGGATATTAAGTATTTTTATTGAGTACATAGTGCACATTCTGCCCCAAACAAATCAGATTTTCTTAAATAAGAAAGAAGAGGAGAACAGAGACCTGGGAGATCAGTACTTCCTAACGTGTTTAATGTCATGTGAACATAAAAATGATATTTTTTGTGGCATCCTGCAGGGAACTAAAGGTTTGTGAAGACTGTATGCCAGGCAGCATCGACTGGCCTAAGTACTTTAGTCACCTGGGCTCTGTCCATCCCTCCTGAGGGCTGAGGGGACCCGAGCTCTGTCGGGGCAGATGCGAAGCTCTATATAGGCAATATGTAGTGTCTGCCACACACATGTGTTAAGGTGAGCTACTATTACCTAATTTGTATGGCTATTTCATTCTCTAAAGGAAAGAACGTTCACATCAGCAACTCTATCGAGTGTCAATGTAGGTAGGAGCAGGTGTGAACTAACGGCCTCTTCCCTTAGCCAACTGCATTCAGAGGGGTGCTAGTGAATTGTCTAGACCAGTAGGAGGAGAGGGGATATGTTAGTACTTTAACCCCATTCAGCTTCAGTCTTTGTTTCTCAAATACCATTTCCTTCAGATTTTTTTTCCTGTGAAGAGGTCTCATACAATTCCTGGCTCACGCCATGTAGCACTAGAGTTTTAGAATCATTGGCAGTAGATTAGCTGAGTGACTGAGGGAGCACACACCAATATCAAGCACTCTAATACCCACAATTCTCCTCTTGCCTTCTGCACACTGTGCCCATTTGGAATGATCGCAATGCCTCCCATTTTTGTAATGGTTGAATCTGAAAGAAAAGTGGGCCCTGAAATGCCTGAGTACAGAGCAATTTTAAAAGATTTGAAAGCTTTTCCCTTGAAGCCACAAAATGTCCTGAAAGCTTCTGATCACTTGACTCTATTCCACACAGATTTGACCAAGCCCGTATTCCATCAGCCACATAAACGCTGAAAAATATCTGTCTTTAATCATTAAGACGCCATTGCTTCAAAGGACTCTATTGCTGTTATAAAAGCTAAAATTATTTGCACTTGAGAAAGTTCAAGCCTGTGATTTCTTTTGCTAAAAGAATAGGGTCCATTCATAAAATTACATAAAAGCAATGGTTTGCATCGAAAATATGTCCTATTGTATATAAATAAAATGTAAAGACTTCCATTATATATTGATCTTCATTGTTTGGAAAAAAAAATAAAAGAGATGTGGCAGTTGCTACAGTCTTGATGACATTATTGCTGTTTTTCTCTGGGTGATGGTAGAAGGCTTATTGCTGGGATGATGGACAGTGATAGAGCCACACACTCAGCACGCTTCGGTCTGCGACTATAGCTGCAATTTCCAAGGTCTAGCGGCAACTGAAGTGCCACATCTTTGTTTTTCAGGTTGCTTATATCTTTGCGATTGGCTACTCTGGCTCTGATTGCCATCCACTGAGGGATCATCCAACTGCTCTGGACCCTTGAAGGGTAACAGGGGCTTTTTAGTACATGTAATCATAATCAGTAATTATCAGATTGCATGTTAGATGGTGTTGTTAGATCTCTGTAACTACACAAAGTTCTTACTTCTACCTTCTCTAAGCTTTAATTTTTAGTATTAAAATTATTTTTAAAAATGCTCGTCATTATCTTCCTGATTTTATAAAAGTCTGCCTGTAATGTTTATGAATCAGCTTAATGCCTTTCACATACATTGCCATATTGGATATTTTATCTAATAATTGTTAAAGAATACATCACACTGCTCCAATCAGAAGTAGTTTGAGTTAATTCATCCAATAGGCATCCAGCGTGTATTTATTGAGTTTCCACTGCCTGTTAGAATCTGTGCTAATTGTAGGGGATGCAGCTATGAGCGAAGCAGTCATAGTTTCAGGAGTCAATGGGCTCACATTTACCTAATACATGGATTTATAAAAGGCATATTTAATCATCTATATTCCTTAACTAGGTTCTGTCAATTACGGGATGAATTTATTTTAGGTAGTTTTCTACCTAAAGTGGTGGGGAAAAGTAAGCAACTGAAAAGAATCTTTCCCTTATATCCAGGGTATACCCTTCTTTTGAGTCTTCTCTTTAGCTTTATACTCTCCTTCATTTTCTGATCCTTGGTCCTGAACTCATAAAGGAAGTTAGTAAATTAATTGCTTGTTTTTGTCGGGCCTCTCTCTACATGGTGAGCTCTGCTCTTGAGCACAGAGAAATGAACTTTCATGTGTTATTCCCACCATCCCTAGCATTCCACCCTATTCTCTCAGCAAATACAGGAGTCACCATCACTGTGAGAGCTCAAGACATGTTGGATGGATGGATGGATGGATGGATGGATGCCCTGCTGTACCCAAGAAGAGTGTCTATTAGACTGGTACTTTAGTAAAGTCCCCACCACAGTTTATTTAGTCCACATGGCTTCCTCATAAGTACAAATTTATTTCCTCAAGTCTGGAAGGATTTGTGTCAAGGCAGAGCATTCTTGCCCCTTATCAGTGCACAGGAAAGGGGGATGATATTTTGCCATGAAGAAAAAGTTTCCATGAAATCTGGAAGGTATCTCAGAGAACATCCAGTTCCACCTCATAATTACAGATGAGAAAAGAAACCAGGAGAGGTGAAATGTTCTACCTAAGGTTACATTGCTTGTTAGAAACAAAACTATGACCAGAACCCAGTATTCTTTACTCCTGGTTCAGGCCTCTTCCCAGTGCACGCTAAGGACCACATTTATAAACAAGAGAAAATGAGGCATCATGATTGTCTTCAACAATTTAGTATAAATGTAACTGGACAGATGGTTCGCCAGGCCTCCTGGAGGCCAACCAAAGGTCTGGGCAGAAGGATGGGGCACCTTGAATTTATATTTGCTTAAGAGGCTATAGAACGTTTAACCAGAATGTGTAGCAGATGCTGTATCTTTCCATCTGCCTTAGTTATGCAGCTGAGACTAAAATTCTTTGTGGCCATGTCTTATGTAGCAATTCAGCTGTGTTTAGTCCCCACCAAAAAGAAAAAAAACAAAAAAAACCACTTTTTTTAAAGACAGAGCAAAATAACAATGTGGCAAAACATTGAGGTTTGGGGGCATCCAAAATGTTACTGAAACCATGCTAAATGTTCCCTAATTATAATTTATAGTAAAGTATAGTAGTTAATTATAATTTAAATACAAGTTTTAACAGTGAGGCACTTGTGAAAAAGAGCAATGGTATAGAAGAGCATTAAGAAGAATTATGCATATGTTAGGGGAATGGCATTCTCTTTGTTATCTAAATTAATAGTAATGTTGTACACTTGTTCACTCAATATCCATTACACACAGATGGAGTAGTTTGTATGATATCAGGGGCATATAGGGAACTCTGCCTGTCCAAAAACTAACTTACACAAACTACAGCATGAGAAAATCAACGCCATGGGGTTAAAAAGCCACCTGAAAAATGCAAATAATTTGAGTGAATTATGTCATAAGATTACATATCATACCATCAGTAGTTCATAACTTAGTAAAAACACCTTTAATAAGATGGCACAAAACAAAATTGTCAGTTCTCTCACTGACATAGAGGATTTCTTGTTGCTCTGGGCCCAACAGCCTCAGCTCAGTGAGTTCCACATTGTATATGTTGTAACACACCATTCCTTTTCCCAGATAACTTTTAAGATGCTTTCAGTTATAAGTAAAGGAATATCTAACTCAAACTGGCTTCTTGCCTCTGTATTCATCTTGGTTTTTGGCCTTTGCAAAACGTAAAGTGAAGAGGAGAAGAAAACTTCCAGTGTGGTTTGGTCATTTCACTATTTCTGTGTGATTCTCACACCTTTCCCCTGTTTGCCATGTCAGCTGCATTCTTAGGATGTCCTCCTCATCCAAAGAGAATGGCCAAGGCCGTTCCAGGCCTCATAGCTGCATACCACACCATTCAGAGCAAAAGATAGCGTGTCTTCCCCTGTTCTTCCCGTAAGCAAAGTCATGAGACTCACTCTTATTAGACCAAGTTCCAATACATGCCCTTCCCTGAACCGATCATTTTGACCAGAGAATGAACCATTCTGATTGGCTGGGACCGACTGTGGCGAGCATGTAGAATTGAGGTGTTGTAACTGCATGGCAGCAAAGATGGATGGTTGCTGCGCTGACCACCTCAGAGTGCACAAGAAAGCTACTGTAAAGTGTTAAATAAGCAGGAGGCCATTAGCCTGAGGCTGGATCTCTACTTTGAGTTTCTACATAATGAATCACAACCTAACTTAGTATGTGAACAAACTGAAACCTAACTAAAGGGTGTTAACAAACAGCTGAGTCTCAGCCAATCACAAGCAGCCAAGTTTCAGCCAACTCATCACACCAAGCCCAAATAAGGCAAGTGTCGCATCACACCATGCCCAAATAAGGCAGAAACCTAGCTGTGGCCAATCAGATGATCTTGGTACTTGGCTTTTGTGCTTGGCCTATAAAATCTTGCTGCTCATACTGCTACTGCTGTGCAGAGCTCTCTGAACCTTTTCTGGTTCTAAGGGCTACCCAATTCATGAACAATTCTTTGCTTAAATAAACTCTGCTACATTTAATTTGTCTAAATTTGCTTTTTTAACAAAAGAAACAGGAATTGTCACAGTGATGGGGGAATAGAAGAAAAGATAATGACTTCAGAACATGGGACAGTGCCTGAAGAGGACAGGTATCACTGGATTCCAAGGTGAGAGTTCTATAATGCCAGATTAATATATCTCTCAGTGGCAGACGAGGGCTGATGAAGGTTGCTCTCAGTTGAGACAGTTTCAGAAAGAGTTGACAAGGGCATGCACTATTATTTATTGTGTAATCACAATAACTTACAGATGTTTTCTGCAAATCTCTTACTCTAAGATATCAGAAGTGGGTTGCAAGTAGCAAAACATTGACACAATAGGAGTTTTTCTCCTTACCACCTTCTTTATGTATGAACATAGCTCAAATAGAATAACAATAGGACTCTAATGATTATTCATAGCATTCTTGGTGGGAAAAAAGTTCAGGAGAAAGAATTAGAGTTCTCTTTCCATCTACTGATATTACTCCTATCCCTATTGTACTCTTCAAATACAACCATTTAGAGTCATAGTTATGATTTTCTCTAAAAAATCATGTTCATTTGTTTGTTTTGTGTGCAAAATCTTTACAATGTAAAGGGAGAGCCTAAAACTTACTTACTACTCCTTTTCGTTCTTTTGGTTCTGTAAGGTCTTCATGTACCCTTTCTTCTTGAGTCTCACCACAGTATGCCTCTTAATATGCCATAATTTAATAGCATTTTATGAGGTTAATGTAGTGTAATAAAAGCAGCAGACAGAAATCAGAAACACAGAATAGTAACAAGAGCACTAATTTGGAAGACATAAAACTTAAAATTCCACCACTAACTAACTGTGAACTTTGGTCAAGTCATTCAATTTCTCACAGCCTTAGCAATGGTTTCTTACTAAGATGGGAATATTAATACCTTACTGTCTAAAAGCAGACAACAGGATAAGATGATCTCTTGATTTCCCCTTAGGCTGAAAATATCTATGATTCTTGGGGAAAAGTCAACAAATGACACTTGAGAATGACATGGTAATAATCCTATGATATTTCAAAATGTTAGTATTAACATAAATGGGCTATTCATCTATTCATTGAAGGTAAACAAATTACCACTGCAATGAAAGTTAGCAAAAGGGCAGCTTTCATTTTGAAATTTTGTATCCTATGTCTCAATCAATCATTCTCTTCCACTTTGGAGATCAGGTTTAGTTGTAACTTTATCAGTATATAAGGCAAAAAATATAGCTGTTACCAGGACCAAAAATTACACAGAACTGATGATATCGCCTCTATTCTATTAATGCATTGGGGATTTAAGATTAATATATTAAAGGGTATTGCATTACCTTGATTACTCTTTCTACAAAACTGCTTTCATATTTAGCCATTTCCTTCATTGTCCTAAAACACGTGTTTAGTGCTAGAACCTGTTGACTTGGCCATAGTTTTAAACAGGTTTTTTGCTTTTGTTTTTTTTTTTTTAAACAAATTGAACAGAAAGCCACTTGATGGAGAAGACAGGCTAAGGTCAAAGGAACTATACAAAAGTATGTTCAAAAAGTTGCGTGGATTCAGTTCTGAGACTTGTAGGTTGTTTGATATTGCTACCAAAAATGCCTGCACTAAAAGCTGATTTATAACACATGTATATGTAGGTAAAAATTTATTCATGTATGCAAGTATTTATTCATATACATTGAACACTTATTATGTGCCAGGCACTGTACTAGGAGCGAGTTGCAGAACAGTCAACAGAGGCTTCCCTGGCCTCATGGAGGTATGGGAAAATTTCAATGACAGCACAAAGAAGGGTGCAATTATTCTACCTAGAGATACTCAAAAGGACTTCACAGATTTGGGTGGGAATCTTCAATACATCCATGATAGCTGAATAGGTGGCATTTTCCAGGGAAAGAGTACATAACTGGAAGAAAAGAAAACAAGAGTGTTCATATTCAAGCTTACTTCTTGTTAAACAAAACAAAACAACAAAAAACCAAACAAACAAAAAATCACGGAGTGCAGAATGTAGGAGAAAACCTACATTTTTAAGGAGCTAGTGGAAAAGGAGAGTTAGGAAAAAAAAATAGTTAAAAAAAATCAGAGAGGTACAAGATGACTCATCAAGCAGGATCTTTCAGTGACCAGGGCAGAGAGAGTTTTGGGAAGTTGCTCAACTTTAAAGAGTGTAGAAATTCTGGTAGAATAATGAAATAGAAGAGGCCTTGGGAGTTGGCTTTCAGGTGGACATTAGTGGTGTCTGGAGGCAGCTTATACAGAGTGGTTATTTCATCGAATGCCCATCCTGGGCATCTCTCAGGCCAAGAGGCCACATTCAGGTCATCAAGCACATTTTCTAAAATCATAGTACTCGGTTCCCAACTGCCAGTTGATCCTGTCTTTCCTCTGATACCATGGGATCATGACCATTTGCACTACAAAGTAAAAGACATCCACGATACGTGGTGTCTTTCTTTTAGCATGTCAAATTAACTCTTACCTTTTCTCATAAGATACTGAGGAACACTTGCATTTTCTGACAAGGCCTCCTTGACATTCCTCTTTATCTTCCAAAGAAAGGAATCAGATTGTACTGATCTACCTATTTATGTCTTCATAGGCTTGTGGTTGGCAACTTATAACCTTTCTTCTCTCAGTTTCACCAATCTGAGAGAAAACAACTACAAATATTGATCATGAACAGCACAAAGATAGTTTTGTTTTCCATCTCCTGATAAGGAGAATCACTGGAACCCCACAGCTCTCCTTAATGACCTGAGACTGGGTTGGAGGACACTTCTCAGTGTGACAACCGACACCCAGGACCTGGCCTGAACATCTTGAATCTCTTCTGCCTACCAGCTCCCGCTTCCCCCTACTCCCCCTACGTTTCTCCCTGATTTTTAAATGAGTCTTTATCCTACAGTCCTAGGTTTTGATGACTATTGCTCAAGTCAACTTCCCTTAGGAGACCAATCAATTCTTCAGACAAATAGGAATCCCAGTGCTCTATCCTGGAGAGCCAGAGTATTATAGTTGATAAGAATATTGTGATACTCCATGAGATTTTATGATCCATTTTGCCCTGGTTGAAATCAAGCCATGTGTAATTATTGGGACCATTTCTTGTTAAATTATGATGGGTTTTACCAGAACCAATTTCAGATTCTCAAGTAAGTATATATCATGTAATTTTCCCTGTTGAAATGTGAAATCTTAACCAATAATGATATTTCTCTGGCATTTTCTTTCCTCTCTTCATCCTTTACCTTTATTTTCATAGGAACGTTTTTTTGTGCTTATGTGTCTGGAAAGTTATGCGTGACTATGGAACAGAGAAAAAGAAAGAAAAGGAAGATAGAAAGAAACTTTTCTCTGGGTGAATGTCAAAATCTTCTGTTCATAAGGTGATTAAAAAGATTCATGGCCTAAATATACATCTGTAGGGACAAAAAGGATCAGGATTTTTTTCTTCCACAATACCTTCCCAAAACTTGGAAAAAAATGTATTGGGTTAAGAAGAGGTCGAACACTCAAAACGGAAGTAAACAGAGTTGGTGGGTATCCTAAGAAGGAGATTGGTATTTTACTGCTTCCCAGACTGAGCCTTGGGGTGGGGGGAGGCAACACATTCTAAGATAGTTTTGGGGATATGAGAAAAGAACACATCTAAGTCTTGTTCCTGGGTAGAGTCCTAGAAGGTGGTATGAGCCCACAGAGAGGAAATACTTCCCACTGTGTCTACGTGGAATGGTCCTTACACAGCTTTGCTGGAATTTCCAGTGTCAAATGTGTGTAAGGTTGTCACAGAAAGGCCATGAAGAATCACAATTGCATAGACAGTTGCCAGAAGACCAGACAAAACAAAGAATGTCTCAACAGATGTCTATATTTACAGATGAGTGGTAAGCATGTGAATAACAGCCTGCAAGAGGTACCCATCATTGCAGTCCATGCTCCATTGGTAGCATAATAGCAATCGCATGGCCGCCAGAGCTACAGGGAGGGCTGTTATGTGTAGTGACAGGCTGGGATACTGTGTAGCTGGAGATCAGTTCTATCAGTAGGCAGGAGGGGGAGAAAGGATATTTTTTGACAACAAATAGCAGTCTCCACCACAAGAGACTGCTCATTTTATTACCAAATTTGCATACAAACTTCTTTCCATACATGAAAAGAAAAAAACCCAAACAAAACAAAACGAAAAAAAAAAAACCAACCAAACAAAAAATACCACTGTCAATCTCACTTAAGGGAATGAAGGGAAATAACAAAATTCCACCTGGTTATTTTATCCTGCTGAAATTTCATATTATCTGGATGCTTTTGTCACGTTTGGACATGGCTCCCAACAAACAAAAAGTAATTCAATAAAAACTCCCATTCAGAAAACTAAACTATGAAAGAAATAGTAAACTAGTGAAACATTTCAAATTCTGAGGAGCAGAAATTGCAAAGAATTCTTGGCCTGGGAGTGATGATTTCGTTTCTTATTGGCCTAATAGGCAGCCTTGGGAAAAGATTCTGAATAATAATAGCCATATGCAGGTGCTTGCAAATGAAACCACTGGCTTTTCCACCCCTGTGAGACTCCCAATTTTTACATGCTCTCTTTCCTGTTAGATCTCTTCTTACAAAGCAGCTAATCATTGCTTGAGTTCATCATTCTTGTAATTACTCGACATAACCAGAAAGAGATAGATACACTCTAACAATATGACATAAAGTACTTCCTATAGAGCAAAGGGTGTTTAGGTATATTGTCTACCTTCCAAGTTACTGAAAGAGAGAATTTTACTAAATATTTTGTCCTAGAATAAGAAGAGTCACCAGTTTTGTAAGCTACAATGTTCCTTGGCCCCCCTGCAGCCTGACAGCTAAGGTAAGAACATACATTGAGATTTGTTGTAGCATTTTCCATTCAAGCTACTCATGTCTTTATTAGTCAAGCTGCTCTAATGAATTAACGCAATAGCCTAGAAGACAGACGACAGAAGCTTATTTTTCTCATAATAGTCAAAGGAAAAATTTCTGGGTGGATGGTGGGTCCGTTCCATGAAATCAGACAGGGACCCAGGTCCTTTCCATGTTGTTTCTCTGCTTGTACAAGAATGTTTGTCAATGCAGAGTCTCTGGCATGTCCAGATTCTGGTTCACGGGGACAGGAAAAGACATGCAAGGTATTAATGATCAGGTCTGTAAAATAAAACATCACAGTTAATCCAAACTGATTCCAAAAATGTAGTGATATGGTAACACAGAGCTGCAAGGGATGTTCCAGGCTGGACAGCTGTATTATAGCTACAATTCTATCACTACAGAAGAAGAGAAGAATGGATTTATGGGGGGAGTTAACAATCTAATACTATGAATCAAGGGAAGTATAGATTTTAGTGGGTAGTTATCAGCCTCTGCCAAAATACATTTCATTCCCTTTATAATTTACAGTCTTATTAAGGAAACACGCAAGGTCAATAGGTAACTATAACCAGTCTGTTAAAGGCTATGACAGTTGTAAACACAGCATGATGTTAAGCAACAAAGCAATGAATCTAACCTGGATTGAGAGATCAGGAAGGCATCTAGGAGGAGGCATATGTAAAAAGAGCCCTAAAGGATGACTAGTAGGTATTCTAGTTGGGAGGCAGGGGAGTCAAGGATATATAGGAAAAGAAGACAAGACAGAATGTGGCAGTATGGGAAACCACAAGAATTATCACATGGCATATATATAAAATTTTACTTAAAGAATAAATTGCTAGACTGTAGAGAGCATGGGGAAAATGGTGTGAAATGAAATTTGAGAAGCTAGATTATAAGGGACCTTACAGAATCTATAACCTTATAACCATACAGTTAAGATTTAACCTAAATGATGGGGAGACATATATAGGCCAGACTGTCTCCACCCCAGAAGGGAACACAATTTCCTTGTGTTACCTCCAGAGCATCACGTCATTCTTCAGCTCGCCTACTCCTCATAGCCTCAGGTCACATTCTACGCAGATAAATCACCTTACTCTCCTGTGAGAAGAAATCTGCATATTTTTTCATTTACAGCTCTACATTTCTCCCTGTTGATGAAGAGCCCATATAATTTGATTCCAAGCAGAGGTAGGAATAAATCCAGTCCTGCTGAAGCTTCACTTGGAATGGCAATGCTTATATAACATCTCAGTGAACGGTATTCTTTTTCTTATATTGATATAAAGGTGATATAATCTGAGCAATAAGTATCTTTTGTAAATACCCTTAATTCTAGCAGCACTCTCATAAAATCTATTTTAATGCATTTCCCCAGGGCTATAGGCAAAGACTATAACCACTGCCTTTGATAGGGCTGTGGAAGAGAACAAATTGTGCCCTATAAAACCAGAGGGCAAAGTGAAAAGCAGCAGAATTAAAATAAATACTCAGTTGTAGTACCATCAAGGTGTTTTGTCTGCTTTTTTTATGTTTTAATCTTTTACTTTTCTATTTAGAGAAAAGGGCCAGCAGTATTAGACCAGCTTATTCTCCCTTACTATTTTTATTAAAGCACAGTATATGTTCTATTTTTATCCCTCTTAACACATACTGGCCTAGAGAATGTTGAATTTAACCTTGAATTCTGTTTTGACCTCTAAAGAGAAAAAAGTTAACTTCCTGTGGAAGTTTTGTGAGGGGAAATAAAGTTTACTTTGGTTGTCTGAGCAGTCTTAACAAATTCACATGTACTATCGGTTCAATATCCTCGATTCAAACAACCACAGATCAAAAAATATTTGAAAAAAATTTAATAATAACAATGTAACAATCAAAAACAATACAGATTTTAAAACAATGCTTTATAACAACTGTTTACCTAGCATTTACATTGTATTAGGTATTATAAGTAAGGCAGAGATGATTTCAAGTTCATGGGAGGATGTGTACAGGTTACATGCAAATACTGTGCCATTTTGTATAAAGGACTTAAGCATCCATGGATTTTGGTATCTGTGGAGGTCCTGGAACCAGTGCCCCACGGATACTGACAGACTATATATGATGCTGGGTCCAACATTACCTTAATCATATAAGCCCCTTATGCATCTGAATCCTTGAGAACACCCCTCACTTCCCTCTGCTTACTACTTGGGCTTCCTTCTCATCAGCTGATCCCCCTCTGAGCTGTAAGTCACTAAGTCACTCCTTTTAGTTTCATTCTTATTCAACCTGAACCTAGTTTGGGTCCAGAGTGAGGTCTTACACTGTTGGTCTCCCCAAAAAAGCCTAAACTCAACATCTGTAGAGCTGAGCACACCCTCCCACCCACCACCCCCAGCACCCAGCCCGGCCTGCTTCTCATCCCTCACCAGATTCCATCAAGTCTAAGATATCCAGTTGCTCACTTTATAATGTCTTAAATCAGAATCTATCTTACAATGGATGACATCTCAAAATTGCTATTGCCAGGCAGAACTCTTAATAAAGTGGACCTGTGAATATGTATTATATAAGAATTTAGTCCTCAATGTTCACATTGTTGGGGAGTCTTAACTAGCATAATATCTTTGTGTATAAAATAGATATATTTCTCAAAAGCTGACTTTAAACTAAACTTTACGATAATATACCCCATTTTCCTATTCACTTATTTGAAAAAATAAAGCCACATTCAGTAATATGTCAAAGTCATTCTAAGTACATTTCTAATGCAAAACTAGTTTTAAAATTAAATGCTACCATCCCAGGAAAAGTCAGAAGATAAAAATACTAAAACTAAAAATATGATCAGCAGATGAAGAGGTGGAAGTAACACATCCTAAGCTTTCTTGATTTGACTTTAGCTTTTCACCTGCTACAAACCACATTTACACTTCCAATTTTAGTAATTATTTTACGTTCTTATTTTTCACTGTCTGTTATTATTGCCATTTGGCTTTCCTCAGACTATTTTGACCCCGGTCAATCAAACAATCAGTAAAGCCCTCCAAAAAAAATCTCAGCAGCTAAACAGAGCATTGCACAAGAGGCCCAGATAGATCCAAGAAACTTCAACTACACCTACGTTCAAGATGTGTTTGAGATTGAGAGATCAGTTATAAACACATCCACATCTAATATCCCAGCCCACACACTGCAGATGCTCAATAAATATATATTGCATAATACAAATTTTATTGACAGATAACGACAGCAAAAAATTAATGCAACAGTAAAGTACATCACATGATAGGGTCTCATGAACAGTGCCGGTCATAAGAACTACAGGCTTTCATATGAGGGAGTGATGTCTATAGGCTGACCTTACCTGAGGTCACCTGGGCTCAAAGACGCAGTGCTTTGGATAGCCCACATAATGTCTTTGTGCTTATTTGGAAAAGGAACTCTTTCCTCTTTGCAGATGCAAACCTATGCTGTTGGCTTCTCAAAGAAGGCATGGGCTGGATTTTAGCCCTTTTCTATACGCTGGTACAGGCATTCTTTTCCAGTAAGCATCATCAACAACTATACACAGTGACTTTGAAAGAGAGGGTGTTTGCACCTGAAAAGGCATTTAACAGTTTACTGTGATTATAATTTGTTTATCTAAATCCCTCTTCCCTTCCCTCAATGGCTATAACCCTGATTTAGTTAAAAATTTCTGTCTTTTCGTGATTAGGTCTATCTCACCCATGGCCTGGTGATATGGCTTAAATGTTTTTTCCACTTTGAAGTCACATTTTGCCCCTTTTTCTGCCTTTTCAATTTAAAAAGTCATTGTCTCTCCAGTGAGAATGTAAAATCATAGTAAAACAGGAATTAAGGTATTCACTTAGCACCTTCTATTATATTAATAATTTACTAACTACTTTGATGGTCATCATTATCTCTTTGACCTGTGAGGTGGGTGCGCTAGGAGCCCCATTTCACAAAAGAGAAGGCTGTGTACTTGAGAGATTCTGTGACATATTCAGGCTCTTGCAGGAGGTAATCAGGCCTGAATTTGAACACTGTATCTGAATCTAAATTTTTGAAGGTAAACTCCATGAGAATAGACCCCTTTGTTTATCTTCTTCACTTTCGAATTCCCACTTTCTGAAATATTGATCAAATCAATAGTCAATAAAAATGTAATTCATTCAATACTTATTTTTGAGGACTTGTTATGTGGCAGTTGTAATTTTAGACACTAAGGACATAGCTGTGAGAGAAAGCCAGAAAAATTCCTAACCCTCATGCAGTTTTATTCCAATGGGGAAGAGACTTAACAAATAAATTATTACTAGCAAGTAAACTATATGGTATGTCAGATGTTGACAGATGTTAGGGAGGAAAGGAGGGAAGGAGGGCAAAAGGTGCAGCTTGAGGATAGGAAATTTGCTGTTTAAACGAGATGGTCATTGGGAAGAGCTGCACTAATCAGCTGATATTTGAACAAAGATCTGAAGAAGGAGGGGAGTAAGCCACACTGGGTTGGAGCTTTCCAGGAAGAGAGAATGAGTCCTGATGGAGAACTCCTCACTGAGGACTGCACTTTGCATGTTCAAGTAACAGCAAGGGGGCTAATTTTGCAAGAAAGAAGTAAGCAAGAAGAAAGAGAGATAGGAGATGAGGTCAGGGAGGCAAAAAAAGTGGGTGAGACACACACTGTTGTCAGGACTTTGAGTGCAAGTGAGATGAGAAGCCACTGGAGGTTTTAAGCACAGCAGTGACAGAATCTCATCTCCATGAAATGGGATCAATGTGAACGCATGTTTAGAACAGACTCTTGAAGGGCAAGGATGGAAGCAGGAAGACCAGTAAAGAGTAATGATGATGATGACTTTGAAACGCTTTGGAGATAGAACTGGTAGTTTGCTGATGAATCGGATGTGGAGTGAGGGAGATTAAGAGGAGTCAGGAGGACTGCTAAATGAGTGTCCAACTGTGCTCCCAACTCTGCTTTGTTTCCTCCTAATAATTGCAATACTTCAAAGTGTTGCATTTATAAAATACATTTTGATGCAATATTTTAATAATAATGGAGACCAGGAGTCTCCCTATGTGTCACTTCCTTCTAGTTGAGGTTCATCAGTTTCTGTTTTGCAGTAGCGTGGTTTCTTTAATGATGGATCTTAAGTAAACAAAAAGAAAGGAATCGAAAACAAAATAGCAAACCTTCAGGAGATTAGTCTGTAGTTAAACATGTAATTCAGATATTTTGCACAATTGAAAAGAAGATTCAAAAATTTATAGGCATAAATTACCTACTATTTCATTAATGTCCTGCTTTATATTTTTCTGAAAGTTTTTCATATAATGAAAAGTACATGTATTTTAATTTTAATTTTCTGTCCACAGAAAAACTGAATAATGCTTTTTGAGGATTGTGACTAAGTACATTCTTATTTCTTCATGAACTTGGCATGCTTTGGTATGACATTTTATAGTTTTTAACTTACTTTCATTTATTTATTTAGCTTATGTATCTCAATCAATGCTTATCAGGAAGCGTTTTTGTGTTTTTTAACTATTACCTAATTTATGTCCATGATATTTTGAAAATATTCTAAGAATCATTGACCTAGAAAGAACTTTAGTGAGTATTTAATACAGTGTTTCTCAATTATTTTTAATCCACAAGAATATCACAAGATTGCCTGAGTCATGCTTATGTGACCTTGTTTTATAGATTTTTCAGGAGTAGGCCTAATATGAATATATAAAAAAAGTCAGGAGACCTGGGAGAGGGCTGATATAAAAATCAAATGAGTTGATATATATATTCTATTTAGGATGATGCTTAGCCACAGTCAATACAGTGAAAGTATTTGCTATTATTATGGTAATCACCTGCATATTTCTTTTATTCAAAATATTTCTTTGAGTAGGATTTTATACGATTCATATAATGAAAACAATGTTACTGAATAAGCTTTTTTAAACCACACATGGCCCACCTCTATTTTCAAGATCTTCCTATCATTCTTACACAGAGGATAATCATCTTACCCCTAATTATCTGGGACTTTTACAGTTTTAGCATTGAAAGTTCCATATCCCAGGAATCCCCTTAGCTCCAAGCAAACTGGGATGGTTGGTCACCCCATTTCTTGGGTCCTTCACCCCATCTCCCCAGTACTACTGTAATTAGACTTCTTTATGTTTCAAAGTCACACAGCTGGTGCCAGATACAAAACTAAACCCTGGGTCTCCTTACGCGCATATGATAGAGATCCATGGACTGCCAGAGATCAATGCCAGGGAATGCCCAATGAATAAACAGCTTTCTGTCATCCTCTCCTACTTTCATGCTATAGATGCATTTGTTGTCTGTATGCCCATGAGCATGTACCATAGTGTTTCAATCTCATGTATGTTCATAAATATAATAAAGTCATAATGGTAGTATATCACAGTTCATAACCTAAGTAAACAAATGCTTAAAAAATTCTTAAAGAACATTCAACAGATATAAACAGTATTTATTTTATACTGTTTTTATCCATGTTTCCAGATAAGTATATGTCAATAAATTCTATTTGAAAATTACAACTATAGCACATCCACACAATAGAATATTATTACTCAGCAACACAAAGGAATAGATTATTAATTCACACAACTAGGATGACTCTCAAAGACATTATGCTAAATAAAGGAAGCCAGTCTCAAAAAATCACATATTGTTTGATTATGCCTATGTGACATTCTCCAAAGGACACACTCCAGCTACGAAGGATGGATCACCAGTTACCAGGATTAGGAATTAGTGAAGGGGTTGATAATAAAGGGATGGCTTGAGGGAATGTTTTGGGGTGATGGAATTGTTTTGTACTGTGGATCTGGTGATGGTTTCATGAATCTGCACATACTAAAATTCATAGAATTGTACATCAAAATTAAAAAGTCAATTTTACTCTAGGCTAATTAAAAACAAAATTAAAAGCAAATTAAATAGGTAAAGTGTAAGTTCAGTATAAATTCAGATTTCTAAAATGAGGAAAAGAACTATGACTTTAGAATTTCAGAGAGAGAAAACTTACAGTCCTAAACAAAGTATGGTGGAAAGAATACTTGTCATTTAAGACTGTGTGATTTCAAAAACATCTTAATGGTGGCATCAAATGACAAGATTATGTAATATCCTCATACTCTTCTATATTTCCCAGCCCCTATATATTTATGTAGGGTCAGGTGATTCATTCTGCTTGAATCAAAATTATATATGAGTTAAAAATTATACATGACTTCTGGCCCAAAGGCAGTTAGGGGATGGGGTGTTTCTCTTTATCTCTCTCTATATATATCTGTGTCAACATAAGTTTTGATTTCTCTAGGGTAGACAGCCTCTAATGGGATTGATGGGCCATACAGCAAGTGTATGAGTTTATAAGAAACTGCCAACCATTTTCCCGAGTGTCTATACCATTTTGCATTCCCCTGAGCAATGCATGTATCCCAGTTGCTCTGTATCTTCCACAGCAATTCGTAGTATCAGCATGTATTTTACTTTTTAGTTTTTCAAATGGCTACTGATGTTGAAAATCTTTTTGTGTGCTTATTTGTCATCCTTCTATCTTCTTTTATGTAGTATCCTTTCAGGTCTTTTGCTCATTTTAAATTTGGGTTGTTTGCTTTCTTATTATTGAGTATTGAAACTAACATATATTCTGACTAGTAGTCCTTAGTCAGAAATGTGATTTACAAATATTTTCCCCCATGTGTAGCTTGTTTTGTTTTGTTTTTTAATTCTTTTAAGAACGTCTTTCACAAAGAGAATTTTTAAAATGTTAACAAAATCCAATGTATCAACTTTTTTTTATGAATCATACTTTTGGTGCCTTATCCCAAACGATATCTCTGTTTATCCTCAGTAATGAAGGATAGAAAGGAAGAACAAAGGCAACTAGTAACATCTTCACCCTCTTAAAGCCCCAGCTCTACTCACCAAGAAGGAAAGTCCTCCACCTTCAGAGTTTGGCTCTTGGAGTTTCCTGTAGCTATTACTGCCATTGCTGACACACATAATGGAGAAAACAGAGGGAAAAAAGGTGGATTTCTGCACTTTTTCTGAGACTTACTAATATAAGAAATGTAAATACTGAATTTACAGAGTAATTCAGAGTACTCTTATAAATTAAAAATAAAATTCAACAATTATTCATATGTGTGCTAACTTGAAGTTCCAGATTGCACTTTGAAAACCCATGAATAATAAAATACATTCAACAGATTTTCCCTAAAATTGCCTATTTTGGTTACATTTATTCATTAATTCGTATATTCAATAATTTTTAGTACCACACACGTACCAAGAAAAACATGGGGTGTAGTCCCGCTTGGAACAAAAATAAACAAATCCAAAGTGTGTTCTTGGACTCCTCTTTAGGAGTGTATATCTGCTTCCCACAGGTAAGGTATACAAAATGCAAAACAGTCATAAGCCCTTTCCTCAAGGATGGTCACCCTGTAAGGGAGGCTGGAACCATGTCCACACCAGCCCATTAAACAAGAATCTTGCTCTTCACTTTCCCACAGATTAAAATAGGAAAAAATGCATATGTGTGTGCACGTGCACCTGCACAGACACGTGCTCATATATGCATACTATTCACCCTTCCAGTAATAGCCCCACATCAAAGATTCAAAGATTAACTTTGTTGTATAGATCTCAAAACTACGCAGTTTCGTATTTTTTTGGTCAAACCAAAAGCAGAGAAGATTATATGGGAGAGAAATAAGATTAGAGGCAAGGTTTGGTGGTTTTAAGAATCATGATCACTATTTTTTTCATGCTTTTTGGGTCAGATATTTAACTGCAATTTCAAGTTTAACTTTAAAGTACAGTGGCACAAGTTACATAGCAGAAGTTTGATATACGGAATTAAACAAGTAGAGGAAGATCCTGTGATTGCTTATACTCATTGATTACCTTATAAGTGACAAAGAGAAAGTTCATCTAGAGGTTCCACTTAAAATCCTTAAAATAACCTAATAAAGTGGACTCTGGGAAAACAAACATGTGGATGTATTGAGTAATGGAACAGCAGCACTGGAGGCAGGTTGGGTTTACATCCCTGTTTTGCTACCTTACCAGCTACCTCTTTGATTTCTTCATAGATAAATTGAACATAATTTTACCTCTGCCAGCTGTGCTTAAGTTGTAGAAAGGTTTAAATGGGATTATGCATATAAAGCCATTTTCACAGTACATGTCATATAAAAGCATTCAGTACATTTTAATCACCAACATGGGGTCTAAGAAAAGAAAGAAAAGAAAAAAGAGGAGGGTGTTGACTGAAAAAACCCAGTATTAAAATCTCCCTGTTTACAAGAGAATAGTTTCAACTATGCCCATCTCTAACATGTAAGACAGACTAGATCCTTCTGTGTAAAAATGAATGTGAGTTCAGACTCCAAACATCCATTAGGAAGCCTAAAAAAAGTCCTGAACACAAAAATATTTTTTTTTCTCTTAAAGTGGGGAATGAGTGGCTTGGCACTGGTAAACATATATTTTTCAAGTCAGTTTTAAGGTTTAGCTATAGGATTCAGTTTCCTATTTAGTAGCAGATTCAAATAAGAAAATGATAGCTACAGATGGGATGGGTGCTAGTCCCATTTTTAAATCTATAAACAGAAGTATGAAAGAAAGGCACCTAAATTATTTTGCTTTAAATTACTAATTTCAGAGTTCAAGTCATCAAACGAAGATTTGAACTAAATGAAAACACACCTCAAGAAAGATTTCCATTCCAGAAGTGAGTATCTATATAGTGTATTGTCCAAGGAAGCTTCCCTTTCCTGAAATGTCTACTATTCATCTTTCACAACCACAAATTACTAGAAAAGTTCCCAGCTTGTTCTCTGCAAGATTTTTGGAAGAGCTTGCCTGGCACATTGTGTCCTATCTTGAGGTTTGCAAAGGGAAAGGACAGTTTGACAAACCCTTGTCAGGAAAATGTTGCTTCACCAGCAAGCCAAAGGTCAGACTGTAATTTAAGCAGCAGTGTGCTTGTTAAGGGTAGAACACTCCCCAGTTTCATCTTGCAAGCAAGGAGAAAATCAATCCTTTAGCAGCCTTCGAATGGAAGGTTTAAGTCAGGACAAAAAAATTAAACTTGCTTTGCTTTTTTTTTTCCTGATTGGTCAGCAGACAGCTTTCATAATTGTTCCATTGCCAGTGTAAGTTTTTTGAATGTAACTCTGTCCTTTTTTCAGTCCCTGATTTCAAATTATATGGAAAACTACAAAACTGCATATATGCTTAGACCCTACAAAGCTCACTAGCAATGACTACCCAGATGCTGGTTTTAATAGGTCCAAAGTTTGAAAATAACCCAAGTGGTTTGCATATATAAATAAGACCCATAATTGTCCACATAAATATAATTTTATATTGAACCACTTGATTGGATTAAGGATCTACGGGCCTTCATCCATGGACCTTTGGAAAACACAGCCATATTTTCAATACAACACTTTGTGAGGATTAGAGGGAAAATAGCTTAGTACTCTGAGACCCTCCTCTGGTTTCTAAATTTTGAGTTGACTTAGCTTTCAACTTTAACCTCACTGAAGAGAGTTGTATCTTTTGGATAAGAAAAGCTGTGCCTATCATTTCCTTATTAGAAGAATTCTGTTTTGGCTTACATTTTTTGTTGTTGCTGCTGCTGTTGTTGTTGTCTTAATATGCCATTAACCTGGCTGTGCTGGTCAACTTGGTATTCAGCAATACTATAATGTTGTTTTAAGTTTTTTTTACCTAAATTATAAAAATTGTACATTCCCATTGCAAAGAAATAAATCTAACCATACAGAAAAGTCAAATACCCAACCAGCAAATCTTATGTTGAATTCAATCACATTTTAATCCCTCACACAGGGCAATAGCCTCCTACCTCGTGTCCCTGCCGCCTCTCACACCCTTGACTTTCTACTCTGCACACAGCAGCCAGAGTGATCCCATTCAGATATGTCTGATCATGCCACCCTGATGCTCAGAACACTCCCGTGGCTTCTCATTGCATTTAGATGGAATTTAAAGCCCTTCCCATTACTGACAAATCCTCATGTAAATAGCCCCCTCCTACTCCCCTTCCTCACCCTACCCCAGACTTAAGCACTTCTTTGCATTTCCTCAGAGTGCATCACACTTTCCTGCCCCAGGGTCTTTGCACTTGCTAACCCTTTGCCCGGAAGTTCTCCCCACAGAAATTTGCTTATCCCTTCTCATTCAGACCCCTGCACAAAGAGGCTCCCTTCTCTAAAACAGCGGTCCCTATCACTCCCTAGTCTCTTACCTTGCTTAATGTTTCCCTAATAGCACTCATTACTGGTACTGTATTTTATATTTGTTTGTTATTTGCCTGTCTCCTAGAATATGAATTTTACAAGGGCCAGGACTTGTTTACAATTATTATATATTCCCAGCACTGGAACTAGATATCACCTGACAAGGAGTAGGCATTAAATATTTAATGAATGAAACTCACTCCACAAAAGCATCCACTGTGAATTCATTAATGTATATCCCTCTAGATATTGTCTACATATACACAAACTATTTTTCAGAAATACATGTATACGATGACATTGCTTTCAGGATTTCAGTGTGTATGTGCATGTATTTTCAAACACTCCCTTTACATAGATCTCTAGGAGCAGAAATTCCCAAGTCCCCGTCTGGCCATTTCGGACTAAGCCTTCTATCTCTGCCCTTAATCCAACCTTTTACCTTCCAGCTTCCTTTAAACCTGTTCCAACTCCCTTTGCTATTCAAATTCATCATTATTCATTGTCTCTTTTCTAACTACCTGTTGATATGCACACATCTTACTTCTAAGGCAAAAAATATATATATTTTCCCATAAAATATTTCCACCTGCTATTTTATCACTTTTCTTCCTATAACTACAAGAACTCCAAAAAGGGTAGTCTACATTTTTGGTCTCCACTTTCCCACAGTTTATTTGTTCTGTAAGTCTCCCTAAAATCTACTTCCTGATCTTAGGATTCTAATAAAACTTTTTTTCCTAAGCTCACCAATTACTTTCTAATCACTAAACCCCAAAGTTTTTCCCAGTATAGTTTTCTGAATCTCTGATGAGCCACCTGACAATACTTAGTATGACAACCCTGCCATGGCCTCACAGCACTGAACTGTAGAATGACCATACCACAAACAGAGCCTTAGCCGCACCCCACCACTTTGAACTGAGTGTTCAGTTGTCTCCAGGTCCTTCTATTCTTTTTTTATTTTTATTTTTTATTTTTAATTATTAAAGGTACATAATGGTTGTATGTACTTATAATGTACATGTGATGTTTCTGTATAGGCATACAGTGTGAATTAATCAAATCGGGGTAATTGGGGTATCCATCACCTCAGGCATATATCATTTCTTTGTGCTAGGAAATTTCCAATTCCATTCTTTAGTTATTTTAAAGTATACCCTAACTTACTGTTGTTTATAGTCATTTTGTTGTGCTATTAAATATTGTTCATTCTATCTAATTGTATAACTATATTTTTGAACCCATTAACCATCCCCACTTTATGCCCCCCTCCTCTCTACACTTCCCAGCCTCTCCTGTCATTCTACTCTCTGTCTCCATGAGATCAATTTTTTTCAACAATTAGCTCAATATGCTTGACAACATGCGAGATTTGTCTTTCTGTGCTTGGCTTATTTCACTTAACATGATGTTCCCCAGTTCCATCCGTGTTGTCACAAATGGCAGGATTTCATTTTTTGTGTGCTATATAATATTCCATTGTGTATGTGTATCACAATTTCTTTATTCATTCAACCATTTATGGACACTTAGGTTGGTTCCAAATCTTGGCTATAGTGAATAGTACTGCAATAAACATGAGAGTGCAGATATCTTTTTGATATACTGATTTCCCCTCCTTTGGATATATACCCAGCAGTGGGATTGCTGGGTCATATGGTAATTCTATTTTTAGTTTTTTGAGGAATCTCCATATTGTTCTCCATAGTGGTTGCACTAATTCACATTCCCACCAACAGTGAATGAGGGTTCCCCTTTCTCCACATCCTCTCCAGCATTCCTGATCTCCTTTTTTATAAAAGCCATTTTAACTGGGGTGAAATGATATCTCATTGTAGTTTTGATTTGCATTTCTCTGATGACTAATGATGTTGAGCATTTTTTCACATACCTGTTGGCCATTTGTATGTCTTCTTTTGAGAAATGTCTATTCACATCCTTTGCCCATTTTTAATTGGATTATTTTATTTTTTCCTGTTGAGTTATTGGAGCTCCTTATATATTCTAATTATTAATCCCTTGTCAGATGGGTGATTTGCAAATATTTTCTCCCATTCTGTGGGTTGCCTCTTCCCTTTGTTGATTGTTTTCTTTGCTGTGCAGAACCTTTTAGTTTGATGTGATCCCATTTGTCCAGTTTTGCTTTGGTTGCCTGTGCTTTGGGGGTATTACTTGAGAAATCATTGCCCAGATCAATGTCCTGAAGCCTTTCCCAAATGTTTTCTTTTAGTAGTATCATAGTTTCAGGTCTCAGATTTAAGTCTCTAATCCATTTTGATTTGATTTTTGTATATGGTGAGAGATAAGGCTCTTGTTTCATTCTTCCACATATGGATACCCAGTTTTCCCAGCACCACTTATTGAAGAAATGTTCTTGGCACCTTTGTTGAAGATAAGTTCAATATAGGTGTGTGGATTTATTTCCGGGTTCTCTATTCTGTTCCATTGGTCTGTGTGCCTGTTTTTATTCCAATACCATGCTGTTTTGGTTACTACAGCTCTGTGGTATAATTTCAAATCAGGTAAGGTGATTCCTCCAGTTTTATTCTTTTTCTCAGGATGACTTTGTGTATTCTGGGTATTTGTGGTTCCATATAAATTTTAGGATTATTTTTTCTATTTCTGCAGAGAATGTCGTTGGTGTTTTGATGGGGATTACATTGAATCTGTAGATTGCTTTAGGTAGTATGGACATTTTAACAATATTGATTCTTCCAATTCACAAGCATGGAATATCTTTCCATTTTTTGTGTCCTCTTCAATTTATTTGATCAATGTTTTGTATTTTTTATTATAGAGATCTTTCACTTCTTTGGTTAAGTTTATTCCTGGCTACTTTATTTCATTTGTAGCTATTATAAATGGTATTACTTTCTTGGTTTCTTTTTCATATTGTTTACTGTTGGCATATAGAAAAGCTACTGATTTTTATATGTTGATTTTGTATTCTGCAGCTTTACTGGATTTGTTTATCAGTTCTAACAGATTTTTTGTGGATTCTTTTGGTTTCTCTAGATATAAGATCATACCATCTGTAAGCAAGGATAATTTGACTTTTTCCTTTCCAGTTGAGATGCCCTTTATTTCTTTCCCTTGTCTGATTGCTCTAGATAGAATTTCCAGTACTATGTTGAATAACAACAGTGAAAATGGGTATCCTTGTCTTGTTCCTAGATCTTAGAGGAAAGGTTTTCAGTTTTCCCCATTCAGTATGATACTTGCCGTGGGTCTCTCATATATGGCTTTTATCATGTTGAGGTAAATTCCTTCTATACCTAGTTTTTTGAGAGTTTTCATCATGAAGTGATGTTGAATTTTGTCAAATGATTTTTCAGCATCAATTGAAATGATCCAGTGGTTTTTGTCCTCTTTTCTGTTGATATTATGTATCACTTTGGTTGAACCGATTGCATATGTTGAACCCTCCTTGCAACCCTGGGATGAATCTCGCTTGACCATGATGAATAATCTTTTTAATGTGTTGTAGAGTTTGGTTAACTAGTATTTTATTGAGGATTTTAGCATCTATGTTCATCAGAGATATTGGCCTGCAGTTTTCTTTCTTTGTTGTGTCTTTGTCTGGTTTTGGTTTCAGGGTGAGACAGGCTTCATAGAATGAGTTTGAGAGGACTCCTTCTTTCTTGATTTTTTGGAATAGTTTAAGTAGGATTGGTATTATTTCTTCTTTGATCTTAAACGTTTGGTAGATTCAGCAGTGAAGTCCTTGGGTTCTGGGCTTTTCTTTGATAGGAGACTTTTTATTACTGCTTCTATCTCATTGCTTGTTATTGGTTTATTCAGGTTTTGGATTTCTTCCTCATTCAATCTTGGTAGGTTGTATATATCTAGGAATTTATCCATTTCTTCTAGGTTTTCCAATATATTGATATATAGTTGCTCATAGTAGTGTCTAATGATCCTTTGAATTTCTGCAGTATCAGTGGTAATGTCTCATTTTTCATCTCTGATTTTATTTGTTTGGATCTTCTCTCTTTTTTTCTTAGTTAATCTGGCTAAAGGTGTGTCAATTTTGTTTAGCTTTTCAAAAAACCAACTTTTTATTTTGTTGATCTTTCATATTTTTTGTTTCAATTTCATTTATCTCTTCTCTGATATTTATTATTTCTTTTCTTCTACTAATTTTGGGTTTGGTTTGTTCTTGTTTCTCTCATTCTTTAAGATGCATCATTAGCTTGTTTATTTGAAGCTTTTCTACTTTTTTGATGTAGGCACTAATTGCTATAAATTTTCCTCTTATTACTGCTTTTACTGTTTCCCATAGGTTTTGGTATGTTGTGGGGTTTTTTTCATTCATTTTGGTAATTTTTTAAATGTCCTTCTTAATCTCTTCATTGACCCACTGGTCATTGGGAGTATATTGTTTAATTTCCATGTGTTTGTATATTTTCCAATGTCCCTCTTGTTATTGATTTCTAGTTTTATTCCATAGTGGTCAGAGAAAATACTTGGTATGATTTCAATTCTTCTGAATTTCTGAATTTTTTAAGACTTTTTTGTGGCCTAACATGACCTATCCTTGGGAATAATCCATGAGCTGAAGAGAAGAATGTGTATTCTACAGCTGTTGGATGAAACATTCTGTAAATATCTATTAGGTGCATTTAGTCTATAGTACAGATTAAGTTCAATGTTTCTTTGTCGCTTTTCTATCTGGATGATATATCCAATGTTGAAAGTGGAGTGTTGAGATTTCCAACAATTATTGTATTGGAGTCTATCTCTCTCTTTAGCTCTGATAATATTTGCTTTATATATCTGAGTGCTCCAGTGTTGGGTGCATATGTATTTAGAAGTGTTATATCCCTCTTGCTGAATTGACCCCTTTATCATTACATAATGCCCTTCTTTGTCTCTTTTTACAATTTTTGTCTTGAAATCTATTTTACCTGGTAGAAGTATAGTCACTCCTGCTCTTTTTTGGTTTCCATTTTCATGGAATATCTTTTTCCATCCCTTTATTTTCAGTCTACCTGTGTCTTTATAGGTGAAATATGTTTTTGCAGACAACATATAGTTGGCTATTTTTTTTTCCATTCAGCCACTTTATGAATTTTGACTGGAGACTTTAGTCTATTCACATTCAATGTTATTATTGAAAAGTAAGGGCTTACTCCTGCCATGTTATTATTTGATTTCTGATTGCTTTGGGGTCCTCTCTTTCTTTCTTACTTTCTTCTTGTCTTCCTTTGTTAAAAGTGATTTTCTCTAATAGTGTGTTTTATTTTCCTGCTTTTTATTTTTAGTATATCTGTTGTAGGTTTTTTGATTTGAGGTTACCATAAGGCTTGCATAAAACATTTTATAACAGATTATTTAAAATATATGACAACTTTGCTTACAAACAAAGAAATACACAAGCAAAGAGAAATCTAACAGAAATTCTACCCTTTAACTCCATCCTTCCCCCACCCACTTTTTAACTTTTTGTTGTTTCCATCCATATCTTTTTATACTATCTATCTCTCAAAAAGTTGTAGTTTTTTTTTTTGATAGGTTTGTCTTTTAGTCTTCCTGCTCAAGTTATAAGTGGTTTACACATGGCAATTACAGCAATAGAATGTTGTGTATTTGTTTACTTACTGTTACCAGTGAGTTGTATACCTTTAGATGATTTCTTGTTGTTCATTAACATCCTTTTTTTTCAGATTGAAGAATTTCTTTCAGCATTTCTTGTAGAACAGGTCTGGTGTTGATGAAATCCACCAGCTTTTTTATGTGGGGAAGTCTTTATTTCTCCTTCATGTTTGAAGGATATTTTTACAGGATATAATATTCTAAGGTTAAGTTTTTTCCTTTCAACACTTTGAATATTTCATGCCACTCTCTTCTTGCCTGTAAGGTTTCTACTGAGAAGTCTGCTGCCAGACATGTTGGAGCCCCCTTATATATTATTTTTTTCTTTTTTCTTGCTTCCGTTAGGACCTTTTCTTTATTTGTGATGTTTGAAAGCTTAATTATTAAATGCCTTGAGATAGTCTTGTTGGTGTTAAATCTGCTTGGTGTTGATGTTCTGTGACCTTCTTGTACCTGAATATTGATATCTTTCTCTAGGGTTGGAAAGTTCTCTGTTATTATTTCTTTGAATAAATAATCTACCCCAATCTGTCTCTCTACCTGCTCTTTAAGGCCAATAACTCTTAGATTTGCCTTTTTGAGGCTATTTTCTAAATCTTTAAGTATGTTTCATTCTTTTTTATTCTTTTTTATTTTTTCTCTTCTGATTGTGTATTTTCAAATAGGCTGTCTTCAGGTTCAGTAATTCTTTCTTCTGCTTGGTTAATTCTGTTGCTGAAAGACTGATGAATTTCTCAGTTTGTCAATTGAATTCTTAAGCTCCAGAATTTCTGCTTGATTTTTTCATTATTTCAATCTCTTTGTTAAATTTCTCTGAATTCCTTCTCTGAGTTGTCTTGAAGTTCATTGAGCTTCTTCAGGACATCTACTTTAAATTCTTTATCTTAAAGGTTACATATCACCATCACTCCCAGGATTGGTGACTGGTATCTTATTTAGTTTGATTGGTGAGGTCATGTTTTCCTGGGTGTTCTTGATGATTGTAGATGTTTGTCAATGTCTGGATATTGAAGAGTTAGTTATTGACTTTAATCTTTGCAGTCTGGACTTATTTAAACCTGTGCTCTTGAGAAGGTTTTACAGATATTTAAAGGGAATTGAGTGTTTTGATCTAAGTCTTTGGTCACTGTAGCCACATCAGCACTGGTGGCAACTCAAGCCCAGTAATGTTATGACTCCTGCAGACTCCTGGTGGTGCTGCCTTGGTGGACTTGGGTAAGATATGGGAGAATTCCTTGGATTACCAGACAAAGTGTCTCACTCTCTTCCCTCACTATCTGTGAAGGGCTGTGAGGGAGGAGTGATGTGGGAACCCCCTCGTGGCCACCAGCTCCAGGTCACACCTGAAGCCAGCTCAGTCTTACCCAAATCTCATGGTGACTGTTGCTTGGCTACCTCTAGTGTTTATTCAAAGCCCAAGGGCTCTTTAGTCAGTATATGCTGAATCTTGCCAGGACTGGGTCCTTCCCTTCAGGGAAGCACATTTCCTTCTGGCCCAG
Organism: Daubentonia madagascariensis; assembly: GCA_023783475.1. NCBI lineage: Eukaryota > Metazoa > Chordata > Mammalia > Primates > Daubentoniidae > Daubentonia > Daubentonia madagascariensis. The sequence continues at coordinate 21,012,028 of JAKFHU010001672.1, forward strand.
GGAGGGTCCAGAAATGCCTTCCAGGAACTAAGGCCTGGAATCAGGTACTTTGGGAGTCTGCTTAGTACTTTATTTTACTGTGACTGAGCTGGTACTCATATTGCCAACAAAGTCCTCTGAACTTTTCCCTTTCCTTTCCCTGAGTAGAAGACTCCCCAAGCCACACTGCCTGTAGTTGGTGGGGGGAAACTCAGACAACCACTGGCTTGGCCACCACTGCTGGTGTCTTACTGGGTCAAGTGCACCCCAAGTCCACTGCCAGGAAATGGAGTAGGGGTGGCATAGGCAATGCAACACTGTCTTTTCTGCCCTTTTCAGTGCTTCTTTCCTTGATACAATGTTAAAACCCAGTAGTCTGATCACTCACCTGATTTTTGGTTCTTCTGAAGGTGTTACTTGTGTGAATAGTTATTGAATTTGGTGTTTGTGTGGGGGACGATCACTGGAGGTTTCTATTTGGCCATCTTGCTCCCCCATCCTTTGTACACTTTTGAAGCTCCACCTACTCTGTATGTTTCTTGAGTGTATAGAACTTGTCTGTCTTATTCATGGCTGCATCTCCTTGGCATAGCTAATATCTTGCCTTTAATAGATGCCAGATAGATAGTTCTAATTGAATAAATAGAGGAATGAGTGAATTAAAGTGAATCTGCCATATTTCTGTTTGAATTTTGTTTCCATGTTTCAGCCCCCTCCTAGAGAGAAGCACCTCATTTTCAGTCCACTAAGTTTCTGCTAGCTTCTGGCTTACTTTCCTTTGGTGGTTCGATTCCTCTTTTTTTTTTTTTCTCAACTCCATGTCCCCCCATTCATAATACAGAAAAGGCACAGGGCCTGGGCTGGGGTGTGTGTAGGGTAGGTTTACTCTGCCTCCTCTTTCTGTACTGACAGTGTAAGAACACAGCCTGTGGTAAGCACCAGGAGGCCCTTTCTTTTATTTCCACTTTTGTTTCCTGTTGCAGCATGGTCAGATTCATCCTTGTAAGTCCTCTAACACCCATTAAATGATGTTTCTCTATCAATCAAACTGGTAATAATTAGAAAGAGTAGCACCTATTGCAACTGGGGATGTTGGGAAAGGGGTGTTGTCTAGTATCACTAGTGGAGACATATAGTGTTACAACTATGAAAAGCAACCTGACAGCATCAATTAAAATAACTATAGCCTTCAAACCAGCATTCCACTATGGGAATCTCTGCCACAGAAATAAAAGTGACAATATATAAAATGTCTCTCTATAAAGGTAATTTATTGCAACATTGCTTATAATGATTTAGAAAACTGGAAATAAATGCCCATCAAAATAAAAATAATTTAGCAAATAATTGTACATCCACATTACAGTACAGCCGTGAGTTCACGCAATAACAGGTTACTTGAATGAAAGAATAAGGATGTATAAAAGATTACATATGATGATAGCACTTCTGTAAAACAAAATTATTACCAACCATTCCATATATATGCATATTCTTTATAGAATTATATGAGTTGAGAGACAAATACAGATAAGCACTTGTTAGGGGTGAACATTGAAACGTGGGTTACCTGGGGTATGAATGGATGGGAGGGAAGGAGGAAAGAGAAGGGAAGGAGAGAACCAAACAAAAAACAAAAAAGCATATAAACGCTCACAGTCATCCGTTTCTATAAAAATAACAGAAAACACTTAGATAGTTCTTACTCTATGTCAAGCATTGTTCTACTGCTCAATATATTACTTAATCTTCTACCAACTTAATGAGGTAGATGCAGTCATAACCCACATCTTTACAGATGATGAAACTTGAGCACAGAGAAATTAAGATACTAGCTAAGTCACACAGCTAGAATGTGACAATCTGTGTTTAAATCCAGACAGTCTGGCTCCAGAAACCATACTCTTCACCATATGCTTTGCTGCTGCTTAGGGTATGTGCAGTGAATAAAGAAAAGAAATAAGAAGCAATTCTTAAAGGTGCACATACAAAGTGGTAATTAACAGGATAGTGTTGCTTTTAAATTGTGCATTTTATTAAACAATACTAATCTCCTTCTGTAGCCATAGCTGGTTGCATTTATTTTTTTAAAAAATTTTAGATTTAACAATAGTTAATATGTGCTAATATTACACTTCTACTCATGGTTGCTGTTCTGAAAGGATTAAACCCTCCTGAATTGTATCAGCTAGACCTAAAGTGACCTATTCCAAGAGACATCAAAAAACTAAGTATCAAGTATCTTATTTCAAGAGCTGTTGATAGGAGAAATTAACTACTTGTTGTATGTGCTTTGTAGATAAGATTTTCATCCTCAGTGAAATAATAATTACCTAAAAGGTCTTTTTGGCCAGAATGAAAGAAACTTCCTATGATTAGTGTAAGGAGACTACAGTACTATAGACTATTGCCCTTTATTTGGTCGGGAGGGACTGAGGTAAAGAAGATAGTACTCTCTGAAATTAAAATTAATAAAAATCAACACGAAATGTAGGTAATTGGCCATTGAATAAATGGCTGACTTCCTACAAAAAAGGAGCTTGGGGCTTGAGGTCCATGTTCAAACTTGACTCTGCAGTTTACTAGGCTGAGTGTGAAGGTCTTCCCTTGGAGAACCTCCCTACTAAGTGATACCCCTCAGGTTCTCATTCAATCAAAAACTTTCAGAGCTTTAATTTTTTCTACTGAGTTCACTTAAGCAGCAGTTTCTTCTTGACCTGAGGAAGTTACTGATTTGGCTCATCTTGTGGGACGTATCTTCCACTGTAAATTCATCCTCTGACATTCTGGTTTCCAAATGTTTTTTGTCTTTTCTTTTAATTTGTTTGGCCAGAATTTGCCCTCCTAAGTTTAATCACCTCTGAGTAAGCCGCTAAAATGGACTTGCTGAGTGAAGGAAACCTCATTCCTATGTCACCTCCCAGGCCTTGCCCTGTGTCTAGCCTTTCTCCCACAATTTGACATCTGTGAGCTGCAATGCCTCTCAGCAAAAGTCCTCTGAGCATGGGACTGCCTGTCTTTAATGATACATCTTGATCTTGACATGCATCAAAATGCATATTTGGGCTTTAGAAGAGTGATGCCTAAGGTGATTCTAAATGATGGGATGGAAGAGGGACAAAATGAAAGATTCCTTCATTCTTAAATAGATTGAGTATGCATTTGAATGCCTAGAGGGGAACTCTGATTGACAGAGGAGATATAGATTGGGACAGAGGTTAAAGGTGGACAGAGAGGTTTCAGAATTGTCAATGTCGTCATTGTCACTAAAGCATTCAGCCAAAAGAGGCCACTAAGAGATGAGAAGATAGAGAAGGAAGCTCGTAGGTCAAGGACAGACTCTTCTGAAAGAAGTAGGAAGATTTGGCAAGAGAAAGAAAGATGAATAGAAAGAAGTACCACTGTAATGAATGCTATTGCTAAATAAGAATGTGTGGGATTTGCAGGGTAATTGGAAGAATGGATGGATTGACAGTAGGCGCAAATCAATGGCTTTTAATTAATACCACCCCAAAGAGTAAGGATAATGGGAGGCAGAGAAGTGGATGATTATACAAAATAAGGTCAATCTTGGTTAGAATAAATTATACTCCCTATAGACAGTCAGGAGTACTACGCTATTTAAAAAAAAAAAAAAAAACAAGAACAAAATCTAACCATTGAGTTTATGAATAAGAGAACATATGAGCACAGAACAGGAACTATTCACATCAAACCAACAGTCTGTCTGCATAAATAAAGTAACTGTCATTACTCAAACCTAGAACAATGGAGAGGTGGCTCTTATGTCTGTGATCCAAAGGTCAATTCCCTGAAAGGCTCCTTGAATCATAAACACTTACTATAGTCTGGCCTTGTTCCATCTGTTACAACTTTATTCTGCACACTAGGTTTCTTTTACAACTGTAAATAGCAAATCTGAAAATCTCAGTTTAGAATTCCATAGAACAAAAATATATTAAAATAAAATTTTAAAAAAGAGAAAGGTTTATCCTATTTAAAAAGAGAGCTATCATAGATGTAAGATGTTTATTTAAAAAAAAAAACCCTTCACATATGTAATGGGAGGAACATTAATTAGCTCTTTATGGAAGGGAAGAGTAGCGAGGGGTAAAAGAAATAGAAGAAAACCCCAGGATTGAACATTAACTACTATATTAAACTAGCAATTTAGGCACTCAGATAGTGGCATGCATATGATGAGGTCGTATGATGACCCACCACATGACAGAACAAGGAAAGGGGGAGGAAAAATATGGCATTGCCTCCACATCATGTAGCGTTTTCCTCTTCTATCCTCAGAAAAGAAAAAGGAGATGCCAGAATATCAAACTCCCTAAAAAGGACACCATAAAGTAGAAAAGACAGAATCTCAATATGTTTGGTAACATTTCTGTATTTTGTGTGTTTCAAAGCAAAGTGTTGGGGACATTTAGAAAAGTTAATATTTAAAATTATAGAGCTGCTAAACTGACTTAAAGACCTATTGCAGCTATTAAACTTTAGAAACTATTTAGATATGAAAATCAGAATTAAACTAACTTGAATGTTAATTGATGACAAGGGAAATGGTACTTATTTTGTGCCTTGTTAAAATATTGTTTTATAGCTCACTCCTGATCAGCAGTAAGCTAATCAGTATTCTTTTTATGACAGTAAACAGTCTGACAAAGTGTTCTAATATTTCTATTAGCATTTTGATGGTATACTTTTGGGTAGAAAAGTTCCCATTTTGCTCAATATCCCCTCTACCAAACTATTCCCACCACCAACACTACGTGGTGACAGTTTCCAAATTTTAGGCATAGATTTTCAGGAAGACGTAACCAAGTAACAAGACTGTGCCTAGGAATCCCTATTTCAAGAGTTATATACTTCCATGGAACCAAACAACAAAAATCAACATTAGAAATATTTACTGGAGAAAACCCAGAAAAAACCAACTATGCCTTTACCCATCCAGAGCAAACTATTATTTTAAGAAAATACAGTATAAATCATAAGATTAAAAAAGCAACCAGAAAAATAAATTGCCAGTAACCAATTAAGAGCCAGCATTTTTCTTAGTTGGTTTCCTTAGGAAATAAACTTGGGTATGAGCATTTTCATGCCACAAATTTATTGGACCATGCAGCAGGAATGAGACCTGTAAGGGAGTGAGAGAAAGATTAGGCAGAATGAAAAGACAAGGACAATGCAGGTGAGTCAGAGGCCTCGCTTGCTCCCCCAGGTAAGCCTGTCAGCCCTTTAGAGATGGCCTAAATTGCAGGGGGTGGGGCCTTGAACACCTGCATTGAGCAGTATTTGGAAGCAAGGTGTTCCTGGGGAGGGACAGGGAGCACTCTTTGGACCTAAGGCAATTTCTGAGAGGGACTCAGATGTGAACAGTCAGCAGACATCACTCCCAGCAGCTAGGGAAGTAAATGCCTCAGTCATGAAAAGAGGACCTGGGTGACAGACAGCAACACTGACTTAGTCCACCCTTGTGCCTCTTGGATCCACTTGCTGTATAAAAGTTTGATGCTTCTTGTAATTGCTCCTCAGAGATTCACCTTGTTCTATTTTCCTAGAGATTCTTACAAGAGGAAGTTTATTAGAATGAAATTGAATCCCTGCTTCTGCTACAGCTGTACCATAACTGGTACCTAGTCTAGATTCCCCTTACCTTTGATCAACATCTCTCCTGGTTGAAGGTGACTAACCTCATGGGATCAGGCAGACTTGATCCCTGGGAGGTCTGGGATTCTCATCACTCTGTCCTCCCCAGTGTGGCTGCTTCACTCTCCAATTACTCTCAGAACTGGTTGGGGGAATACCCTGAGCTGCTCCTGTAGATTACTTTGATGCAAACATACTCCTTCCTGCTCCCATTGTGCAGCAGTTGTTCTCCCTCTTCCTGATGAGCAGAGTCTGGTACATCTGCCAAGGTGGTAACTCATTCTCTTGTCTGCTGGCCTCTTAGTACAGGGCCCTGAAAGACAGGAGGCAGCCTAGCTTAGAGTTTAACAGAGCTGTTGATGCATTTCCTGGTACAGGTTCCTTCTCTGGAAACCAGGACCTTCCCCTTTGAAGCATAATTCCATGGACATAGATGGGAAGCACAAAGTACCCAAGTGTATCGCCAATACTGATGGTAAGCCAGGCCACACCTACTTCCACCTCTTGGCTCCTGGACTCATATATTCCACCTACTGGAAACACAGTGCCATCCCATGCTCTGTGCCTCCTTATAGGGCATCATCTCATCTCAATTGTGCATTCAAATGGCTGTTACTTCACCCTACCAGACAAGTGGCTCCTCATTGGTGTAGTATGTAATGGCACCTGTAGATCCCATGGTCATGGGCCTACTGTTCCATCTCTTTTTCTGTAAAGTGGGTTTCTTGGTCCTATGTAATGTTCTTCCCATATTGGTGGAAGACATACTTGCTAAGCCCTTAAAGAGTGATGCCAACTGAGGCCCTATGGATAGTAAATGCAAACCCATGTTTAGAATATATCTGAATTCCAGTCGAGATGAAACACTGCCCCTTCCAAGATGGAAGGAGTCCAGTATAATCGGTTTGCCAGTAATTGTCTAGTTGGTATCCCCAATGGATGATGCCATATCAGGGGCTCAGGGTTACTGAGCTGTAGAACATTTGGCAATAGGATTTATTAGATCAGCCTTAATGAGTGGGAACCCATGCCATTGGACCCACACTGGGTCCTTTTGTCTACTTGCCAGTATAGTGGCTCTTCCATAGTGGATGATCTCTGGTTGGTCTTATAACATGACACAAAGATTTTTATACACCTTTTACATTTTCCAGATGCCCATGTATATGTCCCTTTCCCAGGCTTCTTTGTCTCCAATCTTTCCCTTGTGAGGCTTCTGATCAACTGACTAAACCATTTAGGTAGACATTTCCTATACATCTGTGTATATACTTCCCTCATACTACTCCTCTTTCCACACAATGTGGTGAATAGAAACATTGTCCAAAGCTTTTCTCTTCCCCATTGTCTGTCAGGGACATCTCTGAGTGGAGCTTTAGTGCAGAAGCAGTCTATTTTTGACTTGGACCCACACACCAGGTAAACCCATTTATGACTCAATGTTGGCATTTTTTTCTCCCCATAAGTGGTTATCAGGGACGCTGCATGTAGCCCACAGGCACTAGCTTAGGGAAAGGCACCCATGCAATATTGGTGGATGGCACTGGGGTCTGTGTTACAATTTGTTGTACAATTTGGTACAATTTATTTGCATCCTCTTTGCCTGCTCATGCCTCATCTTGGTTACACTCCGTCCATATCATAGCAGATTGAGCTGGTTTATTTACTTGGTGGGTCACATTGTGATTTCCTAAATGGGTTTCCCAGAAACTCCACATATGTTTCTGCCCTTCCTCCTCAGCACAGATGACCATGGGATATGATAGGGCTGCCTATATCATAGCTGGGATCAGATGCAGAGCCCTTTCCTGCTTCAGGCTCTACTCAAGTTGAGTAGCTTCTGTTACTTGGTAAATTAGTTGAAGAAGTACCCCCAAGTGTGACTGACATATGCTTCCTCCACAACTTGAAGAGGCCTCACCAATATTGTCTCCTTGTTGCTGACAGGTATATAGTCACCTAGTAAATATAACTCATCTGGTCAGCTACAAATGAATCAATTATTTGAGTGATGACAGTCTACTGTCATCTTCCAAGATATTTTGGATTTTTTTAAGGGCCAGAGTGGTTAATTACATGTGGATGTGATGAAGACAACAACCTCTGAATTCTTTAGGTCACTAAGGTAATAATCTCTGCCAGTTCTTCTAATATGTTATATGGCTTTTTATTTACTATCTTAACTTGGGTGAGCAAAGGGGGTCAATTTGAAAGGCTTCAGCTTGGCCTTCCCCAATATGGTGGCTTTTACCCCCACAGTCTAAGAAATCAACATGATGGTTCTGCCAATTCCCAAATATTTCCAAGCCTATTATAAATTTAGGGACTAGGAAAACAAACACAGGATATATCTGTGGACCCAATCAACCCTCTATGACCTGAACCTGTGCCAGGATTGCACTTATTCCCTAGTCCCCATAATGTACCATTTCTCAAGATATTTGGGTATTTCCCTTTTCCCACTATACTGTTACCTGAGTATATGGCCATAGGTACATCTGGGGAAGATCCAGAGAAATTGGCACTGTATTTACCAGATGAGATTTTACACAGGGTCTCTCCTCTCTGAGCACCTGATTTCTCTTACAGTCAATGAGCTTTGGATTTAAAAACTGGCTAAGTTGTCTATTCATTCTTTTGATTATTTCCTTTGCTGTGCAGAAGTTTTTTAATTTCATCAAATCCCATTTATTTATTTTTGTTGTCTATGGAGATTCCTCAAAGAAATAGATGTAGACTTACCATTCAACCCAGCAATCCCACTACTGGGCATCTACCTAAAGGAAAAGAAATCATTTTATAAAATAGACACCTGCACTCAAATGTTTATTGCAGCACAATTCACAATCGCAAAGATGTGGAATCAACCTAAGTGCCCATCAATTCATGAGTGCATTGACAAAATATGGTACATATATATACCACGGAGTACTACTCAGCCATAAAAAGGAAAGAAATAATGCCTTTTGCAGCAACTTGAATGGAATTGGAGAACATTACCCTAAGCAAAGTATCTCAGGAATGGAAAAACAAACACCACATGTACTTGTTACCAAAAACTTGGCACTTGTCAGAAGAACCAGGACAATTGGTTTGTGGACAAGGAAAGAGATTTTTTATTACTTTGCCGGCAAAGGAGGAAAAATGGCAGACTTTCTGTCTCGAAATCCAAATTTCCTGAACATAAGCAGAAATACAGAGCTTTTAAAGGGAGGGCCCCTCAGTTCTAGGCTATTATGGTTAACTATTCTGATTGTCCCGTCTCCGCCAAAGACAAAGCCTGTGAACTCAGCCAGCTGCCCACCTGGGGGGTGTGGCACAGCTTGGGATTCAAGAACAAAAGGCCTTCTCTATGCTCCTCCCAACTACTGGCCTGAGGCAGGAATGCACATTTCAGTTCTCAAAAAGAGTGGGGAAAGTTCCAAAGAGCAGAAAAATATTTTTGCCAGTTTTTTTTCCAGGCCATTCGCTGTTACATGTTCCCCACTCTCAGTTTTACGCTTCCATATCTATGAAAGGAGGGGCGGCTACTCTGTTACATACTTTCTAATAACTGGGAGCTAATCAATGGGCACATAGAGGCACAAAAGGATGTAAAGGTCATAGGTAATCAAGAAGTGGGGAAGGGGAGGAGAGAAGGGGTAAAAACCTACCTATCAAGTACAATGAACACTCTTTGGGTGATGGGCACACTAAAGGCCCCAACTTAAGCCTTAGAAAAGCTATCCATGTAACAAAAACATTTGTACCCCCTTAATATTTTGAAATTTTAAAAAGTGGCTAAGTTACAGAACTTGGACAAGGGATCTTGACTTTTTATTGGAGTGGCTGAGCTCGGTCTTCTGATCATCCATCTTTTATTTGTGTAATTTTTTAAATTGTATATACTGAGCAATCCTCCTGTTAACTCACCATCTGTTTGGCCCTCAGGAAGGCTTTGTTCTACTAAACATCTCCATAGCTCTCTGCAGGTCAGGTCTCCATAGTTGCCACTAAACCTCACTGTTCATTATAACTGAACCCGCCTTGCTTATGATGGTTAAGCACGGCCACCCAGCCTCTATTTCAGGCTCCTACCATCTGTATTGCTCTTAAAGAATCCACTTGTTTTTAACACTATCTCCTATTCTCTCAGTTGTGTCGACCACCAGCAGTGGGCTCATTCCTTATCACTTTGGAAAATGCAGCACGTTGTGGGTCCTCCCATGGAACATGGCCAGCTGGTGGATTTTCTTGTCTCATATAGTATGTGCACTCTGGAATGTCCACTTTTGTGTGCCTTTTAATATCTCTTTCTACCTTCTGCCACAACAGCACTGAAATTTTAATTTTACTTCTTTTAGGCCATCACTTTCTACAAGCTTTCAAAAGCCATCCTAGCAGCATGTTAGCATGGTCTCCAAGGACCCCTGCCAGGGTGTTAATCTTGCCTCAAGGGAAAGTGCTCACTTTGATCAAAGTAGTCTCAGAATCCCATGTGCATTCTCCTGGCTCTTGCTGATACATGCTAGCTCCACCTTACAGTTCCTTCAGAGTATGGGCCTCTTAGCAGAACAGTACTTTCTCAGCCATGTAATGTTTGACTTAAAGCAAGTTAATAGTCTGGTGGCCAAAAGGAGCCATGGGAGCAGACCCTGAAGAGGGAACACTTTGTCTTGAAAGGCAGAAGCTCCTGTATCGTCTTCAAGCAAAGAGGAAGGGGCATTAGTCTAACATAAAGGAGTGAGTCCCTGTACAGGCCCAGAGGAGTCAGATGGACATACAGACTCCAGAGTTTTGAGTGCATTGAAATGCATATTCCCATCCCACGACTCAGGTTGCCAATGCATCCTAGTCAGGACCCTCCTCTTGACATTGCTGACTTCTTAGGATTTAGAATTCAGCCTTCCCCAGAGCACGGTCACCCTTATGATCACAACCTAGGCCTGGTCTTCAGCTTCTCCTGCCCTCTGGCTGCAAAAGTTGAGAGTCTTGTTATATGTTGCCAAGACGTCCTCTGGCTTTCACTCTGCTTTAAATTGAGGAATCTCCCTCGTCGTTGCTTCTCCAATGCATTGATAGCCCCCAGTAACAATCATCCAACCTTATAATTCCTGCTCCCCTGGAAACTCTCAAATGCCTGGGATATTTTACATGCCCATGCATTCCCAGCCCAGCTTGCCACTTGTGTAAGTTTTTATAACACAAAACTACCTTCCAGAGTTATCAATATTTTATCTACCAGGAGTGATAAGGTCCTTGCTGTTGGCAGGCTGGCAGATAATACAGCTTTAAGACCCCTTTTAGAGTCTGTTCCCTAGGACCACTCCTGGCACTAAGTGTATTAAGTTGGTTTCTTAGGGGGAAAAGGGCTGAGCTGGAGATTTACACTCAGACGGTTTAATGGGACATGCTCTCAGAAACACCTGAAACAGAGAGAGCTGAGCAGGATTATGTAGAGGGAGTTGCACTCAGGTGCAGTGACAACAGAGGCCTCAGGTAACTTCACAGAAAGCTCTGAGGCTGGGAGAGTCCTACAGAGATGCCTCTAATAGGGCAAAGTAGACAATAATTATATTGCCACATTGATCAGTCATTGAATGTGACCTGCTTCATGAAGCCATAATATTAGGCAAAACTGCTTCCTTTTGGCTGAGGGCAATTCCTAGGGTGGGAGTCATCTGTGTAATATCAGCAGTCACCATTCTTCGGCCACTGGGGAAATAAGTACCTCATACCTGAAGAATGGATCTATGTGGTGCAGTAGAGCATATTCTACAGCATCAAAGCAACAGATGAGATCCTACAAGAAAGAGAAGCAGGTAATCTGTGCTACCTGTGCCTCAGACTGATGGCTATAGCTGAACAGAGCTATTACATCCAAAGCAAATATGAGACCCCTAGTAGTCAGCCAATCAGGCAGAACTGCCTTGACCTTCACCTTTTCAGTAAAGGAAGTTATCAATAACTTGCCAAAACAGGGTCTTTATTCTACTATAGCAAGTATATTTTACAAGAATTGAAATCAGAATGGCATAAATCACTTTCAAACGATGGTTCTGAAAACACCTTTATATACTCTTGGTAACTACCTGGTGTATTGCAGTCCTAGTTAATGTCCATGCTTCTTTTGATCTGGGAGAGGTAACAAATTCCAGGAGGTTCTGGTAGAGCTGTAAGCCTTTAGCAAGGCAAATATTCCACATAATTACAGTCGCTTAACAACAGGGATACATTCTGAGAAATGCATCCTTAGGCAATTTTGTCATTGTGTGAACATCATAGAGTGTACTTACACAAACGTAGATGGTATAGCCTACTACACATCTAGGCTATATGTTATAGCCCATTGCTCCTAGGCTACAAACTTGTATAGTATGTTACTGTCCTGAATACTGTAGGCAATTGTAACACAATGGTAAGTATTTGTATATCTAAACATATTTATACATTGAAAAGATAATGTATTACACTACAACATTTCAATGGCTACATGACTAGGCAATAGGAATTTGTCAGCTTCATTATAATCGTATGGGTCCTTTGTCATATATGTGGTCTGTCATTGATGAAATGTCATCATGTGGCATGTAACTATAAATGTAGATTGGGGAGAGTTCTGCCTGAAAATCAGAGTGAAACAGCATAACATACGATCCCAGTGTCAAATTTAAAAGGATAATTGTAGAAATAAGTGTGCCCATGTGGAGATAATTGGCCATAAAGTCCATGAAAAGAAAACTTTGGAAGAGTTTCAAGGTTAAAACTCAGTGTTGCATAGATGATCCAGAGTATTAATCCTGGAACACCTCTCTTCCTTTTCTATCACCTTTTTTTATCCTTTCTTTGCAAACCTATGTAAGCTTCATATGTCTATTCTGTGAGTTTAAATTTTGAAATTTGGAATGAGTGCTCTGTAGGGGTGAGGGGAAATTTGCCTTTTCCCCCTAAAGTTTGCTGAATGATCAACTCACAATTAAGGCAGATTAATGAGAAATGTTTATTTACTAGTACCATGTGCATGGGGAGAATCACATAGTGATTACCCAATATCCCAATTAAGTTCAGATATTTTATACACGCTTTTTAGAGGGGAGGGGGAAAATGAGGAATACAGGTAATTCTATTTAGGGGTGAAAAATGGTGCTAGGGAGGACAAATGGATGGGGGAGACAGATTGACTTGTAAATGATTCTATTTATAAATTAAATTAACCTGAGGACAGGTATTACATTTAAAATAATTTGGGCCAGGTCTGGTTGCTTTCTTGATCTTTTTTCCTGCAATATATTGCCTTAACAGGGAGAGGGACGGAAGTCGATGACCCCTTTGATCTTTTGATCAGGTCAGTCTGGTTTATACAAATAGAGGGAAAGCCCCTTTCAATGCTTTTTGATCTCAAATGGCCTTTAATTTAAAATGTTCTTTATACCAAGGAGTCATATTTTGAGGTGAAATTTCCTGAGCTCCTTCAACTACATAATGAAAGAGGAAGAAGAGCCACATTTTCAACTCAACATTGAGTGTGTGCTTATTTACTATGTAAAATAACTGATAATAGAAGACAGGGAAGTGGAGAGGAATATAAAAGTATCTTAAATTCAGTGCAGATATTTTCACTCACATAAAGATGTGCTTAACTCACATATGACCATTCTCTGATTAAACAAAAAAAACAAAAATTTTCAAACTATAAGTGGAAGCTCTCAAACAAATGGGATTTCCTTAATCATTGCCAACAGGGTTAGCCTTCTTATGTAATGCGAAATGGAAGACCATCGTCTCCCACTCACAAAGCCTCTAAATCCCCTACTCCCTTACTGTGATATATAAAAAGTGAATATTTGGTCTTTTCCCTGGTTCCTGGGACACAGCTTCTAAAGCCCTTGGAATCTCTAAAGTGACGAGTGGGTTTTTTTTTTGTATGTTAATGAGACGACTGGTGTTTGGGGCCCCCTAGGTAGTTTCAGGATGGGAGCTGGATGCCAGAAAGACCAAAGCATGATTAGTGGGTGGTAACTTTTAGCCCCCCAACCTGCCTTCAGGGAGGGGAGAGGGACTGGAGATTGAGTCAATCACCAATGGCCATTGAATTTATTAATCATTCATATGTAATGAAATTCCCATCAAAATCCCTAAATGGCAGGTTTTGGAGAGCTTCCAGGTTGGGAAACACATCGAGGCACTGGGAGGGTATCCATTTAGTGTTGCTATAAAGGAATACCTGAGGCTGGGTGATATACAAAGAAAAGAGTTTTACTTGGCTGATGATTCTACAGGCTGTCCAAGAAGCATGGTGCCAGCATCTTCTTGGCTTCTGGTGAGGCCCTCAGGCTGCTTCTCCTCATAGCAGAAGGTGAAGGGGCACCAGCATGTGCAGAGATCACATGGCGAGAGAGGAAGCAAGGGGGGGGTGTGGGAGGTGACAGGCATGTTTTAACAACCAGCTCTCTTAGGAAATAATAGAGAGAGAACTCCTTCACCCCCAAGGGAGAGCATTAACCTATTCATGAAGGATCCACCCCTGTGACCTAAATACTTCCCACCAGGCCCCACTTCCCAATGCTGCCACACTGGGGATCAATTTCAACATGAGATTTGGTGAGGACAAACCATATGCAAACCATAGCAGAGGGCATGGAAACTCTGTACACCCCCTCCCCATCCCCACACCTTGGCCTATGGATCTCTTCCATTTAGCTGTTCTTGAGTTGTGTCCTTTATGATAAGCCAGTAATAGTAAGTAAAGCAATTTCCTGAGTTCTGTGAGTCAATACAGTAAATTATTAAACCTGAGCTGGGGGTTGTGGGAACCTCCTGAATTTATAGCTAGGCAGTCAAAAGTACTGGTGATCACCCTGCACTTGTGACTGGCATCCGAAGTAAGTAAGGGCAGTCTTGTGAGTATGAGCCCTTAACTTGAGGGATTTGATACTAATCTTAGGTAGATAGTGTTGGAATTGAATTGAATTGTAGCACATCTGCTGATGTCAGGGAATTGGAGCAGTGGTATTGGAAAACACACCACGCATTTGGTGTCACAAGTGTTGTGAGTAAAAATAGTCCATTCTTCATCTAAGAAGATGATGTCAAATTTATATAGTAACTTCCATTAGAAAAAGTCACAAACTGCAATTTCCTCGGTTTCTTGTCATGAACCCTCTTTCCCACATGATATGTAAGGCTGTTACCTCAGCTGTATAATGCCAGTCTTTTCCGCCTGCTCCATGCTCATCACCTTCAAAATTCTCAGAAATTTTACACTAGTGATTGTGTCTTTTCTTTCCTGTACTCGGGTTTTTTTCCTCTTTCTTTCTCTCCCAACACTAAAACCTTTCAATAAGCAAATTAACGTGGATACCCTCTCTAAATGTACACACACACATGCGCACACATGTAAACACAAATTTAACTGCTTAGGTTTAATAATTTACATACACACACATCCATCACCTCATTTCCTCTCTCGGATGTCAACTCCTCATAGATAAACTTTTTTCAAAAGTGTTACTTATATTGCACTGGTTGCTTTTATTTTTTCATCTTACACTAACTCTTTAACTTATACCAATGTGATTTCCTCTCTTGCTGCATAAATGGCTCTTGCTTACATAACCAAAAATTTCTATGTTGCCAAATCACGTTTCTTGAACTTACAGTATTTTGACAGAATTTTTGACAGTATTTGACAGAATTTTTCTCTGTTGACTAATTCCTACCTCTTTGGCTTTTATGGCATTGTGAGCTCTTGATCTTTCTCTTTCTTCTCTGATCACTCCTTGGTCCTCCTAACCCAACCTTTAAATGCTGGAAATCTCAAGATTTGACCTTAGTCCCTTTTCTCATTCCTTTTACTATCTCCTTGAACAAGCTCATTGCCACATCTTCGATAGCTATTGTTGCATAAAATACGGAGATAAAAGATCAGTGGTATATATCTTGTGCGTGCATCTCTAGGTCCATCAGAGTTCAACTAATCTCAGCTTGACATGGCTTGCCTTCAAGTTGCAAGTTAGGACCAGGTCTGCTCATGTTTTTTATGTTCTTGGACCAGTAGCTGACCAAGGCTAATAAAAAGCTATAGTGAAATAAGAGAAGCTCTATTGTGTAAACACATTGCAAGACTCTGATTATGTTACATTTGCTAACATGCCATTTGCCAAAGCAAGTCACATGGCAAGCCCAAAGTCTAAGGGCAAGGAAGTAAATTCTTTTCTTGGAAGTTAGGAAGTAGGATGTAGATATTTTGTTAACAGTGATTTAATATTCTACATTAGGTGTATGCTTATGACTGATGACTCAATATTTATATCATCAGCTTGAAATTTCCTCTTAACTCATGACATATATATATACACACACACATATAGTTGTCTACTTAATATTTCTAATTGATTTTTCACAGATACTTCAACATTAACACATTCGAAACTGATCATCTTCTTTGTCATATCTCATCTTCTTTAATGTTTCTCTAGGTCAATAAATAGAACCATCATTCACCAAGTTGCATGATCCAAGTAACTAAAAGTATCCTCAGCCAACACCTTTTTCTCTTTGGCTACTCCCTAGCAAATATAATTAATCAACAATTGACATCTATTTTAACCCCAAAATGTTGTTTTTTAATCACCAGATTCACATAGGACTTCAAGCTACCATCATCCTTTGCCTGGACAATGGCAATACTCTCCTGTTTAACCCCTCATTAAATTTGTCCCCTAAAACTCAAATTCATTCTCAATAATGCACATTGATATTTTTTCCAACACGAATTCTATTCACTGACCACAGACACCCACCCCCACCACACACACACACACACACACACACACACATACACATTGCTTCAATAACTTCACCAGGGTTATGTCGGGCTTCTTTCTTTCTTTCAATCTATGTTCCAGCCACAGTGAACTTTCTTCTGTCTCTTGAAAGGTTCATGTTCCTTTCTTCCTCAGGGTCTTCACCCATACTATTCCACTTTTCAGAATGGCCCTTTTCCCCTGCTCCACCTGGCTATTTCTTCATCCTTCATAAGTCATCCCAAAAGCCATTCCATCTATCATAATATCTCATAATATTCTGAATTTCTTCAAGACACAAAGGAAAATTGTGACTAATATTTCTAATTGGTTTTTCACAGATACTTCAACATTAACACATTCAACCAATTATGTTGTCTATTCTCCTGCCCATCAGCACCTCTCCTCTGGTTGTTAGACCCATGAGGACAAGGATTATGTCTGTCTTATTCATTTCTGTATCCCTAGCACTTAGTGCCTAGCATGCAGTTCTTGGTACTTAATAAGTAATTGATAAGTATTGATTATTGAATAAGTAAATAAAGCCTAGATTATCACAGGACTAGAGGACATTAGTGATTAAAAGAGCCTTAAAGACACCTTAAAGGTAATTTCCTTTAACCCTCATTCTTATCCTTAATCTTTTCTGCATCCTTCTTCCATGTAATTCCAAGGAAATTCCCCAATGCCAATGTCATTAAATCATTTGGTTACAAAATTCCAGAATTCCTGTTTTGCATGTGTGTTCTTTTAGTCCATAATATCTACAGGAAATTAAAACAGTATTTTTTCTTAGAATCTAATGGTTAAAATCAATATTTTAAGTATTATTCCTTATGCTTATGATATTCTTACTGTAAGCAGTATTACTTGTATAAATTAAATGAAAAGTAATATCATTAAGAGAATGAAAAGACAAGCCACAGACTGAGAAACAATCTTGATAAAACACAAGTCTGATAAAGGACAGATATGCATACTATACAAATAACTCTTAAAACTTGACACTAAAAAAGATCAATATTATTTAAAAATGGGCAAAATACAGAGAATTTCCCTCAAATTAATGGCAGACACCAAAACACAGACCCAGGAAGCTCACAGAACACCAAATAGGATTAAAAAAAGCAATACAACAACAAAAAACTACACACAAGCACACCATTTTTAAACTATGGAAAATCAAAGATAAAGAAAATATCCTGAAATAAGACATGGGGAAAAGACCTCTTACATATAAAGGAATAAAGATTAGAATTGCATCCAATTCTTTAAGAAATCAGACAAGCAAGAAGAGAGTAGAGTAAAATATTTAGTGTGGAGAGAAAAAGGCCACCAACCTAGAAGTTTGTACCTTGTAAAATTATCCATTGAAAGTGAAGGAGAAAGAAAGACTTTCTCATATAACAAAAGTTGAGAGTAGTTGACCCCAGTAGACGAGCCTTGCAAGACATATTAAAAGAAATTTGTTAGATAAAAATAGTTATTTAGGCAAGAAACTACAAAATATGTGAAAGAAAATAGAAGAAAAGGAACAAGTGAAGGTAAAACAAAAACATTTTTTAATTCTTAGCTGATCTAACAGGTAACAGTTTTTTCAAAATAATGGCAACATAATATTTGATCATGTATGTTTACACACACACACACGTGCTTATGTATAAGTGGAAAGAGTGACAGCAGTGATACTAGGGATGGGAGGAAGGAATCAGGAATATTTGGTTATGATCTTATCATACTGCACATACTTACCACCTGTGCAGTGGTATAATACTATGTAATGTGGACTTGTATTAGTTGTAAATGTGTATTGCAAACTCTAGGGCAACCACTAAAAAAAGAAAGAAAAAACATGAGTATAGCTGATATGCTAAGAAAAGAGAGAAAATTAAATCATACACCGTGCTCAAATAAAGCCATAAAAAGCAGAAAAAGAATAGGAAACAAAAACAGGGACAAAGAACAAGGGCAACAAATAGAAAACAGTAACAAATATAGTAGGTTTGTTACTTTGAATGTCAATGATTTAAATAGACCAATTAAAAGACAGAGACGGTCAGAGTGGATCAAAAAATAAGACCAAAGTATATGTTGTCTACAAGAAACCCACTTTAAATATAGAGACACATGCAGATTAAAGGTAAATGATTGAAGAAAAATGTACCATGCTAACACTAATTAAAAGAAGGCTATATTAATTTCATGCAAAGCAGACTTTAAAACAAAGGAAGTTATCAGGAATTAAGGGGGGCATTACACAATGATAAAGGGTTCAATTCTCTAAGAAGACATACAATTCTTAACATGTATGTGTCTAACAACAAAGCATCAAACTGCATGAGGCAACAACCAATAAACTATAAGGAGAAACAGATAAATCCACTATTACAGTTGGAGACTTCAACACCCCTCCATCAGAAATGAACAGATCCAGCATAGAAAATCAGTAAGGACATAGGTGAACTCAATAACAACAAGAATCAACTGAATATAATTGATTCAATAGACTACTTCATCCAACAACAGCAGAAAACACACTCTTCTCAAGCTCGTATGGACTACTCATCAAGACAGACAACATCCTGGACCATAAAACACATCTTAATAAATTTAAAAGAATGAAAATCAAACAATGTCTGCTCTCAGACCACTGTGGAAATAAACTAAAAATCAATAACAGAAAGATAACTGAATTCCCAAAATACATGGAAATTAAACAACACACTTGTAAATAACACAGGACTCAAAGAAGAAATTTCAAGAGAAAATTTTAAATATTATGAAATAAATGAAAATGGAAATATTACTTATTGAAATTTACAAGATACAGCAAAAGCAGTGCTTAGAGGGAAATTTATAGCATCAATGAATATATTAGATAATAAGAAAGATCTAAAATCAATAATCTAAGTTTCTACCCTAGGAAACTAGGAAAATAAAAGCAAATTAAATTCACAGTAAGCAAAAAAAAGAAATAATTAAAATTAGAGAAAAATTAATAAAATTAAAGGCAGAAAATCAATAAGGAAAATCAAAAAAATCAAAAGCTATTTATTTGAAAAGATCAATCAGATTAATAAGACTCTAGCCACACTAAGGGAAAAAGAGAGAGGACACAATTTACTAATATTAGAAATGCAAGAGGGGACATCATTACAGATCCCACGTATATTAAAAGAATAATCAAAGAGTACTATGAATAACTCTGTGTCCCAAAATTTGATAACCTTCATGAAATGGACCAATTACTTGAAAGATACAATCTGCTAAAACTCACACAAGAAGAAACAGACAATCTAAACAGGCCTGTATCTATTATACAAATTGAATCAATAATTAACTTTCCAAAGCAGAAAATTCCAGGCCAAATGAGATCACTGATTAATTGTATCAAACAATTAAATAATAAATTTTATCAATACTCTACATCTTCTCAAAGATGATAGAAGCAGAAGGATACATCCCAACTCATTCTATGAAGCCAGTATGACCTTGATACCAAAGCCAGGTAAGGACACAATAATAAAAGAAAACTACAGACCAATATCCCTTATGAATATAGATGCAAAAATCCTCAATAAAATACTAGCAAACCAAATTCAACAGATTATCAAAAAAATAATCCACCATGACCAAGTGGGCTTCATGCCAGGGATGCAAGGATGGTTCAACATACATAAATCAATAAATGTGAGTCACCACATAAACAGAAGTAAAAACTAAGATCATATGATCATCTCAATAGATGCAGAAAAAGCATTCAATAAAATTCAGCACCCTTTCATGATAAAAACTCTCAACAAACTAGGCATAGAAGGAATATACCTCAAAATTATAAAAAGCCATATATGACAAAACCACAGCCAGCATACTACTGAATGGGGAAAAGTTGAAAGCATGCCCACTAAGAACTGGAACAAGACAAGGATGCCCACTGTCACCACTTCTATTCATCATAGTGCTGGAAGTCCTAGCTAGTGCAATCAATCAGGGAAAGAGAAATAAATTAAGGGTATCCAAATTGGGAAAGAGGAGGTCAAACTATCACTTTTTGCAGATGGTATGATCTTATACCTAGAACACCCCAAAGATTCCACCAAGAGACTCCTGGTATTGATAAATAAATTCAGCAAAATCTCATGTTACAAAATCAATGTATACAAATTGGTAGCATTCCCATACACCAATGATAGCCAAGCTGAGAGTCAAATCAAAGACTCAGTACCATTCACAATTGCTGCAAATAAAATAAAATACCTAGGAATATACTTAACCAAGGAGGGGAAAGATCTCTACAAAGAGAACTACAAAATACTGAGGAAAGAAATCGCAGATGATAAACAAGAGAAAAAACTTATCATGCTCATGGATCTGTAGAATCAACATTATTAAAATGTGCATACTACCCAAAGTGATTTACAGATTCAGTGCAATTCCCTCCAAGATACCAATGTCATATTTCATAGATCTAGAAAAAATAATCCTATGCTTCATGTGGAAACAGAAAAGAGCTGGAATATGCAAAGCAATCTTAAGCAAAAGGAACAAATTGGGAGGCATCACATTACCAGACTTCAAACTATACTACAAGGCTATAGTGACTAAATCAGCATGGTATTGGCACAAAAATAGAGACACAGACCAATGGAACAGAACAGAAAACCCAGAAATAAAACCATTCAAATACATCCACCTGATTTTTGACAAAGCAGACAACAATAGACACTGGGGAAAAACAATAAATGGTGCTGGGAAAATTGGATAGCCACATGCAGAAAAATGAAACAGGATCCATTATCTCTCACCACTCACAAAAATTAATTCAAGATGGATAAAAGACTTAAATCTAAGGCGTAAATCCCTAAGAATTCTAGAAGAAAATGTTGGAAAACTCTTCTAGATATTGGCCTAGGCAAAGAATTTTTGAAGAAGACCCAAATGGCAATTATAGCAACAACAACAACAAAAAAAGGGACTTGATTAAATTAAAAAGTTTTTGCACAGCTAAGGAAATAACACAGCATACAGAATGGGAGAAAATATTCTCAAACTATACACCTGATAATGGGCTAATATCCAGAATCTACAAAGAACTCAAACAAACCAGCAAGGACAAAACAACCACTAAAAAGCGGGCAAAGACATGAACAGAAGCTTTTCAAAAGATAGACAAATGGCCAATAAACATATGAAAAAATGCTCAATGTCACTAATCATCAGGGGAATGTAAATTAAAACCACAATGTGATATCACCTTACTGCAGTTAGAATGGCCTTTATTAAAAAGTCCCAAAACAATAGATGCTGGTGTGAATCTAGAGATAAAGGAATGCTTATACACTGTTGTGGGACTGCAGATTAATACAACCTCTATGGAAAACAGCATGGAGATTCCTCAAAGAACTAAAAGTCAATCTACCATTTGATCTAGCAATTCCACTACTGGGAATTTACCCAAAGGAAAATAAGTCATTTTGTAATATTAAAAAGACACCTGCACTCGAATATTTGTTGCAACACAATTCACAATTGCAAAGATGTGGAATCAACCCAAATGCCCATCAATTCATGAGTGAATTAACAAAATGTGGCATATGTACACCATGGAATACCACTCAGCCATAAGGAAAGATGACATAATGCCTTTTGCAAAAATTTGGGTGGAACTGGAGACCATTATCCTAAGTGAAGTGTCTAAAGAATGGAAAAACAAACACCACATGTACTCACTACTAAATTGTAACTAACCGATGAGCACACATGTGCATAGAGGGAAGTAGAACTCAACAGAAATCAACTGGGGGGAGGGGGAGGATGAGACGGGTGAAAATCTACCTTAGAGGTACAATGAACAATATCTGGGTAACAAGCACCCTTATAACCATGACTCAAGCATTATAAAAGTGATTCATGTATCCAAAATTATTTGTACCCCATAATATTTTGAAATAAAAGAAAGAATGAAAAAAATAAAAACAACTATGGTAGTATAAACAATTACTAAATACCAGATTCTATGCTAAGCTCTTTCCCCAAACAATCCTGCTAAGTGGAATTTATTGTTGTTGCTATCCTGCTAAATGTATGATAATGTTATTGTTATAGCGCTTGTCAAACACTTCATTTTCACACACATCGGTCTCATGATGACGGCACACTCCAATTCACTAATCTTTAGTCATGCTTTTGGTGAGCAATATGCCTGGATTTTGATCTATGGCTTTTTCTTTTATTTAACTTAGGATTTCATTCCAATTCAGGGTGCACTTTTATGTGAATTTGTTGAAAAAGTTAAAAAAAGCATACCAGACATGTTTACTCTGTCACATTTAACTATGGGATATTTCAAGTATGTTTTCTAACTTGCAGTTGCTATGTTTTGGATAATTTTGAGCATAACTGTGTCAAACACCTCAATATACTTTATTATGAGTTTATATAGTTTTTTTTTACTTTCTGTAATTTTCTAAGCAGACCTCCAAATAATCTACAATAATAATAATATAGATGTATTTTACTAAAAAAAAAAAAAAGAAAACTATAGACCATTATCTCTCATCAACACAGCTGCAAAAGTCCTCAACAAAATAGCAAATGGAATCCAACAATGTATAAAAGGAATTATATACCATGACCAAGTGGGATTTATCTCAGGTATAAAAGGCTGGTTCAACATTGAAAAATCAAGTAATGTAATCTATCACATCAACAGGCTATAAAGAAAAATCATATGATCATAGCAATAGATGCAGAAAAACATTTGTCAAAATCCAATACCCACTTATGATTAAAAACTCTCAGTAATCTAGGAATAGGAGGGAACTTACTCAACATGATATAGATTATCTACAAAAAAAACCCTACAGCTAACATCATACTTCATGGAGAGAAACTAGAAGCTTTCCCTCTAAGATCCAAAACAAGGATCACTACTGTTCTCACCACTTATTTCAATATCATACTGGAGGTTCTAGCTAATGTGATAAAGCGAGAAAAGTAAATAAATGTGTATAGATTGGAAAGAAAGAAATAAAGCTATCTTTGTTCAAAAATGACATGATCGTCTTTATAGAAAATCTGAAGAAATTGATTTTAAAAATTACTGGAACTAATAACCAATTATAGCAAGGTTATAGGATACAAGGTTAATTTACAAAAGTCAGTTACTTAAATATATACCAGCAATGAACAAGTTTTGTAGTCTGTTTTTTTGTTGCTATAACAGAATACTTCAAATGGGTAATTTATAAAGAAAGGAAGTTTATTTAGTTTACAATTATGAAAGCTGAGAAGTCCAAGAAGCACGGCACTGGCATCTGCTCAGCTTCTGGCGAGGGCCTCATGCTGCATCATGAAATGATACAGAAGTGGAAGGGAAAGCGGCCACACCAAAGGCACAAAAACACAAAGCGCGACCTTCCTTTATGACAACTTGCTCTGGGGAGAACTAATCCATTCTCATGAGAACTAAACCAATCTTGTAAGAAAGTCATTAATCCATCTTATATACATAATCATTTCTTAAAAGCCCCACCACCTTTCAATACTATTACATTGGCAATTAAATTGCAACATGAGTTTGGTGAGGACAAACCACATCCAAACCATCGCGCAAAAGAAATTTGAAATTCAAAAGACAATACCATTTTTATTAGCATCAAAAAATGAAATACTTAGGTGTAACTCTAACAAAATATGTACAAGACCTATATGAGGAAAACTGTGAAACTCTGATGAATAAAATCAAAGAACTAAGTAAACAGAGAGATATTCCACATTCCTAGATAGGAAGATTCAATATTGTCAAGATGTCAGTTCTTCCCATTTTGATCTATAGATTCAAATCAATCCCAATCGTAATCCCAGAAAGTTATTTTATGAATATCAATATACTGATCCTGAAGTTTATACAGAATGGCAAAATTTCAAAATAGTAAACACAATATTGAAGAAGAACAAAGTTGGAGGACTGACAATACCCAACTTCAAGACTTACAATAAAAGAATAGACAAATAGATCAAGGAAACAATACAGAGCCCAGAAATAGACCAACATAAAGATTGGCAACTGATTGTTGACAAAGGAGCAAAGGAAACATAATAGAACAAAGACAGTGTTCAACAAATGGTGCTGAAACTACTGGACATCTACATACAAAAAAAGAATGAGTCTAGACACAGACCTTATACCCTTCATGAAAAATAAATCAGAATGTATCATAGACCTTAGTATAAAATGTAAAACTATAAAATTCCTACAAGGTAACATAGGAGAAAACCTAGATGATCTTAGGTATGGTGATGACTTTTAGACATGACACCAAAGCCACAATCCATGAAAAAAATAATCGATAAACTGGACTTCATTAAAATTAAAAACTTTTGGTCTGTAAAATACAATGTCAAATGAATGAAAAGACAAGCCATAAACTAGGAGAAAATATTTGCAGAAGGCACATCTGTCAAAGAACAGTTATCCAAATTATACAAAGAACCCTTAAAACTCAACAATAAGAAAGTAAAAAACCTGATTTTAAAAATGGGCCAAAGACCATAACTGGAAACTCACCAAGGAAGATATACAGATGGCAAATAACCATATGAAATGATGCTCTACATCATATGTCATCAGGGAAATGTTAATTAAAATGACAAAGTACCCCTAATCATCTAGTATAATGGCTAAAATCCAGAATACTGACAACACCCAGTACTGGCTAGAATGTGGAACAAAAGGTACTCTCATTCACTGCTGGTGGGAATGCAGCATTGCTCAGCCAATTCATGGTTTTGTTGTTTTTGATTTTGTTTTGATTATTTTTATTGTTTAGAGGCGGGGTCTTGCTGTGTTGCCTACGCTGGAGTGCAGTGGCTATTCACAGGCACAATCATTGTGCACTACAACCTTGAACTCGTAACAGAGCAGTCGCCCTTCCTCCCATAGACATAGAAGGGAAATACTGAGAGTGGGGAATATGTAACAGAGGGAATGGCCTGAAAAAAACAGCAAAAATATTTTCTGTCTCTTTAAAACATTCTCCACTCCTTTTTGAGAATAAAACCTGCATCCCTGCCTCAGGCCACTGGTTGGGAGGGGCAGGGTAAGTTTTTTGCTATTTGTGCTAAAGGAGATGGCCCAGCTCAGACCTGGTAAAGGGAGGTCCTGGGCTGAGGTCACGATCACCAAGTATAATTGAAGCAGTAATTGCCTGAAGCTGAGAGCCCATCCTTTAAAAGCTGTGTATTTCTGCTTATTATTAAGACGATGGCATTTCAGACAGAAGTCTCCATCCTCCTCCTTTGCCAGCAAAATAATAAAAATTCTCTTTCCTTTCCCTTAAGCCACTTGTTCTCATTCTTCTGATGTGGCCTTGAGGACAAGTGGCCAAGCCTGCGGTAACAAATTCTTGGGCTCAAACGATCCTCCTGCCTCAGCCTCCCAAGACACTGGGACTACAAGCATGTGCCACTGTGTCCTGGATAGCCACTTTGGAGGAGAGATTGGTAGTTTCTTACAAAACTAAACTCACACTTGCCATAAGATCCAGCAATCAGAAACAGCAATCATGTTCTTCACTATTTATCTAAAGGACTTGAAAACTTACATCCACACCAAAACCTGCATATGAATGTTTATAGCAGCTCTGTTCATAATTGCTAAAACTTGCAAGCAACCAAGATGTCCTTTAGTAGATGAATAGATAAACTGTGGTACATTCATATAACAGGACATTATTGAACAGTAAAAAGAAATGACCTATCAAGCCTTGACAAAATATGGAGGGACATTAAAAACATTGCAAAATGAAATAAGTTCATCTGAAATGGCTACATACTTTATGAGTCCAATTGTATGACATTTTAGAAAAGCCAAACTAAAGAGAATTAAAAAATCCAATTGTTGCTAGGGGTTCTGAGAAAGGGGGGAGGGTCTAATAGGTGATGCATAAGGGATTTTTAGGGTGGTGAAATTATTCTGTATGATAATGTAATGGGGATATATGTCATTATTTATTTGGCAAAACCCATAGAATGTACAACACAAAGAGTGAACACTAATGTAAATTATGGACTTATAATATTAATATATCACTATTGGCTCTTCAATTACAACAAACATCCTAGGTTAGATGTTAATAATGGGAGTAATATGAGGACTCTGTAATTTCTGCTCAATTTCTCTGTAAACCTATAACTACTTTAAAAATACGTGTATTAATAAAATATAGGACATATGCATGCTATTATATAAATAGTCTCTAGTTACCATAGGGAAAAGAAAAAAGAAATTCCTTACTACCTAGCATCGAGGTTATTGTAGTCCACACGGGTTTCATAAATTAGTTGTGTATTGAGCCTGAACCTTGAACAATGGATGTGGAAGTAGTCTGGAGAAAACAACTTGTAATTAAAAAGTTGGGTACAAATAAAAGTAATATCATCCTTATTCTCTACTGTTGGTAAATACATTAAAGATCGGATGCTGAGAATTTTGTCATTAATTTACTTTCAGATGATAGTAAAGTTTCCTAGTAGCCTTCCTTAACCAACTTTTTCTTGTCCTACTGAATTCCTTTGTAATATGGGTGTACAGATGCTTAGCAGCTGTTGCTATATGTCAGGAAGCAGCTTTATAACTCTGTCTCCCAATGAAATAAATACAAATTGTAGGTTAAAGAAGCTCCAGTTCTCACATCAGTGGTATGCACAGGGAATGCTATAATGGCTACCACCTGATACATGCAGAGGGAAGGCAAGAACAAAAAGTGTTCCATGCACCTCATGGCCTTTCTGAAAAATGATAGCTTTCCCACAAGACATATGGAAACAACTGCTTTCCTGAACATGTAATGTCTCAGGGTACAGATGAAGCCAGTCAGCTTGACAGATAACAGCAAGGAGAGAAATATATGAACATTTCTCTTTGGGCCAAGAAGCAATAATGTGTCTTACTAGAGTTACTGCCTCTATTAAAACTAGATACAGGATATTAATTGTATTACACAGGAGTTAGGAACAAGGGCTAGAGCACAGCTCCAAAACAGCATGGAAACTGTCATTTCCCAGTTTAGCCTTCTCTAATTAAGTCCCAATGGGGTCTCCTGTTCATTTCAGTAATGGACCCTGCTCAGGATAAATGATATTTAAATGCATAGAAAAATCCCTGCATCTAAAATGGTCACCAATTCAAATTCTTACTAGATGGCAGTGACTGCAAATTGTTGCACACACCTCCTCCAATGTCTGTTTGCTTACCAGTGTGCAATTGTGAGTTAAAGGGTTCTCTCTGCTTCTTCAAAGCAGACCATCATTGTATTTAAGACCTAAATCTTCAAAGGGTAAGCCAGAACCTAATGCCAGCTGTGTGGAGGTACAGAGAAAATTCAGTCTGGGAGGACCCAGAATCAGAATGGTAGTTGTTTGTTGGCCATTTTTGTAGTTTTCAGTTTAGCTGGTTTGAGCGGAGTCTCTGTTCCTTGAGAACTTTCAACCAAGATCAGTATCTTTTTCTTTGAGGATTCACAGTACATTGAGAGAGAATGCATATGTGCACATTGTGTTGGTGTCTCTGCCTGGCTAGGCATCTTCACTCAGCTGTGTCTGCCTTTGTCTGGCATGCTTGCATTTCTCTACTTACTTTTAACGTGAATCTTGCTTTATTTTTCCCAGTGCTCAAACACCCTTTAGTACTCCTTTCTCTTTTTCTGGACTTTCTCTGACCTTATTAAATTTCTAAAGACAGGAAACAAACAAAACCATGTCTCAAATTGAAAACCACAAAAACCAGATATATCATATCATAGTAGACATTTTGTTTCTTTTTTCCAAATCTTGAGGTCCCAAAGGTAGAAATTACACTTTTTAATAAAAAAATAATCTATGAATCTAATACAGAACTAAAGTTAACTGATTAGATGATAAAAAAAGGCTGCCAGTTCCAGCATTAAACAATCTACAAGGACTGACTTAATAACTGTGATGTATAATTGGGGCCATATCTGCCTTGAACCAGAGGTGAATTGCTGATCTAGAAGGAAAAGTCGCACATCCCATTCACCTGGCCATTTTCATTCCCTACCCTTACATACTTCCCTGCTACATTATTAATAAAACAAGTGAGTCCTAGGAGTACATCTATTTTACTACGCTATTATTCCATAGGGTGGTGTCCTAGGTTAATAAAGCCTCATTAACAATTGCTAGCAGAGCCCCTCAAGCTTTCCAAGAAGTCATTTTACAATAATGGAAAGAACATCACAATTTCCCCCCCATATTCAATTTCAAATGCCCTAAAGCAAAGAACAGGAAGTTGGAAACACAAAAAGGCATGTGCTATCTTTTTGCAATGTCAAAAACACAACCCTTCTAGGGGTCACTGTTAGTTACTGAATAACCTGTGTGGGATTAAAAGTGCTGCTATTTTACAAGTGCATATTATTTTCTTCTTTGTCCTGGGGAGCACAGCATTCTATTATACACCTGATGGGAAGTATCTATCTGACGGGAAATATTTGCCCTGGATTTTCTTAACTTCCTACAAAGGTAGCAGGACATTTTTCTTGAAGCTTCCTAATATAAGCATGAAATTGTTGTTCCCCATTTTATTGTTGCTATTAATTGAATGCTGCTACCGGATTTGTGGGGGTGAATAAAATGCATATTTGCTTGGCACATGTTTGAAACTTTTTCACTTAAAGAAGTTGATTATTAACACATGTTGTCTCAATAATTAAGAGGTAACTAGGTCATTAAGAACTCATTAATCTTCAGACTTTTTTTTATCCCACAGGATCATGTGAGGAGTTAGAGCAGGCAGAGAAATATGCTTTGCTTTTCCATAGGAAATGAAATAAAAGCCATTAAAAAAGATAATAGGCTTGGAATGTGGACTTCATTCAGTTTATATTTCAACTGCAGAACTACTCGGTACTTTAGAGTGTGTTCTTTCATTTTGTTTAAAAAGATGTCATATCGTCTAACCATGGCCTGGATATAAGTGTCTCTGTTAAATATGAATTAGAGGTGGCAAAAAAGTTATCATTATTTCCACATGCGTTTCCTCTGTGTTTGAGGAATAAAAACATTCTGTGTTCCTTGTCAACTCTCTCATCCTCTCAAGGCGCTTCACACGCACATGCCTTATTGCCCACTCTTCCCTTTTTATAGAATTCCTTTCCTTCCCTCAATATTTTTTTTAATTCTTTTGGCTGTCTTCAACTTCTCCACAATGATAATGGCAAGGCCGTTACATGGCTTTAAACCATAAAATCTTATTTCCTGAAGTGTTGCACAACTGTAAGTTAAAAGTTTTTAGCATCCAGAGCAAAGACTTTCATTTTGTCAAATACTTAGCACCGAGTGATCTTTTTTCTTACTTAGTTGAGAATTTCAGCATCTTGCTGAGGGCTGAAAATCATTTCAGCCAGGCAGGGCAGTAGAAAGAAAAACTCACAATATTTTCCTGTAGAATGTTTTTAATGAAATAATGATCTTAGAAGATGTGAGCCTGACAGCTCAAGAGACAGAGATACTCTGATTAGCCAAAGGGGGAGCACAGCGTGGGTCAACAGCAGGACACCAGCCTCTACGTTTGGCTTGGAGCAAATCGGCCTGAGTGAAAGTGCAGTCTGCCTCTTCACCCCGTCTGCTGAGCCCAGGCAGCGCAACCCCGATTAGTACCAGCTGTGAGGGTGAGGCTTCTGATGGAGAAATGGTTCAACTCAAAGCTGAACCAAGTCCCCAGCCTGCTGCCAGAAAGCACCATTAGGCTATAAAATCTCTGTGTTCTCACCACCCTAATCAAGCCCAAATCAAAGACATACCCGGCAGCACA
Source organism: Daubentonia madagascariensis (assembly GCA_023783475.1). Lineage (NCBI taxonomy): Eukaryota > Metazoa > Chordata > Mammalia > Primates > Daubentoniidae > Daubentonia > Daubentonia madagascariensis. Next base: position 21,042,283 of record JAKFHU010001672.1, read on the forward strand.
TTACTTACTTCTTTGTCATCTTTTTTGCCCAACATCAATAATGAAACTGCAAATCAAGTCTGCCCAGTGTGCTATTTTGATCAAGCAAAAAAAAAAAACCTTTTCTACTTACACTTCATAGTTCAAATTTGAGTTTTGAAGGAGACAAATGTTCAAATTTCCTCTGATAAGAAGACATGATCTTATAATGATTATTAAGAAACTGATGCGTGGTATTTTCTTAGTTCACACATTAGACAGTGGTCTATGGAAGATAATTTTTACAGAAAATATTTAAAAAATTATTGAATCCCTCATATCATATACCTCTCTTACTGAACTTTCATAAAAAGGCAACAGAAAGACACACAGTGACAGTCAAATAAAAGATCACTATTCTCGTACAATATGAATTGTGCCACCTGAAAAACCATACCCATCAGCAGCAGACACCTTTCCAAAACAAGACCAACTTTGATATCCCCATTGTTTCCTTAGGGTAAAAAGGATTGGTACTAGTATTAACTAACCAAGGAGAATATCTCATTTGAATGAAAACCTGAGGCTGTATCAGGATGGCCATCAACAACTTCAGAGTACATGAAAGTGTTTGCAAACCATAGAAATACGTCCCAATAAATCTATTATAAGTGTATTTGCAAATTAACTTTCCCTTAGCTTGATTCCCCCCAAACTGTCCACAGCCACTCAGACACAAACCAACCTGTGGGAAAATGTAGTGGAAGGAGATTCAGAATGGGAATATCACAATTTTTCCAAATTTTACATGAATATGTGACTATGTTGACAAATTTCTAGTGTTCCTCCCAAGGCCATGGAAGGGTCTAATGTAAGGGAAGGCTCTGAAACTTAAACCTCTCTAGCTTCACAGTAGATTTGCTTATGATTTTATTGTGAGGTGGGGACTAACGAGGAGCTCATGGTGTGGGTTGAGAAACATTTCTCACACAAAGATTAGGATATAAAGAAGTAAAAAGTTTATTTACTTTCAAAAGAAAGAAGGAAAGAGGGAAAGAAAGAGAAAGAGAGCAAAGAAGGGAAAATGGCGTGGCACTGAGCGAAAGCAGTGGGAAATGCCAAAAGCTAAAGCAGCTTGGTGTTTCTAAAGGGTAAACATGGGTGTTTTTTTCCCTTGCTGCAGACTGATAACAGCAGTAGCTGTGGAGTGGCTGTGTCTGGTTTTTCCACTTTTTTTTTCCTTTTCTCTGTGAGGCTGCCTTTATTAGAGTCCTTGGGATCTGGTTCTGGCGAGAGCTGGGGCAGGAGCTCACACCCGTGCTGTCCGCTTAGGGCTCTTCAAGGCTGTGAAAACAAACTCTTAGAGATAAGGAGTTAGGCTTAACAAACCCCAGGTGTTTAATCAAACAAAACAAAGAGGGCAGTTGTGTTGTGAGTTTTCTCTTAAAAGAGGCAATTATGTGTTGTGGGTTTATTCCTCTTACTTTCTGTTTAACAGTTTATTTTTCTCTGTTAGCTAGTTAATTAACAAGGCCACCTTTCATTTGTGATATGTTTGGAAGTTTTGTACTGAAGTAATTCCAGAAATTTTAATCCAAATATAACAGACCTATTAGCTTTTCAAGTATGCTGAGCAATCTTACTGATACGTACTCATTTCTCATCGCTATCTCCAAAATTTGAATTGGTGGAGGCAATGACGCCAAGGCTTTACAGAGTAGATTGCTCAGGCCACTTCTGACCCTGTCAGAAGGAACATGGGAAGTCCTGTATCATCAGCATGTGGGCAAAGCCAGGCTGACCCGTAACCAGAGAACTAGATAGATCTTCGGGGGAACTTGTGGGAAAGTCATAGAAGGTATATAGAAGGAGCCAGGTTTTGCCAGTAGAGATTCATCAACATGTAGAATCTAAGAGTAAGCAGAGGCTTTAGAGAATAGAGTAGCAATCCAGAGGTCTCAGAGGGCCTGGGAGTGAATTGTCAGTGTCTGGGCAGCACAAAACAGTATGGAATCATGTGAGTCTGTTAGAAGAACCAAGAAGAATTGGAGGCACAAAGTTGGAATTAGGGAATAAGTGCAGCCTCTGGTCTCTGAAGCTTTTCCTACCAAGACAAGAAGTCTGACACAGGGAAGTAGATAAACCCTACTAACAGAACTGGAGTATAACATAAATATGGGACTCAATTTTACGCTGCATTAAGTCATTGAATCCCTGTTTGAGTCTCCTGTACCTGAATTTTGCCTTATGAGCCCACAAAGCATCCTATTAATATTTCCATAGCTCCATGTGCATGGAGTTCTAACTTGTCTCTGTTAATTCACTTATTAATCAATAAGTATGTATTTAAATGCTTATTATGCCAGACACTGTTCTAGTTACAAAATCCCTAGGGCTTGGAGTTTAAATTCTAGTGAGAAGGCATAAAAAATAAAAATAAACTAAATAGATCATTTCATATGGTGATAAGTTCTGTGAAGAAAATTACTGTATGGTATAAGGCACATCCAAGGTGGGGAAATTATTTTCTCCAGGGTAATGGTCAGGAAAGGTGTCTGTGAGGAGGTGAAACTTAAGCCAGGACCTGAGTGAGAAGACAGTCCACTATAAGACAGTGTTCTCCTTTAGGGTACAGTGTTATGGGCAGGAGGAACAGCAAATGCAAAATCCCTGGCCCTTGGTATGTCTCAGGGACAGAATGAAGACTAAATACGTAGCAAATAAGGCATGAAGGGATAGGAGAAAATGTAGAGAAGGAGGCATGGTATCAGATCACATAGAACTTGGAGTTAAGAAATAGGTACTTTAAGTGCCTAGGAAGTTATAGAAATTTTTAAAGCAGAGAAATAATGGAATCCTATTTATTCTTCAAAATGATCTCTCTAACTTCTGCATGAAAAATGTCAACATCTCTATTTCCCATGTCTGGGTGTTTCTCCTTGATTTCTGTTATAATCCTTCTGGATAACGTCCTTCAACCTGATAAGCCTACTCAGCCTGTGCAGTCCAATTCTTTCTGGTTTGGATTTTGTTCTTTTGCAAACCAAGCCCAGTTCTGATATTACAGAGATATTTCTGGGAGATCAGAAAACCATTAAATGAAGAAGGACACGGCAGGGTACAGTGCTGGCTGGCATCTGTTCCTCATTGGGAATTTTGGCAAATCCAAATTTGTTTATAGGGAGAAAACAGTAATTTTTATTCAGACCTACAGAAACATATGACATTCTCAGAGATCCTTATGTATTGCTGAGGCAATGTGTCAATGGCTGCCATATATAAATTTTCCATTAAAAAAAATCAAAATGCAACAAAACCCACAGACACTGCAACTATGATGTATATCGTTTAATATTCTTCATTTCAAAACATGTCTCAGACTCTTGCAATAATCACAGTTATAATTATGAATATCATTGTCAACTAAAATAGGATCTGGGCTCATGAAGATGCATCATCATACAGCTCACACTCTTGGAGATAACAGCAATAAACAAAACAAATTTCTAACTACTTGTGTAAATAAATTGAGCTTTTCCAAATTCCTCTAGGATTCATAGAATACCGAAAGTTCTGCTAATAACTGTGCAATGAGGAAAAATGAAAGTTTCTAATCTGCAAATTGCACATTGAAATAAGATAGATTCTAAAACTTTAAAATACCTAGATTTTTTTGTGGGGGGTGAAGCATGATTTTAGTCTTAAGTTGCAAATTTAGTAATACAAAAGGAAAGATCACATTTAATATATATTAACAAAATGTAAAACTTGTTCTAGAATAGAATATTCAGCTCCATCTAGCAGAAACCCAAAGCCAGATTAAGGTTGAAGGCCAAAAAGGCAAAATACAGTTTCCCTAAAGCCAGAGGGGAGTATTGGGTGGAACAATGTGTATAAAGAATTGATGTTTTATACTCTCTGTACAGCAAGTTAATCCTATCAGGAATAAGTATCGATTTACATTTCACATCTAACTTTCTTAGCTTCTGTCAAATTTAATGAATGTTGATGCAGATATTGATTTCTCTAGCAAAAGGAAATTAACAGGACATTGTCCAATTTTGACCTTTACTTAATGAGCCATGTATACATCAAAAGCCTTTTAGAACATGTTGTTGATCAGCCACGGAGCTTCAAAAGCAGTCTTACGTACCAAAAAAAAAAAAAAAATTAGACTTTTAATGATCCCCAAACTCATAATTACTGTAGAGACAGGGCTCAATAGAAATACAAAAGGGGGCAGTTCCCTTGCCACAATCTAGGCAATGAAAAATCTTCAGCGGCTTGCAGAATGTGGAAAATGGGATATGTCTACTTATAATTCAAATACCATCTTTTATGAGGTCCTGAGGGGAGTTTATTTAATAGCAATCCTGAATAAAACCTCTGGCCATGTGTACCTTTATGTCTAAAAATAAGTCCCAGCACATGTTTGTTTAAATCACTGCTACTGGAAAAAGCTTGACTTTAGTTTTGATGTCCTTTTGGGCAAAAATTCACTTGCAGATCATCAAAAAGAAATAACATGCATTTCTGTTGATCTGCTGCTTCTAATTTGTTTCTTTTTTTCTCCAGCGTATGCTTTGTCTAGCAGATCAGGATGCATGGAAATAATCAAATAAATCTCTGGATTTTCTGAATAAATGCCCTTATAATTCCAACTAGGTACAGAAGGTGAAGAGTTAAAGATGAAATGTTCCATTTCAGGTCATATCTTGTAAATACAAACTCTAAGAAATTTCTATATTTTGTAGTGCTAAGTGTTTTTTTTAAATATCATATTGCTTAAAAGTAGTAGCCATTACCAAGTCTTGAATATAAGTTGTTATATAAAAGTGTGTGGTAATGGCATTTGTTATAACAAGATTTTGATAGCCAAAAGTGTAAGTTAATTGGTACAGAACTTCAAGGAGGTCCTTAATTGTTGCTGATTTAATAAATCTTGAAGCTCTTTACAACTATCTGCTTATATCTCTCCTTGTTTAGATTAAGGATTTTTCAAACTCAACAGGTCCAAGGGCAAATGGAGTTCAGAGACATTATAAAATTGGCCAAAGAACAGAGAAATAGAAAGTGGTAGCAAAGAGACTGGACCCAAGCGAACCGGTCATAGTTCAGAGGATACACCAAGCAGCTCATAAAGGAAGGAAGGTCATTACTTGCTTTGAAGAAATATTCACGTGAGTTCCTTGACTACTGAACAACTCTGGTTTCTTTAAAATTAATGAAAAAAAAATTTTTAATCCTCAAATTGTACATGATTTTTAGATATATATCACCCAAAATGTATACTTGAAATGATGCATAAACATTTTCTCTCCCTAAAGAAATCCATTTGGGTCTGTGTTTATATTATTTTGAATCCCACACTACAATAGAAAGCAGCCTCAGTCGTTTATGAATATTCACAGGTGATAATCCTGATTATACTCAGGAAAATATTGAGGTAGTGCCAGCTTTATCTAAAGTTCTCTCAAGTATCTTTTTCCTAATTTTTTAGCTCTTATCCAGTCGTGACTTTTTTGTAATATCGGATTTTTTTTGGTCTATAATCCATATAATAAATGTAGATGCAACTGAAAACAGAATGGAGGAGGTAACGTCTTTTACAATGTCATGTGGCAACTAGCTTCTTAAAATGTTATCATATAAGAAAACTCTTTTAAATAAAAGATTTTTCATGAAGACATTGACCTGATTTCAGGATCAAGTTTCATCCCTACCATCTCCTTTATATACAATACTGACTTTAGCTGTGTAAAAATAGTTGAGGTCAGTGAATCTTGACTAAGATATTCCAGTCTGTATCTTGAATCATAGACCCTTCAATTAGATTTCATTATGTTTCCTGAAAATTAGACAAAATAACATTCTTGTATGGGGGAGAGATATGAAGCAGTAGAAACAAATTATCAAATGAGTTTTTAGAATGTTTTTCTTTAGAAGTCTTAAAAATAGGTTAAGAAGTTATATGGGATGGAGAACTATAGTGTCTGCTGAAACAGAGAATGGATTGTGTGATATCTTGGGATTTTTTTCTAGTTCAGTGAGTCTATAATTTTATTTCTTAAATGCAATAGAATTTAAGTGTGTAAAGACCCTTTAAGAGTTATGGGCTTGGGAATGATTTTATTTTTGTACTAATGATACCTTAGCAGTCACATGATGTTCTTCCTCTGAGGATTTTGGAGAGCTTTCTTGACATTTTCTAATTAACTTTCCTTGCATTTCTCAGAAGCATGCATAAGGCACATGTTATTATCCACATTGTAGGCATAGCAAAGCTGAGTGCCTAGGGATAAAAAAAAGTAAGTGAATCTATACTTGTAAAGCTTGAATACTCAAATTAACAAAAAACATATTTCTTACTAACACAGAATTTACAGAGAAGGTAGCTGCACAGAATCCTAGGTGTTTGAGAGATGAAAACAGAAAAAAAAAAACCGAACATTTTTTAGAGAGCTGTTTGGAATCCTGAGCATAGTGCTGGCTCACTGTCTACAGCATAAGGAGTCAAGGGTGATTCTGAAAGCAGCTTTCAGGGGAAAAACCCAAACCAACACCAATGGATGGTCCAAGTTATGTGTGGTATGGATTCCACTTATCTCAACCAGTTATTTTATCATATTTATAAAGTTGTAACTTTCCAAGTCCCATCAATATTTATTAAGGGGCAGTGACAGCATGGAGAAAATATGAATGACAACTTATAGCCAAATTCTGGTGAACAAGGCCTATTTCTGTCCGGATATGCCACACACTGTAACTCCCATGATGCGTTTCATCCTCCCAACGATCTTCACGTGGATGTAGAAACTGAAGTGCAAACAGTCAAATAATTCCATGAAAATCATGAGTATTTGTCGACAGAGAAAGTCTTTGCCTACTTTTCTTTCTCTCAAAAAAATCTTCAAAGTACTTTTCAGAAAGAGGAAAGTAGTCATTGAGAAATATGTGTGATTTCAGTTATATTTCATTCTCTATTTTTAAATTTGAGGTAAAAATGCTGTGAAAATTTAAGATACATAGGAAAAATCTCCTAATTTTTCATTTCATTTGTCTATTTATTCTATTTATTTTTCTAAAGAATGAAACAAATGTATGATTGAGGAGGAAGCATATTATAATAAGCAGCTAAGAACTATCTGGAATTAAATGCAGTGGAATCACAAATTTTCTATCCAAATTTATTGATACAAGGGCTTGGATTTTGTATTTGTGCGGTGGTGAGAGAGGTAGAGATAGACACACACAGAGCAGCAGAGATGAAGAGAGAGAGAAAGAAGACAGATGACTGATAAAAATATGCTGATAGGTAGGTAGATAGACAGACAGTCAGACAGACAAGCAGACACAGTTGTCAGGGAAGAAAGTTCCTCTTCAAGTATGGCCCAATAACTCCTATAGAATCAACACTGCTAGAGATAACAAGGTAAACTTGGAGGAAAATATCGAAATCAACTGCTTGAAAGTACCAGAGAGTGAACAAAAAGAGGCAAAGACTGAAGAGAAACATTTAGAGGAAGGAAATTGTAGGGGATAGAATTGTGCCCCCCAAAAGATATGTTCAATTCTAACCCCTGATACCTGTGAATGTGACCATATGTGGAAATAGGGTCTTTACAGATGTCATCAAGTTAAGATGAAGTCATACTGTTAACTAGTTTCCTTATAAAAATGTGGACATGGAGACACAGGGGGAGAAAGCCATGTGATGAAGGAGGCAGAGATTGGAGTGGTATGTCTACAAGCTGAGGATTGTTGGGGATGGCAGGCAACCACCAGAAGCTAGGAAAAGGCAAAGAAGGATCCTCCCATAGAGACTGCAGAGAGAGAAAGGCCCAGTTGACATCTTGATTTTGGATTTCTAGCCTCCAGAACTGTGAGAGAATAAATTTCTTACATTTTAAGCCACTGCATTTGTGGTAATTTGTTATGGCAACTCTAGGAAACTAACATAGGAATGATACTGAGTTTCCTATTTTACAGCTTTTATTGAGAGTAGTTGCCAGTATCCCATGTGGGACAGCTATAACTCCAGTAGAAAAACCTCAACATTGCTGGCTTGATGAATCGGAACAGAGTTTGGAGCAGCCATATCCCTTGGAAAGCGAAGGCATAAATTCCAGAAAGGAGACAGAGTCAGCCTCAAAATCTGTGTATCCAATATGCCTAAGTCTCTGCCTGACCCTTCTGCGACCCATGTATAATGCAAGCTACAAGCAGCCCTGGTAAGACTGAAAACACTGAACTGAAATTTGAGCTGCCATCACCTACAAGGGGAAAAAAACTCAGAATTTTTATTTTGAGTGAAGCCAAGTTAACAGTTGGCAAAAACAAACACAAAACTCTTTAGAGGAACATAATAGGTCCAGAGTTTTGATGAAATACCATTTACAATGCCCAGGATATAATGCAAAACAATTCAATAGAAGAAGAAACATGAAAACATAAGCCATTCTATACAGAACAATGAACAGAGATCAACTCCTAGGTGACCCAAGCGGTGCAATTAGTACATAAGCAGTTGTTATTAATATGCTCAAGGCTGTAAAGGAAAATGCGCTCAGATTGACAGAAAATCCCAGCAGAGAAATAAAAAAATATATAAACAAAATCTAATGGAAATTCTGGAAGTGAGAAATATATTTAAAATTAAAAAAAAGTCACTGGATGTGATTAACAGCAGAATGGAGATGACATAGGAAAGATTCCATGAATTTGAACATAGTTCAACAGAAATGAAGAAAATAAAGAAAAAAAGAAAGAAAATGAGCAGCACCTCAGGAAATTGTAAGACAATTCAAAAGATATACCAAATATATAATTGGAGTCTCAGAAAATGAAGAGAGAGAACATGGAACAAATATATACTAGAAGAAATAACAGCTGGAAATTTACTAAATTTAATTAAAGACACAAAATTGAAGATTCAAAAAGCTTAGCAAACACCAAGCAGAATTAACACGCACACAAAAAAAATCTCACTTAGGCATATCATTGTCAAACTATTGTAATTTCATATAAACTTTAAAATAAGTCTGTCAATTTCTAAAAAAAAATTTTAAAAGCTACTGGAATTTTGATTAGGTCTATTTGGAATCTTTAGAGAAAACTGAGAAGAAATTGAATTATAAAATTTTGAGATTCTTAATACATGAACAAAGTGTACAATTCCATTTATTTAGATTTTCTTTACTCTCTCTCAGAAATGTTTTGGAGTTTTCAGCATATAGGTATTCCACGTGTTTTGTTAAATTTAGTTGTAAATATTTCATGCTTTTGATATATTTGAAAGTTTACATTTTTATTTGAATTTCCAATTGGACACTGATAGCATATAGAGATATGACTGAGTAATGTGCACTGAGCTGGTATTCTGTTATCTTGCTAAAATCACATATTACCTTCAGGTAGGTTTTTGTAGATTTCTTACAATTTTATTATTTAGAAAAAGAATAATGGTGTCTGTAAATAAAAGTTTTATTTCTCCTTTCCAAACTGGGTGCCTTTTATTTCTTTGTCTTGCTTTATCTTTTTCTTTTCTAGCTAGGATCTCTAATAAAATGTTAACTCGAAGTGATGAGTGAGACATCCTTGCTTTGTTCCTGATATTAGAAGAAAAGTACTTCATTTTTCACCATTAAGTGTGATGTTTTCTCTAGGTTTTTCATAAATGAAATTTATCTGGTTAAAGAAGTTCCCTTCTATTTCTTGTCTGCTCAGAGTATTTTTTTTTTTAATAACCAATGGATATTGAATTTTGTCAAATGCTTTTTTGTCTCTACTCACATAAATTTTTTTTCTTTTTTAGTCTGTGGATATGAAGAATTAAATTGATTGATTTTCACATGTTAAACTAACTTTACATTTCTGGGATAAATTTTATTTGGACCTAAAAGGTTATGATTTTTATATATGGCTAAATGTGATGTGATCATTTTTTGTTAAAGATTTTCGAATCTTTCTTTCCTTTCAGTATTGGTCTGTACTTCTTGTAATGTTTTGGTTTCATTTTGGTATCTGGGTAATTCTGGCCTCAAAAAATAAGTTGGAATGTTTACTATTATCTTTTATCTTCTGGGAAAAAAATGTGCAGAATTATAATTATTTATTCCTTAAATATTTGGTAGAGTTCAACAGTGAAATCATACAGGCTAGAAATTTTCTTTTTGAAGATGTTTTAAGTTACAAACTCAGTTTATTTCATACATATAGGTCTATTCAGGCTATCTATTTCTTCTTGAGTAAACTTTTGCAGTTTGTGTGTATCAATTAATTTGTCCTTTTAATCTACAATCATGTGTCATTTAACAATAGGGATATGTTCTGAGAAATGCAACCTTAGGCAGTTTTGTTGTGTGAACATCATATGGTGTATTTACATAAACCTAGATGGTGTAGCCTACTACACACCTAGGCTATATGTTGTAGCCTATTGTTGCTAGGCTACAAATCTGCACAGCATGTTACTATACTGAATGCTGTAAGCAATTATAACACAATGATAAGTATTTGTATATCTAAATACATCTAAACATAGAAAAGGTGCAGCAAAAATATGGTATAATCTTATGAGAGCAGTATAATATGTGCAGTTCATTATTGACTGAAACATTATTATGTATCACATGACTATATATTGTGGTACTAATTTTCACAGGATTATTTCTGATACTTGAATATTACCCTTTTAATATTTGTATTATCTGTAATGATTCCTTTCATTCCTGATATTAGTTATTTGTGTCTTCTTCCTTCTTTTTTATTGATTAGTCTGGGTAAATGTTCCCAATTGCATTGGTATTTTCACACAATCAGCTTTGCTGGCTTTTATTTTTCTCTATTGTTTTTCTGAATTCTATTTCATTGATTTTTGCTATTATCTTTATTACTAATTTCCTGCTGCTTAATTTGGATTTAATTGCTCTTGGTTTGCCAATTTCTAAAGGTGTTACCTTGGATAGTTGCTTTGATGTTTCTTATTTTCTAATGCAAATATTTAATATTATAAATTCCTCTCTAATCACTTCTGTAGTTGTATTCCACAAATTCTAACATGTTTTGTTTAATTTTCTTTTGGTTCAAAGTGTTTTCTCTTATAATGTGTGTGCACGCATGTGTGCTGCTGGATATGTTAATTAGTTTGATTGTGGTGATTACTTCATAATGTATACGTATGTCAAAACATCAAGTTGTACACCTTGAATATTCACCATTTTATTTGCCAATTTTACCTCAATAAAGCTGGGAAAAAAACCACAAAATTTTTGTTTTTGTTTTTTAGTTTTATTTTGCTGGGATTATAAAGCATATTTTGTACAATTTCAATCTTTTAAAATTTATTGAATTTTCTTTTATCATCCAGAAATTGATACAACTTGGTAAATACTCCCTTGCATTTAATATGAATTTGTATTCAGCTATTGTTGAGTAGAGTGTTTTATACAGGTTACATAGGTTAAGTCTGTTGGAAGCTTTACTTTTCTTTTTACCATTCTTTTTCCTTTGTGTTACCATTGTTATAATTTCTATTTACTATCTTCAAGCTCATGAGTTTGTTTTATTGTGCTGTATCCAGTCTACTTTTAGGATAATTAATGGAATTATTCATTTCTCATATTGTGTTTTTCATTTCTAGCATTTCCATTTGACTCCTTTGTATAGTTGTAATCTCTCTGATGAAATATACTTAATTTATTCATGCATACCATTAATTTTATCATTAAATATATTAATTATAGTTAATTTTAAATTCTTGCCTGATAATTCCAACAACTGGGTCACTTCCGATTCTGTTTCTGTCAGCTGCTTTTGACAATTAGTTGTTTTTCTTGCTTTCTGTTTTTGTTTGTCTGTTCCTCATAAATTTTTGTTGAATGGTAGACATGATATGTAGTACAGACTGATGTAAATAGTATTTATTCCTGAAAATGGTCATGCGTTTTTTTCTGTCATGTCATTAGTGTCCTTGGTTCTATCATTTCAGTAGTTGGACTCTGTTTGGTTTGATTATTGCTCTACTTACTTTCAGTCTACCAAACACTTCAAATTTCTCCAGTTGTAGGTGACTGCTAGCTTTGCTTACTGTGCAGCCTGGAGTGTTCAAGGGTTTCCTTTGTACTCCTACTCCACCTCCAACTTTCAGCAAGGGCTCTACCCGTACTCTGGCCCTTTCCTCCTCGGGGTGTATTTCTGTTGATTTTTACTTGGTGCAGGGTTTGTGGTGGGGGCAGGGATATTTCTCAGTCCTCCTGCTCCAGCCTCAGTCTTCAGCAGGCCATGCGCACCCGAGCATCACAGGAGGGGCTTTCTCGGCATTTTCATTCCATTCCCACTGACAAACAACCTCTGCCTCAATCACAGAGTCTAAAGAGTGGGCCCCCCACCCCATCCATGCCAGCTAAAGTCTGCCCTGTACTCATGAGTGCTATAGCCCGAATGCTTGTGCCCCCCTAAAATTTATATGTTAAATCCCAATACCCAATGTAATAGTATTTAGAGGTGGGGCCTTTGGAAAGTGATTAGGTTATGAGGGCAGAGCCCTCGCCGTGGGGTTAGTACTTTTATAGAAGAGATCCCAGAGAGCTCACTCACCCCTTTCACCAAGGACACAATGAAAAGACAGCCATCTATTAACCAGGAAGTGGACCTTCACCAGACACCAAATCTGCTGGTGCCTTGGTCTTGAACTTCCCGGCCTCTAGAACTGTGAGAAATAAATTTTTGTTTTTTGTAAGCCACCCAGTCTGTGGCATTCTCTTATAGCAACATGAATGGGCTAATACAGTGGTGGTCTTTGGTAAGAATGATTTCTCTGCCCCTCTTCTAGCGACAGAAGACCCCTACCTTATACCAGTGTCTGGTACCAGCTGGTTTCCTGTCCTTCTATAGTAGCAGACGTTTTTGCATAGTGTCAGCACACTGTGGAGGTTGATTTCCTATATTTCCCTCAATGACAGAAGACCTATGCCTAAAATCAAGGTAGAGACTGGGAAGGTAAGAGGACATCTTTCCCTTTCTCCAAAAGCAAGTAGTTTTTTTACCTCATGTCCAAGCAGGGTCTAGGGGTGGGCAGCAGTAGCTGCTCACCATCTTGTAATCTTGTAGGGCTTGGAGTATAGACAGGCTTCTCCAGGTAGTTCTTTCCCATCTTTAACCATAGACAGGACCTGCATGCCTGTGCTACAAAGGGGGTTTCAGGCAGGTCTCCTTTCTTTATCCCAGTCTTTTATATCAGCACCCAGTGGGAACCAGTGGACAATGGCTGGCAAGTGGGCGAAGACTCCCCTTTTGAGTGATGCCTCCAGAGATTTTAAACTAATATTTTAACCCATATTCAGTCTTTAATCATTGGTTAATATTTCAGTTGTAGTTTCCTTGCCTACTTTTATGGCTGCCACCTCATCTTCCTGTGTTTGCCAAAGGTAAAATATTCATGTGACCCATCTCTCCTTGGAAGGTCTTATCACCTTTTGGAATTCAGTTTACCAGGTTGCCTTTTGGTTTGAGCTCTGAGATAAGCTAAAAATGTATAAATTTTTAAAATTAGATAGCTCTTTCTTATTGTTAGGGTGGATTAGACAGCTTTTTCTTATTGTTATTTTTTGTAACATTTTACATCCTTAATAGAAAGAGAAATCTGTGTGAATTTTTAACAAACACATTTAAGCTTATATTTTTCCTATTTGCATCAAAAGTGATCCATATTTGTATCAGTAAGGATGAGCTGTATTTTGCTGTGACAACAAATAACCCCAAAGTATCAGTGGCTTTAAACAATACTCACACTACTTGTCCATTTTAGGAGGGCAAAAAATCTGCTCAGATTTATTTTCACAGGATCCAGGCTGACAGAGTAGTCTCCATCTGGAATTGTTCAATTCATTATGGCAGAGAGAGTTGAGTGTGAATAGTAAGATGAATATAATTTTCATCACTAAAAATGGACTTAATCATTTTTTCATAAATCCTTTTATCATTTTCATAAATCTCCAACTTCTGAAAATACACCTAAAAATCATAGTGAAGGTTTTGGTAATTAGAAGGCACCAAACTAGATTAACATCAATCACTTCTTACAGAGCTTGGGTCTAGAAAAAAGATTCATTTCTCTTTGGGTGTGTGTTACACACCCAACCTTGGTTTTGAGTTTACTAATAGAAATTCTAGTTCCAATCAGACTATGTTTTAGCCAAATATAAAACTGGATGAATATTAGGTTCAGTTCTTTTCTCTGAGGATAAAGTAGGTTGAGGAAATCATAAGAATCAAGAAGATTCTCAGGATGTAAAATAGTACTTTGGGGGAAAAATTAAAATATATGATTTTACTTGGAAAAGAGAAAACTGTAGAGAAATTTAGTAAAAATCACATGGGGATTGGAAAGGTCATCTGTTCTGATTTTACCCGTCTGTTTACTTATTTACTCATCAGTTCTTCCATTCTATTTCTAGTGAGGAGACTTTATTTTGTGGTTCCCAACAGATAAAACGGGCTCCTAAAAGGGATCAGAAATTGAAATTAGAAGTAAGAAAATTCTTCTGGGAGCAAGGGCTATTAAACCTTGCAGTGACTGTCAAAGAAGTTTTTGAACCCTTTTTCTGGAATTCCTTAAAACTAAGATAATATCTTATTATCCATTGAGTTTTTTTTTTTTAAATGTTGTCTGGAGGGATGGATTCTGACCTCATAAAATCCTTTCCTATTCAAACATTTTATTAAATATTTCTTATTTGAAAAATTAATAATATATAGCTTGCTTTTGAACAATGCTTTAAGCTTTTTAAAAAGTTTTAACATTCATGTTCTGATTTGGTTATTACAACTCTATACAGTAGGTCTAGAAGATATTCTTTTTCCTCTTAAATAAGGAAACAGAAACAAAGAGATTACACAGCCTGTTAAGTGGCACAGATGGGACCAGAATTTTCTCTTTGAACACTACAATCCTGACTAAATTCTTTGCCATGGTATATTTATAGTTTGATGTTAAATCTTAGAAACTAAAGAGAAAGATATCAAGATGAAGAATTCTAGATGTTACAGCCATAAATACTTGGGATCATTAAGCCCAATTAGAACAGTCTATACATAACATAAAGTTACAGTTATATACATGTGTGTGGGCATGTGTATACATTAGTACACTACTAGTATAGGTATATTCTACTACAACAGTCATGTGTCACTTAAGGACAGGGAAGTGTTATGAGAAATGAGTCCTTAGGTGATTTCATCATTGTGCAAACATCGTAGAGTGCACTTACACAAGCCTAGATGGGATAGCCTACTACACACCTAGGCTATAAGGTATAGCCTATTGCTCCTAGGCTGTAAACCTGTGCAGCATGTTACTGTACTGAATACTATAGGCAATTGGAGCACAGTGGTAAATATTTGTGTATCTAAACATATCTAAACATAGAAAAGGTAGAGTAAAAATATGGCATTATAATCTTATGGGACTAGCATCATATGTGCAGTTTGTCATTGACCGAAACATTATGTGATACATGACTGTATGTATATGCATATATATGTGTATGTATATGTAGTGAACAAAATAAGTACTGTTTAATAAACAGGATTTATATCCCAGATAATACAAAGTATCATCACAAATATCCTTCTTCCCATGTCATAGGCTCCACTGTGAAATGTATCTCAGTTTCTACATCCAAGAGTCTTCCATTCCAACCAGATGGATTTCCATCCCCAGCATTTGAATAGGAGATCAAGCTTGTAAGTTGACACCCTCATTGCTAATATTTTTCTGGAAACTTAATCAGACAATTTGGTGGATCAGGCAGGCTCTGAAAGTTTATCTACTCTTAAATATCTCCATCATTTGGTTTAAATTTTCCTGTTTTTTATATTTGCAACCTCCCAAACCCAAATATCCCTAAAGATCCACAGATCAAGATATGCAGTATTCTGCCAAAGGCATTTTAAGCTTTTCCATTTTTCCACAGTGTTTGAACTTTCAAAATAACAACTTCCTCCCCCATTTTATTTTTTACCTACAAACAAGCAACTTACAGCAAAAAACTTGAACATGAGATTTTGTTCTAGAAGTGTTGGAGTGTGGTTGGACTGGAAACATTGCCTTTGCTGTTATGGTGTTTGTGTATTGAGTTTCTGGCAGGATAATCCTGGCATTAGAAAAAAAGAATTCCATCTATAGAGTATTCTTTTAAAAATTATCAGTGCCAGGCATGGTTTTAAGTTACATTTTAACAGTGAGGTGGGGAGAGATTGCCCCAGATGGTGGATGTAAAATGTACCATAAATTTTAATGAAGCAAATAAGTCACTAATAACCCTACTGCTAACACTGCTATGTTTGGGGCCGACCTTAATAAAGGAAAATTAAAAAGGCACATGTAGCCCTTAAACAAGTGCCTACGAAGCCTCATATGATTTACTAATTCAGCTATTCACACTCTGATTGCACAGCCCCTGGTCATCTGCTCAAGTACAGCTGCTTCATGTAAAATAAATAAATAAATAAATAAGTTTATTGACCACCAGATGTCCCAGCCTGTAATGCGTGCTGGCAGATTTCAGGTCACCCAAAGTTCAGGAAGATTTACTAAATATCCATATATTTTTGGTAGCAACACTACCTTGGAAACTATACATATGTAATTGTTTCAGCCAGAGCCCAGAGATAACTTTCTTGCTTCTTTTAAGTTGTGAGATCTCAACCAGTGGATTTCTTTTTATGAAACAAAGTCCCACAGATAGGCTATGGGTTAAGGTTTCTGAAAAAGGGCATATGGGACCTTTTCATTTTTCATTAAAAACTTGGCAGAAGATTCCTGAGGTTAGGCATCATTAAGTCTTTACCAACCCAAGCAATTAACTTGGATATGGTAACTGAACACCATTTTCTAGTTGAGATAATTGATGTCCAGGGAGGTCACATGACTCACCAATGACACGCAGAACATAGAAGATAACCAACAACCAAATGCAGGCCTTTTAGACAACATAATGTAAAAATGTATGTATATATTATAGTATACACATGTAATAATGTACTAATATATCTATTAGATTCACACAAAAATAGAGAAAAACTTAAAAGATGAGATAAAAATGAAATGAATAATATTTTAAAATATCTGGCTAAGTGTGATAGCTTCACTATTTTTAGCTAATATTTCAAGACAGAATATATAGTTAAAGCAAGGCTCATCATTAATAATGGCAGATACAAATCTGTATTTCAAATAATCTTCTTTATAATATTAATTCTGGTGTGCTGATTTCTTCTCAGATCTGATTATGCCATTCTTTCCACCTCCTAAAGTAGTTGATGAAGAGCTCAAATGAGGTAGACAAGTGTCAGCTCTTCCATCTCTTATTATTTTGCTGCAATTTCTTGATTTGTATTATCTTTGACCCAGAATTACTCCTCAGGATTCTTTTTAAACCTCTTGTCCATTTCATAAAGATTTAGCTTAGTTAAAAAAAGATAATGTCATTTAAAATCCCAGTTAATTAGGAGCATGCAAATTGCAATATATCACACAATTTTGAAAGCCAACAACGGTGTGAAGACACCACTGGCTGTCCTTCTGTGGGGGTGGGCACTACCTCCAGATATCTCACCTGCTATATAATACATAGGGTGTCCAACAGATGGATGGAATGGGTACTCCAGAGTAAATCAGTCCATATATTATGTACACTTCCCTTATTATGCCTTATTCTTTTCTTATTTTTAGATAAAAATGAATGTAAATAGAAGTTCTATTTTTTTCTACCATTCAACGTTAGAGATTATCACCTTGGATCATAAACTATCATCTCTAGGCAGATTTAGCACCATCAAAACACCCACAGTCCTCAGTACGATGCCTCTGCCTCTTCCAGTAAAATATTCTTGTTTCTCAACATATTCCATCACTTTCCCAAAACAACCCAACATTTCAGGTGATGTTACAGTACATATTCCTGAATTACTTGATACAGATTAGAAACCACATACAACCAGGAAAACATTAGTAATATCATGGCAGACGTACAGAGAGTTTGGTCAATGAATCTCTTAATTTGAGATTTTAGTGCCAAATATAATGAATCGGAAAGTTCAGATGTGTGTGTAGTTTTGCAATCTAGGTTTCAACACAACAAATTACATGAAAAGTATTGGTTACGTACCAGGGGACTTCAATAACATATGTTTTTTTAAAGCAGGATTTTTTAGCAAATGATGTTGTATTTTGACTGTGAACTTGCTTTTATCTATAGATTGTTCTCCCTTTACCTTTAGTCCCAAACAAGAAAAATATATGTTATTTCATACATACGAGAGGACAGTCTAAACTGACACTCTGCTCCAGCCACATAAATCCGCAACTCGGAGACTAAAAAAGCCAGCTTCTACCAGTTACCCATGTCCCGTTAAACTTAAAGTGTAGTGCTTCGGACTTTTGTCAGGATTATCATTGATTACATCAACCCTCAAGGTAGAAAAGGGAAAGAAAATTTGCTGTGTGGTAATTTTTTTGTACATTAAGAAATTATTTAGATTTAAAGTCTTTTCCCATTTCCCACCCAGTATCTCCAAACTTTTTTCCCCTTAAATCTTTGAGTTAAATTTCACCAAGCCATGTATGTCCCAGGATCTTTTCATTTCCTGCTTAAAGACAAAAACATTATTTGTTTCTGTACAGCATGCTGACAAAAACTCAGAACCATTCCATTTTCTAAAATGTTTAATTTCAAACACCCTTTGATATTTCAGAGGATGATAGTAGACTGAGATTTACTCTTTATTTTCAATGTGAAAGTAAAATTAATGTAAAGGTTATTTTAATATAATTTTAATATAATTAATTTTAAATCTGGGTGATGAGGGAGAAGTAGAATGCATGTTAAAGAGAAAACTCTCCTATTTAGAGATATGAAACTTTCAAGTCAATGTTTCAACAACCAATGACCTAGTCTGTCATTTATTTGTCACACTCCCGATCAAGAAAGTGAGGAATGCCCTGCTTTTCAAATAAAACTGTACTGAAAATCACAGCATCACAGAAGATCTAAGTAGAACTTCCATCAGAAGCTTCAGGGATGGAAGATTTTAAACATAGTTTACATAATATTTTCCTGAATTTGGAGCCAGATGAAGATAACCTGATAGAATTGGAGGAGAGTATGCACTCAGAGTCTTATTCCTGGGAGGTTTCTTACACCTTCGCCATAGACATGTTTAATTAGCCGAGGCCTGTTGTATTTATTTGGTAGATTTGGATACAAATGGAAAAAAAAGGTCTTTTCATCTCTTTTTATCAGTAGTCCCCCAAAGCCAAGGCAGGTGTCTGTGGGATTAAACATAATTACAATGGGAGAGAGAGGGGAAGAAGGGAGCTAGATATTAATTCCCAACAGAGTTGGAATTTGAGAACGGGAGCAGGTGCTGCAAGAGGCCCCATGTATCCAACTAATTTGAGCCACGATGTTGTGTAAAGACCCACATATTCATCCTTTCACCGGGGAGGGCACTGGCAGCCTGTGAGTACAAAGACAGGATGCCAGGATGGCCGGCCGCAGCACCATGGCTACCAGGGTAACCAGATCCTGCTTCTCACTGCTGCCTTTGTTGGGTGGCAGCCACAGGAAACAAAGTGCCACTTCTTACCATTGTACAGGCACATGCATAATATCCTCCTTTGGGCTTATCATCATGAATTAGCAATTATTCTATTATTAGATGGAAGAGCAGCAGCAGGTGACAAAGCACCACAACTTCTAGTTTATAGTTCTGAACCCCCTCATTTGGTTTTTCAGTGTCGGATTGACCTCTTCAGCTAGTGTATTCCCATTGTGAAGAAAATTCTATGATCCCATAGAAAAGTGGTTTTCTTTCTCAATTTGGAGAGTCTGACCCATGGTTTGACTGGAGGGGTAAAAAAAGTATGGACAAAAAGGTCCTTCTTCAACTCAGAGAACACCTGGACTATACAAAGGAGACACAAACCCTACTGCTCTCACCCACCCACTGTGCCAAAGCGGCTTCCCATCGCAGACTGAGCCACTGTGAGTCTGTCTGGGCTCTTAGTGAAGATCCATTATTTAATGGAACTTTTAAGATAATGCCACATTTTTATCCAGTTGTACCCACGGTTCTCTAGCATTTAAAGAATGAGAGGGAACTGCGAGATTTTAGTTCTGATGACCCTGTGCTTTCTAAACGCAATGAATGGGAAAGAATTTTAATAGTAACATAAATTATTTTGATGAATCTTGAAAGAAGGATTTTTTTTTTAAGACCTCAGAAAGAAGAAAGCCCTGTTTGTATAGCTGGCTTAGTTTTTTTTTGTTTATTTGTTCTTCAAATCTTGAAGGAAAACTTGAATGTCAGCATTCCAAATTATAATAATAAAACAGAGTGAATAAAGTTACTTTTTCCAATGTGGCATGGGGTACTATTTACTGCTAGTAGTATATATCACCATGGAATTGGAATATTTTATTTACAGGAGTAAAATTTCTTTTTGGATATTTTCCATCCTGTCAATTAGGAAAAATGAAGTGAAATGATTGATATTTTTGATGTGTGAAATTATAAAATGACTGTATTGTCTAGTTACACATTTCATGTAAGCACCCAGGTATAGTCTTTTTCTCTATATATCATCAAGTACATTGTAAAATACCTAGAAACAAACTACCTAGCTACTCTGAGCCCAAGGGTAACATGCCAGGAATGCTAAGGCTTATAATTTGATGAATATATAAAAATATATGTGTGTGTGTGTGTGTGTGTGTGTGTATAAAACACCAGGAGGGAGTCTTAACCTGGGCCCATCATTTCAGAATATGTCCGGGCATGACAAGGAAAATGAGAAAAAAATGAGGATAAATCTTTGAAGGACTGAAGAGCATTTTGAGGGTACTGAATAAAGGCAAACTCTTTTGGACAACTGTTTCTAAGAATACAAAGTAAATTAAGGGTATCTTGGCATTTCTAAAGCAACATATTGAATGGAGAAAAAATTCATTTTGATGAAAATGTTAGGGTGTACTGATTTTATGCAGGGAGACTAGTTGGTTATCAGTGGGAAGAATTAGGGACAGAGATGAAATTATCACCATGAAAATTATCTTCCAAATTAGCCTCTGGGGGATTTTATACAAAGATTATAAGAAGGACCCTATGCAGTAAAAATAAAATTAGTCCAATAATAGACCCAATCAACCACTTGGCATTATATAAGAAATAGAGTGAAAAGCAATCCTGTTTGTGGCTTGATAAGACAATGATAATAATGACAGGAAGGGGCTCCTCTGTTACTGCAGAGAGGACATCACGAGGGATGGACAAGGCCTCTGTCGTAGGATAAGAGTGGAATCATAAGAGAAGCATGAAGTCATAGGCAGTGTGACAGCAGCAACAGCTACTACTGTGAAAGGTCAGTCAACACAAAGCCTGATGAAGCCCCATGGAAAACTACAGTAGCAGCAGGAAAGAAAATTTCAGAAACCTTGTACAAGGGTCCTAGCTGTAATCAGCCCCTCATTGAACAAATTTAAATGACCCCTATATAAACTACTCCCTTAACTAACTACTGGACCTTGTGAGTTATTCCCCCCGAAATGGTGGATTTTCTGCAAGACAAAGGAATTGAGATTCTAAAGGCCCCAGGGCAGATTTCCTGACGGGATTCACCATCCCCTGCGACCTGCCCACAATGCATGTAGCCCCTTGTGAGATACACCACGACCTGCCCCAAGGCACGTGGCCTCTCTTTTAGAAGCCCATGGTCTGTGCTAGTGGGCCAGTCGAAGAGACAGATTTGAGGCAGCTTCTCCCATTCTCCTGGCAAGACATCTGTCATATTAAAAATTCCTTTCCTCCTTGGCAATCCCCGTTGCCTCAATAATTGAGTCTTTGTGCAATGAGCAATGGAACCTCGACTGAAATCCCCTTGCGGTTTCAACAACATAGCCACCGTCAAGATCCTTTCAAGAAGGGTAGCCTGGAGATTCTAGCAATTAATCTGAAGGAGCTTGAAGATAGGGCAATTTCTGTTATCATTTTTATTATTAATTTTACAATTTTACCCTAATTGTACCTACAGCTTGGTCACACCTGAGAATCCACAATTAACTTTTAATATAATTGCAATATACATGATTTGTCTATGCTTATATCATGTACAAAATATTTGTGACTATTTTCTAAAGGAAAGCTTTGGCAGAATGAACCCTGTCTTATTTTAGTGGAAATAATTTGATATATTTATTATTTAAATATCATGAGCTATGTCCATTTTATCTAGAGTCTCTGCAAAGCATTTATCTTAAACTTGGGAACAGAGTAAGGAATCTTAAGAGAGTATCATGGGAAAGTAGATAGCATTGGTTAAATTCACTCAACCTGATCACTGAGCTGAATTCAGATCTGGGAGTGAGTTTCAGGCTGGAAACAGCTATCAGGCAGCTGAACAAAAATTTGGGCTTTGAGACAGGAGGGGATGAGAATTTTTAGAGGTATTTAACCACCTTCATTTTATAAAGGCAGTGCCAACTAAGCCAGAAACTTGAATTCAGCTATAATTTCAGGCTCCTTGGCTATGCGGCTTCCAGGCCTGGGTATAGAAAGTATAAGCAAGGGCAAGGGGTAGAGAATAAGAATTACCAGGGGCCAAGGCTGTAGGGCTCAGCTGTAGGCACATCACAAAACAACTCTGTTCATTTGCAGCACCTCAGAATTGGGGTATCTTGTTAGCAATGTGTGCATCTGTCAAGTAAGATGTTCCTTGCAGGGAAATCAGGAAAGTTAAGCATATCTAGTAACCAAATGTGACCATGAAAAAGGACTCGTGGAGCGGTCTATGTAAAGTTTTTGCCACTGAGTAGCTCCATCTGTATGGATCTACAGCCAGGTATCTGATGGTGGGTCTAGGGCTGCTGTTATACAGCAGACCTTGCAGACGGGAAGATGATCCAAATGTAAACCAGAAGAGAATGAAGACCAGCTGGGGTCTGCTGGGTACCTCCTATCAGATCATCACCGTATCTCACTGAAATTACCTCACTTGAGTAATGGCTGCTTCTAAATCTTGTGTGACATTCCCTTTTCAATTCTCACCTTGATCCATACAGGGAAAAGGATTCTGGAAAATATAGCTCCCAGCCTAACCAAGTTGACATACCACAATCTGGCAGACTCAGTCCCCTTTAAACCTGACACCCAAATACACCTTTTAAAATCATATTTAACTTATAAATAAAGAGAATAGCAAAATTGGTCTAACATAAGTCATTTCTAGTACAACCAAAAACATATTTACCTCCTACCCAAAAAAGGAGAGACAAAGTCAATTTTATACGTCTTTGGGTGAGGTTCATTTCCATTCTAGCTGAGTCACAGCACCATTTTTGACTTCCTAAATTAAATGTTGAGATATATAGTTAATTTTTAACATACCTTAGATTAGTCATAATTTTTGCAATTGAATATGTGGTCATTTTTGGTAATTTTAATGTTCTTCTTCCAATACCCATTCCTAATTTTTTTTGCCCTCAGAAAGCAACTTAGCTTGGCATAGTTCTTTTCAGGATGGTATAATCTAAAAATTTCATGGCTGGAGTAGGGTGTAATTTGCAGTCCTGTCAGCACTGAGTTGTAGTTTATGATTATCTTTTATCACAAAACATGGTAGTAATAAGAGATGCCCCCAAAAGGATTCCTCTGTTCTAAACATACTCCTCCCTATATCTGTTATATAGTAACAACCAAATCCCCCTTGATAACACTGATCATTCCAGCCTCATGCCTAATAGTTTAATGGCATGGGCATCCCAAAATAGCCAGATGGCTGGCTCAGCTTCCAGTTTAATGGAAACAGTATGTGGCATTTCATTTTTTTTAAACTAAGACTTCTAAACCAGCAGAGCCCAAAATTATGGTGACAGCAGGCAAAAATTTTGCTAGTGGATATTAAGAGTAATAGTGAGAGAAGTCACTCACATTCCATGCCCTGATTCCCAGACCCGTGACTACTGGTGATGGGAGAAACATCACCATAAGTAGGTCATTGATTTACCGCATACACTGCAGCCTCAGGGACATTACCCCAACACTGCTGGCACCATATCTGAGTCTTCAAGAGGCCATTTCATAATTCTACCCAATCCAGGCGATAGGAACATAGTAAGATTCATGCATTTCATCAGCATAAACCCCTTGCAGCATTTGAGTCTTGCTGCTGGTCAGAATCATCCTGCATGGAATATTATGTCAGGGAATAAGGTATTCAGTCAGTCTACAGATAATTACTTTAGAAGAATTATTTTGAACAGAAAAGGCAAATCCAAATCCAGAGTTAGGATCCATTTGAGAAAAAAAAAATGCTGCCTCTGCCATGATGGAAATCACCCAACATAACCAACCAGCAAACAGATGGCTGGCTCACACTCTGTGTGCCATATTGGAAGTTCAGTGTTGGTTTTTGTGGCTGGCAGTTTAGGAACTCACCAGTGCCCGCAGCCAGAACAGCCTTGTTGAATAGATCTTTATGTTCCTGGGCTCCTGTTTAATCCCTATCCCTGCTTCTATGCCCACTTGTTTTCATGAGCCCATTGTACAAGGATAGGCTGACTGGGGAAAGAGACTACTGACATTCACAGAATGTGTTGTCCTGTCCAGGATGTCCAAACATCTGCTGTTGATGTTTCTATTTATGAGAATTTACAATGGGGACAAATATCTTCACACTCTGTGCCCACTTGAAGAGATCTAGTCACATACATTTTCCTAAGACCTCCTTGTTACTGATTTTATAATCATGTTTCTTTGTAATCTTTGGCCATTTAGCCAAATTGTTATCTACTGCCCATGAGTTAATGTAAATCTGTATATCTGGGCATCTTCTTTTCCAAGTAAAGTGAGAAACCATGTGCAATGCTCAAATTTTTGCCCTTTGGAGGGATTTACCTTCTTTGCTGTCCTTCAGGACCCCCATAGGGTATGGCTGTGGTCCTTCAAATACCTACTTTTGGATAAATTGAGCATATCATGCAGAATCATGGAACCAGTAAATTAGGACCCAGTTTTTTATTCCTCACTCAACTTATCCCAGGGAATTATCCATGAGGCAATAGGCAATTTTGAGAGGCAGAGACAGAAGGCAATGTAGCAAGAGTAAGAGCTATGGTAATCTGAGCTACTTTCTCATGCAACTTATTTGTGCCTTCAGCAACTGCTCATGCCCAATCTTATATATACTACTTCAACTTTATGATAGAACACTGATATGCACATCCAGCTTTATGGCTTGGTGGGTCACACAATGCCCAGTTCATTGTGGGCATCTAGGGTTACCAGGAAACTTAGGAGCCCAGTGACAAGTCTTCAGTCTCTACTAGGTTCTGGTTATAAGCCAGAAGCTATTTCTCAAAAGGAGAATAATTATCTGCAGAAGATAGCATGGCTTTGTTCTAAAATCCTATGCCCATACAGTGATTCAGCTATAGAGGTTCCACAAAAGCTCCATACAACATACCTATCTACCGTAGACACTTTGAGGATCATTGAGTCAAGCTCAGTCATACAGCCCAAGTGTAAGAGCTGCTTACATAGAAACTTGGACCTGAGACAAAACTTCTCATGCTTTAAGTACCACTTGAAACTGGTATTCTGTCACATTACTCCAAAAATGGGGATATGTGGCCTTCGAAATTCAGAGGCTCACTAGGCATTATGTCCATCTCTTTTTTAGTAATTAGTAGGCTCAGATGTAGCAACTTCACCTTGGAAAAGATACTATAGCACATCCCTAGATATTTCACCAAGCTGGCAAGCCCTTGGATGTTGGTAAGATTTCTTTCTCAGCCTCTGGCACACCTGCTTCTTTTCAAAATACCTAGGACAGTTGCTGCTTCCTGCTCCTGATTCCTGTCAGTCTGGTATCAATGTAGTGGTCTGATATGAAGTCTCACTGAATGGAGAGGTGATCAATGCTCCTGTGGATAAGATTATGACAGAGGGATGGAGTACTTATACAGCCCTAAGATAGAATAGTAAAGGCCTATTTCTGGCACTGCAGACTGAAGGCAATGCACTTCTTCTGGTCTTTTACTAAGATATATAAGAGAAAAAAAGCCAACACATTAATAATTGCATATCAGGTATTAGGGAGTGTGTTTATGTGCTCCAGTAAATAAACCACATCTGGAACAACAGCTGGAATTGGATTCACAGCTTAAGTTCAAAACAATCCACTGTAGTTTTTCAAGATCTTCCTCTGTTTTTTTCAAGACAAATAGGTGAGGTTGAATGGGGATGTCGTAGGAATCAAAACCTCTTCATTCGTGAGTCTTCAATGGTGGCATCTTTGGGAAAAAGACTTCTAAGTCCTCATTTGTGAACTAATTTGTAGCTTCCTTCACACATTCCATTTCTGCCTCTCTTGTGTATATGCATTCTAACACAGCTCTTCCATTTCAAATATGCCCCTAACTTCCCTAACCCCTGATCCTGCTGTCTGAACACGGTCTTCTGCATACCTCTTGTGCTCAGTCTTCTGTGACACTTAATAGGGAACGTGGGATCTATATTACCTTCCCAGTTTAACCATCATCTATTGTGTATGTGAATTTCTCAAATTTGTTTTGGTTGTGTTTATTTCTTTAAAAAAAATTCCTTCTATACTATCAAGTCTTCTCAGCATTGTACCTGCAACATAACAGGTACTCACTCAATAAATATTTGTTAAACTAACTTAAATATTTGTGATGGGGAAGTATTAAGTGTGTCTATACTGGGGCAGACTGAGAGAGTAGATCAATCCACTGATTTTTTTCTCACTTAGTAAAAGACAATAAGGTAAGGCCAGTTCCAGAACCAGGAACTACTTATTTATTAATAAGAAATAAATTAGAAGAGATACATATGAAAGTGATGGGGAAAAGTAAGGAAAAATGGGGTGCTGTCTTCAAACACAATGCAGACAATTTTGTCTTAAGGGATGTGGGTAAACATGTGAGTCACTTGGCATACATATTTCCTGGCTCTGACTCCTCAGGGCCCATCTTACTAATACTACCTAATAAGCAAGGTATATCACAGGGTCAATATTGAAAGGCCAAGAAAGAGATAGAGCTATTCTGGAGTTACAGCCTCAAGCCCCCTTTCTACCTGAGCTGTTCCTTCATGAAGGTTTGTAGGAGTGGCAAAAATGTGAGAAACCTAATGAGATCAAGTGCTAAGATAAAACAACACTTTTGGGAATGTAATAAGAAAGATCTACTCTTTTCTTTCTTTTGCACAGAGACCCACACACTAAATAAAGTAAAAAGTAATGTGGCATATCCAGACTAGCCACGTAATTTATTACCAAGACACTTTTAAGAGTGACAGGGTATGCTATTAATAATTATGTTGGGACAGCATGCATACACACAGGCTGCCCCAGGCAACCCAGACATATGGTCATGGGGTGACAAGCACCTGTGATAAACCTCACTTATTAGGTAATATTTGCAAGATGGGCCCTGAGGGGTTAGAGCCAGGAAATAACCTATGCCATGGGACCCACATATTTACCCACATCCCTTAACACAAAATTGCCTGTATTATGTTTGAAAACAGCACCCCATTTTTCCTTACTTTTCCCTATCACTTTCATATGTATCTCCTTTAATTTATTTATTATTATATTTTATTTCTCATTTTTTCATTTTACTTCTATACATCCACAAACTCATTTTACTATTCCATCCCTCCAGGCGTCTTTTAGAGCTACGACCAAGACTGTCGGAGTAGAATTGCTTATCATCTTAAGTATAAATTTGTGCTTTAAAAAGAAGATATAAGTTCAGGATCTTTTATTTCCCAGGCATAAGACAATGGAGACATGGAATAAGTCTTCAAATTAACCAAAAGAAAACTAATAACACTGCCAGACTTCCTGATATCTTGAGGAAGCTGGATTTCGTAAGGAAAAATACCTTGGCAGCTAAAATGAACCTTAGTAATAAACCTTGTGCGGGTGGTTTTAAAATTTTCACCTACTTTCTAGGATCTTACCTTAGAAAAGTCATTCCAAAAGGGACCACAATTTAAAAGAGCAGCTTTTAACTGACACAGCATACTTGGAGGGATTACCGAACTCTGTAACATGAACTATTAGCATAGGGATTGCCTTGTTTCATTACCCAGGGGCTCAAATTCAGATCAGAATTGGAAGACAGAAAATAACAGAATTGTACCATGATGGGGAGGCAACCAATCATTTAACTGGGTGTGCAAAGGTAAAATTTAGTTCATGGAGTCTCTGCATATCAATCACATTCAGAGTCATACTGCTAGTTAGCATGGGCTGATTGTTTAATCTTCAAATTGCAAGGTAGCAGTGATGTGGCAACAGCAAGGCTAAAAGGCAAAATGTAGGAATATAAGCGTGCAAAGCCTAAGAAGATGCATAATTCCATCTTCCCTATTACTGAAACAACTTCTTGCAGAATATTTTTAACAACCCTATTATATGTGGTCATCAATGTCTGAAAGATACCTTTTTAATTAAAGCCACCACCAAGGACTTAATTAAGCTCCAATTAGTAAAGTTTCCCTTTAAAGTAAGGTATAGTATGGTTTGGGGTTTTTTTCCTCTCTCAATTCATTGCAGATGCTTTTTTTTTTTTTTTGTACTTTTTGATCAATTTGCTTTATCTATTATAATAGTTTAAGTAGTTCTGTGAATTGGCAAATATTTGACATCTCATTTCTCTTGCCTAATCACTCTTGTAAATGCAATTATATTTGGTCATTTTCTATAAATGTAACATTCAAAAATCACTTGTGTTTTTCTTGACATATTAGACTTTTTCACATTTGTGGTAATGAAACGTAGTTTCTGTGAAACTTCAGAGCATGTGATTTGGGCTTGATTCTCTTAGAAATTAGTATTTCTCTTTCCATCACTTAAAGATCTTCACTGAAAACTCTGGTAAATAGTCTCACTACGTCTTGCTGTTTCCTAACTAAGAATCATGGATGATACAGCTCAAGCTCATCTCTGTTCCTGAAAAATCAACTCGTGATACATGTTTTCCTAATATTGTATTATCGGTATTTTATTCAATAAAGAACAGCATAATGACTTATAGATACATGCATTCTTCCATGCCTGAAGAAAATTCCCTAGAATGGTCAATTAAAGCAACTACTGTATATATGATACCAAAAGGATCTGATTTTTGGAGTATGCTCATCCATTGTTCTCTATTTTTGTCTCAAAATTTTTCCCACCAAGAGGCAAATCCTTAATTCAAAAAGCTATATTTAAAAATAAAATTATAATTTTTCAGCTAACCAAGTAAGCCATTTGAATCTTTAACCATTTCTCCGAGACCATACTTTTTAAGAAGACTTTATGACTAAAAATTTCAAGCACGTACCAAAGTAAGTAGACTAGTGTAAAGAACTTTCTGGTATACAAAATATTTCACACTTATATGCCATTTACTCCGGCCCTGGAGTAAACCTTTTTAATACAAGAAGCGCTGGTTCCTTTTATTGTAGAATATCATTTAGAAACAGAGACAATTCATTTCATGTGCAAATTTATGGATAGTTTGTCCTGATCTGATGGTTCCTTGAAGCCTACACCAATACCAAACTAGTTTAATTATAGAGGCCTTATTGTGTATTTTAATTTCTGGTAGGTCTAAAAGCCCCTCACCCACCATTAGTTTTTATTTTCCCCAGATATTTTTGCTTGTCTACTTTGCAAGTAAACTTTACAATTAACTTGTCTGTCTTTCCAAAATAAGGGGGCTTTTTATTGGAATTACATTAAATTAATTAACTAATTTAGACAAACAGACAGACATCTCTGTAATGTTGTGTCTTCTTGTATTCCATATATCCCTCTGGAATTATTTCATTATTCCTGTATTATATTCTATGTTGTCATTCATATGGCAAGAGCCATGTGGTATCTGTATTATTTTATTTTAACCATAAATTGGATACTTTTTAAAAATTAAATTCTTTTTATAGGTGTTACCCAACCCCAAGATAATCAAGTATTGCTAAACTTGTTGGCAATTTAACCTTGTTAAATTCATCTTAACTTTTCTAAGTATGTATTTTATTTCTATTGCTAGAAATAAAGTTATCTTTTCATATTTTAAAAGTATTCATGGGACATGGTATTGATATTGTTTATGCTTGTATTGCATCAGTGAGCCATCATTCCTCACTTTTTGGCAGTTCAGCCATATCATCTCATATAAATTGTGCAGCTATTTTCTGTTTGACAAGAAAAACGCATTTTTGTAACAATGGCAAGTTCCATACAAATGAAAACAAAACTGAAAAATAAAACTATATTTGCCTTTATTATGTTTATTAAAATCCAAGAATGAATCAACTTTCATCACTCTTTTCCATTTCATAGTAAATAATGCTGAAGAACTCTTTGAATTTGACGCATCAACTGTATATTTTTCCCCAAGGCTACTATAAGCAGCAAGTTTTTTGTTGTTGTTACTATTTACTTGTCTTGTTTCAACAAAATTACCATGTCCTTCTTTATTGCAATGTACCACATATTAGTCTGTTACAAGTAAAATCAATAGGTCACTACATTTTTTTTTTAAATTTATGATTTGTGCCTACCTGTATTCAAAAGGAATCAAGGTGGCCTACAATATGCTTACTGCATGAAATTGCCAATACACAACCATATGAATTAATTACTAGGTCATTTTTTTACCTAAAAATGTGAAAATTTTATAGAGTTCAAGTTAATAATACATATATAGATGTAGATATATAGATGAGTTTATAAAATATATAAAAGGGAGATATGAATTTATAAGGACAAGGGAGATAATTGTCCTAGGAATTAGCGCTAAGTTAATTATTGAAATAAAGTATCCAATTTTCTCTGAACTTTCATGAAGCTAAGGCAAATAGAAAAAAAAAAAATGATGGACCATCTCATGAAAACAAAGAAAACCAAATACCTTGCTGTCACAACTCTGCACTACACATCTTCAGATGCCCTTTGCTGCACCAATCAGCATAGAAAATATTGATTATTTCTGTGAAGTTATTTATTGTAACTCCATTGTTGACAGAGAAGTGAAAGAGACAAAAATAGTATCCGTTATTACTGTTGAAAATATGCCTAAACCAGTTTGGTTCTTTGACCTAAAATAAATCAATGAAATACTTTGAAAAATGAAAATCTTTGACAAACTACTGATGGCCCTGTGTAAACACCATTTCTCTTCATAGAGTAATGATTTTATGGAAAGACGTCAAAACACTCTTTCATCTTTATTATTGAAAAGTACGATTTTTGTTTATAGACAAATGTTGCATTGAAAATTACCCTTTAAACTGCATTTTTGGAACTATTAGAATGAAACAATATATTCGCTGGGTCTAGAATACGAATTGTCAGTGTAGCTATCTCTGCTAAGTGCGCTGGTAGGATGTAGGCTGAAGCTAGGATTGCCCACGTTACTGGTTTCATTTGCATTTGCTTCTGTGTCTCAAAGTAGCTACCTAATTGAGTATTCTCATGAATTTATTTTGATTATTTGATTTCCTAGAAATTATTTTATAAAGATAAGATGGGGTAAATTCACACCTAATGGGTACTATGCACACTATCTGGGGAATGGGCACACTTATAACCTTGACAAAAGCAATTTATACACCCAACACATATGTACCCCCATAATATTCTGTAATAAAAAGAAAAAAAAGAAATAAGATAAGATAATGAATTGCTTTATCTTAAATGACCTTGTAGCAATTCTTGAAAAATGTATGATAATAATTTCTAAAATCTCATTCAGATTTCTCTTAACCCTTAATCCACACTTTCTGCTTCACCTTAAACTTCATATTTGAGAAATTGAAATACTGTCTGTAGTTCACTCTAATTCATACTGTTTTGTATGCCCATTTCAATTTTTAATTTTTCATATAATCTAAAATTCACATCCTCAGATATGACGTTTAAAGTGAAGTGGAAAATGAATCTAAAACATCCTCACTGCCTGTGTTGGTTTTGTACTGTGTCAACGGAACTAGGCGGGAACAGCATTTGCTAGAATTCCTGTCTCTGAGGGATGTGATTAAGGGTTAAGAGAAACGTGCATGTGACTTGGAAAGCAGGAGTGAGGAGGAGGTCGTCACTAGAGTTTAAAGTTGGGTTGGGCACCAGCTGCTGCTGCAGCTTGTGCACAAGGTTGTTGATTTATTTGTTCACCTAATTGCCATGGGGCGGCATCCAGGTCTGCAGCTCCTTCAGCTCCCCCCACATTTTCTCCTCTGAGTCCTCAGGCCCTAAATCAGGTACATGCACAAAGGGTACCTGACTCCTTCTGGAAGTCACCTTAGCTGATCAGGATCAGATGCAGTGAGAAACAGATGCAGGTTCCAGTTTGTCCTCATGGGCATCAGTTCATCCTTTCCCTACCCCAGTTTTTTGTTCTCCACTGCTGGCTCCACTGACCTACAGCAACTCCAACCCCACCACCAGAGGCAGAGACAACAGCTTTCCATAAACTTCTTCACCAGCTCCCAGTACTATGTAAGATCTCATCTCTAAAATAAATCCCTTATTCCACATCACTCATAGTGATTTTGCTTCCCTGGTTTAATCCTAAGTGATACACAGTGCTTTCTATTATTTAAAATTTGCAAGTAAGGTATCATGAACATTATGTTTTTGGGGTT
Source organism: Daubentonia madagascariensis (assembly GCA_023783475.1). NCBI lineage: Eukaryota > Metazoa > Chordata > Mammalia > Primates > Daubentoniidae > Daubentonia > Daubentonia madagascariensis. Next base: position 21,074,962 of record JAKFHU010001672.1, read on the forward strand.
GTTTTCCTGAAGAAGTTACATAAATCAGAGTAGTTTTTTCTCTGTATATTTATCAATCTGCGGGGGAAGTAATAAAGAAAGATCAGAGCTCATTCTAGTTAGGGAATTAAAGTGCTCAACTATACCCAGAAGAACATCTCCCTGAAAAATTCTCTCCTCCTAGAAGAAAAAGCAAAAGGGAACAGCTTGAATTCAGATTTGCTCACATAAATGAAGATTGGAAATGCAAACCTGAGGTTTTTCAGGTGAGAACTGATTATCTTTTCATGGGTGTATCTTTTTGCATGCATAAAATAATAAATAATGTTATTAGTGATGCTGTTAGAAATTCTTCTCTTCGCCTCATCTGCTATGAGGCTCCACAATCTCCTGCCATATTTGTTGTCTCAATCCAAGGGTAACCAGCAAACCATCATGCAAATAATTAATAAATTTGATAAATGTGTTTATTTAATACAGTAGTCAAATATTGAGGACTGGCTCAAAACACCTGTCTTCCTGGCTGGTAAACTTTGCTAGTAGTGAACTTCAAGCTCTATCATTCTACTCCTTCGGATTATTTAGCCAAAGAATAAAAGATGAGAAACATGACTTTAAGATATCTGTTTCATATCTAGAATTATCTTTACTCACACTTGTTCCTTTATGCTCTGAAAAATAAATAGTTATTTGGACTAGAAAAAAGTAGAAGATTGGCTAATCATTCCTGGCCTCATGATCGTGTGTGTGAGTGTGTGTGTGTGTGTGTGTGTGTATAGGAGGAGGCAGTGGGTGACAATGTCAGGAGGTTGAATTACTTGTTCCTGTCCCACAAACTGGAAAGGAAGAAACTGCTTTTATTGACAACAAACATACAGACAACCTAGCTGTAATGATTCCAATCAAATTTGCTGCCCTATTTTGTTAAGTAAGAATCAAGAGCCCAATTAGCAAATCAACGATGATTATTGTATGGCAAAATACAGTGTCTGGCAGAAAAAAAAAATCCCTGAGAAAAGAAAAACTTAATTTAGCAATGGCCATAACTCCCCTAAAGCTAAATAACTCAACAAAATACAATTTTAAGGCTTCTCTTGCAAATAACCAGATAATTTCACTCATTCCCAGCAGAATAATGACTCTGCTGTGGAGATAATAATATCTAACTTCTTTTAAGATAAACATTTCCAAGCAGAACACAGGGAATTTCAAAACTGAATGATGTGTTCAAGACTTTCTTTATTAGCAGTCCGGATATTATTTTCCAAATGAATGGCATCCCTGAAAGAAAGGTTGTCGACTCCCCATTATGAGTATAGCATTGACCTAATCATGAAACAGTGGAAACAGAGATAGAAATGTAAGTGGAATACATTAATGTATTCTAGCATAAGCACATGAAAGCATTCTCTTATTAGTACACTAAGTGCATAATAGTTTAAATTAAAGATTGATCGAGTTGTGTCAGAACCAAGAGGATATAAGAGTATCTCTGTTCATTCAAAGTAGTCATCATGAGGCATATGAGGTTGGGATGGTTTTCAAAATAGCTATGTATGAAGAAGTAATAAGTTTCTAGATCCCAACAAATATCAAAATATTTTGAAAGGTGTATTGTCTTTTACTTAAAAATTTCACTACCAGTTATTTGCCATAATAATTAGGTTATAGTTACAAAGATTTCCATTGGTATGTTAATTATAATATCTAAAAAATGTTGACATCTAAAGAGATAAGCTGTAGGAGTTGCTCGAGAATCCCTTAAAGATGCAAAACCAGCACAAGCAGCTGCGCCCTCTTCCAAGATGTGCAGAAGGTGTCCCAAGATGAGAGGAGTAAACCCCTGGATGCTTTGGAAGCAGCCTTGCCCCTGGAAAAGAACCTGAACCTGACCCTGTTGTATCTGTCTGCCCTGGGTTCTCCCCACACAGACCCCATCTCAGCGACTTCCTAGAAAGCCACTTTCTGGATGAGGAGATGAAATTCATCAGGAAGACAGGTGACCACCTGACCCACCTCCACAGGCTGGGTTGGGCGAATCTCTCTTCCAAAGACTTACCCTCAAGCTTCACTGGGAGCCTCCAGAGCCCGGCGACCTTTGAGAAGCCCCTCTGCACGTCCTGGTGTTAGGGCTTCTGCCTGAATCTCTCCCTCCAGCCACTACAAAACACCCTGGAGCCCTCTGTCAAACCATGGACCAAATTGAGACAATAAAGCCTTTTTTGCAGCAAAATAAATAAATACATATATAAAAATAAATGATATATCCATGTAAAATTCTAGCCAGATATGAAAACATTTGTTACTAATAAATACTAATTTGTTACTAATACTAGTAACATTTGTTACTAATAAAATATACTCATAATACATATTATTTAAAAATACTTCATTTTCCAAGTAAACTGTACTCTGTGTGTATGTGTGTGCGTTTATGTGTGTGTTAGAGAGTGAGAGAGAGAGAGATCTTGAAGAATACATGCCCAAATTGTGGGATTTTTCATTTTCTTCTTTGTATTTTTTTGGTTTTAATTTTTTACAACACACATATTGCTTTCACAATTAAAAATAAGTTATTCTAGTTTTTTTAAAACAATGAGTGACAGAGGAGAGGCTGACCCAGGGAGAATTTCAGATCCGGGAGGATGTTGTATAAAGGGCTTATCAAAAAGCCATCTTACTGTCCTCTCTTTTAAGGGAAGGCCTCTCAGTAACACCTCCTCGATTTATTTTCTCTTTTCTCCTCTCCAGAGCACTCTCCAGTTTGTTTATGGCCAGGTATTTTGTTTCATATTGACTACGTGCTTTTCAGTGCAACATACAATGGTGTGCCCTGGGACGGATATCTGACAGAATCAAGGCCAGCTCAGCTTAGTGACATCTTTGTCAAAGGTAACGTGGCCTGACCAGGTGGAAAAAGCAGCTGCTTTGGATAAGGGGAGCCGTGGGGAGTGGACAGTCGAGGGTTTGGGGGGAAGCAAAACAACACTAAGGACACACCTAAAATTTTCAGAGAATGAAGGAAAAAGGAAACCTGATTTAAAACCATATCCTCAGTTAGCTCAGCCTAATGGGCCCTGGCATTCTGGGTGGCACTCTCACGCACCCATGAGGGGACGGGGGTTCAAGGAGCAATGACATTGAGGACAATTGGCATTCAGCCTCAGCAAGGAGCAGAGACAGAAGGCCCTTTGTTGAATTGGGCAGCCAGAGAGTACCGTGTGCTGAGCGAGATCTGGATTAAGGGCGTACATGCTCGCTTGTCACAAATGTTTTATTGTGTGTCTGGGCAAGTCATTCTCACTTGTTAACGAACAGCCAGGGTTTTGTTCTATATGGGCTTAAAATAAACCAGAAAAATCGAGGGGCTTAGGGTGGGAGGGGGAAGGAGGAGGAAGAGTTCATGTTTATGGTTTATTTTTGTTTGGTTAGCTCTTTAGCTTTTTGAATAGGCAACTTCCTGGGGATTTTAAGTCTTAAAGTCTTCATTAGCTCTAATTTTAAAGTGCCATTTATGCTGATAATTTTAAAAACTCAATTGGAATAAGAAATTTACTTGTTATTTTAGTATAAATGTCATCTTGATGAAGTGCATTACATACAATCAAAGTTCCTATCCCTGACAAACCAAATAAACTGAGTGAAGACAATGGCCCAGTGAAGGAGAATATTTTCAGTGTAGTTTTCCTTAGTGCTTTTTTGTCCATGCCCCCTTTTGAAAAATATAAAAATCCCCGGAAGCATTTATTTTTAAAATACTAATTCAATGAAAAACAAATCAAACATTGGGAAAATGTGCCTTTTTTTTGAAACTACATATTCTCCTTCCCCCATTCTGACATTTTCTTCACATCCACCACCTCCTCCCAGGGCTATGTGATCCCTATTGAAAACCATTAATTGCTTTCACATAATCAGAAAACCTGGTGTCTAGCCCCAGCTTTGTTTTAACTTAGCTGCCATCTGTACTTGCACAAGTTACTTCTTCTCTCTAGATCTCGACTTCCTCGTCTGTCAACTGTGGATACTATAACCTGCCTTTTTATCTAATAGGGTTGTTGAGATTCAAAAATGCTCACAAATTTTAAGGCAATTTGTAAATAAAGAACAAGTAATAGGAGCTATAATGCAAGGCCTTCAACTTTGTTATTGAAATATAGCTAACACAAAAAAGTATGTATCATAAAAAGATGTCAGGGAAAGATTTGTGAAGATGGTTATTTTTCGAAAGAGTCATTACTTCGTTGTGAGTCCACATCCCACCCCAAGGAGAAACAGTAGGGCTTGCTTATTGTCTCTTTTACCCCTGGGCATGTGAGAAGGGCATCCAGGAGATAATTCAGAAAATTTTAAATGTGTTCATTGCTTTTGAGAGAATCACAGAGTCTGGGGCCTGCTTAAGCCTAAGAAAATTAAGCCAGCTGTGGAAAAGGGTAGAGATGACCACAGTGGATTTAGCAAAATATGGACAGGTGTTTGCCAAGGAACAGACATAAGCCATGAAGGAGAGACAGATGAGGTAAGCTGCTCTTACTTTCTATATACCAGGACCAGTTACAGGGATGGCGTGTAGAAGGCTTAGGATAAATAACTGGAAGTATATGCTAAATTTCTAAAAGAACCAAAGGGACCGCTGGAATAGAAATGCACCCTTCCAAGTCAAGACTCTCTTTGGCATGCAAGTTCCCCAGCAATGATTGTCACAGATGACAAATGATAGTGCCCCAAGAGGGAAGGGGACAGTTTTAATCATCTACAAGACCCAGAAGAAAGAAAACCATATAGCCAAGTAATACTGCCCTATTCCTTTCATGGTCTTCTCTTTCCACACTTGACATTGGAGGGAGCTGTAAGTTCTGCTAGCCAGAGCTGGAAGAGGCAACTGTGAGAGAAATTAGAAGGCAGAAACCCACTCCAGCACCTTTTGTGAGCCCAGGCAACAACCAACCTAAAGTTGGCAGAGAGGGAGAAATACTTCCTTTGAATAAAGACTGAAGCATATATTACTATTTTGGTTTGGACACATTCTACTCATTCTAGTTACTAAAGCAACACTAATTAATGACTTAGAGTAATTATACATCTATCTAGGAGTGAGCAGAGGAGTCACACAGTTTGCCCAAGTTTCCATTCTGAGACAGCAGATAATCATGCACCTGCCCATTTCACCCTTGAATACATTTTAAAGGGACAAGAAAGAGAAAATAAAATTGTATCTTGATTATATTTCTAATTACCCTTATTCAATGTATTGGTTATACGTATAGGTTATAATGTTATCTTCTGGTGCATCAATTACCAGCAGCATTTTTTAAATAAATTGTGAACCTCAACAAACAGTTTGGTTCATATATCAACCTCTTAAACTCAAAACTGAATAAGCAGTCACTGAGCACTTATATTTTTACAAATAACTTCATTACATGTTATCAGGAAACAAGGAAAGAAAAGAGAAAACAAATCCTCTACCCTTGGATTCCTTTGCAATACAATTGTGGTGTTAAAACATATAACAATATTGCAAGTTGTGAATAACTACACAGTGATTTATTAGCTTTCCCAAAATAATAGAGTTCAGTGAATATGTTGTAAGAACATCCAGTGACAGGACCTTGGTGTTCCTTGGAATGCCTGTGTTTGACTTTTCTACCCTCTCCAGATCAGAGAACAGGGATGCTGGAGTAGCATCATATTCCCATTTTATTTGACCCTTTTATTTCAAGCACACTGAAGTGCAAATCCTGAAACTCATAATGCACAAAACTCTGGAATTGCCTCATGCATTTCCCCACAGTTGTTTTGGCAAATGAAATGGGCATGCTGAGAGTCACTAGAAGTGGGCAGGAAGGAGCAGGGAAATAAAAAATGCATACCTACAGACTTTTTCTAGAAGGGGTATCACAAAGTCTCTTTATAAAGAATGCTAGGTAGGCATTCCATACAGAAAGACTGCATAAATGCTGGCCCACTTAGGACAACAGTAAGCCAATGCAAAGATGAACTCTCCAGAGAACAAAAGATTGTTTTGTTATAGGTTGAACTGTGATCCCCTCAAAAATTCATATGTTGAAATCCTAACCTCCAGCACTTCAGAATGCGAATTTATTTGCAAATAAGGGTCCATCACATTTAAATGTTCTATTCACATATCTCTCTTCTCCACTAGTCTGAAAGTGCCTTAATAGGGACTCTGCCTCATGTATCTTTATACTTCAGGCACACTGCGCAGAACCCAAAATGGTTCTGTGAGAGTTTCACAAAACAGTAATAATCATTAGTCTTTCAAGAGTAAGTAATCATCATCAGGAACCTAACCAACAACAAAGAAGCATTATTTCAGTTAATCCTTGACCTGAAACTACGCCTGTGTATGTATTTCCTTGTTGTCGTCACTTAAATTCTAAACATGTGCCATGGGTATGGGTTTTAATCTACCACACTCGGGTGCAAAATATATCACATTACTTTATTTCCTGAATTAACTTATTTTTGACTCCGATGCCCTATCTCCATGATGAAGAGAGATTCAATTGCATTTGAGGTTTAAGAATGCTTCCTCTTGTCCTAGGATCACCAAAGATGGGGATGGGTATTGCCCTACAATGAGCAAGAGCCCCCTGGCATCTGTCTGTCATGTTTGCACTGGAGTTCCTCGTGGCCCAATCCCCAAGGTTTCCTTAGGAGAGAGTAACTCTGCATCTATGTCAGTATTGAATACATTATCGAGGCTGGGAGCCCAGGGCCTTGGAATCCAATCTCTGTGAGTGCATCCCACAAACAGTCACTGTCCCTAGCACCTGGACAGGAGGAGGGTGCCTGGCTTCCTTCTGTGCCCCCCGTTAGAAAATCCTTTCCAGCTTCAGGCATCTCTCTTTCCTGGATGACAGCTGCTTCTGTTCTCACCCTCCCAGCTCATTCCTGTCCTTACCCTAAAGGGACAAGCCGGCAGAATGTCTCTTCCAAGCTCTTATAGAAGCCTAACCAAGGTCAGTCTCGCTTTCTCTGAGAGGGAAGTCAGAAGGAAAGACTGTTTCTCACCAATTATTTCCTTAGCAATTCACCCTGTTATATACTTTGTATCTATTTGCAGCTCTCACTGCCAAACAAACCAACATTTTCACAGATATTAAATTGGTTATCAGTTAGTGAGACTCTCACTGTACCCTTGTTTAATACACATCTCTTTTCTCCCTCCAAAAGGGGGAAAAAAAAGTCAAGCTGTCTTGAGCATGGAGTGGTGGCCAAAGAGGGTGACAATATCTGGGCTATTTTACGGGACTATGAGATGAGTTTGCTTTAAGAAGCAGCAAGGACTTGTCACACCCTCCTCAGCCAACCTGGTCTCCAGTTTCCACATCGCAGGCTTGCGGAGGAAGGTTGGTGTGTGGGGGTTTGGGGACACACATTAGGAACATCTTTCAGGACCCAACCCAAAAGCTGCTCACCAGATGTGTGCAACTCTGCCTGCAACACATCCAGGAGCACACCCCATATAAACTGCGGCCGCCTTGAGTTCACATTAAGTAGGAAAATCAATTAGAGGAAAACCAAAGCATAACTTGGGGAAACCCCTCCAGTCTCCATTTAATATTTCTCTACTTTTCCTTTTCCTTTAATCAAACTTTGATGAATCCAGCTAACTTTTCCATACCACTCTACTGTTCACTTCACTGTTTATTCAGTCGACTCAAGGGGGAAAAAAAAAGCATAAAATCCCTTAGTTGTTTCATTTCTCAAATGAGTCCAGCATTGTTGATTATACCTTGACAAATTGACCCTAAAATACATCTGAAACCCATTAGAAATAAAGGGTTTCAAGAATTATCTCTGGACTCTTCTTAAAACCTGCAGAATTTGTGTGTGTCTGTGTGTGTGTGTGTACACACGTGCATTGGTACCTGTGTGCACATGCTCACAGGCTCCGTTTCAGGATTGGTGTGCATGGAATCCACCCCATCGCCCATTTTATTACTGTTTGCACATCTGGAGCAGAGCGGCTGTGAAGGCCTCTGTGTCTGCAGCAGCTCCGGCAATTAGCTCTGAATGAAACAGTCATAAATAGTAATTAGCCATTCCCTCAGTCATGTCCCAAAGCCTTTAAAAAAAATCCTCAGAGAAATCAATGCATTCTTTTCTAAAGACCTATTATTAAGTGCACCACCCACTCCACCACCATTTCAGAGAAGCTCAGAGCAAGACCAACATTCCGGCTGCTCCCCAGATAGCTTGAGTGCCGGTTCCTGATAGGGGATCCGGAGGGGAGGTAAGGAAAAAGGGGGCGGAGTGAGAAGGGGCCGCAAAACCAAACGTCTGTGAAACATGTTTCTAGGCTGGAGGATCGGAGAATATTCAGTGCAGGAGGATACTGGGATGGGATCCTAATTAACACAGAATTACTTCCTACCACGCCCTACCTCAGCTTCGACTGTGAGTTGGGATGCTGCGGGAGAACCTCATTAATTCTTTCTTCACTGGGCCGTCAGCTCTCTCCGCCTTACAATGGAGCCAGCGATTTCACATCACTCCTTCGGCGGGAATGTAACAGCAGAGAACCTAGCACGAGGTCTTATATTAATTAAGCCCCATCTCTCTTTTACAAAACGTGGATTCTGAGGCCCTGCCAGGCACATCTATGTGTTATTAGGGAGTTTTTAGTAGTGACAATTAAGCCTTGTCATCCAATAAACAGACACAGTCCATCCTGGGATGTGCTGAGTAGCCTTGATGGGATCATTCTAATCACACAGTCAGAGGTCTGGAATGGGCCCTGAAAGCTTATCTGGCTTATTCCCTTGGCTTCAGTTATGTCTTTTCTATTCCATTTCAAACAGATTTATGGACAACAAAACCCTGAGCTCAGCCTTTTCGTATCAACCATCTAGACCCTGGTCTAATCACTCACAAGGTACTTAATCACAGTGTTCTCAGAAACATGGTTCAGGCATTGCCAGTGGCCTGAACAAGGAGTGTCACTGTTTCTTCAATTTTGGAGGTGCTATTTTGGTGCCAAGGATAAGGCATTAGAAATGTAGAGGTAAGCATCTTTTCCAACCCTGTCTCCCACCTTAAACTCTGTTTAATTCTCCAGTTAGTCAGACTGCAGTACTCGTTGTCTCCTGAACATCTGTTTTCTGTATGTCCCTTTACAAACACACACACACACACCCCTTTCTAACAATGCTGTGTGCTGTTGCCCTGCTCCATCCTTCTAGAGGCAGCCTGATGTATGATAGAGATTGAAGTCAGACAGTTGACCCTGCCGTGTATGAGATGTGTGAACTTGGAACTGTTCCTTGGTCCCTCTAAGGCAGGAGTTCTCAGCCCTGGCTGCACATTAATATCACCTGAGAGGTTTAAACAATCATAACCACAACCAGCACAACCACTGCTGTAATACTTTTCTTCACACCAGACAGCCCCTCATGTTTCCAAGACAGAACGGAACTGTAGACAACTCCTTCTTTAAATAAAGTCCCTACAATAAAAACACAACTGCACAATACCTTCATTTAAAAAAAAATAAAAAAGTATTCTCAGACCCTGCTGCAAATTCCTGAAACCAGAACCTCTAGGACTGGGGTCCTGGTGTAAGTACTTTTTAAAAAAGTGATTCTTATGATTCTCTTCCAATGTGCACTTAAGGTCCAGATGATAATTTGTAACCTCACTTTTGCTCACCTGTAAATCAGTTATAATAATGGCCTACTTCCAAGGGTTACTGTGAATTTTTAATTCTACAACGTGGGTAAAATGCCTGGAACATATTAAACATATACTCAATTAACTATGATTATGTTATTATTATACACTTTGCTTTCAGTGGATTTTTATCCAGCCCTCCCTGGAAGCTTTATTGCAGTGCAATGTAAGTTGCCAGTGTGCTCAATTTGATTCTGATCTCCTTAGTCTACCTGTCTGCCTAGCACTAGGTCAGTATCTGGCACAGAAGAGCTTCAGCATCATGAACGACCACTCCTCTACCTAGAATGTTCCCTACCTTTTCTCTAAATAGCCAAGTCAATCCATACTTCAAGGTCTGTGTCAAAGTCCCACTTCTTGCCTCAGCAAACTCTTTCCCATCAGAACTCAGAGATCTCACAGCATAGATCACTCATCTGGTACGTACTTATAACTGACCTTGTAATAGCCCTTCCTTCATGATCTTATCTTATTTTAACTTATTTGGCTATTTTTTTGTTTATATCTTGTCTCTCCAAATAGGCATTATATTTTTACCTATTTTATGTCCCTTACAGAGTCTAACATGATGTATAATATGTGGCATATATTAAGAAAAATAAATAAATCCTCTGATAAAGGGAGGAAAAAATCTTACTTTAATTTTGGTGCAAATTGAAATGGGATAGAAATGGCAATGTTTAAACATCTTGAGCAAACATTTTAATTTCCTGATAATGAGTTGTACTTTCTTAGTTGGTAAATGCAATATGAATGTCAGCTGCCAAAAGACAGTAAAATCCTACAGCAAAAGCACAGAGTTGGGAGACACGGGTTCTAGTTCCAGTGCTCTTAATACCTAACTTGAGACCTTGAGCAAGTCAAGTCACCTTTATGGTTTTCAGGTGATGTAAATGTGAGGGTTCTATGCTGATCTGTAAGGTAGTTTGCAGCTTTTGCATTTTATATTTGTGCCTCTAAGATTTTTAAATGTAGGTGTGCAAAGTTAGAGACATGGAGGACTTCCCAATAGATACCATTATTCCCCTGAGACTGGATAATAGAATTATGCAAAAGTAAGAATGCAGGGAAAGAAGAAAAATCTAGTATGGATAAGGAAAGGGAAACAAAGAGTTTGGGATGAAGCCTCATTTGTGGGTCTCTACTGCCCTCATCAGAGAAAAGGATGGCACTGGGGCTGCAGGCACACAATGGGGAGGGAGAAAGAGGCCTTTTCTGCAGCCAAGATTGACAGAGCAAGACTTTTCTAGGAAAACAGGCTTCAGTGTGGGTCAAGCGAACTATTTCTGAGATAACAAAACGCCTCTGTGAGGAGTCACATGTACTAATTTGAAAGCAAATCAAATCATCTTGGTAATTATTCAAACCAACATTGATGAAGCAATTGCTACGCCTCAGTCAAAAGTAGAAGAGATTCTGTTTGGAGACATTATAAAAGCTTATTTCTCACTGGTAAATAAGCCTCCCCACTTCCCTATCTGGTGGACTCTTCTAATAAGTGCTTTAAGGTTTTTATGAAAGCCATCGTTAGCTCCTCACATGTCACTGGGTTATTAAAGGCACTCCCTGGTGGAAGGCTGCCTAGAGATGGGTCTTTCTCTCCCTGAGGCGCCCATTCTTTTCCACCACACAAGGGGAGGCCAGGCCCTTTCTTCTATCTTGCTTTTGCACCTGCCACACCCTGTAACCGGATTTCCTTCTCATCCTACCTTTCTGTGCCAACATAAGTCATTTACAAAGGCCCGCCTCCAAAATTACTGCTCTGAGAAACCCTGTCTAACGTTTCCTATCAAAATTGATCCTTGGAGATGTTCCATTAAATCATTAAATGTAGACAATTGAATATTAATATTCATCTCCCTTCCTGCACTATCCCCAAACCACACTAAACTGAGGGTAAAAGAATTAAAAAATCAAAACTCAAAAGAAGGAAGAGATTTGTAGCATCGTTGGAGGAGTATTGTCTCCAATAAAAGGAAGAGGCAACTCTGTCAGAGGTAAGTGGAAAAAAATAGTGATAAAAGGGGCATTTTTGGTTTTAAAAAAAGGTTATTCTCTACAGAAAAGAAATATAAAAATATATTAGAAAATATGCTAAGTGGTGGTAGAGTGTAAGAACATAAGAAAAAAAATCCTAATATACCATAATAGGTGGTTTAAAATTTTTAAATGAAATCAGGAAATCTTGTGCACATGTATTTTTAAAGATAGGAAGTAAATACTAGAAAATAAATAGCTGACAAAACTGACAGTGATTGCCTTTGGGGAGGCAAATACTGATGTTGTTGTGTTTGTTATATATGTGAGACTTTTCAACTAGCTGCATGTCATATGTAAGTAAACACGAGAGAAAACAAAAATTTCATTTTAAAAGGTAGAACATCAACTCTTCATTCTCTTCTATCCTATCAGATCCTATCAGACCTTTGTTTGAACTTTTCTTATATTCTACAGTATTTTGTTGAATAGTTGTGCACTTTGCCTCACTAAATGACTCTAAGCTCCTTGACGGGAAGTGTCATGTTTTTTAGTTTTATGTTCCTTCCATTCTCCCCAACACCACCACCAAAGGCAATGCGAGCATACATTCTGGGAGCTGCCATATTAAGAGTGCAGCTGTTATTGTATGCACCACTATTCTAGACATCCCACAATATGTGGCGTTTTCCTACACAACAAAAAGTTGTGCTACACAATACACTTGGAGAAACATCCAGTAGTATGGTATCAGACTTAGTTTTCAGTCAACATGCCAATGATGCTGAAAGGATTCAGATTTGTAAACCAGTCCCTGTCATTTACAACTTAGTATGAATGAGTTGAATAGGTCCATTAGATTAGGCAATACATATATTTTTGTTGGGACTCAGAGGAACAAGAAAATAATGAAAGCGTGTTGTAATAAATTCACTTCACCATCAAAAGATTCTGATTCAGTAGTTCAGGGCTATGGCCACAGAACCCGTATTTGTGTAAAGCTCACCAGAATATTTTAGTGCTGCTGTCAGGTTTGGAAATCACTACAAGTTTAGAATTTACTACTAAAGAGAATGAGAATAGGAAATGGGATAAAGAAGAGAATTTAGCATCCCTAAAAGAACATTTTCATCCTATTCCGTGTGTCAAGGGATGATAGCCACTGTCATTTGGTTTGCCAAAAAAAACATTTTTTCAGCATTTGCGTTTTGATCAGTTAAACTCAGAACTATTGTCATTCAAGTGGGGCCCACAGCTGGTTCCAGTCTAACTTAGCTAGAGCAATATCTCATACCAACAGGCCCAAACTATCAGGGCAATACATTTACTTTTAAATTGCTAAGAAAAATGGTTTTGCCCCTAGTCTACAGATTTTACAGACATTTTGGGACATAGACACTGTAATTTCTTTCTTAATCTGTGAATAATTATGTCTGTCTTTTAAACAAGCTGTTCTTAATGGTTCTATAATAAAATCTGTAACTTTTACCCCTAAAACATTTGGTCACAGCTGATACTTAAATAAAGCTTAAAGTGAACTCCAGCCTCAGATGTGGGGATTTATGTGCTATTATTAAGTATTATGCTGTCTAGTCATCAAATAATGACTGCATGGCCAAATAAACACCTGAATAACTGCTTAGTTGCTCTATTAATCAAACTAATGAAAATTAAAAGTTAAAACAGCAATAAAATATTTTTTCCTACCAAAATGGCAAATATTTTAAACTTATAGTATCTGGTGTCAATTATATGCACAAAAATTTATACAAAAGAATATTTGTAAATAATAAAAATCTAGAAATAACCTAAATGTCTTAATAGGAAGATAATTAAATGAATGGACAATTAATTATTCAGCCAATTAAACCATGTTTTCAAAGGCATTCATATATTTTTGTTGGGACTCAGAGTAACAAGAAAATAACAAAAGTGTAATATAATAAACCATGTTTTCAAAGGCTGTATAAAGACATTGGAAAATAGTCATCATAAAAATAATTTTTTAAGGCAAGGTATAAAAATCTATATACAGTATCAGCCAGTTTCACAAAACGTACATATACATTCCTATATATGAATAATATATATATGAATATATATATATCACAATATGGGAACAGAACTATATTTCTGAATGGTGAGATTATGGGCAATTTTTATTTTTTATACCTTCTTATGGTTTTTCAAATATTGCACCATGGAAATGTGTTATATATTTTTTAATTTACAAAAGAACTCAGTAATGTTACCTGCTCAGCAACACTCACAAGCTCACGGACAGCACTCACCAAGTAAGAAAAAGCAGATGCTGAAGGCAACTGCTTTAATTCCAGAGAGACTTGAAGGTCTTGATTCAATTAGGGGGAAAAAAAATCATTACTTTTTTTTTCCTCTGAGATGTTTTTTATATGTTGTCAGAATTGGGGGTAACATAAAATATACCATGTGGAATACTAAATAAAGAAAAAATAGATCTATTCTAAAAGGATGTGTTTTGAGCTTATTGTTATAAGTGAAGTTATTCACGGTGCATTAGGCTTTAGTAATAAACAGCACCCTGCTCGCTCTGCGCCTGGTGGTTCCCCTGTTCTGTCCTCACACTTCTGAACAGGAAAATAAATCAAATTATGCCAATGAAAATCATAGTATTCTCCAAAGAGAGGCCCTGTGTCCCTCTCTTTATTCCATATTGTGCTTGAAAAAAGCACGTGGGACCCTCTCATTGAATCGGTCTAAATATAAAGTCTTTGGAAAACCAGGCAGCCTTCCCTTTCCAAAATCACGTACAATTCCCATTAATGTTAATAAGAGCTTTGTGGAGGGATGAGGAAAAACCATTCCCCATTATGTTTTATTACATTTTTATTTTATGAACTGGTCTCTTGGATGATAAATCAGCACTACTGCAAAACCATAATTCTTTGGGGAAAACCTCCGTGAAATTTCCCTTCTTTGTGCTATTCTGATGCTGTCAAAAAGAAAAATTCCAAAGGCGGAACACAAGCCTAATATTTTCAACCTGTACTGCCTGCTGTACTGTGGATGATACTCCAATAAAGTGAACTTTATCAGTCATAATTAGCAGCAACTGCAGTTTTACTAAGAAGAAAAAGAAAAACTGCCTGAGGTAATTATCATTGTATTTTACAAATATCCACTCAGCAGCTGGCAATTAAATAATGCAGAATCAAATCATGCCCACCATTAGATAAGTCTCAGGCGCCTAAATGCTTCAGAGTCAGCATTTGGCAGAAGTCCAATCACAATGACATGGCTCAGCCTTGTGGCTGGCCACACTGGGATGGCCTTATTTGTCTTTGCTGCAAGGGGGGAAGTGCGAGGCTCCACACTTCAGTTCTCTTAATCCTTATCATTTCCAAGTTGTTGATCCTACACTGTGAACATGTCCTGTTCTGTATATTCCTTTGTATTTCATGTCCATCCCTACCTCTGTACTTCTGTTCAAGTCACTCCCTAAACTTAAAATTAATTTCTTTCTTTCTTTCTTTCTATCTCTCTCACCCTGTGCTCTTTTCTCCATGAACTCTTTTGCCCAAATATTCTGATCCACATGTTGTTTTTCCCCTCCCTCCACATTCTTTTAAATAAACTTTACTTTTTAGGGCAATTTTAGATTCAGAGAAAAATTGATCAGAAAGTACAGAGTCTGAATATACTTCCTGTCCCCACACACACAAACTCCCCCACTACTGACTTCCCACACCACAATGATACATTTATTATGAAAAACCTACATTGATACATCATTATCACCTAACATACAGAGCTTACATTAAGTTTCACCCTTGGTGTCATGCATTCTATGGGATTTAACAAACATGTAATGACATGTATCCACCAGTATAACATCATAAAGAATCGTTTTATTGCCCCCAAAATCATCTGGGCTCTGCCTGTTCATCTCTGCCTCTTGGCTAACCACTGACAACCACTGGTCCTTTTAGTCTCCATAGTTTTGCCTTTTCCAGAAAGTCACATAATTGGAAAGACTATACAGTATGTAGTTTTTTCAGATTAGCTTCTTTCACTTAGTAATATGCATTTAAATTTCTTCTATGTCTTTTTATGGCTTGGTAGCTCACTTCCTTTTAGTGCTGAGTAATATTCCATTGTCTGGATGTATCACAGTTTATTTATCCATTCACCCACTGAAAGGCATCTTGATAGATTCCAAGTTTTGTCAATTATGAATAAAGCTGCTATAAACATCTATATGAAGGTTTTTGTGTGAGCGTAAGTTTTCAGTTAATTTGGATAGATACCATGGAGTGTGATTACTGGATCAGATGGTAAGAGTATGTTTAGTTTTGGAAGAAACCGACAAATTGTCTTCCAAAGCGACTGTACCATTTTGCATTCCCACCAGTAATAAGTAGGAGTTCCTGTTGCAAAGGGTATTAGGTCACCATTTTTTTTATGGCTGAGTAGTACTCCATAGTATACACATACTACATTTTAACAACCTGGATGAAACTGGAGACCATTCTTCTAAGTGAAGTATCACAAGGATGGAAAAACAAACACCACATGTACTCACTATTAGATTGGAACTAATTGATCAACACTCACGTGCACATACGGTAGTAAAACTCAGCAGAAACCAAGCAGGTGGGAGGGGGGTGAGGAGGGAATGGGTAAATTCACCTAACGGGTACAATGCATGTTATCTTAGTGATGGGCACACTGATAACTTTGACTCAAATGGCACAAAAGCAATTCATGTAACCAAAACATTGGTAGCCCTGTAATACTCTGAAATTAAAAAAAAAAGAATTCCTGTTGCTCCACATCCTCACTAATATTTGCAGTTATTAGGGTTTTGGATTCTGGCTATTCTTGTGTGTGTGTGTGTGTGTGTGTGTGTGTATTCCAATAAAACTTTATTTACAGAAACAGGAAGCTGGCCCATAGGTTAGAGTTTACCCATCCCTATTATGTGATCATGATTGTGAATAAAGACAGTTTACTTCTTCCTTACAACTGAGATGCCTTTTTAAAAAAATATTCAAAATATTAAGGGGTTCCAAGTGTTTTTGTTACATGGATACCTTGTATAATGCTTAAGCCAGGCTTTTGATGTGCCTGTCACCAGAATAGTGTTCATTGTACCCAATAGTAAATTTTTATCCCTCACTCTGCCTTCTGCCCTCCTCCCTTCTTGGTTTCTCACATCCTTAATATTGCTTTGTGTCCATGTGCACCCATTGTTTAGCTTCCACTTACTACTGAGAACATATAGTGTTTGGTTTGCCATTCCTGAGGTGGTAACCTCAAGAACTGAGGAATGACATCAGTTCATTCCTTTTTATGGCAGAGTAGTACTCCATCATATGTATGTACCACATTTTCTTTATCCACTCATGAATTCATAGCACTGAGGTTGATTCCAAATCTTTGCAATTGTGAATCGTGCTGTGATGAATTTTCGAGTGCTCACATCTTTTTAATAAAATGGCTTATTTCCCTTTGCACAGATATCCAGCAGTGGGATTGCTGGATCTAATGGTAGGTCTACATGTATTTCTTTGAGGAATCTCCATATTGTTTTCAATAGATGTTGCAATAATTCACAGTCCCACCTCCAGTGTATAAGTGTTCCTTTCTCTCTGAATCCACACAGGCATCTGTTGTTTTTTGACTTTTTGATAATGGCCATTCTGATAGGGGTAAGGTCATATGTCATTGTGGCTTTAACTTGCATTTCCCTGATGATTAGTGATGGTGAACATTTTTTCATGCATTTGTGGGCCATTTGTCTATCTTCTTTTCAAAAATATCTGCTCGTGTCTTTTGCCCACTTTTTGATGGGGTTGTTTGTCTTTTCCGTGCTGATTTGTTTGAGTTCTTTGTTGATTCTGGATATTAGTCATTTGTTGGATGTATAGTTTATGAGTATTTTCTCCCATTCTGTAGGTTGTCTATTCACTCTGTTGATTATTTCCTTTGTTGTGCAGAAGAGTTTAATTTAATTAAGTCCCATTTATTTATTTTTCTTATTTTTGTATTTGCCTTTGGAGTCTTAGTCATAAATTCTTTGCCTAGGCAGATGTCTATAAGAGTTCTTCCTATGTTTTCTTCTAGAATGTTTATGGTTTCATGCCTTACATTTAAGTCTTTAATCCATCTTGAATTAATTTTTGTATATGGTGAAAGACAGGGGTCCTATTTCATTCTGCATGTGGCTATCCGATTTTCCCGACACCATTTGTTGAATAGGGGTTCCTTTCCCCGGTGTGTGTAGTTGTCTGCTTTGTTGAAGATCAGATGGTTGTAGGTAGATAGTTTCATTTCTAGGTTCTCTATTTTGTTCCATTAGTCTATGTCTCTGCTTTTATACCAGTACCATGCTGTTTTGGTTACTATAGCCCTGTAGTATAATCCGGAGTCAGGTAATGTGATTCCTCCAGATTTGTTCTTTTTCCATAAGATTATTTTGGCTATTTGGGCTTTTTTTTGGTTCCAGATGAAATTTTGGATTTTTTTTTTTACATCTGTGAAATATGACACTGGTATTTTGATGGGGATTGCATTGAATCTCTAAATCACTTTGGGAAGTATGGACATTTTAACAATGTTGATTCTACAAATCCATGAGCAGGGGATGTTTTTCCATTTGTTTATTTCCTCTGTGATTTCTTTCGTCAGTCTTTTATTGTTCTCCTGTAGAGATCTTTTACCTCAATTATTTAATATATTCCTAGGTATTTTATTTTCTTTGTGGCTATTGTGAATGGTCTTGAATCCTTGATTTGACTCTGCTTGACTGTCATTAGTATATAGAAATTCTACTGATTTGTGTACATTGATTTTGTAACCTGAGACTTTGCTGAGTTTATTTATCAATTCCAGGAGTCTATTGGTGGAGTTTTTAGGGTTTTCTAAATACAAGATGATATTGTCAGAAAAGAGGGACAGTATGACTTCCTCTTTCTGGATTTGAATGCCCTTTATTTCTTCCTCTTGCCTGATTGCTCTGGCTAGGCCTTCCAATACCACGTTGAGTAGAAATGGTGACAGAAGACACCCTTCTCTTGTTCCAGTTCTTAGGGGAATGCTTTCAGCTTTTCCCCATTCAGTATGAGGTTGGCTTTTGGTTTCTCATGTGCAGCTTTTATAATTTTAAGGTATGTTCCTTCTATGGCTAGTTTTTGAGAGTTTTTATCATGAAAGGGTGCTGGATTTTATCAAATGCTTTTTTTGCATCTATTGAGATGATCGTGTGGTCTTTGTTTTTGCTTCTGTTTATGTGGCGAATCACATTTATTGATTTATGTATGTTGAACCATCCTTGCATCCCTGGGATGAAACCTGCTTGTTCATGGTGGATTATTTTTTTGATGTGCTGTTGAATTCAGTTTGCTAGTATTTTGTTGAGAATTTTTGTTCTTAAGGGATATTGGTCTGTAGTTTTCTTTTTTTGTGTGTCCTTTCTGGTTTTGTTATCAAGACAATACTGTCTTCATAGAATTAGTTAGGTAGGGTTTCCTCCTCAATGTTATGGAATAGTTTCTGTAGTATAGGTTCCAATTCTTCTTTGTATAATAGGTCTGGTGATTTTGGCTGTGAATCCGTCTGGTCCAGGGCTTTTGTTGTTGTTGTTGGGAGTTTTTTTATTACTGCTTCAATCTTGCTGCTCTTTATAGATCTATTCAAGATTTGTATTTCTTCATGATACAGGCTTGGGAGGTTGTATGTTTCCAGGAATTTATCCATTTCCTCTAGGTTTTCTAATTTGTTTGCACAGAGATTTTCAGTATTCATGGATTAGATTTTGTATTTCTGTGGTATCAGTTATATTTTCTTCTTTTTCATTTCTGATTGAGCTTATTTGAGTCATTTCTTTTCTATTTCTGGTTAACCTGCCTAGTGGTCTCTCTATTTTGTTTATCTTTTCAAAGGATTAACTTTTTGTTTCATTGATCCTTTGTATTTTCTTTCTTTTTTGGGGGGGTTCCATTTTATTTAGTTCTGCTCTGAGTTCTGTGATTTCCTTTCTTCTGCTAGCTTTGGGTTTGGTTTGTTCTTTTCATTCTAGTTCCTTGAGATGTGACATTAGGTTCTTAACTTGTGATCTTTCTGTCTTTTTGATGTAGGCATATAAGGCTATGAACTTTCCCCTTAGGACTGCTTTTGAAAGCTTGTGTCCCTTTTGTCATTCACTTCAGGGAATCTTTTGATACCCATCTTAATTTCATTGTTGACCCAAGGATAATTCAGCAACAGATATTTAATTTCCATAACTTTGTGTATTTTTTAGTGTTTCTCTTAGAATTGATTTCTAGTTTTATCCCACTGTGGTCTGAGAAGATATATAGTATGACTTCAATTTTTTTAATTTGCCGAGACTTGTTTTGTGGCCTAACATATGATCAATCATGGAAAATGTCCCATGTCCTGCTGATAAAAATGTATATCAGTAGTTTTGTGGTAGAATGTTCTATAAATGTCTATTAGGTCCATTTGTTCTGGAGTCCCACTTAAGTCTAGTGTTTCTTCATTCATTTTCTGCTTTGATGATCTGTACAGCTTTGTCAGTGGGGTATTGAAGTCCCTGGCAATTAAGATGTTACTGTTTATTTCTTTGCTTAGATCTAGAAGAATTTGCTTTATGAAATTGGGAATGCCTGTGTTAGGTGCATATATACTTATGATTGTTATGTCTTCTTGTTGAATTGCTCCCTTTACCATTATATTATTACCTTCTTTGTCTTTTTGTATTTTATCTGATATGAGAATGTCTACACCTGTTCACTTTTGGTTTCTATTTGTGTGGAATATTTTTCCCATCCCTTTACCTTGAGTCTATGTGAGTACTTGTGGTTTAGATGTGTTTCTTGTAGACAGAAAATATGTTGGTTGTGTCTTTTAATCTAGTCAGCCAGTTTATGTCTTTTGAACAGAGCACTCAGACTATACACCTTAAGTTTTAGTATTGAATGCTGTTCTGCTCATCATGTTGGATGGTACCTTATTGTTTTGTGTTCCTTCTTGTGCTATTGTTTCATAAGAGCTATGAGCTATAACTTTGGCGATTTTTATACTCATGTGTATCTCTTGTGCTGTTGCATGTATAATGCACTTTTGAGCATTTCCTGTAAGGCAGGTCTAGTAGTGAAAAATTCCCTTAGTGTATGCTTGTCTGGAAAAGTCTGTATTTCTCCATCATTTATGAAATTTAATTTTGCAAAGTACAAAATTATTGGCTGGAAGTTTTTCTGTTTGTGAAGATTTAAAATGGGGCCCCAATCCTTTCTGGTTTGTAAGGTCTCTGCTGAAAAGTCTGCTGTTAGCCTGATAGGTTTTTCCTTTGTGGGCTAGTTGTTGCTTTTGTCTTGCAACTTGTAGAATTTTCTCCTTCATTTGGACTTTGGCCAGGTTGTTGACTATATGTCTTGGAGATATCCTATATGCTATGAATCTTTGTGATGTTTGATGACTATCTTGTGTCTGGGTATCTGAAGATCTGGCAATACCAGGGTAGTTCTCCTCAATAATTTCCTCAAAATTATTGTGATCGTTCATTCCTCTTTATTCTTTCTTCTGCATCTTTGACTGACTGGGTTAGTTTGAAAACCTTGCCTTCAGGCTCTGTGATTCTTTATTCTGCTAGGTCTAGTCTGTTGTTGAAGCTTTTTCTGTATTTTGAAGTTCCCTAAATTATTCTTTCTTTTCTTTAAGTTATGTTATATCCTTTCTTATGTTATCTATCTCTTTAGTGTATTTTTCACATTTTTCATTCATGTCCTCAAATATATTTTTGGCTTCTTTGTGTTGTTTTTCAACTTTCTCTTCAATTCTGTTCATCTTGTGTGCCATCAATATTCTGAATTTCATTTCTAATATTTTGACAATTTTCTTTTGGTTGGGGTGCATTGCTATGGATCTATTGTGATCCTTTGGAGGTGTTGAATTAGATTGTTTTTTCATGTTGTCAGGATTTTTTTGGTGGTTTCTTCTCATCTGAAATCTCTTCTCTCAGCTCAGCTAATAGGTCTGCAGGGGTGTGGACCTCAGCCTGGTGGTGCACGGGGCCAGGGCGCTTGTTCCACTGGTTGAGATGCAAAGCTGTGGGGCCTCTGCCACTGGATGGCTTATATAAGTCCCGCTGAGGCTGCTACTGTGAGACTTTTCAAGTTCCCTGTTGGTGGGAGTGGCTGGCTCACAGCCACAGGTGTGCAAGAACATCTGCTCTCCCTGCTTCTTCCCTGGCCCCACAAGGGGCAATGTTTAGGCAGTTGCAGCAAAGCTAATCCCTTTGTAGGCCAGGAGCACTGGACCTGAGAGCTCAGACTGGTGTCAGCTGTGGCAACCTGGGAACTGAGACCAGTGGGACCCTGCTGAGCCTGCTGTCTGGGACAACTTCACTATACAGTCTCCCAGCATTTCCCTGATCAGCATTGATGCCCACGGTGGTGGGGTGCCCCTCGCAGCTTGAGTCATAGTGTCTTCGGGGAGAACGTGGGGCTCTGGAGCTTTCTATTACTTCCTCACATGTAGGGGTCTCCTCCAGTTACCTTCTGATCTTGGTAATTGGAACTCCCTGCCCCCATCTTCTTAACTCTGAGTGTCTCTCATTGGTTCTCTGATGGTCTGCAATGCTCTCTCCATGGGGCCCCTCCATAGGTGAGCATCTATTTGCAATTTTTGATCTTCTCCCAGAGAGTAGCATGTGTGGGTTGCTTTAACTCAGCTATCTTGGCCCTTTAGAATTGAACATTGGCTATTCTAATAGGTGTGCGGTGGTATCATATTGATGTTTTAGTTTGCAATTCCCTAATGATATATGATATTGAACACCTTTTCATATGCTTACTTGCCATCTGCATATCTTCTTTGGTGAGGTGTACGTTAAGGCTGTTGTCCATATTTTAATCAGGTTGTTCATTCTCTTATCATTGAGTTTTTAGAGTTCTTTGTATATTTTGGATAACAGTCCTTTATCAGTATCTTTTGCAAATATTTTCTCCCAGGATCATTCTCCACAGACTCATTCTCTTAATATTGTCTTTAGCAGAGCAAAAATTTTTCATTTTAATGAAGTCCAGTTTATCAATTATTTCTTCTGTGGTTCATGCCTTTGGTGCTATATCTAAAAAGGCATCACCATACTCAAGGTCATCTAGGTTTTCTTCTATATTATCTTCTAGGAGTTTTACCATTTTGTGTGTTACAGTTAGGTTCATGACTCATTTTGAGTTAATTTTTGTGAAGGGTGCAAGGCCTATGTGTAGATTCATTCTGTTGCATGTGGAAGTCCAGTTGTTCTAGTATCTATTGTTAAAAAGACTACCTTTTCTCCATTGAATTATCTTTCCCCCTTTGTCAAAGATTTATTGCCTATATTACTATGTGGATCTATTTCTGGGCTCTCTAAGAATGGAGAGAATCTGTTCCATTGATATACTTATATATTTTTTGCTAATACCACACTGTCTTGATTACTGTAGCTTTTACAAAAATCATCAAGTCAGGTAGTGTCAGTCCTCTGACTTTCTTTTTCTTCTTCAATATTCTGTTAGCTATTTTCTGGGTATTTTGCCTCTCTGTATAAACTTTAGAATCAATTTGTCAATATCCACAAAATAATTCACTGGGATTTTTATTAGGATTGTGTTGACTCTATATATCAAATTGGGAAAAACTGACATCTTGCCAGTATTGAGTTTTCCTATCTATGAATATGGAATATCTCTCCATTTATTTACTTCTTTGATGTTTTTATTAGAGTTTTATAGTTTCCCTCACATAAATTTTATATATGTTTTGTTAGATTTATATCTAAATATTTAATTTCAAATTCCACTTGTTAACTACTGTATAGAAGAAGATAATTGAATTTTACACATTAACTTTGTATTCTGCAACATTGGTATAATCGCTAATTAGTTCCAGGAGGTTTCTTTTATCTTTTTTTCCAGATTTTCTATATAGACAATCAAGTCATATGTGAAAAAAGAAAGATTTATATCTTTTGTTCCAATTTACATACATTTTATTTCTTTTCTGTCTTATTACATTGGCTAGGACTTCCAGTATGATGTTGAAAGCAGTGGTGAAAGTATTCCTTCTGTCTATTTTCTAAAAGAGAGTGTAGAGAATTTGTTATACTGTAAATCTTCACTTAATGTTATCACTTAATTTCCCTGTAAGCTCTACTTTTGCAACTCTAAGAGAAACTATGCACATAACAAAACCAATTTTTTTCTCCAACATTATAATGAAATGATGTTGAAAACAACATTATTGGAGGACCTGCTGTATGTCATTTTGCTAAAAGTTGCAGTTTCCAAGAACTTATTGGTGATATTAAGTGAGGATTTTTTGTAATTTCTTCCTTAAATGTTTGGTAGAGTTCTCCAGTGAACCCATCTAGTATGGAGCTTTCTATTTTGTAAGGTTACTAATTATTGATTTTATTTATGTAACAGAAATAGGCCTAAACCGATTGCCTATTTCTTCTTGTATAAATTTTGGCAGACTGGCAGATTGTATCCTTCTAAGAAATAATCCCTTTAATCTGGGTTCCAAATTTGTAGACATAGAGTTGTTCATAATGTTTTTTTATTATCTTTTTAATATCAATGGGATCTTTAATGATGTATCTCTTTCATTTCTGACATTAATAATTTGTGCCCTATCTTTTTTTTTCTTAGCTTGCCAAGGACTTACCAATTTTATTGATCTTTTTGAAGAACCAATTTTTAGATTTTGTTTATTTTCTCTATTGATTCTTTCTATTGATTACCTGTTTTCAGTTTCATTGATTCTGCCCCAATTTTAATTAGTGCTTTTCTATTTCTTAACTTGGATTTAATTTTCACTTTTTTCTAGTTTCCTAAGGTAGAAGATTGTATTATTCATTGTATTGCTTTCTTCTTTTCTAATATGTGTATTCAATGCTATAAATTTCCATAAGCTCTACTTTTGCTGTGTCCCACAAATTCGGGGAAATTGTATTTCATGTTTATTTACTTCAAAATATTTTAAAATTTCTCTTGATAGTTCTTCTTTGACTCATGAGTTGTTTAGAAGTATGTTGTTTAATCTCCAAGTATGTGGAGATTTTCCAGCTATCCTTCTGTTTTTTATTTTAGTCTAATTTCATTGTTGTCTAAGAACACACATTGTATGATTTCTACTTTTAAAAATTTGTTAAGGTGCATTTTATGGCCCAGAATGTGGTCTATCATGCTGAATGTTCCATGTGAGCTTGTGTATGCTTCCATTTTCTCTCCTTTCTTAGC
Organism: Daubentonia madagascariensis; assembly: GCA_023783475.1. NCBI lineage: Eukaryota > Metazoa > Chordata > Mammalia > Primates > Daubentoniidae > Daubentonia > Daubentonia madagascariensis. The sequence continues at coordinate 21,099,885 of JAKFHU010001672.1, forward strand.
ATATCAATTATACTTCTTTTTTTACGCTTTTTAGTGATTGCCCTAGAGTTTGCAATATACATTTATAGCTATTCCAAGCCCACTTTCAAATAGTACTATATCACTTCACAGGCAGTGCAAGCTGCTTAATATAACAAAATCATTTTAATTTATTTGATCCCCTGTATTATAGCTATCATTCTTTTAACTTATACATAAGCATACCTAAGCATGTATATGTACACATACAAAATCAAATACATTGTTGAACAAACTGTTATCTATTTTGTCAATTAAAAATAAGAAAAAGAAGTTTTTATTTTACCTTCACTTTTTCTTTTTCTGATGCTCTTCCTATTTTTGTATTAATCTGAGTTTCTGATCTATATCATTTTCCTTCTCTCTAAAGAACTTCTTTCAACATTTCTTGTAAGGCAGGTCTACTGACAAAAAATTCCCTTAATTTTTGTTTGTCTGAGAGTCTATTTCTCCTTCACTTTTGAAGAATAATTTCACAGGTTGCAGAATTCGAAGTTAGTGGTTTTCTTTTTTCCCTCAACGCTGAATAATTACTCCACTTTTTTCTTGTTTCTGAGAACAAGTCAGATGTAATTCTTACCTTTGTTTCTCCATAGGTAATGTGCTTTTTTTCTCTTTGTTCAAAATTTTTTCCTTATTTTTATTTTCTGAAATTTAAATATAATATGCTTTTCTGTCATTTGTTCTGTTTGGTGTTCTCTTAGCTTCCTAGATCTCTGGTTTGGCGTCTGACATTAACTGGGGGAAACTCTCAGTCATTATTGTTTCAAATATTTTTTTTTCTTCCTTTCTCTCTTCTCCTTCTGGCATCCCGATTATGCATATTTATATCTTTTCATTGCTTTTCAGTCTCAGAAGTTTCTATTGTCACACACTCAAGCTCAGAGATTCTTTCCTCAGCTGTGTCCAGTCTACTGATAAGCCCATCACAGGCATTATTCATTTCTGTCACAATGTTTTTAATCTCTAGCATTTTTAAAATTCTTTCTCAGAGTTTCTATCTCTCTAATTTCATTATTCATCTCTTTTTGCATGTTGTCTACTTTTTGCATTAAAGCTTTTAGATACTATTCATAGTTTTTCAAATTTCTCATTTGATAATTCCAACATTGCTGCCATATCTGCCTCTGATCCTGATGCTTCTTTATTCTCTTCAAACTGTGTGGGTTTTTTTCCTTTTTCTAAGTCTTGTATTTTTTTAAGTAGAATGTAGACATGATTTACTGAGTAAGAGGAACTGTGGCAAATAGTCTTTTAATAATGTAATGATAAGGTATGGGGTAAGGGGAAATGGTTTATACTCCTATGACTAGGTCTTAGTTTTTTTGTGGCCCTGTGTCTCTGAGCGGGACCCTCACCAGTGCTTCTCATTTGTTTTTTTTTTTTTCTCCTGCTTAGGTGGAACAGGATGAACATTAAAGGGGACTGGAGTTGGGTATTTCCCTTCCCCCACATGGAAAACTAGAGGTGGCTAGAGTTGGGTGTTTTTCTTCACACAAGGTAGGTTAAGCTCTGAAAAAAATTCCATCAGATTAGGCTCTGGTCAAACAGTCTCTCTTGACTTTCCCCTTCCCCTGCTGGAAGCACCAAGGGATTTTTCTCCCATATTCACTGTGAGAACTTTGTTAGTGTTCCTTGAAGCAAAACTCAAAAAAGTGTGCCCTCCCCTATAACTGGGTCCCCTTGGAGATTTTCACTCTCAGATTTACCCACACGGATCCTCCTTCAAGTATTTCTAATCCTGCAGTGGCTCTTGCCTAAGTTTCTGCTCCAATAAGCTGTGGTTCTCTGTGTCTGTCTGCCTGCCTGTCTGTCTCTCCAGTTTCTGGGGCAGCAGTTTGCCCTGTGCCTTCACTTCTCCAATAGAGCTAAGAAGAGTTGTTGACTTTTCAGTTTGTTTAGCTTTTTACTTGTTGGTAGGACAGAGTAGAGACTTCTAAGCTCCTTAAAAATGCCAGACTGGAAACCAGAAGTCCTGTTTTCTTTCCTTTCCACATTTTTATTAAGTTTATAAATACCACACAGTTTATATTGATTCCATGTTTTCCGATATTAGTCTCCATGTTGTCTATGTATATTAACAAGTTGATGTTAAACTTACTTTCTTGAGAAAATATGTCTTATGTAGACTTTATTCTACTGTCCCCACAATGTTCAGTACTGTTCAATAAGTGTCCAATAAATGATCAATAATTGATTAATGTTTGTGAATAGTTTCTAACCTATGAGCACTTGTTTGTGGGTCATACAGTCCTGTGACTCTATTCAATTGTAAGTGCATGTTGAATATCCTTGACTGCAGAAATATACAATGATTAAAAACAAACTACTAGAAATTAGTAATGCATTTAAAAATACGCGTTTCATTAATCCAAAGAGCATTAAAAATAACAGTACAGAGATGCATAAGATATAAATTTATTTTGTCTATGATTAGACAATACCTTTGCACAAATTGATTATATAGTGAACTCCTTGCAAAATCCTTGCAAGACCTAACATTCCCCCCTTCCCACCACTCACTTCAGACCAGTTGGAGTTCAAACTTGGCGTTGCCACTTACTAGTCACCAGAATTACTCAGGGTTAGCGTGGTGTAACTAGCAGTTAATTTAATCTCTCTGAGGCTCAGCTTCTTCATGTATAAAACAGTGATTATACTTACCTTGTGGGGTGTCTGTAAAAATTAAATGAAATGGCATAGGTACAGTAGCCCACATAAGCCCTGGCAGATCATAGGTGCCCTGAAAATGTTAGCTCTCTCCCCACTCTTCTCATGTCTTCTACTTTGAATTAATATCCAAGAAAATAAATTGTCCCTGTGGATAAATGTGTAGGTTCTTTTTATTAGGAAAATAACTATATAACCCAATGTAATTTTCTTTTCTGCTTTAGCTGCCAATAAACTCTAAGCCAAAAGTGTTGCTCAAGGTGTTTTAATCTACTCAATCCTTATTCCTGCATGACTCCAATTTCTTCTGTGTCTTTCATATGGATAAGGATCAGTTTTCAATTAAATAATCTCAATAATCTCAAAATGTTAAATACACAAATACATATATCAATTTAGGTACAAATCATATATAGCAGGGAAAACATTGCATTAAACATAAGAAAACTTGAGAAACTCCCAGCTCTTCCACTAGCTTATATGTTTAGGCATGTAATTTAATATCAGTAGCCCTCAGCAAAATTACAGTCATGTGCAGCTTAACAACAGGGATACATTCTGAGAAATGTGTCATTGGGTGTTTTTGTCTTTGTGCAAACATCACAGAGTGTACTTACACAAACCTATAGACAGTAGAGTCCCCTACACACGTAGGCTATATGGTATAGTCTATTGCTCCTAGGCTACAAACCTGCACAACATGTTACTGTCCTGAATACTGTAGGCAAATAAAACACAATGTTAAGTATTTGTGTATCTAAACATAGAAAAAGTAAGATAAAAACATGGTATTACAATCCTATGGGACCACTGTCATATATGCAGTCCTTCATTAACCAAAATTGTTGTTATGTGATGCATGACTATAAATGATTTTTGAGACCATTTTAAATTATAGCATGCAATTATTCTGATCTTTATATATGGACACCTTCCGAATAGACATTATGCTCTATGTAATTTTCTGTGTCAAATTTTGAAGACAGAGACTTAATGTGCATTTGAAGAAAATGTCTACTAATATTTTTCTTTTAAGCATGCTTTTAGATAGCTGAACCTAGAGTAAATCTTCTCAGCTAATAAGACTTTATCTTTTAGTGGAGAAAACCATTTTTAAAACCCTTTGAGAAAATTTGAACTTTCATTTGGTCCACCCAAAACCTTTATTTTTGTAAAACGATTGTCTAGTGGAAGGAACACTAGATTAAGGGGCAAATAAGAAAATGCACTGGGTAAATACTTGTAGTTAGAACAAAAAAAGGCTGTATCAGACTGAGATATTATTTTTATAAGTTTCTTGTATAAATTGCCAAATATTTTTACATATTTAAATTGTTTAATATATTTAAAATTAAACTATTTAAATATTAACCTACTATACTATTTTTTATTTTATAAAAAGAAAGAATAATTATGCTTTATAAAAATGTTAGTAAAATGAAACCTCTTTCATATTCATTGATGTGTATTTGTAATCACAGTGATAAATTCCTGACCCATATCCATAATCCCTCTGTATAAATGTATAATATATTTTCATGTTTTGACATAGTTTCCTTAGACACAAAGTATCCCATCTTATTAAGATATGTTTGACTTGATGTTGGGTTCCTTAGTCGTTTTCCTTTGTTATTATCATAAATTATGCAGACAAAAATGAAATCAACTTATCAGGGTAAAAATGCATTGATTTATTCAACTCCCAGTTTCGGCTCCACTAACTTACTAAGGAAAGCAAGCATTTCCAGGTATTATACCTTAAAGATACTTGCTTTTAGCCTGTGTCTACCATGAGCCAGTATAACACTAAGTAACCACACATTCTTTCTTCCCTTTAAACTGAGACCAATACATTGTAGTCCTTTAACAGGCCATCCATCTGATAGTCTAATACTCACCATGACCATTTCTAGTTGCACAGTTTTCTGGCTAGAGAAGCAAAGTGTATCCATCCATGCCTATAACACATTTTCACTTACTAGAACCTATTTATTCATTAGGTGGCCACTTACAGGAATTGAAATATGTAAAAAAAAAAAAATAAAGAGAGCCCTTGTAAATGCTTAAGAACAATGACTTTTCTAAAATACTACCCTCAACTACATAACTTCTTCTTCAATCATTGTGCTTTTCTCAAAATGAACTCTTAATACCCTTAAAGCAGGCCTGGCAGATTAACCAGAGTTACAAACATAGAAAACATAAGACAGTATATCATGCTTTACAAAAGCTAATTTCAAATCTCTCTCAAAGAAAACGAAAAAAAAAATAAACAAACAAAAAAAAAGATGGGTAAGAAGTGCTTAAAAAGTATAATCCTTTTTCTCAGATATGTATTATATTATGCTAACAATATTTCAAGACACAGGAAATGTTCCAAATATAAATGAAATGCTGGCAATGTTAAAGTATGTAAATTAGGAATAAGAAAACCCAGGGTTAATTCATAATCTACCCCAAAATAATGTTTTCAAAGGTTCCATATGCTACTTCCTATACTAAATGTCTTCCTTTCACATGTGCTAACATTCTGTATTCATTGCAGGTTATCGAATGCAGGAAGTGAATTTCATCGATTTATTCATCATTTGATATTAGGAAGTTAGGAATAGTATATTGGATCTTAGGAAGTTAGGAGTAACATATTGGAGAGTGTGGGTTTAGGAGCCGGAGCTCAGTTTTACCCTTACTCTGGCATTAACTAACTTTATAATGTTAACACATCACTTCACTTTTCTGTACAATTATAATTTATTCAATGTTCTGTGTTTGTAAAATATAATCTTTGCTCAAAAAAAAGTAAACCACAAACCAGAGAGTTTCTTCCAGATAAGAAAGAGAGACACTAATGGAAAATACTTGGGTTACATAATTTTTTGAAAGGCCAAAGGCCCTCAACAACAAAGGAAAACAGCCTTAAAAAATTTTTAGCAAAATTCTCAGCACAGATGGCAAACCACAAGAACCTAGCCTGACATAGGCTTTGCACAGGAACTTTAGATCTGAGTGGTTCCCTCCTCTTGATATTACCAAACTGTATGACTGAATAGTCTGTATTTTTTACAAAATCAGGGAACTTTAGAATCTGGAGGTTATTAAGAAGTTATCAAAATTTTGACCAAAAGAATATTAGTGCAGTAACTGGCATACTTTTTATCAGATAAAAGCTATTTTCAAAAGCAATAAGCATTACTACAGGTAAAGATATTCTCTACATAAAAAAGTGATTAATTTGTCAGAAAGATAGAGCAATTATAAATACATATGCATTCAATAACATAGCCTAAAATGTGTGTGTGTGTATATATGTGTGTGTGTGTTTGTATGTGTGTGTGTGTGTATATATATATAGAGAGAAAAAATTGACTGAAGTCCAAGGAAAAATGGACAAATCCACAATCATAGCTAGTGATAGAATTTAAAACATTTCTCTCAGTAATTGGTTAAATATGCAGGACAAAAGTCAATAAGGATATAGAAGATTTAGAAAACACAACCACCAAACTTGATTCAATGTAATTGGTACCTAAATACGCAGTATTTTAAAAAGGAAAAAGAAAAGAGCTATAATAAGGAGAAAATATTTACCACACATAAAATCAATTAAGCATTGATACCCATATCATTTAAAGAACTTCTACAAATAAATTTAAAAAGAAAAAAATATAATAAAATTGAAAAATAGACAAAAGCCTATCTCACAAAAATGGTGGTTGCAATGATATCTTCATAGAAGCAATTCTGATATCTACCTTGGGCATTTTTCCTGTGTGCATAGCCTTCTCTAAGCCAGTTTCTCTGGCTTTATTGGAGATTATGTGACTCTAATTTGTTTTTAATAAATTCTTTTTCTGATTAAACTACTCAGAGTAGGTATCTATTTGTGTTTTACTTTTTTCTTTGAACATAAACTCTGAATGACACTGGTGCCAACACGTGGCTTATGTGGCAAAGGTTAGGCATAACTGACTCTATACACTTAAAGGTGCAAGTTTCTGCCTTCTCTCATCAGCTGATACTCACCCTGCTATCACCTCTCCAAGAGCCTACTAGTACTAGTTCCATCGTTTGGTTCTTTCATCTGATTTGACTCTCCCTTGCCCTTCTTCCTGACATTAGTGCTCTGGTTTTTCTAGGATGCCAACAAATTCAGTTGAGTACCTTCACAGGTCACCTTGTGGGGGCATTAACCCCTGTTAAAGCAAAGATTATGTTTTCTGAATCCTATGGATCAGGCTTCATATTGGCCAGAGAGACATCAAAGTGAGGGAAGAGGAATTGCTAAGACCTATCAGAGACCATTATAGAATGGAAAAACATCTACAAGACCACGCCTTTCCCACAGAACAATATTTATGCTTTCAGGGTATGAGAACCGTAAGGATCATCCTTCTTTCTAGGTCTTTTCCTAATAACTTATTCTGCCCAAATACAAACTTGGCCATTTGTACCCCAAATTTGTGTTCCCCAAAATACTATGATATGCTATAATGCTAGAATCATCTGCCTACAAATTCCATTATCTACAACATAGCCTTGCCTATTTTGTCCAACCTAGAAAGCCTAAATAAATCTTGCCTAAATAAAGCTCATTGACTATTGCTACGAACATTCTCTACAAATAATGGCATGGTAACTTAAACACAGTAAATTGGCCACCACAATAAGCAGGTCCTCATTAAAAATTGAGGTAGGCAGAACTAAACACACATACAGTCGCATGTCACTTAATGATCTGGAGATGATGCGTTCTGAGAAATGTGTCGTTATGTGATTTTGTTGTTGTGTGAACATCATAGACAAATCCTAGATGGTATAGCCTACTGCGCGCTTAGCCTAGGCTACAAACCTGTACAGCGGGTTGCTGTACTGGATTTTGTAGGCAATTGTAACACAATGGTAAGTATTTGTGTATCTAAACATACCTAAACGTAGAAAAATTATAGTAAAAATATGGTATTATAATCTTATTATGGGGCCCACTGTCATATATGTGTTCCATCATTGACTGAAACATCATTATGTGGCTTGTGACTGTACTTCAGGCCCCTCACTCGGTAAAATTTTTCCTACCTCCCATTCAATGATATTTTTCCTACCTCCAAAGTCATTGATGCACTTGTATCTGCAAACACTCAAAGTGTTGTCCCAGCCTCCTTCTGTTCCTCTTCCATCAAGTTTGTCAACCATGTTGTCCATTCCTCCAGAGTCCTGCCCTACTTGCTCTCTGCTAATTCAAGTCACTATCCATGTATTAATTACCTATTACATATGTGACATCCACTCAAGGAGCTTCGAAGTCAAGCAAAATACAGTTTCTGTGGAATCTCTATGCTATCCTTAGGAAATCTCTGGCAGACTCAGCCCTGCTGAAGAAAAGCAGACTGTTATAATCCCTCTGGTCCCGAGTTGAGTGAATGAGCTGATTGATACCTTGTTTTCCTAGTCCAAGTTTCTTTCCAGGTGTAGATGCTGGGAATTTGAAGAGGCAAAACAATGTACCTTAACAGGTACATGGTGATTTTTGACTGATTCTGTGAAACACAACAGGTGTTTATGTAGACTTCACTTAGCCATTATATACACACTCAGATTTTTCCCTTTACGACTGAACCTTCTGTCTGTGGCATAAATTCTTCCCAAATACCAACCTGGACTTCTGCTCAGTGGGGTTTAAGGACACCACTTGTGACGCCACCTCTAGTTAATGTTTGCCTGTGGCTTTTCTCACAGTAATGGCATTACCACAGGGAAGACTCCTGTTGCCAGGGCAACAGTCCTGTGGCTTCTCCCCGGTGCAGTCACTGCTGAAAACTTCATCTTCCTAAACTTTCCTTATGATTTTATGATTTTAGGTTAATAAAATATTTTGATCAAAAGACATAAGTATTCTACCCATGCTACCTGGTTTGCCTCCTTGTTTTTATGGTGGTGGTTGTGGTAGTGGGGGCTATTGTCGCTGTTGATGCTATCTTTTCGTTTTTGTTTTTGTTGTTTTTATTTTGGTTTTTTTCCTTTTTCACTCAAGGTGAGGCTGAACTATATTGTTCCCCTGAACTTATTAATGATGTTTATTTTTTATTTCTATTAATACTAGCTAATATTCATTCCCTCTATAAAATATATCTTTCTGCATTTTATTTCTAATCAATTCCTTCAATTCAAAATGATTTAATCTCTGAAAGTACCTTTGTACTCTTTATTATCTCTCCATGAAAAAGAGTATATTGTGGCTTTTCTCTGCATGTCCTTCTTGTTTCACAATCTCTTTTTTTAACCATATTACTTTGCACCATTAGTTTAATGGTAATATAAAAAGATATGCTATTATAATCATTTACAATAAATACATAAAGCTACATAAAATATCAACTACAGAAACTACATAAAATATCAACTTCCCCCGTTCATTCTTTCAAACTTTAGTGTTCTCTTAACGAGCGCCAGGCATTTCATTGAGAAGCAATGCTTTCTAAACCCCATAGATTTGACCTACTCCTCTGTTTCTTCTATTTGTACCTCATTTCTTCCAGTGTTTCCCAAAGTATTTTTCATTGCTATGTCAGAATGAATTCAATCTTAATGGTTGAAATTTATTTCCTACTTTGGAGTGTTCTCTGGGTAGGAATAAAAATATTTTGCATGTTAACCCTTTGGATTCTCTGATTAGAAATTTACTCTGTTTTTACATACATGCTGGAATCTTCAGAGCCCAATAAGTAGCAGCCTTCTTTCCTATCCAGGATCTGAACAAATTGTGAAATAAGACACAGAATTGGCAGATGAAAGAACAAGATATTATATTTCAAAACATCTAATACTTCATGGGCTGTAAGACATTTTGCAATTTCAGAAATGATAAATGTGAAAAGTACACTGTAATTGTTGAAATGTGCTATCACCTGCACTACTGGTAAAGGATAGCCTGTAGGACATAATTTCTGTCCTTGGAAGAGTATCTCTACTAATGAGAATCACAGAATCAGACTCCACGCAGTCACAGGCAAGTTGGCCTGGAGCAGGCCTCTCCCACGTGGAGGGAGGGTCGGTGCAGCCCAGGTGAGACTTGTGGCACTAAGGAACATACAACATCTGAAACTTACTGAGGATACACTTTTTAGAGTAGCTTGCAAGAGGAGGAGGCTGGGCTACCCATGCTGGTTTCCTCCTTCCAATCTGTCTTATTCCGCTTTGTGCTGATGTAACAAGATACCACAGACTGGGTAATTTATAAAGAACAGAAATTTATTTCCTCGCAGTTCTGAAGGCTGGGAAGTCTAAGATCCAGAGGCTAGTATCTGGTAAGGGCCTTCATACTGCATCATTCCATGGCAGAAGGGCAAAGAGGGAAAGAGAGAGAGAGTGTGTGTGTGCGCGTGCACAAGCAAGAGGAGGCTGAACTTGTCCTTTCATGAGGAACCCACTGCAACAGTAACAAACCCACTCCCACAACAATGGCATTCATCCATTCAGAAGGGTGGCACCCTCATGATCCAAATACCATCTATCTGGCCTCACCTCCCAGCATCACCACGTTGGGCATCCATTATCTAACATACACTTTGGAGGACACATTCAAACACAATCTTAACAGTCAAACTCATGCCTATTCCTTCTGTCCCAGCCAAAGAATGGTTGAAGTATAAAGAGAGGCCAGGAATGTTCCAGCACAAATCATCCCTTCCATATGGAAGAAAATGTCAGGAATGAGGAATACGTGTTCATTCCTTGTCCCACCACACTCCTTGTCCTCAAAAAAAATCCTGTAATTTTCCATTTGGACTGCCTCCAAAGCATCTCAGCTACAAGGCGTACACAAACCAACATGCCTCGGCAAGAAGTCTTGAGGTTACAGTGACTAGAGATTGTTGCTTAGGGGCACTGCTCCAATTCCTCATAGAAATGTATGAGAGGCAGTTACTCTTTCCCTACAAGAGGGGCAAGAATGACATCTACCCTTCCCTGAATGCTATGTGCTCTTGCCACACCACAGCCTTGGGCTCAGTTCACTACATAAATTTTCATTTCCAGACAACCACATGACATTTCACAGTACTATTAAATTTTGTCTCATAGAGGACTACCACAGTTTTACAGGCTGGGTCACAAAAGTGTAAGTTGCTATACTAGTCCACAAAAAGGAGTCAAGATGATCTGGTTACAGAAAACATAAAGATAGCCAAACACTTCACGTAAAATTCTCATATCTTTTGCATGTCTTTCTGCATTTCCATTTTATATTAAAAATCTCTGTATATACTTTATAATTCTTTGATTGACTAAAACTACAAGGTAGGATGCATGTCATTTGGATTACACAATACATAGCCTCCCCTATGGATATAAGAAACTCAAGTACATTACAAACACTTTTTAGCATTTTGTGTTAGTTTCCCTATCTTAGCATGATTATAGACATAGAGCTCCTTTAACAACCTCAACTTGTTGCAATTGGCTATAATTTTTATCTTTCTGGTTTTCAAATTTTATCAACTTGGCCACTAACAGCTTTTTTAAAATGTTGACCTCTTTGTCCTTTTTAACACAACCCCAGACATCTCTGAAAATATGTTTGCTTTCTTACAATAAAATATTTCAGGTCCACTTTTATCCACTTTTATCCATCATGCCTCAAAACATGGTATTAGCTATTCTCCCAGGAGTTCTAGTTGCTTTAGTAAATGATATTATTCCTTAAAAACTGGGGCCAAGAAGAGCATGAAAATAATTCCCATTGAGTACTTGCAGTAAACAGTTACTCCAAAAAATGATAGGAAAAATATTTTCCTTTAGGTTATGAGTTTATATTGACATTTTCAAATCTCCTCTATCTTCTCTTGATTTACTTTTCTGTTTAACTCGCTCTAATAGACAAGCTTGGTAATTCAATTTTTCTGTCCTTTTAACTACCACTCTTTTGCCCCTTTGTCTGCTATTCTTTTTTTTTTTTTAGTGCAGAAGTAATTTTGTTTATTTATTTTATTTCAAAATATTATAGTGATACAAATTTTTTGGTTACGTGGATTGCTTTTATAATGCTTGAGTTGTGGTTATAAGTGTGTCCATCACGCAGATAGTGTTCATTGTACCCGTTAGGTATTCTTAATGTGACATTACTATATACCACATCATACCAAGCCCTCCTCCTATTAAAAACTATACATTTTTTCTATCTTCCTCACTGACTTTCAGCCAATGCACCCTAGAATCGACTCCAAAATGTGCAGGTTAAGATAAGTCTATCTGTCAGTATCAACTGAGAACATTACCCCCGATTTGGAAATAAGATGGAAATGGCTACCTAACCCAGGAGATACCAGATAATGTGAAAGCCAATGTGCCTAATACTGCGCGTGGAGCTCCTCTACTCACGTAAAGACAGACAGCAAATGATATACACAATACAGTAAACTAATGGCTCTCAAGGTTTTCTCCTTTAAGCTCCACTGTATTTTCCTTTTTTTTTCTTCTTTTATTACTTTGTCATTGGTATTTTGCTTATTGAGGTCTCTTTAGCTATAATCCATATTTACCTTTTATTCAGATACCTGTCATTTCCATCACAAGTAATTTCAGATGTTTGTGACTCATCACCAGAAGTTTCCTTTCTACTTGTGTCCAAGCAAAAGGAATTCAGAATGTTATAGCAGCAAAAAATTACAGTGTAAACATGATTTTTTCCACGGACTGAGACATGCCAACTCTGGAGTAAATGTATACTTCCTGAAGAAATAAAACACACAGTTATCTTAGAAAAGTAATAAAGGATAAAAATACAACTTTTGATTGATATCTACACATTCTGAACCATAGCATCAGATAAAGAAGTGTGATATTCCGTCTTAAGTAAGCACTAACATCTCCGAGAGCTAATTATTTTTATACCAAGTAAAGTTGAATGTATTTAGGAAAATCATAACACCTTGAGGTTGGAATATATTGCTGTAAGGAAAATAATTTGGTATGCACATTTCATAACAGAGATACTTGGACTCGAGCCTCCCCTTGGTGTGGAAATGGGCCAAAGCTATGAGCTGGGGCTGAAAGAAGGATGCCTCACATCAGGTATGTTTCTCACATGTACAAGTTGTTCACTGGACATGCTCCTGGGAGTGGGCATGAACTCAGGTCATCATACATTCCAAATTATGACAGATGTGGTACTTGGGACGTCTTCCAGAGTTACACATGGTGTGTGTGTTGCGGGGACCAGGGGTGGGGGGTGGATTTGGCCCTTAACTGCTTCTCTTCAGCTTTTGCTTATCAGCAGTGCAAAGTTGATTGGCTTTCATGATCTCTCTTCTTCTCTTCACTGCTGACAGCCTTGTATATTGGGCTTGCCTCATTCAGCACCACCTGTCCTAACCTTGTCTGTACGTAGGAGTGCTTAATGTGCTTCAGGAGCCAGCCTGAACCCCTAAACATTTCCATTTTGAGTAAAAAGTAATTTGTTAGGAACTTCCAACTCACGCTACCTAGTTTGGGTGAAACCTGCTTGCTGCATATATAGGCATGTGTCCACCCTTGGGCATTTTAGAATGGTGTGTCAGCTTAAGTGGGACTGGGTGTTAAAGTCAGCATATAAGACAAAAATTAGGTATAATATAAGTGGTCCTTTGAAAATCCCCCTTCATATACTTAAGTTATCAGGACATGAGCCCCTGGACTCCTCAAACAGCATGGTTGACTTTGTTTCCCTCTGCATTTTGGATTTGTCTTTCTTTTCCCTTGGTAAGTGGAGACCCAGAGATCTAGTTTGAAGAAGGAACAGCAAAGAAATAAAAAAAAAAAGGTTCTCCTCCTACTTAGTTGAAGGCAATTAGGTTAAAAGGGCATACGATACTATTCAAAACTATGGTTCATTTATCTGATGGATGTTTACGGGTCATTGCTCTAGATGCTAGTGGTGTGATGGTGAAAGAGACAAGGGAAAATTTCACTCCTCGTGAAACTTACATTCTGCAATGGCAACTATAGCTTATGATTTCCCAGTTTTAGTGAAGGGAGGGTTTTTTCTTTCACCTTTTTCTTTTTTTATATGATTTTAGCTGGTTTCAGAGAGAAAACAATGTAGAAATGTATTTATTTTGCTGTCTAGTAAGTCACTTGTGTTTGTTTGTTTTGTTAATACAATAACATACTGAATGGATTATAAAGCAACCCAGCTTATCTTGGTTATATCAGCAGACTGCATTCATTGCATATTGTAGGCATCCATGTGCTCACTGATTTATTGTATTCAGCTACCAACTCTACACATATACACATTTGCATACATGCACATAATACCTAGGACTTGTCTGGGCAAATAAGAGTATAATGTAAATTTATGGACTTGATAAAATTTATATATTGTCTCTGAACTAAATTTTTTTGTTATCTAGAATCCTTTGCCATAATTTCCCATGTCTGTCCAGTTTGCTGCATGATAGAAAAGAATGATTACTAGGATTTTTATTAATAGAGTACCAACCTTCATGGTCTCTGTTCTTTCTTCTCTAATGCAAAAAATAAAAAAGACAGATTATATTTTTACCATCAGAATTCCTCTAACTCATCATCCATTTCTAAAATTGCTCTGAGACTGCTTTCTGGGCAGAGAAGCGAGCAGCTCACAGTGAATAACACACAACTGTCATTATTACATTCTCTGAGGTTAACTACACATGCCCCTTCGCTATCAGAATAGTAGCCATTTCTACTACAGAATTCTTATGGCCCTTGTCCACTTCTTCCCAGTGAATGTCTGCATTGGGTTTTGACAGCAATATGTGCTCTTCTCCTGGCACCATCCCCTAATGACTCTGCTACACCCAATGTTTGAAATACCATGATGAACAGGCACGAGCCTCTATTTGTCATAATTGCCTTTCATTCAGTAAACTGTGGGATAGGTAAGACCACCATAGCTCATAAAGAACATTTAGGACTCCTACTGAGATAAAACATTTCTGATAAGAACATATTTTGCTTTCTCTCCACTTAGACCATGAATTACTACTGAATACATCCTGTGTTACTATAGTAATTGATTTACAAAATAGCTTTTATGTAGCACATACAAACTCACTCTTTTGCCAAATATGAAAGATTTTCAAATGCAACAGTTTGGTGGAGCAGAGAGCCCGCTGAGCAGAAAAGCAAATACAGCTATCTGATTAATTGATTCTGACCTCATAAATATTATACTTTGGGGGCTCTAATGGAACTTCCTGAGGGTAAATTGCATGGTTCACCTCATTCATTTATATCTCTGGCTGACAGATGTACATTATAAAATGTCACTGAGTATGCTGGCAATAAATGAGGTATAACATTAGCATCTTGATTCTGTGGTGAGGTTTTTATGGAAACACTTTTGTTAAATGATTCTAACAGTAGTAAAAATATTACAATATTATTCACCATACATAGTCCTTTCTTTTTTAATCTGTCTCCCAACAATTCACATTGCTCTTCTTAGAACTAAAATTTGTCCATTTAAAAAACAGATTTCTCTTTTGTTGTATACTATCTCTCCTGCATAATTAACAACTGCTGACTAGCGGTAGCAAGAAACTCTGGGCATTCTGGTTGTTGTGCTATTGATATTCTTTATTTACTGAAATAAAGAATACGAAGGAAAATTTCAAACTTCAATATGAGGCAAATCTCAAGAAATACATATATCACAAATTGATAGTCTTGCTTGGTATTTAAAATTTCAGCCTCATGATAATTATGAAAAAGTTATTTCATTTCATTTAAAGAAACATTTATAAATGTTGAAAATCTACAGAACAAAAGCAAAAACAAAGCAATTTTACAAAATAATATAACTACATATTTTAACACAGTAATGTATTTTGGGTTATTGTATTAACATTTTCTTGAGAAAAATGTACTGTACTTGTACTGTGAGCATATAAGATATATAAATTTCAGTCAACATTAATCTTGCCAATGAAAGGATGATTATTTTAAAGACAACTTCGCTTCAAGAAAAGGCTAAAAAGAGAACCAGCATATCTGCCAAATAGAACAATTTAATAACGTACTTGAAGTGCCATTATTCTGTTTTGTTTTGGATTCCTGGAACTCAGGGAAATAAAAGAAAATTATTTTTCAAAATTTAAATTAGAAGATATATCCAATTTTTTCATGATTTACAGATTTGAGTATTAGAATATTACAAATTTTCTTATTGATAATGTGATTACCATTCTTATAAAACCTTGGGTTTTTTAATTTTATCATAATTACCTATATATTATTTTATTATCTTTACAAATTTGGAAGGAAAAACATGTTTAATGCTGTTCTTCAAATGAGAGACAGGAATAGAGAGAAATTATGAAGCTTGAATATGGTGTCAAGAAACCAGTGGCTGAGCTGGTTCTTATCAAACTTCACAATCCAATTCGGTTAAACGAATGTGTTCAGTCTGCTTTGTATGTTAACTGAAACCCAGCTAAACAAGCAACTGCAATACTCTGAAAAATCTGCAAGTTGAAATACAAATAATTTCTAACATGATTAATGAATTTACATTTAAGTCCCTGGGTAAAGTGTAAACGGAAAAGCACATGGCTTTGGCTATAGAGGAAAGAACTACATTTTTTATAAATACAAGTAAATGTGGCACTGATGTTTCCAGATCCTGCTAATATAAGTGATAAAAAATAACTAAAATGTATGCTATGGATATATTTCCAGACTTCCTCAATTAACTTTACCACATCCTTTAGACATCCACTTCTGTCCCTTATACAGGGAAATCTTCCTTGATCCTCTTGTCTTTTTATGTTCTTTTGTTACTTTCTTTCTGGCCTTTACCTGTATGCATTCATGAGTGTGATTGTGTGATTAAAACCTACCTTTCCCACTAGACTGTTAGGAACATGAAAGAAGGATAAGCCTACTGCTTGTATTACCAGAGTGCTAGGTTAATCTGCTGAAAATTTTAATTTTCATCACATTTAACTAAAAATTCTGATTTCTTTTAGATATGTGTAAACATAAATTATATGCTCTATAATTTTATTAAATTTTAATTTACTAGAAATAGCTCAACTATTTCTATTCCAATTTTCTACAAACTGTTCAAATTTACATGGGAAATATAGCATTAGATGTAGGAATTTTTTTAATGGAATTCTGTTGACTAATGTTCATTTTTTTTTACAAGTCTTTGACCCATTTCTCTGCCAACATATCTATAACATTATTGTTAATGTTTTAAAAATGTATTTTATATTTTAACTTCACTCCTCTAAAGAATTTTGGTGAAAAGCTCAGTTGATATATTGGTTTAAAAAATCACCAAACTGATCATTTGGCCAATTGATTTTCAATGAATCGATTTGAGGTAAATTAACCTGTTTTTATTAATATTTCCAGTGTTCTAGCACAAATCTTGGCAAAATAAGTGTGGTTGGTTTTATTTTGTAATCTGCAGAGTTATAGTTGAAAAATGGTTGCTATACCTTAAGGGAGATTCTTGCTGAGCTCCTTTACATAGATACTTAGTCACTTTAGAAAGACCTGTTGATCTCCCTTACTCTCTCTTTCCTCACTTGAAAAAAATATGCCAATAACTCCCTGCTTCTCTTATAGGAATTTTGGGGAAATTAAATCATGTACATGCAGGCTTTCTGTAAACTGGAGAGAACTATAAAAATATAAGGCAGTCGCAAATCAGTTTGATCTGAAGGGTCATTTTGCATGACCCATCTATCTTTGTAAAATTGTTCCACACTTGAGTTACCAGAAGTCTGAATGGCACTTTCCTTCCTGAGTTTTTTTGGAGTTAATCAACCAAAGGTCCAAGGTTATAACAGTTTCATGGGTATTTCCAGGGCATTTTGTCAAATCACCCTTTATTAGAAAAGTAAACACTATTTCTTTTAAGAACTCCCCTAGGAATGTAATCCATAGAGGATATACACTGCAAAGCTGAACCTCTTCAAAACCAATAAAATAATTTCTCAATCATTCATTAGTATGTAACTTAATATACTTTCAAATTATTCTTCTCTATTAATTGTCACCCATAAATAGTAGATTTTGTTGTTCTTCCTTTCAGGCACAGTACAAAGAGAGGTACTCTAAAATCAAATGTCAAATACAAAACCGATTCCCAATCGATAAAAGCTGGAGCTCATGCCAGCTCCATGTGGTAATTTATACTGTGGCCAACTAAGGCAGATGGGAGGTGAAGCAAAGAAGAAAGAATGGCTTTGTATCCCGCTGGCAACGCAGCGTTCTGATGTCCCTTCCCAACTCCACCACCTCACACACACACAAACTTCTGAATTCATATAGGACATTTTGGCTAATTTCTGAAGCTCTACATCTTATGTTTCCTCAACACCTGGATCTGCTTTCTGCTTACGCAGTTCTACTCGTTAGTTTTGTGTCCTTGGGCCTCTGTGTCCTCATTTATAACACAAGAATAATAATATTACATAATTTTTAGGATGGTTTTGAAGGCTCAATGTAACAATGAGATAATTCTTATGAAGTTTGTAAAATAGTGACTGGCATTTAGAAATAACAAAATTAAAGCTATTATTATTATTACCAATATTAATAATCTATTATAGACCATCAAAAAGAAAAAGAAAGAAAGAAAATGGGAGAGGGGAGAATGAGATCAAATGAAAGGAAAATAAAGAAATCTGTGTCCTTAGAGGCAAGTGTAGGAGTCAAGATAAAAGACAGGACTCGCTGCTCTGTGTCTTTCCTTTTCCCAATCTCATCTCCTGCTATTATCTTCTTTTCTCCCTATACTCCAACCATACTGATCTACCTGCTCTTTCTAAATGTGGCTTGCTTCCTGACACTACCAATCCTTTTTTTTTTTTTTGAGATGGGATCTTACTATGTTGTCCAGCTGGTCTTGAAGTCCTGGGCTCAAATGATCCTCTCACCTCTGCCTCCCAAGTAGCTGGGACTACAGGTGCATGCCACCATGCCTGGCACTACCAATCCTTTGCATATTCTACTCCTTCTCCTTGGAACAACATAATTGTCCATTTTATAATCCATGGAATAATTATTCACAAGCTTGACAAAATTTATAAAGAAGTACAGTTATTTATGTGCACATTTTATCACCTTTACATTCCTTAAAGAAAGAGAACCTTACTGGATTTTGATCATCTGTGGCACTTACAAACATTTGTTTAATTGAATCAAATGTTCATAGTCTTACTATATTCATTTTCGTGGGAAGCAAGTAACTGATATATCATGGTTTTTCAAAATTTCTCTTGTAGTTAAAAACAAAACAATCTTTTTACGTTCTCTTACCCAATTTTTATTTATCAATGTAGTTGTTTTAGAATAAGATGAGGCACATACTGCTGTGATGGGAAAACTCAGTTCTCAGTCCTAGATGCATTTTAGAATTATGTAGGACTTAAAAAAGAAATACTGATACTCAACACATGTTCCAGAATAAATAGATCAGAATCTATCTTGGTCTGTGCTGGAGAGGAGGGTCTGGCATTTTTTTTTTTAAGTTTCATAGGTTATTTTAATGTTAAGCCAGAGTTGAATCACTTGTTTAACGTCGTGACTCTGTGGTTGGATAAAAAATGGATAGCCAAGCATTGCCAATCTCCGCTTCATGTACACTGATTGCCAACTTCTTTAACTTTACCCAAAGAATGATGTGGAATGGGTCATCAGAGTAGAACAAGGCAGTAAAGACACTAGGCTGGATGCTGATGTGATTCTGCTGCCCATTTTAACACACCTAAGACGGAAAATGAAGACATATGAGTGAAACGCAGTCTAAGAGAAACCACAGAATCTGGTGTCACTGTCAGGCTGTCTTTTTCAAGCCTTTCTCACTTCACAAATCTGCATTTACTCCAGAGCTGGAAGGGAATTACTATAAGGAAGAACCACTCGGGAATTTTACTGTGTTTGTTTCACAACCAAAGCCAGTGTCTCATGATTAGCACTATCATACTTGACCTGTTGCTTTCTTTTTCCTTCCTCTTAAACATCCCGGTACAGTAATTGAGTTTTCCTTGATTCCTTCCTTCTCCTAACAGTTCCTCCAGTAGTAGTCAGGCAACGTCAGAGGCGCAACCACCTTGAAGGGATAATGTCTTTTCCTGAACCAAAGTGGCTGCAACGGGGCTAGAGAAAGGCAAGGATGGGGAGAGGACACGTCAATTCTCCTTGCTATTGTTAATTAGAGTTAATTATCATTTTCAGAAAGAGGCATATCCCTTGTCAATAACTTCCCTGAACTTAAGATGAATCATAACCCATAAGTACAAGATGGTTTTCAATTGTGGATTATAATTTTAAGAAACAATGGGAGATAGCCACTCATTCTTTCATTTAACAAGTATTTTTTCAGCCTCTGCTGTTTGCCAAGAGTTCTTCTAGAACATGTAGACTCCCAAAGAGCTCATATTTCAGAAGGGGGCATAGATAAGCATACAAATAATTCTCATGTCATGTGATAATTTACAGTGGTGTGGTGTTATGTACAATGTCATCAGGACCACAGTAAAGTAGAAGAGAATGTAAATCTAGATACAGACAGGAGGGACAACAATTATATAATAAAAGTTAATTTGATTGAGCACTTGAGCTGAGATTTGGAAACAGAATTGGAGTTTGCCAAACAGAACAAAGGGAGGATGCTTTTAGGCCAAGGGAAAAGTATGGAAACGAGTGGATGAGCAGTAGCACCAAGATAAAACCTGAGGATTAAGAAATGACATATCAGTAGCAATAAGGGCCAGGATTTGGGTTTTTCTTCTGTGGACGATAGAGAGTCACTGACGAATTTGGAGCAAGGAAGTAACAGTCAGATTTAAGGTAGGAAAGTTTACAACAGAAACAAAGAAAGGTGTGGATTGGAAGGGAGAAAAAACTGGAGGCAGGGAGACTACCGAAATGGCCCACTTAGGAGGACGGTGGCCGTGACATTGGAGATGGGGAGGAAGGTAGCAATACCAAAGAACACTGGAACACTTGTGCAGGCACAAAGGTTTTTGATGTGGGCACAACTAAGAGAAGCTCATTACTGTGAGGAAATTCATTAGTTTTCAGGAGCATATGGTTCAACTATTCACTAGTGCTAACTTGAATGGTACAAGATCTCCTACATTTGACATGATGGTATTCTGAGACATATGTGTGTGTGTATTTGTGTATATATATGAATGGAGAAAAGGGAGGTACAACAAAGTAAGGATGGTTTAATTCTCTTTTTTTCTTCCCTGTAGCTTCTGATATTCCTTGTTATAGAAAGTGTTTGTGGGTGGCGAGTTGTAATCAGAAAACCCAAGTCAAGAGTATCACTGTGTACAAAATGGCTTTCTTCCTACACATACTTCATATAGTTTAGAAGTAAGTGTATGAGTCTCCTTTCTGAGAAAGAGATTGTCAGCAAACTAGCAAACACTGTAAATTATAATTAACTCAAAATGTAACTAACAAGTATATATGGAGCAACTATCATGTCAATACTCTTCTAGGCCCTGTGGACAGGAAGATAAATAAAGCATTATGACTGCTATTAAAAACATAAAAGACACTGGAATTCAAAGTAAAATATAGTATTTCCTAGATCTAGAGTAGAGTTTGTATCACATGGAGAATTTCCCCAGGAACTGATATACTTGTTAAAATTGTCCACCAGGAGGACTGTATGTCATCAAACTAAGATGCCTTGCTCATAACCTACCTATAGGATACTTACTGTTTCTATTCCCAAGATATTTATCATTCTTCCTGGACCCTAAAATAATCTTCATTTCTGTATCTTTGTTTTTCTCGTCTCAAATTCATTATTTTTCCTAAGGCCTTCATTTTCTTTAACACATGGTCAGCAAGATCTACCTACATGACACGAATGATAAATAACCCCTAATAAAACTTAAACTCACACAATACAAAATATCTGAGTATCTGATAAATTTAATTTGCAATTGGATTACTGATATTATATATGAGAGGCAAAGTCATTCCTAGTCAGAACTTCAAAATAAAGATTTTTTTCTGTTTTCTTCCATTTTCCTCCTTCCACTTGTCTCTGTTGCCCACAGCTGTACCTGCCTTTAACCCCCTGCCCGCCCTGAACTGGTTCTCCTTACAGGAAGGACTCTCCATCATGCGTAACTATTCCATAACCCCACATTATTTGAGTCCCCACTCTTTATATCCAACTAGTCATTGAATCCCACAGAGTCTCTCCCACTCTTCTGTTCCTTCCTTCTCCGTATAGTACTGGAAATCCAGCAACATTTAATCCCAGGCTCTGAGTCCAACATTAGAGATGACATTAGTTTTGATAAAACAAAGGGCCCTTTCCGGCCTGGGTAACCAGGATTAGTTTAATTGAGTAGTGTGTGTATATGAATATGTATACAAAAGGTCCTCAGATAACATTGTTTTGTTCAGTGTTGTTTTGTTATAATGCTGATGAGGAAAAAAAAATTGATTCCCCATCAGGGCCGCTGTCTGTGTGGAGTTTGCACTTTCTTCCCATGTCTTCATGGTTTTCTCTGGGTACTCTGGTTTCCTCCCACATTCTAAAGACATGCATGTGAGGCTCATTGGCGTGTCTACATTGTTCTTTGTGAGTGATTATGAGGGTATATGAGTGTGCCCTGCAATGGGATGACGTCCCGTCCAGGGCTGCTTCCCACTTTGTACCCTGAGCCAGTAGGATGGGCTCCGGCCATCTGCAACTCTGAACTGCGGTAAGTGGATAAATAATTATCTTAGCTATTTTTATTAATCTTTCTTAAATGTATGTATAGCTCACCTTTATTTCAATCCTTAGTATTAGAAGTGTTTTGGTCTTTATTTAGAAGTTTGGTGATGTTTTTGTGACCAGAAATATGCCATAGAAACATACCTCCTGTTTATATCAATTAGCCCACGGTCAAATAGTTTTGGTTTAAGTCATTTTGCTTAAAGTCACAGTTTCCAAGACCCTATCCATGACGTTAAGTGAGGACTTACTATATGTATATGAATATGAATTTGTATCTGAATATGGATATGAATATGTCTATGCGCATGGGTAGACTTGAATTTCATGTCATGAATCATAGAGAAAGGAGTATTATAACATGGCTTTTTCAGATGAAGCAAACATTGAAAATATTTCTATAATTATGGCAGGGGCTGTTCCAACAGAAGGAAGAACCTTGAAGGATTAGTACAAAAGTGAGAACAACTTAGTTCAGGACTATGGATGTTCTTTCAAATGCTGTGATTATGGCTGGAAGGAGATTATTTTAGATCCTAGGGGACTTTCTCAGGCTAACACAGAAAAACTCTACAAAAGACCCCCTGGTGTCTTGTCATAACACTGAAATGGTGGCATATGAGTCCCATGCCTTGCTTTAGGCACCACTATAAATCAATGTCAACTTAAAGAAAGCAAAACCAAAGAAGCATCTTACCTTCTTGTCCCCAGCCTATTTTCTTAACAGAGCCACCTACACTGTTTCCTTAACTAGAAACTGGGATCCAAACTGCACAGAACAAAACTTAAATGATGTGGAGCAAACAGAGGGAGAAAGACTCAACTAGATCCCTGAAGAATGACATGGTATCGGCAATAGTTTTGATACTGTAACCCCAGAGCCCACTTTTCTCAGAGGTGCCTCTGGGTCACGCACATGTTCCAGGGGAAGGAGAAGGAGGAAGGGCTGAGTGGAGCCCCAGGTCCTTCACCCCAAAGCAGCCATTGCAGCTCCACTTTTTCTGTTTTTAAATATTGCAATCCCATTAAATTTTTATCTGCAGAAAGGATTCCACATACTAAAAAATTGAAAATACTGTTTGGGGTAACAAGGTCTATATTAAAAATCAGTACAGCTGGGTTCTGGTATTGTCTCTGAGATTTCATCTCCCTGCATCTCAATTTCTCATTTGTAAATGGAGATGATATCAAGTTCTTTGCCTTCCATGTACTATTGTACTAAGGGTCAAGGGAGCCAATGCACATTAAAGGTCTTTGCAAACCTGAAAAATACTATACCAATTTAAATGCAGTATTTATGGAATTAAGCTGACTACATGTTACCTATTTAACAAAAACTATTCCATAGTGGAGCTGAAGGCTAACCTTTACCTCACTTCCTCCACAATATCGCTGATAACTATGCAGGCTCCATGGCTTTGATGTTATTCTTTTGTTCTGTAGTTTTGAAAAGATTGTTAGGTTGTTTTTGCCCCTATAAGTTTCTTTTAGCAGCAGAACTCCTTTTTTTTAAAAAACTGAAACCTTAAATGGAATGCTCTTACATAAAAAAGAAATAATAATAAAGCAGCCTGAACCAGTTGAAATAGAAGGGGGGTCCAGAGGCTCGAGTTCACACCCCTGGCCAGCGACCCCTGGGGGCGCTGCTGGCCGTAGTTGCATTATTCCCCTGGTTCATGTTTGCTAAGTTAGCGCCACCTCCCAGTTCTCTCTTTTTGATACTGAAGCTTTATCTTGTCCCCTAAATGATATTATTCCATGCTTTTCCATTTGGTTCTAAAGCTAGTGTGGGTTACTTGGAAATCCATAGTGACATTCTAATTTTAATTGATTAATTTTAACATTTAATTGGTAATTTCAATAAATTAATTAATTTTAATTTTGTCCTTTGCAACTGCTTGAGCTTTGGTTTGAGAAATTACCTTTTCCTCCTCGCAAGTAACAAGGAGGGGAACAAAAATGAAGGTGCCTGACTTTCCCAGATAAAAAGCGGCCAGAGCACTCAAGGTAAGCCACTAGGACTTTTTCTCTTGAGGCTCCAAATTTTGAGCTGAGTTACATGGGATGGGAAAAAAATAATAGTGGTAAAGTGCATTCATCTTGGTGATGGAATCCAAACAAATCTCTTAAGTGGTTCTTGAGTGAGGCCAGACACCTTGAGCCAAACAGGCTCCTGTTGTGTCTGACATTTCCAAGCCTGTTCTCCAGCATTCTTATCCACCCTCTAAGCTACCTTTTATCCTTCTGATCCTTTTGTTTAACTCAAGCATATTTTTATGGTTTGCAAAACAAACAAAAACAAAAACAAACAAAATCTCTAGCTAAGTTCATATCCTTAATAACCTTCCAACTTTATACTAGATTACATTCAACTAGATAAACTCTGAAGGAGCTAACCATGCAGCTGCAATATTCTACCATGTTCCTATTGTATGCAGATGTTGTATAGGGCATTTATATATATATATATATATATAATATATATATATATATTTGAATTTAGTTGCCACACAACACAATGAACGGTATTATTTTCTCAGATTTATCGATACACCAAGTTCATCCAAGTTATATAACTTTTCTAAGGTTATGTAGCTAGAGAGCAGCCTAGCAGTTCAAAGACATATCTGTTTGGTTCCTAAATCTTGGTTCTTTCAATTTATATGAATCAAATTATTTGGCTAAAAAAATGCTTTGCTTAGTGTCTTCATTGTAATTTTGGATTGTGGTAGTATCTATTCTATAATAATAAAATATAATAAATACTTTGAATATTCCCTTTATATGTTTTATATTTATGATATTTTATAATTAATTATATTATATACTGAAATATTAATCAGAATAATGAAATATTAATTAAAGACTAAATTTATTTGTGTTGCTATGTTGAAAAGGGTGTATTAATGTAAATACGTATTTCAAACAGTGTTGTTGGTAGGATAAGCACAACAGCCAGGAGGCATTTATGTTTCTTCCTGTATATATTCTTAGCCAAAACCCTGTTTCAGCTAAACATTTACTGGCTAAGATGACTGAGCTCTCCTGGAGGTCAGGCAACACTGTGAATGTTTTATTAGTAATTCTGCTGATATGGATGAGATCATGTTTGGTTGCAGCCTTCAGACAAAAATATTTCATCAATTCCCTGGAAGTTCTGACAAATATCTGGCATCGTAGGTCCAGTTTAATCTTAACTCTTGATCTTTTCTTTAACTGTTTCTTAGGAAATGCAATACTATGGACAGAAAGAAATAGTCAAGAATGTTAAGAAATGTATCTTCCCTCTGACCTTTGACACCTACAATGACACATACTAAAGTTTGATCTGAAATTTCTCTAACCTACTGTCTTACCTCATAGCCAAACCACAAACCACGTCTCGGATCATTCATCTTCCAAACATAAAATAACACCCATTTTGTGAAAAATGCATCTATAACACGTTTTTAAATTAAATATTTTAAAATTACCTCCATACAGATATAAAATATAACAGAATATTTGTGTATGTATATACACACACAAATAGTTTTGGGGATCTCAATTCATTTAAAATATTTCTCTGCTCTGTTAGTAAAAAATATTTCTTTCATCATTCACTAATCTGTTCATTTTTTCCGATCAATATTTATTTGAAGTTCACCTAATATGTGGTAAGAATTGTGTTAGGTACTGGGTAACGAGCAGGAGAGATGCAGTCCCTGAACTCCAGAATTTGTAGGATAGTGGCAGAATAGGCAATGCATAAACAAGCAAGTAGATAGGATTTAAAAATATTTGACATATCCTGTGACGGAAACAAAGTGGCAGAGAACACTGGGAAGGGAGGCTAGTACAGCTAAGCTGCTCGTGAACAGCTCTGAGAACACGATGTTTACGTAGAAAACTATACCTAAATGAACCAGCAAAACATGCAAAAGGGCAGCATGCTGGGAAAGGCAGAAAGGAGCTCAGCATTTTGAAACATCCCGAGAGTTGGTATGGCAAGAAGAGTGAGCAAATGGAGACAGCGGTGTGAGACGAGTTAGGCAGGGGCTAGACCAGCCAGGACCTCCTGGGCCGCGAGGGAAGGTGTTTAGATTTTATTCTAAGAGCAAGGGAAGACTAATCAAAAATTGAGAAGATGTGATTTGAATTTTTATGTTTACTCTAGCTACTGGATGAAGAATAGATTGGGAAGGACCAGGCTATTGCAGTAGCAATGACAAAAATGATGCTGCCTTGGATGGGATGGGAGCAATGGAGACAGAGATAACTGGAAGGAGGGATGGAGAGAGGGAGGGGAAGAAGGAGACAAGGAGAGAAGCTTTTCTTTTTCTTCATAAATAAAATAACTTCTGTGCAAAAGTATGTGAATAATTCATGCTCTTGTGTGTGTGTATGTATTTATGTACTGGATAAAAGAATAAGGAAGTAAAATAATGTCCCAAATCTTACTGAATTAGATAATTTTCTTCATACCCCATTACACAGAAACATTCACACACACACACACACACGCACACACACAAAGATACACGTGATAATATTAGACACACCTTTTTCCAGCTTTCTTGGTTCATTATGGAAATCCCTTCAAATTAACTTGTCTAAATTTTACTCATTTTTAATTAAGTATATGACAAGTTTAGATATGACTTTATTGCAGTTTATTCATCCCTTCCCCACAGATGGGTTTTCACTTCATTGCCAGTTTTTTTGCAACTATAAACAATGCTATATTAAATATATGTATTAAAATATTGGTGTTTTTATCTCTATGTTAGAGATTTTTAGAATTGGAACTGAGAGGTAAATTATTCCATATTGCTTTCCAAAAAAAGCTCTAAAAATTTTCACTTCTATCAACAATATATGAAAATAAACTACTCCTCATATATCCACCAACAGTCGCTATTATTTGTTATTCTTTCTGGCCATCCTTACATCTTCATATCTGGAAAGCCTTTATTTAACAGTGTCTGTCCAACAATCACACCCAAGCCAGACCTTAATGAGCAGTTAGTGACATTAAGACTAGATGATGTAAAGAGTCCATTCTGGCAGGGGTGGAAAGAGTTTTGTCTAATTCTGAGAGTAGTAATGGGAATAAAATCCAGTGAAACCAGAGTCTGGTTTTGGACATGTTAAGTTTAAAATGTCATTTCCAAGTAGAGATTACCAGTAGGCAGTTGGATATACGTCTAGAGATCAGATAAAAGTCGTGGGGTAGGTGGGAGAACATCAGCATGTGGATGGGACGGCATCTAAAGCTGTGGCAGTGGAGGATGTTATTACACAAGACAGTGTAGAGAAGAGAGGAGAAGCAGAGCTCCAGCCTGAGGAACCTTGAGGAACTCCAAATTTAGGAGTCAGTCCAGCGAAGGAGAGCCTGTGAAGCAAGCTGAGGAAGAGCCACCAGGGTGGTGAGAGATAAGCCAGGTCACTGCGAAATTAGGGAAGATACCTGCTTCACGTTCTATTAACAGATCCCATCAAATAAAGATCGCAAGGGCAAGAGCAGTTCCACGTGAATGTTGGGGTAGGAAGATGGGAGTATACTGAGGATGGGCAAACTGAAGCATGAAGGAAGAACACCTCGCAGGCATATGCCCCGGTGTCCTCATTCTGAATCTCTGTGCGCTCGTTCTGATGTGCATAGAGTACGTTTAGAATAAGGCCTAAAGCATGGAGACTCTCATCTTGCCCTGCAGGGTTTTTTGGAGAAAGCTGCCGTCACAAGTGACCCTGCACTTGTTAGGGTTAGTGGTGTTGTGACACCCAGAGGGTCTAGTCAGCCTCCCGGGGCTTCCTCAGCCCCAGTGTGTTGGGCAAAATGAATTCAGGGCCTGTACACCTGCTGTGGGGTCCATGAGGTTGAAAAGAAGCAGGAAAGAGTAGAGGGGCCCTATAGGGGCAGAAGCCTGGACCAGGATTTGGATAAAAGATAAAGCAGAAACTTTAAGTGGTCTGAAGTCTCAGTAAAAGCTGAAAGGAGGCAAATCAGAAGGAAAATTGGAGGGTCAGCTGGGCCCTTGCCTAGCCTAAAAGGTTGAAACAGCTCTGCTGTAACAAGGTATATGTGTTCCTAAAAATTCCCATGCAATGCAAAATATCCCAATAAAAACCCACAGGGCTTGCTGGAAAAATGAATTTTGGGTACAAAGCTCAAAAATTTAACCAGTGACACATTAAAGAAAAAAAGGATTAGAACCTACTAAAAATGAAAGCACAATTTAACACATGTTAAATGGTTAAGAAACACATACATACTGTAATAAATATGGCCCTTTACCTTGAAAAAGACCTGAAATCCACCTATGGACATTGGAAAGTTTGCAGCTTCTGACTTATCGGTAAGCAGTGCAAGAACAGGAAATTGCAACACCAGCTGAGGGTAGAAGGGACACATGGAGAAACTGAGGCAGCTGGGAGATGCTTGAAGTGTGTGTATGTGTGTATTTTGTATATTCTTACAAGGCTTGGTTCTCCTGGGTATATTTTTCAGCATTGCCCTAGTGTTTCTTGCTTAAGAAATTGAGCATGAACAAATGGAAGCAGGATTTACGCTCCCATCATTCCCTAATACATTAGTTCTGTTTTCAGAACAAGCATCATAGCAGAACTGACCATACCATGAATTCATCAGCTGCAGACAGTAGCAGATGTCAGAAAAGCAATCAGAGACAGGAGGGCTCAACCGTGAATTAGCAGTTGTCAGGCAGGGCACATTCAAGGACATGTATTAGAGCCTGGGGGCCTTTTCCCCCCCGCAAGGCCATGCAGACCTGTAGAGCCCTGCATACAACCAGTTGCTATCTTAGAGAGGAACAGGACCAGGCAGGAATTAGAAGTTTGAGCTATTGTACAAAGAGACTGAGGAAAATCTGAAGTGACTGTAGTAGAGTTTATTAGACCATTTTAACTTTTAAACCAGACTGGTCCAAATTTAATCCCACGACCCCACTCTCTGCCTACTGCTTAGAGGGAAGTGGGAGTTGGAGGCATGAAAGTAAATCAGTTATACAGAAATAAAGTAGATAGAATATCGCTGCTCTTTCTTTCTGTCAAAAAGCATGAACAGAGGTCCGTAAGCGAAGATGTGTATAGGCAACCATACTGATGTTTGCTATAAAGAGAAGTTGAGAAATGGGTAGATGACTTAAATAAAATACGAGTTCTACAACAGATTTTTCGTAGTAGTTTATATTTTTGTAAGGGAAGGCCATCCATTTGGCTATATTTTCTTATTCAGCAATTTCAATGCAAGCAAGAGGACAGGGACACTTGAATCAGGTATACCTGATTAGTTGACCAAGTTAGTGCAAAGGCAGACATGAGCTCAAATGGAGCAGGCGTTGTTGGTGCAAGAAGAGGAAGGAATAATATCCAAGAACAATGGAATTCAAGACAGAGTCCAATCCTACTTCCTGGTCCTGATGAATATGGGGTGTGAGAAAACAAATAGGATGCTCCTTGAGAGAACTCAGGATAACGGCAAAGAGGAAAGGAATACTTCAAGAAGTAACCGGCCATGGAGGGGACTTTTTTGATCATGGGTGATCCAGAGAGTGCCTGAAAAGGATGGCAAGGAGGGAGGGAATGGGCACAGAATTGAGGCAGATGAGGTGTCATATAGAACTGTAGAAAGGAGAGGGTGCAGGAGGTGTCAAGTGTCTGAAAGCCTACCACTTCTGGTGGTGATTATGGTGAGTACTGATCCAAGACCTCATGACAGGTGCTGTGTCAAGGTGCTGCAGCCCTAAATGCTTTGGTGAGTGGTACTCCAGCTTCCAGCAAGCTGTTTCTTCAGACTGGCAGCTTCCATTAAGTAAAGAAAAAGAACCAGCATTTATTGACCACTTATGATCAGGCCATGTTCTGTGTTTTTCATATATGTCTCTGATTCTCTCACAACTTTATGAAGGTGAGATTATCTATAATTTACCAAATGAAACAACTGAAACTCTGAAAATTTAAGTAACTTGTCCTGACTCATGCAATCAATAAATAGAACAGACAATAATCAATTTCAATTTTAATACCAAAGTCCACGTTATTTCTTGAATATCCACTATGTCTTTTGTCCTTTCTACAGTGCATAACCTCCATGAACAATGGCCTTGGTAAAAATGCAAATGGTTGCAAATTCATGGAGGCAAAAAATCAGACGAAATATATTTCTTGCTTTGATATAGTATTTACTGCTCTATTTTATACATAGAATGCAGTTCATTTGTTGTTTTCCTTTTTGGTAAAGAAACAACTGAATAATATTTTAAAGTAGTATTAATTCAATCAGCTGTCTTAGGTTAGAAGATTCACATTAAGAAGACCATGATTTGTTTAGGGGAACATGGTGTGATGAGGAGTCTTAGAATCACTAGAATGTAAGCTGCCTGTGCCTACAACAGTAGCTGTGACATTGAATTCACAAATATTATTCACTGAATGAATGAATGAACAAACTAATGAATAGACGGACTCGAGTCCAGTCACCTCTGCAGACTAGTTATTTGGCCTTGGGAAAATTAGACTATTTAGACTCTTTGAACTTTTTTACTTTCTTAAATTTGTACAATAGAGATAATGACTGGCTTATGTACATTGCAAGTGCATTCCAGAAAACAGATGAAGAAGGGAAGAATAAAAACTAGCATTTGTTGAATTGGTATTAGAGACTCTTTGGTTAGCAATTTCCCCTACATTACATCAATGAAGTATGAAAATAAAAGGACTTTTTATTAAATAATCTGTACATAAGCTTCTCTTGAATAGTCATTGGCCTGAATGACTGAAAAGATACTCTTGGAACTTGAATAACATGTTGAGGATGAGTAAAAGAAAACATAATAAATAAACCTTGGAACATATTACATCATGAAGTGGGATAAGCAGGCCATATGATGGTATTAGGAAAAGGTGGGAGAAAATTACTACTGATGGGATCATAAAATGGATGCCATTAGTAGCTGAACCCTAGTGAATCTTTACAGCTAGTGAGTCAGAAGAGGGACATGCCCTTTCACAGTTATTCAAGCAGGAATCCTGAGCTGAATAACCAGAGGTCTGAGCCAGCGTGGCACTACAGCATAAAACACAGGTAATTTTTTCAAAGGTTGTACAGAAAGTCAAAGGTAAAACAGGAAATTCAGTTTAGCCCCCCTTAGCCATAATCAATTTTATATCCTTCAATATGCACTACCAAGTTCACATTCTCCTGGGAGGCTTTAGGTTATTTCTGTCCTGCATTCTTGTTTCTAGCATTTAGTTTTGCTAGAATTCTGTAACCAGTGCATAAAAAGTAGGACAAACTCTGACAAAACAAGGAATAGCTCTTGTTCCAGTGAGTTTATCACCTAAAGGCACAAATAATATAGGGAAAGAAAAATGAACTAGCTACGTAGTAGCAAATGGTATAAATGTAATTATTTTTAGACTGGGAACTTGGAACATAATTTCCTAGGAGAGAAAGTAAAAGATTAACAAATATGAACTTGAGACTTGTGTCTAAAGTGGTACTCACATGTTTAAGGCACAAGCCTGTAGGAAGATACAGGAAGTTCCTCAACTGAAACATTCAGTCCAGGTTTCACTTCCAGGTACTAGTATTTATTGCTAGGCCAAGGGCATTTAAGATCTGTGTCCTCCCATGCTTATATACTTGTTGATAGTGATATTAAGGACCTTCAAGATTCAATGGCATTATCATTACTGGTATGAATACTAGTGAAAATGATGATAATATTTGCATCATGCTTCAGTTTCAAGATTTACTCACCTCTATTTTTTCATCTGACCTTCTCAAAAACATTATGAGTTAGGAAAGGTATATTACGTATCTTGCCTAAAAAAACATTGAGATTTGCCTCTGGTCACTGAACTCTGAGTTGCAAAGCAGAAGCTCAATTCTAGGAGCCCATACTCATCCCCTCTCACCCTCCAAACCACACCATCCATTCTGACTATTCCTAAAGCTCACCCTGCATAGTACAGGCACCTGCTCAGCATCCACCTGAAGTTATACACCCACCATCCTACACAATTATTATCTTTTATGGCCTTCTAGTATATTCATCTAATTATATAGTTGTAATTTTATAGTGCATATCTATTGTATTCTAATTTTTTATTCAATGTATAATATGTGTTTAATATGTGTTTTCCATGTTCTACATAGTATTAATAGTTATCTTTTTAAAGACTCCATATTATTGAAAGTAGCATATTTTCTTGCATATATCCCTATTGTTAGACTTCGTGGCTACTTTTATTTATCATAGCTTTTTTTCCA
The DNA here is from genome assembly GCA_023783475.1 of Daubentonia madagascariensis. Classification (NCBI taxonomy): domain Eukaryota; kingdom Metazoa; phylum Chordata; class Mammalia; order Primates; family Daubentoniidae; genus Daubentonia; species Daubentonia madagascariensis. The sequence continues at coordinate 21,132,578 of JAKFHU010001672.1, forward strand.
TTTTCAACAGCTTTGGTGAAGAGTTTCATAAATAGCACTCTTTTCTTCTGTTTTATTATTTCCTTAGGATAATGTCTAGGAGTTGAATTTTCATAACATAAAGGAGCATATATAATTTTATAGCTTTTATGGCCATTGCCAAATGTCTTTCCAAAAGTATTGAACCAATTTATAGTACTAACAGCAATACGTGAAAATGACAAATGTATTGTTCATTTTGTGTGCTTTTCTTCCACAATGCAATGGACAAAAATAAACTTAATTCAATTTGTCAAACTTTTATTCAAAGCCAACTATCAGCCAAGAATTTTTTTAGACTCTGGAAATGCAAAGGTAAATTAAAAAGGCACCAAGCCTATTCTCAAGGAGCTGTAGATAAGTTTGCCACAGTAATTCCAGAGACTCAGAAGGCAACCAAAACACATATGTGTTTAATGAACAAATTATCTTGATAGGATTTGAGTGGTGATATATCTCCTAGCTTTGCGTGATTCCATCTTGAGTATGTCATTCATACTCAGTTGTCAACGCAGTCAGGAACAGGCCATAATTATCTGTTTATGTTCCACATCAAGCCAGAAAAAAACAGATTCACCAGCTCTTCTTTGTATATTTCCCAGATGCATCCATTGATTTGAAGCCCAGGCAATATTTCTTTCCAAATTTTCAGGTAAAATATATCATAAATCTTTCATGGCTCTTCCTAGGCACCAGAAAAAGTATGTCTGTGAAAAAAGAACACTGGGGCAGAATCAGAAAACTTTGTTTTAGTTCTACATCTGCCACTAAATATGTGACCTGTGGCAAGATATCTAATTAGTTTGATCTCATGGATAAAGTGGATAAATATATGTTCCCTGTCTACTCCACGACTATCCTGATTTGACTAATTCCCATCATAAGCTAGCTCTCTGCTAGAAGCAGGTCCATCTTCTCAGATTCCTCTACTACACCATATTTAATGCATACTTAATCCCAACTACAAACCTCCAGTTCTTCAGTCAAGACCCAACTCAGCTAGCACCACCTCCAAGAAATCTATGTTTTATAATTCCAGCCAGCATTGATTTTTTTCCTTCTTTCCCATTGATAATGTTAAATTCAGCATTTTATTGTGAACTCTTCAAATTTTTCCTAAATTGTTTACTAGTTTTATATCTTACCTCTCTTCCCTTCTCCACTAACTGTACCTCCAAAGTGTAAGCAGAAGGTAAGATTTTCTTTAATCCTACAGTACCAGAAATGTAGTAAGTACTCAAAGTTTGTTTAAAAGTGATTGAAAACAACCAGAGGAGTCAAAACTTAAAAGGACCACGATGCTGGAGGAGAAGAAATTGCAGCAAAGGGAGGCTAAAATTCTGCTTACACTCTCACATCAAGGCGTCTTTAGATTTTCAAGCTGTGCATATGAGAGAGAAGCATGGAGAATCACAGACAAAGCACCCCAGGGAGAAAGAATTGCAGAGCAGCAATCAGCAGTCTAGCAGAGCTGCCAAGATAAAAGTTGGAATTCTGGGGAAGCCAAGGTGATGGGTAAACATTTAGGGCTTTAAGTTGAAACTCCCCTCCCAAAAAAAGGGCAACAAAGTATAAGCAAGCACTATGTGTTAGGAATAAGAGCAGACTAGAGAAAAGCCAGCCATGGCAAATCCCGAAATTCAGCCTTGGCTGGATTAGCTGATCTTCCGCTAGAAATAGGGTACTGAAAGAGCCAGCAAAAATAATATGAAAACACCTTTTGTGAAAGATAAGATCATTCACAGCCACTATAAATGTTTACAAATATATGTATCCAAACATTGATAATTAAATAAATGACATTAAAATTTAAATCACATTATTGAAGTCTAATTTATAGGGCAATAAAATTGCAATTCAAATTATACCATTTGATGAGTTTTTATGAATGTATACACCCATATAAACATCATGATAATCAGAAAACAGAATTATTTCCTTCACTCCTTAAAGTTCCTTCATGACGTTTTTTGCAGAAAAGTCCACCCACCCCTACTTCCAGGCAACCATTGCAATGCATTCTGCCACTTCACATTAGTCTGCACTGTTCTAGAATTTCACGTATATGAAGAGAGAACTATATGGTATGTATGTTCTTTTTTGTTTCCTACCTTGGTGGTTGTGCTCCTTTTTATTGCTGAGTGGTATGCATTATCTGAATATGTCACAACAATTTATTTCTCAATTGTCTAATTGGGCTTTTAAGTAAGAGCTTGATAAGCATATGAAATCTAAAGTCTGTGTGTGTGTTGTGTGGTAATTTCTCTTGGGTAATACCTAGAAGTCGCATTGCAGTCACCTGGTAAGAGTATGTTTAACTCTTTAAGAAACTAGTAAAATGTTTTCCAGAGTAGTTTATGCTCCCAAATAGCAACAGAAGATAGATCCAGCTGCTCCACAGCCTTGCCAAAACATGGGTTTCAATATATTTTTGTTTCATTTTAGCCATTTCAGTGACTTTACACTAATATTTCACAGTGATTTTACTTTGCATTTCCTTAATGACTAATGATATTGAGCATTTTGTCACATATTTATTGGCCATTCATATAGCTTCTTTTCTAAGGGGTTTCTGTTCCCATTTTTTATTGGATTATTTGGCTTCTTATTATTCAATTGTGAGAGTCTTTGTCAGACATATGTGTTGGGAATGTTTTCTCCCAATCTGTTGCTTACTTTTTCATTTTCTTAATGTTGTCTTTCAGAGAGCTGGAGTTTATAATTTTAATGATGTTTAATTTATCAATATTTTTTCTTTTATGGCTAGTACTTATGGTTTCTGCCTTAAAAATTTTTGCCTATAATATAATTCCAAATTTTCTCCTATGCTTTCTTCAAAAAGTTTTAAGTTTTAGCTATTATTTAAGGTCTATAATCAATTTCAACTTAATTTTTGTGTATGCTGTGAGTTAAGTATTAAGATTTTTTTCTTCATGTGAATATTCAGTTGTTTCACCACCATTGTTGAAAACTATTGTTTTCCCGTTTAATTACCTTAGCGTCTGTATGGATAATCAATTCACTACAAAATGTGGATCAATTTCTAGACTCTCTATTCTGTTGCAATGATCCATATATCTATACCTATGCCAACGCTACACTGTCGTGATCAGTTGGTAGTTTTTATTTCAAATCTTGAAAACAGTGTATGTCCTTTATGTACCTTAACCTAGTTTCTTTCTTTCTTTCCCCTTTTCAAAATTGTTTTGACTATTCCAGGTCCTTCATATTTCTACATAAATTTTAGAATCCCTTGACAATTTCTATTTTAAGAAAGTTTACTAAAATTTTGATTTGGATCACATAGACCCTACAAATTACTTTGAGAAGAATTAATACCTTAATATTATTGAAACTTCCAATCCATAATAATGATATATACTCTACTTATTTAGGGTCTTCTTTAATTTCTCTCAGCATTATTTTGTGCATTTCAGTGAAGAGTTCTTAAATACGTATTCTTAAATGTATCCCTAGGTATTCCATGTATTCTAGATGTTACTGTACAAAGAAATGTTTTATATTTTAATTTGTAATTTTTATTATTACCATATAAATATATAATTTGTTCTTATTGTTGTATTCTGAGGACTTGCAAAATTCAAATATTAGTTCAATAGTTTCTTGCACATTCCTTAGAATTTAATACATACATAATCATGGCATCTGTAAATTTAGAAAATTTTACTTCTTCCTTTACAAACTGTATTTTATTTCTTTTTCTTAAATTATTGCAATGTCTTTCAAAACAATATTGAATGGAAGTTAAGAGAGCTGACATGTTTACTTTATTTCCAATTTTAGAGAGAAAGTGTTTAGTTTTTCACAATTAAACATAATGTTAGTTGCACATTTTTCAAAAATGTACATTAACAATATCAAATTAAGAAAGTTACCTCCACTTCAAAATTTCTGAAAATGTTGTAATAAATAGGTGTGAACTTTATAAAATAACTATTATTATGACTTTATTAAGATTATTATATGATCTTTCTCTTTTCTTGTCTTAATATAGTGAATTACAATGATTGATTTTTAAATGTTAAACCAACCTTGCATTCCTAGAATAAACACAACGCTTACTTGAGGATTTTTGTGTCTGTGTTCCTGAGGGATGTTGGTCTGTAGTTTTCATGTCATGGTTTTACTTAGTTTTGAATCATGATAATGCTGTACTCATGAAATAACTTCACTAAGTGTTTTTGTGCAGTGACCACACTTTCATTCCTGATATTAGTAACTGTGCCTTTATTTATTTTGAACTGATTAGTGAAGCTTGAAGTTGATCAATATCATTGAACTTTTTTTTTTTTTTTTAATTTATTTTTTTAATTTCAGAATATCATGGGGGTACAACACTTTGGCCATACACATTGCCCCTGTTCTGCCCGTGTCAGACCCACAATCGTGGTCGTCTCCCAAACTGTGCTCCCCGCATCCATTCAGTGAAAGTTTTTCCCATCCCTTCCACCCCCCTCCCGCCCGCCCGCCCTCAGATGGATGTTATTGCCCTGTGTGATGTAAGTGTTCATCAGTTAGTACCAGTTTGATGGTGAGTACCAGTGGTGCTTGTTTTTCCAATCCTGTGACACTTCGCTTTGAAGAATGGGTTCTACTCCAACCAGGATAATACCAGATGTGTTAATTCACTGTTGTTCCTTATTGCTGAGTAATACTCCATGGTATACATATACCACATTTTATTGATCCACTCGTGTATTGATGGGCACCTGGGTTGTTTCCAGAACTTTGCAATTGTGAATTGTGCTGCTATGAACATTCGAGGGCAGATGTCTTTATTATAAAATGTCTTTTTTTCTTTTGGATAAATACCCAGTAGTGGGATTGCTGGGTCAAATGGTAATTCTACTTTTAATTCTTTGAGGTACCTCCATATTCTTTTCCATAGAGGTTGTACTAATTTGCAGTCCCACCAGCAGTGTATGAGTGTTCCTATCTGTCCACATCCCCACCAACATTTGTTATTTGGGGATTTTTTGATATGAGCCAATCTCACTGGAGTTAAGTGATATCTCATTGTGGTTTTGATTTGCATTTCCCTGATGATTAGAGAAGTTGAGCACTTTTTTATATGTTTGCTGGCCATCATTCTGTCTTCTTTGGAAAAGTTTTTATTCATGTCCTTTGCCCATTTTTTAATAGGGTTGTTTGATAGGCAGAGTCAACATAGTAAAAATGGCTTTGCTACCTAAATTAATTTACAGAATCAATGCAATCCCTATCAAAATACCAACATCATTTTTTGCCGATCTAGAAAAAATAATTCTACGCTTCGTGTGGAACCAGAGAGGACCCCGTCTAGCCAAAGCAATCTTAAGCAAAAAGAACAAATTGGGAGGTGTCTGTCTACCAGACTTCAAACTATACTACAAGGCTATAGTAACCAAAACTGCATGGTATTGGCACAAGAACAGACACGTAGACCAATGGAACAGGACTGAGAACCCAAATATAAAACCAACCTCATACAGTCACCTGATCTTTGACAAATTCCAGAAAAACGTACACTGGGGAAAAGAATCCCTATTCAACAAATGGTGCTGGGAAAATTGGATGGCCATATGTAGAAGACTGAAAGTGGACCCACACCTCTCACCTCTCACAAAAATCAATTCACAATGGATAACAGATCTAAACCTAAGACATGAAACCATAAGAATTCTCGAAGAAAACGTTGGAAAAACTCTTATGGACATTGGCCTAGGCAAAGAATTTATGAAGAAGACCCCCAAAGCAATCACAGCAGCAACAAAAATAAATACATGGGACCTGATCAAATTGAAAAGCTTCTGCACAGCCAAGGAAACTATCACTAGAGTGAACAGACAACCTACAGAATGGGAGAAAATATTTGCATGCTACACCTCTGATAAAGGGCTTATAACCAGAATCTATACAGAACTTAGGAAAATCAACAAGAAAAAATCATTGAACTTTTTAAATAATCAGTTTTTTATTTAATCTATTTTTACCTATATTTTATTCATTTTCTATTTAACTGATTTTTGCTCTATATTATTTCCTGTCTTTATTAACTTTAGATTTAATTTTCTATCTTATCAAAGAGGAAGCTTAGATAATTGATTTTTAGAGCTTTTGTTCTATTTGCTAACATAAGAATTTAAACTATAAATTTCCCTCTTACTACCATTTTAAATTTATAACAAAAATTTTATATTGTTTAATTTTTATTCAGTTCTAAATGTTTTCTAGTTGCCATTGTAATTTCTTCTTTGACTTATAGATTATTTCAAAGAGGATTGGTTAATTTTTAAATATGTGGGGATTTTTTAATGTTTTGTTACTGTTTTGCATTTAATCCTATTGTGGTCAGGTAGCATACTCTGCATGAATTCATTTTTTTTATTATTTCTTGTGCATTGAATATTTTTTCTGCTTCTGTTTGGAGCAGTATTCTATATGTATCAATTAGGTCAAGTTGGTTGATAGTGTTATTCAAGATTAATATACCCTTACTAATTTTCTATCTATTTGTGCTACTTATTGTTAAAAGAGGAATGTTGAAATTTCCAACTATAATTATGTGTTTCTATTTTTCCTTTCAGTTCTTCGGTTTTTCTTCATGTATAGCAGCTCTGTTAATAGTGCCTACACATTTAATACATACACATCTCTTTAATGAATTGTCCTCTTAATTTGTATAAAGTGGCCCCTTTTCTTTTGGTAATATTATTTCTCCTGAAGTTTGCTACATTGGAAATTAATATATACATTCCAGCTTTCTTATGAATCACGTTTACATAATATAGCTCTTAATTATTTCACATTTAACTTCATCTGAATCTTTATATATAAAGTATTGTTCCATAGACAGCACAGAGCTGGACCTTGAAATTTTATCCAGATGGAAACTTTCTGTTTTAATTGGATGATTTAGAACGTATATGTTTAATGCATTTATTAACATGACTAGTTTTCAATGTGCTATCGTGATATTGGTTTTCCATTTGTTTCATCAATTTTTTATGCTATTTTCCTTCTTTTTCTGCCTTTGGTGAGCTGAGTACTAATGGTTCTCTGACTTATCTTTTTTTATTTACTTCAGACTTATTTGTTTTTATTTTATTGGTTGTTTTAAGGTTTACAATATGCATCTTTTAATCATCGTCTTCTACCTTCAAATAATATTACATCACCTTACGGGTGACATAAGGACTTTATAAAGTATGTTTCGCTTCCTTTCATTTCTCCTTTGTAGTATTTTTGTCAACTATTTTTCTTCTGCAAAAGTTATTAAGGCCACAAGGCTTTCTTTTTGTGTTTAGTTAAAAAATAATTTATCTTGCAAGAAAATTAAAATACAAGAAAACACATTTTTTGTGTATTTTCACACATACTTAATATTTCCAGAGCTCTTCATTCATTAGATCCAAATTTGCATTTGTTATAATGTTTTCTTCAAGTTGAAGAAGTTCCTTTGACATTTCACTTAGCGAATGTCTCGTAGGAACGAATATTCTCAGCTGTTTTGTTGTTGTTTTGCTTGAAAATGTCTGTATATCGCCTTCATTTGTCAAGAATGGTTTTGCTAGATAGAGAGTTCTGTACAGAAAGTTTTTCTTTCTTAGCACTTTAACTATATCATTCCATTTTCCTCTGATTTGAATTATCTCTCAATGGAATTTATCATTAATTACTATTATCTTTGTAGTCATTCATGTAATATTTCTTTTTCTTTTTTCTGCATTTAAGAGTTTTCACTTGTTATTTATTTTTAGCAATTTCTTTTCAGTGCACCTTCTTGTAGTTTTATTTATTTCTGTGTGGGGTTCATCAATTTTCTTGGCCTGTAGATTTATGTTCTGTAATCTCATCCAGTTTATTATTTACATTTCAAATATTATATTTCCAGCTCTAAAAATTTCATTTTTTTGTGTCTCATATTTTCCATTTTTCTTATTATATTCATATTTTCCTTTACATTTTTGAACATATTTATAATAGATAAATTAAATTCCTGTCCCAAATGCCATAATTTCTGTCCTCATTATTGAAACTTGAATTTGCCTCCAAGTCATGTGTGAGCTTCTTACTAGTTCTTTTTGTCTGGTCCCGTGGAGTTTCACTCAACATATATGAAGCTTAGTATTCAGTCGAAGTTTCAAGGGGACACCTATGCATAATCCTGAAATGTTTTCTCTACATAACTTTCTCTTTACAGTACTTTGCTCTGCAAATTGACTGGTTCATCATCTCCAAAACCCTGTCTCAGCCAAGCACGGCCGCCAGGATCTTCTTGGCTTTCATTTCTACCCTATGCTATGGAATAATGTCTCCAAGCATGAAGCAAGCATGATCCAAGGGTTCATTTCATTTGTTTTGTTTTTCTCAAAGATCACAGTCCTGTCTTGCCTGGTGTTCAGTGTCTGAACATATTTATTTTATGTATTTAGTCCAGATTTCTAATTATTCTATCATGTCTAGGAGTAGAATTCTATAATTTTTTTGAACATTTAACATTGACTAAAAAAGTACTAGCCATGCTAAGAAACAAGAAAAAATTATCAAAAACTAAAAATAAAAGCCAATAGAAACAGAACTATCAATGACTGAAATATTGGAGATTTTAGACAAGGACTTTAAAATAACCATAATTAAATTGTTCAAGATAATTTATGAAAAATACATAAGTTATTAAAAAGAATTATATAAAAATTGTTAATTAAAAGCCTTATAGCTGAAAAATGGAAAATGTAAAACTAATATTGAATATATAAATTTAATACTATAACAGATAAACATGTAAGAACAGAGGATTGTGCTATATATGTATGTTATATAATGAACTGTAAGACTTGTATTAGTTTTCTATTGCTGCATAACAAATTACCACAAACTGTGGGGTTAACACAACACAGATTTATTATCCCACAGTTTCTGTAGGTGCAGAATTTAGACACAATTGAGTTGTCTACTCAGGGTCTCCCGACGCTGCAAGCCAGGTAACAGCTGGGGTTGTGACCTCATCAAAGGCTTGATTGAGGGCAGGTCTGTTTCCAAGCTCCCCCTTGGCTGTTGGCAGAATTCATGTCCTTGCAAATGTGGATTAGATCCCTGTTTTCTCGCTAGCTGTCTTTCAGCAGTATTCTCAGCTTCTAGAGGCCATCGCCACAGTTCCTTGTCATGTGACTCTCTCACAGCATGGCAGCTTACTTCTTCAAAACTAACAGAAAGTCTCTCTCTCCTTCAGCTCTGGGCCAAGACAGTCTTACATAACAAAACCTAATCAAGGGAGTGACATCCCATCACCTTTGCCATATTTAATTGGTTATAAACAGTCCCAGGTTCTTCCCATAGTCAAAGGCAGGGATTCCACATCAGTGTCACTCATTGGAGGGTCACCCTAGGATGTGTCTGCCATAGAATCATAAAATATCCAATTAAAGCACAGAAATATTAAGATAGATAAATAAAGCATAGATATAGATGAATATAGATATAGATAGGTAAGATATAGATTAGAAAGCATACATGTGAGTATAGGAGACATGAAGAACACAGGAAGAATATCCATGTTTAACTGAAGAGGTAAAAGGTAGCAATATTTAAAGAAATATTAGCTGAGAAATTTTCAAAACCATGTAGAGTCATCGTACCACTATTTCAAAAAGCTTTATAAACCTCAAGCAGAAAAAATATAAGGGGAACCACATCTAAACATATTATACTCAGACCAATGAAAAAATAAAACAGAAAAAAAATTAAGCACAATTGGAAATTAAAGGAAACATTTCCTTCAAAAATTAATTATCAGACACAGAATGGATTTTTCACATAAAACTGTGAAAGCCAAAGGACAGTAGAATGGCATCTTTAAAGTGCTATAATAAAACACTGCCGAATGAGAATCCTATGCAGCTGATACATATCCTTTAAAAAAAGAGGAAATGTGAAAGATAAAACCAACAAAGTTCATAGAATAAAACGCAAGAAAGTCATTGTGTTCTTGGGGTAGGCAAAGATTTCTTAAACAGGCCCAGAAAGCACTAATCATAAATAAAAAGACTGATAATTAGACCACATTAAAATGAAGACCTCTATTCATCACAAGATACCATTAATGAGTGAAATGCAAGTCATAGTATGAAACAAGGTATCTTTAATACATTTATTCAACTAACATTTATATCCAAAGTATATAAACTTCCCAAATCAATAATTAAAAGGCAGACAAACCAATTTTTAAAAACAGGCGAAGGATTTGAAAAGGTACTGCACTCAAAAGGATATAGGATTAAACAATAAATATAAGAAAATATCATCCCCACTATTAGTCATTGAGAAAACACAAATTAAAACTACAGTGTGATACCACTGCATACATTCATCAGAATCCTTGAATGGATAAATAAATTACAGTGTGCTTATGCAACAAAATAGTATATGGCAATCAAAATGAGCAATATACAGCTATATACAATAATCTGGATAATTCTCACAGATATAATATTGAGTAAAAGAACATAAACAAAAATAAGTGTAAATTATTCCATTTACATAAACTTAAAAAGCAGTCAAAGTCAATCCACAAAAAAGTCAGATTTGTAAGATATATGGGAGAGGGAGGTATTAACGGAGTACTGGAATGAGGATGATTTCTTGGGCTCTGGTCTTATTCTATATTCCAATCTGGATATTTATTATGTGGGTGTACACATATTCAAAATCTAATCAAGCTGTACATTGAATATCTGTTTACAGCATATCTGTTATTTTTTAATAAAAATGGCAAGAAAAGTGGGATTAAATAATTTAAAATACCCTATTTTAATATATTGTAATACAACACAGGCATACAACAGGGAAAGTTTAAAAGAAGTAAAAGGAATTTAGTAAACACACATTTATTTTCCCTCTGAAGATAAAATGAAGTAAAAACAATCATAGATGAGACTGTGCTAACAATACTTTGAAAAATATTTTAAATTATTTGTGAATACCATCTATTGCCACTGTTATCACAATGTGAACATTATTTCTATTAGAAGGATTCTTCATCCTCCCAAGCACCAACGGTCTAAATTTGCTGAAACTAATATTGATATATTGAGTGCTTAGTGTACGTCAGACTCTGTAATAATCATTTGCAATGCATTACCCCAATTTAGAGTCTCAACAACCCCATAAAGTAGGCACATGTACTATTATTAGTGTCACTTTATACATGAGAAAACTGAAGTTTAAATAGGCTTAGTAACTTGAACAAAATTATGCATTAATATGTGGCAGAACTAAGCGTATAGGGCAGGGCTTGTCATATTGAAAGCACTCAACCCATAGTTGGTGAAAACAATAAAAAAGGGCTCTAATCCTTTTCATCTATGCCCTGTGTTTGTAATAAACCATCTTGCCTCTCAAATGGAAACCTTAAAAATGTAATGCAAAATTGGTCTAAACGTGGGGATGTGGATGATGATTAGGTAGCTTATTATTTATTAATATAGTGTTTGTTAACATATTGATCTTGGTAATTTTTATACCACTATCTCTTGACTCAGTCATTCAGCAACTATTTATTGGGCATCTACCACATACCAGGGTTCCAAGTGTGAGAAAATTTCCCCTTCTCATGGAGCTAACAATCTAGAGAGAAAAGAAAAATAAATAAGATAAGTTTAGAGAGTGATAAATGCTGTTAGTAGGGTAAAGGGATAGAGAAAACAAGGCTATTTTAATGAAGATGCTCAGGGAGAACCTCTCCAAAGGGACAAACTAAATGATAAGACAGAGGCCAGCCAAGCAAAAACGTGGGGAGAGCATATTCCACGAAGAAGAGCAGCAAGTGCAAAGGGGCCCAGGCCATCTGGGTAAGTTTAAGGAACTCTACATTAGTGAGCAAACGTGCCCTTTAATATCCATATTTTTAAAATGTTTGTCTTGAATTGTACTTACAATATTGTCTGTACATGCTCTGACTTGAGAGTCTAGTTTGAGTATTACGAGCAATTCTTAGACTCTGCTATATTATAAACAGATTTCTCTCTGGCCCTAAGCTTGCATATTTAAATTAGCAAGAAAAAGCCTACTCCAAAGAGTCAGTTTCGTGAGTACCTATTTTTATTTGAGCATGTCTTTTGCAGTATATCTCCACCTAAGCAGTTTATAAAAGTAGTATCTCTAACCACACAAATACTATCCCTGAGACTGATTTTCAACTTCCCACGTGGTCCTTGTTATGTTGTTAAAATGCAAATTTTGGTTCAGGAAGTCTGGATATGGCCTGAGATTCTGCATTTCTGACAAGCTCCCAGGTCAGTGGTCCCCAACCTTGTTGGCACCAGGAACCGGTTTCATGGAAGACAATTTTTCCACGGAAAAGGGGGTGTGGTGGGTAGGAGGTGGGGGATAGGAGGGGGAGGCAGAGCTCAGATGGTGATGGGAGCAATGGGGAGCCGCTGTAAATGCAGATGAAGGTTCGCTGGCTAGCCCACCACCTAACAATTTTTCCATGGGGTGCGGGGGTAGGTAAGGGGAAGGTGGGGTAGGAGGGAGATTACAGAGCTTAGGTGGTGATGCGCTGCCGGCCGGTTCCTAACAGGCCTTGACCGGTACCGGGCCACAGCCTGGGGGTTGAGGACTGCAGTCCCAGGTGATGACTGTGCCACTGGTCCTTGAATCACAGGTTAAGTAGCAAGACCTTCCTTGGAAAGCTTCTGATAAATAAAAATGTCTCTATTTTCCAGTGATGTTTAAAAGCCTATAGATTTTTACTGCCTGTCAAAATGGGACTCTGGGCAGGCAATGGCACAGATGGTCTGCTTCTTAATCTAGCTCTGGTTGTGCTAATTAAATTAAATAACATATGTGAAAACACTTTACACATATTAAGTGCACAATTAATATTATTTTTATCTAGTGGAAAGTTAACTGCCTCAAATAAAAACTGAATTACTGATGATGGCACTATTAAAATCATGGCTTAGTAAAATAAGTTCTCAAATACACTGGACTTATTGTGGCTTTATGTATTAATATAAAATGGGATTGGTTAACATACGGTGCACTTTCTTTGTGCTCAGCATTGTGTTAAACACCGAGAGAATATAATCAGTTATACAGAAGAGTCTCTGCCCCCAACCATCCCCAATACAGTTGAAAGAGTGAAAAAAATAATTAAAGACATTACATAGTTAGCTGCTAATTAGTATGATGGCACGTTAATTACTCTAGGAGATCAGAGGCAAGTGAGACCAGTGAGGTCCGGTGTTGACTTGCTGCTCTACATCCCACCATGGGCAGTCGTGATGGGGGTAAAGGGGCCCCTCGAAGACACAGGCTACCTTGATTTTTCCATTCCCAGGCCGACTCATGAGGTACAAGGAGGGCGAGCTTCCATCTTTTCCCGGTGTGTTGTTTCCTGCTTACAGCAATGTCTGGAGAACAGATGAGAAAATGTAGATGTGCTACTATATGCTTTATTGACCGTATAGACCAGTCAAAAGGTAATGGATAAAGCTATAGAGCTGCAATTCTCCAGAAGTTCTCAAATATACGTGCTTTGATGTATATATTTGTATATCTATATCTATGTGTGTGTGTATATATAGTGGTGTGTGTGTGGGGGTGTGTGTGCATATATATATATATGGGGGGGTACTTTGAGACTTTTGTTCCCTTCCTGCCACCAGCCAAGTTCCATTCAATACTGATCTTGGGGCACTTTCAGTGTTTCATATTTTAGTTCTTCCTTTAGTAAAAAACAAACAAACAAACAAAAAACAAAAAAAAAAAACAAAAAAAATGATGTTTGATAGCCAAGTCTACCTTGTTTGGCATCTCTACAGTCATTTGATGATTATCCAAATACTAATTGATTTCCTTCCAAGTGTGGGTAAACTGTAATACTGTCAGAATTATGCCAAAAAAATCTGATATTTACTTTCCATTTATTGGTTGGTATTAAACATGCATTTCTAATATTCTTTCACATTTACAGGATGTGAGTGTGTATCTCTGCAAATCTCATCCCAGGATTTTTGAAAGAAAGTCTACATATTTCTAAAATGCAATTTGGACTTGAACATAATCATATATTTCATCAACAAATTTTACTACTCAGTATTTCACTTTCCAACACCTGGAATAGTCTAGAAAAGCCTCATAAAAGAGATAGATCATAGACTGAGGTTTGAAAAAAAGGTAAGACTTTCAGAGGGCCAAATTGAGGGAGGCAGGTGTGAGGGGATTTCAGGTACATAAAACAGCAAGTGCCCAGATAGAAAAGGACATCCAATTAAAGCAGACAGCACACATTGTGCTGAAATAGAGAACAAGGTTTAATAGAATAAATGAGGCCATATAGGGTAAGATCTTAATTGCCAGGCAACTGTTGGACTTGAGGCAGGGAAAGGAAAATACCCTGAGTGTTTGATTTCAGGGAGAGACATGAAATAAATAATGTTTATGAAATATGAAAACTGAATTTATGGAAACTTGTATATATTAGGATTAGTTAAGCATAAAGTAACTTGGAACCAGAGTAGAGTTAAAACTAGCTAAAAGGACAATGAAATGGGTGGAAATGAATTACTGTACATCTTTATCTATTTCATGGAATGAGTATGCAAAGATGACATGCAGATGACATATGCCACTTGAGAATATCCAGCAACTTCATGGGTACTTCTAAGATACCTTATTTTCCACAATTCCAGAGTGAAATGAATTAAACTCATAAGCTACTCAAGTCTTCAACAGACAGCCCTTAGATGTGTTCATGCTTTGGGGACTGGAATGTCATAGATATCTCAGTTCTAAAGAATCCAAGACGAAGTCTGTATTTAAGACAGTTACATAGCCAGATTACCAGATTCTCTAAAGCTAAAAGCAAAAACTTGAACGTAATGTGTTCTCAGCACCTTTTGACTATATATCCTTCCATCTTTCATTGCTAGAAGACTACAAGAATCTTGATTTTTTGTGTGTGCACACTGTGTTTGAATGTAAGATACTCGTGGTTTAACAAAAGTCTTCAGAAATGTGTTTCCATTTCATCATTTACCTGCCAAAGGCAGGTGGTGAATCTAACAGGTAGGTTCTTTGACTAATGTGATTTTGACATAGCATCTGGAAAATCTAATCTTGCCCCTCCCTTGCCATCCATCACTTAGACTCAGTTATACTCTCTTCTACATGGCATCTAAGGGTTTTCATAATGTGTCCTGCCTAGTTTTATGAACTCTAAACTCTTGCTACTTCTTGTCTTAAACTTTTCATATAACAACACCAAACCACTTGTAATTCACTACATACTCTTACAGACTCTCTGTTCTGTGCATTCTATCCTGCTCACTCATTTGCCTGGAATTTCCTTCCATGTTGACTTCTCTAGTTCCTATTGAACAATTTATTTCTAAGGTAAAAGATATCCCTATTTTCATCTTTCTATTCTTTATATCTCTAATTTCTATTGATCAATTCATCTTTTAGAATTCATCTTAGCTCTGACCTCCTCTGACCTACCCCACTACATTCCAGTCTGCATCTAGATATTGTTCTCTCACATCCATGCCTTCATGTGTTAGATACTTCTCCATGAAAACATGTAACCATAATGTATTGCAGTGATCTCTTTGTGAGTCTCCTCCACTGTGGATTCCTTAAGGGAAAGACTCTTTATATTTCCAGCATATAATAGAGTGGCTAGAAAGCAGTCAGTGCTCAATAAATATTTGCTGATAAAATGACTGAGTGTTTGTGTTCATCATTATTACTAAAATCATTACCATTGTAAATATGAATAGCAACTTCATCTAGCCTCTTGAGTCAAAATTTGGAACTCCAATCTCACAGTGAAATTTCTTTACTTCCTATAACACCTTGATATACAAACTGTAAACTTCTAGCAGAAGCTCCATCTTCAGGGGCCTTGCAAACAACTGTAGGATAGGTTGATCAAGCATGAATTTTCCCAGGAAATTTTCTAATAATCTATAAACAAATATCAATCTCTAAGAACTATCTCAGTAAAACTAGGAACTCTAGATCAATAGATGGGTATGATGGTGACATACATTTCTGAAGATCCCAAACAGGCAATAGAGTGCAGTGGTTAAGAGCACACACCCTCGTGATAAGACTGCTTTGATTAGAATTCCCGATCTGACCATTACTAGCTGAACAGAACCAACACCAAGCAACTTAACTTTTCTCTGCTTCAGTTTTCTCCTCTCTAAAATGGGAGTAATAATAGTACTTAGATCCCAGGATTGTTGTTATGATACAATGTGTTAATACGTATTCAAATCATTTAGAATATTATCTGAACAAGAGTAATCATTCAGTCAATATTTCAGGGAGAGGTAATGATGGTGCTAGCAGCATTATCATTCTTCATGTGGAAAAGGCATTTTGAAAACCCAGCAACTTAGCAAAGCAGAATGTGCCTGGGGATCTAGGTTCAAGGAAGAATGAAGTTGAATTCATTGGCTTTCAATTATTTTAAGATCCTTCAGACTATGTGTTGAAAGATTATTTATGCTCACTACTCTATTGGTTAATTACCTTGCTATAGATAAGCATTAAGCAAGAGAGAAGCAAGCAGTTTGCCTAATAGGAATATATTTTTAATGCATCTACAGGCTATGAAATACAGAAAAATTATACAAATACAGTCTTAAATGATGAGTCCTTTTTCAAGTTTGATGCCAGAAGAATATAAATATCATGAATCAACAATCTCTCATAGTAAGCAAAAAGTCATAATTAAGTTATAAATGAGATATCTGAAACCATTGTAAAATAGGAAAACAGTATTAGTAGAGGTGAAAAAAAACATAAACAACCAGACTTCTCCAGGACTTGCCCTTCTTACCTTTCTCCACGTCACTGCAAGACCTATTCCCTACCTGGCCTTGGTGTGCGGAAAACTATTTCTAATCACTGCAGCACTTCCCAGATACATCATGCTCCTATTCCCTCCTCTCTGCCTGAAACGTGGGCAGCAAAGTCTGAGACCAAAATAGTTTTGCTAAATTCTTGTACCAAATGTTGATTTCTTTGGGGGCAATGCTCTTGTTTTATTTTTCTTGCATTCCCAACAATTATAAAGATTTTTTGTTTATATTTAAGCTTTCTCATTTAAAACTGTATTTTACCCAATTTTTATAACTTTAAATTCATTTGGTTTACTTCCATGGTGCTATCATAAAGTATTTACTGAAAATATATATTGGCCTTTGTGCTATAAGTCATAGTCTCTTCCCTTGAGGCTCTTAAAATAATTGGGAAGGCAGAAAAAGAATTTCAGATGTTCACATAGAAGTTTCAATTGTATGGTGGTCACTTAGTGAGTCATTGATTTGCCTGACAAAATTTAGAAAATGCTTTTCATTGACCAGACACTGTGGGATCTGATTAAAGAATGACAAGCAGGATTCCTTTCTTCATGGAACTTATAGCCTAGTGAGGGAGAAAAATGATGAAATGAGAACTTACAATAAAACATGAAACACAGTACAGTAGGGAAAGTACATTGTACTAACAGAACATGTAGAGGGCACAAGTAACCAAGCCCACAGATTCAAGATCAAGTCCTGTTTCAGTTAAAATGAGGTTTGCTGCAAGTAACAGAGATCTAAAATAATAGTGATGTAAACAATGTAGAACTGTACTGCTGTTTCATGTAAACATCTGAAGGTGGGCAGCTGTGTAGCAATGCTCTGTGAATCCATTGCAGAGTCAGTCTTGCTTATCTTGCTGCTACACCCTCCTTAGTGTGCTATCTCAAGGGCCAAGATGACTGCTAAGATTACAGTAATCATTTCCACGTTCCAGACAATGGGAAGGATAAATGGAATAGAGGATGCTTTCCGGAAGTCACACAGCACCTCCAGTGACATCCCACTTCAGTTCAGTTATGACCAGTTAAAAATAGGGTTTCTATCACAAAGTAACAGTAAGGTTAAATACAATTTGAATGATATATAAAATGTATCAAGAGGGTAAAGAAATACGACACTCTCTCAGAATACAATCTGCAAGAACACATTGTCTTTTTTAGCTTAAAATTTTAAATATTAAAATTCAGCAGTATGAAAAGCAACCCAATTAAAAAGTGGGTAAAAGATTGAGCAGACATTTCTCCAAAGAAGATATACAGATGGCAAATAAGCATATTAAAATACACTCAACATCATTTGTCATTAGAGAAATGCAAATTAAAACAAAGAGACACCACTATACACCCGTTAGAATGGCTACTTTCCAAAAATATGACAATACAGATTGCTGGGAAGGATTCAGAGCAACAGTAGCTTTCATTCATTGCTGATGGGAATGCAAAATGGTACAGCCACTTTGGAAGACAGTTTAGCAATTTCTTATAAAGTTACCCATAGTCTTATGATATGCTCCAGCAATTGTGCTCTTAGCTTACCCAACTGATTTGAAAATTTGTGTGCATACAGAAACCTGTATGTGAAAGTTGATACTTTATTCATTATCACCAAAACTGGGAAGCAACTAAGTGTCCTTCAATAGGATAAACAAAATCTGGTATATCCATAAAATGAAATACTACTCTGGGATACAAAGGATTAAGCTATAAAGCTATCCAAAGACAAGAATGAATCTTAAATGCTATATGAAAAAAAGACAGTCTGAAAAAGCTACATACAGTATGATATCATTTATGTTACATTCTGGAAAAGATAAAACTATAAAGATGGAAAATAGATGATTGATTGCCAGGGATTCTGGGTGGCAGGAATGGGGTGTTAATAGGTGGAGTGCAGGGGATTTTAGGGCAGTGAAACTAATCTGCATGATACTGTAATGGTGGATACAAGACACCATGTATTTGTTAAAACTCATAAAAATATACTCACAAAGAGTGTATATTTGTATGTATCTTAATTTGTGCAACTTTAAAATAATAATAATTTAGGAGGCTGGAGGAATCCCAGGATGGTATGCAGAATGTGACATTGTAACTACATTACAAATGTACGAAGCAAGCTCTTGGAAGTAGGTGGAGTAAATTATGCTGATCTAAGTAACTTTGGAGTCTCTAAGACTAAAAGCAAAAGAAACTCCATATAAGTGCTACTCTAGTTGATAACATTTCCCAATAAGTTAATAGTAATGAACCACTATAGATGTATACTGGCACTGAACAGTTTAGTAAATAATGGAAATTTACACAAACCAGGCTTCTCATTGTTAGAGTGGGAAGTTACAGATAAACAAGGGAATGAGGATAGAATAATGCATGTGGTGATGTTAGAATTGAAACTTCAGTGTGAAATCATGTTTAGCTTAATATGTATACAGATGGTTGTATATGGAAATGTTGATAAATATGTGTATACACACACATATATTTCCTTGTTTTGTCAGCTGAAAGAGCTTAGAAGCCATGAAACTCAGTATCAGTAAGCATATCTAGCACTCAACCTTAATTTCTAATACTATTCTCCAATAAATGAAACTAATGGCTAATCCTAGGACTGGGGCAGGAAATGTATAAAATGAACCTGGAGCATCTTTTGGTGCCATAAAGACAAGATGTGCCCAAAGAAAACAAGAACAAGAGTGGCAAAAAAGCAAAAACCAAAAAAACAACATAAAGCAAATGATGGAAAGATGCTGAATGCTTAAAAAAAAAATATTGAGCAAAAAAAAATTAAATAAAGTAGCATTGGATTATAACCTAATATACTCTCTCTCTCTATATATATATATATATATATACATATTTGTATATATATTCATGCTGATATAAATGAATGGATGAATGAATGGATGGATGGATGGGAGAAAATAGACAAATACCCCATGCAGAAAAATTCCAAACAATTTGTGTAGATACTCAAGGAGTGGAGCTTAATTCTCCACTTCTAATCTGTTGCTATGCATAGTTGTCCTTCCAAAGAATACATTCAGGGAGGAAGGGGAAAAAAAGAGTAACTTTATAGTGAATAAATTTGACAAACATGACCCTAGCAAGGTGATCAAGGTCGACATCAACAGTGATAAGTCATGTTGGTAGTATGTACCCTTAATATGATGTGATGAAAATGACACTTCACCTCTGCGTTCTTCCTCCCCAAAACCCAAAACCATAACCCAGTCTAATCATGGGGAAAACACAAGGTAAATTCCAGTTGAGGGAGAGTCTACAAAATACCTGACCAGTAGTCCTCAAAACTGCCAAGGTCATCAAAAACAAGGAAACATTCAGAAAATCATAGCAAAGTATTTACTAAGGATATATGATATCTAAGTGTAATGTAGTATCCTAGATAGGTTCCTGGAAAAGAAAGAGGACATTAGGTGAAAACTAAGAAAATCTGAATAAAGTATGGACATTATTTAGTTGTAATGCATCAACATAGGTTCATTAATTTGACAAATGTAAGATATTAATAATAGGAGAAACTGTATATGAAGTATATGGGAACCCTCTATATGATCTTTGTGATTTTCATGTAAATTTAAAATAATTTTAAAATAAAAAGTTTATTTTAAAAAAGATAACTGACAGCCTTAAATAAGCTATCTGCAACCTAAAAATAATTTCAATATTTAAATGACTAACAGTGAAATGATTTTGAGTCTTCTGTATACCCATGACTCCTATTAACGCCTCAAAAATGTCCATGACGGTTTCATGATAAGCAGTTATTTATTATACAATTAAATTATACTCAGGAATCTATTACATTAATAAATGGAGTTAACAATGACAGCAGTGATATGACATTGAAGATATTTAGGGAAATTTGGCCGAATTACCCAAAGGTTTAGGATTGGCTTCATGAATATGTGTGAAGCTTACCACATGGTGTGCAACGGTTTGGTTCCCATTATCACTGTTTGAGGTCTGAGTTCTCGTATAGTCATAATGTGATATTTTATTACAGCCCATAACCAAAACATATTTTTTATAAGTGAACCTTTTTGTGTGTGAGAATTGTGTACAGCAGAGAAACTGAATATTTCCAGAATATAATGAAAGTTCAATTTAAGATTATTTAAGGGACCACACATCTGAAATATTGAAAAGGAAGCATGTTAACTGGGAAAATAAATTGCCAACTGGTTTTCTCTCCTGTTGGTTTCATAGCAGATACAGCAAGCAGAGAAAATCCAGTTGTACTCTTGCCAAAGAATTTCATGCTAGACAAAAATTAGCTCTGTAGAACTTTGTTTCAATGAAAGAGGTCAAAACATACTTTGCATATAAGCATGCATGTGTACATGCAATACAAGGGGGCAAATGTTAAATTGAAAGCATAAATTCAGAACACTTTTGTCTCAGGATATTTTTCTATATTAGGCACCAAAAGTAAAATGCTCCTACATAAGAATGTGAAATCAAGATTTTAGTATATAGGCTTTAACAAGATTTCTATCTGCTATTCATTGTGTGCCAGACAAACGTCCAAACCTTCAGAAAAATCTGAGTATAAGGCCATTTTTTTTCACTTTTTATTTTTTATTTATTTTTATTAAAAATATTAGATGTACCTATTTTCAGGGAACATGTGATAATTAGATACATTTATATAATCAGATCAGGGTAATTGGGATATCCATCACCTTAAATATTTTTCTCTTCTTTATGCTAGGAACATTTGAATTATTCTCTTCTAGATATTTTAAAAAGTAAAATCAATGAATGTTAACTATAGTCATCCTATTGTAAGAGTCTTACTGTTAGATAAGTTGTCTATCCCCCATGGGGATATTGTTTTAAAAATTCAAAATTCTTCAAAGTGATATATATACATAAATAAATGTTTTGTAAGACTAAATTTGAATTCAATGAGGATCTGACTTAGATTGGTGTGATGGAAAAAAGCACAGATGCATAGGAGTCATCTATGCAGAGATATTAGGTGAGAACATGGGCTTGAAGGTTATCATAGAGGGGCAATCTATAGCTAGAAGAAAGCCAAGAAAAGATGCTTAGGAAAATCCAACTTCAAGTGATAGGAGAAAAAAAATAAAACCATAAAAGTAAAATGAGCAACAATTTTGAGATTGGAAGGAATGGCCAAAATTCAAAGCTCAGTTTCATTATTTTCTGGGTATGAGCATTAATAGTTTGATGCTGTTTTCTCATCTATAAACAAGAGAAATTAATTCTTATCTCACCAGATCAGAAAGAATTTTAATATAATATATGTAAGTGCTTAGCTCCATGTATTACACAAAATGGGCACTTAATGATTGTTAGTTTCCATCCTTATGAACACTTATTTTCTCTAAAAGGAAAGTGCATCATTGAAACTAATACAGAATTTTTTTAAAAAATCATTGAATAATAGTGGAACTCAGGGAATCAGCATTGATCCTTCAATAAAGGAAATGTACTTCCATGGTGCATTTTATGCAAGGCCAACTTTACTCATAGCCAACAAATTTTGACTCTATTCCAATTCTGCCCAGAGCTAGCTTTGACCTCATTGAATGAGAATCATATTTAATGAAGGAGGTACAATTATAAACAGGGAGAGAATGTTATACCTTAAATTCAGAAATTCTTCAGAGGAGCATCTTTGTTGCCAGTTACCTCTGCTTATCCTATTGGTCTCATTTGAAATTATTCATCTAAAACAAAAGCTCAGAAGACAAAATTTAGAAAGTCCGAATAAATATATTTAAAAGATCAAACTAAAAGAACTGTAAAAGAAAAGAAATTAAGTAACACAATATGTCTGTGTCAAGGATGTAAAAATTCAGCTTCTCTTGGATTTGTTAAGTCCCGTTTTCCTTTTTAAATACTTTTGAGAATAGGCAAAACCCAAAAGGTGTTTTACTAAGCACTTTTTCCGTTCATGTAGAAATGTCCCAGAGGAAATTTAATCCCCATGTTTCTGATACTTTCACACTTAATATCAAAGAATTGTTTTGTAAGGGTTATTTGATATATTAAGAGGGTTTGAAGCTTTTTCCCAAGGCTTTCAAATTATTTTTCTTGGAAAAAAAATATAGTCATATATAATCAAGGGGAAACTAATTCATACACCACTAAGTTCAAATTCAGTTCAAAATTCGGATGCCAAATTACTTTTTAAAAAGTCTTTTCCTGGTTGAAAAATAGTAACACTTCCTCTGTTATAACATTTCAGCCAAACATCCCCATCTTCACAGAAGATACATATAAAATTTTCTTTATTACTACACTAATTTTATATGCATGATTATGTAAGGAAGCACCTTCTGGCAGACTGCTATCGTGAACTGAGTCACAATTTTGCAAGAGAATTCAAAGGATGAGTGAAAGAGAACGGGAGCTCTATGAGTCCCAGCTGTTTAAAAAAACTGAAAGTTGAAGTTCTCTCCACCAAGGGCAAAGATATTTAATCTTCATTTTTAAAAATTATTATGGCCTTTTCTGATCTTTAACCCAGAAATATCCAGACACCATCATCAGCTGCCTGGATTACAAAAATAACCTACTAGTTGGTCTCCCCCATAATTTTTCTTCCCTCTCTTCAATCTGTTTTCCATGAAGCAACCAGCTCTCTCCTCTACTCCCAACTTTCACTCCATTCTTCATAGAACAGGCAGCATTATTTCCTTAAAATTAAAATTCAATCATATTTCCAATCCACTTGAATATAATCAGTGCCTATTTTCCAAGAAAAACAAAAACAAATGCTGAACTCCTTGATGTAGCCTATCCCTCAGTTACAAATCTGGAGCCACTGACCACCTTTGGGATTGCCCATAAAGAAAGCTACTTCCAGAATCAACGCCTTTGCACACACACTTTCCCATCTGCCTGGAATCTGCCAACCCTCCCCTTTGACCTAGTCAAACTCTACTCACTATTTGAGTTGGTTTATGAGTCTCTGCTTCAGAGGAGCCTCTGCTTACCATCACACGTCCTTCTATACACTTAATGAACATCTTTCCATAATACCTTAAAAAATTTGTAAATCAAATGTACTACCTTTTAAATGTTTCAACAATTGAACTGGACTTACCTCTGGAGGCTCATTTCAGTTCGTTGCAGAAAATTTAGTCTAGTAACATTCAGGCAAACTGAAGTCATTTCCAAACTTAGCCTGGTAACATCCAGAAAAGCTAAAGTCAATTCTCCATATCTTTAAATAAATTCCCAGTCCTATTCTGCTTCATTTTTTTTCTCCTGTGCCTGTGATCTAACTGTCAGGGCACTTATCTTACATCCAGGTATTGGTGGTAGAGGAAGTCTGCTTCACCTTCTTGATGAAATAATTCATTGCATTGGTTTCTTCTTCAGCAATTACTAGCCCCCTTGTATCTCCCACTGTTACCCATATTAAATGCAGACTATTCTGAGCTCCCTCTTAATCAATATGGCTAAATATCTAGGGAAGTCTCTCAGCTTCTTGACAAGATACGTCTCTCAAAAATATAAGAAATTGTAAATACCGCCAGTATTACTGCATTTTGTGTGTGTGTGATGGGGAGGGTGTCTCAGAATATCTGTCCTATAACACCATGCAGCCATTTTTCCTCTACCATATAGCCACAGAGTGAAGGTAAATTTTCTTTGAAGATTCCATCTTTCTTTCTTAGCCTTCATCCAGGGAAAAAAGAGGGCTTTTGGGTCTGGAATACTCACTAATTTATATGTAATATGTTTACTTCTCAAACCTGGGACTGTACCCAGAAAGAATTTGGATATATGGATTCACTGCAAGCATCCAATTATATCTATCTAAAGTATTGATTATCTCCTCTAATCATTGCTTAGTATCTTAAATTTTGTTCCAACATATTGTAATATTTTTAATGTCTATTTTCTTCATTAGACTATAAGATTTATCACTGAATTCTCTGCATCTCTCATAGATTTTGGCCTATGGTAAATACTTGATAATTGTTGAATGAATATACTTAACATGATAGATATTATATAATTTATTGGTGTTATATATGTTATTAGATTAATATTTAAAATTCTTTATTAAGAAAGACATAAAAATCACAGTATGTATGAGGCCTTTGTAAACATTTGTTGCCTGACCAGTTTAATGTTAATTCTTGACCAATTCGTTACTTCTTGTAATTGTATTTTAAATCAGATCCTTGTCATGCTCTACTGGTCAGTGGAATATACTTCTTTGTGTTTTGATTTAGGGCTTGCACATATGAGTTACTTTGGCCAAACAGGTGTTAAAGTAATGATGCAAGTAGCGACATAAAATGCATTTGGCGTCCAGATTCCAGTAATGGAGATTATATCCTATTGGACCAACACACTCACAGATAACTACAAATATTGGACAAAATAATTTTTAAAAACCTTGAAGATGCTGAAGAGATTCCACAAGTAGATTTAAAAAAAAAAAATCTTAAAGGAAGTCTACACTTGGAAGAAGTCAAAAGAATTGAGTGAATCTCTCCTTTTTATGGCCTTTTTCTCCTCGGAGAGCAGGACCCAGTTAGACCTCACAGGTGGCTAAATTTCAGACAGAAAATGGTCAGCCTTCTTGGGCTTAAACAATCAGAGGACAGAGTTCAGAGCAAACAGAGTAGCCGAAAAGTAAAGAAGCAAATCCAAGAAAGGAAAGAGCCCCAGAGGTAAAGGCCTAATTCTGCATATAAACTCTGCCAAAATTTCTGGCTGACTCCTGAGCTATGCATGCACAGGAAAGACTCCAAGCAGCCAAACTATGAATAAAAGAGTTGAAGAGAGACTTTAGCTTATGTCTATATCAGAAAAGACAGTGTTTGAAATTTGGGTCCAGCCAATAACAAAATAAAAATATCCAGAGTTTCTACAATGTATCATTCACAGAATCCAGGTTATGATCCAAAATTACTAGACCTATGAGGAAACAGAAAAATGTGATACATAGTCAATAGATATGGTAATCAGTAGGGACCAATCCAAAGATGACACAGACGAAAAAATTAAAAGAAAAAGATTTTAAGAAGCTATTTTAACTAGATGCAAAAATGTAAAAGAAAATATGTTCATAATGAATATACAAATTGGAAATCTGGGCAGAGAAATAGAAACTATGAAAGTTTTAGAAATAAAAAACATCTGAAATAAAATAATCTCTGGATGAGCTTACCAGTAGATTGTAGATGATGGAGGAAAGAATTTAAAGACAGAATAATAGAAACTATCTCATCTGAAGAACAAAAACAGCAACCAAAAACCATGTACATACAATATAGAAGGCCTTAAAAAACTATCCAAAATATCAAAAGATTTCACAAGTTATTGGAGTGCCAGAAAGACAGGAGAGAGAAAATGAGGCAGAAAAAAAGATTTAAAAATGATGGCTAAAATCTCCTTCATGCTGAGATGGATTTCATGAAATAGACTGGAACCTGTGTCAGTTTTCACCGTTTCCAACTTTAATAACATGAATGTTCTGTTAGAGAAATTGGTTTCTTCTTTACAGAGCTCAATGCACACCTTTCCCTGGAGACCGAGAAGTTGAAAAGACTCCAGTGGGAGGTGGAATAGTTGCAGGCTCAGCTGCTGCCCCATGCTAACTAATTAATTTGGCCAATAAGCTACAACATGCACGAGCTACAGAAGTATCTGGTGATACTGCCTCAATATTCCAAGAGTAAATAATTTTTGACTGCTGTTTCACTTCTGTTCTCCAAATTCTGCAGAAAAGTATCTTGTCATTCACTATTAACTGGAAACATACAAGGAAGAGAAGTCTGAGAAACATAGTCCAAACTAGCTAAGTTAACATATTATAAAGCCACCACAGTCCACTCCTTGTCAACCTAGCACCAACACACATATCTTTAAACTCTACTTAATTTCCAAATGCAGTCACATATCTGCCTAGCATTGTACAACTATCCTGCATACAATGACAACAACAAAATTATGCTCACACTTTCCCCAAAAGAGAATGTGAAATCCCTTTTTTGTATTTGGATGAACATCAGTTAATCCTTCTAGTTCATTTACACTCTGACTTTGACATCCTGTAACTAAAATAGTGAGATAAAAAAGATGTTAGATGGAAGGAAAATGGGAGAGGGGAGGAAAACAAAACTATTTGTTTAATATATGTAACGAAACTTTTATATTTATAACTACTACAGTCCTTATTTCTTCACATGGTGATGTAGGTGGTATTTATAAACACCAATATTCATTCCAATACTCATTCGATATCCCCACTCCTCTCAGATGGCACTCAGCTGGTTGTGGTACCTTGCCTGGTGGGGTGACACAAATTTTCATTCATGAATAGTCTGCACCTAAAGTAGCCCTGACTGAATTGGGTTGCTGTGGTTTTCCATTGACATTAATCACAGGACGTGAAAGTCCTAAGAGGCATCCCATGGAATATCTCAGACATACTCCTCCTTACCCTCTGTACTGAATAGTGTCTCCCGAAAATGCATGTCCAATGGGAACCTGCGAATGTGCCTTTATTTAGAAATCGGTTATTTGCAGATGGACTCAAGTTAAGAAGAAGTCACACTGGATTAGAGTGGGCCTTATATTCAGTATTAGTATTGTCCTTACAAGAATAGGGAAATCTGGACACAGAGACACAAGGGAGACCATGTGACAATGGAGGCAGAGATTGAAGTGATGGTTCTACAAACCAAGGAGTGACAAGGATTGCCAGCATCCACCAGAAGCTAGAAGGAGGCAAAAATGGATCCTCTTCTAGAGCCTTCAAAGAGACCGTGGCCTTGCTTACACCTTGATTTTGGACCTCTAGCCTGCAGCACTGTAAGAGAATAATTTTTTATTATTTTAAGCCACTCAATTTGTGATATTTTGTTATGGCAACCCTAAGACACTAATATACTCCCATTATGTAGTAAAAAACCAATTATCCATATTTTTATGCCTGAGTAGTACTCCATGGTATACATATACCACATTTTATTAATGCACTCATGTATTGATGGGCATTTGGGTGGTGGTGAAAAGGCAATATATGTAACCAAAGGATTTGTACCCCTGTAATATTCTGGGAAAGAAAATTTCCCTTGATAGTCAGGAACAGTTACCCCAACCAATGTAAATCACATTTTTGTCTATTAATTCAGTCACAGATGGCCTGACATGGACAAATGGCCCTTTCAACTTCCAATTCAATGGGACCATTGTTGCTTCCCTTCTACCAGAAGCACATCTCCTTTTGGAGCTAACTAAGACCTCTATAGGAACAGACTCTATAGACATGAACATAAGAACCAAAGATTTTATAGTGAAATACTAGGAATAATAGTGAGAAGACATTGAAATTTCTATTCCCTCATCCCTGAACCCATGAATTCCGGTTATGAGAGAAATAACGCCATGTATAGGTCACTGATGTAGAGCAGCATATGCCATGTTCTGGAGGACTGTCCAGCCTAGAAAGGTGTTACCACCTAGCTGGCACTGCAACTAAGCCTTCAAAATACCATTCCATTACATTTTGTCAAGTCAGCTGATTCAAGGTGATGAGGAATGTGGTGAGAAAAATGTATTCCACAAGCATGGTCTCATCCCCTGCTTCATTTGCTGGAAACAAGTTCTTTGGACAGGAGCAACACTTTATGGAATACCATGATGGTGGACAAGGCATTTCCTAAGTTTGCAAAAGATATTTTGGCAGAAGCCAGGGAATAGACATCTACATGTGGAGTAAGCAACTCTTCCAGTGAAATCATAGCACTGCCCCTTCCATGATAGATGTAGTGCCATGTAGTCAACCTTCCGTCAGGTAACCATCTGAATGCCCTAGAAGATGATACCATGTAGAGAGTCTGTGTTAGTCTCTGCTGTTTGCAGATTGGAGTCTCAACAGTAATTGTAGCCAGATCAACCTTGGTGAATCTAAGTTCATGTTATAACCAATAAGTGAATTTGCCAAAGTTGCAGGACGTAAAAATGGTATATAAAAATCAATTGAATTAAAATATATTAGCAACAAAAAATTTAAAAATGATTCTCGATCTTTTAAGATCCATTTACACACTTATTCCCCAAGTTTTGTTAATATAAATTGAGAAAACCATGCAATTCATTTGGTGTATATAATTATCACTTACATTGTTTTATCTCACCCTCTGGCCTATGTTGGACTTGACTCTACTTGTAAGCCTATAAGCAAGGAGAGGACATAAAGGTAGACTCTGAGAAGAATCAGCAGTATCTCGCAAGGCAACTACCATGGGGGAGGACATTACTGTAGGCAAGGATTGATTAACTTTCTCAGGCTGAAAAATGGAAGGTTCCTTGCACTAAAAACACCAAAAAAAAAAAAAATGCTTACTAATCAATCCTCCAACTTTACCAAAAGACACCCTGTGAAGTTGAGAAATCAATTTGTATGGTGTAAAGCCATCTCTGGGAAAAGACTTTGGTTTGGTTTTCAAAATCTTCAGTTCTGTGGTTATAGAGTGTTTTGTTTTTGTGTGTTTGTATTTTTGGAGGGGCAGTCACAGAAAATCCCAGCTCTCTTTTAGGGACATTGAACTGGGAACTAGAGACACTGCACTGAGTTCATCATTTTTCCCTAAATTTTCTGGCACCTTTACAATAACCAACTTACCCTGTTGTACTGTTTATTTTCACATACACAAAATGTTCTGTAACAGCAAATACATGGTGATCCAAAGACTTGCCTTCAACAGGCATTTGATTATGTCTACAGGTAATAATAATTTGCATAAATTCATTGCCACTGAATACAATGGGCTAGCAGATCCCCTTTATCACTGCAAATAGAGTCAATAATGTTTAAACTTAATCTGATCAGAGAGCCAATTCCATATAACCCAGAAACAATTTATAGAACTCATGCTGGAGATTCTACCCCTATGGAACCACTCTTGTTGATCAATTCTTTATTGGTCAGGATACAATTAAGGAAGCAGAACGACTAGAACAATTTGACCTTAAGCAATTGTGGGAGCTGGTTAACCAGCTTCTGTAATTTGTCTTCAAGCTTCAGTCCACGAGGCAGAGAATCAGGGCAGGGAAGATGAGTGTACGATGGAAGAGAATGAGGACAAGCCGGAACCCACAAGTAAGAGACTCTATTAGTTATTTATTACTGCACATAAAATTACTCAAAACCTAATGGCTTAAAACTAAGAGGGCAATAACTGTTTATTATCTCACACAGCTTCTGTGGGTCGAAATTCAGGAGCAACTCACCGGGTCTGGGTCAGGTGTGGACTCCGGCTTCTGTCCTCTACAGGCCTGACTGGGCTGGAGTAAGCACGTCCAAGACGGCTCACACATGGCTCAGTTACTTTTAGGCGACTGGGAGCAGAACTAACTTTCTCGCCAAATAATCTGCTTTACAGGGCTGCTTGAGTGTCCTTGCAGTATTTCTGCTGGCTCTTGAGTGATCCGAGAGAGAGCAAGGAGAAAGTCACAGTGCCTTCTGTAACTCAATCTCTGAACCATGTGTTATGGAATGTTTGTGTGCCCCCTCCCCCAAAAATTTGTACGTCGAAATCTTAATGCCCAGTGTGATGGTATTTGGAGGTGGGGTCTTTGGGAGAAAATTAGGTCATAAGGGTGGAGGCTTCATGAATAGGAATAGTGTCCTTATTAAAAGAGATCCCAAAGAGCTCTCTTGCTTTCTTTCTGCCATGTGAGGATACAAAGAGAAGCGGGCAGTCTGCAGCCCAAAAGAGGTACAGCACCAGAAGTGCACCATGCTGGCGCCCTGATCTTGGACTTCCAGCCTCTGGGACTTTAAGACATAAATTTCTGTTGTTTATCAGCCACGCAGTCATTGGTATTCTGTTACAGCAACCTGAACTGACTACAATACCATGCACTGTCACTTCTTCCATATTCTGTTTGTTAAAAGCAAGAATCTAAGTCCTGCCCACAGTTAAGATGGGTGGATTTAGGCTCTTTCTTTTGAAGAGAAGAGTGTCAAAGAGTGCATAGAAATATTTTAAACCATAACATAAACATACCAGCAATTCTACCTCTTAATATATACTCAAATGAAAGAAATTGTATGTTCACAAAAAGATATTTATGAGAATGATATCCTAGCAGTTTTTTAAATTTCAAAACAGTTAAGTCTAGAAAGAGCTTTAAGCATCCATCAACAGGAGAATATACACTGGTATGTTCATACAATTTAATACTATTCAGCAATAGATAGAAACTATTGATTATGCAAATACATAAGAATGCTAAAAAATATTATTCTCAGTAAAACAAACTGAACATATTTGATTCCCTAAGTCTGAATCCATGTATATGAAGTTGTAGAACAGTTAAGCCATACCATATAAACAAAATCAGAACAGTGTTTATCTCTGGGGGTTTAGAGATGAGGACATACTGTGAAGTAGCATGAGAGAGTTTTCTGTGGGCATTATGATGCTCTATAACTTGATAGGAGAATGTTACACTAGTATCTACATTTATTAAAACTCATAGAAAGGTATGCTTAATATTTGTGCATGTCACTGTAAGTAAATTGTACTTAAATGTAAACAAACACTAAACACTTGATAATGATATGCATTGTCACATGTTTAGATGTGAAATATACTGCTAAAACTTACTTTGACATATATAAAAATAAGTTATATTAATGGATGGATAGAGACATATAGGGTTGGATATATATGTGGTAAAACAAATACAGCAAAATGTTAATAGTAGAGTCTAGGTAGTGCATATATGGATATTCATTGTCCAGTTATTTCATCTTTTCCATATGTTTGAAAAGGTTGGTAACAAAATGTTGGAGAAATGTGCTTGAATGGTTTGGCTTGATCTCTTGCAATTCTGCCACCGCTATGAAGGGCACATGCCCTGGCTCCCCTGCTGTTCTAGGGAGGATGAGGGACCTCTGGGGCAGACCTGACCCCACCAGCAGCGTGGAGGCCAGGCTAGCCAACCCCAGCTGGATTGGCCAACTTCTCTCTGCACTGCAGATGGGACAGTCCGAATAAATTACTCCTGTTTTAAGTCTTTGAATTTTGGGATAGTTTGTTTGTTATATAACATTATTGTGGCAAGAACTAACCAAATCACTAAGGTAATTGTTTTTCCATAGTATCATTCTGTAGAGAAGAGCTTATATAAAAAATGCTTCATTATGTGTTGTGCAGAGAAAATTAACAATTATAATCCATGACTACAGGGCCTTAACTATTAAAGACGTATAAAAAGTACATGGGCAAATTAGTAGCAGGTATGAAGATAATGATATAAACATATTGACTATGTTCCTAGGTGATCAAATGGTCAAAGCCCTTGCCTTACTGCAGAGGAAAGTCAGCATCTGATAAGATTTGATTGACTTTAAAAGCAACCTATAATCAGTTTTGCCAGGGGGTTTAGGTAAAAGTGAATGGATGGCTTCCATGGTCCCTTCAATATAATTTGGTAATTCTATGGCTATAGTATTGCTTAAGCCAGAGACTGGCTGCCTAAGAGAGCACAGTATTAAATCATATGCAACTGTATGAGCTGCAATAGACAAGATGAGTCTAAATTGTTGGGGAGAACCTCTGAGGAGATTCAGAGAAAAGGAGGAGAAAGAAAAAGTTCATTTTGATTCATGTCTGGCAACTCATCCAATTACATTTAATTAGCCCTTCACATTAATTTTGAACAATTTGTCAATCGTTTTATACATGGCCTGCTCTTTCTGTATCTTTTCTTTCTTCTCCCAAGATAGAACCCTGGGAACTATGGGCTGAATAGTCGCAAAGCATGATCCTCTCTCATTGTCCATTGAAACCAACACTCATTTGAAAAGCCGCGAGGCTTTTCAGGGGTCTGTGAGCAGTCGTGACCCTGCCCTATACACATCACCTCCAAGGCACGTCCATCTAAATGAGGTTAGACTCGACAGTCTGGAGCCCAAAAGGCTCCTTGTTTTCAAGAACAATCGTTCATCACTACCCGAAGTCTCTCAGCCAACTAATTGAAGATAAATAGGAGCATTTTTACTGCTACAATAAAGGCTGACCTTTGCATCCCAGACCTTTGTGTCAGTTTGGAGGAAAAAAATAACATTAAAAAAAAATTCTGTATGTTTTACGGTTCACATCCCCTCCTGTGAATTCAACTGAGGGCTTCCAGAGAAGAGAAGGTCAGCCAGTTTGTCAATTCTTTGACCAGAGAAGGAATTATGTCGTAAACTGTCAGACCTAGGCAGGCTGGGATCCTAGACAAAATTATGAATTGAGTTTCAGTGCTCTTTCAAATTTTCAGGCCCTGATGTCCTCATTACTCTCTCTTCCCCATATTCTTGCAGGACTCCCTGACTGCATGCCTTTCCACCAGGTGTCAGGCAAGCCCCTCTGTTTCTAAGACTCTTCCAATGCCAATGCACCCCTCCCTACAAGCCCTGCACTAGATATTTTATTGTGTTTTTTTTAATCCACTGCTGTGTATAAATTAGAAATCAAAATGTACTTCTTTATTTTATCTCTAAATAAATGCATATATTTGGCACAAAGAAAAGAATGGCTTGGAAATCAGATAGACTTGGTTCCAACCTGGGTCGGTAGCTGTGTGATTTTGAACAAATACCATAAACTTTTTGAAATTTGTCTAAAAAGGGAAACAAAATATACTTCATAAGATTATTGTGAAAATTAAGAGTGATAATATATATGAAGTGCCTGATTAGAAAGTGTAGTATTCATGTATCTTAGTAACTATGTGATATAAACACCCAAATATAAACTGTAGTCTATCTGGTAATTAAGAGCTAAATAAGGTCACATTCCAGAGTACAATCTTCTCCAAGTTTTCTATGAATTCCCAACCAGGCTTATAGATTCATGATCACCTTTGCCTATAATTCTGAGTTCTCCCTTTACTTAAATAATTCAGTTCATGACTTGTACATCACAGAAATACAAATCTTTTTTTAAAATTTACACACCATATGCATATGAATAAAGCTTACAAAAAATAGGAATATATAGCAGACTTGAAGACTTAACAAAATGGTGAGATTTTAAATTTTTTATTCTAGAAATATAGGCAAGTGAAATTAAATTTTAGATTAGATAAAGGTCCCTGAGTCAACCACTGCAGTGCTCTTCTGTCTTGGGGTTCTCTTTGAATGTGGATTCAAATTCTTACTTATTTCTAACAATTGCTTAGCTTATTTACTTGTTAATGTTTGTCCACAAGGTCTCACTCCTAAAGTTTTAGGAATGTATTTTTTTAAACAGTGATAGTTTCTTCCCAAAGAGAAAGGAAAATTCTCAGGGAAATTAACTTTTTGAAAATTCTGTTATCTCAATAATTTCTTTAAAATTTAGTATCCTGAAAAACAGTTTCCATGTCTTTTTGAAAAAACATTCTACTCACCCATTCCAGCACTGTGACTTGCATCCAGTAAGTGCTTAAATCTTAACTACAAGCAGCGGAGCAGTAAACTATCTGTTGGGAAGAAGCTTTCGCCAACCCTCCAAATCAGAACCACACAAGTGGGTGACTGCCTCTAGTCACAGGGTGACCAGCCAACATTTCCTTTTTAAGAAAGATGCCCATGGGCTTTCTCTTCTCACCATCACTTTTTCATTTTAATCAAAACACTTTTTTCTCTAGCTTTATTCAGATATAATTGACAAGTAAAAATTGCATAAATTTAAGGTGTACAAAAATGATGATTTGATATATGTACACATTGTGAAATGATCACCACAATGGCTAGTTAACATAGCCATCGCCTCACACAGAGACCTTTTTTCTGCATGGAGAGAACACTTAAGATCCACACTCTCAACAAAGTTCAAGTTTGCAGTGCAGTATTATTAACTATAGTCACCATGCCGTTTGTATGTGAGATCTCCAGAGCTTATTTATCCTGCGTGACTGAAACTTTGTACATTTTGACCAACATCTCCCCATGTACCCTAGCCCCCAGTGCCAGGCAAGCTCCATTTGACTGAGTTCAACGTTTTTAGATTCCATATATAAGTGAGATCATGCAGTATTTGTCTTTTTGTGCCTTGTTCACTTCACTCACCATAATGTCCTCCAGGTTCATCTATGTTGCTGCAAATGGTAGAATTTCCTTGTTTTTTTAAGGCTAAATTATATTCTCTTGAAAAAAAATATATATGGCATTTTATCTGTCCATTTATCCATTGTTGGACTCTTAGGTTGTTTACATATCTTGGTTATTGTGAATAATACTACAATAAACATGGGGTGCAGATAGCCCTTTGAGATACTGATTGTATTTCCTTTGGATATACAGCCAGAAGTAGGATTGCTGGATCATATGGTAGTTTCACTTTAAATTTTTTGAGGACCCTCCATACTTTTTTCTATTAATATAACAGCTATATCAATTTACAGTCTTACCACTTACCAACAGTGTACAGGGGTTCTCTTTTCCTCTACCTCCTCACCAATACTTGTTATCTTTTGTCTTTGTGATAGTAGCCATCCTAACAGGTATGAGATGATATAACATTGCGGTTTTGATTTATATTTCCCTAATGATTAGTAATTTTGAGCACCTTTTTCAAATATCTGTTGGTGATGTCTATGTCTTCTTTGGAGAAATGTTGGTTCAGGTCCTTGCCCATTTTTAAAATTTGGATTATTTGAATTTTGTTTTGTTTGTTATGTTTTGATTTCCTATTGAGTTGTTTGAGTTCCTTACATTTTGAATTATTAACTCCTTATCAGATGTATGATTTGCAAATCTTTTCTCCCATTCTACAGGTTTTCTCTGCATGCAGTTGATTGTTTTTTTGCTGTGGAAAAGCTTTTTAGTTTGATGCAATCCCACTTATGTATTTTTGCTCTTGTTGCTGTGCTTTGGGATCATATTCAAAAAATCATTGCCCAGACCAATGCCAAGAAGCTTTTTCCCTATGTTTTCTTCTAGTAATTTTATAAGCAAGTCGTACATTTAAGTCTTTAATCACTTTTGAGTTGATTTTTGTATATAGTGTGAGGTAAGGGTCCAATTTCATTCTCTCTGTGTGGATATCCAGCTTTCCGAACACCATTTATTGAAGAGACTATCATTTCCCCATTTTGTATTCTTGGCATCCTTGACAAAAATCACTTGGCCATGGAATGTGTGGATTTATTTGGTTTTATTTCTGGGTTATCTATTCTGTTCCTTTGGTCTATAGATCTGTTTTTATGCCAGTACCATACTATTTTGAGTACTGTAGCTTGTAATATATTTTGAAATTATAAAATGTGATGCCCCTAGCTTTGTTATTCTTGTTCAATATTGCTTAGGCAATGCAGGGTCTTTTGTGGTTCTGTATGAATTTTAGAATTGTTTTTTCTACTTGTGTAACAAGTGTCATTGAATTTTTGTTAGGGATTGCACTGAATTGCCTTTGATCGTATGGACATATGAATGAACAGGGGATATCTTTTCATTTATTTGTGTCTTCTTGAATTTTTTTCATCAGTGTTTTAAAGTTTTCATTGTACAGGTCTTTCATCTCTTTGGTTAAACATATTCCTAAGTATTGTACTATTTTTGATGGTATTGTAAATGGGATTGTTTTCTTAATTTATTTTTTGAATAATTCATTATTAGTGTGTAGAAATGCAACCGATTTTTGTATGTTGATTTTGTATCTTGCAACTTTACTGAATTTGTTTGCTAGTTCTGACAGATTCTTGGTAGCATCTTTAGCGTTTCTATATATAAGATCATGCCATCTGAAAACAGAGAAAATTTTACTTCTTCCTTTCCAATTTGGATGCCTTTTATTTACTTTTCTTGCCTAGTTTCTCCAGCTAGGACTTCCCACACAAGGTTGAATAGCAGTGGTAAGAATGGGATCCTAGTCTTCTTCCTGATCTTTGAGAAAAAGCTGTCAGTTTTTCACCGTTGAGTACTATGTTAGCAATGGGCTTGTCAAAACAGAGTTAAGAAAGGCATAGAAAGTTTTTTTCTTACTCTTTTCTCTCCTAATTCTTCCTGAGACTCAATATTTTCAATTTGAAGATAATTACAAACAATATCGTTGTTTAATGTAATTTATTTTACATTCTTCTAATTTTAAATAAATACTCACCTACACATATATACATACAAATGCATATTAAAGAAGCATTCTGAGTTTCTAGATTCTGGTACAACTTTCTCAGGGCACCAGAATGGGAGTTCTAATAGATGGGTATGGTTAGTAAAGAAATAATTCTAAACAAAGCAGCACAACAGGTAAAAGACTACCTTCAAGTCATAAATTATGGAAGGCCAAACAGAATTGTTCTAAAGAAAAATGAAGAACTACATTTTGAAAAAAGATGTCTTACTAGCATTTTGTAAATTGCAATTTAAAAAATGGTCAATCTTTGAAGATATTTGCAAGTCCTTTCAATATTATATCAGCTTAGATAATATATGCAATAAGTTTTCTCCAAAGTATTTCTTCATGTTCCATTTAAATCGTTGGTGAAATAAATGATAGCAAGTTTAGTCTCAGCTGTGTTGATTTTATAAGCAATAAGTTAAAACTCTACTATCGTTTTTGCCTTATGCTTATTGAGGTCATGACAAATTGACTATCATAAAGTAGAATTTAATTAAAGATAATGAGACAAAATATTTGAATGAATCACATTTCAGGTCTACAACATAATAGATTGGTTGAATTAACCTAAAATATATGTACTACCCAGCACTATCTGAAAAAAAAATAAACCAAGAGCATGATTTTCTTCTGTTCCATGCTCATTGTCTTTTTCCATTTACTATATGATAATAAAATACATATCATCCATAAATCCCATACTGACTAATTTTTTTTACAACTATAAAATGATTTTATTTTATTTTACCTCCTTAGATA
The DNA here is from genome assembly GCA_023783475.1 of Daubentonia madagascariensis. Lineage (NCBI taxonomy): Eukaryota > Metazoa > Chordata > Mammalia > Primates > Daubentoniidae > Daubentonia > Daubentonia madagascariensis. Next base: position 21,170,360 of record JAKFHU010001672.1, read on the forward strand.
AATCTGTTCTTTTTTTTTAATTTTTATTTCAGAATATTATGGGCGTACAACACTTTGGCTATATATATTGCCCATGCACTGCCCGTGTCAGAGCAACAATCATCTAATTTTTAACAGAAGTTAAATCTGACTGAATTTTCTATCTCCATGAAACTTTAATATCATTAGAAGTAAATTGGGAGGAAAACATCATGAAAATACATGTTTTGGATTCTCTTCTCTCTCTAGGTATAGATCCTTCACTTAAAATACTGTACTTAAAGACTAGGAGGGTTAATAAACTATTCAATCCCAAGCAATGTTTATAGTCACATATGTATTTTTTGTAGCTTTTCATATATTTAGGAAGTTATTCTTTTTTTAATTCAAGTTGCTCTGGTACTTTTTGGAAATGCTTATATTCTTTTATGCACAATTCATAAAATAAAACACTTATTTGATATATTCTAAAGACATTTTATTATTTTTGATTGATAAGAAATAGATAATGTATAAAGCCATACATAACAAATAAAAAATATTAACAACTTTAGGAAATTTCCAATTCCTTCTTCTCTTCCTATAACAAAACATAATAAAGTAATAAAATAAGCCTCAATCCTTAGACATTTTGGAAGAATTAGCCATGAGTGAATATTCCAACTATCTGAGCTTAATTTGACGTCAAACAAATCAAATGTCTATTTTAAATAAAACAATGTGTTAAAAAAAAAAGAAAAAAAAAGGAAAATTAAGATATAGACCCTGCCCCTAGTATTCAGAGATGTATAAACAAATATTACAAAGTAGAAAGCAGACCCATTTATCCCAGAAGTTTCACTAGAACAATAGGTGACATAGAGGCTACATAGTAAACTGCAGCTTTGGGGAGTAGAAGAGATGACTCTGAAGGTTTTTGTGTTTCTTTTCTAAGTGGTGGTGGTTTAGTTTTTATAAGGAAATTTGAAAATGTATTATGCAGTATTCTAGAAACAAATAAGTAGGTGGAATCATTATGAGTTTCAATGAATGTAATGTGCAGTAAAAGAATTATAATTGTGGAGACCACAGACAGTTATAAAACTAATTGCCATACCCTAAATGGCCCCCCAGTTGTGTTTCTTCTGAATTATCACATTTGCTTTGACTGTCTCTTTCTTGTCTCTCATCCTGTTGGAAGTCACTTTCTTTTGGTATCAAACCACTCCTCACTTCCTTCTAACATACTCCTTTGTAAAAGGCAAAAATTTAGAGAATCAATTGAGGTGGTTCAAGGGTTTTTGTTTGCTCTTCAATATGAATCCTTCTAAACACTTCTGATTCAGAAAGTCCAAGGTGAAGGAGAAGGATTGTTGGTGTTTTAAACCTCCTTGGATAATTTAGATATTATCCACAGTTGAGAGTTACTGCTTTAGCTTTTTTTTTTAATGCATCTGCTTTTTAAAAAGTTATACAATAATTAGCCTAAAAAGGAAGGTAGTCTTTTCTGAGAACTTTTCATTTTTTCCCCAATCCCTAAATTATTTCACCCTATTCCTAAATGTAGCTAGGGCATTTTCTTTTTAGAAGTCCTTGTTCATAGATTAGCAACCCCATCATGTGGTATTTTGCTGAAATTGCTACTAGAGGCATGTTAGATTTGAGTGTATTTTTCATAATGAAAAACAAACTTTTAAAAATTCATTAATTTATTTACTCATCCAACGTTTATTGAGCAGCTGTTATATGGTAGGCATAACGCTAGGCACCCAACAACAAAAAATGCAAAATCAACACTGTAATCTATTAATTCCTTTCTTGAAACCTGTACAGCATCAAAAATAAATCTAGTTGACCCCAAGATATTGATTAATGCATTCTTATTCATATTACTGATCACATTTTTAAAATTGAAATCCATAATCTGTGGCAGTTAGAACTCCCTAAAAAGTTTGCTTAATCAGAGCTAGAACAAGGCTAGTTGATTGCTGTACCAGAATAACATACTACCCCAATAATGGAGGCCCCTTCCTCTCCTCTCTCAGAGCATATTTGGTCATTACCCAAGAAACTCCCAGAGAACCAAAGCGACAATCTTCAAAATTGTATTAACCAACACTGAAGAATAATAACCTTAAAAATTTCATTAAATGACACTGAAACCCAAACCAACACTTTTTTTTTTTAGTTGAATTTTTCTGTGATGCCTCCAAACATTTTTTAAAAATATTTTTCAGCTAAACCATTTTGCTATTCCCAAAGGTTGGGAATATGCACTGGGCTTGATTCTGATGTATAGATCATAGGAGCAAAAGGATTACTCTTGAAAATTAGGCAATTTGTGCTCATTACTAGCCCAGTATTACCATGGTCTTCTATGCACAGCAAATATTGAGCACAATGCAGTTTATTAATGAGAAGCAAAGCTCATAGACAAGACCTTTGTCCTAAAAAGGAATGTTTGCAACTTTTCTGCTAAGTGTGCTCCTTGGTTTTCTTGCTAAAACAAGATCATTCCACAAAAATTGATATTCTGAAGACATTCATTTACTTTAAGAATTTTAACAGGGCTTAAATATTGGAAAACTGGTAATCTCCTTTTGTTGATAAACCATAAGCAATAAAACTGTTGAATTTGTGGTGATATTAATTCTCCTTATTAGCCATTTATTTCCATTATTTAAAGTAAGAGTTTTTGCTAATGAAGTTCTGTGAAAAATTGTATTTCACGGTCATAAAGACCCAGTGTTTTGAATCCCTCAATTTCATTTTTCACAGGAAATTGAAACAAATGTAGTCATTCTTATTTCAATGATTTACAAGGATAAACTTTGCAAATTTAGTAGATATAGGAATAAATGTAGATTTAGTTACAATAGGGATTTTAGCTACCATGACATGTTACTAAAGTGTTTACTAAGTAACTGGCATTGAAGCCCATCCAAAAGGACTACATACTCCCAGAATGAAAGTGCAAAATATATGAATAGATTTGCCCTGTCCAATACAGTAACAACTAGCCATAAATAGATAATGAGCACTTGAAATGTGGGTACTATAACTGAGAAATTAAATTTTAAATTATATTAATTTCAATTAATATCAACTTAAATAGCCACATGTGGCCAGCTGCTGCCATATTGGCCAGTGCAGGACTAGAATCACATATTGTATTTAATTGCCATTTTATCTTTAATGTCCTTTAATCTCAGTCTTTCTCAGCCTTCTCTTTATGATATTAACATTTTTGAAGAATATATTGATGGACCATTTTTGTGGTTTCTTTTCCTCACCTGGAAATTCTTTTCTGGAACTTATTTTTGCACCAAGTTTGTAGGGTATTTTTACCTCTGTGAGTCCTGGGACCTTTGGCAACAATTAGGAGGGCAATCAGCCCATAAAGGACGTTACCAGAGATACATGATCTGCACGAGGAGAGATTTCTCTGAATACAGAGAACCCCTGTGTCAAAGAAGAGCAGAGAGGGGCAGTGTGGACTTGAAGTGCACATCTCAAGGATGTGGGAGACTATCACATAGCTGTTGTAGAAAATAGCAAGGATAGGAGTTGTGAGATCTGATAAAACCTCATCGTAGGGGTAGGAAGGATTGGGTGCCCCAGTGTAAGGGAAACGTAAGGAAATGATACTGCACTTAATTTCAACAGTTTATAACCTTAATAATGAAGCTGTAAGTACCACAACTCTGTTTATGACTGGTTGATACAAAGAGATAAAACAGATATATAAAAGCCATCAATGGAAATGACATCATTAATCATTTTTAATACTATGCAAAAGCCAATAGAAATTTCTGTAAAAAGAAAGTAGATGGGTAAAATCAGGAAATCTTTAATTATAGAGTAACCATGGGTGAGATTTGAAACAAGCAAAATGTATCATCTGTGTTGCTATATGTGATTCTAACTACTATTATAACAGGTTAGATTATGTTTTAAAAAGTGAAATTTGTACAACTCCATCCATATACAAAAAACCAGAGAATTGTGCACTTTAAAAAGGTGAATTTTGTGATATATAATTTATATCTTAGTAAAGTTACAAAAAGTAATATGTAAAAGTAAAAAAAAAAAAACTACAAGGAAAAAGAAGGTCCTTTCCCAAGGGAGGATAGTTGAGTGCAGGCTGAAGTAGAGATGTGGCAGAGCTGAGCATCTCTGTTCAATCAATGGAGAGGAAATCTAAACATTAGATAGAGACAGAAGTGAGGAAGGTGAGTGAGGTCCGGCCCTGCATATGTGCAAGGCTGGACTCTGAAAGTTCCAAGAACAGCGAAACCTAAAAGGACTTTGCCAGATAAGAAATACTGACAGCGATTTTTAAGTTGTTTATGATGGTTTTTTCTGTGCCCCTGTATCTTTCTTTTTCAGCCTTACAGTGTTTTAGGAAATGTTATTAATACATTTCTCAGCAGTTCTTTTCCATCAATGTGGATTCTTTTGGGGGAAATTAAATGGGGACTGAATCTATCCCTGGGTTGACTCCAGGCAAAAATATACTATGTAGGGATGCTGGAGCTGAGAACAAAGGAGACTCTGGAGTGTAAATTTCTGGGAAAAAGCAAAAATTTCAGGCAAAATTAAGACTTTCAAAAACTTTGGAACTGGTATTCGTCAAGTTGAGATCTCCAAGTGGTAAAGGGGGACCAAGCTAATATTTGGAATACAAGTGGAATAAATAGAAACTTGTACTAAGGTAAACATATGATAAAATGAAAGGATGGAGTTGGAAAATAGGAAAGCCCAGAGAAGGGTGGAAGGATATAGAAGGCTCAAGAAGAGTAGATGAATTTGTTGGACTGGATGGTAGGAAGAGAGAGGTAGGTTCACCTCCCTCTTCTGTGTACTCTCCCAACCTCAAGAATCCTTTGTGGATATTCCATAGCTCAGCCATGAGGATCTAGAACTCTTGACTAGAGTGTGTGAAGTGCTTCAGTATGCTTCAGACGATGAAGGGCTATCTCTTTTTTCTTTTTATTGTGATAAAATGTACATAATATAAAATTTACCACTTTAATTTTAAGTGTGCAATTGAGTGCCAATAAATACATTCACATTGTTGTGTATCCATTACCTCTATCCATTTCCAGAATTTTTTATTATCCCATACAAAAACTCTGTACCCATTAAACAATAACTCCCCATACCCTCCTCCCTCCAGCCCCTGGTAACCTTTAATCTACTTCCTGTCTCTATGAATTTGCCCATTTTAGGTACCCCATATAAATACAATCATACAATATTTGCCCTTTTTTGCCTGGTTCATTTCATATAACATAATGTTTTCAAGGTTCATCCATGTTGTAGTGTGTATCAGAGTTTCATTTCTACTTAAGGTTAAATGATATTCAGGCTAGCTCTTTTAATGAGGAGTCCACACGGTTGAGCTCAAGCTTGACTGTTTAAGGCATTGATGCATTTTCTGCTTTCTTTCTGTGAGGTGAGACTCTTCTTTATGTTACTCTACTGACCACAGAGGAATCAATGTCAGTTTAGAAAAATCAAGCCATGAATCAGGTAAGGATATCCTAAGCTCACACCCATCAGAGACTGACTCTATTTTTTGTTGTACTCTTCCTATACTTCTCAACCAATTACTGTGACACAGAAAGACATCTGATGAGTGAACTCTCAGAAGAGAATAGAAGGTCAGCCTTTGAGGGGAATAGGTTGAGCATGGGATCAGAGTTGCTATTCAAAACCAGCAGATCATGTACCTAGATGTGGTAAAGAGCTTCAGGGTCAAATTCCAAACACAGTGAGTTAGAAGCCATGGATTGGATTATTAAGAGAGTTCAGGATACCTAGAAGAGAATAGAGTCCCTCAATGCTTATTCATCAGTAACTTTCCCATTTCAGGTGTCCCTGGGTCAAGCCTTCCTACTGTGGTATGGCTGAACACTAGAGCAGAGCTGAGCCTGTGGAAGCAAATGGGAAGATGCTGGAGCTCTAGCTCTGTCCTCCACAAGCATAATACTATCCGATGCACATACAGACACCTGCAGGTCTGAGAGTCTGTGCCCTTCAACAACAGAGGCCAAGTAGCTGAAAAAAAAAATCAATATCTTGCACAGATATCCATCTTTGAGTTTTGCAAAAAAATAAAAAGTGGAAAATATTTTATTAACTTTTAACATGAATCACAGGAAAGAAATATGGAGACCCTCTTATATCGTGGAAAATCATATGAAAAATGGGTGTCTATACTTGCCTAGAGAGAGAAAGAGAGAATGGGGTCTCAACCCCCATTATTTTCTTGTCTTTCAGTGTCAATTCAGAAAAAAATGCTTCTAAAGACCTCTGAGGGTGATCATGAAAAGGTAAAGTTCAGTCTCTTCAACCCTAAGTTCTCCCAATGTTTATCTTAATTTACCTTTTCCATGAGGTGCTATGTTCACAGTCTCTGAGGATGTCTTTTGCCCTCCCTGTTCTTAGTCCCTCCCTCAGGCTCAGATTTAGTTCCAGGCTCAATTTTAATTCTCTTTACCTCTCCTACTACCTTCTTCTCCAACCCAAATTTTGGCCTGTTTTGTATCCCTCTCTAGAGCCCAGGATGAGATACAATTTCTCATCATGACTAAAATTAAGCAGCTGGAATGGCACTTGTTGCAAAAGCAGCTGGAAAGTTTGTGAGGTTTACCATCTGTGTTCCAAAGATCTCAAGGAACATTTTGTCCTCCAGCTTTCAACCTTCCCCAGTACAGTGTGGCCTACCATGCCTCTGCTCCAGTTGATCTCTCCTGGAGAGCCTCCCGTAAGCAATGTGCTCACCAAGAGACAAATACAGATTCTCATGGCCTTCTGTGTTGAAAGGCCAGTGCAGCAAGGATCTAAGGAAGATAAGATGGAGGCATCCAGGAAGCTCCCATTTAAAAGGCCAAGCAAAGTTTCAGTTAGGAAATGTTCTAGGGCAGTGTCTAGGGCAGAGCCTGCAGAGGGGACCAAAGGATAACCTCAGAAAGCCAGCCAGGGAAGGGTCTCTAGGCTGACTCTGTAAAAGAGACGAACAGTGAAGACTTGGTGAGCTATTCAGGGAATTTCTTATCAAAGGGCCCAAGGAAGTGCCTAGACCAGAAGCAATTAGAAAAAAACCTAAAAGTACATTTAGATAATAAATTGGGGCAGATCAATCAGGGTAGCATTTATATATGTATGTGTTGTTCATGGATTGCTGCCGTTTATACACTGTCACCTTCTGGGAAGTCCCATATGCACTTGGACATAAGAATTTTGATACCATTGATGGGTTGGGAATATCTCCTGAATATCTCTTGGGAGATTTTCTTTCTTAATTCAAGTACTTGACAGTGCTAGAAGTTTATATTAATTATAAGGTAAAGTGAGAAAAAGATGGGTTCTACCTCTCAAGATTCTTTAAGTTGAGAAAAACTCAATCCGGGGCCCTTCCCAGTCTGCCTTTCCCTCCTCAGTCACCTATGTTCTGGGGCTGATTCCATAGCCAAGGGTGCCTGGCTTCTTGGAAGAAACTTTTAGTCAAGTCAAGGAGAGTAGGTGATCAGCCCCACTACCCTCAAATTTTGTCCCCATCCTGGATAGTCTTCTTTCTGGCCTCTCACTTATAAATAAACTAGTCCAGATGGAAAAAGACAGTCATCCTCTGATATTGATCTTGAGCTCCCAGAGGCTATTCAGTCTAGGAAGGATAGCAAACCAACTTTTTAGCCCTTTGCCCCTGGCACCACGGAAATTCTTGGGTGATGGGAACTGTACTGGCAAGCCCAGAGATGGCAAGTTGAGCAATGACAGGAATTGCACCAAGGGATGAAAGAAGAAGTAGAGCCACAAGAGACTCAGCCGTGGAATTGCAATACTCTGACAAAAAGGATGTTCCATGTGAATTTAGGAACTCCCTCAAGGGGCAGAGTCCAGTGAGAGAATCAGACTGAGGAATCCCCATTCCTCAATCACCATCAAGAGATACAATGGGATCCAGTGAGCTGGAAATTTTTGTGAGCCATTTTGGATCTGCATAGCCTCCATCGTGATGAAAGAATGCCCTCCACCACAGAGAATATTTGTTGCCCAAGAACCAGCACAGTCATACCATAGAGAGCAGCCTTCTGGTGAGTCAGATTGAAGATCAAGCCTTAGAACCAGCCTCAGGGCTGTCCCATTGAGTAGCCCCTTGCCTCAGGCAGCTTGACTGCTAAAGTCCTACGGTCCCATCCCAGGGAATGCCTAGTGAAGACATGTCAGCTTCCCAGATGCTGGAGTCTACATGGAGACCATAGGGAGCAGCCTGGGGCAGCTGGCACTCCAGATCCCTAAGCTCCAGTTCTCAGGGAAAAGTAAGGGCAAGAATTTAGCCCCAGTTCAAATGATAAAGGACCCTAGAGGACCCAAAACATGAAAACGTGGAGGAGGTGATGCAAGGTTGCAAATTCCCTCAAACTAAAGAAAAGATTAGTAGTACACTGTGAGAAAGTTCCTCCCATTCTGCCTCAGAAGGGACAGGCTTCTCGAGAATGTTGCATTGGAAAATGGATGGAGAAGCTTTTTCAGTGGCTTCGTACCAGGAAAAAAAGATACATGAAAGGAAGCCCTGTTCAGGAAACCAAGTCAATGTCAGCCTCTGTGCAGAGCCCAAGCCCAAAAGGATTCAGAGCTGTCTTTACGCACAGTGGGGCACTGAAGCTCAGGGGCTGATGACCGCCATTGACGAAAGCCAGGAAAGGAAACTGGGGCTTAGGCTTGGACTGTGTGCCTCAGAGGAAAATCAGTAATGGGAGAATTCCAGGCCCAGACAGAGCCTCTAAACTATCATCCTTAGACTACAGGGATCTCTCCAATCTGGGCAGAGGAAAGTGACAAGTGCCACATCTTACATTCAATAAACTGTCTTTGATGGCCACTGTTACACAAGCAGGAGCAGAGGCAGGGACAGACATCCCCAGAAAATCTGGAGATTCAAGAATTAGCAGCTATGTCCAACTATCTCCTTTTTATGCTCCACGTCCTGCCAGCACATCAAGTACCTGAAGCCACAGCCAACACAGCTGAAGGTGCTGTCTTCAGGGATGTGTCTCTTCTACTCAGTCATAAAAAGTTTCTCCAGCCCTTCCAGGGAGCAACATTTTTTTCAAAAGAAAATTTAGTGCATGCTGAGGAAACATATTATCTCTCATGTAAGTAAATGATACAATGCTTAATTTCAGTAATCTATCATTTTAATATTTAAAATATAAGCATCATAACTGCTTATTACATGACTGACTAATGAAGATATTACATATTTGTGAGTATATATGTATTCATATACATATTTACATAGAGATATATATTTGTAATTATTTTATTCATATATTCATATATAAGCCAACATATAAATATATTAATATATACAGAGATTTTATGATGTGTGTATGTATATATACATAGAGAGAGAGAGAGAGAGAAAGGGAGAGAGACTTCAAATGTAGTGCATGAGCATGTTTGTATTCAACAAAAATGATTTTATTAATTATTTTTAAAAATACAAAGAGCCTTGGAAGGCATGGTAGCTCACATCAGTAATCCTAGTACTTTGGAGACCAAGGTAAGAGGATCACTTAAGCCAGAAATTCAAGACCAAACTGACCAACTTAAAAGACCCCTGTCTTTAAAAAATTTTTTTAAAGTTAGCCAGGTGTGGTGGCTTGTGCCTATAGTCCCAGCTACTTGTGAGGCTGAGGCTGGAGGATTGCTTAAACCCAGGAGTTCAAGGCCGCAGTGAGCTACAATCGTGCCCCTGCATTCCAGCCCAGGCAACAGAGCCACACCATGATCTTTATATATAAAGAGCCAAATAGGAATTTTAGTGAAATGTTACAAAGGGGACAAGAAAAATTAAGAATCCTTAATCATAGTTGTGATTCAAAACAAGTAAAAGTTATTTCTGCATGTAAGTCCAAAAGGTTTTGTTAGAGGATGGATTGTGTTAAAAAGATAATGTCAAAGATATTCCTCACTCCCCAGTTAAGGATGACTTGGGAGTGCAAGATGGAGGAGAGATTTGGAATAGTTGAACCACTCTGTATGCTAAAGATGTTGAAGAACTATTTCTTTGTTTTGAGGGATCTTAGTGTGCCATGGCTGAGTTCAAGTTCGACTTCCTATGGTATTGATTCCATCTTCAATTTCCTGTGCTGGGTAGCTCTCTGCTTTCAATTCCTTACTACTTACAGAGGAATCTATTCTTACCTCTATTTGGAAAAATAGAGGCATGGATCAGGTAAGTAATTCCTAGGCTCACACACAGCAGAAATTGACTCTTTATTTTCCTATTCCTTTTTTGACATTTCTAAATCAGATTTCTTATCTTAGAAATACACCTGAGATGGGAACTCTAAGAAAAGATTAGATCACCCTTTTAGGGCTGCCCCTGTCCAAGAAGGTGTTCACTAGACACATGGGATTGTTGAGCACTTCAAATGTGACTAGTCCTAATTGAGATATATTATAAGTGTCACATATACAACAGATTTCTAAGACTTAGTATGTAAAAATTTTTAATTTCTCATTAATAATTTTTATTTGATTACATGTTAAAATGATAATTGTGTTAAATAAACTATATTACTAAAATTAATTTCTCACCTTTGTTTATACTCTTTTCAATGTGACTACTAGAAATTTTAAAATTAAATGTGTAGCTGTATTTTTATTTTTTTGGACAGGAGTGGAATAGATAATTTATAGAGAACTACAAATGACATAACACACCAAAAAATTTATCTTCACAGCTAATCAAACTAAGTAAAACTAACATAACAATTAGATATCAAGTTAGCAAGATATGAAAAAAAATTAATGTCTATTTTTAGCATTGGGATGTGCTAATACATTGTTAAAATCTCTCTGGAAAAAAAATTAGAAATACATTTAAAAGCCTTTAAAATGTAGATTCCCTTTTTACCAAATAACTCCACTACTAAGAGATGTTTCTAAAAAAATAATCTGATTGACATGCACAGATTTATGTACAAAGATGTTGGTTGCAGTATTATTTGTTTTAGAGATATATTACAACAATCTGTATGTTAAAAATAAGGGAATATTTAAATAAAATAGCGTTTACTCACATAACAGAATATTCTCCATATTCTGGTCATAGCACGTTTGTAATACTAATTTAATGATATATGTTCATGCATTGAAATACAAAAATATAATCATGTTGATATGTTAGTGTGGTTAATATTTGTTTTCTCTTTTCCTTTAAATCTGGCTCTTTGTTGTTGTTGTTACAGACTACTATCTAAAATTGAGCATGGATTACAGGAAGTGAAGAAAAAGAGAGCACAATGGGTATGGTATTTGCTGGTCTCAGTCAATACATTCTCCGTATTTTCACTTCAATTTTCTAAACTTAGAAATGTCTTAAATGGGTATAGGAATTATTTACATTTCTTTTGAACTCATTTCTCACCATTTTCTCTCTACCAAACCAAGATATTACTGAAGAACATTTTAATCACAGATAAGCTGTCAAATATTTCTTTGAAATCACAAATGTTAATTTTAAAATAAATGTTTTTCACCTTTCTTATTTAGATGTTAACATCTGTGTTTTTCTTAGATTGATATAAAAAGAATCAGCGCGCTAAATTTACATACTTATTGCCAATTCTCATCTTAATCCATATTCATTTTATTTATTAATCACTGTATATCTGATAAAATTTAATTAACATATTTAGAAATCTCCTACTGCAGAAAAAACCCTGTGGCTTTTGATAATTGTTTAAATATAACAATAGTGATTTAATTGACTAAGAATGAAAACTCAGGTCAATCAATGTTGGCATTGGTAAACACGGGTCAGGCTATTTCTGACTAGTCTCTGATATGGACCATGAATAAACTTACATCTCTTGTTCTTGCTTTTTAATTCATTGCTGTTTAAGAGTGGAAAGAAATGTTCATAATCTTGTAGCTTATTCCTCATATTTTGCTGATGTTGGTGCTGTGGTTTTTGGTCATCCTTGGAGAAATGCTATCAGAATTGATCCTCATAGCCACGGCACACAAACCCCCAGACTTAAAATTGACTTATTGTGGCAAAGGATTTGTGAGTTCAATATTTTTTGCTTGAAGACAAGGATCATTTCAAAATCACTGAGAAGCAACTCAAATTTTCTTACATAGAATAAACAAGTGAAGGGTGTGGGCTTATTCTCAGAATCCCCCAAAGAAGCTTAGAATGAATATAAATAGGAAACGGCACAGGTGAACATGTATTTGCCGACTTTTTTGATTGTTGTGATAACCAGTACTTTCCTATAACTTTGTGCACATTTTTATTTATTAATGACATTGCTCTTGAGCAACACACAGTTTGGGCTTTGGTACTAGCTGGCATTGTAAGGTCAACCAGAGCTCCAGCCCTGCATGGTGATACATTAAGCAGTAAGACAACAGAGACCAATCTCAGTCATACTGGCATCCTTGACAATTGGCACAGTATTTATAGAAAAATAAGCACTCAACTAATGCTGCAATTATTCTCCACTGCATAATGAAAAATCCTATATAGTCTTCCAAAAGTGAAAATCAGGAAAAGATTCCTGAGTTCAGAAGTTGGTGGAATGAATTTTTCACCATTAATTAATAGCTACATTTCTTAATCAATTGAAGAATACATTACATAAAATAAAATCCAGTCACTTTAAGTGCACAGTTCAAAGAAACTTGGCAATATACATTAGATAGTCATGCAATCAATTTCCTGATTTAACTTTATCATAATTATTTTGTTGTGTTGTAACTTAATTCAAGACAGTTCAAAATATTTCCCAACTTGTCTTGTGATTTCCTCTTCAATCCATGAGTGTTTTTTTTTTAATTTCTTCATTTCCAAATATTTTGTAGTTTGCCAGATAGTTTTCTAGGTTTTATTTCTAATTTAATTTTCTTATGGACAGATCACGTACTCTATACGATTGAAGTATATTTATTGGATTTTGTTTTATTGCCCTGAACAGAGTCTAGTTTTCTTAACGTTCCACGTCACTTGAAAAGAATATTTCTTGCTCTTGTTGTACTGTTCTGGAAATATCAATTAGGTCATGTCGGTAGTGTTGTTTCAAGTTTTCTATCCCCTTTTTACTGATTTTTCTGTTGACTTAGAACCTTAATTATTGAGTAGAAATGTTGAAATCTCCATATGCAATTGCAGTTTCATTTACTTTTCCTTTTAGTTCTCTTAGCACTTGTTTCACCCACTGGGAAGTTGTGCTGTGGGTGCACACTTGTTTAGGATCATCATGTTTTCCTGACGAGTTGTCCTTTTGTCATTTTTATACATTACTCCTTATTCTTGATAATATTTTTGTCCTGGGGTATAATTTATTTTGTTACAATTGGTATTTGGAGATCATATAACTTTTCATCCTCTTGCTTTTAATCTATTTGCATCCTTATGTTTAAAGTGTGTTTCTTGTAGATATAGCATGCGATCGAGTTTTGTTTTTTATCTAGTCTGACAATTTCTGCCTTTTAATTAGAGGAATTTAGTTCATTTGCTTTCACTGTAATTATTGATATTGTTGTATTTAGGAGTAGCATGTTGCTAGTTAAAAATTTGTCTTATTCATTCTTTGTTTCTTTTCCCACCCTACTCTGCATTCATTTAGCTTAAGGGAGTATTTTGAATCTATTTTTTGGCAACTTAGTATGTCCTGTTTGTTTTTGTTTTTGATAGTTACTGTGGAGTTTATAGTAGCATTCATAACTCACTACAGTATACCTTCAAATATTATTAATACATCACTGCATATGTAATGTAAAAACCTTACAACAGTACACTTTAATTTACCTCCTTCCAGACCTCGTGCTCATATTGTGATACATCTTACCTTCACGTATGCTATAAACACCATAGTATATTATTATTAGGTCATTAAATATGAAATGCCTGATTTCAAATAAAAAGTGTAGTTTATTATATCTCAAACAAGAAACAGTACAATTAATCAAAGTATGTGCCTAAATTATCAACAGGGTTTTGCCATCTTAATGGTAGCTTGCTTATGCCAGCAGCGAAGAAGCCTGGAGAGCAAGTGGCGATGAAATTACAAAAGGCGTTTTCCACAGCTTGGTTGAGAATTGAATATTTCTCCTTGCAAGAAGTGGTCCAAAGCCTGGAAGAAGTGGTAGTTAGTTGGTGCAAGGTCTGGTGAATACAGTGGATGACAGAGAGTTTCCAAGTCCAGCTGCAAACTACAGCAGCATTGTTTGTGAGACATGTGGTCGAGCATTGTCTTGCAAGAATATTGACCAATCCCAGCTGCTTAATCACAAGCACCCTCATCATTTCATCCAATTGGTTGCAGTAGGCATCTGCTATAATAGATTAACAGATTTCATGAAGCTGTAGTGGATAATACCAGCGCTGGACCACCAAACAGACACCATTAGTGTTTTTTGATGAATAGTCAGTTTTGAACAGCGTTTTACACTTCATCTTTATCCAACCATTGTGCCGAACGATTGTGATCGTCAAAAAGAATCCATTTTTCGTCACAGGTAACATTACAGTGTAGAAACGCTTCACCTTTATGTCATGACAGCAAAGAAAGGCAAGCTTCCCGACGATTTCTGATACTCATTTAATTCATGCGGAACCCATCTATCCGGCTTCTTTACCTTGCCGATTTGTTTCAAATGGGCCAGTATTATTGCAATAGTAACATCAAACCTTGCTGCTAATTCACGCATAGGTTGGGATGGATTTGCTTCCACTGCAGCTTTCAGCTCATCATTATCCACCTTGGTCTCAGGTCGCCCACGTGGCTCATTTTCAAGATTAAAATCACCAGAATGGAACTTCTCAAACCATCTATGTACTGTGCATTCATTAGCCACATCCTTCCCAAACACTCCTTTGGTATTTTGAGTTGTCTGCATTGCATTATTTCCATGACAGAACTCATATTCAAAAATAACACAAATTTGTGACTTATCCACGGTTTCAGAAAAATTGCTCTAAAAAGAATTTGAAAGATAATCACAAGGCAAAATGTGCATTTGAAAAACTGAGGATGTACCTTCACAATAAAAATAAAACTAGAAGTGTCAAAGTGAAATGTCAGAGATATCAACTGTCAAACTTAGTACTTAAGGCAATCAGACATTTCATACTTAATAACCTAAAATATTATCTTTATTTTAAATAGTCATGTTTTTACTTTTTAAATTATGTACTAGAATTGAGTTTACTTTCATTTTAGTGTATAGTTCTATGGATTTTAACACATATGTATATTTTGTGTAATCACTACCTTAATCAGAATTCAGAAAAGTTCTAAACAAAAATCCCTTGTGCTATCAATTTGCATATACACTATATGATGGCGTTAACTTGTGCCAACTTGACTGGACCAAAGGGTACTCAGATATTTGGTCAAATATTATTCTGGGTGTGTCTGGGAGGCTGCTTCTGGATTAGATCAACATTCGACTCAGCAGACTGAGTAAAAGATTGTCCTCACTAATGTGGGTGGGCCTCATCCAATCAGCTAAGGCCTAAATAGAACAAAAGGGCTGACTTCTCCTGAGTAAAAAAGAATTTCCTCCTGTTCTCCATCACAACAGTTTTGTCACTTTGAGAATGTCATATAAATTTAACATTAGCACACATAATCTTTTGAGATTTCTTTATTATAGAATAACATGAACTTCTTTCACACAAAGTAATACCTTTGAACCTTAACCAAGTTACTAGGTGCATCAGTAGTTTGTTTCTTTATATTGCTCAGAAATATTTTACTGCATGGATGTGCAACAGTTGTTTATCCAATCACTAGCTGAAGGGCATAGGAGTGCTTTTCACTTTGGTGAACTGTCTATTCTTGTTTTCTGCCTATTTTTAATTAGGTTGTGTATTTTCTTATTATTGAGTTTGAGAATTCTTCCTATATTCTGGATCTAAATTCTTTGTCAGATATGTGATCTGAAAATATCTTCTTCCAGCTTGTCTTTCCATTCTCTTAACAGTGTCTTACACAGAACCAAAGATATTAAATATTGATAAAGGATAGCTAATTAATTTTTATTGGTCATACTTTTGATGTCATGTTTAAAAACTCTGCCACCCCAGGGCAAAAAAATATTCTCAGTAATCCTTTCATAAAGTAAAAAATATATAATAATTAAAGAAAGAAAACAAGAAAGGAAAGAAGTTCTCTTATATTTACCTTTATTGACCCTTTCATTCTTACATGTAGGTCCAGGTTTCTATATAGTATCATTTTCCTTTAGCCAGAAGAACTTCCTCTAACATTTCTTGTAATGTACATCTGCTGGTAGCAAATTCTGTTAGCTTTTGCTTGTCTCAAAAGTTTTTATTTCAACTTCACTTCTGAAGACTACTTTCACTGAAATAGAATTTCAGGTTGATCTTTTATTTATTTATTTTTTTAGAATGCTAATGATATCGTCCCACTATTTTCCAGCTTGCATTTTTTTGATGAGAAGTTTTACAGTCATTCTTACATAATTTCTCTTGCATGTAATGTGTAGTTTTTTTCCCCATGGGCTGCTTTTAAAATTTTCTCATTTACTGGTTTTCAGAAACTTGATTATTGTGTGTCTTTGGCTTTCTCTGTGTTTACACTGCTTGAGTTCTTTGAGCTCCTTAGATGTACAGCTTGATTATTTATATCAAATTTAGAACAATTTTCAGCCATTAATGTTTAAAAATTTGACCCTCCTCTCCTTCTGAAATTCCAATTATATGTATTTTGGCTTCTTTAACATTACGCTATGTATTGCTAAGGCTCTATTAAAAAAAAAAGGCTAAAAGATTTTTGTTCTCCCTGTGCTGTAATTTGTATATTTTCTATTACAGTGTATTAAAATTCACTTATCTTTTCTTCTGCAGTGTCTCGTCTTTTTTTAGGATGATCTAGTAAATTGTTCGCTTTAAATATTTCATTTTTTATCTCCAGAAATTCCATTTCGGTGTTCTCATTTTAAATTTCTCACCTCATTCTGTTTATGTCTTACTTTAAATATTTATACTTAATTATAATACCTACTTTAATATTAATCCCATCAGCTCTATTATTTCCAGGTCTGTTTCTATTGGCTGATTTTTCTCCTGGTTAGTAGGTACCTTTTCCTGTCTATAAGTCTATGAATTTTTCTAGGATATTGGAAATTGTGAACCTTACATTTTAAGTGTTCTGACTTTGTTTTCTTCTTTTAAAGAATGTTGTACTTTGTTTTGGTAGTCAGTTTTTAAGGTTTGTTTTCATGATTTTTTGGCCTGTTTTCAAGATTCATTAGGATAAAATCAGACCAATCTTTAGTATAGGGGTACTTTAGCCCTACAACTAAGGTATGACCCTTTCTTATGTCTACTGAATGCCCCATGTGTTCAGTGAGGTTCCTCTGCTCTGGCCAGATGGAACTCAAACATCTTCTAGCCTTATGTATGACCTAGGAAAGTTTGAACTTATACCTTTCTAGTAGTTGTTTTTTAACTCCCTCCTCTTCAATACTCTGCCCCACCTCAACCTTTTCTAACAGATGTTTGTTGGCCAGTATCTGAAAACAGTTAGTTCATATATTTTGCTCAATTTTCTAGTTGTTTATGGAGGAAGACAAGTCTGAATAATACCAGTTACTCCAACCTGGCTGGAAGCAGCTGCCACTGATAGCTATTGTTTTGTGTAAGAGAAATACAATAAAGGTTTGAGGAATCCATGAAAACATAATACAGCTTTTTAAAAGGAGGACATATCAATAACTTCATAACCACAGCAATGATTCATTTTCCTAAAAAACTAAGACTAGAAAAACGTAGTTAAATATATGTGTCTATTCAGATTAAAGAAAACAATATAGCAATTTTGAACTTTTTTTCAAGAGTTTACTTGTGAAATATGGTACTCCATCTGGTACCATAGAAAATAGGGCCTTCATTAAGCAGTATCAAATTCCACAAACAAAATCTATTTCACCCTGAAAGCACAGGATTTAGAATTCCTCTTACAGTGTGATTATGGGGCCTATGTAGTAACTATCCAAAAGCATTTACTTAGTCAAAGTTTGCAAAAAACCTGCACAGGATGCCCATCTCTTCAACCACCCCCAGCAAGAACAGGAATTTGAGTGATTGTAGACAAATGACATGGATTAATTTCAAGTAACAAAGATGGACACCACATTTATTTGTTTGTGAAGTACTTGACTGTCCTTCCTGCTTTGCTACATGTTCTGTCTAGGAAAATAAACACATTCAACTGCCCCATTACATTCTCCTTGGGGTACAGATTGGAGAGAGGAAATAAAGAATGTGCAGACCTTTAAGCTATTAAAATGAATGTAATGAATGTTATTTATTGCTACAAACATAAAGGTATTTACTTTTACCAAATTCTTTCATATTTTTAACATAGCCTGTATAAGCTAACTGCCTCTAAACATACAATGTATTTTTAAATAAACTACGAGACCCTATTTGACAGTCTACTTGCAAATTGCTAACTTATTTTTCAAGATATTTGCCCCAAAGTATTTGCAATGATTTTTCATTTTACCTGTTCTTAATGTTAAATTATTAATATTCTTATAAAAATTGTTAATGCTTTCTAGGCTCATAATATAACTTTTTGTATGTTATCCTTTCCTCATATTTCAAAAATGCATTAAAATTTAATTTTACATTTGCTAGGTTATTGTTCAAGATGACAAGCCACTAAACATGGTTTTTATTTATTCATATTAGAGAACTTAATCTGGCTTCCATTGTGAACATGAACAAAACAAACCTTATTTTCTTATTCCCCATGAAAAAAATATAATTCCTTGCAGAACGGTATTCAAGTAAAATTGTGCTTCTCTCAAATAAACCAATTGAATAAGAATAAATATGTTATCCCCAATATAATCTACAATAACTTTAGAACAATTTTCCATTGTCTCAATCCTAAATATGGATTAGTCATAGCCTGGAACTTGGCTAAGTATGGCCCAGTTAAGTGTCGCAGCATGGGGCAGTCTGAGAAAAGTTAGCACCTTGGACTGGCATTGGCAAGCAGCAGGTGCTAAGGAGGTATTCTCAGCTCCAAATGCCGAGAGGAAGGATATGTTCACCAGAGACTATGAATGCAGTGAGCATCGGGAAATCATACCAACACAGCAGACACACAGAAGTAGAGGCCCCAAAGCTAAAGAATACGAGAGAAGAGGAAACAAATGCTAACATATATATCATTAGCACCAATTTCTTTTTGGAAATTTGACTACCAAGCATTACCAAGAGATGCCCAGAGGCAGAGTTTGAAAGGTAAAAACCCAGTTATATGACCTGAAGCACAAAGTCAGCCTGGAACCCAAGTTGAAACTGCAGCAGATATAAAGGTATCTTTATGTTGAATCCTACTGTGGATATTAATAAAGTTGTTAAAATTGTTGCCTTGTAAGATTGAAATTTTCCCTAGAGTCTTGGACAATTCAAAGCTGAGTGGCCTTGCTGTCATGAGAATAGAATGCACCAAAATAAATACAGACAGTATTCTATGTTACTCACCGATGCTTGTAACCTGGATTTAGAATATGTAGCATCTTTTATACAGATCCATACAGTAAATTGCAAAAGTAATTTACTATAAAATATGAGGGCCCATCCCCTTTTATGATGCCTTTCTTAGACTAGGTTTGCATGCTATAGAGACTTTACTTGCTCACTGAGGTAGTTACCATCAGTAAACACAGTTATCTAATTCTGCTCCATGCACACATAGTGGTTTTTCCTAGAAATAAAAGTTATATAATATAAAAACAATAAAAATATATGGAAAACCTACTATGGACCACATACAATGCCATAAAATATATATTTTAATATCATGTTAATCCTTTTAACTACTTTTGAAATAGGTAGGACTCCTAATTTAGAGATGGAGCCTAGGAGAGTTAAGAAACCTGTCAATAGTCACAAAACCAACAAAATTAGACCCAGGATTTGAACCTAACCTTATGGGTTTTTTTTTTTTTTTTGAAAAAATAACTCTGACTTTTTTTTTTACTTTGGTATATATATATTTTATTTCAAAATATTAAGGGGTACAAATGTTTTTTGTTACGTGAATCACTTTTGTAATGCTTGAGTCACAGCTATAAGTGTGCCCATCATACAGATAGTGTTCATCATACACGTTAGGTAGGTTTTTCCCATCCCCACCCACCCCCTTCCACCCTGGGTGATTTCCACTGAGTTTTACTTCCCTCTGTGCACATGAGTGCTCATCACTTTGTTCCAGTTTAATAGCGAGTACATGTGGTGTTTGTTTTTCCATTTTTTGTATACTTCACTTAGTTCCATTCAAGTTGTTGCAAAAGACTTTACTTCATTTCTTTTTATGGCTGAGTAGTATTCCATGGTATATATATGTGCCACATTTTATCAATCCACTCATGAACTTATGGCCACTTGGGTTGATTCTACATCTTTGCAATTGTGAATTGTACTACAATAAACATTTGAGTGCAGGTGTCTTTTTGATTAAATGACTTCCTTTCCTTTGGGTAGATATCCATTAGTGGGATTGCTGGATCAAATGGTAGGTCAACTTTTAGTTCTTTGAGGAATCTCCATACTGTTTTCCATAGAGGTTCTACTAATTTGAAGTCCCACAAACAGTGTGTAAGTTCCTTTCTCTTTGCATCTGTACCAGCATCTATCGTTCTCGGACTTTTTAATAAAAGGCATTCTAACAGGGAAAAGGTGATATCTCATTGTGGTTTTAATTTACATTTCCCTGATTATTAGTAACATTGAGCATTATTTCATATGTTTATTGGCCATTTGTCTGTCTTCTTTTGTGACGCTTCTGTTCATGTCCTTTGCCTACTTTTTAATGGGTTTTTTTGGTTTCTTGCTGATTTGTTTGAGTTCTTTGTAGATTCTGGATATTAGCCCTTTGTCAGATGTATAGCTTGCAAATATTTTCCCCCATTCTGTAGGTTGTGTATTTGCTCTGTTGATTATTTCCTTAGCTGTGCAGAAGCTTTTTAACTTAATCAAGTCCCATTCATTTATTTTGTTGTTGTTGCTGTAATTGCCATTGGGGTCTTAGTCATAAATTCTTTGCCTAGGCCAATATCTAGAAGAGTTTTCCCTACATTTTCTTATAGAATTCTTATGGTTTCATGCCTTACATTTAAGTCGTTTATCCAGCTTGAATTAATTTTTGTGAGTGGTAGGAGATATGGATCCTGTTTCATTATCCTGCCTGTGGCTATCCAATTTTCTCCCAGCACCATTTATTGGATAGGGCTTCTTTCCCCCAGTGTATATTGTTGTATGGTTTGTCAAAGATAAGTTGGCTGTATGTGGGTGGTTTTATTTCAGGATTCTCTGTTCTGTTCCATTGGTCTATGTCTCTATTTTTGTGCCAATACCATGCAGTTATACTAACCTTATGTTTAAAGTCCAAAGTTGATACTCTTAAGTTCTATGCTCCCCCATCCTTCAAAATGAATAAATGGAAGAATGAATGAATAACATCTATCACATATTCAATGCCCACTAACTGTCATGTACCTTACATGATCTACAAGAGTTTTATATTAGAGCCAGAGAAAATTGTGCCTTAAATGTAACTATTGAAATAATAAATACTACCTGGTCAATAATTAAAAGCATTTAAAATATTCTGATCCATGAATGGTTCAACCTGGAAATAGCAGCACTCTTCCATTCGCATGTTGTCGAATAGAACTGAGTCTCAACTATCTACAGAATTTTTGATTCACAGCCACTAATTTCAAAGGTAGTGAAATTGTATTGAAAGGGACATGAATAGAGTATCCATGCTCCCCCACAACAGCAGAGAAAGCCGGTGCATCTAAGAGTAGGTACATAACACTCTTTATCACCTTCTCAGGAGGGTACCCACCATAGCATTCAACTCTGTCCCTAAAATACATGACAATTACTTTTGTGGCAGCCAGTGTGGAGTTCCTCCATCATCAATACCTCCTATTATTGATTTGGAAACATCGATGCTCAGAAAAACAACTGGAGACGAAATTTGGGAGATCAAAAGTGGTATATTTTATTTATAATGAGATGTGTGTCATCTCCCCAGGTAAAGTGCTTTAATGGAAGTAGAAAAGGAAGAGTTGTAATAACATAGTACACTAAGAATTATAGTTTATTGAGTCCTTTTTATTGAATCTATGACAGAAGTCCAAATGATGGAATTAAATAATCCAGCTAAAAATTTAGAGAACTTCACTTGATGGAAGCCTTCTGGAAACTAAGGATTAGATGAAGCTATGCAACTTAATCTATTTCAGATTTGACCAACACAGAGCAGAATAATGCATAACTACACACTCTGTTGATTGGCATACACTAAATCTAGAAAATTATTTTCTCATGCCCACTTAAGTAGAGCAAAAGACAATAATAATAACATGAGGTCTATGAAAGAGTATAACCAGCAAAAATAAACAGAATTCTGAAAAAATAAGAGAAGGTATAGTGATGAAATTTATTTCTTTCAAAAAACTATTTTGCAATCTCAGTAAAATGCAAAAACAAAGGTAAATGATGTTGATAGATACACATAAATATATATATTAGAAATAGGTAGATAGATATAGATACATATAAATATATATTAGATGGATAGATAGCTAGAAAAGAGATAAAAATAAGAATGGATGAATCTGAATAAAGAATGTTCAGGAGTTCCTTGTATCTTTACATTTTTGGAAGCATGAAATTACTTCCAATAAAGGTTTTGGCTTTTTTTTTTAAATTATAAACTAAGTTGTGGAAAGATGCTTAATAAACATTTGCAAGAATAAATGATTAAAAATGCCTCCCCAAATTGAACATATTTTAAAAGATGTCTAAAAATAAAACAAGAAAGGGAACAAAAACTTAAAATGTCAGATGCTTCTCCAATAAAAACAATCCTGATTCAGTACAAGAAAATGATTTAAGAGATAGAGACTAGTAGCTATTCCTTATAAGAGCATGTTCAGGACTTTAATTCCATCCACCACAAATTTTAAAATAATAAATATAATTACTTCAAAGATAAAGAAGAAAGATTTATATAAAGCAAATGAATTATGAAGAAATATTTGGAGATAGCTCATAGGGCTTAAAGAAAGAGATCACAAAATTTAATTGTATGGCAAGAACTTTAAACGGGTAGATAGTGTCATCCAGGTCAGACTAAAGATTTGCAGAGTATATATGAGGCATTGGAACAAACAGAAGCGTATTGAAAACAGACGTCAAAGCACAGTGTTTTCAATGAAAAATAGCCATTGTTTGCAATAAGTGGACAGAAAGAAAAAGAGCTTGACACCCTGGGTCGTCCAGGAGGCCAAGGTGATGTTGTAATGAAGTTTTCCTAACAGCCATTCTGCATTCAGACATTAAATTAGCTTCTTGTATTTGCTGAAATGATAAAAAATTATCTAGTCCACACTTTATCTCAATCAAAATAAGACCCTAATACTAGCTCAGGTATTCTACCACACATAAGGCACAGTGGAGAAAAACATAGTATTATGTATTTACCAAACACCATAATTTTGAACTACCAATTTTGTATTTGCTTCTTGATCCTGTAACATTGAGAGCACCTTTCACATTTAAATAAGAGAATTAAAGATTAATGAAGCTAGGAATGGACACTAGATTTTCTGTTTTCTGATGAGGGTTGTTTTCCATTTAATGTTTTTCTTGTTTCCCCTTAAAATGAAGAGTACAGATCCTCTATTAAAAAAATTAAAATTAGGTCTAAGTATTACATTTGAAGGATCAAATCATCAAACCATTTACACATGGGAGAATATCTGATCAGGGGCTCTGCATGGAGATTTCTTTTGTCCAGATATGTGAGAAAGACTTTAAGGATCAGGCTCTCAAGAAACATTTGGGTTAGGAGACGTGATGACTTATTTTATCCAGAATTTGCAATGCATTAGTTCTTTCTCTTAGGAATTCAGAATGTTAAGATCTAGTTGAAAGAATGAAATGGAATTGGCTTTGCTCAGAGGAACTGGGGTCTTGTAGCTATTTTTCGTTATTTGTTTTAGAATTTTGCTTGTCCTTTTGAAGAGAATGGGAACACCCGTAGAGTCTGTCAGTCAGCATGGGGAATGGAATCGTGAGCAGGCATTGAAATCAGATGGATCTGGGCTTCTAAATCCCAGCTGCAAGCTTATTAGCAGAAACCTTCACACGTTTTCTGAGCCTCAGTTTTCTTATCTGTAAAAGAGTTATATAGTACTTTTTTCCCAGAGGAGTTATATTAGGATTAAAATAGGTAAACTTTTAAAGTGTTACCACATGTTCTCACTAATAAGTGGGAGCTAAACAGTGGGTACACACAGGCGCAAAGAGACGTAAAGACGTTAGAAATTAAGAATGGGGGAGGGTGGGAGGCGTGAGGGATAAAAACTTACCTGCTGGGTGCGATAATCACCGTCCTGGTGACGGCCATACTGAAAGCCCTGACTTCAGCATTATACAGTGTAACAAAAACATTTGTACCCTCTTAATATTTTGAAATTTAAAAAAAATTTTAGGTGTCTGGAATAGTGCTTGACTAGAATTGCCACATAAACAAGGAACATTTTTAATATATTTGTCCCATATGATATTTATTTACCAGAAGTTCAAATTTAACTGGATATTCTGTTAAATTTGTATGTTAAATTGGGCAACTCTATTTCTAGCACAAGTAGATGCCTAAGAAATATTGCTCTTTCCTCTTACCTTTCACAGCCTTTAAAACTCAGGCCTGTGCATTTTTCCTCTATAGAGCATTTGAAGAGAGCAAAACTGATAGAGAATCCTTGGCCTACATGCCTAGGAATGGGCATAAAATGACAAGAGATTCAATCATATTGATGAATGGTGATAGATTCTGCTACAAAAAGTATAGGAAACTAGAGTCAAGATGCAAGCACAACATCCATCTTAAATAAACTCCCAACTTCCCAAAAGTAAAATAGCAATGTTCTGGTAGAGTGAAATGATAAAATAATAGAGAATAGAAATAGAGAGAAAATAATTTAATTTTAATTCATTCCATCTGGATCTTGTAGAACATATATGCTTATTTACCCAAAAACTACTTCAAGATCTAAAGTAGCTAAAATGTTAAATGCGTGTGATAGGAAACATTAAGTCACATACACATGAAATTTTAATGGTTCTCATTCCTATAGTCAATATTCAATTTTTAAATTAAAGAAGCAAGAAACTTTTCCCTTTTTGCTTTCCCGAGATAATCAACATAGTTGGAAAGTCAGGTTTCCCATTACATTTTTAGCCTAGAAAATTCTACTAAATCCCAGGAAAGACATGCCTCCAAGATATGAAAATAATGATACAAACTTAGTTAATACAGATGTTGAAGCAACATAACATTCTCCCTCAGAACTGGTTTTACTGGGAACAACTTCAATTTCTCAAGTCAGATCCTGCAGTTCTAACTAAATAAAATGCTAAATGGCTTGACATTAGACAATTAAACAAAACCTTCTGGTCATACTACTCTTGTCAACCAATTCTTAACAACAAAGTTCTGTTGCGTTCATGTCACATGCCAGACTCTACTGGCAGCTTTAAACTGTTAATAAAACCTTCTTCACAAATGTAATTATCATTATTAAATAAGATAATTTACATAAAGCATACAGCACAGAGTTGACCTTCCATAAACACTGGTTCTGTCTTCACTTATTCTTCCTTAACCACAATGCAGATGCTGGGTATAAAATGATAAATAAGACACAGTCCCATCCCTATACATTTATGTATGCTATATTATTTGTGATATGTTTTTTTTGGCTGACAAGCCATGAAAAAAATATTATTGGACTTACTTTGTTGACAAGAGAGCAAATTTTTCATCTATGAAAAAGGCTTAAGTATCATTTCCTTGAGAATTATGTAGGAGTATAATAATTCCCTGAGTTATCATACTAAAAACGGAAAGAAAAAATATTCTTTAGACTTGGAAAATAATGTATCAGAAGAGAATATAATCCTATGGGAGAATAAGCTTGCAAAGACAGAAAAACAGCCATCTCATCCAACCTGTCAACTCCTCCGTTTTTGTCCTAACCTGAAACCTAATTTCACCTTCGTGTCTTCTCCCAGAGGCCATGCCACCACTGCCAAAGAAAATCCCGAAAAGTCTGGAGCTTCAGATTCAGGCAGGCAAAGAGAAGACAATTTTGGCTTGTATAATAATTGACCATGCCTTGAATGAACTTCACATAAGACCAGCTGTAGAAAAGAGAACTCTGAAGATGTAACTAAAGTCTTTGGCTTGTCAAGGGCCCTTAGACATTAGTTGATATGCTTGAGAATGGTTCTTCCCTGGAAAAGGACCCAAAAAGTCAAACTGGGCAAAAAGGAAAGCGCACACAAGAACCAGATTTCTATCTTAGTTTATGCAAGCAGATTTCTGATACGAATAGACTGCTAAAATAACAAATTGTTTTGCCTGGAGTCACCGTCTGTATATTTTCCTTGACTAATCTGTTTTAATGAAATCCTTACGCCCACAATAATAGCAAGACATAACAACTTCTTGGAAATCCTCCCTCTATTGTGTCCAGCAAGATTCCAGAACAGCTGAAGTAAAAATCCTTAGATGTAAGCAGAAAACAGCGCTGTCCCAATGCACCCTGGGTTATCAGTCTGTTTCTCATAAACTAGCTCCTGAATTATGCCACATTGTTTGAAAAAAATAATATACACAGGCAATGTCTGCAAACTAAACTGATGAGCCCATTATGAAGGCCAAGTTCAGTAAAAATAAGTCAAGCCAAAAGAGAAAACTTGACTATTGTAAAGGTTGAACCAGATGTTTGTATAGATCCGGTCCAATCATACAGCAGAATTCAGAAATCAGCTTATATGAAACAGATGGCCAAAGGCCTGCCCTTGTATGCTTTGCGTTTTCTGCTTATATTCCTAAATCTAAATTTTATATTTTTTTGTTTTGTTTTGTTTTGGGGTTCTATGCTGTTGTTTTTAAACTGACAATCATTTTATGTGCCAAGCCAGTTGTGTTTTTTAATATAGCCTTTGGAGAAAACGACAAATAAAGATACTAGGTTTTGCAGAAATAGAAAGGCTTTAGATTTCTTCCTGGCTTTAGTCTCCAGAAACCTGAAGCTCATAAGTGACCACAGAGAAAATAAAATTTTTGAAAATACCTCCTGAGGCAGATAAGGGGGTTCTGTAGCAATTCTGTCTAAATATCCCCACAATAAGAAAATACTCACCTGGGAAGAAGAGAGACAGACCTGGAAATCATCCTAGACTTTGTGTATATTTTCCCTCTGTCTGAAATGCTCTACTCACATTCCTTTCCTAATCCATAGGAAAATTCCTACTCACTTTAAATCTCAACCCAAGGGTAACTTTCTGGTTGAATTAAAAAGCACTCCTTCCAATATCTTCCCTTTATTCTACACTCTCTGACAAGAAAACATCTTTTTATTTTTTAATTCTCAAGAATTTCCTAAGTCTGCAAAGCCCTTCCTGACACATAACATCAAATTAATTATTGTTTCTTCGTGCCACTACTGTCCCTAACACCTTCATTATTGCACTAAGGACATGGTAGTATAAAGTTTTGGAGTTGGTTTTGTTTTCCATATTTGTGTCTCTCCTAGAAAACTGAGAATTGCTTGAGGGGAGAGATTCGTTTTTGTTAAACTTTGTGTGCTCAACACCTTCTGCACAGCCTGCATAAAAATAAGTAAATAAATAAATAAAAAGCACTCAAAGAGTTGAGCGTCTGGAAAAAGCAGGCTCACTTGTTGTGGACCAAATGTCCCTCTGAGAACAAGTAGACAAAGTACACAAAAATTTTTTAATGTTTAATTTAATGCACTGGAATGCTACAGCAATAAGAAATTTCAGGGTCTAGGATCCAGAAGAGCAGGGAAGGGCAAAGAGGTAAACCCTGCATTTAGAGGAGCATTTACCTCTCTCTAGAGGGATGGCTGATTAGCAAAGTGGCTACATGTCTGGGAATCTATCAGAGTTGTCATCCCTTACAGAGGCTGGGGGACAGACATTTCTCCCAAGAACAAGGAGGCCAGGTAAATCTCCCCAGGTTTGGGTTGGAAAGCCATAAGACTATATCCCAAGAGTAAAGGTAAATTGAAAATAAATAGATCTCATAAGATGTGAAGCCCTGTGACAAATCATCTTATTCTAATTGAATTACAATAATATATCAATAGCACAACTATCTGAAGCAAAAGTAAATCATCTCTGGAGGAAGGTAGCCTCAAATTATTTGTACACATTTCCATAAACAATGCTTAGCTCTCAATCAAAAACAATCAGGCATATGAGGATATAAGAATTGACAGAAAAGAGAACAGACAATAAGATTAGACTCTTAGAAGGTGAATGAAATAGAATTATCAGGCAAGGACTTTAAAATAACTATGAATAATATGTTTAAGGAATTAGAAGAAGGAGCATTTTTGTGGACAACTGGAAAATATTGATAAAAAATTTCAGCATATAGAAAGATCATGGGGGAATGTTCTGGGAGTGATCTTGATCTTGGTAGTAATTACGTAAGTATTTTCACAGATAAAAATTCAATAAGCTATTTGCTTAACATGTGTCTATTTTACAATACTCCTTGCAGGTATAAACCCAAAAGAAATGCACATTATATATGTGCACCAAACATATTGTACAAAAATGCTCAAAATAACCTTATTCTTAATATCAAAAAAATGGAGACATCTACTATGGAATGGTTGAATACATTGTGGTTTATTCAGAAAATGGAAAAATACAGCAATAAAACCCATAATGTATTGTTTTATACAACTTGCATAAATCTCCAAAGATAACATTGAGTGAGAATCCAGACACAGAAAAAATACATCCAGGATGGGTCTATGTGTATAAAGTCTAAAACAGGTTACAAGTGATTGTCTTCAGAAGGAGATAGTCATTAGATGTATGCACAAAGGATGTTCCAGGATGATGAAAATTTTCTGTTTCCTGAGGTAGGTGGTATGGTTCACTGTATTTATTTTATGATAATTCACTGAGCTGTATGCTTATGATTTGTATATTTTTCTCTATGTAGGTTTCATTGAACTAAAAACATATAAAAATTATTATAAAGAAAAATAGGCATTCAATAAATGTTGTTGAAAGAATTAATGTATGAATGAATGGATCAATGAATCTCGTCTCAAGGATTTACAGCCACTAGAGAGAAAAGGGTAATGGGAACAGGTACTAAGAAATGAAGAACCTAACAACTTCACCTGGATTTACTGGGATTTATGTCAATGTTAAAATGAGGTGACTATTGGACACTTGAGATAAATGTCTCTCAGGATATTACCTAATATTTGACTTAGCAATAAATTCCTTCTGTTATTATGACCTAAATTATTCTTGCAGTTAACATTTTATTTATCTTTGGTCATATTTTACTTCTCTATTTCTAAAAATTGCTTTCAAGATGGACCACACTGAATAAATAGATCTTTGACTAGAAAGAGCAGGAGGAGGGCTGATTTTTAAAATAACAGAAAACCAATCTGTTTTATTGTATACCTATACTTTCTGAAGTCCTGAAATTAACACATGTAGAAATACATGAAGATATTAAATTAATTCTTTGAGCTAACTCTGGTACCAATTAGTATATGAAAGCGGCAATTTACCCAGTGGGTTTTTGAAATCTCTGGAAAAGTCTTTGTTTTCCCAAAGAGTTAAATTTTTTTTTGCTTATAAACAACACAATGAGAGGATCTGGTTCCATATCTCTTTGGTGGTGTTTGACTTGCTTTGATTTGTCACTACCTTATTCCAATTATTGGTTAATTTCTGGCATTCTCCTTCAGCTGTTTTATAAACCACATCTATTATTTGACATCTTATGCAAATATAAAGATTCCAGATTGTTTTAGAGTGTGTATGGTGAGCTCTGTGTTGTACAGACTCATGAAAAATATTGCTGGGCTCAATGACCACAGGAACACAGTATACTTAGTTCTCCAAATACACTGTGGAGTGAACTCTTTTGATAATATAAAGCCCCAGGGTCTGGCAAAAGCCAGTGCTCCAGGGAAGTGGCCAAGAGAACCGCTTGGCCTAAGGGCAGCCTTGGTGTCCTCCTCATGAGACTTCAGCCAGAATGTCTGGTCCTTTTTGACCAGCCAAAGGAGGTGTGCTCCCTCCTTTCCAAAGGCAGTGTACCTCTGAGTTTGGCAACTGATGACAGACCCGTGTCAAGGACAATGGAGACCATAAAATCATTGAAGGGTTTGCAGCATTGGTGGGGACTTTAGTTGGAGACCAAGTGCCCCAACTGCAATGTGGCTTAGTAGTTCTGTTTCAAAGTGGGAAAGAGAAATTCTTTGCCCTCCTCTCAATGGTCATGCCTTTGGGAGACAATAAAAAAAATGTAACAGGTTCTTCACAGAATTTTGACAGTAAATAACAGCTAAAGCAAATTTTAGTGGATTAATCCTAATTAGCGTTGTCCTTTCTATAACCTACCATCCTCAGAATCTTTCTTTGTTTTAACAACATGCCACTACTACTATTTACTTAATTATTTTTCTTTTTAATTGACTCAACTTGTTTCTTTAAAATATGTCAGCTTCACCTTAAATAATAATATTTTCAGAATCATGAGCTTGGTATACGAGCTACATTTTTTTCTAACATATTTAAAATAAATATACAATTATAAAAATTTAAAAACCTGTATCAATCATTCTACCATTGAAAATTAGCTTATTTATCACCAGAGGAAGGTGTACCATACTTTGGAAAACCTTTTATATCTCACTTCAATTTTGTTGCTCTTTCTTACCTTCTGTATGAGCATATGAGACAAAAAGGTGCAGGGGAAAGAATTCACATTCAAAATCAGATCTGGGATTTAATCCCAGGCTGGCCATCAAGTAGATATAACATAGATGGTTGACTTAATCTTTGCATCTCTTTTATCATGTGTCGAATGCAAATAAAAGACTTACCTTGCAGAAATGTGAAACTTAAATGAAATTATGTTTTCAGAACACTGATACAGTGCCTGTCACATAATAGCAGCTCAGTAAAGGAAAATTGTCTTTTGATTCCTTCTCCTTCAGTGAAGATCAAACCCCTAGATCCTCTGGGGTTTGCAATGTATTTTAAGCTTTCTTCAGTTCATAGCCGGGAGGCATTAGAAGATTTTATGCAAATTAACAGTATATTATATTTATTATATTATTATATTGATATATTGTTCTCACTTGTACATATCACACTATTTCGTAATTAATTGCTCATACATCTGCCTGTCCCATTAAGCTACAGAAGTCTTGAGGGCAAATTCTGAGGCTACAATTCTATCACCTAAATATCTCCAGAATCTGTCACTTCTCTCCAATCACACTATCACTACCTAATCCAAACCACCATGGTTTTTGGACAGGTATGCTAGTTTCCTGCCTGGCCTCTCACTACACATTCTTGCTCTGCTCAATCCATCCTTTCATAACGCAAGCAAATGAGCTTCTCTTAAAGACACAAATCATTATCTTTTCCATTTAAAACCTTTCAGTTACTTTACTCTTGCAAAAACATCTCAAATCCTCCAACTTAACCCTACAGCATTATATAATTTGGCCCCTGTCTAAGCACATGGCCTCTGCAGCATCACTATCCTCATTCTACATTTCAAATATAATGGTCTTTTTTCCATTTCACAAACCATGACATTCTTTGTCACTTTGAGACCCTTGAATTTGCTGTATTTTTCTGTCTGGAATGCTTTCCTGCAGCACAACTGAATGTGCCCTTCAGGAACTAAAAAGAAATTTAATTCCCTAGGAAGCCTCTTGAACATCTTAAGCTTCCCTGTTGTCCATCCAAACCACCTTGAACTTCAACACTCCCGCATGGTGAGGACAGAGGCATTTTTTGCCTTTTCATTGTCATGTCCTGAGCAGCGAAAGCAGTCCTGACACATGTATATACACTTCATGAATATAGGAACACATTTGAATGAATTCATTCATGGTACAAAGGTAAAATATTAGTTTTTGTGGTTTTTAGTTTTTGTTGTTTTTTACAGAAAACTTATTGACCTAAATGTGTACATACATTTAGCTACTTAATTCTACTCTAGGTAGAATATAATTCTGATACACTTTTACAGTCCCCAAATGTTAACATACCCCTCTTTGTGATGTATCCCCCCAAAGTTAAATCGTAGTACCCTATGACTACTACCATTCTATGCATATTTCTGCATCAAATGCTCACAAAGGAGGCAGAGGCCCTCGGATGAACAGAGAGTTTCCTGCCCCCATTCATGTGCATCTGCTGACCTCCCAGCTGGGTCCTGGTGGGTGCTCTCCTTTCTAACGCAAGAGGCTGATGAAACTTGAACTGGATAAATCTGCCTGTCTACTACTCAGAGGGGGCCGAGGTATCAGTTCCAAACCCACTGATAAGGAAATTCTCTGATGCTATCAGCAGGCTTGACATTGATGAAGCCTCCCCATCTGGTGTGTTTAGGGTAGCAATCATGAACAAGGGGTGGAAAAATATGTTTTCCTGGCTCCTGGCCACTGCCATACTGTATTAAGTTTTTTCTCTCTTCCACTGCTCTGCCATCCCCATCTCAGTGTGTCTTGAAAGAACTGTTCTAGAAATTTGTGGCTGCTTCTGAAAGCTTTCCTTTCCTTTTCTTGACTAAATCAGGCTATTTTATTTGATAGGGAAAATGCCTTCTCTTTGGATGCACTCAGAAAGTTCTTTTACAGAGTAGAAAGTTTCATATGCAGTTTGTGTCACATTAAGATCCCCTTAGAGGCCAATGTGGTGTCTAATGGAGTTGCTACATACATTTTAAAAGTCAGCAACATTCTTAAATTACTGTTGCTGCTCTGTTCAGCATTCGTTAGATGCTCTCCTTTTCTTCTATTTGGGTACACTGGATGGGTGGTGGCACACTTAGGCACCCAAGTTGATCTAATGTGCTCAATGTATTTCCAGGTGACTTGCTTTTCCATAAAAGATGATTTGCAGAGTCCATGAGTCATCACTGTGAAAAAAAGCCTACATTCATTGTATCAAACATACAATGATTTCTGGATAGCTGGAAAACAGTAATAGACTAGCTTGGTGTAATTATCTACCTGAACACAACTAGTAAATAGAGAAAAAGATTTTTCGCTGATGTTACCATCTGTATATCTCCTGGTGAAAAAATAACTAAGCAGAAGCATCTTTTCACCCATATGCAAGGCTTTGCCTGGTATTAACCCATAAGCATAGATTTTTCCCTAAATATAACTGAAAATGTACAGAGCAATTAACTTGCCTTGCAGATAATGGACACTAAAATAAACTCACTAAATTCTAGAATTGAAGGGCTTTAACTGAGAGCTGAGAAATAAATGTCCTAGCCAGGGATGTAAACTAGTTAGTGAAAGAATGTAAAACAGAATCCAATTGTCCTAACTCCTGAATAGTTCATTATCCAACAGATTGCATCATTGGTTTATTGAATTAATTAGTTTATTCATTAGTCTTATCAGTAGCACTGGAAATAGTAATCAAACTAACACCCCTAAAAAAATGTTTACATTTCTCTCTACCAGTAGCATTTTTAGTATAACGACCCATATTCTGTGATTGTTTTCTGTCATTATGATCTAAATCTATAAGTGTTACTTTTAGCTTCACTATTATAAAGGGTTTTTCCCTGTCTTTACAGATAAACAGATATACTGATATGTCTTTATATAGTACAAATTTTCAATGAACTGAATGATGATTATCTGTTTGAGAATTACTCACAGCTAATTTTTAGTCTCAGATTGATAACCACCTGCCACAATACTAACTCCTCAGTTGCTACAATTTAGATTATGTATGTGTGCAGATAAAAATCTTTTGACCATAGTTGTAAGCAAAATATATTTGTACCCTACATGTGGTGTGTCTTCATTAATATTGTAATTTTTCCAGTAAAAGAGATAAGATATACTCCAAAAGCCTCCCATAATTAACTTCAACTTTACTCTGCCTCTGTATTACCTTTTCCACTACTTCTCTCCAACAATAACAAAAAAAGATGTTACAATTCCTATTGGAATATGGTACTACTTATAGAGATTTATATGAGCATCTGTTATTGACAACACAGACACAATAAACAGTGTTCATCATTCTCCATGTACATTTAAAAACTGATTTTGTGTTTAAGTTCTTTTGACAAATATAAAAAGCTTAACTACAGCGTTTATCCCCAAGTAGATGCCCTGCCACTAATTACAATAAAATCAGAGCATCATAGGTTGGAGGCAGGATCACACGGCACAACCGTGCATCGAGTCAACACCTGCCTTGTATGCCCAGTTCTTCCACCTAACAGGTCTGTAACATTAAGCAAAGTCATAAGCAATACTAAGAAATTGCCTAACACTGAGCAATTCTAAAATGTAGGTAATACTATTACCTAATTCAAAATATTTTTGATTAAATGAGATTGATATACTTACAATATCTAGAATACGGTACTCAAGAAGTCTTACTGGAATGAAGTTCATAAATCAACTTTATTTCCTCTCAGTGAAGGAATTCCATCTGAAATCTCCCCAATAGATAGTAGTCCAGCTTTGGGTAAAACACTTACAATATTAGTGCACTTGCTGTTCATAAAATTTTCTCTTCTATTACTTGACAGCATTAAGTGTAGAAAGTCCATCATTGTATTGTGTTAATATCGACTTCCTCATAACCACCACTTTATCTTAGTCCTAAACTGTGGGAAAACCTGCATAAATCCAATGACAGCCCTTTAAATATCAAGAGCATTTATCCAACACCCTACCTAAAATTACCATTTATGCTACTCTGACCTTCTTATTATTGGTACACATGAGTAATTAAATTGTAAACACGGTTAACTGTAACCAATTTATCAAGTTAAACTGAGAGACATTTTACTTTCTGAAATGAGAAAACAAAGTGAATTGGAAAAACTCTCTGTTTCCACAGAAATGATTCATTTCCCTTGAGTAGATGGTGAGAGAACAGTGGCTTGGAATAATAACATTGTGGCCATAGTAAGTACTTTTTCACTTTTTGTTCCCAATTGTTTTGTTTTGTTTCCAAACAAAGTGAGACCATCACTGTATGTGCTTGCAGTCATACAATTATAAAGATGTGCTGCCTAGGTATGCCATTAGCTTCTCTAAATTTTATACAATTATGGTTTGCATGCTTTCTATTTTGCTTGGTTTTGATCATTCTGCTCAAGACTCTTTCTTGCCTTTTTTTCTCCTAAATCTGGTAGGAAGTTTTAGATAACAGCATATTTAACCATAAGGACATTTTCTTCACAATATGTTTTCCCTTCAGTATATTGGTGAAAATAACATCTATTCTTTAAGAAATTGGAAAATGCTTTCTATATTATGAATTGGAAGATATATACATTTTTATCTTTACCTTTAAACTATTTTAATTTTCACTCACTTTTATTTTTGCTTCTCTTACTTTCCTACAATCAAAAGATATATCTATTTAATAGTTAATATTTCTTATTTTCCTACCATCTGCTCTTTAAATTTTTTTTAACTATAAATCTTTTAGAATTCTGGTGGGAAAACCTATTAGATACTTCTCTTATGGTCTGTCTTTTCAAAGACATTCAATCATCTGAGCTTTTATATAGCATATCCCTAAAGACAATCTTTTAGATCCATGGAGTTTAATACATTTTCTTCACAACACCATAATCTCTAGTTTTCTTTGTTCATACAGATGTGAAATGTATAGTCTTTGTAGCACAGAGAATCACAGGTCCATTTTTTTATTGTGCTCATTTAAGTAGCTCATGCTTACCAGTGCCAACCTTGATTTTTCTTTTCTTCAAGAAAATGATAACTTTCTCTCACAAAAACATCAGAGCTATTTACGTTACACTAAAGTTCTGATAGATCGCTATAACTTAAAATTTACACCAACCATCATAGATGAAAGGTTGCATTGCTGCAGTTTTACAAGTATTTTAATAATGTGTAAAATATTGAGGCTTTATTTTAAGTGTTATGCAGTAAGTTCCAAATTATTTGCACTAATGGAAAAGAACAAAAGTGAAAATAATATTAAATACCAGACAAATGCCAACACCTAAATGATGCTTATTAGTATCTGAAATTCTGAAAACTGCATTATAAAAAATAATGAAGTCACATATTGATAATACGTTACTGGGATCAGAATTTGAAACTGAGCATTTTCCTTATCTTGCCCGCATTTCTGTATCCCTCTATGCTGGAAATAGATCATTTATCTCTCAGATTGATAAAATAAATCACCTAAACAGAGATAACTTCTTTCAAAATTTTCTATAGCACAAGGCATAGATCAACAGTCCCCAATCTTTTTGGCACCAGGGACCGGTTTCATGGAAGACAATTTTTCCATGGACGATGGCAGGGGACCTCAGGCGGTGATGCAAGAGGTGGGGAGCGGCGGTAAACACAGTTGAAGCTTCCCTCGTAGCCGCTTACCTCCCGCTGTGCAGCCCTTGGTGCCTAAGTTTCATAGAGGACAATTTTTCCACGGTGGGGGGCCGGGGGATATGGGGGACAAGGAGCTCTATTCGACAGCCTGATCCCTAACAGGCCACAGACTGGTACCAGTCTGTAGCCCGGGCATTGGGGACCGCAGATATAGGTAATCTGGGAGTGAAGTAGATCAGTATCTCAGCAAAATAAATATTAAAAATCACTTATTTGATAGTTGTCCCAACATATGGCAAAAGAGACTGGTTACAATATGCTGATTTGATTATATGCAAATAATCTTTGTCATCTTCATCATCATGTATTGATCATCCAGTTTGCACTAGTCACCTTGCTTGTGTTATATCGCTTAATTTAATCCTCATGGTAATGCTCTAAGTGTGTGTTATAATACTAAGTTTACACTGAGAAAATGGAGGCTCAGAGCGGGTAAGTCATTTGTCTAAGTACAGATATATAGTCAGTTGCTGAGTGAAGGATTTAAACTAAATTGGATTTACTCCAAGCTCATGGATAATTGCTATGCATTCCCACCATAAGATACCCTACCCCTTCACTACTGGAAATTAGTCTCACAACATCTATAAGTAGGGCTCATCTCTTTTCTCTGATGGGGCATTTTCTCTTCTTTTCTCTGATACTGATGTCTCAAAACAATATCTACTGCTCCATGCCATTTTCTAAAAAACCTTTGAGAGATCCTCAAGGTTTTCCCTTGAATGTAAATGATGTTTCAAGATTTATTCTTTTTAGTCTAAGAATGGGAGCAAGCATTTTATGGTCTTGAAGAAGTCAGATTTATCACATGTGCTGCTGTCCTGGGACCTACCGTCTTGGCTATCAGGAGGGGCACCAATTGGCTCCTGTAATCAGTCATGCATTGTGTATGCTCGGCACCCTTCTTACTGTTAGGTCTGGGCCATATTTCCCACAGTCTGAAATTTATTCATGTCAGCCTGTACCCCAGCAGCAGATAGTTTGTCTCTTTGATATGTTATTGGCTTCTAGGAGCCTGACAGTTTTCCCTGTGTAGTTTTAATACATACTGATGAGTTTCCTGAACTACCATGTACTCTCAAAAATCCTCACATTACGCAAAGGCATTTCACCTTATTTACTAGTTCTCTATATGGGGTCTCTGGGTCACTAGAGATTCTTCAGGGTAACAAAAAGGTTTGGGGGGGGCGCTTATTTCCAAAATTCAAAAGGCTTAGTTAGGGAAAATTGTATCGTTTGCAATGATGAAGTTGTAGAGGCTTCATACAGCATTACATTTCTTTGATTGTATTAAGATTATGTTAATTCACTCTGACAACCTGGTTAATTAATGCTTATTGGACTGTTTAACAGTTGTAAATAGCACTGACTTTTAAATATGAAAAAACTAATCAATTATTACTTCTTAAAAGTTTTTATTGACAAAATCCTAAATCTTAGAGTTCAGGAGGAAAACGTAATTTAATGGATCCTTGGAGCTGACAAGGTTGAGAATTACTGTTTTAATAGTAATGATAACTATTATTATCAACATAATATAATAATGCAATCAGCTACCATTGAGTACCTACTATAAATCATGTAATGTGTTAAGTGTCTTAATGCACTATTTTTTTAAAAAATTGGAACATATGCAAAATAGATAACACTGTCTTCTTATTATAGATAGGCAAAATAAGTTAAAAAACAAATTAACCCATAATTTCAATGCCAGCAAACCCTTGTTTTTTGTACTACTTTAAAGAGACCTCCACTCTAAAAAAAAAGCAATTATCTATTTAAGTGTAGACAATCAAACTTAATACATTTATCTTAAAAATTATCCATTTTAACAATTTACCTAATTAACTTAAGTACTAGATTTTCTAATGACATAATAAAGTGTACCATGCAATTGTTGCTTGCCACTCCTTGCTGTGTAGACATGAAAAACATTTACTGTAAGAAAATCAGTATTTTCTGTCCATATCCAGAGCCAGTTTTCCCATTTTTTGTTATATTGAAGAGACAGGTATATGAAGAGGACATGTATTCCCAAGTAGCAACATGAAAATATAGCCACAGTCCAAGTGATTTAAGAAGGCACCTGCGTTTAAGGAAGATCACTATAAAATGACTATCCTTGAAAGATTAGCAGAATCTTACTTTTCCCAATAACAGAGTATGTAATTCGCCATGCTAAGCTTTATGCATTTGCTTGTTAGTGCAGTACTCACCACAAAAAGGATTTTTATAAAAAATTTTCTTCTTCCTAATCTATACTTAATCTGACTCTCTGGGATATTTGTGTATGTGCATTTTTGGCCCTAAGTCTCATTCTCCATTAGCTTCCCCATCCTAAAAGTGAATCTTTAGGGATATTGTTTTAATATTAATCACCAAACACATTATGATCTGTTAAATAATTCCCAGTGACCACATCATTTTCTTAATGACATTAGAATTTTTAAAAATCTCTCTTCTTTTTAAATTATTATTTCATTCATTTAGTATTAAATTCTTTAAGTTTTTGCTAAATTTGCAATCATCTCCTAATTACCCTGTCAAATAATCCATAATCTGTAAGTGCAGAAGTTCTAATATTTATATTAAAAACCCCTCTGTTACAGATGGATTTCACGTTGAGAAGCTGAGGATGAGTTACTCAGCGTCATGCAAATATTTACTCCTTAATTTATATGTTTCATAATTATATTTAATTTTCCATATTGTATTTTGTGAAATCTAGATTCATTTTGAAGAAAATGGGCAAAAACAATCACCAAGGTAATAGAAGAATATTTTGCAAACTTCACTGTGAAATACAGCAGCCTAGATGACCTTGCTGAATTTCAAAGTCTTCCCGCAAATCAAAGATATCTTGCTAAAGTCTGGAATTAAAATACTGGGTTATATGTTGGCTCTGCCTCAACATTCCACATCCAAATTTTTAACAATTTCATCAGCATAATTTAAAATAATATGTCATAAATGATGAGACAGGATTACTGAAAATATAGTAATAAAAACCAATCGTTCTACACACCCAAAGTAATGCTTTTTTGCATAAAAAAATTCATCAGATCTGGATGAGAGAAGAGAATAAATAAGAGCATTATACTTGAGTAATGTCTATTCCAAAAAAAACTGGCATGGGAGGGTAGCACAAGGAAGCCTGAGTCATGCACTCCTCTGTAGGACTTATGGAAAAACCTCAAGCAATATGGCAGCACTCTGGTGCAACTCAGGTATAGTCAACTCAGTGTGCAGTTACCAGAAAAGGGGTTTTTCCATTTGAAGAAATTATACTGACAGCCTATGAGTCAATGAATGGCACACTCAGAAGTCATGGCAAACAACATCTACAGCAAGCAACAAACACAGATTAGTATTTTTCAGAAGACAGCTGTCAAATGTCTACTCTAACTTACAATATGGGTAATCTGACTCTTATGCATCAGGAAATTTAGCCATATCGTCATAATTGAATAATAATATGAACAGTATGTACAATCAGAATCCTTGATCTTTTAGGTTATTAAAAATATATATATACACACACACACACACACACACACACACACACACAAACATCCTGGCATCAGGGTGTATTGGAAATAACTGGAAGTCACTTGAATTAGGGCTAGGCCTGGTCCTGCCACAAATGGGCATCTGCTTTTTTATTATTTAATTTGTTAAATTAGGAAATAAATTTTAACTAGATGATTTCTATGGTTCTTTCATCTTATGATTCTATCATCTCTATAACAAATATGTATATATGCATATGGGGGAGATGAAACTACACCCTAGCTATCTTCAAAGACAGAATCAATCCTTAAAGTACAATTCCTAAATTAGAGATGTTTTATGAGTTAGTTAGCAATGAAAGTTATAATAGATGAGAATTTTTACAATGACCACCCACATCTACAAATTAATCAATGAAATCATCTAATAATCTTAATATAATTATTGGCAGTTACTCAGGCAAAGGTTTAAAAGATTTTCCCCTAATATAGCAGAAGCAGACAGATTTGGACGTTTGGAGAGTCTAACAGTCCATAAATGAAATGAATTTAAGAATTCTCTCTGTTCATAAACAAGATATCCCATCCCATCCCTCTTAGCAAGTAATAAAAGAACTAGGTATCCTTAGCTATTCCCCCAATGGTACAAGGTATCACCATCCTCTAAGTTGAGATAGGGACACATTAAGTAATAATCCACATTTATTTTTTCTTTGCTCTATCTGCTCATATGTGACCTACTTAGACTCTTATAAATCTTCAACTCAAAAACATTTCTTCATGGCCCCTGGGATTTTCTACCCAAATTCATATCTTTCTTAGTTTCAACCTGCTATTTTTTGCTTTATAACCTTCCACAGTGCTACATAAATCCTTAAATTCCTAGTTTTTAATACATTTTAGCATGTTCCGCCTTTTCTCCTGCTCCTAATCTCTACCAATTTGGGAATGGTACTGTACATTTAGCTTTGACAGCCATTCCAATAAGACAATCTCTTAATCTCTCTCCATACTCTTTGCCAAGTTGCTTCCATTTATCAACTCTTTAAGTTTTAAATGTCAGACTTCAAATACAGCTGCAAAAGTTGACCTGTATTCTCATGAGATTAAGTAGAGAAAAACTGATAACTCCAGGAAATGAAACTTGGATCAAACCATCACTGCTTGAAACTAATTCCCTAGAATTGAGTAGGAACAATAATTTACCTTTACCACTTGAACATAAAACATCAAACTAAAAAGAAAATCAACTACAAAAATGGGGTCCATGATGGATCTTTGAACTGAGAATTTAAGACCTCAGAAAATATTGTAAAACGGAGGTTCCCAGGTGATTATTAAAATATTCATAGGTACATTTAGAGGGTCACTGATTCCTTCCTTTCAGTCCAAGTAGAAATGCAACTTACTCAGTCCCAAAAGAGGGTTGACACAGAGTTCATTTGTCATATTTATGGCTGCCAATCAATTTTTGATTAGCCTTTCTACATTGGTAAAATCCTACATTATGAGTTCTGCTTCCTTAAATCAGAATTCAGAATTCAAATATTCTGCCTTTGCTTTTGAAAAAGAAAAAACAAAGAAGAGAAAAACAAAGCTCTATTGATCAAAATCTTTTGCAAGAGTCTTTGACTTGGAAATGAATAAAGTTGAAGTAGGCTTGATGTGGACATTTAATTTTACTTGCACAGGTGGCAAAGAGATATCGACCTCTTGAGAATAACTATAGTTATAAAGGTGGACTCTCTGATGCTTGGCAGAAACAGTTGCAATAAAGATGAATTCCTGGCATTTGATGCTTATTGGTGGCAGCAGAAATGGTGGCTGTTTTTTCTTCAAATTTGGGGCATTTTTCCTAGACCCTAATCATTAGTCAATTTCTTCAGCCCTCCCAATGATTTTGGAAGTGACCTAATATCCTTCAATAAGTAACAACTCTGTTTTTATTAGCCTGTTCCTGGTGTTTGCAACTAAGACCACTGACCTAAAATTATCAATTGAAAATCATTTGTAGCAGCTGAAGAATAATGAAAATGTTGTCTATGTGGGGGAAGAAATAAAGATAAAATGTTTGAATCAGCAATAGCAGTTCTACTAAGTTTATAAACTATCAGAAAAGATTACAAGACCTCTTTGGATAGCACAGTCACACACCACTTGCTACCACAAATTCACAAATATTCATTAAGATGAATTTTAAGCACAAAACAAAAATAACAAAAAGAGTAAATAATTGAGTATTAAAAACACTACTGCTAAAGAATTAAATTTTTATCCATGTTGCTATTAATTCTTACTCGTATATGTGAGCTTATGATTGCCCTATAAAAATCAGAATAGCTAAATGGATTGGCCTCCAAATCCATGCTTTTGGTGACACATTTCTGAATTTTTTTAAGGAACATAATTTCTTTTTTTATATATTGTTTCATTTATATTATTTTGTACTTTTCAATTAAGTAATCTTTTTAATATTCATTGTATTTTATGTTTCATAGACAGCTTGAGCTAATTGATAATGCAATCCACTCCATTTTGTTACACCACTTGACTAATATTTTTCTCAAAGCATAGTTGACAAGAGGAAAAAAATATGTCACAAAATATATGGACCTTGAAGAGTAAAATGGGACTATTAAATCTAGATCTATACATTCTGCTAGTAATAATATGGCCTAAGGTTATTTTGGGTTGTAAGCAGCCAGAAGAGAAAGCTAAATTATAGTTAGTTCATAGTCAATAAGAGCTTTAATTCTAAATATCAATTGTCTCTGAAACTTTAAAACTCTCACCATGAGGTGAGAAGACAGATTCAAGAGTTTAGGAAGGCTGAGGCAGATAGAATTTGCAATATGTAACACCACCATTAAAACTGTGAAGAAAGAGCTCCAGGAAGCACAGTAGAGTTCCCCATGAGTCTGGTGCTGAATACTAAGCTGCTCATGCACAGAGTAAAAACTCCACCAAGCCACACAAAGGATTGGTGAGCTGTGAGCTGAATGGTTCCCAGAGCCACACAGGCCCAAGAT
Source organism: Daubentonia madagascariensis (assembly GCA_023783475.1). Taxonomy (NCBI): domain Eukaryota; kingdom Metazoa; phylum Chordata; class Mammalia; order Primates; family Daubentoniidae; genus Daubentonia; species Daubentonia madagascariensis. The sequence continues at coordinate 21,213,462 of JAKFHU010001672.1, forward strand.
ATGTCTCAGAACTAACGAGCCATAGTAAAGAGTACTTCTTGAATAGCCAGAGGATTCAGTGGAGTCAGCTAAGAAGTCACACCTTGATAAGGGACTCAACTGCCTTAGAGCAAAGGCTTTTCCAAATCTGCCCTAACAAAGATTAAAAACATGCCTGAAAATGATCAAACTAACCCTCAAGTAACTTAACTGACTCTCAGAACAAAGTTCAATAATATTTAATAGAATACATTATATTAGTTTGCTAGGGCTGCTGAAACAAAGTACCACAAACTAATCTGGGTGGCTTAAACAACAGAAACATATTGTCTTCCAGTTCTGGATGTTGGAAGCCCGAGATCAAGGTGTCAGCAGGGCTGGTTCCTTCTGAGAGCTCTGAGGAAAGGTTCTGTCCCAGACTTCTCTTGTAAGCTTGTAGATGGTCATCTTCATGTTCACATGGTACTCTTCCTGTATGAGTGCCTATGTCCCAATGTTCCACTTTTATAAAGGCACCAGTCATATAAGATTAGAGGGCCATACTACTTCAGTATGACCTCATCTAAACTTCAGTAATTACATCTGCAATGACCTTATTTCCAAATAAGGTCACATTCTTAGGTACTGGGTGTTAGGACTTCGACATATGAATTGGGGGGAGGAGGCACAATTCAATCCATAATGTACATCAAACTCCAGTATTCAAATATATAAAATATACAACTCCAGCATCAAATACAAAATGGCCAGGCATAAAATAAGCAGAAAAATGTGATTCACAAGCAGAAGACATATAAGTCAATAGAAACAAAAGCAGAAAATGACACAGATGATAAAATTGGCAGAAAAGGACTTTGGAAAAGATATAGATGTGCTGCTGAATTTTACAGAAAATATTAACCTGAAGAACAAAGAAATGAAAACTATAAATTAGTGCCAGACAGAAATTCTACAATTGAAAAACAAATACATTAAATAAAAAATTTACTAGGTGAAATTAATAGCAGATTAGACATTACAGAAGATGAAAATATATAAAGACATAACAACAGAAACTATTTAGAATAAATTATAGAAAGAAAAAAATACCAGAAAAGGAAACATAGACAGTGACCTGTGAGACAAACCAAGTAGTCTAATGTATATATAATTGGAGTCCAAAGAGGAGCATAAAGGGCAGAAAGAAAACAATATTTGAAAAAATAATGTCTACAGTTTTTGTAAATATGATAAAAACTGTAAGTCAACAGATCCAAACCTCAATAAATCATAATAAAATCACACTGAGGCATATTATGACAAACTTTCTAAAAACCAGTGATAAAGAGAAAAGCTTGAAAGAATCCAAGAAAAAAATGGACATGTATACAGAGGATCAACACCAAGAATAAGTACAGATTTAACACCTGCAAATACACAAACCAGAAGACAATAGAATGACATGTTTAAAGTGCTAGAAGAAGAGGGAGGGAATCCTGTTAACCTAGAATTTGATATCCAACAAGAATATCTCTCAAAAACGAAGAGCAAATAACAGTTTAATAGCTGAAAGAATTTATTGCCAGACACCTATGAGAAGTAATGTTAAAGAAAGTTCTTGAGGAAGAAGTATAATATCAGACAGTGGCTTACATCTACATAAACAAATGAAGAGTTCCATAAATGGTAAACATAAAAATAAATATACAATACTATTTTCTTATTTTAATTTCTCTAAAAGATGACAGAATGTCTAAAACAAAAATAACAACTACTAAGAGGATTATACATATGCAGAAGTAAACTGTATGACAAAAATAAGACAAAGGACAATGGGAGATGGCACTATAACATCATAAAGCTTTTACATTATATGACAAGTGACATTATGTTATTTGTAGGCCGACTGTGGTAAGTTAGAGATACATATTATAAATACTAGAGCTACCATTAAAATTGGAAATATGGAGGTATAGCTAATAAGCCAATAATGGAGATAAGAAGGAATACGTAGAAATAGCTAATATAAGAAAGCAGAAAAAGATGGGAAAAAAAAGGAGCAAAGAATAGATGGGACAATCAGAAAACAAATAGCAAAGTGGTAAACTTAATAGAACCAGACTGATAATAAAATTAAATATAAATGTTTAAACTTTCCAGTGAAAAGGCAAAGTATGTTAGATTGCATTTATTAAAGGCTATCTACAATAAAACATTTTAAATATAAAGACATTGGTCAAAAGTAAAATGATTAGAAAAAGTTACACTATGCAAACACTAATCAAAACAAAGCTGAGGTGGCAGCATTAATATCAGACAAAGATAACTTTTAAATTGGGACTATTACTTGAAATAAAGAGAGATATTTCATAATGATTATGGGTTAGTTCATCAAGAAGATTTAATCTTAACAGAGTATGTGTTTAACAATAGAGCTTCAAAGTAATGAAAAACAACTGATAGAGTTGACTGGAGAAAAAGACAAGTCCACAATTACAATTAGAGATTTCAACACTTCTCTCTGAGTAATTGATAGAAAAAAATAGGCAGAAAATCAATAAAGTTATAGAGGACCCAAATAATACTATCAATTAAATTTATGTAATAGACATTTATAGAACCATACCTACAAGTTACACATGATTTTCAAGTGCAAGGAATATTTACCAAGATAGACCATATTCTGGGGCCATAAAATAAATCTTAATAAATTCATGAGGATTGAATTCATGTAAAACATTTTCTTTGGTAACAATTGAATTAAATTAGAATTAAATTAAGAAAATAGGCCAAGTGCAATGGCTCATGCCTGCAATCTGAGCACTTTGGGAGGCCGAGGCAGGAAAATTGTTTGAGGCCAGGAGTTCAAGACCAGCCTGGGCAATGTAGCGAGACTCCATCTCTCCAAAAAACAAAAAATAAAAATAAATTATCCAGGCATGGTGGTGCATACCTGTGGCTGAAACGGGAGAATGGCTTGAGCCCAAGAATTCGAGGTCACAATGAACTATGATTGCACCACTGCACTCCAGCCTGAGTGACAGAGCGAGAACCTGTCTCTGGAAAAAAAAAAAAAAATTAAGATATCTGAAAAATAAATACCCAAATACTCAAAAGTTAATCAACATAATTGTAAATAACTCAGGTCAATTGCACAAGGCAAATTAGAAATATTTCAACTAAATGAACATGAAACACAGTATCAGAATTTTCAGGATGTATCTAAAGCAGTTTAAATGATTGGATAAAAGCAGTTGGAGATAAAAGGCTTTTTATGCATGGAAGAATAGAGACAAGGATGATAGATTCCTCATCAGAAACAATGAAAGTAGAAAGATAGTGAAAGCAGACATAAAGAATGTGTACTGTATGATCCCATGTATATAAAATCCTAGTATGTTCAAACTAATCTGTAATGAGAAAAGGCACAACAGTGGTTGCCCGAGGATGGGAGGGTCAGGTACGGACTTGAGATAGGTATTAGAAAAGAGTTCAAGGAAACTTTTGGGGTTGATGCATCTTGATTGTGGTTATGGTTTCATGAGTGTATAAATATGAACAAATTATCAAATTATACATATTTAATATGTAAGCTTATTGTATGTCAAGTACAATAAGCTGTTAAAGAAAAAATAATGAAGGTGAAATAAAGACATTTTCAGAAATAAGAACTGATAAAATTAATAACCAGTAGGCTTATACTAAAGCTATACTAGTATTCTTCAGATAATTGGAAACTGAGATGCAAACATAGAGATGCAGAAGTAAATATTTGTTGAACAAAATCTAAACAAGATTGCTTATATAAAATGAGAAAAAAATTCTTTGTAGTTTAGTGTAGAAATTAAACATCAGAAAATACTGGAGGGAAATAAGTGTAATTAAAATGTTCGAAGAATATTGTCTCACCCACAAAGAGGGCATAAAAATCAATCAACATTATATTTTGATAATTAGGTAGTACTTCAACTTGCAAACTGAAAGGACACAACTGATTTCAGATAAACTTGATTGATAAGCACTGAGGTATATATCAATAAAGTTGTGTAATTTAAAGATAAGGGTCTAAGATTTTTAAAAACCATACACTACAAGGAGTAAAAAGCCAGGCTAGCCTCAGAATTTTATACTATAATTCAATGCCAGAAGAGGACTGAATATGTTTTGCACCATTCCAAGAAAAAATGTGATATGAGAATGTAAAGTCTGTAATTAATAGTCAGGATAATGAAGTAAACATTCTAAAACATGCAAAAACTCAGTAGATATGTCACCCCAAATAAGTCCATCTTTTAAAAATACATGAAAACCACATGTAGCCTACCAATAGATAACTCAGAACAATGAGAGACGTCATGGCTGGAAAGACCTGGTGGTCAGTATACCACCCGCTTTACAGAGCACACTTGTAGAAATTATGATTAGCGTATATGAGCATTGTAAACTATATCAAGGAAAATAAAGATGTAGTTTATAAAAATAAGAAACATATGTGGACAAGAGGTAAATTTAAGTATTCCAAATATCAAGTAAAGGAAAGAACCAGTAGTTTCTATATAATGTTTATAATAAAAATAAATAAAAGCTCATGAACTTATATTTTCATAAGTATCAAACTGGATAAGGATAAAGTGGAAAAACTAATCAGTCTCTAAAGCTTCCAAACCACCAAGGAAAAAAATACAAAGGCACACAAAACAAAATAAAGCAGAAACCAGAAAAGCTTATAGGACACATTTAAAATAAAACAAAAAGAAATCAAAGAAAAGTAGATGTCTCTGATAACATATGCATAACTAAAGTCAATCGGTTAAAAAGAATTGATAAAAAAGGCAAAATCAAACTGCATACTGAATAAAATATCAAAGGAATCCCAAAGCAAAGAGCCAAAAACATTTTTAAAAAAGACAGAGAAGACAAAGGACAAAGAGAGAGAAACAGCACAAAATTTAGAGAGAAGGTGGTATTAGGCAGCAAAAGTATTACCTTGTTTTTAAAAAAAAAAGCGAAGGAGGAATATTTTGTAAAGAAAAATGTTACACTCAAACAAAAAAGTTGCTATAAATCATCATGCACCAATAACACAGCCTCAATACATATGAAGAAACAAAAAAAGAAATTGGGTTGAAAATACCCGAACCTGATCACTATGTATTATATACATGTAACAAAATTTCACATGTATCCCATAAATTTGTTCAAATAAAAATTTTTTAAAAAATAAAGATTTAGGCTGCCACACACACAAAAAAGAAAAAGAACCTCAATTTGTTATGAGATTTTCTTAACTTAACATCTCTCAGCCCAGGCAAGAGCCAAATAAGGATGCAGAGTGTATGACATGCATTTGTATGTACACTTATCTATCTATCTACGATTGATATAACCATAGAGGAGGGGGTGTGTGTGTGTGTGTGTCTGTCTGTCTGTCTGTGTGAGCATATATGAATATATCTACACATGTACAATAATGAAACTTGGAAATAGAGAGTTTAGCTTCTTTACAGCACCCATGGGTCATTGGGTCATTTTTATTATCATATAGTAGGGCACTTCTGTTCGAAAAACTCTCAAGAAATTTCAATATACAAATAATGTGGACCACATTATTTGGCTATAATAAAATAAAAAACAGAAAACAACAAAAATAGAAACAAAATCCAGTTCAGCAGGAAATATTTAAGTTACAGGATATTTAGAATATAGTGATAATGAAAGCTATATGTGTCAACCACTAACAGAACACATATTTCCAAAATTATGATTCAAAAAAATTACTAGTCTTAAAAACAAATCAGTTAAAATAAAAATTAAAATTAAAATGAATTATTATGATAATCATTAACTCAAGAAATTAGAAAAAAACAATAACATGAAATAAGCAAAAAAAATCTTTCATAAATTAACATTTAGAAAACAGTTGGTTTGATAATAAAATTAAAAAGCAAACCTTTGAAATGCCCTCAAATTAAAGGAGTTAGCAAAATCAGGAAAGAGAATAAAGTCAAACAAATAACATAAACAAGAATGACTTAATAACCTAAATAATATGACAAAATATGAGAATATTTTCCTCAATTCCATGCACTTCTCTTTAAAATGTGAATGAATAGAATATTTATAAGCAAGTTATAAATTACCAAAATTTACCTTAAAACAAACAATAAAAACAAGTATTCTAAAGAGCTTCATTCAAGAGTAGCACCAGGCCAAGATGACTTCAAAGCCGATACTTTTCAAACTTTCAAATAACATATTTTTCTGATATTATTTACACTACTCAATATCATAGGAAAAAATGATATTTCGTGGAAAAATAAGCTTGGAAGTACAGGTAGAAAAAATTCTGAAAATGAAGGATAAACAGGAAGGACAAGCCTTGAAAAACATTAAAACACTTTTGTGAAGCTCCATTACTACATACAGTCTACGATTGGCAGGGAAATAGGTAAAGAGATCAATACCACCAAAGAGAGAATCCAAACTCAAAGATTTAGGGAATCCAATATATTAAAAAGATAACATTACAAACCAGCGGGAGAAATATAGTATTTTAATGCATACTTTGGGAATGACCATCCAGATATTTAGAAAAAAATTAAGCTGGGTTTCTATGTTCATGTTTTGTGTCAAATCAATTCCAAATAGACCAAAATCTACTTGTTAAAATAGAAATCATTAAAATACCAGACATCTTGGGAGATATTTCAATATAAAAATTTTGGATACAAATAATGAAAATCGTGTATTAAAGCATGATTTGAAGGTCATGAAATACTAAATAAGATGGAAAATTTATGCTATGGCAAAAATGTCACCAATAAAATTTAAAAAAGAATGACTTTCTTGGAAAGTTTTTTCTAATTTCCTTAAATTCCAATGATTGTACATGAAAAACACCTAGTAAGCTGATGGGCTGTCATAGAATATGCATAGATAAGGGCATTAGTATATAATTTCATAGAATGCTATGGCAATCCATCATAATTTAAAATGTGTATACTTTTGACTTAGCAATTCCAGTTCTGAGAATTATCTTCAGAGATAGTCTTACAAGTGGGAAAAATATTTAATTATAGTATTTTAATAGAAAAAAGAATAGAAACAACAAAATTCCATAATAGAGATTAAATAAATTATGTCATATCTATATACTGGGTATTAGACAAATCAATTTCTCTTTAGAAAATGTGTGTTTTATATGTACTTATATGTATATGTGTGGACGTATAGACACATACACACATATATATATACACACACACACAACATATACATATATACAGAAAACACACAAATACACACATGTCCAAGTCTGTTTGGGCTGCTATAACAAAAATACCATAAACTGGGTAGCTTATAAACAACAAAAATTTATTTCTCACAGTTTTAGAGCTGGTAAGCCCACGACCAAGGTGGCAATAGATTTATTGTCTAGTGAGTGCTCACTCCCTGCTTCATAGATGTCACCTTCTTTCTATGTCCTCACCTGGTGGAAGGGGCAAACAAGCTCCCACATGCCACTTTTATAAGGATACTATTTCTATTAATGAGGCCAGAGCCCTCATGACCTAATCACCCCCCAAAAGCCTCACCTCTTAATACTATCACATTAAGGATTAAGTTTCAACATATGAATTTTGGACGGACACAAATATTTACACCAAAGTATATCATATCGTACCATAATTTTATATTACTTTTATAATACAAGCAAGTATAAAATTAAATGAATCAAATTAGTGTTCTATTCTGCAGTATAGATTACTAAAAAAACAGGAGAGAAGAAAACATAAAAATTCTGTTTAATTACTGCACAGTAATTCAAAACATACATTTTTGTAGACACAGTTCTCACTAGCTTGAAGGATCTTTTTGTTTAAAGCTCAACTTCCTTCTGCTTTTATAAACACATATAATATAGTCTGAAAGCATATATGGGAATTTTGTGACTTGTTTCTACTTAAGATGATCATACATGAAATTAAATCCCACATATTTTTTTCCTAAGAAGTTAAGTATGTAGAAAAGTTTCTATATTTCTTATATTTCACAAGTGATTCAACCCCAGTAGGTAGCATTTCCTGTTTCAAGAAAAAATAGAGCTCATAGTGAGCCAGTTGCTACATTAAAAAATCCAGAGATCATTTTCACGTTTTTGGCAAGCCACAAAGTGGAATTCTTCAGGACCTTCTCACAGTAGAAACCAGGAAGATTAAAAAGATTGACCAGTAGAAGTCTATGCCAATTCCAGTCCCAAAAGGATTATGGAGCCAACTGCATCAAATTCCATTTCCCAAAAAGCTATGTTTACTACAGTTGGGATGTATGTATTAAATTAAAATAAAACTGTTCCACTTTCCTAAGAATCAAATGAAAATAAACTGGAGCCTCAGTTATAACTACTCTTTCTTCTGAAAATGTCCAGGATTATTTATATATAATTTGTGTCCAGTGATAAAAAATTAAGCATATTTTCCACATGTGATATTACTACAAAGGTAAAACTTTGAGGATTTTAAACTCTAATTCTCAAAGTTTGGCTGAATTACTAAAGTGGAACACAAATATCCTCAAAAGACATAATGTTCGTATCTCAAATCTATCCTACTAAAAGTACTTTTCACTTCAAAGTTGATGGTACAAGATGACAATTTACAGAAGAAGAAAATGAAAACCAATATTATCATGCTAAAATATTTCACAGTTATATTTCCCAATTTTTATATTAGCAAAAAAAATTCAAGAATCTTACATTTTAAAATGTAAATACTTACTATTTTTCTGAGGTTTTTAAAAATTTATGATTGCTTTCATAAGCATATAAAACAAAAAAATAATTAATGATCATTAACCACAAAAGCATCTATTTACCTACTACAATAACTATTTGGGCCAAAATTAAACCACAAGAACAAGCAATGCTTTCAGTGGGAGTGGTTTCAGGACGTTATTATAGCTTTTTGTTATCTACTACAATCAGGGAAAGGGCATTTGGTTAATCAATTTTGGTGGTGAGACATCATCTAAGTATATAAGACATGGCACATGAGCTCTGATTTTTACAATAGGAAATGGTGACATGATTAAATGAGATGCCTTTCTGGGGGAAAGTGATTGGAGAGTCCATGATTATAGGCTTTAAAGTGATTTGTATGTAAAATCCAAGCAACTAGGCAAGGTAGTTGCTTGATACAGACTTAGGAAACTGGTTTCCTATGCTTAGGGAATTAAGTATCCAGAAGAGCAAGGATGGATTTCCGTATCAGTCAAGGTCTTATCTGGAGATAGAAATGACTATAATTATTTTAACAGAGAGAATTTAATATGAATTAATTGGCAATCAGGTATAAGAGAACAGAAAATGTACTACTATTCATAATAATAGTAAAAGATGCTAAGGAACCACAGAAGCAGTTACTATAGAAGGAAGCTACCACCCCGAGGCCTGAGGGAGTGAATGCAGGGCCCTGTGGAGCTGGGACTCATCCCTCCAGGCAGAGATGCTGTCTGGCAAATACTGGTATAAGATGGATTCCATGGAGCTGGGACCCAGACCTCTAAGAAAGGAGTATTATCCAAGTGGTATTGGTATCTCTCAACCAGGATAGTGATGCTCGTTTTTGCAGTTGAAAAAAAAAAAATTGCAACCTGAAATAAACTGCTGCTACTTGAAAGAACTACTGCTGCCAAAATGAAAAACCAGTAATGTGATGACACCAACAGGCATAGGAAGAAAACAGGAAGTAACAAGTCTACTCCTTCCTCCAATCTTATAATTTCACCTTGGGGGCCTTAGGAAGAAACCAACTGGCAAAGGAGAAATGTGGTTTGAAGAGTACCCAGAATCACAAAACAATATGGAAGCGAGGATTTGGAACTTGGAACTAAGAGACAAAAGCTCAATAATCAGCCCAGCTCGCTTATTTTACTACTCAAGATTAATACTTACCGTTCTACACATTGTTGAATACCTGCTCAACAATAACAAAAAAATTCACTTGAGGCTTAAACATCCTCACCCTCTCCCCCAAACAAGAAGGTGCAAAATCCCAATAGTTTTAGGCCAAGTAATTACTGCTCCTCAAATTCAATCACAGTCCAATCCTTGTATAAAACAATAAGGTGGAAGAGGAAAAAGAACTAATTAAGTCAATTTCCCAGTGGTTTGTGGTTTTCAGGTTCTATATTTCTTGTCAATTTCTAGGTCTTATATAATAGCAAAATAATGAGGTCTTTTTTTTTTCTATTCTTGAATATTTGGTTTCAGTTTTGTGGGCGTGCCTTACTGTATAGTCATTTTAACGTGTACCTTGGGTGCTTGAAAGCAGGTATACTCTTTATTTGTAAGGTTCAGTATTGTGTGTGTAGTATGTATCTTGACACATATAAACATGCACATACATACAAATGTATACACACATATAAATAATAGATGTGAGTATAATCTGTATTTGGTATATGAATGTACATGTTTATATCTATTTATGGTTAAATCCATAAAAATATAAATATATAATCAAATGTATGTGTATGCATGTAATTGAGATATACCTATTTATACTATCTAGGTCCTCTGTATCTTCATTTACTTTTTGCCTGGGCTGAGAAGTATAAGTTAAAACCCTCTAACACAATTATCTATTTCTGTTTTGATCATCATTTAGATACTGGATGGTAGCCCCACCTAAAATTCGGTTCAGATGTCAAAACTAGTGATGCCACACATGAACTGAAAGGGTAAAAAATGGTTTGTTCTTCACATAATGAGGCTTTCTTGAGAGAGCAGGGCAGGATCCCAAACAGGTCCAAAAATGACTTGGAAGAAAGGAAGAAGAAGAGATTGCATGGCTTTCATGGTGGTTAGGGAGTGGGGAGGGAGTGATGGTTCCCATCGACTTGAGCCAGGGCTCCCATAGTTTGAGCTTCCCACCACCACCAAAGGAGGGTGTACCAAGCTTTCTTATTGTCTTGGCCAGATGTGGGGCATAAGTGCAAAGGGGAGTGCACAACTTGAAAACTGTTAGGAGTCAAATATCAAAAAATAGAATAAGACATTTATGATGATTTCTTATTGAATGTTATTTTGGCCGTCTATATTTTGATGCTATGTTATTTGGTACATGAAGATTCAGGACAATTAGATTTTCAGTTTGGGTTGTACCTTTGTCATTTAAAAGTGCCCTGTACTTCACGATTGATGTTTTTGTCCCACAATTCAAATTTCTCTTGCATTAATAATCTGATTTCTGCTTTTTTTTCCTCCCTCTGGTTTGCTTTGTTTTCTTCCATTCTTTTATTTTGGCATTTCTAAAGCACATTGAAAGTACATTGATTTAGAGTTTAGAAAACTGTTTAATTTGGTGTGAAATTTGATATCATTGTTTGAGCCAATATAATTTTTTCTAGTTAAACTTATTTAATTTATGTATATATTATCAAAGCATTTTTTGTTTTATATTTTTATTTCTGTTGTAAATATGTCCTGTAAAGTTTTCTACATGGTTGTGGTTTGGTTTGTTTTGCATGCCTTTGTGTTTCTTTCTTCTAATAGTAATTTAGAAAATTTATAGACAGCATATTTTTTCTAGTTTACCATTAGAAATTATGAAAATATAAGAGTATCAACTTTTACTCTTTTACTTAGAAACTTTGGATAAAATCTATTGACTCTTCTTCACCAGATAAAGAATTTAGCATTTTTAAACCTCTTGTCCCCTGTCCATCCTCATATCCATCTGATTTTCATAAAGTTATATTATAATATCAAGTTACAATTATATAAAAAACTTAGATCCTCTCATCCTAGTTTCAACAGCTGTTTGGCATTTGCACTTTAAAAATAGATGGTATCATAGCCTCAAGTCCTTTCAAGCCCCATCTTCTCACTTTTGTCTAGAGTCATCTGGTTGTATGTGGTCATCAGATACCTTCAAATGATGGGTTCATATTGAGTGATATATCCATGCAGAATGTTGATTTCATTACCTTAAAACTTGAACATGAAATCTGTATTCTAAATTCTCAGGGCACATTTTTCCCTCAGATCATCACCAGTTTGTTTCACAGTATACTGGAGTTTCATAAAACTTCATAAAACTTTGAAGTTGTTCTGAACTTTTACTTCTTATGGAAGATTGATATTTGCCTAGATCCAAGTAGGATTCTTCAGATTTGAAGTTCAATAATTTTATTGCTATGTCACAGCATTTAATCAATTTATTTCCATTTTAAATATTCAGATATTCTGTAATTTAACACAGTATAATGTTGATTGTCACTTTCACATTCTTCCTAGAAGATATAATGTTTTTAGAAATTATACTTTTATTACCCTCTCAACTAATACACCATTGTTTTCTAGCCTATAAAATCTAAAATTCAAAAAATTAGTATTCTTTTATGCAAATGATTTGCCTAAAGATATTATTATTGTTTTATACCAATTGGAATTATGCAAATATTTACTTTTTAATTACTGTTGATTAAACTAAAAAACATTTTAATTATTTAATTTATTGTTGTTTTATCTAAAGAAAATTTTGTTTTATACAATTTATATTTATGTAAACAAATATTTCCCCTGCTCGTTACTGTTTGTTATGTCAATTCTATCAAGATCATTTTACTTTTACCTGATAAACACCTCTTACTAACTAATTAATGCCTTCAGTTTGTATTTATTTTAAAATATCCTTTTTCATATTTATTTATTAAAATATGCTTCACATATATTAAAATATACTTTAATGTACTTTAAATTGTACAATTCAGTAAGCTTTAGTATATTCACAGAGTTGTGCAATGATCACCACTATCTAATGTGACAATATTTTCATCATCCCCAAAAGAAATCCCATACCCATTAGCATTTATTTCCCACTGTCCTTACCCCACATTCCTTAGGAATCATTAATCTACTTTCTGTCTCTATGAATTTGCTTTTTCTGGCATTTCACATCAATGGAATCATATATATTGTGGCCTTTTGTGTCTAGCTTCTTTTGCTTTGCATGTTTTCAAGGTTCAAGATTTCAGGTTCAATATTTCATTCATTCCTTTTTATAGCAAATAATATTCCATTTTATTTAACCACTCTTCAGTTGATGGACATTTGGGTTATCACTTTTTGACTGTTATGAATAATGCTGCTATGAGCATCTTTGTTCAAGGTTTTGTACAGACATATTTTTTCAATTCTCTTGAGTATATCCCAAAGAGAGGAATTACTGAGTCATATGATAACTCTATGTTAAATTTTTGAGGAACTACCAAATTGTTTTCCAAAGTGGTTACACCATTTTACAATCCCACCACATCAATATATGAAGATCCAATTTCTCTCCATGCTTATTAACACTTGTTTTAGTCTGTCTTTTTTACTTAAGCAATTCTAGTGAATGTGAAGAGGTATCTTATTGTGATTTTGATTTGCATTCCCACAATGGCTAATAATGTTGAGCATGTTTTCATATGATTATTGGCCATTTTAATATAGTCTTTGGTGAAATTTCTATTCAAATCCTTTGCTTATTTTTAATGGGGTTATTTGTCTTTTTATTGTTACATTATAAGAATTCTTTGTATGTTCTGAATATATTCCCTTATCAGGTATATGATTTGCAATTATTTACTTCCATTCTGTGGGTTATCTTTTCACTTTCTTGATGGTAGGTATCCTTTGAAGCAAAAAGTTCTTAATCTTAATCAAATCCAGTTTATCTGCTTTTTGTTTTTTGCTTATGCTTTGGTATCATATCAAAGAAACCACTGCCAACTGGAAGATTATAAATATATATTTATACCTGTAATTTTTTCCTAAGAATTTTATAGTTTTAGCCTTTTAATTTAGATCTATGACCCATTTTCAGTTAATGTCTGCATATGGTGTGAAGTATGGATCTAAGATCATTTTATTGTGTCTATCTAGTTATCCCAGCACTGTTTGTTGAAAGACTATTCTTTCCCCCTTTGAATTGTTTTGGAACCCTTGTCATAAATCAAGTTAACCATAAATGTAAATATATATTTTTGGACTCTCAATTCTATTGCATTTATCAATATGTCTATCCTTATGCCAGCACCACACTATCTTGATTATTATAGTTTTGTAGTAAGAGTTAAAATTGGGGAGCATGAATCCTCCAATTGTTTTTTCAAAATTATCTTAGCTATTGTAGGTCCTTTGTGTTTCCATATAAGTTTTAATGTCAGTTTGTCAATTTAAAAAAATAAAAATAAAATAATTTTAAAAATCTGAAACGTTGGTGGGGATGTATTGAATTTGTACATCAGTTTGGGAGACATGGCCATCTTAACACTGTTAATGCTCCCAATCCATGAGTATGGGATATCTTTCCATTTACTTAGTTGTTTAATTTCTTTCAAGTATGCCTTGTAGTTTTCAGTGTACAAGTTTTACACTTTGGTAAAATTATTGCTAAGTTTGTATTCCTTTTGATATTATTATAAATTTAAATGTGTTCTTAATTTTATTTTCAGATTTTTATTGCTATTGTATAAAAGTACAATTGATTCTTTTGTATTGATCTTGTATCCTGCACCCTTGCTGAACTTGTTTATTAGTTCAAACAGGTTTTGTTTGGACTCTTTAGGATTTTCTATATGAAAGTTTAGGTAAGCTATGAAAATATACATATACATATAGTTTCCAAACTAATGCCTTCAATTTCTTTTTCTTCCCTAATTTTCATGGCTTGAACCTCCAGTACAATATCAAATAGAAGTAGCAAAAGTGGATTTGTCTGTCATTTTGACATTTTTCACTATATGCCTTACATGTTTTGTTTTTTCTAATGGAGTAATGTAGATTACTGCCATATTTTGTGTTAAATTGATATTTTCTATTACATCATTTCAATTCTCTTATTGTTTTTTCCTATGTTCTTTAAGTTATTTTCTAATAGTTTCCTTGGCTATTTCAATCAGTATCTTAAAATAATCTAGCTTGGATTAATACCAACCTAATTTCATAGTATATAAAAACTTTGCCCAATTTTTCCCCATTCTTAGTGCTATCATTGTCATACAAATTACACCTTTGTACATTACTAGCACCTCAACACAGATTTTTAATTATTGCCCTATGCAATTATCTTTTAAATAAGCAGATTATATAAAAGCTACAAATAAAAATACCTTTAAAATGTCTTTTATATTTAACTATATAATTAACTTTATCAGTAATGTTTATTTATACATGTGCATTCAAGTTACTGTCTAGTGTATTTTTCTTTTAGCCTAGAGGATTCTTTTTAGTATTTCTTACAGGTTAAGTTGCTAGCAACAAATTCTCTCAACTTCTGTTTACCTGGGAATATATTAATTTCTCTTTCATTTTATGAAGGATAGTTTTGTTGAATATAGGATTTTGGTCTAGCAGTCTTTTACTTCCAACACTTTGAATATGTGATCCCACTGATTTCTAGAGTCCAGGGTGAGTTGTTAATCTTACTGAAGATCCTTGAACATGATGGATTGCTTTTCTTTTGCTGTCTTCAGATTCTCTCTTTGCCTTTGGCTTTGACAGTTTGACTATGATGAGTCTAGGTGTGAATCTCTTTGAGTTTATCTCTCTTAGAATTTATGGAGTTTCTTGGGTGCACAGGTTAATGTCTTTTGTTAAATTTAGGAAATTTGGGGCTATTATTTTATCAAATATTTTCCTTTTTCTCTCTCTCTCTTCTTCTCTCCTCTAACAGTCACATCATACATACGTTGGTACATTTGATGGGGTCTCACAAACCTGTGAAGCTCTGTTCATTTTTTTTTCATTCCTTTTTCTTTTGTTCCTCAGTCTAGATAATTGCAATTCATATGTCTTCAAGTTCACTGATTCATTCCTCTTCCAGTTCAAATTTGATGTTGAGCTTTTCTTGTGAATTTTTCATTTCAGTTATTGTACTTTTCAATACCAGAATTTGTATTTGGTTCTTTTTCATATATTTAGATATTTTTTAATTGTTGAGACATCATTCTTACACTTTCTTTTAATTCTTTAGACATGGTTTACTTTAGTTCTTTGAACATACAATAGATGATTTAAAGTCTTTGTCTAGTAAGTTCAATGTCTGAGCTTCCTCAGGGAAAATTTATATTGACTGCTTCCCCCCACACCATTTATCAACTATCTTTTTCTGTTACTTTGCACATCTTATTTTTTGTTCTTGTTGAAAACTGTACATTTTAAATATATAATGTGGAGGCTTAGAAATTGGAATCCCCTCCTAATCAGAGTTTGTTGGTGATAGTGGTTTATTGAGATGCTGGTGGCTGTGATATTTGTTTTCTTAGTGACTTACCTATACTAATTTTATAAAGTCTGCGTTCTTTGTCACATACAGCCACTGAAATCTTTTCTTGGTTAGCTTAATCGTCAGTTCATGTTTGGATGGAGATCTTCTTAAATGCCTTGAACCAATAAATCTTGTATTTTCTTCTGTATTTTCCATCCACCTATCTCTCCGTATTGTATTCTGAACATTTCCTTGAACTTATCTTTCTTTTTATGGATGGTCTCTTCAACTGTGTTGAATATGCTGTTAAGATCATCCATTGTACTTTTAATTCATAATATTTTACTTTTCAGTTCTAGAATTTTGATATGTTTCTTATTCACATACATTGTCTTTTTAGTTTAGATACCATTTCCCTGCTATATTCTCAATCTTGTCTTTTATTTTTCTTATCACTGGGAGGCTATGAAACTCTGTTCAACCCCCTCTCCTATTATTAGGAAATATTCCTAGTAAAAATACAGCCCCAAGTACAGTATTCAAATTCCTGAGTTGCCTCTGGATCTTGGCCTAGTGATTCATATTTATCAAGAGCCATAAAATTTTAAAATATAGTAATTATGTTTCTTGGTATCCATACTAAGGAAATAACTTCAATATGGATGGGTTTATACACAAAGATGTTCAAAGTAGGAGAATTTATAGAAAGCATTTGGAGAAAATCTAAGTGTTCAACAGTCAGAAAAGCATGTATTAATTTATTACAGTTGCATTCAGTCATTGTTAATAATATTTTCAAATAATTTTTATAACCTAATAAAATGTTCACAGTTTAATATTAAATGAAATTTCAGGATAAATATGGTTTATGTAATTACTTCCTAAAATAAACTATTTATTCATAACATGTTACAAAACTGAAGAAAATATCATCAAAGATGTGGCATTTGAGGTGATTTTAATTTTTTTTATACACTTTTCTAAAATGTCTATACTAAAAATTTAATAATGCAACCAGTTATATTTCAAATGAAAAAGTGACTTTGAACTAAAAGAAGGCCCTGTTCATTTGTATGTGTTTTGGGAGAAGAGAAATTTGATCCCCTATCCCTTTCTCCAACACAGTTAGGTTGTTCTTTTTTGCCTTTACTCACACCTGTGCTGCTGACATATTTGTTTTCATAGCTGTAAGATTGTCACAATGTTTTCTTTAGAGAAGATGGCTCTGATGCATCTTGTATCTTTTCTTATCTCTGAAGACTACCACAGGGATGAATCCATGACGAATATTTAAGCTCTTGGAAAGGTTACGAGCACCTCACCTTCTGGGCCAAGACAAGTAACAGCCTATATATTGTACTAATGAAGGTGATGACAAGTGTCTAGAGTACTTCCAATGTAGACTTAGTCTTCTGACATTATTTACATATATCAAGGATACCTGAATCTGAGATCTTTCCATAATTATTAAAAATAATAGCTGGATAATGGGATAATAATTGAAACCAACTCTTTTTTTAAATTTATATCTGGATAATATCTATGAATGCTGTTATTATTCACCTCTACTACAGTCTGGTGTTTCGGCCAAAGTATCATTCATTACCATTCTTTCTCATAGAAGCAATTTTCTTTGTTCATTACATTAGTAATATGATGTCTTCTTGTTGGCAAACCAAATAATTAATCCTACATAAGTATATCTGGATTAATTTAAACATGCTAAGCTTGCTTGAACTTTTTAAGCAGAAAGTGAGATATCACCTAACAGGTAATTAGTTTTAGTAGCTCCACATTATATCTTACAAATGATGGGAAACACTGATTTATGTATAGCCATAAAATATAATTTCATACCTGGTGTTGCAAAGAGACATTGTGTGAAGGTAGATGACATAACTATATTTGGGCAAAGGAAAACCTAAAATTGAGGTTGAGCAATTTCAAGAACTAGAAATTAAGACTTGGGAAGACATTATGACAGAAATGAGGATTCCTTAATTTTGAGACAAAATGGACTATGTAATAAGCAAGGCCAGGTGAAGAACAAGTTGTACATTAGGTAAAATATTACTTTGGTTAATTGTGTTTTGTTTTTCCTCGGGAAGAAACTTGAGATCAGTGGAGGAAGGCCTGTTCCAGAACGAATATTTCCAGTGTAAAGTGTCTCGTTGATGAGCTGAGCTCAAGTGCAGTTAAGGCAAACACTGATCCCAGAGAGGCAGATTCAGCCAACTCACACAGCATTAGCAAATTCCGAGTGCTGGAACTGCTGGATGTTAAGTAGGTTATGATCAGGTTTGGGGAGACCTGTTCATTCATGGCAGTAGTCCAGCTGGAGAGAAATGAAGGACTGGATCCAATAACTTGGATGAGTGCCTGGAAACTGCTAGGCTATGTCAAAACTAAGTTCAGAGCTGAGTTCAACCACAAGAGAAAAACTGAGATACCAGATCAGGTAAATTCTACTGCAGAGTGGAAATAGAGGCAGGATTTTTATCTCAGATATAGTGTCATTATACATACAATCAGGGAGGAGTTGAGAAGAAAAGGTAGTACTTTATTCCAGAGATTATGTGGACACCTAGGGCTCACGTAGGACATTAAGTTCTCTGGTCTGTTGACATGAGACTTAATTCCAGCATTTCTGAATGTTAGTTCACAAATTAGGAAAAGAGAGTATTGGATATTAGGAAGAGAGGATGGAGAAAAGGTGAATTTAGAACAGGTACAAGCAATTACTTCTTGAGACAGGTCAAGGAAGTAGAGGGAAAATTACTACGACCTTATGTCAGCATTTTCTTCTGTTATGTACGTTAGAGGTGTAATATCTGCTGGGTCCTGACATGGGTTTAACCTGGATGTAGGTAAATATTATGACTCTGTGAACTGAGAAGCAGTTGGAAAATCACCTTTGATGGAAATGAAGGCTTTCTTTTTAGTTATGTATTCAAAGATTTTCCTATCAAAACCTTTCTAATTATTCTGCACATTGATGACCTCCTCTCCATAGGTAGAGCTTCAGGTGGCATATGTGTTGTGAGCAGAGAGGTGCTCACACACTCTAACTAGATTGGCTTTTTCTTCAAACACTCTCATTAAGAGAAGAGTGCTGTCTTTCCCATTGCTGCAATTCATAGGTCCAGGATCAGGGGATGGTAGCAACAAGTAGCTCCTCTCACCATTACATACAATAATCCATACACAATGTTTTTGATTCTTCTCCCTAGAATTTGAATTCTTTTGATTTGGACATCTATTCTCCCAACAGAGAAATGCTTTCTCCAGGCGACAGCAATAAGGCTTCTACCAAATTGAAAGTTACCTGGTCATGTGGGTTCCACATGCAACTGAATTTACAATGAAGTGGATTACATTACTGGATAGAGTGATTGGCCCTGATACCAAGGAAATTTGGTTGCTGCTATGCAATGGAAGTAAAGGTCTTCTCTGGAGTTCCTTTTGGTACTTCCATGTTAAAGAATAAAACTTAACAACAACCCCCTAACCCCTCAAAAAATATCAGGCCTCTTGTGATTCAGGTTCTTCGGAAATGAAGTCTGAATCACCCAACTAGATAAAGAATCTGAATTTTGTTGAGGGTAAAGGAAACAAAATGGGTAGTGAAAGAAGGAAACTATAACTATATTCTAGAGCCTCATGGTCAGATACAGAAATGACGTTGCAGCAGCTATGTATAGTTTATCTCTTGCTTGCTATGTGTGTATATACACACACAAGCATTATTAATGACTGCATGACTTTCCAAGGAATTGATGAACGCTTCTCCTATTGTTGAACATTTAGGTTTCCTCTGATCATTTCCTATTATAATCACTTCTGTGTTAAGCATGTTTGTGTATAAATGTGACCATATTCACAGTTAGTTCCTTAGAGTACATGCCAAAAAGCATAATTGCTAAATATAAAAAATTTATACTCTCAATAGATATTTAAAATATTTTTTTAAATGTCATAAGAATTCACATTCACCCAGAGAAACTTATCTCACCTCATCTTCCTCAACATCGAGTCCTACCTTTTATCAAAAAATACCATACTGATTTCACAAGCAAAAAATTGTATTCCATTGCTGTATTAATTAATAACATTAACTATATAGACTGAGACTGAAATTTATCAGTACATTTTTGCTTACATCTTTTGTTGAACTTTTAGTGATGTTTTCAGTGTTTACTTAGCAATTGTAAAAGATTATTGCTGTAAACTTTTTTATATTAACATTCATTGAAAATAATTTCCCAGTTTATTATTTGCCTTCTATTTTTTATTTGATGTCCTTACTTTAAGTAGTTACTTAGAGTAGTTAAATCTATCTTTACTTTTGAAATTCACTTACTTCTCATCCAAGGAGTAGTCTGACTCTTTCAACAACAGGTAAAAGAGTTATGCAATTTCAGAAAAATAAGTAGTTTTTATATCTCTCTCATGACACTTATCACTTCTACCCATTTTATACTGACATGCACATATCTGTCTCCCTTAGCAGCTTGAAAGTCCTTGAAGGTTGAGCTTATGTTGTATTCACTTCTAAATATTCCCCAAAACACATAGAAAGGTCTCAATAAATGTTTTCTTAAATGAAAAATATTCATTAATAAACATATACTTTATCAGCTTTACAAAGACTTTTCAAAAGAGCTCAAGGCACTGCACATTTATTAATACTGATATATTTTTTCTTACTTGTTTACATTTGGATAACAAAATTCTATTCCTTGTACATATCATTAAGAAAAATAATTTTAAGCTAAGAACTGATGTGATACCTAAGCATTTCAAAAAATAAATTTAATCAAAGAGAACATTTCTTGCAAAAGACCTCTACTGTAATTTATCATCTCATAAATTTGTTCTCTTCCACTTATTTATTTATAATATGCAAGATACCTTGTAAGCATTTCATTTAAAAATTCTATTCTATGTACCTACCATGTATTATTGAAATATTTCACAAAATAAGCCAAAGGAATCCCCACACTGTAGATCATCAGGCAGTATTTCCAGGATCAGTCAAGTTACTGCTGCTCTCTTCCCCTTCTGGAAATTTGCCTTGGGCTAGGTTATTCACAGCCATTCAGAGAAGTTGAATCCTAAACCAAAATTAATGCATTTAATTCAAAAGAAGATAGGATATTATGAGATTATGACCACCATTATAAAATTTTCCTTTGGGGGAAAAATAAAAAACCTCCATATTTTTGACAAATACCAAAGTGCTTTTGAAAAAAGGAAAATCTAACTTTCTAGTAAACACAATGATTATTGTCTTTGTGTTTAAATTTTTGGCCTTTTGGGAGCTGTAGAAAAATGACTATTGTATGAATACTTTTATGCCTGATATTATGGCTCTTAATACCATTCTCAAAAGGCTACATAAACTGATGTTTTAGGGGAAATAGCATTGTGGATGATAACGGTCATTGGTTTAACAGATATCACCTTGCTTGAAAGTCAATTGCTCCAGTGTTTTAAATAAAGAATGGCTGATTCGGGAGAGGGATAGAAGGTGCTGCTTCTACCAGCAAATAGATTTGAGATAAATTAAAGGATTCAAACGCTCAATCTCATCTGTTTATTCCCATGTGTCCGCATAAGTTTCAAGGTCCCATTCTTCACAGTCGGTGCCCTAACTTAGCACACGACTTAAAAATATGTAAGTATTAATATATACAGCCTTGGCTTCATCTCAGTCATGTTCTGTGCTTTCCATTACAGTCACCATAAGGTGTTTTTGTTTGTTTGTTTTTTCCCCTTCTACCTTTGTCTTGAGTGAGAGTACAAGATATGAAACCATCTTTTTCTTTTTTAGGTTCCCCAGTGCCATCAAACCATCCATCCCGTATACGATCTACAATGTATAATCACTACGTGATATCCCAGTACCTTGCCCTCCATTCAGTATCCATGGTCCCCTCAGTGCAAAGAGCTCCTCCTTTAAAAGCGAGGCTTGCTCTCCTTCTCCCTCCTTTGCACTTGTCTAGCCTTTATCAACAATTCCATGTCATCTTTTCACAGAGACTCTCTTCCAGGAACTTCGTCTTCCAGAAAAAGAACAGAACAAGCCAATCTGTGCTTTCTTATTCTTTATTAACAACTCCCATTACAAAAGATGCATGTTCCCTGTTAAAATCTCCAGCTGAGTACTGATCTAAGAGCACTCTCTAAATGGAAAGGGTCTTTAATGCTTGCTCTTATCCTCCCGACATAAGAAAAACATTGTAAGAAGGTTTTAATATTATTGATTTATTATTTCTTTCTGCCTGGCAGTTTAAGGTTTATGTTTCTAGCCAAACTACCTATACGGTGTTTCATCCAGAAGTCTTTCCAGATGTGCAGAGATGCAACAAATGAGGCACGAAGAAAAACCATGACAATGAATTTCCAAGTGGTTCTCATAAAGCTACTTTCATGTCCCCTCAAATTTGGGATGAGCAAGAAAAAATAAAATGCAAACTATTAGTTATGACATTAAAGAGATATTTCGTATTGTAGAAGAGATATAGGGTAGCTCTGTAAGGAAATGAACTTTAACTAATTTAAAAGAAGAAATAAAAATATATTTTAAATTTTATGTATTTCAAAAAGATTTAATCCCTCAGATAAAATGCTACATTTTGTTATGGATTTGGAAGGAAATAAAAACAATCAATCATTTTTGCTTTTTTTATTACATGTACACAACAAATCTTAAAATTAGCTATCTATCCAGTTTGGAACTCAAATGTATTCTATGCAAATCTGGACAGTATTTTAGTAAGCAAAATAAAATAATTAGCAATAATTCATTCAACAGATAAGATTTCTTGAGTGTCTTCTACAAGCCATGCCTTCTTTTAGCTGCTGCAGCTATAGCATTTAACAAGACAGATAATATTTTTTATTTGTTTAATAATTTTTTATTTTTTTAATCCTGATGGCCATTCTCTTTATACATCACTTATATTCATTATTTATAGGTTTCTGCTTTAAAACATCTCATCCTCCTATTAGCCCCTAATACAGCTTCTCCTAATATCCCACTGAAATGCTTACGAAACACACAAAAAACAAGAGAACTTATAATATCACTGAAAGTAAAGATTAAAAAATGTTATGATTTCAAAAATGAATGGAGCTGGATAGAAAGAACCCTGCCCAAAGTAAGTCACAAGGCCTAGTCACACAGTTCTTCACAAAAAGAGGCTATAGACTCTTTATATTTCATAACAGCCTTTATAAGAAGACTCTTTATAACAGAAAGCTGGGGTCTATACAAAGCAGAAAGTCTTTTAGAACTTAGAAAAGACCTATAAATACAGACTTAAAATTCTCTCTCCAAATAATCAGCTACCTCTTAGATACATGGATACAGAAAAAAATGCTACAGGCAGCCAATCAAATAAAAATAAAAGTGTCTACAAATGCTGGAACAACATCTATAGAATTTTAAAAGAAGAATTGAGATTAATAAACTACATCCATACAATGTGTAAAGGCAAAGGAAGATACTTTCAAGATTCAGAAAATATTTGCCTATGAAAACTTTTAAAGGTGAACAAGTACTTTTTGATCCTGGAATAAAGAAAACAATTACATTCAAAAAGGGGAAGTTAGAATACAAAAGGACAGTAAGTATAAAGCTGGTTAAACATCAAGTTAAGTCAAAATGATTATTTTCATCTGGAGACTAAATGGAAAGGAAATGTCAAACATGATTTTTGAAAGAGAAAAATTGAGCAAAATATTTAACCTAAGAGTAATAATCTGACTTTTAAAACCCAGATTATAAATAAAACCAAACAGTAGTAATGGACAGAGGGACAAAAAACACATTAAATGTCTTGCCTTAAAAGTGAAGATTTATAATAGCTACAAATAAAATAAAATACCTAGGAATAAACTTAACCAAAGAAGTGAAAGTTCTCTACAAGAAAAACTATAAAACATTGATTAAAGAAATTGAAGAGGATACAAAGAAATGGAAAGATATTCTGTGCTCATGGATGGGAAGAGTCAATATTGTTAAAATGTCCATACTACCCAAAGTGATCTACAGATTCACTGTAATCCCCATCAAAATACCAATGACATTCTCCACAGAAATAGAAAAAATAATCCTAAAATTTATATGGAACCACAAATACCCAGAATAGCCAAAGCCATCCTGAGCAAAAAGAATAAAACTGGAGAAATCACATTACCTCACTTCAAATTATACCATAGCTGTAGTAACCAAAACAGCATGGTATTGGCATAAAAACAGACATAGATCAATGGAACAGGATAGAGAACCCAGAAATAAATCCACACATCTATAGAGAACTTATCTTCAACAAAGTTGCCAAGAACATACAGTGGCAAAAGGACAGTCTTTTCAATAAATGGTGCTGGGAAAACTGGATATCCATATGCAGAAGAATAAAACTAGACCCACATCTCTTGCCGTATACAAAAATCAAATCAAAATGGATTAAAGATTTCAATCTAAGATCTGAAACTATGAAACTACTAAAACATAACATTGGGGAAATGCCTCAAGACATTGATCTGGGCAAGGACTTCTTGAGTAATACCCCTAAAGCACAGGCAAGCAAAGCAAAATTAAACACATAGGATCACATCAAGCTAAAAGTCTTCTGCATAGCAAAGGAAACAATCAACAAAGTGAAGACACAACCCATAGAATTGGAGAAAATATTTGCAAACTACCCATCTGACAAGAGATTAATAACTATTAATTGACTATGTAAGGAGTTCTGACAACTCAATAAGAAAAAAATCTAATAATCCTATTAAAAATGGGCAAAAGATCTGAATAGACATTCCTCAACAAAAGACATACAAATGTCCAATAGGTATATGAAGAAATGCTTAACATCATTAGTTATCAGAGAAATGCAAATCAAAACTTCAATGAGACATTATCTCACCCCAGTTAAAATGGCTTTTATCAAAAAGACAGGTAACAATGAATGCTGGTGAGAACATGGAGAAAGAAAGGGGAACCCTCGTACACTGTTAGTGGGAATGTAAATTAGTGCAACCACTATGGAGAACGGTATGGAGGTTCCTCAAAAAAAACTGAAGTACCATATGACCCAGCAATCCAACTTTGGTTATATATCCAAAAGAAAGGAAATCAGTATATTGAAAAGATACCTTCACTCCCATGTTTATTGCAGCAATATTCACAATAGCCAAGATTTGGAATCAACCTAAATGCCCATGAATGGATAAAAAAATTGTGGTACATATACACAATGGAATATTATGTAGCCACAAAAAGAATGAAATCCTGGCATTTGCAACAACATGAATGGAACTAGAGAACATTATATTAAGTGAAATAAGCCAAGCACAGAAAGAGAAATATTGCATCTTCTCACTCATACGTGGGAGCTAAATATTAAAACAATTGATTTCATTGAGACAGTAGAATGATGGTTACCAGAGACCAGGAAGGGAAGTGGGGGGGGGGATAAATTAGAGATAGTTAATGGGTGAAAAAATATAGTTAGATAGATACAATCAACAATATTTGACAGTTCAACAAAGTGACTATAGTCAACAAGAAGGTATGGTATACTTTAAAATAACTAAAAGAGTAGAAATGAAATGTTCCTTAACACAAAGAAACGATAAATGCCTGAAGTGATGGCTGCCCCAACTACCCTGATTTGATTATCACACATTGTATGCCTGTATTGAAATACCACATGTACCCTATAAATATATATAATCATTACATACTCATAATAATTAAAAATAATTTTTTTAAAAGTGAAGTTTCAAATATATGTGTTTTGACTGGCAATGAGAAAAATGTAGATTAAAGGAGGCTTTTAGGATTAGTATACAGACATTCCAAAATATTGAAAAGGAAAAACTCAAAGAAAACATGGTTTATAAAAAATAAAGGATCAAGGAAATACTAAAAATAAGAAAATAAACTGACATGAATAAGACCAGACAGTTATAGAAATAAATATAAGATTATATATAAAAAGATAATAATAAATATAAATGATAAAAGATGAAAATTTATAATAAATTTTTAATCTGGAAAAATTATGAATAAGAAACTAAAAAAATTTTTCTCAATTTTTAATTCAGAGCTGTGAAATTCACTATTGTGGAGTCCCTGGCTGAGTCTAGATTCAGGGGAGGCATTGATTACAACTTTTCAAATGTAGGAATTCACATACATTTGCATATACTGTTTGAATTCATTAATATTTAGTTCCTCTGGAGATTTCTGCCTTAAAATTAAAACAAGAAGTTAAGTTAATGGCAATACCATTGCACAAAATGTCATATCAAGATAAACATATCTGTATATATAGTTCGAAATTTAAAAGTGAAATTTGAAAGTTCTATGAGAAACGGAATTCACTCACTTAGGACTTCTTGGGCAGGCTGAGCATTCTAAGAATGGAAGCAATGATATTTTAGTAAGACAGATGTTAAAGGCTTCTCTTATAATTAAATGTTTGTCTCAAACAATCCAGAGAGCCACTAATCTTTGTACAAATAGTATATTCTCAGAAGAAAAGAAAAACAGGAATTTTTCAGAAAAGTAAAAAGCTTCCAGACCTTTAATAATTGGCCATTCTAGTTTAAAGTATATTAGTAAAGCAGTATTGATGCTTATTCTTAGCAAACATCTTTTAGATGTTCTGGTGATAAATCTAGGATGCCAGCCTTCATAGTTGTCAACCTCATATTTTCAAGAGAGACAAATATTGTTTATTCGATGGCTGTCTTTTGAAAATGCTATTATGTTCTTTTTTCAAAGGGAAAAGGCAATTCTAAATGTTGTCATTCAACCAATTGTACTTAGACTTGCTGGGCTCAGCTAAAATATTATGGAGACAATAGTTCTTATTATATGAATCACAACTGTATGTGCCATCCATCAATAATGATTACTTTGACAACATCCTGCTTGTAACACGTACTTGATACCTGTCGACATGACACACTCAAGCACGTTTTGAAAGAAATCAGAAGGAAGTACAGTTGCCAGCATTCTGATTGCTATGGCCATACTTGCCTGAAAAA
This sequence comes from Daubentonia madagascariensis, assembly GCA_023783475.1. Lineage (NCBI taxonomy): Eukaryota > Metazoa > Chordata > Mammalia > Primates > Daubentoniidae > Daubentonia > Daubentonia madagascariensis. The sequence goes on from JAKFHU010001672.1 coordinate 21,240,740, forward strand.
TACAAAAGGAACCATTTTGTGGAAGCAACTTTGAAGCTACATAATGAAGGGAAGTTTTTGAGACTCTTTAGTTAATGTTCATTAAGATGGGAAAAAGGATTGTCACAGATTTAATTTTTGATTGGTGTGTCTTCATCAGTCCTCACTACATTTAGAGATACATATTATTTTCATTTTTTTACTAAAGCTTAGAAAAATTAAGCTAACTAAAGACACACAGCTAGCAAAGCACCGAGCCAAGACAAAAACAAAACAACACAAAACAAAAAACCTCAGGTCTATCTGACCCCAAAAGCTGTAACATTAAGAACAGTGCTGGGCTTGCTTCCTTCCTGCCATACTGATATCTACTACGTAGAACATTTTAGATTTTGTTTTTCAAAGTACAGTGTCTTAAAGTGAACTTTTGAAAATACTTCCGTGCTACTCTCATTGTGTCGACTGTACTAGTTTTTTAGCAAATATTTAAAGTTATCTTTTAACTGTGTAATTTTCAAATGAGAATGGTTTTTCAAGACTATCTAGAACTATCCCTCCTACATTTACTAAAGAGAAAAATGGGAGCCATAAAAGTATAAAACTTGTCCACGGTCACTTAGGTAGTCAGTGATCAGACAAGAACCCAGTTCTCATGTGTCCCAGCCAGTGAGAGTTTCTGATGAATTATTTTAAAAAGTGCTTCAGTCATTTACACACATTCTAGAACATTCACAATCTGTGCCTGACAACTTGGTCTGCCATCCAAACACTTGTTTTTATAGAAGTAGGCATACACTTAAATATTCCATTATTCTTTTCTTTTCTTTTCTTTTTTACTATCAAAATAGGCGATGTAGTATTCAGTTGCCTATAATCCTGATGTATTCAAGCCCCAGCAAAATTAACCTCATGCCAATGATCCCTAATGTAACTTTTCTCTTAGTCATGGAAAAGTTTCTTCTGCACCAAAAACAAAAACAAACAAACAAACAAAAACCCCAAAGCATACAAAAGTGTACAATATATAAAGGGATTTGCTGTGATTGTCTTCCTATGAGAAGTTTTACCCCATTAGTATACTAAGGAAACTGAAATTTCTTATTAATATTAGAAGGCAGATAAAATCATGTGGAGAGTTATTCTGTTAGTAACCACAAGAACTATTTTTAATAAAAGTATAAAAACAAACTATGTATGTTTATATATTTTCATTATGAAATAGTTCTCTAATAATGCAAATTTTAATATCCATGTGATGCAAAATATTTAAAAGGATTATATTTGTAAAGTCTTTATGGTGAATCACAGACTGTAAATATAAGAGACACTAAGGAGATAGAAATTTATTATAAAGATTATTACTTATTAATAAATATGTCTAAAGAAGTTGGAAAGATGTTCTGTTAGCTTCTAATCGGTGAACTTAGCCAAGAAGTGGTCTCCAGACTCAGTTAGTTCTACCATCACCAACATTAAAAAAAACATAGTAAAGTCCAGTTCAGGTTTGCTTCCTTTTGCTGTTATTTGAGATCAACCCAGGGCAAGGGTGCCATTTTTAAAGTTCTATGTGAAATAAGATTTTCCTACTATGGAACTTCAGACACTGAAGAAGATTTATGGAGAACCCTGATGCCTTCCTAGTGTCTTATAGAAGTATGGGGAACTTGGTTCCAGTTTTGTCTCTGCAATTTGGACAAGACACTTAACTTCAGGATTATTTTTATTATTTTTTTTAATCTCTTCATCTGTAATGTGGAGAAAAACATTGCTAACACTTTTTGAAAGATGTTTGTGAGAATAAAATTTGATAATTGCTATGAAATTACTTTGTAAAATACAGAATGTAAAAGTATTAGTTTTTATCCTCTAAATATGACTTGTAGAAACATTAATTGGTAAAATGTATATAAAAAGTGATTTTAAAATAAAGCAAGAACCTTAAACATATGTCATGCCCTTTGATTTAAACTACTTCTAAGAATTTATTTAAAGAAATAATCAGGTGTGGCCAAAAGTGTACCCATAAGGTCCTTGACAGCAAAGTTACTGGTAATAAATAGCAAAACCAAACAAAGATGCAAGTAGATAAACCTGGAAACTACCTAAATTACCAACGTAAAAAAAAAATGACTAATTAAATCCAGTTATTAAGTCATTCAGTGATTAAAAATCATGTCCTTGAAAATAATTATACTATCAAATATGCATGATATAGTAAGTGAAAAAAGGGAAACAGGAAACTATATTTATAATATAATACCATTATAAATAGACATTGTAATTATAAATAGATGTGTGCAAATCTGGGTGTTGAAATTATGGCTGATTTTTAGTTTCTTTATCCTCTTATATCTTTTCAAAATTTTTCTACAATAACTTGCTATATTTTTATAGTCATAAACAGATCATTAATAAAATACAATGATGAGACTAATTCTACAAGTATCATATGCATTTACAATAACTCTCCAAAACATTGTAACTACAATTATAATTACCACTAACTGAGGAATCCTAAATACGTGACAGGCATTGTGCTAATTATTTTAATGCATATTATTTTGCAATGTCTATGAGGTAAGTATCATCATTTCCATTATTAAATAGAGAAAACTTTGTCTCCGGTTAAATATATTGCCCAAGGGCACATAGTTATTAAATAGTAGAAACTTCATTGAAACGCTGGTCCATATGATTCTAATGCACATTTGTTTAACCACTGTATTTTCTGAAAAATCAAAATAGCAAAGTGTAATTAGCATGTTCCTCTCAATAACTTACTCAGTAAAGAGTAAAGAGGATTAGAAAAATAAATCATCTTCTACCTATCTTCAAAGAACTTATGGTCTATTATAGGAGAAAATACACAAATAAACAACCAATATACTATATAAGTATACTTATATATTAATATATACTTTAAATATATATTCTATATATTATAGTATATTAAATATATATCCTATATATACTATAGTATATTAAATATATATCCTAAATATATTATATGTTAAACATTATGTTATATATAATATATACTATACTGAATATAATATATAATATACTATAATATTGTGTGTGTGTGTATATATAATATGCATATAGAAAAGGGGGGCAATGTAACATTACATTGAAAACATGAGTTTTGGAGCCAGGCAGACATAAGTTGAAATCCTGGTTCTGCCATTTCTTTGGGTAATCTTGAGTGAGTTGCTTAACCTTTCTTTGAAAAGCTTTAGGATCATCTAAGAGAATGATGATAACAATAATAATACTTAATTCATATGCATGTAGGAGTATTAACCCAGATAACATATATAAAATGGTTAGTATTAAAAACAGAATTATCTGTGTAATGTTTAAGACTTTTTAAAGTTGAGTAGGGATTCTGTTTGTTTCCCTTTTGTCATTGAATTTCTCATATTTGTTGTATATTGTTTCTATTCTTGCTATTCCTATCATGTCAGAAGAGCTACCATAGTAGTATGAATAGTCATCTGTCTTCTGCCCCCACCCTAAAAGACAACATCAGTTAGATAAGATGGGGATTGGGACAATGAAAGTGACCTAATGCTACTGAGACCAGTTTAATCTCTCAACAATAATGCAGGTCATGAAAGATAAAAGATTATGTGGGCCAGATTGGCAGCAACTTTTAGGAGCATGGCAACAGTTGTAAAGAGCTGCAGATCCTGTAAGTCCTGGCGAGGTTGGGAAAGTTTCCGAGGTTGGCCATGTGGAACTCTGAAAGCCAGGGGAGCAGCAGGCTGGATGTGTGTTCTGGGATTGGGGACAATTGCTCCATCTGAGTTGCTGGTGACAGGGTCAGCCATTGATCTCACGTCCCTGCGTTCAGACACTCACACACTCAACCTGGTAAGATAGAGACGGCCTTCAATGGTTGCTACAAGACTTACAGCAAGGACACTGTTCTGGACAGGTCAGGGTGACAAGAAGTCACAAGGAGAGGAACAGAATCTAAGAACCTGGGTCTATTTTACCCATGCTGTTGTTATCCAAAAACTATCAAAGTGGTGATGATAACAATGAGCCTAAAATTTTAGGAAATGTAAAAAGTAGATCTTACAATTTAGGGATTACAGAGAAAGAGAGAGCTGATAGTATCCTACTTTTTAAAAGAAATAATTCTTCACCAATATGCTAATATTTTGGGGTAGGAAACTTATGTACCTAGCGTCAGTAGGTCAATAGTCCACATAAGCAAATGTTTTCAGATAAATAAGGTTTATCTCTGTAAGTGTGAGGTTTTGGACTCTCGTTTCAATGGAATTTTTTATAAATTGTATATATTTATTTGTTTAAATCTTAAATAGAATTTATTAAATATAAGTAACATAGGCTATGTTTTATGCAGAAAATATAATAAATTATTTTTATTATTAATTATTAATAAATTATTACATTAAATTCAATAAATTATTTTTAATTCATTATATTTTTCCTTAATTCAACATTATCACTATGAAATTATCATTATCCCTCTCAGTTATTATACTGTGCAATAAATAGTGATGCCCTCAAGAGGTACTGCACTGTTTCAAGTTCTTTGTCCGTGTACTAAATGGCCTCAGATTGCGCCAGTATGTGATTGATTGTTATTTATCTATTTTATAAATTTTGTTTTATTCCCTCACTATTCAGATATCAGTTCTTACTAGCTTCTGCTTTCCTCATATTTGTCTCTAGCAGCTATTAATGCATGCCTCTAAATTGTCTGCTTCTGATCTAAAATGACTGGGCACCTGGATTTTGAGAAAACATAGACAGCAGAGTCTGAGCAAGAATTTGGAAGGTTTGCTTTAGTGCCTGGGATTTACAATATCCATTATTTCCATACTTAAAAAAAAAATTATTCATGGCTTCTCAATTATTTTCCAAGTGGTTCTAAATGGTTGAAAGTACTAGCTAGTGACCTCTAAATAAATATTATAATAAGGCTCTGATGATGAAGAAAGAGAATAAAAAAGTAAAGAATTGTGATGTGTATGTTAGGAACTGAAGAACCCTTTCACAGAGCATTGAGCACATAGAAATACCAGTCCCTTCAACTGTATTACTGTTCCCTGGAATCAATGGATTTGCTGCCCAATGCGCCTAGAAGCCAATACCATGACACAGGCCTCTGAGAAAAGAAGAGCTTTATTACAAGTCCACTGACAATGAGACAGGGGGAAATGCTTAAATCTGTCTCCCCAGAGCTGAGGGCTGGGTCAGGTTTTATAAGCATAGGGTAATGAGGAGTGATCTGATTGGATCTTGCAATAGGGTGATGCTGGAAGGTGTGCTCTGACTAGACCATGCCATGGGGTGATGCCAGGGCTTGGTCTGATTGGATCCTGGGTCTTGCCATGCCATGTCCACTTCTTAATTCAGTCCCCGCTCTTCAGTCCAGAGGGATCCCTTTGGTTCCACCAATGGTTGCACACTTGGTTCATCTGGGCATTCTCAGGTTATGCGATTCAACCCAGAGGCCCATGGCAACTGAAAAACAACTCACAACTTTGCTACATAAAAGTTGAGCCAGGTTGGTCTCGTGCAGTTACATTACCAAGTTGTTGTATAAAGATCAAAGGAAAAGAATTGCTGGCCCAAACATTAGATTCCACTCCTAAGGATATGTAGTTTAAAGTTTTCTTTTGAGATCCTTTCCTCTCATCCTATCATTTCACTGTTCTCCAAGCTCATGAGCAAAAAGACAGCTGGTAGAAGGCCTTTGCAAACAGGTTCCTCCTATTACAGAATTTTTATGACTCTAGGATTTAGCCTGCTTCAGGTTTGAAAATATTCTTTGGTGGAATCCCTGGAGTTATGGGAATGAGAAATTTTTTGAAAAGTAATCTTGAACTGATGTGGGAAGAAATCCTTCTGAAATTCTAGGGTCATAAAAGAAATAATATAATGTTCCTATTTTCAGGTTACATAGTAAAAACACTTTCCAAAATTGCAAGGCATAGTTTACTTCAAGGTATCAGTTTCCTTTTATAAGAATTATCAAGGTAATGTAAATTTCTGAAAGAAATAATGCTTTAAAATCATAAAGAATTTGCCTACAAAATGAAACTTCTTATTTGCACAACCGAAGATTTTCCATTAAAAGATCAAGGGATATAAACACCTTCACTTTCACAATGCCATTTATGCTGTTTTTCATCGCAGTTTTCAAAAGAAAGGCCATGTTCATCACTTACTGCCCCAGACACCTTCACCTGTTCTTTCCTCTCTGACTTCTTCCAGTGATGCCGTGTGGCAGGATTGAGTGAGGGTAGCTTTGCCAGAGGATTGTTTCACATAGACAGATGACGAGCACATCCAGGCAGATCACAATTATCATGAGATGTTTGTGTTGTGCACAGGACTTAGGCTTCTTTTGGTTCATGAAATCATCAAGATAATCAATGATCTAGCAGATTTTTAGTATAGCCAATGCAAATCTGATGGTATGCTATGAAGAAATCAAAAGTAATAATAAAGCTATCTGACAAGTATAATAGAGTAGGAAACATTATATTAAATCCCTAATGACAGATAAATTGGAAACTATGTAGGTAGTTGATAGGCTGAAATTTAAAGGGTTATCAGATTTTAGAAGTTAAAGTTTCACTAATACTTTAAAGACTTCAGTCACATCTGACTGAGAACACATTGCATATACAGCTAAATACTCTTTGTAATAGTTAAAAGGAGCCTAATCTTTCTCAAGAAAGATTTCCTTTCCTTGGACTTTTATTAGTTGACTTAAAACAACCAAACAATTTGTGATAAAGAAAATATATTTAGCACTGAAGAAACAAGCTACATCTCTTCCTTCATCACAGCTTGCTGTCCCTGTCAGATCATTATTGCTGGTATTATTCTGGAATTCTATCTTAGATAATATCTGCTTGATATAGTTCTTTTTATTGAAATACAGAGCACTGATTATAATATACAGATTTCCAAAACCACCTAGGTAATTATAGACCTGCGTAACAAACTCTGTTCTTTATCCTCTCCAAAGGAAGTTTCATTATCCCTGCATTATCTTGCACACAGAAAGAATTTCCTGAAGGTGACCTTTTTATAGGTGGTAACCATAGCAACAGATTTCCAGTCGCTAACACTCTGACACCACTTCTGCACTGCAAATGTTACAGGGATGCTGAGGATTGATGTTTTGGGTTGCCCTCCAGAGACAGAAGCTGCATAAATACTTATCAATTTGAGAGCAAGATGTTAAAAGAAATTTAAAGCCATATTCCCTGCTCCCTTGCTAATCAGACTGGAATCTTTTCCTCCAAGATCTCCGTAATACTCTCACTTAGAGACTATCAAAGTAAAAATAAAAGATGTGGATCTTTAAGATATCTACGGAAAAAGAAAATTTGTTCCTTATATTCCTCTTAAGTAGGACACTCAATGGATCATGGGGTGAAAAACAAACACTGCTTTGGGAGTCTGTTCTTTGCTTTGAGTACCTCTGGAGTCCCCACAAGCTATAATGACAGCTGCTGTCTCAATTTTATCTCACTCTTTAGCTTGGCTGCTGTCCAGGCAGTGTTCCTCAAAATTTAAGTCATTTAGAGACCCAGAAAGAAAAAAGGAAGACAAAAAAAAAATCTATGTACTCTAGTTTATGAAATGCTGGCTTAAGGACTTTGAGGTCTATTTGAGGACAATGTCTTTTAAATTTTTAATTATCTCAACAAAAGAAAAAGATGGAAGTTTCATATTTCAGGAGTTCGAGACCAGCCTGAGCAAGAGTGAGACCCGTCTGTAATAAAAATAGAAAAATTAGTCGGGCATCATGGTACATGCCTGTAGTCCCAGCTACTCGGGAGGCTGAGGCAGGAGGATGGCTTGAGCCCAGGAGTTTGAGGCTGCAGTGAGCTATGATGACACCACTGCACTCTACCCAGGGTGATGGAGTGAGACTCTGTCTCAAAAAAAAAAAAAAGCACAAGTTTTAAAATCCTCATTAAAGATGTATCAACCCCAAGAATGTATCTACAGACACACCTGTACTTAGAGCTCAATATGAGAAACACTAAACCAGGGTAAGCGGAAATACGAGACTGCGATCAAGAGCCCACAGTAACTTCAGGGTGGTGTGATGAAAGGAACAAGCTGTCAGTGAGAAAGGGATGGAGAGACCATGTAACTGGGAAGGTCCATGCTTGTGATCTGATGTCTGACACTAGGACGTGCCTGTATTTTTAAATTTCTGTTTCAAACTATCTTTTGACATTTTGACATTCCCATTAAAAGGCTTTCATGTTTATTTATCATTTATTTCAGTTACAACATTTCTTTAATCTGGCATTCATTCATTCAGCTAGTTTTTATTGAGGGCCAACTATGTGCCAGGCCCTAGTGGGGGATACAGCAATGAAGAAGACAAAAATCAAAACAGACACGGTGCTTACATTTATGTATCCAGTGGGAGAGACTGATATTAGACAGATAATAAAACAAAAAACGTTTTGTTTTCTTTCAGAGCATATTTAATTGATATGAAGAAAAAAATAAAAGGCGCTATGAGAATATGAGAGGGGGGAGTCCGAGCCTTGATTCAGAAGGGAAGGGAAGCTTCCCTGAAGAAGGGACATTTAAGCATACACTTGAAGGGGTAACTAAGACAGTTGCGGGTTACAAAAGCAGGGAAGTTACCCAAGATATTTAATAAACACAGAGAAAGTCAGCTGGGTCAGAACTTAATGAATAGAAAGAGCACCATAGAGGTAAACTTGAGTAGAAGACAGGGGCAAGAGGCAGGGTCTTGTGGGTCACAGTAGAGGATTTTCATACTATCCTAAGTACAATGGGGAAACTGACTACACATTTTAACTGGGCAAAACCAGATAAAATTTGGGTTTTATGAAGGTCACTTGTCTTCTGTGTAGGGTGCTGGCACTCAAGGACATCTACCAAGTGGCCCCAAAGTCTCCTCTTAGACTACCCCCCAGGTACATAACCCATCCCTAGTTGATTAATTATCACTATCTAAACATCCCCCATACATCCTGCCTCTGTGTCTTTGCAATGCTCACCCCATGCTTATAATGCCTCTTCCCCACTCTTTCCTAGTCAGTCTAGTCATGTTTTAGGACACACCTTGTACAGGAGCCCCCTGCTCCTCTTTCACACGCACCCCCTTTGCACTTTCCAATCACTCAGGCACCATGGATGTCGAGGCGCCTTTGTTTCTTCTTACCTCTTCTTCTGAATCTCCCACCTTATTTTTCACTCTATTTTCTCTTCTCTTCCCAATCATTTGCTTCTCTATAAATTTCCCTAATGTGCCGGTTTATAAGAACTTAGGTAAATTTACCAATCACTAAAGAAAAAAAAAAGCCCTTTGAGGTAGCTTGGTCGTTACAGGTATCGTACAGAGAAATCATTTCATCTCTCCATTTAGCCTCTCAGAGTCCCTTCAACACTCTGAAGTTCTGATTGCTTAGCCCTGTGGGAATGATGCCATATGATCCTTTATATTTTATGTATGAGAAACTGAAATCTCTTCCTGAAGTCACACCATTATTTCAGGCAGTTCTCACCGCCCAGTTTAACAGAGGACCTGGTTTGGAACACAGAGCCTCACAACTGCTCCAGAAATAATACAAGGACTGAGGACAGGTATTTTTTCCTGTGGCTTCCCTTTACTGAGCCATGAAAACTACATGTTTATCTGGCTTCAATGGCAAAAGGGAGAACTATCAGCATTCTGCAATGCTTAAGAGTGTTAGAAATGCATCATAAAATCAAACTTGCTATTCTACTTCTAGGAAGATGAAATAGATATATTTCTCCTATTCCTCCTACTAGGTACAACAACAAACTTGGATGTTATATATAAAACAAATATTAAAAACTCTTAAGGTTGGAGAAAAGAAAGCAGACTGGCTAGAAAAGTTGGGGTCCAAGGATCAAAAATGTCAATAAAATTAACAAACTTCTAGCAAGATTGAAAAAGTAAAAGAAGAGAGAATTCATCAATTATCCATATCAGGAGTGACACAGGAGATATCCGTATAGACCAAATACCACTAAAAACCCTATGTACATAAATTTGATTATCTTAGACAAAATGAACCAATTCCTCAAAAAACACAAACTACCACAACTTACTCAATATCAACTAGTTTATTTGAATAGTCCTATAATTATTAATAAAATTGAATTTATAATTTTAAAACTCCTGGAAAAGAAATCTCCAAGACCAGGTGGTTTCACTGGAGAATTCTTTGTAGAGAGTTAACACTAATTCTATACAATCTCTTCCAGACAATAGAAAAGGATGAACTACTCCCCAGTTCATTTTATAAATGTAGTATTTCTCTACACCAAAATCAGACAAAGGCAATACAAAAAAGAAAACTATAAACCAATATCCTTCATGAATATAGACACAAAATTCTTAACAAACAAATAGAAAATAGAATTCAACAGTCTATAGAAAAATATATGCCATGGCTAAGGGGTTGACTAAGACTAAGACTAGACTCACCCAACTAAGACTACCCCAAGCAATTTAATAATCAAACTCTCAAAGGTCAGGACAAAGAGAAGATCCTAAAAGCAGCAAGAGATAAGAAGCAAATAACATAACGTAGTTCCAATTCATCTGGCAACAGACTTCTCAATGAAAACCCTATAGGCCAAGAGAGAGTGGAAGGACATTGTCAAAGTACTCAGAGGAAAAAACTGCAACCCAAGAATATTGTATCCAGCAAAATTGTCATTCAAATTTGAAGGCAAGATAAAGTCTTTCCCAGACAAACAAAAACTGAGAAAATTCGTTACCACCAGATCCATCTTGCAAAAAATGCTAAAGAGAGTTTTTCAGTCTGAAAGAAAAAAAACCCACTAATGTGCAAACTTTTCAAAGTATAAAATCCACTGGTAAAATTAAGTACATGGACAAACCCAGAATACTCTATTACTATACTTGTGGTATGCAATCCACCCATAACTCCAGTACAAAGCCCAAAAGACAAATCTATCAAAAACAATAATAGCTACTGCAACTTGTTAACAGATAGGTAATTTTAAAATATGTAAATTGAGACAACTAAGAGTCTAATGTAAAAGGGGCAGTTGGAGTTAAAGTGTAGAATTTTTGTGTGTGTGTTTTTGTCTTTGTTTCTATTCTTTTATTTGTGTTCTAAGATAAGTTATCATCACTTTAAAATAAATTGTTATATCCATAAAATGTTTTTTGTAAACCTCATGGTAACGATTAGCACAAAAACCTATAATAGATTCACTGAAAACAAAAAACAACAAATTAAAACATATGATCAGAAATATTCACTTAACTACAAAGGAAACAGTAAGAAAGGAAGAAAGGAAGAGAAGAGTCTCAAAACAATCAGAAAACAAGCAATAAAATGGCAGTAGTAAGTTCTTACTTATCAATAATAACACTCAATGTAAATGATCTCAATTCTCCAACTATTAATAAAAGGCACAGAGTGGCTGAATGGATTAAAAAAAAACAATACCCAACTATGTGCTGCCTTCAAGAAACTCACTTCATCTATAGAGAAACACACAGACTGAAAGTGAAGGGGTGGAAAAAGATATTCCATGTAACTGGAAGCCAGAAAAGAGCAGGAGTAGCTATGCTTATATCAGATAAAATAGACCACAAATCAAAGATTGTTAAAAAATGACAAGAAAGATCACTATATAATAATAAAGAGGTCAATTCAGTAAGAGGATATAACAGTTATAAATATTAATATCTATGCACCCAAAACCAGAACTCCCAAATATGTAAAGCAAACATTAATATACCTAAAAGAAGAGATAGACTGTAATACAATAATAGTAGGGAATGTTCTAGGAAAACCTAGAATAAATGGGTAAGTTCCTGGGCACATACAACCTGCCAAAATTGAACCATGAAAAAATAGAAAACCTCAAAAAAACAGTGATAAGTAATGGGATCAAAGCTATAATAAAAATCTCCCATCAAAGAAAAGCTCAAGATCAGATGGATTCACTGAATTTCACCAAACATTTAAAGAAGAGCTAATACTAATTGTACTCAAATGCTTCAAAAAATTGAAGAGAAGGGAACACTTCCAAACTCATTCTACAAGGCCAGTGTTACCCTGATACCAAAACCAGACAAAGGCACAACCAAAAAAAGAAAACTAAAGGTACAAAAACTATAAAACATCTAGGAATCAATTTAACGAAAGAAGTAAAAAACTATAAAAGGAAAACTATTAAACTCTGATGAAAGACATAGAAGAGGACACAAAAAAAATGGAAAGATCTCTCATACTCATGAATTGAAAGAATTAATATTGTTAAAATGTTCATACTACCCAAAGCAATTTACATATTTAGTGCAATCTCTATCAAAATACCAATGACATTCTTCACAGAAATAGAAAAAAAAAATCCTAAAATTTATATGCAACCACAAAAGACCCAGAATAGCCAAGGCAATCCTGAGCAAAAAGAATAATGCTGGAGGTATCAACTACCCAACTTCAAAATTTATTAAAAGCTATAGTAACCAAAATGGCATTGTACTGGCATAAAAGCAGACACATGGACCAATGCAACAGAATAGAGAACCCAGAAATAAATCTACACACTTACAACCAACCAACCAACTCATCTTTGACAAAGGTGCCAAGAACTTCCAATGGGGAAAGGACAGTCTTTTCAGTAAATGACTCTGGAAAAACTGGATAACTATTATATATGCAGAAGAATGAAACTAGACCCCTATCTCTCACCATACACAAAAATCAAATCAAAATTGATCAAAGACTTGAATCTAAGACCTGAAACTATAAAACTACAAGAAGAAAATCTTGGGTAAATGCTCCAGGACATTGAACTGGGCAAGGATATCTTGAGTAATACCTAAAAAGCACAAGCAGCCAAAGCAAAAATAGACAATTGTGATTACATCAAGATAAAAAGCTTTTGCAAGCAAAGGAAACAATTGACAAAGTGAAGAGACAACCCATAGAATGGGAGAAAATATTTGCAAACTATTTATCTGACAAGGGATTAATAACTGGAATATATAAGGAGCTCAAATAACTCAATAGCAAAAAAATAAATAATCTGATTTAAAAATGAGCAAAAGATGTGAATATTTCTCAAAGGAAGACATACAAATAGCCAACAGATATATGAAAAAATGCTCAACATCACTAATCGTCAGAGAAATGCAAATCAAAGCCACAATGTGATATCATCTCACCCCAGTTAAAATGGCTATTTATCAAAAAGACAGGCGATAACAAATGCTGGCGAGGATGTGGAAAAAGGGAAACACTCCCACACTGTTGATGGGAATGTAAATTAGTGCAACCACTATGGAGAACAGTATGGAGGTTTGGTTCCTCAAAAATCTAAAAATAGAACTACCATATGACCCAGCAATCTCACTGCTGGGTATATATCCAAAGGAGGGGAAATCAGCATATTGAAAAGATATCTGTACTCCCATTTTTACTGCAGCACTATTCACAAGAGTGAAGATATGGAATCAAATTAACAGCACATCATTGGATGAATGGATAAAGAAACTGTGGTATATATACACAATGTAATATTATTTAGCCATAAAAAGGATGAAATCCTGTCATTTGCAGCAACATGGATGGAACTGGAGGCCACCGTGTTAAGTGAAATAAGCCAAGCACAGAAAGACAAGTATTGCATGTTCTCACTCATATGCAGGAGCTAAAAAAAATGGATCTCATGAAAATAGAGATTAGATAGGTGGTTACCAGAGACCAGGGAAGTGGAGGTAGGAGTGGGAGAGGAAGGGAAAAAAGAACATAAATGTATTTATTACCACTGATCTGCACACTTAAAAATGGTAAAGATGATAAATTATATATGTATATTTTACCTCAACAAAAATTTTTTTAAAAGATCTTCAACATCATTAACCATTAGGGACTAAATGGCTAAAATGAAAAATAATGACAATAACAAATATTGGCAAGAATACAGAAAAATTCATACATTGTTGGTACAGACACTCTGGAAAACTGTTTGTCAGTTTCTTAAAAATGTAAACATGCAATACCATACAATCCAACAACTGCACTCCTGGGCATTTATCACAGAGAAATGAAGACTTATGTTCACACAAAAACCTGGACACAGATATTTACATCAGCTTTATTCCTAATAGACAAAAGCTGGAAAGAACCAGATGTCCTTCAATGGGTGAAATGTTAAACAAATGATGGTGTATTTATACTATGTAGTAATACTCAGCAATAAAGAAATCAATTTATTAATACATGTAATAACCTGGATTAACCTCTGGAGACTCATGGTGATGAAAAAGCCAATCTCAAAATGTTACATATTATATGATTCTTGAATCATATATAGGGTTTATATAACATTCTTAAAATGCAAAATTACAGAAATGGACAACAGATTAGTAGCTGACAGTGGTTAAGAAGAGGGTAGGTGTGGGAAGGAAGAAGACGGTGCTATGAAAGGGCAGCGTGAAGGAACCTGGTAGTGAGGCAAGTGTTTTGTATCTTGATTGCATCAATGCCAATATCTCAGTTGTGATGTTACACTGCAGTTTTGCAGGATGTTAACATTAGGGGAAACTGGATAAAAGGTACATAGGATCTCTTTGTATTGTTTCTTACAACTGTATGTAAATATACAATTATCTCAAACAATTTTAATTAAAAAAATAAAATCCACTTATCTAAAACAAAATAGCTTCTATTCAAAAGGATAAATATTTTCATGCACTAAATAAGTATATCAAACTTGTATTTCTTCAAATACAGGAGTTCAGTTCAAAAAGCATTCCCCAAATAATTAAAATGTACAATAACAAAAGTACCAACCTAGAGAAAGTGTGCATTTGTGACTAGAGAAGGTACTCACAAGTGTAAATGGCTTAAAGAAAAATAAATTGTTTTTTCTTGCTATATGGTTTCAAAACTTTTTTTTCTTTGCTTTTTTAATTTGTTTTTATTTGAGAATATTATGGAGGTACAAATGTTTTGGTTACATGGATTGCTTTTGTAACTGCTTGAGTCAAAGTTATAAGTGTGCCAATCACCCAGATAGTGTACATTGTACCCATTAGATATGATTTCACCAATCCCCTCCTTCCCTCTCCTACCTGCTAGATTACTGTTGAGTTTTACCTCCATGTGTGCACATGAGTGCTGATAGTTAGTTCCAATTTAATAGTGAGTACATGTGGTGTTCGTTTTTCTGTTCTTGTGATACTTCACTTAGGAGGATGGTCTCCAGTTCCATCCAGATTGTTGCAAAAGGTATTAATTCATTTTTTATGGCTGAGTAGTACTCCATGGTGTACATATACCATATTTTATTAATCCACTCATGAATTGATAGGCATTTGGGTTGATACCACATCTTTGTGATTGTGAATTGTGCTGCAATAAACATTCTGGTGCAAGTGTCTTTTTGATAAAATGACTTGTTTTCCTTTGGGTAAATACCCAGTAGTGGGATTGCTGGGTCAAATGATAGGTCTACTTTTAGTTCATTGAGTTATCTCTATATTACTTTCCATAGAGGTTGTACTAATTTACAATCCCACCAGCAGTGTATGAGTGTTTCTATCTCTCCTCATCCATGCCAGCATCTATTGTTTTGGGACTTTTTGATAAAAGCCATTCTCACTGGGGTTAGGTGATATCTCACTGTGGTTTTGATTTGCATTTCTCTGATGATTAGTGATGCTGAGCATTTTTTTGTATGTTTATTGGCCATTTTTCTATCGTCTTTTGAAATGCTTCTGTTCATGTCTTTTGCCCACTTTTCAATGGGATTGCCTGATTTTTTTCTTGCTGATTTGCTTGAATTCTTTGTAGATTCTGGCTATTAGCTCTTTATTGGATGCATAGCTTGTGAATATTTTCTGCCATTCTGTAGGTTGTCTATTTGCTCTGTTGATTGTTTCCTTGGCTGTGCAGAAGCTTTTTAATCTAATCAAGTCCCATTTATTTATTTTTGTTGTTGCTGGGATTGCCCTTGGGGTCTTCTTCATAAATTCTTCGCCTAGGCCGATATCTAGAAGAGTTTTTCAAATATTTTCTTCTAGAATTCTTGTAGTTTCATCTCTTAGATTTAAGTCTGTTATCCATCTTGAATTAGTTTTTGTGAGTGGTGAGAGATATGGATTCTGTTTCAATCTTCTACAAGTGGTGATCCAATTCTCCCAGCACCATTTATTGAATAGGGATTATTTTCCCCAGTGTATATTGCTGCCTACTTTGTCAAAGATCAGATGGCAATATGTGCATGGTTTTATATCTTGGTTCTCTGTTCTGTTCCATTGGTCTACGTCTCTATTTTTGTGCCAATACCATGCTGTTTTGGGTAGTATAGCTTAAAGTCTGGTAAAGTGATTCCTTCAGATTTGTTCCTTTTTCTTAAGGTTGCTTTGGCTATTCAGGCTCTTTTCTGGTTCTAAATGAAGTGCAGACTTACTTTTTCCAGATCTGCAAAAAATGATGTTGGTGTTTTGATAGGGATTGCATTGAATCTGTAAATCACTTTGGGCAGTGTGGACATTTTAACAATGTTGGTTCTGCCGATCCATGGGCATGATATGTTTTTCCATTTGTTTATGTCATCTGCAATTTCGTTCCTCAGTGATTCGTAGTTCTCTTTGTAGAGATCTTTCACCTCCTTGGTTAAATATATTTCTAGGTATTTTATTCAAAACTTTTGAATACTCAAAAATGAAGAGTTCTTTCCTGATACCCATGCTGAACAATTCTATAGTGTTTTGTTTGTTTTTCCTGACAATGGAATAGCAACTCAATTAAAAAGACCTTTAAAAAGATGCTTTCTCCTTTTTCCTAACTTTGTGAGAAAAAAAATATTTAAACAAATAATTTAAATATTTAAATTATTTGGAGAAATAATCTTATTTTATGATTCATGCCAGGATAAAAGGCTTCTCAAAGCAACAAAACACTATGCTGTTAGGTAACTGTCCCAAAACACCTCTTTCATTTTATTCTTCATTATCTGTGTTTTTTCCCTTTTAACACCTCAGTGAGAAACATTTCTGGGCCCATTTGTCTGCTTCTGTGGAGATTTTTAGGGAGAAAATGATTCAAAAAAAAGAAAAGGTCTAAGTAAATTCAGTATCATATCTT
This sequence comes from Daubentonia madagascariensis, assembly GCA_023783475.1. Classification (NCBI taxonomy): domain Eukaryota; kingdom Metazoa; phylum Chordata; class Mammalia; order Primates; family Daubentoniidae; genus Daubentonia; species Daubentonia madagascariensis. The sequence goes on from JAKFHU010001672.1 coordinate 21,257,878, forward strand.
CAATCCCTGAACACCATCTTCTTTAGAAAGCTCATTAGCTTATTATTTTACATGAAAGCTGAAAGCACATTATGGAGCTATCTATTGTCAGCTAAGCATTTCCACCAGATTTTGACTTAGGAGGCCTAAGAGTTACCATAGTTACTAATTAACTCCTATGTCCTGAATGCATTAGACTCCCATAGCAGAAAGACTGTTTACATTATGTAAAATACTTTTGTTCTAAATAAATTAAGAGAATATGCTAGATGCATTAAATCTTATTGCAAAATAACACTGACTCACTTCTCATTAAATTCTTCATTGAAGTTTTTGAATCTAAGCCCCAGAATTAACACAGTCTCCACTTCCATATTTTACTAGCTCAGTCTAAAATATAGCTGATATATTGCCTCTCTCTTTTTTGTTTTTAAAATATGTCAAATTGTTTGTCATAAACACAATCTATATTTTTCTGAGTCCAGAGTCATGTTCCCAGATGATTAAATATCAATGCACTCACTATTAAAAATATTTGTGTAAATTATATTTTCTAAATTTTTATTGAAACAATTTAAAGAGATATATGAAAACCATTACAATAGTACATATTTTTTCTAGTAAACAACTTGTAGTTTCTAATTACATAGTATCTGAGACAATATGAAAAAAATCAATAAAGCTTGTATTTTTTTCTAATCTCCATCTAATATATTAAATTTTCACATCAATTTATCTGAAATAAGATTAATTTACTTTTTGAATTTTATATTTCATATGTGTAGACATGTTAAATGTGCATATTTACAGCATAAAAATAGCTTCCAAAAATAAAAATAGAAGTAACTTAAATATCTTTTATCTTTATAATAGCTATTCCATTTTAACATAGGAAAAATACCCTAAATATCAACAAATGACCTGTTGATGAAATAATAATTTTACAATAATTTTTACTCATGCCTTACTCAAATTTCATTAATAAATTATCCAAATAATCATACATTTTTTATGATATGAGTATAATATAAATCAGAAAAAATGAAAATTGCATTAATGTTTTAGATACCTGATATGTATCTTGTAAAATAAATTTTGCATCCATCTCTCAGTAGTATAAATTTCACATATTCAGATTAAGGCAAATTACAACAGCAAGATTTATTTAATAGAAAAAAACAACTGTGTAACTTTTCACCTGGATGCCTCACGCTGAAAGACTCAGATGTACCTCAAATCCACACAATCACTATTCATTATCTTTCCCATTGCACCTGCTCCTCTTGTGGTATTTCTTTAGCAATGCATTGAAATTCGCCTACCCGTTCAGGCCAGAAACTAAAAATCATTTGTTCTATCTAATCACCCCTCTCACACGTAGAGACACATACACACAGAAACACACACAGAGATACACACACACACACAAACACAGAGACACACACACAGCTACACACACAGAGATACACATATGCACACACACACACACACACACCCCTGTCACAAAAACCTTAAAGGTTTTTTCTATCCCTTCACTCTATATCCTACTCCCACTGTCTTAGTTCAGGATTTCTTTCTTTTCTCTTTCAAATAAAATAACATCCTAACTGCACTCCCTACCTCCAAAATTTGTCCTTCATAAACTCATTCTCCATATTATTACTGGTTGGTCTTTTCTAAACTAAAAAACTGCATACTGTATTTCTTCTCTGCTTAAGCTCCCTCCATGCATTAGTGCATTCATGATATCAGTACTCACTGAGGTCCACCATGCTCTACATGCATAGCTGCTGAGCATACAATGAATCTGACACTAGTGTGCCCTCCTTGTCACCCGCAGGCACGTTTAGAGTGCTCCTGTGTGTTCCCACAGAGCCTCTCTCCGTGCCCAAACTCTCTTTGCTGCAGTCCCTTACTCATGAGTCCACTGTTTTAGGCCCCCAGCACCCAGCATCCATGCCCGAGATGAGTCAGGTGATTAATGAGATTTTGGTGATGACTCAGAGAATAAAGATATATGGTCAAATGGAGATGACAGAGATGAAAACAGACAACTGGTAGCAAATGCTTTGAAAAGAGGCATAAATTAAGTGATAGAGGTGTTTAAGGGAAAAAGTGAAGAATAGCCCAAGGGAGCCCCTTTCCAAAGCCCTGGGTAATCCTAATGCCTGGTGGTCTGGGAAAGCCTTAGAAGAAACTCTGATCTACTAGACAAAGACCAAAAACCTTATGATAAAATAAATGGTCCTCTATTCTCTAATGTTTGTCTCTATTTCATCCCTTTCCACAGTCCTCCATTCAACTGAGGAGCCACACAATGTGGTACATACTCCCCAAAATCCATGCTTTCTCTTGGCCCCACTTGCTGATTGGTTTCCTAGACTCAGCCCCTCACCCCTTGTGTGCCCAGAAAATTTTTTTTTCCTTCAAGGTTCAGCTCCAATGTCACCTCTCTAGTGAAGAATTCCTTGATTACTGCCTGTCCAGCAACTACATATAAAGGAAGTGTGGGTCACTCCTGTACTCTCATCTTTTACATATAAAATTGGCCTTTCAAATACATAATAGAATTCAGAGTTAGTGAAGTTATGGAAGATAATTACTCTCATGCACTACTGGTGTGAGTATAAACTAGTATGACATCATTGGAAGACAATTTGGCACCATCTCATAAAAATGCATGTGCTTGTTGAGTTCTTGCCTTCTTTTCCTTGAATTCCTCCTCTCTAGCTAAAAGAATGATCAATGAGAAGACAAAAATATATGGATAAGGATTTTATTTCAGTCTCACTAATAATATTAAAAATTGGAACTAGCCCAAATAATCAACTATACAGGAATATTTAAATAAGTTATGATAAAATGCAAAAATAGAGCCAATCAGACAATGCTTAATCACATGAGGGAAATATTATTAACATAATATTAAGTAAACAAAGAATATAAAACTTTATAAACAATGTTTTTAAATATTAAAATATGCTTATTAAAAAGACTGAAATCAAATATATCAAAATGCTACAGTGGTTATCTCTGGGTAACAGGGCTGTGCATAAAGTGTATTTTTTTCTTTTACTACATTACCCAATGGCTATGTATTATATTTCATAATAAAAGATGGTATAGTATATTTTAAAATAAATTTATTGAATTAACAGATTGCTTGGTTGAACTACCTCATCCATCCATCTATCCACTCATCCATCATTGAAAAAGGTCATTCGAATTTATGCAGACATAACCTTAGTTGTACCTTGTTTCTTCCCCAAATCACTGAAATGAATAGAGCCAGAGTCTTCAATTTTGACTTATCAGCCAGAGAAAGACTGTCTCCAGATAGCATGCTTTCAGAAATTAGACACGCAGTAATAGAGAATTGCCAGCAAGCTTGCCCTACCATAGAATGGCATTGTGACTGCTAATGATCTTCAAAAAAACAAGATATTTATTTTATCCAGGTCATACTGACATTTTATTTATTACTGAAAAATAGATCACTTTCAAAGAGCTACTGAAAAGTCACAGAAAAACTTTGATAAAATCTATGTTAAACTAATTCTCCTTAACTCATTATTTTTTTTTCTCTTTAACCTTGTTTATTATTCTCAGGGACATTGTAAGATAAAGGTTGGTATGTTTAGAGCACAGAAGAGTATGCTACAAAGTCCCTTGAGTGCACATTTTGTGTAGGAATTTTTTCTCTTTTGTATCTGGAGCTCTTGAGCTTAAAATGAGGATAATATCCTATACACCTACCCTATTGATGGGAAAATCATAAAAATTACTGAATTGTAAAAATGAATAAGATGTAGGTAAGATTTGTAATGTAATTCCTCACAAGAATTTACTGATCATCATGTTACAGTCATTATTCTGGAAGGAAAAGAAAAAGTAGCATTGTCAACATCATATAGACATGATTCCTGCAGAGTTTCCAGAAGGTATTCATCTGAGAACGTATTTTGAAGGTACTGAACTTTTAGTCACTTGGATGCAAAGAGGTTTGAAGAATTATCACAGCTTTAAGTGGAACTGTACTTTCTGTTTCCTTGAGGCCATCAGCAATTGCCCATAATCCATACCCTCAAGACAGAGATCTTGAGAAAAGCTGCCAAAGACATGCACAGAAGAATTTGTTGCTAAACAGCAGCAGAGCAGTCAACTGCTTTCAATGACAGCTCCATTATCACATTGATTGATTGTAAAAAAGAGACAAAAGGAGCAAGAAAGAAAATCCCTAATTCTTTTACTGGCTGAGCAACTTCTGAACAGAATTCTTTAGTAAGCTAACCAACAGGCAAAATAGTAACTTTCCAATTCCTCCCATCATGCATAAAGAAACTGAAATTCTTGCATTTTTCAGCATTTGCTCACTTAAAGACGGTGAAAGTTTTTTTTTCATTGCACTACACATTATTTTCTTTTGTTAGTTGTTATTTTTGTAGACAGATCTGAGGTGTCTGAGGAAAAAATTCCACACAATTCTTGCCTGTCGATGGCCAACAAATCTCAAAATTTTTCTAACTGATTTTCAGACTACAGTTCACTGTTTCCCAAAGATTCATTTTCCAGAAATGAAGCCTCAAGTCAGCTTCTGTGAAAACATAAACTCATGGAGGTAGAGCATGTGTCATTTCTTCCTGCTGATGAGGCACCACTGAAGATGCTGGCCCAAAGCTTTGGTAAAGCTGAAATGCACACTATCGCTGAGTCTTTGGTCTTCCAGGAATGGGGCAAAAGATAAAGAGGGAAACAATTTAACATACTAGTGAAAACTGAAGGCTACAATATTTGTTTGCTGTATGACTTATGGTTATTCACCCACCTTCTCTGTGAGCATTTCCCCATATATAAAATAAAAGAGATGTTCTTGCTTAACGCTTTCCAAACTCAATAGGGAATCATGTCAAACAGTAAATCCATTTCATGAAGCCCTTTGAGGTCTTTCTAAATCTCCAAGTGCTGGACAAAGTATTACGAAGAGCAGAACGACAGCCTAGCTGGGAAAGCACGGAAGTAAGATGTATGTTTCTTTTTTTTTCTGGGAATGTTCTGTGAACTGAGGCTTTAACCAGAGACAAGCAAAGGTGAAGCCAAAGGATTTTAATTTATTAATCACAAATAAGACATCAGCAGAGCTGCAGGTATCAGAGAAGAACAAAGAAAAGCAGACAATAGGTCAGTCACTCTAAATTCCAGTCACCAGGCACAGTGGCTCACACCTGTAATCTTAGCACTTTGGGAGGCTGAGGTGGGAGGATCACTTGAGGCCAGGAGTTTGAGACCAACCTGGGTAACATAGTGAAACCCCTATCTCTGCAAGAAATAAAAAACTTAGCCAGGTGTGGTGGCACATGGCTGTAGTCCCAGCTACTAGGGAGGCTGACATGAAAGGATCACTTGAGCCCAGGAGTTTGAAGCTGCAGTGAAATATAATTTTACCACTGCACTCCAGTCTGGTGAACAGAGCAAGATCCTGTCAATAAATGAATGAATGAATGAATAAGTAAACAAAATTCCAAACTCCCTTATATCAGAACAGAGAATTTTACTAGGCTTTTGAGCTTTAAGAGGTTTTTAATTGAAGAAAGTATTTCTCCATGGGCAAAAGCTTGCTTTCATTACAACACACCCCCCACATACACACACCAACTTGGATTTTTCCCCCTATATACGACACATCTCATATTTCATTCTAGAGATATCTATTAATACTATATGACTGTTAAAAATATGTTCAGGGTCACAGTCTTGTGTAGATTAGATATGGTACTTCCTAACAAGTGTCAACCACTTTCTATTCCAGCACCCGTAGCAGACATTACTAAACGATCAGAGAAAGTAAGGTCAACCAGCTGCTGTCCATGGTCTTTGATTGATACCCAATTGAAACCCATTTTCCATTCCTATTGTAAAGAAAAGAGCTCTGATTTTTAGGTTGGAAGACCTGATTTCTTTTTTTTTTTTTTTTTATTTATTTTTTTAATTTCAGAATATCATGGGGGTACAACATTTTGGCCATACACATTGCCCCTGTTCTGCCCGTGTCAGAGCCACAATCGTGGTCATCTCCCAAACTGTGCTCCCCACATCCATTCAGTGAGAGTTTTTCCCATCCCTTCCACCCCCCTCCCGCCCGCCCGCCCCCTGATGAATGTTATTGCCCTGTGTGATGTAAGTGTTCATCAGTTAGTACCAGTTTGATGGTGAGTACCAGTGATGCTTGTTTTTCCAATCCTGTGACACTTCGCTTCAAAGAATGGGTTCTAGCTCCGACCAGGATAATACCAGATGTGTTAATTCACTATTGTTCCTTATTGCTGAGTAATACTCCATGGTATACATATACCACATTTTATTGATCCACTCGTGTATTGATGGGCACCTGGGTTGTTTCCACAACTTTGCAATTGTGAATTGTGCTGCTATGAACATTCGAGAGCAGATGTCTTTATTATAAAATGTCTTTTTTTCTTTTGGATAAATACCCAGTAGTGGGATTGCTGGGTCAAATGGTAATTCTACTTTTAATTCTTTGAGATATCTCCATATTCTTTTCCATAGAGGTGGTACTAATTTGCAGTCCCACCAGCAGTGTATGAGTGTTCCTACCTGTCCACATCCCCGCCAACATTTGTTATTTGGGGATTTTTTGATATGAGCCAATCTCACTGGAGTTAAGTGATATCTCATTGTGGTTTTGATTTGCATTTCCCTGATGATTAGAGAAGTTGAGCACTTTTTTATATGTTTGCTGGCCATCATTCTGGGAAGACCTGATTTCTAATGGTGACTCTATTATACTTTGGCAACCACATCACTTCCCCATACCTGTGCATTTCCAGTCAAAAGGTGAATTGAACTGGGTAAACTTCAAGGCTACAACCTGCTCTAGTGATTGATTTGTGATTCTAATACATACAGCTGTTTTTTGAGTCACCTTACCAGAAAATTCATCACCACTACCAATATGTCTATTCACATTAATGTATAACATTCCACAACCACATTACACAACACCACTCTCCCCCCATAAAGAACCCTTTCAGACAGGCAATATAATAAAACTAATTGGTCATTTATGACCCCATTTGAATGAGTTTGTCAAGTTCTTTCTAATTAAAGAGCAAATCTACACTTCTTTTTGCACTTTCTCTCTTTTTCATATTTTTTTACTAATTACAAAAGTAATTAGATCAATTTATTATTTTAGTTACAAAATCAGAAATTACTACATATTTGTAGCAATCCTGTCATTGGGGAGATTTCTTTCAGAAAACTAGAAATCTTTATGCTCTGATTATTTTTCCCCCATAATTTTGTACTTACTCCTACCTCTCTGAAAGTAATGATATTTGGCGAGAAAAGGAACACTAGAGCCCAACTCCAATAGCACACATGATTAGATTTTGGCGTTCAGTGGTAGAGTATTCCATTATTAGTATTGCCTTTATCTCCATGGATCAACTGAAAAAAATCAGATTTTATATTATATAAGAGAAAAGAATAAAATGCAGTGCAAAGGGAGACAGAAATTTCAGACTTTAAAGGAGTATTGGTCTGAGGAAAAAATATAAGAAAAACACCTGTGATTGCCAACTTAATCCTCAAAGAGAAATGAATTAATCAAGAAGATTAAATCACAGACATGGTTACTCAGTCTCACCTTCAGCAGGGAACCAAACCAGAAATAAGAAAATCATATTGTTTGTCATACAATGTTGAGAAACTTGTTTCATCACTGAAGCCTACTGTATGCATTTCAAAAATGTGATATGAGGATATTGTCACATAATCTATACAGATCTATAAAAGAGTATCAGATATGTAAGGTTATATTTAATGTTATATAATCATTCTATATAGTTACATGTTAATGAAATTACTCTCTTTCTCAGTGTGGGAAAAGTAGACGATTTTACAGCTTAGATATTTATACTCTAAAACACCCTACCCCTTTATGTTAGGTGAATTAGGTTATGTTAGTAGAATTAATTAGTTCCACTATTGTTTATAAATATTAAGAAATTGTAATTGTATCAGTTTCCTGAGGCTGCTATAACAACCTCTGTGGTTACACCAAAAATCTATTCTTTCACAGTTCTGGAGGCCAAAAGTCTGAAATGTAGGTATCAGCAGGGTTGTTTCTTCCTTGGGGATTTAGAGGAAGAATCTGTCTCATACTTCTCTCCTAGCTTCTGTTGTTTGCTGGCAATCTTTGGTATTCCTTGGTTTATGGCAGCATAACTCCAATCTCTGCCTCTGTTGTCACATGGCATTCTTCCTATGTGTCTGTGAATCTGTCTCTTATTATTTATTTTAGTCTGTCTACTATAGCAAAAAAACTGATATTCAGATTAGTTAGACCTGCGGTCCCCAGCCCCCTGGGCCGTGGACAGGTACCCCTTCGTGGCCTGTTAGGAACTGGGCTGCACAGCAGGAAGTGAGCAGCAGGTGAGTGAGCAAACCTTCATCTGTATTTACAGCTGCTCCCCATCGCTCACATCACCCCCTGAGCTCTGCCTCCTGTCAAATCAGTGGTGGCATTAGATTCTGCATTATGGTGAGTTGTATAACTATTTCATTATATATTACAATGCAATAATAATAGAAATAAAGTGCATAATAAATGTAACGCACTTGAATCATCCCAAAACCATCCCTCCCACCCCCCATCTGTGGAAAAATTGTCTTCCATGAAACTGGTCCCTGGTGCCATAAGGGTTAGGGACTGCTGAGTTAGACAAGTAAACTGAGATCATGCAGCTAATAAGGGAGCCTGGACTCAAGCTCAGATCTGTTTTACTGCAATCTATGTTTAACCACCACTAGATACAGTTTCACACAGTCATTCACAATTTCAAATGTAGCCATAGAAGGAAAAGGAATAGAGTGTACCTAAATTGGAAGACAATGGCAATTTAACCACTTACATAGTGATTTTTTTTGCAACAATGTATTCAATTAAAAAAATACTTCGCTTCCATCCTGAAACATTAAAACCAGAAAAATGAGCTATGGGTCATTAGGGACATGAGTGAAACTTACCTTTGCAAGCAAACATGGAAGCGATCAGCCCAAGAACAGACTTTAAGCTCCCTGAGTACAAGGGACTATGTCTAGTTAGTTTACCAGACAGCTTCAGTTTCTAGAATGTATCTTCAGGTCTACTACATACCAGCTCAATAGCGAACATTTCATGATACCTTACCAGGGGCCAGATACTGTAATAAATGCATTCCTTACATTATTTCACCTCATCTTTACACAAATGCTGTGAGGGCTATTATCCCTATTTATATATTAGGAAACTGAGACTTAGGAAAAGATAAGTCATGTCCAAGGTAATAAAGCCTGTGAGTGGTCGTGGAAATATCAAACCCTAGCTTAATCAATTACTAACCTTCACACTTTGTATAACACAAAGGGCAACACACATTCACCAGCTGCCCAGACACACCACTAACATCTATGTAATTAAGTCCTTTCAGAATAGTTGGAAATCTTGGATATAACAGTAACAATTCACAGCTGCCTAGTATCACTGAGAGTGACAGTAAGTAGAAGACTGACGACTTTGGACCTAGACTTTTCTCCTTAGAGCCATCAGCCCTGCAAGCAACCCATGAAGGTCAGATACTACTGGCATATGCATTTTGAATTCCTAAGAGAATTGTCAACCCAGAAAATATTACCAAAAATTTGAATGTACATCATTAACAAGAACATTTTTGAGATATATCAAGTAAACAATTAAATTCTTTCAGCTTCACCATGTGCAAGTGTATGGCCTACGGAGCAAACTGGCTCTTCATATTTGGGAAACATGGCTTGAAGATGGTTGTTTAAAAATGAAAATAAAAGAGCAATTGGTCACATCAGTAATCCTGATGATCATTCAGCAGATGGTAGCCTCTTAATGGAGACAGACAAAACAGCATGCCACATGTCCCCAAGATCATCTTAAATGGAGCAGAACTAGCTACCACAAAGAGAGGCTATGATGTTACGCAAGTATGATCAGGGCAGCATCCATTTCCAACACTTCACACCCAGTTCCGTTTTATCCACACTTTCAGCTAACAAAGCCAAACACTCACGCTACATTTAAAGATAAACAAATATTCTCTACTCTATAGATCCACCGACCATACACATTCCCTCTAAGTATCACTGTATTCTGTAGCTAGCAAATAAATAATCATCATCATAATAGCTAAAATGTATTAAGTCCTTGCTATGCAGTAACTACTGTGTTCTGTGTACACAGTAGTTAGTGCACTGTGCTAAGAGTTCTACATGTATTATCCCACATAGTCTTCAGAACAACACATTACAAGCCCATTTTACAGAGGAGGAAAGTGAAAAATGCATTGATTAAATTACTTGCATAAAATCAAATGTTAAGTCTCTCTTACTCCCCTTTGTTTGCTCTTAAACACTACACTGCTTTATTTGTTAGGTAGGGACTCCCTCGGTAACAGTTAATTCTGGAGTCACAGAGGAGTACCACAGAGCAAACTCTGCAACCTTGACATCAAACAACTCCTGTATCAGACCTAGCTAGTGACAGGAAACAGTATTCAGCCCAGACAAAGAGACTGGAATGAAAAGATTGCTTAAAGAGGTGTTGGCAGGGTTAGTGGATGACAGAAAGGAAGATGAAGCTCTCAGAGATTAGCAACAGAGGGAAACCAAGGTCAAAGGAACAAGGGGAAACAAACAGTATTCCTGGATATTACTGGAACCAATGAAAACAGAAACCACAGAAGAGTTGTAGCTATATAAAGTCAAGACACTAGAACAAGGAGAGAGCAGGGACAACATACCCTTCTCTCTCTCTCCCCCCACCTCTGCCCTTCCCTCTGCTCCCTCTCTCCTCTCCCCACTCTGTATCTCCTTCCTTTTTCCAATATTTTTCAGTGCTTCCCTTTGGCAGACCCAACTGAAGGGCATTCAGCAAGGGAGACTAGATGATATAATCTTTGGAACTCAAGCTCTTTGGAGACACAGCCGAACAACGAGAGTGGAGACTGGATCTGTGGGGGCACACAAGCACACTGCACCGACAGGGCCAGAGAGACCATGTTCCTGCCTCTATGCTAAGATTGAATATCAAAGTTGGAAGTCTGACACTAACCTGATAGATATTTAAAAAACAGTTATCATCATACAGTTTGTGGCTTTCAAAATTACTTTACCCTACTGCTCTACACAATTCCTGTCCCCTTAGACATGCCCTTATGATAACCAGATGTCACAGGCTAGCATTATCTCATAAGGACCAAAAACCTATTGGCAGCAGAAGGAAATAAAGAATGCCTTGAAAGTGACTCCCTGTAGTCATCAGGCTGTGCTCTTCCTGATACTGCTGTCCATGTATTCCATATGTCCAATGTGGATAATAGACGCTTACCCATCTTTCAAGTTTCAGAAATCCCAGTAGTCTAGGTCTACAAAAGTAATGTGGGATATAGTGATGTAACAAAGCCAAAATAATGGAGACTATCTGGCTATAAAGAGTTGTCTAAGGAAGGTTTATAAAGGCTGAGGGGGAGAAATTATATTATAAGAAGACTAAAGAAAGTGATACTTAGCTGAGCATGGTGACGCATGCCTGTGGTCTCAGCTACCTGGAGGCTGAGGTGGGAGGGTCACTTGGGCCCAGGAGTTCAAGACCAGCCTCAGCAACATAGCAAGACCCTGTCTCAAAAAAAAGGGAAAGAAAGAAAGTGATATTCCACAAGTATCAATTGTGACAAGATCAAGTGTGAGTCCCTGGATACTGCTACAGACAGAAATAAACCAAAAAACAGCAATGAAAAAATGTTTTAAGAATCATTCTACCAAGATTCAAGTCAGTTAATATTAAAGTAGTGCTCTAATTTTCAGATTTAAAACTAGCTCAAATCAGTACTTACTTTTTTACTTAGCAGTTCTAACATTTCAAGTTAACAGAAGCAATAAATCAGTATCTGGGACAGGTAGTCAATTAAGTAGTGTGTTTGTAGAATATTCTCAACAGTGATGGATGAAGAAAAACTGTCACCTTATTTCATTTTGTAAGGCTTTCTTTTTTAAACTTGAGAATGACCCTACATATGCTTTCACTGGTAAACTGAGAAACACAGTCTATAAAGCAACAAAATCGGGTAAATAAACAAAGCAAAGTAAATTGCTATTTGTAATATTACTTATTTCATTAGTCTAACACCTTTAGGGAAATGCTAAGAACCATGCATTGAAATTACACATGCCAATTTGGGCATTTTCTATGATCCATTAGGCTTTCTTCAATAGAAAATTAATTATGTTGCCATTCCATAATTCTCTCCTGAAACATTTATGCAGGTGTCAAGGATGCATTTGACACAATTCAGAGTCCCATAATGCCTTTAACTAAAACATTTAAAATGTGGTGCATAAAGGGGGAATTGCTATGGATTGAAATACATATAAATGAAAGTGGCAAATTTTAAGAAACAAAACATTAAATATACTTGGGGGAACTTATATTATGGCTTTTCCAGGATGTATTTATTGTTGCTTTTCTTCTTCTCTGAATTTAGATTTGCCTTTAGATGTTGAGAGCTTTTCTCACAGACCTTTGAAGACTAATATGCCAATGCTGTTTTCTACTCTGAGGTTCTAAGGAAATTCTGCAGCTATGTAATTTATTGCTCCTACATCACATATTCATGTTTATTTCTAATAAACTTTCTCAGGGTAGAATATATCAATTTTTAATTTTCAAATAATCATCCACAATCCCATGTCTTTCCTTGTGGACTTGTATCCTGACATTAAACCCTATATACAGTCCCAAGTCAAGACTGCTAAAGGAAAAAATTTCTTAAAAATTTGTTAGCTCCCCTATAAAAACTAAGTTTGAAATGTAGCATCATTGTCAGCTGCAATTGTCCTGGCACATACGGTTGACTATCACCAGCAAAATGCTCCTTGATTTCACTGTTACATTCCCTCAGATATTCTTTGTATTGACAAGCTTTAAAACAGAGTCCAAATCTTCCTTTAAAAATGCAGATTTTCCACCTCATATTACTTTCAAGGGCCTAAAAATAGTTATGTCAGACATGGAGAATATTTAATGTTTTATGAAGCAATGTGACATCTATTGCCTTGCAGGATTTTTATAGCAATCTTATGAGACAGAAAGGGGAGATAGTAAGATTCCATTTTGCAGAACAGGAAGCTGAGGCTTAAAAAGCTTAATGACTTGTCCATTTAGTCAGCCAGGTTGTGATGGGAAGGATGCAAGACATAAACATGGGATGCCTAGCTCAGTTTCTTGACTTCCTGGCAGGATAGAGCTCAACTGGGAGGAGTAGAAGACTCCAATTTCCCGTTTACTCAGATCACAGAAAAACCAACTCAGTTGTCAAGCTGCAGCTGTCTCTCTAGACGCCTGTATGCTGATGGCCTAGATCTTCTTAGGCCAAGAAAATAAGGAACGCTTTTGGGACTGTACATCCCAGGAACTCAGAAAACCATGAGGTTTACTACTAGTTCACTCCTTTGCTTTTTAAATTCAATGTTTTTAATTGCAGATTCTAGGTTAGAATTCTGAGTTTTATGTCTGGTTGAGCCACTGACTTGCTACCTTATCCTGAAAAATGAACTTGACCCCCGTACTTAACTGGCTGCAAAATGGCTGTAATAAGAGTGATCTCTTCTCAGGAGTGATGCATAAATTCTTTCTTTATAATTTCTATATTCTACCCATGTGGAGTAAAATGCTGTAACAATTACAGATTAGGACTATGTGAAATGTCAGTAAATCTTAAACAGGGTTGGTGGAGATGCTGATCAAGAATGACTTCTTCAAAAAATACATGGCATCAAATATTTATACCATTGGAAAATGCATTTCAAGGACTGAAACCAGTATACAGCCTTCCCAGGGGAAATGGAGATGCCCAAAAATGATGAAAAATTATTCAGAGTTGCTTTCGAGCCTACTGATTTCTTTGGGAAAAAAAAAATTGCAAAGCATTCCAGACAAAAAAAAATCAGGTAAGATTTCAAAGGATATTTCAATTGCCCAAATCAATGCTTCCTGCTCACCTTGGTTAACCGTTTGGATTAGTCATTATCATCTCTCCCTATTATCCTCTCCACATCAACTAGTTTTTTACCCAATGAAACAATTTCCACTATACATCAAGTAAAAGTATTCGGCTGCCCTGTGTTTTGTCTAATTCTAGGTGGGCAATTTACGAAGAAACAATTTAATATGTGAGGAATAGATTTCATTTCCAATGGGTTCTGAAGGAGCTGCAGAGCCTGTACCAGCAATATTGTGGATGATTTTCCTACAGACCATAGGGAATGATTTATGAAGGATGCCTGCAGAAAAGACCAGGGCTGATCTCCCAATTAATCAAATCCCAAAGCACCTTAACAAAAGGTACGATTCTGGTCATTGGAAGCTCATTAGCCGAAGGCAACCCCTACTTTTCCAATAGCCTTATAAGAAACCATGTAATGAAAATAATCTGTCAGCTAGGAAGTGATGAGTACTATCTCTTAATAAGACAGCAAAGCCAGTGGTACGTTTAATACAAATAAATAAATAAAGTCTATACTAAATTTGCATAATTTGTGGAAGAATTTTAAAACATGTTTATAAAATAAGAAATGACCTCCCCTGAAGTGGTCCTAAAACTAAATAGCCAGTTTCCCAGTGACTTCCTACATCATTGCCTGATCTGAGAAGCATTTATTCTTTCCCTTTGTTTTAAAAATTAATTTCACTGTATTGAAACAATGTGGATAGTCTTTTTGGTATACTGTGCATATCATAATGAAACCCAATCCATACCATTGTTTGGTAAGCTGGGAGCTATAATCCATCAATGAAGATGGCAGAGGAAATGCTACTAAGAGAGATACAACAGAGCTACCCACAACACAAATGTCATCTGTAGCATCCACTTCTCCTCTGGTTTAACACCAAACGTTTTACTACATACCCACTTTTTTCTTTTGACCTCAAATACAATAAATTGGTACATCATCATTATCTGAAATAACTTGAAAGAACATCAGTGGGGAACATGGGGTCTCTCAGTGGGCATTACTAAACTGCTTCGAAGCCCAGAGGAAATGATCTCCAAAGTTGTCTGTGTGGGAGGAGGTTTGATACAAATAACCTATGTAAGACGAAGCTCCAAGAGGACTGTGAAGTGGCAATGAATTACTGAACAACAAAGTGAGCATCCTTGAAGACCCCAATGGCAGACTTCTGGAACATTGCAGCAAGCATGCCCCCTGGGCTGCTTTTAGCGATGATGTCAGATAAGCTCAGACCTTCACTACTCATTCCACAATGAGTGCCTCTGTGAGGACAGCAACTTAAAGCAGCTTTGGAAAACTACAGAAATGAATTGAATCTCAAACTGTTCCTAGGCAATAATCATATCTTTTTTGCTACGTTCTGTTATAATTAAACAATTCCCCACTGGCATCACATTGAGCTAATATGCTCTTTTACCCATAGGCCGCTAAAGACTGAGATTAACCTCCAGTAATGAGACAGCTTTGCCCTCCTACTGTCACAATTATTTTTAATATGTCAGATAAGATAAACCCATTATGATACTATTTTATCTCAGACTTCCCCCAAAGAATTCATAGTCATTCCAAATATATTACCTCAAATCAATATATTACCTCAAATCCTCCCCACATTCCTTTAGGAAAGATGGGTAGAGTTGTTGATGTTCCCAATTCACAGCAAAGTAAATGGGGATCTGGGCTGTTTGTGGCTGATCCAACCATTGGACAGCATTATCTGAGTCAGTTCAGTGAAGGAAGCAGATGAATTAAGTCACATCAGCCAAATCAGATCTGTATAATTGCTGTTGTTCTCAAAAGTTCTCAGTCCTGGTGAAGAGATACATGGATGTGTCATCACCAGTTGTGAAGGGTGTTGCAAAACATTTGTTTCTCATAAGAATTAAAATATAAGAGAGCATGAATGACTTTCTCATTTCATTAATTGTAGCAGTTTCAAATTTATCTCTCTAAATGACCTTGTCACTCACCTAATATCTGATGTCTCCCCCAGAAGGAAAAGGTTGACATGACAGCTGGAATAATAGAAATTTAAGGAGTATACATATTAAATTATCAACAGCAACTTCATATGGATGAAGACTAAGGAAAAGTAAAAAATGATGAATTTAAACTTAATTATTAGGCTATATTAGTCTATTTACATAACTAAAACAGTCAATTATTCATTTGAAAACCCCCCAACTTTATCACAATTCCTATAATCTTTGCCACAAGCCAAAATAGAATCCCAGTTATAGCTGGTGATTTGCCCAAGGTCATAGAATGGCAACATGGTGGACCCCAAGTGAAAAAAAAGTTTTATTTTTAATTTTGCATCATTATGGGTACATAATAGTTGTATATCTTTATAAGGTACACATATGATGTTTTGATACAGGCATACAATGTGAATTAATCAAATCAGGATAATTGGGGTACCCATCACCTCAAGCATTTAATATGCCTTTATGTTAGAAACATTCCAATTCCACTTTTACTTATTTTAAAGTATAACCTAACATTTTTATTATAGTCACTTTGCTGTGCTATCAAATATTCTAACTAACTATATTTTTTCACCAATTAACCATCCCCACTTTATCCCCCCCTCCCCACTACCCTTTCCAGCCTCATTCTACTCTCTCATTAAGGTAACCATCATTCTACTCTCTGTCTCCATGAGATCAATTGTTTTTAATATTTAGCTCCCACATGTGAGTGAGAACATGCGAGATTTGTCTTTCTGTGGTGGGCTTATTTCACTTAACATAATGTTCTGCAATTCTATCAGTGTTGTTGCAAATGACAGGATTTCATTCTTTTTTGTGGCTATATAAGATTCCATTGTGTATACATACCACAATTTCTTTATCCATTCATTATTTTTTTGAGGAATCTCCATACTGTTTTCCACAGTGGTTGTATTAATTTACATGCTCACCAACAGTGTATGAGGGTCCCCTTTCTCCACATCCTCACCAGCATTCATTATTGCCTGTCTTTTTGATAAAAGTCATTTTAACTGGGGTGAGATGATATCTCACTGTAGTTTTGTTTTGCATTTCTCTGATGACTAATGATGTTGAGCACTTCTTCATATACCTGTTGGCCATCTGTATGTCTTCTTTTGAGAAATGTCTATTCAGATCCTTTGCCCATTTTTTAATTGGATTATCGATTTTTGCCTATCGAGTTATTGGAGCTACTTACAGAAAAAAAATTTTTTTTCATAGCAATGTACTCTACACTAGAATAGTAGTAGAATAACATGCTGCTTAACAGCTCAGGGTCTGGAGTCAAACTGCCTGAGCTTAAATCCCTTAAATTATTATCTCTTGTTAGCTTTATAACTTAATCATGTTACTCTGCTTCTCTGTGCTTCAGTTTCCACATCCATAAATTGGGCATTATAAAATAGCATTAGGGTTAATGGAAGTTAATCATGTCAGCATTTGTAAAGTGATATACAGTGTCTAGCCCATAGTACACACTCCATAAAGCTCAACAAATTCAAGTTGTCACTATTATTCCCAAACCTGGTTAGTCATTAGAATCACCAGGGTCCTTTGAAAATGCTCTTCCTGTCCCACTCACATTTATTAAATCAGTATATCAAGTGTATCCCAAGAAACTTATTTCATGAAAGTTCTCTAAGTGAATCTATCGGTCAACTGAGTTTTAACACTATTTTAGCACTAATAAACCCTAATAGTTATCTCAAAGAGTTACAAATTTCACAGAAACAATCTCTAGAAACAGAAGCAAACAAAAATGTTTGCTTTCATATGCATTACTTCACCAATTTCCATTTTTATTTATATGCATACATGTCTATCTAGTAAATCAAATTTATATTAATCATTCATCACGATGGTTTATTATAATTATTTCCATTTAGCTGTAAGAAATTATGTTAAATGAGCAGACAATATATCTTATTGAAGCTTAAATACAGTTGATAAGAATAGACCTAAATATTAATGTAAATCTCCTCACCCATGAGATATTGATTCACTAATGTCCATTATTTCTATGTTAATGAGATTATGTCCTTCTCTCTAAATGGTATATGCTAGCTCATTTAACTGTATGTAGTTTACATATTTTAAATGTTGGAAATTTCCTCCACAGTGAGGTACTCAATAGTTAATTTCTAAAGAAATTTATAAAGAAAAGCATTGAAGCATAGAAAGGATCCTATTGGAAATTGGGTTTTATGGCACCAAATCAAATAATAGGGGCTGAGCAATGCTGCTTCTTCAAAGTAGGATTGCTTGTTGGCCATAGCCCCAGCCACAGTTGCCCACAAATTGCTCTTTCAAAAAGTAATAACACAGAAAACAAACATTATTTCATTTGGGCCTAAAATCTATCGGGAACTTTCAGAGGTTTAGATGCTGTAGCCTGCAGCAGACAAGATAAGAAATACCTCAATAAAGATACACTCAAAGGACTGTTTCCTTTTTCACTGGGAGAAAGGATTATATGAAACAGTATCTAAAATTATCTTAGAAAATTCTCCTAATATGCACAGGCAGAAGCATATAGATTGATGACCTCTTTTTTTTTCCATAGACAAATGCCATAATTAGAGATTTTATCAGAACAGTTACTGCTTTCCACACATTTTGATGGAAAGAGAATAGATTTGGTATGAGACAGACCTTCCCTCCATCCCTAAGTCCTTCATTGACCTCCCAAATGACCTCTGCAAGGTGATTAATGTCTCCTAACCTGAGCTTTTTCTAATTCTATGAGTAACATGCAAAACAGGGAATTTTTCCAAGGATGAAACTTGATAATGTGAAATTGACTGATCTACTAATTAAAGCAGAGTAGTCATTCAGTAAACATAAGGATTTTTTAAAATTTCTTTTCTCTATTCATTAATATCAACCATACTTGAGTGTTGACTGTCACTGCACACGAATAGCCTGCTCTTGCATTTTGGGAGAGTAAAATAACATTTCTCCAATACCCGTTATATTTTGTAGTCAGTCCTAAACTAAAAACTTCAAATTATAATTTTTTTATTGCATGAATATGAAATTATCTGAAAGGGCTGATAATTTCTACTGAGCCCAGAGCTCACTCAAAATTCAAGAGGTATTTGTAATCACTAAGGCTATTTCTGTTTGAGAGTAAAACGAGGAAGTAAGATGAAAAGACAAGGAGTTGAAAGGTGAGGAAAGGAGAAAGAAGAAGAGAAGAGGACAGGAGTTCGTGGAAGAAAAAGATCAGAGAAAGACAAAAGGTTATTTGTTGTATTGAAAAAAATGTTTACATGATCTTTCAGACAAAAATAGCAAGATAATTCAATATTACTTTAAATAAATTCTCTTTTATATGTTAGTCACCAAGGTTTGAAACTAAAACAATAAAAAAATACTAACTTAGTTCACTCCTTCAACAGATGTTAGGCAATGCATTAGGGTCCTTCTGTTCATCAGGAAAAACTAATTAATATCTAGAAATAAAATGGCCATAGCACATAAAATGGCAAATGTCTCACTGTGGTTATTTAGTATATAGAACTTTAAAACCATGATCTTGTGGTAGACAGAAAGAACTAAGGTAGGAAGTAAGTTAACATAGAACCTGGACCCAAATGTGATGCCAAGTAACTGTGAATTTAGGCAAGTCATTTAAACTTTCTACCGCTTAATTTATCCTTGTAAAATAGGAGGATAACAATACCACTCTCACCTATACTGCGGTACTTTTTGTAGAAAAAAACATGAATAAATATCTCACTGTTGTTCTGATGATCAAATAAATATATGCAATATTAATATTCATCTTAAATTGCTATAAATATCACTTATGTGATATTACACATATGTGGTAACTGTCAGTAACATATATAATTATACATACAGATATATATTTCATTACAGTGGTATAAATGAAAATTAAATAAATGATGAGGCATTCATGTTCCTAGATACAAAGATTTAATATTGCAGGCATGCCATTTCTTTAATGTTAAAATAGTATATGATCATATTTCAAAGGAAATTTTAACATGACAAGTTTGATAGTTCATATGGAAGGATAAACAGGTGAATGAAAGCTAATATTTTTAAGAAAAGAATAACAAACATTATTTATCAAACTAAAAATATGAAATTTTACTAGAAAGTGCAAACAAGCCAGGTTAATAGTGGCTGCCTATATCTGACCTTCACTGCACATGCTCCTAAACACTGTACAGATCGACTAGAGGAGAAGGGGTCTCAAACTTTCAGCATGACCAGAAAATGGAGAACAGCACAAATACCAATGTAGCTGTGAGCAGAAAAATAAACAGGAGTTTTCAGAATAGCCCTATTCTGACACCTCATACAAGAGTCACAGAGAGCCAGAGGGACCTGGACAAGTTGTGAAGAGAGATGACAGAAACGAAAGGCACAAGATGAACCTGAAATCACCATCAGAAGAAGGGAATCCACCCTGGGTGAGAAAATGCTGAAAAAGAGTCCATCCTAGTAGATCAAAACACTGACTTCAAGGTAGGAACTTAAAAGTGTACGGGACTCCAGGTGGCAGCAGGCTTAAAAGGGATAAAAAAGAAGTGCCTTTAGGAGTCTGGGTGGTGACAGGGGAAAAGAAGCAAGATGTGGAACTATGTGAAGCCAGAGGGGGGAAAAAAAGAACCATAAAATAGTTCTGAAAACGCAGAACTTTGCTAAACTGAGAGGAGAAAACCATCTTGAATTAGGAATCTCGAACACCATCCCAAATGACTAAGCCCATTTGCAAACTGCAAAGATGTAAATAAACATCATTCACTGTGCAAGGCTGCTAAAAGGGAAACAAAAACATCAGAATCAAAACATTGCACCCAGTGAAAATCTGGCCCCCCCCAAGCAAAGAACCAGCCATGAAGGAAAAAGACAAACACAACACTCCAATTTAACATTTTATCCCCAAAGCATTGTAGGATAAATGAAAAATACATTGAATCAGAAATACAAAAACTAAGAACAAAGATAAACAACAAACTGGAAGAAATGAAATGGGACTTGATCGAACTCAGGAAAGAAATGGGGGAAGTCTCACCACAAAAAAGAGTATGTGAGATCATGCATATGTGACATAGCTAGGTCTAGCCACTCTGCAATGTATACTCACTGTAGGTATTCAGTAATGGTCTACTGAGCAGATTAAAGATATATACTTATATAGAGTACTATGGGCTGAATTGTGCCTCCCCTGGCCATTCATATGTTGAAGTCCTATTCCCCAGTGCCTCAGAATGTAGTCATGTTGTTCACCATAAATATGTACAATTTTTACCTGTCAATTTAAAAAATAAATAAATGAATAAATAAAATAGGGATGAGGCATTTTTGACCAAACAGAAATGTATGGCTGTGCAATAAACGGAATGGAGATTTCATTTGATTGAAATCAAATGTAGTTATATCTCTACCTCACTGCTCATACTGAATAAATTCCAGGCGGATTATTACTTGTCATATAAAAAGGAAATCATAAAAGGAAAGTTGTAAAAACCACTGTAGGCGAATGCTTATAGAATTTTGCAATGGATTAAATCTTCCTAACAACAAATCCAAAGAAAAAGATGGATAGATTTATCTACATAAAAATAAAAATGTTTACCTAAAAAGCCATTGACAGAATTTAAAGATAAATTACAAACTAGAAAGATGTGTGCACAAAACGTATCAACGTTCTTTCATATACATATCATATATACCTATGTACAAACATACACATACTTTCATTAAATAAAGAATAGGCAAAAATAACAAACAATTTGAAACAGATAAAGAGATAATAAAAATATAAAGAAATATTCATTCCCACTAGTAACCAAATAACTGCAAATTAACATAATAAGATATCATTTTTACCTATAAAATCAACAAAGTTCAATATATATAATTACAGATTGCAATAGACATACGATCTAGTTTGGAGCAACATGTACTTCATCTGCTACTACTAGTAGTATAACTTGGTATAAAACTTCTATGATTAATTTGGCAGTGTTTGTCACAAACATTAAAAATGCTTTAGTTGCTTAGAAATAGAGATAATAGCTAGCATGTAACTCAGCAGAAGAAATTACATGTTAAAGTAATGTCCAACCATGGCATTTACAAAACATTGCATTTTACAACACATGTTTATACTGTTATATAAACATCAATATTTCAGTGAAAAATTGATGCTATATGTTTGTATTATAGGTGAAGTCACAGGCTCAGAAACAGGTTCAATAATATGTCTGATACCACATGGCTAGTAAATCAGAAAAATAGAACCTAAATGCAAAATTTCTGACAATCTAGTGACTTTACCCTTTTTTCATTAGATAATTTTAATCAATGAATTGAAATATAGCTGATATGTGAAAACTGCCTTTTTAGCCCAAGTTTTCTATTAGTTTGTTTCATTTATATATTTTTCACCTATATTCACAATTAAATGTTATTACCCCATGTATTAGTTTGCTAGGGCTGCCAAAACAAAGTACCACAGACAGTGTGGCTTAAACAATAGAAATTTATTTTCTCATGGTTCTGGAGGCTAGGAGTCCAAGATCAAGGTGTCAGCAGGGTTGGTTTCTCTGAGGTCTCTCTCCTTGGCTAATAGATGGCCCTTGTGTCTTCACATGGTTTCACTCTATGTGTCTGTGCCCAAGTTTCCCCTTCTTACAAGGACCCCAGTCATACTGGATTAGGGCCCAGCTTAATTACTTCATATTGACTTAATTTCCTCTTAGAAGACCCTATCTCCAAATACTTTTATATTCTGAGGCAATGGGGATTAGGACTTCAACATATGAATGGTGGGGGAGGGGGCACAATTCAGGCCATAATACTGTATATAAGTATATATCTTTAAGCCATTCAGTAGACCATTATTGAATACCTACAGTGAGCTGTATGATGTGCAAGGCTACACAGATGGAGGACTGCTGAACTTGAGGACTCATAGTCTATTGGAGAAGGCAGAGAGCAACCAAAGAGTGATCATACCAAGTGATACCATGGTGTGATCAGAGTACACACAGAGTGTTGGGGGCACAGCCAGGACCATCTTGCTTAGTTGGGGGGCAAGTTATGGAAGATAATTTGAAGAATATAATTGAGCTGCATTCTTAAACATGAAGAAGACTTAGCTGATCATAAGTGTGTGTACCAATTACTTCAAAATATCTTGAGCAAAGTGTGCTCATAGAATAGTTAAAAGAGAGAATGCTGGAGAGGCAGGCAGGGGACATATATATTGTTGATGTTAAAGTGTTTGAACTTTTTCCTGAAAATTTAGGAAGTCACTGAAGGATCCTTAAGCAAGGGTAATATCATAACATATGCATTTTAATAAAAAATCTCTCAAGATAATATAGAAGATAAATTATTGGATTAGGGGCATGCAGCAGACTTGAACAGAGAGTGCTCTAAACAGTCAATAGCAATACTGCAGGGTAAGGAATGATGACAGCCAGAATTAAGGCAATAGTATCAAAACATAGCATCCTTAGTGATTTTACCATTGGTTCACATTAATTAAAACCATCAATGAATTTGCAAAGATGTTGGTCAATATGAGAATGCATTAAGAACATCTTATGTTTTCATATCTAATTAATGTATGCTCAAAAAAACCCAGAAAAGTTTAGAATTTTGTCCATGGAACAATATATCAGAGAAAACAGAGGGCCTTATGCAAACAGATGAAGAAAAAATACGTATGGTATGTGGCTGTTCCTAGTCCTCCACACTGCCCCGCTTTGTAGTGAATTAATTCTTTTGTACAACAAATTCAAGGCTGCATGTTGATACTATCAGTGCAAGTAAAGGAAACAAATAAGTTGTTTAGCAGCACCAAATGCCCTACGTAACCACTATCACAACTATCCACACCATCACTACCACCAAAACCATCCACACAACCTCAATCACTGCCACCACCACCACAAGCAACGCCACTACAACCACGGTTAACATCAACAGCATCAATCAGTTAGTCCAAGATGATCTAAAATTTCTGTGACCCAGGAAATATTCTATGACCCAGGAAATAAGCAGTGTTTCTCAAACTTTAATGTGCACACGAATCTGATGCATTCATCAGTGGTGAGGCCTGAGATTCTTCGTTCTCAACCCGCAGTGAAACAATGCTGATGTTGCTGGTCCGGGAACCACATTTCAACTAGGAAGGGTCTAGAGGATAGTTCAAAGCCTCGGAGCTCTCTAGTTCAGGGGGCATGATCCTAGAGGAGACCAAAAGCTTCATGAGGCTGTAATCATGAAAAGGAACAGAATTGAGGAGGAAAGTACTTTGGAAGATGAAATGAAAATTCAGACTCCTGAGAAAGTTAATGGAATTTCTCTTACTGCAAAACTCTACTGCCAAACCCCAGCATGAGATAATCATGCCATTGGCAAGAAACCCAGAGTCAAATTCCTTTCTAGCCCACAAATATACATACTTTGCATTCAATGGAACTATGGGGCTAAAAGGAAAAGCAAAAAATGATCTCTAACTTTGGCAATGAAGTAGGGAAGTATCTGACCATGTCTAACTCCAAGGAATTAGTTCCATTTCCAAAACTAAAGATAGGATGGTGGGCCACTGACAATTAAAAATTGTAGTCCACTGTCTATTTCACTGCCTCCCCAGCTCTTGTTCACTCGGTATGCGCTCAATCAATAGGGTGTTAGAATTATTTTGCTCCCAACCTTTTAAATTTTTTAAATTAACTTTTAATTGACTTTCTTACTGCTGTTGCTTCCACAGTTACAAGGTTACCAATGTCAGAATTCACTCTCTAACTGCTGCCTGGAATCTACCTTCTCTCCGTCTGTTGAATACTGACAAAAAAAGTATTACACATATCTCAGATCGACTAATGGTCAAAGGGCAGTGACTATTGGGAACAACAATTTACAGGTCTACTAAAAGATTTGCATACTGTAACGTACTTCCAGAACCTGCCCATTTGAGGAAGTCCTGACACTTCCATGGTCCCCTACCAGGCTTCTGAACAGGGAAAACAGACAGATGTAGATAAATGAACAAGAGTAGGTCAACAGGTTGTAAATCAGGCTAATGTATACTCCATATGACTACATTATGTGGTGATAAATTTAGCAAATGTTCTTTATATTAGTTTTCTATGGCTGCTATAGCAAATTGCCACAAACTTAGTGGCTTAAAAACCCACATGTCTATTATTTTACACTTGTAGTTAAGAAGTATGAAATGGTCCTCACTCAGCCAGAATCAAGATGTCAGCAGGGCTGTATTCCTTTCCAGGGGAGAATCCATTTACTTGCCCTTTCTGTCTTCCGGAGGTTGCTCACGTTGCTTGGCCAATGGTTCTCTTCCTCCATCTTCCAAGACAACAACAGTGGGTCCACTTCTCATATCACATCCCTCCGACCTTCTCTTCTGCATTCCTCTTCCACACTTAAGGACCTTTGTGATTACATTGTTCCCATCTGGATAATACAAAATAACCTCCCTATTTTATGGTCAGCTAATTAGCAGCCTTAATTCCATCTGCTACTTCAATCTCCCTTTGCCATGGAACATAACATATTCTATTCACACTTTTCAGGGATTAGGACATGGACACCTTTGGGGGACCATTATTCTGCCTACCAAAATCTACCCTCTGGCCCCCAAAATTCATGAGCAAAATACATTCACCCTCTTTCAGCATCCCCAAAGTTTCAATGTATCAGCAATTAATGTAACTCTATTACATTGTGATCAATTTAGCAAACACTCCCCTGATCTTAATTGACATTCAGTTTAAGGTGGCCACTTTCTTCTCCAGAAACCAAAAGTCAGACTTTTGAAAGATGAGACAGGATGGAAGAGGAGAAAAAATCTTTTGGGTTGGGATTTATGCTTTTCAAAGGGTCATGGACTAAACTATCTCCAGTGTTCTTCACAATATTGAGATATTTTATCAGAGTTGTTTTCCCCTGAAGTTCGAGAGTATGCAGCACCTTGGCAGGTCATGTCCACTCCCATTCCTGTGGAGAGATCGGTATGAGTTCTTATAAACCTGTAGGAGCCATACCAGTTAAGAAGAGATTGCCAAATTTTTCCCCCTTAACAAATACTTCAAAATACAAAGAAGATAAATAAAAATCATGGCCTTTCCAATGTTTAGTTCATTATCAGTTCAGCTAATATTTCCCTCTCCTTTTTTTTAATCTTCTTTTTTCCTCTCCAATTGTACATTACAGTATGCCTACTTATCTTGTCTTTTAGTTCTAATTCTCCATGGCTCTGTTCTCTTATTCATTTACTAGGTTGTCATATTTATTTTTGTAAATAAATAAGCCTACAAGTATACCTGGATCTGAGCAAATGACTTTTCTAGTCTAGTAATAAAGAAAAACATTGGCAAAGACAGAAATGATGTTGAATAGAAGAGACTTTCCTTAGAAAATATCGGCGGACAGTAAGTTTTTCTGAACGTTTCCCACAATTCCCATTATGCTTTGTTACATATCTGCCATGTAAAACCTATCTAGGTTGTTCCAAGTCAGAGACAAGCTCTATAAAATCCCAAATGAGAAAGACTTACAGCAGAACTACTAAGTGTCCAAACACATCCAGAAGTCAGCCTTATAAAATAGTTCACACTTCTCAAGCATTTTGTAGCTTACAAAGTGGTGGGCACAGTTGCAATCTGTTGTTAGTTCCCTCTGGACATGTCAGTTGTAAGGTTGCTGGCTGCTTCTTTGGTAGGACATTTTTTTCTCCCTTGGAATTCCCCCCTACTGGAGACCCATACAAAAAGATCTCTTGACTACACTTTGGTGATTCTTCTTCTCAGTGGTTGCTTAAAACTGCCTGTCTTAGCCACTGGGTTTTGGTGGCCAAACTCAGGCTCTTTGTGTTGGGATGGCTTTCTCTTCTCCACATTGTCTTCTTGGGAATGATCTCTTCTAAAATGATCCCAAGCCAATTCCCACTCACACATCCCTACTCCGTTATAAGTGAAAGTGCAGGTTTCTCTTTTACTTTGTTCACAAACTCTGGGAAAAACACATCTGGCCCTCTAAATGGTCCCCTTGGAACTCTTCTCAATTTGCATTGGTTAAAAAAAATACAGTGAATTATGGGTGAAAATGTTCATCTTTTCCAGTCCTAGACCTTAAACTGCCCTCTGAACTCCTTCATATTCTTTCTTACCTTTCATCACCAAATACACAGGCTACTTGTTGTAGAAGACAGAACTACACAATGGAAGAAGCCTGGATTCCTGAGGCATCACTTGGAAAAGAATCACTCAGGATAATCAGTTGTTATGAACATGCACACTGGGCTGTGCATGAGTGAGAAACAAACTTTTAGTGTTATTCATTAGAGGAATTTGTCTACCCAAATAAGTATAATAAACTTATTCCCAGAAATGGAGTAATGCTGTATTAAAAACCTGAATTACATGGCTTTGGATTATTAGGCAGAAGGAACCCAAGACAATAGATACTGGAGATTATAAAAGTGATTATTTGAGTTATGACAAAATAGTTGGTTAAAAAAAACAAAACATTGCTTACCATATAGTGAAAGGCACATGCTGTGTCCACTGAACTGTAGCTTTAAGGCAAGAGGATGAACAAAAGAAAATTTTAAGTGTATCCTTGTTGGTTGGTTGTGCACAGCAAACATTTCATGAAAAAGATGAACCTGTTGAAAAAAAATGGGTTCTTTGAAAGAAGAAAGGAAATAGAGAGAGTCAAGAAATTTAGACTCCTGCATGATTGAAAAATCTGACTAATTCTAGACCTCAAACAAGAAGAGATGGAATTTTTAAAAGCTTTGAGTGAAAAGATCGCAGAGAGACTTTTTAGTAGAATGGAGTGATTCAACCTAATGGTAAAACTCAGGTTAAGAATATTATTTTAGATAGTCTCAAGGTAGCTGCCATTTAGTGTAGAGAGACATGAGGTAAAGGAAGCAAGAAATAAAGCAGATTTGAGAACTATGTCTTTAAAAGAACTTTGAATGTGGTCATTAGCACATATAACTGGCTGGACATAAAGAGATCAGAGCCAACCATGTTTTTGAAATTACATTGCCAAAGAAACCACATGCCTAAATTTTAAAAGATTTTGATAGTTTAACTGTACCAATTGCAGCCCTCCAAGCTTTCTCTACTTGCAAGCAGGCTACAAGAACTATGCAGACTCTAGAAAGGGCACACAACACAACCCCCAAGGATGATAGATGGACAAGAACCAACCAGAGGGTAAAATTAGGGGACACAGAGAACAATGAACAAAAGAATTCCTCCCAGAGGGTGGTATCAGGGTTTAATTAAAGGAATTTCCCAGCCCCAAATTAAAGGACCTTCACAATAGCTGCTCCGTGGCATTTCAGTATTACTGAGACCACTGGTGGTTATATGTCTCCCATCATTCATGTATAAAATTAGTAACTGGAGTTATTCTGTCCCTATTCCGTCATTGTATAGTGGGAATTGGGGGTAATATGACCTATAAACTTAGTTCTGAGATCACAGCATAAGGACTAACATCCAGACCTGACAGAGGGTACAGAAATGTCATCCAAGAATCTTGGACTTTATTCTGGATGCAGGAAATGCATGGGAGCTGGGAAGTAAGTCAGTGTGTTCTGTGGTGGAAAAAATCATGACACCAATAATTGCTGAACATATGGGCACATTTTTGACAAGTTCAAGGCTGTATGTTCATCAATCCATTTTATTTTCCTTCTGAATGAACAGCTAAATATGTCCCAAACCCCACTGTAGTTAGGCACAACTATACGATTGAGCTATGGTCAATGGAATGTGTGTGAAAGAGATATAAGCTACTTCCAGTGTAGGTCATTAAAAGGTCTCTTATGTTCCTCCATAATCTCTCTTCCTCTTTCAGAAAGACCTTTGTGGTCATGTGCTAATTATGGTATTTTAAGGAACTTAAGAGGGGAAGAATAATCTGTTATATTAACCCAAATATTTGGCATTTCTGTTGCTTTCTTCATTCCTGATATTCTAAATTTCTTTATGGTATCATTTTCCTTCTATCTGAATAACTTTAGCAATTATTTAAAGCAGGTCGACAGGCAGCACATTCTCTTAGTTTCTTTTCACCTGAAAATGTCTTTATTTCCCTTCAATCCCTAAAGGAGATTTTCACTGAATATAGAATTCTAGGTTGATTATTTCAGCATTTTAAAAATTCTGTGACACTTCCTTTTGGCTGCCATGGTTTCTAATGGGAAGTTTGCAGTTATTCAAATTGTTATTTTCCTATGAGAATATATTATTTTTCTCTGGCTGCTATCAATATATTTTTCCTTGTCCTTAGCTTTTAGCAGTTTCATTATGATGTGTCTGTGTGTGGATTTCTTTAGAATTATCCTGATTAGAGTTATTAAGCTTTTTGAATCTGTAGATTTATGTCTTTCCTCAAATTTGGAATTTTTTCAGCCATTATTTCTTCAAATACAGATGCACCTTGACTTACCATGGGGTTACATCCTGAAAAACCCAATATAAGTTAAAAATATCATTAGTCAAAAATGCATTTTTTACACCTAACCTACCAAACATCATAGATTATCCTAGCTTACCTTAAATGTGCTCAGAGCACTTACACTAGCCTACAGTAGGGAAAAATCATCTAAGACAAAGCCTAATAGAGTGTTGAATATCTCATGTAATTTATTGAATACTATACTGAAAGTGAAAAACAGAATGGTTATATGAGTATCATTATTGAGTCAAAAAACCATAAGTTGAACCATTGAAAGTCGGGGACTGTCTGTATATAATGTTTTCAACACTGAAATCTTTATTCTCTCCTTCTGGGCTTCTGATGTCTTGAATGTCACACCTTTTGTTATTAGTACACAGGACACTATTGTTCAGAGTAGATAATTTCTGTTAGTCTAGTTTCAAAGTTACTGAGACTTTTCTTTGTCATTTCCATTCTGCTATTGAGTATATCCAGTGAGTTTTTATTTCAGCCATTGCATTTTTTCAGTTCTAAAATTTTCATTTGATACTCTTTTATATCTTATTTTTTGCTAAACCTTTGTACTTTTTCATTTAAGAGTGTTTGCTTATTGAAGCATTTATATAATAGTTACTTTAAAGTCTTTGTCACATAACTTTAATGTCTTTGTCATTTTACTGCTGACATATGCTGATTGCTTGTTTTGGACTTTCTTGGTTCTACATAAGCTGAATATTTTCATTCAACAAATGTTTTTGAGATTCATTCATTTTTTCCAGATGCTGTGGCTCACACCTGTAATTCCACCACTTTGGAAAGCTGAGGTAGAAAGATTGCTTGAGGCCAGGAGTTTGAGACCAGCCTGGGCAACATAGCAAGACTCTGTCTCTACCAAAAAAAAAAATTAGCCAGGTGTGGTGACACAGGGCTGTAGTCCCAGCTACTTGGGAGGCTGAGGCAGGAGGATCACTTAAGCCCATGAGTTCAAGGTTACAATGAGCTATGAATGAGCCATTGAACTCTAGCCTGGACAACAGAGTGAAACCTATCTCAAAAAAAAAAAAGAGAAGAGATTCATCCATTTTGTTGAGTGTAAGAGTAGTTAATTCATTTTTATTGATGAGTATCTTCCATTTTATTAATATAATACAATTTGTTTACTCATTTTCCTATTGACCAATATTTGGATCATTTCTACTTTTAGCCATTATTTATAAAGTTGCTATAAACTTTCTTGTATAGGTCTTTTTGTGAACATAAATTTCATTTCTATTGGGTGTATACTAAAGAGTGGAATTACCAAAACATATGTAGGAATATGTTTAACTTAATGAGAAACTGCCAAACAATTTTCCAAAATTGTCGGACCATTTTGTACTCCTATCAGCAATATATATGTTTCATATCCTTGTCAATATTTATTGTATTCAGTTTTTAATATTACTTATTTTAGTAGGTGTGAAGTAAAATCTCATTATGGTTTTAATTTGCACTTCCCAAATGACTAATGATGTTGAGTATTTTTTCATGTGTTTACTGGCCATTCATATTTTTTGTGTGTGAAGTTCTTTTTAGAGCTGAGAGATAGAAGCTCTTTATATTATATGGATACAAATCTTTTTTCAAATATATACAGCAAATATTTTCTCCAAATACATGGTTTGCTTTTTTCTTTTCTTAAGAGTATCTTTTGATAAATTAAGGAAAAAAATGAAATTCTAAGAATAATCAATTGACCCAAGAGAAAGCAGGAGAAGAGAAACAGAAACAAAAATCAGATATGGAAAATAGAAAATAAAAGCAAATAAATAAATTACCACTTACAGAATTACAAATATACATGTAGTAGACTTATTGATACTATTAGATGGGTCATGAAAACTCTATTTTTTTTAATCTGTCTTCAACTTAACTAACCTTTTCTTTTGCTGACTTCAGTCTTTAAAAACCATTAAATAAATTTTTTAGTAAATGTTTTACTTTAGAATAGTTTTAGATTTACAGAAAAAAATGGAAATATAAGGCAGAAATTTCTCATATTCCCTACACCCATTTTCCCCTATTTTTAACATCTTACATCAATATGGTACATTTGTCACTGGGAGCTCTTTCTGTTAGCCTCTGTGTTCCTTTGACATATGCCCACCATTGTGGTATTTTATTTTGTTTTGGAAGGGGGAGTTGAGCAATTCCTTACTTTCTGGTACTGAGAGATGTTCCTGCAAAGACCTAGAATCAGTCATTTCTTCAAAGAGCCATAATTCCTCTTACTGGAAAATGATTTTGGAAACCAATATCTGTGTGCTAGCTGTACTTCTTGCTACTGGGGTGTCATTGCTTCTAGACCCTCTCAACCAACAAAGTAAGGAAGTGTCTTCATGTATACTACCCATGTATATACAAATTTCTATAAAAATGTTTATATGTAACCATTTATATCTGTATGTGTTAGTCCATTTTGCATTGCTATAAGGAAATATCTGAGACTGGGTAATTAATAAAGAAAAGAGGTTTATTTGGATCATGATTCTGCAGACTCTACAACCATGGCACCAGCATCTGCTTCTGGTGAGAGCTTCAGGGAGCTTTCAATCAAGGTGGAAGGTGAAGAGGGAGCAGGTGGTTCACAAGGTGAGAGAGGGAGCAAGAGAGGCAGGAGGCAGTGCCGGTCTCTTTTCAACAACTTGCTCTTGTGTGAACTAATAAAGTGAGAACTCACTCATTACCTTGGGGAGGCCACTAAGCCATTCATGAGGGATATGCCCCCATGACCCAAACACCTCCCACCAGGCCCCATCTCCAACACTGGGGATCAAATTTCAACATGAGATTTGGAGGGGCCAAACATCCAAACCATATTAAGCTACATGTAGGTTCATAATGACATCTCTAACTAACTCTAATTTATTACCACACAGAAAATTCTCCCCCTAGCTGTTGGAGTAAAACAGCTACTCCGACAAACAGAAACCTGCCTTCTACCATCATCATCCATTTGTTTAATTGCTTTTTTCCAGTATATGTGTACAGGCATACCTTGCTTTATTGCACTTTACCCTATTGCAATAATGGGACACAGCATATGCTTACTTAGTGTCTCTGTGTCACATTTTGGTAATTCTCACAACATTTCAAACTTTTACATTATTATTCTTTCTGTTATGGTGACTGTGATCAGTGATGTCACTATTGTAATTGTTCTCGGGCACCATGAACTATTCCCATAAAAGACACCAACCTTAATAAATAAATGTGTGTTCTGACTGCTCCACTGACAGGCCATTCTCCATCTCTCTCCCTCTGGTCAGGCTTCCCTATTCCCTGAGACAAAACAATATGGAAATTAAGCCAATTAATAACCCTAAAATGGCCTCTGTGTGTTCAAGTGAAAAAATGTGTAAAAGTTTTGCATGTCTCTCACTTGAAATCAAAAGCTAGAAATGATTAAGCTTAGTGAACAAGGCATGTCGAAAGCTGAGATAGGCTGAAAACTAGGCATCTTGCACCAAACATCCAAGTTGTGAATGCAAAGGAAAAGTTCTTGAAGGAAATTAAAAGTGCTACTCCAGTGAATACACAAATGATAGAAAGCAAAACAGCTTTATTGATAATATTGAGAAAGTTTTAGTGGTCTGGATAGAATATCAAATCAACTACAACATTCCCTTACATCACAGCCTAATACAAAGCAAGGCCCTAACTCTCTTCAATTCTATGAAGGTTGAGAAAGATAAGAAAGCTGAAGAAGAAAAGTTGGAAGCTAGCAGAGATTGGTTTGTGATGTTTAAGGAAAGAAGCCATCTTCATAACATAAAAGTACAAGGTGAAGTAGTAATTGCTGACATCAAAGTTGTACAAGTTATCCAGAAGATCTAGCTAAAATAATTGAGGAATGTGGCTACACTAAACAACATATTTTTCCATGTAGATGAAACAGCTTTCTATTGGAAGAAGATGCTATCTAGGATTTTCATAGCTAGAGAGAAAAGTCAGTGCCTGTCTTCAAATCTTCAAAGGGCAGGTTAACTCTTTTGTTCAGGGCTAATGAAACTGGTGACTTTAAATTGAAGCCAATGCTCATTTACCATGTTGAATGTCCTAGGGCCCTTAGTAATTGTGCAGGTAGGTGAGACCCTGGAACTTCCAGGTGAGTCCTTATTCTCCACCAAAGCAGAGGCAGGTGGGGGAGTGAGGCTGGGTGGGCTGGGTCTGGTGAGCCTGCCTCAGGCTCCACAAAAGCTGGTAAGGTAGCTGTCTCAGAGGGGGTCAAAGGTCCACTCCCAGGCTTCTGGGAATAGCCACCAGGGAGGGGCTAAAGTGTCCCATCTAGCCCGAAAGTCTGTAAAAGGCCAAATATAAGAATCATGGGCATCCCTGAGGGTGAACAAGAAAATGCACAAGGGCTAGAAAACCTATTTTAGGAATAATTGAAAAAAACTTCCCTGGTCTTGCTAGAGACTTAGACATCCAGGTACAAGAACCTCAATGACCACCTAGAAGATTCATTGCAAAGTGGCAATCACCAAGACATATAGTCATCAGATGGACCTAAGTCAACATGAAGGAGAAATTCCTGTGAGCTGTGAAGTCAAAACATCAATTAACTTACAAAGGAAAAGCCATCACAGTAACCACAGATTTCTCAATGGAGACATTACAAACCAGGAACTGGGGCCCCATCTTCAGTCTTCTTAAGCAGAACAACTGCCAGCCTAGAATTTTGTATCCTGCAAAACTAAGTTTCATATATGAAGGAGAAATAAAGATTCTTCCAGACAAGCAAACACCAAGGGAATTTGTCAAGACCAGACCTGCCCTGTAGGAAATACTAAGAACTTCATTATACATGGATCGGCACAATAGACATCCACCAGTGTAAAACCACCTAAAAGCTAAAGCTCAGAGCTCATATAAAACAATGGCACAACAGGGTTAACAAAGTAGTCAGGTACTATGCAACATGATGAACAGAACAGCATCCCAGATATCAATCCTAACAATCAACGTGAATGGCCTGAATCCCCCACTCAAGAGACATAGGCTGGCTAAATGGATGAAAAAATACAATCCAATTATCTGTTGTCACCAGGAAACACATGTAACCCACAAGGACTCATACAGACTCAAGGTAAAGGGATGGAAAAAAATATTCCACACAAACGGAAACCAAAAGAAAGCAGGTGTAACCATTCTCATATCAGATAAAATTGACTTTAAATAGACAATGGCAAAGAAAGACAAAGATGGTCATTATATAATGATAAAGGGAGCAATTCAACAAAAAGACATGAAAATCCTAAATATTTATGCACCTAACCAGGAGTGCCCAGATTCATAACACAAATTCTACTAGATATAAGCAAAGAGATAAATGACAGTATTGTAATTGCCAGGGACTTCAATACAGCACTGAGAAAGCCAGCCACATCATCCAAGCAGAAAATAAATAAATAAAACTGTACTTAAACAGGACTCTGGAACAAATGGGTCCAATGACATTTATAAAAAATGTTACCCAAAAACTACTGAATATACATTCTTATCAGCACATGGAACATTCTCCAAGATTAATCATATCTTAGGCCACAAAACATGCCTCAACAAATTCATTAAAAAAAAGAAGTCATACCATGTATCTTCTCAGACCATAGTGGAATAAAACTAGAAATCAATTCCAAGAGAAACACTCAATTCTATACAAAGTCATGGAAATTAAACAACCTGCTGCTGAGTGATCATTGGATCAATAATGAAATTAAGATGGAAATCAAAAGATTCCTCGAACTGAATGACAAAGG
This sequence comes from Daubentonia madagascariensis, assembly GCA_023783475.1. NCBI lineage: Eukaryota > Metazoa > Chordata > Mammalia > Primates > Daubentoniidae > Daubentonia > Daubentonia madagascariensis. Next base: position 21,293,222 of record JAKFHU010001672.1, read on the forward strand.
AAACAAAAGTTATCAAACTCTATGGGATTCAGCAAAAGCAGTCCTAAGGGGAAAACCCATAGCCTTAAATGCACACATACAAAAGTCAGAAAGATCACAAATTATCAACCTAATACCACATCTCAAGGAACTAGAAAAGGAAGAGCAAATCAAACCTAAAGCCAGCAGAAGAAAAGAAATAACTAAGGTCAGAGCAGAACTAAATGAAATGGAAAATAAAAAACAATGCAAAGGATCAATGAAACAAGAAGCTGGTTCTTTGAAAAGATAAACAAAATCGACAGACTCTTGCTAGATTAACCAAGAACAGAAGAGAAAGGACCCAAATAAGCTCAATCAGAAATGAAAAAGGTGACATTACAACTGATACCACAGAAATACAAAACATCATCCATGAATACTATGTAAATCTCTGTGCACATAAACTACAGAAGGTAGAGGAAATGGACACATTTCTGGAAACACACAACCTCCCAAGACTCAATAAGGAAGAAACAGAATTCCTGAACAGACCAATAATTAACAGCAAGATTGAAGCAGTAATACAAAATCCTCCAACAACAAAAAACCCTGGACCGCATGAGATTCACAGCCAAATTTTACCAGACCTACCAAGAAGAGCTGGTATCCATATTGCAAAAACTATTCCATAACATCCAGAAGGAAGGAATCCTCCCCAGCTCATTCTATGAAGCCAGTATCACCTTGATACCAAAGTCAGGAAAGAGCACAACAAAAGAAGAAAACTATAGACCAATATCCTTTATGAATATAGATGCAGAAATCCCCAATAAAACACTAGCAAACCAAATTCAACAGCACATCAAAAAAATAATCCACCATGACCAAATGGACTTCATACCATGGATGCAAGGATGACTCAACATACATAAATCAATAAATGTGATTCACCACATAAACAGAAGCAAAAACAAAGACCATATGATCTAAATAGATGCAGAAAAAGCATTCAACAAAATCCAGCACCCTTTCATGATAAAAACCCTCAACAAACTAGTCATACAAGGAACATATCTCAAAATTATAAAAGCCATATACGACAAACCCACAGCCAACATCATACTGAATGGAGAAAAGTTGAAAGCACTCCCCTTAAGAACTGGAATAAGACAAGGGTGTCCACTGTCACCACTTCTATTTAACATAGTGCTGGAAGTCCTACCCAGAGCAATCAGGCAAGAGAAAGAAATTAAGTGTATCCAAATCAGGAAAGTGGAGGTCAAACTATTGCTTTTTACTGACAATACGATCTTATGTCTAGAAAATCCTAAAGTCTCCACCAGGAGACTCCTGGGATAAATAAATAAATTAAGCAAAGTCTCATGTTACAAAATCAATGTACATAAATCAGTAGCATTTCTATACACCAATAACAGTCAAACTGAGAGTCAAATCAAGGACTCAATAACATTCACAATAGCTACAAAGAAAATAAAATACCTAGGAATATACTTAACCAAGGAGGTGAAAGATCTCTGCAAAGAGAACTACAAAATACTGACGAAATAATTTACAGATGATGCAAACAAATGGAAAAACAAATCATGCTCACGGATTGGTAGAATCAACATTGTTAAAATGTTCATACTACCCAAAGTGATTTACAGATTCAATGCAATCCCCATCAAAATACCAACATCATATTTCACAGTTCTATAAAAAATAATTCTGTGCTTCATCTGGAACCAGAAAAGAGCCTGTATAGCCAAAGCAATCTTAAACAAAAAAGAACAAATATGGAGGCATCACATTACCAGACTTCAAACTATACTGCAAGGCTATAATAACCAAAACACCATGGTATTGGCACAAAAATAGAGACATAGACTAATGGAACAGAACAGAGAACCCAGATATAAACCATCCACATACAGCCAACTGATCTTTGACAAACCAGACAACAATAAACACTGGGGAAAAGCAGCCCTATTCAATAAGTGGTGCTGGGAAAATTGGATAACCACATGCAGAAGAATGAAGCAGGATCCATATCTCTCATCACTCACAAAATTTAATTCAAGATGGATAAAAGACTTGAATGTGAGGCATGAAACCATAATAATTCTAGAAGACAATGTAGGAAAATCTCTTCTAGATATCAGCCTAGGAAAAGAATTTATGATTAAGACACAATGGCAATTACAGCAACAACCAAAATAAATAAATGGGACTTGATTAAATTTAAAAGCTTCTGCATAGCTAAGGAAATAATCAACAGAGCAAATACACAACCTATAGAATGAGAGAAAATATTCACAAGCTATACATACAATAAAGGGCTAATATCCAGAATCTACAAAGAGCTCAAGAAAATCAGCAAGAAAAAAACCAAACAACCCCGCTAAAAAGTGGACAAAAAGCAAGAACAGAAGCTTTTCAAAAGAAGATAGATAAATGGCCAATAAATATATGAAAAAATGCTCAATGTCACTAATCATCAGGGAAATGAAAATTAAAACCACAATGAGATTCTAACCTTACCATTGTTAGAATGGCTTGTATTAAAAAGTCCAAAAACAATAGACGCTGGTGCAGATGCAGAGAGAATGGAACACTTATACACTATTGGTGGGACTGCAAATTAGTACAACCTCTATAGAAAACAGTATGGAGATTTCTCAAAGAACTAAAAGTAGACCTACCATTCAATCCAGCAATCCGACTACTGGGTATCTACCCAAAGAAAAATAAGTCATTTTATCAAAAAGACACCTGCACTCAAATGTTTATTGCAGCACAATTCACAATTGTAAAGATGTGGAATCAACCCAAGTGCCCATCAATTCAAGAGTGGATTAACAAACTGTGGCATATATATATATGTATATGTATATATATATAATGGAATACTACTCAGCCATTAAAAAGTATGAATTAATGACTTTTACAACAATTTGGATGGAGCTGGAGACCATTTTCCTAAGGGAAGTATCTAAAGAATGGAAAAGCAAACACTGCATGTAATTACTAGTAACTTGGAACTAACCGATGAACACACAAGTGCACAGATGGAAGTAAAACTCAGCGAAAAGCAAGCTGGGGGCAGGGCGGAGGAGGGGATGGGTGAAAACCTACCTAACGGGTACAATGAACATTATTTAGGTGAATGGGCACACTTATAGCCATGACTCAAGCATTACAAAAGTGATCCACATAACCAAAAACATTTATACCCCCTTAATTTTTTGAAATAAAAGAAGACTATTTTCTCCAATCATGAGTGTCGCCTACAAATTCATAACAAATGAACCAAAATCTCAATTAAAAAATGGACAATGGATATAAACAGACTACCAATCAAAAATAAATATAATTGTCTGGAGCATAAAAAAAAGAAATTGCCACAGCCACCCCAACCTTCAACAACCACCACCCTGATCATTCAGCATCCATCATCCATCAAATCAATGCAAGACCCTATACTAGCAAAAAGATTACGACTCCCTGAAGGCTCAGATGATCATTAGAATTTTTTAGCAATAAAGTGTTTTTAGTTTTTATATGTACATTTTTAAACATAATGCTATTGCACACTTACTAGACTACAGTATAGCCTATACGTAATTTTAACATGCACTGGGAAACTAAAAATATCGTGCAACTTGCTTTATTGCTATATTCACTTTATTCCAGTGGTCTGAAATGTGGGACCCTGGAACCACTTCTGCAGTATCTTCAAATTATGCCTGTATAGTGGCTTCAGAGACAACTTTATCAACTAGAGTACAGTGTTTACATACAATTTCTTTTTCCCTTAGCCTTACAGATTTTACTTACTTCCAAAGTTACTTAGGTCAGCATCTTTTCCCCCAACCCTTTCAGTGAGGTTGTTTCTTATATTTGTAATACAATTAGATACTTTTACCACATTCTGCATTCCATCCTGGGAACCTCAATATCCTAAATGATTTTTTTTAAATTTGCATATATTAAGGTTTACTCTTTGTACTGTAAAGTTTTATATGGGTTTTGAAAAATGCATTCAACTAATGAAATCTGGTGTTATAATTCATACAGAATAGTTTCAGCACTCTTAAAAAGTTCCTTTGGCTTCAGCTATTCAGTCCTCCCAAACTCCCAAACTCCCAAATTCCTGGAAACCACTGTTTACATTCTTCATTGGTTTGCCTTTTCCAGGATGTCATATAAGTGGAATCATATGGATAGATAAAATAGAACAGGAGAAATCAATGGAAAGGCTATGGAATCATATTCTTTTTGACTGGCTTTTTTTACTTCTAATTATTAAAATACATTTAAGATTTATTAATATCTTTGCATGGCTTAATAGTTTATTTCTTTTTATTGCTGAGTTGTATTCTATTGCATGGATGTGCCACAGTTTATCCATTCACCTGTCAATGGATATCTTGGTTGTTCTAATTTTTAAAGACTATGAATAAAGCTGCTATAAACAGTAACGTGAAGATTTTTCTTTGGATAAATGTTGTCTTGATTACTCTAGGATTTAGCCTTTCCACATAAATTTTAGAATTAGTTCGTTGGATAGCTACAAAATAGCTTGCCAGGATTTTGTTTAGGATTGCATTAAATCAACAAGTCAGGTTGGGAAGAATTGCTATCTTAACAATATCAAGTCTTCCAATCAATGAACACAGTGTATTTCTGCATTTATTTAGATCTTTGATTTCTTTCATTTGTGTTTATAGTTTTCTTCAAACAAATTATGTACATATTATGTTAGACTCATACATAAGTATTTCATTTTTTAGGTATTGTTGTAAACATTTTCAAATTCTAATATTTTAGTACTGGTATACAGGAAAGCAATTAACATTGAATATAGACCCTGTATCCTGTGACCTTGCTATACTTGTTTATTAGTTCCAGGAATTTTAACATAGATTCCTTGGGATTTTTCTACATACACAATTATGTCATCTGTATATAAAGACCATTTCTTTTCTAGTTGTCTTATGTTTTTCCTTCCAATCTGTATGTATGTATGTATGTATGTATGTATTTATTTATTGTCATACTGCTCTATCTAGGACTCCCAGTACAATGTCAAATAGGAGTAGTGAGGCAGGACATCCTTGCTTTCTTCCCAATTTAAGGCAAAAAGTGTTGAGTCTATAATCTTTATCAGTTTGAGGAAGGACCTTGCTATTTTTAGTTTCTGATATTTTTTATATCATAATTGTGTGTTGCATTTTGTCAAATGCTCTTTTTGTGTTAAAGATATAATCCTATTATTTTTTCTTCCTTAGCCTGTCCATTTGGTGGATTACATTTATTTTCAAACATTGATCTTGACCAGCCATGCATGCCTGAAATAAATGTCACTTACTAATGGCACATAATTCTTTTAATACATTATTGGATCTGATCTGGTAATATTTTGCTTAGGATTTTTATGTCTATTTTCATTGGATATATTGGCCTGTAGTTTTCCTTTCTTGTAATATTACTAGGGTAATACTGGCCTAATTACTTCCATTTCTATTTTCTAGAAGAAATTGTAGAGAATTGGTATTATTTCTTCTTTAAATCTTTGGTAGAATTCACCCGTGAAATCATTTGGTCCTTGTGATTTCTTTTTTGCAAGTTTATTAATAATTGATTCAATTACTCTAATTGATATAAAGCTACTCAGATTATCTATTTCTATCTATTTCTTCTGTATGAGTATTGGTAGTTTGAGACTGTCAAGGAATTTGCCTATTTCATTGAAGTTATTACATTTCTAGACACGAAGTTGTTCATGTTATTTCCTTTTTTTTAAATATCAATGGAATCATTAGTAGTAACTTCTCTTTCATTTCTAATACAGGTAATTTGTGCCTCCTTTTTCTTGGTTAGTCTGGCTAGAGGACCATAAATTTTATTGGTCTTTTCAGAGCCAACATTGGTTTTTGTTGATTTTTTTCTAATGTTTTCTGTTTCCAGTTTCATCTGTTTCTGCCGTAATATTTCTTATTGCTTTTTCTTTTGCTTGAATTAGACTTAAATTGCTCTTATTTCTCTAGTTTCTTAGAATGAAAGCTTAGGTTACTGATCTTTCTTCTTTTGTAATATAGGCACTTTAGTTCTATAACTTCTAAGCACTGATTTCACAGCATCCCACAATTTTTGATAAGTTTTAGTCTCATTTTAATTTAGTTCACAATATTTTTACATTTCTTTGGGATTTCTTCTTTGACTCATGAATTATTTAGAAGTATGTTGTTTAATTTCCAAATATTTATGGCCCAGAATTTTGTCTATCTTAGTGATTGATAGTGTTATTCACATCACTTACACCCTTACTTATTTTATGTCTGTTGATTTACCAATTACTTAGAGAGGGATGTTGAAGTCTTCAACTATAATAACGGATTTGTCTATTTCTCCCTTAAATTTATTCAGTTTTTGCATCATGTATTTTGACACTGTTGTTAGGTGCACACACATTAAGTATTGTTATATCTTCTTGGAAAATTGATCCCTCTGTTATGTTATATATCTCTTTAGCCATGACAATCTTCCTCATTCTAAAGTTTGCTTTTTCTGAAATTAATATAGCTATTCTAGCTTTCTTTTGATTATGGTTAGCATGGTATTATTTTTCCCTTTTCCTTCTCGTTTAACTATCCACATTTTTATATATAAAGTGGGTGTTTGTAGACGACATATAGTTGGGTCTTGTTGTTGTTGTTGTTTTTAATCCACTCTGCAATCTTTGCTTTTTGATTGGTATATTTAGACCATTCACAATTAAGGAACTTGCTGATATAATTGGATTAATATTCACCATGTTCGTAACTTTTTTCTATTTATTACACTTGTTCTTTGTTCATCAAGTAAATTTTTCATCTTAGACATTTTACTTTTTATTCCTAGACTTTCATTTTTACATAGTTTATCTTTTTCTTCTGAGATTTTCCCCCAATATTCATGTATTCATTATGTTCATCAGTATTTTCTTTTAGCCCTTGAGTATATCTATAATCACTGTTTTAAAGCCTTTCTGATAATTCCAATATTTCAGTTTGTTTCTACTGACTGCTTTTTTATTATGGATCACATTTTTCTGCTTCTTCACATATATAGTAAGTTTTCTTATATTCTGGACAATGTGGATGGCAGGAACTCTAGATTATGCTGTCTCACCTGGAAAGGTATTCTGGCAAGGAGATAAATTACCTGCCTTATGATCCTGTAAGTTTGGTTTTATTCATTGCTAGGGTGTGCCCATTTCAGTTTTTCTGTAGCTTTTGGCATAGCACAAATACTATATCATTGGCCCTTGAACAACATGGATTTGAACTGCATGGATCCACTTATGCAGATTTTCTCCCACCTCTGCTACCCCTGAGACGGCAAGACCAACCCCTCCTTTTCCTCCTCTTCCTCAGCCTACTCAATGTGAAGACAATGAGGATGAAGACTTTTATGACGATCCACTTAATGAATAGTAAATACATTTTCTTCTTTATGATGTTCTTTTTTAATTATTATTTCAGAATATTATGGGGGTACAAACAATTTGATCACATAAATTGCCTTGGCGCCTCCCAAGTGTGCCCATCCCCCAGACAGCACGCACCACACCCATTAGGTGTGAATTTACTCATCCCCTCCTCCCCCTCCCACCTGCCCAATCCCTGATGAATGTTACTTCCATATGTGCATATAAGTGTTGATCAATTAGTACCAATTTAATGGTGAGTACATGTGGTATTTGTTTTTCTATTCTTGATGTTGTTCTTAATCACATTTTCTTTTCTTTAGCTTACTTTGTTGTAAAAATACAGTATATAATGCATATAACATACAAAATATGTGTTAACCAACTGTTTATGTTATCTGTAAGGCTTCTGGTCAACAGCAGGATATTAGTAGTTAAGTTCTGAGGGAGTTAAAAGTTATACACAGATTTTGTTACTGCATGAGGTGTTGGCACCCCCTAACCCACACATTGTTCAAGCATCAACTGTATATACTGAAAAAAAAAGAGTGATTCCTCACATCTGTACATTACATCTATATACAACAAAGGAATTTCCACAAAGAACTCAGAAAGAAAAGTTAACTGAGGAAAATACAGTATATTACTTTTAATTCTTGTATCACACTAATATCAATAAAAATTCTAAATGTTATATATGTATTTCTTTATGTAGCCTTACTCTTATGGTTTCACTTTACAGATGAAAAAACCAAGGCTTTTAGAAGTTAAGCATTTAACAAAGGAATTTAGCAGATTTCTAGGAGGAAAAAGTAAAAAAAAAAACCCCAGATATTTTACAATATTCATAATTTTCCATATAAATTGCAACCAATCCATATTAAAACATGAAATTATCCAAGTAAATAGTCAATAAATAAGCAAAATTCACAAATAATAAAGTTAATTGTATATGTATCAATCAATTATATTTACTATATTTATCTTCAGGGGCCAGTTCTGATTCTATAGACACAACTTTTTTAAGGATGTTAGGAAACAAATCTTTAAAATAATGCAATTAAAATAACTACTATTTTAAAAATATTAATATCATCTTAATACTATGAGGGTTTCCATATGTTTTATGTGATCTTTTGGCTTTCTTCCTATAATTTAACAGTGGACAATGGCTCAAAAATTAATTAGTGAGGAAACAATCAGCTATGTTTTATGATTTTTATATGCCAATTAGTAAACAGGTATGTAGCATTTACCTGGGAACAGATGGTTTGGACTATCTCTAAATTAGGACTAATGGGATTATATTTTAATGACAAAATTCTTCAAAGTACCATATCAGATTTAAATCAGTTCATTTTGCTAAAAGGAAAGAAGGGAGTGTGCACTTTGCTGCTCCTGGCCTCTGCCAGACTACTGCTTCAGTCTTAAGACTTACCTTGGAAAATATGTGAAGTGTTTGAAAAACCATGAGGGACATCAAGGAGCACATCAATAAAACAATACCACAGTAAGACTATGAATGCCTTTGAGGCTTGCATATTTATTTAATATTTCATCTGTTACCAACCAGAGACAATGTTTTAAATCTAAGAAAAAATAATTTTAAACAAGCCTTTAAAAAATGCTGACAGAATACCACCCACATAAAAATAAAACCAAAACTTTGAGATGTTATCAAATATGTAGCTTCTTGGTATATTGTTAAAAGTTACCTCAACAATTTAATAAATATTTCACTTTCCAGATAACACATTTTAATGTTCTAAGAAAAACTGTCTTCTCAAAGGAAAATTCATGAACCAGCGAGAGGAGTTGCAATGTTACAAAAGGAATCGGAAACCTTGATTCTCTGATTTCAATGTCAATTTTTATCTAATTCAATTCAGTTTTGTGGTGCCATAAACTCACAATTTTTTACAGGGAAAATGCTAGTCCAGAAAAAAAGGTGTCGTATAGATAGTAGTAACATTAAAGGACAGTAAAATAATAAAATGGTAGTATCTCAGTGTGTTCATGCTGCTATAACAAAATACCAAAGACTGAGTAATTTATAAACAACAAAATTTAATTTCTCACAGTTCTGGAGGTTGGGAAGTCCAAGGTCAAGGCACCAGCAGATTTGCTGTCTGGTAAAGGCTCCCTCTCTGCTTCCAAGATGGTGCCTTGTTACTGTGTCCTCACATGGTAGAGGGGATAGAAGGAAGGAGTGAACTCACTCCCGCCAGCCTTTTTTAAGGACACTAATCCCATCCACAAGAGCAGAGCCCTTATGGCCAAATCACCTCCCAAGGGCGTCACCTCTGAATACCATCACTTTAGGGATTAAGCTTCAATATATGGATTTGGGAGGGACATGTACATTCAAACTATATCAGGTAGAAACACACAGGAACAATAATAGAAGAAATGAACTGCAGGCAAGAGATGTCAACACATCATTAGAAGATGGAAATCACACAAATGACTGATTAAGCACAGCAGAGGAATCTGCACCCTAAGTGGCTGCAGAGTGTTGCTGATTCAGATTGCAGAACTCAAGAAGTAGTCAGGAATTAATGGCACCAGCCACTAATGCAAGTGGTCATGAGAGGTAGGGCTGATGAGAAGGATGGACAGTTGAGAGTCTGGTTAAAGAGTTCTTACTCCCTGAGATCTTCTTCCCACATAAGCAACACAGCTGACTGTACTTTCCCAACCTCGGCAAATGTAGTAGGCAGAATTCTAAGAATGACCCCCAATAACCCTAATATAATTTCCTCTTCTTTGAGTGTGGTTGGAACCTGTACTATGATGAGATATCTCTCCCATAGTGTTCCATTATATGGCAAAAAGGAGATTATTCAGATGGGTCCAAACAAATCACATGAGCCCTTTAAAGGCAGAGTTTCTCCAGCTCATAGTGAAAAAGGAATTCAGAGAGATTCAAAGCATGAGGATTTGATGCGCAATTGCTGGCACTGATGATATCGAGGGTTAGGGACTGCTGAACTACAACTTCCAACAACCACAGTAAACTTGGAAGCAAACACTTTCCCCAGAGTCTCCAAACAGGAGCCCAGCCTAGCCAACACCGTAATTTTGGCCTTGTGAGACCCTAAGCAGAAGACCTATCTAAGCCCACTTGAACTTCTGACCTACAGACCTATGAGCTAATAAATGGATGTTGTTTTAAATTACCAAGTTTATGGTCATTTGTTGTGCAGGAATACAAAACTAACATATTTATATCTATATAATATATATTTTATACAATACATAATATGATTATATTATAACATTATTATGTAAAATATAATACATATATAATATATAGTATACATATAGTGAATTTGTTATATATAGAGAGAAAACTTTAATATATAAAGGGACAAGAAGTTTATTTTCTGATGTTTACCAAGGCAGATGTGAATAAGTCTCTGAAACATGCTTAAAGATTACCAAGGATTAGTATATATTTAAGGACATCCTCCAACATGAAAGACAGAGACAAAATCAAACAAACTGAATAACAGGAGCTTCAGGAATAAATAGAACAACAACAAAGAAAGCGGAGGAAGAATCCAAAATAACCAAGATTAATACAATTACACAGATAAGAGAAGACATTGCAGCCAGGCAATAATTGAAAAGCATGATTAAAAACTAAGAAAGAGTTCTTAGAAATAAAAACAATGGAAGCTGAAACAAAAGGCTTCAATAGGAAGTTTGGAAAATAAAATTGAGACATCTTCTAGATCAAGAACAAAAAAAAAAGCAAAGAGAATATTAGTACATCAACAGATAAGACTGAATATCTGTCCATCAGAAATTCCAGAGAGGACAAAATACAGATATTACAAACAAATGAACAACTTCCCAGAACCAAACACACAGATTTCAGATTAAGATATTCTATTAGGAGCCCAGTGCAATAAATTGAAAATAATTCACACCACAGTGTGTCATCCCCAACCTACATCCACACCCTTGTGTGGACTTTTTCCTTCAAAAGTCTACCAACCTTGACTTTGCTTTCCTTTCTTACAAGAATATTTTCAACGCTCCTAATGAAAGTGCCTGTCCCTGACATTCTCACAGGTGTCACCCTTTATCAGATCAGAACTCCTGCTTTAAACAAAAGATCAATCTTTTTCTAACGGCCCTGGATATCCCTTATTCTTGTTCCAACTGCCTCAGTGGCCTTGATCCATTCCCTTCTATCTAATATTTCTGAGTGTTTGCAACTCAAAATTCTTAAATCCCTAGTAATCTCTAAGAGATCTTTATTATGTAAATCAACCTCTGTACATTTGATTTCTCAAGAGATTCTCTATTTCTCAAGTTCATTAATAACTGACTTCATTTAGCTATTTACCAAACAAACTTTCAGAAGTAGATTATTGGAGTTTCAAAGAATAAATCCCATGTCCCTCCCTTCATGGAAGACTATGACATATGGTACTCTGTTCCAGCAGCACATTTCCCAGGGGAATATAGAATATTTTATATGTTAACCATGAGCCACCAGAGTTTAGTCTAGAAGATATCAGGTGAGGACAGAGGGCAGTTCAAATTCCCTTGTTTTGAGGAGGATGTCCTGCTATGCCAAAGCAGAGATGTGAGCCCAGTAGGTTTGTTCTGACCTGGCTTTGCAAGAAACAGTTCTAACAGACCTTGCAGCCTCTTACTACTCAGAAGACAAGGAATGATCCATGAGCCAAATTTTAGGTTTTCTGTGTTCCTTTTTTGCCTGTCACGTTCTGAAAAGCTCTTGTGCAGAGAACAGGACATAATGCCATTTAAGTCCTGGTCCTCTTACAACAACACAGTGGAAGGCTAGTAGAAGTTGCTTTTCAGAATGCTATGTACAAAACAATCAGTTTATAAATGACGAAAGGATAGAATAATAATAAAAACTGAAAAAAGAAGAACTTTTTCAACCAAGAGATTCTAAGATGAAGATTACTATTCTCCTGGAATTTTAATGAGTCCGTTTCATGACTGACCCCAGGGGAATGTCAAATTCCACATTTATATGGAAATGGTAAGACACACTCATGCTTGTTAGTAACAGTTTATCACACTGAGACTGCTATATTATTCTCTCTCTCTCTCTCTCTGTATACATACACACACACACACACACACTCACTCATTTTTCCCTCCACTGGTACTGTCAGGTCTCATTATTTCATCTGAAACCTGAGAACCGACAACAAAGTTGAAAAATGTGACTAAGTAAGGCTTTAAAAGAGGTCCTGTGCTAAATGAACACAAATGTGAACCAGCCAAAGACTCATGATGAGATGCAAATTTGGATACAAGACTTAACATTTCATTTTTAACAGTGCCCAGTAAGAGCAGTTCTACGAGTCCTTCAAGTAGTCATCAAAAATGACATTGAAATAAGTTAAACTACCTATTGCCTGTTTTCAAACAGCCGACGAAGTCTTACTATATAATAACTATTAATAATAGCACAAGTAACTGTCCCAGTGGCCGGCTCCTGGGTCCAGGGCAGCTAGCAATGATGTCCACACTACTCTTCTCTGTTGAGATAATGTCTAGCTCTTATTCTCTCTCCGTATCTTTCTTTTTATATTTTGATTTGTTTTCATTCTTTGAAGGCTTCTTAATGAAATTTTACAAGAGTGATAAGGGTGGTATGAAGAAACAGGATGTTTAAAATGCAGGTTCTCCAAGCCTGCTTCTATATGCCTGGGTATTTGCATTCTATCCAGATAAAAACCTGCAGCAATAATAGTTATATGTACAAGCAGGAGGTCATTTGTTACCATTTTGCCTTTTTAGAGGCTTAAACATCTACATTTCTCTGGCCATCTCTATTGTATGACAATGGCAGAAAGGGTTATAATCACAGCTTGCTCAGCCTAAGCAATGCTGTAACCCCAGGTAACAGTCTCCATCGGCCAAGGAGGGAGAAACCAAGAAGTAAGGCAACAACATATCCTTAGCAGCTCAGAGATGCTGTAGGGGCCGTTGAGATAAAGCAACTAGTGAGATGAACTTGAGTGACTCAGAGACCTCCAAGTAAAATGTGAACAAAGCTATAAAGCAGTCCACCCAGGCCCATTAAGATTAAGACAATTAAGGTAATACTATGCCTGGAGAATAAAAATGTACTACCCCTGGCCTAACTCCACCAGTTACACTCTTCCAGGGACAGAAGTTGTGGCTTGCAAGTGCCATTCAAATTATTCAAAGGCAGTGAAGACTCCCCTGTTAATGAGATCAGCACTTTAAGAGACATCTGACAAAGAATAGAAATAGAACTTAATGAGGAAAAAAAAACCCTATAGGTAGCTAACAGAAAGGTAACATCCCCCAATAATTTTGTTTTCAAATGATAATTATAGAAGACTAGAGTAAAAAGGCTTTCAAATTTATCTAAGTTTTTGTCTGGATAGAATGCAAATACCCAGGCATATGTTCAAAAAACTTGAGGCATAAAGGGCAGAAGCAATTTGCCCAAGGATATAAGGCAAAACCAACTCTAGAATCTTAGTCTCCTAACTTTTCAGCCAATTTTCACCATAGCATGCTGATCCTTCTAGGTTAGAAATAAAAGCAGTCCTAAACTCATGCTTGCCTACTGACAATGTGAGCGTGCCCTAGCAGAGAAGGATCCTAATCCCCCAACAGTATAAATTTTCAAACTTTATATACCTAAACTCTCTAGGAAACTGAGATTCAAAGTCATTAAAGGACATATGGAGACTTCTGGTGGTGGGAAAGGCCCACCATACGAATAGTGCAAGATCTGCCAAGACCAAATGTTTATCCCATCCTTACACTATCTATTCCTAATTGTAGGTAAAGTGTAGAAAGTCTTCTGATATAATCACTTTCTAGGTTATTATAGTCCCCTTGGGACCCCCAATAACACAAACTTTAAGACATTTTAAAATGCTTTAAATCAACTGTGTTTATAATTGTAATTCACCTGGGATTTTCAAAAGAATAGTTGATATGTACTAAAGTATTGGACTATTCATCTTCTCAGGAATTGTACAAATCCATCTATGCCCAAGGCTACCTTCTATGCCAGTCTTCTACACCAACCTTCACCAGTCTTACTCTCATTATTGTAACAATATAGAGTTCATAATTGTGTACAGAGCATAATGTTTCTATAAAGGCTCAACTGTGCCATAACATCTCTATGAGGGTTTCTAGGAGCCCAGGGGCCTGGATCTATGTGTCTTGAGGTCATCTTCATGCTCCTTCATATTTCCATAGCATGTCCCCTAAATAATTCCTGCAGTTAATTTAAGCTTTAGGAACACTTTTTTCCCCATGATTATCACTGGTTCTTTCTTGCCTTCTTATTAGTCCAGATCTCTTTTGTTTTGTAATTTGAAATGACTTTTTTCCTTCCTGTACACCAACCCTAAACAAAAGGGGTAGTACTGATCTTCTGATGAATCTCTGTATTCCTAAAAGTGGCTGGGTGCTGTAGGTTGAATGTTTGTGTCCCTCCAAAATTCATACATTGAAATTTTAACCCCCAGTGCGATGGTATTAGGAGGTGGGGGCTTTCAGAGGTGATTAGATCATGAGGGTGGAGCCCACATGAGTGGGATCAGTGTCCTTACAAAGCAGACTCCAGAGAGCTCCCTTGTCCTTTCTGCCATGTGAGGACACAGAAAGACTATGTCTATGTCACACTTCTGTGAACCAGGAAGCAGGCCCTCTCCAGACACTGAATCTGCCAATGCCTTGATCTTGGACCTCCCAGCCTCCAGAACTGTGAAAAATAAATTTCTATCATTTATAAGCAAACCACTATATGGTATTCTGTCATAGCAGCCTGAATGGACAAAGACATTTGGTGACTCTGGTTTGGGAGAAACATTATTAAAAAAAAGAAAAACCTTGGATTCTGGACTGAAAAAGAAAGGAAAAGAGTTTAAAGAGAAGGAAAGAGTTTAGGGTGAGACTATTCTGAGGTCTTAAGAATACAACCAAATCAGCTCAAATCAAGATAAACTGGTAAACATTTCTCAGGAGACAAAAAGATCATGGATAGAGGATGTTCTTACCTTAGAAACTTAAACACAAATATCCGTACTGAGGGATATCACAGAAATATGCAGACTGAGTTACCATTCAAATGGAAAAAGCCAACATTCATCTCTCTTCCATGTATCTGTTAGCTACCTACTCTTGCAGGTTTCTGACCTGTTTAAACATAATGTGTACCTTTATCCAGCCTTACTGCATCTGAGAATGGTGACATTCTGATCTACTATAAAATCAGGCTTAGGAAGGTGGGGTGCAAGACACCTTGCTATGTCCACCTACAAAAATAGAGCTTAGATCTCTGGAGAATAGAAAAAAAAAATTAACTGTCAGATGGTGCCAAGGTAATCACATAAACGAAGGCAAAATGAATCATCCTTTGGCATCGTAGACATCAGCCAGAGCTAAAAGCCAAGGCTGAAGGTGCAATGAAAGGGGCAGCCCATCCTAATGAACTTCTAAGTAAAGTCTGATAATGTATCCAAAAGAAAAGGATTAATATCTTCATTAATATCACTGGTTCCTGAGCTGAGCAGCAATGAGGATTTCCTTCTTTTTAAATCTCTTTGTTGTATGAAATGCTGACTTTTTTTTTTTTTTGGATGTTGCTGTCTTTACTGCTAAGATAGTTCTGTACCCTTCCAGCCATTAACTGGCTATTTTGAGCTCTACCACATTAATGGACATTATCCAACAAAGGAGTAAAAAGAGAACATGGAAATTTTTGCCATTTCTCTTAGAAGCTTGGCATAGTAAATAGACCATTTCACTAAAACAGTAGTTATTAGAAGTATGAAATGGAAGGTATATAATACTACAAAATAGTTCAAAATAAAGGCAAAAACACCTGGTTTTTTCTAATAATTTCTAGAATTATAAATTGGATATAAAGAGACACAAGACAAAGATGTGGATTTTTCAGATCTTAACACTCAAGAAGAAAAATATATTTCTCTGTAAACTAAGCAAGTCCTTAAAATTGACCCTCAGCCAAAATCTAGGACCTGAAATCAAGACATTTCTAGAACATATGCATGGGGTGGGAGTGGTAGATACATTTTAAATATTACTTTCTGCTGCAAGATTTTAAAATTTTAAATAATTTTCACTTTCATGTGCTTTCTTCTAATTCTTATCCACAGGCATAGAAATATGAAATAGTTTTACAGGTTATTTTTATTTGCACTTTCCCCCCATGTTTATTATCCTATCTTATTCCACATTGCTTGTACCACTTTCATAAGTATTGTTTTAATGGTTGTACAAAATTCCATCATACTGTTATAATTTATACAACCATTCTAGAAAGGAGGTATTTTTTTGAGTTGTGAATGGTTGTTCAACTCTTGGAAAGAGTAAACATTTGGGTTTGTTTCAGAAGTTTTTCGGTGTAGGCAAGAGGTTGGAGCATGGGGTAAGGGGAGGTTCTCTCAGAGGTCAAAACAAACTTCAGTGAGCAACCTCCTAACAGGTCTTACAGAGGTCCCAGAACTGCCAAAGGTTTGTGTTCCATCTGTGTTTCTGTAACTCTGCTTTTCTCAAGCACACCCATGTGGCTCAAATAATTTGTAAGTTGCATGTGACCTATTATTGCTATTAAAGTCTGAAACTTTGAGAAATATTTTTAAAGTAAATATGAACAGATTTAAGATTATCTTACAATGATGCCTCAAAAACTATGCTCCAGTATGCAGTTTGAATGGGACAGAAATACATGGGTACACTCAGAAAAGTGTCATGCATATGAATGTCATTTCATATATAACAAAACAACAACAAAGATTTTTAGGAAATGACTGGCACTACCCTAAATTTTTGCTCTAATGCTGAATCAATTGATGTCTTGTGGGATTCCTAGTTTCCTAGTAAGGGCAGTGTCTTTGCTATGCATTGTTCTGGAAATTCACTCTGAAACACCCTGGTTGCCACAGTGAAGGTTCTAGTTATTTTCCAGGATCTTGACTACTTTTAGTAAGATGGGGAAAAAGAAATGGCAGAGGGGATAAAGAGACACCATTAAAACACGGGTTCTTTCTAACATTGCCAGATCTCTCTCTCTCTCTCTCTCTTTAACTATAGAAAAAAGCATGAGCACAAGAAAGAGTTAAGATGTGTCAGTGATTCTCAAACTTGGAAAACCGCTGAAATTATCTGGATAGATTTAAAAATAAAAAGCAGAAAACCGATGCCTGGATGGCACTTAAAAACAGATTTTTTTTACTTAATTGGTCTGGGGTCAGATTTTTAGAAGCTTCACCATGATTCTAACGTGTAGCAAAATTTTAAAACTACTGAGATATAGGACTCAATAAGTTAGGAGCAGCATTTATAGGATGATGTTAATGACTTTAACAATTAAGATGCTTTCCTGCCTTCCGATCTGCAATCTAGAGAGTGGATTGGTGGTTACCAGAGGCTGGGAAGAGTACGGGGGAAGAGGAAGGATGAAGAGAGGCTGATTAATGGGTACAAAAATAGAGTTAGAAGAAATAAGATCTAGAGTTCGATAGTTCAGTAGAGTGACTATAGTTAACAATAATCTATTGTATATTGAATATTGTATATTTCAAAATAGCTAGAAAAGAAGAATTCGAATGTTCCCAGAATAAAGAAAAGATAAATATTTAAGGTGATGGATATTTCAATTACACATTTACATGAATATATAAAAAATCACATATACCCTAAAATTATGTGCAACTATTATGTATCAATAAAAAAAGTGATAGGTAAGCAAGATGATGAATATGTTAATTAGCTTGATTTAATCATTCCACATTGTATACATATATCAAAACATCACATTATGCCCTTAAATGTATACAATTATGATTTGTCAATCAAAAATGACATTAATAAATTTAAAAATAAAATAAATTTTAGAAGTTCTTCTAGATGTGAAGATGTAACATAACTCATAGAAAACAGAGAAGTACAAAATTCAACAGAGTCCTTTAGTTGATGTATCCATTAGGGTGGACTACAGTTTTAGAAAGGTTCAGTCCTGAAGTTGGTCACCTGAAATACCAAAAAGTAGTTTTTAATTTGATTTAGTTTCTTTGATTTTTTTTCCTTTGGTTTCTTATCTCTCATTGCTTCCAAATAGTACAAAATCGACTGCCATGGTTTTTTTTTTAATTTTTGCTCCAGCAAAATGAAACAATAGAGTCAGCAAAGAGACTAATAAGGCCCTACCTTTGAAGATCATAATAAAGTATCTGTGAAAAAAAGAAAGTCCAAAGCTTGAAAATAAGGCAAAATGAGAATTCCATGTTATTTCTGTGTCAAGTTCACAGAGCATGAACTGACAGATATACCCACAGATTCTTCACTTATGTCAGGGGACATACCAATGTTTGACTTGCCATTTATTATTTCTAAGGGTCAAGATTCTATAAAGTTATATGTTAAGTTGTAGATTTTTGGATAGTGGAAACACAAATTATTTCTGTCTAGTAGAAAAGATAATCCCAAAGATTAGAGAACATTAATTAGTTTGGGCACTAAATTAGCAAACTTACCTTTGTATAACTTCACTAAGGGACTCACTAACTGCTTTTCTTCCCATTATTTTTTGAACCAGATTTAGTATCATACTGGTTTTCTCAATGATAAGTTAAATAAATATTTGATACATATTTACTCTATATTTTTATGAAAGTCGGGATTTAAATTCTTAAAAAAAAATTTTACCTTGACAGTTAGTGGGCTTGTTCTTTAAGATTTTGTCCATCCCTACAACTTTCCCAATTCAGTGTAAATGTTAGAATTATATGAGGCACAGTTACATAGGGAGAGTTAAAACACAAAAACAATGGCAAGTTGAAAATGTACTGAAAAAGAAAGATAACATTGTGTATCCAGCTGCTTGAACTTGCATGTTCACAACTCAAATGTGCAGAAATAATTTTTTTTATTGAATTCAACTTGCTCACAAGCCTCTTAGCTGAAAACACTTAATCTTGCCTCTTCAGGGAAAATAAGTATCTTTCAGTTGAAAATAATCTTTTAAAGATTTAAATTCAGTCAGCTCAAAATGTAACCACCTTAACAAGGACATTCCCAAATCCCAAGCATCTTCTCTTTCCCCTTTTACCTGGGCTTCCATGAGATAAAGGGAAAAATTTACTTCATACCATGGATGCAAGGAAGGCATCTCTAGTCCAAGTCTGTCCTCTGAGACCTCAGTGGACTCTTTTCAGTTTACTGCTGATATAAATGGTCCCATGAAAGGGTTTGACAGCCTCTTGAGGGCCTTACTATAAAAGATTTGAGGTCCACTTCTTGTCCTGACCCTAGGACTCCTGTGGTCTCCCAATCTCATCAGTGTTTACATTTAAGCTACTGGAACATCCAAACATTTTTGGGTATCCTCCCGTCTAAGATTAGGATGTAGGAAAACAGTACTATTAGTTCAGACTTTTGCTCTGCCTAAATACTCCAAGTCAACGTTGAAAACTGATTCCTCCAAGAATCGCAGGTGGAAAGGGTTTATGGACGTTCTGTCTTTGGACCTCTTTGGTGTTTCTCTCTCCAACCTCAAGGTTTTGACCACAAGGGCAGATCTCAGCATTCTTGCTCTCCTTTTCTCTTCTTCTACCTCCTTTTCTGGTTTAAAATGGAGGGCTTGTGTCTCCTCCCTTCTTGGCAGAAAACTGCTCTTTCTCATATCTTCCCTTTCCTTGGCTTAACTTTTATAAAAATCTTAACTCTGAACCCAGCTCCTTGGAACCCAAACATCTTTTCTTTTCTCTACAAAGCCTGGATCTTCTAAGATAAACACGTTGATGTCTTTCCTTTCAAACTATTGTATTTCCAATATATTTCAAGCCCTTATTTTAGAAGGTGAAAAAAGAACAGTGTCATCTTTTTTCTCAGCTGGATTCAGTCTTCCACAACCAAAAAAGTTTATGACTCGGCCTCAATGGATTGTGATCTTGGGAAAGAAAGGAATCTTCCAGAATTTTTTAAAAACTAAATATTTCAAATACATCCTATTTCACCTGACATTTTCTAATTTAAATGAGGATCACCTCTTATTTTGAGTTTTTCTAGAAAAAGTAGCAAACACTCAATAGCGTGTGAGAAAATTGCCTACTAGTAGAAATTACGAAGACTAATTTGTACACCCTCTGTTCTCCTTTGCATTTCTGCCTCTTTCCTTTCTGGTGTTCGTCTTTTGGTTTATCCTTTCCCATTCAGTTGCCTGTCCGTGCCCATTTTTTGTCTCTTGCTCCCAACATTAGAGTTGGTCCTCGGCAACTCCATGGCAAAAACAAATGAAAACCCTCACTATAGCATAACTCAAAGTTAAGAAACTTATAACATCAAAAAAAAAAAAAGCCAACTTTGCTTTTGGGATCATAGTCCAATAAAGAAAAACTTTATAAACATTATTAATTTATTAAAATGAAAATGAGGACAAGCTTATTAAAGATAATATCAATAAAGATATCAACTAAATCAAATTAATAACTACAGTCTTATTAATGTGCATTTGCCTTTGTTGTGTATGAGAAAGTTTTATTTATTTTTTTTTTTTTGGTGGTTTCTCAATACGTTTATTGACCAATAACTGTGGGTAGAGAAAGTTTTCAAAATCTCCACTTTCCTTAGTCTCACTAGGAGCTTGTTCAACAACATGGGGAAATTTTTTATTCATCAGAATTCCAGTTAGCAAGGAAATTACATGTAACCAGGAAAGTGCTTACACAGAAGATGATATCACAAGGTGGCCAGAATATGGATAACAACTGTGATGTATATGATGATTTTTTAAAAAAAAAGGAGAAATAGAAAGCTCCCATTAACTTTCATCAGCTGTCTATAAACTGCATCATCTCCTTACCACCTAAAATTGATATTGTCTTCTAAGGCACATGACCATTTTGCTCATCTGCCTTTATTATCCCCAAGACTTCCCTGTAAATGTTTCTGCCTTTGTCGTCTCAAAAATACTCTGTGATCTCAGTAATCTTTCTAGATCCAATTCACAACTCTCACTTTTACTATTTATCCCGAACATCTATACCTCAAATTCACGTATACTGGGACCAAAAATCTCTATGTTGCTGCAATAAAAACACAATAATTTCACAGTTACTAAAATTGTTATTTTGCTTACAAGAGATAAAGTAAGAGTTATTATATTACTATACTGAAAAGGAGCTAATGAAGTATAAATGCCTAAAAGAAAATTTTCATTTTATGAAAAAAAAAATCTTTGGTATAAAAGGAAAAAAAATTTGGAGCTAGGCCATAGAGTTGATATTTTAGGGCACTATTCTGCCCTGTGGCCTCTCAAATCATAGAAGCTGGCTATATTTTTCTAGAAATTTGGAAGTTGGCTGTGATTAGGGCCCACTAGAAAGGAAGGTAGGTTAAAAAACAATTTGAGATGCTATCAGACATTCTTAAACTTGCTATTCACTTGATGGATCCCTCACATAAATGATATCTTTACTAGGAATGATGGGGTAGGATTAATGAGGTCCCCCAAAGATCAACAACTCTGGCATTCATGCCCTTGTGAGTCCCTCCCAAATTGAATTGGAACTGGGTCTGTGTGACCAATGAAATATGGGGGAAGTGATGCCACGTGACTTTTGACCTTAGGTTATAAAAGTCCCCTGCAGTTTCTGTCTTGAACTCTTGTAAGATTCTGTGGGAGCTGGGAGCCACCTTTAAGAAGTCACACGACCCTGAGACTGCCATGGTGGAAAGACCGCTAAGATTTGGGGCAGTTTGTTACATAGCAACAGGGAAGATAACTCGGTCAACCGGTACATAGAATTGTAAGAAACTTTCCAAGTATATTGCATATCTGAATACAATTCGTTATAATAACTATGTGGGTTTCTCCAATTAGCTTCAACTTAAAGCTTTTACAACTATTCAGTTATCCACTGTTATGTCCATTTATTCTCTGTTTTTCTGTTTATAATTTACTCACATAGTTTTTACAATGTTGAATTAGCTTTATTACTATAGGCAAATGGGTCTGTAAATAAAGTGGTATGTATATCAAATTTTAAATTAGGGGAAGGGAGTTCCCACAGCCAACTGACACTTAGGAAGGAATGTGGCATGATTTATGTGGTTTGAGAGACCACAGCAGTTTTCAGAGATGCAAGCAGTTAAATATGGCTGGAATGAGGGGAAGGTGAACAGGGTTGAGACTAGGGACCTAGCCTTGCCTGCTATGGAAGTGTCTGAACTTTAGCCTGGAAGCATTGAAGATCCTTTGAAGGGATTTAAACTCCAAGTTATATAATCTGATTTGCACATTAGAAAGATAACGTTGGGAGATTTTAGGACAAAATAGTGAATTAGCCACATGCCACAAGATCCCTACCCCCAACTCCAAAACACCATAAATTCCTGTAAAGGTGTGAAAATTAATAAATATTGCCATTAATTTCATGGAAAACAAGAAGAGTTCTAGTAAAGGATACTCACATTGCCTCCTGTTCTCCACCACGATCAGTAAGGCTATAATAAACATCTTCATATATGTTCCCTTATGGACTTAGACCACACCTTATTATGTCATTAAAGCAAGGAAATAAGCCACATTATTTTTCAGCTCTAGGGGGATGCAAACAAAATCATTCTTCACTTACTTAATCCTCCCCCATTCTCTACACTACCTCCATCTTATATAACACCAAGTCACTTAGATGTCCATCTTAATCATTATTTGTCATCATTCCATGTTGGTCACCCATTAGAAACCCAAATATCCCAATTGTTATGTATCTACAGCCCTGTTCCCTCCAAGTCTATTATTATAGGTTGAGTTCTCCAGGAAGCTAAGACATCAACAGATAGGAATGGAAAAGGTTTATTAGAAAGAAAGAACCATAAAAGGAAAACAGTGAAAGTATTATTTGGCAAAAGGAATCAGCAGACAGTAATGCTGACCTGACAAACTTTCTATCAATCCAATGGGAGCTCCGGAGCAAAGACTGTCCATAAGAAGAGTCCTTCATTGGAGGGAACTAGCTAAGCCCTTGTGTGATATTTTGCTCATCACTGGCTGGGGGCTGCCCAAAGAAGAACTGGTGCTTATCTCAGAGGTTGATTCAGACCCTGAAGGAGCTAAGACCTGAGTCCCACACATATTCTCCCCTAACTCAACTCTATAACAGTGATCAGGGCCAATGACAACTGACGGGATATTGTCTCTTCTTGCCTGCTGGTCCCTGGACACAAGAAGTCCAAAGTATCTAGGCAGCAGATGTGGCTTGCATGTTAGTGAAAAGCTTGCTGTGTCCCCTGACGAGAGTACACATCCTTTGGGGACAGAACTTCACGACCCTGCAGCACCCAGAATTGTGGGGATAGGAAGCACAAAACTCCGGATGGAACATTGGGAATAATGATGAGTAGGGTCCATCCTACTTCTGCCTCTTTGTTCCAAGGTCCATGTATTCTTTCTACTAGAGAAACAGCACATATAAAAGTTTCTGATTCAGTGTTTATACCATGTACTGGCAGATGGTTTCCTAACCCTTGCAGAATATCAACACTAAAGTGGCACTTCAATGGCATCTTCAGTAGGCCATACCATAGCTCTATCAGGCTGGCATCTTCTGGGTGGTGCTATATCTGATGGAACCAGTGGATCCCTCACCTCCTTCTCTGTGAAGTTGTTTCCCTGGTTGGATGCTAGGAGGTATGGTATTCCGTGTCTGAGAATCAGGCATTCTGAAATACCTGGGATAATAGTATTGATTGAGGCTCTGTAGGCAAATTAATGAAAACTCACATACGGAATAGATGTCTACTCTTATGAGAACAAACCACTGACTGTTCCAGGATGGAAGGGGCCCAATGTAGTCAACTTGCCACAGAGTGGTCAGTTGTTCTTTTCAAGAACTGTGCCATCCCAGAAGCTCAGTGTTGGTCTCTGCTGATGGCAGGTTCAACATTCAGAGGCAGCAGAAGCTAGATCATCCTTAGTAAGTGGAAGTCCATGCTGTGGCCTATGCATAGCCTGCAACTCTGCCACTGTGGCATTTTGTAAATGTGCCTTTCCTGCCAGAACAAAAGCTGGCTGGCATCAACTAGATGATTCATTTTGTCTATTTGATTCTTGGTGCCTTTTCCATGATGGATGCTTTCCGATGAACAAAAACGGGGCCTCAGCTCTCTAAGTGCACCATACAGCCACTCCTTACTGTGATAAGCCAGTCTTTCACTTTTTTGAGTGACCAACATACCCATATCCCTTTCCTAGTCCTGAAGAATCTTCCCTCCTGGCCTCCTTGCTTCTCAGAGATGTTTCCCTCTTTTCTCCCTGATTGGTGGTGTTATGGGTTGAATCATGTCCCCAAAAAAGATATATTGACGTTCTAACCCCCAGTATCTATGAATGTAACCTTATTTTGAAATAAGATCATTGCAGATGTAATCAAGTTAAGATGAGGTCATTAGGGTAGGCCCTAATCCAACATAACTGGAGTCCTTATAAGAAGAAGAAAAGACCATGTGAAGACAGAGACACACAGGGAGAAGCCACATGACAGCAGAGGTAGAGATTAGAGTGGTGTAGCTCACACCAAGGAATGCCAAGGATTGACAGCCATCACCAGAAGCTAGGAAGAGGCAAGGGCGGATTCTCCCCTACAAGATTCAGAGGAAGTGTAGCCCTGCCGACACCAGCCTCCAGACTAGACTCAGCCTTCTAGGCTAGAACTGTAAGACAATAAATTTCTGTTGTTTTAAGCCACTCAGTTTGTAGTACTTTGTTACAGCAGCCCCAAGAAACTAAAACAGGTGGCATAACTATAGACATTTACAAAAGACTCAGAGATTCTTTAATTCCAGGCTGTTTCTAATGTTCTAATATTTCTGCATGGCTAAAATCAAAGCAGCAAGAAATTACAAAGTCTGGCTGCCATTTTTAAATTGGCTATGAAGGAGGAGAAGAAAAAATATAGAAAAAACAAAAACAAATTAATGTTTTAATAAATTCTCCCACCTCCAGAGAAGTACCAAAGACAAATGTCCAGTGGAAGCATTGAAGTAGGAGTGTAAAAATTATCATTTCAAAAAAGATTTTGTGTCAGGAATATAAAGCAACAGAGAAAGTAACTTTATAATTGTGCCAAATAATTTTATTTACACGTTCTGACAAAATGCACTTTGATAAAAATTCAACATAGGATAGACATCAGAATATGATAAATTAAACTGGATGATCAATTAATTATAAATAAGATTATTAACAATAAATGTTCCATATAGTCAAATTTATCTATAAAAGATTATTTAGGTTACTTTTTACTAGAATAAACTTGCAAATTATTCATTTTTCTTAGTTACTTCTCTAGGGCATTATCTCCAAACCTGATCAGTAAAATATCAGGTGCATATTCTTTCATTTTTACATATATTTATAAATTATATATATTAATAAAACTGTATATCTTTGTTTTGTATAAAAACAAATACCAATAGAAGTTCTAATGCTGTCTTCTCATATGCCAATAGACTATTTGGTTACTTTCAGAGTTTATACACCCACTTAGAGACCACTGATCTAGAGCAGGATTCAGCAAACTGTGGCCTGTGGGCCATATTTGGCCAACACTTGTTTTTATAAATGAAGTTTTACTGGGACTCAGCCACACTCGTCCTTTTATGTATTCTCTCTTGTGCTACAGTGGCAGAGTTGAGTAGTTACGAGATTATATACACAATAAATTTTAAATCATTTGCTTTCTGGCTTGCCACCCCTGATCTAGAAAATCAAAGCTCTGACACAGAGTTGAGTTCAGTGGCCCACACCTGTAGTCCCAGCCAATTAGGAGGCTGAGGTGGGAAAATCACTTGAACCCAGCAATTCAAGGCTGTAGTGCACTATGATTGCAACTGTGAATAGCTCCTGCACTCCAGCCTGGGCAACATAGCAAGACCCATCTCTAAAAATAAAATAAAATAATTAGGTTATTTGGGGGGAAAAAACAAACTCTAATGCAAAAGCCTGAGGTTACCATAATCTTTTTAATTTCGGTGACACAAATATTAAGTAATTTAATTCAATAAGCATTAAACACCCAATAGTACATATTTGATTTCACTAATAACCTAATGTTTGGTTGACCCACCAAGTAGATAAGCCTATATATTGTAACTTATTAGATGATTTGCATATTTGATTTGATTTGATGTGAATAAGAAGGCAACATTATATAGTGAAAGAAACATAGAACTCAGCATCACACACCTGGGCTTACACTCTGGTTCCATCACTAACAGCCCGAAGATCTTAAGGAACTCAACTTCTCAAAGTCTCAGTTTCCTCATCTGCAAAATAAGGGTAATATTCCACTTCATAAAATCATTGAGAAAAACCTAAGAAAATAGAAGATAATAAATCTGCAAGTAATTTATAAGACTTTCAAAGTTTATATGACTGAAAGGTACAGTAGTTATTAAATAATGTTGATATTTGATTGAAATAATTAGACCTTTTGACATCATATATAAAAAAAGAATTATTCCTCTTTATCAAAAGAGTGCCATCTGCCCCTTTTCACTAATGGTTGAGCAATAAGTATGTATAAAATACTGTTACAAACTGTAAGAGATAATATAATGTTTGTGTCATTTCCATATATAAGTACATATATGTGTGTCATTCCCATTTATATACACATATATATAATTCTGTTCTATAACTAATATCCTAAATTTTAAGACTTTCAACTAATAAATTGAAAATCAAATGGTAAAAGTTGAAAGTAGAAAGGATAATGTATTATCATGTTATAAGTGGGTTGGTTTGTGTTCCCCAAAAATATATGTCCCCATCCCAACCCCTGGAGCCTGTGTATGTGACCTTATTTAGAAAAAGAGTCTTTGCAGGTGTCATGAAGTTAAGGATCTCAAGATGTGATCATCTTGGATTTTCCTAAAATTTCCCTAAATTCAATGACAGGTGTCCTTATAAGAGAAAGGTAGAGAGAGAGTTGAGGCACATAGACAAAAGAGAGACGGCCATATGAAGACAGGGGTAGAGATTAGAGTTATACTAGCACAAGCCAAGGAACTGTTGGAGCCACCAGAAGCTGGAAAAATTCCCTCTTTACAATCTTTAGAGGGAGCACGGCCCTACAGATTTCGGACTTTGATTTCGGACTTCTGACCTCCAGAGCTGCGAGAGAATAAACTGCTGTTGGTTTAAGCCACCACATTTGTGGTAATTTCTTACAGCAGGCCTAGGAAACTAATATACGTGATATGGTTTTATTTCATTTCATTTTAAATATTTGATGTAAGCTTGAAATAGCTACAAAAGAAAGTGTAAGATAGGAGAAGCACTTAAATAGGTAGGAATGTTACCTGTGTGACAACGAGGTATTTCTTATCACTGAAAGCTCTGCCTCAATTAGGTCCAAACAGGAAAGGTTACAGTTGAAGAAAGATGAGTGAGTACTTAGAGAAAAAACATTTTTAAAGGAAGGAACATTAAAATTAAGACTTTCATAGAATTTTAAGACAAGAAAAAAGTCGTAAAGCTTTGATCAAGTGAAGAAGAAAGAGGATGGATACGTTTTTGTGACACAAGATTTTGGTGCTATTAGTAGACAAGTTAACAATGTAAGGTTTGAATATGTATAAACCCATTTAAAATCTTTTTAAAGAGATTCTTTTTAAAAAATATACAATTTTAAGTATAAAAGAAACTGTTTTGGGCATAGTTGTACAATAAAAATTTTTTGCATTCTGTCATGTTCAACAATGAAGGAGGAAAAAAATAAAATTTAAATATGAGTCATTGAACAATTATAGCCAAAGAAGGATAAAGAGAAAATAGAGAGGAAGGAAATGAGAAGGAAAGAGATGGGGGAGAGAGAGAGAGAAACGGAAAATGATAAGATCTATAACTGGAGGTCTAAGCATGTGGCTTTATCTTGTTATTCATAAATGAAGGAGCAAGAAATGTCACATGGCTGGAAATGTAATTTCTTGAGGAGCGAAGTGAAATATTAAAAGATTTTCCCATTGCAAATAAGGCAATTAAAACTATTCAATTTGACAAAGCGCTGGGCCCAGTTGAATTACACCATAATTCAGGAGGACAAAAAAAAAAAAAAAGAGCAGCAGGGGAAATAGAGAAGCCTTTGGCAAAACTCTTTGATAGCTCAATAAGAAAAGAATAAAAGGAGCAATCGTATTTTGTGTCACTAATAAGCATTCTCAGATTTAGCAAAAGAAAATCATTAAAAGAACTAGTTTCCCCAACTTCAATTATTAAGCACCGGAATAAAGATCCACTCAAATGCATGCATTTGTGATTTACCTGAGAGAATTGGTGTGAATTTAGGAATTTAAAACTTATTTTTATTCAGATTTCAAGAAAGCACTTAATTTTACAAGCAAGCCATCCGGCAATAATAAAAACTCTCTAACGAATGAAGCACCCCACGTCATTCTGCATATGAGGACTAATGACACCGTATTTCACAAGCTGATAAGCAATAACCAGTAAACATAAATAGCATTGCTTAAAAACTTCATTTTTCATGGAGGCGTCTGTTTCTCTTTTTGTCCAGTGAAAGATCATATGACTGTTAAGGCAACGAGTACATTTGTCATAAAGTACAATAAAAATTTTAACCCTATACCCTGACTCTACAGGCAGATCACTCCTCCTTCGCCCTGGCCTGCTGTTCCTGATGGTGGGTCACTCTCTGTGACACTGTGAGGACAAAACTTCAGCCTCATCCTAGCCATGTTGCTGCAATAGCCACGGAATCCAGCCAGGCATTTTAGGCTAAAGGGCCCTTTATATAAGTTCTCCCCAACACCCCTGTCTTTTTTTCTTCCTCTGTGTGGTTTCACATCACCCAGACCTCAGGGATCTATGTGCTTCCTAACATGGAAATGAGTACTTCAAAAGCATGAATGAGCATAACTGCAGCACTCTTGTGGGAATTTTTCGTATTTGATGAAAGCAGAACACGTTGAGTGATGCATCAGCAGCCACATGAAGCCAGGCCTACCACAATCAGATATTCTGTCCAATTAAAAGGGAGCATAAAAAAATAGAAACCTAAAAGAATGGCATAGGTTAAGTTAAAGAAATATGGGGCCAGATCTAACAAATAATTTAATGAAGTCAAAACAATCCAAAAACAAAAATGTGTTTAATTGTCCCTCCCTTCAAAATAGAAGTGTCTTAAAAATGGTGTCATCTGCGGTGAGCCAAGGTAGATGACCCTTCACAGAGAGGAAAAACACAGATCAGGCAGACACTTGTAAAGCCTCTTCTTGCTCTGTGAGTCAATGGTTCTTTTATTTTCTTATCCGAAGTCCAAGATCAGGCACTACCTATGAATAATTAGTACTGTGTTATCCGTGTCAAGTACTTTGCCAGTAACCTAAGTGGACAGCTGAAGCACCTCAAAGAAAATTTTAAACTTCCCTCTCCCTTTTAAATTTTAGAAATCCCATATAAAAGAGTAGAGAAATGAATTTTGTCTCTAGAAAGTGCGAAGCGGGTTTACTGTGCACTGGTTACCACTTCAGTCCACTGAATCTTGGACTGCACTTTTACTACTTGCCTGAGTCCAATAAGACAGAATATTCACACACACAAGTTGCATAAAGCAGGTTTATTACTTACACAGGGGCAGCAAGAGACAACAGAAGCCTACGATTCAGGGCAAGTCAGTGCCCCCAGGGCTCAAGAAAGCTTCCCAGGGCGGATGGAATCTCATCTGCATGTGCCCCACTTGTACTGCAGCTGAGGGACCACAGAAAGCAGCCCACCTTGGGTATAAAACCCCCCAGGGGCAACATGACATGCTGGGCTAAAGCATGGAAAGACATTCCCTTTCTAGCGGGCACTGGAACATGAGCCAGACTTTTCCAAACAGCTCCCTCTTATCTCAAGATGTTGCATTCCCAGCACATTCTACGGTTATATTCTTGAGAACTACAAGAAATGGGGGAGAACTGGGTCACTCCAAGGGCACCCCGAGAACCATCCTGCAGAATGAACTGCACATGTAATACCCCAGCACTTACGTATTTTTAAAAGCCAGACGAGGAAGATATTTTATAACACTCCTTGATATATCACTATATTGTTGTAGTTGTAAATATATAATTCACTGCTAAGTTGGAATCAACAATGAGCTAAGTATCTTTCTCAATTTGACTCAAACAAAAATAGAGGTATGTTAATTTTATTAGATTAAATTATGCTGCAGCAACCAACAATCTCAAAATCTTAGTAGCTTAAATATAGCAAGGATTTATTTCTCATGCACACAAGGTCTTTACAGTGCTGGATGACTCTCCAGGGCAACAGTTCTCCATGTAGTAACTCAGAGATCTAGGATAATCTATGTGGAGAGAGAGAGAAAGACAGAGAGAAAGAGAGATTATTTATGATTTTAAATATACATATATATATTTAAAATAAATTTACAAGTAACCTTTCTTCAATGGAAAATTATGGGAATTTGCAATAGGAAAAACTTAACTATTAGAAAATTATAAGTAAGTGCAAGCACAGTCCTTGACTGAATGTTGAAAAATTCAGTCTTAAAAATTATAAAAGCTACTGAGATAGTTCAAATACTCATTTTTTTCCTTTACCTAGATAGAATATTTACTACTAAAGACTTACCTCCCTTTAGACTTACACCCCTGCCAACATTGATTTAATCTCCCCTTTGCTACCAGCATAT
This sequence comes from Daubentonia madagascariensis, assembly GCA_023783475.1. Classification (NCBI taxonomy): domain Eukaryota; kingdom Metazoa; phylum Chordata; class Mammalia; order Primates; family Daubentoniidae; genus Daubentonia; species Daubentonia madagascariensis. The sequence goes on from JAKFHU010001672.1 coordinate 21,324,389, forward strand.
ATTGACATTTTAAATCTAGGAGGAAAAGAAATACTGAGTTGATTTACCAAGATGCCACATCAGCAAGAAAAATGAGCATCCCTGATCCTCCTCCTCTCCTAATTTCGCCCTGTTCCTTTTCACATTTTTCTTCAGATGCAAATAATTCTAGTGGCTGAAAGTTCCCTGGCCTGGGACTTCCTCTGACAATCTGTCTCAGGCTAAATCAAATCAAACTTTGAGGGAGAGAAAGTATTCTCTACCAGTGGCTTACCTTATAAGACTTCCCTTTAAAAAGTACCCTTTGTCGTAGAAGTTCTTTTTTCATTCTCTAAGAAAATTTTCATTTTTATGGCTTTAGAGGGGCACTCTCCTTGGAAAAATCTGGTAGACTAACACACAAAATGTAATAGTAACTGAGCCAGGTCCCTCCATTCAGCATCCATAATAACTGTTCATTATGGAGAATTTAATATGCTCTAGGTACACGGAGCTAGAATCTCAATTAATGTTTAAAACAACATGGGGTAGGTACTGCAATGCAGGAGCTATTAGCTCTTTTCACAGTTGAAGAAACTGAGCCTCAGAGTAGGTTAAGAGACTGCTCACGATCCAATGATAGTGCTGGGAATCCAATCCAGGTAAATCTCTCTCCAAAACATAAGCTGTTTCCATTATATTTGAACAGAAAACAACAATTTTAGTAAAAACATTTTGATTGCTAACAATGGAAATCCAAACACTGTTTGGAGAAATTTTTCCTTTCTTGTTGTTTTCTTTGGGAGGCAGGGGGAGGGCAGAGAAGAGCCTCAAATAACAAGTAGACTACATCCACCTGAAGTCAGTTCTTCCTGAACCCAACAGATCAGTTATCAGAATGAAATGTAAACACTTTTATTCTCTTCTCTTGTCTTAGTCTGTTCAGGCTGCTATAACAAAATGCCTTAGATTGGGTGGCTTATAAACAATAGAAATTTATTTCTTACAGTTCTGGAGGCTAGAAAGTCTAGGATCAAGGTGCTGGCAGACTTGGTGTCTGGTGAGGGCCCACTTTCTGGTTCCCCAGTGGCACCTTCTTGCTGTGTCTTTACATGATTGAAGGGGGAAGGGGTCTCTTGGGCCTCTAACCCCATTCATTAGGGCATCGCCCCCATGACCTTACCACCTCCCACCTTGGGGGTTAGGATATCAACATATGAATTTGGGGGGAACACAAACATGCGGACCATAGCACCTTTGAATTGTGGAAAATAAATTATTTCCCCCAAAATCACTTAAAAAAATTAAATGCTGGCATTCGTGAGTAAGACATTTCTATGAACATAGGCATCACCAGGAGCAGGAATCACGAAACCGGGCGCAGGCATGCTTGCTTCACCTCTCCATGGACTGTCCCACATTCACCTCTGCTCTCCATTGTTAAAGCACCTGAGTCATCAAACAGACCCTGGTGTGGGCTATCATGGCCAATAAACAAGTACCACTCTACCTCCTACCACCTGAGCTTTCCTGTTGTGTTTGATTTGTTTCAAGAAAGCATCTCAGAAGGAATTCTCAGATCTAAGCAGGTATTTATTATGCAAACATTTTAATACAGCCTCATAAAATCTCAGTGAAAAATGCAATAGCCTATCCTGAGATCATGGGACAAGAATCCACAAAGAAAAGGTGGGGGGGCAGGGGGGTTACCAGGCCATTTCCAGCAATATTGTCCTTATTCTTAATTACAAGATGGGAAGAAAAAGCATACACATAAAAACGCATGCTATTGTGTTTCTAGGTGAACAGAATGGCAAAAGCCATAATTAAGATGTAGGAGCCAACTGTGTGGAGCTGATTGGAAAAGGAAGAGCCAGAGCCAAGAGGGAAAGACTCAAACAGATGCAAAATCCCACCCCTCAGAGTAAAAGCCACCCCCACTTCTCCCCTTTTGTGTCTTCCCTCAACAAGTAGTGAAACATCAAAAAAAAAAAAAAAGTAAGTTTTTTTAACCACTCAACTTCATAAGGGAATTAATGAAAATTATAAACTTAATTTTAGAATATCTGAGCCTACTTGAGCTTCAAGGGGGAATGAGGGTACTTGCTAATTTTCCCTCCACAAGCAGGCAGATCTAGAAGAGTGGAGAGCTTTTCTACTTAAACTAAAAATAAATTCACCAGGTAGAGTAGCAGGAATAGCAATGGCTAAATCAAAACTGACAAATGACATTAAGATGACTATTTTTAAAATTGTGTAACCCCATGAATGCTTTATAGTTGACAGATTATTGCAAGTATACTTAGTGCAGCTGACAGTTACTCTTTGAAGTTGATATTATTATGCCAAGTTCATTACTGAGAAAAAAAATGAAACTCAAAAAGGTTAAGTGACTTGCCCAATGTCACACTGTTACCACATGATGGGCATAGGACTTAAATCAAGGTTTCTAGCCTCTACACCCCATGCAATGCAATTGGAATGGCATCAAATTGTAGCACTGACGAAGAGAAAATGTGGTGGCTAAATGAAACTTCATGTGGGAACAGATTGTGTAAAGGTAAATCTGTCCACAAATAGGCAGCATGAACTTGGTCTCCATTTCTTCAATTCATTCCTTCACTTTTCAGTATTACTCATAATTCCAGGATCACAAAACAATTTTAGCATCCAGTTGTCATTTAAAAATTCTTAAAATATATGTGCATCTCAATAGTGACACATGTTATATAGAATGAATAAGAATCGCAGGAAAAAGAAGCAGGAAAAATTGGGGCTGGCTTTCTTTTATAAAATCCTTGTCTTCCTCAAACCTTGCATACATCTGAACAGAGCCAGCACCTGCTCAGGGACTGCAGCTCTGGGGTGGACCACAACAGGCACGTGCTCCCGCCTGAGATCACTTGAAGCAGCAGTTTAGCCAACTGTGTGGATTCTTTCCTGAGGCTTTCCTGTTCAGGGTAAGCAATGGTATGGACAGATGAAAAAATGCTGCCTTGGCACTTCTGCAATGTGCTGAACTATAGCAGATAAAAGTGACTAAACTGTTGGAGTCAACTCTCAGAGAAAATACAACTCCCAGCCCTGGAAAAAAGAGAGTTACAAAAGCCAGGCAAGAGAAACTCTCCTGGCTAAATAAACAATAACATTTGATACATATGTCCTGTGGCCTTTTGCCAGACAGAAATGGAATAATTTCCTATTCACTGTTGCTATCTCAGTAACTAATGTCCAGAAAAGGAATAACAGTGATCGAAAGTCCTAGAAAAGGGAATTGGGTTGGATGCATCTTGAATGGGGCAGACTAAGGAGCAGGGTCACAGCCCAGAGCAGGAAAAGGTAAGTCAAAAGTAGTTACTCTAAGCTTGTCAGCTTATCCCGGGGCTATCCGACATTTCCTGTCCTTTCCTGAGAACGGCTCCCTACACCAGCTGTCTTCAAACTTTTGGGTTTCAGGCTACCTTTACATTCTTAAAAAATATTGAAGACCCCCAAAGAGCTTTGATTTATGTGGATTATATCAATTTACATTTAGCATTAGAAAATATTTTAAATATGTCTTTATTAATTCATTTAAAAAATAATAAACCCATTATATAATAACTTAAAAGTCTATTTATGAAAAAATAACTGTATTTTCCTAAACAAAAAATAGTGAGTATGGTGACTGATATAGTTTGGATATTTGACCCCTCCAAATCTCATGTTGAAATTTGGCCTCCAATGTTGAAGGTGAGGCTGAGTGGGCGGTGTTTGGGTCATGGGGGCAGATCTTTCATGGACAGCTTGGTGCCCTCCCTGGAGTAATGAGTGAGTTCTTGCTCTGTTAGTTCACATGAGAGCTGGTGGTTTAAAAGAGCTTGGCACCACCTCCTCCCTCTCTTGCTCCTTCTCTCGCCATGTGACACACCTGCTCCTACTTTGCCTTCTGTCTTGATTAGAAGCTCTCTGAATCCCTCACCAGAATCAGATGCTGGCACCATGCTTCTCATACAGCCTGCAGAACTGTGTGCCAAATAAACTTCTTTCTTTATAAATTACCCAGCCTCAGGTATTCTTTTACAGCAGAGCAAAATGGACTAATACAGTGACATTAGTTCACATTTTTGCAAATCTCTTTAATGTCTAGTGTGAGAAAAGATAGCTGGATTCTTATATCTGCTCTTACATTCCATCAGTTGCAATATCATGTGTCATGCAGCCTCTGGAAAACTCCACTATACACTCATGAGACAATGACAGTCCTAATGACAAATAATGTCTTAGTGTTATTGTAAAAATAGTTTTGACTTCATGAACCCCTGGAGTTGGTGGAACCCTCAGGTGTTCCTGGACCACACTTTGAGAACCACTGTCCTATACTTTACCTCACACTGAAGGTGGTCATCACAGAAAGCAGGTATGCTTCCTTTTTTCAGTTAACTAACTCAGTCAAGAATGTTTTTGCAAATTTGAAAACATAGTTGTATTTGGTTACATTTCAAGTTCAAACATGTTCAAAACCTGACTCCTTCACTTACCAAATGAGTAGGTATAAGGAAATCTCTAAGCCCTCGTTTCATTGTCTACAAAAGGGGTCTAAAGTACCTTCCACATTGGACTGTCATGAGGATGAAAACACAAATCTTCTGCCACAAAGTGGGCACTTGAAAGTGGCAGCTGTATTATTAATGTTGAAAACTCCAGAAGGTCCAACTTAGGCCTGACTGGAGTGAAGATTCTAACAGCTAGTTCTGTGACCTTTCCTCTAAGCTCAGGGATATCTGCAGATTTAACCCTTGGTTTAACCCTCCCTGCAACATTAACTCAAGAAATTATTACAACACTTATCCCAGGTCCAAGATAAACAAGAATCCAGCCAAAGAGGACTATGTGCCAATCCAAGCACCTTTACCTCATGGTTACAGTTGTTTATTGAGTAAGAAGAAACTAGCATTGATGATGTGCAACTGCACAAAAGAATAGGAACTAGTCATGTAACCCTGAGTCAGCTGCATAACTAGCTGGACATTAAAGCACAGGATCCCCAGACCTGATGGCTCTGCTGTGCTGACTTTGTCCATATACCCTTAGTCATGTGATCACTCATGTCTGAATATGAGTTACCAGGATATCAGAAGCTGTACTGGCAGTTAGGGGACTTATGCTATGCTGTTACTAGATGTACTATGTTTTTGTTGCTTGTGTCCTGTGCCCTTTGCTAAAACTGTGTAAATGTGATGCTGGGTGCTCCCACTGTCTTTCATGAAGTTTAAATGTCCACCAAACCCAAAAGCACTGTTGACACTGTGCAGAGGGAGCAAGTGAGCATGCAAGATTGTGTTTCTGTTTAATCGGTTTTTTGACCTGATTCAGAGTTAGACCATAGAGGAGCAAATATCTGGAATCAGAATTTTGTTAACTCGGGATTCCCTCCGGACCTCCAAAATCGTTTGTGCAATGTTCACGTTTCAGGATGTTACAGCTAGAAATGGCCTACCAATCTAATCCAGCTTTTTCATTCATTGAATAAATTATTTTTCCACCATGTGCCATGCACTCTTCTAGCACCAGATATACCACAATGAATAAAACAGACAGTTATGCAACTTAAACTCTAGAGACAGAAGTAATCAGAAAATAACAAGAAAAAAAATCAAGATAATCTCAGATTGTAACAAGTGCTATAACTGTAACAAAAACGGCAAGGTATTTGAGTTACTACTGGGGTTAGAGTAGTCCAGGGAAGTCTTATAATTTGCCTAAAGTCATGCAGAGCTAGTTTGTGAGAATTAAGAACAGAATGCAGTGCATAAGGAATTAAAGTTGATAATTTTTCAGAATATTGGGTAGTGCAGATGGCTTTTCTGGTTATTAGAAAATTATCAAAAGTAATTTCTATCAGTGTTTTACTCTAAATTATTTCATTTGACTTTTCCCTTAGGACCAATTCACCAGGTAATTGACCTATACTTCCTTTAAGTTGCCTCAAATCCGGTAAAAACAAAAGCCACGAAAGCCATGATAGAAGTAAATATTTTATATCCTGAATGTAACATAAGAATCATTCCAGGGAATAAAGGTCTAATAACATAGACCCTATGTGCCCACAAAACCACCCAGAAAATAGAGCCTGCTATCTACATTATTGGCCCAAATGAGAATAAAATTTATCTTTGGTATCTCCCACAATACTTCCTTCCTTTTCTAATTCTATCTCCCTCAGCTAGCTAAGGTTCCATCCTCAACACTTTTTAAAAAAGATTTTAATCTTTTATGATAGTATAACCTTTATACTTTAAATTGCACACTTGGCTCTATGAGTTTTCACAAACCAAACACTCCCACAAAACTGGCACTTAGATTGTGAAACAGAATACTATAACCAGCACACCAGAAGACTTTTGTACTTTCTTTTAGAAAATACCATTCACCAATGGTAAACAATATCCTAGCTCTTAATAGCATAGATTGCTTCTTTTGAACTTTGTATAAATGGAATTATATAGTATGCACTCTTTTGTGTCTGGCTTCTTGAGCTCAAGATTTTGTTAGTAACATTCATTCATATTGTTGCATGATGGCAGATCATTTATTTTAATTTCTGTAAACACACAACTCATTGTGTGAATATGTCAATTTATTCATCCATTTTATTGTTGATGGACATTTGGATAGCTCCCAGTTTGGGGCTATTACAAACAGCACTGCTATGAACACTCTCATTCATGTCTTTTGGTGAACATATGTACATATTTAGTTGTGTGTGTGTGTATCTACATATATGTATACATACACACCTACATACATATTATATATATATGCAGTGGTCCATCAGTATCCATGGGGGATTGGTTGCAGCACCAATCCTTGCATCCATTGGTATACTTTAAATCATCTCTACATTACTTATAATACCCAATATATTGTAAATGCTATGCAAATAGTTGTTACACTGTATTATTTAGGGACTAATGACAAGAAAAAAAGTCTGTACATGTTCAGTACAGACACAACTTTTTTTCAATTATTTTCAGTTGGTGGTTGGTTAATCCATGAATGCAAAACCATCCATGAATGAATGGATATGGAGGACTGACTATATATGTATATATTTGGGTCATGAGGTATACTTACATTCATCCTTACTACATACTGTCAAACAGTTTCCAAAGTGATTATTCCAATTTATACACTCACCAGCAGAATATGATTTCCAGGAAATCTCATGTTTTAAATTAAAATTGGAGTATCTTATCTACTATTTTCTTAGGGCCATATTCTCCACTGTTGAATTTCATAAACAACTCAATTATTAGTTTCTAAGGTCTATGTTACCAACCATGTTGACCATTCTGGGGATAGTGATATCCTAATACAGAATTCCTGAATTTGTCACGTGTCTTAACCCAAAAAGATTCTCAAATGATGAGATGTCAAATATTAATCAAGAAGTCAGTAGGAATATTACACCTCAAAGAACTAGAAAAACAAGAACAAACTAAGCCCAAAGTTAGCAGAAAGAAAGAATAATACAGATCAGAGTAGAAATAAAAGTAACAGAGAGTAGAAAAACAATACAAAATATCAACAAAAATAAGAGTTGGGTTTTTGAAAAAATTAACAAAATCAACAATCCTTTAGCTAGACTAAGAAAAAAGAAGACTCAAATAAATAAAATCAGAAATGGAAGACTAACAACTGATACCACAGAAATACAAAGGATCATAAGAGACTACTGGATAACCAACAAACTGGATAACCTAGAAGAAATGGATAAGTTCCTAGACACATACAACCCACCCAGACTGAATCATGGAGAAACAGACCAGTAATGAGTAAGGAGATTAAATCAGTAATAAAAAGTTTTCCATCAAGAAAAAGCCCTGAATCTGATGGCTTCACTGCTGAATTCTATCAAACATTTAAAGAAGAACTAACATCAACCCTTCTCAAATTCTTCCAGAAAATTGAAAAAGAGGAATACTACCAAATTCATTTTATGAGGCCTGCATTACTCTGATAGCAAAGCCAAACAGGAACACTATATGAAAAGAAAATTACAAGCCCAAATCCCTGATTAACATAGGTGCAAAAATCCTCAACAAAATCTTGGCAAATTTAATTCAATAGCACATTAAAGGGATCATTCACATAGATTAAGTTGGATTTATCCCAGGGATGTAAACATATGCAAATATGATACACTGCACTTAACAGAATGAAGGACAAAAACCGTAAGATCATCTCAATAAATGCAGAAAAAGCATTAGATAAAATTCAATAGTCAGTCCTCCATATCCTTTCATGATAAAAACTCTCAACAAATTATTATATATAGAGAAGGAATGTTCCTAAGCACAATAAAGGCCATATAGGACAAACCCAAAGCTAATATTATACACAATGGTGAAAAGTTGAAAGCTCTTCCTCTAAGATTGGGAACAAAGCAAGGATGCCCACTTTAGCCACTTCTATTCAACATCGTACTGGAAGTTTTAGCCAGAGTAATTAGGCAAGAGAGAGAAATAAAAGGCATCCAAATTGGAAAGGAAGTAGTTAGAGTATCCTTACATACTACATATTGTCCCTATTTGTAGATGATTTATCTTATTTGTATTAATAGAAAACCCTAAAGAATCCACCAAAAACCTAATTAGAATAAACAAATTGAGTAAAGTTACCAAATATAAAATCAACATACAATAATCAATGGCATTCCTTTATACTAATAACAAACTATCCAATAAAGAAATTAACAGAACAACCCCATTTACAATAGCCACAAAAATAAAATAAAATAGTTAAGAATAAATTTATCAAGGAGGTAAAAAACCTGTACACTGAAAACTTTAAAACACTGATTAAAGAAATTGAAGAAGACACAAACAAATGGAAAGATATGTTTGTGAATTGGAAGAATTAATATTTTTAAAATGTCCATACTACCTAAAGTAATCTGTGGATTCAATGCAATCCCTGTGAACATTCCAGTGACGTTCTTCACAGAAAGAGAAAAAACAATTCAAAAATTTGTATGGAACCACAAAATACCTCAAATAGTCAAAGCAATCTTGAACAAAAAGAACAAAGCTGGAGGTATCACGTTACCTGACTTCAAAATATACTACAAAGCTATAGTCATCAAAACAGTATGGTACTGGCATAAAAATTGATGCATAGACTAATGGAACAGAATAGAAAGCCCAAAAATAAACCCACATATTTACAGTCAATTGATTTTTGACAAAGATGCCGAGAACACACAATGGGGAAATGATAGTCTCTTCAATAAATGGTGTTGGGACAACTAGATATCCACATGCAAAAAAATGAAAATAAACCCTTATCTCACACCATATACAAAAATGAATTCAAAATGGATTAAAAACTGCCAAGTGCAATGGCTCATGCCTATAATCCCAGTGCTTTGACAGGCCAAAGCAAGAGGATTGCTTGAGGCCAGAAGTTTGATACCAACCTGGGCAACATAGCAAGACCCTGTCTATACAAAAAAATAAGAAAATTAGCCAGGCATGGTGGCATGCACCTGTAGTCCTAGCTATTTGAGAGGCTTAGGCAGGAGGATTGCTTGAGCCCAAGATTTCAAGCCTTGCAGTGAGCTATGATTGTGCCACTGCACTCCAGACTGGATAACAGAGTGAGACCCTATCTCCAGAAAAAAAAATGGATTAGAGTCTTAAGTGTAAGACCTGAAACTATAAAACTACTAGAAGAAAACAATGGGGAAAAGTTTCATGACATTGGTCTGGGCAATAATTTTTTGGATTTGAACCCAAAATCATAGGCAACAAAAGCAAAAATCAGTAAGTGAAATTACATCTAAATAAAAGCTTCTGCACAGCTAGGAAACAATCAACTGAGTGAAGAGACAACTTATGGAACAGGAGAAAATATTTGCAAACCATATATCTGATAAGAGGTTATTATCCAAAATACATAAAGAACTCAAACAACTTAGTAAGAAAACAAATAACCAAATTTAAAAATAGACAAAGAATCTGAATAGACATTTCCCAAAAGAAGACATACAAATGGCAAAAAGTACATGGAAAAATGCTGAACATCACTAATCATCAGAAAAATGCAAATTAAAACCACAATGAGATATCAGCTCACACCTGTAAGAGTGGCTATTATCAAAACGATGAACGGTAACAAACATTGGAGAGGATGTAAAGAAAAGGGAACCCTTGGTTGGAATGTGAAGTAGTATAGCCATTATGAAAAACAATATGGAGATTTCTCAAAAAATTAGAAATAGAACTACCATATGGTCCAGCAATCTCACTACTGGGTCTATATCCAAAGGAAATGTAATCAATATGTTAAAGAGGTATCTGCACTCCCATGGTTATTACAGCATTATTCACAATAGCCAAGATAGGGAATTAACCTAAGTCTTGATCAGTAGATGAATAGATAAAGAAAATGTGGTACATTTACACAACGGAATACTATTCAGCCCTTATAAAGAAGGAAATCCTGTCATTTTCAAAAACATGGATGAACCTGGAGGACATTAAGTGAAATAAGCCAGGCATGAGAAGGACAAATACCACATGACCTCACTTATATGTGGACTCTAAGAAACAATATAATATATTGTTATTAACTGTAGTCATCATGCTGTATGATAGATCTCTTGAACTTATTCCTCCTGTCTAACTGAAATTTTGTATCCTCTGACCAACATCTCCCCATCGCACCTCCACCCCCAGCCTCTGGTAACCATCATTTTATTCTCTACTTCTGAGTTCAACTTTTTTAGATTCCACATATAAGTGAGGTCATGTGGTATTTGTCTTTCTGTGCCTGGCTTGTTTCACTTAATGTCCTCCAGGTTCATCCATTATGTTAATTAGCTCGATTTAGCCATTCCACGATATAGACATATTTCAAAACAGAGTGTTGTACACGATAAGATATAAACAATTTTTATTTGTCAATTTAAAAAATAAATAAATAAAAGGCTTAAAAAAAAAGAAGTCAATAGGAAAAGAGAGTCCTATGGCTGTAGTTCCCAAATCATATGATCAGATCTCTCATTACTCTGCAACAAATGTAAGCCAGCTTCATATATGTGTCACCAGCACTGAGCCACAGCACCAGAGCTACTCAGTCTAGCCTGGAACCTTGTACTCAAAGTGTGGTCCTCAGACCAAGAGCACTGGCATCGCCTGAGCATGTGTTAACAATATAAAATCTTAACGTGCCACTCCAGACCTACTAAATCAGAATCTTCATTTAGCAGGATCTCCATTCTAAGTTGAGAAGCACTGCTGTGGAGTTCTACTACGAGGAGCAGCAAATGCCAAATTTCACTGATCATAAATTAGTAGAGCTTGTGGGGCTGTTCACAGCGGAGGCACGTGCACCTACAGAAAGTCGACCTGCCCACTCCCCAGGCCATCTTTTTACCTGCTACTTGAACCTAAGACTTTTGTGCTCAGAGAGAAGACTAGAGTTTATGGGGAGAGCAGACACACAATTTTAATATGATGTAGTTGAGGTTGTTGACAAGGTTTATAGTAAATGTAATAGAATTACAAAAAAAAGCAAAAAGCCATGAATTCTGTTTGCAGTTATGGGAGAAGGCTTTTGAGAGATGCAGACGTTTGCCTAGTCTGGAACAATAGGTGAGAGCTTGCCAGTCAGAGAAGTGGTGATCCAAATCAAGGAAAGAGAAAAGAGCCTGATTCAGAAAAAATTTCCTTTGTAGCATTTCTTGTCTTTACTTTCTGGGCTCTTTTCCCCAACTCTGTGACTCTCCCCTTCTTTGTGGTATCAGTTAATTCCTCTTTCCTCCTCCATTTCCCGTCTAGCTGTACATCTCCACCTGTATGTCTTCAATTATGCAATTTCTCTTTCCTGAACAGCAGCTGCACAGGCTGTGCACTGAACAACTGCAAAGGAAAACATTCACAGCACAGACAAAACAACAAATGGCATCTCCTGGAGTTATGCTCTGCAACAGCCCTAAACAGCCAAGCAAAATCTTCCTCTTGATATTCGAAGAAAACTTATTACAGGGATTATACTGTTGAGTACCCCTCAAGAAATGCTCTCTTCCTTTGTTGTCTGTGATACCATATAATCACGTAATTCTTTTCCCACAATTTCCAAAAATGACTTTTCTGCCCCTATATCTTCTTCCACTGACTGAGAGCAGGTATATTTAAGATTCCCAAAGATGCAGTCCCTAGCATTTTTCTCTCCTACAGTTTAACAACAATAACAACAACAACAACAATAAAACCATGTTTTTTCTCATATAATACTCAAGGGTATTGGCTGCTGACCCCAAATCTCCGTATTTTGTTCTTTTGTGCTGTCTCAACCTTCAGTTCCATATCAGCAAATGGCTGGAGGACTTTTATTTGCTTCAAACACATGATTCATCAAACATACACACACACACACACACACACACACACACACACTTTCACTATCAAAAAAGTTCCCCTAGCTCACACCTGTAATCCCAGTACTTTGGGAGGCCAAGGTGGGAGGATCACTTGAGGCCAGGAGTTCCAGATCAGCCTGGGAAACATAGTGAGACCCCATCTCTAAAAAAAGAATTTAAAAACTAGCTGGGTGTGTGTCATGTGTCTGTAGTTCCACCTACTTGGGAGGCTGAGGCAGAAGCTATCACTTAAGCCCAGGAGTTCAAGGCTGCAGTGAGCTATGATCACACCACTGCCTTCCAGCCAGACAACACAGTGAGACTCTGTCTCAAAAAAAACATAAAAGTTATCCTGAAAAATTCTCATTCCTTTCAGGAACCAAGTCTCAGAACCTTAGAGTTACCACTGATTCATCCTCAGCTCCATAACACCCAACCAGTCGATTTTTCAAAAAGCTACATTATGTCTTCATCTTCTTCTGCAATGTCACCAACTGGCAAATAAGATTGTGTAGAATTTTAGGGGCACTAACTGTAAGGTCATCCTTAACTATGTTATTCAAGAGAGCATAGCAGAATACAGAAGAACGAACAATAAGAAGACAATTTATTATGGGGGTAAGCTTGAATCCTTTCTTTTTCAGAATTAAGTAATTTACAAACTCCAGTAACTTAAGGATTATTAGTAGCAGCAATTCACAGTACACCTCAAGAGGGATGGCACCTGTGTGCCCGGAGAGCTTGAAGTTGATAGCCATTAGCATGGAGGACGCAATTATTCATTATTTACATTATGGACATGTCCATTATGCTTTATAAAGCTCTGTAAGGAAATGATCAGTCTTATACAAGTTCCCGCTCTCTCTGAGCATTATACTTTGTAGGAATTACACAACAAATACAATTACACAACTACAAAATGAATACCTGTTAATTAGCAGAGTCTTAAAACACAGGAATGAAGTAGCAATGGGAAAGTCTGAGCCCTCTCAGGGGAGAGGTATTTTATTGAAGGGGGTCATTATGGAGCCACTGGTTTCTATGGGCTGCCTGTGGTCCTTGGCTTGTGGTCTCCTCCTCCATCTCTGAAGCTTACCACTCCAATCTCTTCTTCACCACATTGCCTTGTGCACTGACTCTGACTCCTCCTGTGTCTCTCTTATAAGGACTTCCACAATATAATATCATCTCATGATCCTTCACTTAAGCACATCTTCGAAGTACTTTTCGCAACATAAGGTAACATTCACAAATCCCAAAGATTCCTCAAATGCAAATTACAAATTCCAAAGTAAAATCCAGCAAAGGAGTTCCCCTCCACATAGCTGTCCCCAGAAGCACATTTATTCGCTAGTAGAGACCTACCTTCCTTTTGAAGAATGATTATTTAATGAAGTTAAACATATTTACCAGGGGTCTGCTATGTGTCAGTCATTGTCCTTCCTGCTCAGAGATGACCATCTAGTAGGGAAGACAGACACATTAACAAATACTTTTGAGATGTTCTAGTGAATGCAAATACACAAGTGTTTCAGTAACCAACCCACTCCTCCATCTCTTTTTTCTGTGATTAGACTGGGCCCACCAGCAGGATCCCAGATAATCTTTTCATCTCAAGATCCTTAACTTAATCACATTTGCAAAGTCTCTTTTGCCATGTAAAGTAACATATTCATAGGTTCCAGGGATAAGGACTCGGGCTTCTTTGGGGGGCCATTATCCTGTCTACCACAGGAGTAGTACACACAAGTTCAAAGAAACTAAACGAGCAAAGTCAATGACACAAGATGACATGAGCCTATTCAAAGCAGCTCCTTTTGAACACTTTTAAGTAAATAAGTTTTATTTTTATAAAGATCATGCACACAAATTGAAGACAACATAAATAGCCATAATCTCACAAGTCAAATGTACCACTCATATTCTGAAGGACAACACATCACTTACTGACTCCAATTAAGTATACACATATGTTATGACCCACAATTTGATGAATGGGAGAATATATATAAGGATACTCATTTCAGCATTCTTATGGTGCAAAAAGGTGCAAGCAACCTGGTTGTCTATTACTGGAAAAGTGGACAGGGAAGTGTGATTATAGTTATATATGACAAGAACAACCCAGTAGTCAGAACAAGTAATTAGATGGGTCAAAAACAAATTAGTAGTGAAAAAATAGGTAGGAACAGCATGAGTTAATATAATTTTACATGTACATACATATTATATTATACATGTACATACATATTATATATATAGTGTAACATACTGTGTGTGTGTCTGGTGCAGGCACTAAAATGGCAAATGGTATTAAAAAGGAATAAACAGAACAATTTTTAAAAGAGAGGAAAAAATTCCGGTGTTAACAAGTTCATGAATTTTTTTCACTCTGCATTCTGTTTTATACATATATAACTTATCTTAAGCAATTGGGATCATACTGTTTACAGTTTTATATCTGGCATTTTTAAATTCTTTTTTTTTTATTTCAGAATATTATGGGGGTACAACACTTTGGCTATATATATTGCCCATGCACTGCCCGTGTCAGAGCTACAATCGTGGACATCCTCCAAACTGTGCTCCCTGCATCCATTCGGTGAGAGTTTTCCCATCCCCTCCACCCTCCTCCCGCCTGCCCGCCCCCTGATGAATAATATTGCCATGAGTGACGTACGTGTTGATCAGTTATTACCAATTTGATGGTGAGTACCAGTGGTACTTGTTTTTCCATTTTTGTGACACTTCACTTCGAAGAATGGGTTCTAGCTCCAACCAGGATAATACCAGATGTGTTAATTCACTGTAGTTTTTTATTGCTGAGAAATACTCCATGGTATACAGATACCACATTTTATTAATCCACTCGTGTATTGATGGGCACCTGGGTTGTTTCCACATCTTTGCAATTGTGAATTGTGCTGCTATGAACATTCGTGAGCAGATGTCTTTATTATGGAATGTCTTTTTTTCCTTTGGGTAAATACACAGTAGTGAGATTGCTGGATCAAATGGCAGTTCTACTTCTAATTCTTTGAGGTATCTCCATAATACTTTCCATAGAGGTTGTACTAATTTGCAGTCCCACCAGCAGTGTATGAGTGTTCCTATCTGTCTGCATCCCCACCAACATTTGTTGTTTTGGGATTTTTTGATATGAGCCAATCTCACTGGAGTTACGTGATATCTCATTGTGGTTTTGATTTGAATTTCCCTGATGATTAGAGAAGTTGAGCAATTTTTTATATGTTTGCTGGCCATTATTCTGTCTTCTTTTGAAAAGTTTCTGTTCAGGTCCTTTGCCCATTTTTTCATGGGGTTGTTGGATCTTTTCTTGTGGATTTTCCTAAGTTCTGTATAGGTTCTGGTTATCAGCCCTTTATCAGATCTGTAGCATGCAAATATTTTCTTCCATTCTGTAGGTTGTCTGTTCACTCTAGTGGTAGTTTCCTTGGCTGTGCAGAAGCTTTTTAATTTGATCAGGTCCCATTTAATTATTTTTGTTGCTGCTGTGATTGCTTTGGGGGTCTTCTTCATAAATTCTTTGCCTAGGCCAATGTCCATAAGAGTTTTTCCAACTTTTTTTCAAGAATTCTTATGGTTTCACGTCTTAGGTTTAAATCTGTTACCCATCGTGAGTTGATTTTTGTGAAAGGTGAGAGGTGTGGGTCTAGTTTCAGTCTTCTACATATGGCCATCCAGTTTTCCCAGCACCATTTATTGAATAGGGAATCTTTTCCCCAGTGTATTTTTTCTGGAATTTGTCAAAGATCAGGTGACAGTATGAAGTTGGTTTTATATTTGGGTTCTCAGTCCTGTTCCATTGGTTTATGTCTCTGTTCTTGTGCCAGTACCATGCTGTTTTGGTTACTATAGCCTTGTAGTATAGTTTGAAGTCTGGTAGATAGATGCCTCCAAATTTGTTCTTTTTGCTTAGGATTGCTTTGGCTAGATGGGGTCTTCTCTGGTTCCACACAAAGTGTAGAATTATTTTTTCTAGATCAGCAAAAAATGATGTTGGTATTTTGATAGGGACTGCATTGATTCTATAAATCACTTTAGGTAGCAAAGCCATTTTTACTATGTTGATTCTGCCTATCCAAGAGCATGGTAGGGTTTTCCATCTGTTTACATCCTCTGCAATTTCTTTTCTCAGTGTTTCCTAATTCTCTCTGTATAGGTCTTTGACCTCCTTAGTTAGATATGTTCCTAAATATTTAATTTTCTTTGGTGCTATTGTGAAAGGTATTGCATCTTTAATTTGTTTCTCGGCTTGATTGTTATTAGCATATATGAAGGCTATGGATTTGTGTGCATTGATTTTCTATCCTGAGACTTTGCTGAATTCATTTATCAATTCCAGTAATCTCTTGGTTGAATCTTTGGGGTTTTATAGATATAATATCATATTGTCTGCAAATAGTGAAAGTTTGACCTCTTCTGCCCCCATCTGGACACCCCTGATTCCTCTGTCTTGTCTGATTGCTCTGGCCAGGACTTCCAACACTATGTTGAATAGAAGTGGAGATATTGGGCAACCTTGTCTGGTTTGAGTTTTAAAGGGGAACGCATTCAATTTTTCCCCATTCAGTATGATATTGGCTGTGGGTTTATCGTATACGACTTTAATAGTTTTGAGGTATGAGCCATCTATGCCTATATTGTTAAGAGTTCTTATCATAAAAGGATGCTGGATTTTGTCAAAAGCCTTTTGTGCATCTATTGAAAGGATCATATAATCTTTTTTCTTGCTTTTATTTATGTGGTGAATTACATTTATAGATTTGCATATGTTGAAACAACCCTTATCTCGGGGATGAAGCCCACCTGATCTTGATGAATTATTTTTTTGATGTACAATTGAATTCAGTTTGCAAGGATTTTATTGAGAATTTTTGCATCTATATTCATAAGGGATATTGGTCTGTAGTTTTCTTTTCTTGTTGTGTCCATTTCCTGGCTTTGGTAACAAGGTGATATTGGCTTCGTAGAATGAGTTTGGGAGGATTCCATCCTTCTGGATGTTTTCAAATAATTTCTTCAGTATAGGCACCAGTTCTTCTTTGTAGGCTTGGTAGAATTCAGGTGTGAACCCATCTGAAAAGTCCTGATCCAGGACTTTTTTTGTTGGAAGATTTTTTATTACTACTTCAATTTTGGTGCTTGATATTGGTCTGTTTAGAAATTCTGTTTCTTCCTGGTTGAGCCTAGGGAGATAGTATGTTTCTAAGAATTTGTCCATTTCCTGCACATTTTCGTGTTTTTGGACATAGAGATTTTTGTAGTATTTGAAGATGATGTTTTGTATTGGCATGATAACAGTTGTGACCTCTCCTTTTTCATTTCAAATTGAGCTTATTAGAGTCCTTTCCTTTCTGCTTCTGGTCAACCTGGAAAGTGGCCTGTCTATTTTGTTTATCTTTTCAAAGAACCAACTTTTCATTTTATTAATCTTCTGTATTGTTCTTGTGTTCTCAATTTCATTTAATTCTGCTCTGATCTTGGTTATTTCTTTTCTTCTGCTGGCTTTGGGATTGCTTTCCTCTTCCTTTTCCATTTCCTTAAGATGATTCATTAGTTTACTGATTTGTGACCTTTCTGTCTTTTGGATGTGGGCATTTAAGGTGATAAGTTTTCCTCTCAGGACTGCTTTTGCTGTATCCCACAGATTTTGATAACTTGTGTCCCCATTATCATTTAGTTTGAAGAATCTTTTGATTTCCATTTGAATCTCCTCCTTAACCCAATAGTCATTCAGAAACAGATTGTTTAATTTCCATGTTTTTGGATGAAGATGTGAGTTTCTGTTGGAATTGATTTCTAATTTTATTCTGCTGTGGTCTGAAAAGATACATGATATGATTTCTATTTTTTTGAATTTGTTTAGATCTGTTTTGTGGCCTAGGATGTGGTCAATTTTAGAGAAAGTTCCATGAGCTGATGAGAAGAATGTATATTCAGTGTTATTTGGGTGGAGTGTTCTGTAGATATCTGTTAGGCCCAAATGCTCTAGAGTCTTGTTTAGGTCCTTTGTTTCTTTGCTTATTTTCTGTTTGGAGGATCTGTTCTGGTCTGTCAGTGGGGTGTTGAAGTCCCCTGCTATTATGGCATTGCTATTTATTATGTTATCTAGATCAAGCAGTATTTGCTTTATGTATCTGGGCACTCCTGTGTTGGGTGCATAAATGTTTAGGATTGTTAAATCCTCTTGTAAGGTTTTTCTCTTCACCACTATATAGTGTCCATTTTTGTCCTTCTTTACTTTTGTTGCTTTAAAGTTTATATCATCTGAAATAAAGATGGCAACTCCAGATTTCTTTTGTTTTCCATTAGCCTGGAAAATTATATTCCATCCTTTCACCTTGAGTCTGAATGTGTCCTTGTGTGTAAGGTGTGTTTCATGGAGACAACAGATACTTGGCTTGTGTTTTTTAATCCATTCAGCCAGCCTATATCTCTTCAATGGGCAATTCAAGCCATTCACATTTATTGAGAGAATTGATATTTGGGGTAAATTTCTGTTTATTCTATTGGATAGTGTCTTTTGTTTTACCTCTTGCATCATTGTGGAATCTGGGTTCTGGAATTTTAGCTTTTGGGTAGTTTTACATAGGTGGGTGTATGTTGTGCTGGTTAGTGTACAATGCAGGTCTAAGCACTTCTTGCAAGGCCAGTCTGGACTTCACAAATTCTATCAGTGATTGCTTGTCTGGAAAAGTCTTTATTTCTCCCTCATATAAGAAGCTTAGTTTGGCAGGATACAGAATTCTGGGTTGGCCTTTGTTTTGTTTTAGGAGACTGATGATGGCTCCCCATTCCCTTCTGGCTTGTAAAGTTTCAGCCAAGAAATCTGCAGTTAATATGATCAGTTTCCCTTTATAGGTTACATGTTCTTTTCGTCTTACAGCTCTGAGGAGTGCCTCTTTTGTGTTTACTTTGGTCAGTCTAATACTTATGTGGCGTGGTGAATGCCTTTTCACCTTGAGTCTCCCAGGAGTCCTGTGTGCTTCTTGTACTTGGATATCAATATTTCTGGCTAGGCCATGGAAATTTTCCTCTATTATTCCTTCAGATAGATTTTCCAGTCCACGCGAGTTTTCTTCCTCTCCCTCAGGGATGCCTATGATCCTTATGTTTGGCCTCTTTACATAATCCCACATTTCTTGTATGCTTTGTTCATGCCTCTTGTTTTCGTGTTCTTTCTCTTCGACTGATTTATTTAGCACATAGGAGTTGTCTTCTAGCTCTGAAATTCTTTCCTCTGTGTGGTTCAGCCTATTCTTAAGGCTTTCCACTGTGTTTTGTAGATCCTTGAATGCTTCTTTCATTTCTAGAATTTCTATTTGATTTTTCAGTAATACTTCTATTTCTTTGGAGAATTTTTCATTCATTTCTTGCATTTTTCTGGTGGTTTCTTTGTGCTGGGATTCAATTTTCTCTTGAATTTCATTGAGCTTTCTTATAATCCATAAATGAAATTCCTCTTCTGTCATTCTACCCATTTCATTTGAGTTGGTATCCATCGCTGAGGAACTGATTATTTCTTTTGGGGGTCACTTTTCACTCTGATTTTTCATGTTTCCTGAGTTCTTTCGCTGGTTTTTTCTCATCTGGCCTCTTGGCCAAGAGCTGGGGGTGTTAAGACTAGTTTATGGCCCTGTCTCCAAGCCCTCAAGGTTCATTCCTTGGCAGAGCCAGGGAGAGGAGTAGTGGCCTGTATTGCCTTAGGTGTATTTTAGCAAGTTTGGTGGATCTTGGCTTATCTCTGACCTGTTGTCTTCTCCTCTTCCTGGTGGAGTGTAGTGAGATTGTCCTCCCAGCTTGAGCTCTAAGCTGGTGGATTGTACTTGAGGGTATGAGTCCACAGCTCCCTATTAGCTAGGTATTCTATCATGTCTGTGGCAAACTCTGATCCCCCAAGTGGGTTATGTGAAATCCCTGAGCTTTGGGAGGGGCTTTGTAGCTCCTAGGGGTTACTTTGACCCTGCTCCTCCTGAGGTGCAGGTAGAAACACCATTTCTTTTGGCTGCAGCATGAGAGCTGAATTGGAAAAATTCTATACAGCTCAGAGGTTGCATATCTAGCCATGTGTGTCTGTCCTTCTGATGTGCATCTCCGCGTAATACTGGCTGATGGGGGATCTCCAATTGTGCATACCGTTTCCACCACTAGACCCCAAGGTGAGGTGGGTGGGCGTCTCTATCCCCAGAAGTCTCTGCTGGGGGATATTCCCATGGTGGTGGTGGGGAATAGTGGCCACTGGAAGCACTCTCGGGTGCCGCAAAATTCCCTAATGAAGTGAGCAGGGTTATGGGGAGCTGCTCTGGTTTAGCCTGTGGCTCTTGAGGCATTCGGTTGCCATGAGAACCGGCAGTTATACAAAATGAGTCACTATAACCAGCAACCTTCAAAATGACCGATCTCTGGGGTACAGGATGGCTGGGACCTGAAGAGCGGACACTAGGACCAGCCCGTAGCAGACTCGACGGAGGCCAGAGCCAGGGTAGCAGGACCAGATGGACGAGCTGCAAACTGTTTCCAATACACAAAGGTCCTGCCGCTACAGTTCTGGGATCTCATGCCACCTGGAACCCATGGATGCAGCTGTCTCTGGCCACCAAGGGCAAAGCCGGTGGTGCCCCAGCAGAAGAGCCCCCAGGCCAGGGTGGGGTGGAGCTAGAGACCTGACTCACAGCTCCAGGTGGGGGACTTTGAAGATGGCTGCTGCCGCCGCCAGCCTGGTGCACAGCAGTTCTCCGATTGCTCCCGGGAACGCAGCTTTTCTCAACCAGCCTGTGTCCCACGGAGGCAATTGCCAGCAGCCCCCTAAGGGCGTGTCCCGCTCTCCGTTTAATGCCTGGGCCCAGTCCCGCTGACTTCCAGTGGCAGGTGCTGGCCTGCGGGTTCCCACGCACTGTCCCGGGAAGCTGTATCTCCACCCAGTCCCTACCCGGCCCTGAGTGGTCCCTGTATATTGCAGCTGAGAGTTGTGTTTGGCTCTAGCAATTGCTTCCTCTCCGCAGAGCCTGCTGTCTCCAGCAACAGCTTTGCCCCAACTCTGGGCTTGTCCCTGGCTGAGTGGATGGGAAGTCTGTGGGGAAGGTGCGTAACTGCTTGGGGGTCAGGTCGTGCTGCACTGACCTGGTGAGCGCGTCCTTCCCGCACTCTGGGCTCTATTGCACTCCCTGCACTCTCTGATCTTTGTGATAGATTTTGTACCTGTTTTCTTGGGCTGGGCATCCTGCATTGTTTCTCTGTAATTCACAATGCTGTTTTCGGAGTGAGCGGTCCACGCATGCAGGCAGCCAATGGTGTTTTTCACCTCCTTCCCTGGGAGCGGTGCGGTGGGAGGACTCTATCAGACCGCCATTTTCCCAAAATGCTTTTGGCATTTTTAAATTCTTAATACTAAATCATGAACAGCTTCTTATCTTTGATAGCATTCTGATTATTTCCTCAGAATAGATTCCTAGAAATGGAATTTTTGTGTCAAAGGGTAGAAATATTTTAAATGCTCTTAATATAGACTGTAAATTGCTTTCCAGAAAGGGTGAAACATTTTAAAATAACAGCAACACTGTATGAAAATGTCTATATCACATTACTATGAGCATAATCATTATTATCCACTTTAATTTAAAGGTTACAAGTAGAATCCCAATACTTTTACATGCATATTTTATAACTAGTGAATCTGAGCTTTTTTTTTTTTAATTTGAGACAGTGCTTGCTCTGTCACCCAGGCTGGAGTGCAATGGCATGATTATAGCTCACTGCAGCCTTAAACTCCTGGGCAGAAGTGATCCTCCTGCCTCAGCCTCCTCAGTAGCTGGGGCTACAGGTGCATGCCACCATACCCAGCTAATTTTTCTTATTTTTTTGTAGAGATGGGGTCTCTCTATGCTGCCTAGGCTGACCTTGAACTCCTGGCTTCAAGTGCTCCTCTTCCCTCAGACTTTCAAAGTGCTGGGGTTACAGACATGAGCCAGGGCAACCAGCCATGGGCATTTTTACATACAGTTGATTTTCATTATTCATAGTAGTTATGTCCTATAAAGTCACTGTGAACACCGAATTAGTGAAAACTCAATTATTGCTCTTACAGGAAATACAGGGTTAGGTTCCTGCAAGCCTCTGGTGGCAACATTTTCTTCAACTGACCAATACATAGCCTTGCTTTATGTGTGTTTCTGTTTAAAGACCTCATTCAATGCACAGACAGTTCCTGACATATTTTTTGACTTTGCAGTGGGGTTTATCAGGGTGTTAGATGCATTTTCTACTTACAATATGTTCAATTTACGATGGGATTATTGAGTCATAGTGCCATCATACATTATACTGTTTATCAACTAGCAATGAACTCATGGTCAACAGTATTATATCTCATGCCTGAACAAAGCTTATCTAACACACAGATTTTCTCCATAAGGTGTATCATATCCTTCCTGTGCTTAGGAATGATAGATAGCACTTCAATACTACCCTTGGGGGCCATTCTCAAATAACAAAATCATCAAAAAAAAAGCACAAAAATGTTGAAAAACATGGCACTAAATAAATCACAAAAAGGAAACTTATTTTGCATTATGAGAGCTGAAACAAGAAGGCAAAGTATTGCCTTGTAGGACCTCAGCTAGGAATAGGAAATTCCAGTTGAATTTTAGAATTATTTTGAATGGTTATTAAAATCTTATTTACATATTATTGGGATTATCAGGGAACTCAAATTTTTCACCACTTTGCCAAGAAAGTGTCATGAATACTGATTTGGGGTTACAAATACATTTTAGCAAGTAGGCAAATTTGTAAACACAAAATCTACAAATAATGATGATTGTACTTATTTAATATTTTAATGTTTCCTTTTTTAAATTATTCGTATTTTTGCCAGTTTTTCCAAAGAAGTCTTAGTGCATTTACTTTCAATTTATATGAGTTCTTCAAATATTCAGAATATTCATCTTTTTTTCTTATGTTTGAGACAAATGTTTTATCAGTATTGTCTATTAATTTTGTCCATTTTTTATTTGCCCAGTTTTTAAATTTTAATATGGTCAAGTCTGTTTCTTCTTTTTCTTTGTGATCCTTTCATTGGTGCAATCCTTAGAAAGCTCTTCATATACAGAGATTAGGTAAATATTCACTTTTCTTTATTCTTGTATATATTCAGTTTTATTTTGGGTTTTTTGTTCATTTGTTTGTTTGTTTTGTTTTCTTACAGACAAGGTCTTGCTCTCTTGCCCAGGCTGAAGTGCAGTGGCGTGATCATATCTCACTGCAGCCTCCAACTCCTGGGCTCAAGTGATCCTCCCACCTCAGCCTTCCAAGTAGCTGGGACTATAGGCGCTTACCACCATGCTTGGCTAATTTTTTTTTATAGAGGTGGGGGTCTCACTATGTTGCCCAGGTAGTGTAGTCTCAAACTCCTGGCCTCAAGCAATCCTCCCACCTCAGCCTCCCAAAGTGCTGAGATTACAGGCATGAGCCACTGTGCACAACCTCAATTTTATTTTTAATCATCTTTTCAGAGTTAATATTGCTGTCTGGTATTGGATGTGATTGTAATTTTTCATCTAACTAGTAAATGTTCCTAACAGTATTTATTCAATAATCCATCTTTTTCACATTTAAATTTTTTTAAATCATAAGAATGTATAATGTATTTTATTTTTCATGTTTATTTCTGGGACAATAATTCTACATCTGCTTGTACTGATGCCATGCTGATTTAACAATTATTCCTTTAAAATGTAATTTTAACACTAGTTGGAAGCAAGTTACCATGTAACTTTTATTTTTTAAAAATGTTAGTCTATTAGTACTCATGTAATCTTCCAATTAAATTTCAGAATTATTTTAAATGGTTATTAAAATCTTATTGTATATTATTGAGATTATTCTTAGTCTATAGATTTATTGGAGAAACAACATCTTTACAATTTCAGCTTTTATAGTCTTTAGGAAAATATTTTTAGAATATATAAGTAAAATCTCAAAGAAAAAGCATATTTCATATGAAAGGTAAAACTAGGCTCTGTGTTAGGCTGTTTCTAATTAATTATTTAATCAAAGATTTTTTTTTTAGCTTTAACTACAAATGCCCCTTAAAACCTATTCATTTGAATTAAAATATTTTATTTGGTAGGTTTTATACTATAGTGGTTATACGTATGCGTCCAAGCTCCACCGTTTAGAAGCTGACTTAACCTAGGGTACGCAATTCAACCTAAGATTCAATTTTATGAACTATAAGATAGCGATTATTATAGTCTTTGCTGAAAGTAGTTTTTACTGATGAAGACCAATGAATAACATTCCTTTTAGCCCTTTCCTGAGTGCTTAACAATATGAGAAATAAGACAAAAGAAGTAGTCAAATAAACACTAAAATGTCACCTGTATGACTACTAAAGACTAAATTGAAGAATCTAGATTAGTAGAAGGGCCTCTGACTCCCTGTTTCCGCAGTGTGATTTGGCAATGCCCACACAAGCGAAAGCCCGAGTCTGCAGAGCAGACACAATTGCCCCGGCCTCAACCTTCCTCCTATCCAGTGACAAAGGGATAAACTGACCTGCACTCAGGACTTTGATAATTAGCTTCACCCAGTCAAGACACATGGCTCTCTCCTCTATCCAGAAACCTTGACCAACTTTCTGGAGAAGAGTAACAAAGAAGATAATAAGCCCGTGGATTTTAGGAAAAATCTTTCCCAAGAAAATCAAGGGAATGAAGACTAGTCTTTCCCTTAACATGTCTAAATGATTGTTTCTTTAGCCATTGTGCCTAACCATTAGCCAATGGTCAACCAGGAATATGGCTATTACCCCTGGGAGAGAAGTTCATCAATTTTTCATGAATGGACTTTCCTATCATCATGTATTTTGACCTTGTACTGTTCCTTTGTGGATCTTCCATAAAGTGCTGGCAGGATGTCTGTCTATGTTAACTAAGAAAACTCTCTCATCAAGACACTAATTTTGGCACTCTTCAATTCCCATCTGATGTGTAAAAATCTCCCTATGCATACTGTCTTCTCTCTTAGAAAGGTAAGTTTGAGACATTTCGGCCCTTTTTAGAAGGTTTCAGAAATCTGCAGTAGCTAACAACCTTGGTCATAGGAACTTGTTTGATATTTCTCAAGTAGCATATTTCAAACCTTCTTAATGTTCATTTTGCTTCTGAGCTGCATACCCTGGCACCGAAGTAACGTCCTGGGCTTGCCTCTGTCCAGTAACTCAGGCTCCACAGTCTCTTATGAGCAGTCATTTTTAGTTCTTTATCTCAGTGGTGACTTCTACTGCTCCTCACTATGACTCTGCTTTAGCCTGGAAAATGCGCCTCTTTTTTGGCCACATCATTTTCAGCTCAAGAATTATCCCAAGTAAACTTCTAATTTTCTTGATTTTGTACCCCCAGAGCTAATAGCACTGATACTTCTGCCTTGCTCTCCTTAAGGTTCCTTTTTCCTTTTTGAAAATTCCTGCTTTGAGTATCAGTATACTGCCTTGAGTAGCATTTCCTTTGCTACAACGTTATCTGCAATACTTCAATTTACTTCACTGGTCTCCTACTCCTTTCAGAAAGGCTGACTAGAATGTATAACCTATTCCTTAAACTGAATATTTTCCTTTCTAACATACATAAGGCTAACACCATTTGTTATACCTTTCTTCCTGTTGCTTGCATTTGGTCCCTTCCCTAGCCATTTGTTTTCCTACTATAGTCCCCTAAAATCTGTTTTGTGGCATCTCCCATAACGAAAAATATCACTAAGTTCTGCGAACATCGAAACACTCAACTATTCAGACAAATCTTGTGCACTATCACTTTCCTAAATTTGATAATTCCACCCTGGTAGATTGCCAGATTTGGCAAATAAAAATACAGTTAAATTTGAATTTTATTCCCGAGATGCAGGGATGGTTCAACATACGCAAATCTATAAATGTAATTCACCATATAAATAAAAGCAAGAACAAAGATTATATGATCCTTTCAATAGATGCACAAAAGGCTTTTGACAAAATCCAGCACCCTTTTATGATAAGAACTCTTATCAATATAGGCATAGATGGCTCATTCCTAGAAACTATTAAAGCCATATACGATAAACCCACAGACAATATCATACTGAATGGGAAAAAATTGAAGGCATTCCCCCTTAAAACTGGCACCAGACAAGGGTGCCCACTATCTCCACTTCTTTTCAACATAGTGCTGGAAGTCCTGGCCACAGCAATTAGACAAGACAGAGGAATTAGGGGCATCCAGATGGGGCAGAAGAGGTCAAACTTTCACTATTCGCAGACGATATGATATTATACATAGAAAACCCCAAAGATTCAACCAAGAGATTACTGGAATTGATAAATGAATTCAGCAAAGTCTCAGGATACAAAATTAATACACACAAATCCATAGCCTTCATATATGCTAATAACAATCAAGCCGAGAAACAAATTAAAGATGCAATACCTTTCACAATAGCAACAAAGAAATTAAATATTTAGGAACATATCTAACTAAGGAGGTCAAAGACCTATATAGAGAGAATTATGAAACACTGAGAAAAGAAATTGCACAGGATGTAAATAGATGGAAAGCCCTACCATGCTCTTGGATAGGCAGAATCAACATAGTAAAAATGGCTTTGCTACCTAAATTAATTTACAGAATCAATGCAATCCCTATCAAAACACCAACATCATTTTTCACCAATCTAGAAAAAATAATTCTACGCTTCGTGTGGAACCAGAGAAGACCCCGTCTAGCCAAAGCAATCTTAAGCAAAAACAACAAATTGGGAGGCATCTATCTACCAGACTTCAAACTATACTACAAGGCTATAGTAACCAAAACTGCATGGTATTGGCACAAGAACAGAGACATAGACCAATGGAACAGGACTGAGAACCCAAATATAAAACCAACCTCATACAGTCACCTGATCTTTGACAAATTCCAGAAAAACGTACACTGGGGAAAAGATTCCCTATTCAACAAATGGTGCTGGGAAAACTGGATGGCCATATGTAGAAGGCTGAAAGTGGACCCACACCTCTCACCTCTCACAAAAATCAATTCACAATGGATAACAGATCTAAACCTAAGACATGAAACCATAAGAATTCTCAAAGAAAACATTGGAAAAACTCTTATGGACATTGGCCTAGGCAAAGAATTTATGAAGAAGACCCCCAAAGCAATCACAACAGCAACAAAAATAAATACATGGGACCTGATCAAATTGAAAAGCTTCTGCACAGCCAAGGAAACTATCACTAGAGTGAACAGACAACCTACAGAATGGGAGAAAATATTTGCATGCTACACCTCTGATAAAGGGCTGATAACCAGAATCTATACAGAACTTAGGAAAATCAACAAGAAAAAATCAAACAACCCTATTAAAAAATGGGCAAAGGACATGAACAGAAACTTTTCAAAAGAAGACAGAATAATGGCCAGCAAACATATAAAAAAGTGCTCAACTTCTCTAATCATCAGGGAAATGCAAATCAAAACCACAATGAGATATCACTTAACCCCAGTGAGATTGGCTCATATCAAAAAATCCCCAAATAACAAATGTTGGCGGGGATGTGGACAGATAGGAGCACTCATACACTGCTGGTGGGACTGCAAATTAGTACAATCTCTATGGAAAAGAATATGGAGATACCTCAAAGAATTAAAAGTAGAATTACCATTTGACCCAGCAATCCCCTACTGGGTATTTATCCAAAAGAAAAAAAGACATTTTATAATAAAGACATCTGCTCTCGAATGTTCATAGCAGCACAATTCACAATTGCAAAGTTGTGGAAACAACCAAGGTGCCCATCAGTACACAAGTGGATCAATAAAATGTGGTATATGTATACCATGGAGTATTACTCAGCAATAAGGAACAACAGTGAATTAACACATCTGGTATTATCCTGGTTGGAGCTAGAACCCATTCTTCGAAGCGAAGTGTCACAGGAATGGAAAAACAAGCACCGCTGGTACTCACCATCAAATTGGTACTAACTGATGAACACTTACATCACACAGGGCAATAACATTCATCTGAAGGCGGGCGGGCGGGAGGGGGGTGGAAGGGATGGGAAAAACTCTCACTGAATGGATGTGGGGAGCACAGTTTGGGGGATGACCACGATTGTGGCTCTGACACGGGCAGAACAGGGGCAATGTGTATGGCCAAAGTGTTGTACCCCCATGATATTCTGAAATTAAAAAAATAAATTAAAAGAAAAAAAATTTTTGAATTTTATTAATAGATAAACAATGAATAATTTTTTAGTATAAGTATGTTTCATGCAGTCCATTTCACTTTAGCCCCTGAAATCTGAAAACCATGTCAGGACTTAAATGACAAATCCAGGGCGAAATTGAGCCCTCCTGGGCAGGGGTATGGTGATGACTGGAGTGGTCAAGCTATGTGAATTCACTCTCTCTTTGATTCGATGTGAGTTCAATACAAGATCCAAAAAGAGAGAAGAATTTTGGACAGCTTACCTAACACTGCCTACCTAAGCCTGGCATTAAAAATTAAAGCTTGTGTTCTGTGACCTTTGTGGAAGTTGGCTACCATTACTGCCTTGACAGGGGAAAATGGTAAAGACAGGAAAAAAAAAATCCAAACATGGGTATTGGAGCTTCACCTGCTTTAAAGTGAGTCCCCACTGTTCACCCCTCAGCTCCTCCTACAATAGCAGCCATCCTGTGCTATGGATTCCAAGGTCAGCTCCACCAGCCTATACACGAAGGCTAAACCACCAGCATGTGGCTAAGGTATCTGGCCTCGGTACTTGCCCCTTGGCTGAACCAGCATGATCACATAGCCTAACCATGATGTTTGCTGAAGTCCCTGTGCTCATGGAGTGCTTCCACCATCATCACCATCACCACCTGAACTCTGCATTTGTTCAGGTGCCTTGTGCATTTGCTCAGGGATCATATGAAAACAGATGCCCACCTGTGAATGCAACTACCCTAAACTGTAATCACTACCCAAGTAAAATACAGCATGATGCGAAAAGTCCAGTCTCTCAGTCAGGCTATAGCCATAAAAGGTCAAATGGATGGAATGCAAAAACCAGCTTTATTGTAAACCAAAATTTCAATCTCTAAGTTTATTGTGCTAAATCGCAAACTCCTTCTACCTCCAGGTTCCCAAAATGCACTAAATATTGAGTTATGAGGAGGCCTACCCAGCAAATAACACCCTGATATGTGAGACAATTGAGAAATCAAACAAAAGAGTAAGGCAACAGCAGTATGTGAGGGCCTACTAACTACTTGTTCATCACTCCTCCCCCGGAAGTCTGCGCCTTGTATTAGCTCACCCCAAGAAGACCCCGTCTTGGGAATAGACACACTCTCATCTTTGTTTCACTCCGGTCTGGGATACAGCAAGACAGAGAATGATGTTTGACAGAGTAAATCTACCAAAAAGAAAAATGTGCACTGATATTTGTCGCTTACCATCTATACAAATAATCCTACCTCCGTGGGGAGGAGTAAAGAGTGTGACAAGAAACCTGAATTGCTCTGGAAAAACAGAGGTGAGAGAGAGAGAACAGTGTTCTTCCTCTAACATCCATCAGACACATTTATTGTTTGGAATAATAAGATAATGATGAAAGGTGCTAAAATATAAGTAAATATACTTATAAGCAAATATAAATATAAGTAAACCCTCAATTTTGTTATCATTATTATTATGTTATTTATTTTATTTTTGTCATTATCATTGTCATTTTACTATTACTGATGAGGTTGAGAGATGGTAAGTCTGGGTAAGGGGTGGAGAAGTGATCTGTAATGTTGAGTAAATTCATGTTCAATTTCTAAGCTCTCTCCTTCTCCTCCACTGTCAGTGTAAGAGCCTACAAAAGAATAACAGTTCATAGCAGAATAATAATACTATTCATCTTGGCAAGTGAAATACACATTATAACATTGGCTATTTTTTTTTGGAGGTATGTGCTGTGTTGCCAGGAATCCCAAGGCTCCTTAAAAATTCATCGGACAAAGGCCATACTCTCTGATGGAGCTTTTTATTGGAAACCAAGGTCCTTCAGGTACGCACCTGAGGAGCAGTTTCTCTACACAGTAGTTTGACTTGAGTCTGAAAAAAGTGGAAATATAATACTTTGGGGCAGGAGACCAAACATAGGAACCTTGGGAAGGAGCCAGGGGTCGGGGCACGTGGTGGCAGGAGATCGAGAGCTATTGGAGGCTGACCTGGTGTGTAGAATTTGGTTTCTCAAAACAAGACCTGTGAGGGAAGGAAAAGTATTTTTTAGTGGGTGTGTTCTAATATGCCTTGAATTTGCATTCAGAACTAAGGAAATCAGATCCCACGAAAGAGGAAATGAGGCTCCTAAAGGTCAAAGTGTGGAAGAGATAGAAACGACTAGAATCTGCCCTGAAAAAAATAATCATGGCCCATTTCCACACCCCTTAAAATGTTACCTTTTCACACCTCCAATAAGGCAGCATGTATTTAAGGCAATTAAGCATTTTTCCCAAACCTGTTGTATCTATCAAACTGCTTTAATATAGCCCACTTCAGGACTTAAAGTAGATATTTTTAAAATATCTGTAGCAAATTTAAATTTAAACAAAACCTGAAACAAATAACATTGCTTAAATAAAATGAAATATTAAAACTAATGTAACACATCACAGCTTGATCAGCTTGATCAAGAAAAATACCAATTGGCCATTTGACACTAGTCCCAATTTTCCTGGGACTCAGACTCGGCATCTACAAATGGAGTGACCACAATCAGTGATCTCTAAAGCCCATGACAGGGCTGAAGTTCTTTGCTGTTTAACATGTATACATGACCTTCCCAGTTCCCCAGCTGCTCCTTCACAAAGCTTCAAGGCTCTGAGAAGCAGAGGACAGTGGAAAGGACCCTCGAAGTTCCTTTCTACCACCTGCCCCTCCAACCTCATCCCAATTCAACCTAACCTCTGAGCCTCTCGTCTCATGACCTTATTATAGTGAACTTGAATTGTTAGTTGAATTCTACAGACAGATACATTCTAAAAAGGATACAGGGGGGCACTTCATACACTTTAAGTCTGTGATGATGGAGCCAAACAGTCTGAAGCCAATTTTTTGAGGCTTGCAAATATCTAAGGCAGAACATGTTCCCAGAACTAAACCCACAGGAAGAAAGAAAACTAGATCATGAATTAATAACCCACAGAAAACGGGAGATACCTTTTTGGGACTTATTAAAAATCAGACTGTAGAACACGTCCCCAAAGTGGTATCTTAATTCTACTCATCCTAAATCACTTCCCACATTTAGTCTTTATTTCCTCTTTTCTCATTTGTCACTTTTTTCTCTCCTAATATTTAACACACATCTCTTCTCCTTTGGGGGAGAATTTTATCAGAACCAAATATTTTTTTCTACATTCTTATATTTTAAATTTTTTACTTACTAAAAATTTTTTGTGACTGGATCAATAGAAATTATCTATTCTCACAGGTGCCAAAATTTAGCTCATTCATTTATTGAGCAAATAACTTTTAGAATCTATATAGAATTCAGGAAAATCAGCAAGGAAAAATCAAACAACCCCATTAAAAGGTGGGCAAAGGACATGAACAGAAATTTTTCAAAAGAAGATAGACTAATGGCCAAGAAACAAATGAAAAAATGCTCAACATCCCTAATCATCAGGGCAATGCAAATCAAAACCATAATGAGGTATCACTTAACTCCAGTGAGAACAGCTTTTATCAAAAAGTCCCAAAACAACAAATGTTGGCATGGATGCAAAGACATAGGAACACTCACACACTGCTGGTGGGACTGCAAACTAGTACAACCTCTATGGAAAGTAATATGGAGATATTGCAAAGAACTAAAAGTAGACCTACCATTTGATCCAGCAATCCCACTACTGGACATCTAACCAAAGGAAAAAAAGACATTCTATAATAAAGACATCTGCACTCGAATGTTTATAGCAGCACAATTCACAACTGCAAAGATGTGGAAACAACCCAAGTGCCCATCAATCCATGAGCAGATTAATAAAATGTGGTATCTGTATACCATGGAGTACTATCCAGCCACAAAAAACAATGGTGAACTAACACCTCTTGTATTATCCTGGATGGAGCTGGAGCCCATCCTCCTAAGTGAAGTATCACAAGAATAGAAAAACAAGCACCACATGTACTCACCATCAAATTGGTACTAACTGATCAACACTTCTGTGCACATATAAAAGTAACATTCATCAGAAGTCAGACAGGTGGTGGGGGGAAGAGGGGATAGGTGTATTCACACCTAATGAGTGCAGTGTGCACTGTCTGGGGGAGGGCATGCATGTAGCTCTGACTCAGGTGGTGCAAAGGCAATATATGTAACCTAAACATTTGTACCCCTGTAATATTTTGAAATAAAAAACAATTAATTAATTTTTTAAAAAAGAGAGGAAACAATTTTTTAAAATTTTTTTAAAATGTAGGAATAAACTGAACCAAGGAGGTGAAGACTTATCTACTGAAAATTATAAAACACTGATGAAAAAAATTAAAGCAGATACAAATAAGTGGAAAGCCATGCCCTGTTCATGGATTGGAAGAAATAATATTGCTAAAATGTCCATATTTCCCAAAGTTATCTACAGACTCAATGCAATTCCTATTAAAATTCCAATGATATTTTCATAGAAATAGAAAAAACAATCCTAAAACCACAAAAATACCCTGAATGGCCAAAGCAATCTTCAGCAAGAACGACAAAGCTTGAGGCATACTTTCTAATTTCAAGATATATCACAAAGTTACAGTAATCAAAACAGCATGGTACTGGCATGAAAACAGACATATGAACCAATGGAATAGAATAGAGGGCCCAAAAATAAACCCACTCAAGTCATCTGATCGTCAGCAGGAATGCCAAAAGTACACAATAGAGGAAGAATAGTCTTTTTCAATAAATGGTGCTGGAAAAACTGGATATCCACATGCAGAAGGATGAAACTGGACCTTTACCTTACACCGTACAAAAAAATCAACTCAAAATGAATTAAAGACTTAAATGTAAGACCTGAAATCATAAAGCTTCAAGAAGAAAACATAAGGAAAAAGCTTCTTGACATTTCCTGCCTTGGCAATGATTTCTTGGATATGACATCAAAAGCACAGACAACAAAAGCAAAAATAGATAAGTAGTATTATATCAAACTAAAAAGCTGCTACAGAGCAAAAAAATAAAGAAAGAAAGAAAATCAAAAGACAACCTATGAAATGGGAGAAAATATTTGCAACCATGTGTCTGATAAAGGGTTAATATCCAAAATATATAAGGAACTCCTACAACTCAATAGCAAAAAAACCCAAATAACCTGATTTAACAAATGGGCAAAGGGCCTGAATAGACATTTCAACCAAATACAAATGGCCAACAGGTATGTGAAAAGGTGCTCAAAATCACCAGACATCAGGGAAACATAAGTCAAAACCACAACGAGTTATCACCTCACTGAGTGCTATAACAGGATGGCTGTTATTACCAAAAAAAAAAACAAACAAACAAACGTTGACAAGAATGCGAAGAAAGGGACACTTTGCACGCTATTGGTGGGAATGTAAATTTGTGCATCCGCCATGGAAAACAGAATGGAGGTTCCTCAAATAATTAAAAATAGAACTACCATATGATCCAGCAATCCCGCTTCTGGATATAGATCTAAAAAAATTGAAATCAGGATTTCAAACAGATGTCCACACTCCCATGTTCATTGCACCATTATCACAATAGCCCAGATGTGGAGCAACCTAAATGTCTACCACCAGATGAACAGATAAAGAAAATGTTGTGTATACAACACATAGAATGGAATATTACTCAGCCTTAGAAGGCAAGGATATCCTGCCATTTGTGACAACATGGATGAACCTGCAGATCGTTATGCTAAATAAAATAAGCCAGACCTAGAAGGACAAATACTATAAGAGAATGGATCAGGGGTTGCTGGGTGTTAAGGGTCAGGGAAGTGTTTCACCACAAAGCAGCAACATGAGGGAGTTTTTTGGAATGACGACCAGCTCTTTATTTGATTGTGGGGGTGGTTACACAGCTATGTATTTGTCAAAACTCACAGAACTGTACACCAAAGAGAGTGAATTTGCATATATGTAAATTAAAAATAAAGAAAAAAGATGATGTGAGTCAACAATTTTTTAGCTACTGATACGGCCATATGGATGTGTACCAGCTGGATAAGCACTCTGAATGAGCCATTACCCAGGATAAAATATTTTAAATGATCAAATAAATATATTTTTAAGACTTTTATCTATTGGGTGAAGTGCTTGGTTTCTTAACTGGCTTGTTCTCTCTCTTTGGGGCTTTGACACTTTTAGGAGAAATTCTAGAAACGAATGGGTTCCTCCACAAAAGTCTCCTGGGGTGATAAACCCTTAGGTATCAACCAATGGTGTTGATAAGAAACCTCAGGTAAAATTTTAGAAGGGTTCAAAGAGCCTGTGTTGACTGTAAAATTAACATCTCTTGTCCTTAGACACTCGAAGATGCATGGCTTTTCTCTTTTCAGAGAGCAAAAATGGGGAGGGGGGAGGGGCAGATGCCAGGGAAAATAGAGCCCCATCTATCTTTTAATATCCATTCCCTGCCGTTCACACTTGCCCTTTGCACACCAGAACCTCTAGAGAAATTTGCTCTCAGTAGGCTGACCTGATGACCTTCAGTGTGAGGGTGAATTTTGCAACTGTAGAGGGTTAAATCTGAAGTAGCTCTGCATCAATGCAGTGATTTATAGGGCCTGATATTTTCCTGATAATGGAGCCCGCATCTAGGAAAATCTATGACATAATATGCTGGATTTATCTTGCTCCCTCCTCACCTCACCCCTCTGGTTTTCTTCCCTGTGCACAGTATGCTGCTCCTCCCAGCCCTCCCTCACAGCACTTTACTTTGGAAATCAATTCTTGTACATATCAGTGTTCGTTTAAATCAATGTATTACCTATCCCAAAGGCACACTCATTTTAAAACTTCTTACCCAATTACGAATGTCAGATAGATGATGCCCGTTAAACATCTAAGCTGGTAAGAAAAGTTTAAGAAGTTTGAGAATGCTCACATGGGTATAGGAGGTGCTTATAAACAGCTCCACATGGACAGTTTTGCTTAAAAATGAGGACAGCCCCATTGGTTACACTGTTAAATACGCCTATGCAACTAGCAGAAAGTTTCAAACATCAGAGAATTTCCCAGCTGTGCAATAGCTGTTTGGGAAACAATTTGCCAGATGTCTATGAGAGCTATCTCGCTCAAGGTCCCTATGCAATCAGGCCCCTAGTTAACAGCTTCGCAGCCACTAAAAATTCAGTATTAGTTGTCTAGTGCAATATCCTTTATCCAGAAACGGCCCCTACGTGACATTAGAGAGGAGAACAATAAGCACCCTGGCACATGGTGATGGCGTATTCAAATCTTATCGCCACCTATAAGACCTCCAAATGGGTGAAACTGTTCGCCATCATCATATGCCATTAAGATATTTTTACTGCATTTACTCGTCAGAACTAACATGTTTTTCATTAAAAAGAAACATGTCAGAGATCACTCTGCAAATAAGTAAATGCTAAGAATGTTGTGGTTCTTTAGAGCTTTAAAGAACTGGGTTAGGCTTCTGGAACATTACTGAGCCCGCTGGGCACCCTCTCCTTCCAAGAAGCAAAATAAATAAATAAAAGCAAAATATTCACTGTCTGGAAAAGAGATTACCTATAAGACATATGACAACAATCACTGTTGGAAGGGACCGCATATTTTAATTATGTATACAAATGACTTGGTACTGAGAGCAAGATTTGCAGATTACATTAAGCAGAGGGGGAGGTACAGCACAGTAAATAATAAGGTACCCAAATGCCAAGCAGCAGCAGAGGATTTACATTATTATGTGCTATATGTAAGCTTAGGAGATGGAAAATGCAGATAAGTGTAAATAAATGTCAAATAATATGCCCAGTGGCCAAGAAATATAGAAAGTGAATTTGAGATCGGGAGAACAGTGCTGCAGCATAATGATCGGAGGCAAACACAGGCTTGTCACACCCAGGACAATCTTTCTTTTGGGAAAGCCAGAAATGTTTCTGTGAAGATTAGGATGAAAGAGAAAATACCTTGGAAACTGTGACACTAATGCACCTTGCCTCCCAAGAAGGGATTTCAAATAAGTCGCTTTCAAATGATTCTGAATTCTGAGATATTTTGGCAAGAAACACCTTGTACGCAAACATCTACCTGATACCTTCTAAGCACAAAGGCACTGGCTTTTCCGTCTAATTCACCTGTGATCTGTGGGTATCAAGATAGCTGGTATTAAAGGAATTGTGAGGTTTGGGGGCTGGCTTTAGTTAGTTCTCTCTCTCTCTCACTGGCCAGCTGGTCAACCTTTGTCAAGTCTCTTCATACTTCCGGGCCTCAGTGACGTCCCTCACACCTATTCAAGGATCTCTTAGCCAACCTTTATGACAAATCATCATAGGTAGCTTTGTCAGGGCTGAAAGCCCTCTTCGTTGTGGCCTCAGCACAGGCCAGAGCCTGTGCATGTCGGGTGCTTAGCACACATGTTAACACAGAAACCTTTGTTACATCAGCGCTTGACTCCTTTATGACACATTGACTTCCATGATTCAGTTCATTCCTTATTGAAATTCGTTTTTAAAGTCTTTTCAATTTCAAATAAATACTTTCAAATTGAAATCTAGAAGTCAAGGAAAAATCTGAATTCAAGAAGAAAAAGTTGATCTTAACTGCCTAAGTGTCTCAGAATTCAGCATCATTTCAAAGCCAGTTGTTTGAAATCCCTTTGCGGGAGGCCAGGGGCAGTTTCCAAGGTTAGTTCACGTTCATTATTTCAATCTTCACAATGGTCCTTTGAGTTAAGAATATTATTATCATTATTATTATTATTAACACACCACCCATTTTGTAGATGAGAAAATTGCCAAAACTCAGAGAAATTAAATGAGTCAAATGGTCATGTTCCTTAATTATGCAAATATTTCAGATAAAATTGGTAAAAATGAGGAGTCTCTAACACAACTTACCTAGACAATAGTCTTTACTCTCAATATGCTACAGATTCATTCGTTGGAGTAGTTGCTAAGGACCTATGAACTAGTCAGATCCCCTGTGTGTAGATTCTGGCTTCCTCATACTAACTAGTTAGACGACTTCAGGCAAGTTACTTAAGTTTTCTAATGTTCAGTTGCCAGAACTGAAAATTAGCAATAATCATAGTATCCACTTCCTAGCATTATTGCACATATGAAATGAGATCACACATTTAAAGTAAGTGGCATGTAATAAGTACTCAATGAAACTCGGCCATTAAGAACAAAATCTTAAAAAGGGACTAAAACAAGCCTGAATTATACATGTTAGCATATATAAAATAGGGCTCAATAAAAGAAATACTTGAAGAATACAATGTTGATAGAACAAAGCAGAATACATAACTCTACATTCAATATTATATTGTTTAATAAACAATAAAAATGTTTGATAAAATGTTTGGAAAGATACTCTAAAGTATTTGCAGTATTCATTCCCTTTGTGGAGAAATTATTGATGATATTAATATATTGATGAATATTGACGCTCTATTTCAGTAGCCTTGCCAGAAAAGATGAGCCTTCTGGCAAACCATCTTGTTTAACCAATGAAAATTTTGTAAATTATCTCCAATTTATTTGCTTCGCGCTTTCACAACAGAGTATGGGCTGATCTAGCTGGGCATTGTGAAGGGAAGGGACATGTATGTATAATTAGCGAACTCTGCAAAGAGCTCACGACTACAAGAACACCACCCCATTCAAGGACGTTCTTCATTAGCTTGTAGCCTATTAGTACTTCTATCATCATTGGACATATAAAAACAAGAAATCAGGACTAGAGATCTGAAACATAGCTTAAAGAACACCTCGTAGGACTCGCTCAATGTATGACTGAAAGAATACAGGCCCAGAGTAGTTATGTGACTGCCCAAGGTCAAGCTCCTGGCTAGAATCACAGCCTTCTCAAGAGTTCAAGTCTTGTCATATGCAGCCCTCTGAATTTCCCCAAATGTCCTCCTGTCCAAGTGGAAGTGCACCGATGTATCCCGCCAAAATTACCTTAACCTTCTATTAATGCGAGAAAGGATACGGGTTTCAGCATAGATATCTAAAATGAGGCATTGGAATTCAGAATAGTTTTTCAACACATCATCAAGGTTTCTTCTCCTTGCTATTCAAATGGAAACAATGCACAGTACAAAAAAAATCAAACAAATCAAAAACAAAATCCCTTATAATGTAGTTTCTATGCAGGTAACAATTTCATTCTGATCTTTGAAGGTCACAAGTATTCATAGTGCTATTCAGTCACCAAGAAAAAGTAGTGGAAAGAGGATAAATATTGTTTCACATAACAATTACATTTTACTGAAAGGCAAAGTAATATGACTTGCATAACCTCAGAGATTTTTTTAAATTACAAAGGCAAGGACCCAAATCCCCTTTTCATGAACTCTTCAAATAATAAAAGATAGGCTCACAGGCAGATAGACAAGCCAAAGCAGGAAGAATATTAAGATTCATGACTGTAAAGAGCTAGGAAGGAAGCTGGGCTTCTAACAGTCAGGACTAATACAGTAATTATGAAAAAATGGGCACAGTGCCCTGGAAGGGAGAGGGAGACTGAGACCTAAGAGTAAAGGGGTCTGCCTGTGGATTTGATGAGCAGAGCCCACTCCCCACTACACGTTGCCATGCTGCTGAGGGGAAAGGTGTGCTTTGCATTTAAGAAGCAACCCCAGTTCTGAAATTTGAGCAGCAATTAAAAATTAATAGCTTCTTGGAGGGTCACTGTGGCATCTTGCTTGTCTTCCCAAGAAGACCCTGCCTTCATTGCTTCCAAATTCTCTACCCAAGGCTGCCGTTCAGTCTTAGAGGGCTGAGCGTTGAGAGTCACATCAATTACATTAAGAGTAAGCCAATCTCTCTTTTCTACCTTGATAGCAAGCCACATTAGTGCAGTTGATGTTGTCACCCAGTAATTCACCTCTTCATCAGAGAACGTGAAAATCTTAAGGAATGAAGGACTGAAGGACATGACTTGGAAGATAACAAAGAATAATAACTGCAAACTATACAAGTTTTTTGACTGGGCAGCATAAATAAAAATTGAAAGAAATAGACCTAAGAAAGTATTTTACACATTAAAAAAAAAATCTGTAATTGCCTTCCGTGCAAGATTGTTAAAGGCAAAAACCAGGACCATTTACAGAGCAATTAGGTGTTATCCTGGGGAAAACATAACATTAAAAAGAAGATGACAGTCAATTGTTCAAAGCCTTTTCTTGTGCCCTGTAGGGTCCTAAGCCTTAAATGTGCAATTGAGGAGCTGACCTACTAGGGTATCTGATGAGGTTCTACCAGCTGAGTGGATGGCAAAGGATGGCTTCATTACAGTGTGATAACAGCCCAACTCCGCTGCTTATTACAGACCTGAAGTGCCCCCAAATATAATTGGATATTTTTCCCCATCTGAATTCCAACATCATTGCCAGTCATTGACGAGTAGCAAATAGAGGACAAACTCAGCATTACACAGAAATTCCAAGGACACATAAACTAAGTTGAGGAGAGTTGATTCTAAATATGAAGCATGGGAGACGGAAAGAAAACAGAGAGGTGAACAGCAGAGACTTTTTCCCTGGTTACATTAACCTTGCAGCCATCTCTTGTGTTTTCCTTAGGACACTGTTCTTTATTAGCAGAAGCCTCTCATTCTATAGTTTTCTCACATTTGAGCCACTAAGTAAAAATCAAGGGCTGCTGATACAGAATACTGACTGACATGGCTCACCTGGCACTTTTCAGTCTGAAACTCCACTCTTGAATTCCACCCTTCTAACAAAGATGCCGTGCTTGGTATTCTTATTCCCTGGAATATGTGTTGGCATCGTGCATTGTATTCTCTGCTCCCATTTCCAAGCTCCCCGGGTTCCTCCGAATTGCTGTTTTCTCCTCTCTGCTTTATCTTTTACTGATCTGCCGAGTTAACATATGTTGCTGTTTTCCAAGAAATAAACTATCTGTATTCCATGTACATTTGTTCTGAACATAGAGCCAAAGTGAAATTATGTTGGCTAGTACTTTCTTAAGGCTATTACCGGCTCCAAATTTTGTGTATGTCAATTTGAACCACTACTACTAGTACAAATGAAACCTAAAACTTATGCAATACCAGAATGCAATTATCCATTTTGGATTATGGTCAGACAGATCATCAACCAGATGATCAGACAGAGTGTAAAGGGGAATCTAATAAATTTGTCAGCATAGGATTCATTAGTAGGTTCAGCTATGCTACAATTACTCAGTCACGAAGAGCTTTGTAGAACAACGATGAAGTTCAAATATCAGAGTGCTTGGATTTGAATACCACCTAGCTTTAGCAGCTAGGTGACCTTTAGCAAGTTACAAGCTTTTTAAAGCCCCAGTGTTTCCATCTCTAAAATGGGCATATAATAGTATATGTGAGTAAAGATTTAGATAATCTCTTAAGTAAAGAGCTTAGCACTGTGCAAAACACATTGTTAAGAAGTCAACAAATGTTAACTTGTGTTAGGAAAGTGTTAAAGAGAAAATGAGCAGGGCTAAGGTTCATTTTTCTTAAGAGAGATCCTAAAACTTTGTGAAATTTCAATACATTTCAACTTCTAG
Source organism: Daubentonia madagascariensis (assembly GCA_023783475.1). Lineage (NCBI taxonomy): Eukaryota > Metazoa > Chordata > Mammalia > Primates > Daubentoniidae > Daubentonia > Daubentonia madagascariensis. Next base: position 21,365,552 of record JAKFHU010001672.1, read on the forward strand.
AGTAAAGATTCTCAGACTCTAGTATGCATTAAATCACCTGGAAGTCTTGTTAAAATTCATCTACCTCCACACCCTCAGAGTATCTGGGGTGTGTGCCTGAGAATTTGCATTGCTAACAGGTTCCCAGGTGATGCAGACATTGTTGGTCTGAGGACTAAATGTTGAGAGCTGCTGCTACAGCAAAAGGAGAGAAAGCTGATTAATTGGGCACCCACCAGGTGTTAGCCACTCTGTACCTATGATATTTACTTCATTGAAAAACATTGATCTTATTCTCCATTTTTAAAAACCATATTTCTAAGTCAGTCATGGATATTGCCATTCAGTTCTAAAAGATTGGCAAGTACTAAGAAATTCTCCTGGGCAAGAAAATTATTTGCACTTACATACATATGATTTGAATCAATTCTGGTCAATCACTATATTTAATAAACAGATTTTTTTATCTATTAATATGCTTTGGAGGATGAATAATAAACTCTGCCCTATCCTCCAAGATTTATGCACCAAAGGATTTGTCATACCGAAATGAAAAAGAACACGGGGGAGAGAAGTAAGTGATGGATCAGGAAATTAAGTTCATAATAAAAATATCGTTTTTTAACATTCCTTATTCTGGCATTAATCCAAATTTAGGTATCAGTAGCAGTCATTAGTTATATGTAAATTTTTAATGAGAATTTTATAATTTATTCTAATTACTCTCTTCTATCATTATCAACCCTTTTTAAAAAAATACAAACTGCATAATAAAATAACACCACAGAATAAACTAAAAGTTTAAATTTATGTTTAAAATTTTCTATGAGTACTTGGGGGAGTGTAATTAAAGAAAATTTGTTTAAATGGAAACAGGATAAAGGACTCTTTTAAACCTTTGAAAGTCCACAATCAAGATGAAGAATGAAGACATTTCTATCCACTTCTCCCTTTCATTTAAAAAATTATTCAGAGTATAATCCTTGAAGCCAGTCAAATCAATAAATGCTACACAAAAGCCTTGTATAAGAACCAGGTGACCTCAGCAAAGCCAGCTTCACAGTTTAATAACATCCTATCTTATTGAATGTTAAGGTATATAGTACAAATTAAACATGGCAATAAGAGTGTGCAGTTCCACTTCATCATGAATCATAGTTAATTTGACCTTCATAGCAATGACCAAGTGAAGCAAATTTTAAAATAAATGGGTAGCAAGCTTTCCTTTGGTGAATTTTAATATCTTCTGCTTTCAAATCACTAGTAAATAACTTTTAGAGCAAAGCTTCTTACAAAATGCTTTAGTCTTATTACTACTCAAATAACAAATAAGTTGCATGTTCCTACTAACTATTGGTACTAACTATTGGTCTATTGGATTTCCCCATTCTTCTTCAGTCTTTTGAATCCTGAATCTTCTTGAATCTTTTAGCCAAGAACATGTTCAAAGAACTGTAAACTCACAAAGAAAATGCAATGCATGGTTTATGAGGAAAGCATTTTATCTCCATTTTATTTCATTCTAATGAAATTCCTTTGACTATTTAAGATTTTTTAAACAGAAACACATGAAATTTGGAGGGAAAGTTTTTTGTTGGTGGTAGTTTGAGTATTTTTTCCTTAACCAAAGCACAAACCACTGCTTGCTTTTGCCTTTGAAAACAGACAATAGATAATTTTTCTATAGTGGAAAACAAAGTCTAATTTCCATAAAATTTTTTGGTTAGTAAGATTATTCCATTCAGCCTTTTATTTTCATAAAAGTTGAGCTCACTGAGACATAAGGAACAGAATGAGATGGATGAAGGTTTGCTGACAGAAGAAGGAATTCCAGCCACATCTGACGACTCTGTTCACCAACAATTACAGGAGCCAGGCTTCCTACAGAAATAGCTCTTTTCCAGGCTGATAACCAGAATCTATACAGAACTTAGGAAAATCAACAAGAAAAAATCAAACAACCCTATTAAAAAATGGGCAAAGGACATGAACAAAAACTTTTCCAAAGAAGACAGAATGATGGCCAGCAAACATGTAAAAAAGTGCTCAACTTCTCTAATCATCAGGGAAATGCAAATCAAAACCACAATGAGATATCACTTAACTCCAGTGAGATTGGCTCATATCAAAAAATCCCCAAATAACAAATGTTGGCGGGGATGTGGACAGATAGGAACACTCATACACTGCTGGTGGGACTGCAAATTAGTACAACCTCTATGGAAAAGAATATGGAGATACCTCAAAGAATTAAAAGTAGAATTACCATTTGACCCAGCAATCCCACTATTGGGTATTTACCCAAAGGAAAAAAAGACATTTTATAATAAAGACATCTGCTCTCGAATGTTTATAGCAGCACAATTCACAATTGCTAAGATGTGGAAACAACCCAGGTGCCCATCAATACACGAGTGGATCAATAAAATGTGGTATATGTATACCATGGAGTATTACTCAGCAATAAGGAACAACAGTGAATTAACACATCTGGTATTATCCTGGTTGGAGCTAGAACCCATTCTTCGAAGCGAAGTGTCACAGGAATGGAAAAACAAGCACCACTGGTACTCACCATCAAACTGGTACTAACTGATGAACACTTACATCACACAGGGCAATAACATTCATCAGAGGGCGGGCGGGCGGGAGGGGGGTGGAAGGGATGGGAAAAACTCTCACTGAATGGATGTGGGGAGCACAGTTTGGGAGACGACCACGATTGTGGCTCTGACACGGGCAGAACAGGGGCAATGTGTATGGCCAAAGTGGTGTACCCCCATGATATTCTGAAATTTAAAAAATGAAAGAAAGAAAGAAAGAAAGAAAGAAAGAAAGAAAGAAAAAAGAAAGAAAGAAAGAAAGAAAGAAAGAAAAGAAAGAAAGAAAGAAGAAATAGCTCTTCTCCATGCTGTGTAATTTTTGATTTTCAGATGCTACATATGAGCCGACTTTGGGAAGAAGCACTAGCTCCAAGCTGCTTCTGCTTAAATAGTAATCATTAATCGAGCTCCTTCTGTTAGCCATTATACTGGAAACACCCAACAAAAAAAAAAAGGACATTGCCTGTCCCATCCCCACACACAGACACATACACACAGAGGGTTTACTATCTCCTGGGAGAGAACAGTTATGTACACTGTCCATCATCCCCCTTTGGTCTCCGCCTTCTGCTGGTATCCTGTACTCCAGCCACATTGGGCTTCTTTTAGGTTCTTGAATGCATCATACTACTCCCTATCCCAGAGCCCAAGCACACGCTTTTCCCTCTCACTTGGGAAATGTTCTCTGCTTTTACTGTGGTACGGTGGTACAGTATTCATTCTCCAGATGTCAGATTAAATATTGCTTTCTCAGGGAGGTCAACTCTAATTCCATATTAAATGTCCTCAAAGCTCTGACATTTTTCCTTTGTAGCATATATCACAGTTGATAACCCTGTATTAGTGGCAATTTTTGGTCCACATCCATCTTCCCTATTTGTCAACAATAACATCAAATGGTCTTTATTGTTTACCATGTGCCATGTACTGTGCTGAGCGGTGGGAATACAGTAATAAACAAGATAGAGTTTCTGTCTTCATGGAGCTATATGCCAGTGTTAGAGAGATGCAGTCATCAAATAAAGATCATAATAAACACTGTGAAAGAAATAAGCAAGGTTTTGTAATTCAGAAAAACCTGTTTTAAATAATGGGGTCAGGGAAGTTGATGCATTCGGGATGAGATGATGCCAACAGAAAATGTATTCCAGGCACAGGGAAGAGCCAGTGCAGAAGGCTGGGAAGAGCTGCCTCTGGTGAAAAGTATCAGAGAAGGCTAACAAGGCTGGCACTTAGCGAGCAGTGGGGAGAGACCTATGAGATAGGGGTGGAGAAGTAAAGTAGGAAGTAGATTCTATAGATCACCATAGTCAATGGAAGAATTTTCTAAATTCTAAACCAATGGAAAGAGTGAGATTTCAGTACAACATAGTTAGTAGCACAAGAAGAAAGCAAGTAGTTCCGCTGAAAGAGAGAAAGAGTGGTAAGGTGCAAAGAACACAAGCAGTAACATTTGAGCCAGGCCTCAAAAGAACACGCCAAGAGAAAAAGGAAAGTTTCTGAAGTCTATGCACAAGGTCTTTGCAACTGGAGATTTCATAGAAAATTATGATAAGGAGACAGTGTCCTTTAAAACAAGCAAATACTCTTCATGCTCCAGTAAAATTACTCTAATAATATCAAAGGCTGCTATGGACAGAAATAAATATAAACTATCAGCCCAAGTTCAAAGTTTGTTCACTTGTCTAGATCAAGGAATGACAGGCCAAGTGCTCAGGATATTGGTCTGCTACTTACACGGCTGCAGAAAGTCAGACCAAGCGTGAAGTCACAGGGTCGGAATCCCTGGGGCAAGAAAAAGAGATGAACCATGCAGGTCACTGGATGCCTGCTTCTAGGGTCCTCCACCCAAGAAACATCAGGAAGTTCATGATTTCCCTTTACCACAGACAAGTGAGGTATCCTGATAGTCATCGGGAAAAAACCTACAATTGTTATCAGGTGATGTAACTATATAAAAAACCACCCAATGAGACCACAAACAAAAAGCTGCTATTTTCTGACCTGTCCCCTTCCCATCCTACACTGTACCAAAAGAATCTGCATTGTTTTGGGTAGGTCATTGCTTGCAGATAATATTAATATTAGCACAATCTGTGCTAATTAGCAAATTAGGCCACTAAATTATAAATGCTATGAGAGCAGGGACTATGTGGTTGTGTTTACCAAGCTTGGTGCAGTGTTTAGCTCATAGTAGATGCTCAATTAATATTTGTTGAATGACATAATATGCACATAACAAAAATAACTAAGAATGTTATCTCAAATAAGCATAAATGATACAAACCATGGTAGTTGAGGAGAAATATTACTTCCCACTAGGGTGCTCAGAAAAGTTAGCCACAGTAAAAGGGATCTCAACTAGATATTGTAGGATCATGATGATGAGGAGGACAATGACAGTTAACAATTGTATAGAGCTTACTATACATTAGGCACTATCCTAAGCACTTTCATACATTAATTCATTAATCCCAATAGTAAGCCTGTAAGGGAAGGCCCATTATCATCCTAATTTTCCAGATAAAGAAACTAAGAAACAAATTATTTAATAGATGTGCCTTTGATAAACAGAAAAGTCCAAGGAGAGCACAGTCAGAACAAGAGGATCAGTAAACTCAGTAAATTCTAAATTAAAATGCCAATGACCCCACCCTTCCTTGTCCACAGTCACCCACACAACAGCCACAGAGACAGGGTGAATGAATGATGCCTTTCCAAGGAAGACTAGTAGAGTCTATTTATTGAATAGGCTGAACTCAAATGGCTTTACTTCTCCCATCCCACCCCTCAAACATGTTGGGTTTTTTGAAGACACCTTGACAGCTCCCGTAGTTTCACTCAAATGAATAATTTCTTTCAAAATCAAACAAAAGTCAATCTCAACCACAGTTCATAGCTCTCCTATTGGATGGAGAGGAGGGGATGAGCAATGAGATAAAGCATCGAAGGAGAAGGAAAAGAATATTAATAGGACAAAGGGATAGACAGAGTTGACAAACCACTGGACAAAGAGACCACTTGAGTTCTAAGCCCAGCTTCCTCTTCTACCGGCTCCCTCACCCTGGAAAAGTTGTCTAAAATCTTTGGGCCTCAATTTCCTCATCTGTATGGGAGGATTGGATTGAATCATCTTTAAGATCCTGCTTGTCTACTTCTGTGATTCCCTGGTTAACTGGAAATTGAGGAAATACATCCATGTGCATCCAGGAAAGGAAACCAAAGCTTCCGTATCTGCCTGGGAGAAAATAGGGCTGTTGCAACAATGAGAATATCATGAATTATTAGTTACACCTCTTCCATTAATTCCATTAATCCTTGACACTGAGCCCGACATAATGGGAGCATGTGGCAACCTGCCCTCTCTTCTCTCATACAGTTGTTAGAACTTTCATTTCATTTCAGTAAATTAAGAAGCTAGTTAAGAATTCACTGTGGAAAAGGCTATTTTAAAAATTGAAAAAAAAAAAAAAAACCAGTCACAGAGGTCAGTGATGCTGAGACAAGCATCAGTCCATGACCGCCTTCCTGGGCGAGTGCATGAGGTCAGTGCTTTACGGCTTTATGATGTACCAGCAGCTGAGCAGCTTGGGACACACTTTGATGACACTCAAACTTCAATTATTCTACCTTATTAACCACTCAGGGACAGTCAGGGGGCAACTATAAATAATTATCCTGGCAGGTTTAAGAATTTTTCTTATTTCTAAATTATTACTTGGTATCCAAAAAAGAAAAAAAACAAAACAAGTGGTCTGGATTCAAGATACCTGAAGTGTGATACTGGCCTTGCCACTGATTTCTTGGGTGATTTTGTGCAAGTCATTTAATGTCACGGAGCCTCAGTTTCCTCATCTGCATAATAAGGGAGGTGAAGGGAGCCATCACTCAAACTAACATATGATACTCTAGTAGGCACCCAGGAAACGAGAATGACCACCAGTCCATGTGTGTTCGTTTGGGAGCTCACACACAAACAACCCTCTGCTCAAGCCCAAAGAACTGTCTTTGGAGATACCTATCCTTGCTTTGAAATACCGGAATTGTGTGCCACACTAGCTTCGTCTATTCATTCATCATCCAAAGTCCCCCTTCCCTTCAAAGAAGGAGAAAGAAGGAAATAAATGTTGCACAGAAAGTTTTTGGCATACTCCTTCCTTGATGATACATTTGGATCCATTGAGAAGCTATCTTCTGGGTCCTTACTCACTCAGCAATAAGCTACTGAGGATGGGCAACATGCAGAGCAATGCCAGGAAGATACAGATAGAGAAGACAGAGTCCCTGTCTTCAGGACCTCATAGGATGTTGAGAGACCAAAACAAAACTGTACGGTGAGTGTGATGACAGAGGATTGCAGGGTGCGATGGAAACGCACAGGAATTGTACTTCCCTTAAGCGGGAAAGCAAGGAGTGAAGGATGAGAAAGGAAGAATCTCTCAACATATTATCATTTTTTTATCTTCTTCATAGAACTTATCAAAGCTAAAATTATCCTATTTGTTTATTATCTATCTATCTGTTTACATGTTTATTTTCTTTCCTCCCGGTAGTAGTTTTCTGTTGCTGCTGTAATAAATTACTGTAAGTTTAGCAGCTGAAAAAACAAATTTTTTAGCTTGCAGTTTTGGAGGTCAAAAGTACAAAATGAGTTCAGTGGGCAGCAGAGGACTGTGTTCCTCCCGGGGCTGTAGCGGAGAATCTGTGTCCTTGCCTTTTCCAGCTTCCAGAGGCCACTCACATTCTTTGGCTCACAGCCCCTTCCTCCATTCTCAAAAACAGCAACACACATCCTTCTGTGCCTTTTTTTTTGGAGTCATATCTTCCTTTAACTCTGTTCTTCTGCCTCTCTGTTCCACTTTTACAGACCTTTGTGATTCCATTGGGCCCACCTGGATAATCCAGGCTAATCTCTCTATTTTAAGGTCAGCTAATTATCAACCTTCATTTCATCTGCAATCTGACTTCCCCTTTGCCATGTAAACTAATATATTCACAGGTTCAGGAAACTAGGACATGGAAATCTTTAGGGAACCAATATTCTGCCTACCACATTCACCTTCTAGACCATAAATTCATTGAGAGCAGAAATTTTGCCTTTGCTCACTATTGTATCTCCAGCAGGTGGAGCAGCACCTGGCACACAGTAGATGTTCAATATCTATTTGTTGATTGAATGGCTAATTGATAATGATGATGTCAACACCAAAAATAATAGTTAATATTTATCGAGTGCTTTCTATCATCCATGTACTACTTTGAGCTCACTTTTGCTTTTAATCTCTCTTTATATATTTGTATGTGTGAGCAATACAACCATTACCCAAATCAATAGATGAGGAAACTTAACCTATAGGGAGGTTAAACAACTTTCCCAAGGTTCCAATGCTACACTGGACACCCAGAATCAGGTAAAAATATATATATATACACACACACACACAATTAATATATATACATACATATATATAAAGAGTTTTTTCCATGAAGAGCCCAGTCGGTATAATTTTCAGCTGTCAGGATCATATGACACTAGATGGTTGATACACCACTGTAGAAAACTGTTCAAACAGCATCTTTCCAGCACGTTCTTAGATTTAGTGACTATAGCTTTCAAGAATTAAAGCTAAAGTAGATGTTTCCAATATCGTGATGTTTTAGGCTAACATATCCCAGAAGACTTAAATATTATAGCAAAAAGTGGGGGAGTAGCCAAGAAGTTCCTTTAGAAAAACAAGTATGGGTATAGGATGCTGTATTTGTTTTCTAGGGCTGTTGTAACAAAATACTACAAACTGGGTGGTTTTAAACAATATAAATTTATTCTCTCCCAATTCAGGAGGCCAGAATTCCAAAATCAAGGTGTCAGCAGGGTTGGTTCCTTCTGGAGGCTCTGAAGGAAGAATCATCCTATGCCTCTCTTCTAGATTCTGGTGGTTGCCAGCAATCTTTGACATTCCTTCACTTGTAGACACATCACTCCAGTCTCTGCCTTAATCTTCACAACGCCACCTGCTGTGTCTGTCTGTGTCCTCTCTTCTTCTTAGAAGGACACCAGTATTCTTACAAGGACACCCTAAATTTAGGGTGATTTCATCTCAAGATCCTAAACTGATTACATCTGTAAAGGCCCAAATTCCAAGTACAGTCACATTCTGAGTGTCCATGTAGACAAGAACATTGGGTGGACATTATTCAGCCCACTGCAGGTGATCTTCTTGTTCCATGACTTGCAAACACCAGGCTTTTCCAGGCTCCAAATGTCAACAGAGATGTGTATTTCTGGGTCTAGAATGGTAACAGAACACTTGCTACAATAAAGTTGGTAGAGACTGTGCAAACATTTCTTTCTCTGTCCCCTGTATCGTGGCTTTTGAAATGCTTCTTTGAACGGAAATCAGCTGCATTAATACAGCTCTTCATATAATTTATCTTTATCAATAAAACCTCAGGAAAATTAAATCGTAAAGAAATATTTCCAAAATGCACTATCAGTTTGAATGAAATCCACAAAGGCTCCAAAGCAAGAATAAAGCTTGGGGTGTGTGCCCTCTCCCTTCGTGAGGCTTTTTAACTCTGAAAAAGGATGCCAGGCACAAATGGACCGTTGGCCTAGATTTGGATGTGGGAGAATGTAAATAGCTGTTGGCTTATTACAGTAGAAATCTCAAACGCGTATTGTTGCTTTCAGTCAGGTAGGATTTTTATTTTTTTCATGTTTCTCAGTTTTTCTATAGTTGGTGATGGTAGAAAGACCTTTTGTTTAGCTTAGCACAGTAAGTCAAGCCCGGGTCTCTCATCAGAATAAGGAGCGAAAAGACGGAACCCCAGGTGGCACAGACCTGAAGGTCCTTCCCTAATACAAAACTTAGGGCTTTACTGTTACAAAATATCCGAGAAGACTAGCTGTTAGCTTAAAAAAATAGTAAGGTCAAATCTGCAGTACTTTCCTAGGCAACAATCCCCTGTGTGCCATTATTTTCTTTGTTCCTTGTAGCAGGATGGAGGGACTCATTTATAAAGCATTACAAGAAAATGAAATGGTAAATTATATTAAAATTCCCTGAATTACACTTAGAAATATGATCGCACTCAATAAACTTTCTTCCTGTATAATTCTATGGCTTTTCAGCACAAGGAAATTTGGGGAAGATTCCAGTAAAATACATAGTAAGAAGGGAAATGTTACTTTTTTGCTACCATCTTTGGGGGAAGAGGGTATCATTTCATTAAGTTAAATAAAAAAGTATATTCACTATTGAAGATTCAAAACTTTGAAGTCCTGTTGGTTTACCACTGTCTCTCAAATATGCCCAAAACTATCTTCTTTTACAAGATTACTACCCATTTTTATTTCTGAAATGCAGAAAATGAGAATTGTCACCTTCATATCAATACACAGTGCTTCGCACATACTAGGTAATCTACAAAAATTGGTTGAAATTAAATAAGACAAACATAGAAACCCCCCTTCAGAAATTCACTGAATAAAACTCACAAAAAGAAGTACCATCATTTATTTACTCAAGATTGGGAGAGTCCTAGCACTTGATGTAGGAAGAGCCCTTTTTCTTCTGAAACTCTATTTACTGCACAAGTGCATTCTTTGGCATGAGAAAGGTAGAACGGTTCAGACTGTGGAATTTTATAAATTACAGCCCAGGAAAAAAAAAAGCCAACACTGGTCTATTTCACTTCAAAGCTGCACACTTTCAAGCCACCTCATACATGTTAAATTTCTTAGTGTTATGATATGTCATCATTTGGCCTCACAGGAAATTTGCACAGCCACATTGAGCAATCCGTAAAAATTCTTTTCCTTTTCACAACACCCACGCAATATTTTCTAACTTTGTTTTGTGTCACTCAAAGCAAGCTCTTTACAGTTGCTTTGATATATACTTCAAAAAATTTTTGTTTTGCATCTCTGTTTCAAAAATCTAATTCCCTTTTGAAATATACTTCTTAAATTATGTTCTGGTAATACTGGGTTATAAGAAAAAGTATGAGAAAGGCTTGAGAAAGAGATGTCATTTGGAAGATAACTAGAAGCATTGTTGTTGGAAACAACCAAAGGAGTGTTGAATGTGTAAATTTAATCATTGTTTCTAAATTGGTAATAATAATTGCAGCCCTGCTAGATGCTAACATGCACTAAAACTATGATGGAAAGCAGGGTAGTAGGAAAAAGTAATTTAAAAAGGCTCAATGAACTGTGTAATTATGTTGATATGTGAGTGTCTCTCCTTTGTAATTTTTTTGAAATTTTTTCCCTAAACATTATCAAAGCTAATATAACAAATATATACCTACCACCCAGAGTTAATATCAACAGTCTATCATATTTGATTCAGATCTTTTGTTTTTTGTAAAGGATCTAAAATACCACAGATAAAATGGAACTTTTCTCTGAATCCCTCCCCCATCCTATAACTCTCTCTATCCCCAGCATCAATCACTGTTCTGTATTTGTTGAGTACACAATCCACATTTTTATGCGTTTGTAATCAATATGTATTTAAAAATAATATACCAATACATACACATAGTATCGTGGGGTTTTTTAGTTTAAAGAAATGTTATTATGCTCCATGCAACTTTCTATAATTTCCTTTTGTTTTTATTTTAACTTAGGTGCTTGGAAATCTATCCATATATATTTATATAGTCCATTCACTTTAACGGCTTTATTATATCCTGAATAAACAATTTATTTATCCATTTTCCTCCTGATGAGCATTTGATATTTTTTTCTCTGTCTTTCAAACAATACTGTCATTTGCACAGTTATGTACCCTAGAATTTTCTAGGACATATATTCAGAAATGGAATTGCAAGCCCTAGTGTATATGCATTTTCAACTTTAATGGACATCGCCACAATGCTCTACAAAGTGTGTTCCAATTTACACTATCACTAGCATTTGCCCACATTTTCCAAAACGCTTGATTTTATGTTCCTTTGTAATTTGTTGTTCTGATTGAGTTTAAAATAAAGTCTCATTGTTTCATTTTGCTTTTGTGGATTATCAAATAAAGCCAGCCATCTTTTCATATGTTTCTTGCCTTTCAGTTTCCTCCCTCTATGGCTACCTGTTCACATATTTTGTCCATTTTTCTATTGAGTTGTTTCTTTTTCTTTCAAATTTGTAGCATATAGTTATATTTTTGTGGCTCATGATTATTGATCTGTTGTGTATATTGCAAATATCTTCTGTTGTTCATCTTTTAATGTCTTGGTGTATTTTTTTAATAGAATTTTCTAAACTGTATAAAACATATTAAATTTTGTCTTTATAATTTCTTGATGTATGTGACTTAAGAAATCCTTTCTACCTTGTGGTCATAAATATGCTTACTATATATTATTCTAATATGTTGAATGTTTAGGATGGTAATGTATAATAAATTATTTAATGCATATTTAGGACTTCTACAAATTTTATAAAATTTATCAATTATTTGTCTTTATAACTTCTTAAGGTATCTGGTTTAAGACATTCTTTCCTATCCTGTGGTCACAAATATATTTACTATATTTTATCCTACCTTGTTGACTATTTAAGACTTTAATACATATTAAAGTATTTAATGTACACTTAGAACTTCTATAAATTTTGTACAATGTATCAATTTATATAAATTAAATTTTACATATAACATTAAATTTAATATCTAAATTTATAATAATATTAAGTATTGTATATTAATATAGTTTACATTGAAGAATTAATATACTTTGGTTAGAATTTTAATCTATATTAAAGCATTTCATGTATATTTAGTACACACAAATTTTATAAAATTTTTTCATTCTTCTTAAGTTCTTAAGACATCTGGTTTAAGAAATCCTTTCCTATCCTGTGGTCATAATATTTTATTATATTTTATTCTGACATTTTTGATGCTATTTTATTTTATTTTTCATTGTGTAAAGTCAAATAGCTCAAACCCATTTGTTGAAATGGATATGGATCCATGCAGGCTTGGTCTAGCTAGGGGCTTTCTATCTGCTCTATTTATTCTGAGACTAAGGTATCAATGCAGATTTATCAGCAGTCTTGTTCTAGCACAATATTAGGGCAGAAATATTTATCATGCTCCTGGATTTTATAGAAATGTTTCTAAAGTTTTTCCATTAAATACTATGTCATAGTTTTCTGAACATCCCCTTCTAGTCCTAATTAGCAAAAGATTTTATCATAAATACATGCTGAATTTTATTGATTGCTGCTTATTCTACAACTGTAGGAAATTATTGTTTTCTTTAATCTGTAAATGTGATGGATTAGATTAATAAATTTTTGTGACTGTGAACCAGTCTTCTATTCCTAGAATAAATCCTATTTTACTTTTTGTTTATTCATTTCTTTTAAATGTCTGTATTTTGCTGCTAGTATTTTATTTAGCATTTTTACATCTATGTTCATAAATAAAATTGGACTGTAATTTTATTTTCACGTGTGGTCCCTAATCAATTATACTATTAAATTTATACTAACCTAATAAAATAAGCTATATTTCTACTTACCTTTTTCCCTTTTCTAAAACTAGAAATATCTATTTCTTAAAATTCCAGAAAAATTCACTTATAAAACCTTCTGGACATGGATTCTTTTTTTATGGGGGAGATTTTTGACTAAGAAATTTAATTTCTTCACTTGTGACTGCTTCATTCAGTTTTTTTAATTTCTTCTTGAGTTAGCATCAGTAATATATCCACATTATATTTCTTTTAAAAATGTAGCTTGTCAAGATGCCTGCTCTCGGTTAATAAGCCAGGAACAGATGGAGAGCTATGGTATAGATCAAGACAGGGAATTTGAAAGGAGGCAGTTTAATGAGCAATGAATTGAATTGAGACCAATTTTAATGTCTTTATTTTCCACCAAACATCATAGAAATTGCCACAAATGATGTCTTAATTCCGTTCTGGGACTCTGGGCCAAGATGGCAGACTAGAAGCAGCCTGCACACACCAGGTTCTGGGAGAGGATCGAAAACTGCAAGTAGAGGCTCACCTATAAATGGGCCCTCTTGGAGACAGCATTGTAAAGCATCAGAGAGTCTGCGGGAGACACTCAGAGTAAAGAAGACAGGGACAAGAGTTCCACTTACCAAGATTGAAAGGTACCTAGGTGATACACCTACACGAGGGGAAGTGATAAAGGAGAGAGCCCCAGGGCCCCATGCTCCCACTGCAGACACCAACTTGAGCTGAAATGGGCCCCCCACCACCAAGGGCCTCCACGCTGATCAAGGAACTGCTGGGAGACTATATAGCGAAGTTGCATGGGAGAGCAAGCTCCGCAGGTTCCCACTGGTCTCAATTCCCAGGTTGCCACAGCTGATGCCACTCTGAGCTCTCAGGTCCAGAGCTCCCGGCCTACACAGGGATCAACTTCACTGCAGGTGCCTCAACATTACCCCATGCGGGGCCAAGGAGGGAACAAGGAGAGTAAACACACTTGCATGACCATGACTGGGAGCTGGGTCCTCCTACCCCCTAGGGAACTCAAGTGGAGCTCAAGGGAACCCCACAGTAGCAGCCTGAGTGGGCCCTGCATGGGGAGAGAGCCCCAGCCATCCAGCAATCCATCCCCACAGCCCCACACACCGACCAGTGGAACAAGCCCCCTGCCTGTGTGTTGCCACGTGGAGGTCCATGCCCCCAAAGACCCAAGGTCCATGTGGTGGGCCACAGCCCATGGCCTGGGGTGCTGATGGGTGGGCCACACCCTGCAGTCTTGCACACCCTGCAGCAGGCCATGCCCCCTGGTCCTGTGCACCAGCTGGCAAGCCATGCCCCCTGCTCTACCTGCCGTGCCATGGGTCATGCCCCCACAGACCCCTATGCCATGTGCCAAGACATGCCCCTTGGTTCTGTGTGCCCACCAGTGGACCAGCAGAACAAGACCCTGTCCCAGCACTCTGGCCAGCAGGCCATGCACCCACGACACCAACAAATGCCACACCCGTGGTCCAACACTCCACTATGGATCTACTAGCCACAAGCTGGTACCCACTGCATACCACTGTTAAACCTAGACCTGAATGGAAGAAATGCTTGCAGCCCTGATATCTGTAGCCACCACCCAGATAGCCTCACAAAACAGCCACTCCCACCACCCCAGGGAGACCAGGGCAGAGCAATCTCCTGCAATGCCTCTCTCAGTGGAGAGGGACTCACTCAGTCCCCTGCCTGAGCTTCCAACAGTGGCATAAGGACCAACCCACCATTCCACATGAAGATGCCCCAGCACTGGCTCAGCTCCTGTGACCCACTCAGGCACTGGCCAAGGTCCCATGACACACCCAGTAACCTACCAAGGTTCTGCAACCCGCCCAGGCATTAACCAAGGTCATGCCACTTGCCTCTGTGGAAAAGGACTTTCACAGCCCCCTACCCAAGCTTCCAGCAGCAGCGAGGGGACCAATACACCAATCTGAACAAATATCCCACAGTGACAACCACAGGGGATAAAGATGATGCAGAAGAACTTGTATGTTACAGGCTGTCAGTACATCTGCCCCTCTCCCACAAGGTCAATCCTCCAGAGTAGGACAGACAGAGTTATCTAAGAACCTCTTCTCCTTCTCACAAAGTAGGAGAGTTCCCAGCAAAGGAGAACAGGTGAGCTGCAAAACTATCAGCCCTGAGCTGAGAGAAGAGGTTTCAGATGAGAAGAAACCACCAAAAAAATTCTGGCAACATGAAAAAACAAGCTAGTTTGACACCCCCAAAGGATCACAATAGATCCACAGCAATGGACACCAACCAAAAGGAAATTGTCAAAATGTCAGAAATAGAATTCAAAATATAGATGGCAAACTAGATGAATGGAATTGAAGTTGAAAACCAACAAAAAGAAGCCAAAAAAAAAAGTTTTAGGACATGAAGAAAAAATACAAAAAACTTGCTAAAGAGATAGAAAACATAAGAAAGGATATAATAGAACTTAAAAAAATGGAAGAGTCATATAGGGAACTACAAAATACAGCAGAAAGTTTCAAGAACAAGGCTAGACCTAGCAAAAGAAGGAATCTCAGAGCTTGAATACAAGGCTTTCAAACTAACCCAGTCAGTCAAAGGTGCAGAAAACAGAATAAAGAAGAATGAACACTCAGAGAAATATGGGACTATGTGAAATGAGGCAATATATGAATTATAGGGATCTCAGAGGGAGAAGAAGAAAAAGCAAAAAGCATGGAAAACCTATTTGAGGAAATTATTGAGGAAAATCTCAATAGAGATTCCTCAAATCTCACCAGAGATTCAGATATCCAGATACAAGCTGGTCATTGAACACTGAGAAGATTCATAGCAAATAGAACATGGCCAAGACACATAGTCATCAACCTGGCCAAGTCAAAATAAAGGAGAAAATGCTACACACTGCAAGATAAAAGCAACAGCTATTCTACAAAGGAAAACCCATCAGGCTAATAACATATTTCTCAGTGGAGACCTTACAAGCCAGAAGGAATTGGGGCCCCATTTTTAATCTTCTTAAAGAGAATAACTGCCAGCCAAGAATTTTGTAGGCTGCAAAACCAAGTGATGGTGAAATAAAGACTTTTCTAGTCAAGTAAACACTAAGGGAATATGTCACTACTACATCTGCCCTACAGGAAATGCTCAAAAGTTCATTGTACATGCAAGATCACAATAGATGCCCACCGGTGTAAAAACATCCAAAAGTTATAACTCACAGCTCTTATGAAACAATGGCACAAGAGAGAAAACAAAACAATAAGGTGTCATCCAATATGGCGACCAGCACAGCATCCCACATATCAATAATAACACTGGATGTGAATGGTCCGAATGCCTAACTCAAAAGACATAGACTGAGTAGACAAAAAAACACAATCAAAGTATTTTTTGTCTCCAAGAAACACATCTAAACCACAAGGACTCACACAGATTCAAGGTTAAGAGATGGAAAAAAAAATATTCCATGCAAATGGAAACCAAAAGTGAGCAGGCATAGACATTCTCATATCAGATAAAATAGACTTTAAGTCAACAATAGACTTTTCTCATCTGGCCTCTTGGTCCAGAGCTGGGGGTGTTAAGGCTAGTTTATGGCCCTGTCTCCAAGCCCTCAAGGTTCATTCCTTGGCAGAGCCAGGGAGAGGAGTAGTGGCCTGTATTGCCTTAGGTGTATTTTAGCAAGTTTGGTGGATCTTGTGTTACCTCTGACCCATTGTCTTCTCCTCTTCCTGGTGGAGTGTAGTGAGATTTTCCTCCCAGCTTGAGGTCCAAACTGGTGGACTGTACTTGAGGGTATGAATCTACAGCTCCCTAATAGCTAGGTATTCTGTTATGGCTGTGCCAAACTCTGATCCCCCAGGTGGGTTATGTGAAAGCCCCAAGCTTTGGGAGGGGCCTTATAGCTCCTAGGGGTTACTTTGACCCTGCTCCTACTGAGGTGCGGGTAGAAACACAATTGCTTTTGTCTGTAGTATGACAGCGGAATTGGAAAAATTCTATACAGCTCAGAGGTTGCTTATCTAGCTGCATGTGTCAGTCCCTCTGATGTGCACCTCCACGTGACACTGGCTGATAGGGGGATCTCCAATTGTGCACCCCTTTTCCACCACTAGACCCCCAAGGTGAGGCAGGTGGGCATCTCTATCCCCAGAAATCTCCACCAGGGGGATTGTCCCATGGGGGGGAATAGTGGCCACTGGAGGCACTCTTGGATGGAGTGAAATTCCCTAATGAAGTGAGCAGGGTTATGGGGAGCTGCTCTGGTTCAGCCTGTGGCTCTTGAGGCATTCGGTTGCCATGAGAACCGGTACTTATACAAAATGAGTCGCTATAACCAGCAACCTTCAAAATGACCAATCTCTGAGGTACAGGAGGGCTGGGACCTGAGGAGTGGGCACTAGAACCAGCACGTAGCAGACTCATCAGAGGCCAGAGCTGGGGTAGCAGTACCATAGTGCTGGAAGTCCTTGCCTGAGCAATCAGATAAGAGAGAGGAATCAGGGGTGTCCAAATGGGGGCAGAAGAGGTCAAACTTTCACTATTTGCAGACGATATGATATTATATCTAGAAAACCCCAAAGATTCAACCAAGAGATTACTGGAATGGATAAATGAATTCAGCAAAGTCTCAGGATACAAAATCAATGCACACAAATCAATAGCCTTCATATATGCTAAGAACAGTTAAGCTGAGAAACAAATTAATGATGCAATAACATTCACAATAGCACCAAAGAAAATTAAATATTTAGGAACATATCTAACTAAGGAGGTCAAAGACCTATACAGAGAGAATTATGAAACACTGAGAAAAGAAATTGCAGAGGATGTAAACAGATGGAAAACCCTACCATGCTCTTGGATAGGTAGAATTAACATTGTAAAAATGTCTTTGCTACCTAAAGTGATTTACAAAATCAATGCAGTCCCTATCAAAATACCAACATCATTTTTTGCTGATCTAGAAAAAGTAATGCTATGCTTTGTGTGGAACCAGAGAAGACCCCGTGTAGCCAAAGCAACCTTAAGCAAAAACAACAAGTTGGGAGGCATCTATCTACCAGACTTCAAACTATACTACAAGGCTATAGTAACCAAAACAGCATGGTACTGGCACAAGAACAGAGACACAGACCAATGGAACAGGACTGAGAACCCAAATATAAAACCAACCTCATACTGTCACCTGATCTTTGACAAATTCCACAAAAACATACACTGGGAAAAAGATTCCCTATTCAATAAATGGTGCTGGGAAAACTGGATGGTCACATGTAGAAGACTGTAACTAGACCCACACCTCTCACCTCTCACAAAAATCAACTCACAATGGACAACAGATCTAAACCTAAGGCATGAAACCGTAAGAATTCTTGAAGAAAACGTTGGAATAACTCTTATGGACATTGGCCTAGACAAAGAATTTATGAAGAAGACCCCCAAAGCAATCACAGCAGCAACAAAAATAAACACATGGGACCTGATCAAATTGAAAAGCTTCTGCACAGCCAAGGAAACTATCACTAGAGTGAACAGACAACCTACAGAATGGGAGAAAAAATTTGCATGCTACACATCTGATAAAGAGCTGATAACCAGAATCTATATAGAATATAGGAAAATCAACAAGAAAAAAATCAAACAACCCCATGAAAAAATGGGCAAAGGACATGAACAGAAACTTTTCAAAAGAAGACAGAATAATGGCCAACAAGCATATAAAAAATTGCTCAACTTCTCTAATCATCAGGGAAATGCAAATCAAAACCACAATGAGATATCACTTAACTCCAGTGAGATTGGCTCATATCAAAAAGTCTCAAAACAATAAATGTTGGCGGGGATGTGGACAGATAGGAACATTCATACACTGCTGGTGGGACTGCAAATTAGTACAACCTCTATGGAAAGTAATATGGAGATACCTCAAATAATTAAAAGTAGAACTACCTTTTAATCCAGCAATCCCACTACTGGGTATTTACCCAAAGGAAAAAAAGACATTCTATAATAAAGACATCTGCACTTGAATGTTGACAGCAGCACAATTCACAATTGCAAAGATGTGGAAACCACCCAGGTGCCCATCAATACACGAGTGGATTAATAAAATGTGGTATATGTATACCGTGGAGTATTACTCAGCAATAAAAAACAATGGTGAATTAACACATCTGGTATTATCCTGGATGAAGCTAGAGCCCATTCTTCAAAGCAAAGTGTCACAAGAATGGAAAAACAAGCACCACTGGTACTCACCATCTAATTGGTACTAACTGATCAATACTTATGTCACACATGGCAATAATATTCATCAGGGGGTGGGCAGGCAGGAGGAGGGTGGAGGGGATGGGAAAACTCTCACTGAATGGATATGGGGAGCACAGTTTGGGGGATGTCCATGATTGTAGCTCTAACATGGGCAGTGCATGGGCAATATATATAGCCAAAGTGTTGTACTCCCATAATATTCTTAATTAAATAAATAAATAAACATTGGTAAAAAAATAAGAAGACAAAGAACGTCATTATATTTCATGTAATGGTAAAGGGAGCAATTCAACAAGAAGACATAACAATCCTAAATATATAGGCACTTAATACAGGAGCTTCCAGTTTCATAAATCAAATTCTTCTAGATCTAAGCAAAAAAATAAACAGTACCATCTTAATTGCCAGGGACTTCAACACTCCACTGACAGAACTGGACATATCATCAAAGCAGAAAATGAATTAAAAAACACTGGACATAAATAGGACTCTAGAAAAAAGTGGACCTAACACACGTTTACAGAACAGTCTACCCCAAAATTACTGAATTTACATTTTTCTAATGAGCACATGAAACATTTTCCAAGATTGATCATATCATAGGCCACAAAACAAGTCTCAGCAAATTTTAAAAAATCAAAATCATACCATATATCTTCTAAGATGACAGTAGGATAAAAGTATAAATCAATTCCAAGAGAAACACCCAAAACTACACAAAATCATGGAAATTAAGCAACCTGCTACTGAATGACCCTTGGGTCAATGATGAAATTAAGATGGAAATCAAAAGAATCCTCAAACTGAATGACAAAGGGGAAATAGCTTTCAAAATCTATGGGATACAGCAAAAGCAGTCCTAAGGGGGAATTAATAGCCTTAAATGCCTACATCAAAAAGAAAGATCACAAATTAACAATCTAATGACATATCTTAAGGAACTAGAAAAAGGAGAACAAACCAAACTAAAAGCCAGCAGAAGAAAAGAAATAACTAAGGTCAGAACAGAACTAAGTGAAATTGAAACCAAAAAAGCAATACAAAGGATCAATGAAACAAAACGTTGGTTCTTTGAAAAGGTAAACAAAATCAAGGGACCGCTAGCCATATTAATCAGAAATAGAAGAGAAAGGACTCAAATAAGCTCAATCAGAAATGAAAAAGGAGACCTTACAACTGATACCACAGAAATACAAAATATCATCCATTAATACTACAAAAACCTCTACAAAAACATACTAGAAAACCTAGAGGAAATGGATAAATTCCTGGAAACACACAACCTTCCAAGCCTCAGTCACGAAGAAATAGAAATCTTGAACAGACCAATAATGAGCACTGAGATTAAAGCAGTAATAAAAAATCTCCCAACAAAAAAAAGCCCCAGACCAGATGGATTCATAGCCAAATTCTACCAGACCTACAAAGAAGAACTGGTGCTTATCCTACAGAAACTATTCCTTAATATCAAGGAGGGAATCCTCCCTAACTCATTCTATGAAGCCAGTATCACCCGGATAACAAAGCCAGGAAAGGACACAACAGAAAAAGAAAACTGCAGACCAATATCCCTTATGAACATAGATGCAAAAATCTTCAACAAAATACTAGTAAATAAAATTCAACAGCACATCAAAAAGATAATCCACCACGATCAAGTGATGCAAGGACGGTTCAACATACGCAAATCAATAAATGTGATTCACCACATAAACAGAAACAAAAACAATATGATCATCTCAATAGATGCAGAAAAAGCATTTGATATAATCCAATACCTTTTCATGATAAAAACCCAAAAAAAACTAGTCATAGAAGGAACATACCTCAAAATTTTAAAAGCCATATATGACAAACCAGCAGTCAACATCATATTGAATGGGGAAAAGTTGAAAGCATTCCCCCTAAAAAATGGAACAAGACAAGGGTGCCCACTGTCACCACTTCTATTCAACATAGTATTGGAAGTCCTAGCCAGAGCAATCAGGCAAGAGAAAGAAATAAGTGCATCCAAATTGGGAAAGAGGAGATCAAACTATCTCTGTTTGCTGACAATATGATCTTGTATCTAGAAAACCCTAAAGACTCCACCAAAAGATGCCTAGAATTGATAAATAAATTTAGCAAAGTCTCAGGTTACAAAATCAATGTACACAAATCAATAGCATTTCTATGTGCTAATAACAGTCAAGCTGAGACTCAAATAAAGGAATCAATACCATTCACAAAAGCTACAAAGAAAATAAAATACCTAGGAATATATTTAAAACTTAACCAAGGACGTGAAAGTTCTCTACAAGAACTACAAAACACTCAAGAAAGAAATCACAGATGACACAAATGAAAAAACATCCCTTGCTCATGGACTGGTAGAATCAACATCGGTAAAATGCCCATACTGTCCAAAGTGATTTATAGATTCAATGCAATCCCCATCAGAATAACAACATCATATTTCACAGATCTTGAAAAAATAATCTTAAGCTTCATTTGGAACGTAAAACGGGCCCAAATAGAAAAAGCAATCTTAAGCAAAAACAACAAATGTGGAGACATCACATTACTTGACTTCAAATTATACTATAAGACTATAAGTAACCAAAACAGCATGATACTGGTATAAAAGTACAGACATAGACCAATGCAACAGAATAAAGAAGCCAGAAATAAAACCATATACCGATAACCACCTTATCTTTGACAAAGCAGAAAACAACACACACTGGGGAAAACAAGCTCTATTTAATAAATGGTGCTGGGAAATAGGAAAGCCACATGCATAAGAATGAAACAGGACCCCTACCTCTCAACATATACAAAAATTAATTCAAGATGGATAAAAGACTTAAATAGAGGGCATGAAACCATAAAAATTCTAGAAGAAAACATAGGAAAAACTCTTGTAGAGATTTGCTTAAGCAAAGGCTCTATGACTGAGACCCCAAAGGCAAATGCAGCAATCACAAAAATAAATAAATGGGATTTAATTAAATTAAAAGTCTTCTTTACAGCAAAGGAAATAATCAACAGAGTGAATAGACAACCTACAGAATAGGAGAAAATGTTTGCAAACTATACATCTGAAAAAGGTCTAATATCCAGAATCTACAAAGAACTCTAATCAGCAAGAAAAAACAAACCACCCCATCAAAAAATGGGAAAATACATGAACAGATGTTTTTCAAAAGCAGATAGATAAATGGCCAACAAACGTGAAAAAATGCTCAACATCACTAATCATCAGGGAAATGCAAATTAAAACCACAATGAGATACCACCTCACCCCTATCCAAATGGCCATTATTAAAAAGTTAAAAAAAAAAAACAAACAATAGATTCTGGCATGGATGCAGAGAGAAAGGAATGCTTATATACTGTTGGTGGGACTGCAAATTAGTACAACCTCTATGGAAAACAGTATGGAGATTCCTCAAAGAAATAAACGTAGACCTACCATTCAATCAAAAAGACACCTGCACTTGAATGTTTATCGCAGTGCACTTCACAATTGCAAAGGTGTGGAATCAACCTAAGTGCCCATCAATTCATGAGTGGATAAAGAAAATAATACTGTTTGCAGCAATTTGGATGTAACTGGAGACCATTATCCTAAGTGAAGTATCTCAGGAATGGAAAAACAAACACCATATATTCTCACTAGTAAGTAGAAGCTAAACAATGGGTGTACAAGGGCACAAAGTGAAATAAAGGAAATGAGAAACCAAAAAGGGGGAAGGTTAGGAGCAGAGTGTGGGATAAAAACTTACCTGTTGGGTACAATGAATACTATTCTGGTGACAGGCACATCAAAAGCCCTGACTTAAGCATTATACAAGGTATCCACATAACAAAAACACTTGTCTACCCTTAATTAATATTTTGAAATGTAATTAATTAATTAATTAAAATAAATTAAATTAAAATGCCCATTTATTCAAGTTTTCAAATTTGTTCATATGTTCATGTTATATGTTCACAGTATTCTCATGATTTACATATTCTCCTTTCTAACCTATTATAATTGACCTCTTTTCAATCAGGAAAGACAATGCAGACTAGATTTCTCATAAACCAGAATTCCATCTAGGCAATCATTGATCCATCAAATATGCATTGATCTGGAAAGGTACAAAGAAAACAACTAATACATCCCCCAACCCAGGAATCAAATTAGAGTGATTTTAAGTAAAGTTTGATATTTTTAAACAAAAAACACTTATCTTTTTTTAGTTGGTCTTTAGTTATATTATAATCTACATATTATTCATTTGCATAATGTTTATATTAATATAAGCTCTGATAAGCAAAGATATTCCAATAAAGTATTCTTACTTATAGGAAGAAAATCACTGGGTAGAAAAGTGTGATACTTTCTTTTTTCTCCCAATAACAACTTTGGTCATGAAGAAATAACCAAGGCACCACCTCCATCTGGAGGAAGCCTGTGATAATTTCAGAACATAGGAAACAATAGCTTTTGCAGTAGCAATATTTAAAACCTAAACCTACCATACAATTTAAATAAAAGTCACCAATAATTTTTTTCAAAAGCTCAGAAAACAAGTTATTTTTCTATAAAATTAAACAGAGCACCCAAAATTGAAATTATTCAGCTGACTTTTGTTTTAAAGCAACACTTCTTAAAGAAGTGATTCACAGGCAATTGCTCCTCAAGAAATTCTGCAAGAGGACCAGAGGACAGGGTTTTTTTCTTAGGTCAAAATGTATAGAAAAGACTGCTCACAATTCCCTACTGTTAGAGACTTAAAATGTAAATAAACAGAAAAGTGTTGAGTAATTTTACTATAGAGAAACATGTTCAGCTTTGTTTTATCCAATGTTTCAATATTATTCAATCACAGACCCCCTTTTTCAATGCAGCATCTATTTAGGGCCATGGATATGATTCAAGAAACACTACTGTAGTGACATTTAATAAGAGGGAAACTTTAGAAGGAAAATGGAAAACACACAGAGAAATCAATGTGATAACTTATAGATAGGTTCAAAATTCACATATAGAGTACAACCAAGTCCAAAGCACTAACCCTTAATAGTAGCCAAATTATCAGGACTCACTCAAGAAACACAGAGTTAAAATTTTTATCCATTTGCATTTCTAAAGCACTATTTTCCAAAATGTGGCTAATGCCCTACCCATGAAAGAGAAGAATCATAAAAGCTTTTTTCTCTTTCATTCCCCCCCCACACACACATATTTTGGAGTGGGGTACAAGAAATACAACATTTTTCTTCCTTTAGAACACAAAAAGGCAATAGTACTAAGTCATCCCCAAAACTGAACACATTTAGGACCCATTAAATATGACCAAAATCCTGTATTAGGCCCTGTCAATGTGACTCTTCTTATTAAATTTACTTAGAGCAACTAACTAACTAGAGCAGTCTAACTAAACAGACTTTTATTTATTTAAGTACTGCTGGAGACAAGAGAAAAAAAAAAAAAAAAAAAAACACCTACACACTCTTGCCAGGATCTAGGGAAGGCTGACCTGTCTGAATGTCTCTTTCCTTTATCTAGATCAGCTATCTTTACACTCAGGAGGACCAAGAGTAACTGAATAAACATTATCTTGTCCTTGGCCTTCACCAAGAAAAATTGTTTATATGTGAGACCATTTCCCTTTAGAGTCTGAGATCATTATTTTAAAGTAGACTGTCAAATACTCCACAGTTGATCTCAGTTGAGTTCTGCCATTTGCTGCTCTATGAACCAAGTCCAGGGCATGACATTAAGCCTGCGACTACATAACATGAGAAAAATGTTTTAAGACAGAATAAAACATCACACACAGTTTCTGGCAGTGAATCTTAACAATTGAAATATCCTGTCTAAAAAAACATTTCAAGATACTGTTACAGAAAAATGACAACCATGCCTACCTCATAGGCAGTTGTGGGAATTTAATGAGATGATGGATGTGAAAGAGCCCAGTGCCATAACACGCACATGAAATTATCAATAAACTATTTAAATCACAATTTATTGAAATGTATTTAACCATATTAAGTTGTGTCCATTTCAGTAAATACTGTGGTTACCTGCCCACACGTTCTTGCAATCATGCATTGCCTGATTTTTATCTTCCCACATTTTTACACTCTATCCTACAACTTGGATCAGTCTCCTGTACGACTAGGAAAGGAAGCTGCCTGTGTAATGTTGCCTGACGCACACAAAACAAATCCTCTAATTCTGAACCCTCTTCTTTATAATGGACATGTAAGATTAAAATGTCAATGTCCACATCTTAGGTTAAGAGAGCATCACAATATATAATGTATGTGCTACTTATTATTTTATTTGATCTCTTCAACCACTGCTAGTTAGGCAGGTCAAGTCTTTTCTTACCCGTTGTTCAGATGAGTGAGATATGACTTACCAAGGTTATATCCAGCCTGAACGGCTCCTTCAACCACCAAATGGACCTCCAGAATGTCAGTGTGGCAGCGTGGAGACAAGTGGTCCAGTGCACACTCCATGTTCAGTCTTTAGTTCTGAACTGTTCTCCCCAAGCTGTTTCTCTCACCTGATTCCATCTTGTTTCTGACACTTGCTCTGGTGATTAGCTCTTCATTTCTTCATTTTTATCCCCTTCAGAATTTCTGGTTTCATGCTCAGCACTATTTCTGGATCTCCACTCAAGTTATGTGGCCTAGTTCCTCTTCTAATTTCCTCTGGGTCCCAGAATGCTCGGTATTTGGCCTCCCTGCCCTAAATCTCCACCTCCCTCCCAAGACAAAGCTTCCACTGGGCTTTATAGACATTGGGCAGGAAGAAAGCGTGTGGCATATAGAGGGTCTGGCCCAAAGTTGCCTGTCTTCTTTGTAGCAAAGTTGGGATGGAGAACCTAAACCAACATACCTTCCTGTGCTAAACAATTCTGGGACCAAACATGCTTTCCCATTTCCTAAATTTCCTAATTTCCTAAACAATTTCCAATTTCCAATTTTCTAAACAATAACTGGGACCAGGCCAAAACAACAGGTATTTTCTCTAGGAAATACTTGCTCCTAGGTGGTAAGACTGTAAATCAAATAAAATAGTTAACTTAAAACTAACAGCTTCCTTGCTTGAAGACACCTCCCCTTCACTACGCCCACCAAACCAAAGCCATTATGTCACAAATTCTGTCCAATTCCACTGATTCCTGCCTTGCAAAATCTACTTAAAAGTACCCAGACCAGGCCTCAAGAGCCCTGTAAACATCCTTCCCTGACTTGCTCCTACTGAGACATTATGAAGACTCAATCTTAGATAGTGTCCTCCCTTACTGCAGCATCACAAACTTAGCTTTCAGCTGAGAAAAATGGGTTTTTCTGATGGTCTTTTCCATAGTCAACAACCACAAAGTGACCCCAGAGTCAGTGTTTGTTTATTTTCTCTCCTACCCTGATTCTTTATAATATGGTCTTTCATATTCAAGGATAAAAGTTTCCCTTTAAAATGTGAATTTTATGTGTTGCCATTAACATTTAGCCCAATTCTATTTATATATAGCATCTACCCCACTGAATGGCACATGGTACAGATCATATTAACAACAGAACCAACGATAATAGACACTATCTTTTATGCATCTTCCAAGTTCCAGACATTTTACATAAACTATCTCATTTTTTCCTAACATCATGTCAGCAAGGTAGGTTACTTACCCTATTTTACATGAGGAAACTGAGGCTCAAAGAGATTAAATAACTCTCTTAAACCCACACGGTTAGTAACTAAGATTCAAATCCAGCCAACCTGCCTGCAGAGCCTAGGTTCCTTGAATTCACAGTAATGTTTAGAATTTTAAAATAGCTCTGATTTCAAAACCCACTTCATTCCTACCTAGTAAAAATATCCTAAAGAAGTGAAAATAACAAGAAAGACATAAGACTTCCGGAAGGAGACTTGAATAAAATTTGCTGTGTGGAGGTTGAGGGGTGGGTTGTCAGTGAGAGAAAAACAAAGGCAGAATTCCCTGCTGGCCAGCCAAGGAGTAATATAAATTTGGCAAAGATGGAGAGAAATACGAACCTTCATACTTTGCTGGTGATATTGTAAATTAGTACAACCTCTATAGAGAACGCTTTGGCAATGTCTAAGGAAATCACACATGTAAACACATGCACATTTGCTGTATTCACATGAAACATGTCTACAAAGACGCCTAAGAAACTGATCAGATGAATTACCTCTGTGAAGGGCACGTGGAAGCTGGGGAAAAGGGTTGTAAAGGAAACACTCTATAACTTTTATATGTCTGAAATATTAAACCATGTGAATGTTTTCCTAACTCAAAATAATTGTAATTTTAAAATAACAAACAAACAAAAGCGATACCAGCTGCTTAAAAAGAAGACCTCTACTCTGGCCAGTTTAGAATCAAAAATAACTGGTGGTATTATCCCCACACTTCCCACCTGCTCAGTCCTACTCCCAAACATCTTCTGGTACATATTTGATGGCTAAAGTTCTGATAAATATAAAAATATTATAATTTTATTAATCTGAAAATTTCAGCAAATCTCATTGGAACTTTAAGGCATACATCTGTCATACCTAATAGTCTATTCAATTTTGATTTTGATTTCAGAATTTCTTAAGAAATGTTTTACCACACTGCCTTCCCAGATGCCCTCAAGGTTTGCAAAGAGCGTAAAACAGTGAAGGAATATGTGTTCTTCCGCCAGCAGTACAGCATTGTTTTACCTAAAAGGTGAGCCTGTTTTACTTCAGATAGAAGCTTTTAATTTATCTGAAATTCAAATTGCTTTTGAAGTGAAAGGAAGTAATTTGCAAAGCCTGCAGAGGCTCTGAATTGTCATAAATACGTATAAGAGGATGACTCAACTTCAGTGAAAGGTAGGGCAGAAACTCCTCCAGCTCTGAGCTTGGTGCAAGAGACAGACACCCTCAGAGCATGTCCGCAGGACTACTTAACTTCTTCCTTAATCTGGGAGAGGCTACATATTAGATGAGTGAGAGGAAATGTTTACACTTCCTCTCAGGTGGGCACATGCCCTCTGACCACTGAACTACATCCTAGGGGTAGAAGGAGTGCCACCGAGCAAGTCCCGAATGCCCACCCCGATGCTGCCATTCAGGGGCCACAGTCACACCATGGGCCACAGAAGAGAAAGCACATGCAAGACCCCGATACTGAGCGACCTTTGACACATAGGACTTGATATTCTTTGTGGGAAAAGCACATTTTACTAACTCAAAGTCCACAGCCCTAGAAAAATAGACCATCATAGAAAACTTTATATTACCCCCTTAATGGTATTATTATAATTACCACCATCTTTGTTGTCACTATTCTCTGCTGTGTGTGCCTCTACGTGTCAATCACAACAGTAGGCATCTTGCATACATTTTCTCTAACCATCACAATGACTCTAGGAGGTAAGTGTAATCGCTATTTTTCAAATGAGGAAACTGATGTACAGAAAAAGTAAGTGAACTACCAAGATTACCTGGTAGAACCAGGGGAGAACTTGGGTTACTCAGACTCTTTATACTACAGGACATCCTTGTAAGTACTCAGGTGGAATTATTTACAAAAAGATTGACAAACTAAAGTAGCATCAAATATATTTGTAGTCTACAAATGGTGCCAGTGGGTCGCACAATCTCTCGGCTTCCCACACTGAACATCATCCCAGTTCACGCACGGTCACTTTGCAAAGAGCAATTCATTTTCTGCACCTCACCCATCACCTCCCTTGTGTCTTGAAACGATCACCACTCTCACTTTCAGAATGAAGAGCTGTCTTCTAGCCAGTAGCCTCTCTGTGTCATCCACACCTCTTAGATCCTCTGAAGCCCAACCTCCTTTGAAGCAGACATGTCTCCAGAGCATGAAATCTTCTTTGAGAATCACTATTTTAGGGGACCAGGATGGGAAAAAAAAAGTCTACTACCCAGAGCATTCACTTTTCTTCAGACACATCCCTTGTCTAGCACAAATCCATCTCAAGTAGAACTGCTCTGCACAGCATGTCCAGTCTGCATGCCTCAGGTGTCTGCCTTCTTTTTTTTTCACAACGCACCTTCTCTAAGAAAAAGGGTACATTTTCTACATTTCTATCAAAACACATTAAAAATCCACTTTAGTCACCAATATGGGTTATAACAGTTTAGCAAGAACTGATAGAAAGAATGTGCACATGTCAACAAAGGACCTGGCCTCCTCCTTCTTATTCATGCCAGAATTGTGGCATGAGGCGGTCAGCTCTCCTGAGATCCAGAAAGACACCTGGCTAATGCTCTGTTATGCCTAAAAGAAGACCCGCTCTTACACACACACATACACACACACACACACACACACACACACACATATCAAATCTCACCCATCCTCTGGGCTTTAAGAGTCAAATTGCATCCTCCTTTTTTGGAGAACCTTTCCTTGACTTACCTATTCCTATGTGGACTTTCCTTTGAACAAATTACAGCCCTTATTATTTATGCTCAGTGGCACTTAATACACAATATTTTCAAGTAAACAATTATAAACTTTTCAAACTACATTATAAGTTTCTGGGAAATAGGAACTAGATTTTGTCCCTGGACACCCAAGACAGTGCTTTGGCCAAAGCAAACATTGGGGGCGAATAAGTTTAAACATAAAACAATGTGGGTTTTTTAAACTAAAATTTAAAAGTAAACACTCTTATAAATATTTTGCTCCTTCAAAGTAGTAAAAAAAATTACACACTTATTCAAACATATTTCTAGCACTCAATGTGTACATAATAATCCTCTTGTTTCATTACCTTCATATTTTAAATTTGTTCAAAAATAATTGTCACAAATTACCAGGAACCAGGAATTTTTGTAGACACTGAAGATTGAAAGTAGAATAAAGCACCAAAATATCAAGAAATCTATAAACTCTATAAAGAATAAAGACGTGAAAATGTACGAGAAGAGACATGTGCTGTAATTGAGGTGTCAACCAATTGTTATTGCAGCACAGAACACAGCCAGTTCTCACCAGCAGGTTCTAGGCCTCCAAGGATTAGTAAGACCTTTACAGAAAGAGAGGGTAGAGGAAAGGCATTTTAGAGAAGGGAACAGGTCACCCAAAAGCACAAACCTTGGAAGCATGCAATACACATGGCCTACTTAAGGAGAGGGAAGAAGGCTATGGCTGGTCTTAACCCTTTGAGGATAGCTGTGATTTTTTTTTTTTTTGGAACTTGTCAAAGATCTTTAAAAGCCACATCTGATACATAAAATAGTAGATAAAATCTTGGCCAAAACCATTTGAGCCTAAGCATGCCTCATAAACTGGCTCTCAGAGAGTGTCTAATATAGAATTTACGGATTTGAACAAAAGCAATGCAAATAATCACTTAGAGTATAAAGCCCCCCTGGATGCATACACATTGGTAAATATGTTTAAAAATTAGTCTTAACTTCTTTCAATCCAAACTTCGTATTTACTGTTCAACTAAAGAATTTATAAAAAGTAGTAATTAATAAAATCCTGACTTCAAATTATGTTTGACACTATTGGCCCAATTACTATGAAGAGTTAAGTCTGTGGTATTAAGCTAGACGTTGAAAACTCTTACAAATATTAAAAATAAAAACACACCTTTCCTTGGTTTCAAACTATATATTGCTTGCAACTTACAGGCAAAGAAATAAAATCTTTTCAACCCTTTCTAGGATCATTTATAAGGTTTTATCTCATGCTATAGTTGTAGTGATTTGTGTTAGATATTGTCAAGAGGATGAGCAAATTATTGTCAAAAGTTGAATTACATTTAGTCTTTTGATAATTGTTTCTGATTATTAAATAATTAAATGTTTATGGTAGAAAGTGTTAAAAATACTGGACAGCCCAAAGAAAAAGAATAAAAATCACCCATGACTCTACTACAGTCATTATTTTGATAAATGTCTCTCCTGATCATTTTTCTATTCATTTGTATATTTTTTCCCAAATTGCTGCCATTGTATACATGTTTTAACTCATTAAGTAATCATTTTATTTGATAATAGATTATGAATATTGACTACTAGAAATTTAAATTTAGTTTTTCCAAATCAGAAAGCAAAGGAGAAAAATTATCAAGTTGGCAATGGAGTGATCAATTTTTTCAATATTAAGGAATAACCAAAATGCTTCATTAACTATGATGCCAAGTCCTGCTTGGCAAGTACTCTGTAAGGACAGCTTATTTGGCAACACCCACTGCAGACTTAAAATAACTAGCTCCAAATGGATCCTTTATTTTTACCCCCTAAAGACAAGATTTCTATGTTTAATGGCACGTGGGTTTAATTTCTTCCATTCTGCCTTGCACTGGAATGCCATCCAGTAGAATGGTCACAATGACCCTCAGCTCACATTTGGCCTTTTTTCCCTTTGTGCAGGGAAGTTCTGCTTTGTTGCTGGAAGGTAATTTTCCCTGTAAATTCAGTTTTATATCATGGAAAAAAAACATAGCAAAGAAATAGTAAAGACTTTAATGAGAAAAAATAATTTACATGGAATTAGCCAACACTTTCAGAATTTTCAAGAGAGAAAAAAAAATCAGGAATAAAGTTTAAACTTACTGAACAGAGATAAGAAAATTAATTGACACACTGTATGAAGTACACTGATCCTTAAATAACCAAATGTTTATATTAGAAGGTGTAGAAAAATACTGAAAAGCCCAAAGAAAAGGAATAAAAAAAAAATCAACCATAACTCTATTGCAGCCACTATTTTGGTAAATGTCCCTCCCAGTCTGAGATGTCAGAGATCCATCATTACCACACGAGATGAAATCTATCTTTCATTACTGTTTAATGCAGTGTTTTTTGAACTTCAGGGAATGATCCTTTAGAAGATGGTAAAATTGATTTAGTGTATCACAACAATTTGAACTGGAAGAGAATAAAATTTAAAAATATACATGCATTACATAATATGAGAGTAAGTACAATTTCTAAAATGTTTATTTCAGGTGTATGCATCAATGGGTGGGTAGGTCCTGATCAGGTCTGTGGATCATGACTTTAAACATTTGAAATGAAACATTTGAAAGCTTGCTCAGAGCAGAGCTTTCCAAGCACTGTCCTAGTGGCAAACTGAGAATGGATAACAGTAAATGGGGGAATACTGATTCCATCAGCTCTCAGGGCGACCAACCTGGGCTTGAGTTGTGGGGTCCTCCAGACAGTCTTCTGAAGCAGTGGAGGTCTTGTCTGGGGCTCCTTGAAGACATCCTGAGTGTAGAAGGATCTGGCAGTACTAGCACAGTCCCCATAGGCAGCACGCATAATGAGGGTATTTATCACATGCTGCCCATCCCACAGGGTTCTAACTCTGGCTGTTTTAGTCTGTTTGTGCTACTATAGCAAAATACTTGAGACTGGGTAATTTATAAAGAGCAAAATTTATTTCTCATGGTTCTGGAGGCTGGGAATTCCAAGGTCAAGTTATTGGCAAGACTGGCCTTGTTGCTGCACCCTCAGGAGAGGAGGAATGCTGTGTCCTCACATGGAAGAAGGGACAGGAGAGAGAGAGTGCTCCCTTCAACCGCACCCTTTTACAGGGGTGCTAATCCCATCCGTGAGGGTGGAGCCTTACTGACTTAATCACCTCCCAAAGGCCACACCTCTTAATACTGTTGCATGGGAAGTTGCAACATGAATTTTGGAGGGGACACCATCATTTAAACCACATCATTGGCCACAATGATCATTTGAACACATAGTTCTGCAGCCAGCCAAGATCACATTGCTGCCATTGTGGACAAGCAGCCCTGAAGGAGTTATTTTCCTAGGTTTCTGAGGATCTGAAAATGCGGCTCAAGGTAAGGTAAGTGGGAAATAGGGGCAGGTTATCCACGCAGGTCCAGTAAGGAGCCCCAAATCTCTGGGTTCACATATATTAATCGTATCTATCCTTTTGCAATGGATGTGACCTTTTAGTGACATCCTAGCCAGCTATAAGTTGACTGCTTTAACAATCACATAGTTCTTCTGCAAATTAAGTTTGATCTTTTTTTTTAATTTCAGAATATTATGGGGGTACAAACATTTTGGTTACATAATTTCCTTTTGTACACTTTAAGTCAAAGTTATAAGTGTGCCCATCACCCAGACAGTGTGCATTGTACATATTAGGTGTGAATTTATGCATCCCTTCTGTCCCCTCCCACCTGCCCAATTTCCGTTGAGTTTTACTTCCATGTGTGCACATAAGTGTTGATCTATTAGTTCCAATTTAGTATTGAGTACATGTGGTGTTAGTTTTCCATTCTTGTTATACTTCCCTTAGAAGAATGATCTCCAGTTCTATCCAGGTTGTTACAAAAGATATTAGTTCACCACTTTTTATGGCTGAGTAGTA
The DNA here is from genome assembly GCA_023783475.1 of Daubentonia madagascariensis. Taxonomy (NCBI): domain Eukaryota; kingdom Metazoa; phylum Chordata; class Mammalia; order Primates; family Daubentoniidae; genus Daubentonia; species Daubentonia madagascariensis. The sequence goes on from JAKFHU010001672.1 coordinate 21,399,270, forward strand.
CTCCATGGTATACATATACCACATTTTATTAATCCACTCACTTATTGATGGGCATGTGGGTTGTTTCCACATCTTTGCAATTGTGAACTGTGCTGCTATAAACATTCTACTGCAAGTGTCTTTTTTATAAAATGTCTTTTTTCCTTTGGGTAAATACCTAACAGTGGGATGGCTAGATCAAATGGTAGGTCTACTTATAGTTCTTTGAGGTATCTCCATATTACTTTCCATAGAGGTTGTACTAATTTGCAGTTCCATCAACAGTGTATAAGTGTTCCTTTCTCTCTGCATCCACGCCAGCATCTGTTGCTTGGGGACTTTTTGATGTGAGCCATTCTCACTGGAGTTAGGTGATATCTCATTGTGGTTTTGAAATTCAAAATCCATTCACATTATCGCAAGAAATTTCATTATATTTATTAATGAAATAGGAAGAATGTTAGACTCTTTACATATAATGTTGAATGTTACACATTTTTGAATGGTTGTAAAAATGGCTTTAAATTTTATATCACCTACTTGTGCAAAAAAATTCTCATACATGATAACTCTTAAGAATTCAAAAATACCATTATTAAAGAGTCTTGATCAGTAGTTTCATGAGCTATTTCAAATGCCAAACCTGATCTGAAATGGTAATATTCACAGAAGCAAGGTCAAATTTATCATTGGAAATTTTGAGTGGAAATTACATACAAATTCAATTTTGGAAATTGTATACAAATTCAAAAATTTGTTATATTGTTTTATGCCCTAACAATATATAATATAAAGGAAATGCAAAGAGTTTTTTTTAGCCAAACTCCATTAAACATCAAATCCCTTCCAGTTTACCCCCATATGCAGAACTCTGTCTCTCTCTATATATATGTGTGTGTGTGTGTGTGTATATCACGATAAAAAAAATTTCTAAAAATTGCATCAGCTAATAAAAGGATAACCATAATAAGCAGTTGCTGCCCAGCCTCTGCTATTCTTTTCATCATGTTGATTTGAACAACGCTGGTTGATTTGAACAAGGCTCAGAATATATCACTGACACATGTATAGTTACTGCTTGGGGAAGAGCATAAAATTAAAAGGGGCTGGTCTTTCACAAAACTGCAAATAAGTGCTGTCACCACCCTTTCATTGCAGTGGTACAAGTGATTTTGCAGCTTACTCAGAATGACTTCATACAACAGGATTCTGTAATTGATGTGGCTCTGCTGGTGAACCCGTTAGGGACACTAGATCAGCTCAGGTTGCCTCTAATCAGAGTAGCTAAATACCTGGAGAGATCCTTTACTACAGATTTTATGAATAAGATAAAAAGTGTCCATTAAGACAATTCTTTTATATTCATTTTACTTTAGCAATATCTCAAGCAGAGTAGTGTAGTAGTTTAACTTTTATAACACATGACATGAATTTCTGTTGAGACTGTTTTCTTTTCCATACCAAGACAGTATTAATCAATGTGTATAGAGATTTATTTCTTCCCGCATACTCTGCAAAGTAAGCTACCTGCCTATTTTACTTATCAATTAGGAGTGGTTTCCCTCCAATTTTATGTCCATGCTCTTTGCTATTGATTATGCTCTCCATAATCATACCATAAGCTCCATTAGAAGGCACTGTCTTGTCTAGTTCACCAGGCAATAATATGTCCACAATAAATATCTATGAATAAACAAATTAAAGGGAATGCACATTTCATCCATTTTAGTAAAGAGAATAACCCCCTAACTGGCATCCAACCTAAAAATTAATTCTCCCCACCATCACCACCATAATTTGGCAGAAACATGAAAACTTTGACAATTCCTATATAATACCAAGAAACATCTATTTGCCACAGTTTTAGAGGTGTTTCTAATTAATCTGTTCACACTTGTTATTGTGTAGGCACTTGTGTTAGTCTGTTTTGCATTGCCATAAATGGGTACTTGAGATTGGGTAATTTATAAAGAAAAGAGGTTTATTTGGCTCACAGTTCTGCAGACTGTACAAGAAGCATGGTGCAAGCATCTGCTTCTGGTGAAGGCTTCAGGGAGCTTCCAATCTAAGTGGAGGTGAAGGGGGAGCAGGAATGTCACGTAGTGAGAGAAAGAGCAAGAGACAGAGGAGGGAGTCCCCACACTCTTTTACACAACCAGCTCTTGCATGAACTAACAAAGTGAGAACTCACTCATTATCTCGGGGAGGGCACCAAGCCATTCATAAGGGATCTGGCCCCATGACCCAAACACCTCCGACCAGGCCCCACCTCCAACACAGGGGATCAAATTTCAACATGAGATTTGGAGAGGCCAAACATCCAAACTGTATCAGCACTGGAACAATAAGCATTATTGTCACAGAATCAACCCAAACCTTTGGTAGCAGATGACAGAAAGGGAGGAGACAGGTTTTGTCCTTTATTTCACCTCGGTCGCAAACTCTGGGCTTCCAATCTGATCTCTCTCTGTTCCACCCACTAGAGTTTTGGGTAAACAACTATACGCTAGGTCAAAGAAATCCAGTATAATTTGGAAACATTTGGCCTTAGTGTTTCCTGACTAAGAGAACCACATCAAAAGCTTCCTGAGGACAGTGACCATAGCTTTTATTTTAAGTTTTCCCCCTACCCTGTTAGCACCTCAAGCAATATAGATAAAGAAAGGAAGCTCAAATATATGACAGATTCAGACTTCTTATTTATTTTTTTAATTTTTTTTTAATCTCAGAGTATTATGGGCGTACAAACACTTTGGTTACATAAATTGCTTTTGCACCACCCAAGTCAGAACTATACGCATGCCCATCCCCCAGACAGTGCACACTGCCTCTGTTAGGTGTGAATTTACCCATCCCCTTCTACCCCCCACCTGCCTGACACCCTATGAATGGTACTTCTATATGTGCACATAGGTGTTGATCAATTAGTATCAATTTAATTGGTGACTGCATGTGGTATCTGTTTTTCCATTCTTGTGATACTTCACTTAGAAGAATGAGTTCCAGCTCCATCCAGGATAATACAATAGATAGTTCACCATTTTTTTATGGCTGAGTAGTACTCCATGGTATACATATACCACACTTTATTAATCCACTCATAAACTGATGGTCACTTGGGTTGTTTCCACATCTTTGCAATTGTGAATTGTGCTGCTATAAACATTCGAGTGCAGATGTCTTTTTTATAAAATGCCTTTTTTTCTTTGGGTAGATACCCAGTAGTGGAATTGCTGGATCAAATGGTAGTTCTACTTTTACTTCTTTGAGGTATCTCCATACTACTTTCCATAGAGGTTGTACTAGTTTTCAGTCCCACCAGCAGTGTATGAGTGTTCCTATCTCTCCACATCCACACCAACATTTGTTGTTTTGGGACTTTTTAATAAAAGCCATTTTCACTGGAGTTAAATGACATCTCATTGTGGTTTTGACTTGTATTTCCCTGATGATTAGAGATGTTGAGCATTTTTTCATATGTTTCTTGGCCATTAGTCTATCTTATTTTGAAAAGTGTCTTTTCATGTTCCTTTGCCCACTTTTTAATGGGGTTGGTTTATTTTTTCTTGCTGATTTTCCTGAGTTTTATATAGATTCTAGTTATCAGCCCTTTGTCAGATGCATAGCATGCAAATATTTTCTCCCATTCTGTAGGTTGTCTATTTGCTCTAGTGATAGTTTCTTCGGCTGTGCTGAAGCTTTTTAATTTGATCAGGTCCCTTTTATTTATTTTTGTTGCTGCTGTGATTGCTTTTGGGGTCTTCTTCATAAGTTCTTTGCCTAGGCCAATGCCTATAAGAGTATTTCCAACGTTTTCATCTAGAATTCTTATGGCTTCACATCTTAGGCTTGAGTCTGTTATCCATCGTGAGTTGATTTTTGTGAGAGGTGAGATGTGCAGATCCTGTTTCAGTCTTCTACATGTGGCTTTCCAACTTGCCCAGCACCATTTATTGAATAGGGATTTTGCTCCCCAATGTATGTTTTTGTCTCCTTTGTCAAAGATCAGATGGCTGTATGAGGATGGTGTCATATCTGGGTTCTCAGTCCTGTTCCATTGGTCTGTGTCTTTGTTCTTGTGCTAGGACCGTGCTGTTTTGGTTACTATAGTCTTGTAGTACAGATTTAAGTCTGGTAAATTGATGCCTACCAATTTGTTCTTTTTGTTTAAGGTTGCTTTGCTATAAGGGGTCTTCTCTGGTTCCATATGAAGTGTAGAATTATTTTTTCTAGATGTGCAAAAAATAATGTTGGTATTTTAATAGGGATTGCACTGAATCCGTAGATCACTTTGGGTAGTATAGACATTTTAACAATGTTGATTCTGCCAATCCATGAGCATGGTATGGTTTTCCATCTGTTTATATCCTCTGCTATTTCCTTCCTCAGTGTTTCATAGTTCTCCCTGTAGAGATCTTTCTCTTCCTTAGTTAAATATAGTCCTAGGCATTTTATTTTCTTTATTGCTATTGTGAAAGATATTGAGTCTTTGAAAGATATTGACAATATGTTCTTATAGCTATAAACCCCCAAAGATTCTGCCAAGAGACTACTAGAATTGATACATGAATTCAGCAAAGTTTCAGGTTACAAAATCAATGTATGCAAATCAGTGGCATTCATATAAGCCAACAACAGCCAAACTGAGAACCAAATCAAAGACAGATTCAGACTTTAAAAAAAAAAAGAGTACAGGAAACAAATACCAGTTCAATCACTAGTGAATTCCAGTAGGCTGTGCTGGCAGTTATGATGACAGGAAAAAGGCAGCCCCTGTCCTCTTAGGAGGGCATAGACTAGAGAGTCTTCAAAGAAAGCTCCCCAAACTCTGTCTTTCATATAATGCCTTTTAAAGGAGATAAAAGTAGACCCTCTCTTCCTGCTCTTTATACCTTTTTACACTATTTTGGAAATAGCACAGGAAGTGACTTGCAGCTGAAAAGCCATTTGTAGCATCACTGAGTCACTAATGGCCACTCACTCCCAGCAGGCTTATTTGTTAAAAATATGACTGCAAGTTTAACCTAGTGAGCTGCATGCTCCTAATAACATCCAACAGTCCATAGCTGATTTTGAATATACCCCAGGTTCCAAGCAGATCATGGAACTAAATCATCTCTTATTCCAGCCTGTTCATTTTGAACCAACTCATTTTACATTGTAGCTAGCATAGCCTTTCCAGTTAAGGATGATTGCTCAAAGCACTTAGGGCAATGTTGTCTTAGCACAGCATCTAGAGTGAGGCAGTTGACACAAATTGCATCATATGCTGCTTGAGATTTAATGCTGTTACTGCCAGGAGAATATTTGTGCAATGGTTACTGAGTATAACAAAATAAAATAAGCATCAAAATCAAACCCTTAATCAACATTCCTATTTATCCAAGATTCCAATTAGATCACCTTTCTATTAACCAAGGAGACAATAAGCAAAATCTGCATTTCTTAATATCAAAGCCTTTGATATGATAAGAACTTGAAAAAAAATACTTTCCATTGTACAAATCCTTTGGTTACAAAATAGATATTTCAAAGAATTCATACCAAAAATGCTATTCATTCACTATTTACTTCTTAATCTATACTAAACCTAACTGTTAATTGTACAGCTAAAAAAAAATGCAATAATTCATTTAATTTCTCTGTATTCTATGTTGAAGGAAAAGAAAGGTAACATACCAAAGAAAGTCACTCCATGTATAGAGAATACACTGGGTATCTTACAAAATGATCTTTGTGTAACAGAATACTCCATTTTCATTTCCTAGAAGCATATTATGCTGGAGGTCATAAATTTTAAACTGCCCAATTAGATTTTATACCAAGCAATACAATTTGGCCTTCTGTGGATCTATGAACGCTTTGGCTCACTATGAATTTAAATGGTCCCACAAATCACCACATACAAGATAACTTGCACAATGTGCACATTTTCCTATTAATTACTTCTCCAATGCTAACATAATTAATAACTGGCCCTAATATGTAGGCTCCTTATTTTAACTACAGTTCTACATCCTGCAATAATGTTAAAGAGCCCATTTCACCTCACCTGGCTTCATAATCAAAATTTTCCATTCCATTTCTATGATTTCTATTTTAATTGGCCTGCTCTTCACAGGTCTAATTTTAGATTTAGCTATAGTTAGGTGTGGCTCTGATTGGAGAGCTTTTATTCTCCTCTAGCCCCACCTATTCACCATTTGTCCAAAGAGGTGCCTGGGAAGGACACAAATAAAAGTAGATGCAAGTAAGCATAAATAGATTGCATTTGTTCACATGAAATATCAGCTTTAGTGTGTCGGCCATTTGTTCTTTATAGTCATTTACTTGCACTGTTGAATGTAACATAATAGTCTCCTAAATTTTGGTAAGTAAACTGGGAAGCCAATACATCCAAACAGCTCAGGTCTTTCTGTGAAGTCTGTGGTCAAGATCATCATGGCCTCTGTGTACCAACGGCCATCTTGCACGTGAGAGGTGAATATCAGAGAACACACAAAAAGAAAAATATGCCACTAGTAAAGAAAATTATTCTAATCTCCAAAGCATAATGTTCGTATATCTCTTTTTGTTTATTTTCTTTGAAAAGAAAGCCTCCAAAAACTCTCAGATGAGTAGGCTTTAAATGGTTCAGGGAATCTGTTCTGTTGGGATAACCTCTCCAAATTTGGAACACTATTTAATTTTACCCAAACCACTGAAGCTTCTGAAGTAACCAAAGCACCCAAACAGTTTCCTAAGAAGTCAAATGTTTCTAATTCAAACTTCAGTTTTAAATACACATATACATATGTACATACATACATATGTGTGTGTGTGTGTGTGTGTGTGTGTTAAAAAATACAATGGGGGAATAAGTCCACAAATTTTTAAAAAATTACTATTTTTTGTATTAAATATTTAAGGGCAATTCTGAGATCATTCTGACATTTTAAAAAATATTGTTTTCAAATCTCTCGATGTTTTCAAAAATTAAGAAATCTAAAAAGCTTAAAGAAGGATAATAGAGACAGGATTGTTTATGTGAGACTGTATGAAACTAAAACCTTAATATAAATAGTCAAGATTATCTAGTGATGATTAAATAAAAGGCATATATACATGTTGCAACACAGGTGAGCCTTGAAAATATTATGCTATGTGAAAGACGTCTGTAACAAAAAGATCATATATTATATGATTCCATTTACAGTCGACTCTTGAACAACACAGGTTTGAACTATGCAAGTCCACTTATACACAGATTTTTTTCAATGAAAGTTACACCACCAAGTGTGCCTGCTTCTCTTGTTCCCCTCGCACCTCCTCCACCTCTTCTTCCTCTGCCACCCCTGAGACAGCAAGACCAACTCCTTCCCTTCCTCCTCTTCTTCAGCCTACTCAATGTGAAGATGACAGGGATGAAGACCTTTATGATGATCCACTTCCACTTAATGAATAGTAAGTATATTTTCTCTTCCTTATGGCTTTCTTAATGATGTTTTCTTTTCTCTAGATTACTTTATTGTAAGAATATAGTATATAATACATATAACATACAAAATATGCGATAATCAACTCTTTATGTTATCGATAAGGTTTCCAGTTAACAGTAGTGAAGTTTTGGGAGAGTCAAAAGTTATACATGGATTTTCAACTGTGAGTGGAGTTGGTGCTCCAAATCCCATGTTGTTCAAGGGTCAACTGTATATAAAATGTCCAGAAGAAGCAAATGCATAGAGAGAGAAAGTAGATTAGTGTTGACAAGGGCTCAGGGCTGGGGGCAGGGGATGTAGGTAGGTGTAGGAGTGATGGGGGGAGAACAGGGAGTAACTGCTGATGGGGATGGGGTTTCTTTTTATAATGATGAAAACGTTCTAAAATTGATTGTGGTGATGGTTGCTCAACTCTGTAAATATACTAAAAGCCATTGGATTGTACACTTTAAATGGGTGAATTACAATATGTGAACTATATGTCAATAAATCCATTATATTAAAAATACACAAAATTCAGAATACTAATTTCTGCTATAAACAAGGATACAAATTGCCTTGTATCAGGACCTTGACAGTAATGGTCAATTGATTTCCTTTTTAAACATTCCTAGATTAGTCACGCAGATCAGAATTTCTTAACATCTATAATTATTTTTTTAAAGAGGAGGTAAATGTCTTCTGCATTGTTCCAGGGAAGGTAAAGCTAAACAGTGGAAAGAATTATCTAAATAACCAGGGAAAATACCTCCCTATTCTATTAAGAAGAGCTATGGATCTGCTGCCACAAAGGGAGAAAAGCTATTCAGCATCCACATTAAACAGATTATCCATTTGATCAGATTGTACATTTTGGATTAATCAAAACCACTAAACTACTGCTCACCTCTCTGGCTAGCTCTCTTTATTCCTAAAACTTTGTTTCTAGGTCTTCAGACACTTATCAATATATAACAACACATCCTAGCTCATGCTATGTGGACCCCCACCCCACCCTTGCCCATCTCATTGTATCTTTAAAACAAAGATTTACAACTTAACACACAATTGAAATAAACCTGAAGAAATTAAAGTGGCTGATTTTTTTTTATGGCAGAGAATTATGTCTAGAAAATACAAGACAAAACTATATAAAGTACCCATGAGCCCAGCCAGGGCCTTAACACCCTCTCTCCAATCTAACATAAGCTACAGGTAACAGAGAATAACTCACAGAACTCACTTTTATTCCTCTTGATAAATTCTATAGGCATCATCTGTTCATTAAAGGGTTAGGAGAGCCTGGTCACAGAAGGCATGAGCAATGAATTTACATTTCTATGAAACTAGAAACAAAGGCTCCTGTCTTGACTTCATTTAACAAGAAGACAAGTTTACAAAGCACTGAGATCATGCCTACATGTTCACCAAACTTTAATTCTCTGGGTGAATTTATATAAACCCAATAGTAGATTTAAAAACAGGTGGAGATCCACTATACAGTGAATATATGTAACAGAATTCAACTTGTACCCCCTAAATCTAATAAAATTTTAAAAATGAAAAATAAAAATAAATAACTATACCTACTATTAATAAAAAAGATGGAGAGATAGGAGAAATAAATAAAAGCCTGAAGAAAGCATATTAAGGGTGAAATGCAAGATCAGTTGAAAGTCAACCATCCAAAACCAAGGCAGCTCATGTCACTGATTCCTCGGGAGGAGAGATGTGTGTCAAAGACCGTACATGTCAAATGCACTGGAGCCCATCAGTCCTTTCTTAGCAATAAGAGAATATTCAGCATTGGCCTAGACTAAGTCACTTGTCTGGTGATTCTGGCAGAAAATGTCAGAAAAAGTTGCCCTTCACTTTATCTGTCACTGACACTTGACCACAGCGTTTTTCATTTTTCACCAGAGAAAACAGAAAGTCAACTTCATGGAAGAGGTGGGGCTGTCATGGGAATGATGGCAAAAGGTACACATTTTGAAAATGACAGACTGCCTCCACCGAGTCCATGCGCTCCCTGTTCAGAACACTTGGGACAGGTTATTATTATCCTAGCATGATTCAGAGAGGGCTCCCTCCTGCCTCGAACATGGAAACAAGTTGAAAGCCTGTGACATTCCATCCAGGGGAGACATATCTGGCTGTGCTCACCCAGGAATCTGCTGATGTCTGAATGAGCACCTCTTCATTTCTGCAGCTTGAAAGGTGCAGCCAGCAAGCTACTTGTAGAAGGAGAATAGGAGTTTTGATTGTCACTGAGTTGGGTGAAATTTTGCAGACTTCCCTAGAGTGCTGAGTGAGAAAAGAATAAAGTAGAGATTCCTCTCCATTGCAATGCAGTCTTTAGGAATTTAAGAAGGTGGGGGAAATATGTAGAGGATCTACGATTTTCCATGGAGAAAGGGCAGGTATAGGGACAATGCCTACATATCCTAAGCTTTACTTTTTCCCTCAGTAAAATTCAGTGCCAAACAAGTAGTAGAGCTAGCAATTGCCACCGGCTCTTGGAGAGAGCGCCCCCTGTGGGCTGCAGCGAGCAGGGTGCAAATGATTATAAACGATTCCATTGGATCAACAAGCGTACCCCAGTTTGAGAGCACGAACTGTGCAAAAGGCAGATTTCAAAAAGAATGAGTCAGTCAGTCTGGCCCCATCAGAGAGGCTGTGTTCTCAGACTGCACTTTGTCCCCTAGCTGGAAGGAAGAGAAGCAGGCAAAGGAAAAGGGAGGGGACACTTACACATCGGTGTTCCGTGCTCACTCAGAGACCGCCAACAGTAATGGGCTTGGATCCTTGGAGTGCACTCAAGCCATGAGCATCATTTTCGTAAGAGATCCCTTCACATTATGTATCACCGAGAGTCCCACCTATGACCACAGACGCTGCTTACCACATCTCTAGGCATTCTGAAAAGGACAAAAAAGGACCTAGCTGAAAGAAGCTATAATTATTCTTGACATTTTAGAACGCACCTTTGCCATGTTCAGAATGTTCCGTCATGGGCTTTAAAACGCAAACTATTATAGGAAGAAGTCTGAGCAGAAATCTTCTTTTGAAATGAGAGTTCACCTGTATCCGGCTTTGCCTCAAATTGAAACAGATTTTAGCAACGGATTGAAAGGGCTTCATCTTACCCAAGTGAAAAACATCAGTAACTCCTCCTAGCTTTATGCTGGTTAATTTATGATTAAGAAGCGAAATGAGGAAATACAGATTTTTGTTAAGAGACTGGGAAGAAACAGGTTGCTCAGGCTAGATCTAGGTGCAAGCTTATTAATGACATATTTTCTTCTTTATATTTGTCGGCATTCTCCATTTTTTCATCAGTGGACATGTGTTACTTTTATATTCAGAAAAAATTGTTAAAACAAAAAGAAAAATATCACTATAAGTCTTTAATTTGGAATAGGAATGGGAACAAAACAGAAAAGGGAAATACCGTTAGCAGTGACCAGCTTCAACAGGAATGTGGATGATGCCTTTTCGTGTTTTCTTTCAACGCTTCTGTAATTTTCAAAGTTTCTACACAGAACAAGCATTTTTAATTAACAAATACTTGGAAGAGGAGGAGGAGCATAGAAACGCATGGGCTGGGGTCTTCTGAATGCCAGATACACCAGGTGCAGGACGGATGCCATGGGTCAGCAAGGTGGCCTGCGAATCCGCAGAACAGGGGCCAGGACTTGAGACGTCACCACCCCCGAGCCCAGTGGATTCAGGGCTCTGGCTTGTCCGTTTGAATCCCAAAATGTGCGACCTGCCTTGGGACAGCCAAGAGTTCAACTGGGATCTGTTCGCCATCTCCATCCCCTTTGGTCTCCTTCGCTTGGAATACTCCGCAAATGGTCACTTTCCCATAGCATGGAGCATGTTGAGCAGGGGCGCAGAGCCCTCAGCACCCAACGCCGCGCGCGGGCGCCCCTAGGGGACGCAGACGTCGCCACCGCCGACCAGCAACCCACCGACGCCGGTGCTTGCAGCCTTTCCCTCGCCCGGGTCGGAACGATCAGAACCTGAGACCTCTGATGGCGGAGTCCGTCCCGAGCCTGGCCTTCTTCCTGCCCCCAGCAGCCACCACCCGAAGTCCCAAGTCTTGCAGGCGGCGGATCCCACGTGCACTGGCGGGGTTGACCAGGCGCTGCCTCCGCCGCCCGCCTCGAGTGCGCGGGAGCCCCGAGACCTCCTTCGCTGAGACGCTTCTTGGGTTGCTCCTCTGCGAACCGAGGATGTTAAGAAAACACCTCTGCTTTGCTCAAACGCCGTGGGAGAGGTTGTGCCTGGAGGGCTCTTAGTAGGCATTTTGCTCTTTGGTTGGGCCTCGAAATAAGATTCCCTACCAATGCGGGGCGGGGGGGACAAATACTTTGAGGAACGAAGGAAACTTAGAAAGAAAATGTTGCCTTATTTAATTTTAATTACCTGGAAATCAAGGTAAGAGGTTGTAATTGTCTAATCGGAAGACAGCTGTGCGAACCGGTCCCACAAGGCTTCTTGAGGACAAATAGCAAGGACTGGAAAGCTTTTACCTTCTGCCAACCATGGGTTAGGCAGATCTCCCGGTCACCAAGCAGTGTGGATTTGAAAGCCTCCAAAAGCCCTGTTCTCCAAAACGTGTTTTCTTTCCTAAAAGAACCACCCGCACCAGCCTCCTAACGTCTCGGACGTTCTTGCCATTCCAGCCATTTCTTCAGCTTCTAGGAATGTGTTCTCTGGGATTGCCCCTCTTAAAATGTACACGTCCTTGGGAAGGGGATTAGCAGCCGCTGGCAAATGAGGAGGATTAAAGGTGCTGTGAGAAGAACATGGACTAGACCCAGGCTCCAGCCCCAGGGTTTTCTCTGAGGAGCAGTGAAGTCTTGCTCACCGTCCTTCACTTCTTTTGGAATCGAAATGGTTCCTTCTGTAAAATGAAGGGATGGACTCAGAATTCATCGTGAGCCTTCTTGCATCCAAATTCTGTTAGCATAATTTCTCAGATTAGATGGCTACCTCCTTGAAAAACAAAGAACCATTCCCAGTGCCAAGGGAATGGACAACGAGATAGACAAGTGTTTGGGGAGGGCGGGCACCAAAGGGAAAGGAAAAATCTAGGAGCCTGAGATATTTCTGAGGAGCTGATCAGAACAAGCGAACTGGGCACTCCCACACGCCCCTAAAGCAGATCATATTCCCCAAAGAAAAACTCAATTCACTTTACAAATTTTCCTAAATTGCTCTTAATTCCAAATAAGGAGTCTCGGTTTCATTTCTAATCTCAAGACCACCATATTAAATGAGGATTTTTTTGACTCATTTTCCAGAGAAACTACTGAGAGTTATAACTCTATTAATATTCTTAAAAAATGAGGATATTAAAAATATGTGGCCATTCTTCCCTATGTTTACATGAACATATGGAAGGGAAATGTGGGCTGCTTTCTAAGCACAAAATTCATCATAAATGAGAGTGGCACACATATACATAAATAGTAGGCTTTTCTGAGATGATAAAGGAAGGGTTTATTTTTTTCTCCTCCATAGGAACCAAAGTGATTTATTAAAGAGGAAGGAGGAAGGCAGCACCAGTTTAAACTGGAATGAATCAAAGACAGGAGAAAGAAATCAGGTGTTTCCCTGCCAAATGACCTTATTTTTTTAGAAGTATGTTCATATTTTGAATGCATTTTATGCTGCTGCACAATTATCTATCTTTTTATTTCTATGAATGAAATAACATTCAATGGATCACTGTAGCTTTTAACCCCCCTCCCTTGGACTTATATCCAGCCTCTTACTGCTTGAATGGCAACAAGCTTAGCTCAACAATGAAGACGACCTTATTCTAAAATTAAAAGTTTGCTTTTACCACGTCTCCCTTTTCATTATCAAGTTCCCTACCCTGATTTGTCACAGCCCCACTGGCTAGACTTCTCTCAAACTAGATGAACTGAATTGTAAAATTACTCAGTGGAAACTGAAATCCTAAAATAAATTGAGATGATTCATTCTGGAGCCCCTTGCTATTTTAGGACTTCAGGACAGGCTCCCTGGCATTCGAAGTAACAAACGAGCCTAACTTGTCACCTTGATTTGTTAACTCAGAGAGATCCAGTCAGTCCTACACTGGGTTCACATGGAGCTCAATGATTCAAAGGTGATTAACGGAGGAAAAAGTCACCACATCACTGTTAAAGTTTTGTATGCCAATTCATCATTTGTTTTTTGAGATAATTAGCATGGCAATATTCTTAAAGGATTCCCAAAACAGATTACATTAAGGTTACAGTAACAGATTCTATTAATAATAGGATGAGTAACTAATGGGGCTAGAAGTAAAAAAATAAATAAAAAATAAAAATAAGAAAGCCAATCATTCCTCTGAAAGTGAAGTCTAAATAATAGATCAATAAACACCTGACCAAAGAACTAAGCTATAAGTTCAAGCCATAGCCAATTTTTAAAAGATAAACAACTGACCAACCACTTAAACGACGTGCCTTCTGAGTAGTTTTTCCAGCAGTGTTGATGAATTTAGACCTTTTTATCCACATTGTCGCCAGTATTTTCACCTGACCAATGCTAAATATTTGTAAGATGGTAAAACAAGGCCTAATGTAAGGCATTGGCCACCAAGAACAAACCAACAGAAGCACTGACCCAGAGACATGGGCTATGTCCCCATCCTGAGGGAATATACATGTTTGACAGACTGCAGGCAGGATCGTAAGCCAGCAAACCTGTCAGCCCAAACCTCAAAGTTCAAAAGTTCACAGTATTATTTAAATAATACATGATGGCAATGGAACAACCATTTGAAGATAACAGTGCTGGAAAATTTTTTTTTAATCTTTTTCTTGTTTCAAGCAAACTCTGTTTTTCTGAAATATACCCAAAATATACCATGAGCCAAAACCTGGGTTCGTTTTCTCAACGCTAATAACAGTATAGCTAATGCCTACACAGTGCCTACATGTGCCAGGTACTCTTCTTAGTGGTTTATGTATATCAACTTCTTTAACTCAAACCAATTCCATCTGTCTTATTTCAACTAAATTCTGGTTTTGGGTTGATTGTCAAGAGTACCATCTTTAGATGCATGCAAAAGGGTCCCTATGTTGGGCCCTGCCCTTAACACATTGACTGCCACACTAGAAAAAAAATTTTCCCTGGGGCCACAGTGTTTTATTAAAATAAAATGATCCTTTCTAATTTGTTATTTTTTATTGTTTTCTGTGCGTAAGTTATATGCAATGCAATCCACGTTTTTAGAATTAAATTGTCAATATTAATTGTAACAATAAGAACATCAAGAAGTAAGATTTTCACGAACCAACCGCAGGGTTTTGCTTCACGAGGCCCCGGGGTCAAAACTAGCCTGAGTTAAATACAACTCACAAGACAGTCATTGTTTTAAAGGGCTTTAGTCTGTTCTTCCAGCCAAGACCCTCCCCATATCTACAGTGTCCAAAGAACTGAGAGAAAGTGGCCACACCTGGAGTCCACTCCTAGACACAATCCTGGTACCTGAGACCTGAGACTCTGCCTATACACCATGCAACCGGCTTCCCAGACCTGAACGGGACTCTTCTCTTGGGGCTGATAGTGATTGAATGGATGTGAAGAAATTAATTATTTAATTGATTGATCAGCACACAAAACTTAGTGCATGAGGTTCTTTTAGGTTTTTGTTGTTGTTGTTTGCCTTCTGATTTTACATCTGTCTTCTGGAAAGGTGAAGCTGTCAGTTAAATTCCAGTTAGGTAAGGGATCCTATAAAGTATAATACCAAAAGTAGCATTCAATGGACACAGGTTTGTGATAGTGGCATTTTGTCTGAGGATTTCAAATTCTTTAAAAAATTGATTCTTAAAAAAAAATTTTAAATTTTTAAATACTTGGCTTCTTTGAGATAAGGGATTCTCATCCAATAACATTTCATTATGCTTTTCAAAAAATATACCCAGCATTTTCAGTTAGCCGGTGGAATAATTAACCAAAAATCTCTAAATACTTTTCTGTTGCTGTTCTTTGGTTTCCTGTGGTAGATGCAATATTTCATCTCTTAGTTATTTCAGTCAGGGTCCTTCCTGATTGTTTTGTGACTTAATCATAATGATTACATCATGTTTATAGACTATGCCTGCCCAGCACAGTGCAAGCTTTTATATCACACCCTGAACATGAGAAGAATCAATGGGTATGGTTGTTGGATACAAAACCAGCTAATGGGCTGCCACTGTGAAGCAAGAAGCTTTTCCAAGAAAACATATAGCATCATTAGTTGAGGAGACTGTATCTCATACAGCAAGACTGGGTGTCTGCTTTTCAATCCAGAGACTTCAAACAGACCTAATAGAACCCTTAGTCTTCATTTAAGAAAAGCTCAGGGTGCAGAAGCCAGCTTCCCTTGTTTGTTCTCGTCCCTATGACAGGCAGCTGCAATCTCGTGGGGAAAAGTGCCAGGAGGGTATCAGGAAACTAACTGCACTCAAATATAAAGATGGGATTTTTTTTTTTTTTTTTTTTGCTTTCTTGGATTTGCTTCAAACCTTGGAGGCTACTGGCTAATTTATACCTGCTGGGGCCCAGATTCAAGCACAAGCCCCATCCCAGACTATCAAAGCATGTTTTAGAGGAGAGATGCTCAACTGGGAGAGATTTTGCACCCCCAAAGGACATTTGGCCATGCCTGGAGACATTTTTGCTTGTCACAAGTTAGGGTAGGTGGGGAAGGTGATATTGGTAACTAGTAAACAGCCTACAATGCACACAACAGCCCCCCACAGAAAAGAATTATTCATCCCAACATGCCAGTACTGCCACAGTTGAGAATCTCTGTTTTAGAAGGACAAAGACATGATTTAAAAAAAAGAAAAAATGCTGAATGCTGCTAATGTTGAGAATTAAACGGTTTCCCCTCTCAGGTGTTATTGTCAATACACCCCAAGAAACACTTAGGTTGTTTATGGAATCAGGCTGGGACCACACAAATTGAACTTGTGGGTGGTGTGGAATCAAATATAATTCTGTGTTTCCATATAACACCTTTCCCTATAGAGATCAAAATGCTTTTCAGAAGGAGTTATTCCATCGGGAGAGGAAACTGGGAGTCCAAGGGATCCACATTTCACAGATGAGAGAACAGGAGGCCAGGAGAAGTTGTAATTCGCTCAAGATTATTCCATGAATCAGGTTCAGAGCTCAGGAAGCTAAGAGAAGCTAGACATGGGAGAGAATTCTGAAAGAATGTCAAAAGACAGAAAATATTCTTGGCTGTGTGCCATTTTGGTGGCACAAATCTTTTCTACACCCTGAGCCCCTCATGTCAAGTACAGCAGGGTCTCCTGTACCGGGCAGCTTGTGTAGTTCTCCCCAGAAGCAGCAGCCCCCAAGGAATCCCACACCTCCTCCCTGCTAGCCAAAGAGCCCTCACCTGACAAACCCAATTCCCAGCGCTATTCTCCAGATGTTTATACTGTCAACTGATTTAATGGACTGCAGAAACAAGTTGGTCTGTTCGTTAAAATAGTCACCATAATAAAAAAGATGGGCGACATCTGCCCTTATCCTCTGTCAGTCCGTCACATCTGTGTAGCTCCTTCCGATCAATCTCCATGGCAAGCATTATGTAAATACCAAAGATGAAATGTCAGCCTATGTATCTAATTGTCCTTGTGCACCATATGGGAAAATAACTGGTGGGTCCTGCTGTCCCCCTTTACAATCGTCATTAATTGGCATCTTTGTTATCTCGCCATGGAGATCCTGATTCGAATGGTTTTAAGCTTCCAGCAACACTCTCAATGGGAACCATGATTCAGGCTGATTCTTACTAAATGGAAAAGTACAGAGAAATCTCAGAAACTTGATGATCCTAGTAATATCTGTTGAAGAACTTTCATGAACACTGGGTCACCTATTATGTTTGTTCATAAGGTAAAAGAGGAATCCAAAAAGCTTAGAGATGAACATATCTGTATTTTCCCCCAGGAAATACAGAAGCCCTGTAGAAAGAGGTGACGCATAGTCCCAGATAACAGTAACAAAATGAAGGGGTCATTTTCTCCCACTAATCCCTGGGCTACTTAGGGGAACATGTATTAGTCCATCTTCAGGGATAGGATCATAGAATGTAAGAACGGATTTTGTCATTGAATATCCTACTGGGGCAGGAATCCTCCTTAAGATATCTCCAATACCAAAATTTATGTTTCTGCTTTAATACTTTCAATGAAGAGGCATCACTGCCTTCCAGGATTCCAGGGTTCCATTTAGATGGAAGTCATTTAAAAGCATAAAAGATACAAATCCTGAAATATCTCAGTGTATTCACCGTAATACAAACAGTATTATCAAGACTTCCCTATTCATAAGTACAAATTCCCTTGTCCAACTTTCTTAAAGTGAAAATAATATTGAAGCTGCCTTCAAGTCCTATCGAAGTAATCTTTTTGTCTTATTTGCAGATATACATAGTATATAAATTAACTTACTTTCATCCTAACATATCCTGTACTAGGAGAAAATATTATCCCTACCTTCAAATTATTTTCTGTCCCGTCCTACACACAAGAAAGTTGTGAATGCAATAACAGTGCAAAGTCAAGTACCAACATAAAACGCAGTCCTGAAAACCCCAAAGTTCTAGTTGGTTCTATATTCAAAATGATCCATGTAAAGTTATTGGAAATAAATCACTACATAAAGTCACTGTAACAAAAGAAATGAGGAAAATGGCAAATGGGACCAACTATGATAATTGAAATAAAAGTTTATTTTCTCATGTAAGATAAACTATAATCATTGTATGGGGCACCTGGAGGTTCTCTCGTGCTCCACTTAAATAAGATTCCAGACATGAAAAGAGTTGTGTCTCTCCATCCTATATTTACTCTAAAGATGGATAACAAGAAGCTACCATATTGCCCCTAGGTTTTCCCTCCTTGTTTATTTGAAAAAGTGTAAGCAATCCATTAAGGTTAAAGAGATAACATTAAGGAATGCAGCTGCAATGGTTGTACAGTACATTACTCTGGCCTGTGCTTAATCTAGGGCCTTGTTTAAAAGAGCTTTTCAACTTTAATTAAAATAAACTGGGCCCTGGAAGAAAATGCCTGTCCTCCAGCGAGGATTGTATTCAGCCTGGAAGAAAATGCCTCTCCTCCAGTGAGGATTGTATTCAGCTTGTTCTCTGTAATTTTGCCCATCACACTGCTGGTTGTTGCTTTTTCCACAGCTCTTAAATGGTGTCTAAATTGACCAGCTCTGTTGCCAAGGAAACGAACAGGACAATGCTAATAGAAGCTACTTAGGACACACTGTGAAAAGCTTAGAAATAAAATTGTTTGACATGAAAGGCACTATGTCAGCAGCCAGGCAACTCTGTTAAAGGCTGCACTAACAGGAGATAGTTACATGTCTTCCCTACTCTTTTCCCTCAAAAATCTCTTCTAGAAAATGGATTCTGTCCTAGGAGCCTGGACAGCTTTTCCTATCATGATCACTTTATCTTTCTAACTCAAAGTAGAGAAAAATCTTTATGTGTGGTTTTGAAGCACCCAGAATAAACCTCAATTTATACCCATGGAAATGAGCTGCTTTTTTTTTTTTCTTTCTAGCAACAAAGTCCTTTCATCTCATGAATAAATTGCAAATATTCTTCTGAATTTTCTACGATTGTTAATTAAAATCCACTTGATTTAAGCTGCTTCTCCCATTTTGCACTCACAAACCATAAATTATGGAGGAGGTCAAAGAATGAATGGCAATTTGACATGAAGAGGTTGATTTATTGCTTCAGAAGGAGTTTTATACCAGATGTGGCAGGAGTCATAAATTAAATGCTAAATGTTATGTATTATTATGCTTTCAGGAATATAAATGTGTCTAAAATGCTATGCAGGTAGAATGATAAAAATATGAATCTACTCTCCTGGCAACTTTAAAAGGCCTTTTAAAGGTGTCAAAAAGAAAATAAACTGGAAAACAACCTAGATGGCCCCTCAGATGCCTTTTGCAGCCTGCCCCTGGTATATAATAGTAACCCTCTCCTGTAATATGCTGGGCATTGGCTTGGGGTGGCTTGGGTGGGGAGAAAAGATAACAAATTCTTTCATCTGAAAAAGAAAAAAAGAGGGAGAGTGAGGAATTAAGATCCAGAGAGCTCTGAGCTTTTGTGACATTATGACATGCATCTAAATCATTATTTCTCATCCACTCCCCTACAGATGACCACAATTTAATTTATCAACTCTCATTTGAAAGCCAATCTGGACACGATGAAAACTTGCCTAACTTCACCTAAGCAGCTGCAGTGGTTATAACCACTGAGTTTAAAATATAAAAACAGAACAAATTTCAGGTATATGAAAGCTTGGAGCTGGAAATAACAGCAGTAGAAACACTCCCTAGGGGGCAGAAGTTGTCAACGGAAGGACTCAATTTGGGTGAAAGTCCATTGTGATCTGGCAGCTGGGTGGTAGAGCTGAAGGAAACTGCAGATTGACAGCTGAAGCCCGGGATGACGGTCCTCCTGGGCACAACTGCAGAAAAGGTGGTTTGTCTGATTCCTGCATCCCTTTTCCCACCACTCTACCCCCTTCCTAAGTTCTGCCCCCCACTCCACCCTCCAAGCGCCAGACACACACTGCCTCCATTTGCTCAGGATTGCAGCTGAGACATTTCACTCAGGCCTGCTTCTGCCAGGTTTGAAAATCATCTCCCTGTCCAGTGTGTACCCCAGCCCCATGGGGCATGGACAGGCAATTGCATCCTTGACATCAGGTGGAACATTAGCCCCACTGCTGGGGGCTCCAATGGCCCCTGTGCGCCATGCTCCTTGCATGTCCAACTGGTTCCTGGTGAGAGAAGCCACCTGTGCAAAACAGGTAACAAAACAGGGCATTTCCCTGAAGCCCTCCTAGTGTTCTCTGCCATGGTTCTCCACTGGATACACTTGCTGCCTGTCCCCTCCTGGGCACCGGCCTCCTGAGATACATGGGCCGGCTGCATCATGCATAAGGAACAAAGCTACAAAGACAGGGAGTGTGTGCACTGAAGAACACTCTGAGGAAAAGTAGAGGCCTCATAGGCATTTGGTGCTCTGAGTAAGGTTACCAGATATAGCAAATTAAAATACAGGACACCCGGTTAAATTTGACTATCAGATAAACTGCAAATGATTTTTTAGGATAAGTATGTACCACGTAATACTTGGTACATACTTATGCTTTAAAAAAAAACAGTGAACAGTAAAAAGAAAGTATTTATTGTTTATCTAAATACAAATCAAACCAAGTGTCCTGTATTTTATCTGGCAACTCCAGGTCTGAGGCAATGCCAATTAACCTAAGACTATCACTAAATTATATCCGCAACAGTTGGCAGAATCTTGATAAAGAAAGTTTCCATTGCATGGCCACCATGCAGCCATCACCCTAGCATAAGGCTTCTACTCCAAAGAAAAAAGGAATTCTAGTAATTCCTACCACCAAGTCAACAAGATCATGGCTCAGGTATAGCATGGAAAAACAGAGTGAGGAAATTAAGATAATGCTCAAAGAGTCTGGAGAAAAGAAGAACTACTTATTCCACAAGATTTCCAGTGGCTATCACGCTCTCCTCCCCTTGAGTAACAGTGGTAGTAAATGGCCAGGCACACAAGGCAGACACCAGGTGGGGCCGGGAAACACGATAGCAGCCCCTCTCAGCCTGGGTCCCTGGTGTCTTTTCTCGCCATCACCAGTGAAGGTCATTATGACAGACCTTGTTCAACTGATGCCCTCCTTTTGTATTTCATGAATAAAAGAAGGAGAACCATCCTATTCTATACAAATATGTTGTCTCACCAACACCCAAGAAGAGCCACGTGTTCAAACAGAAGCCCCTTGAACGCTGAGGAATGTCTGCCAAAACAGCTTCACAGAATCTCAACCTTTTAGTGTTCCAATGAGAAAAAGATAAACTTCACTATTAAAGGTTTCTCTCTATTCCTCCAAATGTCTAACACAGAATTTACATATGATCTAGCAAGTCCACTCTCAGATATTTACCAAAAAAAAAATTGAAAATAAGGACAAAAACAGATATTTGTCTGCCAGTGTTCATTGCAGCATTCTTAACAATAACCGAAAGGTGGAAACAACCCAGGTGTCCATCAACAGAAGAATGGACAAACAGAATGTGGTTTAGCCATAGAATGGAGTATTATTCAGCCACAATAAGGAATGAAGTTCTGATATATGCTACAACATGAGTAAATCTTGAAAATATTACCGTAAGCGATATCTTGAAAATATTATGCTAAGTGAAAATATTATACTAAGCAGATGCAAAAAGACAAATATTGCATGACTCCATTTATAGAAGGTATCTAGGATAAGCAAATTCATAAAGACAGAAAGTAGAATAGCAGTTGCCAGAAGATAGGAGAAGGAAGGTATGGGAGGGTTATTGTTTATAGGTACAGAATATCCGTTTGGGATGATAAAAAGTTCTGGAAATAGATAGTGGTAATGGTTGCAAAAAATTTAAAAAATAAAGTAAACCATTGTTGCTTTTTTTAATTTAAAAAAAAGTTCTTTTGACCTTCTTGGCATTCTAAAACCCCTCCTCCTTCCTACACTAGATCTACGCCCAAGGACTCCAGCCACATCTGGCCATGACTGCAGCAATGTACTCCATTTTCCATGGTGACACATTGCAGGGTGTCACCTGTGTACCTGTCTTTGCCACTTATGAACTATAAACTCAGTTCTGAGTCTGCTTTCTCCTAAAACACTCATTATAACAAGGATGGTGCCATTTTCATTCTTTCTTTTAGAATCACCATTTGCACGTTGCTTTTGGTGTTCAAATTACCTTTCCTAAGAGAATATACTTGATCCCTCCAAATATCAAAGGAAGAAGCTCCTGATGCTGTAAGATCCATCTTTTATATGAAAATGACCATTTTATAATAACCAATGATAAATCACTTATACAGAGCCAACAATATACTGAAAGAATTTTTTTGTTTGTTTCCCTTTCTAGATGTGTGTTTTTCTTAAGTTTGAATCTGTTAGGATCAAAAGGATGTTTCTGATACCTTGTCCCAGCAATCTTGATCATATATCTATGTTTTTTCCCAGATAAGAATTGATAGGTAATTGCATTGAACATTTATATATAAAACAGAGTTGGAAAGCAATGTTAGTGCATATATTCACCATAAATATTCACTCCCTTGCTGTTCTACTCCTAACCAATGGTTAAAATGAGCTGGATAAATTTATTCACATTCAGGTGTGGATGACTGCGAAGTGTAATATGTAATCTCTCCTATGAGGTATTAATTTAAATTCTCATGCTAAAGAATGAATCATTAGTAGGGACTTAAGTGACTGTAGGTACATAATAAATAATGTTATTATAGTGATACATATGTAAGTCACTCCACCATAAAGGGCCAGGTGCATTAAAAAAGAAAACTAATATTCAGACAGTTCCACAGGTAGGCACAGCTAGCTTCTGCTCAGTTCAGTTTGTGTATACATAAAACTGCCTCTTAATGTAGTAAGAACCCTAAGACAACATTCCTTATTCATGCTTTATTCCCATCTCATACCTATATGGGCACTGTCAAATGCAAAAAGCCATCATCATAGTTCTTCCTTCCATCTTGTTTATTGAACTTTAATGTGTAACTCCTAAGGATTTCAAACAGAGTGAAAAACAAACAAATCCATCCATGCCCATGACTTCGTAGTAAAATCTTATGTTATGGTTATTGCCACTATCACAATCTTTGCAAGTTCTGATGGTTTTCAAACTACTTAGAATTTAGAAAAAATTACCTCTTCAGATGCAAAATTGTACATGTGCTTTAAATCTTAAGCATTCATACAACAGGCTGTGTTTTTAAAAGATAGAAAATTTGTTACAAGAATTCTAGTGAAAGATGGTGAACACACACAGTTAACTCTTCTTCTTGCCAAATTACACTAAAGGAACAGTGAAGAAGAAAAAGAAGAAGAGGAAGAGGAGGAGGAGGAGGTTCAACACAAGTGGAGAGAAGAAAAGAGGAACAAAATTTTGGACAACATAAAGTAGGAAGATGAGTTGTAACTCATTTACTAGATTCAAGAAAATCCAAGTTGGGCCACTATGTTTGGTTTTGCATATTGCATGCTTCACAATACCAGGGCACCATTTACATCTGGTACCTTTCACAAATAGTTCATGTACATTGGTCTAATGCATGGTCTTTATAACTTCATGTGGGGCCCTAAAGAGCAATCCTAAGCTGGTGGTGGGAAAAGCTGAGAATTAACCTAATCCCAATACAGATTCCTAAAAGAATATGGAATTGGTGTTACCAGGCAACTCTGGAAGTAAGGACAAAGATTGGGCTAAAACCAGGAAGATGGTTAAAAACAAATTTGACAACTCATCTCCTTCTCTACTAGAAAGCTGGAAGTTTATTCTATAGGAAAGGTAGAACAAAGTTTCTCTGGACTGGAGGACATCAAACAATTAAGAATAGGGATAAAATACTTAAAGGGATTGAGTGAATGTGTATAGACTGAATATTGGGATTCCCTGTCTTGTTCTTCATTTCAGCTCCCACAATTCTGGCAACCAGGCCTATCCTTCTAGGCAAAATATTGGAAGAGCATTCTTAGGAAAATCTAACTATTTCACTCCCCCAATTTTTTTAATTTAAATATAGTAACATAAGTTATCCAAAAGATTGCCCAGGCAGATAACCCTAATATGAAGACCATGGTCCACAAGTTCCACCCATGTGCACAGAGCTACCATCAACTTTTTACTGCCATGCCCCCTCATTCATGGGGGATACATTCCAAGACCCCAGTGAATGCCTGAAACCACAGATAATACCAAACCCTATATATACTATGCTTTTCCTATACATACATACACATGCTAAAGTTTACTTTATAAATTAGACACAGTAAAAGATTAACAATAACTAATAATAAAATAGAACGATTATAATAATATACCATAATAAAAGTTATGTGAATGTGGTCTCTCTCTCTCTTTCTCAAAATATCTTATTATATTGTACTCACCCTTCTTCTTGTGATTTGTCGATCTGATAACCAAGTGACTCATGGGCAGGTGGCATATGTAGCATGGATATGCTGGACAAAGGGATGATTCAGGTTCCAGTCAGGACAGAACAGGATAGCTTGATATTTCATCACACCACTCAGAACAGTGTGCAATTTAGACCTAATGAATTGTGTATTTCTGGAATTTTGTATTTAATATTTTCAGACCACAGTTGGTCCTAGGTAACTGAAACTGCAGAAAATGAAACCATGGATGAGGAGGGACTACCACATTTCCTTATTCTGAAATATAATCAAATAGCAATGATCCCCAGATATTTGAGGAAGACATCTAAGAAGAAATAGAGAGGCAAAAACCAACAAGTCAAAAAAAAAAAAAACAATTTGAAGAAAACAGAGATTTTGCCCTGGGAGGTAATTTCTAAGCCTTTAGAATATCCTGCCTGATAAAAGTGCCTTTGTTTATCTTGGGGTTTTGGACCACACCAGAGAGTTGAACAATGCGATTTATAGTAGAGGCTTTCAGTCAAGTGCTCAACCCCCTGAGGAGTTGGGGACTTTGTGGGCAGTTAACTATGTTTACATGGCTGAGCCCCAATAAAAACTCTGGACATGAAGGCTTGGGTAAGCTTCTCTGGTTGTCAATACTGTGTGTGTATTATTCCACACTGTTGCCAGGAAGTGTTAACAAGGTTCTCTCCAGATAGCACCTTCTGAACAAAAACTAATTTAAAAAAAAAGCCCATGATGACTTCACTGGGAGAGGACACCTAGAAGCCCCAAGTTTGGAAATTTCCTGAGCTTTGGCCCATGTGTCTATTCCCCTGGCTGACTTTAATCTAGACTGTGTCACTGTAATAAGCTATAACTGTGAGTATAACAGCTTTTGTGAATTTTATGAGTCCTTCTAGCAGATTATTGAACCTGAGGATGTTCTTCTGGACCCCTAAATTTGCAGTTAGTGTCAGAAGTGAAGGTGGTCTCATGGACAATTCCCTAACCTTACACAGGAAGAATACATTTTCCAAAAAAAAAAAAAAAAAGACCTGCTATTAATTCCTTAGAGAAATAAAAGAAGATATTATATCCATGAGAGAGGAAAAGGATATTACAGAAAGGAGTATTCAAGAGAACACAAAATATGCTCTTTGAAATTAAAATTAATAACACAAAAATAGAAAATTCCTATAGAAGGTTGAGAGATTAGGTTGTGGAAATTTTCCAAAAGTCAAATAGACAAAAACTAAAAATAAAGAAAAGCAAAAATAAGAAAAGTAAAGGACACAACATCTAAATAATAAGAGTACTACAAAAAGAGACAGAGGAAATGGAGGGAAAATAATTGTCAGAGTTGTAATTAAAGACTACTTCCCAGAATTGGAAGACATACATTTTCAGACTAAAGAGGCCAACTAAGTAGATGAGCAAGTCCAGGAAAAAGGATCAAAATAGTTATGTCACTGTGAAATTCCAGAACATTGGAGCCAAAGAAGAGATCCTACAAACCTTCAGAGAAAAAAAAACAGGTTTAATTTAAAGGATTTTATAATCATCTGTTTTAAGAAGCCAATGAATAAATGCCTTTAAATTTGTCAGGGAAAGAGGTTTCCACTGGCCAATAAGGCAATTTAAGCATCAAATACAAAATGGCAAAAATTGACTTTTAAAAAAATTAAATATTTAAAAGTCATTAGTTCATCATACTACTCAAATAAAAGAGATAAAAAAAATTTACTTGATGGTATAAGAGCTTTCCAAGGTGCCATTCATTACTCTGAAAATTAGTAATTAAATAGAAAGGATTGTCTTGCTCTTGTAATATGAACCATACAGCCATCCTGAATGAGAAACAGTCCTTCAATCAGAAGATTCCCAACTAATATACAAATAAGAATGATAGAATTAGAAAAATCACTACCTTGCAACCCCTATAATGAGATTACTGGTATAATCATCATCAACCACTATCTAAAAAAATTGATAGGGGGCTTTGCAAAGAAGAGAGCATACTATCGCTACTTGAACCACTGTTCAATCTTAACTAAAAGTGACAGACTCTTACCACTGATAGAACATTCTTGGGAAAACAATTTAACCAGAAACAAATCAAGGCTTTAAACCTAACTTCTGATCTGCAGGAAATAAGGGAAATACAGAAACAAGTTAATTCTACTATGAAGAGACAATCAGCCAGATGCAGATCATGGCTTTGTTCTGTAACAAATTCAAATAACATTCTTGTTACTTCAACAAGCCAATGGTTTGGGGAGAAAGGATTGGGATATGCAAAAAAAGGAGACTTTGGGGATTAAAATCGAGCTATATTACAAGGTTATAATAACCAAAACAGCATGGTACTGGCACAAGAACAGAGACATAGACCAATGGAACAGGACTGAGAACCCAGACATAAAACCATCCTCACATACCCATCTGATATTTGACAAAGCATACAAAAACATACACTGGGGAAAAGAAAATGTATTCAATAAATGGTGCTGGGAAAATTGGTTAGCCCCATGTAGAAGACTAAAACAGGATCCTCACCTCTCACCTCTCACAAAAATCAACTCACAATGGATAAAAGACTTAAACCTAAGGCGTGAAACCATAAGAATTCTAGAAGAAAATGTTGGAAAAACCCTTATAGACATTGGTCTAGGCAAAGAATTTCTGAAGAAGACCCCAAAAGCAATTACAGCAACAACAAAAATAAACAAATGGGACCTGATCAAATTAAGAAACTTCTGCACAGCCAAAGAAACTATTACTAGAGTGAATAGAGAACCTTCAGAATGGGAGAAAATTTTTGCATGCTATACATCTGACAAAAGACTAATAACTAGAATCTATATAGAACTCTGGAAAATCAGCAAGAAAAAATAAAACAATTCCATTAAAAAATGGGCAAGGACATAAATAGAAACTTTTCAAAAGAAGATAGGCCAAAAGAAGATGGCCAAGAAACATACAAAAAAATGCTCGACATCTCTAATCATCAGGGAAATGCAAATCAAATCCACAATGAAATACCACTTAACTCCAGTGAGAATGGCTTGTATCAAAAAGTCCCAAAACAAGAAATATTGGCATGGATGCAAAGAGATAGGAACACTTATACACTGCTGGTGGGACTGCAAACTAGTACAACCTCTATGGAAAGTAGTATGGAGATACCTCAAAGAACTAAAAGTAGAACTACCATTTGATCCAGCAATCCCACTGGATATTTACCCAAAGGAAAAAAAAACATTCTATAATAAAGACATCTGAACTCAAATGTTTACAGCAGCACAATTCACAATTGCAAAGATGTGGAAACAACCCAAGTGCCCATCAGTCCATGAGTGGATTAATAAAATGTGTTATATGTATACCATGGAGTACTACTCAGCCACAAAAAACAACAGTGAACTAACACCTGTTGTATTATCCTGGATGGAACCAGAGCCCATTCTTCTAAGTGAAGTATCTCAATAATGGAAAAACAAGCACCACATGTACTCACCATAATTGATACTAATTGATCAACATTTACATGCACATATGGAAGTAACATTCATCAGGTGTCAGGCGAGTGGGAGGAGGGAGGAGCAGATGGGTAAATTCACACCTAAGCAGTGCAGTGCGGACTATCTGGGGGATGGGCACACTTGTAGCTCTGACTCGCGCAGAGCAAAGGCAATACATGTAACCTAAACGTCTGTACCCCCGTAATACTCTGAAATAAAAAAATAAATAATTTTTTAAAAATAAAAGAGACATCAGAAACATAACAATCAAATACAAGTAAAAATTGTTTGGATCTTGATTGAAATAAAGCAACTACAAAAGATATTTATAGACCATCAGAGAAAATTGAATATGGACTTGGTTTTGGCTGACATAAAGGAATTATCGTTTTGTTAGGTGCAATAATGGAATTGTGCTTACGTAAGAAAATGTCCTTTATGTTCTTTTAGAGATTCATTCAGAATCAGTTGGAGGTGAAATGAGACAGTGGCTGGGTTTTGTTTCCAAGCAGTCACTGAAACAAATAGAAAGGTAGGTGGAGCGATTAGATGAAACAAGTAGGCAATATGTTGATAGTTGTTGAGGCTGGTAGTTAGTTGTTTGAGTGCATGGAATTTCTCTGAACTCTGCTTTTTTATATGTTCAGAAACTTTCATAATAAAATATTTTCTAAAATTCTGAAAGAAAATGATTTCCAATTGAGAATTCTAACTTGGCCAATTATTTATTAAGTATAAAAATAAAATAAAGACATTTTCAGATATGCAAGATGTCAAACAACCCATCTTTCATGTAGTTTTCTGTCTTCCTCAGGAAGCTACTGGAGGATATACTCAATCAAAATGAGAGAATATATTAAGAAAGAGAAGACCCTGGATCCAGGAATACATGACAGAGGCAAAGGTGAAAATGGAGAGGCGAAGTAAGATCTCAGGATGAGACTAGAAATAGAAATTAATCCAGAGGAGAACATGCCAGGGGCCTTTAGGAGATTCTTCTTCCAGAAAAGAAATTGAACAAATACCAGATGTGAAAGAATATATCTAGCAGAGATTGACACATTGGTGTGGGAGATTTGGGGATGAATTCATGCTAAATCCAAAGAAAACTAAGCAAATGTATTTTTTTAAAAGATAATCAAAAGCTTTGGGGAAAAAAACATGCAGGATAGCAGAAATAATCAAAGTATATTACATGGCTCAGCCATGATTAGTTTTAATATAGTCATGATAATATAAATACAGAATATTGATTTATCCAAAATTATGATAAAACTATATGGAGGAAGGGAGACTGGAAGGATGCATGGATGGAGTGGTCCTCACTGGCACATGTATAAAAGAAAACTAAATTTGCATCTTTCAGAGTGCAAAGACAATGCTTAAAGCTAAAAAGTCAAGAAGTAACAATAATATCATATTAAATAGAATCATAAAAGTAAATACAAAATGTGGTTTCCTCTAGGAAGGCAGGAAAGGGCAGGGGGAGGGTGACATGGATATATTGTTGGTTTTACAAACAAGCATTATAGAAATATTTGGCTCTTTTAACTATATGCATATATGTAACTTTGGTAAAAAATAATAACTTAAAGAAATTATTTAAACACACTATAAATCTGTTACTTCAAGATATGGAGTTAGTACCAAAAGAATCAACCAAAAAAGTTAAAGTAATTATCTCAGGAGAGTAAGAAATGTATGCAAGTCTAGCTTTAATTAAAAAATGAAAATTAAATAATAAAAATACTAATGAGTCTTTTTGGGGACACCTTGGTCTGACCAAGTAAAAATGGATCCAGTCAAGAAAGAAAGAGTTTTATCTTATTTCAATGTAACAGTTCAGGCTAATTATTCCTACAACAAAAGAGATGTTTTTCCCCTTCAGGGAGAGCCTTGTTATTTCAATTAGACATATATTCCCTAACAGGCCCATAAATATTTCTAATTAGCCTGGTTTGCTTCCATTTTATGAGACTGCTTTCAAATTAGCACCCACATTCTATAGAAATGGAAGGAGAATCTTGGAAGATTGTAATTTCCCTCTCAAGGAAGGAAGAAGGACAACAGATCACATGTCTAAAAAGAGTACTTATTAGGTTCAAGCCATTTATAGTACATGTTATTTGGCAAAACATACTTGTCAAACGTGGATAAAAGACTAAAAGTGAGTAGCACTTCCAACCAATTATTTTCAGGTCCTCAAGCAAACATGATAGAAGGGTGTAGGCAAGGCATTAGGAGAGAAATAGCATGGTGCCCACCACCATGATTTCTCAGGCTGTGATCTTGGCTGGTCTTCCCTATTGAAGAACCACAGGGAGCTCTGCCGTGACCTGCGAATGGTCCCAGAAATCAACGATTCAAAAGTGCATCAGAGCCTCAAAAGTCAGACAAAGTTAAATTTAGCTACATTAGACCACATAGGAAATATGCCTAATCCAGAGAGGCCTATAACATAACAATTGCTCAATAAGGAGCTATCACCATCGTCACAATTTTGGAACCCTGCTGAGCGTATATGGCTTAAAGAACAATGGGGAAAAAAAAGAGAATTTTGATACTGCATGGAAGGGGGAAATGGAGGTAAAAAATTAAGGCATGTATCAAAGTAAAGATACATAATAGTTTTGACATGGCATGTGATTGTTTGAAAAATAATAACTCCATTTTACCATGTGCTGTGTGCCAAGCACTGTGCTTGACAGTTTATACACATTGTCTTTAACAATTACAGTGATTCTAAAAAGATGGTGTGATCAGCCCCAGTGAGGTTCTGAGGCTCAGCAAGGCAATTATTTCTACAAGGCTTCACGGGTGGTAAGTGGTGGACACTAGGTTATGCTCTTTCTGTCATGGGTCCAAAGCCCTCCTACCTTGTAATTCTGCCTCTCTTCCACTTGGATAGTATATTACAAATAATTTACCCTGTGAACTTTTACAAGTATCACTATATTGTATCCACATAGTCCCATAATATGGAAGGACCTAGTACTCTCAGTTTTCAATGAAAAAGATCTTGGCTTGGAGAGGCTGGGCCATTAGTTTACCCAAGACCACCCAGCTAATAAGGAGCAGAACCAGGACCCCACCACCCCCACCCCAGATGGCAGAATTCTATATCTATCTCTCTTCTCAGCCCATCACACCATCAATGAAAGATTAGTCCCAATGCCTACCCCTTGTGCAGAAGTTCTAAAATGCACCCCTTTTTAGGTTTAAAATAGGATGACCATTTATAATTTATTATCCAAACAGGGAAATTTTTGAGCATGAAAGGAGATGCTATTAGTTATAATGCTGAGCAACCAGTGTAAAGCGGGCTGTCCCAGGCAAACTAGGGAATTATGGTCAATCTATTTAGAGAAAAGGGCCTAGCCATTGCTCCCATGAAATTATTCTTCCTGACACAGAGGGAAAATAATTTATATTTGCCTCAATTTAACTGTTTTATTTGATATCAGGTGGGGAAGACCTTCTTTTTGAGGAAGCCACATATGCCTTGTGCTCCATTTGCCTTTAAATATCAGTGGCCCACTATTTTCTAGAATGGGGGTTAGCAAACAACAGCCCATAGGCCAAATTCTGCTCACTTGCTGCCTGTTTTTGTAAATAAAGTTTTATTGGAACCCATTAAAGTTGTGCCCATTTATTTACATATTGTCTATAGCACTTTTGTGCTCTGACAGCATGGCTGAGGAGTTGCAACAGTGACGGTATGTATGGCCCACAGACAAAAAATTATTCACTATCTGGCTTTTTACAGAAAGAGTTTGCCGACCCCATATGAGAAGATAAAATTTAAACTTCTCAGCAAAGTATAGGAGGCCCTCCTTGATCTTGCCCGCCTCTGTTTCAGCCTTCGGCTGCGTCTCTCCAAACTCCACACTCCACTTTAACACTTTTCTCATTCCCAGCACTGACCAATGTTTTGAACAGTTCTTTGCATACCCTTCCAGCTTTGCTTGGAATTTCAGATTCCCACCTATTCCTTCTGATGAGCACACTTCAAGATTGTTGTGAGGTAAACATTGTGAGGATTGAGCATTTAGAAGGATGTCTGACACATAGGAAGCACCAGTTAATGTTCATACTATTATTATTACTATTATTATTGTTGTTGTTTGTGCAATACAATCTTAAGCTGGTCAACTTACTTCTCCCATTTTTCATTTTGTCATCCATGAAACAAAAGAAATGCATCTAATATTGTGTCATACAGAAAGATCGTGCCCACAAAAGTGTTAGTAAGTTGTAAATTGCTGAATACACATGAGGTTTTAATACTAAAAGATTTAGCTGCGCAAGATCTTCCCTCATCATTTGTTCAACCAACCCAAACATTGACTACTCATATAAAAAAAGAAGATAAACCAAAAAGCTAAAACCAGAGTCTGAGGAGCTATTTGGGATCATTTCTGACACTGGTATTGACAGTCTGAAATGGAGTATAGCTGAGCCTAACAGCAGCATAAAACACGGTACCTTGAAACACCAGAGAGACTTCCTCTACAAACCATTGCAGCATCTTTATTATTTATTGAAACCCCAGATTTATGAATGATTTTTTAACCATCTTGTTTAACACCAATTCCAACTTTCCCTTCTATATTGGTACCATTGGATAGAATATTAGTCATGGAGCTTACCAATAGCAGAGGGAGGAAAACACATGTTAAAAATGCACATACCATGCATGCCAAATGGATCTTTAATTTTAGGCTGCCATTCCTTTCATTGAGTTCTTCTCGGGGTTTCCTGCAGTGTGAATAATAACAGAGTGACCGGCCTGCTTTTTTCTCATAGATGCATGAACTGGCACTGGAAGTATTCCTCAGGAGGGTACAGTTCTCCTAAAGGGCTCACTAAGTAAAAGGCTATGAAAATCTGCACAGGAAGTCATGTCACACAATGTTTATGCCACACTGTCTTAGGCACCAAACACCTAATACTTAATTTTGTAGTTGATCCTAATGATACATAGAGATGTATCCAAAACCAGAATCAAAACTTTATGCTGAGCTTAATTATCAAATTGCAAACCCAATCCTGCTGGCCCAATATGTGTTTTGGAGTTGATATGGAAGGAAACACCTCCCCACTCCCAAAATTCCAGAATGCTGTAAAAAATATTTTAAAAGAAAACAAATTTTACAAGATATTATCAAACTTAAAATGAGCAAAAGGAAATCCCCAAGTGCCAGTAATAAGGAAGAAATTCCAAGTCAAAATACAAACAAGAAACTAATGCACAGATGCCTCTCGGGGGCATCAAATGAGTTATAGAGCATAACAGCCTGGATTGGGGCTCTAATATCCCCACCAGGAGGGGCTGGTTGTCTAGACTGCAAATTCTGCTGGAATGGAGGTACCAGCAGTAATTGCATCTCTGAAACAGGATCCAGAAAAAGTCCCCCTGACAGCCCACATCAGTCAGGGAAGCTTGCTACACACACACATACACACACACACACACACACAATTGTTATTCCTATTTTGCAAATGAAGGAAGTGAAATTTTTCCCTAAAATATTAACTGTGTAACACAGCTCAGGAACTACAAAAGCACCAGGCCTTCATCAAAGAAGCAGATAAAGAATATACTTCAAGAAATAAGAAGAGAGAAGCCTCTGCAATGGACACAAATAGAACCGCTAATGCAAAAGAGAGCAAATAGCCTAAGAGGGGAAAGTAACAATAATAGAAGTGGTAATAATAGGTAGAACCTACGCTTACTATGTGCCAATTTCTGTATTAGATGCATTATCACATAATCCTCTCAAAAACTGTATAAGGTAGTTATTACTATTTAAATGTTTAACAAATCAGAATATGGAGGCTTAGAGAAGTCAAATGGTTACAAGTTTCCAGGGTTAGTAGGTGGTAGAGTCAGGATTAGAACCCAGGTGAGTCTGATTCCAAAACTTGAGCACATAACTCTCATGCAGTACTGCCGCAGATAGTAACAAATACTCCGATGTCATCAGAGAACCAGTCAAGGGACATTCACATGTTGCAGGGTTAGGTAGGAAGAAAGATATACCAGAATATATGAAATGCTTGCCTTCTCTAGTTTTGAAGTCAGGCTGATTAAACATTCCTATTTGTTAAATGCTTTAATTGGAGTAGCCACATTCAAGCCTTACTTGGGCTAATTCAAAGCAACTGAGCTATTTGAGAGTGTCGCAATTCTAGGGATTGCTTCTACTCATGACAATTTCAATCTCATGGTCACCAGATAGGGTATTATTATCTTTTTCCAGCTAACAATACAGAGATTCAGAGAAATTCGGTAATTCATTCAAAATTACAAAGGCAGCCAGTATTTAAACTGAGGTCTTTTGTAAGAGATATGTATTCTGGGATGTTAGCAGGAGCCAGAGGTACAGGCCACCTTGAGAAGTCAAAACAAGCAACCCTTACCATGCTTTACTTCAAAAATACAATATAAACTTGTCATTTATCACTTTAAAAATTGGTTTTTTTTAACCCCGATGTGGTGAACTGGTTGTTGACCAAATTAACATAAAGCCAAATTAAAACCAAAAGAGGTTAAATTAAATGTCTAAAGATCATGCACGCAAACCAGGCTTTCCAACTCAAAGCCCAGTGTTCTTCCTCCCAGACCACACACCCGTGTATTATGGTCTATTTTTCTTGGCATTCAATGACAGAGGGAGGTTGATGGTCTCTTCTGTTTAATTGTACTGGTTTCATCTTGTGTTTTATTTTCCAAAAAAAATTATATAAATCTCACCCATGGAAGTAAGGTCATCTGGCTGATGAGTAGCTATGGTCTCCCCTCCCTTTTTTTTTTTTTTTTTTTTTGATAATGTGTCTTATGATCTTTCACAAAAGCCCCAGCTTGAATCACATTTATAAAAATACCACTGAATTACACCCTCTAGGCAGGAAAATTGGTTCAGCGATTCATGACCTCAGTCTCTCTTTCTTTTCTGCGTCCACTAATTCTGTAATTTCATTTTTTTTCTCCTTTTCCCTGCATTTGGGAGAAATAAGGAAAGAAAAAAAAAGGAAAGAAAGAAAAGAAAACCATACCATGATTTCTTCTTAGTAAATTGAACAAAAGTAATGTCACAAAACTGGGTTACATCCCATTAAAGAGACTCTCCAGAGCAATAACACAGCTTATGAAGAAGCTTAAAGTCTCCTCCTTAGTGGCTGAAGGGGAAAACAGGTGTCAAAACTAATGAGATTTTACCCCTGTCATGGATGCACAGCTACAAACAGCCAAAGAGTGTTGGAACAATGTAAGTGCCGACTCCTGAGATGCAGAAAACATAAGACCATCCTTCAGTTTCTGAGTTTCTATGGCTTTATCCCTATAGTCCAGATCTCTCGATCTCTCTCTCCCTCTCTCTCTCTCTCTCACACACACACACACACACACACACACACACAGCAAACCCAAATGGGATGTTGCATCATCAACCTCCAGAGTTATTTGGTTACTATTTTGTTGATTGCTTCACAATATTTTAAGTTATGGAAAAATCAATTTGGAATAGGGTATTTACCATTCTTTATGAATCACTGAAAAAGGAATGTGGAAGGTAACAGCACAAGCCCTGTAATTCTCTTTTGTGTCCTGGGTTTCCTCCACCCTCCAAATCAATTTGCTTTAGTCAAGAATGGAAGTGACAATTTGTGCTCACTATTTTATTAGAAACAGTAAACAATGCAGTGAATTTTTACTAAACATTACTGGGCTATATCACACTTCTTTAGCTTAGGAAAGGGAACCAGGGGTGGGGAAGAGGAAGAGAGAGAAGTCAGGGGCCTTTCCTAATCAACACCTACAGGTGGGCACACAGAGGAAAAACCTCAACAAAAATATTGGGGGTTTTTCTCAACTTGTATTCTTCCATAGGACTTTTATAGTTCTAAGCCAATCGACAACCAACACAACCAGTCCCCTCCACAATTTACTCACATTTGTTCTGAAGTTCATGCCACAATTCTGTCATGTCTAATAGCCATGTATAAAATCACTTCACAGCAGAACTACTCTGGAAGATCTCGGACAAGTATCAGTCTGGTGTAATCCACTCATTATTGTATTCAACAGATATTTCTTGACCGTGTGCTTTATTCCAGGAACACTAACATGCACTGGAAATACAAAGACCAATAAATACTATTCCCTGTTCTAGAAACACATACAGTTGACTAGACAAAATTTTATATGGTCCAATATTTAAAAATTAGACATAATCATACTATGAAGAGATTGAAATTTGCATTTTCAGTAATATTCTTAACATCTAATAAAATTGAAGCAAGTGATATGTATAGGGACTAAATTAGAAAAAACATCTCAAACACAAAGGTAACTATTTCCTCCTTCTTGGTAGAGTCTGGTCTGTTGTGTTTCAAATATAAACCCTCAAGTTTTATGTTATGGGTATATAGCAACCATGAAAAATCATTTCTTATTCCCTTTGAATAAGATCATAATTTAAAAATTAACAAACCTTCCTTTATTCCTAACTTTCTTCCCAAAATGTTTTCTAAGGAGAATGGACTTTATATTTTTTTCTGTTGTTTTTCAGATTATTTCAGAGGTTGAATAAAAATGAGGCATTATTTTAACTATGCCTAGCATGGACAAATGCTAAGACAAACAGAAAGGAGATGTCTGTCCTTGACTCCTTCTGGCTTCCCTTCTCGCTTATAGAATCAAATGTTCCATCTTGAGGTAGGAAATGGGATTAGAAGGTCCCCCTTGGCACCTATCCTGTGCCCCATTTTATTATCTATCTATTAATTACCCCTAAATCACATTGGTTGATAAGGTATGACAGCTCTCAGGAGTGAATACATTTTTTAGTTAGAGATGGAGAAATGTTGCCTTATCCAAATAAACTATCAAATATTTAATGCATGAGCACTGGAAAGCTCTTAAATAAAAATCTCCATGTGTCAACCTATTTTAGTCCACCAAGAGAGGTAGTTTCTTTCTCTCTTTCTTTCTTTTTTCCTTTCTCTCTTTCTCCCGTTCTTTCACCATGTTGTCTATTAATCTTTTAGTGCCTACACAGTGCTGGACATTGACAATACAAAAACACTGAAGAATTTCTCAAACCTTTCACTGGAGGATTTTTGTTTAAGTGATAAAAGCTCCTCTGCTCAAATGGCTGGTCATTCTGATATCCTCAAACTGATATTAAAAATAAACTATGAAGCTTTATCAACCAGCTTTTGAAAAAAATGGACTGATATCCACTGGCTAGAAAAATTGACTGCTTGGTGTTGAAAATAAACTTACTGGACACATTTATATAATATTTTTCCCCTGCAAAACAGCTTTTTCTGCAGTTTATAAATTTATCATCCTAACAATATACGTTTTATCAGCAGATGTCTACTTTTCTTCATTTTTCTTAGTTAAAAAGAAAAAGGCAATCCGTGGTCATATTATTCTTTGTGAGTGACATGGCAAGCAAGGCTCTTCAAATTTGACTCCAGCCACCACCATTTCAGCCCCATCTCTCCCTCTTCTTCTCTCCCCCAGGCTACCACACCTTGCCACCCCACTCTCTATTACGTGTGTTAAAGTCACTGAAGATTATCTGTGCAAACAGCTCGAGCATTTCAGTACCTTCATGATTTTGACCTAGTACACTTCTGCTTTAAAGGGCATTTCCTACCCCTTTCTTGTTTGAAAAATTCCAGCTTACCCTTTAGGTTTGAAGTCAAATGTCACCTTCTATTTGAGACTTTCTCTGATTCCCACCCCCCACCCCCAGGCATACTTACAGCCCCTAACAGAGTCTCTCATGTCATCAGGGTGAGTATAGGATTCCACACCACATGGGCCTAGCATGGGCCTAAACTGGCATACTAGGTTTCCCGTTATTTCTGATGAACCAGAAGGAGATTTGCATATGGGTTTTGAACTAGAGGGGTTTCTTTAATGGTTTTTGTTGTTGTTGTTGTTGTTATTGTCTGCTTTGTTATGGTTTGATTGTATATTTTGGTGTAATTTTTTGTCTGAAGGTTATATAGGAAACAAGTTCACACATATCCATGAAAGGACATGATACAGAAAGCAAACACAACATGGCACCTGAGGAAATTCTCTAGTTTTATAAACAGAGTCCAAGAAAATTATATCAGAGCTTATGGAAAGAGGAATTGCAGGTAAAATCTAAAGGATCAATATTAATGAAGGACATAATTAAGATTGATGACTCTGGAAAGCTAAGGTAATCACAGCCTCCTAAATATAGATCTCACCACATTCTCCAAAACATCATACAGACCAACAAGTACAAATAAATCCACACAAATACCGTACTTTCAGCATAAGTAGATGATAAAAATCACCATAATTTTAAATTACCTGTATCTAGGAAAATAAATGCTAATCTCTGGCAAAGCTTTCTCTACAACTTCCACCACAAGCCTATCCAGAAAGCTAGGGCGGGGGTATGGGGAGAAAGGGAGAAGGAGGGGAGGGAAGGGTGTCCAGAAAAATTGTGCAGGATATAAAAGGGGTGGTAATTAAGCTTAATCATCTTAAGTGATAAAATAGTAATAAAGAGTTCTGGAAGATCAAAGCACTGACTACAGGGAAAGGATTTAAAATTGGGTGCAATGCTTAAGGAGACAGTCGTGAAAAGAAACATTCTGGAGAAAAAGAGAATAAAAGGGAAGAAAAGAGGTGTTCATTGGATGTTGGTCAAAGAAAAAAAGCTGCCGGTCATGGTGGCTCACACCTGCAATCCCAGCACTTTGGGAGGCTGAGGCAGGAGGATCGCTTGAGGCCAGTAGTTCGAGATCAGCCTGGGCGGCATAGTAAGGCCCTGTCTCTACAAAAAGTAGAAAAATTAGCCAAGTGTGGTGGTGTGTAGACGCAGCTACTTGGGGCCTGAGGCAGGAGGATCACCTGAGCCCAGGAGTTAGAGGTTGCAGTGAGCTATGATCCCACCAGCTTGAGCAACAGAGCAAGACCCTGTCTCTAACAAAAAAGAAAGAAAGAAAGAAAGAAATGAAGAAGGTTACTATACGATCCTTCCAGACAATATTTTTAAAAGAAAAAAAAAAGAAAGACACACAACCTTACAACCTGTTGCCCCTCCCTGTCCTACCCTTCAGGTCAGCTATTAAGGAAACTGCAATCTTCTACTCTGACAGAAGAGGGCAACCTTGGACAAGAAATCCGGAAAGCCGCCCACTCTGACAAGCCAGTCAACCAAATACATAGATGTGTGCGATTTTCCACTATACAAAGCTACTATAAGAAGGAAACAAAATGAAAAAAAATTATTTCATCTGATAAAAATTTTCAGACATAAATAATAAATAAAATAATCATGAAGTCAATGAAAATTGTAACACAAGTGAAACAATTATTGTCAACCTATTGGAGACACACAAAGATATGTAAAATTAAACCTTCAAAGACTAAGAACTAAAATGGGGATAAAACAACAATAAATGAAACAGGCGTTGGTCAATCTCAGGAAAGAAAGAGAAGGTGATATAACATCTTAAAGTCCGATTACACGGTGCCTGTATCATATTCAAAATAGATTTAAATGAATATTTAACAAGGGTTGTTGAAGAAAGGCAGGAAAACAACAAAGAGAATAAAACTTTCAAAGAAAAAAGGAAAAGGAGTCAGAGAAAAATTGGTTGAAATCAGAAATAGGCAAAGAAAAGTCAACATAGGTATAAGTGGAGTTCCTGACAAAGAAAAACAATGCAATGAAACAGAACTAATATTATAAACTATAATTTAAGAAAACTTCCCAGAAATAAAAGAAAACTTGAACCTATGTATTAATAGAGCCAACCACGTACTTGGGAAAATTGATCTGGAAAGATCATTTCCAAATCTTATCATAGCAAAGCTATTCAAATTTTATATTTAAAATCCTCAGGGCCTCCATAAAGAATAATTTAGAGGGGCAAGAGAATTTGACTAGCATCATATTTCTCAATGTCAACAGGCAAAGCAAGGCAAAAATGAAATGGTATTTATAAGAAAATCAGGAAAGGAGATATGTTTTTTTTTTAAGTATCAAGGCTACAGAATTAGAGTTTTAAACACACAAGGACTCAGGGGATACCGTACCCATGGGCCCTTTCTACAAATGATTTTTATCTAACCAAGAAATGATAAATAGATCTAGCTCAAAGTTTCTAAATTTCTAAACTACATATCAGAATCTGATTACATTTAAAGCAGTGATCAAAGGAAAGTTCATAGCCTAAAATACTATAAGTAAAAGTGAAAGGACAAATATAAATTAATTATGTTGTTAAAAGGGCCATATGGATTTAATCATAGATCTAATAAAAAAGTTGTAAACAAGGGTAGAAGAGTAATATATAAATGACACATGTTCTAACAAACTAGAAAGAATGTGATTATTTTTATGAAGTAAAAGTGGAGAGACATAGAAAGAGAAAATTAAAATAAGCTCATTGATCCCATTAATAAGTGGGAGACAAAGGATACCATTAAAAACTGACAAACCACACAGTAAAAGAGTAAATGAAACAGGGGACCGGGGACATTTTTTTTAAAGTATAAGTACAAAGATAACTACTAGAGATAGAGTTCCCTAAATTTCAAAAAAGCAAAAAACTGTTAAAAATTAGCACAGAAAAAAATGTATATTTAATTAAAATAAATAAGTAAATCAGAAAAAACTAAAACAAAAATCATGTAGAGAATATAAGATAATATATGTTGTAACTGTAACACCAATTTATATGGCAGAGTCAATAAAATTGAATGGGCTGAACTCACCTATTAAAAGAAAAAAAAATTTCCACTTGGATTACAAAGAAATCCCAACTATACACTAATTATAAGAAACATCCAAAGCAAATTCAATAAGGCTAAATTTAAAGAGATGGACAAATGTATACCAGGCTGGAAACAATAAGAAAGCAAAGGCCATAATCCTAACATAAACAAAGTAGAATTCCAACAAAAAGCATGATCATGATTAAGAACACTTTTTAAGGTAAAATCCACAATTTATTTGGAAAAGTAAACATTTATTACTTTTGATATATTCTATCAACCCCTTTATAAAGCAATCACTTTTTTAAAAAGCTACAAGAGATGTCAGGAAACATGTACACTACAAAAACATGAATACTACAAGACTATCACATTATTTTCAGTACAATCACATAGACAAAAATAAGGATGTAGAAAAGCTAAATGATATAATCAATAACATAGATCTTATGAATATATACTGAATTTTATACTCTGCAAACAGAAACTACAAGTTAATCTCAAGTGCACATAGAACATTCATAAAAATTGTCATATATTACATTAAAAAGAAATCACTAGTAAGTTCCATAAAGCATAAATATTATTAAAAGCTTGCAGTCACAACAAAAGGAAATAAAATAAGAAATTAATACAAAAAAAATTTTAAAGATCTGTCACCAGGAAATTTTTTAACTTTTTAAAAAATTACTATGGGTACATAATAGTTGTATATCTTTATAGGGTACATGGGATGTTTTGATACATGTGAATTAATCAAATCAGGATAATTGGGGTATACATCACCTTAGGCATTTATCGTTTCTTCGTGTTAGGAACATTCTAAATTCCACTTTTTTAGTTATTTTAAAGTATACCCTAACTTATTGTTGATTATAGTCACTTTGTTGTGCTATCAAATATTGTTAATTCTATCTAATTATCTAATTATCTACATTTTTGCACCTATTAACCATCTCCACTTTATCCCCCCTCCCCTTACCCTTCTCAGTCTCTGGTAACTGTCATTCTACTCTCTGTCTCCATGAGATCAGTTGTTTTTACTATTTAGCACCCACATATGAGTGAGAACATGTGAGGTTTTTCTTTCTGTGCTTGGCTTATTTCACTTAACATATGTTCTCCAGTTCCATCCATGTTGTTGCAAATGACAGGATTTCATTCTTTTTATGGCTATATAATATTCCATTGTGTGTATGTACCACAATTCCTTTATCTATTCATCTGTTGATGGACACTTAGGTTGATTCCATATCTTGGCTATTGTGAATAGTGCTGCAATAAACATAGTAGTGCAGATATCTTTTTGATATACTGAATTCCGATCCTTCAATATATACTCAACAGTGGGGTTACTGGGTTATATGATAGTTCTTATTTTAGTTTTTTGAGGAACGTCCATACTGTTTTCCATAGTAGTTACATTCCCACCAACAGTATACAGGTGTTCCCCTTTCTCCACATCCTCGCCAACATTCGTTGTTGCCTGTCTTTTTGATAAAAGCCATTTTAAAATGACTTTTTTTCCTTTGGGTAAATACCCAGCAGTGGGATTGCCGGATCAAATGGTAGGTCTACTTTTAGTTCTTTGAGGAAACTCCATACTATTTTCCATAGCAGTTGCACTAGTTTTCAGTCCCACCAACAGTGTATAAGTGTTCCTATCTCTCCTCATCCATGCCAGCATCTATTGTTTTGGGACTTTCTGATTAAAGCCATTTTATCAAAAAGACACCTGCACTAGAATGTTTATTGCAGCACAATTCACAATCGCAAAGATGTGGAATCAACCCAAGTGCCCATCAATTCATAAGTGGATTAATAAAATGTGGTATATGTATAGCATGGAGTACTACTCAGCCATAAAAAATGAATTAATACCTTTTGCAACAATCTGGATAGAACTGGAGACCATTCTAAGTGAAATATTTAAAGAATGGGAAAACAAACACCACATGTACTCCCTATTTAATCAGAACTAACCGAGCAGCACTCATGTGTACAGATGAAAGTAAAACTCAATGGAAATTGGGCAGCTGGGAGGGAGGAAAAAGGGATGGGTGAAATCATACCTAACGGGTACAATGTACATTATCTGGATAACGGGCACACTTATAACTTTAACTCAAGCAGTACAAAAGCAATCCATGTAACCAAAACATTTGTACCCTTGTAATATTCTGAAAAAAAAAACATTTTAACTGGGGTGAGATTATATCTCATTATAGTTTTGATTTGAATTTCTCTTCTAATGATGTTGAGCATTTTTTCATATATCTGTTGGCCATCTGTATGCCTTCTTTTAAGAAATGTCTATTCATATCCTTTGCCCATTTTGTAATCAGATTATTTGATTTTTTTCCTATTGAGGTGTTGAAGCTCCTTATACATTCTAGTTATTAATCCCTTGTCAGGTGGGTAGTTTGCAAATATTTTCTCCCATTCTGTGGCTTGTTTCTTTACTTTGTTGATTATTTCCTTTGCTGTGCAGAAGCTTTTTAGCTTGATAGGATCCCATTTGTCCAATTTTGCTTTGGTTGCCTGTGCTTTGTGGGTATTACTCAAGAAATCATTGCCCAGACCAATGTCCTGAAGCATTTCCCCAATGTTTTCTTTTAGTAGTTTCATAGTTTCAGGTCTTAGATTTAAGTCTTTAATCCTTTTGATTTGATTTTTGTATGTAGTGAGAAATAAAGGTCTAGTTTCATTCTTCTGCATATGGATATCCAGTTTTCCCAGCACCATTTATTGAAGAGACTGTTCTATCCCCACTGTATGTTCTTGGCACCTTTGTCAAAGATAAGTTCACTAAAGATGTGTGGATTTATTTCTGGATTCTCTATTCGGTTCCATTGGTCTATGTGTCTGTTTTTATACCAGTGTCATGCTGTTTTGGTTACTGTAGCTCTGTAGTGTAATTTCAAGTCAGGTAATGTGATTCCTCCAGTTTTGTTTTTTTTTCTCAGGATGACTTTGGCTATTCTGGATATTTGTGGTTCCATATAAATTTTAGGATTATTTTTTCTATTTCTGTGGAGAATGTCATTGGTATTTTGATGGGAATTGCATTGAATCTGTAGATTGCTTTGGGTAGTATGGACATTTTAACTATATTGATTCTTCTAATCCACAAGCATGGAATATCTTTCCATTTTTTTGTGTCCTCTTCAATTTCTTTCATCAGTGTTTTATAGTTTTCATTATAGAGATCTTTCACTTCTTTGGTTAAGTTTAGTCCTGTGTATTTTATTTCATCTGTAGCTACTGTAAATGGGATTACTTTCTTGGTTTCTTTTTCAGGTTGTTTACTACTGGCATATAGAAATGCTACTGATTTTTTGTGTTGATTTTGTACCTGCAACCTTAAAGGATGTGTTTATCAGTTCTACTAGTTTTTTTGGTGTAGTCTTTAGGTTTCTGTAGATATAAGATCATATCATCTGCAAACAAGGATAATTTGACTTCTTCCTCTCCAATTTGGATGCCCTTTATTTCTTTCTCTTGTCTGATTGCTCTAGCTAGAACTTCCAGTACTACATTGAATAACAGTGGTGAAAGTGGGCATGCTTGTCTTATTCCTGATCTTAGAGGAAAGGCTTTCAGTTTTTCCCCATTCAGTATGATATCCATTGTGGGTCTTTCCTATATGGCTTTTATCATGTTAAGGTAAATTCCTTCTATACCCAGTTTTTTAAGAGTTTTTATCATGAAGGGATGTTGAATTTTATCAAATGCTTTTTCAGCATCAATCAAAATAATCATACTGTTTTTGACCTTCATTCTGTTGATATGATGTATTACATTGATTGATTTGTGTAGAACTTTTTTAACTTCTATTAAATAACTCTTGGTTAAAAGAAGA
Source organism: Daubentonia madagascariensis (assembly GCA_023783475.1). Classification (NCBI taxonomy): domain Eukaryota; kingdom Metazoa; phylum Chordata; class Mammalia; order Primates; family Daubentoniidae; genus Daubentonia; species Daubentonia madagascariensis. The sequence goes on from JAKFHU010001672.1 coordinate 21,443,933, forward strand.
AATAAAAACTAAAATACAGAATTTCTAAAGAATATTTTTGTAGGCCAGGCACAGTGGCTCATGCCTGTAATCCTAGCACTCCGAAAGGATGAGGCAGGAAGATTGCTTGAGCTCAGGAGTTCAAGATCAACCTGAGCAAGAGCGAGACCCCATCTCTACCAAAAATAGAAAAATTAGCCAGGAGCCACTAGTCCCAGCTACTCAGGAGGCTGAGGCAGGAGGATCACTTCAGCCCGTAGTTTGAAGTTAAAGTGAGCTAGGATGACCACTGCCCTCTACGTGGGGCAACAGAGCAAGACTCTGTCTCAGAAAAAAAAGAAAAGTATTTTTGGAATGAATACAAAGACAAAAATAAACAAATTAAGTTCCTAACTTAAAAAGAAAAAAGAAAAAAAACAAAGCAAACCAAGAGTAATCAAAGAAACCGTAAACATGAAAGCAGAAATTAAAGAACTAGAGAATGGTTAAATACTAAATATATTTTTTAGTTAACAAAATAGACAAACCCCCAGCTAACTTAATCAAGAAAAACAAACAGAAGAAAACACAAACATACAAATTAACAAATTATAACAAAGAAATAAGCACTGGAACAAAAGAAACTTTAAAAATCATAAGGTACTACTTTGCAGACGCCTATGCAAATAAATTCACAAAGCTCAATGAAGTTGATAATAATCTGAGAAAATAAAGTCTATCAAAATGAACTTCATTAAGATACAAAGTTTAAACTATCCAATTTCCACAGTAGAAAGAGAAAACAATCAAGGAATTGCTTCAAAATAGAGCACCAAGTGTAGATTGCTTTATAGGGAATTCTATCAAACTTTCAAAGACCCAATGCTACATATTAATATTTTTCCCTTAGAACACAAAATAAAAAGAAACTAAAAATTCTATTTACAAAATAATTATAACATTAATATTTAAACTTAAAAATGATACAAAAAAGGAATTACAAATATCACTTATGAATATTAATGCAAAAGTATTAAGTAAAATAATAGCAAACAGAAAACAATACCATCTTAAAAGAATAATATACCATGACCAAATAAGAATTTTCCAGAAATGGAAATTGGCTCATTTTTAGTAAATTTAATGTATATATCACTATATTAGTAGATTTAAGAAGAAAAACCATAATTATCTCCATAGATGCTAAAAATGTCTTTATGAAATTCAATACCAATTCCTGAGTTTAAAAAATACTCAAGAAAGTAGGACTTGATTGGTATATATTAAGGTACAGATATAGATACAGTTCTATAAATCTAGATATCTAGATAAATTAATAAATACAGACCTATATTCAGATGATATAGATAGGTAGATAGATATACCTCAGTCCTAAAGCCAGCATCATACACAATAGGGAAACACTAAAGATATTACCACTAAGATCAAGAATCCAGCCAGTTTGCCTATCTCCACTACTATTTAACAGTGTACTAATGAAACTAGTCAATCCAATTAGGAAAGAATCAGTTAGAGGCACAATAACTGGAAATAAAGAAATGCAACTATCTCTATCCATAGGTGATGTGATAGTGTACTTGGAAAATCTTAGAGAATTAATTATAAGACTAACACAAGCTATTCAAAAATTCAGCATGATAAAAGATTATAATATTTAATATTTCTGTATGTATTACAGAAATCAACAGCTTTTATATACATAAACAAAAACCCATTGGAGAATATACCAATACAGAAAACACCATGTAAAATAGCAACGATGAATATAAATATATGTAGGGTTAAACTTGGCAAGAAATGTGAAAAACATATATGTATAGAATGGTAAAACACTCTAAATTTTTATAAAATTAGATTTAAATAGATGAAAAGCTATCCCTTACATTTGGACAGTATATTAGTCTGTTTAGTGTTGCCATAAAGAAATACCCAAGACTGAGTGACATGAAAAAAAGAGGTTTATTTGGCTTATGGTTCTGCAGGCTGTTCAAGAAGCATGGCACCAGCATCTGCTTCTGGTGAGGGCTTCAGGCTGCTTCCACTCATGGCTGAAGGCAAACGGGAGCCAGCATGTGCAGAGATCACATGGTGAGAAAGTGGAAGCAGGAGAGAGAAGGAGAGGGAGGTGCCAGACTCTTTTTAACAACCAGCTCTAGTGGTGGTTAAATAATAGAGCAAGAACTTACTTAATGGAGCAGGAACTTATTTATTACTGCAAAGACAGCACCAAGCCATTCATGAGGGATCTGCCCCCATGACCCAAACACCTTCCATTAGGACCCACCTCCAACACTGGGGATCAAATTTCAACATGAGGTTTGGAGGGGTCAAATATCCAAACCATAGCAAATAGAATAACTCAACATCATAAAGATGTCCATTCTCCTTAAATTAATTTACATACTTAATGCAATCCTGATAAAAACATCAACAGACTTTTTTATGAAGCTAAACAAGATGATACTAAAGTTTATATATTAAACATTCAAGAAGATCAAGGGAAACACTGAAAAATAATAGGTATGAAGGAAGACAGCCCTTTATTAATAATATTAAAACATATTATGAACCCTCTATAATTAAAACATTGTGGTATTAACATGAAAACAGATAGCCTGACCAGTGGAATAGGATAGTATGTACAGAAATAGGCCTAAGAACATAAGGAAATTCAGCATATGGTATCGATGTGAACTCAAATGTAATTTTTAAAATGATGCTAGCACAAGTGAATAGCCGTTTAGAAAAAGAATAATATATTCATGGCCCACACCATACACAAGAATAAACTCCAAATGGACCTGAGATTTTAATATAAAGTTGTAAAAAGTAAAACTACACAACTACTAGAAGAAAACATAGGTGAATTCCTCTACAACCTGAGTGTAAGGAAAGATTTTGTGATTCAAAATATCACATAATAAAATGGGAAGAAATCCAGCCTAGAGCTCCCTATATTGCTGTAGAGTTTGAAAATGTTCTTCCATTGTGTCAGTGCAAACTATTTTTTCACAAATACGCAACTATGTCTTCACCTATTTCAAGAGAAGATGCAACAGGATAAATTTTCTTAAATTGAAAGTAACTCCTCTTCTGATTGGATTTATACAACTGCTAATTAAAGACTAATTAATACTCATATAAAGTCAATAATAAGTACCCATATGAATGGTAATAGCAGATCTCAGAATCCTCAGAATAGAAAAGAATTTTAACTCATAAAGCTGTTAAGAGTCTTGGCCCCTTAAGAAAGCTTCAAACACCTGCTGAACCTGGTGGGGGAGGAATCACATGGGGAGCTTAATTGCGAATTAAATTGATAGCATTTGTTGATAACCTACAAGGTCAAATAGCTAACAAACAGAAGTTAATCTTATGCCTACAAAAAGGAATGGGAAATGCCAGGAGGACTTAAGTACTCTCCAAATATGAAAAACATTTTAAGAATTGCTATATAAATGCGGAATAATTATAAAATAAAACTTCAGATAATATTCTAAATCAAAGTATATTAACATTCTTAATCAATGTGAATCTTGAACAAATTAGACGGGACTAATAATTTTTCGTTTTAAAACGGCCACATATTTCTCCCTGGTTGTATCCCAATGTAAAAAAGAAATTGTTCAAGCACCAGTCTCCTCTCTCCCTCCTGCCCCCTCCTTTCCTCTCCTCAGGCCACTTTTGCCTTTTTGCTAGCCGCCTCTCACCCTCTCTTTCCTCCTTGTTTTCTCAGAGTTCTTCACTCTCCTAACAAGTCCCTCCCCTACCCCACCCTCAGACCCCTTCCAGGAACTTCTCCAGGGTAGCCAGTGCTTGGTGAATGCGCAGGCTCCACAGACCTCTCCCTCCCTCCCTCCCAGCCTGCTACAAGCTCTTCCTCTGTCCCTCACCTCCTCCCCACCTCCTGTCCCTTCTCAGGCCCTCCTGCTCCTCTCCCTGCTGACACCCAAACAGCTTAGGCCCCAGCAAGATGCAAAAGAGGAGACCTATATTTTACTAAAAATAGCGGTAGCAAAATTTTATTAGAGAGGCTCAACTGGTGACTTGTCTTGTCTTGTCTATTAGTATTATAACCCAAGAAAAACTATAAAGTTATGACAAGGATCAGAACCTCTACCTCTAACACTATTTGAACATTTGCAAATGGATTTCATTCATTTGCTCAAATCACAGGGCTTTAAATCTGTTTTAGTAATAGCTTAAAATAGTCTGGTGAGATTGGCTAACAGTCTGTTTCAAAATGATTATGAATTATGTTTTCATCACCTGGGAAAACCTCTAATATTAACTAGTGATAGAGAAAGTCAACTTATAAGTAAAATACATAAGAAGTTGTGAACAGAAAATTAAAAGAGAGTATCACCCCCAAAGCACTAGAAAGAAAGAATAAATTAATGGTATTTTAAATTAAAACAATCTAAATTTTCTGATGTTTAATCTACTTGGCCTAAATTCTACCCATGTCCCTAATGATATACAATCTATATTTTAATAATTCTCATACACTCTCATATGAGTTCTCATAAGATTGTTGCAAGAAGACGTATGAGGCTTGGATAGACTTCTCCAGTGAGGGACTGTACTTTGTTGCATTACAGTTGTAGAAAGCATAGTTAAAATCAATGCCATATACACAGATGTATGCTCAGCAGATACAAGTTACGTTTCCAAAAGCGACACAATTAGACACACACCTACATGGCATACATCCAGGAGACACCTCTATTGGAAAATCTCCTGTAAAGAGCAGACTTAGCATCACTTACGAAAAGACTATACTGAGGACTTTTAAACACAAGTACTGCTCTTGAATTCCAGGGCATACACCCATGGAATCATGTTTTCCTGTGTAAATGTGCTAAGAATCCTACAACCTGGAAATACAAGTATATTTAGGTTCTAACACTGAAGCTCAATGCAAGTCCAGCAGAAACAAATGAATTCTGGAGGTAAACATCCAAGCTAAGAATTTAGAGACCTTGAAGGTGCTATCAGGTCTAGACTACTTTCTTCTAACAATTTTGGACCAAGATCCATGGCAGCACAATGGACTTACATTTTATTGTTTCCCTCCTCTCTCTCACTGATCGCCATGTCTTTCCCTCTGGGTTTGTTCAAGCTACTAAACTATTAAAATGGCTAAACCTTTCACCCTTCTCTAGAAGGACTTCTTTTCTATAAACTTTCCAAATTCCTTAATTTGCCATTATCAAACAATTGCAATGGATTTCCCCATGCTGACTTTGTCATCTGGTCCTAGATCCCACTATTAGAATGAACCCCAGTACATCAATGTGGCTTCATTGGACCTCAAAAAATAGCTGCTTCTATTTATTCATCACAGGGCCTCAAAGAAACTCAAAGGATGTCAAAGATAGAAAGGGATATGACGTAGGGTAATAATACAAACTATATTCCAATTATTTTCTCATGAAGCCATATATACAGAAACCATTGCATTATTTGTTTAATTATACCAGGGTGAAACCAATTAAATTTTAATAGCAATTTCTAACAACCTTCATGCCTACTCAATGTGCACCGTCACGACTATTCTTGTGTGATCAGAGGGCCTTCCCATGCTTACCTGTATCAAAATGTGGCTGAACTTTGATATGGTTATCGGCCTTTCCAAGTGCTCAAAATGAATTATAAAAAGTCTGATGTAGTTACTCACCACAGGATCCAAGACCCCAAATATTTTCAGTTCACATAAGGATTTCTACCCTACACTAAAATGTATAATCTGCAATTAATCCCTGACCATGCCCAAATAACAAAACAGTTCAAATTTTAGAGGCCAAAAAAATCAACATAAATTTATGAGCTATTTCTAGAAATATCTAGAATATCTCAAGATAATAAAATTGCCTTCAACTATATAGTCAACAACCAAAATGGAGTTTGGGAAATAAATGATACCTGGGGAAACACTTCAGGAAAAGCAGCATCATCAATTAATCAGTTAAGCAGGCGACTTGTTCACCCAAATTGAACCATGAGGCTTACTCTTTTAGTTAAGCGTATACCAACTAAAGATCTGAATGCAAAGTGGGTTTCAAATGTTACTTACGATGATTGTGATTATCTTCATACTTGTGGCTTTCTTTCCTGTCTTGGCACCTATATACCACCACACTGCCTTATCCCAAGCTGGCCTAGGAGAGAAATTGCTGGGTCATAGAACATGTGTATGTTCAACATTGTTCTCCCACCTGCAGTGATGAGCCTTATGCTTGCTCCACATTCTTGTCAATATTTGGAAGTGACAGTCTTAAATTTTAGCCATCTGATGAATACATAGTGTATTGCACTGTGGCTTTAATTCACATTTCCCTGATGAAAAATATAGTTCAACACAAATGTCTGCTTGCTCTGTGAACAGGCTCTTTTGCAAAGTGCCTGTTCAAGTCCTTAAGCAATGTTTTTCCTTGGGTTATCTTTTCTCGCAGACATACAGGAATGCTTTGTGTATTCCAATATAAACGCTCTGTGGTTGTTTGTATCATGAACATCTTCTCCCAGTCTTGACTTGCCTTTTCACTCCCTTAATGGTGTCTTTTGGTGAACTGAAGTTCTTAATTTTAATGTGTCTTTCACTTTAGTGATTCCGTGTCCTATTTAAGAAGTCTTTGTCTATCCCAAACTATTAATAATAGAGACAATCTCCTATGTTTTCTTCTAAATGCTTTATTGTTTTATATTTTGCATTAAGATGTACCTTCTGGATGGTATCAAATTTAGCTAGGATTTAAGTTAGGATCAACTTTCATCTTTTTTCATGTGAATTTCAAATTGACCCAGCACCAACCATTGGAGAGATCATCTTCTAGCTACTTCTCTCAAGTGCTGCTTTTATAATAAATCAAGTGTCCATTATGTATGAGTCTCTCTCTGTACCAATACCATACAATAATAAATACTGTAATCTTGTCATAAGTTTTGCTGTCTGGTAGAGGGTCCTCCAAAATTGTCTTAGCTGTTCGTGACCTTTTCCATTTCCACAAACATTTTAGAACCAACTTGTTAATTTCCATAAAGAGCACCTACTGAGGCTTAGATTGAACATATCCTACAGTTCACAAATCTTGTCTCCTGCTGTTGCCAGGCTGTTGTTATACCCATCAGATGATTCTTAATTACAAATATTGTATTTTTCAGTTCTAGGGTATTCATTTGATTCTTTTTATGGGTCCTATTCTTCATTGAAATTCTCTAAATTTTTATCTATTTTGTCCATCTTTTTCTCTATTTCTTAAACATAATTACTCAGTTATTTTTAACTGATACCTCCAGTAACTGAATCACCCATGTGTCTTTTTTGCTAGCTGATTGTTTACTTTTTGCTTTTTTTCCTCTGTTATTTTAGCATGCCTCATAAATTTGTATTGGCTGCTTAACACTTTGTATAAAATATTGTACAGACTGTGAACAATGTTATAGCTTCCTCCAAAAAGAGTTAAGATTTTGCGTTTGGTTGTTGGGGTTTTGTTTGTTCATTTTTTTGTTCTTGTTTGTTTTAGTTGTTGTTTCATTTTGTTTTACAGGCAGGCAGAGTACCAGCAGATCACTTGATTTTGCCAAGCCTTTGTTTTAGATTTTATTAGGGCTGGGCTATTTTAATTTCCCTTTACAATTCAAGTGTATCACTCACTCTTAAAATATGCCCTTTACTTTTGGAGTGTGGCCATTACTCCTAGAGCCTCTGGGGTCCCAGCATAAAGCCCAGAGTATTTACCAAGGTGTTTATCTTGGGAGGCATTAACTTGAATCTATTTCTTCCCAGCATCTCATCATTACTGAAATCTCTACTCAGCTCTTTTGCCTCCCACCTGCTGTTTCCTGCTGGGTTTCTTTAAGACTCATCTCATACATGGGCAGCTTAGGAATTGGTTAACAACTTGAGGAGAGGTTGTAACACAGATTTTTGGGTTCCTTCTCTGTAGTTCCCTCCTTACTGAGACCTTTCCCCTCTCTAGGAGACTGTTCAGCTGCTTTGTGGCTCTGAACTCTGACCTCTGACCTCTATGCCAACATAGTAAAACTGCCACATTCTGATTCATTTCCAAATACAGGATTTGCAGATGTAGCAAGTAACTTGCTACCATCTCCAATCATAAAGCCTTAATAAACCAGTTGATTCATAAGTCACACTGATTGTCCATGTCATTTTTGAGCTCCTAGTCACTTTATTAACTGGAACATGGACCTATGCTGAAATAAAATAACACTCAGAATCATGAAATGTTAAAACTACAAAGAATCGCATAGATTTTCTTTTCCAACACCTTAATTTCAAATATGAGAAAAATAAGCAACACTCAAAGGTTAAATGACAGGTCCAAAATCTCTAATATTTTATTAAACAAATAACTCCCTGCTTCCAAAGCTTTAGACGGACCCTCTTTCATTGTGCTGCATTTTACTATTTTCTTCTCTCTTCCCTATTCTAATAAAGCTTTTTAACTTGCTCATGCATTTTTCTAGTTACTACCACAAAGTGACAATTCTACATTCTTATTGTTCAATGTGGTTATTCTTGGAAAACTTATCTCCATAATGATGATGGTTGCTTCAGCAAATTTTGATAATGTTATCCTCACTGCTCTCCATATCTTTGAAGTGACAGTAATAAGGATTTCTTCTCCAGCTGAATCCAAGAGAATGTTTGCCTCATTAGCTCAGGAAACACTATCACAAGCTAATTAATTCAGTAGTAAAGGCAAGAAAGATAACATACGGCTTCACTCTGCAAATGTGGTCTCAATCCATTAAAAAACAAAAGAAACACAGCAACACATTTATCTATGTGTTTGCCACTGTGGAATTAATGTCCAACAAACAAAATCTATACATGGTAACTGCCACACAAGAGTAGCTTCCGTCTCTTTCTGAAATAGACAACTTAGCCTGCAAATTCATTCTCTTCCTTATGAAAACTTAGCTGTTGTTAGAATGGGAATTGTAATTCTTCTTATAAAGCTAAGGGAAAGATGCTATTTCTTCTAAGCTTAAAGAAATAGTAATTTTTTTTCTCCTTGACATCCACAGGGAATCCATCTCATAATGAAATTTTAAACAGAAGTTATAGTAAAAACTGCTATGTGTAGATCAAAACCCAATTCCTTTTTCTCCTGGCCAAACTACTAGGCAAAATTTACCACCAGGCTATCTTATAGTTAGATGTCATTGTGTTCTAATCAGTGAAATGTGATCAATTCCAGGCCGGGCCCATAAAGACCTCCCTCCTACCCATGCCTTGCACTCCTTCTTCCCCATTGGTCAACTGCATGCTGAGGGAGACAGGGCCCTGGAAGATGGTGGGCCCCTCTGCTGGAAGATGCTACAACTCAAGGTAACTTGTGAAGAAGAGTTCATCAACTCCTGAAACTGCCAACCCCCACTGGACTACGCCTGATATAGTTTGGATGTTTGTCCCCTCCAAATCTCATGCTGAAATTCAATCTCCAATGTTGAAAGTGGGGCCAAGTGTGAGGTATTTAGGTCATGGGGATGGATCCCTCATGAATTGCTTTGTGCCCTCTGCATGGTAATAAGTGAGTTCTCACACTATTAGTTCATGCCACAGCTGGTTGTTTAAAGAGTGTGGCACCTTCCCCCTTTCTCTCTTGCTCCCTCTCTCGCCATGTGAAACACCTGTTCCCCCTTCACCTTCCACCTTGATTGGAAGTTCCCTGAAGCCCTCACCAGAAGCAGATGCTGGCAAGATGCTTCTTGTACAGCCTGCAGAACTGTGAGCCAAATAAACCTCTTTTTAAATAAATTACCCAGCCTCAGGTATTCCTTTATAGCAGGACAAAACAGACTAACACAATGCTATTTTAAAATTTTTATGTAATATTTGATTTCCTGGGTTTATAGTAATGTAATTGATTTTTATTGTTCTTGTATCCAAAAAACTTGCCAAATTAATTATTAATTCTAATGATTTATCTGTAGAGGATTTATTCACATCATATCATTCACAAATAATGATAGTTGTATTTTTTTTTTCTTTCTAACCCTTATAACTCTTATTTCTTTTTCCTGATTTATTATACTAGCTAAGTTCTCCAGTTAACTGTTGACTAGAACTGGTGATAGGATAAGAAAGTGGCATCTTTCTTATGTTCAATATCTGAGGGAAAGTCTTCAACCACTTGCCATTAAGTATGATGCTTGTTGTAAGTCTTTTTAGGCAAAATCCATTAGATTAGGGAAGTTTCCCTTTATTTGTACTTTGCTGAGAGTTTTTAGTCATGAATAGATACTAGATTTAATGATATACTTTTCTGCATCTATTTAATTGACTGTATTTTTTCCTTCATTCATTAATGTGGTGAGTTACTTTGAATTTATAATATTAAATGAACCTGTATTGCTGGGATAAAATAAGCTTAGTCTGATATATTATAATTTTTATAGTATTTATTTTATATTTTATTTTTAATTGACAAATAATAAGTGTATATATTATATATTTATGGGGTACAATGTAATGTTTTGATAAATGTTTACATTGTGGAATGATTAAATCAAGCTAATGAACAAATCGATCACTTCACATTTTTTTGTGGTGAAAACCTTTAAAACCTACTCTTTAGCAATTTTTAAATATACAGTGCAGTATTATTTATTATAGTCAACATTCTGTATAAAGGACCACTAAAGCTTATTCTTCCTATCTAACTGAAATTTTGTACTTTTTGATCAACATCTCTCCTTTTCTTCATCTACCCCCCCCCAGCTTCTGGTAGCCACCATTCTACTCTCTACTTGTATGAGTTTGACTTTTTTCAATTCCACATATAAGTGAGATCATGCAGTATTTCTCTTTCTGTGCCTGATGTTTTTCAGTTAGAATAATGTCATCCAAGTTCATCCATGTTGTTGCAAATTACAGAATTTCCTTCTTTTTTAGGGCTGAATAGTATTCCATTGTGTATATACACCACATTTTCTTTATCCACTTATCCAGTGATGGGTACCCGGGTTATCTTCCATATCTTAGCTATTGTGAAAAATGCTGCAATGAACATGGGATGTCAGATACCTCTTTGGCATACTGATTTCAATTCCTTTGGATATATACCAAGAAGTGGAATTCCTGTATCATACAGTAATTCTATTTTTAGTTTTCTGAGAAACCTCTATACTATTTTCATAATGACTGTATTAATTGCCATTCCTACCAACAGGGCACAAGTGTTTTCTTTTACGCACATTCTCACCAATACTTGTTATCTTTCATCTTTTTGATTTAGCCATCATAACAGGTGTGAGGTGAATCCTCTGTGTATTTTTCTGATGATTAGTAATGACAAACATTGGCCATTTGTATCTCTTCTTTTGAGAAATGTCTCTTTTGGTACTCTGCCCATTTTTTAATTGGGTCCTTTGTTTTCTTGCTATTGAATTTTTTTTTAGTTCTTTTTAATTCTGTATTTTGGATATTAGCCCCTTATCAGATGTGTGGCTTGCAAATATTTTCTCCCAATCCATGGGTTGCCTCTTCACTCTATTAAATTTTTCATTGCTTTGTAGAAGCTTTTTGGTTTGAGTATCCAATTTTCCCAACACTATTTATTGAACAGACTGTCCTTTTCCCATTGTGTGTTCTTAGCATCTTTGTGAAAAATCAATTGACTGTAAATGAGTGGGCTTATTTCTGGGCTCTCTTTCCTGTTTTATTAGTCAATGTGTCTTTTGTATGCCAGTACCATGTTATTTTGCTTACTATAACTTTGTATCAGATTTTGAAGTCAGGTAGTATGATTCTAGCTTTGTTCTTCTTGCTCAAGATTGCTTTGGCTATTTAGGGTCTTTTGAGGTTCTGTATGAATTTTAGGATTTTTTTTCTATTTCTGTGAAAAATGACATTGGGATTTTGATAGGGATTGCATTGAATCTTAGATCACTTTGGGTAATATGGACATCTTAACAATATTAATTCTTCCAATCCATGAACATGGGATACCTTTCCATTTATTTGTGTTATCAACTATTTTTTTCATCAATGTTTTACAGTTTTCAGTATACAGATCTTTTTGCCTCCTTGGTTAAATTTACTTCTAAGTATTTTTTATGCTATCGTGAATGGGATTAATTTCTCTTTTTCTTTTTCAGATAGTTTATTGTTAGTATAAAGAAAAACCACTGATTTTTGTGCATTGATTTTGTATCCTGCAACTTTCTGAATTCAATTATCAGTTCTAACAGTTTTTTGGTGGATCTTATATATAAAATCATGTCATTAGCAAACAGAGACAATTTCACTTTTTCCTTTCCTATTAGATGCTTTTTATTGCTTTTTCTTATATAATTGCTCTGGCTAAGACTTCCAGTACTATGTTGAATTGAAATGGTGAGAGTGGTCATCCTTGTCTTGTTCCTGATCTTGAAGGAAAAGCTTTCAATTTTCATCACTGAGTATGATGTTAGCTGTGGGATGTTCATATATGGTCTTTATTATGTTGAGGTACATTCCTTCTATGCCTAATTTGTTGAGAGTTTTTATCATGAAAATATGTTCAATTTTTGTCAAATGCTTTTTATGTATCTATTGAGATGATCATATGGCTTTTGTTCCTTCATTCTGTTAATATGGTATATCACATTTATAGATTTGCATATGTTTAACCATCCTTGCATCCCAACGACAAATGCCAGTTGATCATGGTGAATGATCCTCTTAATGTGCTGTTGAATTCAGTATGCTACCATTTTTTTGAGAATTTTTGCATCTATATTATTATTTATATTACTGTTATTTTATATAAACCTAGATTTGGTTTTTCTGTGTTTTTCAGAATATTTCCATCCATATTTATTTATTTTTCCCATAATTTTCCTCTCTCATAATGTCCTTATTAGGTTTTCTAAAAATTTATTTTCAACTGGTAAATAATAATTGTATATATTATACAGTTACTGGGTACAAAGTGATGTTTTGATATATGTTTACATTGTAGAATGATTAAATCAAGCAAATGAATAAATTCATCCCCTCACATGCTTATTTTTTGTGGATTGAAAACATTGAAACTTTACTCTTTTTGCAATTAAAGCTATATTGGTTTCACTAAATGAATTGGACAGTGTTTCTCTGTTTCTTTCACTGGAAGATTTTCTGTTAATATTTGATGGAATTCATATTTAAAGCTATGGGGACCTAGAGTTTTCATTATAGAAACACTTTTAATTACAGAGTTAATATCTTTGCTAGATAGAAGACTATTCAGATTTTCTATTTCTTTTGGTATAAGTTTTATAAAGTTAAATTTTCCTAGGTATTTGTCCATCTCATCTAAAATTTTGAATTTATTGGCACAAATAATGTGTTGCTCATTATATTCCTACATTATCATTTCTGCAAGATTTGTAGTAATGTACCCTTGCTATTTGTACTTTGTGCCGTCTCTCTTTTTTTTTTTAAGTCAGTCTCACCAAAAGATTTTCAATTTTGTTAGTCCCATCAAACAACCAAATTTGGTTTTGTCAATTGCTATTGTTTGTTCCTTTATTTTATTAATTTCTACTGTTACAATTTTATTTCTTTCCCACAACTTTCATTGAATTTATTTTGCTATATTTTCTAACTTTTTGAAAAAGATGCTTAGCTCACTAATTTTCAGCCCTTTATCTTTTCTAATATGTGTATTTATGCCTAAAATATCTATCTGAGAACTGTTTAATTCCATCTCATCAGTTTGATATGTAGTTTTCCTAAATTTGAATGTGATGACACAAATATCTGCAACAACTCTGGGTCTGTTTCTATAGTACTTGTTTCTGTTGGATTAAGTTGTCTTATTTCCTTGTGTACCTATTTATTTTTTTATTGAGAGCTGGTCATTTTGATTTAAGGTTCACATTTAGAAACCTCTTTGCCTTGGATAATTAGGATGATATAAATTTCCTCACAAAGAAGTTTTTCATCTCCTACCGGACTCCTAGGGACACTAGCAAAGTGAGATCACATTTATCCAATTCAAGAGACTATGATTTTTCTTGGGCCACCTATGTGACTCTTAGTTTGCAAAACACAAAGTGTAAAAAAGGCAAAGGCTGTTTGACCTCTGGTTTTTGCTTAATCCTCAGGGCAGCTCATCAGTTTCCCAGTCCAAACAGCAGGTATTTTGCCAGAGTGATCTTTGTAAGCCCTAAACTACAACTTAGGTTCTATTAGCCCCAGGAAACCATGAAAAGTATTTCTCAGACTTTCAATTGAGTCTTCTAGTGTTAAAAATATCCTCAAAGTAAAAAAGAGCCTCAAATGTTAGGCTCACTTCTTTAACTTTCTGCCTTATCCAAGATATTGCCTTGATATCTCTCTACCTCTCTGTTAGTCCTTTTTAGCAGATACTGTTTTACATTTTACCCAGCTTTTCTAATTGTTGTCAATGAAAGCATTGTTCTGATTTATCAGGTCTGCTCCGGCTAACATTATTTACCTTCACCAATTAAAAACAGTAAAGTTAAAATTAAGAAGTCACTTACATGTCAACATGTTTTAGACTTCTCAAACAAGTTCTATTTTTCCCCTGCTAAACAATATTTAAGTTAAAGAATATGGTCTTTTTAAGTCATCTTTAAAATCAGTATAAAGAAATCCAATAGTAAAAGCTACTAAGATTAGGCCTTTGAAGTATCTCTTGTTTCTCAGACTAGATGGTAAAAATTGCCTAAGTAAGAAAGTAAATCTTGGTGGTTCTGTATCCCAATGTTCCACTTATCCTTTTGGTAAGAACATTTTATATGCTTGTTGTCTTAACATTTAAGCTGAATGATGGATAACTTAGGGTCTTGTATATCTTATTATGTTTGTATTGTTAAGAAATATGTGCTCTTTTATGAGCAACCAGTAAAGTTCATCTGACTATTCTCAGTAGTAGAGACAAAGGGTTGCTTAGCTGGTGGCTTTAGTGTACCCTCATAATATCCATTAGGTCTCCACTTGTCACCCTCAGTCATCCTATGTACAGAAGATCTCAGTACAAAAATAATGTGCTTCCTATGTAAATGGAACTTCAAAACAAGTCCCCTAGCCCTCAATTTTAACCAGAGTATTGTTCTAAACTCTCTTAATAATGAAATTCTGGAGCCATAACTATATAAATTCTATGTCCAAACTATTTCTGTTGCCCATTTATACTATCTGCATTCAGAGTAGATGTTTCCTGTCATGAAATTTATCTCTGACTCAAGTAGAGCTTTTTTATGAGAAAAACAAAAGTTCTTCAAGTCTTCTGGAACACCCAAACCTGGTTTGGATATATTAAAGGGAATAGGGTAGGAAATGTCTTGACTATAGTACTCTGACATCCTCTCACCAACTTCTGGTCCCAATGTCAAGGAATATTTTCAAATAAATTTCTTTTGAAAGTGGTATCATGCCCAGATGTGGTGACTTATGCCTGTAATCCTAGCACTTTGGGAAGCCAAGGTGGGAAGATCACTTGAGCCCAGGAGTTCGAGACCAACCTGAGCAACATAGTGAGACCCCATCTCTGCAAAAACTAAAAAAATTAGCCAAGTATAGTGGCATGCACCTATAGTCCCAGCTACTTGAGAGGCTGAGGCAGGAGGATCACTTGAGCCCAGGAGTTTGAGGTTGCAGTGAGCTATGATGATGCCACTGAACTCAAGCCTGGGTGACAGAATGAGACTTTGTCTCAAAAAGAAAAAATGATATCATAATGATATAAACATAAGTCATCTACAACCCTGGAGATAAAAATTTACAGACAAGGTCAACTTTGTCCAACTAGTTTGTGTCCTAGGAAAAATAAAGAAAAGTACATTTAGTAGCAATAGCCAGTATTAGCACTGTGCCAAACATCTCATATATGCTATCTCTATCCTGGACACAACCTTACAAAATAATCATCATCCTCCTCAGATAAGGAAACCAAGGTTCCAAAGTTCAAAGCCATGTCAAGGCAAAATTCAAGCCAGGTCTGTGATGGAAACACCTCTGAAGTCTGTGAGGTCAGAAAGTGCCTCTTTCAGGACATAGCCTTTTATTCCTTCTCAACCCTATTCCATTCATTAAAAATATTCCATTCATTGATCAGCTACTATGAGTTGGCATATTTAAAGCCCTGGGAAAACTGCAATAAATAAAATAAACAAGGTCCTTGTGCTCATAAAGCTTACATAATAACATAGAAGAAAGACAGTGTCAAGTAAACAAATAAGATTATATTAGAGGCAAATGTAATGAAGAAAATAAAATGGGAAATGAGAGCTAATTAAGATAAGACCTCCCTAAAGAGGCAATTTTTTTTTTTTTTGAGACAGAGTCTCTCTCTGTCACCCTGGCTAGAGTGCAGTGGCATCATGATAGCTCACTGCAACCTCAAACTCCTGGGTTCGAACTGTCCTCCTGCCTCAGCCTCCCAAGTGGCTGGGACTACAGGACCATGCCACCACACCTAGCTAATTTCTTTTTAACTTTTTGTAGAGCGGGGTCTCACTATGTTGTTCAGGCTGGTCTCAAACTCCTGAACTCAAGTGATCCTCCCGCCTCAGCCTCCCAAAGTGTTAGCATTACAGGCGTGAGCCACTGTCCCCGGCCTAAGGAGGCAATTTTTAAGCTGGGCCTAAAATAATGAAATAGGACACAACCAAGCAAAGATTTAAGGGAAAAGTATTCCCAGCACAGGGAACAAGCACTGCAAATGGCCTGAGGCAGGGTATCTTCTACCTCACATGTCAAGTTCCTTCACATTTTCTCCCTCTTTTAAAAACTTAGGTAAAAATAACTAAAAAGACTTGTCACCTCTCACAGAGGTCCTTATAGTTTACCAGGATAAAATGATTTACTATAAAGGGGAAAACTCCAAAAGTGAAATTCCTCCAGGTGAAGCTTTCAAGAGGTGGTCAGCACCTCTCTGCACCTAAGAAGAAAATTCTGCCAAAGGCTATTGCCCCCATCAGCTCTACCCATGACTGCTCAAGATTCTCAGTGAAAGGCATACATTGGTGCCAATTTTTCACATTGAAGTAGGAACTGAAGAACTTGGTAACACACAATATCTTTTCCCAGCATGGGAAGTTCTCAATGCACCAATTTGCCATGCTCCAATATTTTGTGAGTTGGATTTTTGGAACTGAAACTACATTTCTCTATAGTAGCAATGATATCATTGTAAATTAGACCCCGAAGCAATTCTAGAAAAGCCTGCCCAACTTAAAATGCTGCTGATCTTCTGTAAATTAGCAGTGGAAAACAGAATTCTGTCACACAACTCGGGAATAAATGGGAATAAATATTGAGTGAAAAGTAACTTATCTGGAACAGCACTGCATAAAGAAAGTCAGATTTCAGAAGGATGATTAAAAAGGAAGATGTTGAAGAGAGTTTTCTGGCAAATTTGAAAGATTCTAATGCATGATGGAATAGGTTGATGAGTTATGTTTAATTTTACTTCATAAACTTTGGTTTTCCTTAGTCTTGGTATAGTTGCAATACTGGGTTTTTTCTGATGCATAATCATCTATGATTAGAGACCACTGACTTTGGGCTCTTCTTAAGGTTGTGATGGTGTTAACTTACGCAAGAGAGTAGAGGCGAGAGAAATGAGGGAGGTCTAAGTCAGTAGTCCTCAAAGTTTAGCGTGCATCAAAATCACCTGGGGGACTTGTGGAAACAGCTGAGTCTCATGCCAGACTATCTGATCAGTAATTCTGGGGTGAGGTAGAGAATTAGCAATTCTAACAAATTCCCAGGTAATGTTGATGCTACTAATCCAGGGATGACACTTTGAAAACCACCATTTTAAACACAAACAATTAAAGCCAGAAACAAAACTGAAATCTTACAGCAGACACTGCTCCCTGATAGGTTGCACATTGTCCTGATGCTTAGGGACACATGTTACTGAGTGATTACTAATTATTAATACAATTTTGGTTTGGTTGAGAAGGACCAATTTGCCAGGCAGCAGACTTTCCCAGTGTTTTGCAGTATCTGAAAGCAGGTAAAAGGATTAATAGTTCTTTCCAGATTTGTATGATCGGTTCTTCTTCTTCCAGTATAAAAAATAATTTCTGGGACTGTCTGAGGTAATGTTGGAAGCTGATTTAGCCCTTTTAGACCACAAACACACTATTTGAGAGGTGTCATTTCATAGCTTACTCAGCACATATATATATATTCAGTACCTACTAATTGCAAAACACTGCAATAAATAGGAGCTGTCAGGGGAAAGAAAATGATTTAATCTAAAGAGGGACACAGTCATGTACCTGAATAGCTGAAATAAAAGTATCCCAAACATATCCTAAGAGTATTGCAGGTAAAGTACAATGAAAGTTTAAACATGGGAAGGATGTTTCTACCTGGAGAAATGAGCCAAGAAAAATGTGGTATTTGGGCATGACCTTGAATAATAGATAATATTAGGGGTTTGAGAAATTGGGGAGGAAAGAAGGAAATGACAGAAGAAAAATAAGTGTCCAGGAAGAGAGAACCATGTGAAAAAATAGTCATACAGGTGAGGGTGGGACTTAAGCAGGGGAGCCACGAGAGGTTCAGGCTGCTGGAGTGCAGATCACAAGAGGAATAGGCAGGGAGAACGGAAGAGGTAGGCCAGCACTAGATCACAGCGTCCACAAATTGCAGGCAAAAACAACTTGAAATTGACTAGGTATCGGGGTGCTCTGAATGTTTTGACTATAGGAGTGATATTTTGGAGCTCTAGATTAGATTAACTGATTGGGCAGCAGAAAATTGGAACGTCCTGAGAAATCTACTATAGTAGCCCAAAACTAAGGAAAGAAACCAGGGTAGGGCAACAAATGAGAAAAAGAGAGAGAGAGTCGTGATGGATGACATAAGAAAAACCCATCATTGCCCTGTAACACTTGAGGTCAAGGATAAAAATGAAAGAGAAAGAAGACAAAGATGGCTCTGATATTTTGAACCTTAGTGACTGGCCAAAGGTAGCATCTCTAACAGGAATGTGGAAGGTTCTGAGAAATATTCTAAGAGCATTCCTGTACTTCACAGGTATCACAAATTCTCACACCATGAGTAAGATGAAAATTTTGTTATCAAATCCCAACTTTGCCTAGCTCAATTATTCAGCCCCACTTGCCTTGGACTGCAATCCCTGAAGTCAATGGTTATCAATTTTTTTACTACAATCCACATATACACATGTGAGAGTGTACATATAAAACTGAAGCAAAGTGTCAAGAAGCATGTATAACCTTACCATGTATAACCCACTCTGATATTTTCTATTCTTTTTTAAAAAATACTCATTGCAACCACCAAATTGATTTCATGGCCCACAGATGGGCTGTATCCCACAGTCTAAAAACACTGTCCTAAACTATAATATTCAGCAATTATGTAGGCAATACAGAAAGAGGAAGAGCTACTTTTATCAGATATAAGGAGAAAATATGTGGAAGCAATACATTCTTCTTAACCTCTAGGATATTTTAGCTTACTTTTCTCAAAAAAATGCAAAATATCTATAAACCTCAAGCTTTAAAATAATGGACAATTACTCTAATGAGAAGAGTGTATTCTGTGTATATTTTAACAAGATGCTCAAAGTATTGGACACAGTTCATTTGTGTACCTTACGAAAATTTAGTACTGTATATAAAAACCCATATTTGTAACCTAATAAATTGAGATAGAAGAGGATAAGCATTCACATTTCAAAGGCAACCTTCACTCTGTGAAAGGATTTTTCAATAGGTTTAAACAGAAATAATTCTCTTAATGCATTTAAGTCACTAGTAAAATTAGCTAACCACTTGACAGAACCCCAGCTAAAGAGAAAGTAGGTTAAATACCACTGTCTATTTCTTTTCAACCTGAAATAAAGATAGAGCATTGTAATAGAAAAGATGTTCAAAGGAAAGATGTCTCAACTTGTAAAGCTGTTATTTATACCCAACTTTTTTAAAGTACCTCTTGTCTGTCAGGATAAGGAAGGGACACGGCAGGCAGCAATGATAGAGTATGCCTTGTCCCTCAATTACGCCTGACCTGAGGGGCAAGTGTTGCCCATGGATAAACTGGAGCTCACCAGCTTTTATTAGCCATAATACATCACTTTAATAAAACAGATTCCACATTTGCACTTCCCTAGAGGAAAAATGAAAAAACACAGGTGGATTGGCTTGTCACAACCAACTCATATACTACTTATAAGGAAGAGAATTAAAAACTGACCTACAGTGGGTACTGCTGTGCATTGTACTGTGCCAACTACTTTCACAAATGTCATCCTCTAACAAGCCAAACAGGTGAGTGTATTATCCCCAGGTGGATAAACTGGAACTCCAAGAAGTTAAATAACTTTCCCAAAGCCAAATAGCTGGGAAATGAAAAGCTAAGATTTGAAGGTAAGGTTCCTGTCAAGCAAGTGACACCTGTTGTCTACCCTCAGAAACAGCAATCCCAGGATGTGAACTTACTACATGGTTTGCAGGTGTTGGGGTCACCAAGAAAGACATGACTTACATGGACACTGGAGGGAACAATGCTTTACCCACATGAAGAAGAGACAGAGGAAGATCAGATTCAATAGTGAGCCTCTATCCCCAACGGCCAGTGGGTCTCGCCCCATGGCCAACACAGGGAGATGGTCCGCACGCATTCCTCTAGCGCTGCAGCAAAGGACCCCATTCCCTCCACACCAGGAACAGATAGAGCAGTGGAGTTGGCCAGGTGCCGTATGACACAAATGCTTAAGCAGAACAGGGAAGTACACGTTGAGCCTGGAGCAGGGAAAGAGATAAGCAAAGAGATACACCCAGCACAGGCTGTGAGGGCTCTTTATTTCCGCGGGGCCCAGGGCTACCGCACACAGCCATGCTAGGGGCACAAACCGCACGTGACTGCTTTTCCCAATACTTCCTGACTTTCTTAACTTCCCCCGATAAGAAATACAAGGAAACTTGCACAAGAGCAGGACAATTGGTCTCCACTGTACTCCTCTATGGAGCTTTATTCAAAAAGGTAATTGGCTTCAGAGTGCGTATTTGAATATACAATATATGCAGTGGGATAGGCAATCAAGACTTTCTACAATAAATCTTCCCAAATGCTGGGCTGTTGAGATTGTTTTCTCCATTTCTTCCACGCCCTCATCTGTCTACCTCCCTCCGCCTTTGGGTTTTCATTTCTTCCCACCAGTAGCCATGGTAACACCCAAAGATAAAACACAAGCAGGAGATTCTTGTGAGTCTCTCAAAACACGGAATCTTGCCAGCGTTTTTCATGAGGATGATACTGTGCACCACACAAACAAAGCTGCGCCCTTCTCTTTCCTTCTCATTCATTTCCCACCCACTCAGAGGAAGCCAAAACCATCTGTGAAGCTCATGAGACGCCTGTCTGGTACATCTGTATTCATAAACCTGCACATCAGTCTTTCAGTGTTTCAAAAAATGCTTGAGCTGGAAACCACTGGATTCACCTCACCACTTCCTGTTAACCCTTCCCTAAGAACCAGGCAGTAGCCAGAGATGAGCTTTTCCATGAGATATTCTATTTATTGTTTATCTTAATCACAGGTGACTCTTTAAATTGTGATGCTCTCTCTGGCTTCCAATATACGCTGAATATTTAATGAAATTTCACCCCAATGGGGCGCTTCTGAATTTCCCCGCTAGATTGTGCGTACTGAGAGATGTGACAGTGGAATCTGAAAACAGGCTTGGTTCAATGTGTTTCACCTAAAAACAGTCCTGATTAGATGCTTGAGTGTCTGGGTTCACCCACCCAGAATACCTAATTATTGATTGCACAGCTATAAATTGGAAAAGATTACAAGACAGTGATCCTCTGTCTGGAACACATTAAAATATGGAAGATTTGCAGAGATGAATACAGCGTGCATGGACAGATAGATGTTTGAGGGTATGTGTAAAAACAATATAGTCTGTTTTTTAGCTTTATTATATTTTAAATTGTCTGAATATGGCACCAATGATTATTATTTAAAGTTGTTAATTTTTTATTGCTTTCTCCCCAAAAGCACTAATGACTTTTTAAGGGACTATAATCCATAAACACAGTTTACCTCATCAGGATGCAAAAACACACTGGCCTTATAGTTCCTTGACCTCCTCAATTTTAAAATAGATATTTTGTCCATGACTATTAAATTACAGCCATCAGTTCTTTACATACCATATCTCGTTCACTCTTCCCACAATCTTATGTGGTATGGATTTTCAGTCCCATTTTATGATAGCAGAAATTGAGGCTGGAGAGATTAAGTAATTTACCTGAGGTCACACAGCTTCCAGGTAGCAAAACTGGAGGAGGACCCAGGCCTGTGATTGCCCCACCCCACCTCCTTCCATCTCTGTGTCAGTTCCCCGTAGCGCCAGTCACCTGTCAACCTCACAAGCGTGTGAAGATATTCTACCGATGATGAGTGCTCCTTCTGGCCACCACGTTTCCCATCTTTGCATTTCTTCCATCGCGTCTTCTGGCCCTTTACCTTCTCGTTTCCATTCTCCATCAGCATCTCCAGCACAAATTCCCTCCTAGCTCAGCCTTTTCAGCCTTTTGCTCAGGCACACCCTTGATTCCTGCAAATCCGCTTCCAGTTCTTCAACCGTATGCATCTCAGAACTCATGGACCCTGAGTAAACCTTATAGCTAGAGGTCATTAACTAGCAATGAAGAAAGCCAAGAACACAAGTGGATTATTTGCACACAAAGCAATGCTAATCAACCTCATTATTCCTTGGTGAGCCTTTAATACGTCTCAATTTGATCCCCTATCACATTCCTCAAGCTCCATTCCCGACCTTCTGCCCTCAAACTCCTAGCCACAGTCCTTCACGTCCTTATCCCAACAAGGAGCTCACATTTCACTGTACTGAAGAGATGGAAGCCTTTTAGCACGAAACCCACAGCTTTCTCCTCTTCCACTTCAATCTTTTTTGTTCCATAGCTTCTATCTTAGGCGGAGAGAAACTCTTCATCTCAAAATCTATACCATCATGTACCAGTTTTCAACAAATTAAATGACACAAGAAGGAAATAATCAGCCAGATCTAGAATGTGAGACATTCTACAGTACAGATGCCCTCAATTTTCTCAACAAGTAAATGCAATGAAGGGAAAGGGTTGTGGGGAATAATTGTTAGAGAGTGAAAGACACTTAAAAGAAATAATAACCAAATGCACTGGATTGACCTTATATTGATCCTGATTCAAACTATAGGTAGACATTTGCAGACGACTGAGGAAAATTAAAATTAAAAATACACTTAGGCTGGGTGTTAGATGATAGTGAGAAGTTGATATTAATTTTTTAGGTCTGCTAATAGGGTTGTAGTTATGAAAACCAAGGTTCTCATTAGTTTAGAGATGCATGCCAAATTATTACAAGTGAAACGACACATAGTGTCTGGAATTTGTTCCAAATACTTTGGCAACTTTTTTCCCCCCAATGTGGGCAATAGATGAAACAAGCTTTGGAAAATATTGATAATTGTCAAAACTGTGTGATGGACAGCTGGGAAATCCTGGATCTGTCTACTCTTGTGTATATTTGAAAACACTCACACTAAAAAATTTGAAAATAACAAAGCAATCAAAAATCTTTTAAAAATCATTACTTAAAAATCACTCTCTTTCTTTAACATCTTAAATCTTCCTCTATTGGGTTGTTCCCTCTCCTGCTGCCTTCAAACAAGCTGTGGCCTCGTCTGTCCTAACCTTCTCTGAACAGGACTGTTTCTGGAAGCTATAATTATCTCATTATCTTTCCCCAAACCCCGAAATGTCAAGAAAGGAGTCCAGATCACGTCTGCTTTTCCAGAATTACATCCACTCCTCATCCCCTTACTCCTCTCACCCCAGTGATCTGGCTTCTGCTGTCATCACCACCTTGCCAGTTCCCCAAATTTCAGGCACTCTACCACTAACCCCTACACGAGCAGGTCTGTTCCTCTACCCTCTCTCTTTTTGCAGTCACCCATCGCTCCTCTTCTAGATCATGCAAAATGTTCTGTTTACATTTATTAACCCACACAGCTAGTGACTGGTGGGATTGGGAGCCTAGGCAGCCGACTCCTCTGTCCACACTCTGAACCATTGTGATGATTAATTTTAGGGGTCATCTTGACTGGATTAAGGAATATCTAGACAACTGGCAAAGCCATATTTCTGGGTGTGTCTATGAGGGTGTTTCCAAAGAAGACTGGCATGTGAGTCAGTGGCTGAGTGGGTAAGATGCTCTGCCATCAAAGTGAGTGGGCACCATCCAATCAGCTGAACAAAAGAGGAAAAGCAATTTCCTCTCTCTGTCCCAGAGCTGAGACATTCTTCTTTTCCTGCCCATGGACATCAGAACTCCAGGCTCTCCAGCCTTTGTACTCCAGGACTTAACACCAGCAACCTCCTGAGTTCTCAAGCCTTCAGCCTTTGAGAATTACACCATCAGCTTCCCTGACTCTGGAGCTTTTGAACTAGGACTGAGCTGTGCTACCAGCATCCCAAAGTCTCCATCTTGAAGACGGCCCATCATGGGACTTCTCATTCTACACAATCACATGAGCCAATTCACCTAGTAAATCCCCTCTTATCTATCTATCTATATATCTATCATCTATCTATCTCCTATTAGTTCTGTCTCTCTGAATAACTCTCTAACTAATACAACACTCATGCCAAAACGTCTCGTATTGGAGTCTAGTGTAAGACTGTTCCTACTGTTCCACAAGCCCTTCTGTGGTGTACAATGCCACAAGAAGATAAGCACATTTGGGACTTTGAGGCTATGTGACAATGTTCTGCTTGCCGAGAAGAATGACCTTTGTGCCACATTAATGAGGCATAATCAATAAAATCACTACAAAGTGAATTTTATTTTTTTTATTTCAATAAATTTAGGGAGTACAAGTGGTTGTTTGTTACATGGATGAATTTATAATGGTGAAGTCAGGGCTTTTAGTGTACCTGTCACCCAAATAGTGTACATTGTACCCCATAGGTAATTTTTCCTCCTTCACCCCCGTCCCCTCCCCGCTCTGAGTCTCCAAAGTCCATTATACCACTCTGTATGACCATGTGTACCCATCATTTAGCTCCCACCTATAAGTGAGTACATGCAGTATTTGTTTTTCTGTTCCTGAGATACTTCACTTAGGATTATGGCTTCCAGTTCCTTCCAAGTTGCTGCGAAAGACATTATTTCATTCTTTTTTATGGCTGAGTAGTATTCCATGGGGTGTGTGTGTATGTGTGTGTGTGTATATTCTTTATCCACTCATCAGTTGATGGGCACTTAGGTTGATTCCATATCTTTGCAATTGTCAATTGTGCTGCAATAAACATGAATGCACGTATGTCTTTCATATAATGACGAGTTTTCCTTTGGGTAAATATGCAGTAGTGGGATTGCTGGATCAAATGATAGGTCTACTTTTAGTTCTTTGAGGAATCTCCATACTATTTTCCATAGAGGTTGTACTAACTTACATTCCCACCAACAGTGTATAAGTGTTGCCTTTTCACCACATCCACACCAACATCTATTGTTTTTTGACTTTTAATAATGGTCATTCTGATATGGATAAGTTGTTGTCTCATTGTTGATTTAATTTTCATTTCCCTGATTAGTGATGTTGAGCATCTATTCATATGTTTGTTGGACATTTGTATATCTTCCTTTTAAAAATGCCTGTTCATGTAAATTGCCCTTTTTTTAATGGGGTTTTTGTTTTTTTCTTACTAATTTGTTTGAGTTCCTTGTAGATTCTTGATATTAGTCCTTTGTCAGATATATAGTTTGTGAATCTTTTCACTCATTTTGTAGATTGTCTGTTTACTCTGTTAATTATTTCTTTTGCCTTGCAGAAATTTTTAGTTTAATTAAGTCCCACTTATTTATTTTTGTTTTTGTTGTATTTGTTTTGGGGTTCTTAGTCACAAATTCTTTGCATAGGCCAATGCCTAGAAGAGTTTTTCCTAAGTTTTCTTCCAGAATTTTTATGGTGTCAGGTCTTAAGTCTTTAATTTTTCTTGTGTTTTTGTGTGTGGTGAGAGAGACTGATCCAGTTTCATTCTTCTGCATGTGGCTGTCCAATTTTCCCAGCACCATTTACTGAATAGAGCATCCTTTCCCCAGTGTATGTTGTTGTCTGCTTTGTCAAAGATCAGTTGGTTGTAGGTATATGGTTTTATTTCTGGGTTCTCTATTCTGTTCCATTGATCTACAGGTCTGTTTTTATACCAGTACCAGGCTGTTTTGGTTACTATAGCTTTGCAGTATAATTTGAAGTTGGGTGATGTGATGTCTCCAGATTTGCTCTTTTTTGCTTAGGATTGCCTTGGCTATTCAGGTTCTTTTTTGATTCCATATGAAATTTAGAACTATTTTTTCTAATTCTATGAAAAATGATGTTGGTATTTTTATGGGAATTGCATTGAATGTAAATCACTTTGGGCAGTGTGCACATTTTAACAACATTGATTATTCCAAAGCATGAGCATGGGATGCTCTTCCATTTGTTTGTTGTGTCACCTGCGATTTCTTTTATAAGTGTTTATAGTTCTCCTTGTAGAGATCTTTCACCTCCTTAGTTAAGTACATTCCTAGGTATTGTTTTGCAACTATTGTAAATAGTATTAAGTTATTGATTTGATTCTCAGCTTGACTGTTATTAGTATGTAGAAATGCTACTGATTTGCATACATTAATTTTGTAATCTTAGACTTCACTGAATTTATCAATTCTAGGAGTCTTTTGGAGGAGTCTTTAGGGTTTTCTAGACATGAGATTATATCATCAGCAAACAGGGACAGTTCGACCACAGCAAAATGATCCAAACATGTCTAGCTAGGAAACCAAACAGACAAAACAGCTAGTGAATGGGCAAGTACTTTATTCTCTGATGTTTCCTAAAGCCAGTATAAATTATTTCTCTCAGAGATATAGGACAGGTGAAGTATTTTAGGTAATGATAATGTAACCCGAATAGATACTATGTTTATAAATCTTGTAATTTAAAATGCAAATAGATCAATCATCACTTTCCTCTAACAATCTATTTTTCTTTTATTTTCAGTAGCTCCCCATAAGGATAAAGTCCAAATTCCTTCAGATGGCCAAAAAAAACATTCAGCATCCAGCCCCTGCCTTCCTGTTTAGCCTTATTATCACCACCACTTCCTGCTGTATTGTATACTCTATTTGCAATTTCCCAATGTGCTATGTAGATCGAGTCCCTAGGTTTCTTGCACAAGCTGTTTCCTTGACCAGGGTTAGCTTCATTTCCTGTGTATACCTTTGGGACCATGCTGAATTATAGTCTCCTAGACCTCTCTGTCTTCTCCATCCTTTGGGCTCTCAAAACTCTTTCATGTACCCTTATTTATACTTATGTCTTTCTATTGGGGTTACTTGTATCCACATCAATCTATCTGCTCTACTGGATGTTAAACTTCTTGAAGATATCTGTTATACTTATTAGCTTTTGTTTCTCCATAAAAAGTAGATACTCAACTGCACATAGGATTTTGTTGATTTAATGAATAAATCTGTTTCACCTGAGCATTTTCACTTGGCTCCAATTGGAAAACTATGGGAATGGGATTTTTTTGTTCTGGTTGTCTTATCTATCAAATCATTAAAGTTAGAGTGTGTAACAATGTCTCAAACTCCTGACCTCAAGAGATCCTCCCACCTCAGCCTCCGGAGTAGCTGAGATTGCATACAATTACAGATGCAAGCCACCATGCCCTGCTTACTTTAACAATCTCATATCAAGATCCACCTGATTCAAATCTGTCCACAGTATCGATTATAACACTTTTTGCCAATTTGACAAAAAAAACTGTCTTGTTTAGTACATCCAGAAATTGATACATAAAATTGCTACTTATATTATCAAGTTAATATTGTGCTGATTGGTTCAGGTGCTGATGACAAAGGTTTCAAAAGTATATGAATGAATCTCATTCACACTCAGAATGATAAAGTTTACAATGAGCATTGTTCTTCAACTTCCCATATCAGTTCATCTCAGGAATATCTGATTTTGTTTATCTTTGTTGTTTTGTTTTCAGTTTGATAATTCTTGAAATTTTAGATTCCAAATGCTTGTAACTTGAGTACCATGTCCAAGATATTTTTCCAGGCAATCTAAAGGAAAGCCATTTGTTTTAATACACCTAGAGGAATACATGCATCGTATGCCTCTTCATGTACCCAGTACATACTATAGATCCTGGCATATACTAAAGACTCAATATACATTTGTCAAATGGAATTGACCCATACTTTATCTTGAAGGTCTGATATTTAAATCATTGTCAGCACTGCTTGGTTTTATTTGGAGGGAGAGGGGCTTATTTTCAGGAGGCGTCATCTCTGAGTTAGGACTTCTTAATTTCCCTATTATATTTCTTCACATCTATTATTACATGAATAGGGTCTTTGCAAACCACAAGAACATTTCAGATTTTATCATCTTGTGCCATCAGTCTTTCTTTTGACAAAGTTATATATTAACTTTTGACCACACATATTTGCAGAATATTAAGCTTCAATAAAGTTGGAGATAAATATTATTAGGTTGTATTAATCATTTCCAAGCTGGTACCCCAGGTATTCTGAACAGACTGTTACTTCTTCCTTTGCTTATTAATTTTAAATCATGGTTTCTTCATTTACATCTGTTCTGTTTTTCATTTGTACATTCTGCCAAGTATCAATTACCTATTGTACAGATCGAAAAGAGAGGGTGTTTTCTTGCACAGGATGATGACCCATGCTTGAGAAACGTGATATATGTACAAACACAGGGCACAGGTCATAGAAATGAAAGTCCTCAGCCTAACCACGAGCATAGAAAGAAGACATTTCATGCCAAGTGAACTGTGAAAAAGAGCCAAGGCACAGCTTTTAGAACTTTAATTATTGCCAGTGTCAGGGAAAAACTGTTTCCAGCACTTTGTGTACCTGCTAAAGATTCTAAATGAAATCAGATATATAGGCATTTCTCCGGTAGTTAAAAGAGGTTAGTATCCAAGTACTGTGTAATGACATTAATTAAATCCCAATTTCAATCTGTACGAAGACACTGTTTTCTTGAAGTTGTAAATAAATGAGAGTTGTTTTAAATAGATTAAGTTCAGTGCACTGCAAGGAAAAACAGGAGTTTAGATAAATGCATTGTGAATTAGCTCTTTTGGGAGAAAGAAAGAAAAAATAGAAAAAGAAAATAAGATATTACTAAACATCACTGAAATTTACAGATGACAGTACTAATTGCAGTGGATCTCTCATTTGTAAATATATATTAAGTCCTTACTATATGTATAATATTAATATAAAAACATACAATGCCAAAGGCCTCAAAGACCTCAGAATCCAATTGATGAAAAAAATAAATACATTCAAAAAAAGGCACTATCATGATTGCCTACATAGAAAATTACAAAATAAAAAGCCCTAGAACTAATAAGTGAATTTAGCAAGGTAAGATTATTGCACAAACATCAATGACATTTCTATACTTATTACAACCATGTAGAAATAAAATTTCATTTAAAATACCTTCAAAGAAGAGGAAACACTTAGGCATAAACCTAACAAAACAGGTACAGGATCTGTATGAAGGAAAATACAAAATGCTGATGAAAGAAGTCAAAGAACACCTACATAAATAGGAAGAAATGCTCTTCATGTATTGGAAGATGCAACACAGTAATGATGTTAATTCTTCATAAATTGATCTATAGGTTTAATGCAATTTCTATCCAAATCTCAGTAAGATGTTTTATAGATATAGACAGGCCTATTTTGAAAATTATAGAGAAAGACACAGGTCCTAGAATAACTAAAACAATCTTTAAAAAGAAGAATAAAGTGGGAGGTATCATTTCACCTGATGTTAAAGCTGACTAGATAGTACAATAATCAAAAAAGTTTGGTATTGGCTAAGGGATAAACACGTGGATCAATGAAATAGAGAACCCAGAAATAGACCCACACATATATGCTCAATTGATTTTTGACAAAAGCACAAAAGCAATTCAATGTGAAAAGGTAGTGTTTTCAACAAACAGTGCTGGTATAATTGGATATCTATAGGAAAAAAATTAATCTCAACCTAAACCTCAAACTTTATACTAATATTAACTCAAAATCAATCATGGATTTAAATGTGAAACAAAAAACTATAAAATTTTTAGAAAAAAACTGAGAAAATCTTTAGCACCTAGGGTTTAGCAAAGAGTTCTTAGATTTGACACCACAAGCAAACTCATAAAAGGAAAAATTAAGTAATATAACTTCACCAAAATTTTAAAATATTTGCCCTGTGATAGATCCTGTTAAAAGAATGAGAAAAGAAGCAACAGATGTGGACAAAATATATTTAAACCATAAATCTGACAAAGGACTAGTATTTAGAAATATATTTTTTATATATATCGTATATTATATATATAAAGAACTCTCAAAACTCAGCAGCAACAAAAGCAAAAACAATCCAGTTAGAAAATGAAAAAGGATATGAAGGAATATTTTATCAAAAATAAGATACAGATGGCAAATAAGTACATGAAATGATATTCAACATTATGGGCCATTAAAGAAATGAAAATTAAGGCCACAATGAGATGTCATTACATACATACTAGAACAGCTAAAATAAAAAATAGTGACACCATCAGTTTCTGGCAAGAATACAACAAAAATTGATTTTTCATATGTTGCTGATGGAAATATAAACTGGTACAGCCATTCTGTAACACAATTTGGCAGTTTCTTCTAAAACTACACATGTGACTACCATATGACCCAGCAACTACACTCTTGAGTGTCTATCCCAAAGAAATGAAAACTTTTACGTTTACACAAAAACTTGCACATGATTGTTGATAACAACTTAATTTATTATAGTCAAAAACAGGAAACAAACAAAATGTCCTTCAACAGGTGAATGGCTAAGAACACTATGGTATATCCCTACCATGAAATACTACTCTGCAACAATTAGGAATAAACTACTGATACTCATTCAATATTTGAATAAATCTCAAGGGAATTATGCTAAATGAAAACAGCCAAGTTCAAAAGTTACTTACAGTATGATTCCATTTATATGTCATTCTTGAAATGACAAAATTATAGAGATAGAGAACAAATTAGTGGTTTTCAGAGGTTCAGAACAGGGTTGGAGGAATGGATGTGGTTATAAGAAAGCAAAAGGAAAAACTGAAGGGTAATAGAATTGTTCTGTATCCTGATTGTGGTGGTGATCATATGAATTTAAAAATGTGATAAAATTGCATAGAATTAAATACACACATGCACACACATGAGTACATGTAAAACTGGTGATATTTAAGTAATATCATGGATTGTATCAATGTCAATTCTGTGGTTGTGCTATTGTAGTACAGTCATGTAAGATGTTAACATTGGGGAAAATTAGGTACAAGGGGGACTCTCTCTGTATTATTTCTTACAAATGAACATAAATCTACAGTTATCTCAAAATAGAAAGTTTATTTTTTAAAAAAGCATTGTCACTTAATAACCTAGACAATACCTACCATAGGAATTCATAGAAGTAGAGATAAGTATGGTTTGGAATTATAATCAAAGACAGAACTTTCCTAAGTGAGTTCATAAAGAACGGTGGGATTTGTTTAGGAACAAAGGAGATATAGTTCCACTTGCATAGTAAAATAAGGAAGCAAAAGTTTCCAGATTCTTCTAGAAAGATGAGCTAAGCCAAATTTCCATGACTCAATAGGCAGGCAATGGAATGCAGGGCTCTAGGATCATTTCCAATAACTGCTATGCCATGTCCTCTAAACAACCCTGCTAAAAAGCATGGAGCTAGAGCTTCCCAGTTCCCCAGATAGAATTGTTCACCTCCATCCAGAACATCCTGAAGGGGAGGACGGGGTCTGGCCAAGCTGTCTTTAGCAGTACAGAACATCAAGAACTTGCAACACCATGACCACACTCTCGATCTCTGTTCAACAGGACGTACTATGAAAATGTGCACTGCAAGGTGGAGCCCAAAGAGAACCCAGTCTGAGCAGAGGCTAAGAAAAGAGACAGCAGAGTGTATTGGGGCAGAGGTGTGGAAGAACAGTGAGGAAATCAGAAGGGATAGAACCTCTTTCTGGTTCTCTGTTTCAGGCCACTGTCCCTGTGAAGAGACACTAAACACTTAGGTGCTTACAGAAGAGTCAGCTTTTTCTACTACCCCCAATAGTACCCATGTTCTAGTTGTCACTGCTACCCTCAAGAATAATACCTCACACCATCTTTAAGCAGAACAGTTAAACCATCTTTGAAAAAAAAGATGTCTGAACTCTAATGTTTATAGCAGCACAATTCACAATTGCGAAGATATGGAAACAACCCAAGTGCCCATCAATACACAAGTGAATTAATAAAATGTGGTATATGTATACCATGGAGTACTACTCAGCCACAAAAAACAAGGGTGAATTAATTCCTCTGGTATTATTCTGGATGGAGCTAGAGCCCATTCTTCGAGGCAAAGTATCACAAGAATGGAAAAACAAGCACCACTGGTATTCACCATCAAATTGATACTAACTGATCAATACTTACGTCGCACATGGCAATAGTATTCATCAGGCGTCAGGTAGTGGGAGAGGGGTGGAGGGGATGGGAAAACTCACACTTAATGGGTGCGGGGCGCACTGTTTGGGGGATGGGCACACTTGTAGCTCTGACTTGGGCAGTACATAGGCAATATATGTAACCAAAGTGTTTGTACCCCCATAATATTCTGAAATTTAAAAAGAAGGAAAGAAAATATCTTCCCATTTCTCCTGTGAATTATTCTTCTAGAATTATTGTTCATTTTAAATTCCTTATTTTATAAGATAACGTTTTTACATCATATTCCAAACTCAATAGAAATAAAAGAAAAAGAAAACTGATTCTTCCACTGTGATATATCTTCTTGCTTTGAATGTTTTCACTCTGATGGGACCTTGTCTAATCCAACCTCCTCTTCCAACAGAAAAGGAACTTGAACTCTGACATGTAGCAGGACTTTCCTGAGGCCACACAGCTAGACTGTGGAACTGAGAGCAGGTTGGCTATGACTGACTGACTGATGGTGAAATGAAAGGATTCTAACTTTGGGAGAAACAAACTATATCATATTAGAGTCCTTGGTGTCCAGGGAGGGGAGTTCTTCTTTTATTTCTTATTATTTTTAATTGACATAGAAGAATTGTACATGTTTATGGGATAGAGTATGATATTTCAATACATGCATGCAATGTATAATGGTCAAATCGGCACATCAATGATCTCAAACATTTACCATTTCTTTGTATTGAGAACATTCAATGTCCTCCTTCTAGCTATTTGAAACTATATAATATATTAATATTGTTGTTAACTATAGTCATCCTACAGTGCTATAGAACACTAGAACTAATTTGTCCTATCTACCTGGAATTTTGTATCCTTTAACAAATCTCTCCCTGTCCAACTCTTCTCCCCACCCTTCCCAGCCTCTTCTATCCTCTGTTCTACTTTTTACTTCTATGAGATCAACTTTTATAGCTTCCACATATGAGTAATAACATGTGGTATTTGCCTTTCTGTGCCTGGCTTATTTCACTTAACATAATGTCCTCCAGGTTCATCCATGTTGCTGTGAATGACAGGATTTCATGATTTTTATGGCTGAATAGTATCCATTGTGTATATATACCACATTTTCTCTATCCATTCATCTGTTGATGGACAAAGGTTGCTTCTATATCTTGACTATTGTGAATAGTGCTGCAATAAACATGGGGTGCAGGTGTCCCTTTGATATGCTGATTTCTTTTGGATATATACCCAATAGTGGGATTGCTGGGTTATAAGGTAGTTGTATTTTTTGGTTTTTTGAGGAACCTCCATACTGTTTTCCATAATGGCTGCACTAATTACATTCCCATCAACAGTATAAAAGAGGTCCACTTTCAGAGAG
Organism: Daubentonia madagascariensis; assembly: GCA_023783475.1. Classification (NCBI taxonomy): domain Eukaryota; kingdom Metazoa; phylum Chordata; class Mammalia; order Primates; family Daubentoniidae; genus Daubentonia; species Daubentonia madagascariensis. The sequence continues at coordinate 21,477,902 of JAKFHU010001672.1, forward strand.
GGGAATTCTGACCCACATTAGAAGTAGACTTGAGATTTTAGAAAAGTTAGCAAAAGACACCAGAGAGGCTCTCTAAAAGAAAAGCTCTTCAATGTGGTTGAAAGCAAGTGAAGACCCATATTGGGTTGGGATGGTTACATAGATCTCTGAAGGGATAATGTTTGAAGATTGCATGTAGAAGATGTAGTAAGAAAGACTTCACCAACATTAAATGCCAAATGAATTGCATAGACCTATGCATTGAATAATGTCAGAAAGACTAAAACCCAGAGGCAACTAGAGCTCGTAAAAAAAATCAGCAATAACAATAATTTTTATTATAAATAATGAGTAAAAGAAAATGACTTTTTGAATCATGAGAGAAAAGAATGACGATTTTATATTAATTGGACGAGAGGAAGCAAAATCAGCTTGGGCTTCATTTTCACATTCTCTTTTGAAGAACTGCATCTTTAGTCTTAAAAGGATAGACAAACATATTACAAGGGAACAGGGCCTAACATGCATCCATTCCTCTACCCATTCATCCAAAAAATATTAGGTTCATATAATATGTGAGGGACTTTGCAGGGGTTAGGAGTGTGATATATAAATATGGTATGGAAGATAAAAATATGACAAGGATCTAAAGATGAACAAAACCAAGTGGTGTCTGTTTCCTCAAGAAGTTCACTTATTTAATGTAGGAGACATATTAATTCAATTGTCACCCAAAAATGTAAAATTATGTCTCCAAAGTGTTATGAAGAAGTCTGCAGTGCTATGACAGCATATATTAGGGAGATTTGATTTAGAGGAGCAAAGGAATGTGTGAGAAAGTGGTTGGGAAAGGCCCCTTTGGGGAGGGATGATTGAGCTGAGACCTGGAAATGAGTGGGGGGTTACATTAGGATACCAGCATGGCACAGAAGAGCCTGCCTGGAAGACAGAATTGTGAGTGCAGGAGTCTCATGACAATGTGAGCAAGGTGTGCTCAAGTTCGGAAAGGAGGCCAGCGTGGCCGGGCAGAGAGACGACGGCAGAGTGAGATGGAGCCGCAGGGGTAGGCAGGGCTAGTCTAGACAGGGCTTTCTAAGCCATGGTCAAGACTTCAACATTTTCCAGGAACAAACGGGATTCACTGATAGAACTACATAATCGGATTTGTATCTCAAAAAACCACAATGTCTACCAGGAGTAGACTTGGGTTATGCAATTAGGAAGCTTTACATTATTACTCCAGGTGAGACGTTCTGTACTTTGAACTGGTGTGGGAGAAGGAGACCTGACAAAAAAGGGAAAATATGAAAGTATTTTTAGGAGGCATGATTTATTAAACATTTTGATGAACTGGAGATGGGGAAAGGAGATGCCCCTGTGACTAATTTCTAGTGTTCTGGTTTACAGAACTGACCAGATGGTGGTGCCCTTCACCAAGCTAAGAAACAGCAAAGACAACCGTGGTTGGGGTTGGAAACCATGAGTTCAAGAATAGTTTGAATTATGTTTGAGACATCCAAGTGGAGATGTCAAATTGCCAGTTGGATATGTAATTTTGGCATCCAGAGGCAAGATTTCAATCAGGGAGGAGGTTCTAGGAAAGCTTTTTGCTGATTCTAAGACATTAAGTCTCCTATATAGATGTCCTATATGGATATATAGATCCTCAAGTGCTAAGAGAAATTGCAGGTATAATCTTGTATCTATTATTTCTTCTCTTTTAGAAATCAAGCATAAGAGGACTAAGTATTAAAAGAATGAGAATAGACAAATATTTTGGAGGGAAAAAGGCTGATCCCACAAACATATACTGGTGAGTTCAAAGTTAATCACCAAAGCACTCTAGAACAGATGTGTAATGGTATGATTTGTGAACTCTTCAAAAAGAAACTATAATTATTAGGCCAAAGTTTAGTAAAACTCATTCTATCCCTTTTTCTTTAAAAAAAAAATATTAAAATGTGGTAGACCTAGGATTTAGACTTCAGCAAGGCATTTGACAGTCTGAAAATACCATTATGAAAAATGTAAGCTAGATGATGACACTGTTAGGTAGATTGACAGCTGACTGCAAAAAGCAGATTTATGGTTCAAGAGGAAGAAGGGAATGCTGAGCTGCAGTGCATTGTTCTTTCCCTTTTGGTAATGTCTGGAGACATTTTTTGTTGTCATGACTGGGAGTGGGGTTTAGGGGAGGAGAGAAGAGCAGTGCTCCAAAAACTATTGGGTACAGGCCAAAGATCCTGATAAACATCCTACAATGCAGAGGACAGACCCTACCAGGCCCTCAATGATGAAAAAAGAATTACCCAATCCAAATGTTAATAGTGCCATTGTTGAGAAAACATATTATATAAGAGTGTAAATGAATAGATTGTAATAAAAGGTCAAATATAGCATAACAATAAAAATCATTATAACATTTTATATTTTCTTTCCTCCAACTATCAACTGTATAATTACGGGCAAGGAATTAGAGGACCTCACTTCTGATCACTTCCTTCCACTACAGTATATGCTAGAAAGAATCTTCATGTTCCAACTATTCATTCTAAGAATACAAACTCATTCCCAGAGACTGACTTACCTCCTTTGAGCTTCTGTTTCTTTGTATAAAAAGGAGGTTGAACATTATGGTACTTACGGAAGGCTGAAAATGGCTCCCCAAAAGATATTCACATCCTCCTTGGGGACCTTATTTGGAAAAAGAGTCTTTGTAGATGTGATTGTTAAAAATATTGGTGTGGAGATCATTCTAGATTATCTGTGTGAGCCCTAAATGCCATCACAAGTGTTCTAATAAGAGAAAGAAGAATTACACACACAGAGAAGAGAATGCAATGTGAAAATAGAGGTAGAGGTTGGAATGACTTGTTGTCACAAGGCAAGGAAAGCTAACAGCCACCAGAAACTAAAGGAAGAAATAGATTCACCCCTAGAACCTCTGGAGGGAGCACAGCTACATCAATGCTCTGATTTCAGCCCAATAATACTAATTTCAGACTTCTGACCTCCAGGACTGTTAAAGAATATGTTTAATAAAATTAAACAATAAAAATAATAAAAATTAAAATTTATATTAAAATTTAATAGAATTAAACAAATTTCTACTGTTTAAGCCCCCAAGTCTGTGGTAATTTGCTGTAGAAGCCATAGGAAACTAATACAGATTTTGGTGCCAGAAGTGGGATGTTGCTAAAACAAATACCTAAAAACAAGGAAGCAGCTTTGTAATTGAATACTGCATAGAGACTAGAAGAATTTTGAGGCATGTGGTAGGCTGAGTAAAATGGGCCTCCAAAGATATATTCACTTTCTAATTCTGGGACAAGCAAATATTACCTTATATGAAAATGAATGTTATATTAAAGTTCTCAAAAGGAGAAGTTATCCTGGATTATCTGGGTGAGCCCTAAATGCAATCACATGCATCCTTATAGGAGAAAGACAGAGTTTTGGGACAAACACACAAAATGTCAGTGTGAAGATGGAACATAGAGTGATATAGCACAAACCAAGTAATGCCCACAGCCAGGGAATAGATTCTTTCTTGGGGCTTCTGGAGCAAGTGTGGTCCTGCCTATACCTGGATTTTTTACTTCGGACATCCATAACTATGAGAGGATAAATTTCTGTTGTTTTAAGCCACCAAATTTATAGTAATTGTTATTATGGCCACAGGAAATCAATATGGATTTTGGTACAAGGAATGGAGTGCTGCTGTAACAAACACCTAGAAATATAACAGTGGCTTTGCAACTGGATGATAGGTAAAGACTGGAAAAATTTTGTGACACATGATAGAAGAAGCCTAGATTGCCTTGAACAGACTATTAGTAGTCCTGGTGCAGGCTCAGAAAGAATTAAGAAGCACTGTAGAAAAAGCTTTTATAGAAAAAATCACGAACAGATTGTAGAAATATGAGTGTTAAAGGTGATTCTGATGAGGGTTTACAAAGGATGAGGAACATGTTATTAGAAATTGGAAGAAGGGTGATCCTTGTCATATAGGGGCATAAATTTGGCTGTATTGTGTACTCCAGTTGTGTGGAAAGCAGAATTTGTAAGCAATGAACTTGTCTATTTAGCAGAGAATTCTAAACAAAGTGTTGAAGATGTGGCCTGATTTTTTTACTTGCTGCTCATAGTAAAGTTCGAGAAGAAAGAGATAAATTGCGGACCTGTTAAGCAAAAAGGAATCAGGACTTGATGATTTAGGACATTCTCAGGCTATCCAGGTTGCAAAGGATGCAAAAGTTAGGAGATTCACTGTTAGGAAAGCATACTCTGGAGATAAGGCCAAGAGTGTGAATGGACAACCTGTGACTAGTACTGAAGAGATTCGGCATGTGACTCATGGATCTACTCAGCCATCTCAGCAGAAGTCAAGAACAGAGATAGAATTATTCGGGAAAGATCTGTGGGGGAACCTTTTGTCTAATGGTGAGAATCCTCATGACATACATAGGAGAGGTGTTTGGAAATGTTATACCAGCAGAAGGAGTGCCAGCATGAACTGAAGGAGACAGAGAAAAGACAAAATAAAAGAAGGTTGTCAGATGCCCAAAATTCTAAAGGCAGGAAATGGGTTGATAAATCTACTCAACTATAAGCACACACTCCCATTCAATAAGAAGGAAGAATTATCCCAAGAACAGAGCTACAGGCACAGAGGCAGAGGATGGAGCCATGGTCCTAGAGAGCAAAGCCTCAAGTCACAGAGGATTATTCTCACGCCTTATTTGGCATGTCTTATTTTGAATTACCTTGGGATGGATGATCCCTTCATTCCTTCCATTTTCTCCCTTTTGGAATGGAAATATCTGTAACTGTTATCCTATGCCTGTCCCATCTTCATATTTGGGAGCAGATAACTTATTTTCTAGTTTCATGGTCTGCACAGATGGAGAGGAAATTTTTCCCAGGAGCTTGAGACAAGGAATTTACCCCAGATTACCCAGGTGACCCCTAAACGCAATTACATGTATCCTTATAAAAGAGATGCCACGGGAGTTTGGGTACAGACCCACACACAGAGAAGTGAGGGCTATGTAAGGGTGAAACAGAGAGAGATGTAGCCAGAAGCCAAAAAATGCCAACAGCCACCAGAAGCTGGGGACGAGACAAGGAACAGATATTCCCCTAGAGCTTCCAGAGAGAGATCATCTCTGAGATTTCTGGCCTCCAGAACTGTGACAGAATAAATTTCTATTCTTTTCAGCCACCAAGTTTGCATTAATTTGTAACAGCAGCTATAGGAAACTAATATAGTATTCTACAATTCTAAAAATAAAACCAGGAGCTGTGATGGAATGACAGCAGGCACTTAATTAACCCGGGTCTTCAAGCGCCTGCAATTCAGAGTAACGTGGCTGTAATAAATGTAATGTCACCTAAGACTTTCTTAAGAGAAGATTAGAGTACGGAATAAGGAGGCCAGTATCCTGTTTTCTTTTACAGTGTTCAGACAACAATATTATGGCCAAATATCTGTGCTACAGCTTTACAAGATGTTGACATGTTGAAATTTATTTAAAGAAAAAAGAGCAAGAGGACAGAGAAATCACGCATATGACAAAGAGTTGAAGAAACTAAGTAGAGGTGTTTAGTGCTTATTCTGAAAAAAACCTTGCATGGAATGGCAGTGGCCCTCAAATTATCTAGAAGCCTGTCTTCTGGAAGATGGAAGAGACAGTCTTATTCCCTTTGGCTCAAAAGATCAGGGCCTGGATTTAAGGAGAAGTTACAAGGAGGTAGATTTGTATTCCATAAATTAAAAGCCTCAAATTTTGATTAAACTGCCTCAGAGGTGTTAGATTGTTTGGCACCTGAGGGGTTCATCAACTGGAGTGATTACCTATTGGGGGATATTTTGGGGGAGATTCCTGCATAAGGTAGCAGATTGGATAAGATACCCAAGGGTCCATTCAAATATGATTCTGTAATTCTACTGCCATTAGTAGAAGGGAAATAAGTCAAGTTTCTATCCAACGATATTTGAAGATTTTTTAATGTATTGCTTAGCCTCCTCTTTTCCAGACTTCCCCCCAAAATGTATAGCTTCTTTTACCCTTACTGATAGTGTTATCATCTAACATTAAAGCTCTCTTGACCTTCAGTGAACACACCAAATTCCTCATGACTTCCACAATTGCAGAGTCTAGTATAAAGCCAGCCCTGAGTCTTGGCTTGACCAATTACAAGCAGTACTAGAAAACGACAACCTATATTCTATTTTTCTGCTGAAGTACCCACTGACACAAACTCACACTTGCTTTTCTAAAATGGTGACCTGTTCAACTTACCCATCTTTCCTCATTATTTTCGAACTTCATTTCATAAAGCTTGCCTATCCTCTTCATATGAATAAAATAAACTTGGCAGGAATTGAACTTAGTTCTGTTCATTTCTAACCTCTAATTAAATGCTAATCCTACCCTCCAGAGAGTGGTGTCCTCAGCCAACTTACAGTGTACTTTCTCTTTCCTTTCTCATGTTCTCTAACCAACTAGATAAACAAGACAGGACCCGGGGCAGAAGTCTGAACCTTCCTCTTTGGCTGTGCTTATGAAAGAGAAAAGCAACATGGAATCAAAGAACCAGATATTTGAGCATACAATATCAAACTACTGTTTTTTCTAATATTGTAACTGCTTCTGAAGTGGCAGAGTAGTTATTATCTTCTCCCAAGCTGGAAGTGCTTCATCAATTACCATTTTCTGGGCATAACCCATCATGCCCATGGCTCTACCCCATGATACAATTATCTAGGACAAATGAAATCTTTGTCAGTGGTTTCCAAGTACAACACAGGAGCCCTCAATTCTAATATGGGTTCCCATTTTTAGAAAAAGAGCCTTGGAAAGTACCATTAATATGTATTATCATGCACAATATCCCCACCCCAAAACATGAAAGGGTAGGGACTAAAGGGCACACTACCAAAAAAAAAAAAAATTATAATCCACAGCTACTTAGACCTGTTTACATGAAATCTAGAAACCTTGTCTGAGCTATTTGTGTATGCAACTTTGACTTGAATTGACCTGAAAAAAAAAATTCACAAAAGCCAGTTTTAACCAAAATGCCAATTTTATTTCTGAATAAAATGCAAACAAATCAGCAAAGCTTAATTTCAGTCCATTGACAGTAATATGCAAGTAAATTCTAAAACCGAGATCTAATCAAGTTAAATCTAAGCTTGCATCTAAAAATTGGAAAATGGAATATTATACCCTAAGGTTGTATCTGGTTTTTTTTTTTAATATGGAAAGAACAAATCACTCATCAATCAACACAAATTTATTGAAATCCCAAAAGGTACATAATTATCACTAATAAAAATGATTGGGATGTATTTTATCCATATAAAAATACCATGTAAATGCTGAATAATTATAAGTCATTGTTTCAAATCTGATTTGAGAGGCAAAGCATCTATATTTGGCAAGACTTTTTCCTCTGCTCCTAATCACTGAGCAGCCATGCAATTGACTATAAACAATAACTGACACCTCATTTACAAAAGACTTTGCATATTCAAGCTATAACATTTTATGCTAGCATCAATAGTTCTTATTTAGTCAACCTCATGGAAGAGCCACAAAAGTTTAGACATGCACATTGAATGGCAAAAATATAGGAACTAAAAATCCAACCTGGTTTCCATCTGCATGATAAGTAGCACGCTTTTAAAAGCATAACAAACTGGTCTGTTAAAGTGAATTTACTAAGCCAATTAAGTATAAATATAAACTATTTATTATCACAGAATATATTAAACTCCATTCTCCTAAATGACTACATCTTTCCTTCATAAAGCAATCCTGCATTCTATCAAGTACTACAATAGTTTTCAAACTATGCTCAAAGGGTCTGGAGGAGCCAGACTGGAGGCCAGAATAGTGTGTGTGATCTTTCAGGCCCAAGCACAGGCAATCACAAAGACTTTACCTAGCAGGCCTCACGTTGAAAAAGCTGCTGCATCGGACTTGACACACAGCCAACACGTTTCAGTCCCTGGATGGAGTTGCAGTCAAGGACTCCCCCGACCCCACCCCACTGGTCCTGCTCATACACACCTTTGCATTCCTAGCTGAGGCACCTCCATTCAGAAGCCCTCTTATGTGTGTGCATGCAGGGTGGCAGGGAGCAGGATGGGAGGGAGGGGCCTTGGTTGACCTCACTGTGCAAGCACCTCTTCCTCCCCAGAGCTCCCAGGTCCACAAAATGGCAGGAGGCTTTTGTTTGGGGCTCTCTCAACAGTGAGACAAACCCCCTCCTCCATCTGTGCTGACCCATCTACCCCTTGCCCAGTGCCATTCCAGAGGAAGAATGGGACACTGAGGGAAGTGGCACCCCCTTTCTCTTCCTGGCCTCATGCTTATGCTATTGAAGTATGTGAATAAAGACTCCATTGTTACTTTCAGTTTGACTCACTGTCCTAATTGACCACCATAACACCTGGCAGTTCTCTATCAGTCCAAGAGTTCCATGGAGGGGCTTTGAGGGTGTCACAAGGGAAGGACAGAGAGTCTGGGCAACTAAGGCCCTCCTCGCCCCTGCCAAACACACCTACTGGTTTCAACCAGAGTAGCTCTGCTTCTGTCTGTTTCATATATTGAGGTTATGAGCAAGGTTTCAACTGAGAAAAAGGTCGTTCAAGGCTTATCACAGTGTCTAGCACACAGTGAGAGATCAGTAAATATTAGTTATGATGATTATTGCAAATTTGAAAACCACTGTACTAGTAGTTCTCATTTCTAGATTCTAAATAATGGTGCCTTTTCGGAAAATAAAGATCCCAGCATAAGCAGGCAGGTCATCATTCATTGTGGACTCCTCACTCTATGAGCAGGGAAGGCTTCACCGTCACAGTGCAGGGGTATCTTGATTTAAAAAAAAAAAAAGCCATAAAGAACATGACAGAAGCTAGAGCCTATCTTTACCAAACTCTTCTACTCAGAGAAAGAGAAGAGAGGAAAACATGCCTTATATGGAGTCACTGATGAGTAGAGACAAGAGTTCTCAATGTCATGGTTGTCATCACACCCTAGTAATACACAAGAGAACCTATACTGTAAACACACAGCAGACGGGGGCTTTCATATGTTGTCTATGTTAATCCTTTCAAAAATCCTTAATGCATAATCCCCATTTTTACAGATTAAGAAACTGAAACTTGAAGGGATTGAGCAACACTTCCAAGGTCACAAATGGGAAGATGAATTCCAACTACATTTTAACCACTTTGATTACAAAGTTCATGCTTCCAACACCTACTCAATAATACCTCCTCCAGTCATGTTCCTACTTGCATAGAGTAGAATAATATGTGTTCTGTCACTTACCCCTTGTGTTCGGTGCCTTAATAGCTAACTAATTCTTTTAAACTACCAACAAAGACATATTCCCAACTAGTCAAAGCAAATTTGTCATTTGCTCAGACATACGCAATTAAAGAAAAATGAGCAAAAAGCAAAACCTAATGAAATTTTCAACAAAAATTTTCAACGGTTCACTGGCCCAGTCCATACTTGATCTCTTCCTAATCTTTCCACCTAACAGTCTTCTCTCCTAGAGTGAAAAATCAAGGCGAGCACAAGTGTCATCAGCAAACTATAGAGATACCTGGATTTTTCTCCAATTCCAGTGATCACTTTCAATTCAGTCACCCGCTCTCCCCTGTTTGCAATCAAAAACCAGGTCTTCTGGTCGTGACAATAAAATAGAAAGGTGTTAAACTGGCCAGTGTGGGATTTCAACACTTTAGCATAAGATTTCTATTAATATTTACCTATATTTTGATTAATTCACAGCTAAGATCAAAATCCCGTAAGGTACCACACATGACTTTACCCCTTCTGTTCCCATCAGCATCCCCACGACCTTCAAACCCCACTCTCACACTCAGCTACTGTGCCATGTTGCAACATCCATGTTCAAGAAAGGACTGTAAACTTGAGACAGTGTTAACACCTTGGAATGAGCCCACTGTCCAGCCTTTTCTCACTTGAGTTAATTTCCATCCACGAACAATAAAGCCAACAAGGTATATTTCTTTGTTTTCATGAACTGGTCAGTGCCGCTTCATAGTTAACCACTTCCCAGAAAATAAATTTCTCCTTTAACATCTCTGTGACTTTCACAGCCAGCTACAGGAGGCCTAACTAGTTGACAATCCATTCACTTGAAATTCAATGAATTGTCACTGTAAGTGGTATAAATGGCAAGTTTGCAATCTGCTAGGATAGTTGTCATACGGTCTCCATGCTCAACCAAAATATAGATGCTCTGTGCTAGTCAGGGGCACAGCTGACTCACTCAGTGAAGGATGCAGATGACTCACTTGTAAGATCCAAAATACCACCAATGCAAATGATCTAGTGATGTTTTCCCTATCCACCAACTCAGTTATAACATTGGGAGGTAATATTGCCCATTTCCACACGTGGCTTTTTACACTGCCTGAAACCAATAAAAATATCCAAGTCACCTCTAGCCAGACTGACCTGTGTCTTTCTTTATGTTACTCCACGACCATAAAAGGCAAAGACAGTAAGAAAGGGAGGTGTTACTGCAGTCCTATCAGGCAGTAGTACTACAAAAGTTGTTGTCCATCCTGACCTTTATTTAGGCATATGACTCCTTTAAAGAGTTGAATCCAAAAGACTAAATGGCCAATTTGCCTTCTTACATTTTAAAATAATCAAAATAATATTTCTGAATCCTAAAGAATCTACACAAGCCAGCCAGAATCTCTAGGGTTCTTTGTTAAAAAAAAAAAAAAAGAAAGAAAGAAAGACTCAATGGTCTAGGGTTCGTCTTGATAAGAAGTTCCAGTTAGCAGTCTGCTTGCCCACCTCCTGAATAAACCTTTTCTTCTGACTTAATTTTGCCAAAATGGATACAGGCAAATGGAATTCATTCTTAATGCTTACTGGCAGGCTACCATATTTCCTCCCCTAGAGAAAGTCAGAGCAGGGACGGTGTTCCCAACCTCCAACCTCTAAGGAAACTACAAGAGTGAGGCAGTTAAGTTACAAGAGTGTAATTAATGTCATTAAATTACTGTTGGGAGAATGATTATGCCTTGAATTTAGAGGTCACCTCCCTGTAGGGATTTGCAAAGGAAAAATGCTCACCCTTACATTGTCTTACTCATCCTGACAGCACCTCCTGTGAGACAGGCAGACAATCTGCTTTACTCTACGTGGCCACTCTGGGAAAGCACACACATTTAATTCAGCATCCTCAGATGCTTCTCCTAGAGGACCTGTCTTCCATCTCCCTCCCTGGGATGTATGCAGGGCCAGTTTCATGGCCCTGTGACCGGTATAGTTGCACAGCATCCCACACTTAGAAGGGCCCTGTGCTTGTTTAATGCTCTGATATCACATCCTCGAAACTCTTAATAATTGTTGAACAAGGCACCACATATTTTTATTTTACACTGGACCCCACAAATCATGTAGCCAGCCCTAGATATAGATTTATTAAACTGAACCTGGAATGTGAATGAGGAAGCATTGTACCAAGCAGCCTGTACCCTGTAATCTCCACAGGAATTATGTGCCCCAGTGGTGTGGTAGTCATTAGTACTGTTGACCAACTATTTTGGGTTCTCCTTCCAGACACAGATAAGATTGAAATAAAATTTGCTTTAGTCTGAGAAATAAGCAGGAAGTGGTTATGTCAACTCTGACCAAAAGGGTTAAAAGCCTCTGCTCTATTTTCCACATTCCTTTTCTCTGGCTTCAGCAGTTGAGAGACAGAGCCCCCAGACAACCTGCAATACAAATGTTCTGTGAGCAAGGAATAAACCTTGGTGATTTTAAGCCTCTGAGATTGTGGGACTATTTTTTCCCACAACTTAGCCTATCCTAATGGATACAAAAGGTCATAAACTCAAGATTCCCAGAGCATCCCTGTGCAATGCAAGACTTGTACAGGAAGCTGGGAAGAAGAGGCAGATTGCATGGCAATTATGTTTCTGAGAATGGGGAAGAAGACTTTTACACAAAGATATTTGGGGTGGGAGGGGCAGGTAGAAGAAGCCCACTGGCTATTGTTGAACTTATTTAATCCAATTATTCACCACTGAGTCACATAAAATATAGCATTACCAGGGTTCATTTCTAATGATCTCAAGAACAAATAAATTCATATCAGAAAAAAAAATTTTGATCAAATTTGTATGTCCTTCCATCCCTGCCATTTTGTTCCTCAAATACTCAGCAGGTGTTAATTTTTTCTTTTTAAAATATAAGGAAAAGGAAGAAAGTTAAAATGACCTTAAAAGACCCCCAAAATTATTGTCACTTTTTCTGGTGTTGACTAGTGAAGTTCAGTAGATATACAATATTCTAATAAAATGTTTGGTAAGCTTGAGAAATGTAGCAGTTTAAAATAAAAATCCAACCTATTGATATTTGTCTCTCTCACAAGCAAAAAATCAAGGTCAATGTGAATTTACGGTAGCCCCTCGAACAGCTCTGGAAAGAAGGGTCTCATCCTGCCTGCAAGTTGGAACAGCTGTAGTGTTCTTTTATTCATGACCAAACGTTTCCAGAATGATTAAACTGGCATTGTAAATGTGCAGTCTATATCAGCTGAGTGACAAGGATTAAGTCAGATTCAGATTAAAATGCTAAGTGAGTTTGTACCACGATCAAGCCAGATATATAGTTAACACTAAGAAAATACATGCTGAAGAAGAAGTGTAAAACAACCACCTAGAGAAAACCCCAGAATAACAAATTGTATCAGAGAAAGTGTCTTGAATGGCAAGTAAGTCAGTAGGGGCTGCATTACATTTTTGAAAGTGCAATTGCTGGGCAATATTTAGGAAAAAAATATACAGCCAAACAAACAACTTAACTATCATATATGTTCACAGTGGGTTTGGTTCAAAAGGAAAGTGCAATTATAATATCCATTTTATTGATACAATAAATGTTGATGGACAAATTTCAGAACAAAATATAAGTTTGAAACCAAAAATTACCACAAGAACGACTAGATTTATGACTGAAAAAGAATAAAAATGCTTTGAGTCATGTAGAGATTGTGTCCCCCAAAAATCCACAATCAAAAGCTGAAATGAATGGAAACTTATTATGTACTAAACAATAGTTTAGACAAACAGTTACATTTTTTGCAACAAGTAATATAAAAAAGAAAAATACCATTAGAAAAAAATCTGTAATCACTATACGAGTAACGTCTTGAAACTTTGTTGAACAATGAGATAGAAATAAAGCCACATAGCCTTTTGATGATGACATTTAAAGTGATCTGAGACACTGATGAATAAACATGATGTTTGAATTAACACCTTTGAACCTCCCTGTCTGTACCCTTCCAGTCTTCTGTAAATCAGCTCACATTTCCTGGAACTTAATCCCACTTATCTGCAGATCTTTGCACAGCTTGTGTTTTTGGATTTTCAAAAGGAACAGAAAGGGCACAATAGTCTTACATCCTTAGAAATTCCTAGTAGTGGCCTTTTGCCTGATAAATTTCCCCAGTTGTTTTCGAGGAAACATTTCTTTCCCAAACCATTAGACACACCAAGCTTGTCCTCCCGGAGGTGAAGACACACTATCCTCACTCCTGGAGCTCTGAATGGGAACGGAGGAATTAGGATAACATTTTCATCCTTAATGCCAGATGAGCATGAGGAAGTACCTGGGGTAAAGTGAGTGAAGAACACAGGCTCTGAATCCATCCAGCCTAAGCACAATCTCAACAGCACTCTAAGAGCAACCTACAGCTCTCGTTTCCACATCTGTAGAACGTGGATAGTAATGATATATAACACATCACAAACCACATAATCCTTGTATACCATTTATGGGTTATCTAGCACAGAGAGTTAGCAATATATGGTTGCTATTATGATGATAGTGAATTCTCTCTCTTCTGGGAAAAATTTAGAGACACCTTCAGCCTCTGGGATGCTTCTACCCTCTTATGAGAGTCACAGATTTCTACTTGTGGGCTACAGATGCTGGTTCTATCAAGTAGGTGAACAGACGTGGCATCCCAAAATTGGACAGAAAGATAAAATATAGACTGTTAAAGAAAGGTCAGGAAGAGGCAGCTGCACAGGAAGAGTAAGTAGAAAACAATGTTCCAGGTCCAACCCCTGATGAGGTGTTAAATGACTGGTGGGAGGGGATTCCTGCTGTAATCCAGTTAACATTTAGCTCATAATTATCACTTCTCAGTGGAGTCCAGACTAGATAATTGTGAACTGCAACCTCCAGGCTCCCCAGGAAATGTTTGATGCTACTAAGCCACTCACTCAATCATTTAACAGGTACTGCAATCTAGAAGTAGAAAGAGATGTAGAATTTTACTCTAGTTAACCAGTAAAGCTTAAAGGGTCAATCTTTCTTCTGGATCTGGCCTGCAGTTCAGTGGCTTCTAGCCAAACAAGATGTGGATGACTTAATCCAAGATTTCTTTCTAAATTCCCTCAAATCCCAGGAGTCATGGACTCTGTAAAATACAATCTGAGATTCCAAACCTAGATTTTCCCTCATATAGGGTATAAAGCAATGCTAGTGATTCACCACCAGTACCTTTTTTTTAGGAGAGATGATAAATTTCCTCATCTTTCCAGTCTTCAGAAAAACATTTTTTCAGTATCTAAATGGGATAACTGCTGGTGTTACAGCCCAACCAGGTTCATTGCCCACTGCTCAAGAGGAAACCAATACACTGAGACAGGAAGGGTTACAGCAGAGAAAGAGTTTAATATCACAGGCACCATGCAAGGAGATAAGAGGAAGTTCTCAAATCTGTTTCCCCAAGAATTTGGGAGAAAGGGTTTGTAAAGATAGTTTGGTGGGCAAAGGGCTAGGCAATTGGGTCTGCTGATTGGCTGGGTTTGAGGTGGAATCACAGGGGTGCAGAAATTGTCTTCTTGTGCTGAGTCACTTCCTGGGTGGGGGTCATAAGACCAGTTGAGTCAGTTCCTTGGTATGGGCCACTGGTCTGGGTGGGTCAGCTCTTCCACCAGAATGCAGGGTCTGGAAGATATCTCAAAAACTAGCCTTAGGTTTCACAAGGATGATGTTATCTATGGGAGTAATAAAGAAAACTAAGAATCTTTAAGACCATCAGCTATATAACTCCTGAGTAGTAAGCAATTATGGGAAAGCAAGCTGGGGAACAATGGCTGGTTATATATCTATTTCCCCTGCCACTGTCCCCACCTTGTGGGCCTTTATTAATTTTATAAAGGTTGGAGATAGAACGATGACTAAAACACAAGTCCTACCCCTGAGAAGTTCATAGTCATATTAATATTATATAAGAGACTAATGGAGAAGCTGAAGATTTTCAGTACAATAATATGTGCAACAAAGTCATTGGGGTGAGGAAGATTGTGGGAGCATGCAAGACAGAGCACCTAAACCTGCCTGGGAAGGGCCTGAAAGGCTTTTCAGGAAGCAATGACATGGACATTACATTTCAATGATAAGCACAAGGAAAAAGAGGAAAGGCATTCTTGGCAGAGAGAGGTTGAGTAGAAAAAGGCTTAGCATGGTTGAGCAAAGTGAGAAGTTCGTTGCATATGATGCAGAGTGGAGAGCACGATGTTGGAAAGATAGTCAGGGAATGTAGTGTAACACATAGCATGAGGAACTTTATAAAATAAACCTAGGAGTTTGTATTTAATCTTATAGGTAATAGGAACCAATAGCAAGGTTTTTAGTTTGTTTTCAAATTTGGCTTTGGTTTTAGTGTTTTGTTTTGTTTTTAAGACAAGGGAATGACACAAATGGATTTTGATTTTTGGAAGATCATTTAAAAAGTGAAAGGTGTGGAGAAATGTAGTAGAAGGAAAGAGAATAGTGATGATAAGACTAGATAGGGTGTTGTCATGACAGGTCCAGGAAGAACAGGTCGGGATTGTGAACTAGGACAAAGGCGGTGGAGAGGGAAGACCATCACTTTTAAAAGACATTTCTGAGTTAGAAACAAAAGATTAGTGACATTTGGATGTTTGGGTTGAGAAAGAGAGTGGAATTAAGAATATATTTGCAATTAAGAGTGGGGTGAAAATATGGAGTAGGGAAATAGAAGCCTTTCTCAAGCTGTGGTGAATGGAAAGCTCTCTCCTCATCCCCTTTTTGGAGATGGTGTGTGTGCTCAGGACATCTGCATGGAACTCAAGTCATGGAATAAAATGAAGCTAACTGGATTACCTCAGGTCTGCATTCATTATCTTGGCCTCATTTGAACCACTCTAGTCAACCAGACCCACACCAAAAATTTAACAGTCAAACTCATTTACCAAGTGCACACGGTCCTCAAGCAAAACCAGAAAGCAATTGTTTCAAATAGCCCTGACTTTGCCTCAGTTCCCCAAGAAGCAGAGCCCAGCACAAAGACATTTGTACCAAAACAAAAACCAAAAACTGTATAGAGTGGAATTTCAGGAGCAGGAGAGTAAAGCAAGGAAGAGGAAGAGTCAACATAAATATGTGTCAGCCACTGCTACAGACAACTGATTGCTCAATCACCCAAGCATTGTGCCTAAGATGTCACACTGATTAAGGGCTTCCTTGCCTGTCCCGTTCACCTCCTCACCATTATTCCTTTTGAGCATCTACAATAGTTGAGTAATTAAAGATATGTAAAACACATTTGTAATATGTAAAGTACTACGAAAATATTCATTGTTAGGTATACTCAGATGATCACACATTAAAGCAGGTCTTATTCTCCAGATTTGACAGTGCTGGTCGAGCTGTAGGTGGTTATCCCTTCCTCCTTATGTACCTCTTCTATTTTTGCATTGTACTGCGTTGAATGGTGTCACTCTCCAAAACTCGTGTCCACCCAGAATGTGATCTTATTTGGAAATAGGATCTTTACAGATGTAATTAGTTAAGATGAGGTCATACTGGATTAGGGTGGGCCCTAAATGCAATGACTGGCGTCTTTATAAAAGAAAGGAGGAGATTTAGGAAATGAACATGGGAAGAAGGTGGTATAAAAATGAAGGCAGAGATTGCAGTGACGCATCTACAAGCCAAGGAACATCAATCATTGCAGGCAACCACCAGAAGCCAGGAAGGAGACATAGGATGGTTTCTCCCTCAGAGCCTCCAGAAAAACCAATCCTGCCTACATCTTGATTTCAGACTTCTAGTCTCCAGAACTATGAGAGAATAAATGTTTGTTATATGCCAACCAGTTTATAGTACCTGGTTATGGCAACCCTAGAAAACTAATACTAACATTGTTCTCACTGACAATTCCTTGACTAAGGTATTTGAGTACCTGGGTAACTCTTCTGGACGTGCCAAATTAGACCTCAAAGTCCATATACCCCACCAGCTAGACTGACCAAACACTGCATATGCCTCCTCCAAAAAATACACAGATTTTTATCCTGTAAAACTGAGTTAAATATTTTTCCTATAGAATTACTCTAACCTTCAGGATATTTGAGGATGGATTCACTGACAATATAACATACACATCTAAAATAATTTAGTTTGTAGGTGTTTTAGTAAAAGAAAGAACATTCAACTTTTGTGCTTTTAATAGAAGGACAAATAATTTAGCTCTCCATTATAAAAGTTCTCAGTTCATATTAGTGTCCCAGAAAAGAGAGGAAAAATCAGGGTAGTGTATGAGAAAAATGACAAGGAGAAAGGAAGAAAAACAAGGGAAAACGCACATAAGGAAATGTGTGCTAAAACACACCCCCTTTCCTAGATTATTCTCTAAAATTGGGATGCATCCTAAGCCCTTATGATCATGAGGTAGATGTTATGCCATAGTTTTACAAAAACCTTCCTTTGACAACTTCTGGAAAGTTCAAGAAAACAACATCAGAGCACACTGGAATTGATGAAATGTGAGTAACAAGAAATGAAAGAGACAGTTTGGGGTGGTTCCCAACATACTTGGCTTTAGACAAGTACTTTTGTGAAAGATGAATTGATGTTTTCACATTGTAGAGTTGCCTGGGGTTTAGGGGATAGTAAGGGATGCCCTAGCCACCCTAATCAATGTAGAAACTACCTTTTTATAGCCTAGAAAATGCATTCTATTGTCAACCACTACGTGATATTTTTGGAATAAACACCTTTAAAATTTTTTTACAGTTTTAAAAAGTGTAAAGAAATGACTTAGAATTTTTTTTTTTCTTGAGATATAGTCTCTTGCTCTGTCACCCAGGCTAGAGTGCCGTGGTGTCAGCCTAGCTGACTGTAACCTCCAACTCCTGAGCTCAAGCAATCCTCCTGCCTCAGCCTCCTGGGTAGCTGGGACTACAGGTGCGCACCACCACGCCTGCTAATTTTTTCTATGTTTAGTAGAGACGGGGTCTCGCTCTTGCTCAGACTGATCTTGAACTCCTGACCTCAAGCTATCCTCCCGCCTTGGCCTCCTAGAGCGCTAGGATGACAGACATGAGCCATTGCGCCTGGCCATAACTTAGAATATTAAATTTGAAAAATAAAGGGGCTTTAAATGTTAAATTCTTGATTTTACAGGCTTGTAAAATTGAAAGGCAGAGATTAGGTGATCTGTGCAGAGTTGCTTTTAGAAGTATATAGAGAACTCAGTGTTCCACATAGCATGTAGCTTTTTCTATTATGCCATACTGTCTCTTCCTAAATTTTAGTGAGCCCTTTGGAAAGACAAATGTAAATTTACTACCTATGCCAAAAAGCTGTTACATTGTCTTAGCATAATCTTTTAAGGGTTGTGATTGCTTTATTTGGCAATACCTGAAAGGTACACTGAACCTTTCAAATATAATCCAGACTTCTGATCTAACTGGATCTTAGTTTGTACCATTTACACTATGTTATCATTACCAAAGAAGTTCTGATTATTAGAACACTCACCTCGGAGGCATTACATACTATGCCTGTTCAATATATAATAAAGTCAAATAAAAATTAAATGCAAGAACTCCTCCAGATATAACTATACTAGAAGCAACACTCACAGATCTTTGCTCATTTAAAGTATTAAGAAGTTCTTTTCTAGTTACTACAGCCAACAGCAATCCATTGCTCAGCCAAAGAAATATCACTCGATCTTCTACCTCGGGGTCTCACACCTGAGACCTCCTCTTTCTCCCATTCTTGTTTCTGCTCTTATTTCTTGAACTATTACATTAAGCTCTCAAGAAGAATACCAATTAAACACATCCTTTCCCAACTGCATTCCCACCTTAAGCTTTCCAGTTCCCTTTACCATAAGAGGTACTGAGAGTCTCTCTAGAAAATATTCCCAAGTTATTCCTTGTTTTAGACATAAGCACTGATGACCTATATATTAATGCAAATGTAATAGGGAAAGGGAAATTTACAAGTCATGCCATTAGCGGCTATGACTGCTGTAGCTTTAATTTGTTCATTAAGTTGAGCAGCCAGTTACCTAACAGGGCACCAAGGGAGGGTCACAGAAGAGGCAAGCTTTGGTAATGAAAGGTCTACATCATGGGCGTGCTCAGAAAAGGCAAGCATGGCTAAGCAAGCTCAGGGAGCAGTGTCACGACAACACCAGGAGCAAAAAGAAAAATGGTACTAGAAGGGCTCCAGGAAGAAATTTTCCTTACTTAGCAACTTAGGTTGAGACCTGACCTCTAAACCTTCAAAATAATAAATCCTCATCTATCTGTTTCTCCTGTACGTACACACACACACACACACACACATTTTGTTCCTATAATTTTAGCTCCACATTCAGGGAAGAAGTAATATTCCACTCCATGAAGACCATTATAGCTATTGCTATGTGGTTAATGAGTTAATATATTCAAAGCACTTAGAAGTGGGCCAGACACATGCTAAGTACTATGTAAATGTTAGCAATTACTACCATTATGTCCATTTATTTTTTCTCCACAAAATGTCATTGAGAATCTCTTAAATGCCTAGCACTAAAGTAGGTACTATGGAAATAAAGAGAAATCAAATATGATTCCTAATTTTGAGGAATTTAGTGTGATGAAAATACATGAAAATAGGTGGTGGTGCTCAAATAATTCTATTAACCTTATGAGTTAAGTGTTATTATTCCCACTATAGTCATGAAGAATTTAAGATTCAGAGAAGTGACTCGCAAATACACAGCTGATAATTTATAGAACTAGGACTTGAAACCAGGGCTGTCCAAACACAAATCAGAGCTGAAGCTTAGAATGTAGAATGCACAGTTGCCACAGCTATAGTAGACCTCTGATTCAATAGTTAGGAAAAGGAAACAGAAGAGCTAGATGGTACTAATTCTGCCTGAGAAAACCAGTAAAAGCTTCAGAGAGGAAATGACACTTAAGCAGAGAAGATTTCAAAACGAAGAAAAGGTAGGAAGGAAGGAGGGTATTTCAGCCTACAGAGCAATGCCTTGTCTTTCTATGGGGTCAAATAAACTCTAATAGCTATTTAAACCCAATAGCTACCCTCTCCTTGTTTGGGATGATTGATCTGTTCATTAAAGGAGTATTTATTAAGAAACTACTCTATATAAGACCATATTAGTTCTGGGTGTGGTGCCTCATGTGACTCGGGAGGCTGAGGAGGGAGGATTGTTTAAGGCCAGGAGTTCAAGACCAGCCTAGGAAACACAGCAAGACCCCATTTTTAAAAAAATGAAAAAAATTAGTCAAGTGTGGTGGCACCTACCTGTAGTCCCAGCTACTCAGAAGGCTAAAGCAAGAGGATTGCTTGAGCCTAGGAGTTTGAGGCTGCAGTGAGCTATGATTATGTCACTGCAGTCCACTTGGGCAACAGAGCAACACCCTGTCTCTCTAAAAAAAATAAAAGAAAAAGCCCATGACCATGACTGTATTAGGCACTGACATAGATACAAAGCAGATTCCAAAATACATTCCACCCCTAAGGATCTTTCTCCAGTAAGTAACTGAGTAGATTAGCTCTTCTCTTAGACACCAGTTCTTGCAATCTGTGTGTAGTTCTTCTTTCACCCTGGCTTAGAAAGCAGGTATCAAATGTTTCCAAATAGAGCATTGCTATGCCCTGAATGTTTGTGTGGCTCCAAACTGCATATATTGAAATCCTAACACCCTACACGATATATTAGAAGGTGGGACTTTGGTGAGGTAGTGAGGTCGTGAAGGTGGAGCCTTTGTGAATAGGGTCAGTGCCCTGATAAAAAGACGCAAAGGACTTGCTTCCTTTCTCCCTCTTTCCACCATGTGAGGAAACAAGAAATCTACAACCTGGAAGAGAGTCTTCACCAGAACCCAACCATACTGGCACCCTGATCTCAGACTTCTAGCCTCCAGAACTGTAAGAAATAAATGTTTGTTGTTAAAGCCACCCAGTCTATGGTAATTTGTTATTAGCAGCCCAAACTAAGACAAGCACAGTTCCTGTTATTCCAAGATTGACTATCTGAGATCCCAGAATACAGGTTACCAACAATACTTTTATTTTCAGAAGAAGCAAAAATGTATTAGTGCCCAAGAATAACAAATTTGAAAAAGAATTAGGATCCTAGTTTAATCTAGCCTACAAATAGGAAATTTGGTCTAAAAGTGAGCTCGGAAAGAGCATGGGGAGGGTTTATTTTGAGAAACTTCCAAGCTAGAAACACGAAGAGGTGAGCTCATGTCACACACAGGGTAGTAGAGTCAGAACTTGAATCCAGTTTAGTTCAATAAGCCAAATGTCAATTAGCCCTCTCCTTTGAGCCTAGTAAATGTGATGAGAGGTTTCTCATTGGTTCTGTGGTCACAACTGGAAAATCTAAGGTGTTTTAAATGAATTTGAAAACCTATTACATTTTTTTATGATTCTATGACACAGCATAATTAAACCACATGCAGCACGCTTCGCTTGCCTCAGTGAAATCTCTCTGGATGAACAACATATGGTCCCTCTCCTGTAGGTTCCACAACCTACAGTCAAGATTGATAGGAAAACCTCTAAGTAAGTATTACTGCTACTATGAATAATAATAATAGTAGGAGTGAACAATTAAGCACTGTCTTTTATGTGCCAGGTGCTTTATCCTTATTTTCTCTAATCCTTATACATATTCTCTGAGGTGGGTATTATCCTGATTTTGCCCATAAGTTGACTGGGACTCAAAGAAGTTTAAAAACTTTCCCAAAATGACACGGCTAGGAAGGAGCCGAGCTGGGACTCAAAGCTAGATCGACTCTAGCAACATCAGAATTTGTAATAAGTGGTTGGACAAGATCACAATGCAAGACACCTGAATTCAAATCTTGGTTGTGCCACTTGCTAACTCTATAAGCCTTGAACGAGTTACTAAACACAGGGCGCTTATGTGCAAAATTAAGGTTGTTGAGAGAATTATAAAAGATTACATGTTGTAAAAGTGCCAAAACCAATACCTAGCACATAACAGATTCTCATTTAAAGCAGTTGAACTTAAATAACCAAGTATATTTCACTTTAGGGATGGAGAATAATATGCCAAAATCAGAAATTACCAAACTTATGTTTCCATTTCCTCTTCCAAAGAAAAGGATTTCTCTAGAATACCATTAACAGAAGAACGTTCCCAAAATGTCTAAAATATTATTTGATTTACAAACATTAATTTTTACAGACTCCCAGGCACTTATTTCATTAAGCACGGTATACCTGAAGTCTAGTAATTGAGACGCTACATTCCTCCTGCATTTCCAGATTTTAAAATCGGCTTCCAAAACAAATCATTAGAAACTACATAAAATGTCATCACTCTATTATTTACTATTTGAGTCAATGGTGAAGGAAACTAAAATGTACTATGTGTCTAGTATGTGCTAGTTTTGTTACATAAATTCCACCAGCAGGTTTACTTAGGAGGTTCACAAACACTATACTTTTGATAATTCCAGACCCAGGAATGGAATTATCAACATCTTGTCAGTCATCCAAACTCCTAGAGGAGCAACCAATCTATCTGCAAAGATCTCTCTCACCTGTAATTATCGTGGCCATATAGCCTAGCCTTCCCAGTTGATTTTAAATATTCTCTCTTGTCATTAGACCATGTCTCCCAATTTTGAAGTCGGAAAATATACTCGTGGTCTCTTTAAAGACCAATTTAAAGCATGAATTTCTCGAAAGGAAGGAAGGACAAAGGGAGGAAGGGGGAGAGAGAAAAGAGAAAGAGAGAAGCCCTTCCTCCTCACCCACACGTGGACCACATGAGGCAGCGGCACACACTCATTTATGCAGGAGATTGAGGTAGTAGCTATAAGGGATTCATTTACAAGGGGGAATCACATCCCTCAAAGAAGTGTGAATACCTCAAGCTTAGCAGTCAAGCCTCATCCATTTGCAGGGCTATCTGCCCTCCCCTTTTATGTTATTCATGGTCATTTGTAAAACTAATCAACTGTTAGATAAGGTGTGAATTTGGTGGGGTTTTTTTCTTTTTTGCTCCTATTTGGCAAGACTACTTCTCCCACTCTGACAAATTCATTACCTGTGAATAGCACCCAGCAGCCCCAGCCTTTCTTAGATAAAAGAACAGTGGGTACATGGGCTCATTATTTCAAAACGTGAGTGTAATAAATGAAGTGACCAAAACACAGGACTCTGACCTGGAGCCGAAGACAGAGAGCCTGCTGGAAGTTCTTTTCAACATTGTTTTCATCAGCATCAAGTATCACAGAGCACAATTCCCAGGGCTGCCAGCAGAATGGATTTAATATTGCCATGTGGGGAAAGGAAAAAGCCACGGGACAAAGGACTATCAGAAAGAGAGAGGCCCCAGTAACTGGAGGCTCAGCCTGAAAAGTTCTCTTAGAGAGCTTCTTAAACGCAGGAAAGGAAGAGAGGACAGTGAAGCAGTAGGACCTGCTGCCACAGAGAAGCTCCCCTACCTTCGCAGGGCACAAGGCCTCAAGCATAATGGGTTTCTGGACCTGCACAGGGTGCTAGGGCTGGTTCTGGGTACAGCAACTTTCTGTGATCTATTAGCACTTAGGGCTACAATCTTCATTAGATCTGCAGGAGTTTGTTTCCGAGATACCTTGCAATTTCTCCTTAATTGTTCCACCTGGATCTGAGCCTCCGGCCGGTTTTAAGTGTCCCAAGGGCAGGAACCAAGATCGCTCTCTCATTTATAAATTTCTACAGTGCTGAGAAGCAAAATAAGATTTGTATAATTCTTTGCAGTTTACAGATTGCTTCTTGGGCATTATTAGCTCATTTGTTCTTCAATATAACCCTGAGAGGTGGGAACTATTATTATCCTTACTTTACGTAATCAGAGGTGCACACAGGAAGGCTGCTGCATCTGTGGATGATTCGTTCATTCTGTTAAAAGGCCAACATGGGCTTTTTTTTAACATCCTGAGTACTTATAACACATACATAGGAGAGGAAAATGTGCACAATTTTGTGAAAAGTAAACTATATACAAGCTAAAGGCTTGGAGATTTTTGAATGTACGTTTTAGTTTAGAAAACCTCCCAGGAGTATAAAAGGATGTCACAAAAAAATGAGACTACATGAGGTAGGCCTTGGTCTTCAAGGAAATCCAATAGAGAGGCTTCTAGAATACCCTGAAAGAAGAGCTCCTTAACTATCAGCACAAGTCCTCCAACCCTTGTAGACATTGTCAACACCAAGCACTGTTTATAGCTGAATAAGTAATATATCTCATACGTATAAGTTCATGCTTTTGTGAGTGATTAAATCTCATTTATTACTTCACTCACAGTAGCCTTCTTTTATTAGATGTGTTCTCAAGACTGCTTTCCCCAGAGAGCCATCCATTGGAAAAGGGGTCCACATACGGTAAGGCAGGTGGGTCTCACTGCCTGGGAGCCATGTAAGATCTAGGAATGGAACTTGGGTTCCCAAGGCCCCGGGAAAACTCAGGAAGCGGGTGAGCCGGCCAGGTGTCGTAGTGAGCGGAGTAGGTGCCATAAGCATTGTCCTCTTAAGTGATGTTTGACCTCCTTAATCAAAGGTCTCTTGGATCCCATCAGTGCTGTGTTCTAAGGAGACTTAATCCATGAAAAATGGCTCATCTAAAGACAGCAACAGTAAACAGAGAAAATGGCTCATGATCATCACTATCCTCTTCACTTTTCCCAACCGATCTTATTTGGAAATCCAGAAAATACTCCAGCAGAAATCAGAAATCAATCCTTATCATCCTCATCAACAGCGTCTTTATCCACCACTTCTCCCATAATAAATCTATGCAATCACTGTGATTTCAATCAGAGTCCAGTGAGTTTCTTCACTTAATGTTCAAACTGAACCTAGAGTTCATTTGGAAGAGCAAATGGGCTAGAACAGCCAAGACAATTTTATAGAAGAACAAAATTAGGACCAGCCTTCCCAGGAGTCAAGACATATTAAAAGCTATAGCAACTATATGGCATCACTGTAGTAATAAATAGGTTATTTGAAAATAATAAAAAACTAAAACAGATCCATGTTTATGTAGAAACTTAATATTTGACAAAGGTGATACTTTAAATCTGTGAAGAAAAAACAGATTAGTCAATAAGTGATGTTGGGAAAAATAGACTTCCTTTTGAAACAAAAGAAAATTTGCTCATATGGAGATTCTATGTGGATTAAAGACAAATATAAAAAACACATCTAGAATGTGCGAAAAGAAAATATTGGAGAGTATGTCTGTAACTTTCAGGGTAGAAAAAGTTCTCCTTAAACAAGATGCAAAGAAGCAAAAATCATGAAAAGAATGATAAATTTAGCTACACCCCAATTTAAAATTTCTATTTGTCAAAAGATACCATAAACAGTTAAAACATAAGCAAAAACTGGGAGAAAATATTTGCATCATATAGAACAAAGGATTTCTATCCCATATCAAGAAGAAAAAGGCAAACAAGCCAGTAGAAAAGTGGGCAACATATATTGCTAGGTAATTCATAATAAAGGAAATATAAATGGCCAATAAACATATAAAAGTATACTCAACCCCACTGATAAT
Source organism: Daubentonia madagascariensis (assembly GCA_023783475.1). NCBI lineage: Eukaryota > Metazoa > Chordata > Mammalia > Primates > Daubentoniidae > Daubentonia > Daubentonia madagascariensis. Next base: position 21,503,825 of record JAKFHU010001672.1, read on the forward strand.
TAGCATGTTAAAACCACAAATGATACACCTTTTCTTTTTTTACCAACAAGATTATCAAACATTTAAAAAGTCGTCAAAAGTTTCATAAGAGTATAAGGAAAGGATTACTGTCATATGCTGTTGGTTGAAATGTCAACTGGTATTGCCACTTTGGTAGTCGTGGTGCAGAATGCAGAACTAGTTGAAGCTAAAAATGTGTATACCTTATGATCACACGTATCTATTCTTGATAGCTCCCCTAGAGAAATTCTTGCACAAGTGAGCTGTAAAGATGTTTGTTGCAGCATAGATCGTGCAAGTAGAAAGCTAGAATTAACCTAAACATCCATCAATAGCGAAACGGTTTTAAAAAATGTAATGCACACATCCTATGGGACTTTGCAGTAGTTAAAGATAATAAGGTATCCACATCTATTAACTTGGATTGTTCTCAAAAACATATCAAGTAAAAAAAAGCTGTAGAATACTGTATATTTCCTCTGGGGAGAAAAAAAATATTTTAATGCATAGCAAAAGATCAGGAAAGATACACCCAAAAAATGACAAGAGCAATTACCTCTCAATAGAGGGGTAGGAGGCTTAGAATGAAATTGGGGAGGATAAATGTCTGAAGGGCACTTTGGCCTTACCTGTAATATTTCCATTTTTTTACAGCAAGAACATATTTTTGCATAATTAAAATTTAATTTAAAACCAAAACTGTTACTTGCTATTTAATGAAAATTTATGTGTCAGACACTGTGCAAAGTGCTTTATGGGCATTATTTCACCTGAAACTCAAAACAAGTCTCCATGTATTATTATTCCCATTTTAAAAAATGAGAAAGCTGAGCCTAAAAGATAGTAAGTTAGGGGTCTGCCTGGCTCCGCCATCTATAGTTTGCTGCCTTCTCTGGGAGTTAGCGTGAAGGGTGCTTAGAGATGGCATGTCTCCTTGACTACACATGAGTCTTCTCTGTAGCAGATATCAGGAATTTGAATTTCTGGGTCATAAGGTATGCACAGATTCAGCTTCAACAATTCGGTCCTATTAACCCCTTCAGAACTGCTGTGCCAACTGACACTAGCCTAACACAGTTTCCAGAGGAGGTGACTCTGGCCTGGAACCTGGAAGAGCCAAGACTTGTCCCAGTGTCCCAGGTCACTGTCTTACCCACTCCCCTCTACATATTCCACATAATGGGACTACCTTCCAGCCCCAGACTAAGGTTTTCACAAATGTTGGAGTAGATAGGGCAATGGTTAACATTCATTAAGTGAGAGCCAAAGGTCAAGCAGTGTTTATCTTCCATTGTAGGGCTCTACAGCTGCTGGCAGTGTGTTTTAATTGGGTTTTCTATTAAAGCAATTTTCTCCTCAGTGATTTATCATAAAGAAATGACACAATTAAGTCTCATTTGGAAACACTAATGAATTATTTAGCATGGGCCAAGAAAAAAGAAAACATGACCTCTATTAGCCTCATCCGAGGTGGAGGAAGAAAATCCCAAAGAAATAGACTAATAAGAATACAGGAAGTGGGGGCGTGGAGAGTTACATATCACGACAGGTGTCCACATAGTCTCCCTCGTTCTGCTCCACCTCCCATCCCAATCTATGATATACTAATTCACAAGATAAATATTTGTGCAGTTCCATTGTGATCCATCTTCTCCCTGTTTTTCACTAACCCAGCTAGTAAGGATAAAGTCCCTTAGTCTGGCATTCAACCATCATTTCACAGGTTCCTCCCTTTCTGATTTTTACCTTTATTCACCCACAGACACAGGATGTGGCTAAATCCAGGAGCTTCACAAATGTCCTCTGAAAGGGCCCATCCTCCCTCGGACCGAGCATCCCATTAACTCTGCGCGCATGAAGACCTACCAGGAAAATGAGGCCTGGTTTGTCCTCGCTCCACCAACAGCCCGGATAATGTCCAGATCTAAAATCCCAGCACATTCTCAATAGATTTGAGCTTAAACTTAGCAATCGAGTCCATCGTAAACATGTTTTATTTCTACCTGTGTGATGAAAAGAAAAATGTCACAATTTATCAGCAGCCGTTTCTGACTCCAACAGGGACAAAGGGATGTTTCTCCACATGGTCAGCTTTCTGAAGCAGTGGTCTACTGCTGTACTGGCTCTCAAAAAAAAAAAAACCCCACAAAAACAACAACAACAAAACCAACTAATTGATAGCATTTGTCAATTTATGTGGTTTAAATACTCCCACTATGGCCAATTTCAACCTACCAATGGGCCCCAAATTCTTAAATATTTAACAATCAGTTTTTTCAAGGCAACACTAACAGACTCCAGCATACAGAAGACTCTGATTGGATTCTTTGCATAAGGAAGGTGATCCACAAAGGCAGAAAAACAAACAGCAACTGGACTATCTATCTGTTCTCTGAAATTGGCTGTGGGTTCAAGCAACTAAAGCAGGAAGTAGAGGAATTTGGAAAGGGGAGGACAATGAGAAATTCCTGTAACAGTATCCTCTAAGGACTTTTAAAATCAGTATATTTTTATTTGATCTAAGTGATTTGCAATATTGTAACATAAATTGCCTCTATAATTTAGAGCCCTCAGTGAAAGTCAGGCTCTTGTTTGACCTTGTGCAGATAGTATTCTTGGGAGCAGGAACATATTGGGAGGTTTCTAGCATGGGATAATGTAATAAGGAGAAAGAACAGCATACACATGGTGCTGACGCTAAGACAATACCAATAAACTGAACTAATTCAGTAGAAACAGGGAAACCGAACTAATGAAGGAAAACAGCCCATCACCACATTTACCTAAAAGTCACCCAGAGAGATTGGGAGCATCCCACTGCCACAGAAATAAAGGGTGGCCCTAGCAGACATCTGCATTATGGAGTCAAAGTATATTGCTTTCTTCCATGTTCTGCCTTTATTGTGTCATGTCTTAGACACCAAAACAAACACACAAACAAAAAATCAATGAGGCAGACTGGAACAGTCAAAAATCCCAGTGTCAGCCAGACATAAACCTAGCAGAGAATAAGGATGTGAGCAAAGCGTGTGGCCAACAGATCAACAGCTGCAAGCCCAACAACAGATCTGAACCAAAGTCTAGGAGGCAAGCTCAAGTGAGGGATGAACAGCAGAGAAGCATTTTCCAAATGGGCAAGTAAGGTGCTTTGTCCAGAAAGTCAATACAGTCAAGTCGGCCAAAAATGTAGTGAGCCAAAAATAGATAAGCTACACTTCCATAACGAAGGATTCAGTAGAAGCAGAGAGAGAGAAGCAATAATCCCAACAGAGGACTCAAGAGCCCAGCTTTCTCCAGGTGGCGCTTGGGGACCTTGATTGCTGAGCATAAAGACAGAAATGAGATGCACTCTGCCCTGGTGTGGAGCCCCTTCCCTACGTGGGTGAGCAAATGCCAGCCTGTGGCTGCTGGCTGCTAGGCAGAGGAGACACAGCCGTGGCTGCAGCTGACAAGCTCCTCTGGTGATTGTAATGGTCTCTCAGTGCTGCTCCCAGGTTTGTGTCAACACTGTAGGCTACCAACTTTCTTGATTAAACTACAGGTGGACAACAAGTCATCGTCTTTTGCCATTTTTTCCTTTCCATGGGAAGCCAGTTCTCAAAGGGAAGCTCCTGCCAGGTGAATCAGTTTAATTCATCCCTGTGTAATAAGCCCACTCATTCTAACTGTGTGACTGTCTTTCAGCTTTGGAAACCATAAAGGAAAACACAATGCAACAGCTTTGGTAGGGGGAGAGGCATATTTTAATGAACAATTTGATGATCAGCAAAATAAAAAACAGGTGGCATGCAGACATATTATAGACCAGGAATAGCCAGGAATATCACCTCTGGCTCTATGGAATCCTTTTGTCCCCTTTGCACAGGGAAGAATGAACTAATGCACAATAAATTTATGAGAGAACTGATTATTTTGAAACACTTGCACATTTTTTATATGAATAAATTCTTTTGGTCTTCAGCATCATGCAGCTCAGAAAAGAAGGAGCTTGCCAATTAGCATGCTGCCTGCACACTAAGAAAATCTCACACAGTCAGATACACCCTGGAATTCATCTTGGTGATTTTGTTAGGTCTCACTCGGTCAAAATTACTGATTCAGAGCTCAGAAATGGCACCACAAGGGGCTGAAAGATGTCATTTAGATTCCCAATGATTTTGCATCCCTCTGAGTCGTCTGGGAAGTTAGGCAAGAATCTAAAGTACCTCATCATCTCTCAAAGACACCGCTCTTCTCCATCCCACTGGTGGCCCCAACTCTGGCCCCTGGTGCCCTGCAGGAGGTCTTCCTGCACCCAGCCTCACCCCTTCCCAACTTCCACATAGCAGCCCAGAGTGATCTTTGTAAAGAACAAATCTAATTGTGCTATCACTCTATTTAAAACCATACAATAGTTTCCTATTGCTCTTAAGATGAAGGACAAACTCCTTAGTATGATTTATAAGGCCCAGCATGGTTTGGCCTCTCTCTTCATCACTAGCTTCATTCCTTCCCACTGTCCTCACCACAACCACCCGCACCCCTATGCTCTAGCCATACTGAACTCCAGGTTCTGGAGTAACCTCCTCTCCCCCATCTCTGGACCTTCATATCTTCTGTGCCCTCTGGCTGGGACAACAATCCCCTTAGCACCTTGTGCCTTTGCCTGATTAAGTGTGATTCACTCCTCCAGGTTGGATGCCGTTTATTCTGGGCAGCTTATCTTGACTCCAAGGCCTAAGTGAAGGACTCACAGCTCTAGCCAGCATCTGCCACAACCCTTATCACACACCCATGTGTCACACGCTGCTGGTTCATCTGTTGGGCACGGCCATTACTATTCTATGAGTTCCGTGAAGTCAGGCACCATGCTTACCTGGCTCACAGATCTCCACGACGTAGCATAAAGCTTGCACACAGTAGGTTTGTAATCGATATCTACTGAATGTATAAAACATAATAAGAGGCATTGAATAATTATAATATGCCTCATACTGCATTATCCCAAGTATAATAAAGAAAGACAATAACACTTGCATAAATCCTTAATACTCTTTCTCAGTCTCTGAGTTTTTGTTTGTTTTTTGAGTATCTCTGAGCCCCTCCAGCTCCTTTTGGATTAAGAATTTGACAGGCAAGCCATGAAAGTTGGGAGGTCCCCATGCAGGGTCTTGATGGGACCTGACTAGAAAGTCCTGACCCAGATAATCTCTGGTACCCACTGCTTCACGTAGGACAAGGGGGGGGAAAATCTGATTTCTAATAAAGAACAGAGCCTCAAGGGATTTTTTTACACACTATTTAAAAAGCAAAAGAAGTCATTGTGCAATCTATGATTATCTTCAGAGAACTTTTAGGGTCAATAGACTTCCATTTTCTTCAAGTTCTTGGAAGAAAAAAAATTTGCATTGTGGACAATTTCATTTGTCCATTTCACTTTTTAAAAAATAAGAATGTACTGAGGTTAGAGGAGAAAAAAATTCTAAAATTCAAAAAAGAACCATTTTCATGGCACTATCTAGCACTAATCAAGGGCAAAATGCAAGGGGGAGATCAATCGGGGTAGAGGAGGGAAGCTGACCAACAGGGGAGCCCCACCCATCTGTTGCTCTGCCCTCTTGAACTTGTTATTGCTGAACAGACCTTGATGTGAAAAAGTGCCACCCACACCCAGCAGCTGCTGAGAAAGCTCTGACTACTGATCAAATCTAATTACCTAACTGAGAGAGAAAGAGAGAGACCCTTTCCTAAGATATTTGAAAATTGCCTCCCAGGAAATCAACACTGTTGTAAGGGTTTGAAAGTATTTAGCGGTAACAGCCCTTTCTCATGTATCCACCTCTTAGTACAGTCTAGAAATATTTCTTAGTAGCAAAAAATCAACCAATAAGAAATTAAGCATCCACTGTGCTCCTGGCCCGGTGTCTGGGGTAGTCTAATATTTAAAGGAAGCATATTAGGCAGGATCTCTGTCCTCACAGGATTTCAAATTCTGTTGGAGATCCAACACACATAGAAAAAGAGAAATACCTGTATACAGGTAGAGAGCTTATAGTAGAAAGCAAAGACGTTAAACTTGCCAAACTGCAATGAGATGCCACTTCATACCCACAAACAAGGGCTAAAATCAGAAAGGCTCAAAACATGAACTGGAATGCTCTCACATTGCTGGTGGAACTGTAATGTTACAGTTGCACTTTGTATAACCCCTTTGGAGAACTATTTGGCAGTTTCTGATAAAACTAAACATACACTACATTTTGATCGAACAAGTCCACTCTGATACACAAAAGAAATAAAAATATATGTCCACAAAAAGACTTGTATGAAAATGTTTAAGCAAACTGAAAATAATCCAAATGTCTACAAAAGGACAATGGAGAAAAAAAATTGTGGTCTAGCCACACAATGAATTGCTACTCAGTGATTTTAAAAAAGCAATTTACTGGTAAATGAAATACCACAAATAAATCTCAAAAAGATTTTGTTGAATGAAAGAAGAGGACAGTATATATTCAGATAAATGGGTATATTCTGTATGATTCCATTTATACGAAATCCAAATACAGGAAAAACTAATATATTGCGATAGAAATCAGAAAGATGGTGAGGGTACAAATTGCCAAAAGAGTGCTGAGAACTTTCTGAGAGAGATGGAGATTTTACTTATCCTATTTTGGGTGGTAGCTACATAAGTGTATATTATAGTCAAAATTCATCAAATTTAACTCTTAAATTCATAAGTTTTATTTTATGTTAATGATTTCTCAATGTTTCTTAAAAAGCCTAATTTGCCAAATTCAGAACAAACCCTTTACATAGTTCTTAGACCTTCCTGATCTGTATAACTTGACTAACAAAAGAGCCTTCCTTCTTAAACCCTTTAATGTGTTCCCAGACCTCCCAGAAGAGAGGCTTCTAAACATCTCCAGGCTTTGGGGATACATACAGGGCTCAGAGAAGGCAGATATTATAATCCCATCTTACAATGAGGAAACAGAAGCTCAGAGAAGTTAAGCGACTCTCCTGATGTCCCCCAGCTGGTGAATGATACATCAGACTGTCTCTAAATTGATGCTCTTTTCAATACCCACAAGGCACCATTACATGGAGTAGAAACTTCTCAAAAATACAGTGCCAAGATTCTGTATCCAGTGTGCCAAAACAAGAAGGAAATTTAATGACCCACAGAGTTTCTCAAAGAAGAGATTAACACCCATTGCAGAGAGAAAGGGAGTAAGGAAAAGCAAACCACAAATGAAGGCAAATCCTTGCAATGTATTGACAAACAAATCTTAATATCCAAAACATTTAAAGATGTCTTACAGTTCAGTAAAGAAAAATATTAATAATCAATAGATAAATAGTTGAAAGGTATAAAATAGCAATTTACAGAAGAAAGAAAAGAGGAAAAAAAGCACACTCAGTCTCACTAACAATTAAGGAAACACAAACTAAATAATGAAATTTTGAATTTTGTCTGTATGTTTGTCAAATGTTTTTAAAGATTAATTATATCCTGTTTTGGCAAGAATGTGGGGCACTCACACAGGGTAAAGTAGGATAAATTGGTACAACATTTTAGAAGACAATTTGACAGTATCTACCAAAATGTAAAACATAAATTCCCTCCAACCTACAATCCCACTTTTATACCACAGAAATATTAACCCAAATCAACATAGATATGTATACAAGAATTTTCATTAAAGCATTGTTTATGATGGTGAACAACTAAAAGCAATATAAGTGCCTATGAATAGGGGAATGATTAAATATATATATCATATAATGAAATACTATGCAACTTTTAAAAAGAATAATTGATCTTAAAGTGGCAAAAAAATGTCTATATGTGGAAGGTTGTCCATGATTAATGCCTAAGTAGAAAAAGCAAGATGCAAAGAATATATGTAAAATATTTCCATTTTTATTTTAAAGCAAAACTGGCAGGAGCAAAACTGTGCCCTAGGCAATAATCCCTGATTCACTAAATTTTCAGGGATTGAATAAGAATGTGTATTTGAGCATGATAGGAACTCAAATACTGTTTGGATTTTAACATCAAGAGTGCTACCGTTAGCAAGCAGCAAGTAGGATAGATTCTTAGCAGGAATCCTGGAAGTTGAGGCAAGGCCCTATCCCAGTAACTCAATAAGACATAAATGACAGCAATGGTTTTTATTTCTTTAGCACTTCAGAGTTTATAAGGTACTTTCACATATATTCTCTCATTTAATTTAATACTCTCAACAATTTCTTGAGAATGGCATTGTTATCATCATATTGTGACCAGAAAATCTTCAGATAAGTTAAATGAATAAGCCCTGCCAACTCTAAAAGGGCAGGGATCAAGTTATTCCAGGCTCCTACTTCAGCGAATCGCCAAAAAACCAAAAAGTGCTCAAAATGTATTTGACAAGAAAGTGAATGAGTCCCAGCTCTCCCATTTCCAGATGGAGCTTCTTTCCCCTAAAAACCACCCTTGCCAAGAGATAGGCAGGCAGGAGGTGACCACTATGAGAGACAAGATGTCAAGAATAGAAACCAATATGTGCCGTAGCCTCAGCCCCATCTCCCAGAGTAGTAAAAGCCAAACTCTCTAGGGTAGAAGCAATGGCACACAGCTGTAATGGGGGCCTCTGCGGTGCAGACCGACCGGTGCCAGCAGATGCCAGTAGTGTAGTCCACAGTCCCTGGGCACTGCAATTTCTGGGAGTTCTAGCTCCCACACACGAACACTCGTGGGACGTCTCTTGCATCAGAATGTGGTGGAGCGGTGCAGAGTCCTGACTTCATGTCTCTGCTCTGCCCCTTACTGTAATATTTTCATGGACTGGGGCAAACCACACAACTTCTCTGAGCCTCCATTTCCTCACTTGGAAAGTAGGGATGATGATAGTTGCTACCTAGCAGGGATATGAAAGGTTATATCAGATAATGTAGGTAAAGGACTTAGCAAAGCATCTGATACCTGGTAAGCACTCACTAGTTTGCTATTCAGTTCTAATTGTGACATGGCAGGCTCATCATAAAAAGTATGGCCACAGAAAATCTGCAGAGAACATGTTCAGCAAAGATGTATGCATGTAATTGCCTGCATAGGCACGTGTGTATGCCTGCATGTGTGTTTGAGGAGAGCAGGGAGTCTGGGTCCTGAGGAGATGTAGCTTAACATTTTGGTAACAGAGAAGAGGCTGTTTCAGGAAGCTCTCTGGAGAGTGGGGTTCTCAAACTGTGTGACTTTCCATTTGGAAAACCATGAGACACTTAATCCCCAGGCCCAGACCAAAGGTTGAAGTCACCCCAGATATCTCTCCCCTACCTAAGCAGCCTTTCGAACATTGTTTTACACACGTGGGTACAATTGAGGATCCTGTTAGAAGGAGGCATTTAAATTGGAAGCGTGCTGTTTCCTCATTCAGCCCCCCAGTAGTGATGTTGTGCTACTTGATTATTGTAAAAAATGAAAGTGATGCCACAATTGGCTGTGCTTCTGTGTCCCAATCACATTTATTAATCAAGAGTCTCTACTCCAACATGGTACCAAAGTGTTATTCCTTCAAATTGGAGATGCCCCCTTTGGCAATTTTGCTCAGAGTCTATAAACACTGGGGAAGTGAAAAGAAAGAGGTTTTCTGTTATCACTGATCTCCCACGTGAGACCGTTCACATCCCTGTTGTTAACAGAGCAGCACCAATCACAAGAACTCAGCAGTGCTTTTCCTGCTGGCAGTGTTGTCAGGATCCTCTAAACAGGCTACAACCAGAGAAGCAGAGCCTGGGCTGGGCCCTTTCGCACTTGAACCATCTGACACAAGATCTTAAGAAATGTCACTGAGGAGCGCAGGGGACAAAGGAGGAGGCCCAACTCCACACGAGCCCCCACCCAAAAAATAGGGAAATTGAATGTTTCTTCAGCAAAATCGCTTGTGCTTTGTTTCTTTCCAGAAAAGAGAGAAGAACAGAGTAGTATACTCCCCACCCACCTGCCAAAATTCTGTTGAGCTGGCCTGGGGTGGCCTGCATTGATTCGGGGAGGCTTCCCTCCCTTTGCAGGGATAGTACAACTTGGACATGGGGTCAGGTGCCCATTTGCTGATTTTAAGGGCACCGGAGACCCTCGGAGTCAGAATACATAGCAGAAATACAGAAAGCCATAGGGCTGGTGGCGGCAGGGGTACAACACAGGAGGGAGGGTTGATTTTGAGTATTACTTAGGTAAAAGGAAACTTGGGTAGCCCCTTCCAGCAGTCCCTAGATGAGCCATCTGCTACCTAGAAGTGTCCCAGGAATATTACAAAAGGGCCAACACAAAATTTTTTATTTGGTTCCATCAATATATACAGATCATGGTCCTAAATGCTGAGTATGTGAAAATAATATAAAAGGGAATACAGCATAGTTCTCGCCCTTGAGGAGCTCACAAGCTAATGTCAGAAGTAAAAAATATATACATATTGTTTTAATATGCTGTAGGAAGTTCAAGATCAGTAGAGGCACAAGTGTTATGAGACCCAGGGAGGCTCTTAACCCATCCTGGCAGAGGGGGCTGTTAGGAAAGATAACCCCGTAGTTCCTTGCCCATCATTCCCAAAAGAAAATCTGTCAAGGTCCACCTGCATACCTGCCACTCACCTGATGCAGGCTGGGTCCCAAACACCAGGCTGAGTGACAAAGCAGTGGCTGATCTGGACTCCCAGGCACATGGAATGGAGAGAGCAGGGAGCACATTGAGACACTGCAGCAGCCCAGGCCTGGCAGTGCCTACAAGAGGAATCATGCTGTCAGGCCCGGGTTCTCTGAGGTTGGAGTTGGAATGGACAGAGGAGCAGTTTACCCTGCATACTACTTGGATGACTTTAACTCTATTTTCTGTACCAAAGACTGTAAAACTCCTATACAGATGTCAGAGGCCTAGAGCATGACTGGTTTGCAAAATGAACTTTCATTCTCCCTTATGGAGGGGACGTCAGCTCCTGGCCCAGTTCTTAAGCTGCATCTCTTATTGGAAGCAAGATTACTCAGCCAAGGAGAATTGACTTAAGTAATGTGCACACTAGCAGTGTAAAAATAAAAATGTGCACGTTTCTACAAACCACCACCAAAACTGAACATAATCATTTAATTTTTTCACTTTGATGGACATTTTAATTATGCTACATCTATAAAATGGAGTAGCATATAGTCATTAAAAATCAGATTTTCAAAAAACAATGACAAACTATGATGTTCACTTTTATGACTTGAATTGTGTCCCCTCAAAATGCTATGTTGAAGTCCTAACACCCCCAGTACCTGTAAATGTGACCTTATTTGAAAATAGGATCATGGCAGATGCAATCAAGTTAAGATGAGGTCAATTAGGGTAGGCCCTAGTCCAATATGACTGATGTCCTTATGAGAAGAAGAGAACACCATGTGAAGACAGAGACACGCAGGGAGAAGGCCATGTGACAACAGAGGCAGAGATTGGAGTGATGCAGTTGCAAGCCAAGGAATGCCAAGGACTGCCAGCCACCTCCAGAAGCTAGGAAGAGGCAAAGAAGGATTGCACCCAAGGTCTCAGGGGAGTCATGGCCCTCCCAACACCTTGATTTTGGACTTCCAGCCTCCAGAACTGTGAGAGAATAAACTTCTGTTGTCTTAAGTGGTCCAGTTTGTGGTACTTTGTTATGGCAGCCCTGGGAAACTAATATACTCATCAAATACTATTAAATGAAAAAAGGAGGACACAAAACTCTTTTTTGGTAACAAGTCAGTTAATACATTTCACCATGTTTACCGGCCCTCTTAATTTCTTCTTGTGTGAATTATCTGTTCACACTTCCAGGAAAGATCATGCTCGCGGCTGAGCATTACGCAGCACTGCAGCCCAGGGCTCTGTTGCTCTGGGATCACCTCTTGGCCACCCCCCCGCCCCGAGTCCCTTTGGTCTTCTCAGAGTGGGAGCCCAGTGCTCTGAGGGTTAAAATCTGAGCCCCTCCACTGCTCCTCACTTCCCTTCAAGGGTTGGCCTGGCCTCTCACATGAGCTTTCTCCTTGGCATAGAATAGATTTGATGCGAAATTATTTCACTAAAATTATTTCCAAGGTTTAGAACATACTTCCTGTTCCAAGAGTGTGGAATTAATACAAGTACAAGAGCTTAGGAACATCAAACATTGCATACATTCCCTGATTGGGCTGTTACCATTTTCAAGTTCTTGGCTGAGCCTCCTTGGCATTGAAAATGGGTCCAGCTCACCCCAACCCTCCACCCTCAAAACCCCAACCCTGTGAGGTGAGAATCCACAGGCATGAGAATTGCAGCCACGCTGGCTTCCCTTTGCTCTTGTCTCCATCTGCAGCAAGCCACGGCTTCTTCGCCTTTCCAGAGGGAACTGATCCCGGGGCTGTCAGGTGTAAGGTGCCTACTGAGTAACTTCCAACTAGACCCTTCTGATATATAGGGATTATTAAATATAATCTGCAGTTATTTTAATTTTTCACAAGTACCCTATTATTTGCTTTAATCTCAAACCAAATCTTCCCACATTGGGAATACTCATATTATTTATCAAGTATACACCCTGATTCTATTATAGCCCTTATCACTCGGAGCTGTTTATGGATTTCCATACTAGACTATGAGTGCTTAAGTTCAGGGTCATGACTTATTTATTTTTGTATCTTCCTAGCTTGTATATAGTCAATGCTTTTTTTTTTTTCAAATAGATTATTGAGGGCTAAATCTGGACCTCTTCAGCCCAAGAGTGGTACAGGATAGAGGAATATGTGGAGAAGGTTGCAGGAATAGTCAGCATACCCTGTGTGGTGTAATAGTTGGAGCAGTTTAGGGGATATCTCCCACATAAGATGACTTTTCAGTTGGGCCTTGGATGGTGACTATAATTTCACCAGATGGAGAGGGAGGAATAATAGAGGCACCAGCATGTGCAAACAAGGTTTTAGAAAACTACAATTAACTTGGTGTGGCTGGAGCCTATAGTGGGGAGAGGGCCCAATGGAAACTTGCAAAAAGTTGCAAAAAGTTTTTCCAGCTTACCCCTTCGGTAAAGATCATAATAATTTTATTTTAGGTTGTTCTTCACTTTAAATTCTGTCCGTCTTTCTCTCATTCAGCAAATATATATTGAGTATCTGCAGAATTTGAGGCAGTTTGTTAGGATTTGGTGTCTGCCTCAGTCATGCCCCTCAGTGGGTCATCCACTGCTTTGGAAACGTTATCTAGATGCTTTATGCCATTTGTCTTAGCTCTGATCTTATAGGACAAGCTAGAGATTTCATCTTCAATTCCTTAATGTATTCCCACAAAATCTGAATGGATGTTTCGTAGACACTGCTATTTAATAAATGCTTTTGGAATTGAGTTGAGCTAACCTAAAGTGAGAGGATAATAGAAGGCTGATGGGGGAAAGAATAAAAGCAAAAGAAGGAAACCTAGAAAGGGAAATATCAGTGTAAGAAAGGAGATAATTAGAACTTAGAAGAAAGGAGGGTTAATTTGAGAATGTTAAAGAACACAGACTCTTAGATGTAGAAGGGATGAATCTTAGGTTTAGATGGATGTGTAGAGGCCACCACGTAGGGACACCTGAATTAGGAAGAAGGACGGACAGGACTTTTACATTTCCTCCAATGCTGAGATTCCAGACAGCCTACAGCAATATTCCTTTGATTCATATTTGACTAGGCAGCTGTAGAACTATTTAAATACTCCCAAAGATGTGGCTTTTATGCCCATGTTCTGAGCCACCTGGCAAAAGGTATAATGGTAGTTATAGTAGCTGAACTAACTGTACAGTATGGTGCCTATGGATATTTCATTAATTTTTGATGAATTAGGTTGGTAAATTCCAAAGCATAAAACAATTATAATACTCTTTCTTCTCTATTTCCAGAATACACTAAGTCCTGAGCCTGTGAAATCAGAGGACCCTGCCTAGCTAACACTATCTATGCACATTCATTATTCCTGACAAGCCAAATCAACAGCACTACTTCTAACCTGTGTAAAGCAAACTGCTCTTCAAATTTGCTGCTTTCTGGTGGAAGAAACATTCATCCAAACTTCCATGTCCCCATATGTTCTTGGTGGTCATATGGCCATCATAATACCTCGGCTGCACACACATCAATACGATGGTATTATTATGGCCATCATAATACCTTGGCTGGACACCTACTTCAGCTGCACTGTTTTTATTACATCAGGCTTGAGTGGACCTTGGGAAAAAGATGACTAATGACACTCTCTTCTCCTTCAATGTGGAACAAATGAATCAGACACCACATGAGGAGGCAGTGAAAATAGAACTAAACTATGAATCAGGAGACGTGAGTCTTAGTTAAGTTTTGTCTCTAACTGATGATGGCATCTTGCAAAAGTCTCTCTAGACATCAATGATTACCTCCTTTTTAAAATATGTCCCCATTAAACTTTAACATTCTCTGACTCTTGACTGTTCCCCCAAAATCTAATTGCATTGCTATTTATTATGAAATAGGTTTTATATTTTCATTGTCTGAATATTTTAGAGAACAAGTTACTCTATCCTGGTATTTAGATACCTACTAAAAAACAAACAAACAAAAAGGCAGCTTATTCATAATATTTGTCTCCATAGCAGCAATTTAGAATACAGGAAGACTTCGGTATTAATTCTTCTAGAATTTAGAGGAGCTACTTTATACAAGGTCTACCATTTAGTTTGTGGATTTTTAGGGCGTGTGTATACAACTGGCAAAGCTGGAGCCTAGACAAGCTAAGAAAAAAAGCTATAGCACACACTTAGTCATTTTAAATTGTAAAAATATACTTCCATTTATCCTCCAAGAAATCAAAGAATTCATTCATTAAACTATACTAGGTTATACTCTAAGACAGAACTCAGAATGAAAGAAATCCTTAGTCACTTGCTCCCCAAGAGATAGGGACATCATCAAACTTTTTCAGCTACCCATTAATCTTGTAAAGTAGTATAAATATGCTAATATTGGTGCCGATGGTATTTTTTAATTGCAAAACAAAAGAGATAGGGAAAGAGAGAGAGAAGTTGGCCACTTTTAACACAGAAGTTCATCCCCAGTTCTATTGCCTTTGTGGTCTTTCTCTTCAATGCTCTCATTGATATATTGACATATAAAGAATTATCAATCCCTCGTGAAGAATCTAACAGGAAGAAAAGCTATACACCAGAAGGAGGATAATTTGGAGTATTTCAGAAATTAGAAGTTGGAGAAGGACTTTTTTGAGCAATGGGCTTCTCTAGAGCCCCTGAAATCACAGTATTCTGAAAAGTCAGCCAATACCATGTCCTGTCACACAGAAGCCTCTTTAGTGGGTGTAATGCCAACCAGGTATCATTTGATGACTCACCAGCAACTGTTAAGATGAACCAATCATCTATAAGTAAACTCAGGCCAAGCCAACCTTCCTTACAGTTTAAAATCAACCACCTAAATCTGAAATGGTTTTTTAAGCTGTCTAAGGCTGTAAGAGTGAGCCTAAGAAATATGTGTCTTATTCAGGTTATCCTTCATGATAAATCAGAAAGTTTCCTGGTGAGAAAAAGATTAGAACAAAGGAAATCAACACCTCCCCCACCATCTACCAAACAATGGTGCTTGAATGAAATTGCTAGAATATCTCTTCCAAGAGTGGAGCTGGGGATTCTGGGAAAAAATGGCGGTATGATAGCATCCTACCACCGCACCGCTCCCAGGGAAGAAGGTGAAGAACGCCAGCGCCTGCCTGTGAGCACGGACCGCTCACTCCGAAAACAGCATTGCGAATTACAGAGAAACAACGCCGAACGCCCAGCCCAAGAAAACAGGTACAAAATTTTCACAAAGATCGGAGGGCGCATGGAGCACAATAGAGCCCAGAGCGCGGGGAGGACGCGCTCGCCAGGTCGGCGCAGCGCGACCTGCCCCCCAAGCGGTTACGCTCCTCCCCAGCCACCCAGGCAGGGACAAGCCCAGAGTTGGAACAGAGCGGTTGTTCGGGCCGGCGAGCCCTGTGGAGAGGAGGAAGTTGCGAGAGCCAGGCACAACTCGCAGCTGCAATATACAGAGACTGCCGAGGGCTGGGGAGGAACTGGGCAGGGACGGAGCGGAGATACAGCTTCCCGGGACAGTGCGCGGGAACCCGCAGGCCGGCACTGCGCCACTAGAAGTCAGCGGGACTGGGCCCAGGAGTTTAACGGAGAGCGGGACACGCCCTTAGAGGCTGCTAGCAACTGCCCCTGCGGCCGGCGGAGAAAAACTGCGCCCCTGGCGCGATCAGAGCCCAGCTGTGCGCCAGGCTGGCAGCGGCCGCCATCTTTAAAGCCGCCAGCGCGGAGCTGCGAGCCGCGTCTCTAGCTCTGCCCCGCCCCGGCCCGGGGCTCTTCTGCTGGGGCGAGACAGGCTTTGCCCTTGGTGGCCACGGACAGCTGCATCCGTGGGTTCCAGGTGGGACGAGATCCCGGAACTGTAGTGGCAGGACCTTTGGGTATTGGAAACAGTTTGCAGCTCGTCCATCTGGTTCCGCTACCCCGGCTCTGGCCTCCGACAAATCCGCTACGTGCTGGTCCTAGTGCCCGCCCTTCAGGTCCCAGCCCTCCTGTACCCCAGAGATCGCTCATTTAGAAGGTTGCTGGCTATAGTGACTCATTTGGTATAACTGCTGGTTCCCATGACAACCAAATACCTCAAGAGCCACAGGCTGAACCAGACCAGCTCCCCATAATCCTACCCACTTCAATAGGGAATTTCGCGCCACCCAAGAGCACCTCCAGCGGCCACTACTCCCCCCTCCCCGTGGGAACATCCCCCCGGTGGAGACTGCTGGGGATAGAGACGGCCACCTGCCTCACCTTGGGGTCTAGTGGTGGAAAAGGGGTGCACAATTGGAAATCCCCCTATCAACCAGTATCACGCGGAGACGCACATCAGAAGGGCAGACACATGTGGCTAGATGAGCAACCTCTGAGCTGTGTAGAATTTTCCCAACTCAGCTCTCACACTGCAGCCAAAAGAAATTGTGTTTCTACCTGCACCTCAGGAGGAGCAGGGTCAAAGTAACCCCTAGGAGCTACAAGGCCCCTCCCAAAGCACGGGGCTTTCGCATACCCCAACTGGGGAATCAGAGTCTGCCACGGACATAACAGAATACCTAGCTAATAGGGAGTGGAGGACTCATATCCTCAAGTACAATTCATTAGCTCAGAGCCCAAGCTGGGAGGTCATTCTCACCACACTCCACTGGGAAGAGGAGAAGACCACAGGTCAGAGTTAACTCAAGATCCACCAAACTTGCTAAAATACACCTAAGGCAATACAGGCCACTACTTCTCTCCCTGGCTTTGCCAAGGAACAATAATTGTGGGCCTGGTGACAGGGCCATAAACTAGCTCTAACACCCCCAGCTCTCGACCAAGAGGCCAGATGAGAAAAAACCAGTGAAAGAACTCAGGGAACATGAAAAATCAGAGTGAAAAGTCACCCCCAAAAGAAATTATCAGTTCCTCAGCAATGGATACCAACCCAAATGAAATGGGCAGAATGACAGAAGAGGAATTTCGTTTATGGATTATAAGAAAGCTCAATGAAATTCAAGAGAAAATTGAATCCCAGCACAAAGAAACCACAAGAAAAATGCAAGAAATGAACGAAAAATTCTCCAAAGAAATAGAAATATTATGGAAAAATCAAATAGAAATCCTAGAAATGAAAGAAGCATTCAAGGATCTACAAAACACAGTGGAAAGCCTTAAGAATAGGCTGGACCATGCAGAGGAAAGAATTTCAGAGCTAGAAGACAGCTCCTATGCACTAAATAAATCAGCTGAAGAGAAAGAACACAAAAACAAGAGGCAGGAAAAAAGCATACAAGAAATGTGGGATTATGTAAAGAGGCCAAACATAAGGATCATAGGTATCCCTGAGGGAGAGGAGGAAAATTTGCATGGGCTGGAAAATTTATTTGAAGGAATAATAGAGGAAAATTTCCATGGCTTAGCCAGAAATCTCGATATCCAAGTACAAGAAGCACACAGGACTCCTGGGAGAGTCAACGTGAAAAGGCATTCACCACGCCACATAATTATTAGACTGACCAAAGTAAACACAAAAGAGGCACTCCTCAGAGCCGTAAGACGAAAAGAGCAGGTAACCTACAAAGGGAAACCAATCAGATTAACTGCAGATTTGTCAGCTGAAACCTTACAAGCCAGAAGGGAATGGGGAGACATCATCAATCTCCTAAAACAAAACAAAGGTCAACCCAGAATTCTGTATCCTGCCAAACTAAGCTTCTTATATGAAGGAGAAATAAAGACGTTTCCAGATAAGCAATCACTGATAGAATTTGCGAAATCCAGACCGGCCTTGCAAGAAATGCTTAGACCTGCATTATACACTAAACAGAGCAACAGACACCCACCTATGTAAAACTACGCAAAAGCTAAAACCCCAGAAACCAGATCCACAATGACGCAAGAGGTAAAACAAAAGATACCACCCAACAGAATAATCAGAAATTTACCCCAAATATCAATTCTCTCAATAAATGTAAATGGCTTGAATGGCCCATTGAAGAGACATAGGCTGGCTGAATGGATTAAAAAATACAAGCCAAGTATCTGTTGTCTTCAGGAAACACACCTTACACACAAAGACGCATTCAGACTCAAGGTGAAAGGATGGAATACAATTTTCCAGGCCAATGGAAACCAAAAGAAATCCGGAGTAGCCATCCTTATTTCAGGTGATATAAACTTTAAAGCAACAAAAGTAAAGAAGGACAAAAATGGACACTATGTAGTGGTGAAGGGAAAAATCTCACAAGAGGATTTAACAATCCTAAACATTTATGCACCCAACACAGGAGCACCCAGGTACATAAAGCAAATACTGCTAGATCTAGACAACATAATAAGCAGCAATGCCATAATAGCAGGGGACTTCAACACCCCACTGACAGAACTGGACAGATCCTCCAAACAAAAAACAAATAGAGAAATAAAAGACCTAAACAGGACTATAGAACATTTGGGCCTAACAGATATCTACAGAACACTCCACCCAAATAACACTGAATATACATTCTTCTCATCAGCTCATGGAACTTTCTCTAAAATTGGCCACATCCTAGGCAACAAAACAGATCTAAACAAATTCAAAAAAATAGAAATCATACCATGTATCTTTTCAGACCACAGTGGAATAAAATTAGAAATCAATTCCAACAGAAACTCACATCGTCCTCCAAAAATGTGGAAACTAAACAATCTATTGCTGAAAGATTATTGGGTCAAGGAGGAGATTCAAATTGAAATCAAAAGATTCTTCGAACTAAATGATAATGGGGACACAAGTTATCAAAATCTGTGGGATACAGCAAAAGCAGTCCTGAGAGGAAAACTTATCCCCCTAAATTCCCACATCCAAAAGACAGAAAAGTCACAAATCAGTAAACTAATGAATCATCTTAAGGAAATGGAAAAGGAAGAGCAAAGCAATCCTAAAGCCAGCAGAAGAAAAGAAATAACCATAATCAGAGCAGAATTAAATGAAATCGAGAACAAAAGAACAATACAGAAGATCAATGAAACGAAAAGTTGGTTCTTTGAAAAGATAAACAAAATAGACAGGCCACTTGCCAGGTTGACCAGAAGCAGAAAGGAAAGGACTCTAATAAGCTCAATTAGAAATGAAAAAGGAGAAGTCACAACTGATACCATGGAAATACAAAACATCATCTTTGAATACTACAAAAATCTCTATGCCCACAAACATGAAAATGTGGAGGAAATGGACAAATTCTTAGAAACACACTACCTCCTTAGGCTCAACCAGGAAGAAACAGAATTTCTAAACAGACCAATATCAAGCACTGAAATTGAAGCAGTAATTAAAAATCTACCCACAAAAAAAGTCCCGGACCAGATGGGTTCACACCTGAATTCTACCAAGCCTACAAAGAAGAACTGGTGCCTATACTGCAGAAATTATTTGAAAATATCCAGAAGGATGGAATCCTCCCAAACTCATTCTACGAAGCCAATATCACCTTGATACCAAAGCCAGGAAAGGACACAACAAAAAAAGAAAACTACAGACCAATATCCCTTATGAATATAGATGCAAAAATTCTCAATAAAATCCTTGCAAACCGAATTCAAATGTACATCAAAAAAAAATAATCCATCACGATCAGGTGGGCTTTATACCCGAGATGCAGGGATGGTTCAACATACGCAAATCTATAAATGTAATTCACCATATAAATAAAAGCAAGAAAAAGATTATATGATCCTTTCAATAGATGCAGAAAAGGCTTTTGACAAAATCCAGCACCCTTTTATGATAAGAACTCTTAACAATATAGGCATAGATGGCTCATTCCTAGAAACTATTAAAGCCATATACGATAAACCCACAGCCAATATCATACTGAATGGGGAAAAATTGAAGGCATTCCCCCTTAAAACTGGCACCAGACAAGGGTGCCCACTATCTCCACTTCTTTTCAACATAGTGCTGGAAGTCCTGGCCACAGCAATTAGACAAGACAGAGGAATCAGGGGCATCCAGATAGGGGCAGAAGAGGTCAAACTTTCACTATTCGCAGACGATATGATATTATACATAGAAAACCCCAAAGATTCAACCAAGAGATTACTGGAATTGATAAATGAATTCAGCAAAGTCTCAGGATACAAAATTAATACACACAAATCCATAGCATTCATATATGCTAATAACAATCAAGCGAGAAACAAATTAAAGATGCAATACGTTTCACAATAGCACCAAAGAAAATTAAATATTTAGGAACATATCTAACTAAGGAGGTCAAAGACCTATATAGAGAAAATTATGAAACACTGAGAAAAGAAATTGCAGAGGATGTAAATAGATGGAAAGCCCTACCATGCTCTTGGATAGGCAGAGTCAACATAGTAAAAATGGCTTTGCTACCTATATTAATTTACAGAATCAATGCAATCCCTATCAAAATACCAACATCATTTTTTGCCGATCTAGAAAAAATAATTCTACGCTTTGTGTGGAACCAGAGAAGACCCCATCTAGCCAAAGCAATCTTAAGCAGAAAGAACAAATTGGGAGGCATCTGTCTACCAGACTTCAAACTATACTACAAGGCTATAGTAACCAAAACTGCATGGTATTGGCACAAGAACAGACACGTAGACCAATGGAACAGGACTGAGAACCCAAATATAAAACCAACCTCATACAGTCACCTGATCTTTGACAAATTCCAGAAAAACGTACACTGGGGAAAAGATTCCCTATTCAACAAATGGTGCTGGGAAAACTGGATGGCCATATGTAGAAGACTGAAACTGGACCCACGCCTCTCACCTCTCACAAAAATCAATTCACAATGGATAACAGATCTAAACCTAAGACATGAAACCATAAGAATTCTCGAAGAAAACATTGGAAAAACTCTTATGGACATTGGCCTAGGCAAAGAATTTATGAAGAAGACCCCCAAAGCAATCACAGCAGCAACAAAAATAGATACATGGGACCTGATCAAATTGAAAAGCTTCTGCACAGCCAAGGAAACTATCACTAAAGTGAACAGACAACCTGCAGAATGGGAGAAAATATTTGCATGCTACACCTCTGATAAAGGGCTGATAACCAGAATCTATACAGAACTTAGGAAAATCAACAAAAAATCAAACAACCCTATTAAAAAATGGGCAAAGGACATGAACAGAAACTTTTCCAAAGAAGACAGAATAATGGCCAGCAAACATATAAAAAAGTGCTCAACTTCTCTAATCATCAGGGAAATGCAAATCAAAACCACAATGAGATATCACTTAACTCCAGTGAGCTTGGCTCATGTCAAAAAATCCCCAAACAACAAATGTTGGCGGGGATGTGGACAGATAGGAACACTCATACACTCCTGGTGGGACTGAAAATTAGTACAACCTCTATGGAAAAGAATATGGAGATACCTCAAAGAATTAAAAGTAGAATTACCATTTGACCCAGCAATCCCACTACTGGGTATTTATCCAAAGGAAAAAAAGACATTTTATAATAAAGACATCTGCTCACGAATGTTCATAGCAGCACAATTCACAATTGCAAAGATGTGGAAACAACTCAGGTGCCCATCAATACACGAGTGGATCAATAAAATGTGGTATATGTATACCATGGAGTATTACTCAGCAAGAAGGAACAACAGTGAATTAACATATCTGGTATTATCCTGGTTGGAGCTAGAACCCATTCTTCAAAGCGAAGTGTCACAGGATTGGAAAAACAAGCATCACTGGTACTCACCATCAAACTGGTACTAACTGATGAACATTTACATCACACAGGGCAATAATATTCATCTGAGGGCGGGCGGGCGGGAGGGGGGTGGAAGGGATGGGAAAAACTCTCACTGAATGGATGTGGGGAGCACAGTTTGGGGGATGACCATGATTGTGGCTCTGACACGGGCAGAACAGGGACAATGTGTATGGCCAAAGTGTTGTATCCCCATGATATTCTGAAATAAAAAAAAAAAAAAATTAAAAAAAAAAAAAGAGTGGAGCTGGAGATAATCTGGTGGATTCTGCATCTTTTATTCTATGTCTCCACTTCCCTTACTTACCCCTGATATGACCCCAGAGCTATGACTTCAGTAATGGTGGACGTGAGTTAAGCTAGTGCTTAAAGGCTAATCCAAGCTCGAGGATGAGCAAAGAATGGCAACTCAGAATCAGCTCAGTTGGTGTCTCTTCATTTTGTTAAGTTTGTTGGCTTAGGTAGCCAGTGTGAAGTGAGGAATTCACCAAGACAGAGAAGCTGAGAACTGCAGGCACGTTGCCATGCATACCACATTAAGTTTGGCAAGATTGGACAGGCCAGGTCAGCACTCAACCCCTTATCCCCATAAGAGGAATTCCTTGCCTCACCACAGTTACATTCTTCAACCTTGTACTTCTTACTGTACCATCAAGACTTTAGCGCCACAGGCCTAGCTAAGACCTACCCCAGAAAGCGAATGAATGGGTATTAGGCTTTTGAGAAATAACCAAAAACTCTTGACTCTATTTAAGAGATATTCTGGTCCTACTTTTATTGAATTCTATCCCACTGCTATGCTTAACCAACATATGTGTATATTTACTAGTTTCTGTCTTAAACAATAATATTATCCTTGATATTTAAACCCAATTATGATGACTATTTTGTAGTGGCCACAAAGCATACCTGCAACCAAGTCCTGTGTTCCAAACCGTCAATCTTAGTGTTCAATATGTGCACCACACACACACACACACTCCAGTCCATTCACATGATACCAACTGGTTATAGAAGATTCACCCTCAGACTTTAGCCATGACTGGAGATTACAATCATGATACATCATGTCTCCATTTTCATAAAGAACATAAAGCTTTAGAAGGCAGCTATAATCATGATCATCAAGCATTTGTTGAGCACATGCTAGGAACAAGAACCAGAAACACTTGTGAAGCTTCAAACCTAATTAGAGGACATAGGACATAAACAGAAAGGAAAAAAAAAAAAAAAGCCTGGAAGTAAAGACTCAAAGAATTGTAGAGTTGTCAGGGTCCACAGTAGACATTCCTTTCGTCCTATCTCTGAATTTCCTTTCCATAGTCATGAGTTTAAAAATATCACTTTTATTTCAAGATCCAGGTGATTGGTCACATTTTTCTCAAAGCTTTCCCAGATCCATGTCATTTCTGCCAAATCAGAAGTAATTTCTTGGTTCATCAGCAGTATATGGGCTTCTCTGCTAGGAAGCTTTCTACTTCATATCATAATTATTTATATATATGTCTTATTTTCAGGACTAGACTTGATAAGAAACTTTTGGGGGGACAGAATCCATGTGTCTGTAAATCTCAACATAACATAGCACAGAGCTTTGACCATAACAGGTAATCAATATTTGAGGATTTGATCGTGTAGTATAACTACTCATGTGACAGTTGAAGGAAGTAAGAACTAGAGACACCAGTGGGGCTGGTGTTCAACTGGGAAGCTCCACTGTGACCTTCCAGGGTGCCAGAATACTGAAATACATCCGTGTCAGCGGGTAAGTAGCTGCAGATCCCAAATGCGCCCCTGCTGTCTTAGCTGTGCTGGGCCCTCCCTTGGAACACCCTGAGTCCCCTCATCCAGCAACTACAAAAGTGATGGCCAGCACAGCAGGTGACTTCCAAGACACCACATCAGTCCTGCAGCTGACATTCATTTTGATTGTTCCATGCTCCTGCTGAACCAGCTTTTCAATGTTTTGAATATCACCCCTCGTGTACAATAGTTACTTGCCGGGTTCTGACAGGAAACAAATGTCTCACTACTCTTCCCAATACACAGATGCTAATTTAGCATATGATAAACTGAATTCCATAGAAAAGAATTCACAGTAATGAGTTTTCAGTGATCAGGCTTCTTAAAAGAAATGGAACCAGGACTCAGCATTGTAGGGAAAGGAGGAGTTGAATAAGCAGAGTTATGGGAGGATACTCTGAGCACGAAAGTGGAGTCACATAATGCTTGGAAGTAGATCCTTATTTGATACAGTAAGGATTGGCTTCATAATTTGCAGAGCCTAGTGCAAAGGACATATGCAGAGCCACTTGCCCAAAAAGCAGGAGAAAGTCTTTTTCCTTTCCTCTGTGACTTCTCTCCCAACCTGTCATGGTGTTTTTTATTTGCCAAGTAATGTTGTGCTCCTGAGGACACAGGATACTCGTAGGGTGAGTACAGACCTTCATAGGCACCCAGGGCCACACTTTGTGATTCAGCGCACAAGGCTTATCCTTTCAAGTGTTCGTGCCAGGCCCAGGACAAAGGCAGAACAGCAAGGGGCTGTGAATCTGCCTCAGAGGCAGGGAGGCAGCAGGAGGTGGGACCACATGTAAACCAAGGCTCCAGACCCCCAGCACATGATCCATTTTACCATCAGACTTTGCTTACAAAATACAAATTCAAACAGAAAATTATTAAGAATTAAAAGTAGAATTACCATTTGACCCAGCAATCCCACTACTGGGTATTTATCCAAAGGAAAAAAAGACATTTTATAATAAAGACATCTGCTCATGAATGTTTATAGCAGCACAATTCACAATTGCAAAGATGTGGAAACAACCCAGGTGCCCATCAATACACGAGTGGATTAATAAAATGTGGTATATGTATACCATAGAGTATTACTCAGCAATAAAAAACAATGGTGAATTAACACATCTGTTATTATCCTGGTTGGAGCTAGAACCCATTCTTCGAAGCTAAGTGTCACAGGAATGGAAAAACAAGCACCACTGGTGCTCACCATCAAATTGGTACTAACTGATCAACACCTACATCACACAGGGCAATGATATTCATCAGGGGGCGGGCAGGCGGGAGGCGGGTGGAGGGGATGGGAAAACTCTCACTGAATGGATGCAGGAAGCACAGTTTGGGGGATGACCACAATTGTAGCTCTGACACGGGCAGTGCATGGGCAATATATATAGCCAAAGTGTTGTACCCCCATAATATTCTGAAATTAAAAAATAAAATAAAATAAAATAATTTCAGGATGGCAACCACAAAGCATTAAGCCTCAAGTGTGGGCCACCTTCTCAGCACAGAGCCCTGTGATTGCAGGCCCATGAACCTGGCGCTGGGTGTGTCCAGAAGGCAATGAGAAACACAGATGAAAGTGAGGGTTAATGTGGGGGAGGAAAGAGTAAGATGGGGTGGGGGAGGAGGGATGTAATCTGCGTAGATAGCCACAAGCCATGCCACGCAGCACCCAGGACAATTTCTATGTCCCAAGAGTCGGTTATTTTGGAACTCCAAACAAGAATAAGCAATCAGTGAAGTGAATCTACCTCTTCAAGATTCTCCCCTCAAATTGCCTCTCAAAAACACTACAGAGTTGAACTGTTCTGAGATCCTGGGGAAGCTTTTCAGGCTCTGGACCTGTCTTTCCTCTCCAGCCCAGTCCTGTTCCCTCTCCCATCCTCAAAATCACTCTATTGCAAGAAAGAATCTAATTGATTTTCTTCACTAATAACTAAAGTAGCAGCCAATATATTCTACCTTCCAAAGAGAAGCTTGTAAAGAGAAACTATTTCAAATGCCAAATATTCTCGTGTAGCAGTGTATTTATAAGACTGGCAAAGATTCTCTTGATAGCAGTGGAGAAGGGAATATAGAGAAGCACACATATTTGGGTGGAGACCATGGCCAGTACTCCCTCCGGTCAGCTGCTCCACCATCGCAAGGCTGAGTGCTGCCGCCACTCCAGCCTCCTGCACCCTCTGTACATACTAATCTGCAGAGCAAAGATTCCCTGCAATGTGGGAGGCTGGGCCTCAGAACTGGCCAAACACAATTTCTCAGTCACAGCATTTCAAAAAACGTGAAATCGGATCTTGATCACTGGGAACCTGTCATCATCATTAAGCAGAAAAAAGCAGACAGACATCTGTTCTGTCCAGGAACACAGACAGCATACTAATGCCTGGTGCAGAACACCATGGCCTTGGCTTGGACAGGCTGCACAGCCAGGCAGACAGAGGCTGACCAGGCTGCTGTCATCTGAGGAGCAATGGAGGTCACCACTGACATGGCTGGAGGCTATGGCTCTCATCCACCAAGCGGAGGGACCGAATGGAGCCCCTTCTTCCCCACTGTCCCGTCTTCCTCTTACAGACGCTGGATTCTAGGAACACACCTGGGAGCTGAGGCTGTGACCTGAGCCTTGTACTTTTCATCCTCTGAACCTGTGGTAATACTCCCTTCCCTCCTCCTTCTACCCAAATCTTATCCACCTGTCAAGGCCCATCTCTAGATTCACAATATTCACTTGCTAATGTATTCATTTACCAAAAATGAGTACTTAAGTTGTATAAAGCAATGTGCTAGTCATTGTGTGGGAATATGGCAAATCCTTTCCTTGTGATCCTTATAAGCCTAACAGGGGACAGTAAATAGATACAAAAATAATTCCAGTACAAGACAAAAAACCTATTAGTACCCTATGACAGGTAAGACTAGATGCTATAGGGGTTCAAAACAAAGAACAATGAGTTGTACTCAAGTGTATCAAAGGCTTTATTGAAAAGGTGTCAGTTGTTCTAGGACTTGAAGAACAGGCAGCTTGTGGAGCCACTGGTATGGGTGAAGAAGCAAAAAGTACCACTGAAGTAAATAAAGGAAGGAAAAAAGTGCAAAGTGTGTACAAAGAACACCAAATATGCTCAGTGTGATGAGAAATGGACTTAGAAGGAGAGTCATGAGATATGAGGTTAGAAAAGGAGTTTGAGGCCTAATCACAGCATCCCTTCTGGAAAACAACCCAGGAAACAACAACCTCTCCTGACCCCTCTTCTCTGTGACTTTCCAAAATGCTTCTGTTTATAGCTCACCCTTTGCTCTCTAAATGGCAGACATTCAACAAATGTGTGTTGAATAATAAATTAACAAGGTATTCACTGTTAATGTTTCCATATAATATGACCCAGGGAAATTGTGTGGTGTTCTAAGTCAAAACTTAGTTGCTTCAAAGGAATCATCTGTGTTCCCTGATGTTTGCAAAACTAACAAATAGAAACTATGGTTTGTGAAAGCAGGATAATGGTGATAACTCACACGTTAAGGGAATCTTGAGGTATATAAACCATGTTCTACTTTATCTCACTAATTCACTAATTGAGAGAGAAGCAAAAGTAGATGTGCTAGTGGAATTTGGAAGATTCGTGTTGTCCCCAGTCTACTGAATAGGGATGTCCACCTGTGTGTCAAGTTATTGGAAACTTCAGCAGAAGGGCCAGAGATGGCACAAGTTGGAAATGGATTTGGCAAATGAGAAATAAAGCAAATGGAAAGTGCCTGGAAAACTTAGAAGATTTGAGACTCCAAGGTGAAAATACTCGCAGACTTTTAAAAGGTTTAGCTCAATAATAGTAGAATAATAATAATGGCTATCATATATTGGTACTTACTATGTACCAGACATTGTAATAAATGCCCTATAAATATAATTTCATTTAATTCTTATAACTACCCTATGAAGTAGATATTATTATAAATATTTATTGATGATGAAAATGAAGTATAGAGTGGTGAAGCAATGTGATCAGAGTTAAATATCTAACAAGTGGCAGAACAAGGATTAGAACTCACGACTGTCCAATTCTAAGTCCTAATTAGACTACCTCTCTGAATGAATGGATGTGTTACCAAGAAAGACCAGAACACTCACCAGATGCCAACATGCCATGCCCTTCCCAAAGCCTAATCTCTGATAAAAAGAGGAACTAAGAGCCCCTGGATTTTTGCATATGAGCTGATTCTTACGTATTTACAAGGATGAGAAAACATACATGGCCAGGTTGCAATCTAAGAATAAATAAGTGTTCACCAGATCCACACACTGAATATAAGAAAAGCAAGCTAACAGGCAACATTTCAAAGCTCACAAAATGTGCACTTTTTATGCAGACTGGGAAAGGAGAAAGAAAAAAGTGGCACGTATATGTTTAAGTGGTGTTGAAGAGTGCTGGGACAGAGTTGTGGACCCAAGGAACAAAGAAAACAAAGCCATCCCTATCCTTGGTGCCCCTCTAAGCATTTGTTCAACAATTTGCTTTGATCTCTCTACTGTTTAATAAGAAACAGTATTTTTTTCTTAATTTATAACTAATTCTTAATTTTTTTAGGCTTTTTCCTGAAACCTATGTGGAGGTGAGGAAATAATGGGCAAAATATCACTCTTTTACCCTAAATCCTCTCCAGGAGATCACCTTGTAGATTGCAGTCCACCTATCCCATTTAGTAATGTGTGACCTGCAACAAATAATTGTGAGTCTGTGTCACCATGGGTGCAAGTCATTTCTCTGTACCTCGGTGTTTTAATCCGTAAAATTGGGATCACAGAGAGTGCCCACCCCATAGGGTTGGTGTGAGGATTAAATGATTTCATATATTTACACATATATAATTAATACATATGTAAAGTACTCAAGTAATGCCTGCCATATAGTCGGCACTATGTAAATGTTAGGTATTATTATTATGTGTATTGTGGCCATGCAAATATTAACTATTTTAATAATCATTCTCCTTAAATGCCACCTACTAGTGGTTTGCAGGAAGTCTCCTGAAGCAGGGGTTATTGGGTTTATATACTAACTTGCTGATGCCTATGCAAATTTTCTAAGGCATTGGGAGGTAATTTTCTTATGTGTTCTTGCCTTTATGAATTTATTTGGTTTTTCCTTGAATATCATCATTTAATTCATTTTGTTCATCTTTCTTTCATCTCATCCATTTAGACTTCCTGACACTGGGGCCAGGAACGAAGTGAGGAACTGAAACTACCCAAAGCTGAAAGAGATGAGAAGGTTCTCTCAGTTGGGCAGTGCTCTGCCAGCCCAGGGAAGCTCCTCACCTCCTGTCTCATCGAAGACAGAAAACATATCTCAAATGGGGTGACAGTGGAAGAAACACACATCAGGTCCGGCTGCCTCTTCGTTCATTTTAAAAAAAAGTATGTGAAAAGAATATGTAGTCATATACCGCACAACAATGTTTAGGTCTACGATGGACTGCATCTACCACGGTGGTCCCCTAAGATTATAACATGGTATTTTTACTAAACCTTTTCTATGTTTAGATACACAAATACTTAACATTGTGTTACAATTGTCTACGGTATTCAGGGCAGTTAACATGCTGTATAGGTTTGCAGCCTAGGAGCAGTAGGCTATACCATCTACGTTTGTGTAAGTACACCCTATGATGTTGGCACTACTAAATCGCCTAAGGACTAAGGACGCATTTCTCAAAGCACGTGTTTGTCCTGGTCATTAAGCGACGCGGGACTTTATATTAAGTCTACTATGGCCAGACTATGGCCTGGGCAGAAGAAAGCGGTGGACAAGCCAGAAAGGCAGAGAAGGTGTCCGCCCCGAGGACCTTCAGCAGGGCCCAGCGACCAGCCTTCCAAAGGGGTTGCCACCTTCCCTTCCCGTGCGGGCGCAGCAGACCCAGGGTGCAGGCAGGCCGGGGCTGGCGCGCCCGCCCGCTCGCCCCGCCCACTCGCCGTTCGCCCGGCCCCTCTGGCGGTGGCGGCTGCGTGGGCCTGCGCTGCGCGGGCACGCGGGGCGCCGGCTGTCAATCACGCGCAGGCTGAGCTCCACGAGGCGGAGCGGCGGTGACGGCGGCGGCGGCGGCGGCGGCAGCGATGGGACCCCAGCGAGAGATCTGCGGCTAGGCTAGCTGCACTTGCTCCACGGGTCAGGGGATCGGAGGGGGCAGGTAAAGCTATGCGGAGTACAGGGGTGGCGGCTCTCTGTGCTCCAGGCGTCTTTCTCCCCATCTCCCTCTCCTCCCTTTCTCTCTTTCCTTCCTCCCTCCTTATGCTCAAATATTGTCTCCCTCTCTCTGCTTCTCTCCCCCCCATTCACAGACACACACAACCCATTCACGTTTATTATATGTGCACAAATCTCTACTAAAACCATGCGTATTAGAATCCGTGAAAACATACAAATCAGAGGTAGCCAACTCCATGCTTTGGTGGTTTGTGGTCTGTGTTATGTAAGAATTGGGTGGTGTGCAGCTAAAAACTTGAGAGTTTCCTTCCTTTGAGACAAGAAAAGTTGTATATTAGGTGAAAGCAAAACACATGTATTTGGACTTTGGAAGGCTGGTTTGATTTATTTTCCACGCTGAATTTGGCCCCCACCGACGCTCCCCATTCTTTTGCCATGTCTGAAGGTGTTTTGAGTGTTTTGATATGATCTCAGGACCTACGTCTTTGTGTTGTTAGAAAAGGACATTGGGGTGAGTGTCAGACCTGGTCTGGTGACCCCAAAGAAAACAGAGCTGGAATTTATTATAACAGCTAGTATTTGCTTAATTGGTTCCTGGCACTGTAGCAGAAATGTTTTCAGAACCTTGGAGAGCTCCTTGGGCTCCAGACCAGGCCAGCCTTTGGTGAAGGACATGTGTGGAATCAATTTCTTAAGAGAGAATGGGGAAGGCGACAGATGAAAAGAAGGGGAATTTAATTCAGAGAGACAGAGAGACAAGGGAGGAAAGATAGGAGAATGTAGTGAATGTAGTGACCTATGGTTAGCTTGTTTTCTTTTGCTTATACAGATCCAGGATCCTAATGTAATTTGCTTCTTTCCCCAAATCTGCTCACGTACCACTCAGAAAATTTGGGGGAAAGGAAATAGGTTTTGAAGGTTTGGCTATATTCTATCCAGAATGACCCTGAAAATGCTGGAAACAGTTTGTCAGCCTCAGCTAGGTTTACTCACCTCAAGTCTTTAGGGTCTCCTGCAAATAAGTGGGGATCTGTTCATCAGAATTCTTAATGGCTTCTTGAAAAATATGGCCCCAGTTTTTATTTTATTTCACATGACTAGAGTAATGTAGGAAACCAATAGCCTTATATCTGGCAATGGCTTTTTAATTAAATTTTGCCTGGGCACCTGCTTTTCTTAGGCAGATGGAAAGTAAAATGATTATGATAGAAAGAAAATGGACATAGGAGTAAAAGTCAGCCTCATAAGTAAATCATCCAAAGAGCCTTACTAAGTGTAAAGTGCATAGAAACATACCAGAAAATGCAATGATTTTAAGACTTATATATTTTGCAACATAATGGAACAAGCACCAGAAAAGATTAATTCTGGAATATCTAGGAAGCAAGTAACCTTTTTATTTAGAATTTACAAAATACAAATGGATCATTGTAGTTGGTATTATTAACCACATAGAAGATAGTTACATCAAAATAAGAATAGAATTTGTATCATGTGTTATAGTTTTACAAAGCTCTTTTGACTTATGTCATCTCATTTACTCTATAAATTATCATAACAGCCCACTAACAAGTTATGAAATATATAAAAGCTATCTCTATTCTTGGACAAGAAGTTCTTTGTCAATATTTTTGTCAATGTTAAAATTACTCTTTATAAGTTATATGAATGGCTTATGAAATTTAGATTTTAACTTGCATTACATTTTGCAGAGATTTTTTTCTTAAATAGGATTGAAGAATGTGCCGTTAAAAAGAAAGGATAAAGAGTAAACCACAAAAAGAAGAAGAGGACTTCAAAGGTAAGACTCAAACTTCATCGTGTGTAGACTCATAAGCACCTCATGGTCTGTGGATAGATAAAGAAGAGATTAAAAGAGAATATGGCTTCTCATTTTGGTTTTAGACTTTATGTACCTTACTAAAAATTATATATCTTGAAGGATTAAAGTAATTGATAATGATTAAGATAATTGCACATCATTACTTCTCTTTTAAAAATTATAAAAGTGGCTACACATTCACTGACTTAGAGGATATAAAAAAGCTCATAATATAGAGCCACGATCACTATCACTGTCCCTCCCC
The DNA here is from genome assembly GCA_023783475.1 of Daubentonia madagascariensis. NCBI lineage: Eukaryota > Metazoa > Chordata > Mammalia > Primates > Daubentoniidae > Daubentonia > Daubentonia madagascariensis. The sequence goes on from JAKFHU010001672.1 coordinate 21,536,238, forward strand.
CCAAATAAAATGTCTCTGAAATGATCCATTGGTAGAAACACATTTTAAGTTTTAAGGTCATGCTTATATAATTCCAGAATGCCTGATTTAAAAGTGAAAAAGCTGTTAGCAGGCTTTCATGCCTTCCTGCATCCACTATGAGTCTGCATCCACTATTCACCCTTTTAAGTGAATTGACCTTTTGGTTCGGTGTCGGATAAATGGTCTAAATCGTCTCTGTGCCTATACCTTGTCTCTTGCAGCACCGGCCTTGTGAAAAAGTGGCTCTAATGGGAACTTCACTGTCATTATCTCAGAATTATTTTATGGGAGAGAAAAGCAGTATGAAAAATTGAGTAATATTTTTAAGAGAATAAATAGAACAGGGCCTGTGCCTGGCCTCACAACTGACTCACACATATAGCCATGGGAAAACACTCATCCTTTTTGTGCCTCAGTTTGCTGCCTCTCTTCCCTTAAGACCACGAAGACAAGTAATATAATGTCTCTGATATTCTTAGAGTTCCATGAGGCATAAAGACTTATTTCTGTTTTCATGGCTATGAACATTTGTAAAATAAAATAAAATGTAATTGCATATATTAGACTGAAATTCAAATGTCCAAAAAATTGATACTACAGTGTTTTGGCACACGTAGCGATCACAGTAGCACCTACATGGGTTTGTTTGCCTAATAAAGGAATTGTTCAAGGGATTCTCAGCATTTGTACTCCCTCCCATTGTAAATACCTCTTTATCATGCCCATTTAGTTGCATTTATTGCTTCCTGAGTGTATCTCCTTCTAATCCAAGAGTCTAGTGAGGGAAAACTGTGCCCTACCCATCTTTGTAAATATTTTTTATCTCATAGGTACCTGGTACATAGTTAGTGTTTTAAAAACATTGAAAGAAGAGAGGAATGACAAACTCAGGCCATCACCCACACCAGCCCATGTAGAACTGTGTTCCAGGAAGTTACAAAGTCCTGGAGATTAAAGTGGTAAACAGAACAGAAAAAGTCCCTGCCCACATGGAGCTTACTGTCTATCATGCATATAGTCTATCAGATCATAAGCAAATAAACCACACATAGGGTATCAGGTAGCAACAAGTGCTATGAAGAGAAACAAATCCAGACAAGGGGATAAAAAATGACAGGGGGCTGATATTTAGATATACTGATTGTAGAAAGCCTCTCAGAAGAATTTGGGAGGGAGCTATGGCATAATGTTCTCCTTCCCTTGGTCTCCGGGATATGATAGGTGTGCTGTGTTGGTAAGAAGTGAGTATTCATTTAATGTGTAACTGTGCATGCAATCAGGACAGTTGCTATGGAAAGATTATAGAAAGAAGAAAACTATGGATGGATCCCCACTTATCAGCACCTAGAATGTCCTTCAGAGAGAATGAAAACAACTTCCTCTTCATAGATGACTAAATCGCTGCACACAAAGGTTGCTTGTACATCCATCGTGATGACCATGCTGGCAGGAAGGATGCAACAGGCTCTACTAGAATGTTTATGAAATGAATACCAATGTAGACTAATTTAAATCCACCACTGGACAACATTTTTACTCACCCTGTCTTTTCATGTACCTCCAGTGCGGTTAAGGCTTTCTCTAAAGAAAGGAGCCCTTTAAGATCTGTTGCTTAACAACAGTCGTAGGTTTAACATTACTGTTTTTGCTGCTACTACTACAGCTATTGAAATACAAACATCAGAATTCTCATGAAATCTTGCTTCTTAAGTAACTACTGAGCCAAGCTCAAAAGCCTTTGCACATACCTTCTGTTTCTGTTTCTAGTGTATTGTATATAGTTTGATAATTGCCCAGCTTTCAAAGCAACTTTAGGAAGTGACCTCTCATGTTCTTTTTATAATACCAGAAGTGTCAATCAACCAAGTAGTTTCCAAATAACTGTAATATACTCTGTCAGGACAAAAAATTACTGGCTTCCCTATGAAGCATATAACTCTCTTGAGATTTTGTGGATCTAAAACCCTCACTCTAACATGTTATATTTTAAAATTCATGTGTTCTTCCAAGTGATTGTTCTCCTCCGGGAGTGAATTCCAACTAGTTATATGTCTTGGAAGATGTATGAAACCTCTTAGACCCTCAGAGACTACTATTTTAGGCAACATACATGACATTGAAGTAACTTGTTAAACAAGAATATACAAACATTGTGTCTACTTAGTAGCAAGTAACTAACACAGCCATTAGCTTATATGACCCCTTAAACTGAAGCTTTATACCTACATACTAGTATAAAGTAAGAATTTCAGACTGACAATCAATGCGGTGTGGGAGGAGGTGGGAAATCAGTAACCCTAGTTGTTTGTCCAACAAACAGTACTTGACTCATTCTGTAGAGTCGTAGCCAAAAAATCCTGAAAAGCTGCATCTGGAAGGAATTAGAGGTTAATCTTGTCCAACTATCTTATTCTAACGATGATGAAACTATAGCCAGGAGAGGTTAATGTGCTTGTCTGAAATCTCATGACCAGTAAATTGCAGATCAAAAACTAGTATTAGAGTCCATTCTCTCCTCTGTGTGGTTGGCATAAAACAGGCCATGTTCTTGTTCATGCTTTGTGCTTCAAGAGGAGAAAGTAAGGCTGGCTCTTTGGGATTTCTTTTTCAGAATATATCACTAAAAAATCCATGACTTAAAGTAGAGCCTTCCATCACTCAGGTTCAAAAACATTTATTTTATGACTCTTTCCATCTCTTTTATTAGTTTACCCATATTGTTTTTTAACAAAGTTGGACAACTGAGTCTCATTTTATAAAGCAGAAACATTTAACCTAGGGTGCTGGAAACAAGCTGTACAGGGAATGACTATAATATATCACACGGTCCTTCACTGCATCAAAGCTCAATCTTGAGAAAGAACGACTTCAGCATCTAAAGAAAATAACTCTTATTTTTACCATGAGGGATATTTAAAATTCATATTATATCTATTTTTGTCCTTTCCTCATGTTAAAGTTCCTGATGCCTTATAGAATACCTGAAAATATATATTCAGATGAGGTGGTTCTGACTATGCAACTATATGATTCAACCCATAATCCTGTTTATTGTATTGTCATCTTTCATCTGCTCCCTGACTCATGGTGTAACCTTTAGTAGATGATTTTTCTATGCCTCAGTTTCCTCAATGACAAAGCAGAGTTAGTAATACTAATTGCATCTCCCCTTGACCAAAATTTCTATTAGAATATCTTAAAAGAAAGTGCCTTTAACATTATTCTACTTATGTACCAATGTAATATGCTGTCATTAATCATCTTCATTGTATAAGCATTAAATAGAAGGCACTGAAGAGATCATCCTGGCACTTAAAATATGAAAACTAGGTTAATATTCTTTTGATCTGTCAGACTTTGCTGCTCTAATCAGGCAAAGTACATCCTAAAAGCTTGACTTTTCATAAAATAATATCTTTCTGAATGTTTAAAAGTAAAAAATAAAAATCATACTTTTGCCTCCCTGCACTCTCCTCCTGGGTGATTTCTTTAGATGGTAGCTCCACCTGAAACAGGAAAAAGTCACAGGCACTAAATGTAACATTAGCCAACAGTTAAAAAGATGAGGTTATTGGTCACCATCCATAGCACCTGCTTCCATCATTTTTCTAAGATTAGGGCCATATATTCATCAATTTGACTACATTTCCTAACCAAAACTCATTTGTGGCTAAGGGTACACATTTACAAGGCATTCTTATGGGCTTGTGGGTTCACTTGGTGACCACGGGCTAAATCTCTCTGGCCTCAACTTTGATTTTGGCCCCATGATTCTGTCCAACCAAACTAAATGGCCACATAAAGGCACTCAATGGAACTGTAGATTAATGTTTTTCTCTTGTAGGTAAACATTACTAGCTGCTTTCTTGATGAGTAATTGGAAACACTTAATATGCCTCTGTCGGCCTGGATTATAGCCCAAGCCCTGAGAAAACCTGGTTCAATGGGAAAATAACCTTCCATATTTTCTTCACTTTGTCACATATAGACTATGTCCATGCAAGGAAAACCATTTAGAGGATCATTGAAAAATCCAAACAAGTATTTCACATATCCAGCCGCACACTTATTTGCTTATATGGATTCATAAAAGCAAAGAACCAACATAGGATAACTGAGAATTCCCTACCCTTACTCACTGAAATTACTATCTCTCAGTAATTCCCCTTTTTTAAAAAAAACCATGAATTAATAACCAAATCCATGTAAATGCCTCTCTCTAAGGGTATCATTTAGGTCAAATGAAGTTGAAATTTCCATCTTAAAAAGGCAGAGCCCCAAGCAGCCCACCCAGGGCGTAGTTTCATCAACAGTTCTCTGAATTCTTATTTATACCAGACACTTTGTGAAAAATAATAAAAGGCTGAGTCTACTCTTCACATTATACTCTAGCTACACACATGGGCAGATGTTGCCACAAGTAATGACAGAAGTATATGGTGTTAGAGTCAGTGAGGTGTAAATTACTGGCCAAGCCATTTGTGATTAATAAAGCATGAGGCGTAAATTGCTCAGGAGCTTTTTGATAGAGCTTCGATACAACTTGACAATTAGTTAAAATGTTAGAGGAGGAGATCTGGAGGCAAGAGTAACTGCTAAGAGTAACACCACGTAGATTCCACAAGGGAACATGTTTAAAAATCTGAGAGGACAGTCCAAGACAAATTCCATCTCTAGCAAATGAGAGTGCCTGCCTAATTCTTCAACATGTAAATGCAAAGACTACTGGATTCCAAGAGAGTAAAGATTTCTTGTCAAGTCAATGAAAATCTCAGCTTCTTTGTTGCCATTTCTTGTGTGCCCCATGCTTAAATTTTTGCATAATTTAAGGGAGCTGTGCTGTTGTATCTCATTTCATTTATGGAGAACCGATTCTAGTCATCCAGTATTTAAGGTAATTTTGCATTGAACAGAAAAGAAGAGCAGCTTCTAAGAAAGACAGGTCTTTAAAAATGTCTTTTAAGGAAAGAGCATTGTTCAAATAGGCTGACATTACCCAGCCTGGTTCTGGCCTTTCATGTCTTTTCGTCCTGAGGCCAAAGCCCATATACGAGGCTGATCCGTGTGGATGTTGTCATTCCAGCTGGGAAGGATGAGTTCTTGCAGTAACGTCTGTGGGTCCAAGCAGGCACAGGCTGCAGCCGAGGGCGGGTACCAGCGCTACGGAGTCCGGTCCTACCTACACCAGTTTTATGAGGACTGTACCGCCTCAATCTGGGAGTATGAGGATGATTTCCAGATCCAGAGATCACCTAACAGGTGGAGCTCAGTATTCTGGAAGGTAAGGAAAGAGCATATGTCTAACTCAGGGAATAGAAAAATTACTGGATATGGTAAATACTGTAGCTATAGAGAACTGAGAGGTTTGGTACTCTCTGTGTGTGCATCACTCCTGGTGATATTAAATGCATTTTTCTTCCCATAGGAAAGGAGAATCTAAACCTTGAGCCAAAGAAAGCCTCTAAACACAGCATAATTATTGAGGAGCAGGTTAAACATAACATAGTTACATTTGCCATATTAATTATTATCATTGCTACTATTAATAATGTGCCACTAAGTTCACTGTGAAGCTATCCACAGTCAAAGCATTATATTCTTTCAGCCTCTCTTATAGGCATGGTAAGTATCATGTGACAAGTTGCAACAATTATTAAAAAGAAATAATTAGGTATTCAGAGGCAGTTAATGCTGAGATATATAGTACGATGGTCAGTGTCCCAGTTCTGCCTCCACCAGTGTGTGACCACGAGGCCCTCTGAGCCTCAGCTTCCTCGAATGAAGGAAGCTCACTAGGTTATGTATTTAGTCATTCAACAGGAAAGTAGTGAGCTCCCACTCTGTGCCAAGAGAGTCCAAAGTGCTGGAGATTAAAAAGTGGTAAACAGGAGAAAGAAAAAGTCCTTTCCCTCATGGAACTTACAATCCATCATGGGAAACAGACTGTAAATAAAGAAAGCACATGATAGAATGTCAGGTGAGTGCTATGAAGAGAAATGAATGAGGTTAAGAGGACAAGAGTGATGGAGACTCCCTTCAAATATGCCGATATTCAGAGGAGATGCCATTTGAACAAATACCATAATGAGCCAAGGGAACAGACCATAAAATTATGGCTGAGAAAATAGCAAGTCCAAAAGCTCTGAAATGGGAACAAGTTTGGTCTGTTTGAAAAAGAGCAAGAAGTCCAGTCTGGTGGAGTGGAGTGAGAAAAGGGACAGGCAATGAATTCTGAAAAATAACAGGGCACGTATGATTTATGTAGCACCTTGTAGACAATAGTGAAGACTTGGGCTTTTACCTCGAGAGATGTGGGAAGCTACCTGAAGATAGTTTAGCAGAGTAGTAACATGATCCGACCGATATTTTAACAGGATCATTCTGGCTGCTGTACAGAAAATAGATTATAGAAGGACAAGGGCAGAAGCAGCTAGGTTAATTTAGAGGCTGTTAAAGTACTTAGGCAAGAGGTGCTTATGGCTTAGAGTAGGGTGGTGTTATTGGAGATGGTGAAAAGTAGTCAGATGTAGCATAAAGTTTGAAGGCCAAGCTGTCAGGACACGCTGATGAATTAGATACGGGATATGAGATAAAGAGAAGTCGAGCATGAGCCCAGTACTTGCAGCCTAAGCTATTTAGGGAATGGTGTTACAATTTACTACAATGGAAAAAATTATGAGTGGGGAACCAAGAGTTTGACTTTGGCCATGTTATATTGGAGATGCCTGTTAGACATCCAAGTAGAGATCTCTAGTGGCAATTTAAATATGCCAATCTGAAGTTCGTGGATTGGGAGTTATTGACACATAGAAGGCACCAGATTTCTGAGATCATTTAGGAAGAGAATATAGGCATAGAAAAGAAGAGGGCATTGGGACATTCCAACATTTAGAAACTGAGAAAAGGAGGAAGTTTCAGGAAGGGACACTGAGAAGATGCAGCCTTAGGCACTGCCTAAGTTCTCCTCCAGCTCTAATATTCTGTGCTTCTCCCAAAATTTCCCAGAATTTTTGACATTGACATAAACTTGCAATTTATTGGCAGTATGTTTAACAAGAGGCAGTATAGCATAACAATTATGAGCATGGATTCTGACCTCAGACTACGTGAGTTCAAATCCCAGCTCTTTTTTTAAATAGCTCTGTAACCTTGGGCAAACTAATTGACTTTAATGGGCCTCTAAAAGTGATACTTACAGTACCTGCCACATAAAAGTTGTGAGGATTAAATAAGATAATGTTTACAAAGAGCTTGAAACAATGTCTGGTATGTACTCAATAAGCATTGGCTGTATTAGCTACTATTACTGGATGCTGTATGAAGCACTGAATTCTAAAATGGGAATAAAACTGGAAATCTAGTTAATAAATAAAGTATTGGGTAACACAGTTGTTAACATGGATTGCCCAAGACCTGTGTTAATTCAGAATCATGCTATTGGCACGTACTCTGTATCAGAATTGGTCAAGTCAGTATCCTCACCCTGTAGAAATCTCACCTCTGATGAATTCTTACTGGCCTGAGCCAATGAAATGCATAGCCAAGCTTGGCACATCTTGTATTTACCCAGATAAGTGGGTGGTTATTTCCCTATTTGTCAAAAAAATAAATTTGCCTGACAAATCTATTGTGCCAAGAACCTAAAATGCCACTGACATACAGAATATTGTAAGCATTCATGTGTATACAAAGCACTAGCTGTTATGTGATTTGTGAAGCTGTAAACCCATCAAATAAAACATAGTTATGGATTTAAAACAAAGAACTCACAGGAAATTACCAACCCCACAATTCAGATTTCAGTATTTTCTCCCTTCTATTTTACACAACCAAGATCCAAAAAATATTTATTCCTTGTTGTGCTGGGCCTACTCCAGAGAAAGAACAGGCAAAAGTCCATGGCCTCAAAGAGATTATATTCCAGCAAAATCCAAGTCCTAGATTCACATCCTAACCACAGAACAAAAGAAGCTTTGTGTCAACCTGAATAGCCTAAGAATTCACCGTCTTAGAGACCTCATCTCTACCAAGGGAAAAGCCAACCGTTCTTGGGTTTACTCCTAGGGAATATGAGTGAATTCATTCCAGTGGGTTTATGAAGCGCTTTGCACCAATACAGAAAAAGGTGCCAGTTATGCTTTTGTTTCTATTGTGATTCTTTTTAATGTTTTTTCTTTCATTCAAATTGCATCTGTCGGTGGTTCGAGTTGCTGGCTTCCCCTCTTCCCTCTTCCACTATAGTGTTGCTAGGGCCATGTTGGTCTCTCCCTGGGGGCTGTGCTCACAGTACTTTGGTAGGACTCTGCCCTTGAGCCAGATGCTTAGCAGTGGGCAGATTGGCAGGGCTTAATGAGAACAGAGATTAGAATCAAATGCATCTAAGTTAGCATCTTTGCACTGTCACAGGCATCTACATAACGTCTATCTCCCAGTGCTGTTCTTTCTTTCTTTACACAAATGTTTATTTGTCCACCATGCACTAGGCTACGTGGTAGGCTCTGGGATTCAGATGTGAATAAGATGGCAGTCTTAGTCTTTGACCTAAAGGAGTTCAGAGTCAAATAGGGGAGACAGATATGCATACAGATTGTTACAATTCAGCATGCTAAACCCTCTTGTAATAGTAGTCACAGTACTTACTGGGAGCATGGGGCTGGGGGCAGGGAGGAGTGGGTACCTGATGCAGCCTGAGGAAGAAGTGGCTCCACAGAGGAGATACCTATGAACAAGCATCCCAGTAAAAAGAAAAGCATTGCCAAAGCTGAGAGCTGTGGGAGAGTGTGGCACGTTCAGCGGACTGCAGATAGTTCCGTATGCCTGGGGTAAATGTTTAGAAGTTGGGCAAGAGGGATTAGGAGTTGAACCTGGAATTGCATACAAGAGCCAGATCACAGAAAACTTTGAAAGGCTGTGTAATAAAATCTCTCCATGACCTCTCAGCTTGAGTACAGTGAGAAGGCAAGATATTAAATCTAGGTTTCCCTGGGAGGGATGCCTCACGGTCACATGTAAACAACACACACACACACACACACACACAGAGGGCTACACACATTCTCTGTGCCTGTGACTATGGGGAGGGACTCTGTGATTGGGTGGGTGGAAGGAACAAAAATAGAGAAATTGGGAAGGAAGTTACAGAGCACCATTTTGAATATTTTGGGTTTGAGGAACTATTAGGACATTTTGGTACAGATCCTCCTATTGGCTGTCAGAAATATGGTCTAAAGCTCAGGAGAGAAATCCAGGCTGGAGTTGGAGATTTGGAAGTCATAGGTGGGAGTTAAAACTGTGGCTGCAGATTAAAGCCTAGAGGAAACGTATTGAATAAGAAGAGGTGGGGGTTGAGTGTGGAACCCTGGGGAACACCAGCAATTTATGAAGAACCTCTGGCAAAGCAGGTTGAGGGTGAATTGTTTGGAGCTAGAGATACAAACAGGGGAGTGTGTCAAAAATAACCATCAGGCAGGGTTTCAAGGAAGCATCAGTGTGTTTAATATCAATATCAATGACTATAGAATATTTAAGTGAGATAAACAAAGAAAAATCATATTGCATTTGATTATTAAGAGGCCCTTAGTGACCTCAGACAAGGCAGTTTCAAGGAAATTATGGAGGACTAAGCTTGGCTGTCAAGGGTAGGAACGCTCTCTAGCAGCAGTTAGAGAGGGACGGAGGGCTCTAGAATACCTTTTGAAGATGGAGGTGGTTGAATGTTTTTACGTGCTGGAGGGAAGGCGTCTCTGCAAGGTGGAAGGGCTGATGTGATTTCACTACCCAGGTGAAGGGGTCTGGGGAGACTGTGAGTTAAGGCATGTGGAAGGACCTAGATCATCCCCGGGCATCAGTTCTTGCTCTGTAAAGCTCAGTGTGGGGCTGAGGCAAGCAGGGCCAGAGAGCTGGAGTCTGCCCCCGCTGCTGGCAGGTGTCACCACTCAGAGCTCAGGTCCTGCTAAGGAGAGGTCAGCACAGCCCTCAGGGCTGATGAAGAAGAAAAAGCCAGTCTTCACTGTTGACGCGCTTCCCCTGAATTTCCTCTAACCCAGATGGCGCCTTTCACATGTCGCTCCATCCAGCAATCCCCACACCCCACACTGTTCTTCCCTGCCATGCTGGCACTTGCTTCCAACAGTCATTACTGCCTCCTCTCTGCCCGAACAGCTGCGTCGCCACTGCTGCCAGCTCTGTCTATCAGAGTAAACTGCATTTTCAGATCTCATCAGCTCACTGAGCTACAACGAAGGGGATGTTGGTCAAAATAACAGCTGTCTCTGGCCTGTAGCCCCTACCAGTAAAATTTCTGGAATCCAAGCTCACCCCCACCCCATCCAGTTCTCCTTTCCATCACCAGAGACTGAGTTTTCACACACCCTCATCACAGCCAAGAGAGTCATCAGAAATCACGGCACAAAAACTGTCCTTGCTGCTGCTTTGGGGGTTTGTCATGGCCTAGAGAGATCAACCACTGGGGTTGACCTCACCACCCCAAGGTCCCAGGCTGCTCTACTGGGTCTGGACCCTCCCGGCAGCACTTCAGCCCTTCTGTGCGGCCCTAAACACAGCTGCTTTGCTTCCTCAGGCCCTTAAGCAACCTCTGCATTGCAATTTTTTACTCTGTCAATTTAATAGAGCCCTCTTTCTGTTAGACCTAGGACCACTTCAACTTAGAACTGTGTCCAGAGACAATTTTTATGATATGGTATGGAATCACTCCCCAAATTTATATTCCTTCCAGTACTCCCTCGTGGTTACTAGGATTAAGCTGATGTATCCCACCTGGGCTCCTCACCTCCATTACGCTCTTGAGAAGTTAAGAAGCAGCCTACTCTTGATTCCATAATTGCTCCTTCATGCCTGTTGTCCCAAGGTCTCCCTCCTGTGCTTTAGCAGGTTTGGAATCCCTCGATGAGCACAGCTATGGGAGACCCTCATTAGACCTGCATTGATGGCGCCTTCAGAGTCCTTGGAGTCAGCTGTTCACTACGTGGTCCTCCCCACCACAGATGGCAGGCCTTTCTGTGATACTCTGATATAAGTAGGAAAAGGAAGAAGGCTCAGTGAGGCCAACCACTTTCCAGTTCTTAAAGTGAGCAGGAGTTCTGCCATCTGCAAGCTGTGGTTTGCCTTTTAGCTTCTGAGTGATAGTCCAAGAGTGGATTTTCATCGAAAGCACGGTTCAGCTGAGGAGCAAACTGCTCTGAGCATCAATCACCTGGCTCTGTGTTCAGCAGTCTGGTGGTTTAAGTTAGTCAGTCAGGACTATTTATTGAGCATCAGGCTGCAATAAGAGCAGTGAGGAGGCAAGACAGAAACACAAGACAGAGAGCATTGGCCCTGCTTGCTCTGCAGAAGCTCAGAAACTAAGATGGATACATTTTTGCTGCCCTCAATATTGGAGAATTAGTGCCAGTTCTTGAGGAGGGAGGTAGTTCAGTCACATAGGAAGCATGTCATCATGGATATTTAAATTAATTTAGCTTATGCATTCAGAATTTTCTGCTGTGAGTCATTTCTTAAGTTATAAATAATGGTTAGTCTTGGAAGGTGAATGTACTTGCCACCATTTTTAGAAAAATGTAAAAAGCCATCTAAAACATTATATTTTACAGCCCAATTTTTCCTGTAGTACTTTTATCTTATGTAGAATAGCTTCTATTTTTTTTTCAGAAGACATCCTATTGACTCTTTTCGAGTTTTTTTTTTTCAGTGTCTTTACAGTATTATATCAAGGAAATTTGTCCATATATGGTGGCTTAAACTCTTTTGAAGTTCAAATAAAAAATAATAGAAGGAAATATACAAAATAGTAACTGGTGAAGTATTATGGGAGAAGAAAATTTGGGAGGGTGATCAGCCAGGTCTGGATTAGAACCCAGTCATGCCACCTGCTAACTATGGGACCTTGAACTGTGCTCTTTGGCCCTATAAACCTCAGTTCCTTATAGGTGAAATGGGAATAAAAATACCTATCTCTCATAAGATGCCTCCGAGGATTTAATGAAAAACACGTCTAGCGCTATGCCAGGTCATAATTGAAGCTCAGTAATACCAGTTCTCCTTTTCCCCCTTTTGCCAGGGTGATGGATTCATGCATATGTTTTCATTCTGTTAGCCAAGCCTCCTTTATTAGTGTATTACCCCTAAAATTTAATAAATAAGGTAATTAAACAAATATACTTTAAATATTGAAGATTAAATGGTGTTTTATATTTGGTTATCTTCCCAGCCTTGTTATTCTAACTAAAAGCAATTAGGAACAAGAGGAAGTGAAAAATGTGTTTAAAAAATAAATAACAGTATTTGCTATTCCTTATTCCAAATGCTGAGCAATTGTTGCAAAACTGTTGCCAGTGCAGCATTACAATTTTACAAGAGGTGTATTTCCAAATAACAATAATAATAGCAGCTACTTATTACAATTTATTACTTAGCCAGGTACAAGACTAAGTGCTTTCATGCGTGGCCTCCTTTAGTCCTCACAACAACTCTATGAGGTAGGTACTATTATCATCTGTCATTTTGTAGATGGGGAAATTAACGAGAACACTTAAGTAACTCTCCTTTTGTGATTCAAGTGCTAGGTGGCAGTGCTAGAATCTAAGCTTGATTCTGTTCCTTTCAAATCTGTGTGCTTCAGCCATCAAATGGTACATCATTTTCCATCTTCAGTGTGTTACAGTTCATTAGAACTTGAGCTAATGCAGCTTAACCTCCATCTGCTACTCTTAACACTTGTCAGTATCTGCACAAGTACATCCCAAATAGCTACATGTGAGGGAAGAAAGAGTACAGGTCGTCAAACCCTGCCTCTGCGACTTGCAAGCTGTACACCTCTGGGCCAATGACTTACCCTCTCTGAGGCTACATTTTTAACCTGTAAACTGGCAATTGTTGTTCCTTCTCTGCTTACTTGAAAAAGAGGTGGGGAGTTACAAAGACTGTCAATGTCCTCCAGCCAAAACCCTCGGGAACGTACCTGTAATGTCGAACAAGTTCAGTTTTATTACTCATTGCAGTGAGAGAAAATGACACCACAGGGGACAATGGGGCATTTCATTAAGAAAGTGTGAAAAAGCAAGTATTATAGGATGTGGGCTTTGTTTGGGTGATTTGGGAGAGGGTCTAATGAAGCAAGAGTTCACTGTGAATTGTCAGGGACAATGCCATGATTGACCATCTTAATAAATCTTACGTATAGGGAGGGAAGACTAGGGTGAGACTAAAGCTATAATGGGTAAAGAAGGGGCAGTCATTCATATCAGTCAGGAGAAAGGGTCGTTTGGTATTTTATGGTTTGCACAATGGCTTGTTTTTGTCTTTGCTTAGACAAAAATTAGAAAGGGGCATTGTTTTGTCTTACTTCATCATGGTCACAGAATAAGTTTGTCTGGTGTTAATGTTCTGTGAGATGGAGTGTGCCAGATGGGAGAACAGCATGGCTTTGCGTGAGTTCCCTAGCCAGCTTCGAACAACATGAAGGGCAGCTCCTGGGCATCAGGCTACTTTTCTCTTCCTCAAGACCAGATGGGAGAACATAAGCAAAAGCGGGTTTTGTCAACTGAAAAGCAATGTACAGATAGAAAAAAAACAAGGCCCAGTGCTGCAGTTCCCAGCTGGCGTTAACATCAGAAAGGTCTTCCTTTCACCTTCTTGGTTTTCATGCCAATTTTGGGGAACTGGGAATATTCACTCCTCTCAAAACAAGGACAAGTCCTGCCCCTGAGGGCTCGGGGAGAGCTGAAGCACCTTCCTTGTCCTATCTTGCTCCTATTGTCCTCTTCCTCTAGGTCGGACTCATCTCAGGTACAGTATTCGTGATCCTCGGGTTGACTGTTCTGGCCGTGGGCTTTCTTGTGCCCCCCAAAATCGAAGCGTTTGGCGAAGCTGATTTTGTGGTGGTCGACGCGCGTGCCATCCAGTTCAACGGTGCCCTCGACATGTACAAGCTGGCAGGAGCCGTTCTCTTCTGCATTGGGGGCACGTCCATGGCAGGGTGCCTGCTGATGTCCATGTTTGCAAAAAGTTACTCCAAAGAAGAAAAATTCCTTCAGCAAAAGTTTAAAGAGCGAATTGCAGACATCAAGGCCCACGCCCAGCCCGTCACCAAAGCTCCGGGCCCAGGGGAAACAAAGATTCCAGTCACTTTGTCCAGGGTTCAAAATGTTCAGCCTCTATCGGCAACCTGAAACGTTTCCCAGCCCAGTCCTCCCTGTCTGATTTACGCACATGGTTAAAAGGAGCAGGCCAGTTTTTGAGATGGCAAGGATTTGGTGTGGACTGCGCCAGGGCCGAGTTCGGCAGTGGACAGCAGAATGGGCGGACTCACAATCGCTCAGTTTGGGTAGCTCTGGTGAAGGTTGATGCCATGTGTCAACCTGTGCACATGCATCCAGCTGCTTACAAGGGGTGTTTCTGTGTGCCCACCGGGAGCCCTCCGCAACACCTTTCATATATCGTAACTTTGTGTTATTTTCCGTGTTATTTGAAAGTGCTGAACAGTTTAGACCAACCCACCAATGGCTAACGTGGACCATTTTGTTTTCTAATATTGGTTTTTCTAATCTTTCCTGCGTGGTGCTGTCTTCCATACCTGTCTCACTATGTGTAAGATATTATGTGTGTTCATAGAAACATGGAATTATCTGATTTTGACCCAAACATTAGTCTTTGAACTATATCTTGACATGAGGTTCCTGAGATTGGATACAAAGTTATCAGCATTCTCCACAAATCTTTTTGTTTTCCCCAGATTTTCTTTTTAAAGCTAAAATTGCCAACTCTAGAATCTTGGCAAAGAAATTAATATTAGGAGTATCTATTTACACAGTGTCCAGAAGCACTGGATTAGAAACCAGGAAATTTGAGTTCCTTCTACCAACTAGCTGTGTGATCTTGGGGCAATCATTGAACCTCCCAGGGCTCACTTTCCCCATCTGTATAATGGGAGTCCTGGGCTGTGATATCTGAGGGCCCTCCCGGTCAAACATCTGAGATTCCTTTTTTGCCATGTGTCAGCAAGTCTCTCCCCCACAGATGTTTAATGATATTTTTGTGACTCTCACCACCTCTGAAATTTGTGGCTCTAATTTTAGAATTAGACTCCTGGGAAGTCACCGACTCAGCAGACTTCTTACTACCTACCCTTAAATATCCAACCCTGGCAGTTTATACAATGCTGTCATATTTTTATAAAGACAAAAGTAAGCCATCTTCAAATAGGAAACCCCTGGGCAGATATTAACCTTAAAAAGGGTTTTCATTGTCAAACAAGATGTTTTATTCCCCAGCAAGATGTTCATCTCATCCCTTGCACTTTTATTTAGTCTGTGGATTTAAATTAGACTGAGGAAAATGGAAAATGTGACCTTGGTATTCTCTCAGAATTGTGCCACCTTAGAGTTCTGACTTTTTTTTTTTTTCTTCCTTCACTGGATAAATAAAATATGTGACCAAGCAGAGCCTGAACTGCATTGTGATTCCTTCAGTGTGGTTATTTTCTCTTCAACATGTCGTTTTCCATTCTGGGGCTGAATCAGCTCTGATATTTCCCTAGCTAAATGGAAGAATAAATGAAGCAATTAGTGCTCTTTGTGCACAGTGTTTATTTTGCATAGTATAGCATGAAACACAGGGCAAATCAGCATCCTCAGCAAGGATCACTGGACAGATTTTAGAGAAATCATTTCAGTTTCCTCAGGTTCTCTACCTTCCTGTAGAAATATCGTTTTAATTTTATTCTTTGTAGACTTATAGGAGCCCTAAAGCATCTGTCCAAGGCAACATTGAAGCTTTCCATGCTTGCTTCTGGCTTGTGGTAGCAGTGAATCTTTAAGGATGAGACTTGACTTGAAAAAGCCTCCTGAATGAAAAATAATGGCTTTGGGGGCTGGGAACTTTTAGATAAAGGCATGATAGGAGCCCCCCCCCCACCAAAAAAAGCAGCCCTATTCCTCAGATGAAGGCCTGAAAGAAGTCAAAGTGGATAAAGTAGGCGCTGGGTCTGCAAGGGGTACGGCATGCCCCACCTTTCCTGGTCAGCCCAGGCTTTGTGGAGGTGGGCACTTGTAAGGACCCTCCGAGCCCACAAGGCAGGGACTGGGAGTTATTGCAGCAAAGCAGAGGGAGGAAGCTGAGTGGTATTAGGAAATACCAGAATCTCCAGAAAGAATGCAGGCCATGTGTAATCAGAGGGTGAGAAGCAGTCAACTAAAGATTTTTGAAAGCTGTTTTGGGGCCTGGATTGGGTAGACATCCCAATGGTGTGACAAGCAAGAATGGTCTTAGAGCCTTAGTCCCAGCCTAATTGCTTGCACTAACCAATCCTTCTCTTCAGTGTTTTTTTTTTTTTTTCTGGCTTTCTATTGTTTTATTTATTTATTTATTTTTGTTTCAGAATATTATGGGGGTGCAAACGTTTTGGTTACATGAATTGCTTTTGTACAGTTTGAGTCAAAGTTGTAAGTGTGCCCATCACCCAGATAGTGTGCATTGTACCCGTTAGGTGTGAATTCACCCATCCGCTCCTCCCTCCTCCCACCTACTTGATTTCCATTGAGTTTTACAACCATATGTGCACATGAGTGTTGATCTGTAAGTTTCAATTTAGTAGTGAGTAAGTGTGGTTTTTGTTCTTCCATTCTTGTGATACTTCACTTAAAAGGATGGTCTCCAGTTCCATCCAGGTTGTTACAAAAGGTATTAGTTCACCATTTTTTTTATGGCTGAGAAATACTCCATGGTTTACATATACCACATTTTATTAGTCTACTCATGTACTGATGGGCACTTGGGTTGTTTCCACATCTGTGTGATTGTGAATTGTGCTGCAATAAACATTTGAGTGCAAGTGTCTTTTTTATAAAATGTCTTTTTTTCCTTTGGATAAATACCCAGTAAAAGGATTGCTGGATCAAATGGTAGGTCAATTTTTAATTCTTTGAAGTATCTTCGTACTCCTTTCCATAGAGGTTGTACTAGTTTGCAGTCCCACCAACAGTGCATAAGTGTGCCTTTCTCTCCACATCCACGCCAGCATCTGTTATTTTTGGACTTTTTGATAATGCCCTTTGGTCTTGAAACTTCTAAAACAAAGTGAAACCACATACCTGTAACTGGTGAGGGAGTCGGGGAGAAGGTGCTGAGACTGCAGCTGGAACAACTTAGTACAGGTTCTGGCCTGGAGGTCATAGACACTCAGAATTGAGAGAAACCTTAGATAATATGGGCCCACCCCATGCAGAAGTTCCCCCACCCCCTTGTCAACACTCATGCAGCAACCTCCATTTGCATGGGCACTTGCAGGGACTGGATGCCTGCTGTCTCACGGGGCAAGCTGCTACATCTCATGGTGGCTCTATAGGGTTAGAAATCTCATCCTCATGTCTTTCTAAACCTTCCACACATTGGACCAGATTCCACAGTTCAAAGTTTCCTAGAAGTCTAGCCCTCTCAATTAACCCTCCCCTCACTCTGGGCTACACATCTTTTCATTCCATTATTTTTAATCCTGTTACTTCCTCAGAAAGACATTTCTATATGTTCCTTCTGTTCCCAATTTGTTCACACCACCTACTAAATGGGGCCTCCAGACGTTTTAAAAATTATCTATGTTAAAGAAGCCCTAACATCATTAATAGCGTTACGTTACCTGGTATATGCACAGTACCTCAAACCAGAATAAAATGACAGGTGGCTGTGTAAGCAGCTCCTTCGTGTGATTCGAAGGCCTCCTGGGATCTGCCCAGCTCCTTTTGGTTTTATCCTGGCACAAGCCCTGGAACCCTGCGTTCTAGTCATATAGTCACATTCAACCACTCCCCTCTCTCTAACTGTGCTGCACTGTGCCTTCTCTCACAACACATATTTCCCCATCAATAACCACTTGCCTGTTCTCTGGCTAAGAACTTATCATCCGAGGCCACATCAAGAAATAATAGCAATAATAAATAAGAGCTAACATGTATTGAGTGGAAGGAATCATTGAAGCATTTGATACGTGTTAATTCATTTAATCCTCACAAAAACCCTATGCTGTCAGAATGATTATCATATGCCCATTTTACAGGGGAGGGAACCGGCAAAGAGAGGATAACTCATCCAAGGATAACCAGTAAGTGACAGAGGCAAGATTCCAATCCAAGCAGCCTGGCTCTAGAGGCTGTACTTTCAGCAAATATGCTCTTCTGCCTCTAGAAATGTCACCTTCTCTCTGCAGCGTCTCCTTGATATCTCTCTCTCTCTCTGTCTCTCTCTCTCTCTCACACACACACACACACACACACACACACTGGTTCAGACTTAATGTCTCTTCCTCAATATCCAGCACTTTGTACAAACACACTCTATCCCACTTAGCTCTCTTTATTATAGTGATTTGTTTACACATCTGTTTCTTCCATTAGAAGCTAGACTATTAGCTGCTTGGGTACAGAGGACCTACCTTAATGAGTGGTGAACCCTCAGAAGCCAATACATAAAAGCTCTGTGTTACTATTATATAGTCATTTAAAACAATTATTGCATTCTTACTCAGAGCCAGGCAATGTGCCAGTATGACTGAAAACAAAGGGATGACGAATAGGGCCACTAAAGTTTTTGCATACCTAATGTGTGTGTGTGTGTGTACAGGCAAAAAATAATGGATTTTCTGGGGAAGACTAAGACTTAGAGTATGGATATGGGTTCCCCAGAGCAAAGCTTTCCTCAATGTAACTTTCGGCTGGGGGAAGCCCAGTCTGATGACTAGCTCACAATTACTGCATCTGAAAGCAAAATCCTCCAGCCAAGGAGTCTTGTCCACTGACACAGAGCTACAAGTCATACTTGCCATTCCAGCGAGAGACTAATGGAAGAGCTAAACCTAGTCAAAGTACAATAAATTGTCTCCAGCAGTCCTGAATAAACAACTTACTCTTTCAGCCTTGAATATGAACCTACAACCAGAATCATCAGACATCTAAGAAAAACCAACACTTTGAAAAAGGATATACATAAGGAATATGTCAATGAGAAACCCAAGTATTTTGGAAATCACAGGAGAACTCTAAAAAAGAATCTAATTAGTCTTTAAAAAGAAATTACATAAATAGGATAAAAATAGAGTACTATGAAAAAGAACATCAAATATCATAAAACAAATTACTGAAAGAATAAGCTGAAAGCATTTCATAGAAAATAAAATTATACCCCTCCATTTAAAAAAAAATGAAAAATGAGGCAAAAGGTAAAGACATACAGATTCAATCAAGGAGGAAAAGATAACAAAAAATAATGGAGAAGAAATTATTGATAAAATAATAGAAGAAAATTTCTTAAGTCTATAGAATACAGAAATATTCATACTGGAAGTGCCTGCTGAATATTTAGCAATGTGGATGGTTAAAAAAAAGTCAGACAAAATTTTTGTGAAATTTTTGGACACAAAAAATAAAAGGATCCAAGAAGCTTCCAGAGAGGACAACAGGCTACCTACAAAATGATAAAAATCAGACTGGAGAAAGAGGCCCTTATGTAGACTTGCAGCTAACTACTGTTGTGTTAGATAAACTACTGTTGTGTTAGATAAACTACTGTTGTGTTAGAGAAAGAGGGGGTATTATTTCATGCAATAGATAGTAAGGTAAGTTTAAGCCTACAGAAAATATGTGTTATTGTTATCGAGAAGAAAAAAGAAAAGCAATAGAAACTCCAGGAAGAAAATTTAAAAATAAACTATGCAAGGAAATCATGGTCCATATATTAAGCATGACTGTGACATGATCGGGAAGAACTGAGAGAGTGTAAGAAAAGAGAAGCGACTGGAAATTTGACCTTCCAACTAGGCACATTCTATTTCTAGTAGAACAGGAGCTGGGACCATTAAACCCACAGAGAAAAAAACGGACACTGTTGCCCCAGTAGTTCTGTAATGACAAACGTTTCAAAGCCAAAATAATACAAACTCTACTTACTTGTTTTCAACTTTCAGAATCAAACTATAGCCAAAATAAAGGTCTAAATTATGATTGTGAAATGGGCTCTATATGTGATAAATCAGATGATGTAAAAATAAAAGTAGGGTGAGCAAAATTTGGAAAGCAAAAGGGAAAAGAGAAATGTAGGGATACTAGTATCCTCATCTAAGTTAGTTAAGAGTCAAAAAGTAGCTGTCTTAGTCCATTTGGGCTGCTCTAACAGAATACCATAGATTAGGTAGCTTATAAACAACAGAAATTTTATTTTCACAGTTCTGGAGGCTGAGAAGTCCAAGATCATGGCACCAGCAGATTTGGTGCCTGGTGAGGTCTACTCTCTGCTCCATACATGGTGCCTTCTAGTTGTGTCCGGAAGGGGAAAACTCCGGTCTCTTCAGCCCTTTATAAAGGCACAAATCACATTCATGAGGACCCCAGCCCATCCCCCAATCGCCGCCCAAAGGCCCCACCTCCTAATGCTATCGCGTTGGGGGGTAGGTTTCAACACATGAGTTTTGGAGGGATGCAAACATTCAGCCCATACCAGTAACTATCTAAAGTTTATGGAAAGAAAGAATGGCTTAAGTTTTATTTACAGTTATAACGATAACCCAATGAAAGAACTACAAATAAAATATAATAAACAATGGAAAGAGGAGAGGGAATAAAATGAGAGGTAGAGAAAGTAAATTAAACCCTCATCTTTCACTGTAGGAAATCAATTATAATTATCTCAGTTAATAAATCAAGAAATAGTACATATATTATTTAGAGTTATGGAAAAAGCCACTAGAGGAGTTTCAAACAGGAAACGTTAAAAGGGGCTGCCTCCGAGGGGCTGGGGAAGCCAGGGGTGAGGAGGACTACTTGGATTCACATGGTGACGACTAAGACAGCCCTAATCACCGTCCCTGCCTCCGTGGCCCTTATGCAGACTTGCAGCTAACTATTGTTGTGTTAGATGCTGCAAAAAGGGAGGATACGAGCCTTAAGGGATCTTTAAAACAAAAGGACTTATCCTCGTTTAGGGTTCTGGGAAGGCCTCAGAGGAAGTAATGTTTAATGTGTCTTGAAATATGAGTAAAACTTGACCAGAGTGATCTTGGAGTCATGAAGGATTTGTTCTTTTTTTGTGGGAGGTGGAGGCGGGGCAGTGGACGAAGGGGGGAGTGAGAGAAGAGCTTGCAAGGCAGGGGCAGCAGCATGTGCCAACACCCAGAGCCCAGGGTGAACGGGCACCGTGAAAGAATGGCACGATGCCCAGTCTAGCTGAAGCAGCCCATGAGCCCTGGGGAAAGCATCTGGAGATGAAAAGGCCACCATGCCATGCCACCAAGTCCCATACCTCCAGGACCATTTCCAGTGACTACTATGTAGACTACCCTGCCCCCAGGGCTGTGCAACACGACACACTGGGGGATGAGTCTGAGTAATGGCAGAGGGTAAGGTTTTATACAGAAGGCCAAGATCAGGCCAGATGTGACCAGGGAAACTTGAGGATAGAAGACAACTGCTTAGAGCAGCCATCATGGGAAGAACAGCAGAGAGTGAATCAGAAATGAATACAAAGGGGACAGAGAAGGGTCCCTGTTCTGTGCCCCAACCCTTATGGTATGCTGGCTTTCTCTCCAGGTTCCCATCTCTGCAACATCACCAACCTCAGGATCAGAGAAATCATTTCCCTTGTCA
The DNA here is from genome assembly GCA_023783475.1 of Daubentonia madagascariensis. Lineage (NCBI taxonomy): Eukaryota > Metazoa > Chordata > Mammalia > Primates > Daubentoniidae > Daubentonia > Daubentonia madagascariensis. The sequence goes on from JAKFHU010001672.1 coordinate 21,557,900, forward strand.
CTTCCCCTGGCTTCTGAGAACTAGAAAATGTCAGTAAGAAATGCTGGGCTTTGCTCAGAAGGCGACCTCTAACAAACGTCACTCCTATATCTTGCCCCCAAAACCGATTTTCTACCTGCTGTAGGGGGATAGGGAGGAAGGGGAAGGGGAGGAGGGCCTACACAGTCTCTTCCAGAGTAGTGCGTGATGAGATGGACTCAGAAATGGAACAGTGCAGAGAAAATAATCGAAATAGCTAAGATGTGTTGAGAGCTCTCTCTGTGCCAAGTAAGGTGATAAATATGCATTTTTGCATTTACTATAATTTGTCCTTGAAAGAATTATAACAGTGACTACTATTATTTCCTCCATTTTACAGATAAGGCAAATCTAGTCTCAGAGAGATGAAGTAACTCACCCAAGGTCATGCAGCCAGAAGGTGATCAAAGTAATATTTAAACCCAAGTAGCCTGACTCAAAGACTTCCCTCCCTGTGAACAGATTCTGCTAGAAAGCATGGGAAAGTAGCAGCATCTCTGTTTAAAATGTCCCAGATTAAACACATCCTTTATCATAGAGCTCTGCATTCTTACATGGTTTTTATTATATGTATATATATAAACCACTACATGACAATTCAGTCTAAACCATCGCAGGTTATAAAAGTAAGATTCCACTGAACTTAAGTGCTGAACTAAGAAAAGATTGGTCCAGACTCCTGTTTTTTGCTTTCCCAGTAATTTTATAAGGATAAATCTGCTAATCTGTGAGCTCCTTGAAGGTTGGTACCATGTCATACTCATATTTCTCCCCAACACCTAGTACAGTATCTAATTCCTAGTAGAAACTCAATAAATGTTTGCTAAATTGAGGTGTTCAAGTTCAAGAAACTGCAATAATTGGTCTTGTAACCAGACTTCCTGGTGACGTCCACAAATTCATGATGTTGGTGAGAATCATGTTTCCCATGCAGTACCTGCATGCTTTGACCTTTACTATAATCAAATGCATTTGCTGGAATTTCTGGAAGGTATTAGTGCCCCGAAACCCATGGGAGGTGTGTGCATTTTTAACTATGTCAGCACAGCTCCACCCCGATTGAGGGAGGTAATATTAGCATAGTGGTTAAGCATGAGGCTCTCGAGCCAGACTCCACACATTCAAGTCTTGGCTCTATCGTTTTGCAGATGGTAGAAATTTAGCCAAATCATTAACACTCCCTGTGCCTCAGTTTCCTCATTTATCAAGGATTATAACAGCATGTACCTACTGGGGTTGCCGTTGAGAATTAAATGAGTTAACATATCTAAAGCACTTGGAGCAATGACTTACTAGCACTCAATAAATGCTAATTGTTATAGCTGGGGCAAGGCCCATTTAAAACATACCTGTTTAAGGCACCAATGGAGGCATGAGGCTCCCATTTGCCTGGGCACACATTTGCTTTCACCCCTACAGTCATCCCTACTGTCGGGTCTGAAGTGATTTGGAATCTGCTACACAGGGCACTGACCTTTTCAACATTAAGTTTAATTAAGGCTAGTGAGTAGCTAAAGTGTGACGTTTCATGTCTTTCCACGAAGTTCAGCAAGAAAGATTTATTAACTCATTAAAATGTCATGTTAGTTATTTTCAGCTACTCAGGATGACTGCAACATCCGGCCAGCTACTTATCCCAGAAAAGACTCAGAATAGAATCTCACCTTATGGACTTCCTAGACCACAGCTCTATCACCAGATCATGTTGCTTCAACATTAGGATCAAAAGCTTCAAAAAGTGTGGGAGTTGATTTAGACCCACCTGTCTGTGGTGACAAAAAGGGCTGTTGATGTGCCATGGTGAGGCCATGCCAGGCTGGCACACTATATGTGCTTCCTTCTACGGAGTGGAGCTGGCCAAAGGGGCTAGGCAATCTGGGTCCAAGGAGCCAAGTCTCTGTGATGCACTGACTGTCCTTGCTTCCTGCAGACTGACTGCTTGCACCTATTCACCTCCAGCGATGCGCCAGTTTCCATCTGGCCCATCACACCGTTTCCATTTCTGAAACATAACCCACCTGCCTCACCCTAACCTTTCATTCAAGTTGCAAATGCATAATCTCCTCTGAGGAGGCTCGCTTTTTTGGAAGAGAGCAAAAATTCCCAATATTCCCTTCTCACTCCCATCCTGCAAAATATACCTAACCCTAGTGTGCAATAATAAATCCACACATATTTTTGGTCTATATGTGCATACTCTCTATTCTTTCTAGTCTAGCCTTTTCTGGTTATATTAGAAGCAGTAGAACACAGTGGCTAATAATATGAGCTGAAAAGGAGTGAATACAGACTCTTCAATTTACTAGTTGTGTGACTTTAAGCAGATTATTTACTCCGTGCTCACACACTTAATAAAATGGAAGCAACAAATTAGTACCTTCCTCATAGGACTCTAGTAAAAATTTTTTTAAACCCATGTAAGGTGTTTAGAAGAGTGTCTATCAAGTAAAGAATCACATTAATAGTCATTTTTGTTCTTGCAACTATTAATATTTGTCCTTCTTGCAGCTAGTTGTTGTTGTTACAAGCTCCTAGTGGGCAGGGGCCCAATCACTCACTCATAGTGCCAAGAAGTTATTGATACTTAATAAAGTTCTTTTGATAATGCCTAATAATGAGACTAAGAATAAGGGGGGGAAATGCCAAATAAGATCTAGGTCTTTAATAAATTAAGGTAGGCAAAAATGATATTCCTAGCAACCAAATTTCTAAATGTATTTCCACCATTATCTCAAGCTTCCTATTTATTAAGACTATTTCCTGCTTTTGAATATTGAACAGTAAACAGGAAATTAGTTTGAGGATGATGGTCTCCAAAGAGAGGAAAGCAATTTCCGTGCCAAGTAACCAGACACTCTCCCTAGGAAATCTTCAGAAACTGGATATAACAAGCATGGACCTTGCAATAATCTCAGTGGACTTTAAAGTCATTTCATTCCTAGAAATGAAGGGCAGAGTTGCACTTCCTTGTCTGAATAACCTAAATCATCATCACAATTTTATTTTGTAGCTGGAGACTGCCTGTCAGAAATGCAGAAGGATGCGATGCTGCAGTTGGAGGGTGGATGGCTCTCTTGTGAGTTCCTCGCTGTGTCGGGATCACTTGTGAACAGAAACAGCAAGGCCAGGATACAGAGTCCGCATTCAGCCTGGTTTACTCTCTGGCAGCTGGAGGCACAGTGCAGAGAGCCTGATAAACATTTTATTGATGATGAAGATGACAATTTTTAAAACTTCACACTACTGTGACCACTTTACAGATAACAGAAACTATCCAATATACCATTCATATCATCTGTGGCTATTCCACGTGAGCTGCATGGGTTGGAATCAACCGTGATTAAGGTTCTAAGGTAGCCATGAAGACACACTGTAAACAGCTTGTGTGTTCAATGTTGTGAAGCTTACCAAAGCTAATGCCAAGATGATCAAACATCAAGTAAAATGGGCTTGCTCCATCCCACCCTCATACATACACACTCACACCATCATCATGGCCAACACCACCTCCCCTCTCTTTATGTGGGACATACTAAAAATTAATCATCAGCTTTAGGAACAACAACAACAACAAAAAAGAAAAACAGCCATGAACTGAGCAGATCCAAGGTAATATAGGTATAGCAAGCCTGAAAATAGAGCTTTGGGGAATATTTTTGTCAATAATGGAAAAGCACCAAAAAGAATCAATTCTGGCTCAAAGTCAGGTAGTAGAGAAACACAAAGAAATCAGGGAAAGTTGCCAGGAGTTTGGAAAGACGACGCCAAAAATAAAATAAGAAAGCCAATAATCATATCTCACAGCTGCTGAGTGCTAGCTCTGTACCGATTGCTGTACATACATTCTCTTTAAATCCTCACAGGTGGACAAAGTAGTATATTATTATTATTATTATGAATAAGAGAGAAAACTGAGGCTCAGAGAGTTTGAAAAAGTTACCTAAGTAATGCAGTAAGTGTCCAAGCCAAAACTCAAACCAGGTATGCCTGACGCTGAAGTCTGTGTACTTAAGCACTGGAGACAGTGGAAGTGCCTGAGACAGAAGAGGAAGAGAGCACAGGAGGTAGCAGGAGCTGGCAAGCCCAGGGGCTTCTGCTAATGAGAGATTCTGACTCAGGACAGCTTGTAAAAAGCCAAGCTCAGGTGTGTCTGCTCATGGCATCTGTACTACTTGAGTTGTCTCAGAAAAGGGCTGCCTAATGTTTAGCCAGAGCTGGCATGTCCAAATCCTACCCACACATCTAGTCTCAGTTCAAATGCTCCCTCTTCCACGAAGTCTTGGCTGATTTCTCACATAGAAATGATCCCTCTCCTTTCTCTGGATATTTTCATCTTTATTTCTCTGATGCCCCTTAGCACTTTCTTAAAGAACAGTTGTTTAAATCCGTGTCATCCATTTCAACAAATATTGGTTACCCACCATCAAAAAGGAAAATGCTGAACTTGCTAATATCCAACTGATATGAACTTATAGAGACAGATCCTTCACTATCCTCCAAAGATGTGAGCTCCCCGTTCATTAAGTAAATTTGGGAAGTGTCTGCCAAGCTAAGGTCTACATTTTTCAATCCCTTTTCCATCTAGGACAGGGCAGAGGGGAAAGTAAAGCAAGATGTGGCCCAGCTGAAAAGTAGCTTCAGCCTGACCTCCAGGGAGCTCTGGAGCACAGATTGCACCACAGAGTTAGTCCCACCTCGAGGTGAGGGGGCTGACATTTTTTCCTCCTAAGTCAGTCAGTCGTTGACGGTAGCTAATAATGCAAGAAGGGAACCTCCTGGCCGCGGAAGCTTCTGCTTGACTGAAGGCAATTCTCTGAAGAACGTCAACACCTGCAGCATTGGGTGGATGGGTGCACGAACTGAGTAAAATGGGATCTGCGTGGGGCACCAACAGCACCCCCTAGACATAGCCATTGACCCATGAGTCAACGAAGAAACAGGAAAAATTACAAAAACTACTTGAAGCCAAATGACCATAAAAGATCATTTATATCAAAACTTGAGGTTATTGCTAATGTGATACATACTGATAAATTACAGCCTCACAAGCATATGTTATGAATAAAGCCAAAATGTAAGTAGCAAGCCATTCAACTTAAGGAGTTAGAGAAAACACACAGTAAGTAGAAGGAAAGAAATATTAGTGCTAAGAACAGAGAGAGATAATTAAATAGAAAAACAAACAGTACAGAAGATCAAAAATTTGTTGCTTTTTAAAAAAAATAATAAAAACAAATATCTGGCAATATTGAACAAAAAAGAGAAAAGCAGATATAAACAATATTAGAAATGAAGAAAATAGAGAACATGACTACATTTAGGCAAGAGTTTTTAAAAGTTCTAAAAGAACACTATAAATAACTTTTGAAAAATAAATTTGAAAATAGGAAAGAAATGAATAATTTTTAGACAAATATGGATTGCCAATTTGATTCAACAAACAGAAAACCTGAATAGACATATAACCGGTAAAGAAATTGAACTTTTTTAAAAAACTACTTTAATCATACACACACACAATACCACGCTGAGGCGGTTTTACCAGTAATCAAACCCTCAACAAAGAGATAACCCAAACCTACAAACTTTTTAGTGAGTACAAAAAAGAGAAAGCTTTCCTTCTCATTTTATGAAGCTAACATAACCTTAATACTATAATCAGAAAAGAGGATATATAAAAAACAATCAAAGTAGATCAGTTCTATTTACAAACATAGGTCTAATAATTCTAAATATTAGCAAATGACTAAGGTGACATTATAAACCAATGGGAAAAAGCATATTCAATAAATAATGCTAAGACAATTTATTATCCATATGAAAAAATAAAGTTAAATCTGTAACTACAACACACACAAAAATATGTTCCTGGTTGATAAAACCCTAAATGTGAAAAGCAAAACTGAAAAAAATTAGAAAGAATTATAAGACATCCAGACAGTCCCTGACTTATGATAGGTTCGACTTAAAAATTTTTCAACTTTATGATGGTGCAAAAGTGATATGCATTCAGTAGAAACCATACTTCAAGTGCCCACACAACCATTCTGTTTTTCACTTTCAGTTCAGTATTCAATAAATTACATGAGATATTCAACACTTTATTATAAAATAGGCTTTGTGTCAGATGATTTTGCCCAACTGTAGGCTATGTAAACATTCTGAGCACGTTTAAGGTAGGGTAGGCTAAGCTATAATGTTTGGTAGGCTAGGTGTATTAAATGCATTTTTGACATACAATATTTTCAATTTATGATGAGTTTATCAGGATGTAACTCCATCGTAAGTCAAGAAGCATCTGTAATTGACTTCGGAGTTCAGACAGATTTCTTAAATAAAGCACATAAAACAAACCATCAAGAAACAGATTAATATATTTGACTGAGTTAATATTAAAAACTTCTCTAGACTGATATCATTTTTAGAAAAGCAAAAAAAGATAAACCATAAACTGGCAGAGATATTTGTGAAGCATATAATCAGCAAAGGTTATAAAGAATATATAAAGAAGTCCTTCAACACAATAACAGAAAGTCCACAATCCACTAGAAAAAGTGAGATAGGCAAAAGAATCCAATGAACAGGAGCCCTCATGGCCAGTAAATAAGATCAGTAAAGGACCTATCAGTAAACAAAGAAGTAACATTTCTCAGAATTTTTTATCCTCAGATAAACAAAAAATGGAACTTAATAACTGATTGATGTAGAGAGTGAGAGCATGGCAGTAATTTTAAGGTGACTTGGGTTTCTAGGTTGGGTGGTGACTGGTATCTTTAATCAGGGTGGGCAATGTAGGAATACAAATATGTTTTCAAGAGACTGGAACGTTTGAGTTTGAGGTAACTATGGGATATCCAACTGAGAGCTGTACACACAGGTCTGGAGCTCCCAGGGAGAAGCCTGACCCAGAGATACAGACGTGGGAGCCAAAAAAGAACAAATACAGTGGAACCAACAAGGAGTTGCCTCATCTAGTTTTAACCTAAATGTGTATTTGTTTTTGTATTTTAAATGATTTTTCTTACCACGAAACCAATGAATTTGTTACATCAATGGAAAGTGAAGTGCAGGATTTCCCTGAATCTGTCCTTTTTTGCTGCAACATCGTAAGGGACCAAGCAAACCCTTCATTTGTCCTTTTAATGGAAGAGTGAGTTTGACTACGAGGGCATTTGAAAGAACTATACAATGAGTTAATAGACTAAAATCCCATTGGGGGAGAAAAAAAACACTTGGAAACCTGCAGGAAAGCTGTATGTTTATTTTCATAACTAAGTCTTTTATAACAAATGCATACTAGCAATTATACAATACTTTGTAGAAATTACAGTCATTGTTGGTTGTGGAAGGTTTCTAATGTCGATTAGCCACGTAGTCTAAAGGGAATTGACTCTGGCAATTTAGATGCCTCCTTTGTTGCGAAGGTTGGCTTTTTTGCTCTTACAGAATAACAAAGATAAACCACTCATGTGCACAAAAAATACAGTAATGCATACTCTTTAGTCATGGGATCTGAATCACACATATTTTGTAATTATATACCAAGAAGACAAAATGCTTGTCCTTAACTGTTTTTGTTTCTCAAACATGGATGGAAAAATAAAATTATTTAATTCAATAGAATGAAAGCAGTGAAGCAGAATTTTAGCCAAACTCTTTGTAAAATTGTAAATTTATTCCTATGGATATATGTACACAAAATGTGTGTAATGTGTGTAACCTATTCAGTTTTTAAAGATACCTTTATCATAAAAATTCTGGACCTGTGTTTCTATAAAACCATTCCATAAAAGAAAAAAAATGATTTTTAAGATATACCTAAAATTTTTTGTCAAATAAACAACATGCACATAAAACTGTGAAAAAAATTTCTTTACATAATAAAGTGTAATAACCGTACCAAATAGAAACAGAAGTACCTTTTAATGTGTTGAATTTCTACATGGTTTGGGTCAAAATGTTTCTATTGTGTTTGTGGGAAAATGACATGAAAAGAATTAGTATATGAAATATTAGCAACACAACATCATAAACAAGCAATAAATCATCCAAACACATTTTAGTTATATAAAATGTAGATATATTTACTCAAAAGAGAAACTTTTGCATTTTAGAGTATGCACTAATACACAAGTAAAAACCTAAATTCTCATAATTTCATTGAAACACAAATAATTTTCCTAATAGAGAAACATTCTAAACATAGTAAATCATATAATAACAATGAGTTCAATTTAATCTTTACTTATAACACCAATAATCACCCATTATCACTGTATAAATTAAAGATTTAAGACAGAAAAACATTGAAGAAAAATACAGGCTTTCTCCAAAATTCTTCTAATATTGACTACAATCATTCTCTCTTTCCACATGTCATTGCATCTGTGACAATAACTGAAACATTCAATTAAACTATATGGTTTGAGCTGATGAAACTACAGAGAATTCATTTGGTCCTATTCATAGATTAAAGCTAAGTCATTGTTGGCTTAAGTCAATAGAACTCCAATAGTCACCTCCTGATTTTATAAATGCTTTATGGTTATCCAGACTTTATAAATTCTTTCCTAATTCTCCATCTCCTACAGGATGCTATGCCTCATCCAAAACATATTTTGTCCTGATCAACGTAAGGGGACACTCTTTCATTCTCCATCCGTTCACCAAACGTCATGGGAGAAAGCATACAAATTTAATGTGGGGAGAACAAAAACCAGACCTATCTACATACCAGGACATTTCTTGAAAAGCAAAAATCTTATGGCATTTATAAAAATGATATTTAATAACAAAGAACTGTATGTGTTCCCTGTCTTAGAAAAATGGACTAACCTTAAAAAAAAGATTCCATTCCAGGAGGACATTACATTCACACAAGAATGCCAAAATGCTTCTGCAGTGAACCTAAACATTATATAAACTAATAGTGGACCAATAAGCCAGTCTTTCATTCTATTTGTAATGCACCTAGCTATCTGATACCAAAGAGTCCTTGATACATCCATGTAAATCACACACACTTATTCACAAATAGTCAGAACCTTTTGACAGAGGCTGCATAGGTATGAAATATTCTGCACCTGAAGTATATAGTACTTAATGCTGATGACAAAGAACTATATAGTAACTTCAGGAAAATAAGATATATATGTCTTGGTTTTTTTGTTTTGGTTTGGTTTTTGATGTGATGTATCACAATTTTAAAAACAAATTTGTCTAACACCCCTCCCTAGAATAAATTTTTCATTAAAATGCTGGTAGCTTTCTTACTTGGAGAAGAATTTTAAATCTCTTAAAGTCTTAGGGAACCAAGATTTAAAGCATCATGACATAAACCATTTCTTAGCATTTCCTCTCACGTTTTTACACATTGCTTCTCTTGACTTCACCCAAAAGAGCCTTATTTTATTAATAACTCTGTGCCTGAGGAGGCCTTTTTAATGTCTTAAAGTGTGTGAGTGCATCTATATAAGTATTTGATATCTATATCTGTATCTATATATTATATTTCAGTTCAGATTGGCAACAGTTCAGATGTGGTGCTTTCTGTTAGCAATTAATCTACTTTTTAACCTTTGCTTTTGCTACTTGAGCAAAAAAGTGAACGCCCCTCACAATTTTAAATACACAGATTTTTTTCTAGGTGAATGAACTTCATCCTTTGTGTATAAGGTAGGTCATTTAATGAAAATTTTGAGGATGATAGTTTATGAGATATAAACTGGAAGAGTTAGCGTAATTTCATATTAGTATGGCTTCACAATTGTGAGCCTACAGAGATACCTGACTGATTCTCAGCCACATGTACACGGGATGGTTCCGTCATTACCCACCATAGCAAGAATTAACACTTTCAGAATAAAACAGGAGGCATGATAGTATCATACTCTTCCTAGGAGTCTGGCATTCTAATATTCCCCAAAAGACACAAGAAAAAAAATCTTAATAAATAAAAAGTCATCCCATGGCCATAGAGAAAAATAATAAGCAAAAAGTTATCTTACGGTCATACTGTCATATTTTATAACTAGAAGTCAATGGGCCCTCAATAGCTATTTTAACAGAAGCTAAGACAGGTAAAACATCCTTAGCCTGAAAATGACTTCAGTCAAAATCTTCTTTGTTTGCTCTGCAAAACTCCTAATGTTCCAATTTCACTAACAAACCAGTTGTTTACAAGTGTCTTAAAATCCAGATAAGTTTAATAAAGTAGTTTCATAAAATTAAAACTATGAAATCTATGTATTCAGCATCACAAAGAATTAACACCTCAAAGCATTATATTGGTTATCACATAAAAGCAACATAAGTTTTTCATAGCACCCTCTCTCTAGAAAACAATACACAATGCCTGAGCCAGATCTTTTCCATCCACTCTCATAAATGTCCCAGATCTGTCAGTAAGTCTCATTTAATTTGAGGAGCTAGTCTGCCATGGAGACCCCCATTCCCCACAGAGAAAACTGCCACACTTGCGAGGTAAATGAATTTTCAGCAGTTACCTTAAAGTCATCTCCAAAGTGATGTCCACAATTTTAATTCTCTGAGAATGATTTCTTCCTTGGTTAGATGACATGTTTCATTTATTTATTTTTTTTTAGTAATATATGTGTGCAAAGTGTTTTAAAGTGATAAGTTGGTATTCATCTCCTCAAGGTAGATCACAATTATATCCTATCAACAGGTGGTAAAATAGGCACACACAAGAGCAGACTATGGCCCCATTTTTAAAATTTTTTGCTACAGTTATTGTGGCCTATTACCTTCTTGAAGTATGCTTAAAATACCAAATGTTGTTTTCATGTAAAATATCAGTGTTGTGCTTCATTGAAATGACTCTAAGGATTTCCCTAAAACCTAAGCTTCACAGTATAGTGAAGAAAAGGACAGGAGGAAAAACAGGAGAAATGTCTTTATTAAAGAAGAACAAGAGAAAGAGAAACTCTTCATTGAAAAAAGAAAAGAGAAAGAATCACCTTGATAATTAGTTAGACTTTCTTACATTTAATCCCTTATTTTTATAAGCTATCTAAAATCATTAACCCAAGACCCAGGAATAGTGTGTGAATTTGATATTAAACGACCACTTGGTCTATTTCCCTAACAATACAAGATTGTTGCTTATAGTCCACAGTGTAGTTATTACACCAGAAATATACTACCTCATTTATAATTCATTCTCCCAGATTACTATATCCTTGTGTCATTATCTCTTTCAAATACTGTTATGTTATAATCTCTGCTTATACTTCCTATTTGTGGAAAATACTAAAACAGCTCTTAGGGAAAAAAAATACATCTATTTTCTGCAGTACTATTAAGTGCTTTACATAACTACCAACTATTTTGATTCTAAATGGTTGGTTACGAAACCTGAAGGGGAAAAATCTTTTGAATTTATGATTCATAATGAATTCAATGAAAGCACTAGAAATTAAATTTTCAAATTTACAACATCTACATAATTAAAAATATATTCTTTAATATGAGAAAAATATCTTACTTCCATGTTTAAGGAAGAATAGCATCATCTCTTAAGAATCCAAAAAACTAATGCAATTATATTTTTCCCCACACACACCTCACAAGGCAACTATAATTTAATCAGTCTACAAAGTTGTAATCAGGAACTGGCTTCCATTATGACAATTTTAAAGTTTTTTCAACAATTCCTTTCTATCAGATGGCTTCTAATTATACAGAAAGGAATTTGCTTGAAAGTCTAAATATATCCAAATAGGAAAAATAAATAGTTGCTGACAACCCTAGGGGCAAAAATACCACAAGAAAGTCGTAATAGAAATAAGGCTAAAAGCAAGTGAAATTGAGCAGTCATGAACTCTTCATATAGCCTGCTGTTTTTTTCCTATTACACGGTCTTATTTTTTATAAAAAACCAAAAAAAAAAAAAAACCCAGAAAAACAAAAACAAAAAAACTATTTGGGAAGAATTCAATCTTTGGAATAACCAATATGGAGTTTTCTAATATAATAACATGAGGGAGAAGAGTAGGATAGTGTCAGTAAAGGTTGACTAGATCAGTGAAAATCCATAGGATTTCCAGAATCTGCAAATCATCCAGCCAGGCTCAGTAATATAACTAGATATTCCTTTGTGATTCCTTCCTGAGTGTGAGCCACCACAGCCACAAGCATTAAAGCCTGAAAGCACTTAAGGGAGGGCATGACAATACTAATCACTAACACCCTGAATAAATGCTTCCTCCTGCATTGTCTTTTTAATTCAGTTAAGGTATATTTTGGCTAAGGAGGAAGAAAGAAAGTCATGTCAACAAGTCATGGAAACATTTCAATCTATTGCCATGGCCAAATTATCTCTGAAATTAAATTGCAATTTGTTCATTCAAGAATTTATTGCTTTAAGAAAACAGTACATGCTTTCCTGTTACCAATTCTTTAAAATTCTATGCCTTCTTAGATAAGTGCTTTAGAATAAACTCCCATCTAATAATCTCACTTCTAAATTTATAATAAAGTATACAATAGGAGTGATCCTATGTTTTTTTTTTGATCCTTTACAAAAACAAGTGGCCAATTGTCTTCCAGTGGAAATTCTCCTCTGTCCCTCTTATTTAATTTCTCTATATGACTTTCAAAAACACATGCCAGAAAATAAGTTATTCTCCTTTAGTAGCTATTAAAAGTTAATAGAGTCTTTCCATTAGGCTTCTAATGTTAAAATTCAGTAGGTAGTATTCAGCCACAGTGTCACATTATGTTTAGCAATAACTATGAGCTTATTATTCAAGTATTACCACCCTTAATTTTTCTTACAATCCATATACCCTCCTTTTAAAACTCATCTATGCCACAACAGCATAGTCCTTGTTTTGTTCGTTGTTTTCATTTTCTTGTGGACTAATAACTTTTACTTCTGGCCTTGGTGGTCTTTGAGGATCTAATTCAGCCTGGAGGAAAATAGATCAAAACAAAGATATTTAGTTCTTTGGTTTACAAAGGTAATAACGTTTACAAGGAAACAAATTATTCAATATTCTATTTAATCATATAAATATTCAACTAAAAAGAGTTTCTTGGGTTCTCTTTGTTTTTTCATATATCATTACCCAGTGGATAGACACCGTTCTCAACACCTTACTTACAGAAGCCCTTCTGGGGACAATAGTCCACTCTGTGCTTTAAAGGCACAGACTCATTTCATATGCTGCAAGCTTTATTTTTTCTCACCTTTTTATTTCCCTTTGAGCTTTTCTTTTCAATAACATATTTATACTTTTCAGTTTAGCATTTTCAGAGACAAGGGAAGAGAAAAACGCAGTTCTACTCTCATGCCACATTAATCCAGTCCCACACCCGATGCTGTCCTAATTTCAGCTTTCTCCTAGAATTCACAAATTCATTGTGAATATGGTACCAAGCACCATCAAGTATCAAATAGAGAGGAGCATGACAGAAAATCAAAAGCAGAGGCAGCATTTCTCCAACAGCAACCATCACTCCTCCCACTTGGATTTCTCATATGTTATTAATGACATTGTCTCATTTACAACTTGTCTTTCCCGCACTAGACTGAAAGCTGAGGGGGTGAGATCAGAACTAGCTGCTTTGCAAACTCTGCTCCATGAAATCCTGGAGGCTCCACAGCCCCCACAAGGGCCACCAGTCGAGGAAACAAGAGCAGCTCCAGGTCCTGCAAACCCCACAAACCACAATTTATGCTCTAAAAAAGAAAAAAAAAAGGATTACTGGGGTTATGTCTTATGCTACATTGTTACCTTGTGAAATGTCTCAAACGGTATCTTGTATATAGTACAAGCTCAATCTCAATAAATGCCAATTGCTTACTGCGCATTTGTCTGTATTCCCTGCTCTTTTCCTATAATCATATCTCACTTTGCGTAAGAACTGTTACATGAAACAAAATGCTACATGGTAAACTGAATTTTTAGTCATTTTACCAGTAAAAAATCTTTCTGTAAAAGTTAATTATTAATTTCTAACTTATAATTTATATAAATTTTGTTTTTCACATATTTGGTATGCTTAAAGAATACCTATACTGATACATTAGGGAGAATGGAGATAAAATATGTAATCATTATAAGTAAGAGATGAATCAAGTAAGATTAAAGTAAGATGAAATCTCTTTGTGAGTAACTGCTTTGTCTTAGGCATTTGTGTAGCCCTTAAAATCCCTAACTAGTCACAAAATCAGGTACTTGCTCATCTGAGTTCCCAAGAATTTGGATTCACCCTCATTACATACCACAATACCTGTACTTCAGGTTCTTGCCAAATATATAACCTTGATATTGACAGATGCCCAATTCCTATCAAAAACCTACATTTTTCCTTTTTAAAAATACTTATTTAATTTTTTGACAATCAATTTAAATATGTATTTGTATACAAATGAAATACGTATACATTGTGGAATAGCCAAATCTAGCTCATTAACATATGTATTATCGCACATACTTATCATCTTTGTGGTGAAAACACTTAAAATCTACTCTCCTAGCAATTTTCAAGAATACAATACATTATCATTAACTATAGTCACCATGTTGTTCAATAGATCTCTTGAATTTATTCTTCTTGTCTAAATGAAATTTTATATCTTTTGACCAACATCTTTCCAGCCTTACCCCCAGCCCCTGGTAACCACCATTCTACTTTCTGCTTCTATGAGTTCAACTTTTTTATATCCCACATATAAGTGAGATCATGAGGTATTTGTCTTTCTGTGCCTGGCTTATTTCACATAACATAATGTCCTCCAGGTCTATGTTGTCACAAATAACGGGATTATTTTTAAAAGATATATGGATGAAAGAGGAAGGACAGGCAATCCATTCATTTCTGTAAAATCTATTTAGGTCATACATTGAATTAAGGTAGACCACTGGAAAAATTTGTACTTGGATCTTACTATGTAGTCCCACATACAATTACACTTTGATTTCATGCTGTAAGCTTTCATCAAAGGCTACTACAACAAACAGTTTTATGAAACCTACTATTGTAGTTGCCATATAAACGACACTGAGGACTATGTAGAACTACACATGGGGAATTTCTTAGAGAAGAGGACTGTGATTATCTCACCTTGAGAAAAGATGAAATGAGAGACATGCTGAGTGCTTTCACTTACATGTTAAGACTGTTTTATATAAGCCACACAGTGGATTACAGATAATTTTGTACTGTTATTGAAACCTGGCCACAAGAACATTTTGCCTTTTGCCATTGCTAAACTCTCTCTCCCTAAGCAAGATAAAACAGATGAGTCAATAATAAACAATTAAGAAGACTCCATTCATCAAAGTGGGTAACAGGAATACGAGTAGACCACGGCCCACTGCAGAAGGTATAGCAGCTTTGAGAGAGGTGGACCTTGATCTGCTGGGTTGACAGGAAGGGAGGGGATAGCAGATGGTGAGAATGTGCGCAGGACATCCTGCCTTTTATGCTCTGAGACTCAACTTGAGCCTAGCAGCAACCAGGTCATATCCATCAGCATGGAAATTAACCTATCCTATGGAACATCTGTCCCATGGAAGAATGCCAGGACTTGAGAGTATCCCGGCCAGGGCCAGAGGTGGGAGAACAGGCTAGGCAGAGAGGCTTCACTACGTATTTCTTTTCTTGTTCTTTTTTTTTTCCCACCATATATTTCTTTATCCTCTCTGTATAATAAATAAAACTATATATTATCAAGTGCCTGGCATGTTGAACACTTAATTCAATTAATCCATGTAAGGTAGACTAAACAAACTAGACTTTAATACTTCTAGAAAACAAAGAAGTCACCCATAATAGAATGGTGGTCTTCAGCTCATGTCTAGGTCTTACTGGTCTCAATATTCTTTTCTGGTTTGTATCTCCTCCACTCTTAACCTATTTTTATTTTTTATATTTCTTTCTTTTATTATGTATGTTCTTAGAAGGCTCTGTAAATTTTTTGCAGAGTAAGGTAGGATAGGGATAGGTGGATGGATGAATGGATAAATGTACAGATGGCAAGAGGACAGACATACTATCAGATAGGTAGATGGAAGTACTTGTTAACTCATTAAAATGAGTAGTAAATGAAATGAATTAAATGGTATTGGATCTCTCCTACTCAACATAAGTAGTTTCAATGCAAGTTCTAAGTACTTAAATAATTCCCTAAGTGCATGCATGCACATACACACACACGCACACACACATTCATGCATGCACATAAGTAAGCAAAAGCAATAGAAATACCTCATCTTGTCCACTGCCAGTCCCTTGAGACTTTCTTTCCTCCTCCACTGCCGGGTGAAGCTCACTATTAACCTGGTCCAGCTCCTCCCCATTTTCTTCATCGGTGCCTGCGTTCCCACGTGCAGGAGCTGCCTGCTCCTCACTGGGATCCAGGATCTCCTCGACTTGTTCCAGGGCATCTGCAGCCTCCCTACCTCCTTCATCTTCAATGTCACCATTCATTCCTGAAAAGTCTTCTTTCTGTTCTGCATCCTTGTTTGCTTTCTCTCCATCTTCTTCCTCATCTACTATTTCTGCTGGCCTCTGAGGGATCAAAAGGAATGATGGATAAAAGTAAGAAGTGTAACAGAGATTTTCCACCACATACCACAGTTATTATTATAACAATTATTATATTACAGTCAAGTAAAATGTCCTTATATTTGCATAGTATTTTACAGTATGTAATGTTTTACATTTACTGAGTACCTACCATATGCCACACTTCACAAGTATTTTCTCATTTAATCCTCACAACAATCCTGTGAGGTTGGTATCATTCCCATTTTACAGATGAGAAAACTTAGTCACAGAGAGCCAAATATCTAGCCCAAGGTCCCACTGGAAGGGCCAAAATTTGAACTAAGCATGTGACTCCAGAATCTAGGAAACTAAACCACAGGGTCCTTGGCTAGTGTCTTATGAAACATTCAGGACATAAACAAATGTTCTTTGTGGAGAGATCATCATCCTCAGTGCTATGGGTGAGGGCGATGGCAATGGGATGTGACCTCAGGTTTTCTGACACGGAATGTAGACAGCTTCCACATAATGCATAAGGGAGTTGACAGGTTATCTCTAAATACAAAAATCAATTGTCATGCAGATGCATGGCCAAGAAACTATATGCCTTCCCATAAAAATAATAAATGCCAAAGTATTTTATAAACTCTAATTAAGCATTTTACTGTTATTTGAATAAACATAAGTCTTCTTTAAAAGAGAACAGGAGGCTGAGTTCCAGAGGCAAGACTTTGGAGGAAGACCCAGGTTCAAGTCCTGGCCAGGCTCTCACTGGCTGCTACCTAACTTTTGTGAGTTTCAGATTCCCCATTTATAAAATGAGAATATAATAAAACTTCCATGGGGATTAAATAAGTAAAGTTATATAAAGTGCCAAGCACAGCACTTGGCACATCACAGATCCTAAAAAACATTGAAATCCCTTCCCATTTGTTATGATACATTATTTTTAAAAATTTTTTAATTGAGAACCATGACTTCAGCAATTGGGATTTGTACGCCTGGGCTCAGGTGATCTTCCCACTTCAGCCTCCTGAGTAGCTGGGACTATAGGTGCAAGCCACAGTGCCCGGCTATGATACATTCTTTCCCAGAGTTACCATATTTCTTTATAGCCATCAACAAAATAACAGTTTTTAAAAATGTTAGGGTAGAAAGAATACAAGATTTGCTCTATGTTAGGATCCCAGACCTGCCTCTGTATGAAACCTAAATGACTGAAGGCGAGAAAAGTCTCGAGAAAGTAGTATTTTCCCATCTCCCCACCAGACCCTTGTCCCACCCTGTCTCCAAAGAGAACAAGCACAGCTGGGCACTGAGGCACACACTTGAAGTGATGAGGGGAGGAGAGTTTGGCAAGAGAGGGGTGGGCATTTTCATTATAAAAACAGAGCAGAGGAGGATACATCACATATGAAAATCAGCTGCATTTCTATAAGGTAACAATGAACAAATCTGCAAGGAAATCACAAAAACAATTCCATTTACTACAGCATCAAAAAGAATAAAATACTTGGGTATTAACTTAACCAAGGAGGTGAAAGACACGTACAATGAAAACTACAAAACACTGCTGAAAGAAATTAAAGAAGACATAAATACACAGAATCACATCCCATGTTCATAGATTTGAATACTTAACACTGTCAAGATGTTACACTTCCCAAAATGATCTACAGATTCAATACAATCCCTATCAAATTCCCAATGATGTTTTTTGCAGAAATAGAAAAACCTGTCCCAAAAGTCATGATAGAATCTACAAGCTAGATCAAAGTAAGACGGCATGAAGACAAACATTGACCAATGAGATAAAACAAGTTCAGAAATAAACTACACTCTTTATTGTCAATGATTGTGACAAGTATGCAACACACTAATAAGAAAGAACACTCTTTCGACAAGGAGCAAGAAACAACTAATATCCACATGCAAAACATGAGTTGGACCATTACCAACCATCATAAGGCAAAATAATCTTACAAATGACCAAAGACCATTAAGTAGCAAAACTATAAAACTCTTAGAAACATAGGACCAGAGCTTTATGACATTAGATTTGGCATCAGTTTCTTGAGTGACACTTAAAACCAGGAACACAAAGACAAAAATTTAAATCGTGCATCAAAGATTTACCAACAAAATAAAAGGAACCCACAAATAGGAGAAAAATTTTAAAATCCCCTTATTATACAGGAATTGATCATCTATGATACGGAGAGAATTCTCACGAAACACAATACAACCCCAAGAGAAAACAACCTGATTCAAAAATGGCGCAAAAGGACTTGAATAGACATTTCTGCAAAGAAGATATACAAATGGCCAATAGCACATGAAAAGATGCTCAACATCACTAATCATTAGGGAAATGCAAATCAAAACTACAACGAGATACTACTTTACACCCATTAAGATGGTTACCACAAAAAAAGTGGTTGGCAAGAATGGAGAACTTGGAACCTTATGCATGTTGGTGGGAATGTAAAATGGTACAGCCAACTGGAAAATAGTATGGCAGTTCCTCAAAAAATTAAAAACAGAATTATCATATGATCCAGCAATTCCACTTCTGAATTCATACCCAAAAGAATTGAAAGCAGGGTCTTGAAAAATATTTGTACACTCAAGTTCATAGCAGCATCATTCACAATAGCTAAAACGTGGAAGCAACTCAAGTAAAATGTGGTATATACATACAATGGAATATCATTCAGCCTTAAAAAAGAAGGACATTCTTTTTTTTTTAATATTCTTTTTTTTAATTTCATTTCAGAATATTATGGGGGTATAACACTTTGGCTATATATATTGCCCATGCACTGCCCGTGTCAGAGCTACACTCGTGGACATCCCCCAAACTGTGCTCCCTGCATCCATTCAGTGAGAGTTTTCCCATCCTCTCCACCCCCCTCCTGCCTGCCCGCCTCCTGATGAATATTATTGTCATGTGTAACATAAGGATTGAACAATTAGTACCGACTTGATGGTGAGTACCAGCGGTGCTTGTTTTTCCATTCTTGTGATACTTCGCTTCGAAGAATGGGCTCCAGCTCCATCCAGTATAATACCAGATGTGTTAATTCACCGTTGTTTTTCATTGCTGAGTAGTATTCCATGGTATACATATACCACATTTTATTAATCCATCGTGTATTGATGGGTACCTGGGTTGTTTCCACGTCTTTGCAATTGTGAATTGTGCTGCTATAAACATTTGCGTGCAGATGTCCTTATTATAGAATGTCTTTTTTTCCTTTGGGTAGATACCCAGTAGTGGGATTGCTGGATCAAATGGTAGTTCCACTTTTAGTTCTTTGAGGTATCTCCATATTACTTTCCATAGAGGTTGTACTAATTTGCAGTCCCACCAGCAGCGTATGAGTGTTCCTATCTGTCCGCATCCCCGCCAATGTTTGTTGTTTTGGGACTTTTTGATATGAGCCAATCTCACTGGAGTTAAGTGATATCTCATTGTGGTTTTGATTTGCATTTCCCTGATGACTAGAGAAGTTGAGCAATTTTTAATGTGTTTGCTGGCCATTATTCTCTCTTCTTTTGAAAAGTTTCTGTTCATGTCCTTTGCCCATTTTTTAATGGGGTTGTTTGATCTTTTCTTGTTGATTTTCCTAAGTTCTGTATAGATTCTGGTTATCAGCCCTTTATCAGAGGTGTAACATGCAAATATTTTCTCCCATTCTGTAGGTTGTCTGTTCACTCTAGCGATAGTTCCTTGGCTGTGCAGAAGCTTTTTAATTTGATCAGGTCCCATGTATTTATTTTTGTTGCTGCTGTGATTGCTTTGGGGGTCTTCTTCATAAATTCTTTGCCTAGGCCAATGGAAGGACATTCTTAAACATGCTACAAGATGGATGAACCTTGAGGACATTATGCTAAGTGAAATAAGCCTGTCACAAAAAAGACAAACACTGTATGATTCCACTTAATATGAGGTATGTAGAGAAGTCAAAATCATAGAGACAGAAAGTAGAATGGCGCTTGCTAACTGGGGGAGGGGGAATGAGGAGTTGTTGTTTGACAGATACAGAGTTTCAGTTTTGGAAGATGAAAAGTTATGGAGATGGATGGTGGTTGTGGCTATACAACATTATGAATATATTTAATACCACTGAACTACATGGACACAAAAATGGTTAAGATGGCAAATTTTACATTATGTGTATTTTACCACAAAAAGAAACAAAACAAAACAAAATAAAATAAAACAGAGCAGAGGAAATGAACTGAGCCAAAGATTACATTCCCGCATCACTGAAGAGCAAGGGTTTCTAGGGAGTGCAGTAAAGGAGCCTGTGCCAAGCGGAGGGGCTTGCTCTACGAAGACACTGAGACAGAGAGGGGACTTCTAAGGGGGCAGATAGAATAAAAAACCAATGCAGAGAAAACACTGTGGATAGCTCCCCACTAACATGTCAGAAGAGGTGAGGGAAAGGCCTTGGGGGTCTCCAGCCCAGAGACAAGTTCCCTTCCTGGGGACTCTGCAGGACCTGAGGGAGATGGTTACTGTGGAACCCTGAGAGACCTTCAAGGGACTCTCATTTACCATGACTTCAGCAATTGGGCCTGGAGCACCCGTCTACGTTAAGCAGTACTCTGGGTGCCAGGCATTCAGAGACAAATGCTGGCATCAAAGAGCGCAGAGCACAGTGGGCAGGAAAGACTCGTAAACGCATCACATGATGATGTGGCATGAGGAGAGAAGCAGTAAGACACGTGTCAGGAAAGGGGCACTTCAGGGTGAGGTGTGGCAGCCTGCTGCCCGACCTTACATGTTCTGGCCATAGACATGTCAACAGTGTTTGTGGGGGAACAGCAACAGGCGAGAAAAGAGGGGCAAGTGGAGGTGCAGATGCTGAGCACCCCTCTGTGCCGAACACATGCTCGGCACTCACATGCTCCTCATTTCAGCACCCTCCCTGCAGCCCTCGGGGCACCTTCTTTATACCCATTACCCAAATAAGGAAGGTGAGAGGTCACTCAACACTTCCAATGTCACATGGCAGGTGAAAAGTAGGGCCAGGGTGTGAACCAAAGGTGGTCTTGTCCCAAAGTCCTGGTATCCTTCCTTGAACAAATAACACAAGAAGTTGCTGCTTCACTGATTGGCTGTTGTAAGGACACTTCCAGTGGTCAGAATATGACCTCTTCAGTAGGCAACATTACTTTTACTGTTTAAAGAATTACCAACCTGAAAACAAAACATTTCTGGATTTCTATCAAAGACTTTTTGTGTGAGCTAGGGAGGGAACATTATACGGATTGTCAGGCAAAGTACCTAAAGCAGTACATAATACATTATGAAACTCCGGAAATACCACCAGACTCATGGCCAATAAGAGCAGATTTCTTTTTAAATTATCTCTGAAAATTGGATAATTATAAAGTACTCTCATAGAAATTATTTTGATCCTTACTGTGCCTATTCAGAGCAACTTTGTTTTGGGTTTTAAAGAGAAGTTATATAGCATTTCTTAATAAAAAATAATAATAACAAAAAAACTTCATAATTTACTGTAATTGGGAATCTAGATATGGTCCTTGCCTCTCTGAGAATATATTATAAGTGCTTACTAACATCTATTAAAGTGACTACTTCTAAGTGGGAAAAGTCTATTTTTTTTCTTGCCATCTAGATTTACACCTAAAAATTGCAAAATAACATTTTTTTTTTAGTTTTTAGTTTTGTATTTTTCAGTCTTTTCTCTTTCTTTACCTCCAATTCCCAAACACATATACATTTTTTTCTCCTTTTAATGCAAAGGGCTGGTATATGCCCTAATCTCTTTTTAAGAAAGAAGACATCCAGCTGTAAATTCAGGTCCTGTTCTCTTAGTCATTATTACCACCACTACTAACAAGCAGTATTATGCTTTCATCCCATTATTTCTATTAGACTTTCCCAGCATAGCTATTTTAGTAGCCATCAAATGAAACCACATCTGGTTAGCTCAACTTTAAGAAATGCAAGATTATTGGTGCTGAATACCAATTTGATCAGTTTAAATAAGGTGATAACATTAGTTAAAAAGCTTATAATCTGTTAAAATATCCTGAGTCTGGAACGAAATTTATTATTACAACAACACTACAATTCAGGACAAAAAAAAAATGCTGCTATGACAGATCTGTAATGAATAAATGAAAAGCAATGTGCTTTTTGGTGTAATCTCCTTTGAAGCAAGCATTAAATTATTAAAGGTGTTTCCAGTGTATACATCAATCAAATCATCCCCAGAAGGAACACTGGGCTATAAACTCATGCACGCGCACGCGCGCGCGCACACACACACACACAGCGATAGAATCCATTCCATGGTGAGAGTCTGCAAAGAAGGAAGACAGCACTCCTACACGAGGATGGGTGTCCAGGGTGGGAAGGAGTTATTCTTCAGGATAAAAAGAAATACAAGGGGCAAAGGAGGAGCAAGTTGCACACTCCCTCGGTCTCCTTCATTCCTCTCTCACCGGAGAAAAACTATGGAAGAAGAATCTGGTACCCCTCACTCAACTCAGAACTAACAACAACCCTGGCAACTTCCGGTCCATTGAAAGTGTCACATCTGATTTACACAGACTAACCGTCCTCACTCTTAGCTATATTTATTCTTTGTTTCCAAGTTCCCCAGCATGCATTTTACACAACAAATTTACCATCCAAAAGCTTTTTTGGTTTCTGAACTGCTATCCACTTTCAAAAATGATACAAATGTGTCCACAGGAGATACTCAACAAAGATGATTTCCATAAAGTAGTGCACGCATGAAGTAACATACAACTTTGTCTTCAGCTGGAATGACAGGTTGGCAGTAGCCAGGTATGGGTATGACAAGGCCAAGCATTTAGGCAGCATATTATGCTTCTCAAAACACTTTCACATATAGTTTCTCATTTCATCTTCCCAACCTGTAGGCAGACATGATTATCTCCACGGTGTAGAACCGGAAACAGCCAGAGGAAAAGTCAAGCAACTTGCCAAGGCTTACATGGTCAGTGGGTGACAATGTCTTTCATCAGCATCATTAAAAAGAAAAAAAAAAAAAAAAAAAAAAAAAAAAAAATATATATATATATATATATATATATATATATATAAGTTTCTATGGAAACACAGTGGCCCACGGTGGTTTAAAAACTGGTTACCATGGTGACCATGCACCTAACCAAGGCCCATCCCTAATATGTGACTAATGGACCAATGAAGCAGAGGGACTGGCTGGGCTGAGTTGGGTTCCATGTCTCTGTTCCCTCTAGTCATTGCTGATCATGTTTCTTACAGACATAGACTTTAAAAGCTGACTCCACTCCCTGAATATTATCCTTTTAATGTATTAAGCAGCATCAAGTCAGAGATAAACCCCATTTTCTCACTTTTTGGGCTGAATTGCACTCCCCCCCCCTCATATGTTGAAGTCCTAACCCCCAGTACCTCAGAATGTGAATGTATTTGGAGAGAGGGTCTTTAAAGAGGTAGTTACATTAAAATGAAGTCACTGGGATGGGCCCTAATCCACTATAACTGCTGTCCTTACAAGAAAAGGAGATGAGGACACAGACACACTCGGAGGGACGACCATGTGAGGACACAGGGAGAAGACGACCACGTGCAAGCCAAGAAGAGAGGCCTCAGAGGAAACCAACCCCACTGACACCTTGATCTCGGACTTTCAGCCTCCAGAACTGTGAGAAAATAAATTTTTGTTGTCTTAAGCCACCCAGTCTGTGGTACTTTGTTATGGCAGCCCTAACAACCTGCGCTAACCAAGTCCTACCTCCCCTGCTAACCCACACATACTCACATTCATACTCTTCTCCCTCCCTCTCTCCCCCCTGCTCTCTCTCGCTCTCCCACATCCCCTGTTTCCTTAAAGAAACAGGGAAGTCAGGTTCCTCAACAAAATCTAGAGGGCTGGCTGGCCGCAGCAGAGAAGCAAGGCCAAACCCAACCCTTCCCAGACAGAAGTTTGGAGCAGGGGAGAGTCCTCTGTGGAAGAAACAGAAGATCCCTGGCCCACTCGCCCATGCCATACTGTCGCGCATGCTGCCCTGAGACCGGAACCCAGAGTGCTCTTCCTTCCCCATCATTAGAGCCGCCTTCTCCCCGGACAGTCCTGGCTCCCTCAGGCAGGGAGGTGTCGCTCCTTACCCGGGCCTTCCTAATACTTGTTAAGATTCTTCTAGTATGCTCTAATCACAGGGTGCAGTTATTCTCTATTTAGGTGGGATATGAAAATAGTGAACATAAATTGCCATCAAGTAGATGCCCCCCAAAATATTTGGAACAATTACGCAATAATAGGGAAATAGCAGCCTTGGCTCTATGGAGGCCTTCTGGAAGTTTCTTGAAGTCAGGGCTTTTTCTTACTCATCTTTGTTCCCATCATCACAGATTAGCATTATTCATTGTTTTAAATAAAATATAAATGTGCCTGTCACAGATAAAAGTCAGCATAACATGTGCCTTCGGGAAAGTGCTTATGACAAGCAGGAGGCTCATGTGTATCGTGCTCTCTCCAGGTAGCTGGTACTACGCTCTGCACACCTCACAGGCATACTCATATTTAAACTGACCTCACAACAATTATTTGAGGAAAATATTATTATTATCTCCATTTGCTGATTAAGAAAAAAACAAACCTGAAGCATAGGGAGTTAGGCAAACTTGCCATAATCCCACAAATAGTGCCAGAGGGATTTGAATTCTTTTTTGACCACGGGATTGCAATAACTATTTTCCCAAGATAGTGAATGTGCAGAGCAAAAGCATATCCCCAATTCAACTTAATGTTAAATAGTTGCTTCCAGCCTTGCGCCTTCTAAGCTAGTGCGTCCCCATCACCCGGGATCTTGTGAAAAGCAGATTCTGAGCCAGGAGGCCTGAGTCTCTGCATTTCTAACATCTCAGTGAGACTGACACTGCAGGTCCCTGGATGACACTGTGTGCGATAAGGCTGTAAACCACACATAACAGAACATGGTCATAAATATGCCACTTCGACAGAAGCATTTGTGGTTAAAGTTCTAATTGCAATAATGCCTCTTTAAATGAAGGTTGCAATTTTAATCTTAAGAACTACCAGTCAATTTACTGAAAGCTGGGAGAAAATGGAAGGACTGACTATCGACAGAATGATTTTTGGCCATAAAGACAGTTCTACAAAATTTATTCCAATTGCATCACCATGCCACTGTTTTGAGCAGTCATGTTATAAAAAAGAAACTCATCATTGCAAAAGCAGTAAATCAGGAAGATACTTCTACCTACGCTCAAAGTCTTCTCCCCTGATATTAACATCAAATTTTAGTCAATTTGTGACTACAGTGTTAAGAGAACCAGTTTTCAAGTAGAAATTGTTTCTCCAAGGAGTACATACATCCTGAAATTTCAGGAATAGCTCATTCCTATGAGTAATTATGTAATAGTACACTCTGTATAAAGCACAATTCTTATGTTTCATTGGAGTTGAAAAAGGGTATTCATTATACTATAAAATACTCATTAAACTGATGAACATAATGGTATAACAATGATCACAGAAGTCATTTAAACTTAGGTGATTCCAGCCTCACGGCCTCTCTGGCTGGCATGCATCCAGAATACAACTAGATTAATGGACATATTACACATATATGTGCAATTATAGACAATATGTACCCTTAAACAGAGAGGTTTTTATAAGAAAGTCTGGGCTTTTACCTTTTATAAAGCACATTATTTGTTATAAGTAATTGCTCTTAATATTTGTTATTAGAAAAGCTATACCAGATTTTCTCCTCAACATGACACCAGTGTTGGCATTTTGAGTGCATTTTGCCTGCGTTTGCCTCCATGCATGTCTTGCTATTTATTTTGTAACTGACATTCTGAGAAAATGGTTGATTTGTATGGGAAGACAGAAAAGGTCTGGTAGTTATTATCGCTGGCTACATCCTAGCAGGGACGGCTCAGGGGAAACCATAAAGTGTTCAGGTTTTCTAGAGAATATGCATGCAGTTACTAAGGTTAACTCAGGATTCCTGAGTGGTAAGGGGAAAGAAGATGGGATATGGAAATCATATGGAAATTAGCCACAAAATATCGAAAGCATCAATTACTTGGAAGGTATTTCCACAGACAGATGGGCCTGCCCAAATGACTTACACTTTAAACTCACATAGCACCTCTGACAATAACAGCAGCACCAAAAATTAGAAATGGGGAGGGGTGTCTAAACAGAGACCACAGCTAATGTCCAGCCCACTTTAGAAGTAAATGTTGATATTTCTTGTATTTACATCAGAATTCCTGAGGGTTAAATTTTAATGTTTAATACCTTTGCTATCTGAAATAACAGCACAAGTTAGAATTTTCTAGTCAAGATACTCTATCTAGCCACCCAATCCTCTTGGCCCATTCCCACCTCCCAGTTCTCTCTCCCTGAAATAAACAAGGCTTAGAAATTGGATATCAAAACCAATAAAAATGAAAAGACTACTTTAGATGTCCATTTTTTCCATGTAACATTTGCTACATTTGAAATTTGGGAAAGAGCATGGATTTGTTATAGGTTTGGGGGTAGAAGGGATTTTTGCGGATTTTATGGCAGAGTTCAGGCATAGATGTTGAAAGTACAGACGTTATCACACTTGTTTTTATTTCTGTTCCCATGGAAACTAAAATCATCTCCTACCCAAGTTGAATGAGGTGTTTTGAAATAATCAGTTTCAATTTTTCATGACAGCAAAGTACCACTTCTTGTTTTCAGCTTTCAGAGGCTTACTTTCACAGAAAAAAAAAAGGTTTAGATGTGGTTTGAAGGCACAAAGACCTATGAAAAGGGTGGTTATATTCAGAGACATGACCCTATAAGTACAGAAGGAGAGTGGAGCTTTGGCCAGCTGCCTGCTGGAAGCTGGCTCACCAGGCCTGTTCAAGCCCCACAAATTCCTGCGACACTATATGAGAGTATATAATAAATTGAAAATTTATATTTAGATGGCATGAGAATATTTAGTCATCATTAGAAAAAAAATTTCCCATTAAATTTTCTCACTTTAGAAGTAAATGTTGATTTTCTTTTATTTATATCAAAAATCCCTGAGGGCTACATTTTAACGTTTAATACCATTTCTATCAATTGAACACAAATCTACAAATATCATGGCACAAAAATCTTTATTGATGACACACAGAGAAATTAAGAACCCCGATGATTCTCATCGTAACTCTTCCAGCTGTGCGCAATCCTTATAGCACCAAATATGAATAGGATTCAGTAAGAGCACCAAACTGGAAGCCAGGGCCCCTGGACTCCTATTCTGACTTCCACTCCCCCCCCCAAAAATGGCTTTCCCCACTGTGGGGCTTTGTTTCTTCAACTAAGGCAAAATAAGGAGTTTAGACCAAGTTCCCTTCTAATTCTAAACATTTTATAATTCTATTTAGTAAATACATTTCACTGAAGTAGATTTGGGGGGTCTGGTCAAAGGAAGCAGCATCCTTTATCCTTCTGTGTAGTTTATTGTATATAAAAAAGTAATACAAATAAACTCTTCACCTCACTTGCCTTTCACAAGAGAAGCTGCAAGTGACTGCCAATTCACCACAGTGGAGTCAGTGATGAAACCAAGTCAGGCATGGAGAACAAAACCATGACAATGGGCGTATTTGGATTTCAAACCTCCTATTTCTGGTTACAGCCTCTAGGCAGATTCTTTAAAATGGCATTATGTTCTAGATGTGTAGACCAATAGTCACACACTCAAATGATCCCAGAAGATAAGTAAAAAACATAAATGTATGATTGAGGACAGATGTTAGACACCAGGGAGTGCTGCAGCCTGTGGTATGCTGAAGAATACATGGCCTACTCCAGAGATTCAGATGCATAAGCCCTGTGCCAGCTGAAGAAGATTCTCTCTTAGGGAATCTGGTCACAGGCTACCATTTGCCATCTTTGCTGTAGATTCTATGAAGACAGCTTAGTTTACCTCTGATGAATTAGTATGAAAGGGAATTCTGGTTAAATACAGCAGATCGAGTAAATATATTGTTTTCTTTTTCTTATTTCCCTTCTGATGCCCCTCTAAAGTTTCAGTAAAGGCAATTTAAAAAGGGATAAACACATAAGGACACAGCAGACTGAAAAGGAAATAACAACTAAAAAACTTGGGAAACAGTAAAGCAAATGGATGTGGGGCCAATGACAGTAGAACTAAAATCTGACAGCAGGCTAAAATCTGAGCCTGCAGAAAGGGGAAGTCAAGAAGCAAGACTTTGTATGCTTAAAAACCTACAGAAGGTGTGGGGACTAGAGGCACCATCTGTCTCTGAAATAAGGGGCACAGATAGGTGTGGCTGAAACAAGTGGATTGGCTTAAAGTCTTTAGAAAAGCAAACAGACCCCTCCAAAATCCTCTCCCTTGAGAAATACAGGAGATTTATTCTCTGGAGATGTTGAACTATAGGGACACTGGACTCAGGCATGGCTGAGAACAAAGGCACTGGTACTGAAACCAAGGAGAATAAATCTCCAGACTCAAGGGCAAGGTCCCCAAGCCCCCTTCCCACAGTCAGATCTCAAAATGCTGACAGCCAGGCTTATACCACCAAGGCAAGAGATTGAAAGATTCCTCTCAAAGGAAACAGACTAGCACAAATGGCAATACTTACAGATACTGAAAATTGGAGAGGGTCTGCTGCTGAAATGGCCAAAAGCAATCACACTACAGTGAAACGCTTCCTGCCTGATGAGCTCTGCCTATGCAAACAGTGTTTCCTTAACGTCACTCTAAAATCCATCCAAACAGCCACAGAAAGCCTCCAACATGGAGACAGAAGCCAAAACATAGAAACAAACAAACAAACCAAAAAAGAAACTCAGAAGAAATAAAGATAGGGCAGGAAAAAAAAAGTTTTAAAATAATAGAACATTAGTCCTTGGAGAGATAAGGGAAGATATCACATTCACAAAACAAGAACAGGATGCTACACAAAGGAACATTCAGAGAATATAAAAGAGCTCTTATAAGTTAAAAATATAATGACTAGGAAAAAAATCAATAGATAGAAGAAAAAGTTAAGGCTTTTGGTTTTTTTAAAAAAAGTTGAGAATGTTGAAAAAAAGTAAAAATAAATCCAGAGACGGATTTTTAGAAGAGGCAATTAGAGGATCAATCTAGGAGGTCCTATATACAAATACCTGGGGTTCCAAAAAGAGAGTAGAGAAATGGAGAGAAGGAAATTATCAAAGAAATAATTCATAATTTTCTTTCCAAATTGAAACAGACATTTTTGTAAGAAAAAAAGCCCACAGAATACCCAGTCCAATAAGCAAAAGATCTATACCAAGGCACATAATTGGAAACTTTCAGAACACCAGGAACAAAGAAAAGAGCCTAACAGTTTCCAGAGAAGGCAAAAGGGTTATGTATAAAGAAACAGAATGGCATCAAAGTTCTCCACTGCCATTCTGGATGGGAAGGAAAATTGAGCAATGCTTTCAAAATTCTGAGAGCTATATCAAACCTAGAATTTTATACTTAGCCATACTTACAGTCAAGTTTGACTAAAGAAAAAAAAAAACATTTTCAGACATGGAAAGACTCAAAAAAAAATGTGTCTCCCGTGAAGCTTTTCTCTGGAGGCAACTAGAGGTGAGTTCCACAAACAACGAAGGAGTAACCGAGAAAGAAGAAGACACAGAATCCAAGAAATAGGGGATCCATCCACTGGAGGAGCAAAGGCAATTCTCAAAATAATGGTGAGGAAAAATTCTAGAATAACCCTGGAAAGCAGATCTAGAGAAAAGCTCACCAGCTTGAGGCAGGTGGCTGGGGGGCTTGAGAAAAAGATGACATTAAGATTTCCTCATCCCTGGATGTGTTTGCATGTACCAAGAGGAGATTAACAGCTCTGGCAGAGTTTGGAGATGGCTTGGTAACAGATACAAAGAAAACAAAGCAAATGAAAAAAAAAAAAAAAAAAAAAAAAAACCCAGGCAAGTACTAACCTAGGGAGGAGGAAAAAATGAGTTACACAAGAAAGGAAATGTAAGTAGAGAACACTAAATGGTTCAGCTAAGAATAATACTTATATAGTGAGATTAATGTACAGATTAAATATTAACTTAGCCAAAAATATTATAAAATTATAGTGAAAAGAGAAAAGAAGGGGAAGGGCATGTATGTGTGTTTGTGTGTATGTGGCCTTGTTTTTGATGAGGGGGAGGGTTTGGTAAGACATCTAAATAATCATCTTCTATAGTCATTACATAGAAAACTAATAAATAATATCTAAATTTGAAAAATAAAGTCAAGAGATTTATTTTATCAAATTTGAGATGCCAATTAAAAGGATCGCCATTATTTTATGTACCTCTAAAAATAAAAGAATTATTAAATGCCAATTAAACTATGACATGCCATCACTTGTAAGAACTGAGCACCTCAGAGGCATTAAAATGGAGGGGGTGGTATTTTAGAAATGTAGCAGCGCATTCCATGAGAAATAGCTAAATTGGTTCAAATCAGTTACATCTGGGGAACAGGAATTGAGGTGGGAAGGAGAAGGGCAGGGGGTTACTATTTTTGTTATAATCCTTGTTGAACTGGTTGACTTTTTAAAATATTATGTGTATAACTTTCATTAAAAAGTAAATTTAAAATAAATAAATACGAAAATAGTATATATCACAACATCCAATTAAAAAAAAAACTTTCACTGCTCCAATGTTCATGGTGCTGGCTTAAATGCCATTTAATGAAACTACTTAGCATAAAAACATTTTGCAATTCTCATTATTTTACTACTCAAAATCAACTACAGACTGATGGGAAAAGCAATGAAACAATCCAAAACCACTCTAAAATTACTATCCTCATCTTCTGCTCTCTTCTGTCAAATGAAACAAAATCCAAAATACAATTGCTTATTTGATTTTTTTTATAGTTATTTGCCTGTGTTTCCGAGATGGTGGATTCTCTTGCCTGGTCCTTAATTACTAGGGGCTGTTTACTTAACTAAAATGGAGCAGGCTCATTTCTTGGCCCCTAAGCTTAGAAAAGCATCATTTTATAAACAGAGCATATTGACACATGGGTCATCAATGTCAGGGTGTAATCACAGGTATTAGCTAATCAGGTACTTGCTCCACTGCTGATGGCCAACCTCGATGGATTTGGATTGTGCGTGCAAAAAACAAGTAATTTTTAAAAGAGTACTTTATTCTTATTAGATCTAAATTCTCCCCTAGGAAAAGATATTTATTTTGGCCTCCCCAAATACGTTTAAAAATGTGAACATTCTTCAATTTCCTCATGGGTTTGGAAGTAGTACTAGTCCATCATCAATAATTTGTCTCTAACTAATGAAAAGAGTCTGGACCATGGAACAGAGCTCAGAGTCTTAGCTGGAATTAGTCCACAATACTCCATAACACACACACTTGCAAATAAACCTGTATGCACACATACAAACACATATGCTAGAGGGTACCAGTAGAGGCTATCAAGGACTATGAAAGGTCTGAAGTTGTACCCTACTAGCAAGAGAACATATTAGCCTGCCACAGTTTGGTGGATACGTGGCAGAAGACACGAGACTGGGTCAGAGACAAAGGTCTTTGTTGCTCACTGTAATAGCAGTAGCCAGAATATCAGTATTTGCACCCAAGGCCCCATTCCCATAATGAGAAGAAGGCTAGGTGATACACACAGTGGTTTGTAATTCAGGGACAGAACCTCAAGCTTGGGAAACCCAAAATATCAAATATTTTTATTGTGGTAAAATATATATTACATAAAAATTTACCATTTTAACCACTCTTAATTGTACAATTCAGTGGCATCAAATCTTTAATAATGAGTAAGTAGTAAACCTGCCTGAGCCTTTGTATCATAGGGAAACATTATCTTCATTATACTAGACAATAAACAAACCAGGCCTTTGCCCCAGAGCAGGGTTTCTCAATCTCAGCACTAACATTTTGGGCTGGATTTGTTGTTGTGAGGATTGTCATGTGTATTACAAGATATTTAGCAGCATTCCTGGCCACTACCCACTAGATGCCAGCAGCACTGCCCTAGTTATGACAACCTAAAGTGTCCTAGGAATTGCCAAATATCCCCTTGGAGGCAAAATCCCCTCCAGTTGAGCATGATTGCTCAAAACGAAGTCACTCTCTGTCTTTCAAGGCCACTCACTGTACAAACATCCTTGAAAAGATAGTCTAGAACGAAGGCATGCAGTGCTTCTGCTCACAACATGTGCAGAAATGCAAGAGATCCATGAAGAACTACCTTCCAACAGAGGCCATGATATTGACTTCTAAAACTTAATCTGCTTTTCAGGAATGGATAAATTACTTGGCCAATTTGCACATGGTATTTACATTCAAATACACCCCACACACTCTTCTTCAAGGCCCTTTAACTGATATTATAACATGGACCATTTAAATTACAGGAAACCCGTCAAAAGAAGTTAGCTAATGGCACGCAAGAGAGTGTACGTAAATATCTTTCATAGCTGAGTCAAGTAGTATACGATGACTACTACATTTCCTTTCTTATTTAGGAACTTTTTTTCCTTCCCTGAGTTAATAATCGGCTTTTTTTTTCATTTAATATTCTCCCCCCAGATCATTCCTCTGCTTTGAAGTTAGACAGACAGAATGCATTTAAGTCCCACTTCCTCCACTTACTGGTTCAATCTTGGGCAAGTTATTTCACCTACATAAGCTCACTTCATATATATATGTGTGTGTGTGTGTGTGTGTATATATATATACATATATAAAAAATGGGGATGATAAGACCTATCTTACAGGGTTGTCTTCACAATCATATGAGATAAAAATGCCTAGTCCAGTGCCTGGCATTCAGTAGCTACTGTTTAACTCACATCACCATTGGGGAATGTCCTCAGAGTTATTCTTAGTATAATGGAGCAATGGCCTTTAAACTAATTTCTCCACACTCTCAGTTTTTCATGATATTGATAACATAGCTGCTTAGGATGTTAAGCAAAGGTCACCAGACCATAGAGAGAATGACTCTAAGACCTGACTATATAAGCACCTCGTACCAGTCAAATGAACTACTAGACAATCCCAACACTATGACTAAAAGAGTCAAAGAAGAAAGTAATTCTGACCTTTCATTACCTGGCTTTATTCCCTTCAAGCTGACATCAATTTGTTGGTAAAACAGGTTTTACCAACCTGTTTGTCAGTATCTCTTTGCATCCCTGCATTTTGATAAGCTAGCACTCACAAGTCCAATAGGAACTCAAGCTCTGCAAACACGTACCCAAGGCTGCTCAAGTATTATCAGAGATCAATTCTCCCTCCCAACTCCCCCCGCCTTATGCTCATCAAACTTACAAGTAAAGAAATACCTCTTATGGATGGATTTGCAGGTTATTTAACAAGTGATTAACAGAGAGATTTCTCTTTTGCTAACAATGCTATGATTTTCTCTTAATATTTGGCATTTGACTTTAGAATATAAATTAGTCTTGGTTTCTGCAGCTACTTGGTGTTGTATATACATGATGATTGCTCTTCTTTGTCTTAAAGTATAATATTTAATTATAGCTTCACAGAAGACTTAAAATTCCATTTTCCCTCAGGAAAAAAATACCTATAACTGGAGTTTATGAAAAATTATTAGTTATAGCTAATCCTGGGTAGTAAATTGGATTTTTGAAATCTGCATGATTTTTAGAACATTAGGCTTTTCATCAAGGAAGGCGACACTTGCAGAAAATGCCTGTGGAATAATTAAGCAGCAATTTCACTGCTGAACTGTTAAGACAAATACAATTGAGAAGATCATGTATGGAATTTGCCAGATTGTGAAGTTTGCTTTTAGAAAAGGAAATATCACATAATGGTCAGAGGACAAGTGACGATTCCTAGTGACTTCTCCCATTCCCCTGAGTCTGGGATTATCATTTTCCTCTCCTCTCTAAATTCTAATCCTCCACTGAGAATTGTAAGAAAGCTTGTTGAATTCCATTAAAAAAGCATGCCTGACTTTTCTTTCTTGCATCATTAAGCCAGAATTAACACTACTGAATCCCTACCATAAGCACACATAAGTGTGTGCACGTACACACCCACAAACACTCCTAAAAGTACAGTAGGACACTGGCCTAAGAAACAAAATCAATACACATATAGCAAATATTTGAGTTGCATTTATATAAGCAGTTTCTTTATGAAAAACAAATTCCAACCACAATTTCAAGGACCCTAAAGGACAGAATATCACAGCATTAGAAAAAAAAAAAAAATGTTGGCCAGGTGCGGTGGCTCACGCCTGTAATCCTAGCACTCTGGGAGGCCGAGGCGGGAGGATTGCTTGAGGTCAGGAGTTCGAGACCAGCTTGAGCAAAACCGAGACCCCATCTCTACTAAAAATAGAAAAAAATTAGCCGGGCATCATGGTGCACACCTGTCTTCCCAGCTACTCAGGAGGCTGAAGCGGGAGAATCGCTTGAGCCCAGGAGTTTGAGGTTGCTGTGAGCTAGGCTGATGCCACAGCACTCTAGCCCAGGCAAAAGAGCGAGACTCTGTCTCAAAAAAAAAAAAATGCTTTCTAAATGGAGAAGGACTTTTTTCCTAGATAAAAACCCCACGCCAATGCTCTTTTTTGCATCAAACGTTCTTCTTCATATCTTATACCTAACTCCATCCCATCTTGCTCTTCAATGCCATTTACCAAAGATATACCATTTTCTATATTGAAAAAAAGACTCAGTTCAAATGGCTATTCTTTTTAGGAATACTGGGAAGAACTGAAGGGTGCTTTTTGTTATGTTTTCAAGTTCAATCAGCCACATCACACCTGAGAGGGTTTAACTAATATAGGTGCTGGAACAGTATGTAGCAGATAACACAAACTTGAACTAAAAACAGGAATAATTGGTTTATGCATGTTTTTAAAAGCATGGACAGTACCTGATCAACTGGAACCTCAACCTGAGTATCTTCATCTTCATGGACTTCTGCTGCCCCTCGCATTTCAGACCTCTCGGCTCCAGCTTTGAAAATGCCTTCATCTGTCGAGACAAACACACAGTGAAAATCAAAATCCAATTGTGACATCTTGTGGCTGAATGCTGAAATTACAATCAAATACCTATTGATTATTTTTTAATAGGTATTTTGGTTCCCTTTTTAGTGATAGGATTTTTGTAGCCCCATTCCCCGCCCCCCAATTCTTCTACATTTTTATTGAGAAAAGGCTCAGTGGTCAAAACAAGGCTGATACAGCAGAATAAAAAGCTCTGGAGAAACGCCTGTTTACCTTTGGCTATTGATTTAATAACAGCCTGTATAGGTATTGAGGTGGGAAGAACTTCGCAACTATCATTTCAGTTCTCCCCTCCTATCCATGAAACAATGATGATGTTTGGTGCTTTAAAATACTACTTTTGGAAATTTACCTGACCTAAGAGAATGCTATACATTCAATATAATATATTGGAATAATTCTCTCTATTTAGAGGTTGTAATATATACATACTTTTAATGCAACAGAATCATAAAGCTGACTTTCCATATCTTACAAAAAGATCAATACCATTTATTATGCAGATTTCCATGAGATATTCACAACCTATGACTTTAAATCCTTAACTATAATATGTAACCTAAATCTCTAAGACTTTAGGTTAAGCTCCTTCAATTTACTTTCCTCAGGAAAGCAATAATAGGTGTTTTCCATATTTGAAGTAGTTGTAATGTCTCCCCTCAGCCTTCCCTTCTCTAGACTGAGTAATCAAAGAATCACAAAACCATTTGTCATTCTGTCTATCTACTTGCCTCAAAACAGGTTTAGTGCTTCAGCCATCCTCACAGATGTTTTCCCTGTCCAATTTTTAAGGCTCTCCAGGGATGGATATTTTACCTCCTTCCCTGGTAATCTATTACGGTATTTGATTACCCCTTAAGTCTAGAAAATATGTTTTTATCTTTTGTCTTAAAACCCTCTCTATTTCTCTAATGGAAGCTTATTTCCCAGAGGACAATTATTTAACACATTTCACATAATAATAGTTTATATCGCTAAAGTCATGAAGTCACTCTTAATTAAATGTAAAATATATTTTTACATTTTTGAGGACCAATTCTATATAAGGCACGATATGAGACAATGGGACAGCCTAAGATATGAATGGGATGTGGGCTGTTCCCTCCAGTTGCTTACAGTCCAGTGAGGAGACACAGATAAATACTCCACCAATAAGGTGCACTGACGTAAGTGCTATAATCAGTGAGGGCCATAGCAGAGTGTTATGGAAGCTGAGAAGATACAACCAGGTGAGAAAGGAAGGAAGGAAAGAAAGGATGGAGGGCGAGAGGGATAGAGGGAGGGAGGGAGGAAAATTAGGTATGTTTAACATTCATTTCTACCTTCTGAAATTACCTTAGCAGACAACAATCAAAATCAGATGCTGGACTACAGTTATGCCTTATGTACATGACTTTTTGGATGACATTTTTGCATCCAAATGTTGCACTTGCTTACAAAGAGACTACAAAGAGAAATCTATAGATAGCAAAGGAATATAGTCTTAATACTCACATTCAATGAAATGTTTAACTGTATCTAAGCAGAACTATGAATTGTTTGCAGATGTGTTTTAGAATAGGCATTCCACTGGAGAAGAAGAATACAATCAATAATAACAAATAAAATAAAATTGAAAGGGCACTGGAATAGAAAATGGCAACCATAAGGATATAAACAGCAAAGAGACAAATCAGCAAAGCTCAACACTGTGTACAGTGACACAAAGACAGAATACAAAGATAAAAACGTTTGCTGTGGGTGTAGGGGGAGGATTTTGTTCATCAGTCACCCAAGATGTTTAAGCCACCATCTCCATTAGCAGCACAGAGCAAGAAATGAAGATCAGAAAGGAAATGATAGGAATAAACAGTGACCAAAAAAAGGGAGAACAGCTAGAAAGTGATTTTGTGACAGGAGAAAGCCTACTAGGGATTTTAATTTTTACTATAAATGTTATATAAAATTAAAGATAGACTAATATTTTAGAGAAAAAATATTTTAAATAGCATTTTTATTATAAATTGTTTATATAATACACATGCATTTTAGAAAACTTGGAAGATGAAGAAAGTAAATGTCCTTCTAACTCGTGGCCCAGAGACAGCCATCACTAATATTTTGAATCTCTCTTTCTCTACCTCTGTCTTTCTCTCTCAAAGACACACACACACATACATTCATATAACTGGGATCTTATTGTACATACATATAATTTTAAAAGTAATTTTTCACTTTAAAACCATATCATGAACATTTCCCATGCCATTAAATGTTACTTGAAAACGTAATAAACTGCTTCATGTGGTGGTCCCATACTTTAATTAACGAACAATACTGAATAATGAAAAATAGGAATTTTTTAATGAATAGGGTAGATTTTATTCATCTGATTGATTGGTAAATATGTATTATGACCCACAGCACAACAGTCACTCTGGGAAATAGGAGAGGGCTTAGCATCTCGTGGAGAGAGATTGCAGAGCCACGGCCTGTTGACGTTCCACATTCACACCCTGTAGCTCCTTTCCTGTCTCATGATTCCTCATTTTCTAAGAGTTAGCGTGGTGCGCTGCAAATGAGGAGTCTTCAGTTAATGTCAATTGAAATATAAGACAAAAGATGAGTCCCCCTAGGTCACCTCTTTCTCCTGTGCTTACGCCCTCCTGCTCTATGCCCCCCACACCCCAGTCCCTTACCCACTCTGCCCGGTAGTTAACCCTCCCTTCCAAATGGTCCCCTGGTCACACTGGCACCCTGATTTCGATACAATTAACTCAAATAAATCCTCAGCCTCTTCTTTGAATGCTTCTTCTACCTCATTATAAAGAAAACCTCATCAACCTATGTGTCTCCCCATCCTGTATCTCACCATCACAGTAGCTTCAAAACCCACCTGACAAGCCATTCTACCCCCTGGCCTTGTATGCGATGACTCTTCACTCCATTGGCATACCCTCAACTCCACCTTACCACACGTCCTTTTCATCACACAGAGTGGCTTCAATAGCAGCCCATGTGCAGTCAAGACCAAAGAACTCGTAGCTCATGGTACAGCTGTGCTATCTCATATCCCATCCGATGCCCTCCGTGTCTAGTTCACCACTTCCGCCCTGGTCCCAGGTGGCTGCCTACTGGGGGTCCTGCTCATGGGTCAAGTCCTGTTCAGCTGCCAAAGTCTCTATAAAAAGTGCCTCCAATCTTATCCCCTAACCCCACAACCAAGCAGAACCTACAACTTCCTCCTGTGCACTACTCCTCTGTCTTATGTACTTCACCTATTCATGAGTCACGCTTACTTTTATCAATTTCTTTTACAAATTCTGCCTCTCTTCCTGCTAGACCACAAGCTCCTTCAGACATAGACTACAATTTTTGTCTTTGTAAGTCCTGTGCCTAGCACAATGTCAGCCTCATAATAGGTTTTGAGATGTTTGTCAAGCTGAACTAACAATACAAAGCATTATATAAACACTAAACTTTTGGTGTTGTCTAGAAGTATTATTTGTAATAGAATTTGTGTGTGTACATACTTCATCCAGGGCCAAGATCAGTGGGCCAATATGAATGTTCAAAAGTCAATCAGGCCTTAAATCAGAAAATTAAAATCACTTGACACCAAAGAATTGCCAACAAGGCCAAACTACAAGGGAAAATAATTTGAATGATATAATAAGAATATGTTCCTCTTCTGACAATGCCATGGTAAAAAGCAACCGAAGACACATTTCCATGGAAGAAGCCAAAGATAAAACGTTGAAAATTTAAAACATCTGCTTGCAAGGACAGATTCCATGAGAAATTTGCAAAGTATTACATTTTTCATCAAGGGCAATATTATTCAAGCACTTCAAAACCTTACCACTTTCCCTGTATTATTACTGCTAATTTACAATTGCATAGTAAATTGGTGGATTTAGGTAATAATAGCAATTATTATGTGCAATGGTTATGTAGTTATTGCTATAGCAACATCTGACAATCTAACCACAACTCATGAAGGTTAGGTACCACCTACAGCAGTGGTTCTTCAGCCTCCAATGAGACACAGAAGCAGTTTTAGTGTCACTAAGATTTTCATAGAAATAGGAACTTAGTCTTACCTCCATACCAATGTCAATAGGTAAGTGACCCTTTTTGCCATAGACTTACCATCTGTGAACTTTCTGGTGTTTACATATTCAAGAGTTCTGTTAAGTCTCCTTTTAGTGAGTATTAGCATAATTTTCAACTGCTCATGAAATTTCTTAAGCTTTAGCAATTTTGCTTCCTCTAAAATTATTTGTACACAGTAAGTATAACAACAAAATGCCTGTTCATCATATAAAAGCAAACTTGTCTTATATAGGTACGAAAAGTAGGTTCTTGGATAAAGTAATAATGGGATGATGTATCACCTTGGAATGCCCTGCCCCAGCAGAGCACTTAGTGCTTCACTGGCTGGAGTCTCTGTCTTATCCTCACCCCCACACTTTCCCCCACTCTTTCTAATCCATCTTCTACAGCAGCACCCCACAGGGACTGCTCTTAACAAAATTATCAATGACCATAATGATGACCATCTTTATGTTCTCATTTACTTGATCTCTTGGCAACTTTGAATACAGGTAACATATCTCTCTTCTCCTCTCTCCTCTCTTCTCTCTCTCTCTCTCTTGCCCTCCTGGTTTCACCAGCATCACAAGCAGCTTCTTTTAAATCTCCTTGGCCAACCCATCCTCCTCTGTTCAACTTCTAAGTGTTGGACCACACTAGACCTGCATTGTGGTCTACTTTTCCATCTACACATTCTTCCTGATAGAGAGTCTCATCAAGACCATAGTTTGAATACCATCAATGTGCCAAACACTCCCTAATGTATGTCTTCAGCCCCAACCTCTTCATAGATCCCAAAACATATATATCTACTTAATTGCCTAACTTGACGTCTTACCTTGGGCATCTAACAGGCATTTGACCTTAACATGGTCAAAACAGAACTCTGGCTCCCCATCCTAAACTGCTCATCCCACATTCCCCACTCCAGGAAATGGCACTTCCACTCAATCTCAAAATGTGGGACTTATCCTTATTTCCCATTCCCTATGTCACTTTCCTCACTCCCTATATCAGTTCCATTGTTAAGTCTTATCAATTCAATCAATTCAATCTCCTTTTTAAATATATCCCAAATTTACTCATTGATTTCCATGTCCACTATCAACTTGGTCTAATCACCATTATCTGTTGGATGGGCTATTGCAATAGCTTACACATTAGTTTCCCTCTTCTTCCACTCTTGTTATCCCTATAATCATCCTCCATGCAACAGCCAAGTGTTATTAACAGATTATTTAAAAAATATTTAACTCATTCCACAGCTTAGGAACTCTCCGATGTCATTCCATCCCATACAGAATCCAAGTTCCTTACCACGGCTTACAGAGATGTGATCTGGCACTTAACTCCTCCTTGGACCACATTTCATATCACTTTCCCCTTGTGCATTAAACTCCAGCTCACTGACCTTCATTCTGTTCCCCAAAAGAAAACTTGTTCCTATCTTACGGCTTTGTCCTTTTTAGACACTGCCTGGAATGTTCTTTCCCCCTTTTTCACAATATTGGCTACTCCTTGTCCATCAGATCTCAGGAAACCTTCCTCATTCCA
Organism: Daubentonia madagascariensis; assembly: GCA_023783475.1. Classification (NCBI taxonomy): domain Eukaryota; kingdom Metazoa; phylum Chordata; class Mammalia; order Primates; family Daubentoniidae; genus Daubentonia; species Daubentonia madagascariensis. The sequence goes on from JAKFHU010001672.1 coordinate 21,599,165, forward strand.
ATTCCAATAGCCACTCACTCATTCACATCGCCCTGTTTTAATTCTTGCCCTGTTTTAATTGCCTTGCAATTATTACTAGGTGATATTCTGGGTTTTGGTTTGTTTTTTGTTTTTTGTTTTTTTTTTGGTCAATTTAATGTTGATCAGCTTCCACCAAAGTGTAAGCTCCAAGAGAGCAGGTAGCTTGTCCATATTGTTCATTGCTCCATCCCCAGGACTTAACAGTGCTTAGCACATAGAGGGTGTTCAGAAGGTATTTGTTGAAAAAATGAAGAGTGTGCTCTCAAAAATATTTGAGGGGTTTTGCCCCAATCTGGCCACACTTGGCAGAATAGCATTTGGATGGGGAGAGGGGAGGGGAACAAAAGGATTTGAAGAGAAAGAAGACTGGAGTACAACCTACGCAGGGATCAACAAACTCTGTTATGTGTGGTAGGCAGAATAATGGCCCCCTAAAGATGTCCACATCCTAATCCTCGGAAGCTATGTGAGTACGTGAGTATATTACATTATGTGGAGAAGGGGAGTTAAGGTTGCTAATCAGCTGACCTTGAGATAGGCAATAATCCTGGATTACTTGCGTGGACCTGATATAATCACAAGGGTGATTTTCCTTGTAAATGAAAGAGGGAGGTAGGAGAATCAGAGTTGGAGAGAGACAGTATAAAAAAGACTTGCACTGCCACTGCTGGCTTTGAAAATGGAATGGCCGTAAGCCAAGGAATGCAGGCAGCCTCTAGAAACCAGAGAAGGCAAAGACATAAATTCTTCCCTAGAGGTTCCTGAAGGAACACAGCCTTCCCAACACCTTGATTTTAGCCCAGTGAGGCCTATTTTGGAATTTTGACCTCCAGAACTGTAAGATAATAACTGTGTTGTTGTAAGCCACCAAGTTTGTGGTAACTTGTTACAATAGCAATAGGAAACTAATACAACATGTATCCAAAAATTATGGTCTAGAGAGAATATGGTGCATTAGCCACCACAAATCCCCTTTCTGACTCCTGCAGACACCTTCTGTTCCTGCTGCTAATAAGGCCGTCGTCAGAAAAACTGCCTATGAGCCCTCTTCCTTTTTTTTTCCTTCCCTGACTGTTGTTACTTCTCTTTCTCACTCCCCTAAAAGAAACAAAACACCACCACCATCCCCAGATACCCACACATCTGCTAGAAGAAAAGGGATTCAATTATTTAAGTCTTACCCTGCCCTAAAACCTTAGTAATAAAAGCCATTCGCTAACAAACTAAACAGCAAGGATAAATTTGATACACAGTACTGCTCTCATTCAATTACTACACGAAGGATCAAATTCAATGCTTGGATGCACACTATGCCCAAATTCAGCTCTAATCTTTTTTCTTTGAATCGCAAATAGACATTTTAGTGTATATTACACAGTGAAGCAATAACAAACACTGTAGTAAAAATAAAAATGCTCCTCAATTATTTTTCACTTATCCCTTATGAATTTTACTGCCTAAAAAATGAAAGCAGAGCTGCTGAGGTAGGGAAGTCATATCATCACTGTGTTGTTCATAATAAATATGAATCTGTTTCCCGTACTGAAACATGAAATAAATCCTTGTGTGTTTTTAGCTTTTCTGCAACTAGAAAAGCTAAAACGAAAGCATTTCTTGTTTCAATGCATCAGTATTTCAGTTTAACAATGTTACAATTCTTTAATGTCCTCAAATAAACTTGACAAATAATGAATGAAAGGTACATTCAAGTAATTGATCATAATCAGTATTTAAGGCCAACATTCTTGTTTTCTTAACAAAATTATGAAAAATTATTCTTAAATAGTATTATAAAGCATATCTTAACATGTTTAGTGTTTGAAACTGATTGAGATTTTTCAGGATAACATCATAATGCCTAGTTCTGAATAATTTATGGAAATCTTAGATATCTATTAACTGGAAGCTCTATATGTAAGCAAGGAAGTTTAATGTGACTATAAACAGTTTACTATGCTTTACTACTGAGACTTCCTGATAAAAATTTTAAAACAAATTTAGAAGAAAACGTTAATTTTAAAAAGTAGTTCATTAAAACCAGTAGATTACTAGAAAAAAATGTGGGGAAGAAGGAGTTTATGGCAATGAGTATATAAAATAATATCCTAAGAAGAAAAAATATCTATTTATAAGGAAATACTCTTTAAGTGTCACATCAGTCACCAGAGGCAGAAACAAAATTGGTAAGTAGGTGATATAAAAATAATTTTCATTAGCTTAATGTTACTGTGAACTACATTCATATGTGAAATATATTGAATTTTTATATAACTCTTCACAGATATAGATTGTTGTCATCACGACATCTTATTGAAAATTAAAGAAAGCATTTCCAGAAAGGTGACCAAGTAGAACACAATCTTTATGAAGTTTAGCAAGTAGTGAGGCAGACAGGAAGAGCAGATTCACATGTAATAACACTTCCCTATGAAAGGATATTAGGCATCTCTCCTCAGATCCTTGTTACAACCTATATAACATCCCTCCTCACACCCTCTCTGAGTTAAAATATATCATCATAAGGACAATTGGAAAAACTAATCAAACAATAGCTAATGTTCTGAGTGCATCTAATTTAGTAGTGATATAACCCAAAGGTTTTCTAATCACTAACCTTCTCCACTTGTTTCATTATGTCCCATCAAGTCAAGTGGAAACTCTTTACAGAAACAAGAACATAAGTCATTTTTTCTTTGGCAATTTATAATATTACATAAAAATAATTTTACCCATGTATTTATATGGGCTGAGTTTTCTTAACTGCAGTTTGAAATAACTGGCTTCTTTCCATTCCCCGACTCCTACTCCAGTGGATTAAATATCATCTGTTATGCAATTGATGTATAAATCTGACTATTAAGTATTTGCATAGAATTGATTTTAACCACCCAAGTTATTTTGCCTAAACTTTAAATGTGTAACCAAATATTCTAAGTGTAGACAGAAAACAAAAGTAGGATCATTATCATTGATTTCCCCAGATCACAGGTAATTTTGTTCTTATCCCTACATTTCCATTTTATTCTTTTAAAATACAGATGTTTTAGATTTTCATCAAAATCAAAAATATTCAAAGTACAAAGATTAGAACTCATATTTATAACATGCATAATTCATGGTTCAATTATTTTATAACCTATACAAATTTTGATATGATTTCTAAAGTCTACATCAGGTACATAGGATTGAGAATAATGAAGTGCCTCTGAAGTGCAGGTTTACCTAAACCAACAAGTATATATAGCTTTACTCATTCATTTCTCATTTTGTACTCTTATAAAAATTACATCACAAATTAGTTTTAGTTCATCAGGATAACTGAAATGTTCCTCTTTCCACCCCAGTGACTTGGAGTTACTTCTTTGTCCTACAATTCACTGTTCCTATTCTTAATTCTGGCTGGTCCAACTACCTCCAAATGACCTTGCATATGCCAATCTATAAAAGAGTTAGCCGCACTTCTATATTCTAGAAAATGTATCATGATAACAAATGAATGAAGTACTTGCATGTAACAGAAACACGTAGTACTCTTTTACAGTCCTTTAAAATATTTTTGTTCATTCATTCTTTATTATGCAAACATTTACTGAGCCTTCTCATGTTCAGGCACATGCTGGGTACCAGCCATAGAAAGATGAACTAGGCCAGGCATGGTGGCTCACGCCTGTAATCCTAGCACCCTGGGAGGGCGAGGCAGGATTAATTGAGGTCAGGAGTTTGAGACCAGCCTAAGCAAGAGCGAGACCCCATCTCTACTAAAAATAGAAAAATTAGCCGGGCATCGTGGCACGCACCTGTAGTCCCAGCTACTCAGGAGGCTGAGGCAGGAGGATCACTTGAGCCCAGGAGTTCAGGCTGCAGTGAGCTACAATGATGCCACTGCATTCTACCCAGGGTGACAGAGTGAGACTTTGTCTCAAAAAGAAAAAAAAACAAGAAAGAAAGATGAACTAGGCACCAACCTCAAGGTGTTTATTATCTACTGGGGGAGTTAAATGGAAAAATCAACAGCACAGAATGACAAGCATAGCAAGCAAGCCTACACAGGCTGTTAAGAGAAGCAGGAAAGGGAGATGAGGGAGGGGGAGGACAGTCGAAGAAGGTTTGTGAGAGACAGAAGGTGCAAATGGAAAGACAAGCAGAATTAGTCATTGAAGAGTGAAGGAAGGCATTCTGGACAGAAAGATTGGCATGTGCAAAGGCTTGGAGGCACTACATGTTGGGTTCCAGGAATTTGGGCAGATCAACAGTCAGGCTGCAGGGCTGGGGAGTGGCAGGGTATGAGGCTATCCAACATGACCAAGAAGGTGAACTTCAACGTGAAGATTACGAAGAGCAACTGAAGGACTTTAAGCAGGGAGTGGGGCACACACGGATACGGAAGGGAAGCGTCCTGGAAATAGGGTTGCCTAGATAGAAGCGGGTGAAGATTTCACGGCCGGCTGTGTGTGGAGGGGGAGATGTGGAAAGTATTATTACTCAAGGCCACCTAGACTGATACTGCTGAAGTGCAGATACCAAGTCAGAGTGAGACTAGCTAAGACTGAGACTGTCAAAAACAACGCTTGGAATGTGGGTAAGACTGAAGCCACAAAAGACAAAATGTATTAAAGTGGGAGAGCAGTGAGGCTGGTAGCCAGGAGAGTTCAAAGAAAGGGAATGGGAAGTAAAGCTTGCTGTGATGGGTCAGGAGTGTGCACGCAGCAGCATCCTGGCCGTGGGGTGGGCACTGCACTGCACATTGCAGGTCCTGGATGAACACAACAGCAAGAAGATTGACAGGAGGGGATACAAGAGACACTGAAAGGCTGTGATGACAGGACTCCACGACCACCAGGATGTGGGAGATGAGAGAGATGGAACAGTTGAAGGAGGATTCTCGGGTTCATAGCCTGGGTGTCTACATGGCTGGCAGTACTATTCATCAAGACTGCACAGGCAATGGAAGGAAGGGAATGGGCATGGTTAGAAGGGAGGTGATGGGCTCTGATTCTGAAATATTGATTTGAGTCCCCTTTTAAGTATCCTGATAGAAATGTCCAGTAAGTGGTTGGGATACAAGTCTGTTAATTAGGATAAAGTTCTAAGAGAAGGATATAGACTTGGGAACAGTCAGAATGGCTGACAGATAAAGTCCTGGGTCTGGGTAAGAACGTGGGATGAGAATAGAAGATGACTGGAGACAGAATTCTAGGAAACAACATACAAAGGATGGCAGAAGAGAAACTCACAAAGATTGAAAAGAAATAGCAAAAGGTAACAGGGAAAAAAAGAGTGGACTGTCAAGGAAGCCATGGGAAACGTGGAAGCTGACGACAAAGGAATGATCAGTACTGAAGTGTCCTGCAGCTTTGGCATCCCCATGGTCTGGTCGCCTGGGTGACAGTAATTTTAGTGTAAGAGTGTGAAAATCAGATTACACTGGGGTATGGTATAAAAAGGGGCTGAAGAAGTGAAGACCAAGTAAACAGGCCACTCTTCACTATGACTGGCTCTGAAGTAAAGAGAGACCACAGCCCTGCCAAACCCAACTCGGAAGCCTGAGGCCAAGGAAGGCAGTAGGGATGAAAGGGGATTAAATCCCATCTCTCTTGACTCCTGCCTTCCAATGAATTTATCACAGATGTCAGCACCGTAAAGCTCTTGCTAAACCTTTGTCCCTAATGCACAAGCATGTCTCATGAAATCCAAATATTTGAGCAGAAACTCAAACAATTCCCATTCACTCATGGCCAAGTTAAACCAAAACAGATTATATTCATTTGACAATATAAATGTAACTAGAATTGTATTTCATGAATATAGCGGTCATTCTTGCTATAAAGATACTTATTGAATTTGAACCTTAGCTAAAATACCCAAATGAATTACAACATGGTGATCCACTGCTAGGGGTGGTAGGGGTTGGCAGGAGATAGGACAAGAAGAGAAACCTACAGGGCAGCACCCATCCGGGCAACAAGGCACCCTCTACCTGCACACAAGTGAAAGCACTTACTACAGTCATTAACAATCATTTCTGACGAGAAATAAAAGATTTCTTAGCTTCAGAAGACTAGTAAGAAGGAATCTAAAAAAAAAACAGAGGCTAAAGAGAAACCAGGATTGTAAATTTTCAAAATCTATCTGCAGTTGATAAACGCAGGGTAAAAGAATTAAATCATTCTCTAAATATGTGCTTCCAAATTATATATACAGTATATACTTAAGGGATTAAATACATAGATCAAATATGAAAATAAAAATGGACTTAATACGTGTAGTTATTAATCCCAATTATTACTGAATAACAGTTTTAATAATCTAAGGTTCTAACATTCACTTTCAACTACTAACAATAATATGTTTTAAAATGTGTTTAATGTCAATACTACTATAAGCATAAAGCAAGTATCAACCACTTTCAAAGCTAATCTAATTCTGAGACACTGAGGTGCTAGTGATTCTGTGAACTGTGGTCCTCACTCAAGATAAAGTGATTTACAGTGTAAATGTGCAAATCAGTCATCATGAACAAAGGGATTGGATTATTTTTTATCTAATCTAATTGGCACAGGTAATATGCCTGAATTGCTCATTAAATCTGAGCATTTCAATTTAATTGTTTTAGCAATTTACAGATTAGTATGTTTCTACTTGTTTTAAATAATCAAAGTGAAATCTCTTGAATCTTAGCATTTCAGGTGTTTATATCTGCTCCACAGTAATTTTTGAAGGGGATGACATATTTTTATCAGAGTCGATGCTTTACTAAAGATATAGCTTAACTTTAATCGGTGGTTAATCCTCCATTTTAGCATAAAATGGAAGTTACAATGTACTCAGTTTAGCATATCTGCTTAGACTATGCATAAAGTCTACAATTCAAGGAACTGCTGTCAATAAATAGCAGATTAAAACAAATTTTCCATGAGATATTTTTCTCTGCAATATCTACCATGTTCCAAATTTTATTTAAAATACCTTAAGTCCATTTAAACAATTCTGTTGAACTCCATTTTAAGATGATTACCTACTCGCAAATATGCCCATACATCAGCAATTAACATAAACATTCAGATATAAAATGACTATATATTAATTTAGTACCAAATTTGAAAGAATCAATTCAACATGAACCGCCAAATCATCAATGGGAAAAGATATCCTTGCTTCTTTTTTACCTGGTAATTGAGAAATGCTAATTATCTACATGTTCTAATTTGGGGGGGGAAACAGAAAAAGGTAATCTTTTAGTGGATTTCCTCATTAAATTTTTAAATTATTATTTTTACTTAAAATATAATAAATAAATAAATAAATTATTATTAAAGTATAATTTTTAAAACATTTCCGTTGCATTGTGTGGTATGAATTAACTCTCATTTGGTTATTATATTTCATATACTTCCAGACATGACAAAACACAAATATTGGTAATCCTAAGAAAATATCTATTTTATGATAAGTGGAAATGCTGATATAGTCAAGAAACCTTTTCCCTTCAGCATTTACCTGGAGCAAGATGTAAATTAATAATAACAACATTAATAATTATGATGACTAGCTAATACTTATTGGATGTTTGTTATATGATAAACATTGCTCTAAGCATGGTATGTATATTAATTCATTTAATTCTCATAAGAACTTTATGAAGTAGTTACTATTACTACCTATATTTTACATATGAGAAACAGAGATACTCTCAAATGCACAGATAGCAAGGGGTGGAAGTAGGATTTAGGTATAACAATCTGACACAGGAGTTATATGCTTTTAATGGCTTTACCAGTTTTTTCTAATCTGCCAATCATGAGCCATTAGTAATGGTAACATCAATTTAATAAGTGGCAACTACTGGAGTTATTTTTAATAAAAGAAAAGAAAACAGAAAATCGAGTGCAGCGCCAGGGCTGGCTTCTGGGACATGCAACCTGTGCAGTCACACAGGGCCCACTCTGTGAAAGGCCCCACCAATTGGTTTAATGCTCTGCTGACACCATCTTGAAATTCTCAATTTTTTTTTTATTTCAGAGTATTATAGGGGTACAAACGCCTTGGTTACATAAATTGCCTTTGCACCCCGCCGAGTTACAGCTACAAGCACGCCCATCCCCGCAACTGCACGCACCACATCTGTTAGGTGTGAATTTACGCACCTCCTTCTCATCTCTGCACCTCTACTCACACAATCTCCTCCTCGTAGCCACATTCTTCCCCTCAAGGTGCAACTCAAGGGCCACCTCCCAAGAAGTCTTTCATTTCTCTGAAATTTGTATCCTTACTCTCTATATCCTACCAGTTCCACATGACAGACAATTTAGATATTGCTACAGAGAGGAGATGAGACTGTTTCATACTCGCTTCCCCCACAGCCCGTAACATACAACATGCTCAGGCTACATATAGCTCTCCATATGGAGCTAGGAGAGGGAAAAGGCCCTAGTTGTTTTTGGCGTGTCTACCATGTGCTAAGCACTGTCCTCACAATTACCCTGTGAAGTAGGTATTTTTATCCTACTTCATGGATAAGAAACCTGAGGTCTAAATAACTTGCCCAAGATTGCACAGGTAGGAATTAGCAGAGCCAGGACTGAGGCCCAAGCTTCCCCCACCATGATGCCTTTTAATACACCCATCATTATCCACAGACCCTCGGAAGCAGCATCACCACTCTTAAGGCAATCACCTGCAAAGCATGCCAATTAGACCAAACCTGAAGACGTGTTTAAAGAGTCACAGGGGAAAGCTATTTTAACTTTGGAATTTTTAGGCTGCCTCCTAAGTTATGGGTGAGAAGGAGCAAACTCAAAAGTTAAAAATGGAAACAGCAGGCCTGGGTGGAGATGGGGAGGGGCGTGTGGGGTTGGGTGGGGGTGAGTACTTTGGGGCTCATTTTAGGAAAAGAGATAAGAAAAGAGAATATTCTTTAAAACATCAAACCTGTAGGTCAGTGTAAGAAATTAAACTCAGAGGAGAGAACAAAGAGCTATCAACTTAAAAACTGGGAGCAACTCTGGCACAGAACTCAAGGCATGAGTTTAAGTCTAGTGTGTGCCTTGGAGGGAGTTTGAACAAAGAAAAAGTTTCATTTGTTTTTTCGCTTAATGAATGGAAAGACCAGAACTCTATCTGTGAGCTTTTCTTTAAAAATGTTAACCTATCATCGAGTCTTACAACCATCTTTTAGGATAATTTCTCTTCCAGCTGAAGTAAAACTATATTTTTTTCCTAACTTAAGGTTTAGCTGTTGGAATCCTTCCATAAAAGGCATAATTGCCAAAATAACCACAGGTTTAATACCTGATTATATCAGAAATCTCAGTGGAAATAAAAATGTTAATGTGGGATATGAGTGTAACATGCACTAATACGCAGTATGAGAACATCCATAACATTTTTATTCTAAGCTCAAAAGTGAAAAGCAAAAGGTTTAATTTCAGGATAAAGAAATTCTGAAAAACCATCTGTTTTCTTTAGATGTTCCTAAAGCTTATGTATAATCTTTTTCATTGAAAGAAGAGTTAAAAGTAAGGAAAGAATAACAAGTTGAGCTACAGATATAATAATAGTATTATATCCATAAGGCACTAGAATATACTAGAATACAAAATAAAGACAATCAAAAAATTGAGTAACTGTTTAAACAGCAAAGTTACAAAGTTCTATCATAATGAAAGCCATTTTTATTTCTAATCACATTTGCTTATTTGAATATATTTTTCTTTTTTTGAGCAAAAGCTGAACTTTTATGAAAAAAAAGACTGACTAAAGTATATATTTTTATATAGATGGGTATGTGTGTACAAAAAAAATTATTTTCTCCTTTTCAAAAAGTCAGTGGCCAAATGAATTTAGTACACATTAATGAATTCCACAGCTGGGTCTAAATGGAATCTGGCAAACCTCTATCAGAAAACTTTTGGAAAAAGCTATTAAGTAAAGAAGGAGCTCATATCATTGAAACTGTGTCTAACTGAATTGACTTCATTATGAATACAATTCTAAGAATATTCACACAGTCCCAATTTCACATTTAAATGTACCAAATGTTATTCTTAAATACATTTTAAGCTGTACCCTTTAAAACTAGATGATGAAACCACATGCAATGGTCTCAGGGGGTCACAAAGGAACCCTAGGAGAGGTTGGCATTTCTGCAGGTGTGAGCAGGGCTAACTCTATACAAACACAAGGAGCGCTGCAGAGCTCCTGCCTGAAACAGCATCCAGAAACCCATATTTTGTATATAAGTCATACTCCCTCACTTTCTTAATTTGTCTACTTTATGAGACTCATACAGGTTGCAATAATTTTACCTTAACTTTGGAAAGGCCTTTGAATTGTCAGAGACGGTACACACTAGCAAATGAATAACTGAATAAATGCATAAATGACAGACAATCCCAAAAAGAAATTTCTATGTTAAATTAGCAATCCATGTAAATGTTTTTGCACATCTGACTTACCTCCTTGAATTTATTAGCTCATAGAAATAAGCCATCAATTGCATTGCATACGGATTGTGCCAACCAGGCCTTTTATAAATTATCATATGTCTGAGGATGTACAGTTAGCAACAGTTGCCACACTTGCCAATGTAACCACCAAAATGGTACTTACAAAGAAAAGCAAAATTGACACAGACAAAAGATGGTTATGACCACTATTTATCTGAAAGGTTTTAAAAGTTAAAACTTCTCAAACTTCACTGTACTGAGTCTTCCCATCAGTGGGAAATAACAGTGAGAAGTTGCTTTTTCTAATGCATTAAATGACCCTGACCTCATCGTTGGCCATCTGCAGATGCCCACCCAGACACAGAGATTCCCAACAATCCTCTCAGGAAAGAAAAAAAGGAAAGTTCAGGAAAGTTTCTCTCTGACAGTCAGAGGCAGCAGGGAACTGGCATCACCAGGGTTCACTGGGAATGGGCTCTATAGCCAGCTTTACAATCTATAAACACTTTCATTAGTTCATTCATTCACGTGTTCCTTCTCTGAGCACCAATTCTGTACCAACTACTGCGGCTGCTCCTTAGAAGCTAAGGATACAGAGAATCAGAGAATGTCCTTGTTCTTCAGGGAAATGGCTATGTATGCAAATCAGCACACTAAGTTTTCTAGTGGCCTAATGGACATGTGTTTGGGGTACAGTGGTGCACAGAGGATAGAGCTGTTGCATACCCAAGGTGAAGGGCATAAGAGGAGCTGATGCTTAAGCTGGGGTGAAAGAAAGAGCAGCATAATCAAGGCCATGCAGGTTACAGGTTATGAACTTTGCATTTGATGAACTATAGAGGATCCCTCAGGTGCAAAGCACTGGAAGTGAGGGAGGGGGTCATGAGAGATATGGCCTAAAGGGTGAGTGAGAGCCAGTTGGTGGAAGAAGCTTTGTAAACCAAGTAAAGGAATTAAATCCTGAAAAGGGGAGTGTCTGGCAGGGATTTAAGCAGAGGAGGAACACGCTGAGATTTGAGCTATAGAAAGACCATTCTGGAGGCAGTTTAGATTTGACGTGTACTGGAAAAATGTGGGAGGCAGTAGAACCATGAGGGATGATCAGTGTGTTAGTCTGAGAAGTCAGGGAGCAAACCCCGAGAGCCTAACATTAAGGGGAGGCAGAATAAACCAGAGGAACTAGGTTAAGGAAGGAGGCCGAGAAGACACAGTGAGAAAGGCAGGAGGAGAACCAAAGAGGGCTGTCAAAGTCCCAACACAGAAATAACTGTTTTAAAAAGAGTGATCAGAAGAGTTAAATAACAATAACACTTTACGGCGCTTGCTTTGCACCAAGCACTCTACACATATTAACTCAATGAATACTCCTAGGGCTGTGATAAGAATAACAATGCTATTGTTATAACTGAGGAAATTGAGGCAGAGATCATTTAAGTAACTTGTCTAAGATTACATAAGTGTTGAGAGAGCCACATTTATGGGGCAAAAAAGCCAAGTAAGTTGAAGCTGTAGGGAGACCACTGGACTTAACCAAGGGCAACCTTTGCCAGCACATTTTCATTGGAAAGTTGAGAACTAAAAAATGACTCTAACGTGTTGAAGCATGAATTTTAGGTGAACAATATCGAGGGTAAAGTATTCTTTGACAGAAGGCAATGACATTTCAGTCATTACTAATGTGATCTGCTCAGTTCCCTTTAGCTGAAGCGTTTGGTGCGTGTGTCAGCACATGCACACGCACATATCGGGGCTTGAAACTGGGGTGGCAGAAGCCAGAAGGTGGAAGATTTTGTAAGCCCCTCTGGGGAGTGCTGTTCCCAAGGAACCACTGGTGAAGATGAGCTCACAATGGCCCCCAAGCATTCCTTCCTCCAGGACGCCTACCCTGGCCTCTCAGTCTGGTTTCAGCTACTCCTCTTCTGTGATCCCACAGCACCCGGACCTGCCTCTCTATAGGTAGCACATACCACCCAGACTACAGAGACTAAGTAACTCACCTGTGAATGCCTTGGTTCACTCATATCCTATATATTACATAAAAAGAGCCTCAGACAGGAAGTCTCGAGGGAAGGGACCACATCTTACTCATCTTTGTAACCTTAGCATCTAACAGAGTTATGAAATCAATTAAGAAAATAATAAATGTGTGGGTGAGTGTTTCCATCAGATTTGTGCTTTAGAAATACTCCTCTTGGATCCACGTAAAAGAGGGCATAAAGACCCATGACAATGAAGACATTTCTTTTAAGTCATACACAACTTTTCTACACAGAGGTCTCCTCCTCCAATCTGAGGGTCCCTCCCACACCCAGATTTTTATAAGTGGTTGCTAAGTCTGTGCCCTAGCATACATTTGCAAATGCATAGCTGCTGTGGGACTCTGGATGCTTTTTTAAATTTTAAAAATGGAACTAAATGTTTGTACCATTTCACTCAGATATACAAAGATAATTAAGTTGTCAGTAAGTAACTCCTAAGCACCTGCCACATGTTGAACAATTTACTAGGTATGATGGACCTAAAATCGGCAGCAGTAGACACAAACAAGTTAGTCCCTGACTGAAAAAACATGCAGTTAAACTGTATAAACACTCACACTCACCCCCTCACACAAACACACACATATGTGTGCATATCTACATATCTGTATCCACACAGACATACTATATATACATATGACGATGGATAAAAAGTTCCCAAAGGAGCACTGTGGCATTATGATATACATACTGGTTTTCATCCACAGTTCCTGGCTCATAACTCCCATAGCCCTTGTTAGTCATTTGCTATAATTTTGGATGTGTTAGGCCTCAGGAACAGGAAATAGAATCTCTCTGACCTTCTCCTGTCCTCTTCCACCTGTCCAAGGCAGGACTCTAATGTGACTGTGGGTCAAAAGACCCTTATTCCAGAGAGGGTCCAAACCTAGAGAAAGGAATGCTGCACAGAGAGGCCAGAAAGAATCTGAAGGGACAGATCCTGCTGGTGTTAGGTCATGCACTTTGTGTCCAATCACATTTCTACACGGTTGTCAATCATGCCTATGTAATGGAGCCACCATAAAAACCCAAAAGAACTGGGTATGGAGGGCTTCTGGGCAGCTGAACATGTGGAGGTGCCTGGAGGGTAGCACGCCCAGGGAGGGCATGGAAGCTCCGTGCCCCTTTCCCCATACTGGCTCTATGCATCTCTTCATCTGTATCCGTAGTAATACCCGTTATAATAAATTGGTAAATGTGTTTCCCTGAGTTCTGTGAGCCGCTCCAGTAAAGTAATCAAACCCAAGGGAGGTTGTGGGAACCCCAACTTGAAGACTGTCAGTCAGGAGTTCTGGAGGCGCAGGCTTGTGATTGGCGTTTGAAGGGGAGAGGGTGGCAGTTTTGGAGACTGAGCCCTCACCCTGTGGGATCTGACATTATTTCCAGGTAGATAGCATCAGAATTGAATTAGAGGATACCCAGCTGGTGTCCACTGCTTGATGTATGGGAGAAAAAAACCTCACATTTGGCCACAGAAGTCTTCTTCTGTGTTGATTATTGTGGTATGAGAACAGAGGGAAAATGGTTTGAGTTTTTTTTAAAACAGGCACTAAAACCTGAATATTAACCTATAACTACTAAGTCAACCATATTGAATACACTAACCAGCTCTCCTTCACAACCAGTCCTCAATACCAGGCAGTCAGATTGTTTTAACTCTTCATTTCAGTGGTGTGAAACTTCCAATGCTGGCAAGACTATGATTTACTTATATTCTATATACTACATTAAAAAAGCCTGAAAAAGTTTTGAGACACACACTTATGAATATGAGATCCTGAGACTATAGCTCTTTGGTAGGTCTGAATCTACTTTTTGTTTTTTAATTTGACTACCTAATTCAACCTAAATAAATATTCCAAAAATCCTGGCAATTAATTTCTTGTTTTAAAATCATGTGCTGCCATTAGTACCAGAGCAGTAAAAACAGTCAGTATATTACATCAAGTCACAATGCAGCAATTATATGCTACTATACGTCGCTGTAAAACATTCACATCTAATGTTTTAGCCTTCTAGCCTATCTCCTACTATTCCACTTTCTCTTGCTTACATCCTTAATAACAAATCAGTCAACAAGTATTTATTCTTTGTTATATGTGTGTTCAGCACTGTATAAGGATAAAAGGAGTTTAAAACATAATACTTGTCCATAGTGGATTTGTATTCTAATTGGAAGTGAACGTCCATTGATTCACAAACTTCTACTGATATCTGCCCTCCACCCCCCACGATCCAGGCATTGTGCTGACATTCAGGATACAAAGATTAACCAAAGACATAGTCCCTGGCCTCAAATAGATCATGTTCATAATAAATAATATTTTATGTAATAGATACCATAACAAAGGGCTAATGGTAACCTAAGAAAAGAGAGATTGGTTTTTTTATTATTTCAAAATATTAAGGGGGTACAAATGTTTTAAGTTACATGGATCATTTTTGTAATGCTTGAGTCCTGGATATAGGTGTGCCCATCACCCAAATAGTGTTCATAGTACCCATTACATTGATTTATTCTCCTCTCCTCCTCTCCCCTCACCCGGTTGCTTTCCACTGAGTTTTACTTCCCTCTGTGCACTTGTCTGTTCATCGGTTAGTTCCAATTTAATAGTGAGTACATGTGGTGTTTGTTTTCCATTCTTGAGATACTTCACTTAGGTGAATCGTCTCCAGTTCCATCCAGATTGTTGCAAAAGGTATTAATTCATCTTTTTATGGCTGAGAAGTACTCCATGGTGTACATATACCCCATTTTATTAATCCACTCATGAATTGACGGGCACTTGGGTTGATTCCACATCTTTGTAATTGTCAATTGCGCTGCAATAAACATTCAAGTGTGGGTGTCTTTTTGATAAAATGACTTCTTTTCCTTTAGATAAATACCCAGTATTGGGACTGCTGGATTGAATGGTAGGTCTACTTTTAGTTCTCTGAGGAATCCCCATACTGTTTTCCATAGGGATTGAACTAATGTGCAGTCCCACCAACAGTGTATAACCATGACAGATTATTTCTCACTGAAGGCTCAGTAAAGATGTCACATAGAAATTCAGATCTGACCAGGTTCTTGCAAGACATTCACAAGATCAGTGTGGTTACTGCTGTGACCAGCCCATCCCCTATATGGGCATGAGGAATGAAGGCAAGATTTGCATGCATGCAAAAGACACAGGCCCCACTCTTGTGAATAAGAAGCCACCCAAGTTTCTAAGAAAGACAGAGTCATGATCATACCTGTTTCAGAAGAATAATTTATGATAGTGTCAAGAATAAATTAAAGGAGAACAAACTTGGAGGCTGAGAACTCCTTAGGTAGGAACGCTCACGGGTGGAGAGGTTATGATCCAGGGCAACGGCAGTGGAGTAAAGAGGTGGAAACTGATTCCAGAGGTATGTTGGAAACAGACCAAACAGTATGCTATGGGATATAGCAAGGAAGAAACACAAAATAATCCTGAGGTTTCTCACTTAGGCATCTAAGAGGAATACACAAGGAAGATGTAATTGGAAAGGATCTACAGAGAATGAGTTTGATTTAGACCCTCTTAAATTTGAAAATCCTGTGACATGAGGTCACACATGCAGGAGGCGGTGGGGATGTCAGACTGGTGCTCCAGGGAGATACAGAGGCTGGAAGAAGAGAGAGAGCCTATGATGTAACTCTAAGAACAAGAATGCTACACTAAAAGATACATAGAGAAGGGGTTCGTCTTTCTTCTCAGACCGAAAAGGAAGAGAAAGAAGGAAAAACAGCAGACAGGACTATCATGGGAATGGAGGGAAGACCACTGGAGATGGCGGGGTACCCAAGAAATACCAGCGTCATGTCCTGATTTAATTAAGTGTGAAATAGCACGGATAACTTTTTGAGAACACATCCCCACACGGGATGCCAGTTTTGTGACGCAGTTAAGTGAATGTGAAAGGTTACTATCAGAGAGAGAGATTATAAAGTCTGCCCGGGGAAGTTGCACCCCTTCCGGGCTTTTCTACAAAGACTATGAAAAAGAGAAACAGAGGAAAAGGGCATTCCAGGTAGGAACTGGAAACAGGAACAAAGCACCGAAGGAACAGAGATCATCAAGGAATCTAACTAAAGACACCAATCCTCTAGGATGAATGTTGAGGACTGGGACATGAAGCTGGACCAGTCAAAAGAGCTACATCGTGGAGCACATCAAGAGTTAAACAGAGAAGTCAGGAGGGTTCTTGGAGGCCATGGCTACACCCATGCATCCTGTCTGCCAGGAGTTCCCCGCTCCATAGCAAGATCCGACCACAACAGCCCCACTTTCTTCTTCGCAACTCTCTCCATACTACCTTCTGACCTGATAGCTGGCTGGGCAGGATAACGAAATGACAGAATCTGCCTGCTGGTCTTGCTATCAGCACACACTGCAAATGACAACCGCCTGCCCATTTTTCAGCTGACCCTGCCTGCCCAGGTTCACAACTGACTGTCCCCCGATTAATCTGGTAAACAGAAGGGGACATGTCAAAGCTCCCCAGGGGCTTACCTCTCCAAAATTCTGATTAACCTGACTATCAGGACAGGAAGGAAGAGATTAAAGACCTGGACTTTCCTACTGCTTTCAAATTGCTCCAAGGTGGGGATTCTCATACCTACCGATTCTATCTGAAAAGACCCCGCCACCTCCTTCCTTCCCTTCTGTGGTCCGTGCAAAAATACCCTTGTTTTAATTCATAGGTGGACTATTGGCAAGCTTTGATAATCTTTCACAATTTCTACTAAATACACATAGCAGCAGATTAGATGTGAATTATCAGTATCTTAAATAACTGAACCTAATGAACGAAAAGAATTTAGCTCTTAAATAATCAGGAGAAAATCAATTCTGGCTTCTTTTCGGAATGTGGAAGGCTCTTCCTACTGCAGATAGGAGCAAACGGTTACTGTAAACTTGAAGAAATATCTGCACTCAGCTTGGAGAAATTTACTCATTGGCTTTTTTAATGAAGGAACTTTTTATAGAATTAATTGGAGATTTTAAGCAGCAGGTGGTAGGATTTCATTTTATTTTGTAAGACAAAGTCTTAACAGTTGTCAAATGGCCTGGGTAGAAGTGAATTATTTTGAGTTTTTTCTCAAGCCCTCTGAAATGAAGCTTTTACTGCCTGCCGAGTAATGGCCTTCTCTTGCCATGTAAATGTGGGATCAATCTAGTTTTAAACAGATTTTTCTAATGTGTTTTTGGTATTTTTCAAGCTGTGATACAGCTGATAGGCATTCTTATAAAATGTGAATTACAGGAAATTCATATTTATAAGCTTCTGCAAGTAATTTTAGAGCACTGACTTTTAAACATCTGCTAATGAAGAATTCCAAGAGTGGCACTGTGCACTAACTTTTAACTTTCCCATCTCTGCCTCTTTCCCTAACCCAGGTGCTGGTGAAATAATCACATCTTAAGGCCTTGCCAGCATGATCTCCTTGTGTGAGCTTTTGGTCACCTGTCCAGAGAGGAGGGTGTGACTTGGAGGGGAGACAGTGGCAGTGAAGGAGGGGGTGGTCACAGACCACAGTCTCTTGAGGAAGGCTGGTTCTCTGATAGTTCTGTTGTGGCCACTGCCAGGTTTGGCAATCACAGACTTCTAAAGTGCTTTGTGGTTCTGTTTTTTACTTTTAATTTTCCCTCAAAGAATACTGGAAATCATATCATTGCAAAGCAGACATGTCATGAAAACATGTAGACAGGTTTTCCTTTGCTCTTTCTGTATTGGTTTTCTACAGCTGCTACAACAAATTACCACAAACTTGGTGGCTTAAAACAACACAAATTTATTACCTTATGCATCTCACTGGGCTAAAATCAAGGTGTTGGCAGGGCTATGTTCCCTCTGGAGGCTCTACGGTAGAATCCGTCCTCTTGCCTTTTCAGCTTCTAGAGGCCACCTGAACTCCTTGCCTTGAGGCCCCTTCCATCTCCAAGGCCAGCAATGCCCCATTGTTGAGTCTTTCTTAAAAATGTCATCTCTGGTTCCCACTCTTCTGCCTCTCTGTCTCACATTTAAAGGACTCTTATGATTACATTGGACCCCCCAAGGTAATTCAGGATCATCTTTTTACTTTAAGGTCAGCTTATTAGCAGCCTTCATTTCCCCTTGCCAGGCATGTAACATTCACACACAGATCCTGGTTTAGGCACAGATCTTTGGAGGCCATTATTCTGCCTGCCACATTCCCTAATTAAATCTTTCAGGAAAAAAGTGCAAAAGATTTTCTTAGCAAACATTTTTAAAGTAAATCAGCTAGTCATATAGAAAAGCTAGTTTAGTCTGTGGGAGCTGTCCCTTCAGAATGCTCAAAGTATAATATGATTAAAAAAAAAATCTCACACTCCATTTTCTTTTTGAGAGGCCTGTAGTTTGGCCACAGTCTTTCCTCCCCACCAGCCCAGCCTGCTGCTTGGACCAAGCTCCCTCTCCCCTTCCCTGGCCTGCAACAGGTTTAGAACTTCTCTCCCAACCTCTAAGTCCCAAAAGCAAACAACCCTTGTGAGAGTTTCCTAAGGGAATTTACTATTAGGAATACTTGAGAAATAAGAGTTTTTAAAAATCTTTCATTAATTCAACAATATTTACTGAGCACCTACTATGTGTCTAAGCACTGGGAATGCAGAAGTGAACAAAACAAGCAGAAATCTTGGAAATCCAGGCCCCATGGAGCTTACATTTGGGGAGCAGGAGGGCCAGTGGAAAGAGAGAGAGAGGGGAAATAGGAATTTTTTATAATTTAAGTATAAGTGCCATGGAGTGCTAGAAAGAGAGTATAATTTTAAATAGGGTAGTAAGGGTAAGCCTCATTGAAAAAATATCCTTTAAATAAAGACTTGAAAAGCATGAGGAATGGATATCGGAGGGGATGCTGTTCCAGCCAGAAAGAAGGGCCAGTGCAAAGGCCCTGAGATGGGAGCAGACACAGAAAAAGTTACTAAGTACTAGGCAGATTTTTATAGATTTTTCACTATAAAAACAAGCCCTAAAATTCATTTGAACACAAAGAGACTAGATTCTGGTATTCTTTTAAAAAAAATTCTCTTCTACCACCATCTTCATTTTTTTATCTTAAAGGTTCTGTCTGATCCATTCTTTTAATCAGTAAATAGCCTGCATAGGCCATGCTCTATTCACTAATGGCAGGGGCCAGCACCAGAGTCCTAAAAAAGATTGGAAGAAGTCATCACTGAGAGGCAAAAATGCACAGAAAGGGAGGCTTCTGTAAGACACACTTTGTCTGACCCGTGACTTGCCTTCCATCCAGGCAGAAACAGGAGCAACGAGAAGAGGTGTCGTCAGGGAACAGCTCTTTCCTTCCGTGCTTCCTTCTCAGCATCACTGCTGTCTGACCTTGGCTTATTTCTATATCTGTTTCCTGGTTTGTCGTCTGTCTCACTCATAAGAATGTCTGCTCCCTGAGAGCAGGGATCTTACCTGACTTGCGCACCCCCACATCACCAAGAGGACTCTGGCTCAGTCTGGGCCCTGAGTACCATTATATACAGCATGCTCCTTCTGAGAGCCAGGCCAGGAGCTCTGTGTGCAGAAGCACCCTCATGAAGAAGGACAAGATATCAGGCCAGAAGCTGATTCTTTCTCTGGGAAAAAAATACTACAATTTCCATATGCAAGAAGTTTACTTTTAAAAGAACATGCACCTGTTTCCCTTACACCAGCAGTCCCCAGCCTTTTTGGCACCAGGGACCGGTTTCATGGAAGACAATTTTTCCATGGACCGGGTTGGGGGTGGGGTGCAGAGTTCAGGTGCTGATGCCCAGCCCATTTCCTAACAGGCCACGGACCGGTACCAGGCTGCTGCCCAGGGATTGGGGGCCGCAGACTTACACAGTCTTTTCCAGCCAGGTCAGACCCTGGGTCTTGTTGGGACAAAGAAACAC
The DNA here is from genome assembly GCA_023783475.1 of Daubentonia madagascariensis. Taxonomy (NCBI): domain Eukaryota; kingdom Metazoa; phylum Chordata; class Mammalia; order Primates; family Daubentoniidae; genus Daubentonia; species Daubentonia madagascariensis. Next base: position 21,619,592 of record JAKFHU010001672.1, read on the forward strand.
CCCCCCACACACACATACACTACTGTCACCACGTGCCTGCCTTTTGTCAATACTTGGGGAAATCTTTCTCGGAAGGGAATACTCTCCTCCTCACTCAAATGGAAAGTGCAGAGGGGGAGGAAAGTAATGGCAGGAGGCATTAAAAAAACAGAACTATAATTATTTATGTGATGAAAAGGTGATTCTCAGGATGCTGTGCAGAGACACAATGTGATGGAACTATTCCCATCACATTAATAATAATAATAAAAAGGCCTTCACCTCCCATGATAAGAAGCTGCAAATCTAAATAATTTTATCTTCTCCTCTGAATATTTCCCAGGATACAACAGTAGCTCTGAGGCAGAGAGAAATTATTCACTGAGCACATTAAAATACTCCCTTTCAAAAATGACTTCAATATGATATTTGTTATATTAAATTTGGTAATTTCGTGTGTGTGTGTGTTTGTGTGTGTGTGTGTGTGTGTATATCTAAAATGCTCAATTTTGTTGATGGAGCAGTTTAAACTTTATACAGCAATTTAATCCACTGTAACAGATATAAAAAGATATACGGTTATGCCATGTCTGAAACATCAGTAATATCCATGCACTCAAGCACTGTGTTTGAAGATTTATTCATATAAAATGCCATAAAATCAAAGCATCGCATCTCAATTAACCAGGCACAGAAATATTTTAACTATAGCATAATAAATATTAGTTCACTAAGTTTTCAAAAACCTAAGGAATGAAAGTTTGTACATCCCCTACAAACAAGACATTTTCTTGTTTAAATGAGCACACTGTTGTCATTGTGTTTCAGAACTTTGTCTCACTTGCAAGTTCACAAAGTCAACTCAATCAGCACGTTCAGGCACTAAATAAACTCACAAATACTAAAATGGAAGCCAGAAGGCCATCAAAATTAATTAGATCGTTATATTTTAAAGCCTCAAAGGAGTGGAGAAAGTAAATGGTTCTACCCTTTCATTTTACAATTGAGAACAGAATTGCTGAATAATTTGCCCAAGGCATGACTAGACCCGTGTTTCTCACTTACACAGGCAATGCTCTTTAATTTACAATAGGCTGTATCTGGTTGACAGACAAAATATTATTTGAAGGGTTGAACAACGGAAATCAAATTCATAAAATTGCTTTAGTGACCATGGAGCTGTCTCCATAGCTTGACACAGTGCTTTCCAGAGGGTCAGTGCTCAATAAATAATGGATAAATGTGAGTGAGTGAATGAATGAAGGAATGAATGAAGTTCTTGAAAAAAAATATTTGCTTCAAATTGTACTTCCTGCTGGCCATGGGAAAACCTAGCCAACTTTCCTTTCCTTATCTGCCTAGGAAAAACCTGCAACAAAAAACAGCTTCCCCAATCTGAAGCACAGTAGACAATGTCTATGGAAGGCAACACTCAATGATTTTCCCAAAGTTGAATTCTTTGTTTCCTGTGTTTAATGTGTTTCCAAGGGGACAAAAACTCTGTGAGGTGTTTTACCTGATTACAATGGCTATCAGACTTCATCAGAAAGTTCTGACAAAATAGTCCATCCCTATTCCAAATGTTATATAATTTTTAAATATAGCTGTACTGTTATGTTCATTTCTAGAATAGCTCTATCGGCTTCACAAATAGTTCAACACAAAATCAAAACAGGCTCTGTTTCTTGGACCTTTGCCTAATTATACATAAATAAGTTATACTTTTTACCTAGAGCCTTTGCCCATTCATTATGTGGTGTGATTATTTGTTTTTTGTTTCATAAAAATGCCGAACACTTATCTGTACCGTCCTTTTTGATGCTTTACCCCTTGCTGTATTTTAATGTTACCTATTTCATGTATCAGTCTTCATCCCCCAATGAGATTATAAACTACTTAGTGTCAGGAATCACATCTTAAAACACCACAGTGAATTGTCAATAAATCCATGTTATTTTACCTCAGGTTTAATTGTTTGAAGCTATTGGAAAGAAAGAGCCAGGTAAAAAAGTGTTCTCCACTGAGGCAGTTAAATTAGAAATCTACTCCTTTCTGAATTATTTGTGTCCATTTAGGAAAGAATGCAGTAAGAAAAAGGAGCCCAAAGTAAGTTCACTCGGGATGTCTTAATGAGAAAATTCCTTTCCTTTTTTTTTATTTTTACAGGATTACTCGTTTGCTAGATGAAGAAAACATCAAACATATATATTTGCACTTCAACATAATAGCTAGTGGGTTCACTACTCCACACATCTTTGTATGTATGATGGTAAAATTTGGTTTGGGAAATAAGATGACTATGTGGATTTAAGTAGGTTCATTCATTCATTATTTTGCTCAACAATCATTTACTGAGTATCTATTAAATATCAGATTAAAAGCAAATTATGGGCCAGGCAAGGTGGCTCACGCCTATAATCCCAGCACTTTGGGAGGCTGAAACAGGAGGATTGCTTGAGGCTAGGAGTTCAAGACCAGCCTGAGCAACATAGCGAGATCCCGTCTCTACAAAAAATAGAAAAATTAGCCGGGTGTAGTAGCACACACCTGTAGTCCCAGCTACTCAGGAGGCTGAGGCAGGAGGATCGCTTGAGCCCAGGAGTTTGAGGTTTCAGTGAGCTATGATGATGCCACTGCACTCTAGCCTGGGCAACAGAGAGCAACTCTGTCTCAAAAAAAAAAAAGCAAATTATACCAAAACGAGTGCACCATGGACCCTGCCTTTAACCAGCTCATCATCTTGTAAGGGATAAACATAAAATGTGGATAGAGTTATGCACAAAAGCATAGAGATAAAGACTAATAAACCAGACTTAGATGGGAGCAAGAAGGCAGGCTACAGAAGAAGGTTCAGGGAATATCCTAGGAAAGGGTCACATCTAAGCTGAGTCTTAAAAACAAGTAAGTTTTGACAAAAAGAAGTTGGGGTGACAGTATGAGTGTAAGAATTTCAAAGGAGACCGTAAAAAATAAACCAAGGTATGGAGGAAGTTACAAGCCATTTAATGCTGGGAGAGCATCAAGCCCAGTTTAGGGAGTGTTGGAAGATGATGCAAAAGACTCAGATCATAAACTCGAGTGCCGTGTGGGAGCCGCTGGAGGGTTCGAAGCACATGAACCACACAGTCAAATTTTGTTTAGACAGATAACATTGGAAATGAGCATAGAACAGAACTCAGGGGTGGGGGGAAGACCAGAAGAAAGGGCACCTGTTAGGAGGTTGCTGTTGCCTGTAGCGAGAAAAGGAGAACCTAAACGAGGGCTGAGCTAGAGAGACGGGACTCATGGAACTTTCCCAACATTTACTCCTTAAAATCCACAAGACTTGGTGAACAATTGGGAATATGTGGTTAAGAGGAAGGAAGAAGTCAAGATTGTGCCTAGATTTCAGACATAGGTGAACAGTGATATCAATCAAGATTGAAAGTTTTGGGGTGGAAGATGGTTAGTTTAATTTTAGAAATGTTGGGTACAAGGTCCTTAGACCCAAAGAAAAATGTGCATCAGTGTCCAAGTATCAATTTGAAGAAGGGTCTCTCTCACTGACCCCTATTTGCTTCAATAAACTTATAAAAATAATTGGATACCACATAGAGAGCACAACTTGCCAAACATCCAGGTTATGGTAAGATGGAAAGGATAACAACTAGTTATAAAATCAAGACCCAAAATGATCCTGACAGGCTGAAATATGAGTCAACAAAATTAAATTTAAGAGGAAAACATGAAAAAATTCTGCAATATGGGAGGGGAAGATATGATTTGACAGCTGTTCATGTGGAAATAAATGAGAATTTTAGTAGTTCTTAAGCTTAATATTTAACTATAGCAGGTTTGAAAACTTGAACTTCATTCATAATACATTTTTAAGAATACATTTTCAGATTGAGGTGGGCCACAGAACCCTGAGTTCCATCAGAATGTTTCAGCGGCCACCACAATGAATGGGGAGACAAAACATGGGTGGGAGGGCCGTTCCCCTTGTCCAGCAAACTCCCTTCAATCCTCTTTTGTTTATTATACAAAGTGGGTTTTGCATAAAATTTCCTTCAAGGAAAGGGTTCCACTCCTAAAACCACTGATTGTGATCCTGGGGTATAATCATCCCATGGTAAATTCTGCATAAGTCAAACCACATCTTGGATGTTTGTGTTTGGGTCCAGGCATCTCAGTTAGGGTGGCCACTGAACACCCAAACGTTTACAGGTGAGCTGGAACCAAGACAGCTGGATCTAGGAATACTTCTCACTAAGAAATGGGTGAAAGAACTGGGGATGGTTTTGCTGGAGAAAAAACAAGATTAGCATCGATATCTGTCTCCAAATATCTAAAGGGCTATCAAGTGGAAGAGAGGTGTTCTCCACGCAGTTTTGCTGATGGCTCCATCAGGAGGACAGGGTGACAATTACAAGGAAGTAGATTATGAGACAACACAAGAAGGGACTGCTCACTTTCAGAGCTACAGAAACCACTGCCCTGTGAGAACATGAGCTCCCTGAAGGTGTGCGGGCAACTTTGCCTGCTGTAGAAAACTTTATTATCTTTAAAAGCTTTGTTGTGCAAATCTAGAGTAAAAGACATGCATAATCCAAATATATTGTCATTCAGTGCTTTAACTCTATATTAGGCTGCTATACTTCCCAAAATGCATTCACTCCACAAATGTCAAGCATTAATTTCATAACATGAGTATTTTCCAAACACAAATAAGGCACAGTCCTGGCCCTGAAGGAGCAGGAAAGTAGATTTGTACACAATTATTAGAGTATGTGTGATAAATACAATGGAGGTAAGGACAAACTTCAGCACCAACCTGGAGGAGGAATACCAAGAATGGCATTCCCTTTGGGCCAAAAGGAAGAAGGATAGAATACTATCCTTCTCCTGCTAGACCCAAGGTCTAGAAAATAGAAACATATTTCTTCCAGGCACCATTATTTTATTTTCAATCAGAGATGGACCACCTAGATCACCGTCTTTTCTCATTTTACTTTATAAGTCTGGATTATAAATCTGATGAGTTTGTGATAGGCACAAATTGGGATGACTGCCTGGCTCACAGACAACCCTCTTTCTTCTGGTAACAAACACTGCCCCTAAAGCACTGAGGTGGGCATGTGACCCAGCCAATCGTAAATCATTATAATATCTCCCTGCCATGTTAGGTCCAAGGATGGGCACATGATATTAAGCTGGGCCAGTCAGAATCCTTCCTGTGGCTTTTCTTCAATCTAAAGCCAAAAGAAAAAAATTCTCTATACTCTCATGTTCCTAGGCTAAAAGGATATAATCCAGGAGCTACCTACAGCTATGTTCCCCTCGAATAAGGAAAGTTTGAGAACAATAAAGGAGAATGAACCCAAGGGGCTGGAATAATTACAGCTGTACGATGCAAAGAGTTCTATGGGTGTTTGTGTCCCTGGTTGCAGTTTCTGAGGTCTCTGGCTTTGCCCTGGTCCTTAACATTCTTTTTTCAATTCTGTAAATTACATATTTCCATATTTAAAGTCACTTTGAATGAAAATATACATATAATGAGATCATTCTATAAAACAAAACTTAGAAAATAACACACCAATCCAAGCCGGTTTGAGATTTACAAAAAATAAAAAGAAAAGCGATTATGTGTTTCCATTTGCTCAACTAAGAACCAACAATGTGGCAGGCAATGTAATACAGTTAAAATACACATAAAAATCATCCCTGGCATTATTTGCAGGGTAAAAAAGTCAGTCCAAAGAACACTGGGACTGACCAGTTAGAAAATCATAAAAAAATACCATGGCTATTGGCCATACCAATAGGTATGAGCTGAAAATCCGCCCTGATTATATGTCAAATTACTTCTTTAAATTCACCCTAAAAGTTATTTATCATCCCGGAATCCTCAGTGGCTTTTAAGAGATATATCAGAAAGTAGGAAGAGGTTAGAGGTAGTAATTGAACATTGAGTTTACGTCAGTTTTTCTGATTACAAGCATCATGCAATTTATCTCCTGCTAATTGAACTGCAGAATTCTTTCCATGGTGGTTTTGGGCTAAATTTGAAATTGGTGGACTTTTACAAAATTATTTGTTCAAGAAGGTAAGAATAGATCTATTCAACCATATTGCTTTTCAAAGCTATTTCCACCAGTTAATTTACATTGTGAGCCTAGGAAGTAAAAAATCATTATTGTTGTTATTTTGATTAGTAGGCATTTTAGAAAAAATGATTTACAGACTAGGAGACTATTCAATTTCAAAATCAAAGTAATCCAAAAAGGCTAATCAGTGCTCTGTCATCACAGGCTGGATTGATAGAACACACATTTAATAGCATCCTGCTGTGGACAGAAACAAAAGGTAGCACACACAGAGAAGTAACAGATAAAGCTGGCTAAGACAAAGAATCAATCCTTTATACAGCTGAGAGTTTAGGATATTCATAACGCTTCCACTGCCCAAAAGCAGCAGGGGCAGCTTCATTTCAATTAAGAGAATGGGAAGAAAATTGAATATTATAACAAGATAATGGGCTCCTGCTTGTGCACAACTACTTGTGTAAAGCCAGAACGTCTGTTCACAAAGCTCTCGATATTGATATCAAGACAACCAGGAACAATGAAAGTAATTTGTATGTACTTCCTCGGGTGAACTCATTTTTCGCTGGTCGTAGGATTCAAGAACTTGTCACAAGTGCAGGCTGAAGTTTTACTATTGGTTTATAAAACCTGTGACCGTCAGCCATCTGGGGTTAGAAATAGAGCCTCCCGATGATTCATTACAGCTGTGCCTAGTGTACTACGAACCCAGATAAACATGTAATGGGGAAAAAAATGGCCTTTGTGTTTTACTCTGTAGTTCTCTACAGGTCTTTCCAAAACTGTGATGAAAAAAGATAGAAAGAACTGTGAGTCTTAAACTTTTACAATGCTGTGTTTTCTACACGGAGCCTCCAGCAGCACAGGACATTTTACATAAATATATCTCATACAATCACACACCACCAAAACTTGACTATGTCTCAAGACCAGGCCTCATTTACATAGCACAATAAAAGGTCCAATCTACTAGCTTTCTTGGTATTTTTGTGGGAAGATTTCAACGAAGAACTAAAAATTAAAATATCTGGAGAAAAATAAGCAGTGAATCATTTTTTTAAAATACATATACCCTCTGGAATTTTAATATCATTTCTAAAATATTCCCTAACTACACAAAACTCTAGATCCAAAAAAAACACTATTTTTCCATATTCATGAAAAGTTCACTAGAGAGAATATTTAAATGTCTTTTGGCAGTGTTTTTAAAGACTCACAAAGCACTCACAGAGTAGTCTCAAAAGAGCCTATTTAAATAGGCCACCCTCCCAAAGTTCTTCAAACCTGTGATTGTTTACTTTATGTATTTCTATATTTTAATTATTTATTCCTAAAGGACAGTAGAATAAATTGGCTTTTCAAAGTAGAAATTACTGGCTTTTCAAATGGAAAATATAATTTTCTCAAAAAGAAATCATCCAAATAGCAAATTAATAGTTTGTGATTATCCAATGACACCTGCATCATGTGAAAAATAAAATCCAGACTCCTCAGCCAGGTCCCCAGGGCCCTTTGACCGCCACACTTGGCCCCCTTTCCCGCCTCAGGTCATTTCACCCCCTCCCGTGCACTTGACTGGCCAGGCCCAGACACACCTTGACTGCCTGTGCCTCAGAGCCTGGGTAGGCGCACGCTGGTTCCCTGCCTGAAATACTGGGAGGAGGTTTATTTCAGCCTTAGCTCCAGTGTCACCTTCTCTGTGAAGTCTCCCCGACCTCTCCCGTCCTCCCACCTCACCCACCCCCAGGCAGAGTGAAGTCTCTGTGTCAGCATTTACCACAGCGTAGAAGCCCATACCTAATTCCTCACAGGAGACTGTGAGCTCCCTGAGGACAGACACTGCACTTTGTCCAACTGATATGGAGCTTGACATAGGCAGGCAGTTAATAAACGCTGAAGGAGCGAAGGAAGGAATGAGTGAATGAATAAATTCCACTGAGAAGGCACTGGAGACTTCCAGTCAAACAGCCTGGGAGTCCACACTCTGAGGTATCTCCTCTGTCCAAACACATAGCAGTGACAGAGAAAACAGAAGAGAAAGATTAAACAGACAGTCAGACTCAGAAACAAGCTAAACCTCTCAGGAATCAAAAGCAGAGCAGAGAAACAAAGTGGTGGTCAGAGCTGAAACCCTGGGCATGTGAGCACCTCATCTAGAAAAAGGCAGTCATGCCAGAAACCCACCTCTGCAGGTAACGAGTCTTACCCCACAGGGGATGGGGACCACAGCCAGGCTGAGCATGAGCCTGCACAGCTCTGGACAGCCAGACAGAGCACATTTAATCCAGGCTCTGCCACCTGCTAGCTGTGCGATTACTGAATCTGTGCCTCAGTGCCCTCATCTGTAAGACAAGGCCAATAAGAGTCCCACCTCCTGCAGTCATTAGGTTAATGTATTTAGTGCTCAGAACAATACCTGGCATATTTTGCATGTTGGCTATTATTATTATTGCTATTATTTTCATTATTGTCATTATCATTCTTAATAGAATAACAAGCCCCCTCTTACCTACTGCTCCAGGGATGGCAGCTGAATGGAGCTGAGGGGCTGGGTTGGAAGGAAGGCCCAGGCAGGACCTGTGGTGGTAAACTAAATCAAGTTGTCCCTAGCTATATGGCTGACTGTGCCAAGCTTTGGGAATGCCCTGGGGCAGGAACCCCACACTTCTGAGGCAAGTCTGCTTCTGGCCTACAGGATCAGATAAGCAGACAGAGGTAACCCAAAAGCTACAGGAATAGGGATGGGGGGTTGAGCGGACAGGTAAGAGAGATCAGGAGAGGGATGGGACAGAGATGAACAGACATGAGTGTCTAGAGACAAAACTCAGTATGTCCTCACCTCCTGCTTCATGATTTTCCTTCTAGTCTCAATGCCTATTTTTCATTTCAGAACTTACATCTTAAAATGCACATTAATAAGGCTTACTGTGTAGCTTCCTGCTAAAGAGAACTCACCTTCTAAGCAACATATACAGCATCATCCAAAAGATCTAAACAGACAACCAGTTTCTGCATTTAATAGAAGCAAATAGTTGTCATAAACAGAAAATTTTCAATCTAGAAGGTAAAATCTAGAAGACTTCAAAATGAATAGAACATGTTGCTACTAATAACAATTAAAAATCCACTTCTGTTCCAAAAATTAAGAAATTGTGCCTTCTGAGTTTGCTTCTAACAGCCCTGATGAAAATATGAGTGAGTATTAAATGATTCAGAACCAAAAAGCCTAATCAAAAGATTTTTCTTTAAAGAAGTATGTAAGATTAGTTTAAAAATAAACCAGAGATGGTGGGAAAAGGACAGAAAATGTACCCACTATAAAATTACCTGAGATGGGTAGAAATCACCCTGACCTTTCAACCACAAAGGAAGATCAAGAAGCTGCCTCTGAGGCCTTAAGACTCTCCTTCGTTTGATCTGGCTGGGTAAATGTCACCGCGTTCAATGAGAAAAACAAATTCTGTATCTGGAGGGTGAGGGCAGAATCTCCCTTAGGCGAGAGTGTAAAGTTGGTCTCCTCGCTCCCAGCCTCTATCTCTGTGCCTTCTCCTACTTTTCCTCTCCACTCCCACCCTAAAGGCCAATGCTCCTTGTCCCCCTTTCCCAGCTCTTATCAGCCCTCTTGGGGTGCCCAAAGTCTGACTTTCCTTGGCAGCGCTCTGTGTTCCACATCATTCTATCCTCCACCTGCCAATGCCAACAAAATCTCTCAGTGCAAATCTTATATAGCTGAAATTTAAAGTAACATGATGGACCGAGGTGACACAGACCCTCTCCTGCTAGAAACACAAAGAAATGCAGAGTTCAAATGTGAACTCAAAAGTTTTATTTATAGCTGAGCGCAAAAGAAAGGGCAGTCTCAGTGCTTCAAGGGGAAGTATACAGAGATTGAGGCTCTCTCTAGGGGCTGGGAGCTAGGATTTTAATGCCCACAAGGTGGGGTGTCAGAACTGAGACCCCAGCATAAAACTGGGACCATTCCAGGGGTTCCAAATCCCTAAAAAGTGGACTTTAAAGACCAGAAAGCAGCAAGAAAGCTTGGCATCTCTCTGGGGTCCTTGAGAAATCAAAATTCCAACCATGTACTATAAGAAAGGCTGTAAGATCTAAATTTATACGACTCAAGTAGTCAAAAAAAAGCTCCAGCCAAGACATTAACTATAAAACTGGCCCCAAACCTGGAAAATTCCCATGGCCTTAACAGAAGCAAATGCAAAACACCCACAAGGATGCTTCCTCAATCCTAGACACACAGGAGTCTTTTAGCAAAACAAACAAAACTCCCTGTTGAAGATTAGCTCACCATCAAGATCTACAAATGTTAGTATAGAAAATAATCACCATGAGGGAGAGTCAATAGACACAACAAACAGGAGAATTAGCATCTAGAGGCCAGTAGAGAATAGAAAAATTTTAAAAGAGATTATTAAAAAATACCTTAAAATGATTAGAGAGATAAAAGACAATAAAAACAATGCAGAAAGAAAAGTATAAACTGGCAGATGTGGAAAAGGATCAAATGGCACTGCTAGAAATGAAAAAATATTGTCACTGAAATTACACATTCAATGAACAGACAAATACCACATGAACAGATTAAATAGATAATCCCAGCTGAAGAGAATACTTATTAGTGATCTGGAAGATAGACTTAAGGAAACCACCAGAACACAACAGACAAAAGAGTAAAAAAACATGAGAGATCAAAACCCATCTAGCCAAATTCTAAGAAGGCAAGCTGACTATTTTTCCACAAGATAGGTATAAATCATGAAATGATGTAATATGTTTACTCTCCAAGGGTAATTTCTATTTTTAAAAAAGTTTATTATTCCAAATGACTAAGCTTTTAATGGTGAAATTTTAGAGAAAATACATTCTCTAATCCATTTAAATTAGATGCCATTTTAGAGGTATTCACTTAATGAACCTCATTGTAAGATGTCTAAGATAATGTGGACAAGTCTTACACCTTGGCAAGTGGGAGAGATATAGGGTTGTTGTTGTTGTTTTAATTAACTCTTATCTTTCCCATCTCCACATATATGCTTATTGTTTTGCTTCATAGAGCATATATCATGAAGTGAAGAGAAATTATTGTGAAATGAGTCTCTTTTTCTCACTAATTTTCATTGTAAAATCAGAAGTGTACACCCGTCGATAAAGGTAACCCCCAAAGAGATGAAAGCATCCTGTAAAGCAGCTTACTGAGGCTCCAGCTGGTCTCAACACACGTAAAGAGAGTCAACTACTGCTATGTCTTGCAGAATCCCAAAAGACCACATGAAAAATCTTATCCAGCCAGTGCCTACCACCTAAAACTCCACTAAAACTATCCCAGCAAACGCCCATAACTCTGGGAAGAGCCAAACAAAAAAAACATTATTATTTAGTAACTCAGTGCAACTGAGCTTATTGTGGTCTTCTCAACATGTATTTTACTGGGAGAGTAAGGATCAAGAGATGGTTTGGGCACCCTCGTCAGCTGAAGAAGGGAAACGTGTATGAGAGAGAATAAGGAGAGTGTTCCAAGCAAACTTCCCAAAGAAAACCTCACCCGGTCACTCACAGATATATGCTGAGCTCACTTCAAATAAGGATTGGTTCTGTGTCCTGATCACACACAAAAAGAAATGTTTGCAAAAGGGCAGTTTGGAATATAGGTACAACAACAGGCTTTGGAGCCAGAGCAATCTGTTTTGAAACTCAGCTATGTCCCTTAACAGCCATGTAATCTGTAGGTTGGAAATAAAATACCTAAAATTGGTGTGGGTATTAAATGAAAATATGCTGTTAAGTGCTCGGTAGAACACCACCACCAAACGGCTGTTCAACAAATTTAGCCACCTTTGTTATTATAAGATGTTGCATGGTGTAGTGTGGGAGAGCAGGGCTTTGGGTGCAAACACCAACCCCTTCACTTACCAGCTCTAGAATTTCCCACTCAAGTTACATGGTCTAAACCTCTTCAAACCTCAGATTCCTTATCTATAAAACTGAGATAGTATCTGCCTCATGGAACTGTTATGAAAATTAAATTATACAACATGTGCAAAGAGCTTAGTATACTGCTTGGCACAGTAAACTAACCCTTAATCAATGGCAGGTATTATTATTTTTAGGCACAATTTGTTAAAAACCAGTTTAACCGGCAGGAGATACGCAATTAAACAAAGGTCACTGTAAGATCTTTGGAATATTAAGATAAAAAGCAGTGAATTTTAATTTTGTAATTCCCTTGAAGGCAGAAACATCTGTTTACTACATGCCAGGTACTCCACATATTAATTGATGACTTACCTATATAAAAAGATGCACTGACCCATCTCATATAAAAGACACAACAAGTAAAAATGACTACAAACATTTTCCAAATATGAACTTCTACATAAATGTTAAATTGAAATGGGAGCTCAATAGGGAATCACTAATAAAATGTTTGAAAATATAAAGCACCTGTTTTCACATCATGCCAATTAACCTAATGCCCTTACTCCTTTAAAATCATAACTACCAATTACCAACGTGCCATCCAGCTCGTTTCTTTTTTGCATTTAATCATTTTAGGTATTTGTTTTAGAAATGAAATAGAAGGGTGTAAAATGAGGTGACCATAATCTCTAAGGTTCCTTCTACTTTGATTTCTGTTATTCTTATTCAATATATTAAAACTCAATCCCACAATAAGCTGTTCATTCTAAAGTGACTCACTTAAGAATACTTGGTGACTCCCTAAACAAAGGAATTAGCAGAGTGAAAGGCTCTGCTTTATGATTCTATTTAAAAGAAAGTTAATGTTAGCTGATTGCTTTCAATGCTTCCATAATTAAAAATATACTGCAATCACAGCTCTGTGGAGATGGGTTTGACTTACTGAAACCCATTTAACTATTACAGTATAAATTGCTAAAATTCTATTTGGGGATCTAATAGTTTGAGTCCCATGTAGGAAGACAATTCTCTATTCACTAAGATATCTTTTTTAAATTCAATTGAGAAATTCAATGCAGCTTCTCTTCTAAAATTTTCAAATAGTAAAGCCCCAACTTTGCTCACAGCTGTGCTGCTATGATATACAGTAATATAGCCTTTCCTGAAGGAATAATTTCAGAAGTTTCAAGAAAAGGTAGGGATGCATTAGTTGCAAAATTCCTATATTTTAGGTTTCTATCTCCTTACTCTCCTGTGTGTCTTTTATCCAAACCTAAATAAACCCAACCAAAAGTGTTACATTAAAAAATAAAAATGTTAAGAGATGGGGAGTGAGGACAGACTTCATTGTAATGACTTTTGATTGTTTTGAAAACCACATCTCCAAACTGCATTCCTGAGGAATATCACACCCTTAGCTCAGCGTTTGGAGATAGTAGATATTCTACAAAGACTTGCTGACTGAGTGAGTATGGTCCCTCCCCAAACCCATTTCTCTTTATGATAACCACATGGAAGTTGCAATATTTTTTGAATCATAAATTCATGAGTTAAAGCTCTTCTTGTTTCAGAATGGGATCACTGATTGTAGTCTAGCAGAAAGAAACATATTGCTCACCTTAAGAATGGCTGCCGAGTAGCAATGCCTGAACCCAGTAGTGAGCTCATTAATTAGCAACTGATGAGAGCAGTATGTGCTTTAAGCACAACTGCAATTGAGAGGCTTAATTAGTAGGCACAAGTCCTTTGTGACTTGCCAGGTTTTTACCCGAGTTCCTGGCAGCCTCCCACCCCACCCGATAATCCCTCACTGGACTGAGGAAGAGGTGGGGGTGAGTGGTGGAAGACAACCGGAGCCTCAGGGCAAGCTGGAATCTATTAAGCCAGAGGTGAGTGCAAACGGGTAACCCAAAAGTAACAGGCTGAAATCAGATTGTCAAGTCCGGGTTGCAGGGCCAAAGGAGAAGAGAACAGGGCCAAGGATAAACAGAAGGTGCACTGGGTCCTCTGCCTGTCACAGACCCTCACCTGTGACCAGTAATTATGGCTGGCATACAGCACCGGGGTGGCCCTGTTGTGCTGAAAAGGCAAGACCCCTACAAAGGTAACAATTTTGCAAATATACACTTCTTCCTTATGGCAATGAAAAATATGTTCTGAATGTATATACATTCTATGCATTCAATTTCTAAAAGCATGTTGTGCCTTCTAGTGCTATAAGGCAAAAGTTATTGGTAGTAAAATGATAATATACACAATTTGCATACACAAATATATATAAAATATGTGAACAATTCTAAAAGACAGTGCTTTAGGACAGAAATAATACAAATTGTTCTGCAAAATGTCACTTCCCAACTTATACGCCAATCCTTACACCTATACTATTAATTCAGTTCTTAAAAAAAAAAAAAACAGAAAATATAAATCATACCCCTAAAGCACTACTACACCAGGCACCAAAATTACATAGCATGATGATGCATAATTATGGCACTTTCAAACAGCATTTGAGAGCATGTCACAAGCGATGAAAAATGTAATTTATTTCTACTGACAGATATTAATTGCTCTGTGTTAGAAAATTTTTGAAGCATTACTGATAAGTAAAAATGGTAACATAATGCATTGAAAACAACTGCAAGGAAAGAGGTATAGTCTAATCATAAAACCTCCCATAACATAAGGAAAGGCAATTTCTCAAATAGGACATCTATTATTAAAATTTGTAAATTGTTGCCATGACACAGTAGGAAGAAGCTCAGATGTGAAGTCGCTTCCAGCAGGTCTAAAGTGTTATTAATCTCTGACAGCACTGGCTAATTAGAGTTTAGAATTCTGTCCTATTGCCTTAGCAAATCACCTTTGTTAAGGCAAAACTGGACAGGAGGATATATGCAGAATAGATTATTCCTTTAAAACTGAACCCCAGTTGGTCACAAGTGAATTTCACTTGTGGTGTGGGAGAGTTGCATATTTCCTTATTAGTGCAACTATTACTATTAATTGATTTTGGTCTGTTACTTCAGAGATTATAAATTTGGATAGCAATATTAGGTTACATTAGCTCCCTTGGACAGCTCCCAACACCTGGTCGATACTCATGCTGTTTTCGTTCACAGAGCCTACCTAAGCCTAAACCTCACCTCTGCAGCACGGCTTCCAACTCTCCGGGCTTGGGCACCTCATGTCTAAATGCTGCTCTACATCCTCATGTCCCCATTTTTATCAATAGCATTGCTGGTGCCTTGAAAACCTAGGCTGGATTTCTTAAGAATTATAAGTGAATCTATCTTCTCCCTTCTCCTAAGACTCCTTATTAATCTGTTACCATGTTTCTAATGCACACTGCCATCTCAAATCACATAATTTTTCCAGGACCTTACTGGACTCCTTCCAATTCTGTTCTGTACACAACCATCAGACCATTCTCCCTAAAATACTACTTTCACGACATCAAAACCCCCATGCACATATTCATCATCTCCAATGCCTTGCCTCTGTAGCTGCAGGATAATGTCTAAATGCATTAACTTAGCATTTAAGGCTCTTTATGATCAAGCCCCAGCCTACCTCTATAGACTAGGCAACACTACTTTGCTAACTCATATTGTCCTCTCTAGCCAGTACAATCTATGAAATACTTTACAGAGTAGTAAAGCTTTCCCACCACTGGATTTTCATTCAGGTAAATCCCCTGTGATTCACATCCCTGTTTTTCCATCTTTTGACTTCAGATCAAATTCCAGGTTCTCTACAAATCCATTGCAGCCCATAATGACTGTCCCTTCTTCTTCCCTACTATACTCATATAGTTCGTATTATATACTTCCTTGTTCTGTTAAATATCTGTACGGAGGGGTCCTGTTTCCAGCCAGGTCAAAAGCCCTTTGAGAACATGGACTATGTCAAATAGTTCTAGAATCCCACCACCTGTGCTCAATGAATGTCTACAGACAGAGCCATCTGATTGGCTCCTTTAACAAGTGAGGTGTAAGGAAAAGGGAGAAGGCCGTGTTAACTTGCTGAGCAAAGCCACAGAACCAAAGGGAAAAGGGGCAATGACCGAAACCAGAATTTTAAGCAGAGGATAGATCAGAACCAAATTAAACCATGTGAAAACATATATGAATCCAAAAGAAGCTAGGCCAAAAGAAGCATCTATGGTAAAAGCAAACGAGAGAGCAAGGGGATCTAATGACAGAGAAAGGGGAAAGAAGACAGTAAGGACAGGACCAGCCTGGAGCCATTCCAAAGCCAAAGTGCAAAATTAAAGAAACCGGACCTAACTGACAAATACACTGACACAACCCACAGGAGTGATAACAACAAACATTTTTCAAGTACATCTGGAATTGTTACCAAATTTGACCCTATGCTGGGGGTCACAAGTCTTAACAATTTAAAGAGACTAATGTATGTTCTCTGACCCAGTAGAGTAAAGTTAGAAATCAGCAACAGCAATAACAAAAAACCCTAGGAAATCTCAAACTGTTTTGAAGTAATACTATTCTAAATGGCCCTGGGTCAAAGACAAAATGACAATGGAAATTCAAAAATATCTTATACAAATAATGAAAATAAGACACATCAAAACATGCTGGATACAGCTAAAGCTGTGTTTAGAGGGAAATTTACAGGTTCAAATGTATATATTAGAAAAAAAAACAAAGGCTAAAGACTGACACTCTATCCATTTCAAGAAGTTAGAAAAAGAATAACAAGTTAAAGAAACTTGAGGAAAAGAAATAAATATAAGGGCAGAGATTAAATGAAAAATGAAACTAACATACAATAGAGAAAAAGCAAAGTCAAAAGTTAGACCGAGGTCGGGCTCAGTGGCTCATGCCTATAATCCCAGCACCAAGGCGGGAGGAACATTTGAGCTCAGGAGTTCGAGACCAGCCTGAGCAAGAGCAAGAACCCATCTAAAAATAGAAAAATTGAGCTGGGTGCAGTGGTACACGCCTGTAGTCCCAGCTACTCAAGAGGCAGGAGGATCGTTGGAGCCCAGGATTTTAAGGTTGTAGTGAGCTATGATGATGCCACTGCACTCTAGCCCGGATGACAGAGCAAGACTCTGCCTCAAAAAAAAAGTTAGACTGATTATGAAAAAAGAAAGAAAGCATAAAATACTAATATGGGGAATTAAAAATAGTACATTACTGTAGCTCCTACGACATTTTTTAAAAAGAGGATATAAGGAACACCTTTATACCAATAAATTTTTAAATTTAAGTAAAATGAACTTCAAAAAAAACTTACCACAATTGACAATGGCAAAAATATAAATCCAGTCATGCATCACTGAACAACAGGGATCTGTTCTGAGAAATATGTCATTAGGCAATTTTATCATTGTGTGAATATCATAGAGTGTACTTATACAAACCTTGACAGAATAGCCTGCTACACATCTAGGCTATATGGTATAGCCTATTGCTCCTAAGCTACAAACCTGTACAGCATGTTACTGTACTGAATACTGTATGCAACTGTAACACAATGGTAACTATTTGTGTTTCTAAACATATCTAAACACACAAAAGGTACAGTAAAAAATATAGTACAAAAGATAAAAAATGGTAAACCTATGTAGGGCACTTACCATGAAT
This sequence comes from Daubentonia madagascariensis, assembly GCA_023783475.1. Lineage (NCBI taxonomy): Eukaryota > Metazoa > Chordata > Mammalia > Primates > Daubentoniidae > Daubentonia > Daubentonia madagascariensis. The sequence continues at coordinate 21,637,200 of JAKFHU010001672.1, forward strand.
GGAGCTTGCAGGACTGGAAGTTGCTTTGGGTGAATCAGTGAGTGAGTGGTGAGTGAATGTGAAGACCTAGGACATTGCTGTATACTACTGTAGACTATAAAAACACTGTACACAGGCTACACTAAATTTATTATAAAAAATTTCTTTCTTCAATAATACATTAACCTTAACTTACTATAACTTTTTTACTTTATAAATTTTTTAATTTTTTTAACTTTTGACTCTTTTGTAATAACACTCAAAAACACTTAAAGTACAAACACATTGTACAGTTGTACAAAAATATTTTCTTTCTTTATATTCTTACTCTATAGGCTTTTTTTCATTTTTCATTTTTTCTTTCACTTTTTAAACCTTTTTGTTAAAACTAAGACAAACACACACATTAGCCTAGGCCTACGTAGTGTCAGGTTGATCAATATCACTGTCTTCTACCTCCATATTCTGTTCCACTGAAAGGTCTTCAGGGGCAATAACATGCATGGAGCTATCATCTCCTGTGATAACAATGCCTTCTTCTGGAATACCTCCTGAAGGACCTGCCTGAGGCTGTTTTACAGTTAATTTCTTTCTTTTATATAAGCAGGAGAAGTACAGTCTAAGATAACAAAAAATATATAGTATAGTAAATACCTAAACCAGTAAGATAGTCATTTATTATCATTATCTAGTACTATGTACTGTGCATAATTGTATGTGCTATACTTTTATAAAACTGGCAGTGCAGCAGACTTATTTACACCAGCATCACCACAAACACGAGTAATTCATTGTTTTACGATGTCATGATGGCTACAACATCACTAGGCAATAAAAATTTTTCATCTCCATTATAATCTTATGGGACCACCACCATATATGCTGTCCATTGTTGACCAAAAGGTTGTTATACAGTGCATGACAGTACAGACAGTCCCCCAACTTACAGTGGTTAACTTAGAATTTTTCAACTTTCAATTGTGGGAAAGTGATACACATTCAGCATGCTCCTTGACTTACAAAAGGCTAAGTTGGTAACTTGGACCTGAAATTAAAACCTTTACATATACTCTTGCACTTTGGGGGGGGAAAAAAGAAACGTTTACATAAAGAAAACTCCAGATCTAAATGGCTACAGCAGTCAGAAATCAAAAAGATAAAACATCATAGCCAATTTGGATTTATTCCAGAAATGCAAGGTTAGTTTGATATCCAAAAAAATCAATGTAATTCACCATATCATAAGAATTAAAGAATAAAAAATCATTTCAACAGATACAAAAAGGGCATTTAATATGATTCAATATCCATGCCACTTCAAAAAAATCTCGGCAAACAAAAAAGGAAACATCTCTAACAAATAGACCCTTCTTATTCTGATTTAAAAGTATGTACAAAAACTTAGAACAAACATCATTCTTAATGGTAAAATACTAAAGGTTTCCCCTCTAGGATCAAGAATAAGATAAGAATGTCTGCTATCACTAATTCTATTCAATTTTGTACTATAAGTACAAAAAAGTAAGGAAAAAGCTATAAGATTGGAAAAAAAAGTAAAACTTTCATTACGTGTAAGTGAAATGCTACTGTATTTCAAAAATCTAAAATAAACCACATAAACTATGACAAATGATAATTGAATTTAGTAATATTACTGGAAACAAGGTCAAATATTAAAAAATCGATTATATTTCAACATACCAGCAACAAATAATCAGAAAACTAAATTTTAAAACAATACCATTTACAATAGTACCAGAAGGCATAAAATATCTATAAATAAATCCAATAAAAGATAAGGAATACAGAATTTATATAAAACATAACAGAGAAAAATTCAGAAATAAATAAATGGAGGGACATACCATACTTAAATACTATTTGATTCAATATTTTAAAGATTGATCTATAGAGTCAATTCAGCCCCACTCAAAATCCCAGTGTTTTTATGCATATTAGGGATTTGATTCTAAAATGTATATGAAATCAAAAGGCCCTAGAATAGAGAAGGCAATCTTAAAGAAGAACTGAACATGTTGAAGGATTTGTAGTACCTGCTATCAAAACTTACAAGAAAACTTATACAGCCAAAATAATTAAGGCAGTGTGGCACAAAGATAAGACGATTGACCAATGGAACAGAATAGAGAGAACAGAAACAGATTCACTTACAGACAAACATCTAATTTAAGACAAAGGTGACACCACAATGCAGAGTAAGTGGGATTTTCAAGAAATGGTACAGCATCAACTAGATATCCAGGTGGAGAAAGACTAATCTCAACCCCTACCTCATACCACATATAAAATTCAACTTCAGACAGACTGTCACTTTAAAAGTAGAAGGCAAAATAATCAAGCTTCCACAAGAACACAGAGGAGTCCTTGGGATAGGCAAAGATTTTTTTAAAACAAGACACAGAAAGTACTAATCCTAAAGAAAAAAATTAATAAATTAGACTTTGTTAAGATTAAAGACTTCTGTTCTACAAAAGAAATCATTAAGAAAGTGACAAGACACTCCACAGAATGAGAACAGATATTTTTGATACATGTATTTAACAAAGGAATAACATAGAAAGAACTCCTACAAGTCAACATGAAAAAAAAAAAAAAGGCAGACAAGACACCAGAAAACAAGACTTGAATAGGAACTTTACTAAAAAGCTTTTCAAAACAGCCAAGAGACATATGAAAAGGTATTCAACTTCATTAGTCATCAGGAAAATGCAAATTAAAACAGCAATGAGATACTACCACTCATCTGCTAGAATGGCTAAAAGTTTTTTAACTGACAGTAATGAATGTTGGTGAGGCTGGGTAGCAACTTGAATTTTCATACACGCCTGGTGGGAGTGTGAACTGCTACACTTTGGAACACTGTTTGGCAGTATCTTCTAAAGATGAAATATGCCTATCATGTGGCCCAGCAATTCCACAGAAATACATATGATATGTTCACCAAAGAAAAACAGAAGAATGTTTATAATAGCACTACTCATTCAAGCCCCAAACTGAAAACAACACAGAAGCCCGTCAACTGTGGAGTGCATGAAAGAGGGTATAGTCACACAGTGGAATACCGTCCTGCTATGAGAATAACAAACTATTGTTAAACATGCAACAGAATGGATGAATCTCACCAACATAATTTTGAGTGAAAGAAGCCAACCATAAAAGGTTACAACATAGTGTATGATTTTATTTTTAAAAGTTTTAAAAACAAGAAAAACTAATCTATGGTGACAGAAGTCAGAATAAGGGTTTTCTTCCTGGGGCAATGTCTGGAAAAGTAGAGGGGGAGGGGCTTCTGAGTTGTTGGACATGTTCTAGTTCTTGATCTGACTGCTGGTTACATAAGTCTACTTCATTTGTAAAGATTCATCAAAATGTCTACTTATGATTTAAGCACTCTTTCCTATGTACGTTATATGTCAGGAAAAAGCTTATTTTTTTCCAACTGTGCCCCCTGTTGTATGTGTGTCTGTCTGTGTGCATAGTTGGATGCTTATCCTTCTGGCAGACAGTTGGATGCTCAGGTAACAAGAAGATTCTCAAAAAAGCGGGGTACTCCTGCTAGTTGGAGTCAAGGAGAACAGAACACACCAAAAATAAATAAAATAAATAGGGGAGAGTGAGTGGCCTGAGTCCGTGTGTGAACAGGAGAGGGATTCATCGGGAGGCTAATGACTGTGCCTTTACACAATTCTGTTTGGAAGACCACTATTTAAAGTTATGCCCCATCATTTAATGTGAGAAATTGGAAATGTAAATAACCTTTAGTCCAAAGTGGCTTTTAAATCCTCTAATAATGGAAAATCCGATATCATGTAGACAGCACTACACAAAGAATAATTTTACATTATAAATTGAGGAAAATTCATCAATTCAGTTTGGCTTTAATAGCCTCCGTGTTTTACTGATATCTTCCTAAGGCTGTTATCTTAACAGCACAGGGCACCAATTCTGGGGCCATCTGCCCACGTTGACTTTTTTATAAAATTATAACAAGATTAATTTTTCAGTTTTCCCTACACAGAGCCATATATTGCCCCTTAGCTCTAATATTGATTTAAGTCAAATAAGCAGTCTTTTCCCTAACCTATTACTTCTCCTTGAATTTGAATAAAATGCTTCTACTTACTTTGATATATATCTACCCTGCCTCAACCTTGCAGCAGAGACTCCGTTAATCTCTGCGCCACTGGGAGATGTTTGATTAGCAAATCTGATTTAATCAACCTAACCTTGATTAAGAAATATCATAAATAATTACAATGTCTGACTTCAAATTATTAATAAAACATGGCAAAAATTATACAATGTTCAGAAAAATTTAGTCATTCTCTCATCAAAGTCTACAGAGACCTAATTCTGCGTTAGAAACTGAGCCAGGTGATGGGCTCTCAAAGATGGATGGGACAATAGCAAGTAGTAGTCCTGGCTCCCCAAGATGTCACAAACCGGTGGAAAGGGAGGACATGGCAAAAATGGTTGATGCAATGTGATACACACTACTGTGAAGTTGTGTCCCACTATTGGCGGCAGCGAAGAGGAAAAGCTCACCTATGCGAGACTCAGGATAAATCATACAGAAGAGATGATGCTACCATGAGTCTTAAAGAGACTAAAGCGCAGGAACTGGGAGGGTGTTCTAGGCAGTTGCAAAGAGACACAGAAAAGACATGTAGTCAAGAAACTCTGGGACATTCAGTAAGTCCAGCGTGGATGTGGGGAGCCTGGTGGAAGATGAAGTTGGAAAGAAGGAAAGGCCATGAAGGTGGGAAGCTTCAGAAGGAATTTCATCGGAAGAGTTATGTTTTTAGAGCATCACTCTGGCGGAGTTGTGAAGGACAGGCGCAGAGGCAGCTCAGGAGACCACCTAGAGAAAAGGCTACAGTGGTCTGCACGAAAAAGAAGGGGCTTAAACCGGGGATGGCCAGGAAGGGCCGGGTTCAAGAGACTCTGCCCAGGTAAAATCACGGGAAATTAGCTCTGATTGAGTGTGGAGAATGAGGGGCATGGAAAAGTCTAGGCTGACTCTAAAGTTACCAGGATGAAAATGGTACAAGGGGTGACATGGGGAGGATTAGAAAGGAAGGGGCAGGGACTGCTAATGTCCCGAGTGACCACCGCAACACGGAAGCTGTGAACTGCTCCCCTCTGCCCCTTCCCACCCACGCGGGCCACACTCAGATTTCTAGCTGGGTGATAACCTGAAATAGGGGATACATGAAAAAAACTGAGTATACAGGGGAATCCAGGTGTGGAGAACATTTTTTTAAAGTGTTCACATAGGGTACATGTGAAAAATCAAGGCAGAAATTTTGAGTAGTCAGAAATATAAGCCTTTATCTAAGAAAGGTGGTTGAGCCTAGAAACAAATTTCCAAGTCAGATCTATAAAGAGGCCGTTGAGAAAGTGTCAGAGGCCTTTTAATGAGGGATAAATAATAATGAAAAATAAAAGTCTATTGGTCACTTCAAGAAAGAGTGACAATTTTTGTTGTTTTATAAGCAGTGGCCTTTAAATAGTGATGTTCATTGTCATTATTATGATTTTTAGAAGAGTGCACAACCACTTTTGAGCTCATTCGAGAAAGCACATGAAAATTACATTATGAAGTTAAGCCATCAAGGAAAAGCACCCCCAACACCAAAAAAAAAAAAAGCCAGCAATTCCCCGTTGTCCAATAAACAAACTTCTGAACAATCCCCTTTCCTGCTCACATTAAATTAAATTACTTTTCTAATTTGAAGGGTTAATTAGCCTTTAACTACTCTTGGTTTAAAATGCATTAGAGATTTAAACGCTGAAATCAGCCCTGATTTCATTTTCTTTCTTTCTTTCTTTTCCAAATTCTATGCTCAGAACTTCCTCTCTCAAATAAATACTAATTCCCAGCCTCAGCCATCAGATTTAACCTCTCTCCCCTGTGTTCTCAAAGCCTTTTTCAGGTACTCTATTCTGCTACTTGCCATATCCTACCTTGACTGAGAAGTACTTCTGAGTCTCCAACTCAATTTAAGTTTCATGAGAAGCAAACAAACCGCAGTTTTTGCCCATTTTTATGCCTCTCCTCTGAGGAGAGTACTCACCACGCTGACAGTAAAATGTGGTGGAGCTTGGGAGTAAAGAGATGAACCTAGAAGCTAACCGGCATGAAAGAGAATGAATGTTTAAGGTTATTTTTAGTTTTTAAAATTTTTATTAGAATGAGAAATGATTCTGTCTGCCCCCAGCTGACCTGTTTCTTTTCTCTCTCTTTCTACTCCTTTCTCTTCCTACTGACCTTTAGCTCCTTCGGCATTCTTCCAAGAGACTTCTTCAGCTTTTGGCCTCAGACTAGCGTGTCAATTGAGTCTTGGAAGGGAGAGGGGGAAAAGCTACGACACAGCTACCTGGGAACCATGAATCAATAATAGGCGAACCCACCCCTCATCTCTGGCTCTCTCATTTCCAGTACTAAAGTTCCTCATCTCTGACTTGGACACCAGTCCCAACTAATTCATATCTCCTCTCATAGATAACTGCTATTCACCAACAGCCTCTTCTGGCACTTTCTACTTTACAAAAGTGTTTTCTCATTCATTTTCATTATTGTTCCATTATTATAAAAATGCTAAATAACCATAATCGTGCTTCTAAATTATAACCTCAGGGTGAACCTGGGAATAAAGTCTAAAGAGAATTTGATTATTCTCCCAACTAATTTCTAAAAATTAAACAGCAACTTGCCTCGCAGTTGAACAGCTGCCTTATATCCATCTAGCTACTAAAGAAATTTTATTCCTCTGTCCCTTCTGTCTGAGGCTTGCTCAGAAAATAAAAATTCCTAAGAGGTGAACTCATCCACCTAAAAGTTATAGAGTGCTGTACTAATTAGATCTGGAACTCTGCTTTAGTCATCAAACCTTACCAAATTGAAAATGTAATAAATCTCAAACACACTGGGACAAAAAGGGCCCGAGAAAATAAGGAGACCATTTGTCAGTGATGGTGTTCACTGGTTCTTTTTAAGTTTCTGTCCTGGGAGGCTACTCTTCTTGTGTCCCAGAACAATGACAGCCACACCACTTATTCCAAAATTGGACTGAATTATTGAGAACTCTGATTCCGATGAAGGGTAAATGATAGAATTTTTTTATTTAATAAAAACAGCCATTGTTCCCTTTTGCTCCTAATACATTCTTGATCTAGTCTGACATGGGAACTGTCTATTCTTTCAATTGGATCTTTTTGGTAGTATTACAGTTAAAGAGGAATAGTCATTCATTTTAAGATTGCAAAATTTTCACCTCATACAGAAAGAATAATTTCAAGCATTCTCAGCTATCATCTCTCCATATCCCTCATTAAGTATATTTTAAATCAATTTTCTTGCTATTATTTTTTGATGTTCAACTACTCTACAGAATGACTCCATGTCTGTTTTTGATCTGGGATGTTAATGCTTTTTTACTTTTACTGATGTCATGCACACAAGGTTTATAACATCACGCTAGGTACAACGTATGGAAAGTCACCACACTGATATGATATAGGGTTTGGTGCCTTGTGTTTGGTCTTAGCTTTATTTAAATGTACACAGAATCACTCCAGCACATTTAAGCTACAGATAACTATTGATTAACGTCACTAACGTCATGGGGAAAACTCTAAACTTGGGGGCAAAGGACCTTGGTTCACTTGCTGTGACACCTTGGAAAATAAACACCTGCCATTTATTAAATGCTTCTGGCTTGCAGCAGACTGCAAGATACTAGATCTTTCTGCACTTTAGTCTTCCTATCCGTAAAATGGAAATAATAAACACTACCTGCCTCTCAGTGTTTGTTCTATAAAACAAGTGATGTAATTAGAAGCATAAGGGCTATTCAGATGTTTTTAATTTCTGCCTCTTTGCACCCTCTTCTTGTACTTGCTCCTTAAGGGTCATGGTTGATCCTTCCCTTCCTAGGCTATGGGTTCTCCCCAGGGAACCTTCTCTTTCAACTCAGCTTCAACTCAAACCTATTGGCTGGTGACCCACAGATCTACACCTGCAAGGAGAGTCTTTCTCCAGACTCATAATTCCAGCTGATCCAAGTATAGCTCCACTGGATTCCATGTAGGTCCCTTTATCTCAACACGTACAGTTTTGCTCTACTCATCTACACACTCCCTGGGAGGTAATGGCACCAACCATCTCTCTCCCTTGTTACCCAGGCCAAAATACTCAGTGTTCCCTTGTAAGGATCCCATGTACTCTCTCATACCTTCCCACAGGATCTTAGGTTGTATTCATTCTGTCTCCTACATATTTCTCAAATCTGTCCTTTCCTCTCTGTCATTGTTGCAGCTGTCAAAGACTGTTGAGTCCATCATCATTCCTTTCCTTGTCTACTTATCTAATCTACTTCTAGATTTCATACCTCCAGAAAATTCCTTTCTCATCCAGAATCCATACAACAATCTACCATCAGATCTATCTCCAAAATTCAAGGGCATGTCATTCTGTTCCAGGGCTTTCTGAAGCTCACAGTTCAAATTTTAGCCCTTGCCACTGAGGCAGCCTGATGAAGTTGTTCTAAGAACACAGACCATGGGATCATTCAAATGTGGATTCAGATTTTATCCTCATAATTTATAATCTTTGCAACCATCAGCAAGTCAGTTAAGTTCTCTGATCCTCTCTTACTTGATTGATAAAATCACTACAATATTATCTACCTGGTAGAATTCTTTGAAAAATGTGAGGATTTGTAATATGTGCAAAAGGCTATAAGTAGGCACCAAAAAATAATGTTATTACTTCTATTACCTTTTCACTTTTCTCTCTCATTCTCCTCTCTACATATCAGTATGAATCTATTCAGCAATCTCAGAGCAAGATTCTGTCTCTAATTAATACATACATACATACATACATAAATAAATAAATAATTCCAAGTGAAAAGTATCTCCAACCAAGAATTCTATGTCTATCCAAACTAAAAATTAAATGTGAGAGTATAATGAAGACATTTTCAGACTTGCTGGGTCTCAAAAAATAACAGTCACCTCTCTAGCCAGTCTCCAGAAACTACTGGAGAATATGTTCTGCCAAAATGGATTCAACCAAGAAATAGGTAGGCATAAGACCCTGGAAATGGGATCTACACAGAAGAGAAACAAAAAGAATTCCCAGAATGATGGTGAAAGGTAATCTAAGACAATGTATGTGCCATAAGTCTAGAGAGCAACCTTTGAAGACTGGAACCAAAGATCTGAGGGCTCCACAAGGCAGGGTTTCAAGAAAACAATTAATGACATTGATAAGCTTCATTAATTAATAGCCAGTGAGTTTATCCTATGTATTTTCTAATGCAGCAGCATCAACAGCTCCATGCTCCAGATCCTGCCTCTCAAGATGGCCTATAGAAAAGAAATCCATGTTTGTGGTTGCTTGCTTTTTTGAGATGGAGTCTTATTCTGTCACCCAGGCTGGAGTGCAGTAGTGCAATCATAGCTCACTGCAGCCTCATACTCCTGGGGTCAGGTAATCCTCCCACCTCAGCCTCCCAAGTAGCTGGGACTACAGGAATGCACTACCATGCCTGGTTAATTTTTTTGATTTTTTGTAGAGATGAGGTCTCACTAGGTCACCCAGGCTGGAGTGCAGTGGCACAATCAAAGCTCATTGCAACCTCCCAATCCTGGGCTCAAGCAATCCTCCTGCCTCAGCCTCCCAAGTAGCTGATTTCTTAAAATCATTTGTCTCACTATGTTGCCCAGGCTGGTCTTGAACTCCTGGCCTCAAGTGATCCTCCCACTCTGGCCTCCCAAAGTGCTGGGATTACAGGTGTGAGCCACTGCACTCAACCATTTTTGTGGTTGTTTTTAGAAAGGATTTGATTCAGCCATTAACCAAGCATGAGAGGACATTGTGTAATCTTGCTCTGGAAACTGAGAATTTAAAATCTAACAGTTCAAATTGTACATATATGTCTGTCTGCCAATGGCTGTGTGGTCTCTGTAACAAATGCAACCTGGAGGAAGACAAGGTGCTAAATAAGATGGTTTTGAGAGTGGCAGTGGTTGTTGTGTGGGGGAAGTATGTGTGTGTGGTGTGTGTGTGTGGTGAGTGTGTATATGTGTGTGGTGTGAGTGTGTTGTGTGTGTGTGTGTGTGGTATGAGTGTGCGTGTTTGTGTGGTGTGTGGTATGTATGTGTGTGTGGTGTGGTATGATTAAAAAGTGTAAAGAAAGCCTAGTCAGTAGAAGGGGTGCCAGACCCAAGGCAGGACCCAAGAGGATTTCCTCACCTTGACCCTGGATCCACTGTCTTATTCAGTCAGGGTATTCTACCTTCTCTCCCACTGCCATGAAATCGTATTAAATTCCTTTACAACCATTAAGGGAACACAAATTTAATGAGACAGAGTAGAAAATAAACAGTGGCCTGGCTTCTTGCTATAATTCTTGAATTTACATGAACATAAAGGCTTTCAAATGCATGCTGTCAATTTTATTTTTCCCATCCCTAATAAACATGATTATCAGTCCCTATGTGCACATGCCATTGTGAATTAATATACTGTTTGTTGATCAATGGGACAGTAGACTACAGCCCTGAAAAACACAGGATCCAGAGTTACACTGCCCGGGTTTGAGTTCATGTAGGTCTACATAGGATTCCACTATTTGCTGTTTGCTTGATCATAGGCAAACTTAACCCTTCAGTGTTTTAGTTTCTTTATCAGTAAAATGGGAATAATGATAATAATAACACCTGCCTCATAGGGCTACCGTGAAGACTAATGAGATTGTATACTCAAAGTCTAGTCCCTGGCACACAGCGAGCACCTAGAAAATGTTAGCTGTTCATGTTAGCTACTGATCTGATTAGAACCACACAACAAGAAGGTGTCTCATTTAATTTTCATCACAAATTCCCCATGCTCCACAATTGTCAGATAATACATGGAAACACCTTGCCTATTTGAGCATCCCAATGCTTCTCAAGTTGTACTCTAGAGAACAATAATCCCACCAGATGCTCCTCAGTACCAGGGATCTGAAGTAAGAAAAAGCATGGAATATTTCCATATTAAAGGCTCTGAGAGATCCTGCAGCAAAGAAAATGGCTTAAGCTTTTATAATCTAACAATTCCCACATTTATACATGGATATGGAACTCTCATTACTAGAAGCATCCATTAAAAGTGCATGAAACTACTGTTCCATGGAACCAATTTTAGTAAATGACAGTAGTTCCCTGGGTAAGAGTCTTTACCTTAAGACCGTCCAGATGCTCTGCTCAATCCCAAGGGGTTGTGAAGCAGTGTAGGTCACCAGCCTGCCCAGCCAAGGCCTCAGGAATTATCCTCAATTATCTGGGTAGAGGTTTCTTGCTTCTTACATACACAAGTACCCTTCATAAAATGACTTCCCCTTTTTGTTGCCCCCCTTGCCATTAAGCAAAACAAAGCCTCGGAGAAAGCCAGCTACAATCAGTCCAAAGGTGACACCCACATCTTCATATCTTGTAAAGGGGACAGAGGGGGCCTGTCTCCCAGTGAAAAGAGGATTTTATCATGTCATTTTAAAGGTAATGAAATCCTTCCCAATTTCCCAGAAGTAATTTGGTGTTATCATCCAATTGTACAAAATAAGAATAAATGGGTAGCTTTAAACCTATGATGCTCAAAAGTACTTTACAGATATTTTATCTTTATCTCCATTGTGATAGTACACTGTATGGTGATTTGCAATAAAGGTTATATCTTATTTTGAAAACAACTAGGACAACAGAGAAGAATAAAAATACAGTTCATATATAAAATAGGCCACAGTCTTCAAAGGAGTCTCAGGATATTACATGAGTGGGGAAATAACCCTTCCCTGTCTTGCAGTACCAAGTAGTATTTAGTAATTGTCCCAGACACACATCTAAGCAGAAATGGCCTTTGTTGTCTCAAAATGTGCTGCTACTTTCTATATGGACAAAATTGATACAGAAAACTAAGAAATGACTTAATACCAAGAAGGGAAAAAATGTCAATGCTTACAACATAAAACACATTTTGGTATTTAAGAATGGTAAATGGAGTCTGGTCACTGAAATGGAGAAGAAGGTAAATTGCTTCCACTTCACCAAGGAATATTTATTGATAAAGATACAATTATGAATACTGTTAGAAAATGTGTAAATGCTGAGCAATTATGAGCAGAACAAAGGAGAGAAAACGGAGTCACCCTGGTGATTAGCAGAGTGTGTGGTACATAGTAAGCACTCAATCAATATTTATTGAAAAATGAAAGTAGTGAACTAGGAACGGGAGCAGGGTTCGTAAGTGTAAGTCATGACGCACAGGGAAGGAAATTCAGACACAGAGATGGCCTTGGGCTGTAAGAGTTTAAGTCCTAGGATATTCAAATAACTGTAATAAAAATAAGATTTGGTCATTTGATAAATAAACTAGAGGTGAGCCTCAAAAATATCCACTTTCTTCAAAGTTCCCAAAACCTGGAAAAGTGAATCTGAAGGCCAAAGACAGACTCAGTCCCCACCCAGGATGTATGAAAGCAGAGAAGACCCATTATTACACCAGACTGCTGAAGAGGAAAAACTCCTTGTTAGTAATAACTAACTCCTACCACCTACAAAATAGAAAGGGCTCCAATCAGTCATCCCCATTTAAAATGGAAGAGGAGAAAAACAGGAACTCCCCAGATCTCTCAGCTAAGCTTCAGGGTCTGCAGTGATACATCAACATTTTCATCACTAAAGGAAGACAGGTCAAAGCACATACACTCCCTCACTCCTATACCCAGATCCCCTACAAACCACCACTCAGGCACAGCCTCCTTTTAGCCAGCAATTTCCAGAAATCATTAATCGTTGATACATCCTTTGACTCTGGGTAAACTGGTTTCTCCTCTTTTCCCCCATTTGCAAAGCTAGGGAAATGCTGTTTATTTATTCTAAGGATCTGTGAATAAAGCTTATGAAATATCAGATTAAAATCCAGCATTGAGATGTTCTAAAGTATGGGTATCGGCACTGTACCATTGCTCAATACTTGCAGTTTGTAGGCCTTAATTTCAACTGCCACCACAATATAGGTATAACTGATGTACACATACACACACACACTCTCTACAAACACTAACAGTGTCCTAGCCACTCTGTGCAGGGTACTTTGCTGAATGCTTATCAGTGTCCTTTACATGTGAATGATGCCTGAGAAGCCACTGATACTCTAAAGGACCAGGCCCCATCCAGGTTTTATGTCACCCCAGGCCTGACAGAGGAAAGATCAAGATGGGGAGGGAGGAAGGGTAATAAACCCCATGGCTACGTCTTCCTCCTCCCTCCACCCTGTCACCCCCTATGATGATCACCTCACAGACACCCATGGCATCAGACCCCTGCCCAACCAAGCCTCAGTCTGGACCCTCCCTCAGATCTCATGATGAAATGCCCAGGGTGACCCAATTTCAGTTTCTTTCAGAAAAGTAGATAAATCATGGTTCAGTCTTTGGTGTGTCAGAGACTCACCAGTGGTATGGATCCATATTTTACCTACAGTAAGCTACAGAAAGGTTCAGACCTGAGGTTATAGGCAGTAGAATTAAGGGAAGACTGTGAAACTACTAGGGCCCTTGGTGGGGCAAGAAGTAAAGAGACTCTGCTTAGAGTAATGGGTAGCATCTATGAAAAGGAAGGCTGGCAAGCCAAACCCTGGAGATTGGGGGAAAATAAAGATGAGACTGTGCCAGCACAATCCTCCTGCAGAGCATCACATCAATTAAAGCAGTGGTCCCCAACCTTTTTGGCACCAGTGACCGGTTTCATGGAAGACAATATTTCCACGGACCAGGGGTGGGTGGGTGGGAGAGTGCAGATAGTGAGCGATGGGGAGTGGCTATAAATACAGACAAAGCTTTGCTGGTTGGCCTGCCACTCACCTCCTGCTGTGTGGCCCAGTTCCTAACAGGCCACAGACCAGTACCAGTCCGCGGCCCGGAGGTTGGGGACTGCAGAATCAAAGAACCCCGGCCCACTCCTCAGTGTCCCCACCCTGGAGATCCAGGTCTGGCCCCTCACCTCTACATTCCTCCTCAGACCCAAACCCAGTAGGATCCCTGACCTCAAGGCTTGGCCTACACCGGTCATTTGACCTAGGGCAGTTCCGCATTCCTTAGCAACAGGGTAACATCAGTTCTCAGCAATCTGAAATGGAACCCTTCGTTGATTTTCCTACTATAAATGTTATTGCACACAGTAGGTCCTTACATGGCATCATCAGTACAATGCAATAATTAAGATGAATTATGGGTTACATAGAATTTTATGGGACACTTGTATGGAAAATGTAATGAGTACCAAAAATACCTATTTAAAATGAATTTCTGGAATAAAATCTTCTAAAGGCTTGGAAATATCTATATAATTCAATATCTCACAAACTTCTCCTTTTGAAAACAAAAAGCATCTTCACACCCCAACCCTGGGCTACATAAAAATAACCCCAGAAGAATTTACTGGAGAGGCCTCAACCCTGTATCAGCTGTAAAAAGAATGTTTCCCTCACAGTGCTTCTCTATACGAGTGAACAAAGTCTATGCGAGGGCAGGATATGAAAAGAATCCTTTTCTAAAAAGGGCTAGTATTGTACTCCGCTCAAACTGAGATATACATCTTACTGGTATTCAGCCAGCCTTTAATTTTTCAATCTCTCAGTACTAAAGTAGATAGCAAAGTATATATTCGGAAACTAACTTTTATTAATAAATAGAATTTGATTTCCACAATAAACCCCCAAGAAATTAATAAAACCTCTTGCTCTACGAGAATTTTGTTGCACAATATGTTCTTCCAAGAAGTAGATCATCAAGGCATGAAAAAATGCTGATCTTCCAAATTTTTATCATACTAGTATTTGATGTAATAAAATCTGACCTATATCTCACAGTGCACATTGCCATTGAGATGAGAAGTTGTGATCAACGACAGAATAGGAAACCTATACTTCCCTGTCATAAGGTAAATGTGGTGACAAGAGACACCAACGAATCATAAATCTTACCTCAGCTTATTAAATAAAACCAGTGTGCCGCTTTGTGAATTCATCTTGGTGCCTTCTTGCATACTTTCTTCCAATAGGAGATACCCCTTAGAGGGTGAGACTTGGGAGAGCACATTTTCCTAATGTGCTTACAGTTTTATCTTCAGAGTCCCTTGTGACTGGGAACCATGCAAGTGCCTGAGCTGGTTCGTGGCTGATCCAAAGAAGCTGAAATTTCAATGCCCTGGGACTCTCAGATGGATTGCAGTAATGCTTCATGTTTGGGGTGATGCAGGCAAACCACGTGCAGGTTGTAGCTATTAGGAAATTCAGGAGCATGACTGCTCAAGGGCAGTCACCCAACAAGGTCATAGCATTCAGACATCCTTCTGCCAGCACTGCACCTGCTCCCAATCAGTCAGCAGGAGTCTAAATATCACAAGTTCCTTGGGAACTATCACAGAATGACACTGGGAATAAGCCCGGAACTGCATCAAGAAGGAAACTGGCCCATGTGTGGGTGAGCACATGAGTGCCCGCTCATGCAAATGGAAAGTGAACCACATCCTTCAAAAGGGAACCCTTATTTCTGCTTACGTTTCAATACTTTGCCTTTCAATAGTACTTATAATTACCAATACAACATAAGCCATAGCAATATAGACCAAGCTATATTCTCTGCAGCCTTTCCAATGTTTCTAAGGAGCCCTAAATTCACTATACTGTCTTCCAAGGATTCTAAATGCACTAAATATTTTCATATGCCAACTATTAATAATACCAATGAATATAACCAATCATCCAAAATGCTATTTCGAAACAACCATCACTATTATTTTGATCATAGTGGAGAATTTAGCTAGTTACTAGAATCTAAAACATATCTCAAGGCACTGCAACTCAAGTGGAAAGTGTAACAAAAACATGTGCTGGCCAGTTAAGCTGGTATTTAAATGCAGCACTAAAAATGCATTTCACACCCAGCTCCATCAATCACCAACCAATCTTACTTTGCATCTTGGCTACCAAAAGAAAATGGGATTTGTTTCCCTGAAGAAATATGTCACTGCTCTGCTTGAATTATTAAGCTTTACTATTACAGAGAGAAACAGAGTCAAAAAAAAAAGAAAGAAAGAAAGAAAAGAAAAAAGGAAAAGGAAATAAAATTAGACCCAGGTTGCCATCTACAGACTGAAATCAGCATTGCTCATTCATTCAGCATGTGAAATCTGAATATCAGTAAATATCAGCAATAAAAAAGGACAAACTGTGTAACTATTAAATACAATCTTAATTATAAAAAAGTCAAAATAGCCCATGAAGTCTCTTTTTTCTAATTAAGATGAGAACAGTATATAAAGAACACTAGATCAAACATTTGCACAATTTAACATATGCTAGAAAATAATTATAGATATTTGCCGTAACCCTAAATTTTAACACTTTAAAATAAAAATGAATAGTTTATGTAACATTAAATTTAAAATATACTTTAAGTAGGAAAATCTATGTAGATCTTATCTCAAACACCAAATTCTTGCATTTTTTAATTATTTCGAGTCGCCACACCCTTCACGTTGATTTTGCTTCAAATCCTTATTGTTTTTAACTTTCTAAAGAATAAGAGCCCTCTTGAGACATGAGTATCCAAAAACACACTTGGTTCTAATTACTAAAATAGAAGACATTAAAGTAAAAAAGCAACTTCAACAATAAATGAATGTGAAGGCTGAATTAAGGAGTGAGAGAGAAAGAGACTTTTGATATTATAATCTGGAAAATTTCGATAGCCAAAGACATCTGCAGGGAGATCCATTAAGAAAAAATAGCTCAATTTTCAACAGTATGGATTTCAGCTAATATGCTTAAACTGATCAAGGGACAGTTTAATCTAGTGAACTGCACAAAATCTTTTTTCATTTTTCCTGGAAAAAATTGTTTTTGGAAGCCATGATTAATTTTCCACTTTATCTGTTCTTTCCATTAAGATAAAAAGATAAAAATGCTTCATCTAAACTCTTAAATATGCTTCTAGAGCAGTGGTACAAGCCTCTTACTGGGGGGAAAAAAAAACTCAGTCCCTAAAACTTTCATTTAACAGGCAACCAGAAGTTGTTTCACGTAACAATGAAATCCTGCAGTTTAAAAACCTATAATCTGCATGTCATAAACCACATTGGAAAATATATACATAAAATGGGCAATTATCTAAAACAACTGCAAGATTCTCTAAAGACAAGGAAAGAACAGTTGGGGGATTCTTTCCTTCTCGCATTTTTAAAATATGACTTGCTTCAATGTTAAATATGTTTTTGTTATTTTCGTGCCTACAGATACAAATGTTGAAAACTATTTGTGAATTTCTAAAAAAGCAAAAATACCGACAATTCAACTTTGTAATAAAGGTTACTTTCCTTTGAACAAGGGATATGTTAGTACAGCCTCTAGTGTTCCCAAGTTTCTACAAATGAGATAAGCTGAAAAGATGATCGTTCCCTTCTTCCAAGGGATGTCTATTAAATCCAAAGACTTTTTAAAAATATACTGGAAGTAGGAATTTGGATTTCCATAAACTGATAAGAGCCTCACAGAAACGATGCAAATAACATCTTATAAAGCCTTTTAATCAAAAAATAGTTCATGAAAAGTTTAAAATGGGTCCTTTTGTTTAGCGGGTGTTAAAGTATTGCAGACTTAACTATTTTTTACCTTCCATCATTCATTCATTCAACATTTATTAAGTGCCTCACATCTATCAGACCCATGCCAGTTATTTGAGATAAAAAAATTTGAAAGACATAGCCCAAGGCTTTGGGGGCTTCACAATCTAGTATGTATTAATTAAAATAAAGTCTCTCTTCTTTTTAATATTGGAGGTGTGGCGTGTTCTTCCAGGCCAACTTCTTTTATTTGATTCCTACCACATAATGTAAACTCAATGAACATTTGCTGACTATTTCACCCTGGCCCCCTTGTTTCCTGGTCACTGAAAAGGATTGTACAAATTTAAAGATAAGCAAGACTTTAAAAATAAATTTTAATATGAACCCATATTTTGCAGATAGATAATGGGACCCAAAAAAGTTAAGTGAGTGCCCAAGGTCAACAGCAGAACTGGGACAAGAACCTAGGACTCCTAATTTCCAGCTAACTTCCTTCATTAAAATCTTTGACGATTTAGACCCCTTCCACTCCTTCTCTGTGGAATTGATTCATCCATTCAGCCTGCTCTTTTAACCTATCTCACACACCTTTCTTCTGACTCTTTAATCACTTGTGCAGCTTCCTCTAAACCCTCACAGGACTTCATGCTGTCTCCTTAGATGTGAAGCCCACATTAGTTGTAATTCTAATGTGACTCTTCACGTCCACTCTGAAATAAGCTGGAGCTCCCACGTGGAAGAAGGAGCTCTGCCCATGAATCTGAAACCTGATTCCATCCATCCTCTCCGTGGGCACCCCCCATCCCACTGGTGGGGTGTGTGGGTGAATCCCAGGGTAGGAGGAGGAAGAGTCACTCCACTGTTCTGCTTCCCAGCCAACCTTCCCTGCCCCCAGCATCACTCCACTCTGAGAACATGCTTGGAATGAAACAAAAAACCAACCCCCTCCACAAAACTTAATGTGAAAGTTCACGATTTTCATTGCATACTTCCTTAATTCACCACATTTTTATTTCATCCTAATGAAATCTTGAACTAACCCAAATTTTTTAAAATTTATTTTACACCATCTCTCACCTGTTAGTGCAAGATAAAACTACATAACTAATTTTAGTACATACGTTATTGTTTATTGGTAAAGTTTTGTGTGTGTTTAGTATTCTCTCGGATAGCAGTAAAATTAACAAAATGTCTTTTCAGGAAAGGCGATCTGTGAATCATAATGAATGAGGGCAAGTATTATAGACATGCAAATGAGACAGACCAATGTAAAGAGTAGTTGGTAGAGCCCAGCACCATGGCTTATGCCTGTAATCCTAACTAACACTCTGGGAGGCTGAAGCGGGAGGAACACTTGAGTTCAGGAGTTCGAGACCAACCTGAGCAAGAGTGAGACCCATCTCTACTAAAAATTGAAAAATTAGCCAGGCATCTTGGCACGTGCCTGTAGTCCCAGCTACTCAGGAGGCTGAGGCAGGAGGATCGCTTGAGCCCAGGAGTTTGAGGTTACAGTGAGCTGTGATGATGTCACTGCACTCTACCCAGGACAAGAGAGAGATACTCAGTCTCAAAAAAAAAAAAAGAGTAGTTGGTAAAAATGTTAATTAAACACTCTCAGTAGGAGCAGAGGGTGGCAAATTTGCCTTTTTTATAAAACCACCACAAGAAATATTTGACCTCAAAACAAGTGTCCTCATAACACAACATCTAATTACAAACAGAAACTGAGCATGAAAACAGTGGCATCTCTCATACACAAAAAGTCTTCCTTGAAAACTCTCAGATATGACAATAAGGAGTATCTTCTGTAGGCCCAGGGGAAAAAAAAACGAATCTATTTAAGAATTTAAAACGTATCACAGCCTTAAGATAATGATAATTAGTAATAGCAATATAATAGTAATAACAAACTTACCACTATTTGGAATTGTTTGTTGTGAATTCTTTAACTTTACATTTTGTTTCACTTTTGTCTGTTTTTCTGAATTCACTTCTTCTTTTTTCCCTTTCCTCTTGGGGGGCTGAGGAGATGAGTTGTCGCTGGATCCAACAGTTGATTTAGATTGGCGGTCATTTCCCTAAATGGCAAAAGACCCTTATTATTGGCTAATGAACTCCCAAGGGATTCCCAGTAAATACATGTCAGTAAGGAGAGGTAAACAGGCAGGGCTGGGGATGTATCACACTGATTCTGCGACTGTCCCTCCTAACACCTACATTAACTCCAAATTTATCTTCCTAGAGGCAGGAGAAGGGTCTCACAGAGGAAGGGGAATAAAAACAATAGCTAGCATTGTTGGGTATTTAATATGTACCATGTATTATATAAAACTGTATTTCACTCAATGCTCACGCTAGCCCTGTGAGGTAGGTACCATTATCACTGAGCCGTGTAGAGGAGCAAGTGAGGCTTACAGGGTAAGTCCCACAGCCAGTCAGGAGCAGACAGCTGCCTCCGGAACCACTTTAAGTCCACCGCCTTCACCATCCTGTCACTCCTTTGCCTTCCTGAAGAATCACCAGGTGTCTATTGGATGAGGACTGGTGAGCGCCCCCAGTTTGATCAGTTAATCTAGAAATGCCTTCTTAACTATTAACAGTTGTCCCTGTGAATGAATGGATATCACCATGCAAGCAGACATACCCCGCGCTTGTAGAAATCCTCCAATATTAAGTGATCTGCTGGTGACCACCATGGTCTCTAAGAATCACACACATCCAGAGCCACACACAGCCACAGCAGCTCAGAACCACATGTCCCCACTTGTTCCCAAGGGTCCTGCACAGCCTGCTTGCTCCCTATTCATGCAAGGCAGCCACGGACAATCATAACTTCAGTGGCTGCCTCTGGTCCCCACATGCCTCTCACAGTAACACCTTCCGGCTGCCAAAAGTGGGCTCCTAAGTACGAGAGTGAGGTTGGGTTTCGGCAGCTCCTGTCACTGCTCCTGGGTAACCACGTAATAGCCACTACAGGGTGGCTGCTGCAAGGAACAGCTGCGCTGATACTCAGCCACTGCTTGGCCACTGCTAAAGCAAGAAACTCGAAACGAAGTATCCCAAGAATGGAAAAACAAGCACCACTGGCACTCAACATCAAATTGGTACTAAATGATCAATACTTATGTGCACACATGGAAATAATATTCATCCGGTGTCGGGCAGGTGGGAGGGGGGTGGAGGGGATGGGTAAACTCACACCTAATGGGTGCGGGGCGCACTGTCTGGGGGATGGGCACACTTGTAGCTCTGCCTTGAGCAGTGCATAGGCAATATATGTAACCAAAATGTTTGTACCCCCACAATATTCTGAAATTTAAAAAGAAAACAGAAACTCTCTCTTACTAAGGCAGTCTTAGCTCTCAGATTCTCAGGTGCTAAACTTACCTGAGAGTATAAGGGGTGAGGCTGCAGGTTGCAGAAAGAATGCACATTTTAGAGACCCAACATACCTGGCTCAGCTACTGCTCTGCCACTAACCATCCATGGGAACATGGCTGACTCCTCATTTCTGTAAGCCTCAGTTTCCTCGTCATTTGGACAGGGTCAATGCACCTGCCTTTAGGTCTATCATGAGGATGAAATGGGAAAGTGTATAACATGACTAATAAAGTGCCTGACATGCAGTGCTTGCTTAATGAGTATCAGAGTGCTTTCTCCAAGAGCAGAGAGTTAATATCTTTTTCTTAAAAACTGTATCAAACTCACACCGTATTGAGTGTAATCTTTATGCAACATGTGTACTATGCTAGTGTCTGAAAATAAATGCAGTAATATTAAACAAACAAATCTGCCTAGAAAACTATTATAACTGTTCGTTTTAAACATTTACATATTCAGTCATCCAGAAGCATTTAAATGGTTTTAGCCATCACCCAATTAGGAACAGAAAGATTCACAGCCTTACAAATGAAGTTATTTATGCTATTTTGTCATAGCCTAGAAGAAAATGAATTATGCATAGATTTATTAACAGTATGAAAACTTGTCCAAATCTATAACACTTTTTGTGTAATTTAATTTCCTATTCCAACTGCAATTTAAACATGCAGTTTCTTTTTAATTATTGAAGTAACTGCAACCAGAGGTTTTTTCTTTTCTTTTCTCCAGTGATTCTTTCTTAAGAATCTCAAGTGCTGCCATACACTATCTGGCAGAGGGAATAGATATATGATTATAGCGGAGATTCCAAAAACATCAGCCAAGTCTCATATTACAGTTTATTTTCAATGGAGTCTTTTCACCCCAAGATTTTAAAATTGTAAAAGCTTTGGATGAGAGGATCAACCCTTCACAAGCAGTTAGAAAGCCTACCAGAACGTTCAGAGACGCTGCTGAACTTGCAAGGAGTAGAATGAAAGCCAATGAATGAGAAACTCTAGAGTTCAGCAGATCATTCTTTACAGCTCTCCGGGAAAAGTATCCCTCACAAAAGGGGATAACAAGAGACAAGCATAAGCCCCACTCTAGAGCGCCTATGGATTAATATAATTTTTAAAAATCACTTTTCTTGTTGAATACACAGGAGAGTTCTGATGTATCACATTTCTGACAGGGACACTTGAAAGGGTAATTTTGGAGCATTAAGGAAGACTAGTTGATGCAAATAACTACACAGCACACATATTTGGCAATTGACACTCACTCATGCATTCCATTACTGAGTAATAACTAATCTCCAGGCAGTTTGTGAGTAAAAAGTAAACTAAACTGAGAGGGGAAAAAAAAGAATTGCTTTGTAATTAGAAAATTGAAAATAGGCTGGGTGTGGTGGCTCACACCTATAATCTCAGCATTTTGGGAGGCCGAGGTGGGAGGATTGCTTGAGGCCAAGAGGTCAAGACCAGCCTGAGCAACAAAGCGAGATCCCTGTCTCTACAAAAAAAAAAAAAAAAGAAAGAAAAATTAGCCAGGCATGGTGGTGTGCATCTATAGTCCCAGCTACTCAGGAGGCTGAGGCAGGAGGATCACTTGAGCCCAGGAGTTTGAGGTTGCAGTGAGCTATGCACTCCAGCCTGGGAAACAGAGCAAGACCCTGTCTCAAAAAAAACAAAAAAAAAAAATTGAAATTAATTTACATGCTTTCCTTTTTAAAAAAGAAAAATGTGTGCTTTTCTTTTTTAAAAAGAAGAAAGGTTGATTCATCTAAAGTGTTAATAATGTGAAAGTAGGGCTGGGCGCAGTGGCTCATGCCTGTAATCCTAGCACTTTGGGAGGCCCCCGTGGGAGGATCGCTTGAGCTCAGAAGTTCGAGACTAGCTTGAGCAAGAGCAAGACCCCATCTCTACTAAAAATAGAAAAATTAGCCAGGTGTCGTGGCACGCACCTGTAGTCCCAGCTACTCAGAAGGCTGAGGCAGGAGTTTTGCTTGAGCCCAGGAGTTTGAGGTTATAGTGAGCTATGATGACACCACTGCACTCTACCCAGGGTGACCAAGTGAGACTCTGTCTCAAAAAATAATAATAATGATATGAAAATAGCCAGGCATGGTGGCATGCACCTGTAACCTTAGCTACTCGGAAAGCTGAGGCAGGAGGACTGCTTGAGCCCAAGAGTTTGAGACCAGCCTGGGCAACATAGCAAGACCCTATCTCTTAAAAAAATGAAAATAAATTACATAATATAAATTGTATAATATAGATTATATACACTTATATAATTTATATACTTGTTTTACATACTTAATTAAATAGACTATATATGATACATAAATAAATTATCTATGGTTAGTGAGAGAGAGGGAAAGATGAAGGGAGGGAGGGATCATCTTTTTTTTTTCCCCAAGGCTTCCACATGTGACTTGTAACTTGAATAAGTGAATAGATAGTCATTGCTATTTGCAGCACATAGAAGATAGAGGAGTTCTGCCATCTCATACAGCTATATCAGTAGACAGAACAATATTATTGAGTACCTTTTATGTGCTATATACACATTAACACAAATACGTACTACATTTTTAGATAAGTATTATTTTCACCATTTTATACATAAAGAATTAACTTTCTGAAGGTCTGATTTTTATACCACACTGAAGCTTTCTAAGGCCGAAAGCACTAGAAACATCTGTTACATAGTTTGGTTCCCTGAAACAGACATGCTAGAAGTAGCAAACTGCGGCTTTTTCTCAAAGTGGAAGGAATCAAAAAGCAGCCTAATTTTACAGGGTGTCCTACAAAGAAACGACCCCATTCCATGCTTCAGCCACTTTCCTACCTCTTGCCTCACATGCATTTCAGCCTATCTAACAAGAATAGCAAACCTCTGGCTCAAACAAAAAAACCAAACACAGCCCTTTAATGGCCCCTCACTCTACCAAGATTGAGACTTTTTTTTAACAGTACCCTAGGCTCTTTCCAGCAAGATCTAACCAACTCAGGTTTCTTTCATTACCCCAGTAAGCCCATTTCCAGCCCCCACGAAAACGTGCTATAAACATATAGACCACAAAAATATCAAGTTTGAAATAATTTTGTGAGAGCCTTGCCGAACCGAGCAGCCGTCACGATGTGTGTATTTCAGCTACGCACCCGGGAGATGTATGGGCAGGGGCCAGATCGAGACTCTGGCTGACATTTCTCCCGTTTGCATGTCTGGTAATGGCAAGAGGAAGAAGCCCTTTTACCTATACTGGATGCAGTTTCCCCCATGGCAAAATGGAGTTTTTGGAGTATGAGGAATTTATCTTAATAAGTTTACAACTTGCTTCACAGTGACTTTGTAATAACTGGATAATCACAGGTTTTTTTTTATCAAAACCTTAGAAATCATACTATTCAATGCTGTAAACTACTAATCATACGATGCATTGGCCAAATGGTTATAAGGACAGCAAAAGATCATTGAGTCTTTAACTTTCAAATACTTCTCTAATTTTACATCTTTTCCACTAGAGGGTGCTTTGATTCTACATGGTGTCACCTGGAAGCTAGAAGACAGCCTTCCACTGATTGATGGGTTTATTTTTTGAGCTCAGTAGAACTTAAGATAATTCACTTGTATCTTCCTTTTGTTTTTAAGGCTAGAATTGCAACTTAAAATCATTTTCAACTTGCTAATGTCTGTGATTCCGCCCGCGGTGGGCCTGTATAAGGGGTGGCTTCTGATCATGTCCTGCTTTGCACAAGTTCATTCCCCTGGCTGTTCTGAAAGGGTCTGCTTGTCCCCAGAGACCCTGGCTACCCACCCTCCCTCCCACAGGGCGGGGCTCTGCTGATTCACTTATGCTCCTGCAGGGGTCCCTGTGCAGACTATGGCAGCTTTCTCTCACTCGTGCTTTTTGGTTTTTTGGGTTTTTTTAAAGTTCTATCAGGCCCCCACCCACACTCCCTTCTTTGGACAATAGAACAATTCCTAGAAAGCTGTGTGGGAAAAATAGATTTCTAAAACTCTAGTTCTGTGTCCCCTTTGCTTTGCATCACGAGTTCAGGACAATTTCCTGGTTATCTGGCAGTAGTTTCTGAAGTTAGAAACTAAGCCCTCCCTGTACATCCCCCTTCACTCACCCCCCTACTCTCTGTCCCAGGCAGCTAATGATCTATAAAATTCCTGCATTCTCTGGGGAACCAATTAATTAAAGGAGAGGAGTAAATTAATACTTTTGTTAAAAATCAAGCTTGTGACTTTGGATTTATCGGCATAGGATGTTCTCTCTGCAGCTCACTGCCAGGCATTCACACCTCCCCTAAGCAGATGCAGCAAGAACCTACTAGGCACCAGCCACTGTGCCAGGGCGTGTTCTCCTCTGCTCAAATGTAACCTCCTAAAAGAGGCCTCCCGACCACCCAGCTGAAACAGCACTCTTTCTCATTTTCTCTTCCCGTATCCTGATATATTTTTCTTCAAGCTTATCCCTGATTGCTATCAAATGTACTGTGTATTTATCTGTCTCTTCCTCTTGAATGTAACTTCCATACCTTTAGTATTTTGGAATCTCTGGACCTGGAAGCACCAGAACAGTCCCCAGGACATAATATGCACTCAATAAACAGGTGCTGGATGAACAAATCAATCAACAACAATACACTCGAAGAAGATTATAACAGACATCTATCCTCCCTTCGGCCACCTATCCAAGTCACCTGCACCACACACCTGGACTCTAGCCATCCCACTGCTGCCTGCTTCTATTCTTGCCCTAACCCACCCCTCTACAGATACCACAGCCAGAATGAACTTTTAAAAATGTAAATCAAATGACATCATTTCCTCCTTACAACCCTCCAGTGGTGCCCCATTGAGAAATAACATCCAAACTCCCCACACGGCCTGCACGACTGGGCCCTGCCTGCCTCTCCGGTTTCAGCTCCAACCGCCCTGGCCTTCTTTCTGGCCTCCTCACATGCCAGGCTCTTCACCAAGGGCTTGTGTAACTTTGTTTCCTCTGCCGTGGGTGCTCTTCCTCCCTGACCCCCCCCCATCACCGGCCTCATCCCTGCATGAATGGCTCCTTTACATCATTAAGGTCTCAGTTTCAGAGAAAGTTATACAAATTTGTGCCCTGCCACATTTTATTTTCCTCACAGTGCTTATCATCATCTGAAATTATTTGTATGTTTGCTTATAATTTGATTTCTGTCTATTCCCATTCTTCCCCCCACCACCTGCACACACACACACACACACACACACACGTGCGAGAATGAAAGAGCCATGAGATCTGAGTCCTTGTCTGTCTCTTCACCGCTGTACACTTACTTGGTGCCTAAACTAGTTCCCGGCACCTAGAAGGGCTCAATAAAGACACGTTGAATGGATGACTGATTGGATGAATATAGAACGCTGTAGGAACACTGTGGAAAGAGGAACGAATTCTGCTATCATTTTATTTTTCTAAGTTATAGCATAGAAATATGTTTGGTAATTTTGAGTCTTTGCTTTCCATGGGATGGAAATATACCTTATAACTTTGAGTCTTTGCTTAAAGGTGACTTTTTCAATGAGGCCTCTCCTGACACACCTGTCTAAATTTGTCTTCCTTTTATTGTCTCTCATATTACTCTGCACTTTTCTTTAATTGTTATTATACTTTGTAATTATATATTGATTTGTGGAATTATCTGTTTAACCTTTGTTTCCCCAAGTAAGCCATGAGCATCAGAGAGAGTCTCATGCCTTTTGCTTATTGCTATCTCCCTGGGGCTTAGTACCACGCCAGACACAAGGAAAATCCAAGTATCTAGATGAATCAGTATTCACAGCACAGATTCTAAAAATCTTCCAAACAAGTGGGCAAGAAAGAAAATTGCATGTGTGTACTGGTACATGCATTTTAAAGCAGGAAACACATTACACATTTTTAATGAAAAATTTAGATTTTCAAACTTCAGAATAGTAAACACATAATTCCAAAGTTCAGTAATTGTGAATGCAAAGAGTTGAGTCATGATCTTGGTTCTGACGTTGACCTTCCCTGTGACCTGAGGTCAGTTATTCAATTATACTGGGGCTCTGTTTAACCATCATCCCTCCAGTTGTAGTGTGAGAATTAATAAGCTAGTATATGCAGAAGGAAGTCTCCTACAAAGTCCTTAGGAAAAACTAGAGAACAAAGTACAATTTCCAAACCCTAAATTCATGGGTTTTATTTTTTTACAGTGGCTAAAATGTATTTTTCAATTACTGGAATATTCTGCCCACTCCTCTCCCTCCCCACACCTGTGAAGGAGGCTGCCCCAAGCCTGGGCCCTGCGTGGTTCTCACTGCACTGTCTCCTTCTCGGCTCCCCCTCTTCCATTCTCTCACTCGACAGCACCAACGAGGCCTGCCCCGTGCAGGCTGTGCTTGGTGCTGAGAGCACCACGGTGATGCTACCTCTGCTCTCTGACTAAGACTGTTACGTGGATGGTCAAATCTACAACCTTAGCCCTGATGTCTTCACCAGGCCTCAATGCTCCCATTTACACCTGCTTGATGCACAGCTTCAACTAGATTTCCTAATAATACCTCCAACTTAACATGTGTGAAATTAAACAGGTCATTATGTCCTCTGACTGCCCTTTTCTTGGCCATAGCACTACCATTTTCTCAGGCATCCAAGCTCAAAAACCTGCAGTTATCTTTGGCTCCAGCCTCTCCATTAACCCCATATATCCAATCACAGAGCAAGTTATTTGTTTCTTCATGAACAATAGTCACTTCCTGCTACCTCCCTAGTGTAGGCTCTTATCACTTTATACCAAGGTGATTGCATTTGCTTCATAACCGACCACTTATCTATGGCCTCTTAGCATGTTAAGTCTTTCTCCACATAAAAGATCTGCCATTCCTAAAACAGACTGGGATTAACATTCTCACCTTTCAGCCGCCCTCATGGACTGTCCTCTACTCAAGGATAAAGACTAGACTTTTCATTCTGGTGCTCAAGGTCATATAAAAACTGCCACCACCTACCATTTCAGGCACATCACCCTCCACACTACAATGGACCTATGGACCCTCTGTTCTGGGCAGCCTGAGGGATTCATTGTCCCTGGAGGTCAGGTGCAGGAGCTCCATGAATGCCATAAAGGCTCATCCTTCCCCTGCCGTTTGCTCAACAGGGACCTTTGGACATGTTACTTCTCTTTCTGCTTCCTGTTCCTCATTTCCATTTTAAATGCAGATCACAAAGGTACCTGCCTTGAGGGGTAAGGATTAAATAAATCTTTCCTGTAAAGAGCTTGGCACAGTTTTGAGCCCTGAGTGTTCACTAAGTATTAGCCAGCATGATTATTTCTCCACGTGCCCATGTCTGTTCCCTTCCTCAGCATTCCTTTGATCCAAAACCCCTTTCCTTTTATCTACCTTTGCTTGACTCTTAAAGAATCCTCAAAGGCATAGCTCAAATTCAACTTCCCCTGAGAATTTCTGCCACTGTACATTGATTCCTTCTCTCTCTCTCACATTTACTAATCTTACCACAGATTTGGTTTTAGCTTTAGCTTGTTTGTTACCTGTTCAAGCTATCTTCTTGATTTCAATTAGATTGTAAGTTTCTTGAGGGCAACAGCTTTGTCAAAAATAGTACTAGAGCCCCAGTGAATCAGTGGTTTATAAATGTCTGTTTGTTATGCTGAATTCAGTACTACTCATTCACACAAAACTACTTTTCTTTTTTCCAAAAATCTCACATGACATATGAGATCTTTTTTTTGTGAATCTCACAAAAAGAAAGGTTGGGGGTGGGGGGAGATCTAAATCATTAGGCGACAGTATCATTGCCCAGCAATCACTTATTTTACAAAAACACCAAAATAAGAATGTTGTTTAGTTAGTTCAGGGTGTGGGCAGGGGATGTCAAATCAGTTCTGATCGTAACTTGAAGGCAATTCAGCTGAAAGAAAAGAAAGAGAAGCCTCAGCCAGAAAGACCTGCCAAAGCAATACTCCAGCATGACATGAAACTCATCCCCATGAGGGAGTACAGACTAAATATACAAATAGGCTAAGAAATTACCATGGCCAGGCACAGTGGCTCACGCCTGTAATCCTAGCACTCTGGGAGGGCAAGGCAGGAGGATCACTTGAGCTGAGGAGTTTGAGACCAGCCTGAGCAAGAGTGAGACCCTGTCTCTACCAAAAACAGAAAAATTAGCCAGGCGTGGTGGCATGTGCCCGTAGTCCCAGCTACTTGGGAGGCTGAGGCAGGAGGATCACTTGAGTCCAGGAGTTTGAGGTTGCAGTGAGCTATGATGATGCCACTGCACTTTAGCTGGGGTGACAGAGAAAGACTCTGTCTCAAAAAAAAAAAAAAAAAAAGAAATTACCTATTAAATGTTTGCTACAGTTTCCACAGAATAGGTATTTAATAAATGTTTACTGAATTAACAAATAATGAATGAATGATAGATGGAAAATATTCTGATGGGGAACTAAATATTTGGAATGATTCTCAATCTTTTAGAGGAATACAACTGAGGATTACCATTTTCTTACCAAAACTTCCCTTTTAGTTTTTGTCAGAGATAGAAAACAAGACTGGACAGACCATTGATGTGACCTAATATAGTGGCTCTTATAAGAACTATATAATACATAAAACTACAGTTTTAAACATGATGTAAATTTATATCAGGTGTACATACAAAGGAAAAACATTTTGAAGTCTACTTTCTAAAAATGTTAGCTCTCTTTTAGTACCTTAATTATAATATTAAAGTTCTAGTGTTGTTTCACATAATTGCTTATATACCACAAGGCAGCTAAGTTTTCTGTCTTTGAACTTAATTGAAACCCAAAGGACAGTCTCTCTGTATCAGATAAAAATAAAGAACATTAATGAGGAAAGCATCTGATACTTACACTCCCTTTAGACTTTCTGGATCCTACAATAGGAGGTAGTGAAGAAGCTTTCTGACTGTGGAAACAAATTGTAATTTAGAAATTTGAACATTATTTACAAATAATGTATAATGCAAGATAATTGTCATCCCACCTTGTCATCTCAGCCTGGAAGTCAACTATTTACTGACATCTGTGTTTCACAAAAGGTACCACATACTTTTTTGATTTCACAAAGACTACCACAGAATTTCCAAATTCCACTCCAAAAGATTTCTAATGTTTCCCACTATTTTAATCAATACTTACAAAGAAATTGTAGTACCACTCTAATTTTTATAACATGTTTATTTAAATCCCAAAGTTTTCTATTTGCCTTTCAAAAAAATCATTTCCCAATCTGAGTAATGAGTTTGCCAGATTGAGTTAAAAACAATAAATTTCCATTGTTTTTATTATGCCTACCTCTGATAGGAAAGCAGAATGGTAAAACACTGGCATTTACACTCAGGAAGTTTTTAAACCAGTCATTATCACCAAAGAATAAGTTGTTTCACAGATGTCTGTATTATTAGGGAAAGACTTCTCTTGAAACCCAACAGAACCACTCCACAAATAGGAGGGCACATATTATATAAAAAGGTAAATTTTACTAATTTATATGAGGAAAGCCAACATGAGTTCCAGTTTTCTTATCACCATCAAGTACACACTGTAGCTCACAGCAGGTGAGTGCAGTGTTGCTTAGCAGAGATTGTTAAAGGATTTGATTTCATGGATAGGTAAGGATGGTTAGCAATCAGTCGGCTGGCAAATAATTCTAAAGTGCTAGAAAACCACGTGCTCTTGCATAGTTCAAACACCATCCCTGAAAGTCCATTTCATCTATTACTCATTTAGAAACTCTCAGCTAGCCTCTCCATCAAGCTACACAAATTATGAATTAATGAAAAACACATTGGTGACATTCTGCTTTATCTCTACAGAGGACAATCACAAAAAGTCAGTTTCCAGTAGCAAAGTGGTCACTCTCTGTGAAAAGCAACAGAGATGGCTCCACAGGCACCATGAGCAAGCCGAGAGGTCCTGCATGGGCCAGGGCTCTTCATGACTGTCTCTGCAGTGCATCTTCTTGGCTGAAATAAAGCATTGTGAGCAAATATATGATACTTCATAGAGAAAAACTGCTCACAGTGCACTGTGTGTAATTAACAGTATAATCCTTAAAATCTTGCATGTATTAACTGTACACCCAACCTCTCTACTTATTTGCACAAGTGGAATTATATTGTTTTTATATGTTACAGTTATTATTAAAAGGGGTATAAAATATTACAGTTTTTTTAACACACTTAAATATTTCTGTCCAAACCAACTGAAAAATTATTTGGTCTAGCAATTGTTAAAACACTAAAACTTCTAATAATATTTGCTAAAGAAAAGCTCATTGTCCTGTATCTTCTTCACAAGAATAAGTCTTTGTATTTACTATTAAGTTTGGTGCATGGTAAAAAAAAAAAATACAATGTAGTCTTTCATAAATTCCCCAAAATTATATTTTTGTGCAATAGCTTTCAATCTCCTATCATGGCAATTAAAACAAAGATCAATACACATCATACATACTTTCCATTCTAAGTGATAAATAAGATTATCAACGACATAAAATATACTGGTGGTCAGTGAAAGACCCAACAAGATTTTAAGTGATAACTAAAGCAGGAGAAGTGAGTAAATAAGGATTGAAGACTTACCCAAAAGGCCTTCTCATTGTTGACTTGTCAAAAAGTAATTCACTATAAGGCAATTTCTTAAACTTATCTCTGCCGACAGCCACATAAAACTGCCCATTCTCCAACTCTGCCCCACTCTCAACAAGTTTTCCTTCTAAAGTATAAAGTCTGTGAAAATATGAATGCCAACATATATTAACAGTTAGAATTTTAACAAGCATTTAAGGAACTGCTTAAAACTACAAAATAAATAAAAACATTCTGTTCTTAATTTGGCTCCTTTGTTACTATTCTCATTGATTGAATTATAAACGCCTCAAAGTCATTAGATTCCACCAAATGCCACTGTCACATGGTAGATACTCTGACTATCTAGCCATACAGGGTTTCCTCCCAAGGGGCCTGATGATATAGCATAAAGACCCCCTGTTGCTGCCATATTAAAATTTTAGAGGGGAAAAATTAACTGTGCAGAATGTGGAGCTTTAAGTAAACCTTGGTTTCCACTGAAGATTGATTCTTCCATTTATATTTTGTGAGTACTTTTTTGTTTGTTTGTTTGTTTCACTTTAATAGAATTAGGCTGTACAAGCTGAATTCCATTACATGTATATATTGCACAGTGGTAAAGTCTGGGTGTGAGTACTTTTTAAATTTATTTTCTTACTGTATTTGTCAGTCTGGCAAGCTTCTGCCCATATTCTATGTAAGAACAGCCCTCAGCTGAAGTAGAACATCCAAACACACAGAGAACTGGGTCAGGGAAAAATGGGGTGAGAGGGCAGGAGGTAAAAGAACCCATTGCCGGTGTTAATGATGCAGAACTGCATAGCATGCGTGCTTCTTTCTTTTTTTGCCTCCCTCCTAAGCAAGAGGTGAACATTATATCTTCTCGGAATGGAGGGGTTTCACAAGAACCTTCCTTTACTGTAACTGCTGCTACAAACCACAATTAATATGTTACTTATTAAAAGAACAGTGGTAATTTTACTAGATGATTTAAAGTGTCCATAGAATTTTTTTTAAAGAACAGGAAAAAACAGACTATTAGAAAATCAAACCAGAAAGTGCATATTTTTGAAGGTTATAAACAAGAGTTAGTAATTGGAAGGATTTCAAGATCATCAAAAAATTTTCTCAGTCTTCTTAAGACTATATAATAAAAGTTAGTGACATTTGCAAAGCCAAAGGCAAAGAAGAAAAAATCCATTGCTCTGTGGGCTTGTTTACTGACTATGTAAATGGCCATATCATATGGAGCCCTGAAGTACAATAAAAACTGCCACCAAAATTCCTGGAATGTATTTGTTTTTAGTTAGTATACAGTTACTAAGGTCTCTTTCTTTGTAACATTGTACTTCTATTCCTACAAGTCTAAGTATCAACACTTAACCCAGATTTCTGTTTTTTTCTGCCTCAATCTAAACCAGGGTTTCTGAACAGTGAACTCCTGATACTTTGGGCCAGATAATTCCTGTTGGAGAGGCGGGATGGCTGTCCTGCACACTGTCAGATTTTTAGCAGCACCCTTGGCCTCTATCCACTAGATGGTAGTAGTGGCCACCCCCATCCCCAGCTGTGACTACCAAAAATCGCTCCAGACTGCCAAATGTCCCCGAGGGGCAAAATCGCACCTGGTTGAGAATCACTGGCCTGGCCTCAGACATTCTTCTTTCATTTTCCTTCAAAACAGTTAGATCTCAATCAGGAGCTAACTTTTATAGCTAGAAATTAAAAGGCAGCACAGCTGCGGACTTTGGAAACAGCCAGGATTTGACTGGTTTCCTCTGCAGGTAGATAAAGGGTACTGAATAAATTCTAACCCAAGATTTTAGCCTCTTTTTATATAATTCTCGTTGATCTACTTTCTTCTTTTGCTACAAACACAGGAAACATAAACAGAGAGTCAAATAAATTTCTATGGGATGTTTTTGATATATAAACATACTGATGCATAGGAAGGGTCCAACCATATGACTTACTAATGTTCTGTTAAGGGAAAGTGGGCATGTCCCATGTGAGCAGCAACCAAACCTCACTCATATCTGGCATTACATTAAGAATTAAGTTTCTCTAAGTATTCAAGTGTTTGGGCAACATAACCAAATTTTCATTTCTATATTTGTACTTGCATATATTTATTTCTATATGTGAATTTGTTCATATTAATATGTATATGAATAGGTATATCTGGGCATAAAATTATCTGTAGATATATTTGTGTTCTTTATATTATTTATTGGGTGGGTTTTCATTTATGTATAGGTCAAAAGTCAAAGCTATATACCTAAA
This sequence comes from Daubentonia madagascariensis, assembly GCA_023783475.1. Lineage (NCBI taxonomy): Eukaryota > Metazoa > Chordata > Mammalia > Primates > Daubentoniidae > Daubentonia > Daubentonia madagascariensis. The sequence continues at coordinate 21,671,161 of JAKFHU010001672.1, forward strand.
AAAAATTATATAATTATTGAAATCTGCCTTCACTTCTGACACCAAATTAAAATCCAGAAAAATCAAAGGTTTAAATAAAATCAAAAAGTACAAAGTAAAAACATGGGAGAATATTGTTATAATCTTGGATTGAGGAAGAGCTAAACTAGTCATAAAACTTAATGATCATAAAGAAAGACTGAAAATTCACATCAAAATTCAAGATTTTTGTATGTAAAGAAAATGCAAACTGGAAACTACTTAAAACTCACATCAGAAAAGGCAATTTCCCCAATATGTAAAGAGTGCCTATAAATCAGTAAGACAAATGTGCAAAAGCCATGACAGATAGTTCATATATAATAGAATATAAATATGTGCATTTATTTAGAGAGTAGCTTAGTAGTTAAGAGCATAGGCTCTGGAGCCAGACTGCCTACTAGGCTTGAATCCGAGCCCTGCCACTCAGAATCTGCATAACCTTTGGGCAAGTAACTTTCCCCCTCTGTGTCTCACATTTCATGTCTATTAAAAGACAATAATAGCACTACTTACCTCATAGGGGCCCTGAATGAATCAAATTAAAACTGTAAAGCACTCAGAATAATGACTGGCACATAAGAAATAATCAGTAAATGTTGTATATCGAATAAATAAAAATCAAGAAACAATGAAATACTATTTTTATTTAACATGAATGAAAAGACAGAAGGTCTTGTTAATTTTACAATATAGATAAAAGTGTGGAAAACAGACCCTCTCATGAACTTTTAGTGACAGTTTAAATTAATATAAACTCTTTGGAAGACAACCAGCAGTATCTATCAAAATATTAAATGCATTTGCCACGTAACACAGCAACTCAACTTCTAGACTTTAGTCTCCTGATAAAGTCTGCTTATATACAAAACATATGCATGTAATAGCAAAAGATTGGAAATGACCCAAATTTCCATCAAGAGAAGACTATTAAAATAAATTAGGATATACCCACAAAATGGAATACTTCATAGTCATTAAAAATAATAAAATAGACCTAATTGTGCTGGCTAAAATAATCTCTAAGATTTGTTGTATTTATTTATTTATACATATGCATATGTGTTCCCATTTATGTTTTTTAAAAAATAAAAGATATATGTGCTTACATACACACAGAATATTTCTGGAATGATGCAGAAAAGTAGTAGAGAAAGGGATAGGGGGCCTAAGGTGGGAGAAATACTTTTTATTTATACCCTATTTGGATTTTTTTTTGCCACATATAAAGTATTATTTTCAACGAAAACATCTAATTATATTTAAAATCTCAATGGCTATGAAACTCTATATATTAATATATGTAAATATATATACATTAATAATATATATGTACATACATTAAACTGAAAGACATAATAATCAATCATTTGAGAACTTATTTTACCATGTGTGTGTTTATATGTATATGAAAACATCAGAACTCAAAAGGAAGAGTGTATTTTACCAGAGCAGCATATTAGAGAGACTGGGGTAAAGATAGGCATCTAGGGGAAAACTCTTGATTGGATTTCAAATATTCGTGTGTGTGTGTGTGTTTACATACACACATATACACTCTTAATATGCTGTGCACATGTGTATATTATTTGTAACCCTCCCACCTAAAGGAAAATAAATAAGTCAGCTTGTATCAAGGGATAATTTCACAGGCTTCACAATTTAACACTATTATTTCAATCTTCAATTATCCTCTCTAAACTGCCTCCTCCTTAAACCCACTAAACACTTCCTGATATCTGATTTTTTACCCTAGGCAAATAGTTTGGACTATCAAATAATCATAAATACCTCCTGAGGGCAGGGGAAGGACAAGTCATTAACAGGCGGACTCACTCAAAAAAAGTCCTTCTCAACTAGAGCAACGTTGATGCTTCCTATTAGTTAATATTTGTTGATGTGCTGCTGTGTGCCAATGACTGTTTTAAGCTCTTTATGTGGATTGCCTCATTCCTTAAAACAACCCTATGAGGTAAGTACTATTATATATCCATTCTACAGATAAAGAAACTGAGGCTTACAGAGCTAAGGAGCGAACCAGAATTCAAGCCTAGGGACCAGTGACTCCAGAGCCTCCCAGAAATATCTCGGGAAGAAGCGTGCTTTGCCATACCTGTGGACAGCCCCGCTCCTCAGAGTTATTTTTTCCGTGACCATTTGTAGTACATGATCCCACTGAATCAAGGCTTTTCTGGGGATGAGGAGGCGAGAAGCTGGGTTTATGAGGTCTCCATTTGCAATCAAGCTGGAAAAAAAGGAGCCAAACCATTTGAAACGGTTATGCTTTAAAACTACAAAACAGATTTCACACAAAAAAGGAAACCATCAAGCCAATTTTAACTTGAAATGGAAAGGGTTCCAACTTACAAGATAGTGCAGGGTTCCTGCAGTGGTTTTCTAAAGCGAGCTGACACATTGATCTTGCTGTGGATTACTGGTTTTACCTTTAAAAGCAAAGAAAAAAATATAAACCACTAAGCTTATATTAGCTTTTTATTTTTTCCCTGTGAGGAAAATCTACAGGTTTCCAGGGAACAGGCTGAGACTTGCTGTGCCTTTGTAAAAACCCTGCTTTCTTCCCACTTGTATAAACACTCTGAGCTCACCCTCCATCAATATCATAATGCCTGTAACAAAGCTCTCAAGAAAAGAAAAATTCCCCTCAAGCCCTGGGCATACTGCTTGATCTGTGCCCCAAAACAGAAACTGTGGATATTATAAAAATTTTAAGACAATTTTTAAACAATGCTTTCTGAAAAACAGCAATAAAATAATCCTATAAAATCCTGAGCTCCAAAGTGCCCTCGCCGATGGCGCAGCATACCGTGTTTCGTCATCTCTCCTTTCCCATTCCCGTTGCGCCTGCTTTCTGATCCCATGACCCCCACCAGGTGCCTGACCCCACCCTATCCTCTTAAGACTGACCTCGTCCACTTTTTCAGGCCTCACTTCCTCCCCTATCCATCAGGCACACTCACACCAGCACCCTCCATCTCCGCAGCCCTTGCACCTGGTAGGTCTGATCACCCTCCCTCTCCTTTGGCTTCCAGGGTCCAGGCTGTTGTTAGAACCGTCCCACCGGGAGCCTTCTCCTGAGACCGGATTTCAGCATCGACTGGACCTCAGTACTGCTCAGTCAGCCCTCCACTCCCCTCAAATCAATTCTATTTTCCATTTCCTACAACGAATAGTCAAAATCCTTACCTCTTATGCTAAGCACTAAAGATCCACTCCAGACACACACATACTCTCAGCAGATCATTTCACCGGCATCCAAACTTCAAGAAAATAAAAGCCAACAGGCACGAGCCCCTCAACCTTCCTCCCCTCCACAACCCACCTCATCTACATCTTCACCACATCTCCTTTTCTGCCTGTCTCAGATCTGTATCCCTTTACAAAGCTAATCCCCCATCTTGATTTTGTCCCCTGCTGTCTCTACTTGTTCCATTAATTCTAAGACCCTCCACTCCATCTGGTGTCTTTAATTTCTCCCTTGACCCATGGCCCTCTCAAGTACATCCTCCCCCATCTCTGTCTTCATTGTTCATATTTCTACTTCTTCCAGCCCTACTCTCTCTTCAGTCTTCTGCCATCTGGTTTCCAGCTTTACCACTGGGAGATAAAGCCCGACTCTTAAATATGGCCGGGGGCAAGAGCCCCAAGGACCAAGCACTGCTGACTTGGTGCCCTCATCTCCCCCCAATACTCCTTCCGCCCAGACCCCCATGGTGCATTGCTATGGAACCAGCCTACTCCCTCCATTCCCCAAACACTCCCTGCATCTACTCCTTGCCTTTGCTCATGGTGCCCCTCTGCCTAAAAGGCCCACCCATTTCTCTACCTGCTGGAATTCCATCTGCTCTTCAAGGCCCAGCTCAGTTATCACCAATCATTCCCTGCTTATTCTTTTTTAGCTTTCTGTCTCAAACTGCTACTGCCACTATAGTATTGGTGATAGCACTTTGGTTTTTAGAGGTTTTTTTCCCCATGATTTGAAAGGAAAATGAGTAAGCAAAGGGAACTGATTGATTTAAAAGAAAAAAAAGCTAACATTTATTGCACTATATTTCATGGCAAGCACTGTACTAAGTAATTTACATGCTTTATATCTTTTAATCATCAAAACAATGCCCTGAAGTATCATTACAACAGCCCCATTCTACATTCTTCATTAATCAATTTACCTAAAATCACACATAATAAGGAGCAGAGTTTTTAGTGAACCTATACCAATGAACCTCTAACTATTTGCTATACACTTTGCTGGTAATTTTAGAAATCAAATATTAGCCCTAAATCATGTATGGAACTCTTTCCTCTGTAAAATTATGCCATCTTTGAGAGAAACAAGAAGGAATAATTTTTCTGTGAATTTCCAGTGCCTAAAACAGTGCTTGGCAATGCCTCCTAGTTGCACAATAAATGTTTATTGAAATTTAAAAGATACTCCAATTTAGAGTAAAATTTAATTTTTTTTTTTATTTTTTCTTTTTTTTTTTGAGACAGAGTCTTACTTTGTTGCCCCGGCTAGAGTGCAGCGGCCTCATCATAGCTCACTGCAACCTCAAACTCCTGGGCTCAAGTGATCCTCCTGCCTCAGCCTTCCTAGTACCTGGGACTACAGGCTTGCGCTAAGAGGCCCAGTTCATTTTGCTATTTTTAGTAGAGGCAGAGTCTCACTCCTGCTCAGGCTGGTCTCCAATTCCTGAACTCAAGCAGTCCTCCCGCCTCAGCCTCCCAGAGTGCTACGATTACAGGCGTGAGTCACCATGTCCGACCTAGAGTAAAATTTTTAAAATGTAATCAGAATAACTTTTACCATTTTAAACCCACAGGTTCTTGGTCTTAAACTAACATTTACAGTGATGTTGACATTTTAAAAAATGTTTAACAGGTGATGTGTATGCCTAAACAAAATTCAACTGATTAAAAGGGGCATATAGTAAAAAGGAAGTGTTGTTCCCACTCCTGTTCCCTAACCACCAAGCTGCAACCAGAGTTAGCAATATTCTTCAAAGATAGTCTATATATATGCATATTATCTTATATAGATATCATATGCATATAATTTTTAAACACAACTGATAGCCTGCTATACCCATTCTTTAGCACCTTGCTTTTTTTTAATTTAATAATGTATCATGGAGATTGTTTCAAAGGTACTTAGAGTGAGGGTTGCTTCATTTTTCATACCTGCTGTCTATATTCCATTCCATGAAAAGTGCCATAATTTATTTAACCTGTCCCTAAATGGCCCTTTTGATTGTTTCCCACTGTTTGCTATTGCAAATAATGCCATAATGGATTTTCTTGCAAATACATATTTGCATAAATATGTAAATATATCTGTAGAATAAATTATTAGAATTGGGAATTTGCTGACACAAAGGGTAAATAATTTTTTGAGTTTAAAAGAATTTATTGTAAGTTTATTCTTGATCAATCCCAAGAGTCCCTTGATTTATTTAGTTCATAGTATGGCATAAGAAAATAGATTTGACATACAAGGAATGCCTTTTTCTGATTCTGCACCTCTGCTAACAGTTTCTTCCTCTCAAAATTCTCCCCACCGCTTAAATATAACTATACTGCTTCCCTGACCACTGGCCTGAAAGCTTCTGCCTACATCCCTGGTTCTCTATTGCCCCTCCCTGCCTCATTTTGTTTTTCTCCTAGCACTTAGCACCATCTGACATATTATATATTTTATATATTTGGTTTTTAATTCCTTGTTCCTGCTGTTACTTTTTAGTTAACTTCTATATCACCTAGCAATGCACTAAGTACATACTTCACACTCAGCTGCTATTGTTTCAGTGTGTGTCTGTCTTATCATACCCACCTCAAAGGTTTAAAAACCTTGTTGAATTATTGAATTAAAGGTGAAGGTAAATAAGTTATATAAACAAATAACTTTTAAAATCTTGTTGAGTTGTCTAAATTATGCTGTTTTGCTTTAGATCCTAGATAAGTATAAACAATATACAGAAATTCATAAAAACATGATTGTTAAAATAATTATAATTTTATTTTGAGTATATAAGTTGTTGCTGGAATTAAATCAAACCATCTGTTTTGAATAATAGTTGTTTTCTTTATTCAGCACAGCAACAATATTCCCCAAATGTTCATGATTAATCATGAATTGAAGACTAATCTTAAATATATATTTCTTTGAGTTACTATAATTAAAATAACTAAATTATTATTTTCAGATATACTAAGAAAATAATCTGAAAAACTACTTGAAGTATTATAATATACCTGAATTGTAAAAAAAAAAAAAGTAAGACCATTGTATAAAATCATTAGTCTTTTTGAAAAAAACTACCAGGTTTCATGTAAAATGCATTTTTCTCATTGGCATTTTAAATAATAACTTAAATTACACACACACAAAAATTAAACCAAATCAATTGCATATAAGGGGAGATTTTCCAGAGCCCTAATCAGGGATGAAGTGTTGGTCAATTGGTAGTAATCTAGAGACAGTATGGCTTTTGATAATGGGAAATATAGCAATAAATTACAATTCATTTTAATTTTATCAATTTTCTTGTTAGCCCATACACTTTTCCTTGCCCTTTGAAAATAAGCAGTATTTCAAATATGAGATTAATGTTAAGTATCAACACAGCTAGTTACTAAGGGATGGACAACTAGGGATGGAGTATGAGGTACTCTCACTCAGACCCCCGCCTGTGTACCCAGGGATGGGTCTCACGAGTGAGCAGGCTGACCAGTGTTAATTATGCAATCTGTTAATGAAACCTAATCAAATGAAAAGGTTTCAATGCAAAATTCAGACTTCCATTTTGGACCCAGCAGAGTTAATGCTCCCAGTTGGCTTTGTCAGTTGGTGAGGGAATCATCACCAAGCAAGAGTAAGACATGCTGATGACTGAGCTCTTGCCTTGATTCTGCACTGGGTTCAACACGGTCTTGGAAAATTCAGTTTATTAGGACATTGAGAAGTAGGTTAGCCTCACATATTAGAGAGAGGCGTCATTCTGGAGACAGGCTAAAAATGCTTACAGAACCCTCATTTCTACCCTTTGAGTGGAGATTAGACAGACAGATAGATAGATAAACAGACAGACTAAATTATTCTTGGAAGTATTTCCAAAGTAAAAGGTGGCAAAAGCGACTTAACCAGGCTCACCCTGTTAGAATGGGGTGAGCCAAGACTCTAGAGCACAGTCTTTGGCTACAAATCATGTGCTCTTTCCAATATATCACTCTGTCTCTGATATTTTATTTAGACTGTGTTTATGTTATAGGTGGTTATACAAAAATAAAATCCTTCATGTGACCCTGATAAGTCTAAGTAAGTAGTTTAAGTTCACAAATTCCACATGACACTTAGTAGGTTAATATGACAGCTGGGTCAACATTCAAGTTAAAACCTGCACGAATCTGTCTGCTATGAAAAATAAACTCACTGAAACTAAAATTGTTGCCTTAAAAATACATATTTAGAATAACAAGATCAAGGTTGATAAACTCAGTAACTGACTAAAGGTCTGAAATTCCAACACTATTCCAATACTGATTGCCTTAAACTTTGTACATGAACCAATTCAATGCATCATACCTCAATTTCTTGACTTGTAAAAACAGGAATAATCCTGCTAAACTAGCCCAAAGGGATGCTCCATGAACTAATTAATGAAGTGGCAATATCACTCCCTGGGGCTGTTACACTTAATGCTTTGGAGCAGCGGTCCCCAGCCTTTTTTCGCACCAGGGACCAGTTTCATGGAAGACAAATTTTCCACAGACAGGGGTTGGGGGGAATGGTTTCAGGATGATTCAAGAGCATTATATTTATTGTGCAGTCAAACCTCTCTGCTAATGATAATCTGTATTTGCAGCTGCTCCCCAGCGCTAGCATCACCACCTCAGCTCCACCTCATATCACCAGGCATTAGATTCTCATAAGGAGTGTGCAACCTAGATCCCTCCCCTGCACAGTTTACATTAGGGTCCACGCCCCTATGAGAATCTAATGCCACTGCTGTCTCACAGGAGGCGGAGCTTATGCAGTGATGCAAGCGATGGGGAGTGGCTGTAAATACAGATGAAGCTTGGCTCACCGCTGCTCACCTCCTGCTGTGTGGCTGGTTCCTAACAGTATACAACAAAGGCTAGAAAACATGTAAATAAAGGGGGAAATAAGACCCATTAGCAAAGGAAATAAACAAAGTCAAACCCAGAGATGACTGGGACTGGATGATTGAGCATATATCATGTCCGGAACTGTATCAAACACTTTCCATGTTACTTTGATTTTTCACAATATCTTTCTAAGGTAGTTACTTTCAAACAAATTTACAATTGTAAAACACATCAGAATTTACAAAATGCTTTCATTTATATTCACATTTGTTCTTCAAAATAACCTTATGAGGTCAGTATTATTCTAAGTGTATAGATGGGAAAAGATGAGCCTCCCCACTTCTCAAGGTCACACACTAAGCAAAGAAGCAGTCACATGAATCCACTTCTGATTTCCCACCCAGGGCTCCTCCTGCTGTGCCTGGCAGCCTGCTAATGCTGCTTGAGACAGAAACTGGCCACTAGCAGAAATAACAGACACATATTTGTATCCATTTAAATAAGATCTTTCCTGAATTACATGTAACTGAATATATGCAATTATTTATATATACTGGCACATCTAGACCACTTTTATTTGATGGTCCCAATACTTTCTCAAATCCACTCAAGTTTCTCTCACTCTGGCTACTACCTGTCAAATATTCTTCATGTGATTCTTTTTTTTTTTTAAATATTCTAAGTATTCTTATAGATACATGACAACCCCAGTGGAATGAAAATTGAAATTTGTTAACCCCAAAAACTTCTATAAATTCCAGTCTCCAGGAATGGTGGCAAAATCAGGCCAGCCAATGAAATATTTTGGAAAGAATATTTTCATCAGCATTGTTATATAATAATAACTTTTTAAAAATTCAAACCATTCTAACCAGTGAGAACCTAGTTATAGATGACGTCTCTAATTATAATGAACAAGCTGTTTAGAACATTCCCAGAAGAGTCCAATTAGTTTCTATGAGCTGATGAAACCACTCATTTCTACCCAGGTCCTCTACTGGCCCCCATGTTTTTGTACCCAGTCCAGGGGCTGATTCTCAGAGGAAGGTTAGGGTTCATCTGTCAAGTATGGATTATCATTTCTTACTCAGAGGGTTATTTTCCTGCCAATAAGGAACACCGTAGCATCAGTTTGCATTGTTTGCCTTTTGAACTATTTTTTAAAAAATGCCTCCGTTCATCGAAGCAGGAAAACAATTCGAAACAAATTAACAAACAAACAAATGATACGGCTATTTAAAATATAGCAAGGTAAAAGATTTCTTTTTTGCCTAAAAGTGACCCAAAGACAAGATACCCATCATAAGTAATTCCTTTCTTGGAAAACTCTTAAGTGTGAGCTTTAAATAAATGTTCATGCTGCTAAGTCTTCTCAGCAAATTTTGATCCATCAAATCAATTTCCCAACATATCACAAATTTTTAAGCTACTGACATTCTGGTTTAATTTTCTCTTTACTGCATTCTGTGGAATATTTTAAAAGATCAGATAATCCAAAGCATTTTGAATATATAATGTTAAACCTCAAGTTTATTAACTTCATTCTAAAGATAATTATTTGCAATGGGCACTTTATCTTATAGGAAAACTAAACAGCACTTAAATACTTGCTAAGGCATTCATAAGTAAGTGCACATGGGTTTCCCTAATGCTATGCTGCAGAGAATAATATGACCCCCGTAAAGTTAAAAAATAACCGATTAACCCAAGGGAACTCAGGAGAAGTTACGGGAACTGCTGCTAGCCAAGCATTGAAAAAAAGAGAAGTGTTTTTGAATTGTTTGTCTTTTCTTTGGTATCCCTTCCTAACTTACAACACCATACTTATTATTTCACTATTGTCATTTTTTGTTTTGTTTTATTTTCCCAAATGGGCTTTTGGTTACCAAACCAATCCAGGCAGTGGAATATAAATTTTCCACTAAGAATGCAGAGCAGCTGACAGTGTGCACGTAACAATGCAAGATGAAAGTGAGCAATGCTGAGTATGCAGGGGGCAGCCCATGTGGGTGAGTGCCACTTCCACTTGTGTAGAAATAAGTCATTTTAGCCCCCAGGATTCCCACTGAAGAATGTGCCAACTGTACATGATCTATATTCAGTCTTTCATAAATACTTAAGAAAGCTATTAACCCACCAACAGATGGCAAGGGAAGGGAAACTAACATTTTTAGCAAATACTGGTTCTTCTCCCATGATGTGCTGCCTTTGTGCTCCCTGCTGAGGATTCAGAACAAAACAGGGCAGACGGCAGACCGGGTCCCTACTCTCACTGAGCTTAAGTGGGGGGTAGGTGCAGGGATGACAGACAGTAAAGGGGCCAAGGAATGAGTAAGGCAGCACAGCTTATTCAGGAGCACCAGACTAGGAGTCAGCTTCTAGCCCAAGAAGCTGAACTCCTAACTGATTTATCTGGGCAAGTCACTTTACCACCTGGGTGAATTTGTCTGCTCAGCTATGAGAGGAAGACACTGCATTTCAGCAATCTCTTCAAGTTCTCACATCTCCCAAAAATACTAAAGTGTTATTAAAATGCACATTGTCTTGAACAAAAATAAAGGCTTTTAAGATTAAACTACTAAAAATATGACCTTGCTAACTCTAAGTGTCAAACAATTGCTAAAGCCATAGGGATGGCTAGGATTTGGAACAAAGCATCAGTATATACAGCAAATGGGATCCAATGCAGGTATCTCCTCATAACTGTTAAAAAAGTTTAACATAAACTAGGTCCACTAGGCTTTTTATAGGATCATCCATAAAGTTCAGTTTCAATTACTAAATACCACATCAGTAACCATACATTTCATAAGGCAAATGTGATAGTAATTAAATGTGAATTAACAAGCATCAGCATTTTTTAAAAAGTCCTGAAAACCAGCAACATCCCCTGACATGGTCACAACTCTATATACTGTCCACCAACAGACCGACGGTGCCGCTAACTCACATTGTTCTAAATGGTTTCAAAGGTAGAGAAATGTATCCTGTCCTTAACCAAAACTGTTTGATGTACTAGTGCTCAGTGCTTGAGATCTTTCAAAAGAAATATATTTTTCTTGGAATAGGACTAAAAGCTAAATTTAAGACTTTAAACATGTTTCCCACTCAAATTAATCCAGCGTCGGCAATTCATGTTACTTTTTCCAATTTTTGTATAATAACTATACTTCCCTATCAGAAATACTGGTGAAATACACTTTGATTCCAGAAATACACTTTAAGGCCAGTGTTACAGGATAGAAAAATAACACATATTGATCTATGCATTTTTTTTCCAAATAACCAGCCCCATAAATAGTCCCAAATAATATGTGTTTCTGTAGCTCCTTAGCAAAGCATTTGTGCCTGAACGAACCTCCCAGAAATCAAGTCACCCAAACCAACCACCAACCATTACTGCAGTGGTGGAGGACATACTAAGAACCCAAATGCAGAGAAGAAAGAAAGCCTTCCATGCATGTACTCTTCTTTCAAAGGAAAAGGCAGGCCCTAAGAGGCACCCCATATTCTGAAATCTGAAGATATCTATAAAATTCTCTATACATCTCATATTTTATTTACTTTCAGCATAGAAGGTTCATTCATTCAATGACGTCCATCCATTGTCTACTGTGTGCTGGGCACTAGACTAAGTGCTGAACATTTACTGGTAAATATTAATAAAATAGTCAAAATCCCTGCCTTTGTGAAGCCCACAGAATAACAGAAAGGATTAGTGACAGAAAAAAAAATAAGAAATCAAACAAAAAAATACATAATCACTAATTATGAAAACCGCTCTGAAGAAAATGAGGCAGTCATGAGACAAGACAGAGGTATGCAAAGCCTCTGAAGACAGAAAATTGGGCATGCCTTAGGACAAAAAGGAGGCTGGGGTAGCTGGGGTGTAGTTGGTAAGAGGAGAGAAGGACAAGCTGGCAGCACAATGCAGAGCCTCATAAACCAAGGTAAGAAGGCTGGATTTTAGCCTAGGTGCAGATTCCACTGCAGATTTTTACAAAGATCACTCTAGCTGCCTCATGAGAAGAGATTGGAGAAAGCAAGACCGGAAGCAAAGGAGACCGAAGAGGATGCTGCTGAGTTATCCAAGTGAGAGGTGGTGGTGGCTTTTCTTTGGGGATGACTGTGGAGAAAGAGAAAAGTAGGTAGATCCTAGATATATATTTGAGGTAGAAATTAGAACTTGCTGGAAGAAGCATGTGGCTAGTGAGGGAAAGAGAGCTTGAGCAGCCAGGTGGACAGTGGTGCTACCTACTGAGACAGAGAAGAAAATCTGCACTGGCTGTGGAATCCAGAGTTCGGTGTTGGACATGACATCTGAGATGCCATGAGACCTCCAAGTAGAGGCGCCATCCACATAGGCAGGCTAGAGCTTGAGAAAGAAGTCAGGCCTAGAGACACAAATGTGGGGGCAATCAGCATATAGATGGTGTATATAAATCCACAAAAGTAAAAAAGCTCACCAATGAAGGGAATAGAAAGCAAAGAAAGGCTCTCAGCCTTGGTGTTGGGTAATGGAAGAGAAAAAATCCCAGAGGAGATGGGAGAAAAGTAGGCAAGAAGGTAGGAGGTAAACCAATGTTCTAGAAGGTAAAACAGAAGGATCAGTCATGATTGTTGGTAGCAGAAAGATTAAGATAAACAAGTAAGAGAAATGCCAAAACACTGACAAACTCAGAGTGCTTTAAGAAAATCTAAACTTTTACATATTCTTGAGATTATTCAAAAACCATTCACCCAATGCTAAGAAATTTGAGGCAAAGCTACCTCAAAAGCTACCTTAAAATGATAACATTTTAAGTTAATGTAATACTTTTTCCAAAACTCTACTGAATTATATATTCAGAGGCATAAAATGTGTTACACCCTTTGACACTGAATTTCTCTCTGTCTGATTTATCCCAATAAAATAATTCAGAAGTAGAAAAAAGCTATATACCCAAAGAAGCTGACTAGACTATCACATAGCAAAAACAGTTATCTAAATATAATTTTATTAAGTAACTTATGGCATTAGCTCAATAAAACAGTATATATTGCTATCAAAATTGATGACAAAGACTATACAAATGTGAAAATATAAGAAAAACAATGTGGAAAATAATGAGAAAAGTTTGTAATAAATACATATTCTATGATTACAACTCTTTCTATATGCATGTGTGTATATATATATACACACACATACAGATTTGACGTCATAAAAATAAAAAGTTATTTTTCCATGGCAAAAACACCACATGTATACACACACATTCATTCATACATACATGTATACGTATAGAGAAAAACAAGGAGAGAATTTACAAAAATGAAGTCCGATTATTTGAATGACAGATGTAGGGACAACATAGTTTTCATTTTTAAAAAGTTTACTTTTTACTAAAATACTATATTTTGATAATTTTTTTTTTTCTTGAGACAGAGTCTTGCTCTGTCATCCTGGGTAGAGTGCAGTGGCGTCACTGTAGCTCACTGCAACCTCAAACTCCTGGGCTCAAGTAATCCTCTTGCCTCAGCCTTCTGAGTACTGGGACTACAGGTATGTGCCATGAAGCCTGGCTAATTTTTCTATTTTAGTAGACATGGTGTCTCGCTCTTGCTAAGGCTGGTCTCAAACTCCTGAGCTCAAGCAATCCTTCGGCCTCGGCCTCCCAGAGTGCTAGGAACACAGGCATGAACCACCACGCCCAGCCTATTTTGATAATTTTTAAACTGTAATTTTAAAAACTAATTTTAGCTGACTGGTACTTGTGCATGAATAGACAAATAGACCAGTGGAATAGACTAGAAAGCTCAGAAATAGACCAAAGTAAGTACATACAGAAATTTAGTATGATAAAGTTGGCATCTCAAATCACTGGGGCAAAGATGGACTTCTAATAAATGGTTCTGGGACAACTGGGTAGCCTAGGTATTTTTGGAAAAAGATAAAATTAGATCCACATCTTATACTATAGACAAGAGAAAACTCCAAATGGAATGGTGATATAAAAGTACAAAATGAAATCATACAAATACAAAAAAAAATGGGTGAATTCCTCTTTAACCTTGGTATAGATAAAGGCTTTCTAATAATGACTCCACATCCATAGACAATAAGCCTAATAAATTTGACTACATAAAAATAGATCATTTTTCCATGCATGACAAAAAATCACCACAAGCAAAGTCAAAAGACAATTGACAAACTAGGAGAAAATATTTGCAACCTATACCACAAACCACTAATATCCTTAATATATAAAGAACTCAAAAATTGAGGGACAGTGGACCAAAAGCCTGATAGAAAAATGGGGAGAAGACACGTAACAGGCAATTCACTTAAAAAAATTTTTTAAATGACCCTCAAACAATGTTCAAACCTATAATTAGAGAAATGCAAATTAAAGCAACACTGAGATGCCATTTCTCACTTACCAGATGGTAAACAATTAAAAAGTATGGCGACATAGTTTGTTTTTAAGGCTGCAGAGACAGGCACTCCCATGTATTGATGATGGGTATGCAAACTGATAGAAAGCTTCCAGAGGGGAATTTGTCAATGTCCGGGAAAACTACATATTCCCTTATCTTTTGACTCAGCAAGTCCACTTCTAGAAATCTACCTACTCTGAATATATACCTCTAACAAACAATACAAAAATAATATTCACAAAAGTTTATTCATTGCAGTATTGCTTGTAATTGCAAAATATTAGAAACAACCTAAATGCCCATACATAGGAGGGAACTTGAATAAAGTATGGCACGTCCATACAGTGGAGAGCTCTGAAGTTGCAATAAAGAGCGAGAAACATCATACGGATATGAAGAGATTTCCAGGACATATTGTTAAGTGAAAAACAGTGAAGTGCCAAAGAATATCGATCGTGTACTACCCTTCATGCTGGAAATAATGGAATGTAAAAATATGTATATACAACCATACGCTCATTTGTGCAAAAGAACAGGATAAAGACAAGAAGGATAAGCCAGAAACAAAGGAGAATGATTTCCCACAGGGAATGGACAAGCACCAAGTGGAAGTAATGCGTGAATAGAAACTGAGTAGCAGAGAGGGACGGGCAGGAGCAGCACTTCTCCAGCCCACGCTTTTGTACGGTTTAGGACTTTAGGATCACGGCAAATAAGGAAAGCCATCCAAGACATAGGAGGAACCCAAAACAGAACATACATAGTAACACGTGAACCTAACTGTATCGTAAATCAATAACACAACCACACTGAAATGGGTAGGGAAGGAAAAAATAACCTAAGGAACTTGGGAAAATGTTTTTTCTTACCGTATATTGGAAGTCTAAAGACAAAAAGAGCTGTATACAGATACTATAGTTAATTTAATGTTTCTCATAAGCATATGGGTTAGCAATTCCAAAACTATTTTGTGTGTACATTAAAATGAAACAAATATATAAATATAACGTGGATAATAAGCCGGGTTTCCTACTATTACAGAAGGAAGTTACAAATAAAGAACGCGGGCACGCTAGAATGAACTCCGTGGTACTGGAGTGGAACTAGAGTTATCAGTATGAGCTCAGTTCTTTAAATATCTATTTGCAGATATACACAGGTGGATAAGTACAGAAATAAATGCATATGTATATATATGTGTGTTTATATACATAAATCTCCTTTCTAGCTCTGTCTACTGAGAGGGCCTAGAGGCAATGACACCTCAAGTAGCAAGGAGGACGCCTAGTGCCCAGATATAGCTTTCTAAATACCATTCTCCAATAAAAGGAACTAGAGGTTCTTGGAGAAATAATTTCCACGGCCGGAGAAGGAAAAATACAAGATGAGACTGGAATATCTTGTGGTGCTGGAAAGTAATGAAATGCTCAAAAAACAGCTGGGCCATGACAGAAAGACACAAAAGCCATCTTGAAAGAGTCCCCAGTGGCCAAAGCACCCCAATTACCAGGTAAAGTTAGAATGAATTATGTGTGACAAATGGTGCTGTCAAGTCTTCTTACTTGAGGAAGAGCCATTGTTTATCTTGAAAACACGTATGTAATGGATTGAATCTGTTTGTTTATCCAAAAGGGATTTAAGCAACAAAATGTGTAATGATAGTATTGCTTTTTAACTTCTAAAATAAATATCCAAGAATTCATACTGATATAAATAAATGATTGACTAAATAAATAGAGGACAATACTTCCATATAGTAGAATTCCAATTAATGTATGTACAAGGAATAATGGAAATAGAAACTCATCTTTAGGCAAGCACCACAGTAACAGTTTTTGTAAACATAAACTATTGATGGATGCTAATAAACCCTGAATGATGAAGAACAGTCTATTTGCATTGTCTCAAACTCTGTCCCCACATACTTATTAATTACAAAGGAAAAAAAATATTAAATAGTAACTTCACAGTGGAGAAATCTGGCAGATATCACCTTAACCAAGAGATCAAAGTTAATATCACCAATAATAATGACGTATCAACACCATGTACTGTAATGACAATTATAAATTAAAATAAGAGGTTTAATTCTCCCTGTTAAAAGTAAGAGCTTTTCTTCCCCTCCTTTTTCTCAGAGCATTTACTTTAGAAAACCAGAAATTGTAAGTACTTTCTCCTCTCTTTGAAATATGTATAATCCCTTTTAACACTAGATAGACCTTTTGTGGACCTTATGACCCAGAGATGGAGACATCTTACTCAAGTATCTAGGAGTTATCTCTTTGAAATATAAACAACAAGGGAGATAGCATCTGTATTTGCCAGTTTCTGCGAGAGGATAGGATCCTAACTTTGGTGGGCAGGAACCTAACTTCAGTGGGCATCTTGCTCCAAGTTGCAAAACTACCTTTTGTTATATGATATGAGAAGTCTCTGGATAAAGCCAATTAGCTAATATATATGGTGACCCCAATTACCAGGTAAAGTTAGAATGAATTATGTGTGAAAAATGGTGCTGCCAAGTCTTCTTACTTGAGGACTAGTTATTGTTTATCTTGAAAACCTGAATGTAATGGATTGCATCTACTTGTTTATCTAAAAAGGTAAGATTTCTTTCTATCTTTGCAATCTCTTAGCAGATTGCCTGTAATGGGCATCATATTCTGGTTTAATGCTTATTCAATAATAAAGTGTTTCCTTTCTGTACTCTCCTTTGTGGAGGGGTTTCTGGACTGGGAAAAGACTTTATTTTAATTATGTTTCTCCAACAGCATCTTCTGATACTATGCAATGAGCAGGGCACAACATCATTTCCTTATTCTTGCCCCTCAAAAATGAATAATCTCAACCCAATTACAAGAAAACATCAGGCAAACCCAAACTAGGACATTCTACAAAATAACTGACCTTCAAAATTGTCAAGGCCATGAAAGACCAGGAACAGTCACAGGTTGGTAGAAACTAAGAAAACACGTAACTAAAACAAATATGAGATGCTGGATTGGATGCTGGACCAGAAAAAAAAGGCATTAATGGGAAAACTGGCAAAATTCTAATAAGTCCTGTAGATTAGGTAATTGTATCAGTTTTAATTTCCTAGTTTCAGTAACTATGTTCTGGCTATGTAAAATGTTAACAGAGGAAGCTGGGTGAAGTAAGACATACGAGGAATTCTCTGTACAGTGTGGTAATTTTTTTCTAAAATTGTTTCAAAATAAAAAGTTAAACGAATGTAATGTTCAATACACTTTAATGTACATAAAGATCTACTACCTAAAAGGCCTTCCTCTCCCTGTCTTCACCTCCCGTGCCCTGTCTTCTCCCAATAATCAAGCACAACTCTGCATTTAGAATGTAATAAAAAGTCAAGCAGCAATAGTCTCCATTTGTATCTAGACTGAACTTAAGCACGTCTGCCATGTGATTACATTTGGGTTTTGGTTTAGTTTCAAAGAAACTTGACCCTCTATTGCTTTGTTAAGCCAAGAGGCAAGTTGAAAAGAACAAAGATATACTCAAGTTAAGTTTAATTATTTCTTGCATCACTAAAACAGAGGAGAAAGCAGTTATCTCCTAAAGATTGGTCATGGGTTTTGTCACTAATATGCAAAGGGGGGGGGTCTTTTTTCACATACCAAGCTTACTAGCTCAGAACAATAAGAAACAATGGCTTGTTGTTAAGCAGTGAACCTAGCTTAATTGGAAAAATATTTGCATTCCCTAAGGGTAGAACAAGGTCAAAAGAACCTCCCCTCCACATCAAAACTGCACCATCCAGGAGGTCTAAGCACCTGATGTTGATGAAGAAGAATGTTAAAGGTTCAGTGAGATTTTTTTCTCAATTAAAAGTATAAAATACTCTCAAAAAGTGATAGTTCAAGACTGTCAATGGCCCATGACTACCTCCTTGTCTAGTTAGTGCCCTGGGAGCTTATCTCCAGCCTGTGTAAGAGCAGAAAATGAATGAGCGTGCAGTTGTTTTAAGGAAAACACACAAAGAAATAAAATCTGTATTTGGCCCCTTACGGCCTGCCAAAAAAAAAAAAAAAAAAGTTTATGATACCGTGTGTCTCATTTGTCAATATTTGTCAACAAGAAAATCAAAGTCTTCCGGCTTTGTCCCACCTTTTTTATATTTTGCTTCTTTCTCTACCTGGATTGTTAGGGTGAGGGTAGCTCCTTAAAAAGCAATGGCACTTTGGCACATAAAATATTTCAACTACATCAAAGACAGCACCATAGCTGGAAGAAGGGGACCTCACATCAAATGCAAGTAAGTATGGCCATGTTTGTCTCACTCCCAAACTGCCTATCGTAGGGGAAGCTTTGGAATCAGGGGGTCCCGGAAGGGGATCTTGCCTCTTGGAATAATCCAATCTCCAGAGCCATGTGGTCCAGACTCAAGCATTCCATCTAGGAGTGAGGGAGCAAGGTATTCGCTTCCTCACATTTTGCTTTGGTTCTTCTCACTTGCAGGCCACCATCTCTAATTACTCCATGAACAGTTTTTACATCACAGTAAATAAGTAAATCATAAAGTCTTCCCAGCGATAGAAAAATCAGCATGGAATGTAGTATATTATGCCCTATAGAGGAAATCTGAGAGGCCTGAAGCCTCAATCAACTGTCCACCTTAGAAGAATCACTTAGATCTTGACTCCCTCCAGCAAAGACAGTGGGGGTTTTGTCCTCTACTCTAAGAGATGTCCCTATATCCTGAAGACATTACAAAGGAGATATGGTAGCCCCATTTCTATGAGGTTGTTCCTCAAAGAAGAATCAAAGATTTCAGTCATATTAGCACCATGTTCGTAGTCTAGAAGTTTTCAAAAAATATGTTCCACAAAATTTTCTGTAATTCCAAGGTACACTGAGCAGGTGGAGTGGATTTTTATTATTTTTAAAAATAAAATACTAGAGAAGATCCAGAACATTTTTCTCGCTCTCTCTTCTTCACCATCACACTCACATCTCAGCCTACATAGCAGGGCCCTTCCTCAGTACAATATCAAGGCCTGTTTTTTAAAAAGACAAATATTTTACACGTAAATGGGAAATGAGTAACATTTCTTTTACCATGTCTCTGGTTTTTAAGTAAAATTAAAAAGACTGAAAACTGTTTGTCAGTCTCCCAACCTCCCTATTCACACTATCATGATATTTACCTGCTGTTATTCCTGTTATTTCAGGCCTCCCTTCCCCACACCCATGTTGAATCCCAGACTACAAACTAGTATAATTTTTCTTTATTACCATGATATGTGGGAATATAGAATTAAAATTATTGATCAAGTTTCATATAAAGTTCCAAAACCAAAACAAAGGGTGGCGGGGGAAAGGGAAAAGAAAAAAAGAGAAAAGGGAAGAAAATTTCTGCTCTGGTCAACTGAGGTAGTAGGTGAAGCACACGTACTCCACGTATAATCTGCAATTTTGGAAGCAGGCACACTTACACAAAACTTCCAATTCTCTCTGTTGATGGAGGAGAGAAGGGCTATGAACGATCAAAGCACTGACTAATCCAAAAGTCATTTAAAATTAGAATTCATTCAATCAGCCCTATTCCAGGATCACAAGGAAACCTATATCAGGCCAGGTGTTGATGTTGTACCAATTCACCTCTCTTTTTGACTCAAGGTAATGTTCAAATGAGTCTTCATTTTCAGAACACACCAACCAACCAAAGGATACCCCTTGTAGCTCCCAGGATAGTAGAAAATCAGTCCAAATTTTAAAGTTTACTTTAGGTGATCTATAAAATCAAAAGCCACACAAAGCATGTTAAGAGCTGACTGCCATATATCCTAGCTATAAAGAGAACAGATATAGAAAAGAAGCCAAAGTTTATCTAGCAGGGGAAAAAACACCATCATTTGTATCAACAAAAACCAAGAATGCATGAAGAATTTTCATTTACATTTTCGTTTAACCCACACCATACTGTATTTTGGTTACAGTATTTGCTGACTACTGTCTCCCCAGATGGACGGCTCGCTCCGTACCCAGGGACTGTGTTTTATCCCGTTATCATTCCTTCAGCACAGCTCAGAACCTGGCACACTGCAGGCAACAACAGCAAACATCTATGGAGCCTTCCACATGGCTGTGAACAAGTCAGGCAGGGTTCCTGGACTATCAGAGCTTACGATTAACTGGACAGTGTGTGTTGGATGAGTTGAACTGAATTACAAGGAAACTTAGGTTAGGCCAAGTATTGTTGTTGCACCAATTCACAGTTGAGGAAACTGAGGCCATACGGCAACCCGGCCCAGGACTTTTGCCTATAAACCCCAAGATCTTTGTCTTTTACAACATAAGTATTTTGTCTTAATTCCTATTGACACGATTTACCTATTTACTTGAAACTAATTTCTTCTAATATCTTCAGGGTCTTCAGCAACTGATAGCACATGACGTGTCTGAATTTCACATATGTAATTAGTTCTCACAGCAGCAATCCACCTCTAGTCAATCTCTTAACATTATAAGCTTATAATGAAGATACAGGGTGTTACTAGTAAACAAAATAAACATTCTTAAAGTTAAAGATTTTTCTAAAAGTCTCCCAAATTTGCTTATTTTTCTTTCCCCTTGCACTTGTTAGTCTCTGCTTAATATACATTTAGCTTGATGTACACTTTAACTCCCAACATGTATTACTCTCTGACAGATGGTAAAGATGGCAAAGATGGCAAAAATGGCAAGCAAAAGGAAATGAGATCCAGATTAATGTTCTTCCATTAATTCCATTAGTTCTTCCACTCAGAAAATACAGACTTACTTTCTGAGGGATGCATAAACTCCTTGACAATTAACAAGAATAGTTCATGTGTTAAAAGATGTCTAATAAATCTTATTTGCTCAAGAACCAAAGAGGAATACTTCCTCCAAAAGCATACATCTCCTCCATATATACAGAAACGTGGCAAGCTCTCCTGCTCAGGTCACAGGTAATCCTAAATCCCTTGCCTACTGGCATTCAGTTGTTGACAACTGAGGATTTTAAAGTGGATTCCCTTGTGTAGATTTACTTTTACAGTTATTAGATCTCCAGGTAATAAAGAGTTTAGATGTCTGTAAAGTAAAGGATATCAAATTGGCTAGGCTTTGGGCCTCTGAAAATGCAATGCTTATGAATTCAACTAATTGAGGACATAACTTATATCTGAATATCTTTGGACAGAGGGGGAGTTTGTATAGTTCGAATTTCCCAAGAGTTGAGAATCTCCAATTTTGGGACTTATAGCCAAAGCCCATTTCTGTCAAGTTCAAGGGCCAAACCCAGGCACATGGCCAATCATACCCCAGAGGTATATTGACTAAACTAGTAGCCAATACAGCTATGAAATGTTATGCTTCTATGTCCTTGCTTCTGGCCTTCCTAACCCACCCCCAATGTCTACCAAACTACTGATTTTTCAAAATCCAGCTCCTCTCTGAAGTGTCCTTTCCCTGATTTACTTATCATACAATATTAATTGCATTCCCCTGGTAAGCTTACCAAATCAGACTTAGACACTGTGGTGCAATTACCCCATTTGACTACTTGTTATTTGTATGCAGATCTGTAATTCTTGCTGGACAACAAGCTCTTCCCTGGAAAGCAAGGGACACATATTTCTCATTTTTTGTCCAAATCACATAGTTTAGCATCTGATATGTGATATTCACTTAATATTTCTTGATAACTACAGCTCTAAGACAGATACTACTTTTTTCCAGTTTCTAAGGAGGAAATTATACTTTAGGTTCCAGAATCAGAATTTAAACTTAGGTCTATTTGGTTCAAAATTCACCTCCTTTCCACTATGCCATGCCATCTCTCAATGATAAACAATGCTAAACTGAAGCATTCAAGTAAAAATAGATGGACACTCCCTACTGATAAAAGCACATAAATTAAGGTCTGGAGAGAGAATTCAGGCTAAATAAGCTTAGTCCCCAAAATGTTAGTAGATGTGTAATAAGCAGGGCGACATATACAAAACAATAAATAACACAATTGAAGAGGAATGTTGACCCTCATTCACTTTGCACGTAAGATAGACTTCCTGGAAAGTCTTTATCATATGCTTACTTTGTTTGTCTGTCTGTTTGTTTTCCTGAGCATAAAGTATCAATATTAAGAAGAAAAACAAGCTCAATTAAATCTCTTTTATCAACTTAGATTTATTGAAAAATTAGTTGAAATAAAAATATCACTGCATTTCTACTTCATTCCAACTCCTCATTTTCACCGTGCAATCCCAAAATTATAAAGGTAAGGTAAGAAAGAATAGAGATAACTTGGAACTAAGGATACAAGGCAGACAGACAACTTTGGCAACAACTTAACGTGAGCCATCCAATGTTCCAAACAGAATAGGGAATTGGAGAAGGAGTCCTTCCACCACCCTAAAATTGGAACCAACCTAACCTACTTCCATGATTAATTTAAGTTTCGCAACAAGAGGCCTAGCTTACTTTGTGCCTTAATCACATTCAATACAAATAATTCAAGGAATCCAGGAGATGACACAAAATCAGTTCTACATGAAACACTGAGTCTTTCCTGCACTATCTTCTATGCTATCAGCATTTATTTTTATAATTCCAAAATGAAGACATGAATGCATTTTAAAAAGGGGAGAGGCAGGCAGGGAGAAGCTTGTTTGTGTTCAAATTTCCACACTGTGTTCCTTTCCATTTAATTGTAGTATTTACATAATATGAAATACTTGGGATGGAGGGAACACATTTATTTAGGAAAGCAAGTCTCTTACACATTCTTGGATACAGAGAAAAAAAACAGCTACTTTACCCTTCAAATGAAAAAGAATATTTCCTCCAGTGTTAGTCTCAACTAAAGTCTCCAGTCAACTCATTACCAGGGATTGCGGAATTATTATTTTTTTTAAATTCCACTAAACATGCTTCAGAATTACTGTATCCCAATTAGCAATGATCATAAACTAGAAGCCAGTCTTGTTTGCACGGCTGTCTAGTCAATTCCTGGCTGATCCCTCCTGGTATTACTTTCATTATGAGCACTCAGAAGAATAAGTTTGGATGGCTTGGTTGTTGCAATTAGGTTTCCAGGTTACCAGCTACCAAACAACCCCAGGCTGAATGTAACTTCTAGACATACTGTTCCAAAGACTCTAAAACCTGCCATATGCATCAAAAGATAAATTGCAATCTTCACACCCAGGGGGAGTAGAATAATAAATCAAAGTAAAGGGTCACATTGTACAAAAAGTATTGGTTGGGCAACCTTGCGCTAAAAAGTCATTCTGTCTAAGCTTCAAAAAGAGGAGGAATTTGGCCTCCAAAACTATCTGAAAACTTGACCTTTAGAAATGGACCACCACGAAGAACACTTGAGAATTTTTCTCTTGTAAATTTGCTTCGCTAGTGCGTAAGGCAGACTATCTTCTCCATTCAACACCATTCTATCTCTTTTCAAGATTACTGTGTGCACATAGGATCCCACAACTCAAGAGGAACATAGAGAATTTGGAGAGGAAAAAGTAGAGAACCACAGCAACTAAGAGGCAGGGAACAGGATCCACCAGGGATGATGCTTTAAACTGACATCATTCAATCTGAATAAGAGAAGGCTAGGATGTGGTATAATCATATTTTTCAACCCTGTGGTGAACTCTCACCCATTACAGTGGTGCCTGGTTGTGTTCCAAAAAGGCTTAAGTTGCAATTTTAGAAACTAGATATTTTCCTCATTTAAATGAATTACAATGGAAAGTAGCTGGGGCATCTACTCTAAAACAACAATATTTGGGGAGAAAAGGAATATTGAAATAAAAGGAAGGCTGGGATTACAGGCATAAGCCACTGAGGTGGGAGGATCACTTAAGGCCAGGAGTTCAAGACCAGCCTGAGCAACACAGCAAGACCCCATCTCTACAAAAAATAAGAAAAGTTAGCCAGGCATGGTGGCACGGACCTGTAGTCCCACCTACTTAGGAGGCTGAGGTAGGAGGATCACTTGAGTCCAGGAGTTCGAGGCTGCAGTGAGCTATGATCATGCCACTGCACTCCAAACAGAGCAAGACCCTGTCTCTTAAAAAAAAAAAAAAGGAAAAAATTGGATGCTCTTTCCCTGTTCCTTCCAGTATGATAAAAATATATATTTGCTTTCTTTTGTTCCCAGCTTTTCCAGATATTTTCCATCTTTCACCCAAACAGCTACTGAAATCTCACCCATTCTATAAAATCTTTCCTCTCTAACTGGAAGATGGGAAGAGAATTCCCTCTGGTAACGTGTAATTCCCACAGCTCTCCCTTCACTCGGCCCTTTAATATGCAACGAGCCATTGCTTATGCACAATGTTAATAAATCAATCTAAGTTAAGTCTTAGTTTAACGTTTTTTAAGTTGTCTACATACCTTTATCATCAGTACTACCTGCCTTACATTATATTACCTGTCTTACATTACAAACGACTGCCACCTTCTTTTCCTTGTAAAGCAGCCTAGCACACAGTACCATGATGACTTTGAAAGATCCCAAGAAGGAAGCAGACCTGCCCTCATGTGATGCAAATGATTTGATATAAGCAGCTTTATTTTGCAATTCCATGTGAAGTCTTTATAAATTTCTTTAAATAACTGTTGACAGGTATCCGCTTTTGAAAAAGAAGATATACATCAGATCAATTAGGAAAAAAAATTTATGTGGTTTAAACAACAAATGAAGCTGAGAGATTCTTGCTTGTAGTTGTAGTTTTACTAAATATATGAAGATTTTAAATTTTATTGACTTTTAAATCCTACATATCACCTATCCTATTTGAAGAAAACAGGAATTACTTTTGTCAAATGATTACTGAATTACCTATCTGCACGTCTTCCACTTAGATAGGAAGGATTTTATAGTATATTCTTCCACATAAGCCCCAAGTATTTTTAGCAAGATAGGCTTTAAAAATTGGCTACAGGAAACCCTATTTCCTTTGAATAGAATGGAATTTTAGAATTTAGAATTTAGAATTTAGAATGGAAATTAGAATTTTATATATAAAATGATTATATTTTATTTTTTTATTTTTTATTTATTTATTTATTTATTTATTTATTTATTTATTTATTTTTTTTTTTACTTCATCAAAGCCAAGTACTAGAGTTTATTTGGAATTTGATATGTTATACAAAATAACAAACTCTATTAACACAGATTTTTAGAATAATTTAACTCAGAGTCTTACAAAGCACTTTGGCAGCCATTCATTCTCTTACTTTTTCCTTACAAACATACTGTTTGGTAAGTGGTATTATCTCTGTTTTACACCTGAAGAAATCTTTTTTTTTTTTTTTTTTTTTTTTTTTTGGGTTTTACAGCTGTTTTTTTTTTTTTTTTTTAATTTATTTTTTTAATTTCAGAATATCATGGGGGTACAACATTTTGGCCATACACATTGCCCCTGTTCTGCCCGTGTCAGAGCCACAATCGTGGTCGTCTCCCAAACTGTGCTCCCCACATCCATTCAGTGAGAGTTTTTCCCATCCCTTCCACCCCCCTCCCGGCTGCCCGCCCTCTGATGAATGTTATTGCCCTGTGTGATGTAAGTGTTCATCTGTTAGTACCAGTTTGATGGTGAGTACCAGTGATGCTTGTTTTTCCAATCCTGTGACACTTCGCTTCGAAGAATGGGTTCTAGCTCCGACCAGGATAATACCAGATGTGTTAATTCACTATTGTTCCTTATTGCTGAGTAATACTCCATGGTATACATATACCACATTTTATTGATCCACTCGTGTATTGATGGGCACCTGGGTTGTTTCCACAACTTTGCAATTGTGAATTGTGCTGCTATGAACATTCGAGAGCAGATGTCTTTATTATAAAATGTCTTTTTTTCTTTTGGATAAATACCCAGTAGTGGGATTGCTGGGTCAAATGGTAATTCTACTTTTAATTCTTTGAGATATCTCCATATTCTTTTCCATGGAGGTTGTACTAATTTGCAGTCCCACCAGCAGTGTATGAGTGTTCCTACCTGTCCACATCCCCGCCAACATTTGTTATTTGGGGATTTTTTGATATGAGCCAATCTCACTGGAGTTAAGTGATATCTCATTGTGGTTTTGATTTGCATTTCCCTGATGATTAGAGAAGTTGAGCACTTTTTTATATGTTTGCTGGCCATCATTCTGTCTTCTTTAGAAAAGTTTTTGTTCATGTCCTTTGCCCATTTTTTAATAGGGTTGTTTGATTTTTTCTTGTTGATTTTCCTAAGTTCTGTATAGATTCTGGTTATAAGCCCTTTATCAGAGGTGTAGCATGCAAATATTTTCTCCCATTCTGTAGGTTGTCTGTTCACTCTAGTGATAGTTTCCTTGGCTGTGCAGAAGCTTTTCAATTTGATCAGGTCCCATGTATTTATTTTTGTTGCTGCTGTGATTGCTTTGGGGGTCTTCTTCATAAATTCTTTGCCTAGGCCAATGTCCATAAGAGTTTTTCCAACATTTTCTTCGAGAATTCTTATGGTTTCATGTCTTAGGTTTAGATCTGTTATCCATTGTGAATTGATTTTTGTGAGAGGTGAGAGGTGTGGGTCCACTTTCAGTCTTCTACATATGGCCATCCAATTTTCCCAGCACCATTTGTTGAATAGGGAATCTTTTCCCCAGTGTACGTTTTTCTGGAATTTGTCAAAGATCAGGTGACTGTATGAGGTTGGTTTTATATTGGGTTCTCAGTCCTGTTCCATTGGTCTACATGTCTGTTCTTGTGCCAATACCATGCAGTTTTGGTTACTATAGCCTTGTAGTATAGTTTGAAGTCTGGTAGACAGATGCCTCCCAATTTGTTCTTTTTGCTTAAGATTGCTTTGGCTAGACGGGGTCTTCTCTGGTTCCACACGAAGCGTAGAATTATTTTTTCTAGATCGGCAAAAAATGATGTTGGTATTTTGATAGGGATTGCATTGATTCTGTAAATTAATTTAGGTAGCAAAGCCATTTTTACTATGTTGACTCTGCCTATCCAAGAGCATGGTAAGGTTTTCCATCTATTTACATCCTCTGCAATTTCCTTTCTCAGTGTTTCATAATTCTCTCTATATAGGTCTTTGATCTCCTTAGTTAGATATATTCCTAAATATTTAATTTTCTTTGTTGCTATTGCAAAAGGTATAGCATCTTTAATTTGTTTCTCGGCTTGATTGTTATTAGCATATATGAAGGCTATGGATTTGTGTGTATTGATTTTGTATCCTGAGACTTTGCTGAATTCATTTATCAATTCCAGTAATCTCTTGGTTGAATCTTTGGGGTTTTCTATGTATAATATCATATCGTCTGCGAATAGTGAAAGTTTGACCTCTTCTGCCTCTATCTGGACGCCCCTGATTCCTCTGTCTTGTCTAATTGCTGTGGCCAGGACTTCCAGCACTATGTTGAAAAGAAGTGGAGATAGTGGACACCCTTGTCTGGTGCCAGTTTTAAGGGGGAATGCCTTCAATTTTTCCCCATTCAGTATGATATTGGCTGTGGGTTTATCGTATATGGCTTTAATAGTTTCTAGGAATGAGCCATCTATGCCTATATTGTTAAGAGTTCTTATCATAAAAGGGTGTTGGATTTTGTCAAAAGCCTTTTCTGCATTACGTTGAACCTTTTGCTTTTATTTATATGGTGAATTACATTTATAGATTTGCGTACGTTGAACCATCCCTGCATCTCGGGAATAAAGCCCACCTGATCATGATGGATTATTTTTTTGATGTACATTTGAATTCGGTTTGCAAGGATTTTATTGAGAATTTTTGAATCTATATTCATAAGGGATATTGGTCTGTAGTTTTCTTTTTTTGTTGTGTCCTTTCCTGGCTTTGGTATCAAGGTGATATTGGCTTCGTAGAATGAGTTTGGGAGGATTCCATCCTTCTGGATATTTTCAAATAATTTCTGCAGTATAGGCACCAGTTCTTCTTTGTAGGCTTGGTAGAATTCAGGTGTGAACCCATCTGGTCCGGGACTTTTTTTGTGGGTAGATTTTTAATTACTGCTTCAATTTCGGTGCTTGATATTGGTCTGTTTAGAAATTCAGTTTCTTCCTGGTTGAGCCTAGGGAGGTAGTGTGTTTCTAAGAATTTGTCCATTTCCTCCACGTTTTCGTGTTGTGGGCATAGAGATTTTTGTAGTATTCAAAGATGATGTTTTGTATTTCCATGGTATCAGTTGTGACTTCTCCTTTTTCATTTCTAATTGAGCTTATTAGAGTCCTTTCCTTTCTGCTTCTGGTCAACCTGGCAAGTGGCCTGTCTATTTGTTTATCTTTTCAAAGAACCAGCTTTTCGTTTCATTGATCTTCTGTATTGTTCTTTTGTTCTCGATTTCATTTAATTCTGCTCTAATTTTGGTTATTTCTTTTCTTCTGCTGGTTTTAGGATTGCTTTGCTCTTCCTTTTCCATTTCCTTAAGATGATTCATTAGTTTACTGATTTGTGACTTTTCTGTCTTTTGGATGTGGGAATTTAGGGCGATAAATTTTCCTCTCAGGACTGCTTTTGCTGTATCCCACAGATTTTGATAACTTGTGTCCCCATTATCGTTTAGTTCGAAGAATCTTTTGATTTCATTTTGAATCTCCTCTTTGACCCAATACTCATTCATCAATAGATTGTTTAGTTTCCAAGTTTTTGGAGGAAGATGTGAGTTTCTGTTGGAATTGATATCTAATTTTATTCCGCTGTGGTCTGAAAAGATACATGGTATGATTTCTATTTTTTTGAATTTGTTTAGATCTGTTTTGTGGCCTAGGATGTGGTCAATTTTAGAGAAAGTTCCATGAGCTGATGAGAAGAATGTATATTCAGTGTTATTTGGGTGGAGTGTTCTGTAGATATCTGTTAGGCCCAAATGTTCTAGAGTCCTGTTTAGGTCTTTTATTTCTCTATTTACTTTTTGTTTGGAGGATCTGTCCAGTTCCGTCAGTGGGGTGTTGAAGTCCCCTGCAATTATGGCATTCCTGCTTATTATGTTGTCTAGATCTAGCAGCATTTGCTTTATGTACCTGGGTGCTCCTGTGTTGGGTGCATAAATGTTTAGGATTGTTAAATCCTCTTGTGAAATTTTTCCCTTCACCACTATATAGTGTCCATTTTTGTCCTTCTTTACTTTTATTGCTTTAAAGTTGATGTCATCTGAAATGAGGATGGCTACTCCAGATTTCTTTTGGTTTCCATTAGCCTGAAAAATTGTATTCCATCCTTTCACCTTGAGTCTGAATGCGTCTTGTGTGTGAGGTGTGTTTCCTGAAGACAACAGATACTTGGTTTGTATTTTTTAATCCATTCAGCCAGCCTATGTCTCTTCAATGGGCAGTTCAAGCCGTTTACATTTATTGAGAGAATTGATATTTGGGGTAAATTTCTGATTATTCTGTTGGGTGGTATCTTTTGTTTTACCTCTTGCGTCATTGTGGAATCTGGTTTCTGGGGTTTTAGCCTTTGCATAATTTTACATAGGTGGGTGTCTGTTGCGCTGGTTAGTGTATAATGCAGGTCTAAGCATTTCTTGCAAGGCCGGTCTGGATTTCGCAAATTCTATCAGTGATTGCTTATCTGGAAAGGTCTTTATTTCTCCCTCATATAAGAAGCTTAGTTTGGCAGGATACAGAATTCTGGGTTGACCTTTGTTTTGTTTTAGGAGATTGATGATGTCTCCCCATTCCCTTCTGGCTTGTAAGGTTTCAGTTGAGAAATCTGCAGTTAATCTGATGGGTTTCCCTTTGTAGGTTACCTCCTTTTTTTGTCTTACAGCTCTGAGGAGTGCCTCTTTTGTGTTACTTTGGTCAGTCTAATAATTATGTGGCGTGGTGAATGCCTTTTCACGTTGACTCTCCCAGGAGTCCTGTGTGCTTCTTGTACTTGGATGTCGAGATTTCTGGCTAAGCCATGGAAATTTTCCTCTATTATTCCTTCAAATAAATTTTCCAGCCCATGCAAATTTTCTTCCTCTCCCTCAGGGATACCTATTATCCTTATGTTTGGCCTCTTTACATAATCCCACATTTCTTGTATGCTTTTTTCCTGCCTCTTGTTTTTGTGTTCTTTCTCTTCAGCTGATTTATTTAGTGCATAGGAGCTGTCTTCTAGCTCTGAAATTCTTTCCTCTGCATGGTCCAGCCTATTCTTAAGGCTTTCCACTGTGTTTTGTAGATCCTTGAATGCTTCTTTCATTTCTAGGATTTCTATTTGATTTTTCCGTAATATTTCTATTTCTTTGGAGAATTTTTCATTCATTTCTTGCATTTTTCTTGTGGTTTCTTTGTGCTGGGATTCAATTTTCTCTTGAATTTCATTGAGCTTTCTTATAATCCATAAACGAAATTCCTCTTCTGTCATTCTACCCATTTCATTTGGGTTGGTATCCATTGCTGAGGAACTGATAATTTCTTTTGGGGGTGACTTTTCACTCTGATTTTTCATGTTCCCTGAGTTCTTTCGCTGGTTTTTTCTCATCTGGTCTCTTGGTCGAGAGCTGGGGGTGTTAGAGCTAGTTTATGGCCCTGTCACCAGGCCCACAATTATTTTTCCTTGGCAAAGCCAGGGAGAGAAGTAGTGGCCTGTATTGCCTTAGGTGTATTTTAGCAAGTTTGTTGGATCTTGAGTTAACTCTGACCTGTGGTCTTCTCCTCTTCCCAGTGGAGTGTGGTGAGAATGACCTCCCAGCTTGGGCTCTGAGCTAATGGATTGTACTTGAGAATATGAGTCCTCCGCTCCCTATTAGCTAGGTATTCTGTTATGTCCGTAGCAGACTCTGATTCCCCAGTTGGGGTATGCGAAAGCCCTGTGCTTTGGGAGGGGTCTTGTAGCTCCTAGGGGTTACTTTGACCCTGCTCTTCCTGAGGTTCTGGTAGAAACACAATTTCCTTTGGCTGCAGTGTGAGAGCTGAGTTGGGAAAATTCTACACAGCTCAGAGGTTGCTCATCTAGCCACGTGTGGCTGCCCTTCTGATGTGTGTCTCCGCGTGAAACTGGTTGATAGGGGGATCTCCAATTGTGCACCCCTTTTCCACCACTAGACCTCAAGGCGAGGCAGGTGGCCGTCTCTATCCCCAGCAGTCTCCACCGGGGGGATGTTCCCACGGGGAGGGGGGAGTAGTGGCAGCTGGAAGCACTCTTGGGTGGCGCGAAATTCCCTATTGAAGTGGGCAGGATTATGGGGAGCTGCTCTGGTTCAGCCTGTGGCTCTTGAGGTATTTGGTTGTCATGGGAACCAGCAGTTATACCAAATGAGTCACTATGGCCAGCAACCTTCAAAATGAGCGATCTCTGGGGTACAGGAGGGCTGGGACCTGAGGGGCGGGCACTAGGACCGGCACGGAGCGGAGTTGTCGGAGGCCAGAGCCGGGGTAGCAGAACCAGATGGACGAGCTGCAAACTGTTTCCAATACTCAAAGGTCCTGCTGCTACAGTTCCGGGATCTCGTCCCACCTGGAACACACGGATACAGCTGTCCCTGGCCACCACGGGCAAAGCCTGTCTCGCCCCAGCGGATGAGCCCTGGGCCGGGGCGGGGCGGAGCTAGAGACGCGGCTCACGGCTCCGCGCGGGCGGCTGTAAAGATGGCTGCCGCCGCCAGCTTGGCGCACAGCCGGGCTCCGATCGCGCCGGGAGCGCAGTTTTTCTCCGCCGGTAGTTGTTAGCAACCTCTAAGGGCGCGTCCCGCTCTCCGATAAACTCCTGGGCCCAGTCCCGCTGACTTCTAGTGGCGCAGTGCCGGCCTGCGGGTTCCCGCGCACTGTCCCGGGAAGCTGAATCTCGGTCCCCGCCCAGTTCCTCTCCAGCCCTCGGCAGTCTCTGTATATCGCAGCTGCGAGTTGTGTCTGGCTCTGGCTACTTCCTCCTCCTCTCCACAGGACTCGCCGGCCCGAGCAACCGCTCTGTCCCAACTCTGGGCTTGTCCCTGACTGCGTGTATGGGGAGGCGCGTAACCGCTTGGGGGGCAGGTCGCGCTGCGCCGACCTGGCGAGTGCGTCCTTCCCGCGCTCTGGGCTCTATTGTGCTCCGTGCGCCCTCCGATCTTTGTGAAAATTTTGTACCTGTTTTCTTGGGCTGGGCGTTCGGCGTTGTTTCTCTGTCATTCGCAATGCTGTTTTTGGAGTGAGCGGTCCGTGTTCGCCGGCAGCCGCTGGCATTCTTCACCTCCTTTCCTGGGAGCGGTATGGTGGGAGGACCCTATCACACCGCCATTTTTTCCCCCTCTCTATTTTTTTATTTTTTAAATGGTAATATTTTAAATCTATTCCTTTATTTGATAACAATCACTACAGCACAAAAGTTATTGAATAATTATATTTAGAATTAATCTCTATTTCTTATATCTAAATATATATTTGGATCTCATCAGAAATATTTAAATATATTTAGAAATGTCTAAATGATTTTAAATATTTCTTATAATCATATAAAGTGACTTCTTTTAGATTATCTGCCTGTGAATGTTCAAATTTATCATATTAAATTCTACGTGTAATAATATATTTCTAGTCAGTTCTGGTGACAAATTATATTTCAAGAGATGAAATTAAATAGCTCCTTCATGTTCTTTTTTTTGGTGGTGGGGGGGCGGTAATTGGCAATACTCTACAGGAAAAATTTCCCAAAAGAAAGTAGTGCTTCCTTAGCAATCAGAAAACCAAGAATGAGAAATTATTTATAGATTGGAATAAACAAGTTGCACAACTATTTTTTTTAAAGCGTATGTAATTCTGGAAACAATTAGGTGAAAAATCAGTTCTTCATTTCAGGAGGCTAAAAAATAAGAATATGGAAAGAAAGAGAACCTGTATGCTAATGTGCTCATTTACAAAGTAACCATCAAATACACTGACATCTGAAGGCATGCAATAACTAAGTATCTAAATGCTGTAATTGAAACACATTCCCTGGGTAATAGACTGTATTTTCCAAAAATGGCCCCAGCAATATTTCTGGCTCACATCCTTTTTTAGAATCTTGCCATTCTCCATCAAGATATTGAGTCTGTTTCCCCTCCCTGAAAACCTGGATGGGACTTTGGATTGTCTGGAAGAACAGAATACAATGAAAGTGATGATGCATCATGTCCAAGTATCTCTCTGTCTCTCTCTCTCTCTCTCTCTCTCTCTCTCTCTCTCTCTGTGTCTCTGTCTTTCTCTGTCTCTCTCTCCCTCCACTGGCCCCCATTCCTTGGAACCCCACCACCGTTCTGTGAGGAAGAAAAATCCAGCCTACAATAAGAGACCACATGGAAAAGGCAGGTGAAGAGGAGGAACTAAGCCCAGGTGACAGCCGACATTAGTCACCACTCCTGTGTGTGTAGCAACCCTCAGATGACACCAGCATGCAACCTTCAAGTCTTCAGCTAAGGCTCCAGACATCGTGAAGCAGAGAAAAGCCATCTCTGCTGTGCCCTCCCTGAATTCCTGACACACAGGATCCATGAGCAAAATAAATCATTGTTTTATGCTACTAAGTTTGAGGATGATTTATTTTGCAGCCTAATAACTGAAACACCTTGTTTTAAAAAAATCTAAACAATATAAAACATAAAGAAACAGTAGTATTTAAAGCAAAAACTGACTATAGCCATATTCATATATGGCTGGAAACTGGCATGATTACTCTTCATTCAAAATATATATTTCTGTGTTTGATGCCGGGGTAGTACAAAGATGAGTATAAACAGGCATGGTACCGGACCTGTTGGAGTTTACAATCTAGGGGGCGAGACAGACTTCATTCAACTATGTAACCCTTCAAAGGTAAAAATTCAGCTGTAGCAAGTACTACGAAGGAGACAGGCCTGATGTGTACCAATAGTGGGGGGACTGACCTAGTCAGGAAGGTCAGAGAGGGCTTCCCTGAGGAAATGACACTTGAGCTGGGGTAAGTATGAGCAAAAGAGGCAAAGGGAAGAATGGGGGGAGAATGTTCCAAACTCAGAGAACAGCCCTGTGCAAAGGCCCTGAGATAAGAGGAAGCACAGGGTACATCGTGGACAGAAGGAAGACCAGAGGCCATGCAGTGTCACTTCCACTACATTCTATTCTTCCAAGCAGTCCAAAGTCCCATCCAGGTTCTCAGAGAGGGGAAACAGACTCCATTTCTTGATGGAGAGTAGGAAGCTCAGAGAAAAGAAAGCAAAGGGAAATATAGGAAGAGTAGATCCTGAAGGGTATGAAAACACCAGAACACGTAGGACAATATCTTTCAGACTTCTGCTGACCAAACTCAAAGTAAGGAATATATTGTTGAAACCCAATTCATACACACACACACACACACACACACACACACAATCTTAGTCAAAATCACAGTTTCACAAAAGAGTACTTATCCTTGTTACCTACTGTGCAGTCTGATATCTTCTATTTTATTTTTGTGTATGTTTGTCACAACTAATTAAATTGATTTTCAATGTATTAAAGAGTCATGATTTGAAGTCTTAAAAACATTGATGTAAGGCCTTGCAGGCTAAGTTAAGGCATTTATTTTTATGGTAAGAGTAACGGGAAGTCATCGAAAAGTTTTAAACTCAATGGTAACAGGATCAGACTTGCGTTTCCAGGCTCTGGCTGAAATAAAGTATAAAACAGAATGCAGAAGCAGAATGGATGCAAGGAGACAAGAGTAGGAGACTTCTGTGGTAAATCAGGCAAGGTATTAAAGTAGCTTGAATCATGATGTTAGTGGTGGTAGAGGTGGAAAGAAATGGGTTAATTTCAAAAATACTTAGGAGTTATAACTGATGGGGTAACTAATTAAACAGTGAGGATGAAGGAGGTTTATGAGTCTCACAACTGAATGGATAGTGGTACCATTCTCTGAGAAGGAACATGGGAGGAAAGGCAAGGACAACTAGCTAAGCAAAAATTTAGGGCTATTCTTAGCTATCCAAGGTAAAATACTGTGTCCAGAATTTCTAGTAAGTTTACCCATGGTAATAAAAGAACGATACTTTATCCAGTGTTAGTTCCAACTAAAGTCTTCAATGAAGTTGTTACCAGGGACTATGGAATTATTTTTTAAAAATTCCACTAAACATGCTTCAGAATTACTGTACTACAGTTATCAATACACAGTCAATTACCCGACCTGACAGCAACATTGAAGGGGAGGCCTGGTAACCTTGTAGAAGGATACTACAATAACTGCACCAATAAATCTTTTGAGTCTTCTTCAAAATCTTTTCAAAGAGACCTGCAGCCATTGACCATGGAAATATGCCCCGTGGGGAATGAAATACCCAGCCCAGGAGGAATGAACAGACATCAGCCCTTAGGAGACACCAGTTCTCACCTAGATGGATAAATTGCTTCCCTCCAAGGGGGGTGCGTGTGTGTCTGTATGTGTGTGTTATATATCTCTCTTAGAATCACATAGTATTGTTAATACAAAAAAGAAAGAAGGAGGGATGATTAGAAAAAATTCAACTGTCCATCAATTAGAGAATGAATAAACAGTATTATATGCACAAAATTGAACAGAGTGCTGCAAGGAGAATGAATGAACCACAGCTTCCCACAACAACATGGATGACTACAACAACACATCATGTTTTTGGGGGGTTTTTTTGGTTTTTTAAAAGCATGAAATGAGGTTTATTGAGGAGAGAAACATAGGATTACAGAGCAAGAGCAAGATATAGGTTTATAGAGTAAGAGAAAGATACATTCGCCACAGAACAGCGAACAGGCCTCTTGTTGTAACAAGAAAAGGTCAACAACACATTATGTTAAGCAAAAAAGCACACTGCAAAAGAATGCTCAGTGTATGATTCCATTTACATGTATTGTTTTGGATTACATATGTATGTAATAAAACTATAAAGAAAGATAAAGGGATAATAAACATAAAATTCAAGATCGTGTTTACATATTAGGAAGAAGCAAGAAATGGGACCGAGGAGAGACACAAGGAACGGTAACTGCACTGGTTCTGTTCTATTTCTTAAGCTGGATGGAGTGCATAGATGTTAGTTTTATTGTTCTATAAACTTTAAGTATATTTTCTATTTTGTATGTAATATATTATTATAGATTTTTTAAAATAATAAAATTAATGGAAGGTCCCAGCAATACTATACAGATAACACTATTAAGAGCTCAGATCCCTTCAGAACAAAAATTTGGGCCACTCCACTAGTTTAGAATCCCAAGAAGATGTACTAACTAAAGGTAAGAAGGGAAGACCAATGCATAGCAGAAGAGGAAGAATTTTCTATTTGAATAGGATTCCCACCGTATGAATCTTGAAGGAAAATAGATCCCACCACCACTCACAGAAGGTAAAAAGGCCAGACATTCACTTTATCTGGATTTTTGCAGCTTAACCCATCAGAACAAGCCTGTTTCTTGGTCCAGTAGTCCCACCCAGGGCTTTTACACCAGTACTGACGGTCCAACAAAGCAAAGAAGGTAACAATGGTGCTATCAACAGCAACAAAGTCCACTTTCTAGAGGAAGCATCTGCAACATACACTGTCAAATGTCTGGAGCAGTGGTCTAACAAGCTGAATGTCTCCATTGCTCAGTGGTGGTGACAGGACTGTCTTTAATGGCCTGGTCCTGTGATATAATGTGATCTGGTTCTGGCTGCCTTGACTCCCTTGTAACTGCTTATTCTCTGGGCTTAGTTCTCCAGCCCTATGAGATAGTTTCAAAAATTGCTTTTCTGCTAAAATAAGCCATAGACATTTTCTTTTGCTTACTGCTAAAGTACTGGCTAATTCACATATCTTAGTCTTTGTGAAATTATGTAAACCATCAATATTTGAAGAACAACTCCAAGATCCAGTCACACATTGAAGTCAATAAACTTGTTCCACTTTATTTGCTGAAGTATTTCTCTTTTCATGTATTCATATAATAATGATCTCAATCATTTATCAAACATCTACTGTATGATCACCCCAATCATAAATAAGTACCACCTAGCCTCCATAGAGGTTTTTGTATCTGATCAAGCACTTACATTTAGATTTTCTCCTTTTGGTACAGCAGTCAGTATGATGTCAGTGACCCCTGTCTTATTCCACTCAGAAGCTACTCAGCTCACATTGCTTTTATTAACACCAGCAGCAACATGACATAATTTCCATTCACTGAGTTCTAAATATTTATCAGGTACAGTGCTAGGACCTTAACATATATCTATACGTTCCTAATCCTCACAATAATTCTTTAAAGGAGGTATCATTATTTCAATATTTCAGATGAAAAAAAAGATCTTGGGGGAAAAATACAGTTTGTGTCCAACACATGATGCTCTTCCCATTATCTTCCTCCAACCCTTCAAATTGCTTTGTTTGCCTGGTAACTTGGTGGATGTTACTGAAAACATCTGGTCAGAATAGCTAAAGAAACCAATTGGCTGCTAGCAACTAATATGTTGAAGGAAAGAAAGAAAAGAAAGAAAGAAAGAAGGAAGGAAGGAAGGAAAGAAAGAAAAGAAAGAACCAATTTGCCCTTTGATATTAGCATGGTGAACATTTTAAAAATTCAATCAATGGTTCTTGCCTCAATATCTCTGTCTCCAATCTCTTCACACTCTGCAGTAAATTTCCATGTAAAAATATTTTGGGTTTCCTGTGGGAGACTTTTTTACAAGCAGACATGCCAAAGCCATTTCAAGCACTGTATTGGAAACATTCAACATAAATATCCTGTCCTATAGGGAATATTAGCAAAGGCAAAAAAAAAATTGTCAATTGAGAATACAACTAAAATAATTCCAGGCAAGATTTTGTGACTAACAAGGACTTATTAAAGAACAATATTCAGGAAATTAAAAGACACTTGTGCTCCTTTTCTGGATTCACTTCCTAATTTTTAGTCTTCGTGTGAGAGATATATATATATATCTTCTCCTTCCTATCATCATCAAATCAAGATACGACAAATTTTTAAAAAACCTTTCACCACCCCCTTCAAGAGCAAAAAGACATTGAATGAGCATCTTTAACTAAATTCTGTTAATTCAGTAGGAAATGCACTAACACACAATATATTAACAACACACAGTTCCTCCTAACTATGAGCTCTGCAGGACTATGTCCTAGTCATCAATTTTCTCCCCTGTAAAATGTGAATAATAACCATCCCTACTTCATAAGGTCGTTGGGAGGATTCAAATAGACAATCTTTGTAAAGTGCTTAGAACAATACTAAACACATATTAAAGAAATACATATACACACATACACACATGCCCACACACACACTCACAGTGGGTTCTGGTTTTGTTTATCTTCCAATATTTGGGCTGGCTCAGAATTCAAACAGTTCACACTTCAAATATTTCTGATTGTCACTGTTATCAGAAACACAAACAAACTGTGTCCCCTGCTTTCATAAAGGGGAATGCCATTTATCCAGTGGCCCAGGCCAGAAACCTATGAATCATCCAACTAGTCTCTCTTCATTACCCCCACATTGAACCAATCACTAAGTTCTGTCTCTCAGATCTGATTCTTCCAACATCCCCACAGCCTGCCCCATCAGGAGTACCCCATTTGTCTCCATCACGTGGTCTCCCGGCCTCCAACCCTGCTGTGGCAACAGGAGTGACTCTGTCAATTCCCCACTGAAACCCCTTCCATATCTTCCAAAATGTCAAAATTCCTTTTAAAAACCCTTGATGTTGGTACCTTTCTACTTCGCAAGCCTCATCTCTCACATATCTCCATCCCGCCCTTCCATCCCAACCCTTTCCCATGCTTCAGCCAAACAGAACATGTGTATGTTTCTCAAATGCGCCCTACAATCCCTCATCTGCAAACATGCGTTCCCACATGCTGTCTCCCTTACCTGGAACACTCTTCCTCCGTTTGCCTGGCTAACATCTCCTCACTCCCTTTAGGTCTCAACTTACATATCTTTCCTTCCAGGAAGCTTTTAAGGATTCCCCTGGCCTATAGTAGCTGCCCCTCCAGCAGCCTGTGCCTCCTGTGTCCTCCCACACAGCACACTTCCTTAGGATGGCTTGTGTACAGCTCTGTCTTCTCCACTAGACAGCCAGCTTCAGGAAGTCTGGGGCCTTGTCTGGCTTCCTCATCACTGTAAATCTAATGAGCATGATGCCCAGCATGTAAAAAGGTGCTCAAAACACTTTTTTGATGAAAAAATTTGTGATTTAATTTTTTACTACCAAAAAAGAGACACAAATTTGTGATTAGTGTCATTCCCTTGGGCTCCAAACCTTCTCCCATGAAAGGAGGTTTAAAATAATAGCAAAGACATACAGCAATTCATCTGCAGACTCCTCTTCTCCAGACACTGCCAGCAAAGCCATCCTTGTAATCCTTTAGGATCATTTAGATGGAGTACTACAAGAGTGCCATTATGATTTTATAATTCTATCTGTGCACTCTGAGTAATTACATGGTATCTGGGACACACAAGCTAAGCTAACATTGCTACAGATTAAAATGCAGACATCTAACCAAAATTGTCTTTCTATGAATGAATACATTTACACTAAGTGTTAGGTCCTTTTGACATCAAATTTGATGCACACAACTCTACTAACTTGATAACATAAGAGAGAGCAAAGGGAATTCCTAAACAGATGGAGAATTACAATACGAATGTGGTTATACATAAGGAAGTGAACTGGGGAAGAAAGGAGGGGAATAGAGTTTAGGAATAAATAACAAAGTCACTGAGTTAAAATGCCGAAGATCCTCAGAAGACAAATCACATTGCCTACATTATATACATGCCTGTGTATCTGTGCTATAGACTAATAGGTAAGGAGAGTCAAAGTTAATCAATATTATTGATACAATAATTAAAGTAGAAATAACACAAGGGAATAACAATCTGATTAGGAATACAGGCTAGGGGAAAGGCAATGTAATCCAATTTGCATACACTATTTGGCTAAATTATATTACCCTATTGAGCATTCATGAGAAACAAGCTACACATTTGCAAAAGCCATACTAAAAGAATTTCTTTGCTATGATTAAAAAAATATGTTTTAGTTGACATTTCAAGTTTTTTCTTAAAATCCAGTTTTTAAAAAGCAGTTGTGGAAGAGCTTATATTAGCTAATGCAAAATGTGTAGTACTGGAAATTGAGTTATCTGTTCCCTTCTAGAAAAACAGGCCACGCATATGGAGTTTTATCATTTAGAATACAATTTATAAAATGCAACTTGAGTAACATTAAATGACTTATTTTATAAAAATTTCTAAAAGTTGCAGCCCAGTTACATAAGGCTATATAATTTGAAATAGAAAAGATGGCCACAGAGGTTCATAGATCTTTGAAACTCAAAAATACTTACTGCTAGAAAAGGGGAAAAAAATACACAGCAGCATAGACTGCCATTAGAAATTTCCTAGAGAGAAATGTTCCAGGTTAAACATTAGACACTGCAAATACACCAAGTCAATTTAGTTGTCTCTCTCCCACAATCCGTCACTGCTTAGTTTTGCCCCCAGCTAACAGGTGGGCTGAAATCAACCTTATTTCAACAAACCAAACATCCAAACTATGTAATCATGGGATGACATCTGAGCATGATCTGGCTGGCTGCTTATAAAGGAGTCTTTCACAGTGATATATGGGAATTTTCATTATTGACCAAGCTAGACACTATGGCACGCCACCTGCATACTTCATGCTGAAATCAACCAAGTGCAAATAAAGAGCCCTATCTTTAAAAAAAAAAATGCCTCCATCCATCTGTTCTCATATACACCGGCACTTGTTTTATTTTGTACATAAAGATAAGACTATTAGCCCCCTAATTTTGAGGCACGAGCCTTTTCAGTTGTTTCTCCAGCATGGTGATAGATGAGAGCTGAGTTACACATACACTTTTTCACAACCTTTAACCAGCACCACACTTAAGAGGACAGTTGGCTCTCGGGGAACAATATGGAACCAGGGACCTAGTAGACCTAAGAGACACATGGGATCCAACCCAAGTCCTTGGCCTCATTAGCACAGTGTTCTCACCATACTACACCAGCAGGAAAAGTCCAAAGATTTATTGCTGCTATGTGCTACTCTGAATCTTTGAATCAAAGTTTCCCACAATCCAAAAATACTTCCCCAACAAGTTAAACATTTAAGATCACATACATACACATACACACACACATACAATTTGTTCTAAATTATAGAGAAATAAAATTTAAAGTGTCTAACCTAAATTTCTACATCCTAATCAAATATGAAAGATGCTCAATTTTTTATTGAATGCAGCTCATGACTTCATATGACTTTTATCACAGATAGACTTCATAGGATGGTTTATTATAACTGATTCCTCTGGGTTTCAGTTCTCTTATTCCTTTAACACATCACTCTCTGGGCTTTTCTTTTCTGGACATGACAATCATGGGGAAAAACTGAATCATCTCTTTGGATTGAAATGTCTGTCCAGGGTGCAATGCTATCTTCAGTTCTCAATACAGAACTGAACTGTTTTGGTTCCTCCAAAACAGGAACATTCCCCAAATCCTTCCCTTTCATGTGTTGCTACAATTTATATTACTTTTTAAAAAAAAAATAATTGTTACTGGAAGTGTCAGCAAATCACAGCACCACATGCTTATTTACATGGAAGAACTCTCTGAAACTCGAGAAATCGTGACAGGAGGTACTAACAAGGAGTGCTGCCAGTTGGTCCCACAGTTTTTCCCTCCGACCCACAAAAGCTTAGATTAGAAGGCATTTTGAAATTT
Organism: Daubentonia madagascariensis; assembly: GCA_023783475.1. Taxonomy (NCBI): domain Eukaryota; kingdom Metazoa; phylum Chordata; class Mammalia; order Primates; family Daubentoniidae; genus Daubentonia; species Daubentonia madagascariensis. Next base: position 21,713,414 of record JAKFHU010001672.1, read on the forward strand.
AAATCAGTGTCAATCCATCTCCACCATCTTGGCACGCAGCTGAAATGAGCAAGTCAGAAGAACGTATTTCTATTTAAAAATAGATAGAAAAGAGATATCACACTTTCTTTCAGTAAGTTGTTAGTAGTCTTCTCCAATTTAAAAAAAAAAAAGTTTTCTTTCAATCTGACCTAAATTCTCCAATCTTCACACCATACCTTAGTTTTGATTCCTCCATTTTGTTACCCAGCAGTGACAGAGAAGACCTAATCACCATATTTTTCGTAAGCATTGATGCCAGTTATTAATTGGGTCCAAATAAATAATTTTCTTCCCTCAAATTCACAATATCTGGTATTACTTTCCAATCTTTTTATTCTTTTCCATGTCTCGAATTCCTGGCCTCAAGCGATCCTCCCACCTCAGCCTCCCAAGTAGCTGGGATTACAGGTGCGCACCACCAGGCCCGGCTAATTTTTCTATTTTTTGGAGAGATGGTGTCTCGCTATTGCCCAGTCTGGTCTCAAAATCCTGGCCTCCAGTGATCCTCACACCTCGGCCTCCCACAGTGCTAGGATTACAGGCGTGAGCCACGACGCTCGGCCTCTTTTCCAGTATCTTACCTCTTAAAACTCTTTCCAGAGACCTCCTACAATTACCTTGTTGTAACTTCTGACTGACACGTGTTAAGTGTATTTCTATATCTGTATCTCAAGAATCTAGCCACTGCCTGGCATTCAGCAAGCTCTTGGTAAACATTCTTGAAAAAATGTGAAATCACACATGAGCAGCATTCAATAAAAAATTGAGTATAATTTATCTGTCTTCCATGGCTAGACACTGCTATTTATTTGGTCATATTTTCCTATTATTCTTATCATATGGAAATAACCACCCTATTCCATCAAGAATAGTTCCTCTGACTTCACCAGAAAACTCAATAAGCTCATTCTAGCAATAATCCTGTTCAGGATGATAGGAAACAAAAAGAAAAAATACATTTAAACAATTACCCTGAAATGTGAACCTAAATATTGATTCTTCTGGCAGGCACACAAGAATTTAAACTACCATCAACCAAAAGCTTGATATACCTTGGCAGAACTTCAAATCATTTACTGTACTACTTATTTCTGAAATTTTTGCTTCGCTGGGGGGCAGGGACCGGAACCACAGATCTATAGTCGACCTCTGGAACTTATCCCTCCTGTCTAACTGGAACTTTGTACCCTTTCACAAACATCTCCCCATTCCCCACCCCATCCTCACCCCTAGTCCCTGGTAACCAACATTCTACTCTGTACTTCCATGAGTTTGACTTTTATAGATTCCACATACAAGTGAGCTCATGCTATTCAGCCATAAAAATAAGAGAAATTCTGTCATTTGCAATAACATAGATGAACCTGGAGGACGTTATACTAAGTGAAATAAGTCAGCCACAGAAAGACAAATATGTGGTATTTTTAAACATACACATTTACTTAGCAATTTGACTATTTCATTAGATACTTTTTCTGTTTTTTCTTAAAAGATTGGTAACTATTTTCTAAATGTTTATTAAATTTATCCCTTTGTTTAGAACAGCTTATTACTAGAATAAAAAATTATACATGCTCTAATATGAATGTCTGCCAATTTCACAGATATTAAATTTCCTAAAATCATGTCTAAATACAAAAAAGGGGATGCAAGATATTTACAACAAATGCCATGATACATGTTAAAGGCCAAACTAAAATCACCAACCTTTCAGCTTTTGATTAGAGCTGATTAAGGTTATTAATAGATATTTTTCATTAGACGAATATTTTACAGGTTGACACAAATACTTTTCTCTTTCTCACTCTTGTTCAAACACACATAACATACATATACACACACCCATACATACATACACATAGCTCAATACTGAAAAAAGGTAAAACAAGAACATGTGAAAGAAAAATAAAATATAGCCAGTTGTTCTTTAGCAGAAAACTCTTCATAGAACCTTAGCAAGGTCATAGACACCTCAGAATGACCATGATCACTAATGTGAAATGCCTTCCTTGAAAGAATGCTTCTTACTTAGCAGTTATATTAGAGAGGTAGTGGAAAGGTATAAAATAAAAGATTGGGGAGGGGCTTCAATTATTGTCGGAAGAATTTACAAAAGTAGGCTTTATTTTCTTTGATTCTTCAGTAAATTAGTAAACCTTATTAACATGATCTGGAAAGCCTTCCTGAAGTTATAGAAAGAAGTATTTAGGCATTTAACTCTTTAGTAGTTCCCCCTTTGAGGCCCCCTGGGACAATTCCTAAGCTAAAGATTAGTGAGTTAAACCACAGAGTCCCCAGCCTTCCTGCAGTAAGGTTAATAATTACACTCAATTTAATGCCTAGAATCCCTTTCTCAACCAAAAGCCTTTAAGTAGCAAAGCTTACAGTATGTTTCATTAGAGATTATGCCCAATGATTAAACTGAAATGTGGATTTTTTAATAGTGATATTCAAAACCTTAAGGACATTCATCTGAGTAACCAACCCGAAGAACAATTAGGGTTCCCACAAACTTTTCAGGCAAGGCAAAGTTTTGTGGTTTCAAACACTTTCCCCCTTTCTCTCCTCCTCTCTGTGGTACTCCTAAAGTTCTCCACTCCACCAAGGAGAAACAAAATTTATCCAAATTCTCTATAAGTGAATACACCTACCTCAAGAGGAGTCTACAGGACAGCTTATCTAGCAAGGAAGCTGCCACGCTTCAGGAAGACTTTCATTGGGGTCTTACTTCAGATTTTAATTTACGGATTCCTTTCTGAGGCAACACTTCTCCCAAGTATAGACAGCGCACTTACTCATGGATAGATTACTTTGAATAACGTTGAGCCTGACCTTCTGCTCTCTCTTCTTGCCTATCGTTTCTCTGGTGACTGGCACCTCTGCCAGCAGATGAGGAAAAGCAGATAAAAGAAAGAGAAACCCAGAACGGACCCTTGATTTTTTTAAAATATAAATGTGGGGAAGGGGTTAAAAAGTATCTTTAATACTGACCCTGAGAACATGGATTAGCAAGATTCAAGGAAACAAAAATGAAGCTCTAGATTGTTCTGTATCAGAAATCAATAGGAACAAGAAGTGGGGTGGAGTAGAAATTAGATGGGAGGAGGGAGAAAAGAGAGAAGTCACCAAGAAGCCAGCCAAAGGCTGGCACATAACACCAAGACATTTTCAAGAAAGGGGAAGGCTAATATTAAGTTTTGAGTGTTGACACTTCTGCATGACCTACAAAACCTACTGCACTTCTACAAACAATGGGTAAAGTTCACCACACACAAACTTGTGTGAGTGGGGTATTCGTGTGGACATCAATGAAAGGATTCCATCTCTGGGCTGATGGAGTCGTAAAGAGACACAAACTGTAAGGAAATAAGAGAATCCATAACTCAGCCAATACTTTGGAAGCAGAGCTCAGAAGCAGCAGCGAGCGTGCAATAATAATCCCTGCAGGAATTCACAGAAATCTTGGGAAATGATGTTGGACATTCCAAAGGCTAAGTAATGGAGGTTCAAGCCTACTTATCCTAATCATAAGGAGATAGACAACCCCAGCTATTATTCAGGTTACAATTAGTAGCTTAGGTGTTTATAACTCTAGGAAAATGGCATTTATTTTCTAGGAATTCAGTGTTTATATTACTCCTCAAAAATTAGTCTCATTCTTCCCTGAATAATAAAGTTCAAAAACTGCTTATCTAGCCCCCCAGATATAGCTCTTCAATCAAATCTGCCTTACACCAAGTTCTGCAACAAAAACCAACATTGGCAGAGTTAAAATCAAGGCATACCAAGTGAGGAAGGCTAAAGATTAGTAAGCTCCATGGACAGAGACCACATTTGTTTAGTTCCCAGGTGACAATGACAATGTCTAGCACATAACAGGCACACAATAAATACAACTGGCTCTCTGTATTCACATGTTCTGCATTCATGGATTCAAACAACTACAGATCAAAAATTTGGGAAAAAAGAGTAAAAAATAACAATACAACAATTAAAAGTAGTCAAATAAAAAACAATACAGTATAACAACATACATTTACATTGTTTTCAGTATTATAAGTAATCTAGAGATGATTTAAAGTACACAAGAGCATGTATCTAAGTTGTATGCAAATATGTCATTTTAGCTAAGGGACTTGAGCATTAGCAGATTTTGGTATCTTCAGGAGGTCCTGGCCCAATCCCCTGCAGATACTGAGGGGTGACTATATTTGTTGAGTGAATAGCATTCATTCAAAATAGCTCCAAATTATACTAGAGGGACAATAAATGCATCACACAAACATTCAATTACAACTAATTTTATCCCTGAAACAAAATCTAAATAGGTGGTGGCCATAAAGGCTTTTAAGTTATTTGAGACATCCCACCCATATGTGAAATACAGAATAATGGGCATGTTAAATGGATGTCTACCTTAATTGGCTAGTAAGGAACATCAAAACTCTGGAGAATTTAAACAATTACCAGCTTATGATATGGTCGGTACTATATGGAATCAGTGGGCCTCCTAGAGATAAAAATCTAATAGATAATTCTGATGCATACATTAACCAGGAGTTGTTATGAGGTGAAGGCGGTTTCAAAATTAAAGATCCCAGTATGGCCAGGCACAGTGGCTCACACCTGTAATCCTAGCACTTAGGGAGGCTGAGGCAGGAGGATCACTTGAGGCCAGGAGTTCGAGGTTGCAGTGAGCTACAATAATGCCACTGCACTCTAGCCCAGGCAATGGAGAGACACCCTGTCTCAAAAAAAAAAAAAAATCCCAGTAAAAGATGGGAATAGCAAAGCAAGTCTGAGAGCATTAGAAGTAAGAAAGCAACAATCACTCAAAGAGGTGGCCCTTATGGCGTTTTACAGGGGCTGTGTGACTATGGAAGAAACGTTTCCTGTTAACTTTGCTGCTGGCTTTACATGTGTCTATCCTCCAAGCCTGACTAAGAGCAAGGCAGCCTTTCTCTCTTTTCCATCCAAGCTGACTTTTACTCTTTCTGCCGGATGCAAGATTTGACTCTTTCACAGATATAAGTATTAAATAAAGCCCTCTTAATCAAGTTGTAGAAAGGGACATTCTCAAAACCTTAATCTAAGAGAAACAAGCCAAAAATAAAAGATTATATTATATTTAAAACCATTTCAAACTGTCTAAAACCATTTCAGACCCATAACCCTAACCCAATCTGCACTTTCTCAGTCTCTGAGCACCTCCAGGCCCAGCACGAATGTCACTGGATAATTATAATTGGTTTACTTCCCTGTCTCCTCACCTAGACCCTAAAATCCTAAAGAGCAAGAGCAGGAAAGTATTCATTTTATGCCCGATGCCTAGCACAGTTCCCAGCACATCAGAAGTGCTCTGAAGTCAAGCTACCTACTCTTCCCCTCTGTACATAATGTGTACCAAGGCCCCTTACACAGTAAAACAGATTCTATTTATTTATTGCATTCTAAATAACTATTTAAGAACATCCTTATTTGGAGGGCTCACTACACGGATGAGACATGAGGCACAGGAACAAACAGCAAGGCCTACAACTCTAAGTCAAAGCAGAAGGAAGCTTCCATTCAAAGGGTCTATAAATGGCTTTGCTGCAACATGATAAAGCCAGAAGCACTTGAACTAAACAGTTCAACACAAACTATATCTAGAATTGAATCACTTATTAGGTGGTACTAGAGATGTTCATCCATCTGTCTTTTTGGAAAGACTAGAAATTCCTGGAGTCCTGGGAGAGGTCACGTCTGTCTTGTTCACTTTGCTCACTCTGCCCACCCTACTGCACAGTATAGGCATTCAATCACATGGAAGCAAAGTGGATACAGCAGAACAACAAGAAGAAAGGATGCAGAAATCACATTCAGTAAGGCAAAAGGGTAAGAGCCACAGTGAGGGGTGGTAAAGGTATCACACATGCAGAAGCAGAGGTCTCTGCTGCACGAGGACAGAAGACTCCCACGGGTTGCTAAGGTAAAGAGGAAAGAAAAGGGCTGGTAAATCAGCTTAGAACATGGAAGCACAGATTGAGATCTGCAACTGGGCTGAGAGGAGGGGGAGGAGGAAGCAAAGAGAGGGCTGGGAAGTCATAAATAAGGAGATGAGCAGCCAAGGTCAGAAGCTAAAAACTGCCTTTATTAAAACCACCACTGACACAGGGACAAAGTGAAGAAAGATGAAAATACAGCTATACCAAATGACGGAGGAGCAGAGGCCAGAATGCAAGGGCAGTCTGGGAGACCTCTTTATCTAGATAGTGGTACAGCGGGGCCTGTGTGCAGAGGGACAGGGGCAGTCTGCTCTGAGCCCACACGGTGCCCTGACTTTCAGGCAGGTGCAAAACACCACAATAGAGCACCTTATTCCTCTTTTTTCTTTTCTCCCTTTGTTTTTCTCCTACCACCCCCAATTTCCTCCTGCCACCCAAAGTGTTCACCAAATAAGACCCTGTGCTTCTTTGGGGTTAGTGGAAGAGGCCCATTATGGCTCTGCCATTCCCTGTCCCCAGGACAGGGCCACCAAGAGGAAGAGGAATGGCACTAGCTGACCTGTCAGTGACTCTTCAAAGGTGAGCCTCGTGGAACAGAAAAGCAATGACTTCAACCACAAAAGAACTTCAAATGTCGAGGTGACATGCACATTATAGTTACCATGACCTGCAGTCAGCAAGTGGGTACTATCCTGTCTGAATTATTAACTATCTAAAGAGCAACCAGATCATACCATGGACTTGGATGAGGTGCTCTGAGGAAAGGGAAAGAATTCCAACTCCCAGCACTCACTGGCGGGGTAGCCCAGCCACAGTGGAATGCTACATGTTCTGCACAACCCCATCCAAATGCAAAGGTCTTTTCATAGTCAAATGTGTGGCAAATAATTGGAATTAATATACTTTAAGCAATTTTGAAAACTGAATGGTGTATACTGGTGTGGTGGCTTTTATTATGCAAGTCCATCATTGAAAACTCAAAATGTATGAAATTACCTCCAATTTGAGGGAAATGCCCCAAATTTTGGTGAATAAGTAATTTTACTCACCTCTCATGACACATTTTTGAATAAGTATTTTTTTGTGATACTACAGCACTGAAACTTCCCCTTGAAACAACTCTAAATCTCCAATTCAGTATATTTATGTTCTAAGTCCACTTCAAAAATAATTCTCTGGGCCAGGTGCGGTGGCTCACGCCTATAATCCTAACACTGGGAGGCTGAGAGGGGAAGATCACTTGAGGTCAGGAGTTCGAGACCAGTCTGAGCTAGAGTGAAACCCCCTCTCTACCAAAAATAGAAAAAATTAGCCAGGCATTGTGGTGCACAACTATAGTCCCAGCTACTCAGGAGGCTGAGGCAGGAGGATCGCTTGAGCCCAGAGTTTAAGGTTGCAGTGAGCTACAATGATGCCACTGCACTCTACCCAGGGTGACAGAGTGAGACCCTGTCTCAAAAAAATAAAACAAAAACAAAACAAAAATAATAATTCTCTGATGTCCTCCCTTATGTGCAATCATATTCCAAAGAATACCCGTCACCAAGAGCACTTAACAAGGTGTGCAGTCTTTTCTCAGTGAACACCAATGTTGAAAGGAAGTCCCCACCTTAGACCAAGAAATTAGAATCTATAATTTTTGTGAAAGGCCAGTGGCTACCAAGTCTGTTCTCAAACTTTGAGCATAGCTCCAACTTATAAACTTGTTGAATTCCAAAAGTTTGATTGTAAACCAGTTGTGGAAAAGAGAGAGGTAGTTACCCATAGTAAGAATTACATTCACAATATTTAGGTTCTCAGTACAGCCTACAAAAGCCTTTTCCACTCGTGCTCTACCTAAAACTGCAATAATAATACTGCAGAACCCATAGTCAAGGTGATTTTTCCATTAGAAAATCCTTTCAGAATTCCCTTTTGGGACTCCAGGTACCCAAAAAACTCCGTTTCTGGCAATGAAAGTAGGGGCTCCCCTTGCTCAAAGCAGGCTTCGGGGTGAAGGCCATGGTGTGCACTTTGGGGAGGAGGGTCTCTCCAGATGGGGCATGTAAAGTGAGGGACGTGAACACACTGCTTGTCCAGCCTGGGAGGAAAGGCCAGGAGGACAGAGTGGGAGACAGGACTCCAGGGAGCGAGTGGGAAAGTCGGGCAAGGGTGGGTGGGAACACGTGGAAGAGCATGGACAGGCAGGTTCTCATCGCCTCTTCCCATCTCCTTTGCATTCTGAAAGTTCTTCTGCTTTCTTTTCATCCCCTTTGGAAGGCTTTGTGGGGAAGGACTGAGAAGAAATGAAAGGCTACTGTGGGGCAGTAAGAGGAAAGGAGTAAGGGGGAGGTGGTCGGCAGTAAGACACAGGCTGGAGGAGACGCAGTCTTCTATTTGGAGGTAAGGGGTAGGTTTCTCACATGTGAGATGTGTGTTCACAAATCAGAACTTTGTGCATGTGGTTCATGCATAGGCCCAAAGTAAAGGGAAAACAATGGTTACTGTCCCCAAAGTGGAAAAACAATTAGCAAATTAAAATGAACTAGAGCCCTTGTGAATGCTTCTGTTATTAAGGATAATCTCTTAAGAAAAAAAACATATTCATTAAATTTATTGCACACCTGTTGCAGTTTACTAGGGACAATGTCTTCATCAAAGACATTGGAATCCAGAGTAAATAAACTGTGCGCACATTTTTTAGGAATTCACACATACCAAATTCTATTGCAGAAATCCAGGTCCTGTCATCAATTTCATGCAAGGTGGCATACTTCACAAGCAGGTGTGTATCCTTCAAACAGAATCATGACCAGAACTAATTCACTAATCTATCCTTCATTACTACTTGCTACAGACATCAACTGGTGGTCATTGTTTAGCTGTTACATGAACACAACCTGAAAAATGTATACCTTTGTCTACTTTAAGCTATAAAGCCTATCACTTTCATAATCAATGTGACACACATTGAAAATCAAAAATACAAACAAAAATACTAATTATTTTAAATAATGTCAAGGAAGAGCACCTCTTTCCACAAATTACTTGAATAATGAATTTAACCTCATATTCTTCAAGTACTGAACAATTAGAATTTTTTCTTATGAGATTTTTTTTTTCTAGAAGGACCTATTTGCTCCTATTGGGCAAACATGATATGAGAGGAAATGGTGAGAGTTGAGGAGAGTCTCTCTGGGGCTCTGGACTACAAGTGAGAGAAGCTACTTGTTCTGTCAGTCTTCACTGACAGAACTCACCCCTTGGAAGCACTTGCTTATGTGGGGTCCAAATGGGAAGAGTAGCAGGCTGGGGTGGTGAACAGAGTCCCAGTCTGGGTCTAACTACAATTTCCCCTGTCTCACTGGGACATCTAAGCCTATTGCCTCAACTTTCTTTTTAATCTATCTTTTCCTCCATAAACTAAGGAATACATCCTACAGAATGCCTGAAAATTCCACTTGGGTTTCAGAAGCTATGTGGAATGTGGTGGTCTGAATATATATTTTCACAAGACTCGTCTCCAATCTTCATGCAAGCTCTTGCTAACTATGCTCAAGTAAACTTTGATACAAGTTAAAATGGAGGTGTTTTCCTGATGTCACAGGAAGTCCAACACGGCATCTACTCATCTCCTTTGAAAGCCTCAGGGGCAATCAGGGTGATCCTGGCTATTTCAAACACCGAACTGTCAGAAGCAAGTTAGGACGGGGGATGTAGTCTTGGTAAAGATTTATATAACAATGCTCAGAATCTTCTAACCTGACAGAGAACATTCTCATGGATTTCAACCAAAGAACATGTAGCTAGAAAACGAGAAAATAAGAACATGTTGTGTCTAATCCTGCATATCTAATCCTTAGAAAGCAGTCCCCAATCTTTTTGGCACCAGGGAACAATTTCATGGAAGACAATTTTTCCACGGATGGGGGTGGGGGGGTGGAGGAGCTCTGAGGCCTGGTCCCTAATAGGCTGAGGACCAGTACCGGGTTGGGGACCACAGTCTTAGGACACCTACTTGGTCTCTTCATTTCTGACAACGATCCAAAGAAAGGATTATCTTTGCCTTAAATGTATAATGTCCTATTTACATACATTAGAGAATTCATCTCTTATAAGTAGAATGCCATCCAAATCTCTAAGACATACCATAAGAAACAAAAAAAAAGGTCAATGTTGTTTATTTGAACCTTCAAACTAGTATTTGAGTTACCTCTGTATTAACAACTTCCATTGGTCTTTTCTTGATTTCTCCTATGTCCAAGTAACTGAGGAAAAAAAAAACAAACAATAAGCGTTGATTTTAAAGGTTTTAAGTCAGTAAATTCCTTTTAAAAATTATTAAAAAGTAAAGCAAGTCAAAGGAAATGCTTAAGTTTAAAGCAAAAATCAATAGCTACTAATTAAAAGCAATTATGGTAGTAAGAACTGTTTGCAATGGTGCCAATCAGAGCTGACACATGTCTACCCTAAACTTCAAGAGAACAGAAGGCTTAGAAATACATACTTTTATTAGGGAATTATTTTCCCTTCTTAATAGTTAGCTATGTACTTTATATATTGTATTTCTAGTTCTTATATGAATTTGATTAAAACAGTGGTTAATGTGAAAAGCTTCTTAAGAGTTCCACTAATCACAGACTTTAGGTTAAATGAAGTATCGATGGCATGCAGTAGAGTAACATCTGGGAAAAGCTGGGAAATCATTTTATCTATGAGAGCACTTTAACAATACAGAAACGCTCAGTCATGTAGGATGGTTTAAGTATTGGTTCACCTAATAGATGGGTGGATTAGTTAACCTCTAGAGACGCCTATTATTCCATTACTATTTGCTACAGATATTAACTAGTGATCATCCTTTAGCTGTTGCATAAGCACAACCTGAAAACTTTATACCTTTGTCAACTTCAACTTATAAGTCCATCACTGTGATGATCTGGTCCCAGTTTTAAATGGTCCCTATACTGTGCTTCATACATAGAAGGTGCTAGATAAACATTTTAGTACAAAAAAATATAAATCTAGCATTTAATTTATAACAATATATAGATAGATCCTTTACCTCAACTACTATAATTACTAAGTTGCTAAAAAAAGTTTATATTAGAATTGATTTTGGCTATTGAAATGTTTTTATAGTTTTTTTTTTAGATAGAATACTTCAGTTAATTGATACCTTTGGAAATTATCATATATTTCCCCTATATAAACTGTAGTTACATAAGACAATGAAAACACTCCCTCTGTCTTAGCAATAAAATAGGTTTTCTGTGAATCTGCAGGAATCTGATTTTTCACTTAATACCAAAATATTCTAACTGTCATGTGCAGGAAAGTGATCTCAGATCTACAAGATTAATGTAGTAGAGTCAACTTCCAAAAATGCACAGGGAAAGTTTTGGGGGAAAATAATCTCCAGAATTCTCTGCTATAAAATTAAGGTTTAATAGCCACCTGCAGTTTAGTTATTGTTTCCAAAATATTAGAAAAATCTAAGTGAAAGCAATTCAAGCAGGAATTTTATCAGTTCCATTTGAAAAATATTTTGCCATCTTTCCCACCATCTTTAGGGTCTAAGTGAAAGCCCATGAATTACCTTCAATATCTTTTGGGCTTTCTTTTGTTCTACCAGTTGCTTCATTTGTTATATAAACTTACAAGTGCTTAGCTTCATATATATTCAGCATTTAAATATTCTTGGCTTCTGTCATTATAACCATAGATACTACTACTTTAACACAAATAAAATAAATTAGTCATCTGTCAGTATGGAAAACTAACCATAGACACTGTTATAACAAACTCAGGGTTTTTTGTGTATGAATTAAAAGCAAAAATAACCATGCAAACCCCTTATTTATAAAGAGTGATTTGAAGTGCACTTTCTATTTGGTTTGCAACTGTATCTTTTCTTTATCTTGTGAGTTGGTAGGGCCAAATAAACAAAAGAGAACATGAATTGCTAAAGTGAGTCTACAGTTTTTAGCTGTTTATAGATTCTGAACCAGATTTCCATTCCCATGAAATTCTTTTATAATATGTAGAAATTACTTAATAAAAAATAAACAACTTATATAATAAAAGGAACTGACTGTCGAGATGCCTTACATTTATGTAACAGGTTGGTGTTTACACATTCACATCTATAGCATTTACTTTTTACAACAACCCTGTGAGGTAGGAATGGTTCTGTATTAGGAAACTGACTAGCTGAGTCAAGTGACTTGCCCAAAGACACAGAGCTAATAAACAGCTCAATCTCATCTCCTGGTTTTAAGTTCTAAATTTCTTTTGAGCACAAAGAAATTTGTGCTAAATTTGAGCTAAATTTGTGCTAAATTTCATTTAGCTCTTTTCTATGAAGTTAAACAAAACATACTTAAGGAAGGTTTCAGGGAAGGGAAAAATCAACCCAAATGTATCCCTCACCTTCCGTAGAAAGACTAACATAACAAAAAGCAGAACACCTAGAACTCAAGTTAAACAAACTTAGGAGAGGAAGGATGATATTAAAGAATGTTAATGATAACTTTGAAAATTATTTCTACACAGTTAAAAACTGGATTTGAATTTTAATTATTAATAATTCAATTGTGCTTGTGAATTCACAAGCTTAGATTATGGTAAAGATTTTTTTGCTATCCTGGGGCCCAAGATGAATTTCAATTAAAATGTTCTATTAAACTATGGAATATATGATCGAGCAATTTCACTCCTAGTTATATACCCAAGAAAAATGAAAACTTGAACACAAATATTCCTGGAAGCATTATTCATAATAGCCAAAAAGGGAAACAACCCAAATATTCATCAACTGATTAATGGATAAGCAAAATGTGGTATATCGTGGAATATTATTCAGTAGTAAAAAGAATGAAGTACTGATGCATCCTACAACATGGATGAACCTTGAAAACATTAAGCCAGACACAAAAAGCCACATATTGTATGATTCCATTTATATGAAATGTCCAGAATAGACAAATTCATAGAGACAATAGATTAGTGGTTACCAGATGATGAGGGAAGGGGAAATTGGGAGGTATAGGATTTTTTTGGGGGGGTGATGGAAATGTTCTGAAATTAGTTTGTGGTGATGGCTGCACAACTCTGTGAATATACTGAAAACCGTTGAAATGGGTAGAATTCATGTTATGAGAAATGTATCTCAATAAAGTTGTAAAAAAAAAAAAACCTATGGAATGTAAAATTCTACCTGTCATATAATGCGCACCCCAACCCTCAACTCCCACATAACTTTAATTATGTCTCTAATTGCACATATCCCTTTGTACTTTGTTTTAAAATTATTGATGTGCATGTAGTCTCTCTCCTGTTAAATTGGAAGCTCCTAAAGAGAAGGAGTCATGTCTTGTTCATCTTTGTTCCCTTCACAGACCTAAGCACAGTTGGCTAATTCATGGAACTTCTACTACGAGTGAGCTCCCCTCCAGGAGCTGGGGATAAGGACCCCTGTCATTGAAGGTCTAACTATCTTGTTGCTGGAGACAGACATATAGACAAATACAGTCAGCCAATAAACTTTTCCAAGCATTATGCTAATAGCATAAACATGCAGGGGGTGGGAGGAGGGTCACAAAAGCAGGTGCTGTCAATTCTGCTTGGAATGAAAGGTTGAAAGAAATTAAACAGTGGGGGGTGGGGAAACTCAGGGCAATTTTCTTCTCTGGTGACAATATGGTGTTCAAAACTTGGAAATGATTTTTCAGAAATCTTCATTTAAACTAAAAGGATGGGGTCTAAGAAAAAATTAAGGGGGTTAAAAAGAGGAAAGAAAAAAAGCCAAACAAAATGCAAAAGTATCAGTTTGGCCACTAACCTTGCAAGGATACTTTCATAAAGATTTCTGTTGTTTATATGCAAATTTTAAGTTTGTTCCTGCTGCTCCCAATTCCTTCTCCAGTGACAGTGTCAACCTCTATCCCCTAGTGCAACGGGAGTTTGAGAGGCATCACACTGCCAAGTCACAGCCCCTCAGCCCACCGAGGTGTGGGTGGGCCGGGGGTCCTGAATTTCCTCCTGTCAACCACCCACCGTACGCACCCTGACATGGTGGGCGCAGGAGGTAGACAGACTCACTTGAGTTTCTTGAAGGCTTCCTGGCCTCCAGCCACGTAGTTGCCCCCGCTCTGGATCTGGTCTAGCTTCCGGATGCGGTGCCCAGTCCTGGGGGTGTAGATGTTCCTGACGGCCCCAAAGGGCGCCTGAACGCCGCCTGTCACCTCCTTCAGGAAGACGTCGAAGCTGGACACCTTCTTCTCCTGGAAGACGACGCGGCGGCCCGCGAAGAAAGGGTCCCCGTTGCGGTACACCAGCACGCTCTTGACAACCGGCTGAGACAGGTGGCTGGACCTGGCGCTGGTGCCGCTCATCTTCCCCGCGGGACGCTGCCCCAGCTGGCTTCTCAGGGGGAGGCCCCTTCGCTACCCCAGCGGCCTCACCGCACACACAGCGCGGGATCGCCTCCTGAAACGAACGAGAAATTAACAGATCCACAGGTAAAAGAGAAGTAACGGCCGTGCGCCTGGCGTCCACCCCGCGGAGACACTACAGGCTGCGGGACTCACGGCGGACGTTCAAGTACTTCTCCATGGTCTGCACAACCAATCAGCGCTCGCAGTGCGCGCGCGACACCGGCGCCACAGGCCACCTGCAGAATCAAAGTGTCCCACCTCGGAGCAGGAGCCGCGCGAGGCAAGCTGACTTCGGGCAGAAGGGAGAGAGACGGGAGAACACACATACACGCGCGCACACACACACACACAGATTATAAATACGGTGAGACCCAATTTCTAACGTCCTACCTGTGCTACTCTTTCCAAACAGCTTTATTTTCTTTTCTCTCATCTTGCATCCTCACACCTCAGTCTCCTGCTTGCTCCCAAATTAAAAGCAATTAAGTTCCTGGCTGGAGTTGCGTGTCCACGACCCCTCGCCCCCTCCCCGATGAGCAGCGCCGCCAGGTGGCGAAGCTCGGGTGGGCATCATTTGACCACACCGGGCAGCGGCGCGCAACAGAGTCCCAGAGGCTCGGGGCAGTCGGAGGGTCCCTGGGGAGGCGCCCGCCACTGCGGTACCTACCGACACCTGCGGGCGGGGGGGGTAGTGGGCGGCTCCGGCGCCGGCGGGCGGAGGCAGGCACGGGGTGGGGCGGGGACACCGCGGCGGCCGCGCGTCGCTAGCGCTGTTCCTCCCGCTGCCGTTACCTCTCTGCGGGCCTCCCTCCCCCGGGGGGAACCGAGTTGTTATTTCCCGCCGTTTCCATAGCAACCGCAGCCTCGCGCAGCGAGCCGAGTCGGTGAACTAGGCCTGGCGCGCGCCTGGCTCCCGCGGGCTTTGCCGGCTGTCTCCAGCAGAGGCGCGGAAGAAGTGAGGGGCTTGCGGGATGAAGGGGAGGTCTAGGTGGCATGATCATGAGGTCATTCAATAATTGTACGACTACTGTGTTCCAGGCGCTGTGCTAGGAGTTAGGGTTACCGCAGCGAAGAGGATAACTTAGCTTTACGCGGGGCGGCGGGGCGGCGGGGTGGGGAGGGTGTCACTGGCACAAGAAGGTTAAATGGCTAACTGGCTGTGTCCAAGAGACCACATCCATGCTATTTGTGTAGATTATTAGCTCAGTCCATGAGGCAAGATAGGGGAGAGGAGAATATTACGAACCTCAGCAAAGAGGTTGCTTTGTCCAATCCAGTGTAGAACGTACATATTGTGGGACCGGGAAAATTCTCTTTAAAAAGTTGAAATCTTGCAGTTTATCTCTGCCAGTGTTCCTTTTATTCTTCCGAAGACCTTCCTACTATGTGTCATGTCCAAATTTCATTCCTGGGTGCCTAGGAATTCATAATTCATCATATATGAATAAAAATAATAACTACCATTAATTGAACACTTGTAACTATGTACCAAGCATTATATTAGGCCCTTTATGTAGATTACCTAATTTAATGTTTACAATAACCTTCAGAGGTAAATATTCTTTGCTCAGGAGAGGAAGCTGAAGTGTAGAGAAACCACAGAAAGTTACTTCCGGTCACACACAAGAGTTCAAACCCGGTCCTGTCTTGTTCTAGAACCACCTTAACCTATGTCATAACAATGTGAAAGGTAATGTGTGGGGCATTGCAATCTGTGCAGAAACATTTTTATTGAAGCTACATAATACATTAATGCCTTGAAAGTTAACAGTTTTCAAAAGAAGACCAAAAAGAAGAGACTAATACAGGGAGAAAATAGAAGAGGGAAATTCTGTTGTGAGGGAAAAATGGAAATTCACTAAAACCCTTTTACCCTGAAACAGAGGAGTTATAGTCCTATGTATGTTAATTGCTTAATCTGCTTCTGTAAGACTGCTTGTCGCCTTGTGAAACTGACTAACGCCTGCAGCTCATGCTCCGGTAAACAGCTCCCACAGGCAGCAGCTACCTTGTAAATTACAGTAACTTACGTATGTGTACACTTCCTGGTATAAGCCGCTCTGTACCCCCCCCCCTTGCTCTTGAAGTATAAAAGACAAGCCCCCCTCACGGGGGGCGGGGGCGGGGGGGGGTATGCTCAGAATTTGGCATAGGGTCCCCTCTGAGCCCGAAGGCGTTAATAAACCTGACCTCTCTGCATCCTCTTGTACCTCTCGGTGTTTCCTTCGGCAACGTGACTCCGGTTTTTGCCCTTACATTGTGAGCTAGTTGTGGAGAATATACAGATCGAGGGATGGGTGGATAAAATATCTTTGACAATGTGCTACCAGGTAAGTAAGACAGATTACCTATTTTGAGGAATGGAAGGCAATAAAGTAAGCAACCCCAATCCCCAGACAGCCTAAAACTCCTTATCGCCTGTACTAGCCCAGTGCAAAATGAAAATGTGTGGCCCCTTGTTCAAAAATTAAGAATTTCGGGATGGCAACAGCAGAGCATTAAACCAAGCACAGCGTCCTTCAGCGACCCTGTCGCCCGCCCATGAAGCCAACCCTGCATCTATATTCTAATGCCTCCCACGATGGTCTCTCCAGCCTAGATGTCTCCTGAGCGTGAACTCAGCTGCCTCTTGGACACCATGTGGTGATAAACGTTTAACAACTGGCTGTCAGAGGAAAAGGGAAGGCCTTGATTCATAGCATTTGCCAATCTCTGTAGTTTACTCCAAATATGGCTAATTTTCAGCTACCAATCCAACATCACTGAAGGCAAGAACTGCACAGCAGCAGGCCATTGTATGGTATTTCCACCCACAGATGCACTAGACATAACTTTAAGAGCACAGATAGTAGTAAAATGTAGGCAATGATGAGTTTTGAGTATTTATTATATTTGTTTTCAATGTAATTTATTTAATTATATGCTTATACAATTAATTTGTAATAATGACCACATTTAAAATTTAAAATGTGACAGTTGACTCTCTCAATTGATTTGTCCCAGGCAAGTACAAGGTAGCTCCCAGCACATGATTCTCCCGGACAACTCTCTAGACCATCTAAAAGACAGCCTAGACTCAAAATATTCACACGATCTCATGTTTTCCTCAAAACCTTCTCTTTTCCTACATTCCCTGTCTGCACAAATGGACCCTCATCTACTCATTTGCTCAAAGCTGGAACCTACACATTTCTCTTCCTCACAGAACACATTTAAATGTGGCAGAGAAACAACATCAAAAGCATTCATGTATTTGCAGTCTCTGGCCCTGCTCCTTTTGCTTGCTGAATTGGATTTGGAGCTCTTCTCCCTTGTGCAGAATCCCAACACTGAGCAAAGGAAGAAAGTTTTAAGAAGCCAGGAGTGTGACATAAACCCTGATCATGAAGAGGTGAGGTGGAAGGAGGAGCCACTTCAGATGGAGGCTGGGGAACATTTGAGAAGACACAGAGAAAGGGAGGAGAGAGTATTGTTTTTAAGCTTCTTCCTACGTATGTGAAAGGCATTGAGAATGAGCGAGATGGCCAAAGAGCACGCTTAAAGAAGTTTTGCTGTGCATTAAAAATAACACCACCAGCCAGGCATGGTGGCTCACACTTGTAATCCTAGCACTCTGGGAGGCTGAGGCAGGAGGGTTGCTTGAGGCCAGGAGTTCACGACCAGCCTGAGCAACGTAACAAGATCCTGTCTCTGTAAAAAAAATTTTTAAATATTAGCCAGGCATGGTGGCATGCTCCTGTAGTCCCAGCTACTCGGGAGGCTGAGGCAGGACGATCGCTTGAGCCCAGGAGTTCAAGGCTGCGGTGAGCTATGATAGTGCCACTGCTCGCTAGCCTGGGCAACAGAGCGAGACCCTGTCTCAAATAATAATCATAATACCACCAAGGCATTTGGCATTTCCTCAAGAGCCTGATAATCTCTGAAATGCTTTCAATTATATATTTCTGATGAAATAATAATTATTTTGATATAATGCTGTAGTAAAACCAGACTATATCGCATCCTGGGTTTATGAGCATTCTTCAGCCAATCACCAAGTTCTATCAATTCTACCTCTCAAACATTTCTTGAATGCATTTGCTTATCTCCAAACCCATTTCCACTTTTTGAATTCAAGGCATCATCATCCCCCAAAAATGTCACCCTGTCTTCAGTTTTATTTCGCTACTCTCCACTCTACGGAACGGCCAGCCTGAAAGACTGTTGGAAAAACAAATCTATTCATTTCACTTTCTAGCTTAAAACTCTTCAAATCCTTATCATTTTTCTGAAGATGAAATCCAACATCATCAACATTGATTAGAAAGCCCTGAATATACTGCTCTTGTTGCCTCAATTCCCATCTCTTCTCACGCACCTCTCCCTGTGGCTCTCCAGAGTCAAGACTTCTCCTTCTACTTCCTTGAATATCCCTCTGGACATACTTGGCGGCCCTTTATTCCCCATAGCTATTTATTTGGCTCCCTCCAACTGATACTTCAAGTCCCAACTTAAATGTCATTCCCCACGGGAGGGGGTGGGGAAAAAATTAAAATTAAAAAATAAAAAAGTAGATAAATGTCATTTCCCCAGGAAACCTTTTCTAACCCCATGCCCCAAATCAGGATAAGCCTCCCACAGATTACATATTTTTCCTCTCTAGGTTTTGTCAATTATAATTATAAATTTTGGTATGATTATATATTTAATTATAAATCTTTGTGTTTGTTTAATCTTTGTTATATGTTTATATGTATAAATTCCCTAAGGGAAGGGATTGTGTCCATTTTATTCAACAACATCTTACCAGTGCCTAGCACAGAGGCTGGCACATAGTAAGTACTAAATAATTATTTCATGAATGAATAATAAATGGAAAATATATTACATTTAAAAATAAAGAAAAATGGGCAGGCACGGTGGCTCACTCCTGTAATCCTAGCACTTCGAGGGGCCAAGGTGGGAGGATCACTTGAGGCCAGGAGTTTGAGATTAGCCTGAGCAACATTGCAAGACCCCATCTCTACAAAAAATAGAAAAAATTAGCTGGGTGTGGTGGTGTGCACCTGTAGTCCCAGCTACTCAGGAGGGTGAAGCAGGAGCATCCCTTGAGCCCAGGAGTTTGAGGCTGCAGTGAGCTTTGATGATGCCGCCGCACTCTAACCCAAGCAACAGAGTGAGACCCTGTCTCAAAAAAAATTTTTTTTAAGAAAAAAACTTTAAAAAAATTGGAAAATGCTCCTGTAGAAGAAAGCATATTTTCAGATCAGCAAATTAAAAAGTACAGTACTTGACAACTAAAGAGATTCTAAAACTAATTGCTTAACTTTAGCAGAAAATACACAGCCATATGCAGAGGACAGCACCTGCACAGGAAACCAAACTCTCTCACCAGTATTGAGTTTTGATATCCTTTCAAGGCAATAGAGATATATATGAAATGTGGGATATATTCTCTTTTTTTTTAATTATTCAACCAGAGCCTAGTCAGAAGAAATGTGGACATATTCTTCTAGTTTTTCCTTAAAGAGTGTTGTCACATTTACAATTGGTTTTCACATCTCAATCTCAGAACGAGAACTTCAGCTTCTTGAGACTATGTTTCTTGGATATACACGTGGGTAATGGTGACTGTTTCTAATAGGTCCTGAATGCCACGTGTCAGGGTAACTCAATTGGTTCTGGTAATGGCTAAACTCTTCTTCATATCCATGTACTAGGTTGCCTGCCCCAGTTTTCTATATTAAAATGCCTACTAGTGACTGTAAGACGGACCCCCTGTCCTGAACACGGCCAAATCATGTCGATTCTACTTGCTTATAATGTCTTAATCCTTCCTCTTCTCCTCATCCTCATTGCCCCTACCTTAGCTTAGAGCTTAGTAAAAATGCTTGCTCTATAACTTGCCGTATAACTAAGGAGTTAAGAATAACAAAAAGTAACAGTTTACTACTTTGGTTTATTTTCATTTTAAATGTAAGACAAGTAAACACAATCTCCTAAAACAAGAAACACTGACGTTTCTGTTAACAGAAACTCGTAAGTGGATCCTGAAGAAACGCATAAAGTGAATCCCAAAAGAAACCCATAGCTATTTATCTTTAAATTCTGCATCAACCAAATATCACATTTCTCTAAGTTAGTATTTTCTTTCTCTGAAAAACATATACAATATTTTCATGAAAGATTTGGTATTAGTGAAGAACTTTGCAGTTCACCAGAGCGTGATCTGCAAACCCAACATTAAAATAGCAAGTTTAGAGGCAGCAAGAAAGAAAGTTGAGAGAATGCACAATGATAGCTTCTATTTCCTCTGTGCTATGGAAGAAAATATTATCTTCCATGGATCTTCCAGCAGTTAGTATCATGGTAAAAGTAGGTCTTTTGATAAATATTTGGGTTTTTTGTTTTGTTTGTTTCGTTTTTATTTCAGAATATTATGGGGGTACAAATGTTTTGATTACATGAATTGCTTTTGTACAGTTTGAGTCAAAGTTATAAGTATGCCCATCACCCAGATAGTGTACATTGTACTTGCTAAGTGTGAATTTACCCATCGCCTCTTTGCCCCTCCCACCTTCTTGATTTCCACTGAGTTTTACTTCCATGTGTGCACATAAGTGTTGATCAATTAGTTCCAATTTAATAGTGAGTACACATGGTGTTTGTTTTTCCATTCTTGCAATACTTCACTTAGAAGAATGGTCTCCAGTTCCATCCACGTTGTTACAAAAGGTATTAGTTCACCATTTTTTTATGGCTGAGTAGTACTCCATGGTATACATATACCATATTATATTAATCCACTCATGTATCGATGGGATCTTGGGTTGATTCTAATAAATATATGTTAAATGAACTAATCTGAGAGTGAAGGGTGATGCAGGCATGAAGCAAGAAGGGACTCACCTTGAGAAGAGTAACAGCTACTACGATGTGCCCAGCATTGTGGGAGACACTATTTGGAAATATACATGTTCATATATGGTTTCTGCCTTTAGTGATCTCTTAAGGAGAATATTGATTGACCTCCATTCCCAACAACATGGTGAGCTAAACATCCTGGACCACTCTCCTTCCGAAGCAACCAAAAATGCTGGATTTTTTTAAATTTCTAAATCTTTTTAAATGCATTGCCAATTTGGCAAGAATGAAAATAATTCAGAAAAGGCAGAAAAATGAGTAAAAACAGAAACCCCAGGAGGTAAGAAAGCAATGAAAAACCAGCTTTAACTCTAAGTACACCTGCCCACGCCCTGGTGACCTGGAACTGTTGTTTTGGAGGCTGCACAGAGAGAGGGACAAGAGATGGGTTTAGGGCTGCCCAAGGTAGAGAGTCTGAGAGGAGTCCCCCATGTGAATACGGAGCCTTGAAGAGTTAGACCATAAATGTAATGGTGAACAAGAAATTAACTCTCTTCTCAGAGCAAGTACAGCAAGGAAATATGTTTATTTTCACATTTGTGCTAAGGCAGAGGTGGGAGGGAGGGATCACAGAATTTCCTCTTGATAATTGATAATCACAACAGTTGACCCCTAGGTAGCTACAGAACCTAATTAACTCTATCTTTGTTTCAGAGTATTATGGGGGTACAAATGTTTTTGGTTACAAGGATCGCTTTTGTAATGCTTGAGTCAGGGTTATAAGTGTGCCAGTTTCCCCATCCCAGCTTTATTAAGGTATAATTGACAAATAAAAATTTTATTTATTTATGGTGTTAAAAAAAACCTCTATCTTTGTGATCTAAAAAATGCAAGGTAAAGAATTAAATTTAAAGTGATTTTGCATTAGAAATGCTTTTCAGGTAGCTGACAGAAACCAACACAAATTCTCTCTGGAGGAACACAACTTCCAATCAATCTACAAATAATTCCCATAGATAATGTTCCAAGAAACATGAACTCAGAGTCAAAAAACATAAAACTTATAAGAAAAGAAACCATGAATGAGAGCCTAAAGAAACAACAGACAGAAAAAACAGACCAGCAAAAATTTCAAATACTGGAATTATCAGAGGCAGAATATAAAATAATTATGTATACTATGTTTAAAGAAATAAAAATGATTGAAAATACGAGAAAGGAACAAGAGACTTAAAAAATGACCAAGCAAAGTTTAAAACAAATCATAAAGTAGAATTTCTAGAAATTAAAAACATAATTAAAATTTAAAACTCAATGGACAGTTTAAATAGCTGTTAGTCACATCCAAAGAAGGAATTATTGAACTACAAAAATATATTCAAAGTTATCCAGAAGACAGCACAGAGAGAGAATAAATGAAAAATTTGAAAGAAAGTTTGGAAGCTAAAATTATACTATTTACCATATCTCTGATCAAAATTCCAGAAGGAGAAATAGAGAGAATGGAGCAGAGGTGTTGTGTGAAGTTTCTGGAATTGTTGAAAGGTGTAAATCCTCATATTCAGGAAGTCAAGTAAATTCCAAGTAGGATAAAATCAAAGAATCACCACCTAGGGACATCATAGTATAACTCTGCCATACAAAATGTACGGGAAAAGAAAGATCTTAAAGGAAGCTAGTGGGAAAAGACAAATTACCTACAAAGAAAAGGCAATTAGATTAGTGACTGATTTTTCAAAAGCAGCAATACAAACCAGAACACAGTGGAATAAGATTTTCAATGTGTTGAGAAATAGTTGTCAATATGGAATTTGCACTCAGCCAAATTATCTTTCTCAAGAAGGAGTACAAAATGAGAGCATTGACCACCAATAGAAGTTCGTTCAAGGAAATTTTAAGAACTTGGCTCAGACAGGAAAAAAAATTGACTTTGAGTGATAGTATGAGAGGTAAACAAGGACACTGGTAACTATCTGATAAATATTTTTAATGACTGCATGAAACAATAACAACGTCTGATTGTGGAATTTGTGGTACATACAGAACTAGAATGCCAGAAAATAATAGCATATAAATGAGGAAGAGAGGGGTTTTTTTTCATTGTTTTTGTAGAGAAGGATAAATACAATGATAATTTGAGATATTGTTGTGTATGCATGTTAAAATGTCTAGGGTAACCATTGTTTAAAAATAGACACACTGAGTATGACTGCCAAACTGATAGATGTGGGAAAGTGAAGTGAGGAAAAAGAAAAAGGGTATTAATCCAAAAGAAAGAAACATTTTTTAAATAGTATAACATGTAGAAAGCACAAAATTATGAGATAAAAATAAATCCAATTAGTTCAATAATTACAGTAAAAGGAAATGGATTAAATGCATCAAGTAAAAGAAAATGATCATCATACAAAGGGAAAGACCCTCTGTGCTGTGTACAAGGGACACACCAAACATTAAAGGACATTGAAACCACTATTTCACATCCACTAGGATGGCTATAATAGTCCCAAAAAAAAAAAAAAAACAGAAAAAATAACAAGTCTTGATGAGGATGTGGAGAAATTAGAACCCTCATGCATTACTGTCGGAATGTAAAATGGTGCAGACTCTTTGGAAAACCATTGGCAGCCCCTCAAACATTTAGAGATAGTGTATTGTATTTCATTCCTGAGCATATACCCAAAAGAATTGAAAATTTCTATGAACATAATGTTCATAGAAGCATTATTTATGATAGCCAAAAAGTGGAAACAACCCAAATGTCCATCAATTAATGAATGATTATACCACAAAATGTGGAGTATTATTCAGCCATAAAGAATGAAATACTGACACATCCTACAACATGGATAAACCTTGAAAACATTATGCTAAATGAAAGAAGCTAGAAACAGAAGGTTACATATTGAATGATTGCATTTATGTGAAATGTCTAGAATAGTTAAAACCATAGAAACAGAAAGTAGATTGCTAGTTACCAGAGGGTGGAGGAGGGGAAAATTGGAAGGTACAGGATTTCCTTTTGGGTCAATGGAAATGTTCTGGAATTAGGTAGTGATGATGATCATAATATTGTGACTATATTAAAAATCACCAAAATATACATTTAAAAATGTTTAAAATGGTGAATTTTATGTTATGTAAATTTTATCTCAAAAAATAAAAGGACAAAGGGGATGAAAAAATATATATCAGATATATATTAGAGACACTACACAAATGCTAACCAAGAAAAAAGCTTGGATGGCTATATTAAGAGCAGACAGAAACTTTAAGGCAAAAGGGATCACTAGCAATAAAAAAGATCTTCTCTTGAATAAAAGTGGTAACAAGGGAAAAAAATTATTTTAATAAAAAATAAAACAAACAAAAGATCTTCCCCTAATGATAAAAAGTTCAATTCACCAGGAAGATACAAAAATTTTATATTTATGTACATCTAGTACCCATAGATCTGAAATAAAGCAAAATAGAAGAACTACAGAGAGAAATTAACAAACCCACCATCAGAATGGTAATTTATAACACACCTCTCTCAACAATTGACAGAAGCAGCGGCAGAAAAAAAAAATAAAGACAATAAATATTTGAACAATACAGTCAACAACATTGATCTAATGCAGGGGCCAGCAAACTTTTTCAATAAGAGGCTAGATGGTAAATATGTTAGACTTTTTGGGCCATAGTTGCTGCCATTGTAGCTCAAAAGAAGCTGTAAACAATATATAAATAAATTGCCATGACTGTGTGTCAATAAAGCTTTATTTAGAAAATCAGGCAGTAGATCACATTTGGCTTGCCAGCTATAGTTTGCCAAACTCTGATAATAGATAGATATAGAAAGGCTGAAAAAAAAAAACTAGCCGAGCGTGGTGGCGCCTGTGGTCCCAGCTACTCGGGAGGCTGAGGCAGGAGGATCACTTGAGCCCAAGAGTTTGAGGTTGCAGTGAGCTGTGATCACACCACTGCACTCTAGCTGGGGCAACAGAGTGAGACTCTGTTTCAAAAAAAAACAAACAAAACAATGACAGCATAAAGGAACAATGGCAGAAATGGAAAAGATGGAACATAGACTTTTAAAAGGTAATGAAAGGATACTATGAACAACTTTATGTCAATAAACTTGAAAAAAGAATGAAATGGACATATTCCTTAAAATATAGAACTTCCCAAATCTAATTAAAACAAAAACAACTAACAGGACCCAATGGCTTAACTGGTGAGTTCTGCCAAACATTTAAGGAACTATAATTTCAATCTAATACTAACCAATTCTAACTATTTCAGAAGCTAGCATAACTTACCACAACCTGGCAAGAACAATAAAAGAAAACAAAATTACATGAATGCAGAAATTCTAAACTATATATTAGCAAACAAAATCCACAATGATATATCGTAACTAAATTGGATTTATGCCAGGAATTCAAAGTTGGTTTGACATTAGAAAAATCAATTAATTTAATTGTCCATGTTATAGGAGAAAAATCAAATGATCATTTCAAAAGCTGTAGATCAAATTCAACATCCATTTGGGATAAAATCTCTTAGCAAACTAGGAATAGAATGGAATTATCTTGACATAGCAAAGGGCATCCACCAAAAAAAAGAAGCTACCACAAATATTACCTAATGATGAGACGTTAGAGGCACTTTTTCTCTTTGAGATGGAGGACAAGATGAAGTTGCCTGCTAGGCCACTTGTCTTGAAAATTGTGCTGTGGTTCCTAGCCAATGCAGTAAGGCACAGAACAAGAAATAAAATGTATATGGGTTGGAAAGAAGAAACAAAATTTCTCTGTTCCCAAAATAGTCTGAATGTATATATAGAAAATCCAAAAGACTTTATATATGAATTATTAGAATTAATGAGAGAGTTTACAAAATTTCTGCACATAAAATGAATACAAAGAACTATTGCATTTGTATACATTATTAGAAATAAACAGAAAATAGACTTCTGAAAAGATATCACTTCCTGAGTCCGATTATTGAGTTATATATTTGGAGACGGTCTTATTTTATTAATTTTCAAATATATTGGTGTAATGTACATAACATCCTCTTATTTTCTTTTTAATATCTGAAGCATCTTCAGTTATTTCTTCTTTTTCATTTCTGATTTAATTCCATCTCTTTTTTTATGACTGGAAAGCCAAAAACCAAAAATAGCCAATATATCCTTTAAAAAGAAGAAAAATCTGGTAGGATATGTCTCACAAGATATAAGAACTTATTATAAGACTATAATACTTACAATAGCATAGTTTTGTTGTAGGCCTAGACAATTGGACTGATGGAACAGAATAGAAAGCAGACATACAGACCTACTTATATTCAGATGCTTGATATATGGCAGAGTTAACAATATGGTAAATGATGCTGAGACAATTGGCTGTCAATATGGACAAAATGAAATTTGATCTCTCATGGCACATATGAAAATCAATTCATGGTAAATTAAACCTAAATACAGGAAGCAAACTTTAAAGCTTTTGTACAATAATATAAGACTTTAAGGTAGAAAGAATTTCTTAAATAATAGACAAGAAGGCACAAAACAAAAAGGTAAAGGTTTATACCTCTGATTTAATTAAAATTAAGAACTTCTGTTCCAGGAAAGAAGGCATAAATAGAGGGAAATCCTCTCAAATTGGGAGGTGATACTAGCAAAATATATAACTAATCAAGGACTACTACTGAGAATATGTAAAGAACTACTCTATATCCAAAAAGGGAAAGAAAAAAAAAACTAACTCAATTTTTTAAATGGACAAAAGATTTAAACAGGTTCTTAACAAAATAAGAAATCTAAATGACCCACAAACATACGAAAAAATGTTTCACTTCATTAGAAATCAGAGAATTTCAAACTACAACTTCTAAGATTTTGCCACAGGATTTGCAGAAATTAAGAAATGACAAGCCAAGCTCATCTAGAATGCAGAGAAAGAGGAACTCCCATCCACCACTGGTGAGACTATAAACTAGCACAACCACATTGGAAATCATTTGGCCTTTCCTATAAAGTTGAATGCATGTGTACCCTCAGTCCCAGCATTTCTTCTACTTTGCACATATCCTAGAGAAACTCCTGCACACATGCCTCTGGAGACATCTACACAAACACTTGGAGAAGCATTTCTCATAAGGGGGAAAATAATCCTAATGTGGCACCACAGTACAATGGATAAATAAATAATGATACATGCATACAATATATCACCATGCAGCAGTGAAAATCAACTCAGCAGCATGTGTCAGCATGGAAGATTCCTACAAACATAATGTTGAGCCAAGAAAGCAAGACACAGAAGAGTTCACACAGTATAATTCCACTAGTATAAAATTCAAATGCATGTGGAACTAAATAAATCAGTCTAACGATCCAAAGTGGTAAGTAAGGGAGAGTGATAGACACACATTCAGGATAGTGGTCACCCCTTGGGATGGCGTGGGGGGAATACAGGGGCAGGATCTGGCAAGAGCACACTGGGATATGGTGGGGAAATGGTGGTATCTTGTTCTTGAGCTGGGGGGTGGTACATGTCTTTGTGTTATTGTTATATTCATTATTTAGTAACAATTCTTTTTTTCGAAAAGGGTTAGGAGGAATAGGCTAGTTCTAATTTAGAAGGAAGAAAGGCGGAGGGAGGGCGGGAGGGGGGAGAAGGAGGAAGGGGAGAAGAAGAGTGGACAGGGAGATTCTAGACGCTTGTTGACATTCAGCAAAGAAGAGGTTAATGGCAGCCTTAGCAATCAGGGACAGCGGCTGGAGGACGTGGGTCTTGAGCTGGGCATTAAGTATTGATAGGATGTGACATAGTTAAGCGATGGAGAGGAAACCAAAGGAGTTCTAGTGAGAAACAGAAGATGAGCAAGGAGAACATGAGGAACCGGCATGGGAGGATCCCAAAGGCAAAGGGTGGCCTCTGACCCAGGAGACAGCGAGGAGGCCTGTGGCTGTGGCTGTGTCACCCACGGTGAAGGACAGCAATGCACAGACAGCACAGCCCCATCAGAGCGGGCCTGGACAGCCAAAACACTCAGGGAGCTGCCTGGGAGGAGCCCCAGCTTGTGGCGGGTGACCAATGTCCCCTCAGAGGAGTGAGAGGGAGTCCCTGACCCCACGGGGGTGCTGCAGGCTCTGAGTCCCTTAGCTGTCTTGGGAATCCAGGTTTCACACTCCTGCTCCATCAGAGAGGCCCCGTGGTGAACAGAGAAATCCCTGCTCTTCATCTTCTGGAGAGTAATTATGTGGAATCTGGAATTCCCTGGGAGTAAAAGGAATGTGGGCTTCCCATCACCCTCTTCTCAGCTGTGACTCTGCACCTGGCCTGGGTTTTCCCTGAAGCTCCCCTCCCTGTGGAATGAAGTGAGAAACCCTGAAAACCATATGCCCAGAGCCCCATTAGGGTATGTTGTGACTTGGGGATGTGGCTGTACCCCGCGAGGGATCTGTGGAGGATCCCCGTAACTTGAGGACCTGTGAAACAGGGTCATTCATATGGGGTCCTGCTCAGATGGACTCCAATGTCACCTCTGGGTGAGTGGAACAAGCCAACCAGGGGCGGGTTCTGTGTAAAACCCCACTTCTTACATCTTTAGGGGCAAGGGAAGCTCTCAGAGGTAGATTACGATATATGATGTAAATAAAGATATAAATACTATTATTTTCTCTGCATAGGAGGTTCAAATGCCAGGTTTTTATATAACGGATCTTTCTTGTCATAGAGCTCTCAGCTGAATGTTTGCCTTATCAGAAAGGCCTTCCCTCTTCACCCGCATAAATCAGCCCCTGGTCACCATCTGCCACAGCACCCCGCTGTATGTTCTGGTCCCAGCACTTATCACTCTACAATGTCCAGGAAAGAGGGAAGGAAGGGAGGGTGGGACCTAGCCTGAGTCTCAGCTGTGTCTACCACAGGGCTTCACACATGTCTGAGCATGTCTGACTGTTACATGGACCCACCAGGAATATTTTTATGAGAAACATCTCTTGAAAAAATACACATCCTGAAGTAAAAAGAAGTAAGAGAATAAACTAGTCTCGGGTACAAAGCCTAGATCATGCAAGGGCCATCTTAAATGAAGCATCACATTTGTCAGCTTCCAATCTCCTTTAACTCTTGGAGAACTGGATGTGGCTATAAGGAAAACCTGAAATAAGTATTCAAAATAAATTCTATAAAGCACTGAGCACAAATACCCCTTCTTTTGTCCTGTGTGTAAAATATAATGTGGAAGGGAGAGGGGGAAAGTGAGAAGCATTCTGGTGTGGGCAACAGAGTCGCCTTGGCAGGGCCCCAGGGCCCTGAGGACTCTAGCATGGCATCATGGCGGTGGTGCCTAGCAGGAGACCGTGTCACCCCACAGCAGTAATGGTGTCCAGGAGCCGGCACCTGGCTGCACAAGTTGGAAATAGCACCAAAAGGAGCTACAGCAGAGAACAAGGAATATGTAGAAGCTGTGCAGACTTAAGAGCTCGTTCCCTTGGAACTTCTAGAAATAACTGGGGAAGCTTTGGCAGGGAGGGGGAGTATGGGATGTACATGTACTTTTCATATGGAAGGAAGAGCCTGGCAAGCTATGCTTGTTGATTTTGACCTATTTTACCCACAGTCTGAAAATATAGGGGTTTGAGACATGAGAGAGAGGGAGAGAAGTATGTGCAAAAAAATTAATAGATCCTAATAATGCAAGTTAGAAACTATTTTAAATATTAATATGGGTTTTTTAAAGATGATAAACTCTCTGCACTAGAGAGTTACACCCAGAAAAGCTGAGGTGCAGCAATATATCTACTTTACAATTCCCTTCACAAACACGCCACTTTGGAGATGCCATTCTGAGGGATCTGATTAATGAGATTCTTTGACCAATAAGGCCACTTGTAAACTACAGAAATTCTCGGAGGGATTCATCAATGCCCCAGGCCTTCTGGAGGCATTTAACTAGCCATCTGGAGGATTCTGCTGTCTCTAGACAATTATTTCACAGCAAGAAAGAAAAAATTGCCTGAGGTTTTCAACCACAATCAAATTCACTGGAGTCAATAAACATGTCAGATGGACCATGTAGCTGCCACAGGTCGGTTAGGAACAAAACTTTACTCTTGAAGGATTGCTCTTTCCTGCAACGTATAGGATGTGGATGTGACCAAAAATTAAATATTATATATTCCAGATGCCAGAGTACCTTTTTTTTTTTTTAATAGACAGGATCCTAGGGTCTCACTCTGTTGCCCTGGCTGGAGTGCAGTGGTGCAATCATATAGCTCACTGCAGCCTGGGACTCCTGAGCTCAAGCAATCTTCCTTCATCAGTCTTTTAACTACCTGAGACTATAGGTGTGTGCTACCACACGCGCCTAATTTTTTTTTAATTGTAGAGAGGGGGTCTTGCTATGTTGCCCAGGCTTGTCTTGAACTCCTGGCCTCAAGCAATCCTCCCACACCAGCCTCCCAAAGCGCTGAGGGTTACAAACTTGAGCCACTGCACCTGCCTGAGGGTTCTTTTTTCAGGCTTTTTTTTCAGAATCTGACCTCTGAAACCGACTTGCTCATTATTTATTGGTAGTGATGGACTTTGAGTGAAGGAGAGAAATTAAGAAAATTGCTGACTAGAGATACATTATGTTTTAAAATACATACACATTACAATGCACTCATCACACTATTTAAATGTCTTAACTAAGTAAAGGTTTTCATCTATTTCACAAGGATGCTCTCAAAATTGATTTTAAATTGCTTCACTGAAAATGTCATTATACTTCAAAAAAGATTGGTTGTGTTGTTTTATTTATACATGATATTTGTAACCTGATTTTGAATCTTGTCTCCATCACTTAATCGCTGTGTCACCAGCCTTAGTTTCCTCATCTATAAAATGGGCAAGAAAAGCTACCTATATAGGATTAAAAGGGATAATGAATGTATAGTGCTTAGAGAAGTGCCTGGCACATGGTATGTACTAAATAAATATTATGCCTTATTTTTTAAG
This sequence comes from Daubentonia madagascariensis, assembly GCA_023783475.1. NCBI lineage: Eukaryota > Metazoa > Chordata > Mammalia > Primates > Daubentoniidae > Daubentonia > Daubentonia madagascariensis. Next base: position 21,744,683 of record JAKFHU010001672.1, read on the forward strand.
ATAAATCTTTGTTGTTCTCTTATCCAGATGAGTATGGTAAATTCTAAACATCACATATACAGAAATTGGCCAGACCCAGTAGAATACAACGAAGCAGGAAACAGCACTGCCTTGAGTTTATTCCTGCAGCCAGTTGCCTCACTACCTGAGACGGGCAGTGTTGGAGCTCGGTCCAGATCCTGTCAGTTTGCTTTGGCCTTTGTGTGTGTCTCCCCTCTGGCTTCTGTGTGCCCCACCTGTGACTCTTCTTCTCAGGCTGCCCTCGGATTACTGGAGCAGCGTCCTCTGAACTGGCAGAGAGCAGAGAGTGCCTGAGAATTTATCTCCCTCCCCCCAGCTCTCCCTACCACCACCCCACACCTGCCCCCTGTTCCTTACACCGTGACTGACCATTGCAAGAGGATGAAAGTCCAGCACTCTTGTTTTAGGTCAGGCTAACTCTGAGGCAGAACTTACGCTTCAGAGCTCCCCTGTGGAATCAAGTTGAAGCTGCTCTCAGTGAGATGTTGCCTGAAAGCACTTACCCGACTCCTTACCAATCACCCTGGAAGCGCTTCCGTAATAAATCACTGTGTACAAATCCTTGCCTTAGGACCTTCTTCTGGGGAACTCAACCTAAGACCCTACCCACAAGCAGAATTGCTTAAAGAAAAGTATGAATATTATATCTACTTCCAGCTGTCCTGCAGGCACTGTAAAGTCAGCTTAGCAGCTTCTAACACCTCCCACTGAGGCAGAAATCATTTAAAAAGCCAATCTTAAATCCACACATACCTTCTCTTTTTTTTTAGAGACAGTCTCTTGCTCTGTTGCCAGGCTGTAGTGCAGTGGCACAATCAAAGCTCATTGTAACTTCCAACTCCTGGACTCAAGCAATCCTCCTCCTGAGTAGCTAGAACTACACAGGCACGCGCCACTGTGCCTGGCTAATTTTTTAAATTTTTGTATAGACGGGGTCTTGTTATGCTGCCCAGGCTGGTCTCGAACTTCAGGGCTCAAGTGATCCTCCCACCTCGGCCTCCCAAAGTGCGAGGATTACAGGCGTGAGCCACTGCACCCAGCCCCTAATAACCTCTTTAAAGACTCTGTCTCCAAATACAGTCACAGTCTGAGGTACTAGAGGTTAGGACGTCAACACGTGAATGTCAGGCGAGGACACGAGTCAGCCTATAACATCCATTATTTGTAATTCCAGAAGTGCCAATTCTAGCCAATCACCACCCTCTTTATTTTGCACATAGTTTGTTCTAAAAAGCATCTGGTTTACATTTATTAGTTGTTCCTATTTACTTATTTTCTGTGCAAGTGGATAGACCGACAGGTCGTAAGTGGACTGAAGATGAGTGTCAAGCCTGTGGTGAATGAAGAAATGTCTAACATCTGACGTCTCAAGGAGCCTTCAGGTTCAGTCGCACGAGCCGCCTACCAGAGAGGGATGCGGCAGGAGGTAGGACTACAGTGATCATCAATTCATTCACCCCTTGGTATGTTTCAGTGCATCTCTTAGCAGTGGACATAATCTGTATCACACATTTGTTTTGTTGTCTTTTTTTTCTTCTTTCTTTTATTTTTTCATATGGGGGGGGTTGTGAGGAGGGTCCTCTAGTTGCATTGTGTTTTTTTTGTGGAGACAGAGTCCTCACTCTGTCGCCCTGGGTAGAGTGCAGTGACATCATTGCAGCTCACTGCAACCTCCAACTCCTGGGCTCAAGCAATCCTTTTGCCTCAGCCTCCCGAGTAGCTGGGACTACACGCACACCCTGACACGCGGCTGATTTTTTTTTCCTTGAGAGGAGCGCTCGCTCTTGCTCAGGCTGGTCTCGAGCCCCTGAGCTCAAGCAATCCACCTGCCTCGGCCTCCCAGAGAAGCTAGGATTACAGGCTTCCGCGCCCAGCCTTCTTTTGTTCTCATACACTCTAGTTTCTGGAAACTGAAGAATAAAGTACTACACTATAGTTACAGAAAACCAGAACCCCATGAGAATTGACCCGTTATGGTGAGTGAGGACCAGAGCAAAGAAATTGGCTTTGGCTTGTTCTTCCCCCACACCCTCAGTTTTAGTGAGGTATAACTGACAAATAAAAACTGTATATATTTAAGATGTACAATGTGATGATCTGATATACACATACATTGTGAAATAATTTGCACAATCAAGTTAATTAACACACCTGTCACCTCACGTAGTTACCATTTTTTGTATGTGTGGGGAGAATACTTAAAATCTATTCTCTTAGCAAACTTCAAGTTTACCATGCAGTATTAGCTATAGTCACCATGCTATACATTAGATCCCCAGAACTTATTCATCTGATCACTGCAAAAGCTAGACACAGACAAATACTGTATGATCTCACTTATATGTGTAATCTAAAAAAGAGATTGGCTTTTCAAATGATGTCTGCCTCAGTAGGAGGTAGAAGACATTGCTCTGCTGACTTTACATGCCTGCAGAAGTAGATGTAATACTAAAATTTTTCTTTGAGCAATTCTACTTGTGGCACAATATACTCTCTCTCACACAAAGAGTTTGTTGTGATACTTTGATTCTACACACAGAAAAGCTATTTAAACAAAGCAATTTCTCTTCCATGGTGATTTAACAGTCCAGCCATAGGGAGAAAAAACTTTCACAAAACTAGGCAACCTAAGCTCAAAATCCTTTCAACACTTCAGGCAATTCTCCATTTCCTTCACTTACAATTGAATTATTTTTGTCACTCTTAACAGGAGCAAGGCTCTCCTAGATTAGGAATTAATAAGATTGTTACTCATTTTCTTCTGCTTGACTCTAAAAACTCCAGCAAATATATCAGGAATGATATTAAGTAATAGTTACTGCATCAAACTAAGTTTTTCTATCTCTTAACTCTCAATTATGTATATGCATAATTCCTAATTAATGTATATGTATAATCATTAAGTAAACAAGTATAGATATCTCACTTATATTAGTCAGAAGTAGCACTTAAAAAAATAAAGCCAAAGTATATTAAGCAGTCAATGCCTTTTTCCCCCTAAAGAATTCAAGATACTCTAGGTCTATGATTTGGCTTGCTATCTATCCAAATTATTTAATATCATATTTCATTAGAGTGAAATTGTGTTCTGGATAGGGTTTTTAAAAAATAAACAAAATGTTTAAAAAGTGAAAATTAGAGTAATGCATACCTGAGGGTTGCTGATTTTTTTATTGTTGTTGCTGATAAACTATGCTAATCCTTTTGTAATTCAGGTTTTGAGCAATAGAACAATGAAATGAAACTGGATTAGCCCTGCTTCAAATATTCCAGGGGCTTCTTTCATATTTTCATACTACCTACGGGCTAAATTTCTCCACTGACCTTAATTCTATACAACCTCAGAACAAAATGGGTTTTTTTGTTGTTTAATTTCAAAAGACTCTCCCTATCCTTTAACATCAACAATTGTGCCATGAGTCTGACTCTATCATTATCAAAAGACTACTGCTGGGATAGTCCAGTTTGAACTATCAGTTTTTTAGTTAGTAGCTTTCAAGGATTTTTCTTAGTTCACTGACAATTAGTGAGGTGAAACAGTACTATCACTTAGTACCTGGAAGGTTTTTGTTTTACTGCAGGGTAAAATGTCTTAAGTCACAATGATTTATAATACATAGCAGATTGATAAAAGAAAACTATCCCCTGCTGTGAACACCTAAGAGAAAAAGTTAACCATTACAAGATAACAATTTAGCAGGAAATTATGTCACTGGTACAGAAGTTATTAGTTAACTGGATTCCAGTTTCTGGAATTAATGGAAAGGTTGCTTTAATGAACTATGATGTTCTGGTATCAATCAAAGTTTGAAAATTCTAATTTAAAAAATTAATGTCAGTCAATAAGACCATGACCAGCAAAGGAGGCACCCTAATATTTTCTACTCACGTAGATCGAGCTCTACCTTAATTATAAACTACTTACAGAAGTTTTAGTGATTGCACAATATACCATTTTCAACTCCCCACTTTTATAACCTTTCTGATCATTTCTCAATGACATTTTCAGAGAAGGCAGTAAAACCATACTGGGTGTAGATTTGAAAAGCACATTTTAAAGCATCTATGTGAATAAATGAAAAGGTTTTAAGAACACTTAAGTTAAAATGCAGTAAAATCGTACCTAATAAAAACTCAGCACACCCTGAACCCTGCCTAACTGATTTTTAACCATGATTAACTCAATTTTAATCTGCAAGAGACAAATGGCAAAGTAAATTAATGTCAGGAATTTATTCGAACCAGAAGGAGGAGAAGAGAAAGGAAGAAACAAGTCGCCACATTTCATTTATTCCAAGATGCACATTTTTTTTCACATCTTTAAATCTCTGAAACCAGGATGTGCCTTACAGTCAATGAAGTCTTACAATTAATTGTCTTGGCCAGGTGGTACTCATGGCATAGTTGTATTGCAAGAGCATGTGAGAATTTGGTCACATTGTTCACACTGTCACCACTTTAGCTGAGATATATGCATGGTTAGTACCTTATATGTTACATTTAATTGACTTTAAAATGAATTTCTTTAAGATTACACCATGATTTAATATTGAAACAAAGAAATTTTAGGAATGCCTTAACAAATATTTTGCTTTTATTTTCTCATTAATGTATGAGAATGTTATATGATAAAAATCTATGTCTAAATAAGTCCAAGAGAATACTTTTAGGCTGGGTGTGGTGGCCCATGCCTGTAATCCTACCACTTTGAGAAGCCAAGGCAGGATGATTGCTTGAGGCCAGGAGTCCAAGACAAGCCTGAGCAACATGGACAGACACAACCTCTACAAAAAAATGGAAATATTAGCAGGGCATGGTGGCATGCATCTGTAGTACCAGCTATTCGGGAGGCTGAGGCAGGAGGCTCTCTTGAGCCCAGGAGTTTGATGTTGCAGTGAGCTATGATGATGCCACTGCACTCTAGCCTGGGTGACAGAGTGAGACTTTGTCTCAAAAAAAATTTTTTTAAGCAAATAAATAAATAAATACACTTTCAGTAAGTATAAAATATTGAAAATCCACATGATAAGAAAGCATTATGTCATCATTTAATTAGAAAATTTTTTACTTTGTTAAGGGCACATAAAGTAATGGCACATCTTGTAATCACAGGCATATTAGATTATAAGAAGTAGTGTCATTCCAGTCTGCAGAGTAAGTACTCATAAATCTCTCCTACAGCTTTACATGTAGAAGTGGAGTCTGCCACCAATTGGGCTTCCCTAATTAGCCTATGCCCTAGCTGCCATCATCATTTCCCAACCTCTGAAATGACTAAATTTCCCAGTAGCGGAGGAAGCAAAGCTGGTGGCTGCCTTCTCAGGATCCAGCCATCTTCCTTTACAGATGCTTTTCAATGTATGATGGAGTTATGTCGTAATAAACCCATTGCAAGTTGAAAATGTCATAAGTTGAAAATGCATTTAATATATCTAACCTATCAAACATCAGAGTTTAGCCTAGCCTACCTACCCTAAATGGGCTCAGAATACTTGCAGTAGCCTACAGTTGGGCAAAATCATCTAACACAGATCTCATTTTATAATAAAAAGTTGAATATCTCATGTAACTTATTGAATACTGTACTGAAAATGAAAAGCAGAATTGTTGTATGGGTACTTGAAGTATGGTTTCTACTGGTGCATATTGCTTTCACACCATGTAAAGCCAAAAAATTAAGTTGAACCATCGTAAGTTGGGGACTGTCCTTGCATCAGCCAACTTCAATTGTAAGGTATTATGGAAACTAAAAGTAAGTTTACTTGGAACTAGTTCTAGGGTATTAACCAATAAGAAATTACATTTAGAAACAGCCAAGATTACAAAGAAAAACTTTTTACTGTTGCAGAAAATAATAATATAGTTTAGAAACATTTCCAATAAAAATGGTTGAAGCAAATATGGGATCAAGCTAACTATCCATCAGCTAAACCTGAAACCCATTCCTTGCATTTTCTGGTTAGCTTAAGTTCTGCCATCCAGTTTTGAAATTTGGATACTATGAGACTTTTCCTTAGGCATTAGGGTTATATTAAAATGTACAGACACATCTCTATCAGTTTAAAAACTTCACTACTATGTCTGGTAAACCAGGTAAGTCCAGAATCATTTCCAGCCTTCCTAGGAAAGTGAAATTAAATTCTTCTCACATTATCCTAGATGAGACATGTCTGGACCTGACTTCACACTGTATTGGCAGAAGGGAGTAGAAAGTAGAGTAGCATATCCTATGAGATACTGGGTTTCTAAATGGATAAAATGGTGCAATTTAACAAATGGTACTCCATGTCATACAAAGTTTTTCTCTACTTAACTCTATCACCCCAATATAAATTACTTTAAGGTCATTTCTCATCAACTTTGCCATATCATTCTTAGCTGTTACCTACAGCTAAGAATCATATCTATCTATCTACAATTCAAGCATATTACAGTATGAAGTGATTATAGATTTTTTTTTTCTCACTCTGTCACCTAGGTAAGAGTGCAGTACATGATTATAGCTCACTGCAACCTGTAACTCCTGGGCTAAAGCCATCCTTCTGCCTTAGCTTCCTGAGTAGCTAGGACTACAGGTATGTGCCACCAGGCCTGGTTAATTTTTAAATTTTTTGTAAAGACAGGGTCTCACTATGTTGCTCTGGGTTCAAGCAATTCTTTTGTTTCAGCCTCCCAAAGTGCTGGGATTACAGGCATGTATCACTGTACCCAGCTAGATTTAATTTTTAAAGCATACAGATGTATGCTTGTTAAAGTCTATTATCTTCACAAGTCAAAATCTCAAAACATTTTGACAGAAGTTAAACCCTTATGTAAAAAAATGCTGTCTTATATTTAACATCTTGTCTCTTGGTATACCTATACCTGTCTATGCTATATAAAGATAGAGGCTGTACCAATTATCCACTGTCACCATATAGCATGTGTTTTCTTCAAAGTAGAGGATGTTAATTTTAACATGTTTATTCTGAGAAATTCTTTAAAACAGCTATGTGATATAGCAATCTTTCATCTCCAGGTGCTTACACTACTGATTTCCAAAATTATAACTGGAGAAAAAAAAAGAAATGCAGTGGCAGGTAGCATGAACTTAGATTAGAAGAATGGAGATGTGGTCAGATTATTGATGTATAGCATAATTGTCTTTCTGATTTTTAGATAGGAATTCCCTGTATCATTTAACTTTCTGACAAGCATGTATTAAAAGTTAATCATTGCCTACATCAAAAAGACAGAAAGATCACAAATTAACAACCTAATGTCACACCTCAAGGAACTAGAAAAGGAAGAACAAACCAAACCCAAAGCCAGCAGAAGAAAACAAATAATGAAGTTCAGAGCAGAACTAAATGAATTGTAAAACAAACAAACAAAAAAAAAAACAAAGGATTAACAAAACAAAAAATTGGTTCTTTGAAAAAATAAACAAGATTGATAGACCTCTTGCTAGATTAACCAAAAACAGAAAAGAAAGGATCCAAATAACCTCAATCAGAAATGACAAAGGTCAGCCTGAGCAAGAGCTAGATCCTGTCTCTACAAAAAATAGAAAAACTAGCTAGGCATGATGGCATAGTCCCAGCTACTTGGGAGGCTGAGGCAGGAGGATCTCTTGAGCCCAGGAGGGTGAGGTTGCTATGAGCTATGATGATGCCACTGCACTGTATCCAGAGTGACACAGTGAGACTCTGTCTCAAAAAAGAAAGAAAGAAAGAAAGAAATGAAAAAGGTTACATTACAACTGATACTGCAGACATACAAAACATCATCCGTGAACACTACATAAATCTCTACACACATAAACTAGAAAATGTTGAGAAAATGGACAAGTTCCTGGAAACACACAACCTCCCAAGACTCAAACAGGAAGAAATAGAACTCCTGAACAGACCAAGAACGAACAGGGAGATTGAAACAGTAATAAAAAACCTCCCAAGAACAACAAAAAAAACCTTGAACCAGATGGATTCACAGCCAAATTCTATCAGATCTACAAAGAAAGCCTGGTACCCATAATACAGATATTATTCCATAATATTGAGAAGGAGGGAATCCTCCCCAACCCATTCTACGAAGCCAGTATCACCTTGATACCAAAGTCAGGAAGGACACCATAAAAAAAGAAAACTACATACCAATATCCCTTATGAATATAGATTCAAAAATTCTCAATAAAATTCTAGCAAACTGAATTCAATAGCACCTCAAAAAAATTATCCACCATGACCACATGGGCTTCATACCAGGAATGTAAGGATGGTTCAACATACATAAATCAATAAATGTGATTCATCATATAAACAAAAGCAAAAACAAAGACCATATCATCATCTCAATAGATGCAGAAAAAACTTTTGGCAAAATCCAACACCCTTTCATGATAAAAAACCTCAACAAACTAGGCATAGAAGGAGAATATCTCAGAATTATAAAAGCCACATATGACAAACCCACAGCCAACATCATACAGAATGGGGAAAAGTTGAAAGCATTCTCCCTAAAAACTGGAACAAGACAAGGATGCCCACTGTCACCACTTCTATTCAACGCAGTGCTGGCAGTCATGGACAGAGTAATCAGGGAAGAGAAGAATATTAAGGGTATCCAAATCAGGAAAGAGGAGGTCGAACTATCACTCTTTGCTGATGATATGATCTTGTATCTAGAAAATCCCACAAAGATTCCACCAAGAGTCTCCTGGAATTGATAAATAAATTCAGCAAAGTCTCAAGATACTAAATCAATGTACATAAATCAGTAGCATTTCTATATACTAATAACAGTCAAGCTGAGAGTCAAATCAAAGACTCAATACCATTCACAATAGCTACAAAGAAAATAAAATACATAGGAATATGCTTAACCAAGGAGGTGAAAGATTTATATAAGGAGATCTATGAAATCCTGAGGAAAGAAATTGCAGAGGATACAAACAAATGGAAAAACAAATCACACTCATGGATAGGTAGACTCAACATTGTTAAAACGTCCATACTTCCCAAAGTGATTTACAAATTCAGTGCAATCCCCATCAAACTACCAAAGTCATACTTCACAGATCTAGAAAAAATAAACTCTACACTTCATTTGGCCAGATAGCCAAAGAACTCTTAAGCAAAAAGAATAAATCTGGAGGCATCACATTACCAGACTTCAAACTATACTATAAGGCAATAGTAACCAAAACAACATGGAGTTGGTACAAAAATAGAGACATAGACCAACGGAACAGAGGAACAGAACGGAGAATCCAGATATAAAACCATCTACCTACAACCAAGTGATCTTTGACAATGCAGACAATGTACACTGGGGAAAAGAAGCCCTATCAAATAAATGAGGCTGGGAAAATTGGAGAGCCACATGCAGAAGAATGAAACAGGACCCCTATCTCTCACCACTCACAAAAATTAATTCACGATGGATAAAAGACTTAGATCTAGGGCATGAAACCATAAGAATTCTAGAGGAAAATGTAGGAAAAACTCTTCTAGATATTGGCTGAGGCATAGAATTTATGACTAAGACCCCAGTGGCAGTCATGGCAATAACAAAAATTAATAAATAGGATTTGATTAAACTAAAAAGCTTTGGCACAGGAAACAGTCAACAGAGCAAATAAACAACCTACAGAATGGGAGAAAATATTCACAAGCTACATATCCGATTAAGGGCTAATAACCAGAATTTATAAAGAACTCAAGAAAATTAGAAAAAAAAACCCTATTAAAAAGTGGGCAAAAGACATGAACAGAAGCTTCTCAAAAGAAGAAAGACAAATGGCTAATAAACATATGAAAAAAATCCTCAATGTCACCAATCATGGAAAATTAAATTTGCATCAGGGAAATGCAAATTAAAACTACAATGAGCCATATCCTTACCCCAGTTAGAATGGCTTTTTTTAAAAAGCCCAAAAAACAGTGTATGCTGGCGTGGATGCAGAAAGAAAGGAACACTTATACACTGTTGGTGGGACTGCAAATTAGTACAACCTCTATGGAAAACAGTATTGAGGGCTGGGCACAGTGGCCCATGCCTATAATCCTTGTACTCTGGGAGGCCAAGGCAGGAGGATTGCTTGAGCTCAGGAGTTTGAGACCAGCCTGAGCAAGAGCGAGACCCCATCTCTACCAAAAAATAGAAAAACTTAGCTTGGTGTGGTGGTATGTGCCTGTAGTCCCAGCTACTCAGGAGGCTGAGGCAGTAGGATCGCTTGAGCCCAGGAGTTTGAGGTTGCAGTGAGTTATGATGACACCACTACACTCTAGCTGGGGTGACAGACTGAGGCTCTGTTTCAAAACAAACAAACAAACAAAAAAACCAGTGTGGAGATTCCTCAAAGAACTAAAAGTAGATCTACTATTCAACCCAGCAATTCCACTATTGGCTATTTACCCAAAGAAAAAGAAGACTTTTCATCAAAAAGACACCATGTTTATTGCAGCACAATTCTTAATTGCAAAAATGTGGCATCAACCCAAGTGCCCATCAATTCATGAGTGGATTAATAAAATGTGGTATAGTATGCCATGGAGTACTACTCAGTCATAAAAAAAGATGAATTAATACCTTTTGCAACAATCTGGATGGAACTGGAGACCATTCTCCTAAGTGAATTATCTCAAGAATGGAAAAACAAACACCACGTATAGTCATTATTAAATTGGAACTAACCGATGAGCACGTATGTGCACAAAAGGAAGTAAAACTCAGTGGAAATAAACCAGGGGGGAGATGGGAGGAGGGGAGGTGAAAAAACCTACCTAATGGGTACCGTGCACACTATTTGGGTGACGAGCACACCTATAGCCGGGACTCAAGCATTACAAAAGCGATCCATGGAGGCAGCAGTGGGGAGAATAGCAGATGGGAAGGTGGAAGAGGAGATGCCTGAAAAGTCACAGCGATTTGGAGCCACCGGAGGACCTGAAGAAGAAGCAGAAAAACCTGTGAAGACTAAGACTGTTTCTTCCAGTAATGGAGGGGAAAGTTCCAGTCGCAGCACTGAGAAGAGATCAGCTGAAGAAGCTGCAGACCTCCCAACAAAGCCTACAAAGATCTCCAAGTTTGGATTTGCCACAGGTAGTCAGACCAAAGAAAGCATCAGCCATATCCATCAAACTTGGATCAAGTAAGCCTAAAGAAACTGTTCCAACTCTTGCTCCAAAAACTCTTTCAGTAGCAGCGGCTTTTAGTGAAGATGAAGATAGTGAACCAGAGGAAATGCCTCCAGAAGCAAAGATGAGGATGAAGAATATCAGAAGGGATACACCAACATCAGCTGGACCAAACTCCTTCAATAAAGGAAAGCATGGGTTTTCTGATAACCAGAAGCTATGGGAATGAATATAAAATCTCATCTTGGAAATGTCCATGACCAAGACAATTAAATGATGTGTTTTGAAATTGGGGTGTGGGGTGGGTGTAAAGTTAAAAGGAATAGTTTCCTTTTTAAAAAAATGGTATAAGACTATCTTTGGAGCCACTTTTTTTTTCCATTTTTTTTTTTTAAGATTGAGTGGTACACTAATAAATGAGAGTTTGAAATTAGAGGTAATTTATGTTTTATATACAGATTTCAAGACATTTGCTAATTTTGTAGTTTCATGTGATTAGTTTCCAAAGGTTGCAGATAATAAAGAAATCAGAAATGGTACCTTTTTGAGAATTGCGTATTTTTTTAGACACAACTATTAGAACATTGAAAGGGAAGCAAAAAGTTATTGTCTATTTAAAACTGCAAACAGTTACTCTCTTAACTCCCTCGTTACCTAAAGTGTCTGGCTCCCAGGAACGGCCTTACAGAGAGAGGGGGTATTGTACTGGGAGGGAAATGTTACTGAACTGTTGACTCAAAGTAAATTTAGATAAAATTAAAATACAGCTTTTTTTCTTTATGGGCATTTGTTTTGTTTCAAGTCAACATAAACTAAGTATTGCATTGCTATCAGTGGATATAGACACTGATAGCAGTGTCTTTTTTAAAAAAAAATAAATTTTAAATTTTTATGTAAACTGCTGAGTATTTGAAATAGCTCATTTCACTTTAATGGGTCTTTGTCTTTCTTCAGTAGTCTTCAAAGAAAAACTGTTTGCTACCAAGTAAATCAGTATTTTGAATGTGCTTCTCGTGGTTTTTGTTTATTAGCTAGTTCCTGTAAGCATTTCCACCAGAACTTGGGGCAAATCATTAGGAAGCTGTTTCTTTTAAAATATAAACATCACCAAAAATTTAAATGTACATATTGCTTAAGTATCTGGCTGTTTTTATTTTTTAAGAGGTATAAACACCAAAAAAAAAAAATTTAACATTGTGTGAAGATGGAAAACGAGAAGATGCACTTTCTGTAACTTTGTGTCGGTGTTTAAATTACTAACTTGTGAAATCCAATTTGAATGGAACTTAACTACAGGCTTTCTTATAAGTACAATTATATGGTTTATTTTAAGTATCTACATATTGACCAATGATGGCCTTTCAAAAAGCACATTTTAGGTACTGAAAATAGAAGGAAAGAAAATGCATCTTCAAACATGTTTTATGCAATCTCTCTCACCACATTTACTCTGTTAGATTTGTGTATTTGTAGGGCGTTTGTTTTTATATTTTTGTATTGTACGTGTACTTTTTTTTAATGTGACAATTACACATCTTTAAAAGCATAGTCAGAGACAAAAGAAACATACAGTATAATGATTCCCTTGAAAACTCCTGCAGTGTTAAATTTGGAGGCAGCTTCAGTCTATTTTATTGGTGGTAACTACTTGCTGAGCCCCTTTAGTAGGTAATAACTCCAGAGAAGCAGCCTGTGTATATTCCTAACACTTAGTTCACTTGCTTTTAAGTTTAGAATAAGCCCCAAGTAAAACAATGGAAATGTATATAGAACTATTAGTTCTTACATGATTTAATTTTATCAAGATACATGAATTTAACTTTAACTTACTTTAATGTAGGCAAACTATCCATTTTTGTCCATTTTACTGTTTGTTAAAATAACATCCCTCTCCTACATATTCTTTTCTTGACTCAAATGAAATATTAACTTAAGGTCAAGATGGGAGAGAGAAATGAGTGAGATGAACGTCTTTACTAAAATACCAATAAATTTGTCAAACTCAAAAAAAAAAAAAGCGATCCATGTAACCTAAAACATTTGTACTCCCTTAATACTTTGAAATAAAAAAAAGTTAATCGTAAATAAGCAAACATAGGAATAGTGCTCCCTCTTGTGGCCAAACTCCTTAAAAATCTTCAAACATGGGAAAAGCTGTCTCTTGGAATCCCTGGATGGCTCATGGATGGTCCCCTAAGACCCCAGAGAAGTCCACTTACCACTGTAGGTGCTATGTTTAAACAGGAAAATAACCCAAAAAGCTAAACTTTCAGTTTGGGATAATGGACATAAATAATGGACACAAATAAATCAGAATGCATTTTTAAGTCATAAAAACAAAGAAAAATCAAATTTAACTCAGTGCTGGAGTCCGGTAACATTAGTTTTGCAAATTTTAATGTCAACCATATATGAAAAATATGTTTATGAACATTTAAAGGGCTATATCTTCTAAAAGAAAAAAAATGATTTTGGGGGTTTGTGGATCCTTCTCCTTTTCACAAAACACGGTGGTTCTCAACCAGGAGTAATTTTGCTCCTCAGAAGACAGTGACAATGTCTGGAGACACATCTGGTTGTCACAACTCCTGGGAGGGGTGCTACTGGGACCTAGTGAGTAAAGGTCAGAGATACTGTTAAACATTCTACAATGCACAGAACACCTCTCACGCCCAACAAAGAATCATCTGGGTCAAAATGTCAATAGAGGCAAGGTTGAGAAACCCTGATATAATAATATTCTTTGCTTGACATTCTATTATGCTGCAAAGAAAAGAATATTCTACAATACTTTTCATGTGCAATATATAAACCTTAAACTTTATAAGTGGTATTTATTCAATGCAAAACCAAATACATTTTCACTAAAATTCCGGCAATAAAATCAAAAATTTAAGAAGTATGATTCTTATGAACTCAGTCTCATGTCTGATTATATTCTTTTAGTTTGTATATTTTGTCTTATAATATGATATACTTACAATGGTTAGCTGTTGTTTTTCAAAATAGAAAATATATTTGGGTGTTTTGGTTGATAGCCACTGTGAGATATAAATTCAGATACATATTTTTGTCCCTTGGAGAAATACTAGGAGAGTGAATTGCTTAAATTAACTCCCAGTGGGTCTGAATGTTTTCATAGAAAACACGCCTGCCAGTGAAAGGTGCTTTGAGAGCAGGAGGAGTAAAGGGAGAACAGTTTAACTGAGACATTGTCATCACTCCAGCAACCAAGGAAAAGCAATCCTTTCGGGACCAAGATCCCCAGCCTGGGATCCCTGAATACTTAGGCTTTCTGAAAATAAAAAAAGTCTGAAAGCTATTTTCAACATTTCAAAAATGATCTAATAACAATGAATCAGTTATCTACAATAAAATATTTTAGGTTCACTGAAATGAAAAACTCAGTGTGTAGACACTATCATGTAGAAGTTCATTTCATCTGATGTAACATGGCAGAAATTTCTAGGTCCTTCGGAAATAAATATAAAGAGTCCTTAATATTTAAACAAAAAGTTGAAAACTACTGCTCTGAGGAAACCTAGCAGTTAAGATAAATAAGTGTAGAAAAGTAAAACCATAAGACAATATTGTGCCGACTTTGTTTCTCTAGTTTTCTACTTGCAATTCTTCATACAGTGCTTGGTATATGATTATGAATTCAATAAATATTCAACAAAAATGAGTAGAACCTCCCCAAAATCAGAATGGTGATGATAGCAGGCAGAAAGCCCCAGGGGAGGCAAGGCATGGTGGCTCACATCTGTAATCCCAGCACTCTGGGAGGCCAAGGTGTGAGGATCATTTGAGGCCAAGAGTTCGAGACCAACCTGGACAACATAGCAAGACAAAAAATTTTTAAAAATTAACTGGGTGTGGTGGCTCGTACCTGTAGTCCCAGCTACTCAGAAGGCTGAGGCAGAAGGATTACTTGAGCCCAAAAGTGTAACAGAGGGAATGGCCTGAAAAAAAACAGCAAAAATATTTTCCTGTCTCTTTAAAACATCCTCCACTCCTTTTTGAGAACTAAAACCTGCATCCCTGCCTCAGACCAGTGGTTGGAAGGAGCAGGGTAAGTCTTTTGTTATTTGTGCAATAGGAGATGGCTCAGCCCAGACCTGGCGAGGGAGGTCCTGGTGGAGGTCACGGGATTGTCTTCAGCAGAGATGGGAGGATTAGAGTCATCAACTGTAGTTGAAACAGTAATTGCCTGAAGCTGACAACCCACCCTTTAAAAGCTCTGTATTTCTGCTTATTAGGAGGATGATGGCATTTCAGACAGGAGTCTCCATCCTCCTCCTTTGCTGGCAAAGTAATAAACTCCTCTTTCCTTCTCCTCAAACCAGTTGTTGTTGTTCTTCTGATGTGGCCTTGAGAACAAGTGCTGAGCTTTCAGTAACAAAAGTTTGAGGCTGCAGTGAGCTATGATGCCACTACCGCACTCCAGTCTGGGTGAGAATGTGAGACCCTGTCCCTAAAATAAATAAATAAACAGTAGAGGGACCATGAGGCCAGACTTGTAAACCCATCACAGAGAACACTCCCCCACATCAACCCTGAGGGTCTGCATTGGTTACTATTAAGGCGACCTATAGGTTGTTTCCTCGTGGAGCTAAATGAAAATTAGAACGATGGTAACTTCCAGCCCTCACCTCACCAGCCTGACCATCACTACTCCACTAACATACCCCAAAGTGGCGTGGTTTTAGTGTGACTCCACTATTTTATTTGAGCTCACTGCTATTTAGACTAGTACATGCTAAGAACAGACAAGGACCCGCCTGCCTTCATCTCCTCAGCTGCCTTGTCCTGCCCCCTAGCGGTGTTGGTTGGTGCCTTGCAGACTGCATTCTGGGCCCTTTTCTCCTCTGTCTCTCTCACTTTCCCTAGGCAATCTCCTGCACTCCCGTTGCCTTCCTTATTAGCTAGATTTCAAACCTTCCACATTATATATCTAGCCTAGACTTTCTGCCCAGGTGCAGACCAATGTATCGAACTGTTTATTCTGCTGGATATTTACTTGTCAATCTCAAACTCAACATGCTCAAAATGGAACTCCCAATCTTCTTTCCAAACCATTTCTTCCTCCAGGATCCTCTAATTCAGCACATAGCATTATAATTCACTGTCTTGCTCCTGCCAGAATCATGGGTTTGAGTTGTGTCCCCTAAAAAGCCCTAACTGAAGCCCTAACCTCCAGTATCTCAGAATGTGATTGTATTCAGAGATGGAACTTTTAAAGAGGTGATTAAGTTAAAATAGGGCTGTTAGAATGGACCCTAATCCAATCTGATTGGTGTTATTAAGAGGAGATTAGGACACAGAGAAACACCAGAAATACATGTATAGGAAACACTATGTGTGGACACAGAAGGCGGCTTTCTGCAAGCCAAGGAAAAAAAGCCAAACCTGTTGACACCTTGATCTTAGACTTCCAGCCTCCAGAGCTATGAGAAAATAAATTCTGTTGTTTAATCTGCCCTGTCTGTGGTATTAAGGTATGGTAGCTCTAGCAAATGAACATACCTTCTTCCTCTCATTAATCACCAAGTCCTACCCACTCTGCTTCCTAAATATCTCTTTAGTCTATTCTCACCATATCCATTGAACCTGCCCAAGTTCAAGCCCTGTCAAACCTTTCATGGATGCTGCTGCAGCCTTCCAGTGATCTTTCTGCTTCCACTCTTGTCCCTCTACAATCCAGTTTCCAAAAGGAGGCCAGAGTGATCATTTAAAAATGAGAATAGCTGGGCACATAGGCATGAGCCTGTGATCCCAGTTACTTGGGAGCCTGAGGCAGGAGGATCACTTGAGCCCAGTAGTCTGAGACCAGCCTGGGCAACATCACAAGATCCTGTTTCAAAAAATAATAATAATAAATAATAAGTAAAAATAAATAAAAATGAGAATAGAATCTTTGCCCCTGGTTTAAAACCCTTCAAGAGTTCCCTATATCTCAAAGAATAAAATCAAAATTCCTTACCATGGATGACAAAGCCCAGCATGACCTACCCCTCTGGCCTCACTGGGAATCCCTCCAACTCCTCCCCTACCCTGAGCCTGGCACAGCCACCTCTGATAGTTTTTCCAAAGCACCAGAAACACTAGTCTTCCCACACATTTTCTCCCCTGGCTGGAAATTTTCCTTAGCCTCTCCTCTTCATCCAGCTAATGTTCATTCATCTTTTTGGTCTTGGCCTAAGTGTCACTTCCTAAGAGAGGCTTTGACCTCCCATGTTAGGTTCGCCTCTTGTAATTCCTTACAAATCCTGAACTGTTCTTTCATAGCACTCATCACACGTGAAATTAAACAATTATCTGTATAATCATGTTTTTAATGTCTGCCCCTGACATATAAGCTCCCTGAGGCTAAATATCACTTGTCTCCTTTTTGTATTCCCAGAGCCAAATACAGTGCTTGGCATGTATTGATTAAAAGAATGGAGAATGACCAGAACTCATGATTACTTTCAAGAAAAACAGCTGAGGTCCCAGAGGAAGAGAATTTACTTCTCCTAAAAGCCTGGAATTTGAGGGAAGAAGGCTTTGATTTGAATTCTGAAGCCAAATATTAAAGAACCATAAAAGCCAGAATTTAGAGCGAGTTAAGCTAGAAGAAAACATGAAACGATAATGGGTCTTATTTGCTTTTGATTTATAACATTGTATTTGCCAACACTGTAAAATTATTTTGTATCTTAAGTGACAGAAGAATATATTATCTGCTAAAAAAGAAGGGAGCTTGGCTGGAAAACGGGGTTTGAGGATACCAGTAAAGATTTAAAGGTGATATTAGGGGAGAATAAGAGGGGGTTGAAAATAATTGGCAGGCAGTATTGAGGGCAGAGCTGGGGCTATGAATTTGTAGGGGCCCCAATCAACTAGAATTTAAGCTACACAAAAGCAGTGTCTTACATTCCTAGGGCTGCCATAACAAAGTACCACATACTGAGTGGCTCAAAACAACATAACTTTATTTTCTCACAATTCAGGAGGCCAGAAGACCAAAATCAAGTTGTTGGCAAGGCCACACTCCCTCTGAAGGCTCTAGGGGAGAATTCTTCCTTGCTTCTTCCAGCTTCTGGCGGCTATCTAGTGTTCCTTGGCTTGCAGCAGCGTAACTCCAATCTCTGCCTTTGTCTTTATGTGGCGTGCATCTCTCTGTGTCCATGTGTCCAAATCTCCCTCTCCTTTCTCTGATAATGACTTTAGTCATTGGATTTAGGGCCCACTATAAATCCGGGATGATTTCTCCTTGAGATCCTTAAGTAATTAAATGTGCAAAGACTCAACTTCCAAATACGGTCACATTCTGAGGTTCTGGGCAGACATAAATTTGGGGGGCTCCTGTTCAAAGCATTATAGACAAAGACTTTGTTTCATTCACTATTCTATCCCTAGAACCCAGAATATTTGGCACATAGTTTATTTTCAAGGAAGATTTGTGAAATAAATGACTGCATTTAACTGTATTAACAAATGAATAAAAATAAGTGCAAAAGATATTGCAGCTGTAGGTGGAAAAAAAAACAGAAGTGCAAAAAAATCAAGGATGTTGAGGAATGTAGGTGCTTCCACTGAGGTGCCAAAATACGGTGTCAGACATCAAAGTCAGTTGCCAGACATATCACACGCAAATTCCAGAGGGAATCATCTGAGAAGACACTACACAACTCTTGGACCTCTCACCCAGATGGAAAACATAAAAGACGGAAGACTTGGGACAGGTGTTATATGGAAGATGTGGAAAAAACTATGTTGTTTGAGTCCCACCCCCCTTCACCATCAAGAGGAAGGGATGGGGGAAGTGCTTGCCCACTCACCTCAAGTCTAGTGAGAGGAGCTTCTTAAGACCATTCCAGGCACTTGAAGAGTTCACAGACTCACACCTCAGCAAGCGATAGCAGCTTTGCACAGGGGAAGTAACCATATTCCTCTAAAGGTGCGTGAATCCTGGAGTGCAGATATGACAAGAATATCGGCCTGGGGTTGTCTTAAAAAGGATCCTGCCCAGAAGAGCAGCATATCAGGCAGAGTTAGAGGCACAAAGGGGCAGAGCTCAAAGTGATGAGGAGGGACACTGACTTTACCAAGGGAATGGCAACCAGATGGGTCTGGGGTGGAGCGAGGGGGAGTCCTCCATAGAACTCCCCACAGTGTGAACCCGCCCACAAGGGAGAGTCAGCTTCAAAATCTGCCCTGCCCAAAGAGCATGATGATATTTTCCAGTAAAACTTCTAGTTCATCTTTGTTTGCCTCACTACCCCAGCAAAATCAGAAACAGCTGCCACGAAGTAAGAAAGGTGGCAGGAAGGGATGGGGGGAGCTGGTGCAGGATCTCCACCTGCACCAAAAATTTCCATTTGCCTCCAATCCTGACAAGGAGAGAAGGGCCAAATCTTTCCTTTAAATGAAGATTGAAGTGTTGATTAGTACATTGGGTCTTACATTGGAAATTACTGAATTGAAATTAGCACATGGACTGGACGTTTTACATCACTGAATTGAGACTGGAGTAGAACGTAGGAGGGACCAGAAAAGTCATGGAACTTGCCCAAGTTTTCACGGCACAGGAGAAGGACTAGCCCCACTCAGCAGATTAAAGGGACTGCAAGGGACAAAAATAAAGTGGCTTCTATGATTACACTCCAGGAGTCCCACATGTCCCAAGTCCTAGTCATAGTGGTCTCAGATGATCAGTTATATAATCCTGGTTGGATAGAGAAAGAAGAGCAGCCAGGAAGAGTCTGATGAGAGAATGTAATCATTGTGGGTATAAAGCTTTAAGCCTACAGTCAGAGTATGTTACTGGTACCATAACATTTCTGAGGTGAAACAGTTTTAGATGGAAACACAATTCAGAGTGTGAGGCTAAGATTAGGTAACCGATGTGCCACAGAGCTAGAGAGGTAAGGAAGGAAAGGGATTAAGGAATGTTAAAGCTAAATTGTTATACAGGTGCAGAAATTTTCTGGGATCCTGTCATGGCTTGGGATGAAAAGGAAGATAAGCTACTTCCATGAAGATCACTGGTAAGTTCCACAGTGTCATGTCCAATATAGGCAATTCTCCTCTCTCATCTTACCTATGGGTAACATTTAACATAATTTATCACTTCCTCATTCTTGAAACTGTAAGGGCCAAGAGAAACTTCCTCTTCACTCGCTGAAAAATCAACTCACAAAAGGCACATTAATTGGAGAAGAGACATACAAATTTTATTAATGTGTACACAGGGAAAACCACAGAGTGGTTACCCACCCCCCAATGGGTGTCAGAAGCTTATATATCATCCTGGCAAAACAGGTTACGGGAGAGGGGAGAAGCAAACTCTGTTGAGGGGCAATAACAGATTACTAGGGAGAATGAATGGATCCAGGAACAGAGATTAAAATTTGTACATTATCTTGTGAAAGGATTTGTTGAGGTGTGGTTGCATTCTTGGTCTTACAGGGAGGGAAAGAAAAAACAATTGTTTTCTTGGTGGATCTGGATCTTAGGCAGATAAAAGAACTTCAGTTTTACCTTTGGGAGTGTCAGGAGTGTCAGTGGGGGCAGAGAGGTCAGAGAGACCTTGAGGCTTCTTCTTCAGCATGTCAAAATGCCATATTTTAGGGTAGCAGTTTCTGAGCCCCAACAAAACACTTTCTTCACTTGGCTTCTAGGATCCCACCCTCTCTGATTGTATTTCTCCTTCCTGGCCGCTCTTCACACTCTTCTGCTGGATCCATCTCATCTTCTTAACAATCAAATGCTAAAGGATCTAGAGCTCAATCATAGGACTTTTTCTCTTTGTTGCCTGACTTACTTCCTAGGAGATCTTTTATGTTTTTGGTTTTTTTTTGAGACAGGGTCTCACTGTGTTGCCCAGGCTAGAGTGCAGTGGCATCATCTTGGCTCACTGCAATTTCAAGCTGCTGGGCTTGAGTAATCCGCCTGCCTTAGCCTCCTCAGTAGCTGGAACTACAGGCACGTGACACCATGCCCAGCTAATTTTTCTATTTCTTGTAGAGATGGTGTCTCCCTGTGTTGCTTAGGCTGGTCTTGAACTTCTGGCCTCAAGCGATCCTCTTGCCTTGGCCTCCCAAAGTGCTAGGAATACAGGTATGAGCCACCACACCTGGCCCATAGGAGATTTTATCCAATCTTAGGGATTTAAATATTATATACAGACTCAAATGTATATATTTAGCTCCAACATCTCCCCTGAACTCCAAACTGTTTACTTGACATCTATTTTAGATACCTGTCTAGTAAATCTCTCAAATTTAACATGTCCCAAAACAAATGCCATGTCATAGTCTGTTTTTAGTTCCAAACTGCTCCTCTCCAAAATTCTCTGTTTCAGTAAATAGCACCATCATTGCCTACCTGTTCAGGCTGAACATTTTGAAGTCAATGTCTATGCCTCTCTTTCTTTTATATCTCATTTGCAAATCTTGTCAACTCAGCCTTCAATATATAGCACTGAGCCTATCTTATCTTCCCTTCTCCATCATCTCCACCTTAGCCCAAACCATCATCACCATCTACCTCCTCCACACTTGCCTCTCTATAATCTCTCCACACAGCCAGAGTGATTCATTTAAATATAATCAGATTATTACCTCTCTGCTCATTACCTCTCTATTCAAAGTCCCCCAATGACTCCCACCCTTCTCAGTTTAAACGTCAAGTCTTTGCCATGAATTACAAGGCCATGTGTCTGAACAGGTTTAGAGTTTTCCTTAGGTCATTTTAGAGCTGTCTCATTGTGCTGGGAGCAAAGTTAAAAAGAAAAGTTATCACATATTTTCTCAAAGTAATATCTCTGAAGGCATATACTGTTTTTCAAAGATTTATTTCATCATTAAAGCTTTAGTAAAATGAAAAATCTACCAGCCATATTCTCTATACTCAGGACTCTTTCCAGACTTCAACCCTCTGGAAGCGATGCTTGAAGTTTTCCTTTGCCTTCAATGTCCACGTCAAATACCTCTCTTCTGTGAAGACTTCTCTTTGCACACTTTCCTCCTACTCCACTCCTAATCCCAAAACCCTGCAAAATAAATGGTTCTCTGTGTATCTCCTTAGCTTTATGTTCATATGTACAGATTGAATGGAAGCCTGTGGAACTTGTGTCTGCCCTTGCATTACTACTGTGGAAGGGAAAGTAAATCTATTAACTCACATTTTAAAAATATGCATAATACTGTATTTAATGAATTCCAAGACTCATTTTTTTCATATTTTAAAGACTGAAATTGAGATGTGTCTTACAATTGACGTATTTAGAAAGCATAGTTTATCTGTATTTTTTTCTTTTTTGGTGGTGCATAAAATAATGGTACATTAAATTGATGATATTTTACATTTTATTAAATACAGAATATAAATCTTGTGTGTCTATGTTCCTCATTCTTCACTAGCAAAAGTTTAATACAACATCATTCCATATGATAGTTGATTATTTTTGCCACTGTTGGGGTTCTAACAATGATACCTCAAAATATGGTGCTTTGGCAGGCTGACAGCTTTGAATTAAAGGAAATCAAAAGGGTCTCAGAAATAAGCCTCAAAACCAAGGTCTCACTCTCTGACCTTCCCCCACCCCATTGTCTCTCTGATCCTCTTACTTTCCCCAAGCACCAAGAGGGGCCGTCTCTGGAATTTCTTTGTCTGATTGAGGAAACTTCTTTCTCAAAGAAATTCAATTGTCTTAAACCCCTTTCTAGGAATTGCATTAAATAACCAGAAAAAATTAACCACCAGAAAAGAGAATAGACTAAAGTCCTCATCATGCCCAGATAGACTTTTCATTTATACTTCTGAGGGCACCTCCAAGAGATTACCAGGGAAGATGTTATCTGCATAAGACAAATCTTTGCTCACACTGAAGTTTCATTGCTTGTCCACAAGCTATTGTTTGTCCTTTGGTCTCATTCAGCATCCAAAGAGAATCATTTACAAACCATCTTCATACTCCCATCTCCCTCTACCCAACAAAGAAGGGTATATAAACACCTGGACCTTACTGGGTTATTGGGTAAATCACTCTCCCGTGATTTTCGCCTACGCATGTTAAGTAAATTTTGTATGCCATTTTCTCCTACTCGTCTATCGTTAGTTCATTCCAGCAAGCCTCAGGGGACCGAAAGGGAAGTTTTCCCTCTTGGCCCCTACACCACATTAAACTTAAATATAAACTAAATGATTTGAGAATGGTCTTAACTTCCTCATTTTCAAATTGCATATTTCATATGTATGAAAGTGCTTGAGAAACTGCAAAGCCACATTCCAAGGGCCTAAGAACCTACGTTAGGGCAGTGAACCGTGCCCCACCCATCCCGGCCCCCCCGCCCCTTTACAGGTACTGGTACAAGACCAAGCTTCCAAGAGCCACCGCACTCCAGAGGCGCACCCAAGGGCACCTTCCGAGCATGTGTGGGAAACAGCACGCATGCGCGGCGCGCTCCGCGCATGCCCAGGACGCAGCGGCCTCAGGTCGCGCGGTAGCGCTGCTCTGGTGGTGGCGGCTGAGCGGCCACCGTCCGGCATGAAGGGCTGGGGTCTGGCTGCTGCTTACTCCTCGCTCCAGCGCCATGGAATGCCTGCAGAGCTTGCCTGGGCTCCTGCCCCGCGCGATGAGACTTCCCCGACGGACCGTGTGTGCTCTGGCCTTGAACCTGACCTCCGCGGCTCGTCCCGTTGCTGCCTGCGGCCGCGCAGCCAACCTGTTCGGAAGGAGCCGGGCTGCGCCGCTGTGCGGGCACCACCGGCTCCGTGTGGCAGGTACTGCCCCTCCACGACCCGCAGTCCGGGACGCCGGTCTTGCAGAGACCTTAGGTCCCCGCCCCAACCGTCCGGCCCGGCGCGGCTGTGCTTGCCCCGCGTCCTCCGCAGACCTCGGCCTCCCCGTCGGTCCCGGGCGCCCGGGTGTCTCGTCAATTTGCACAGGTCCGCGGGCCGGGCTGCCTCCCACCGTCCTTACTGCAGATTTTGTAACGATAATAGGAACCATTTACAGTGTTCACAAGGTGCGTTAGTTGTCACCCGCCTAAGTGCTCTTGTGAGAATTTTTTTTTTAAGAGTTTTATCCGTATCCATCATAATAGTTCCGAAGTCAAGGTTGGGATGTTTTTATAAGTATTAATTTTTCTTCCCTGTCTGCTTTTTCTTCTTCATGGACACATTTACACTCAGATAGAGGGTGGGGACGCACCTAGAAGTGAGGCTGAAGACTTTAGGACCACATGGTGGGAGTTGCCTCTGAGAATGAGCTAACTTTATTTTCAAATACAGTACCGTACAAGGAAATAGCCGGAGGGATGGGGAAGGGGGGAAGGAATCTGAGTTTCTATTATTGATTTTTTCACCAAATGTTGAAGCATGTTGATAAATATTCACAAATGTGAGTGCAAATATTGCTCAAAAACAAAAATGCATGACTTTCTCAAAAATATAGTATTGGCCTTCAAATACAGTTTCTCAGTTGTGCTCTCAAAAAGCCTCCCAAAGTAACTCCCCATCACCACCACCTCCTTCCCTACACTTCATTGAACAGCCTTTCCGAATTGGGTTGCATCCCATGTTCCCTCCTTTGATAATGCTTGGGAACCCAGTTTTGGCAAGCTGGGGGAACCTTTCAGGACAAGCATTGAAATTCAGAATCTCAATCCTGGCTAAACTCTAACTTGTGACTGATTACTAAATGCCTTTTACCTTTATTCAGATTACTCTTATAGCAATAGTGTGTATTTTGTAAAAGGGAAAGAAGAAACTTCAGATAATTAACAAATTATGTGAATCATTAACATGTATATAGCAAGAAAGAATAAGATCAGAAATGAGAATTTATCTACATAATCTCTAGTCAGCGTGATTACTTTGGAAGCATAAAACAGTGCTGTTTGTCGGTCATTATATTGACTTGATTGTACATTAAAGCCCAGTTCAAGTCAATCTAATCACGTTTTAAATAGACTAATTTTCAAATAAAGATTTGCCTTCCAGTTTGCTGGAGTCTACATTTCAGTTCAGTGGAGTATTTTGTAAGTATTCACTATGAAGTATATATGTAGAAAAGAAGGAAAATTTGTAGGTTTTATAATTTGTAAGTCAAATAATTCTGATGTTGGAATGCTGAGAGATCAGGTGGTACTTAGGATCTATGTTTTCTAAAATAAATGTACCAATATAATGTGTGTGAAGAGCCTTTTAAATCATGCAAAAAGGAAGACCAGACATTTTTTTTAAATCTCAAGAGCACTGTGTCATACATTTGTTCATCCAACCCTGAGATATCAATAATAATTAGAGAGGGAAAAGGGTAATTGGGATCCATAAGTTATTTTACTTCCTCACCTAAGCCATTACTTTTAAAAATCATTCCCTGCCAAACCTAAGATAATCATCTACCGATATTAACAAGAGTATGTCTTCTTTTTCCTATAGGAAAAAAGTTCAAAAAATAATAGAATAGTCTGAAGGCCTGCACATACTGTGAGAATTGTATCTTAGCTCTATGTGAAAACCAATTGTGTGATTACAGGGAATTCTCTTAATTCATTCTTCAGGTGAAATGCACCGGTTTAGAACTTCTGATGTCTCTCAAGCCACTTTAGCCAGTGTGGCCCCAGTGTTTACTGTGGTGAGTATAACTTACAGAAAGTGCTTCCCATACTTATTAAGTTAATTGAGTTGGACTATTGGCCAAGATATTACTTATTTTTAGGTTTATAATGAGTCATTATAGTTATACGTCATGTTTTCTATGTGTCGTGCCTAGCCAATGACCTTGAGTGCCTGCTAGATTTGCTTAATCGTGCTCTTGAAACTTTGCTAATGACTGTGGAGTTCTCTTTTCAATACTAGAACAGGTCATTCACAGTTCCGAGATTCCTCCTTGAACACTCAAGATATCCCCCATGAGTATATTTTGAAGGCTATTAGCCAGAAAGGGGCTTGAACCTGTGTTCTGCAAGATAATATGCAGAAGCATCTTGAAAGTAGCACAGTGCAGTATTTAATAGTGCTTGCTGGCTGGATACAGTGGCTTGCGCCAGTAATTTCAGCACTTTGGGGGGGGCCAAGGCCAGGAGTTCGAAACCAGCGTGGGCAACATAGCAAGATCCTGTCACCCTGTCTCTACAAAAAAAAACAAAAAAAAAAAACAAAAAAACAAATTAGCCAGGCATAGTGGTGGGTGCCTGTAGCCCTAACTACTGAGGAAGCTGAGGCAGGAGGATTGCTTGAGCCCAGGAGTTGGGGGCTGCAGTGAGCTGTAACTGCACCGCTGTTCCGTGGCCTGGGTGACAGAGTGAGACCCGGTCTCTTTAAAAAAAAAAAAAATGCATTCCTTGAAGGGTCATGATCTCTGCAACTTTCTCTGAAATGATTCAGAAAATGAATGAATAGAATAACACGTATCACACACACATTTTTAAAAGAGAGAGAAATAAGGCCATTGGGGCAAAATGTTAAAAGTGACTAGGTGAAAGTTATATAGGAATTGGTTGTAATATTCTTGCAACTTTTTTATAGGCTTTTACTTTTTTCCAAAAGAAAAGGTTTGATTAAAAGAATAAGTGTGTTTGCTCTGAGCCAGATTTCCTAAATTCCATTCTCAGCTCTGCCTCTCACTGTTGACTAGGTGGACTTGGACAAGTTATGATAATATCTTTGTGTCTCAGTTTTCTCCTCTGTAAACTGAGGATAACCTACCTTATGAAATGTTATGAGGATTAAATTAACTCATATATGTAAACCCTTAAAATAGTGCCTCACATACACTAAATATCCAATATATATTAGCCATTATTATTAGAATTATTTAGGCTTACCAACATAAGAGATTTTATTTATAAACTATAAAGAACTAGATAACTCTCAGAATTGCAGGTAAAAGTTATTACTGTTACTCATTACTGTGGAAGAGTTGGCCAGTTAAGAATACAAAGTCATATGTTAAATACTGAAAGTTAGTTCTTTGCAGGTGAAATAATTGTCTACCAAGAACACTTAAGAAATTCAGTTGATGCTATTTGATATAAAGAGTTTAGAAAGTAAACTGGTTACAAAGTAAACATTTATAGTTTGTGTTATCTTTAAAAAAAATTTAAAATCCCATTAAAGAGAAAATGGTACAGATAAATATTAAGATGCAAAAATATTCAGCATATGTTGCTAAGTTGGAAGTGGGGGAGAAATTGCAAAGCAATGTGTGCATCGTGTATTATAGGAAAATTTGGAAGGATAGTCAGTGAAATATTAACATGGTTTTCTCTAAAATTTGTCATTTGTGGTGATTAAAATAGTTTTGCATATCTTTTCACATTTTCTGAAGTGTATTTCTGTATATGTAAAATGAATTTAAGGATAAAAGCTAGTCTGTATTTAAAGTATGTCTTTCTGAAAGTGTGTTTTTCATAGTAATTAGTATAGCTCAGCACATAGTGATTCATTAAATATTTGAGAATTTCAAACTTGACTGTAAGTATTACAGAAAAATATTACTCTATTCTGCTGAAGATAGGTGCATTTTCTGTATTGTATCCTCTCTTCAGACTATCGGAAGAGGTTCTGTAAATCTTTATTGTTTCTGCAAGGCCTGCCAGACTTCTTAGCCTCGTGTAGATATTTAGATTCATGAGACAGGCCACACTAGGTTCCAGTCTACTCAGAATGATAAAGGACAGGAGAACTAGCAGGGCAGTGTCAGGTGTTTCTTCTTCAAAAGAAGTCCTTCCAGCCGTCCAGGGGTTTCTCTGGCCCCCCAAGTGACAGCTCAGGTACTAGACAAGATTCTCAGAAGTAGGTGTGAGATCCACCTTGGCTTAGAATCCCCATGCTCCATAGTGCCAGTATCTCTTGTAACCATCTCAGAGGCACAGCTTCCAGGGCCTCCATGACAAGCATGGCCAACTACAAGAGCCACCACTTTCAGGAAAGGGCAGAGCTATTACTTTCCACTTGGTGTCTGTAATTCATTCACATTCTTCCCAGTCCAGTGCAGTCTACTGGTCAGTGGTCATTTTTACCGTAAGCAGTGTTTCCACTGTAACACAACTGATGCTCTTTTATCAAATTTCTAGGGGAACCGAGATAGAAAGTTAAACCAAGGTCAGATTTGTTCTAGCAAAGGAAAGGGGATTTTTTTCCAAAACCCTTAACTTATAACTAGATTTAACCTAAAGGTCAGTTATTGTTTATATCTGCATTTCAATATTTTGGGGATATTACTTATAATACCATAAATAGAATACTAATTTGAGAGCAAATAATAATTTGTTTTTATTCTCTATTTTTAGACAAAATTTGACAAACAGGGAAATGTTACTTCTTTTGGTGAGTATCTTTATTCTAAATCACTTTTTTAAACAGTGAATGAGTGAATCCAATGGAAATCAGAAATTACAGTGTTTTGAATAGAATATTCTTTGTGTATACAGGTGTGTTGAAGGAGATCTTTTTCAGCATTTGTCTGTCAGTCCTAATTGGGACTGGCAATACTCAGACTGTGCGTATTCTCCCAGAATTGCTTTCTTCTGGCAGGAGACACTTCCTTCTAACAGAGTATTAAAGGAATATTTTGGAGAGCAGAGGCTGGTGTAGAGCTAGAGCACAGACACACACACACACACACACACTCTTTTCCCTTTTGTTTCTCATTAGTCTGTCCCTTTCACGGCCCTCCTTATATTCATTCTCTTGAAGCAGGTTTAAGGCAAAATCACATAATACCACTGACATTGCAGTTGGTGATGAAAGACGGGGAGGGACGGGTCACTAGTGACAATCACATGGAACTCTGCTGCTGGTGGCTCTCTGTGGATGCCTACTTTTTAAAGTGAAACTAGGTATTATTTTTGCTGTGTGACTTCAGATGTGAGTTTCAGATCTCCCCTTCACTTCCAGCCACATGATCCTATTCCTGCCATTGCTAAAATCCTACTGGAATATTTTGGGTCTCTTTTGCTCGATACCTCCTTGAAAAGATTGTTCTAGGTACAGCTCTGTCACAGGTGTATACAGTTTACAGATACTATAATCTGTATAATTTCCTGACTTTCTCTCATCTGTTATGCATTCTCAGGTAATAAATTTAGTTTTCAGGTAGGAGAATCTGATGTAAGAACCGACTTTTTCATTTTGTATTAGTAATAGTTAAAAAGCAAAGAAAATGGAGCTTATCTCTTCATAGACTTAAAATGCTGGAGATGGTGTTGTAGTGAGAAAAAATAGAAAACGTAGTTGTGTATAATTCATATTCAAGAAAGATGACCTATCTCTAGAGCTAGAAATTAATATTACAGGTTCTAATGATGCATAGTTGTGGTTTTCATATTAGTCCCAAGGGACTTATAAGTACTGAGAAATTTATGGAGTATGGATAAGAGAAGAAAATAATTAGTTTGACCAGATTTAGCCCAAGTATGCTTTTGAGGTAAAAGTGGGTATTAAAAAGACTCATT
Organism: Daubentonia madagascariensis; assembly: GCA_023783475.1. Lineage (NCBI taxonomy): Eukaryota > Metazoa > Chordata > Mammalia > Primates > Daubentoniidae > Daubentonia > Daubentonia madagascariensis. The sequence goes on from JAKFHU010001672.1 coordinate 21,774,276, forward strand.
TTAGCTTTTGTTTCTGGTAATAATAGAACAATATCTTGATGGTGGTGTGGGGAGTGCTCTGATGTAAAAATCTAAACTCTAATTTATTAGTTTAGCCCACTCTTTTTATTTCTTTTATAGAAAAGAAGAAAACTGAGTTATACCAAGAGTTAGGTCTTCAAGCCAGAGATTTGAGATTTCAGCATGTAATGAGTATAACGACCAGAAACAATAGGATTATCATGAGAATGGAGGTAAAGGATTTTATTTTCATCTATGTTTCTCCAGTACAATCTTACAAAGGTTACTCCCTAACTATCTCGATCAGTATCTAGGTTAAAAGTAATTTTGGAATAAAAATACCTACATGAAACAAAGGATATTTTTCAACTTAATATGTTATTATGAGTAGAACTCATTTTACATGGATTATATACATATGTTCAACAGCATAACACTGCTCTGTTTTATATTGGAAGTTGTTTTTTTGTGTGTGTGTTTTTGTTTTTTTTTTTGAGACAGAGTTTTGCTCTGTTGCCTGGGCTAGAGTGTAATGGTGTCATCATTGCTCACTGCAGCCTCAAACTCCTGGACTTAAGCAATCCTCCTGCCTCAGCCTCCCAAGTAGCTAGGACTACAGGCACGTGCCATGATGCTCAGCTAATTTTTCTATTTTTAGTAGAGACGGGGTCTTACTCTTGCTCAGACTGGTCTCAAACTCTTAAGCTTAAGCAGTCCTCCTGCCTGGGCCTCCCAGAATGCTAGGATTACAGGTGTGAGCCAGCACGCTTGGCCTATGTTGGAAAAGTTTTGACTGTGGTCTTCATTCTTTCTGTTTGAATTTAGTCTCTAGTTTCAGAAATTATAAGAGAAAGAATCTGAATTTATAATAGATTTATTTCCAATTGTATAGTTACGTGTATAGTATAACCTGAGGTACCAAGGACATTCTGGTTTTCCAAATATCTCAGGAATAGCCATTAAATTTTATAACATTAATTTAAATTTTTGCTTTTATGGAAAGCTTTCTAAAATATATTGTATTTTCCCATGTCCACTCAGAGCACACCAAATATAATTTGATTTTCCTCAGCAATTCAGAGTTAATATGGATATCAGTTATTTTGGTGGGCTAAAGTTTAGGGTTCAGGAAATACATGAGGAGACATAGGTCTCAGTGATACTGGCCCTGCAGTGGGCATGGGACTTGCCCTTTTCAAAAAAGGGGGTTTTGTCCATTTACCTAGGGTTAATCAAAATAATCAAAAATGAGTCAGGCACTGGGGCATGTGCCTGTATAGTCCCAGCTACTCAGGGGCATGTGCCTGTATAATTAGTCCCAGCTACTTAGGAGGCTGAGGTGGAAGGATCATGTGAGCCCGGGCAACATAGTGAGAACCCCATCTCTAAAAAAAAAATATAGAGATAGGTAAAAATATTTCATCAAAAAAGGACACAGTTTTCTCCCAAGTGATTTTTCTCCAGAAAACATTCTTTCTTATTATTAGTAGTAGCTAGCATTTTTCAGAACAGTATCTCTTTAATGGAGAAATAGACAGGTTTGTGATAAAGCAAATTTAGCAGAGTGTTAATTGTATAATCTAAATGGTGGGTATGTGGTGTTCACTGTGCAATCTTTCAGCTTTTCTATATAAAAATTATAATAAAATGTTGGAAAATTTAAAAATAGAAAAACATCTCTAATTTCTATATCATTAATAGAGTGGCTACTTTATTTACTTTTAACAAAAGATGCCCATGTTTCTCTTTAGAAAAATTTTTAATTTAATACTGTTCTAAATTAGAGCAGTAAGGCTATGTTTCATCTTTTTAATTTCAGATTAGCTTAATGTTTTGGTCTTTTAAAAAGGAAACTTTTTCATTTGATCCAAACTAATTATGATTAAATCCTTTCTAAAAGTCTACTTAATACCTGACTTTTAAGAAGACCGTATTCTTGTTGATGTCTGTTTTTTCATGATTACCCTGGAAGTCTTAATAAATACATGATTTGTGTGAGTAATTCCGATTCTATTCAGAGTGAGCTAGCAGTATCAAGACTTACATATGTTTTAGGTCTCCTTTCTTTTGGAAAAAAATATGCCTTGAATTTTTTTTTTTTTGAGAAACCAAATGCATACTGATTTGGGTTAGTCTTAATCCAAAATTAGTAAAGTGTTAAATCCTATTTTATGAATGTTATTTTTTCCTACAGCTGTACAACTTGCGTGTATGTGTGTATATACATATATATTTATATGTTTGGGGTTTTTTTTACAGTATTTGAAAGCTGTGATAACTCCAGAGTGTCTTCTGATACTAGATTATCGTAATTTAAACTTAGAGCAATGGCTGTTCCGGGAACTCCCTTCACAGTTGTCGGGAGAGGGTCAACTTGTCACGTACCCTTTACCTTTTGAGTTTAGAGCTATAGAAGCACTCCTGCAATATTGGGTAAGTCTGTTTTTATTTAGTTTCTTGAGTTTATTCTGAGTTTGAAATGCTGTTGAGTAGGAAGACAAGTTGGTATTGTTTCAGTGGCACTGTCCCTGACCACATCCTTTCCCCTAAACAAAAACATCTCTAAGGACCCTATATGGAGAAAGTACTTAATTCATAAACTTTATGACCCAATCAAATAGAAGTAAAGACTGTAGGTATACATAGAGTCTCTTAAGGGTCATGTTATGGCAGTCAATGAAGCACATTGCAAGTTGTCTACGCTTTATACAGTTTTTGTAACTATATTGAGAGGTGATAATTCAAAAGACTGAACATCCTAAATGTGATGTAAGTTAATATATAAATCAAAAAAATTCTAAATGTAATAACCATTTTATTCTCTAAACTATGCATATTATAAAAGTACTTTATATGTGATAAATATTATATTAAGTCATTTATCAAATCATTCTTTCATTTGTATAATCCTTTGTTTGAGGCAGGTAAATGATGCCTCTGTTTTAGACCTAGACTGACATAGGAATCATACACAATCCTTCCAATGACTCCTCCATTAAATTGATTGTCATTAGATGTCTGGGGATCCTGTCATACCCTGAACAAGGGTGGTTCACTGCTTTCCTGGACCCCACAAATTTTTCATTATCTTTTCTTCCCATTATTAGGATAGCACTGTTCAGGAACTGGATGCATGCAAGAGTTGGTACTAGGAGCATACCAACCAGAGTGGAAGGAGAGCAGGGTAGAGAGGACATGAGGTGGTGGGGGTTGGGTGAACCTGGTAAGCTTCTCTTTTGTCTGCTTTGCTCTGTTGAAGTAGATGGCTACACTCTCTGCTCAGGTTTATGAGGCAACAGCACCAGTTAGTACCAGCCAATGAGATGGTGAGTAGTGGGAGCCCAGTTGCTAGCAGGAAAAAAGCAGAAGGGGGAAAGAAAAGAAGATGCAAACAATGGTCAGTGACAGGCTGCACAGGCTGGGTAAGCTCTCAGGAGCAGGAGCCCATGCTATTAGGGGAAAGGCAGGGCTCTTAATAAGGGAGCAGGAAGGGAAGGAGAGGGGCTGGCCTGGCATGGTCTCCTGCCTAGAGATTGGCCATGGGGTGAATAGAGAGGGAGCTGAAGTTGTCTACTGGGATACAAGTTCTTTTTGCCATTAAATGGGGTCCCGGGAAGATTTCCTTCTGAAAGAACACTAAATGTAAGCAAGGCCAGCCACCCCACAAAAGGGAAGGGATAAGTTTTCAAATGAAAGCTCCCCAAACCCACCTGAGGGACCATGATATACTGTGAGTAGATATGCCTCCCAAAAACCCTGTGACCCTCAGCAACCGCCCCATCTATTATGTGAGTCCACACCTTGCTGGGCAGAAAGTTTGGTATCCCTCTTAGATACTAAAAAAATGTAGTCTGCCTCAGTTTGGCTGTCCAATCTTCCTTCCCACCCAAGGACTTCTGAACCTGGAAGCATCTCTTCCATACAGGAAATAAACATGATGTCTGCAGAGGCACTGTGACTCTGGACTGTAATTCCCAAATTAAAAAATCTTATCCTCACAGTTATTATGCCTCTGAGATAAACAGTACATGATGGAATTTATATCATTAATTTTACTGCTTAATTCAGTTAGTATTATGCTGTTTGCCAACTGGTGTGGAAGTGTTTCACTATTTTAACTATTCAACGATTTGTAACTATATGAGTGCATACCTGCTAAATATCAAATCACGTTTTGTTAACCAGAATAATAAGTATACTTTTGACATTACACTGATTTGTTTTATTTTTTGTTCCAAGTTATGCTTTAGTTTTCAAAAGAGCTTTGTTTTGAGGAATTTGGAAGTGTATTCTGTTTACAGAGAACATAGGTATTGCTTAACCAAACGTAAAGTTTGTGTTTAACCATGGGATGGCAGATTTTATTTTAATTAATGCACCCATTCCTTTCATAATAAATGTTTGTAGGGGGAAGACTCTTATGAGAGTTAATTTCTTGTCAGCCAAATCTGAGCCTTGTGATGACATTATGCATGGTTCTTTGAACCCAGGAGGTGTAGTTTTTGAATCGTCTGGAATAGGCATTCCAGTATTGACCATATTCTGAAATGTTACCAGCATGTCTAGCTATTACAGATTTCTGTATTTAATCAGAGGGTTCACTGATCCTGAGTATTCTAAAAAGATTGTTTTAATTCTTATGAAAGGTCATGTTGTTATCTAGATCAACACCCTTCAGGGGAAACTTAGCATTTTGCAGCCACTGATCCTTGAGACACTGGAAGCTTTAGTGGATCCCAAACACTCTTCTGTAGACAGAAGCAAACTGCACGTCTTACTACAAAATGGCAAAAGGTAAATAAATGTGGATGACGTACCAAGTTGGGAGTTCGAGACAAATATCTTAAAATTCTCTCAGTAGTCTTTGTAGTGAAATGTTTAGCATAAATTCAGACATAAAATTAGTGTGATTATTACCTATTTTAAAAATGCCAACTAATCTTGCTAATAGTAATGACATTTTTTACTCCGTGATTTGCTCTAAGTGCCTTCATTGCCATATCTGATTTTAATTATTATTAAAATTTTGTTTTTTATAACTTTTTAAAGTAGGAAAGTAGCCAGGGTGAGAAGTTGATCTAAAAAGTGCACACAATCTAATGTTTATTGAAAAGATATTTTGCATGAAATGCTATGTAAAGCTCTTTTACATATGCGATCTCATCCCATCCTTTCAGCAATCCAGGTCAGTAGTTGATATTGTCCTCATTTTGAAGATGAGAAAACTGAGGTTTAAGTAACTTGCCTAAACTTAATACAGCTAGTAAATGGCAGATCTAAATACAAATCCACTTTTCTATTCCTCCAAAGTCCATGTTGTTCTTTTTCTTTAAAATCATAATGCATTCCAGAATTTAAGAACAATATCTTTTTTTTCTTTGTTCTGATAGAACACATGAGAACAATATCTTTATTAATTTGTATAAGATGTCCTAAAAAGGCACTATTCTTATAGTGAAATGTTTTTATAAGTTTATGCTATTGATCATTTCTGTGTAACTGTTCTTACAGTTTATCAGAGTTAGAAACAGATATTAAAATTTTCAAAGAGTCAATTTTGGAGATCTTGGATGAAGAAGAGTTGCTAGAAGAGCTCTGTCTGTCAAAATGGAGTGACCCCCAAGTCTTGTAAGTATATAGTCATGCTTTGTCATTTATTTCCTTAGGGTGAATCATCTGTCTTTTCTTCCTCAGGATGACTTTTTGTAGAGAACATAACATTTTTCTGGAATAGAGAATGTAGGCATTTTTCATCTTAAGATGTTTCACCTTTTCCCTGTGCAGTATTGCATCTAATTCAATGTAATGAGGATGTATTGTGTGCATGCTGCATACCCAACACTGTGCTGGAATGTGATGAATATAAAGATAAACACACAATTACAATTCTTTATCTTCAAAGGACTAACCACCAAATTGGCACACACATCTACCAAAATAACTTACCTAAGGAGCAGAGTGGGAGAGAGGGAGAGAAATTCACATGGGGGATGGGAAAGGTGGGGTGAATACAGATGGAAATATTTTGTTTTTGTTCTTCACAGAGCAGTATCAGAAGTTAATACAGACATCTTTGTAATGAGTATAGTTTCCAGTCTGTACAGACTTTTTTAAAGCACTTTGAGAAATTGGATCTTTATATTCTAATAAGGAAATATTAATAAAAAGGGCTATGTAATGTTTGGTAGATGGCAGATAGCGATAGTAGAAGAAACACTTGTTTGCTTTGCTTTAGCCAATCTGTCTCTCGTATGCTTTATGATACATGAGGGCTGTCGGGAAAGTATCCAGCCATGTAATAGGAATGCGTTACGTTATCAATGGCTAGATACTTTCTCGTGAGTACCTTTTACAGGGTACTTCATCCCCCCTTCTCCTCCTCCTTGGTAGGGTGGGGTATAAATAAAGGGGAGCAAAATGACTATGTATAGACATCATTCAAAAACATTTTTATTCATATATGAAAATGACATATATATAGCTTGGAAAGGATATGCTCTTTATGTTCATTTTTAATTTTTGCTTTTGTTTTACTTGATGGTGGTTTGGGATTTGCACTAATCATTGGCATTCACACATCTGGATTTTCCTATAACTGGTAGCACATATTCACATGAGAGTCTCTTGGATTGGGGCCATGGGATACAGCGAAGCTAACTAGTCTGTGTAAGGATGGAACCTCTGTCCTCTACTTATCTGGGTAGTGTTCAGGATCAGTTGACATAGCTACTCGTAGATCGGCCTCAGTTGCAACAATAGAAAAGACAAGAGACTAGCTTTTTCACTGGTGGCTGAATATTATTATACATACTAATTTAAGAAGTTTTTGGTACTAAATATATGATGTACACATTGGAGGTATGTTAATTATGTTAACTCTTTCAATTGAAGTGAAAAGAGCAGTACTGGGATTGACCATGCAGAAGAGATGGAGTTGCTGTTAGAAAACTACTACCGATTGGCTGAAGATCTTTCCAATGCAGCTCGGGAACTTAGGGTTCTGATTGATGATTCACAAAGTATTATTTTCATCAATCTGGACAGGTAAGAAAGCATTATATAAAATAGTAAGTATTTTCTTTATGAAATAATGAAGCTTTTAAGGAAATGTCATTTTGGAAGGAATTATACCATCATTATCTATAACTACTACGTGAAAGTGTGTGGGGTTTTTTTTTTTTTTTTTTTTTGAAGGTGTAGATTATTTAACCCATGTGGTCTTTAATGGATGATTTAGTGAATTTGCTGTATATAGTTAGTGGGCCCTTCTGATCTGAGTATGTGTTCTTTTCAGCCACCGTAATGTGATGATGAGGTTGAACCTACAGCTGACCATGGGAACCTTCTCTCTTTCACTCTTTGGACTAATGGGAGTTGCTTTCGGAATGAATTTGGAATCTTCTCTTGAAGAGGTGAGAAGGTATTACTTCACTAACTTAGAGGTTATTTTTTAATGTTTTGAAGACTAATTTTTTAATGGTTTTAAAAAATAAAAAGTCTAATAACCTGTATACTCCTGCAGTGAAATAAGCTATATAACTCACAATTCAGGAAATATTGTTGGACCATTGTTATACATAGATATAAATGTAGCCTGGGTTACTTTGTTTCCCAAAACATAACTACAAATGGGACAGGTTTGATAAAACAGTGTCACACTGTGAGGCAGTGTTAATGAGGGGTTTTTATTTTTAATTCTTATTTGTCTAGCAATGTACCTGGTAGTTTGCATACTTTATTTGGCTCAATCATTGCAACTCTGTAAAAATAGAAGTATCCCTACGTTGTGGATGAGAAAACTGAGGTGCAGAAAATTTAAGTAACTTGCCCTCATGCACAAAGCTAGAAAATAACAGTTAGGATGTGAGCCCAAAGGCTTGCACTTTCCACTTTGCTCTACTGCCTTTCCATATTAATATAACACTGAGCTCCTGGAGTTTTTCATATCACCATAGCCTTGTGGTACAGTTGTCCCTCAGTATCCAAGGGGCATTGATTCCAGGATCCCTGCAGATACCAAAATCTGTGGATGCTCAAGTCCATGATATAAGATGGAATAGTACAGTTGGCCCTCCATATCCGCAGATGTGGAACCCACTGATACAGAGGGCTGACTGTATTTTCATAGAATATCTTGTAAGATTTCTAGAAATGAATCTGAGTGCATTTGGCATGCTCTGGCACTGGATTCTGTGCCCTAATTAGGCTAACAGGTCTACTTTCTCTCTGACTGTCACCCATATCACCTCTCATCAGGACCACTATGAGCTTTTAAAAAGTGGTCTTTAAAATATGTAAACCTGATTATTATGATTGTTATGTCACTCTTCTGCACATAACTATTCAGTGGCTTTTGATTAAGAATCCAAGCTCATTGGCCTGTGCAGCTTTTCCTGGCCTACTGCTCCTGCGTGTCCATCTGGTCTGCAGCCACTTTTGTCGGTTGCTCCCTCAATGTTCCTTCTCAGACACGCTGCCTCCACACCTCCCCCCTCAGCTCCTCCCTTTTTTGCCTAGTTAACCCCTACTTATCTCTCAGGTCTCAATTTAGGTGTCCCTTCATTACTTGCACCCCCAACTTGGCCACATAAAATTACTCCCTTCATTGTATGTACCAAATAATCCTGTATTTCCATCTGCCACATTCCTCAAATTTGCAATTACTTGTTCAGAGTCTGCAAAAGATCATAGGGTCCTTGAGGCAAAGATAGTATTAGTCATTTCTAATGGTCCTTATGGTAAGATGTAAATGAAAAATGCAATACATTTGTTCATTTATCTCACGAATGTTTTTTAGTGCCTATTATATACCAAGCACTGCTCTAGTCCCTGCCCTTGTGGAAGTTACATTATAGTGGAGGAGAGAGATAATAAACATAGAAAGTATGTTAAGTGATAAGTGCCACAAAGAAAAATAAAGCCAGGTAAGGAGATAGGGAGATAGGTGGTGGAACAGGTGGCATTTTAGGGATGGGGCAGTCAAGGAAGGTGGTTCTAAGGAGGTGGCATCTGGGTGAAGAGACCTGAATGAAGAGAAAAGGTAGGGAGATCTAAGGGAAAATGTTCCAAGTGGAGGAAACCACGGATATAAAGACTGAGACAGGAATGATCTAAACTTACTCATGGAACAGCAAGAAGGCCAGAGGGGTAAGAAGAGAATAGGTCAAGTGGAAGGGAAGAAAAAGAGGTCACAAAGACTGACAAGTATGAGATGATGTCAATTTTTTATGTAGAGCATGGTCAGGGTTTGGATGTAGTTTAAGTGTGATAGGAATCCACTGGAGGTTTGAGTCCAAATTTAGAACATTGGAAAGTTCAGAAGTAACCAGGATATTTTGTGCAATATAGTCCAACCCTTGACATTCTCAAAATGTACATCCAAAGACCTTTACAAATTCCCCAAATGTGACTACAGGACTTTTTGTACAAGTTCCTGTCTTTCTTCCAAATCATTTTCAAGAATCATGTTTATGTACAATCTAGAAGCCAACTCCATTTTGTATTTACTCTAATATTTTTCTCTGACTTAACTGCCTATTTTTCCAAAAAAGAAAGGGAAAATTTCTGAAAAAAAATTCCTTTCTGATAGTTTCAACATGTACAATCCTAGGCACAGAAACCCATTTGTAATGAGATATAAGTGATTGGTAGTGAGCTAGGCTTGCTCGGTAGCTGAGTGAACAAGATTCAGATCATTGCTTCATTAGAATTACAAATTATACATCTTTAGGTGTCCTGAAAAATAATTAAAATGTTTGTTAAATCCATGGATGTCAAATGTCTTTATTCTTATATAGTTAGCATTGATATTTACAATAGTGAGTCTAAGGTAGGAAAAAATTTTAAATTTGTTATTTTAAGATAATTTCATACTTGTAGAAAAGTTCCAAGAATAGTCAAAGAATTCCCATATAGCCTTTAACCAGATTCTTCAAACATCAACATTTTGTCACATTTGTTTTATCATCTGTATAGATATACTTTATTTTTTAAACTATTTAAGAGTAAGAACAAATGTGATGCCCCTTTACCCTGACATGTTTCAGTCTGTATTTCCTAAAAACATGGACATTCTCTTATATAACCGTAGTGCAGTTATCAAAAATCAGGAAATTAACATTGAAATACTGTTTTCCAATCTGTAGACTCTACTCAGGTTTTGCCACTTGTCTCAGTAGTGCTGTTTATCACCAAGAAAATCTTAGATCGCTTGTTGCATATAGTTGTCATGTCTCCTCAGTCTCCTTTAGTCTAGGGTAGTTCTTCAGTCTTTGTCTTTCAAGGCCTTGACATGCACAAAGAATACAGGTCAGTTATTTGGCCCTCGATAACATTCACTGTTAGATTCTGGGTATGCATTTTGTCGGCGTGTTCTTTACAGTGAATCCCATCAGGAGACACGTGATGTCCATTATCACTTGGCTAACGTTTTGTCTTCCAACTTTCTCTCCTGTAAAGTTACTCTTTTTCTCTTTGGAATTAAGTATCCTATAGGGAGATACTTTGAGACTATGTAAAAATCCTATTATTTATCAAATTTGCACCCTCTAGTTTTGGTATCCACTAAGTGATCCAAAATTAATTCAGGTTTGAATCAAATATTACTATGATGGTTACCAAATGGTGATTTTCTAATTCCATCACGTCTGCATTTATTAGCTGACATTGTATTATAGAGTATTCCCTTCTCTCCTACTTATTTATTCATTTCTGTCAGTATGGATTCCTGTAGTCTTGTTTTAGTCAGTGAGTTATAATCTATTACTGTTATTATTTTGATGCTCAAATCATCCCTTTCATGCTGGCTTCAGGATACTTCTCACATGTCCCCATCAGTGTTTAGTGCTTTTGTAGCCTCTGGCACATCCAGATGTTCTAGGCTAGACAAACTGTCGCTACGTGATGTAGATAAACAGTGGGGGAGATACAGGGTCTCAAGAGTGAAAGAAGGTAAGTTAAACACTATATAAGAAGGCGCATACTCTCAGTACTGCAGGGCGTGTCCGTAGCAGAGGGAGCATTAAATCTCCAACTTTCAGAAGCTTGTCCCTTTCCTGGATCTCCCACAGGTCTCACACTGTGCTGTGTGTGTGTTTAATGCCACATGGATTTTGAGCTTGGTTTGCCTCTGACTTAGCTTACCTCTCAATTTTATCACATTTGACATTCCCAGACTTTTGATTTGTAGGGAGCTACATAACCAATCTACAGTGAGGAACACCAATAATCTTGTATGTCAAATCTTATATGACAGCTAACAGATCTTACTTAAACAGAATTTTTACTTAATTAGGGCCCTCATTTTGGATAACTGGAAATGTGTTCACCATCCAAAAATAATTCATGTTAACAATTACCTTCCTAATTTATGTCTAACATCTTACTTTATTTTTTAAAGGAGGCAAATTTCTGCTCAATAAATGACATGAATTTCCATTAGTGATAGCCGATCAATTGTGTAACGGGCTATCTTGGGGGAAGTGAGCTTTCAATCACTGGAGCTAACCAGCCCATGTATGATAACTAACTAATGGCATAGCTGTAGGTCAGATTCCTTTCCTGTGAGAGATTAAATTTAAATTCTGTAATTCTGTGCAATAATGCATTAACTCAAAACACTGCAGTACAAAAAGATTACCATTCTGAAAATGATGGTGAGGAAAAATGGTTACTGTAAGTCTGAAGTTCTCAATCTTTCTTGGTTCATTTTGCCCTTTGTGTCTTAGTAGTTTTTTCACAGGTAGGTAAAAAGTTTATTATGTTACAGATTCTTTTGTTATTTCCCTTAAAGATTTAAAATATTCTGGGTTATTGTGGTGCCCAGGGCACCTCAGCTCACCATCTGGGAGCTATGGCTGTAAGCACAAAGACCTTAAATTGTGTGTCCTCTATGATTATGACTATTAAAATTTGTATGCATGTAAACAAAGATTGGAAAGAAACACAAAGAAAAAGCAGTTATGTTTGGCTTATAGATGATTAAAAGTATTTAAAACATTCAAAAGCATGTTATCCTTCTGATTTATTCTCTGACTCTTGTTCTCTGGGTGCTGTCGAGGCACTTGTTCTTAGTTCCTTTCTATAGGAAAGAGCTGTATAAATAATATAAGCCTTCTTTTAAATTCTGGGGCAATAATAGTTGAGGAAATTTTACCTCAGAGGAGCCTAGCCTTTTGTGATTGAAATGAACTCTGCATTCTCTTTTAGGACCATAGAGTGTTTTGGCTGATTACAGGAATTATGTTCATGGGAAGTGGACTCATCTGGAGGCGCTTGCTTTCATTCCTTGGACGACAGCTAGAAGCTCCGTGGCCTCCCATGGTATGAAGGACGTGGCTCACAGCAGCATTGCAGAGGGGTCATAATCATGGGCTCTAACATCAGACAGCCTGGGCTCAAGTTATCACAGGCTCTGTGACCCTTCACAAGTTGGTTAATTTTTCTACACTTCCCTCAGTTTCCCCATCTGTCAATTAAGTCAATACTACCTGCTTCGTAGGGTTATTGGGAGAATTAAATGAGAAATATGTGTAAAGCTTTTATTAACACAGTGCTAATAAGTTAATATACTTCTAACAATAAGTTAGAAATATTTTGTGTAGAACACTGACAAGCATTATACATTTAAACAGATGTAATTCCGGTGCAAGGTTTTGTCATAACCAAATTGAAATGTAAGAAACATTTATGTAGTGTTCTCATAAGAAAAGGTATAAAGTTTACCTCCTTTTTCTTTGTTCTTGAAGAAGACACCCCCTGGAATAAGTATTTAAGACACTGATACTGCTTACAGTCCTCCATTAATAAGTTACATAAGATATCGTTTTACTATAGCTTTTAAGAAAGACACAAACTAAAATTAATTTTCCTGTTTTATTTAGATGGCCTCTTTACCTAAAAAGACCCTTCTGGGAGACAGAAGCATGGAACTGAAAAACAGCCTCAGACCAGATGGACTTGGATCAAGCAGTCGTATCCTCACAAACCGTTAGCAACAACCCAGTGGATACTGAATATTATTTATGGTAGTCACAGGAAACTTCTGATACTTTCATTATTTTCTTTTATAAAGTCAGATACTTGAAAAAAAATCACTGATATTTAAATTATAATGTCTAATGACAAAGACATTATGGCAGTCACAATACTAGAACTTGATTGCATTTCCAGAATTCTGAGTTAAAGAAGCAAAGTGCTTGCTTTGTAAAAGGCTAAAATTCTATTTTTTACAAACTTTAAATGCTGTTTTTATAGACATGATGTAAGACATGGAGAGATTAATTTTACAAACAAGAACAGACTGTTGTATAGATTTCATTTAATTTATACATATTAAGAAAAGTGCAGTTTCATGCTGAACGAAGCCTATGAACTTGACACATAGGTAGCCATAGTTCTTCGTTAGTACGGGGAATCATGTTCATATGAATTTCCTGGTCTCAGGTGACTGAAAAGCTAGCACTATATGTATATGTATTAACCTTAAAACAAACTCTGGAAGTTTGTGCTTTAAAAATCAATCCTTGACATAACCTTATATTTTTGTATTTGCCCCCTTTTATATATAAGGTGAATAAAAAGAAATGATTTAGTATCAGCATTATATGGATTCCAATTAATCAAGATTTCACTTTCTTAACCCCTGAAACTATTTTTCTTTGCTTGGCTGTAATTAGAGCCTTTGCAAGTAAAGTTGAAAGGAAGTATTTCCATTTGGTTACTGTTTTATTTATAGCTGCTTTGTTCATTTGCTGATTTTTAGACCACCCCCTCCAAAAAAGGAAAGTGTATACTGCTTAGCTAATCTATATGCTACACCTCAAGTTGACAAATGGGCTACCTAAAACAAGAGGGTAGATAAATGTTAGAATTGTGATACCTTTTTGTTTTCACAATCAGATTTGTGTAATTGTAAGTGTGAAAGCTGCTCTCTTAACATCTTACCTTTTTAATATTTTCTGGAGGCTAAGTACAGTTATGCACTAGGACATTAGAGTTAAACTTGCCACCAAAACTAGCATGCATGGAAGATTCTAGAGTATCCAGAACAGCTCTTGCACTACAAATGTAGTGGTAATGAAAGGATAAATATGCCAACCCTGATGATGTTGAAGGTACTGGATTACCCTAATGTGATATCATATGAGGAAGTTTAGGGGTCCATTTTCCAGATGGTATGGTGAGAGGAATAATAATGTTACTCCAGCAGCTGATTTGAAAGAAAACACATGAAGTTACAAGTAAAGTTTTCCTCACCCCCGGGTGTGTTATGAGAAGCCACTGGAGGGAAGCTGGAGAATAGAGTGGCATGAAACAAACTGGGGTAGACTTGGAGCACAGAGTGGCCCCTGTGCACCGCACAGTGGGTCAGGAACATGCCCTATGATTTGGTGTTGGAATGTAAATATACAGCACTGTTTAACATTATGAATCTCTGATTTTCAAGATTATCTGTGATACTACTTAGATTTCACAGGGTACTCTTTGGCACAACTCAGAGTAGTCTATTTTTGGTCTTCTGTTATCACTGTATAAAGGTAATCAATACTACTTTACTGTGACATATGAGCATAGGATAGAATTTTGGTCATTTTTTTCTTGTAGTGTTACTGACTTAGTTTATTAGCTTGGGTAAAATAATTTTTTTGATGAATCATGTCCACTAATAAAAGGGAAAATGATGTAACTACCTCATAAGTCTGATATTGGGAATTAACTAGTGGTTTATAAAATTCTTAGATCAAGTATGATTTCAAAATGTCAACTAGCTCTGCTTTTGTGATCACAGGATGCTTCTGACATTATAGTTATCATAAATAAAAAAACAACCTATTCCAAAAAAAAGTTCATTGGTTTTAAATTTTGAACTAAAATAATAGACTGAGCCAAACAGTGGGTTATGTGAGTAAGTAAACAATCATATCCCCGTTGAACATGTCAGGTATAAGGTGTGATACTCTTTAACAGACTGTCTTTGTCTTTGGAAGGCCTGTAAGAAATGTGGGTAGAACGAATGTCATTTGAGGATGCTATTAACACTAAGCTTTATTCTTGATAAACACAGACTGTGATAAATAGCCACTAACAAGTTTTATATTAAAAAGCTATTTATTTTGGTGAGTTATTCCAAGAGTTGTACACAGCTTTATTTTTTGGAATTGAAATATTCAATTCACGCTTTGAATTTAGGATTCATTTTCATTACTTTAGTAACACAGAAGTGATCTAATGGATGGTGCAAGGAATAGGGACTCCAGAGATCTGAGTTTTGTTCCCAAGTTATCTTCAAGTCATTCTAGTCTCTTAGGTCTGTGATGCAAAGGCATAAAACAATTGTGATCTTGGAACCTTGAAGAAAGTTGTTACATATACAGATAGAAAGAAAATGCAAACATGTAAATGTATTGTGATATCTTGAAATAAAGGTAAATCTGAGTTAAACTGCTATGTACGTTCAGATTTATGTTAATGAGAAATTAAAACCCTGTAAGTTATTCCCATTTTAGTTATTAAGCATATCAGAATCAATGCTTAGAACTATATAGTTAATGGAATGAAAATTTAGTCTACCTATTGGGATAATACATTAGACTGTCAAATATTAATTTTTTTCCATATTCAGGTTTTTACATGTTTGCCATATAGGTTGACCTTTAACAGGAGTATAATTTACATTGTTTTTGACAACGGGGTTAGTATTGTTAAATATCCTATAAACTTGAAAATTTGCTTCCAGCTTTATAGGTTTTAAGTTTAACTTTCTCCACCTGGTGCTTGCTATATGGTATGTTCAGGCGTTGAGAAAAATAAATCTTGAGGTAAATAATGATCATGTTTAAACACAGGCCCTATCATTTAGCAAAGCATAAAAACACAGACTTTATATAGTAAAGGCAATATGAAAGTATGCGTCCATCTAACGAAAAGATCCAGTACTGAGAAAAACATACCTTTACTAAAACATGTCACATGTCATCAGAGTTTGTTCTACACTTAAACTTTCAACTCATAATTGGATACAGCTAAGTAATTTCTGGTCCACTAAAAATAAGCTTCCTTTTAATTAAAAATAATTCAAAGAGGTTGAACTGCTAATAATTATTACCCAAATGAAACCAGTGTTTCTATGTGCTTTTTGCTGTGCCATAGGGTACTCTGCAGCTAGCATACATACCTCTTTAAGAAAAATTAGACAGTCCTGGGAGTGATCCAGAGATGCTATCTGGGGATATGCCTGTTTGTTATTTTCCAGTACCTTATGCTCACATCTTAGCCACAGTAGCTTTTCCTTGGTTTCCAATCTAACTTTCTACTCTTCAGCTTGATTCCTCTTCCTGTCTCCTTTTCACCAGTCTCTACTCTGCCTCTAGAGAAGCTGAGAAGAGAAGGCTCTGGTTGGTTGTTATTTTCTCCTGTTTTTATGTCATTTCACTAGTGTCAGAAGAAAGAGGTTCTTCCCTGACTGATACAAAATAAACTAGTTACTATTTACGGATGATAATGACTGCAAATTTTTAGTGATGCTGAAACCCTATGGTACATTCTTTTCCCTTAAATGTGCCACACTGCCAGATTGGCAGATGAAATCTACCCTACTAAAAACAGGCCAGGATCAAGTGAAGCCAAAGCCTGCTTCCTTCTGTTGGTCCCTCACTTAGCTGGTCCCTTGCGGTAGCCTTTGGCTTAGGCCAGGTCTCTCCTTTCTGCTCCTGTTGGCACAACTTGTGGCAGACAAATGCAACAAAGGTCCCTCATGAGATGACTTAAAACTAGTGGAGAGTCACTAGGTTCATCAACTGTTAGAGCAGCCGTCTCTACAAAAGCATTTGAGGACACAGGTGATAAAGTTTTAGTTTTTATATTTGTCCTTCACTATATAAAACATTGAAAAGGCAATAATCCTCATTAAGGACTAAATCAGAAGTGATTTGGGAGTGTGAGGTTATCCCTCACTCCCATACTTTTCTCCTCTGCACTGTCTCTCCTCCCTCAATTTTTTTTTTTCTGTATACTGTGCTTTCTATTATCCTTTGATTGGAATGGGCCACCAATTTTTTTTTTTTTAAGCGTGAAATGAAGTTTATTGAGGAAGGACAAGATGCTAGGTTTACAGAGTAAGAGCAAGGTACGTTTGCCACAGAACGACGAACAGAACCCTCTGTCTTAACAAAAGGGCCCGGGCCACCAATTTTTTAAAAAGGATATTTTTAGGAGGAATTGTGTACAGAGATTGTCTTAAGAGATAACCACAGAGTGACCTTTCCAGGCATCAGAAAGACACAGGTATTCAAGAGGAAGAGGAAATAGGTTGTACAACAGGTCTGAGCACAGGCAATAAGCTAGGAAACAAGAAAGGTTTAGATGCAAAGGGAGCAAGGAAGTGAACTTTGGAAGGGGCCATGAATAACCAGAGTGTCTCCTACTTCACATACTTCTGGTGTAGTCATAATTTACTGTATCATAGTTCCAGAGTGTGTGGCTGTTAGTGCCTGTCTCTACTCCCAGGAGCCCCGCCTCTTTTCAGGATGTGCCACTTTGTCCACCAGAATGCTCATCCTGAAGATGACTCAGCACACTAAAGGGAGGGGCAGAGTGGGGAAACGGAGTGAAATCTTTAATCTGAGCCAAGGCTATAGACGTGAAGTGCCCCAGAGAGTCGGGCTCCCAAAGAACTCCTTCCAGCAGCAACGACAACTTGGTTCTGTAAGGGACACAATACAGACAGAATTCATGATTCACCTGCAACATCTGTTAAGTTCCTACTGTAGTCCAGGCATTGTGCTATGCTCTGGAAATAGAAAGATGAATAAAACATTGGCCAAATCCTATGGCTTGGACTTAAGTGCCTCTTGATCTTTGTTTTGTGCACCACTTTCTCAGATCTGCAGGTTCTAAAAACCACAGCTGAGGATGTTCATCCCCAATACCTTCTCTGGCACATAAAGAATAAAGGGAAAGTACATTAGTGCATGCTTATTCCAGAATTCTAGTTGTGGTACAATGCAAACAACATATCTGGAATAATAAGGACTTCCCAGGGGCTGCCTTTGTCAGTGTACTTCATATCGTACCACCCCTGCTGCTTGAAACATTTTAGGACCCAACTTTCAGAATGGCCTTCAAAACCTGCTACACGTTCTTAAACATTTTCAATGGTGGCAAATCTTCATACTTCAAGGTTGGATTTAACTGTGGAAACTGCCAAAAGTTATTCTGAACCAACAAGGCTAGCAAATGGGGTATGATGAAACTGCCTGATGGTGTTTTGGTCAGAGCAAGGTATGACAGCTTCTCATTGACTTAATTTTGAAAACTACTGATGAGATCCAGAAATAATAATAATAATGGCTAAAATGTATTGAGCCATGTGTCAGATACTATGCTCATCCCTTTGCCTGTATTATCTCTTAATACCCCAGTGTCAATTAAAAGGGAAAATCTAAACTTAAGAAGAATGAACCAAATAGTAATTTCTTCTCCCTCTCTTATTTATGGAATTACTGATTTACTAAATTTGCCTATGCTTTGGCTATGAACTAAGTCTCCTCTCCATTTCCTGGTCAAACTATGCCCATTTCTAAAATCAAATCTTCTCTTGTTTCTTGCCCTCTCTCTGCCTAGTTAGAGTCTAATCATCTTCCCAGATGCAGTGTGGAGCCCTTGAGGTCTGCACAGCCTTCCCTGATCCACTGCAGTTGCTGTCTGACTGCCTTTGGCTCCTGGTCATATGTTGACCTGGATGGTCTTGTGGACGTGTTTTATTTTCCCACCTAGACGATATGCACCTGGGGGCCAGGACCATGTCTCAGGTTTCCTTGTCTACCTCCCTGGTGCTCAGTATCACTCTGCTCATGACACACTCATTAGTTACTGCTCTGCTGAGGCTCACAAGTGACAGAAGGCAGGCCCACGAGAGGTTTCAGACATACGGAGACAGAGACAGCACTACTTAAGTAAATGCTGAGTCCTAATTCTAGTTTGTTACTACCACTTTCATTACTTAATGCTCACATGTCATAGGAAATAAAAAAGGAGACTTCAAAATCATAACTTTTACCCAAGTCTCAGTAAAAGGCCACTCTGATCATCCTCTGTCAGTGTCCATTTTTTAAGCATAACATCTGATTTGCCTTTACGCTCAGTGTTTCAGTGCCCCCAATCTCAGGTATGTGCTGGAAAAGTGAAGTAATTTTAATACTGACCCAAGTGAACTATAATTAGGAAGGTGCATTTGCAGTGTTTTACAGAAAGGAATCAAATATAAATTACTTTCAGATGATCTATATATACCACTGCTCTCCTCAATTGATGTAAGTCATGGTTGATATATGTATAGTTTTTATTACAATACATGAGTCTTTAATGTCTAATTTTTAGAAAATGAATAAAATTTTAAATAAAAGCCAAGCTTATGGTATAAAGTAGTCCTATGATAGACCTTTTGAGAATCCTCCCATAAAGTTAATAATCCATCTTTCTATTGTTGTGGTTAACCCTAAATTTATGTTATCGGATATGCCTGTAAATGGGTCACCTGAATTGCTGGCCACTGCAGGGCAATTTCACCACAATTCTTATAAGCAGGGGCCTGGTCCTCAGCACTTCAAGTTTTACAAGCCAGGTTATATGCTCTAAAATCTATGCAGGCTTCCCCAGCCCTTCATCCCACAGTTAATACTTAATTGTTCACACTATTTAGCATTCAACCCCATACTGATTTGCATTTCATTGAACTTCCCATGTGTATAAATCATATTTCTCAAGAGAAAAGGACTTTGCCTTCTCTTTGTTTATCTCTCTCATAGTCTAGAACAGTTCTGTACAATGTCATATCCTAAAATGAATGAATGAATGGAATCAATGGTTTAGAGGTATTTTAAGGTAGAACTCTTAAATCTGCTGTATCCATTAAAATTTAAAATGTGTACACTCTTTGACCTAGCAGTCCCACTTCTAAGATTCTCAACTACAGGGATATTTGCACAATCATCTAACGATACAGGTGCAAGAATGCACACTCACAGCATTGTCTGTGATAGTAAAAAAGAAAAAAAGAAAAAAAAAAGAAAATAACCTAAATGTCTATGAGAATGTGAACTAAAGAAATAAAATATGATGTATCCAGACAATAAAGTATTATGCAGCCATTAAAAAGAATCAGATAGTTCCGTATGTACTTGTCTGGGAGCAGGAAAAATACAGTACATAAAAATGAAACAATGACTAGAAGTATGTGTGTATGTTTGTCATACAGAAACTCTGAAAGTCTGGAAGAAAACACAGCAAACTAGTAACAATGGCTATCCTATCAGGCAAGGGTTGGCAAACATTTTTTGTGACAGGCCAGATAATAAAAATTGTAGGCTTTGTGGGACATCCATCTCTGAAGCAACCAATCAATTCTGCCGTTGTAGCATGATAGTGGCCATAGGTAGACAGTACGTAAACAAATGAGTGTGGCTGTGTCCAATAAAACTTTATGGACACTGAAATTGGAACATCATATAAATTTCATACATCACAAAATATTATTTTGATTCATTTTTAACCATTTAAACATGTAATGACCAATTTTAGCTTATGACCATACAAAAACAGGTTTCACACTGAAGCTGGCCTGTGGACTGTAGTTTGCCAACACCTGCTGTAGAGGATAAAATAGGAGTAAGGAGGGGAACTTTTCACCCAAAAAAAAGTGATGGGATTATGTGTGAATCTTTTTGTATGTTCCTCTCTTTTTCAAATAAAAATAAAATCTAAAATAAAAGAAAAGGGTGATCAGCAAATCCCAGCCTTAGAACAGACAGACATTAAAGAAGTACAGTCCTTGTACTCACCTTTTCCTTGGACCTCACGGTGATCAGAGAGCTCCCGAACCTCGAGCTTGCCTGCAAGACAGACTCTGTTAATGAGCTTTTGAGAACATACCATAATATTTTATCAGTTTAAAATAAGGGGAAAGGGCATTTTTTATAGTTTTTTTCTTCTTCAGGAGAAATACTTACTTCTGGAGAAATCAATACGTATTGGGCCTAAAAGAAAAAATTGGGGAGAAAAGGAGATAATGTTATTACTGTTCATGTGGGTTTTGTAAACCCATTTCAATTACACCTTTACACTCACATTTCTGCATTTCTTGATTAGCCTTACAAATGTGCATGCCCTTTGACCCCAGAAATTCTTATAGGAATATAGCTCAGAAAAATAATCAGATGTATACAAATGTTTATGTGAATATTTACCATGTCATTATTTATAACAGTGAAATTTGGAAATGGCCCAAGTGACTAGTAATAATTACTTATGTAATGGGTAAATAAACTATAGTTCATGTCTAGATAAAATGCTAGATATTTATTTAGCCAGTAAGTATCATATTGTATAAGAATATCAGATAACAGGAAAAATGTCTTGATATATCGGTAGGTAAAAAAGTCAGGTTATAAAATTGTGTACAAAATCATGCATAATATCACAATTATTAATAAAAATATACACACACATAGTGTAATAGTTAAGAGTAGGCAGGCTGGACATGGTGGCTCATGCCTGTAATCCTAGCACTCTGGGAGGCCAAGGCGGGAGGATGGCTTGAGGTCAGGAGTTCAAGACCAGCCTGAGCCCTGAGCAAGAGCGAGACTCTGTCTCTACCAAAAATAGAAAAAATTAGCCGGGCGTGGTGGCACGTACATGTAGTCCCAGCTACTCGGGAGGCTGAGAAGGGAGGATTGCTTGAGCCCAGGAGTTTGAGGTTGCAGTGAGCTATGATGACAACTGCACCCTAGCCTAGGCAACAGAATGAGACTCTGTCTCAAAAAAAAGGGTAGGCTTTAGGCTGGGAGTGAGTGGTGGTTCACACCTGTAACCCCAGTACTTTTGGAGGCTGGGGCTGAAGGACTGCTTGAGTCCAGGAGTTGGAGTTCGAAGTTGCTGTGAGCTATAATTGCACCACTGCACTACAGCTTGGGCGACAGAGCAAGACTCTGCCTTTAAAATAAATAAATAAATAAATAGAGTAGGCTTTAGAATCAGATCTTGGTTCAAATCCCTGTTCTGCCACTTCCTAGCAGTGTGACCCTGAATAAACTTCCTCTCTCATCTTCACTTTATCTGTAAATAGGCATAATACCAACTTCATAGCTTTGATGTGCATTAAATTATATACATAGTGCTTAGCACGTGCATAGTAAATGTACTAATAAATGGTAGCAATAAGGTTCATAGAAAAAAATACTAGAAGGATCCATTCTAAAGGTTAATAGGCATTAGCTCTGCAGAGCAGAACTCTGGGTAGACAATTTTTAAATTTCTTCTTTGTACTTTTTTGTATTCTCTAAAGTTTTAACAATAAACTTTCATTAATTTTGCAAGTTAAAAAATATAATAATTTTTTTTTTAAGAGATAGGGTCTCACTCTGTCACCCGGGCTGGAGTACAGTGGTGCAATCATAGCTCACTACAGCCTCAAGCTCCTGGGCTCAAGCAGTTCTCCCACTTCAGCCTCCCAAGTAACTAGGACTACAGGCACACACCACCATGCTCAGCTAATTTTTCTTATTTTTTGTAGAGACAGGGGGAATCTCACTATGTTTGTTGCCCAGGGTGGTCTCGAACTGGCCTCAAAAGATCCTCCAGCCTTGGCCTCCCAAACTGCTGGGGTTAGAGGTGTGAACCACCATACCAGCCAAAAAATAATTCTTAAATTAAAAAAATAATGGCCAAATGTTTTAGGTCCAGGAAATGTAACTTAAGGAAACTTACTTTTATTCCTGAGAAAATGAATAAAACAAAGCAATGAAACCAGAAACAAAAGAGTGGAAATTTTTACCAAATGAGGAAAGCATGGTGAAAAAAAAAGAGTGGAAGTTTTAATGAAACTCCAATGGCTGTGGTCTGTCTTCTTTCTTCTGCTGTGGGCGCCTAACAAAGCAGTGGCAGGCTGTGACCAGGGACCAACTTAACACCGAGTCCAGTGGGACTTTATCTCTGGGGGCAAACACTGCAGAATGACAACAATTGCAGACAGTGGGGGCTTATAAAACATAGGCACAATAATTGTGTACTGACCCAGACCTCCGAGTTCAGGTAAAAATTCCATTTATAAAGGAATCAGCATTTAGAGATCCTTCCCCAATGTGGTGTAGAATTTTGCAGGACACTTTACCTTTTCTTCTGGACATGGAGTTATCCAAGCTTTGCATTTGCCTGTCATGTCACCAAGGGTGGTCTGTTTGCCATTATATACATAAACTCGGCCATCTTCTCCCCCAATCAGTCCAGAGGTTACATCTGTTATCCTCAGTGGGGCCGCCAGGATGATTTCATCTGTCAATAATGAAAATTGGCAGAAGGAAGTATCCGACTCCTCACTACCACCCTTTCCTTGTTCTACTACTGGATCCTAACCCAAGCTCCTGCAAATGACATTAGTGTCTCCTTTAAATAATGTGCCCTGATTTCATCCTGTCACAGTCAAAGGCTTTTGTTTCCTACTTCACCAGTCATCAGTAACAATTATTAGGGGTGACTCTCACGTTACCATCTTCAAGAGTGCAACTCACTCTTGTACATCCAGCTCTGGTCTTACCTAATTCAAAATCTATCTAAAGGTCCTTGGGCCACTGGGCTGTCAGTTACAAGGGCAGATCCTCTAGATTATCCAATCAGGCAAAAGGCCCTGTTCCTCTCTTACCGAAGCCATCATCATCCAGGTCACTCAAGTGCAGAACTCCACCAAATCGCGAGAAGCGGCGGTCTCCACTGAAGGTGCTAAGCAGCAGAGGCTGCGTGTCAGGTGTGAGCGCATACATCCGAGTGGTTCCACCTTGATGCAAGGTCACGGTCAGGAACGCCATTTTAGACACATCATCTGAAATGAACCATAGTACCAGCTGGTGTCACACAAGTGAAGATATAGAACACTGAATAGAATCCTATTCTTGCTTCGTGCTTGTGTATCTCAAGTGACACAGATCACTCAGAATCCTACAGGACAGTTGGTTTCAGTGCTGGTCAGTTCTGATAGGAAGGCACAACTAGCTTGGGTACTAAGACTAAACATTGGAGGAGCTCAGAGATTTCCCACCAAACAGGTGTTCCTTCTTCCAGTCTTACCCCCTCTAATACATCCTCCACACAACCACCATTTTTTCCGCTAATTTTTTCTATTTTTTGTAGAGGTGAGATCTTGCTCTTGCTCAGGCTGGTCTCGAACTCCTAGCCTCAAGCAATCCTCCTGCCTCGGACTCCCAAAGCGCTAGGATTACAGGCGTGAGCCACTGCACCCTTTTTTTTTTTTTTTCTTACATCACAAACTGCCTGTGTCACTCCCCTGACTTACGCATCTAGGTGTTAGTGGACTTCAGATGGAGTCAAAATACTTCACAAGGCCTTATGCAATCTAACTCCTACTTAGGGCTCTAGTGATGTTTCAGGCCACTTCCGCCTTTTCACCCACACTTAGTCCCTCACTAACTTAAACCACAGCCCATATTTCTTAAATCTGGGCCTTTGGACATGATGTGTTCTCTGCCTGGAGTAGACACCCCTTGCCCACACCCCTTGCTCTCTCTGTTCACACCCCTGTGCCAGCTACTCCTGCCCATCCTTCAGAATTTGGCTCAGGTGTCCCCTCCTCTGGGAAGCCTTTCCTAACCTCCCTGATCTAGAGTAGCTGCCACTGGTGGTCCTCTGGGTGTGTGTCCTATGTAGTCACACAGGCACTGTGTTTAGAAAGGCCCTATGCTTGGCTTCATGCTGTCCTGTCACTGACTTGAAATTCTTAATAATCTTTTAACAAGGGGCCCCACATTTTTATTTGGGACTGGGCCCCACAAATTGTGTGGGCAAAATACAAGTGAAACACAAGTAAAAATGGGAAAATATGAACAATGTTGGTAGATTGTATCAGTGTCTATAACCTGACTGTGACACTGTGTTTTGCAAGATGCTATCATTGGGGAAAATTGGATCAAATGTACATGGATCTCTGTATTATTAATATTTCTTACAATGGCACATGAATTTATAATTATCTCAGAATAAAATGTTTAATTTATACTATTTATATATAAAGAATTATATATAAATTAAACTGATTTTTGATTTTACATATTTTATAATAGCAAAAAAAAATTATCAAGACAGTAAGGGCACCCAAACCAAGAAAGTTTGGGACGCTCTAACTCACAGCACTTGGGTAGAAAATGGTAAGGAAAATAAAATAAAAAATGTATGTTGCAAGAGCTAAGAAAGCACTATCTGGACTTGGTTTAAAAAAAAAAAAAAACTATTCCAAAGCTAAGTCAGCAAGTTTTGTGTTGTTATAATGCTGTGTGCTGAATCATGCAGTGAAAAATTTAGCCATTTTGCCTGATCCACTTCTGTTATTATTCAAATCTCTTCCATATTGTATGAAACAAATAAAAATCTTTCTGAAAACCAGTTTGACAATATGTATTAAGAGCCTTTAGAAAGATTAGATCCTCTAATCTGGGAATTTCACCTTCAGGAATCTATCCAAAAAACTAATCAGAAAGGTAGTCAAAGATTTATGTACATGGGTGTTCAATAATTCCTTACTCATGATAGTGTAAAATTGTAAACAACAAACAATGTACATTTCCAGCAACAGGATGATGTTAGTAAATGTTGGCATGTGCATATGAAAAAAATGCAATGCAGGTATCAAATTTCATATTTTAGGAGAATATTTAATAACGGAGAACATGCTCAAGATATAAAATAAGTAAAAAAATTAGGTGTGACAATACACTGCAACCTCAAACTTCTGGGCTCAAGTGGTCCTCCTGCCTCAGCCTCTGAAATAGCTGGGACTAAAGGCGCCATCACATCCGGGTAATTTTTCTATTTTTTGTAGAGATGGGTCTCGCTGTGTTGCTCAGGCTGGTCTTGAACTCCTGGCCTCAAATGATCCTCCCACTTTGGCCTTCCAAAATGGTAGGTTTACAGGCATGAGCAATCACACCCAGCTGAGCTTAAGTTTTTAAATATCTGGGTAGGGAGTGATTTTTTTTTTCCTTCCTATATGTTTCCTTGTATTTTCACAAATTTTCACAATAAGCATAATTCACTTTTATAATCTGGAAGGGAGTAGTTTTTTGTTGTGTTTTTTTTTTTAACTCTCTTTCACATAAAGTAAACAAAATAATGGTTTATTAAGATATGTCCTCAGAGTGGACCTATTCCTGGTAAACTGATTTATCAAATTCTCTAGCTCCAAGCTCAAAAGCATAGGGGCTTTAAAAACATACTGAGTTACTTCATGTGTCATTTTCAACAAACCTTTGAAATAGATACTTATAATTCCTATTTTGCAGATGGTGATACAAAAGTTCAGAGAGGTTAAGTAACTTTCCTCAAAATGACACAGCTTGCCATTAATGAAAAAAGGAAATATTTAAACCCAGATCTGTCTAGCTCTAGATCTCACAACTGTCCCCCAGTACAAGGTAGCCAAGGAGCCACATGACTAAAACAAAGTGGTTTCAGGGCTCGTGACCTACCGTGAGTCGGGGCCCCAACCAGCAGCACTTGTGTCAGCGTCCCATTCATCATGACATGGCCACTAGACAGGGAAGTGCCCAGTTTCCCCATCGCCTGTGAAATGCAATAAATCAATACTGTATAGCTGAGAAAGCTTTCTCAGTAGTGCCCACTCTCCTGGGGAGGAAGGGGTTGCTATACCTTGTCTCCAGAAATGGTAAACCAGCTTTGGCAGTTTGGGGGGAAGTAGCCATACACCCTCCCAAGGCTCTTTTTCTCATCACGGCTGTGGAACAAATGGCCCAGCCTAGAATGAAGCACACTGATGCCAAGGCACAGGATTAAGATCTGGCCGGGTATTCAAGCCCAAGGAAAGGAAATGCATCTCACCCCCGGCAGGCCTCCCCGCATGCTCTCTGTCCCCGTGATCCTAGGTCTGGAAGTGTGGGGACTGTCAGAGTTAACCCCAGCATCCAGGCTCCCTGGATGCCATGCCCGCCATTCTGCCTCCCAACTGACAGCAAACATAGGGATGCATACTGTTACGGGCTGAACACTGTGTTCCCCCAAATTCCTGTATTATCTCAGAATGTGACTGCATTTAGAGATAGGGTCTTTAAAGTGATAATTAAAGTTAAAAGGAGGTCATTGTCGTGGGCCCTAATCCAGACTGGTGTCCTTATAAGATGAGGACACAAAGACACACAGAAGGAAGACCACGTGAGCACACAAGGAGAGAGGCCTCAGAAGAAACCAACCCTGCTGACACCTTAATCTAGGACTTCTAGGCTTCCAGAACTGTGAGAAAATAAATTTCTGTTGTTTAAGCCCCCGAGTCTATAGTACTTTGTTATGGCAGCCCAAGCAAACCAATACACTTGTCTATCATATTTTTAAAACTTCCAAGGAGAATTTGCAGCCTTGTCCCAGAGTCTTTGCTTTTCCTTCAAAGGGCGAGAATTTCTCAGCGCCATTCCCTGAGCCCCACACTCAGTGGCTCCTGTAGCAGCAGGCACCTGCTCTGTGCTCGCTGGCCTGGGCCCAGCACCAGCCTCACCTGCTCACATTCTTCCAGGTCGGGCTCCCAACCAACAGCAAGGTTCTGTTGTCCACACTGACGCTGTGAAGGGAGTATCCAAACCAGGCAAAGTCCTCCTCACCTGTCACCGCCCAGTCGGCTGCCTCCACGTCCAGCTTTTCTAAAGAAGATGACCAGTCCCTTTTACTTTAAGTGGGAGGACTACTGGGATGGAAAGAATGAGGCCTTTTTGTAGGCTAATGACAAATGGGTTTGTTCTGCTGAGTTTCTTCCAGAACTCATCTATGTGCCCGTGCTGATCCTGGCACCCTGATGTCAGAAATGGATCTCACACTTCGTACAAGAAGTATTAATACATTTCTAGAGCTCACGTCTATGGAGTGGAGGATGCTATTTTAAACGGCCCTTCTTGGGACAGTGGAGAGCACCACGGGGCTGTTTTTGGTCCTAAGCCTCCTCTGTGTTTCTATTACACGTGAAGACACTATGGGAATAGCCTAAAAGTGACCCTAGAAGTTGGGTGAATCGATGCACATCACATACCACATCTCTAACAGTAAGAGACTGTTAGAAAATTTGGGTGAAATGATATGGAATGAGGCAAAAGGACATAAACCTGTATGCAGAAGTCATCACAGACACACAGAGCACAGAGGGCCTCTGCCCCTTTCCCCCATCAGGAACTACCTTTGTTGCTCTGGCTGGGGCCAGAGTAAAATACAGCCACAATTCCCTTCTGCTTCCCTCCACCTGGTGCAAAAGGGGAGCCAATCACCAGATCGGGCTCGCTGTCTCCATTCACGTCTGCAGCCAAGAGTGTCCAGCCCAAGTTACAGTAGACGGCCTTAAGAGGAAACCAGGAAAGTATGCTTTACCCAGCCTTGGAGGCAATCAGGATGCAGCAAGTTCTAGATTTCTCCACCTGGCTAAGATGATAAACATACCTGGCAAGAGATGGTGATGTTAGGGGAAGAAGAAATTCTTCCTTGTTTGGAACCAAAGTAGACGTACACTGCACCCTAGACAAGGACAGCAGATAGACTGTGAGGCTCCGGTGGTGACCCAAGAACCTTAAATATTACAAGACAATGAAATAAATCACCATAATTCCTGATGGTTGGGAGCTTAATGACCACCAAAAACCCATCCCGTGCATTGTCGCTGGGCTGAAAGGAATTTTTTTTTAAAGCCTGTCACTTCCATCAGACTATGAGAGTCCCCAAAGCAGAAACAGTGCCATTTTCATCCTTGCCTCCCCAGTGTCCTGCTCAGGATCTGCCATACATAATTGTGCAGTGTGTTTGCAGAATGACTTACTCAACTCCTCCCACTTTAAGCCCAGTGCACTTTCTGGCTCTTCTATGGAGCCTTCCTTGCCCTGGCCCATTGTACCTCTGAACACGAACACACCACGTGCCATTCATTCACCTGGGGACACACACTGCACTATCATGCTGTTATGAATCAGTTCCTCTTACAACTTACAACTGTCTCCATCCCCATTCGTTCTATAAGCATTTATTTTCTATCATGAGCCACGTACTAGGTACAGAATGACAAATAAGACCAATCTCTGTCCTCCTGCAAAGTTGGTAGACAGGTAATTACAACACCGCAGTGTGGGAGGGGCTCTGACAGGTGCAGGCACAGGATGCTGCGTGAGGACAGTGTAGCAGTGGCCTCACCCAGGGGTTAGATGACACCTCCTGCAAGAAGTGACATGTCTCTCCCAAAGAAAGGAGAGACTAGGCTTTTCAGGATGAGGAAGCCATATAAGCAAAGGTCCTAAAGTGAGACAGCCTGATGGGTTCAGGAAGTGACAAACTGTTGGCATGTCTAGGAATGAAGCACGAGGAGAAGGGGCAGGAGGGGCCTGCAGAGGGGAGCAGGCGATGCAGGGCCTTTGACCTCATGGTCACATACGGCACCTGGACGCTTGGGCCCTGCTGTGGTATGAAGTACACGCGGGAAGAGAGCCCTGTGGACCAGGGCCAAGGATCTCTGCCTCAGCAAGCACAGCAGGCAACAGGCTGGGTTCTGAGCATGAGAGGGAAGGACCCCAGGAAGCCACCTCCTGCCCCGATGACCGAAGCTACAGATTAGCCGGGATTTCTGTCTCCCTCCACTGGCATTCAGCATCGTGGGGAAGGGGAAAAAGAATGAAGTACCTGGTGGAATTGGGAAACTGTGAGGCTAACATAAGGCTAGGGAGGCAGGAACAGGTGCCACAAGGTAACCCGAGGTCACGGCAAGGACCCACAAACGCTCAGTCTGGCACGCTGGCTGTCTGCTTTGCTCCAGGGGCTCCTCCCGTGCTGACCTCCCTCAGGGCCCCTTCTCCTCCCCCCATTTCCCCCACCAGCAGCCTTACTTTGTACGTGAGATGCTCGGAGTCCACCGAGGGAGCTCCCACAGCCAGGTCAGGAACGCTGTCCTTGTTAAAGTCCAACACAGCCAAGGCTGAGCCAAACCGACCTGAGGGCTGAAGAGGCACAGTTTACTTCCCCTAGGCTAAGCCACAGCCTTCAGAAGAGCACTCCTCACTCCCTGGGGACAGAGAGGCCTGGGGACCCCCGTCACCCAAGACTGAGGCACAAAACTGCAGCAAACTTTAACACATCTGCAACATATCAGTTGGGTAGCTCTGCCCTAAGGATATTTTTGGCATGTCTATCTGCCTTGAGGGGAAGTGGAGGTGCCAGAAAGAAGAGGGTTGATTCTTACAAGTTCCAGGTTTGTAGAAAATAATCTTGTACATACTCTGCCCCACATTAAGCATCAAACTCATCTTTAAAAGTATCTGAAATAATAACCACATAACAGCAGCCACGGCAGTTAACATTTATTGAGTACTCAGGATGTTCTAGGGCCATGCTGTTCAAGGTGGTTGCCACTAGCCAAATAATTAATATTGAATAAAATCTAAAACTCAGTTCCTCAGTTGCAATAGCTACCTGTCACATACTCAAAAGCCTGTGCTTAGTGGCTCCCACACTGGACAGCACAGCTATAGAACGTTCCTATCACTGCAGGAAGTCCCACGAGACGGTGCTGCTGTAGACATTGTTCTAAGCACTTTTCATGGATTAAGGCCAGCACTGTCATTATCCCCACTTTCACAGTTTACAGTTGAAAAACTGTCTCTTCAGGTACAATATTCTTCCAAGGTGGATTTTCTAGATCTTTCTTCTCCTATCTAGAATCAGCCTAGACCTAAAAGTAATTCATTAGGTTCTTAAATTCTTTCACAACTTATATAACAATGAATAGCCTTTCACACAGTGGTATTTGCTACATAACACACATGCCCTAGTGCCCATGTTCATTATATATTGGCTAATCTCTCCACACCTGTGCGCAATGGTATCTATGAGCACTGCCCCCTTCTATAAGGCAGAAACTTGATAAACAATGGAAGATGCTTGGGGACACAAAGCACGCTGGGGCAGGGTGGGGACCAATAACTGCTGAGGACCAGTTTGTTTCATCACCACCAGCTGCACCATCCAGCCCTTCTGCGGGTCGGCCAGTCATTTCCAGGAAACACAGAAGTTTAAAG
The DNA here is from genome assembly GCA_023783475.1 of Daubentonia madagascariensis. NCBI lineage: Eukaryota > Metazoa > Chordata > Mammalia > Primates > Daubentoniidae > Daubentonia > Daubentonia madagascariensis. The sequence goes on from JAKFHU010001672.1 coordinate 21,805,379, forward strand.
CAGATGAGTCCTTGAGATATCTACCCTAATTCTCTATTGTATAGATGAGGACATGGAGAGTTTCACTGCAGTCAGGGCCAGAGGGCAGGATTCCCAACCCTAGTTCACACCTTAATCTAGCCATTTTCCAAATTGTTGAAGCTCACTATGGGAAGAGGGCATGGAGCCACCTCCTTCCTTGCCCAAGTGGTCTTTTAAAGAATTTGTCACCCCACAGGAAGCAGCTGACTTTCTCATTCCCTGACTATATGAGCCCAGAGGCTTATACTTTACACAATGGTCTGACAGGGGAATGGCTTTATAGGAAGGTACGAAGCAACAGGATTGAATAGGTTTATTTTGGAAATTTCTTGTGGAATGTCAGAAGGTTCCAGAAAATGCTGTCCCTCTAGGACTGTGTGACTTTACACATGCACCAGTCAATGTATTTGTACATGTTGGATTCAGGGCTCCTTTCAACAGAGCCTAAACTAGATCATAAACCATTGTACTTTTTATTATTTAATGCATGTTCAGGTGTACGATCATCTCTTCTCTTCACAGCATTAACTTCACAATGAAAGGTTAAGTGGCTTGACCAGGACAGGAACCACGATCTGACCCAAATTCTAGGGCTCCTTCCCCTGGTGCTTGATACTCAGAGCATGCAGCGCCAGGCCAGTGTCACCAAAAGCCCCTGCACTCATCTGTGACTAGTGGCAGGGCTCTGTCTGCCCCTCCTTATTGCTGCTGTAAGGACTAATGCCTCTGATGTTTGGAAACCCTCCAGGACTCTAGTCCTTCCAAGAGGAATTAATGCTCAGACTCCGTGAGAAACATTTGTACAGTCACTGCAGAATTTTTTCTGGTGATGAATAACCACTTAAAGCCAAAGAATGAAATATGAACAAAGTCTAGAGTTTAGTTACTAGCAAAGTACCCACGTTGGTTTTTTGTTTTTGGCAAGTGTACCATAAATATGTAAGATGTTGACATAGTGAAAATGGGTAAAGATATATGGGAACTCTTTACACTGTCTTAACTTTTCTGTGACTCTAAAATTCTTGGAAAGTTCTATAAATATAGAGAGGTTTTGTATTATCAAGAAATCATATTCCATTTGGCCACTCGAAGCAGTTCTAAACAGCATGCATGTTTTTGGAAGGCATTAGACTAAACACTCAAAGTTAATGAGATAAATGACATGAACAGAATTTGAAAAATAAAAAGTGCTACACAAATGTAGGCCCACCAGCTGTTTGTTATGATAATTATTCTTGTTATTGGTTATACATCCTGGAGAATTTGCCATGAAATGCAAGCAGTGGCTTACTGGCCACTGAAAGACAGAACGTGAGATGGTGTCTCACCTGGAAGCCCTCGAGGATCCCATGGGCCTCCTCGTCTAGGTCCAGGTCGACGGGGGGCAGGCCCAGGTCATTGCCATAGATGAGGTACACGCGCCCAATCTGGACGTGGCCAGGGCGGCTGTAGCCTGGTGCGCCCACCACAAGGTCACCGTGCCCATCTTGGTTGAGGTCAGCCGAGGTCATTGCCCTTAGGGAAGAGGAGGGACCCACCGCAGTACCCACTGAGCACTAGGGTTAAGACTGTCTCCTGTTTCTTTCCTTTCTAGAATCTACTGCTTTAACCTTCTCTTACTGATTTTTCCATCTTGCACGACTGTTGCGAATATTCACTTCTGAGGTTGTATTGTTTGTGTGATTCAGTCTTACTCTCCGAGGGGAAAAATAAAACAAAAATGGACAAATCAAGGCATCTGAGCATTTCTGGATCACATAACCTAAGCAGATGAAAAGTATCCTCCCAAAGCATCATGTCTTGAATGAGAAACCAAGAGTCGCCGAAGCATAATCCGGGGCTCGCCCTGAGAACAGAGAGGAAGTTCACATCCAGCCAGGCCCCTCCAGCCAATGGCACAGGCCGCTTTCTGATCTGTTCAACCCATTTCAATTTGTTACCTGATCAAAGACAAGCTTGTGTTAAACAGACTGTTTATTTTGACCATAGCTGCAGAGGGTGCCTGGTATTGGGCTAACTCAAGTGTCCAGCATATTTAGTGGATATGCCTAAATGCAATTCCACAGCCTACCAGTTATAGTGCTGGCCAAGCTGAGTCGAAGGTTCAAATGTTACTACTGGGGCTGGAAAGATCAAAAGTCATTTGTTTATTCTAGGTTCTTACTGCCACATAAAGAACAAATGGCAGAACAGAGGGAAATAGAAAGAGAAGTTTCTCAAAGCCACGAGGCCTGGTGGGAAGGGCAGGCACCCCGGTAGAGCCGCTGCTGTTCCAGGCTGATGCTGACCAGTAATGGCCCCCAGGGAAGGCCCTGTGGACGGCTGCCTGTGTGTGGCCACCAGCCACACAGGAGGCCGTCTTTTGCATCTTTCAGGAAGGCAGCCCAGAAGAGCCATTTTTCACAAGTGAATGGCCAATAAAGCCAGCATTCACCTCCTCGTCCCCTGTGCTAAAGCTGAACACATCAGTGGACCCCCAAAAGGAAGAGGTGTCGAGAAATTGTTCAGAGGAAATGCAATGCCACTTGGATTTAAAGAGTGTAGTTTTTTAAAAAAAGCTTTTACCAAAACCTCCAGAAAAGTCAGTGGGCTCAGTTTTGGTTGAATTTTAAAATCAGAGGAATCCCTAACATTTTCTTTATAAAATTAGCATGGTGTACCAGGTTTTTACCACATGAAGTTACAATATTCTAATCACTATAACAGCTATCTGCTTATATCTTTCTAATGTCATTAGATTGTAAAAAAAAAAAAGTAATAACTCTAAGAACATCAGAGCTTTACAAATATTCTATGAATATTTATTCTATAAATAATCACAACTTTACTGTTGTAATCACAACAGTAAAGTTGTGATTATTTAGTAAAGTGAAAGCTCTTTGTATTTAAATATATTTGACCAACTTTAAGGAGATCATTTCATCTTTACAATAACTTAACCACTAAATCGATGCTTTTGTTGATGATGAACTGATTCGAAAATAAGGTGCTTAACAAGTGTGATTTTCAAAAGTTGCTGAATGACTAAATGAGATGGATACTGACGAAAACATTGGAAAACATTCACAAGTGAGATAAACTTATACATACCAGCCAAGCCTTGCATAGGGAAACGACAAGAAGTAAGATGCTAAGGGCCTGGAGACGTGCTTCGGTGACTCCTGAGAGCCGCCTATAAACATCGTCCTTAAGTTCCTTTCCAAAGCCTGGTACATAAAGGATACGGAATCCTGAAATAAAAAGATTATTACAGACAGGGAAAGACATATAGCATAATCAACAAAGCTACTATTTCCTGTCAAAAGTATTGGACTTTTGTGATGGAAATGAGTTTTTACAAGTGCTAAAAAAAATAAAACATTGATCCTTAATCAACAAGTAAGATCACGTAGGACAGGCAATTATACAGTGAAATTGTACCCCCAACTTACACTGGGGGATGGTAGAGTCATAGCCTGAGAGGTCGGAGCCAGCATGAAAAGAAAGGGTTAGCTAGGACTTATCCCAAACCAACTAAGTCAGGATGGTCTGTACTAATTTGTAGAACCTAATGGAATAAAATAATTTTTATGGACTAAAATTTTTTAAAAGACAAGTTCATTCAATCTAGAACTATAATTTTATTTGTGTATATATGCTTTTTTTCCCCCCAAAAAATAAAGTGGAACACCACCAGAATGCCAAAGATACCCTGTAAACCACACCCAAATTAAGATGCTGTTATATTTACTGCCAGGCAGGCATGACAGGTCACATGCAGAGTGCTGGGAGATGTACGCTAGAGAATTTAGAAGACAAGACCCTCAGCCTGGGATGCTGAATTGTCCTTAATGTGGTTACTGCAGAGACACAAATGCAGACCGGAGTGGCCCTGAGCAAGCTGGCCAGGCATTAGATTCCTCCAAGTTAAAGGGATACAACTCTAAATTCACCTAAGGGTGGGTGACATGAAACCAAACAATACTTCCCAGGCGTGCTCCAGAACAGAGCAGCATTGTCCCAGAGCCATAAGGCAGCCCAGACAGCCCCGGCTCAGGAGAAGCATAGGGTACAATGACCCTGTAGGTGGGACCGTGCCTTCTGCTTTGCCCACTCTAATCCTGCCAGCAGGCTGCGCACAGACTGCTCATCATAATGCCCAGCTCTGACTGGCTCATTCATCCAGGAAGCATTTAATCAGCTCCTATTGTATGCCAGGCACCATGAAAGATGCTGGGAATATAAATTCCCTTCTTACACAACTCATTTTTTTGCAAAGGAGACAAATCCAAATATGGCAGGACAAAATGATGTGTGCTTTAATAGAGGTTCCCAGGTCCAAGGACTGGCTATATAATTTAAGGAGGCCAGTGCAAAATAAAAGTATGGAGCTCTTTGTCAAAAAATTACTAAAAACTTTAAGGCAGCAACAGCAGAGCATTAAACCTAACTAAGGGGCCCTTCTGTGTGACTACATAGGTTACACACCCACAAAGCTGTCCTTGCCCAACTTCCAGAGACACCATTCACAAGGTTGCCTAAACCTTTCTCCTGACATTAAGAGCCCACCACAATCCAATGCCTATTTACCTTTCCAAGCCTCTCATAGTTCCTTTTATCCCTTGTCTTGTGTTCCAAGGAAAATAAGACTACTCCAGATATCCCAACATCCTGAAACCTTCCCAACCCACTACCAAAATGTACTCTCTCACTGATGAAATACTATCTGCTGTTCAAGGCTTAACTCAAATGCCACTTCCTCCATGAAGCCTTCTCTGATAGCCTCCAAGGTAAAAATTTGCTCCCTGCTATCCCCTTACCTCACCATGGTATTGGTTGCATTCTACTCATATAATGGTTATTTTTGTACCCCTATTAGACTAAAATTTTCTTTCTTTCTTTTCTTTTTCCCTTTTTTTTTTTTTTTTTTTTTGGAGACAGGGTCTTGCTCTATCACCCAGGCTGGAGTTCCGTGGTGTCATCACAGCTCACTGCAACCTCCAACTCCTGGGCTCAAGTGATCCTCCTGCCTCAGCCTCTGAAAGTGTTAGGACTATAGGCACACATGCACCACCATGCCCAGCTAGGCTGAAATTTTCTAAAGGTCAGAGTCTATTTCCCTTTCATTTTATATCCCCCCAATAGATTGTCTTCACTTAAAAGATGACCTCACGGATGAATTTCATGTGCAACAGTGTCCCTTGTCATGGGGTTGTACACAGTGAGCCTTCAGTATTGCTGACATACTTTGGAGTAAGGCCAAAGGAGGACTGGCCTGGGTGACCAGGGTCACCTTGGGCTCCACCAGACTTGCCAGAGGCCACTGAGGTTTTTTGCAGAGGAGACAAATCCAAATATGGCAAGGCAAAATGATATGTGCTTTGATAGAGGTCCCCAGGTCCTAGGGTGTCCCTGGTACAAAACACATTTGGAGGCCAATGGTGTTTGCTGGCCTGAAACATGCTGCCCAGGTGACTTTTCACAGACGACTAAATACCAAGGGACTAAATACCAAGGGACTCTATAAACAAGATTTCACAAGAAGCAGCATGTTCTTCTTTCTCAATTTAAAGCAGAAAATTCTCACCGGGGTCCAGGAATCCACACTAAAGAACACTCCTCTTTCAGTATAGTTTATGTTTCTTTCAATATCTTTAGTTAGGGATGCAGTCAAATTTCTGTGAAAATCATTTTTCTGCACTTTTGAGCTGTTGAAGAGAAAGAGGAATAAATCAGTTAAGACTGAGAAAACAACCAACTCCCTGAGTAACGGAGTTGAAGAATTCAGACAAGTTAATCACAGGTTAAAAAAACCATCACATTTTAACATCTGAAGGTTGAAGGAACAACACAATAATAAAATTTTAGAAAAACTTCATTCCACAAAATCTTTTAGTCAATACATTTCCAAGGGTTGAAAGCCTGTCCTCACAAAGATATTTCTTATAGCCTCAAAGTTCTACAATGAGTATAAAAGGCTTGAATTCATTTCAGATTACAAAAAAATTAAAGCTGTATCAATATTTCACATAAAAGGTCAAGAAACAGGTATATAGCTGGGGGGGAAACTGGTATGCAGGCATGCTGATTTATATTTTGTTGTTGTTGTTGTTGTTGTTGAGACAGGGTCTTGCTCTGTCACCCAGGCTGGAGTGCAATGGCCCAATAATAGCTCACTGTAATCCCAAACCGCTTGGCTCAAGTGATCCTCCTGCCTCAGCCTCCTGAATAGCTGGAATTACAGATGCACGCCACCATGCCTGGCTAATTTTTTTATTTTTTGTAGAGATGGGGTCTCACTATGTTGCCCAGGCTGGTCTTGAATTCCTGGCCTCAAGCAATCCTCCTGCCTTGGCCTCCCAAAGTGCTTGGATTACAGGTGTGAGCCACCATGCCTGGCCCTGATTTATCTTTAAAGATATGCTAGAATTAATATATAATAAAAATACATTTTCAAATTCAGAGATTTTAACAAGCTCATAAAGTAGATGCCTGGAGGAGGCAGACAGGCCTCAGAAGTGACTACAGTGGAAGGCAGGCGACAGCCATGAGTGGAGGGGATGCTGGACGAGACGCTGTGAGTGTAAGGGTTCTGGCAATCCAGGGATTGCAAGCCCAATCTAAAGTTGTTTAATTCAATTGAAAAACAACAACAACAAAATTCATCTAATTCAAATAAATTAAATAACGAGGGCTTAACTGAACCTTTTCTGGATATTTTCAATTCTTCCGAAGTACAAAGGTCATTCTTCTTAGGACCTTTCATTGCAGTCCCTTCTTTTGAGTATCTAACTCTTGCTCACCCTTAAATATCTCAGGTGAGCCATTACTTCTTCAAGTTATGTTTACACTACAGTGTAGTCTATTAAGTGTGCAATAGTATTATGTCTAAAAAAAAAATCTATATACCTTAATTTAAAAATACTTTATTGCCAAAAACTGCTAACAATCATCTGAGCCTTCAGCAAGTAGTAATCTTTTTGCTGGGGGAGGGTCTTGCCTCGATGTGGATGGCTGCTGACTGATCAGGGTGGTGGTTGCTGAAGGCTGGGGTGGCTGTGGCAATTTCTTAAAAATTAGACAACAAAGTTTGTCACACCAATTGACCCTTCCTTTCACAAAGGATTTCTCTGTAGCATGCAATGCTGTTTGATAGCACTTTACCCACAGAACTTCTTTCAAAATTGGAGTCAGTCCTCTCAAACCCTGCCGCTGCTTTATCATCTAACTTCACATAATATTCTAAATCCCTTGTTATCATTTCAACAAAGTTTACAGCATCTTCACCAGAAGTAGATTCCATCTTACAAAACCACTTTCTTTGCCCATCCTTAAGAAGCAACTTCTCATCTGTTCAAGTTTTTGTTTTTGTTTTTGTTTTTTAAGAGATAGGGTCTTACTCTATTGCCCAGGCTGGAGTGCAGTGGTGCTATCATAGCTCACTGTAACCTCAAACTCTTTGGCTCAGGCGATCCTCCCACCTCAGCCTCCCAAGTAGCTAGGTCTACAGGCTTGCACCACCACGCCCAGCAAATTTAAAAAATATATATTTTGTAGAGATGGGGTCTCGCTATGTTGCTAGGCTGGACTGGAACTCCTGGCCTCAAGCAATCCTTCTTGCCTCGGCCTCCCAAAGTGCTAAGATTACAGGCGTGAACCACCATGCCTGGCCTCATCTGTTAAAGTTTTATTATAAGATTGCAGGAATTTAGTCACATCTTTCAGGCTCCATTTGTAATTCTAGTTCACTTGCTTCTTCCACCACATCTGCAGTTACTTCTTCCACTGAAGTCTTGAACCCCTCAAAGTCATCCATGAGGGTTGGAATCAGCTTCTTCCAAACTCCTGTTAATGTTGATATTTTGACTTCTTCCCAAATCATGAATGTTCTTAATGGCATCTAGAACATGACTCCTTCCCAGAAGGTTTTTAATTTACTTTGCCCAGATCCAGAGGAAATATATCAATGGCAGTTATAACTTTATGAAGCATATGTCTTAAATAATAAGACCTGAAGGTCAAAATTACTCCTTGATCCACAGGCTGCAGAATGGATGTTGTTTTAGCAGGCATGAAAACATTCATCTCCTTGTACATCTCCATCAGAGCTCTTGGGGACTCAGTGTATTGTCAATGAGCAATAATATTTTGAAAGAAATCTTTTTTTCTGAGCATTAGTTCTCAACAGTGGGCTTAAAATACTCAGTAAGCCATGCCGTAAACAGATGTGCTATCATCCAGGCTTTGTTGTTCTATTTATAGAGCATGGGCTAAATAGATTTAGCATAATTCTTAAGGGCCCTAGGATTTCTGGAATGGTAAATGAGCACTGACTTCAACTTCAAGTCACCAGCTGTATTATAAGAGAGTAACAGGAGACCAGCCTGTACTTTGAAGCCAGGTATTAACTTCTTTCTAGCTATGAAAGTCCTAGATGGCATCTTCCAATAGAAGGCTGTTTCATGTACATTGAAAATCTGTTGTTTAGTATAGCCACCTTTTCATTAATGATCTTAGCTAATCTTCAAGATCATTTGCTGCAGCTTCTCCATCAGCACTTGCTGCTTCACCTTGTACTTTTATGTTAAAGAGATGGCTTCTTTCCTTAAACTTCATAAACCAACCTCTGCTAGCTTCAAACTTTTCTTCTGCAGCTCCTCACCTCTATCAGCCTTCATGGAGCTGAAGAGAGTTCAGGCTTTGCTTCGGGTTAGGCTTTGGCTTAAGGGAATGTTGCGTGGCTGGTTTGATCTTCTATCCAGGCCGCTAAAACTTTCTCCATATCAGTAATAAGGCTGTTTCAACTTTCTATCATTTGTGTGTTTACTGGAGTAGCACTTTAATTTCCATCAAGAACTTTTCCTTTGCATTCACAACTTGGATGTTTGGCACAAGAAACCTAACTTTCGACCTATTGGCTTTCGGCTTTTGACATGCCTTCCTCACTAAACTTAATCATATCTGGCTTTTGATTTAAAGTGAGAGACATGCGACTTTCCTTTCACTTGAATTCTTAGAGGCCACTGTAGGGTTAGTAAGTGGCCTAATTTCAATATTTCTGTGTCTCAGGGAATAAGAAGGCCCAAGGAGAAGGAGAGAGGTGGAGAAACAGCCAGTCCATGAAGCAGTCAGGACACATAATATTTATCAATTAAGTTCACCATCTCATATGGGTGTGATTCATGGCACCCCAAAATAATTACAATAGTAACATCAAAGATCACTGATCACATAACAGATATAACAATAATGAAAGTTGAAATATTGTGAGAATTACCAAAATGTGACAGAGACACAAAGTGAGAACATGCTGTTGGGAAAATGGCACTGATAGCCTTGCTAGATGCAGGGTTGCCACAAACCTACAGTTTGTAAAAAGCACAGTATTGGTGAAGCTCAATAAAGTAAAGCACAATAAAACAGGGTATGCCTGTATATTTTTTTATAATATTAATAACATTATTGAATGAATGAGTGGTGGTTGGTAGCTGTCTCCAACAGGAGATGTCACCTCTTATGATACAGATCAAGCCTTCTGGCCCTCTTCCTAAGAAATTACCAGAGAGGGCTTCTCCCCACCATGTCTTATTGATAAATATTAATACTTTTTCAGGGTGAAATGTAGGTAACATTTATGAATAACAAAAAAAAATAATGATAGTAATAATAAGTGAACAACTTACGATGCGCTAAGTGCTTTACATCCACTATTGCATATGATCCATACCATAATTCTGGGAGTGTGGATATGTTTTTTTTTCCATTTTGGAAAAGGAGGAAGCTACAGCTCAAAAAAAAATTAAGCAACTTATTTAAAAATCACAGAACTATAAATGGCAGAGCTAGAATTTAAACCTCTGTCTGTCCACAGATCCCATGCTCTCAACCTCTACAGGGAACCCCCTCCAGGTGAGATGTTCTTTTTCTATGAACAATTTTGGAATCTACTTACCCTTGGGTATTGTTTTGCTGGCTACCACATGCAATGAACAGAGGGTTCTCAGGTAGGTTGCAGTCACTGGGGAAATAGTCAAATGAATTAGGCATTTTTCTACCTTCTTTTCGATCATGAATTTCACTGAGAGTCAGTGATGTACTTCAACCACCTCCAAAAGCCTTAAAGTGTTCATAACCTAACCACACAGGACCACTTAAGAGCTGAGTCCTCCTAGACAAGGGTGGACAGGCTGGCTGCCGGTGGTGTAACAGTAATGCAGGCAGCCCCACGCTGCCAGTCCCCACACTCAGCCTTCCGGTTCCCCCCTGCTCAGCTGATCCACCTGACGTGAAACATCTCAGAATTACATACTGTGGTAGAAACTGGTTCCCAACTACATCGCCTTCTGCCCAATTATGCCCATTCACTCCCAAATATGTCTGAACTTCTCAATTTCCTTTCTTTTAAAAAAAATTCTATAAATTCAAAAATTAAATAGGTAATGAAGTATCCCCTTTTACAGGTAAAAGACTTCTGAGAATGTAAGGGATAAACTCTTTTGATTAGGGACTTTCCCCCAAGTCTGAACAGAAGCATCAAGGGAGTGGGAATTAACATTAGAAGAATATTCTGGAATGAAGACTGTTTTTAAGGAAAAGAAGATTTGTATGGAGGTCACGAGGGAGGCTCAGGGTAGTCTGAAGGTACTATAGAGCATAGGGGTGAGAAAAACTAGTTGCAGAAAAGGAATTTAGAAAATGAAGTAGGAAGAAGCTAAAGGCAAACTTTTCCTGTGAAAATCTTTCTTCAGACCAGCTTTGAGCTAAGGTAAAAGTTTTCTCTTTGAATCCTCTTTTCTCCACCCCAGGATTCAAAAGGCAGTCTTACAACATTAGTATTATATTTTCAAATACATTTTGAGGTAAGTATAGCTCTGGGAACGTAATTACCACTATTTCACTGTTTCCTTAGGAAAATATACCATGAGCTCCAAATAACATAAATGAGCTTTATAAGATAACCTATTACTATTAAGTTGGGAAATGCCTGTTTATGAAAATATTTACATTTTTCTTTTTGTCACGAATTTGTGTTGTCTCTCTTTGGAGCTTTCTCCAAATTTCTCAAAAATTCCTGTAAATTCTGCCAAAGCTTTCTTTGTATATGTGTGTAAAAAAGCAATCAACTCATGGAATTTTATGCCTTGGTAAATGGGGACAGGGAATCAAGAGACAAGAAATATGTGCCTTCTCAATTATTTCTTCCTAATTAAAGAATAAGGCCCAGCTTCATGCCTTTCCTGAGCTATTTAGAAAACCAAATCAAAATCAAACACCAAAAATTGTTTTCCAGTTTGAGGGTTGTTACACGTGGATTATATAAAACAAGTAAATGCAGGTCATTCACTCCAACGTGGCCATGTTTTACGAATCCTTCCAATATAAACTCAACTTCCTTCTAATAATAATTATAATAATAGTAGCCAACATTTATCAAGTGCTTACTACATGCTAAGCCTTTTACAAGAGTGATCTCATTTACTCCTCACAACAACCCTATGATAAAAATAGTATTACTGTTCTCATTTTACAGGTGAGGAAACTAAGACTTAGCAGGGGTTAGCAACTTGTTCCAGATAACTCAATAGTGAGTGGCAGGTCTCTTAAATTCCAAAGCCCATCCCCTCTACAACCATGCTAGCATGCACCTAAAAACCCACGACCACAGAATGAGGGCTTGGACATTTTACTTGAGGTTTATTTTGCTATTAAAAATGGCATTCATATTAGATTTTATTCCTGCCAAATTGTTATTCACTGAATCTTAAAAACAAGTTTACTATGTACAAAGCTAAGGTCAAATTTATCATCAAAAGGAATTTAGTTTCAAATCAATACAATATGTAATTATGGTTAACATTATTTCAACACTAGCAAATGTTTATAAAAAGGAACATCCTCCAGTATAATATACTGGAGCTACGCCTCTGTAGGCCACTCCAACATATGATCCTGATCTGGAACAATCTCCCAGGCACAGCTCCTGCCCAGAAAACCCTCTTTCCCACTGCTGGTGGCATAGCCTAAGCTTTTGGTGCTGTCCCAACGTCCCATTGCTTTCCTATTCAAACCCAACCCTGTTCAGGTCAGCAGTGGGGAGAGAGTGCATGCCCCGTGGTGTGTTAGAAATGAGTTCTCAGAGGAACCTTGGCTCCCCCAGAGATCTAGGGGTAGATTCTGTAAGAACCTAATGACATACTACAGCTGGGAGCAGGGAAAATCCCAGTCTACCCTGATCTATATTTGGTCCGACTCTCTGACGAACACTTGTCCTGAGCATGCTGAGGAGAAGAAAAGGAACTGGAGACTGAACAACTGTCCCTTCTGGGTTAGATGTCAAATTTCCACAGAAAACTGCTTTAAAAATGCGTTTATTTCCGATTTTATTTTGGAGTGTGTACGTAAGGGGGGAGGTACCTGGGATTCTGTTTGCATCTGTTTTTTTTTAGTAGTAGGTGAAATACCCTTTGAAACCCTCAAACCCTGAGAGGTCAGTTGGGGTGGCGAGGTGAGCCACCACACCCCTGTTGCGACAGCAAGAACACAGCGGCTGAGCCACTTCGGGGCCCGTGGAGAGCATCACTCCAGCCCCCAGCACGGGTTCTCCCTGTAGGTGGAACACCACCTCCAGAGGCTGATTCCTTCCTGCTTGAGCCATTTCCCACAGACCATAAATTCTGCAACATCTGTCTCCCTATCCCTGCAACATCAGAGGCATCAACCAAGCCAACTAGCTGGGAACTAGTCAGGTTTTTGAGATGACTGAGTTTCTATTTTCCTCCTTAAATAGGTCAGGGAAGCACTTCATGAAACTTTTTGGTTTTGTGTTTATTTGATCAGTTGAAAAACCTGAGAGTTAAGTTGGGGAACAACGTAGAAAGGGAGGGAGTGATTGGTATAAGAAATGGAGTAATAACTCACCTGGTCCCATTCTCCAACATGAAGCTTGTGAGACGGTAAATATTAGTGGACCAAAACGCCATATCATCCAGTCCTCCAAGGAAATACTCTTGGAATTGTTCTACCAAAAATGGGGACTTGGTAGAGTAAGTGGGATAAAGCTATGGCAGAGAGAAAGAAAAAAATAAATCAATTAAGGAGCTCTTCCTGGTATTTTTATAATCCTTTAAACTAGGATTTGGAAGAATGAGGCCTTTACCTTGGAAACAGCCAACATTTCACCATACCTGCAATATAAACAATAATTTTGACCGTAAGTTGCAGTTTCTAACAGAAAAATGAAGCAAATCATGACGAAAAAGTTCCATCCACCCATAGCCACTATCGTGCACTGGCTTTGAATAAGCAAAATCCATAAACCCCAAATCCACTCTCAGGAACCTAAAACATGAAAAGTGTGCTAAGGAAGTCACAACAAAATCAGTTCGAAACTTTCCCCTGGGTTACACTTACATTTCCAAGAACTGAAGGTATGAACAATCAACAATTACATTTTTGGTGATGACTTTTTGACCATAGAGTTTATCATAAATTCCCAATAGATCTTTGATGGGCACATACCTGAAAAATGTAGAATAAAATAAGAGTTGTTTTGATTCTGAAGTTGAAGATAAGAATAACAGCTGTAGCAGCAACTGCCAGTTATTCCATGATTATTATATGCCAGGCATCATGCAAAGTTCTTTACATGCACTAGTTATTTAATCCTACCAGTGACCCAAAGTGGTTAGTATTATTATATTCCCATTTTATATAAGAGGAAACTGAGGCACAGAAAAATTAAATAATTGGTCCAATGATGCAGAGTAAATAACTGGTACCTTAATCAAACATTGATGAAGATACACTCAGAGATTGGAAACTATAAAGTATAAAAGGAGTGTTTAATTTTGTGAATTCAGAGTTTAAGAAGCAATTTAAAGTATTTTCATTCTTTTGAGTTGAATTTTCTCAAGAATCATTTTAAAAACACCAAAAATGGCTCCTCACTCCAACGTCTTAGTTTCAGCGTAGATGGTATAAAGCAGTGAAAAGAATTCTAAGTCAGGCTTTTGGTTCACAGAGATTGGTTATTTCAGTTGGAAGAAGAGCAGCATTTAAAAATTATATTTATACGGAATCATCTTTTATCTTAATTTTGACATCCTCAGAATACACAAGATAAAAATCACAACCAATAAAATCTGGTTTTAGTGTGTTTACAAGAAAGAAGCAATTGAGATGTTCATTTTTTACTCTATAAGAGCATTGGAATGGCCTTCTCAATAAAAATAGCTTAAAAGGCTAGACAAACTAACAATTTTTTTAAATGAATCACTAAGCTAGCAAGAAAGTGGAAATTTTCCAAAGGCCAAAAACTAATAGAAACTGAAAACCTTGGGAGTTAAGCGAGTGGAAAAGCCAGTTTTCGCCCTGAGGACATCTGCCATGCCCTGGGAACCTGAAGGGTTTTTGATGGCTGTGTAGTATGCAGGGGACAGGAGATAGAGCATAGGAACCACCTACAGTGGTCATCTCAGAGGATCCCTGCATTCAATCTAGAACACAAAAGGTTTCATCTTCTGCATGAGTATGAGCTAGAAATAAACCAACATACAAATAGGACCACAAAGAAGCCTGATTGTTTTCATCCTGGCATTGGAGAGAGAAAAAAAATCTGTCTTCAGAATGAGTAACCACTAGCCAGTCCCACAAATGTTTTGTTCTGCATTTGTGTCACCTGTGTAGTCAGAAAATTTCAAGGGTTACATATACCTTAAAGAGCTCCCAGGGTAATAGTGCCTCAAGGCAACCTGCAGAAGCCAAGACAAACCCTCTCTGGAGAAATGCAACTCTAACTTGAGCCCCAAGTAATTCAGGTACCACAGAACATAACCAAAAGATGACCAGTATAACTAGTTATATTTGATAAAGTAGACTTTAAGGCAGCAAGAAATATTAGAGATCAAGAGGTTCACTATATCATGATAAAAGGCTCAATTTACCAGAAAGATATGATTTCAAAAGTGAATGTACCCAACAGTATATATTCAGAACATATATAGCAAACTTGGACAGAATTATACAAAATTGAAAAATCTACCATCATGGGGGAGATTTTTAAAACTAATTTCTCCTCAATAATCATTAGATTGACCTGAAAAAAAGTAAAAAAACAAATAGTAAAGTTTTCTTACTTATAGCTTACAAACCTTTTGACTTGAGCAATAAATTTAATAAGTTAGAGCTAATAAACATATATAAATCATCCAACCAAAAATTGGGGAATTAACATTCTTTTTAAGCATGCATGGAATATTTATAAAAATGGATCCTATTCTAGGCTATAAATCAAGACTCAATGAATTTCACAGGAATCCAAAAAAGGTAGAAGGAAGAAAATAAATATGAATAGAAAGTAATAGAAAATAAACATATAATAGGGAAGGATCAACAAAGCCAAATACTCATTCTTTAAAATAATAAAAGAAGTATTAAATAAGATCAATTGTTTAAAAATATAAGAGAAGACAAGATAAACAACACTATGTAACAAAAGGAACATAAGTACAAATAAAACAAGAGAAAAAAAGATAAAAGAGCATATTATGAACAAACTTATGCCAAAATGTTTAAAGATATAGATGAAATAGAAAAGTCCCAGAAAAATACAAAATTCCTTAGGAAGAAATTTTAAAAGTATATAATCCTACAACCGCTAAACAAGTTTTTTAAAAGTCCCTACAAAGAAAACAACAGTCCTAGCTAGCTTTACAGGCAAGTTCTACCAAACACGCCAGTAATCAATGTTCTAATATTACAAAGCTTCCAGGGAATATAAAAAGAAGGAACAATCCCCAGCGAATTCCATGAAGCCAGAATACCAAAATCAAACCGGGAAAGAAGAAAAGAAAACTACAGTACAAGCTCACTCATAAACATATATGCAAAGACCCTAAATAGAATAGATGTAAAGAATATAAAAAAGATATATCATGACAAAATTGATTTTGACCCAGGAAGTAAGCCTTGATTTAATATTAGCATATAGATTAGTATAATTAGCTGTATTAACAGAGTAAGAAACAAATATCTCAACAGATATAGAATAAGAGTTTTTAATACAATCTGAAATTAATTTATGAATAAAAACAACTAGAAGTAAAAGGAAAGTTCCTTAACTTGATAAAGGGTAACCACAAAAATCTATGGCGAACATTACACTTGATAAAATTTTGAAAGCATTTTCTTTACAGTCAGGACCAGATAAGTATGCTCAACATCACTACTTCCATCCAGCATTGTACTGGAGATATCAGCCAGGGTGAAATAGCAGGAAGAACAGATTAAAAGTACAGACATTGAAAAGAAAAGCAAAACTGTCACAATTTGTAGATGATAAATTTTGAGTCTATAGTAAATTCAAAAGAATCTCCAGATAAATTATTAGATTAATAAGATACCTGAGAAATGTTGCTAGATATAAAATCAAACTTAGAAAGTCACTTGCATTTCTATATACCAACAATCAATTAGAAAATATAGCTATTAAAAGGTAGCATTTATTGTAGCAAATAAACATATAAAGTCTCTGGGACTAAATGTAATAAAATGCATAAGACCTTGGTGGAAAAACTTATAAACTTATAAAACTTTAAAGTCATTAAAGATTTAAATAAATGAAATATAAAACATATTTATTGATAAAAAGACTCAATATTGCAAAATTCTTAATTCTCCCCTATTCACTCAAGATTCAATATATTTCTAGTCAAAATTACAGTAAAGTTTTTCTTAGAACATGACAACCTGATTCTAAATTTTTTTTTGGAAGAGGAATAGGTAAGGTACTTTTGAAGAAAAACGACTAGCTGAAAGATCTGCCCTAAAACATGTCAGAGGTCAAGACTTATTATACAGCTACAGTAATTAAAACAATCAGTATTGTTCAGGGATAGTCAATCAGACCAACAGAATATAACAGAAAGCCCAGAAACTGACCCATACACACAGAGAATTTTAATTTATAACAGAGAGCGCATTTCAGGTCAGGAGAGTATAGACTACTGATAAATCTTTCTGGGACAATCTAGTTATCTCTCTAGGAAAAAGTGAAATTAGATTTACATTTCAGAATATACAAAAAAATTAATTCCAGGTAAATTAAAGACATAAAGTTAAAAAATAAAACTATAAAAGCTTTACAAGACTAAGAGAATAACCTCCTATAAGAGAATTAGCAAATTCTGTTTGTCAAGATACACCATAAAATAAGTAAACAGACATGCCACAAACTGTAAAAAGATATTTGTAACAAGGAAGTGACAAACTGACAAAAGATTAGAAGTCAGAATACACACATGCAAATAAACTGAAAGGTAAAACAACCCAGTAGAAAAACTAAGTAAAAACCAAAAAAGGTTTTCACTTAAAGTCAAACACAAATGATCAATAAAATAGAAAAAACAAGTTCAACCTCATTACTAATCTGGGAAATACAAATTAAAACCTTAATGAGATACCATTACAAACCAAATAAGTTGGAAAAATTTAACTGTTGGACAATACCATGTGCTAGAGAATGCAGAAAAGGCAGAACTATTACATAAAGCTGATGGGGGTATAAATTGGGAAGACCATTTTGAAAAAGTAAAGTTAAACATACATAAACTCTATAATCCAGCAATTCCACTTCTGGTGATGTTTACTTGAGAGAAATTCCCCTCTGGTACATGAATGTATGTATGAAAAATGTTCATATACAACACCACGTGTAATGCAAAAACACTTAAAATTACTTCTATGTGCATCAACATTAGAATGGAGTAATTCATTTTGGTATATCCATACAGTGGAAGACCACATAGGGGTGAAAATGAATGAACTACATAGCTAAATATATCAATATGATTAAATCTCAAAAACATTTCAAGAAATTTGTAGAACAATACATACTTTGTAATTCCATTTATCTAAAGTGAAAAATACATATATATGTAGTAAAACCATAGAGAAAAGCAACACAATGGTTAACAGGAAACCTAGAATGACGATTACCCCAGGTGGGAGAGAAGGTAAGATGATTTCAAAGGGAAAACAAAAGAGCTTCTAAGATACCAGTGATGCTCTGTTTCTTAAGGCAGGCAGTAGCTACGTAGATATGCATTATCCTATTCTCTTATTTATAACTATATATTTTTTATGTGTTTGGCATAATTCACAATTATTTTAAAGAATCTACTTAGGCTAGTCTAATCTGCAGATTTGCTTTTCAAAATTTACAAATAGACTCCTAATTGTATTGTTAGTTATATTTTCTAAGAAAAAGAGTCAAGGTCCTAAATGCCATTTAGGTATCACATATTTAAATATACATTGCTCTTACCAGCGCCGTGCGAGGTAATTAAAATTAAATTCAAACTGGCTCAACACATCTCCTCCTACAGTATGAGAAAAATTTACACGTGGTGGATTAGTGACAATCATTGCATGCTTCTTTCAATACGAGTTCTCACAAGCCAGATTATTAGTTCTTCACATTGTTACATGTTTTTGTTAATAGTTTTAGGTACAGGCATATATTTCTTTAAGAAGCAATATTTTAAAAGTCTTAGCTAGTGAAGCATATGAATCAAGAAAGAATTGGCCAGGCACAGTGGCTGTAATCCTAGCACTCTGGGAGGCTGAGGAGGGAGGATTGCTTGGGGTCAGAAGTTTGAGACCAGCCTGAGCAAGAGCAAGACCCCATCCCTACTAAAAATAGAAAAAATTAGCCAGGCGTGGTGGCGCACGCCTGTAGTCCCAGCTGCTCAGGAGGCTGAGGCAGGAGAATCGCTTGAGCCCAAGAGTTTGAGGTTGCAGTGAGCTGTGCTGATGCCACTGCACTCTAGCCAGGGCGACAGAGTGAGACTCTGTCTCAGAAAAAAAAAGTCATCCATATAAGCAAAGGATTTTTTTTTTTACTTTAAGGAAAGACAGACCATAAAAGTTCTTTTAAATAAACACTATTCACCACCTAGTTTGTATATTTAAAGGTAATTTACTACAGAAAAAAGATGGAGTTTATCAATTTAAAGCTAAAGTATTAGTAGATTAGGAAACACTACGTAATGAATTTCAATCCAATATAAAAGTAAAGTTTTCCTAAAATTATGACACATGTCAATACAATTTTTTTTAACAAAAATACATACAGACTTTTTAGAAATACATCTGTTAAATGAGGTACGTCTGTACTCTAAACAAACTGCAATACTAAAATAGAAAGACAGCATGCATATATCTATGCATATATGTATCTATGCACTGGCAAAATATAAAAAACATACATATTTAAAGTATAATACATTAGTGATTTCATTATAAGCAAACTATAACTACCACAGGAGAAAATTTGGCAAATGTAAATAGACAGTACCAAAATCACCAGCCGAATGAGCCGCAGAATAAGAGCCGTGAAAATCAATCTGAAAAAGAACGAGAACCATCTAGTGTGTATCACAGATTGTAGCCCAAACTCTTACCCCCACAACCAAGCAAGTATTGGGGAGATGACAGCCTAATCCAATGAGTTGCTGAGGATGCATAATAAATGAACTCAATTTTCATACTAACATTTTATTTTATTAGTAAAAAAATTATATTGGCAGCTGAGTTGTATACATGTCTGGTAATAAAGATATTGCAGACAATTATGCCTTATAGGGTATGTATAAAAATCAGAGTCCAAATTTAAACTTCTAAAAGAATGAAACTAATATCAATTAATGACCAGAGGGGCCTTCCAGAAGGTAAGTCACCAGGTAAAAATCACAATTTTCACTATGAGATATGGCATTTTCATACAGAAAACTAAAAAGAATAAGAAAAAACCCCAAAAAAGTGGAACTGTTACTTCTAAATAGAACCACGTGGTTGATATCTTCATTAAGACACACAGCTTGAATGAAAAGTAAAATTTCTCAAATATTTTTTTGACTAAAAGAGAACATCACATCTCTCGCTGTTTTCAGTGCTCATTCATCACTCTGCTCTTGACAATGAATCTACCCAGCTGGCAAGAAAAATAAAAGGAATGAATTGGAAAAGATGGAACTCTAACCAAACTCTGCTTTGGGCAAGAAGTCTTGCTTGCACATGACATTTGAATAACCTAACATTTTCCTTTCCTTTAAAAGGGTCAGTTTTTGATGTTGGGTATGACAGTATCACTCCCATAAAGTCATTAACCATAAAAAAGTGTACTCACAGCTCCCATTGTCCTAAGGAATCCTTGCTCAATGCCCAAGCTATGCCAGCTGACATCTGCCACCATGTGAGAGGTAATTCCAAACAAGAAAGCTACCAATTTCTCTGTGTCCTGCCAAATAAGCAAATTAGAGTCACGTGTTTGGGTGATTTTATAACAACAATCCTATTCAAAGTTTTAATAAACACGAGTTCATTTCCATTATTGAGATTTAACAAAAAGAGGCAGGTACATTGTAGTTTCTAGTTATCAAAGATCACATAATTACTTTTTGCAATGTTTTGTAGAGCCTTGAAAGTGCTTTCAGATTAATTCCTATTGGAGCAAAATGACCAAGTGACATACTCCAAACTTTTTTTTTTTTTAATAGCTTATTCAAGTATTAACCAGCCCATTTGCTATGTCCCAAGTACTGCGCTTGGCATTGAAAGCAGAATGATGAATAGCCCCTACAGTCTGGGGGAGGGTGCAAAAGCAGTCCTTGGCAGGTTTGGAGCTGAACTGTTTTTAGGATCAGAGGGCTGTGCCTACCTTCTCCCAGGGAAGAGGATAGTTCTCTCGGATGTAATGAATGCTTGCATTAAGAAACGGAGTCCAGTGAGTGCTCTCAGACACATCATGGAATTTTCCTGACAAAACAAAAGCAGGGTTCGGGATTCTTTCTTAGAAGTTGGAGCATCTCAATCAAATTTTCCACCACCACCCACTGCGCTGCCATGTCCCTTCTCCTCTTTCCCTTCAAGCCCCTTAGTTTCTCCTGCTGACATTCAAAGGAAGCCTCCCAAACAGAAGAGTCAGCTGAAATTTTGGAACAGGCATAGCACTGTCTGCTGGATGACTACAGCCCCACAGTAAGGGGAAAGGAGCCCGCGCTGGCTCATAGCATCTCATTATCACCTGGTTAGAATAGAGGCTAGAAGTATTTCCATTTCGGTGCCTGAAAGCTAAGGAGACAAGTTTTTTGTTTGTTTGTTAGGGTTTTAAAAAATATCCTCTTTGTCCATCACTTTCATGCTCCCTAAGAGTACCAAAAACAAAAAGCATGTAGTCCAAAGGCTTTCAAACATCTGAATCCATAATAATTGTTTTAAAATGGCACAGGCCCCTGTGAATATTTTACAAAAGCATCATTTGAGTGGGCCAGTGTGTGCCCTGTGTAGCTCTTTCTTCACACAGGAGGGGTAGGAAAGAGAGGAACTGGCATCTACTCTAAATCTCCAAGTGCCACAAATTCTTCATGGAGTTCCAAATGTTACGGGGGCAACTGAGAGCAAAACTCCACAGTTCAGATCCCTCAGTTGAAATTTTTTATGCTGTTGCTAAAGTAAAAATTGCATAATCAGTTTTAAATCACTGTTTTTCCGAAAATGACTTTTAAAGAAGTTGTAACTAAGAAATTTGATTTGCTCCAACAGTTTTTCTAGAGATAAAACTTTAAATAATTCCTGTTCTCCAGAATACAGTTAAAAATCCAGAATTAAGTACAGCAGTAGTTCTTTTCACCAACCTCCACTTAACCAAACTGCCAGATGAACCAAAGCTCTCTGGTCCCTCTGTAAGTCATACAAACTGGAAGCTAAAGAAAGTCACCCCAGGGCACACTGGATGCTGATGGCTAGCAAGCCACTGTGCACAGGCCTGAGCTCATCTGTGAGCACCATCATACTGTAGCTCACCCAGGGTCAATCAGATCTGTTTCTAATCCTGTTTAAACAAGTTGTCCTTGTTGTTGTAATTATGAAAGTTAATTCAACATTAGGTGAACTGATGAAATACGAATATAAAAACAAAGGGCTTTTTCTTTGGCAACTAAGTATCAAAAGTAAGTTAAGTACTTCCCATAGATGCAATAAAATTGAATCACCAAAGAAGAAAAAGAAAACTATTGTTGAATTAGATATGCATGAAACAAGGTAAGATTTAGAAAAATTCATAAAAAATCTAAGAGAAATCTGTATTCAAATTCCTTGTAATCATTATATATCTTATTATTCTTTCTAACTGACCTTTTGACTTATCAGTCATGCATGGGCATTTATATCACATAAGAGACTACTGCTTTACAAAAAAAAACACAAAATGTTAGATAAATAGTTTGCATTCTTTTTCCACTCTTCTCAGAACCTTTGTTACTGTGTGTTTTGTCCGTCTCTAAAAATGGCATACATTAAGCAACGTTGCTCAAATTTAATGGATGAAAAAATCCTTTTTTCTTTCTTTCTTTTTGTATAAGACATCAAGGGACTGTTAAAATATCAAAGGACAGTAAAGGTCCCATGAATACGGTTTGGGAAATGCTAAATTAGAAATAATAAGTTAGAAAGGAGAACTACAACATGCAGGCAAAATAATAGGATGAGAAACGACAGTTAAGGGACTAAGAGAGTTAATTGCACTAATGCCAACAACAATCCAGTGAAGCAGTAGGTAAATACTAAGTCACTGACCAACAACAATGGAAAATATATTGTGCTATTATATGTATACACATTTTTCAGTCATACCTATTCCTATTAACCAAATAAAAGTGATATTGTTCTATCTGCAAACCTTCATCTTACCTCCTTTGCAGATGCTAGGGTAAAAACAATCGGGAAACACGGTTCCAGCCTGGTACGCGTCCTGGTGTTCTAGTAACAGCTAAGGAGCAAGAGAATATAAAGATTAGGGGGCAAGAGTCAACAGCATGGGAAAGGCTGGCCCCCCCCTCAATTTCTAGTGATGAGATGCTAAAACTATGGGGGATATGGACAGAATGAAGGAGAAAAGAAGGCAGGCAGGCATAAGTAAATAAATGATAAAAATCCATGCATAATCCAAGACAACACACTACAATATATAACTTTAAGTTCTTCCCTGCCAAACACAATTGATAATTAAGAAGTAGCAAAAAATCACCTCTTTCAATTTCATCTCCTTTCATTTTCTTTGTTCATCTAGTAGAGCAGGATTTCCCTAAGTCTATTTCACTGACCTAGAGCTGGTTTTTTGGTAAGATTTTCAATGATCCCCCGTGAAACAAGAAAAATACAGATATACAAGAGGGTCTTCAAAAATTTCCTGGAAAATGTATATTATGAAAAAACTATGCATGGCTTTCAAATTTTTGGAACCAAAATAAACTCATAGTAACTTGTTATGACGTATCAGAACAGGATCTAGTTTGAGGCACTAAGAAGGATAAGATGTTAGTTTGAATACAGCCCCTATTACAGCAACTTAAATTCAGCTAAAATTAAAGCAAGGATAAATATCAAATTTATGGTAAAGTTTGGGTGGAAGAATGGTGAAATCACTGATACTTTACAAAAAGCTTATGGGGACAGTGCCCAAAGAAACCAGCAGTTTACAAACAGATAACTCATTTTAAGGAGGGACAAGATGATGTTGAAAATTAAGCCCACAGCAGCAGACCATCTACATCAATTTGCAAGGAAAAAATTCCTCTTGTTCACGCCCTAATTGAAGAGGACCAACAATTAACAGCACAAACAATTGTCAACACCACAGATATCTCAATTGGTTCAGCTTACACAATTCTGACTGAAAAATTAAAGCAGAGAAAACTTCCCACTCGATGGGTGCAAGTTTAGATCAGCTGCAAATGAGAGCAGAGCTTTCAATGGAAATTTAAATAAATGGAACCAAAATCCTGAAGGATTTCTTCAAAGAACTGTAACAAGAGATGGAACATGGCTTTATCAGTATGATCCTGAAGAAAAAGCACCACCAAAGCAATGGCTACCAGGAGATGGAAGTGGTCCAGTCAAAACAAAAGCAGACAGGTCAAGAGCAAAGGTCATGACAACAGTTTTTTAGGATGCTCAAGGCATTTTGCTCGTTGACTTTCTGGAAGGCCAAAGAATGACAACATCTGCTTATTATAAGAGTGTTTTGAGAAAGTTACTAATCTTCTGAAGTCTACTCTTGTATGTGTGTGTGTGTGACCCACATATACACATACATGTATTTATCAGTTTGCAAACCTGTGCTTTAGTGTAAGATTATGCCCTTTGTGCATTTGGAGAGTTAAAAAAATATCCTTGAGCTTCAAGTCAGTGACAAGTAAAAAAATTTTTTTAAATAAAAAATATTTTAAAATTTAAAAATATACTTTCCCTTTTAAAATGATGTGAAAGTAAGTGGTAGGGGCTTTCTTTTAAATGTTTTGCCTTGGTTGACTGGCTCACTCCATTCTAGTGTGCCTAGGTGCATGCTAGAGGCTACAAGACAAGGACTACGTTTCCCAGACTGTCCAAAACTCAGAGTCTGATGTGGCCCAGCCTCCACCATGGTGCACACCTGATTCTTTGGCTAACATGGAAGCATTTGGTGTTCCTGCAGCAGAAGAAGCAGAGGCCCCAGTGTTGTAGCTGTAGCTTCTCACATGTCCATGGGCAGAGTACAGGGCCTCCATTTTGCTAGTGAGGAGTGTGGCTGAAGTGATGAGGTCCCAGAAGAGGCAAGGTGGTGGCCTCTTGTTTTCTAAAACATGTACAAGACAGTTGAATCTGGAGCCAGAAAACGGGGCAGTGGCTGTCTGACAACGGCACAGGTATCAGCTCCTTGGCAAGGCCAGTTCCGGGAGTCCTTTCTGGACGCTCAGCCTAAAGCCTGCTCTTCCAGTTCCCACAGTGTGTAAGCAGTGAATTCCCTAGTTCTCAGCATTAAGCCCTTCCCTGTTTAGCTAGCCAGAGCGGTTTCCACGATCTACAAATGAACTCTGATTGACACGTTGGGCAAAGTAAAAGTTTGGCAACACAACTTTTTTTCTTTTTCAGTAAGGACTTACTAATAATGTGGACCATATATGGAGGGAACAAAGAAGTACCTCAGAAACTTAAAACATAAGGAAATATAGTATCACCTGTTTCTTGGTTTTGTTTTCCCAACCAGTATCCCAACTCGCCTCCTTCTAGAGACAGAATCGCCCTCTCCTGAGAAGAGCCCACCCCATGCTGCTCAGGTGGGGACCACAGGGACAAGTGGCCAGTGCATCCACTCCCACCATGGTGTTTGGCTCAGAGATGAACATTTGGCTGAAGCTAGTGCAGTCAGCACCTTCCCCAAGACTGCTCAGCGAGAGCTATGGGAAGACACCCTCTTCCCTTTAGGGCTACTAAGCTTTGAAGCTACTAAGCTTTGAGGCTGAGTTCTGGGCTGTCAGCGTCTTCCACGTGGAGAGAGATACAACACCATCGAGACCTCTGGGCCCAGCTCTACCCTGGCTATCAGTTACATGAACCAATAAAGTCCCCTTTTTTCCAAAAGACAGTTAGAGTTGGACTTTTGTCACTTAAAAATAATAATTAACTTTATTGACTATTTACTTTACCAACCACTGTTCTAAGCTCTTTATATGTATTAAGACTTGTTGAATCCACATCTCCCAGTGAGGTAGATATGTTATTTAACATGACAAAATAATTCTGAAGTAAATTTTGAAAAATGTGCAGAATAGTCAAGAAACTGATAGGGAAAAAAGAAGAGTACTAAGGACAGATGTATCCTTCAGATATAAAAATGTATTTTTAAGCTATAGAAACAAAAATAGCATACCAGAACCAAAAGGAACAGATCAGTGAAACAGAACCAAGAGTACAGAAACACACTTAAGCATACATATAACTTAATGTGAGATAGGTGAATAAAGCATGGAGTAATCAGCAAATGGTGTTGTCATAACCCCACAGCAATAAGTATACCATGTTTGCATGGGCAAATCCATGTTTTTGAAATTAACATTACCAATAACAGGGCACTGAATCCCAGTCAAGCTTTACGTCAAAACAAAGACAAGATGAACTAGAAAATTAAATGTCAAAAATGGAGCCATAAAATTAATAGGACAAAAATTTAAGTGAATAATGGTATAACTGTGAAGTGGGAATGATTTTTCTAAGCATAACATACAAGTTGAAACCATAACAGAAACAATTGGTGCATTTAATTAAACAAAAATTTAAGAGTTTTGCATGGCAAAAAGCACTAAAAACACATTTAAAAGAAAAATAAATAACCATGAGAGTCATTTGATAGATTAAGTGCTAATATCTTTAATAATAAGCCATGCTTACACATCAAGATAAAGATTATAATAGAAAAATG
This sequence comes from Daubentonia madagascariensis, assembly GCA_023783475.1. Lineage (NCBI taxonomy): Eukaryota > Metazoa > Chordata > Mammalia > Primates > Daubentoniidae > Daubentonia > Daubentonia madagascariensis. Next base: position 21,831,672 of record JAKFHU010001672.1, read on the forward strand.
AGCGAAAGACAAAGAAGAGGTGACAGAAATGGTCAATAAACACTTGAAAATATATTCAACCTCACTAATAAGTTAATAATTAAAATGCCAATTAAACTCATAACAAAACCGATTTTTCACCTACCAAGTTGGCAAAGATGAAGACAAATAAAAATTAAGCCCTAAAAGCAAAACCATTTACAAATCTGAAGATACTCAAGAAATTTCAATGATATACATGAGCAATTAAGGATATTTATCCTTCCTCCGTCATATATAGCATGTCTCTTCTCTAAATGTCCATCATGTATGTTTTGTTTTGTTTTTTCATTTGTTTCTGGGCCAGAGGGATTTGGCCGCCAAGCCAGGCCTAAGAGATTTGTCAAGCATGGTTAAGAAATTATATACAAGCATACTGAGCATGTAAATAACATAACTGAGAATAATGGGAGCCAGGTTTCTCAGTATTAGAGAAAGGAGTTACAGATAAGGACATAGAGTGGAGAAAGCGAGAATAAATCCTGTGATGTCAGATTAGAATTGGTGGTATTTTCATGTGAATTTATGGTTTCAGAAAGGTAGATAGATGATATAGACAGACAGACCAGCCAACTTATAGCTAAATCTGGGACAATTTGGCATCAAGACAAATAATAGTAATGTATTATAAGCCACTGAATAACAAAGGAATCCATGAATATACATTGATACAAATAAATATATAAATGGGGGAGAAGGGAGAGCTCTACCTTATAGCAGAATGCCAACTAATAAATGTAGAAGAAATGATGGAATCAGACCAACACCATTTGGCAACCACCATAATAACAGTGATTGCAGGCCAGAATCATCCATGGATGCTACAACTAGTGGGTAAAAATGTGATGAGAAATGGGATATTTACATAACCTCAATGTATCTCCTCACACAATATTTGCTTACTAAGTAATAAAAAGTCGAAAATACTTACTGCTTAACTTTCCAGCGTAAAAATGTGGCAAACACCATCTTAACCGAGTGATAAAAATTAACATCCCTGGGACTTCCGCTCCCAGGAAGATGGAGCAGATGTACTTTTCCCAATTCCTCCTGCTAAGTACAACTAAAAACTCTGAACATAATAAGATGGCTCTGAAAGGTGGAGGTAAGTAGGCAGACTGGCTAGGGAACTTGGAACCCAAAGGAACGACACTGTGGTGACTTCTCTGGGTTTTCTATTTGTCTCATATATCCCACACTGGATAATGGAAAAGCTACCAACCTGCAAACACCATTGGGCACGGACCAAAAAAAAAAAAAAAAGTCCCAACTGAAGCCTGTTCTCTCTAGCCACAGGACCAGGAAAGGGGCAGCCTGGCAAGAAGAAAACTTTTAATAATAATCTCTCTGCTCCAGGCAAACACCACAGACAAAACAGTGGCCAAGGGTAGATCACCCACTGTTAGCTGAGGCCCAGTGAGAAGCCTAGACTTCCACTGTCACCAGGCTATGGTCAGGCACCCAACACTCCCGCCAGGGCAGTGTCAGAGAAGGCCAAAGAGGGAGCCAGGACTTTCACCCCTGATGTCCTGCCCTCACCTCTACGCTTTGGTGTCAGTGGCATCCACCAGAAGAACCTGGACATCTGATCCCAACTGGCAGTAACGAGGCACCTCCCCGTTCGACTTGGCAATGAGGAGGTGGGGTCCCCTCACCCCTTCTACTACCAGAGTGGTGTCAGAAGCAGCCATCTAAGACAAAGTTTAAATAAGATTCAGAGTCTCATATCCTAATACCCAGGTTTCAGTCAAAAATCACTCATCACATCAAGAACCAGGAAGATCTCAAAAGTTATGAGAAAAGACAGTCAACAGATACCACCATGGACATGGCAGAAATGTTACATTTATCTGACACATATTTTAAAGCAGCCATCATAAAAATTCTTCAGCAAATAATTAGGAGCCTGCTTGACACAAACAAAAAAATAGAAAGTCTTGGCAAACAAATAGAAGATATATAGATGAACCAAATGGAAACTTTAAAACTGAAAAATACATTAATGGAAATAAAAGTTAACATCACCATAAATGGGATAAATTGGCATCACATGGCTTCTGATGTGATGCTATAAGAAGAATGAAGCATCACTCCAATGTTCTATGAGATTGCTGCCCAAAATGTGTAAACTTCAGGGGAATCTAATCATGAAGAACCATCAGATGAAACCAAATTAAGGTACATTCTGCAGAGTTACTGGATTGTATTTTTCAAAAATATCTAGGTCATTAAAGACAAGGTAGGTCTGAGGAGTTGTTCTAGATTGGAGGAAGCCAAAGGGAATTGATAACTACATGCAACACTTGGATTTAGTCCTAATCTTAGATTGGGCCTAGACCCAGAAAGGACATTATTAAGGCAACTGGCAAAATCACAATAAGGTCTGAGAATTGGGTGATAAGAGTTATTTCAATGTTGACTTCCTGACTGTGGTTACTATTAATATTATGGTTATATAGGACAGTGTCCTTGTTTTTAGGAAATACACAATGGTGTGTTAAAAGATAATAAATATCACATTAGCAACTAACTCTCAAAGGGTTCAGGGAAAAAACATTATGTATAAATAGAGAGTATGAAAAGGCAAATGTGATAAGCTTTCAACAATTGGAAAAACTGAGTAAAGGACATTCAGAAATTATTTGTCTAATTTTCCCAACTTCTCTATCAGCTTTAAGTTATTTCAAAATAAAAAATTAAAATAAGAAATTAGTTAAATAAATTACCATACGTTCTGGATAATAGAAAAATATGTAATCAAAAATTATTCTGAAGATCTATTTACTGATATGGGAAGATATCTCTGATACATTAAATGAAAAAGGCAACCTACAAACAGGGTGCAGAGTATAATCTTTTTTTGAAAAAAAAAAGTGCTAACAAATACAGAGAAAATGCCTGGAATGACATAAAGCAAAACGTTAATATTGGTTATCTCTGAGAATTGTTTTTCTTTTCAGTTGTTTTTTTTTTTAAATATGGAGTCTCACTTTGCTGCCCAGCTTTGAACTCCTGGGCTCCTCAAGCGATCCTCCTGCCTCAGCCTCCCAAAGTGCTGGGAGGTGTACAGGTGTTAGCCACCACACCCAGCCTAAAATAAAGTTAATAATACAAGCTCAAATACCTCTACTAGAAAATCACTCTGCACACACTTAGGATTGATTGTTCACGTGACGAATTAGGCAGATTCTTGCTTCTCCAGCACTTTCTTGCCTACTTTCCATCAAGGTCAATGAAGATGACGATCAGATGTTAATGCTGTTTTTCCTATAGGGCCTGTTAAACTGGCAAGTAAAGAAGTTGAATTCTATGACTTAAAATGGTTTGTGGATATAATAAATTTCTGTTATCTTACCATCCTGCTTTCCATGATGGATTATCAAGATTTATGGGCAATAATTTGATCCAATTCTGATATCATGACAGAATACTAACCACTCTTATCAAATGTACGTATGAAAGAATCATCTTTGTCACAACGTATTATTTGGCTATAGTGTTAGGTTCGTCTGTGTGGATGTTCCCTGGTCCCCTGGTTCCCAGTGTCAAGAATGAGTACTGGTACCAAGCTGATGACCGTGATCACAAACACAGAGCAACTTACTACAAACAGTTTATCACATAAAAGCAAGAATGAAAGTAAAGGAAGCTACACAAAAGTAAGATACGTTCCAGAGAGAGTGAAACAGGTCAGTTGAGAAAGATGCTGGAGGCTGAGCACACGTTGCCTTTTATAAGCCCATTAGTTTGTCCTGCCTTTCTCCTGGCAGGATTGGTTGCCGTTTCCTGCCTTTGGGGATGATTGACATGTTGTGGTTACAGAACAGATCATATGACAGGTTACATAACAGGGTAGGTTGTATAAGAGTTTCCCTTCTTGCACATGTATCTTTTCTAGAATTTTCCACAAAGCTCCACCCACCTAATTAGATGGTAATGAGCTCCAGGTCAGTTAAAGGTTACTAGGAACTTTTTACCAAATATGTTCCCACCAGGGAACAGTTCCTAGCCGCAATTTGGTTCCTATCTACAATTCGGTTCCTGCTCTCTGCCCCTAGCCAGCTCCTTGCCACCTGTTTACCCTCCACCAGACCTAACAATAGAACTAGAAATAGTACATAGGGTCAGAATGTGTTCATTTGAGGATTGTAAAGGTGAGTCATCAGATGGTCCTACCAGGATATAATAGAACATAGTAGGAGGAGAAGTGGGAAGGAGCATCTCAACGCATGCTTCTTAACAAATAATTCCTTCTCCTCTTAGTGATACAATTTGTGTACAACACACAGTGACAAGAAGTGGAAAATAAAAGATTTCTTTTGAGTATGACCTCTCTTTATAAAAACAAAAAAGACGTACCACTTAAAAAAATTATTCTTTCTCAAAGATCTTTCAAATTGTGATTTATATCATTAAAATCTTTAAATTTTAAAATATGATATATATAATATATATATAATGTTCAAGTAGCACTGGGAGGGGCATACACCTTTTAACCATAATATTAATGTTTTATAAAGAAATGACTCTTAAAATTACTGTTTAAATATCTGTTACGGAGTTTTGTTTGGCTTCTACAGAACAAGGTTAATGCACAAGGAATAAAAGAAAAATCAAGCTTTATACCTCTTTGTAGTTAACACGCCCATCTTGAAGATGGAGAAACTCCAGGGCTCTGTGTCCTAAGAGAAATAACACATAAATCAGTCAAGTTCAAGTATAACTGAAAACAAAACTTACTAGAGGTCATTTTAGGGGAAAATCTATAATTTTGTGGTTGTAAATGTCAAGGAAACCGGAAGTGAAAATTACATTTGTATTCACTTGCAATTGCTATTAGGCATAGATTCGTACATTATTTATATTGTTATAATACCAATCAAATTTACATGGTGATTTAAAGTTTCTGCTTAACTAGGTCTATGACCTTGGGTAAGTTATTTAACCCTTCTAGGCCTCAGTTTCCTCTTATGGAAAATTGAGTTAAAAAAATACCCACCTTCTAGGTTGGTTGAGAGAATCACAGAAAATAAACACTAAGTGACAAGCACAGTGACTGACACATGGTCGGAGGGCAAGAAAAAGAAATTGTCATCATCACATTTTGCCTCAGAACTGAGGTATATATACCTAAGTAGAAAATATGATATAAGGCCTAACCCCTGGGCTGAATCAATGATCCCCAAATGTTTTTTCATCATTGGATCACTTTGGAAGGACAAAATTATCTCAGAAGGCCACCTAGTCCGCCCCACACCCATCCACATACAGACACACACACCCACAGCCTGCATCTCCAGAGAATCAACAGGATGACCAACATTCCTTGTGAAGAGACACTCAAAGGTGAGATCTTCTTTCTATTGTGAATCACATCCAATTTTTTAATTCATACAACAAAAAAAATAGCCACTACTACATTATAAGCATTGATAACATAAGAAACAAGTCAAAGCCCACACAAATAACCTATATATAGGATTCCAGTGATTTACGCTGAATGAGGCCACGTCTAATGAGCTAACTAATATAACGCCAACCTTCCACCCAGGCCCTTTATAAGAAATGAAAAAGTAACCCAAAATATTTATAAAATCATCTAAGTTATTAGTATATAAATGATGGAGTTTTAGTCTCCTTTTATATAGCAAATTCTCAGAATCTGTGCTGACTCTATTTTGGGAGTTGCCTTCAATTATGTTCATATACATATACATATATACATATATATATATAAAAAACTCTCGAAATATCTGTTAGGATCTTTGGCACTTGAGGAAGAAAGGCAAACAATTATTTGATTTTATTAAAATTTCATATGTCATCTGTCAGCTAAATTTTTAAACTCTAAGGATTACAAACTGAATATTTCCATTTATATTTGTCCCTCTTCAGTTTACTCTATAGTTTGGCAATGTCAGCTTCACAGAATTCAGAGTTAGAAGATACTTCAGAATTCATTAAGAAGTTCAACTCCCTTTTATAGCAGAGGAATTGACAGGTAGGTAAAGTCAATTGCTCAGGCACACATCTAATTTATAGCAGGAGCTGGTATTAGAACCTAAGTCTGATTCTCTTTTCCATTATTGTTTCCTGATTCCCTTTTAGCAATAAATGTTGTTGTTGTTGTTGTTTTTAAGTGACAAGGTGTCACTCTGTCGTCCAGGTGGGAGTGCAGTGGCGTAGTCATAGCTCACCGAACCTAGAACTCCTGGGCTCAAGTGATCCTCCTGCCTCGGCCTCCTGAGTAGCTGGGACTACAGGTGGCTAAGCAATAAATATTTAATGGAAAGAACACTGGACTAGCTGTCAGGGCATGTAATTCTAGGCCAGGCCACTAACAAGTTAGCTGTAAAACCATCTAGTATTAGTTTCCTCATCTGTAAAATAAAAGAACTGGACTCAGCGACCTCTAGCGTCTTTTCAGATTGAAAAATTCTGTGATCATAGGTTCTTGCTCGCCATGGTTCGATAACTAGGTCTATTTTGCACTGATAAATTTTCACATTTTATCTATAGTCTTGTTATTCTTTGTAACTTCTGGAGATGGTATAATTATAAAACACTGTTATTGTTTTTATCTAAAGAAAAGCCAGAACATCAGGTATATCTGAAACTAACCTGAAAATTGCTGTAGAATGTAATTATAGCTGATTATGTTACATTTTCCACGTACTAAAAATATTACACATATACTTCACATAAGAACCAAACCTTTGGCAGGGTGCAGTGGCTCACGCCTGTAATCCTAGCACTCTGGGAGGTCTAGGTGGGGGGATCCCTTAAGCTCAGGAATTCAAGACCAGCCTGAGCAAGAGTGAGACCCTGTCTCTACTAAAAATAGAAAAAATTAGCTAGGTGTGGTGGTGCATGCCTGTAGTCCCGGCTACTTGGGAGGCTGAGGCAGGAGGATCGCTTGAGCCCAGGAGTTTGAGGTTGCTGTGGGGTAGACTGACACCACTGCACTCTAGCCCAGGCCACAGAATGAAACTCTGTCTCAAAAAAAAAAAAAAAAAAAAAAAAAAAAAAAACCAAACCTTTTTGCTAAGTGAGTAAAGTATTCTCACCACACATGCAAAAATAAAAAAGTGAGGTGAGCTGATAAATATATTAATTAGCTTGATTGTGGTGATCATTTCACAATGTGCACATATTTCAAAACACCACATTGTACACCTTAAATTTATGCAATTTTTGTCAATTTTACCTCAATAAAGCTGAAAAAATAAATTAAAAAACAATTTGTGCTACCATCTACCTATATCTAGATAACTCTGCCTTCACCCTTGAGGTCAGTGGCACCGGCTTGCTGTAGCCCTCTCCTCCCCAACTCCTGCCATCTTCCTGGGCACCTCTAATGCCAATGACCATCCAAACTCCCTTGCTTCCTTGACATTCCAGAAGCCAAGCACCTTTAAAACCAATTTGACTCAGGGGATCCACTCCCATAGCCCCACATGGCTCTTTACATATACTTGGAAATGCCTGTCTTTAGAAATGTAAAACAACAAAAATAAATTCCTCACTCCTACCATATTCCACCCATCTTTCTCCTCACCATTCTATTAATATCAGTTCTTCCGCTTCATTGCAACCTCTAGTTTATTGAGCTCCTCACTGTTTCCCCACCCATAAAAATACCCAGAAACCCTGTGACCAAGGGGCAGCAGCTCTCCTGCTTACTTGCCCTGCACTGAACCCAGTCTGGACAACTGCAGTTATGGTCTTCTCTTCCCCACTGTCAGACCACTCAGCACAGCGGGGGGAATTGCATCAATACATAGGATAGATTTTCAATCTCTTCCTTAATGTCTTGTGACAGATTGATTGCCCTCCCAATATCACAACAAGGCACCAGTACTTACCTATTTCAATGTGTGTTGAAATGCCACATGATGAACCTCTAGGACAGACAGAACCCAGCAGGATGAGCAGGCCAGACCACAACCTGAAAGCAGACATGCTCTCTCTCCTCACTGGCTCCTCAGGGCACGTGGGAATGCTCAGAGCCGTGGCAGCACTGTGACTCCGAAATCCTGGCGCAGACCCACTGCTTCTCTCTAAGCAGGTCACTGACCTGGAAAACCAAGCCTCATTTCAAAATAATATCGTTTTCCAATGAAGTCAACTGTTCAACTACTGTTTGGCTTCACCAGAACAGCAAACAAACTCTGTCCTCCTGGAGAGGAGAGGGGGCGATAAACTGAAATCTGAAAGCCTCTAGGTGGAAGCATTGCATCTTCTGACCGAGGTTTTCTCTGGATTTCATTTTAACATGAAATTTGTATGGAGATACAAGCAAAGTTGTCTCCAAATATATGTTGCTTTCTAAAAAAAATACTCACCTGTGCATATTGATAGTCAATATATTGGACTGCCTCACCTTACAAAGGTGGATCACTCATGCATCCTCTCTGCACAGTTCCCAGTCTGCCCTGCTTCCTCAGCCTCCGAAGCCACAAGTGCTGGGAAAGCTTTTATGGTGATCAGCTGGAACTGGCTTCTCTTTCAGTATTTGGCAACAGATACTGACAATTGTATGGGATTACACAAGAGCAACCACTCCTGGTCTACCTCTGGCTGTTCTCAAAGGGCTTATCCAGAGCCCAAACAAAGATGCTGATTCCATCTTGGGAGGTGGAGGAAAGGGGGAAGATTTAGGGCCAAGAAACAAGGATTTGGAAAATGCTAGGCTCAGAATATACCTGTCATGAAGTAGTCAATCAATTGCACTTAACCCGTGGGAAAAATTAAGCTCTTCATGAAAATGATGAAAATCTTAAAGCCCAAATTATGCATGTTATACATTAAAAGCAAGAGAGAAGCTCCTAAAAGAGCGGGAGGAAATGGTATGCATTCTCAGGTTAGGCAAATGGAAGGATGAATAGAAAGTGGGGGGTCTTTCTCCACTCATGGAGACTGACCTGTTCCTCTCTCTAGAACACATTTTCACTTTGGGTACCTTCCTTCTTTACTTTCACTTTGTGAGACCGCCTTTACAAATTGATAAAGGGATGGAAGGCGAGAACTGTGGTAAGGGCCTACCTAAAAATAATGATAGTAATTAGCCACTGTCCACCTGTTTGCGTCTCTATAATTGCCAATCTGGAGCCACATAGCTGGTGGTCATAAAGATTCTTAGCTTTCTCCATAGATAACATCACCTTTTCAAAACCTAGGGGTAGTTCCTGAGATATCTTCCAGGTCCCACATTCCAGTGGAATGGCTGACCCACCCACACCAACGGCCCATACCAAGGAACTGACTCAACTGGTCCTGTGACCCCCACCCAAGAACCTGGTCAGCAAAGAAGGCAATTTCTACAACCCTATGGTTCCGCCCGAACCCAGCCAATTAGCAGACTCAATTGCCTATGCCAAACTGTCTTTAAAAACCCTGTCTCCCAAATTCTTGGGGAGCCAGATTTGAGCAATTTCTCCCCTCTCCTGCTTAGCACTATGCGGAATAAACTCTTTTTCTGCTGTTAAAAAAGAAAAAAAAGGAAAGTGGGCTGATTGGAGACACTTAGTTGTCTGCCAACAATTTCCTCTGTAACCTTATCTCAGCCACCTGCAAAGCCCCAAGGAAATGAATCCTGCTGCTCTCCCCCAGCCCTGACAGCATTAGGCCCAGCTGCTTCCGACTACTTTTAGGCCAGAGGCCATATGCTGATGTGTTTTGTTTGGCAAAGAGGGTGTTTTATAAACTTAGGCCAATTTTTAAAAAATGGGAATATTCACATAGAAATCTAGATTTCTGGCTCTCTTAAAAACAAACAAGCAAACAAAATAATTGGCTGCAGGAGCTGACATCCCCATGTGATAGGACAAGCCTCTGGAGTTGAGGAGCCAGCTGCCCCACTTTGCTAGAACGTGCCTTCCTTGATGTCTTCCTGTCCCCCCCATCCACACAATGTGTGCAGGTTTCCACACCCCTTTCTGGCCACCAGAGGCCTTTGAGTTTGCCTCCTTCTCACTCTGGGCCTTCTCAAACCTGTGGGTGAGGTGGTGGCAATTACAAATTGGGGCTTCGGTAAACTCAGAACATTCCAGGAGTAGTCAATCAAGGGAAACAGTAAGAGAGTTGCAAAGGGTCACTAGGGGAAAAAATAATGCTGCCTGGAAACCATATCTAACCTGATATAATAAAGCAAACCCATCCAAAAAGCAACAGAGAAAGAAATGGATTCAGTTATTAAGTAACAGTAATCCCAAATTTCTCATTATGTTCTTTTGTATTTAAGGTTCAGAATGACATAAATGTACGAATGTAATAAAATAGAAGGGAATTATTTGCTTAGGCGGTGTGATGGTTATGAATATGGTCTTTATGTGACAATACTGCTTAAATTTTCATGAAGTTGTGTATTACTTTTGTAACCATGAAAACATCAAAGGTATGACTTTAAAAGAAAGTTAAAATATAGTTTGTAATATTAAGAAAACAATCTGACAAATAATACGTATATGGAAATCTTTTTCTTTCTAACCCACATCCCCTTTCCTAATATACAGGTGGCTTTGTTATAAACAAGACAGCATCATTCTGTCATTTAGAGCTCTTGTGGAAATACGGACACAAGCTGAAGCGTAGACATGCAGTTACAGTAAGGAATGGGTAGAGGGAACATGGGCTTGAGAGCCAGAGGTGCCTCAAGTTTCATTTTGGTCCCTGTTCTGCTACCTTCTATATATGGGTGACCTTGCACAAGTTATTAAAAATCTCTATGCCTCAGTTTCCTTATCTCTAAAATGGAGATAATAATAGTGCTCACCTTATGGGGTCATTATGAAGATCAGCTGAGTAAAGTGCCTAGACTAGAGCCTGGTATACAGTAAGTGTTCAATGCATTCAAAAGAAATTTTCCCTCTCCCAAAGATTCACCACAGATTTCTATTAAGTAACTATCTTCCTTACAAAATTTTTCAAAAATCAAGAAAAAAATATTTTACACAATGGTACTCAGCATTTCTTTTTTTAAGAAATATATCTTTTATAACAATTTAGACTTCTGTATAAAGCAAAATTGGGTGAAGCTTTTGAATTGAAGGTGGTTCTCCTTGTGCAGATAAATTAGATGCAGATTTTAATGTCCAGAAACTTTTGAAATACAGCAGACAATTCCAACTCACTTCTACACAAGTCTAAGAAGTTGCTGTCATCATAGGGCCATTACAGCAAATGGGGGAGAGGATGCATAAAGGAGGGATTTGGGGGGTGGAGGTGCCCAGGACAAGAGCAGGCTAAGGAGAAAGGAGGGAAAAGTTCCCAGTCACCTGGTGGTCTTGTCCTTGCAGGCCCTGGTGAGTACACCCAGCTGGGCTCTGGGGGGCATCAGGGCAGCTTAGAAGTAAGACAGGAGCCAGGAGGGAATTGTTCCCACTCTGAATGGGGGCTTGCAGAGTACACAAAACAGTGAGGGGGAAAGGGAAGGCCACACTGTGAATTTCCCAGGCTCTATGCACTTTTGCCTTTGTTAAGCCCTCCCTTTCAAAAAAATAGATACATACATAAATACATTAATTAAAATCACATTTTACATCTGCATTGGTATTCTATTAATATATTAATTTGCACCTAAAAGTTCATTTGCTTTCTTCTGGTTTTAGAAGATATGAAACATTTTTGTGTGCTCCTAAAACTACTGTGTACTCCAGGCATCATACCTACTGTGCCTAATGGATAAGTCAGCTGGGAAGGGAATGGGCACCGTTTGAAATACAACTTTAAAAGGACAGGCAGGCCGAGCACGGTGGCTCATGCCTGTAATCCTAGCACTTTGGGAGGCCGAGGTGGGAGGATTGCTTGAGACCAGGAGTTCCAGACCAACCTGGGCCTAGCGAGATCCCGTCTCTACAAAAAATAATTTTTAAAAAAATTAGCTGGGTGTGTTGACGCGCGCCCGTAGTCCCAGCTACTGGGGAGGCTGAGGCAGGAGGATTGCTCGAGCCCAGGAGTTGGAGGTTGCAGTGAGCCATGATGACGCCGCTGCACTCCAGGCCATCAGCAGAGCTCCCCCTGCAGGCAGTAGATGTAAACACGCCCGCTCCGGATACCCACGAGCCCACACTCCCATCAGGACTCCCTGGCCCTCCCCAATTCTTTCAATAAAATACAGAAGGGAGCAGTGAATCCCCACACACGAAAGATTAAACTCTGCTGTCACCACTTCTGCCACATGTGAATGGCTCAAAACTGAGTGGATCTGACTCAGCATAAGACAAAATCAAAATTTGAAGTACTACCTGAGCATTTTGCAAATGTCCTAGAAAAAAATCCACTGTCCCAGAAAAAAGTGAAGAGCCCACTGCTTCGGAAAAACCGGCAAGACACACTCAACTCTGTAGGAATTGAGAATGGGAGATATGTGGAGACTAGTGATGTAAAATCGATGCATTGGGTTGGGCTTCATTTGAACCCACAAATTCCGAGTATAGGCATGCTATTTTTATTTTTATCCTCATTAAGATTTACGCTTCCTTGCTGCTTCCGGAAAATCAGCAAAAATCAGCTCAAGCCTGACTTTTGAATGGATGAAGAATGCTGTTTAAAGGTGACCACAGTATGCTCAATCTTTCTACCTTCATTAATTCAATTTTGACAAATTGTTCCATTTACTAGTTGGCGGCCTAACTTTAATCTTACTAGTGGCTATACTAGGGCAGCTAGTATGACTTTGAACAATACACTGAATTTAATGCAGCAACTGTAATAAGCATTACACGTTATCTCACAACAAACCTATGGGGCAGGTATTATTGCATTTTACAAGCGACAGGGCTGAGGTTCATTTGTCGAAGGTCACACAGCTTGTCGTCAACAGATTCTGAGTTTGGATCCAAGTCTGTTTATCTCCAAAAGCGCTGTTATGTATCAGGAGCACGCCTAGGAGACCCCTAGACACACACAGAACAGCGTCCAGGCAGCAGAACGCGGAGCCACGCTTCGCCCCCTCAGCGACCCATCGCCCCAAATGCTACGTGCGCAGAACCTGCAGCGACGAAGGAACGTGATCACCGCCTTGGCATCTAGGCACCAGTGCATCTATGGACCAAGCACAAGTTCCTGGGGCGGGGGATGCCCGATTTGGGGGATGATTGGAGGGAGCGGTTCTCCCGCAGCGGTTGGGGGTCTACGGAGTAGTACAGACAAATGACCACCCGAGAGGGGGAAAGGTGAGGGCGGTCCGTGGGTGCATTTCCCGGCGAGCCTTCCCCAACCCTCCCCGGGAGAAGGTCGCGCAGGGAGCGAAGCCACGCGGCGCTCGGGGCGAGGTCCAGAGTGTGGCGCTGCGGGGCAGCGCGCAGGGCGCGGGGAGAGGGCGCTGCTCCGCGTCTCCGCAACCTTCAGCTCTTGGGTCTGCTGGCCCGCGCGTCCCCGTCTCCTCCTCGCTCCTCCCGCTTCCCCGCGCCCCCGGCCCTCCCGTGCGCGCGCACCCGCTTGCCTGCTTCCAGCCGCCGCCGCTGCTCCGGGCCATGGCGACCTGCTTCTGGTTGCGGAGCTACTGGGCCCCGCGCCTCCGGCGGCCGCCGCCTCCGGGCCGCCTCCTCTGCCCCCGCGCTGGCGGCCTGGGGCCCCCCTCGGGGCTCGCGCCCAGCCCTGCTCAGCTTCGCTGCTACGCCGGGGGCCTGGCGGGCCTCTCCGCGGCGCTGCTGCGCACCGACAGCTTCGTGGGCGGCCGCTGGCTCCCGGCCGCCGCCACCTTCCCGGTCCACGACCCGGCCAGCGGCGCTGCTTTGGGCATGGTGGCCGACTGCGGGGTGCCCGAGGCCCGCGCCGCCGTGCGCGCCGCCTACGAGGCTTTCTGCAGCTGGAGGGCGGTCTCGGCCAAGGTGAGAGCGCGGCGCGTGCAGGGGTCGAGAGCTGGCCGCGGGCCGGGCGGGGAGCAGAGGGGGCTTGGCCCAAAAGTGAAAGCAGCCGCAGCGTCTCCTTTCTCTCCTCAATTCCCCCGGGGACGCAATGCGGAAAGTCAGAGCAACAAGAAAGGAGACGATCAACAAATAAGTTTGGAGCATTGACTTTGGCCAGCCAGTGTGCCAGGCACTAGGGACACGGCACCTGCCCTCGAGCCTCATGACTTGTAGTGCCCAGTAGGGGAGGCAGAACACAAGCACGTAATACAAGTGAGCTGAGAGTTGTCGGCAACAAGCCTGACCGTGTGTGTGTGTGTGTGTGTGTGTGTGTGTGTTATGTGTGTGTATAGCCATAGGGGGTGGGGTATCAAGGCAGTGAGAGAGCACGGGTGGCCCTTCAGGGTATATGAAGTTCCTCCCCGGCTGCACGGAGCCCACGCGGGAGGCAGCTACAGGGGTCTGCAAGAAGGCTGATAGTGAGTACCCTGGTCTAGTCATGGGAGCAGGAACAGAGAACTGTAGGAAGATTAAGACTTTGTGCAGGGGAAGGGAGAAGTCCAGGACTGTTCTCCAGGTTTTTAACCTGAATAGAGAAATGCTATTTACTGACATAAAGAACACTAGAGAATTAGGAGAAAGGTATAGGGATCATTAAATAGGGAGAATAGAGTAAGCAGAAAACTAAGAAATGTTCTTCCTCCTTCACTTATTATATTACTCCTGGAGCCAACCCAGTGAAATCATCTGCACTGTCCTTGAAAGCCCTCCCTCTGAAGATTTGCATCCGGTGATTCTGTGCAAGTACCAGAGATTCTTAATATTTATCCATCCATCGGCTGTTTACGGAGCACCTGCTATATGCCATGCACTGTTGGAGGTGCCTGGGATACATCAGTCAACAAAAGAAAGATTCTACCCTTATGGAGCTCATGTGAGGCAGAGGGGAGATCTAAACTATAGATGATGAACATAATGCCTAAGCAAATAAGTATGTTAGAGGTGGTGAGTACCATGAGAGGGAAAAGGTAGAAACAGGATGAGAGAATCAGGGGCCAGAGTGAAGGGGCATGATGCAGTGTACATAGAGTGTGGTCAGGTGTAGTCATGTGCTTGGGCTGCCATTATAAGTACATAGACTGGGAGGCCTAAACAACAGAAATTTATTGTCCCACGGTTCTGAAGGCTAGAAGTCCAAGGTCAAGATGTCATCAGGGTTGGTTTCTTCTGAGGCCTTTCTCCTTGGCTTGCAGATGACTGTCTTCTCCCTGTGTCTTCACATGGTCCTCCCTCTGTGTGTCTGGGTGCTCATCTTTCTTATAAGGACACCATTCAGATTGGATTAGGGCCCACCACAATGACCTCATTTTAACTTAATTATTTCTATAAAGAACCTCTCTCCAAATACAGTCACATTCTGAAGTACTGGGGAGTTAGGACTTCAACATATCAACTTTGCAGGGGACACCATTCAGCCCATAACATCGGTGTAGGCCTCATTGAGGACATGATATACAAAGACCAAAGGAAGTAAGGAGATACAGCTAGAGCCAAAGTTGGGAGCTGACGTTTTTGCAGAACTGCAAGGAGGCTCTTGTGGCCTGAGCACAGGGGGAGAGTTGTAGGCAAAGAAGTTATAGCTATAGAAGGAGGGGGGTTGGACGTTGTGGGAGGGATGGGGCCTTCAAAGGACTTTGGGTTTTACTTTGAGTGAGGTGGGGGCTGTGTTGGGGTTTTAAGTAGAGATACTATCTGATTTACATTTTGAAAGGATTATTGTGGCCACAGTGCTGAGAGTAGATGAAGTGGAGCAGAGGTGGAAGCAGAGAGAACTGTTGGAGGGATGTTGCGGGGATTTCGGTGGGAGATCATGGTGGCATGAACCAGAGCAGTAGCAAGGAGGGAGTCAATGAAACCCCAGGGCTTTTGGCCTGAGCCACCAGAAGGATGAAGTGGGGTAAAGCTGAGGTGGAGAAGGGTGTGGGTGGAACGACAGTGGGGTGAGACTTCGGAGCTCGGTTTTAGACTCTGTGCCCAAGATGTCTGTTCACACCCCAGTGGGGATGTAAAGTAGGCAGCTGGATATGTGAGTCTGGAGTTTGAGAGTGAGCCCTGGGCTAGAGATGTAAATGTGAAAGTCATACCCATGTGTACCGCATGTATGCTTACAGCCATGGGGATGACCTGGCCTGATCAAGGCCTGATCCCTGGTTCCTCTAGCATCATTCTGGAGTCCCTCGAGGGCCCACAGGATGAAGGCTGTATGTAACACATACAATGGTGTTACAGTGCAGGGGTCAGTGGTGGTTTGGCGGCCACAGGGCTGGTGTTGGGGCCTCTCGATGATACTGGCAGCGTCACCCCGTGTTCTGCTCGCACCACTATGCTGTCTGTGCCCCCTTGAACATTACAGTGATGTCAGCTTCCATCTCACAAGGGCTCCAGTCTTCTCAGGGAAGCTTCGTTCCTGAAAGGAGGGGTTCTTGGGTCCTGGAACATCTTATTGTACTAAGGGAGTGGTGCCATCAGCTTCCGTAAGGGCCCGCCACTGCCCCTAGGAGATGGTGGGGCGCAAATGGCAGTGAAGTGGCAGATACAGTTTGCAAGGCAGCTCTGCGATTCATCCCTCTCTTGCCTCCAGGCCTTTGCTGTCCTTCTCCCAGGTCTGTTTTCCCCTCCCTTCTCTAGGCCCATTCATGTCCCACCCATTCTTGAAGGTCTAGCTCTTGTGTAACTTCTGCCTTTGAGCCCATGTGACCACAACCTTCTATTATTCTCCCTCTTCTGAACCCCCACGCCTGTTCCACGCACCTTGTCATCTTCTGCATTGCCTCACGTCTTTCTTTTCATGTGTTTTATGACCTCCTTTTTCCCACCTTGTGAACTCCTAGAGTACATGGACGGAAGGGAACTAATACTTGTTGACTGCCTTGTAAGTGAATGCGTTTGTTTCCTATAGCCCTTGTAATGTATTGCTATAAAGTTAGCAGCTTAAAACAATACAAATTTGTTTTCTTTCGGTTCTGGAGGTCAGCAGTCCAAAATGGGTTGGCAAGGCTGGGTTCCTTTTGGAGGCTGTAGGGGACAGTCTGTTTCCTTGCCATCTCCAGCTTCTACAGGCTGCCCACATTCCTTGGCCTGTGGCCCCACATCACTCCAACCTCTGCTTCTGTTGTCACATCACCTTCTCTTACTCTGAGCCTCTGGCCTCTCTCTTGTAATGACCCTTATGATCGCACTGGGCCCACGCAGATAATCCAGAATTCTCTCCCTGCCTCAGGAACCTTAACTTAATCACATCTGCAACGTCTCTTTTGTCGTGTAAGTAACATAGTCACAGGTTCAGGGGATTACGGCAGGGACATATTTGGGGCTATTATTGTACCCACCACAGCTAAGTATTGCTCTTGGTGCTTCACACGTGTTTGATTTCACCCTTTCAGTGGCCCTGTGAAGTAGATAATTGATTCATGTATCGCTTCCTGGCCTTTTGGCTAAGATCAAGCGTAGTATCTGTTCTTATTAGTCTAACGATTCATGTTACAGACAAGGGGGCCGGGTGAGAGATCGCAGCTCACGATCCCTCCCTTCACTGCTGCTGGTCACAGGGAGGACCTGAGATCTGAGCACCATGTGACTCTATCCACTATCACACCACTCACGAACCCTGTCTGAGCCTGGCACTTTCACGTAGCCCCTCACACAGGCTGTGTTAGTTTCCTACAGCTGCTGTAACACAATACCACAAACTTGGTGGCTTAAACAAAAGAAGTTTATTGTCTCAGGTCTGGAGGTTAAAAGTCTGAAATCAAAGTGTCGGCAGAGTGGGTTCCTTCTGGCGGCCATGAAGGAAGAATCTGCTCTTATCCTCTCCCCTCGACTTGTAAGTGGCCGCTTTCTCCTTGTGTCTCTTCACATTGTCTTTCTTCTATGTGTGTTTCTGTGTCTGTGTCCACCTTTCTCCTTTTTATAATGACACAAGTCATATTGGATTAGGACCCACCCTAATGTCCTCATTTTTAATTTGATTACTTCTATAAAGACCCTCTCTCCAAATAAGGTCACATTCTGAGGTCCTGGGTGTGAGGACTCCCAACATATCATTTTTAGGTAGACACGATTCAGCCCTTACTTTGTACACCAAGGGCTTTGCATGCTGAGGGTAATTCGTGGCTTCTCCTGGTTTATGTGTTCAGCCTGAACACTGTGTTTTCTGCCAGCAAGCAGAAGCTGCTTTTTGTTCTTATGGTTCTTGTGCTGTTTCATGGCCTCCTTTCACTCTTGCCCAGACTAAGTAAGTATGGTGCTTTAGTCACAACAGGCCATTTCCTCAGATATTTAATTTTCTTCTCTGAGCCAGACCTCCTAGATTGTAGTATTTCAGCTCTCACCAGAATAACCCACAGGCCTGTAGTCATCAGATTCTTAACTGGCATTGCAGGGAGTGAGGATACACAAAATGTAATTACTGTACAAACCCTGTTCTCCAGGGTTTGAGATTTAGAGGCCTCAACAACACCCTTGAGAGGGAAGAAAATGCAGCTCGTTAGCCTGTTCAAAATAGAGATGGGAAATAACCCAGAAAAAGACAGCTACTGATATTTACACACACTCAGGCTCTCTGCTCATGAGTGTTATAAGGAAAGAATTAAAATCTTAGACCTGCTGAATGGATTAGAACATCCAAATGACAAACCGGGTGTGCTCACGGCAGTGCGCAGAGCTTCAGGCAGGGAAGAGTAAACCAGAGATTCTTCTTGGCTTGGGATACACCTGTTCAGATGCGGGAGGCTGGAGCCCTGGGCATCTCTCTTTAGAACGCCTCTGTGCAGCCCGGTTGGCCTGGATTCACTCAGCTGCTGCCTTTTTTTCCAACTGGTTTTATGTAAATGAATTTTTATAAAATTTTTTTACTTTTACAAACTATTTCTTCCATAAGCTTAATAATCCAATTTATCCCTTTATCTCTTTTTTGTCCATTGGAAATTTTTTTAGTTGTGGTAAAATAATGCATAAAATTTACCTTTTTTTTTTTTTGGAGACAGAATTCTCATTCTTTCACCCAGACTAGAGTGCAATGGTGTCATCATAGCTCATTGCAACCTCCAACTCCTGGGCTCAAGCGATCCTCCTGCCTCAGCCTCCCGAGTAGCTGGGGCGACATGCCCACGCCACCATGCCCAGCTAATTTTTCCATTTTTAGTAAAGACAGGGTCTCACTTTTGCTCAGGCTGAAAATTTACCGTTTGAACTGTTTGTAACTATACAGTGCCAGTAAGTACATTCCCATGGTTGTGCCTGGGCCCACCCTTTCTTATGGCTCACACACCCTTCAATCCCCATCCTGGTCTGTGGGACAAACCCAGCTTGCTGGCAGGTTGTTAAAATAGAGAATGGTACTTGAGGACATTATGGTGAATGAAATGAGCCAGTCACAAAAGGACAGATCCTGCGTGATTTCACTTACATGAGGTGCCTAGAGTTGTCAAATTCACAGAGACAGAAAGAAGAACGGAGGTTGCCAGGGGCTGAGGGGAGGTGGGAGTGGGGAGTTATTTGATTAGTACAGAGTTTCAGGTTGGGAAGATGGAAAAGTTCTGGAGACGAATGGTGGGGATGGTTGTACAACACTGTGAATGCGCATAATGCCACTGAACCGTGTACTTTGAAAGGGTTAAGATGATAAATTTTGTTATGTGTATTTTGTCACAATTAAAAATAGTAACATAAAAATGTAGGGGAACTATACCTTTGTATGGTAAAATTAAAGTTATTCTTATTTACCATAAACAATAATAGCTGTTTCCACAAAACTTCTTTCTTTTATAATTTATGACTTATACGCTCCTTTAGAAGCAACTTGAAGTTAGATCTGTGTTATTACTTATCAAAGAAGGGTCGACGTTTGTCTTCCCAAGTGCATTACTCAGGGTTTTCCAGAGGAAGAGAACCAATAGGATATATAAAGATATGTAGGAAGAGACGTATTAAAAGAGATTGGCTTACATGATTGTGGATGCTGGAAAGTCCCACAATCTGCTGTCTGCAAGCTGGAGGCCCAGAAAGCTAGTGGTGTAGTAGCAGTTGGTTCTGAAGGCCTGAGAACCAGAAGTGCCGATGTCCAGGGTCTGAGAACAGAAGAAAATGGATGTCTCAGCTCACACAGAGAGCCAGTTCTTCCTTTCTCTGCCTTTTTGTTCTATTCAGGTCCTCAACAAACTGGATGATGCCTGCTTGTATTGGTGAGGGCAAATCTTCTTTATTCAGTCTACTTATTCAAATGCTAATCTCCTCTGGAAACACCCTCACTGACACATGCAAAGTGATGTTTTGGGCATCCCTTAGCCCACTCAAGTTGACACATAAAATTAACCATCACACCAAGAATGAATCCACACAGCTATTTTAGGAAATTGAAGATTATTTAGCAGTCTGTCTTAAACTCGGCATTTCATTACTTCCCTGTCTTGTTACTTCTTTTTCAGGAAAGGAGTTCATTACTGCGGAAATGGTATGATTTAATGATAAAAAATAAGGATGACCTTGCCAAGATAATCACAGCTGAAAATGTAAGTTCAGCTCACTGCCCTGAGAAATTGTCCAGCAATTCTTAGACTAAACTTGGGAAGGTCTCTGCCTTCCCATCAGTGCTGTCTGTAGCTAAAGAATATGTGATTTCTCATCTACTGACTAGATACCAAACTATTATTGTACCAGGGCACTCATGTTTGGTAAAATAAAATATGTATGTTCTAGTTTATTCTTATTAATATTTTAAATTAGATTATGTTTGGAATTATACAAATACTGCTTTTTCACCATTCCAATTTTTTTCTATGTGACTGCTAATGGTTGATTTTTCATGTTGTTTTGTATATTTTAAAATGTACCAATAGTTCCTCCCTAGGTATAATAAATGATTTTACACCATGGTTACAATATTGAGGTATTGTTGGAAGGAGGAAAAAATTAGAAGATTCAGTTCTAGGTGTCTCCTGATTTGTGAACATGTTGACGATGCAAATGATTCTTGTGGTTTAGGGTGACACAAGCCTGCTTATGTCCATCATTGCTTGTAGTTCTGCTTTCTGAAAATCACACCAAAGTTAGAAATGTCCCAGCAACCCTGTGGGTTTTGTAATGGGAGACTTTTCTACTGTTTTTGCAGCCTTGAAGAATTTAGAAACACTGAGTCATTCTTTTATTATTAGAAGGTAATAAATGGGTTCTTTTCTGATTTAATTTAGGGAAAGCCGCTGAAGGAAGCACAGTCAGAAATTGTCTATTCCGCCCTTTTCCTAGAGTGGTTTTCAGAGGAAGCCCGCCGCATTTACGGAGACATTATCTATACCTCAGCAAAGGACAAGCGGGCCCTGGTCCTCAAGCAGCCTATAGGTGTGGCTGCAGTCATCACCCCGGTACGTGCCAGGATCAGCAAGATGCTAGGGTAGGAGATTGGGAAACAATTCATTCTTCCCTGAGAGCCAGTGTGCTTATCCTGCTAGCTTTGTCACCTGTTCTCGGTTTCCTGATTCCTTTGCTGGATGCAGAGGTGTGTTTCCTGGTCCTCTGTGATATGGTAGGCATGGTGGCAGCAAGTGGGAGTAGTATTTGCTAATGCCTGTGAAAATGGGATGAACTACGGGAGGACCCAGGCAGCTTTTCTGACTTGGCATGAAGGCTTCTGCCTGACATTGCAGCTCTGAAAAGATCTTTTGGTATTTATCATTTTTAAAAGGACTTAAGTAATGACATATTTTTTAATGTGCCATAGTTTGGAAAAAATGCTTCATTTATGGTTATCAACAACAAAGTATTTCTGTACCCACCTACAGGCACTAGGCCAGCTTCTGGAGGTAAAAAGGCTAAGAAATAAGATATTGCATATGCCTGGATGGAGCTGCAGCACATCTGTGGGTGCCCAGCTTCCTCTCTTGGTGACCAGTCTTTCTAGGACCTACCTTCTACTAAGTCCCATATTGACTTCTCTCCAGTGTCTTCCAGCTGGTCTCAACACTGCTGTTCTTTCCCTGCTCAGTATAATTACAAATAGAATCTCCCTTACTGCCTAGACTTACTAGGTTTGTCTTGAAGCTCACTGTATAACAGCCATGGGACCTTGGGCAAGTTACTTAACCGTGCTGTCTCAGTTTTCCCAGACCTGCTAATGAGGATAATAATACCAACTTCATTGGGTTGTGATAATAATTTAATTAATTATAATTTTAAAGTGCTTGGAACAATACCAGAATAAGCACTATATATGTGTTTATCAAAATAAAATACTGTTTTTTTACATGTGTAGATGTCTATAGATAGCCATAAATATGTATATAGAGGGAGATAACAAATCATCTGCCATTTTCAGAATCACCATTGCTAATATTTTCTCCCAACGGCCTCAGGCCAAATGCAGCCTACTGTCTGTGTGAGTGAATAAAGTTTTATTGGGACATGGCCATGCCCATTCACATACATACTGTCTGTGGCTGCTTTCACGATACACCTGCAGAGTTGAGTAGTTGCAACAGAAACCATATATCCTAACAAAGCCTAAAAGATTTACTATGTGGCCCTGTACTAAAAAAAAGTTTGCCGACCCCAGTCTAGATAATTTTACACAACGTTAAATTCTGAAAATATCTTCTGTCTTTATAAGCCTTTATCTCCCAAGTCCCTCAAGTTGGCAGGGGTCAGATGTTCAGAGAGCACACCTGTGCAGCCAGAGAACAGGTTTGTCCATCAGTTGTGCAATGGAATTTGTTGACTGACTTCCTAACCTGCCTTCCTTTGCACTAATGAGGCTGTCTTTCCTCTCACGTACTTCCTCTGCTTTCCTGGCCCCAGTGGAATTTCCCCAGCGCCATGATCACCCGGAAGGTGGGGGCCGCCCTGGCAGCTGGCTGCACCGTGGTGGTGAAACCTGCTGAAGACACACCCTTTTCTGCCCTGGCCCTGGCCGAGGTGAGCCTCTCTCCCTGTGTTTGTACAGAGCCAACAAAGTCCAAATATGGATTTTTTTACCTGGCTCGTGGCACAATGGATAATGCATTGGACTTCTAATTCAAAAATGGACTTTTTTATCCGGGACAGAAATAAGCAGTTTTAGAGCCTCCTCCTTTGCCTGTGTCTGCCACTGCATGGTGTTGTGTTTTAATCAGATGTTATTTTAAGTCAGATGTTGCTCTTTTTGGGGAAAAAAAATAGTGGATGGGGGATTTTCTGATATCTTTAGGCCACGTATTTTTTTTAGCCCACCATAAAAATGGTGTCTGTCCATCACACAGGCGCTGTCATCACACAGGCACTATCATTACATGGGCACTCGAATGTGGGCGTTTCTCACAGGTAGGAAACCTCTTATTTACCACACCCACCCCCAGTTCAATCTGCATTCCATCAGATCTTGTCATTCTTCTGTTTGGAATCCTCAGATACCTTCTCATATCACTTAGAGTAAAATCCAGACTCCCTGCAGTGGCCCTCAAGGCCCTATGAGATGTCACCCCACCCCCAGTACCCTCTGACCTGGTCCGTCCCTCCGGAGCCCCTCACTCATCACTCATCTGCTTGGGCTACTCTGGCCCGAGCCGCTGCTCCAACCCGCCAGCTGCACCCTCGACTCAGGTTTATTCTTTTCCCTCTGTCTGGAGCACTGTCCCCCAGACATGACTTGCTTCTTCATGTCTTTACTCAAATGCCACCTTCTCAAAGAGGTGGCCACCTTATTTAAAAATCACAGCCTGTCTCTCTGATGCTCCTGATCCCCCTCTCTGCTTTGTGTTTTTCCCTACAACTTAACACCACGTACCCTATCACTGTTTCTTGGCCTTTTCAACGGGCAGGGCTAAGGGATATACAATATATATACACACACACATACACACACACACACACACACACACACACACGATAAAATACTGCATGATATTCCTACAGAAACTTGGGATTCAAATTTAGTCCTACAGGGTTTTTACTTAACCTCTTTATATTATAATATTTCTGTATCTCTTTCCTTCCTGGTCCCACGGACTCAGGGAATGAGTGAATTATTAATATCCCATAGTTACTCGTTATATACACAACAGCTTCTGAATATTAATTTCAATATCACCACCAATATGCCTACTGAAAATGACTTAATTTTTTTGTATTTTTCTCTCTCCATTCTCTCATTTTTACTAATAAACTTTTTATTTTAGAATAGTTTTACATTTACAGAAAAATTGCAGAAGTCAATACAGGAATTTCCCACATACTCCACACTCAATTTCTCCTATTATTTTCATCTTACAGTAGTGGGGTACATTTGTTACAATTAATGAACCAATATCAATACATCATTATTAACTAAAGTCCATACTTTTAAAAATTGATTCTTGGGATTTTATTAGTTTTTATCTAATGTCCTTTTTATGTTTCAGGATCCCATCCAGGATACTACATTACATTTAGTTGTCATATCTCCTTAAGCCCCTCTTGGCTGTGACAGTTCCCGCATATTTTAAAATAGATATACTGTATCTGAATTGCCAGGACTATAACCATTGCATACTCCTCCGCTCTCTCCCTTTTAACCTTCCTTTAGATTAGCTCAACAAGCGGCGCTATGTTTGTTGCTCGCCACCAGTGCTTATGTCAATGTCTGTCTAGTCATTTGGTTATCTGAACCTTATTCTCTAGGGGATTCCTCAGGAAGGGCTCATGGGAAAGATACTTCTGGTCCTTAAATGTTGAGAGTAATTTGTGCCCATTATGCTTGTAAAGCAGGGTTTTTTAAAAACTTTTTTTTTTTTTAGAGACAGGGTCTCCCTCTGTTGCCCACGCTGGAGTGCAGTGAAATGATCGTAGCCCATGACAGCCTTGAACGCCTGGTCTCAAGCGATCCTCCTGCCTTAGCCTCTGGAGTAGCTAGGACTACAGGCACATGCCACCACTCCCAGCCAGTTTTTTTTATTTTTTGCAGAGGCAGAGTCTCACTATGTTGCCCAGGCTGGTCTAGAATTCCTGGCCTCAAGTTATCCTCTCACCTTGGTGTCCCCAAGTGCTAGGATTATAGGCATGAGCCACTGCACCCAGCCATAAATCAGTGTTGCTGGGTATAAAATCGTTAGCTCACATTTTCTTAACATGATTATCTTGAATATATTCTTCATTTGCCAATGTTATAAAGTGTTCTTGAAAAGTCTGATGATAATCTGAGTTTGTTGCCTTTATAAATCAACTTAGTTGTTTTGCCTAGATACCCAAAAGTGGGTGGATTTTTTTTCCTTTATCTTTAAAAACCAGTAATATCACTAGAATATGTCTCTGTGATGATTGTTCTGGGTCCATGCTCTAGTTATGCAGCATGCTTTTTCAATATGTAGTTTCAAAACTTCTTTTTTTTATCTCTGTAAAGTTTTCAGGATTTGGTTTTCATCCTTCATTTGGTTTACTTTTTCAGAAACTCCTGGTATCCATAAATTGAATCTTTTTTGTCACATTCTCTTGTATCCTTTTCCCTAATGTTTAAAATTATCTTCCTTTTCACGTTGTATTTTTGTTAAGGTTTTATGTGTTGTGTTTATTCATTCTTGTGTGTGTTCCTTCTAGTTTGTTCTTCATTTCTGAAATGATTTTTTCCTTTTATTTCTAATTCTTTCCTATATTCCCTCACCTCATTTCTAAATTTTTCTAGCTCCAATTCATGTCGTTCCTTTGTGTCTTGGTATAATTTTATTATCATCTTTTACCTTGTTTTGAAATAGTAAGTTACAGTTCGGGTCTGTTTCGTGGGCGTGTCTTTCTGTTACGCTTTTGTTGTCTGTGAGGATGTTATTCTACTCCTTATTCTCTCTCTTTTTTTTCTTTTAACAATTTTGTATGGAATTTGACCTCAGTGCTTTTCTGAGAGTTTTGTTTATTTTTATATGAAGTTAGTTTTCCTGAACTTTTAGAAGAAGGCCTGGTTAGAAATAGCTTCTCTACTTTCACAGAGTGCTTTTTGCTCTCTTGCGTGTTGTGTTCAAAGATAAGGCAACTTGCTTTCTGAGATTTCCTGGCTTCGTTCCCTGCCCCACTTTTATCTGGACCTTCTCCTGCATCACATAGTTCCCAGGGGCTGGACCTTCCATGCCCTTAGTCCCTATTGCAGTGTCCCTTGTACACACCTACTACTAGATCGGGCAAGGCCCTTCCACTCGCAGCTGCTGTTCTTGGCTGAACACCTGTGTGCTGTTTGGGGCTCTCTGTTATCAGGTGCATCATGCGGCCTGCTGCTGCCCTCTGCTTCCTCACACACAGGTGCTGACTTGACGCCCAGGTCTTATCAGTAGGTGGTGTCTCCTCAGCCACTTGTAATCTGTGGTTTGTGGAGATACCTTGTCAGCTAGTCTTGTAAATGTCTCTGATATTTTGCTTTTGCTATCTAATTGCTGTTTTTATGAGGAGATTTAGGGAGATTCAAAAACTCTGCTGCTACCACCATCTTCCCAGAATCCCCAGTCAGATGTATGTAATAAGCTCATTGTTAATGGAATCCAGAAATTAAAATAATTCAGGATCTGCCTTATCCAGAGAGCGCCATAGAAAGAGCACAGGTTTCCAGGTCAGGCAGGTGTAGGTCAGCATGTGGTTCTTTTACTCTCTCCCGTGTGGCCTCGGCTGGGCTCTTCCCTCCTGGGCCTCCCTCTCTTCATCACTGTCCTGGGAAATAACCTATGGAAAGGCCTTGCCCTGCTGTACTGCACCTTGTAGGTGCTCACTAAATGCCCCTTTCTACTCTCCCATCCTTGATTCTACAGGTGAATCTTAGAATATCTGATTTTTCTTGGGAAAGAAATTCAAGGTTGGTTGTTTGAATAGAAGGTGGCATTGACACTCATACTCTAAGAAATGTTAGTGATGTTTAACAACACATTAATATTAACATCACTTTAGCACTAATAAGAAGCTTATTTCAGTTCTATATATATTCTTATTCAGTACCCGAGCTCAGCTTAACATTTTTTCCATTACTTTTTGGGTTGAATATCTATTTCTGTTTTTTTCAGTTTAATAATTTGCTATTTCTCTTTATAGCTTGCAAACCAGGCCGGAATTCCTCCAGGTGTATACAATGTTATTCCCTGCTCTCGAAAGAAGACCAAGGAAGTAGGAGAAGCACTTTGTACTGATCCTCTGGTGCCCAAAATTTCCTTTACTGGCTCAACAGCTACAGGAAAGGTATGTTACTGAAGTCTCAAAGAAAACAAATTCCATTCTAATATTTTCTCTTTATAGAGTATAAAAACACTATTTCATCTTAGTCACCATTTTTAGAAAGATTCCAGCAGAGTGTTAAAAGCTCTGTCAGATAAAGTAATGTCTAATCATCCTCTGGAGATATTTTGAACAACGTTTCTTATGTGACATGACATACATTCCTGTTTGACAATGCCAAATGAATCGATGCAGCAAGGTTCTCATTATTTTCCCATTATTTGTTGTATGTGAAGTAGTTAAAAGCTATCAATTTTATTTCTTCAATTCTCGAATTCATGTTTTTTCATAATCTAGAACCAGAGATTCCAGAAACACACAATTGATGTTGAAATGGAGGCCTTAGAATTGAACAAAAATTGTACTTAGTATAAAGGTACTTACGAAAATGCAAAGGTATCTTGTCTTTTGGTATTTTAGTTTTTTTTTTTCCTTGCATGTTGAAAAGTTCTTTCCTCAAACCTTCATATGTGTGCCTGTGAGTAGGTTTTTGTTTATCCTTTTAAATGTCCAAAAGAGAAGAAAGTCAAGGTAGAACAAAAATTTTTGTTTATGGTGTCTCTTTCCAGATGGTATACTTTTTTCTGCTAGTTTATGTGAATATGTACATATATACATATATGTATCCATACTCATGCTGGACATGTACATAAACACACAGCAGATAAAAATAATATAAATCTAATTTGGAAACCATGACAAGAGGAAGGAATAAAGCAGTTTTAATATCTTCCAAACATAACTACTTTTGTCATGCCGTAAACTCACACTCGGGGAGTAGCACTTTGGAATCCTACCATTCATATCAGAAATAGGAATTTTTTAATCCATGAACTGCTAAGCCCCTAAGCTCTTACAATGCAAATGTAAGAAGGATTCAGATGTTACTATGAAGCACAGAAAAAGAGAGCCGCCTGGGCGAAAGGGTTGTAAGACCTTTGCCATTCAAGCCAGAGGAATTCCCGGATACTCGGCAAAGGGCAGCATTTATTGCTTTTCCTCAGTTTTGCCAGCAAATTGTTATCATCTTTCAGGCCTCCAGGAAAATGTCTACTGTGTTCCTGCCAAAGCTAGTTTTGCTTCTGTTTACCCTGGACAGTGATTCACCTCCAGTGGCTTAAAGGGAAGAGTGAAAGTATAGCTAAAAGCGTCACTAATCTATATTGCTAGGGCCCCTTCTGAGCTGGTCTCCACAGAGATCAGTGGCTCAGCTCCTGGTCCTGGGGCACAGAATCTTGCCTCATCACTGAAGCCCACACCATGAGCCTGTTCTAGAGATACCTGCCCTGCCCTCCCCACTTTCTAGGAGGGCCACCCCTCCCGGGGCCCTGCTGAGGAGACAGCAGCCGTGTTTTATAACACATGACACCTCGGCTCTTTCCTCACAGAGAACTGAACCATGAGTGGTCATTGACTCGAGGGAAACAATTTGTAGGACAAGTGGCCTGGCGTGGAAAGGTGAGTCGGGTCAATCACATTCTGTCTTTGGAGGCTGTGGACCTGACGAGGTCAGCAGTGGGAAGTGGAGCTGAAAATATTCGTGAAGAGGTGCCAGGAGTTCACACAGTACTCCAGGGGCCGTGGCAAGCTGTCACGGGGAAGCAGAGCCTGAGTGGGGAGAAGACACTGTCAGAGGACACAGAGCTAGTGCACATGGAGGGGCACCAGGAAACAAGGCCAGGTGGAGGTGAAATGGAGTGACCAAACAGTGAGAATCTTTTTTATACTGGAGAAAATTCAGGAAAAGTCAGTGGCTTGGCAGATAGCATTTCTTTAAAACTCAAAAATAAAATAGCTGTGTTGAGTCCGAGAAAGAAAAATGTTTAATCTTAAAACTTGTACTGCTTTGTTGAGTAGTAACATTTCAGTGAGAAAATTGTTACCACCATTTGATTGCTGGCATATGAACATCTGGGCACATAGAGAAGTACCGGCACAGGCCCAGCTTTCTAGCCATTCTGGATTTTTACCAAGGGCCCTATCACAAAACCCACAACCTCGGGGTGTGCATCACTTAGGGGAGCATTTGTACAGCCACCTTGGGCTTGTGAATACTGTCTGTCTCGTTTGAACTATCTCAAGTGGTTCCATCTTTCCTGTAGCCATGACTGGACAAAGACCTACTATCCTGCAATAAAGAGTTTAAACAGTATCTCCAGAATGGAAAAACAAGCACCACATGTACTATTAAATTGGAACTAACCGATGAGCACACATGTGCACAGAGGGAAGTAAAACTCAGGGGAAATCAATCAGGGCGGAGGGGGGAGGAGAGAAGGGGAAAAAACCTACCTAACAGGTACTATGAACACTATTTGGGTGACGGGCACACCTATAGCCGGGACTCAAGCATTACAAGTGATCCATGTAACCTAAAACATTTGTACTCCCTTAATATTTTAAAATAAAAAAAAAAGAAATCAGGAAAAAAAAAAGTTTTAAACATCCCTGAGCAGCTTTCTTAAGCCATAAAATCTCTTCCTGGATATTTAGAACCTAATAGTTATGTATGTATCAAAAGCCTTACAATTGTGCATTGAACTAGAAATTCTGTAAATTTATCCTGAAGGAATAATTGCAGTGTTGTTTTTAATAGCAAGAATTGGAAACAACCTAAATGTCCAACACATGGGGGCTGGACAAATAAATTATGGAATAGCCATGCAATGTAATACTATGCATCTAAAGGAATGTTCTAGCAGCACGTGTGCTGACAGAGGATCTTCACATTATAGTGTTACGTTAAAGGAGCAAGATATAAAGTGTTGTGAACATGTTATGATGTTCCAGATATATGGTTAATTGGGAAGATAAAGCAGGTTACAAAACTGTTTCATTATACCATCTTGTTTTCTTTTTTAAAAAAAGTACATATACTTGAACCTGCATGGCTAAATTCTGAATGGATGTACCTTAACATGTTACCAGTGGCAAGGTATGGGTTAGGGGATTCTGGGTGATTTTATTACCTTATCTTCATATTATGATTTTTAATCCTATCATAATGTTTGTGAATAGGTAATACACATATGGTTCAAACATCAAGATAGTATTAACATGTTTACCTTGAAAAATCTCACCCTTACCCTGTCCCAGACTCCCTCCCCCTTTTCTATAAGTAATCACGTTTAGTCTGTTGTTATTTTCCCAGTGTTTCTGTATAAAATACAAGCAAATATATATTCTTTCATGAGTGGATTAATAAAATGTGGTATATGTATACCGTGGAGTACTGCTCAGCCATTAAAAAGTGCTGAATTAATACCTTTTGCAACAATCTGGATGGAACTGGAGACCATTCTCCTAAGTGAAGTATCGCAAGAATGGAAAAACAAACACCACGTGTAGTCATTATTAAACTAATCAATCAGCACTAATGTGCACAGGTGGAAGTAAAACTCAACAGAAATCAAGCAGGGTAGGGGAGTGAGGAGGGGATGGGTGAAATCACACCTAAGGGGTACAATGTACACTATCTGGGTGATGGGCACACTTATAACTTTGACTCAGGCAGTACAAAAGAAATCCATGTAACCAAAACATTTGTACCCCCATAATATTCTGAAATAAAAATGCGTAAATAAATAAATATTCTTATTTCTCCTTTTCTTATGCAGAGAATTATCCCATATATACATACCTACTATTGTGTACCTTCTTTCGCTATTGGGCAATTTTTTAAAACAAAGGCTTGATAGTCCTGGTAGTTGATTTCAGTGCTCATAGCCCTCTCTCCTCTGCTTCCAGATCCTGTTGCACCATGCAGCAAACTCTGTGAAAAGGGTCTCCCTGGAGCTGGGCGGTCTTGCTCCATTCATAGTGTTTGATAGCGCCAATGTGGACCAGGCTGTGGCAGGGGCCCTGGCATCTAAATTTAGGAACTCTGGACAGGTGAGTCCTGTAGAGCAGTGGTCCCCAACCTTTTTGGCATGAGGAACCAGTTTCATGGAATACAACTTTTCCATGGATGGGGATGGGAGGATGGTTTCAGGATGATTCAAGCGCATTATTTATATTATTATTACATTGCTGCTTGCCACTCACTGATAGGGTTTTGATAGGAGTCTGTAAGAAATTGATTTATGATGGTCTCTGTGCAGTCAAACCTCTCTGCTAATGATCTGTATTTGCAACCACTTCCCAGCACTAGCATCACCACCCCAGGTCCACCTCAGATCATCAGGCATTAGATTCTCATAAGGAGCATTCAGTCTGGATCCCTCGCGTGCTCAGTTTATGGTAGGGTTTGCGCTCCTATGAGAATCTAATGCCGCTGCTGATCTGACAGGAGGTGGAGCTCAGGCAGTGATGTGAGTGATGGGGAGTGGCTGTAAATACAGATGAAGCTTCACTTGATCGCCTGCTGCTCACCTCCTGCTGTGCGGCCTGGTTCCTAACAGGCCACAGACTGGTACCTGTCTGCAGCCTGAGGGTTGGGGGCTGCAGCTGTAGAGTTTTTAGGGGGGGTGTGTGTGTCTTACAAAGATCCTACCACCTCCACTGCCTCCTCATCTCCTGGAAGGAAACCTTTAGGTTCCTTCTGTCATTCATTCTTCATTCATTGACTCTTTGGGCAAATATTTAATAAGTACCTTATTTATGCCAAGCTATACAAGGCAAGGAAGATCCAAAAAGTAGTAATGTATAGCCCCTGGCTTTCTTTGAAGAGTTTCCTAAACAGCAAATGTCTTTTAGTCGAATTGTTCTTTCTTCTCTTCTTTCCCCTACGCTTTGAATCTGGTTACTTTCATAGTTTTCCCTCATTGGGCTTTTCTCAACTGATACAATTGCCTCTTCAGATGCAAAACAGCCTTGAACAGCTGAGGTTTCTGAGGCCCACAGTCTTAAGGGAAAGAAGATAGGAAAATGTTGAGGATGGTACCTGGAAAAACTCAAAACCCTGCTGCTTGCTAAGACCTACTGGGGTCTGGCTCACCCAAGATGGCGGGGGCATCAGAAGTGCCCATGACAGGGAGCAGACCCACATGAACCGTGTGTCCAAGGAGTGTCTGTGCTGTCCTGGGAGAACAGAGGCCTGAGCTCACGTCTTTGTAATATTAGATCTGGCAGAGACCTTCAAACCTCGAATTTTACAGATGAGGAAATGAAACTCTAGAAAGACTAATTGGCTTGAGGTCAGACATCCTTGGGCCACAGTCCTGACTCTGCTGAGGAGCTGGGACTCTGAGCCCATGGTCCTGTCTCCCAGTTTCTATCCAAGCTGCTGCCAGGATCCTTATTCTTAAGTGGTTTGTCTTAAAAGTACTATCAATATGCAATTTTAAATGCATTCCAGAAACAGAATAAATACTCCTGAAAGGTTATATTGTGAAAAAATGAAGAAATATTTTGTGATGTTCTCTATTAAATAATTTTCATCCTTGCTTTGGCCTTTGGTAACCCAAATAAGCTTGGTTTTGTCAGAAATAGGTATGTTTCCTTTTACAAACACAAAATGCCAATATGTGTAACTCTGCACTACATTGCAAAGTTATACTATAAAGCTACAACTTTGGGGTATGTTGCTGTAAGCCAATAAAAATGCATAGGACACAAAACCGTATGTACCCTTTTTTGTAGTAGGAAAATATATGATTAAGAAAAAAGAAGCAAATTTATCAATGATAACTAGATTTCCATAATGTGGTTATATTTTATAATTTAAAAATACTAGGTCTAATTATAATAGAAAAAAATAAGATCTTTTCAATAATTTAGGCTGACATGGTAGAATGGTCTTGTGTCCATTTTTAAAATGTCAGATTCAGCCAAATGCTCGGAAGTTTTAAGCTAAAGGATATACGTTAGTGTTTGACCTCATTCCTCCAAGCCTCTGCTCACTGTCTCACTGTCACTGCAGCATCACTATCTCTCAGGAAGGTTGCAGTCTTTTTTTTTTTTCCTTATTGAAGCTATTTGAAAAAACATGGGGTGGCTTGCTTTTTTTTTTTTTTTTTGCACACACAAAAAAAATACTTGCTTACTTGTTTGACCACAGATGCACGGCAGCTGTGGAGGGAGTTGGAGAGGAACATGCACTTACTCAGTGCTTTTATCTTTGGGGCCAAGCCCACATGGGGAGGAAAACAGCAGGTTGGACACATGATAAGAACCCCCTGGGGAAATATGTTCACAGAACAGCAGCAACGGTCACACATCTGTTGGTTGGGTCAATAGCTTCTGACAAACTGTCTATGTGGGTTTGTTTTTGTCTTCTGTCTAGACATGTGTTTGTGCAAACCGATTCTTGGTGCAAAGGGGTATCCATGATTCCTTTGTAAAAAAATTTGCTGAGGCAATGAAGAAGAACCTGCATGTAGGTAATGGATTTGAGGAGGGAACTACTCAAGGCCCATTAATTAATGAAAAGGCAGTAGAAAAGGTAAGTTCATTTTATTATCTGGTAAAGTAAATTTCGTAGTTTCAATATCAAAAGCTTAACTAATGAAAAGCACTTTGGCTAGGAGGGTGGGGGTGGGGGAATAGGGAAAGTTCTTTAATGGGTACAAAATTATAGCTAGCTAGGAAGAATATGTTCTAATGTTCCATAGCACTATAGGGTGACTGTAGCTAACGATTAATTGTATATTTTCAAAATAGCTAGAAGAGAGGATTTGGAATGTTTCTAACACAAAGAAATGACCAATGTTTGAGGTGATATGCAAATTATCCTGATTTGATCATTACACATTATATACATGTATCAAAATATCACACTGTACCACATAAGTGTGTACAATTAAATTTCAATTAAAATTAATAGTAAAAGCTAAATAAACAAAGGCATTGAAAGGTAAAAATAAAAAGTGAAAACAAACAAAAAAGCCACTTGGGGGAGTTGGTAAGATGGCGGACTAGAAGCAGTTCACGTGCTTTCAAGGAGAGGATCAAAAGTTGCAGGTGGATGCCCACCTACGTGTGGCCTTCCTGGAAAGGGTATTGTGAATCATCAGAGAAGCAACAGGGGCATTCAGAGTGAAGGAGAAGGTGACAGGCAATCCATTCGGTAAAATCAGAAGGTACCTGGGGGAGGCACCCACATGTGGGTAAGGACAGGAGGAGAGAACTCTGGGGCTCCATGCACCCCCTGTGGGCACTATGGCCTGAACTGTGAGGAGCCACCACCACCACCGCAGACCTACAGAGTGATCAGGGAGCTGCTTGGAGTCTGTGCAGCAACATTGCAATGGACAATGGGCACAGCAAGGACCTGGGGGCTCCGTGCCCGGTTCCAAGGTCTCAGGTCCAGAGCACCAGGTCTACACACAGGTTGGCTTTGCTGCAGCTGCCTCCTTATTGCCCTGACCAGCCAGGGAGGAAGCAGAGAGAGTGGATGCCTTTGCATGCCCCCTGACAGTGAGCTGAGCACCCTTCCCTCCACAGGGGATCTGAACAGATAGGGTGTCACAGATGCCACCTGAGAAGCCCTTCAGCAGCAGCTGCCTCTGTGGGACCTGGGGAGGGAGAGAGCCCCGGCAGCCTAACAGCTGAGCCCCACAGCCTTGTCCCTGCGATCCCCAAACTGCCACCTGGCCACATCGCTCTGTGCCCTTGATTCCCGCACTGTTGCCCAGTCCTACCCCCAAGGCTCCAGTGCCATCACTGGGCCCTGCAGCTCTACCCCTGAGGTCCCAGCACTGCCCCTGGGTCCATGGCCCCAGCTCCCAGGCTCCCCTGCTGCCATCAGGCACCATGGCTCTGCCCCCAAGGCTCCAGCACCACCACCAGGCTCCGTGGCCCCAGCACGGAGTCTCCTCCACTGCCACTGGGCCCTGTGCCCCACTTCCAAGGCCCCAGCACCACCACCAGGCCCCCAGCAGCTCAGGCTCCTGCCCCCCTGCTGCCTTTGGGCTTTGCACCACTTCTGAGCCCTGCAGGGATTCCAAGGCTACCTTGCAGCTGTTGGGCCCACACCCCCACTGCAAGGCTTCAGTGCTGCCGCCAGACCCTGTGGCTCCGCCCCCACAGCTCCCATTGGCTGCCTGGCAGGAACTGTCCCCGTGGTCCAACACTCTACCTCGAGCTGCCATCGCATCTGAATGCTCCCAGCCCTGACAACCACCACCACTGCCTGGATAGCCTTGCCCAGCTGCCACTGTCACCACTACAGGGAGACCCGGGCAGAACAATGTTCCACAATGCCAGCCTCCATGGAGAGGGACTCGCCCAGCCCCCGACTCAAGCTTCCAACAGTGGCCTAGGGAACAACCCACCACTCTGCACAAAGATCATTCAGCACAGTCTTGAACTGTGACAATCATGGGGATGAGACAACACAGATCAGCTGCATTACAGACTCTCAGTGCATCTGCCTCTCTTCTGCCAGACCAGTCTTCTGGAGTAGGTCACAAAAGCACCATCAAGGAACCTCTCCTTCTTCTCATTAAGTAAGTGAGTTCCCAGCAAAGGAGAACAGGTGCACTGCAAACCTATCTGCCCTGAGCTGAGAGAGGAGGTTTCAGATGAGAAGAGCCAGCAAAAGAACTCTGGCAACATGAAAAAAACAAGCTAGTTTGACACCAACAAAGGGTCACAGTGGATCTACAGCAATGGACCCCAACCAAAAGGAAATTATCAAAATGTCAGAAATGTAATTTAGAATATGGATGGCAAATAAGATGGATGGGACTGAAGAGAAAGTTGAAAACCAACACAAAGAAGCCAAAAAAATATTTCAGAATATCAATGAAAAAATGAAAAAGTTGCTAAAGAGCTGGACAACATAAGAAAGGATATAACAGAACTTAAAGAAATGAATGTCATTTAGGGAATTTCAAAATACAGCAGAAACCTTCAGCAACAGATTAGACCAAGCAAAAGAAAAAATTTCAGAGCTTGAAGACAAGGCTCTCAAACTAACCCAGTCAAAGATACAGAAAAAAGAATAAAGAAAAATGAACAATCACTCAGAGAAATATGGGACTATGTGAAGCAAACCAATATACAAATTATAGGTATCCTGGAGGGAGAAGAAGAAAAATCAAAAAGCACGGAAAACTTATTTGAGGGAATTATTTAGGAAAACTTCCCTGGTATAACCAGAGATTCAGATATCCAGATACAAGATGGTCGTCAAACACCAGGAAGATTCATAGCAAATAGGATATCTCCAAGACACATAGTCATCAACTTGGCCAAAGTCAAAATGGAGGGGAAAATTCTACAAGCAGCAAGATGAAAGCAATAACTAACCTACAAAGGAAAACCCATCAGTCTAACAACAGACTTCTCAGCAGAGACCTTACAAGCCAGAAGAGATTAGGGTCCCATTTTTAGTTTTCTTAAACAGAACAATTGTCAACCAAGAATTTTGTATCCTGCAAAACTAAGTTTCATAAATTGTAGAGAAATAAAGACTTTTCCAGACAAGCAAACACTAAGGGAATTTGTCACTACTAGACCTGCCCTACAGGAAATACTCAGAACTGCATTATACACGGAACAGCACAATAGATACCCACCAGTGTAAAAATACCCAAAAGTGAAAGCTCACAGCTCTTAGAAAACAGTAGCACAAGAGGGAAAACAAAACAATAAGTTATCATCCAACATGATGAACAGAATAATATCCCACATATCAATACTAATACTGAATGTAAATGGTCTTAATACCTCACTTAAAAGACATAGACTGGCTGAATAGATGAAAAAACACACTCCAAGTGCATGTTATCTCCAAGAAACATATATAACTCACAAGGGCTCGCACAGACTCAAGGTAAAGATACGGAAAAAATAGTCCACGCAAATGGAAACCAAAAGCGAGCAGGTGTAGCCATCCTCATATCAGATAAAATAGACTTTAAATCAACAATGGCAAAAAAAAAGACAATGATGGTCATTATATAATGGTAAAGGGAGCAATTCGACAAGAAGACATAACAATGCTAAATACATATGCACCTAACACAGGAGTACCCAGATTATAAAGCAGACTCTACTAGATCTAAGCAAAGAAATAAACAGTAGCATAGTAATTGCCAGGGATTTCAACACCCCACTGACAGAGCTAGACAGATCACAGATGATATTTTGTATTTCTGTGGTATCACAGAAAAGAAATAACAAAGCTCAGAGCAGAACTAAACAAAATGGAAACCAAAAAAACAATACAAAGGATCAACAAAGCAAAAAGTTGGTTCTTTGAAAAGACAAAATCAATAGACCAATAGCCAGATTAACCAGAAGTAGAAGAGAAAGGACTCAAATAAGCTCAACCAGAAATGAAAAAGGAAACATTACAACTGATACCACAGAAATACAAAATATCATCCCTGAAGACTACAAAAACCTTCTACACACAAAAACTAGAAAACATAGAGGAAATGGATAAATTCTTGGAAACACATAACCTCCCAACCCTACATCAGGAAGAAATAGAAATCCTGAACAGACCAATAATGAGCAGTGATTTTGAAGCAATAATAAAAAATCTCGCAACCAAAAAAAGCACTGGACCAAACATTCACAGCTGAATTCTACCAGACCTACAAAGAAGACCTGGTACCTATCCTACAAAAATTATTCCATAACATCAAGAAGGAGGGAATCCTCCTGAACTCATTCTATGAAGCCAGTATCACCTGGCTTTCCTACCAAAGCCAGGAAAGAACACAACAAAAAAAGAAAACATGTATCCCAGATTCTTTTATGAACATAGATACAAAAACCCTCAACAAAATACTAGCAAACCAAATTCAACAACACATCAAAAAGATAATTCACCACGATCAAGTGGGTTTCATCCTAGGGATGCAAGGATGGTTTAACATATGCAAATCAATAAATGTGATTCTTCACATAAATAGAAGCAAAAACAAAGACCATATGATCATCTCAATAGATGCAGTAAAACATTCAGTAAAATCCAGCACCCTTTCATGATAAAAACCCTCAACAAACTAGGCATAGAAGGAACATACCTCAAAATAATAAAAGCCATATATGACAAATCCAGTGCCAACATCATACTGAATGGGGAAAAGTTGAAGGCATTACCCCTAAGAACTGGAAGAAGACAAGGGTGCCCACTGTCACCATTTCTATTCAACATAGTACTGGAAGTCCTAGTCAGAAGAATCAGGCAAGATAAAGAAATCAGGGAAAGAGGAGGTCAAACTATCCCTGTTCACTGACAATATGATATTGTATCTAGAAAACCCTAAAGATTCTACCAAAAGACTCCTAGAATTGATAAATTCAGCAAAGTCTCAGGTTACAAAATTAATGTACATGAATCAATAGCATTTCTATATATTTTAATACTAATAACAGTCAAGCTGAGAGTCAAATCAAGGACTTAGTACCATTTATAATAGCTACAAAGAAAATACCTAGGAATATACTTAACTAAGGACACGAAAGATCTCTACAAGGAGAACTACAAAGCACTGATGAAAGAAATCACAGACGACACAAACAAATGGACGAACATCCCTTGCTCATGGATTAGTAGAATCAACATTATTAAAATGTCCATACTGCCCAAAGGGATTTACAGATTCAACGCAATCTCCATCAAAATGCCAATGTCATATTTCAAAGATCTAGAAAATATAATCCTGTGCTCCATTTGGAACCAAAAAAGAGCCCAAATGGTCAAAGCAGTAAGCAAAAAGAACAAATGTGGAGGCATCAGATTTCCTGACTTCAAATTACACTACAAGTCTATAATAACCAAAACAGCATGGTACTGGTATAAAAGTAAAGACATAGATCAATGGAACAGAATAGAGAACCCTGAAATAAAACCATATACCTACAACCAACTGATCTTCAACAAAGCAGACAGCAACATGCACTGGGGAAAGGAAGCCCTATTCAATAAATGGTGCTGGGAAAACTGGGTAGCCACATGCAGAAGAATGAAACAGGACCGCCATCTCTCTCCATATACAAAAATTAACTCAAGATGGATAAAAGACCTAAATGTACAGCATGAAACCATAAAAATTATAGAAGAAAACATAGGAAAAACTCTTAACAGATATTGGCCTAGGCAAAGAATTTATGACTAAGACCCCAAAGGCAAATACAGCAACAACAAAAATAAATAAATGGGATTTAATTAAATTAAAAGGCTTTTGCCCAGCAAAGGAAATAATCAACAGAGTAAATAGACAACCTACAGAATGGGAGAAAATATTCATAAACTGTACATCTAACAAAGGTCTAATACCCAGAATCTATAAAGAACTCAAACATCCACCAGATTAGGCTTAAAAAAAAAAGAAGTCAAACAAATCAACAAGAAAAAATGAACAATCCCATCAAAAAGTGGCCTAAAGACATGAACAGAAATTTTTCAAAAGAAGATAAATGGCCTACAAACATGAAAACATGCTGAACATCACTAATGGTCAGGGAAATGCAAACTAAAACCATGATGGGATACCAACTTAGGCCTGTCAGAATGGCCATCACTAAAAAGTCAAAAAAGAATAGGTACTGGCGTGGATACAGAAAGAAAGGAAAGCTTATACACTGTTGGTGGGACTGCAAATTAGTACAACCTCTATGGAAAACAGTATGGAGAGTCCTCAGAGAAATACAAGTAGACCTGCCATTCCATCCAGCAATCCCACTGGTGGGTATTTACCCAAAGGAAAAAAAGTGATTTTATCAAAAAGACACCTGCACTTGAATGTTTATTGCACCACAATTCACAATAGCAAAGATGTGGAATCAACTTATGTGCCCATCAATTCATGAATGGATTAACAAAGTGTGTGTGCATGCACACACACACATCATGGAGTACTACTCAGCCATAAAAAGGGGTGAAATAATGTCTTTTGGAGCAACTTCTATGGAACTGGAGACCATTATCCTAAGCAAAGTATCTCAGGAATGGAAAAACAAACACCACGTAAACTCTCTAGTAATTGGGAGCTAAGTGATGGGCACACACAGGCACAAAGAGATGTAAAGGACATTGGAATCCAAGAAGGGGGAGGGTAGGAGGGAGTGAGGGGTAAAAACGTACTTATCAGGTACAATGAACCCTATTCTGGTGATGGGCACACTAAAAGCCCTGACTTAAGCATTATATAAGGTATCCATGTAACAAATATATTTGTACCCCTTTAATATTTTGAAATTAAAAAAAAAAGCCACTTTGATAAAGTGCCCAGCAAGGCTATTTTGGAAAAAGTGGAGAAATCTGAGAAAAGTGAACTTCTTGTTCTCTGAGCATTCTTTTTTAAAAAAAGGAGGAGGAGGAGGAGGAGGAGGAGAGAAAAGGAAAAAAAGTGAATATCTACCAATTTTGTATGAATTGGGGTGGCGGGGAGAGCATTGTCTGGTTTTCTATCCCTCATTGCCCCAGGAATTTGGATCTTGAAACACAAAGTTCTTTCATTATTTTGGAACACCTAAAAGGAAAGGAAGACCAACTTTGTTTATGGGATGGTTTATGTTTTACCTGTAATCCTGGCATTGGCCTTTTGTTTCCTCTCTTGATGACAAAGTGCCCTTCCAGAAGACCTCCTGATGGCAGCCTTCCAGCAGAGGGGTGTAGAATCCCAGGTGCCACGTTCAGGATTTACAGGTAGTGAAAGGAAGTTACTTCTAGGAAAGATTTGTTTGTTGAAAAAAAAGTCATAATCTAGACTCCTAGCTAGGTGCGATTTCATTCTTGTTCTACTGTTTTAAAAAAAAAAAAACCCCACCCTTTTTTAGAGTCACTTACAAAGAACTTTCTTGTAATACTAAACATCTAGTATGCTCCCTGGATAAGTCTCTACTGATAGAATGGATTTTATCTTTTTCTTTTTTAACGGAATATTTAAAATCAGGCAGACCATGGTAGCTGGAGATTATTTGTGGAAAAGGAGGAAGGAGAGGTGGCCAGAGGAGGCAATGGAAGGAGACACAGCCAGCCCCTGGGTGAATCTGAGGAACCAGAATCAAGTTAGAGCCACATCAGTACTCAGCTTGGGGAGCACAACCAGCCAGCCCTCTGTTCCTTGGCTTCCTGCCCCCACTCAGTGGGCAGTCAATTCAGAACCCACATCCGTTGCCTTGCGAAACACAGGGAAGCATCGAGGTTTGACAGAGGTCTGATAAATTTCTGGTTATTACCTGGGGATTACTCCAGGTAGAGAAAATACATTAGCGTTTACATTGGTACTACTTGCATTTTAGAGGTGACTTTAGACCCTGGGTACAAACCAGAGGTGCTCACTCGTGTAGTGCAGGCAATTTGGGTCTGTATCAGCCGTGTGGTTCAAGTAGTGAACTGGTGTTTTTCAACCCACATTGAATCTTTAACAACTACGGAGGCCTGAGGCATTGACATTTTTTAAGTGTCCCAGGTTATGCTAGTTTGCAGCCAGGCTGGGAAACCACGCTCTTTTTTTTCCCCCTAAGATGCAGACATTGTCCTCTAGACGGCGCTGTGTGCTAGGGTTTCAAACAGGCACAATTGCAGGATTTTTTTTTTTGGTGGACAGAAGTTTGGTAGAAACCACCTTGTTTAATAGCAATCCATTTTGTTGGCTGTAATGTACACACTGTCATTGGGTGGGTTCCAGGAAAGAAACACTGCATGTCACATTAATATGACAAGAAAAGGGCAGA
The DNA here is from genome assembly GCA_023783475.1 of Daubentonia madagascariensis. Classification (NCBI taxonomy): domain Eukaryota; kingdom Metazoa; phylum Chordata; class Mammalia; order Primates; family Daubentoniidae; genus Daubentonia; species Daubentonia madagascariensis. Next base: position 21,873,362 of record JAKFHU010001672.1, read on the forward strand.
GGAGATTCTATTTGGGGGCAAGGGAGTAGGCCCCTGTTAAGTTAGTTAAATAGAATTGCTTTAAAAATATAAATTACAGAAAGTAAGCCATCTGACTAATGGGGATTTGTTGTGGATGATGGACTTTGAGAACATTTCAAGGAGCATGATTTTAAAAGAGTGAGTCTGGATGGCAGAATGCTCCCAAGCCTGTATTTATCTCTCTTCAGAAACCCTATAAAAACCCTATAAAAATTTAGCTGAAAATGGAAGAGAAGAGGACTCCAGTGGACCAAAGATTGTGATGAACTTCTGGAAGGCAAAAGGGATTGTATTAACAGAAAAATCAAAGCAGATGAGTGTGCCGGGGAAACCTGCAGAGGGAATTGGTGTCATTTTTTAGAATTGGTGTAGAGCATAGAAATAGGAAGATGGGAGAGAGCTGGTTGATTATACTTTTGCATAGTTTTCTGGGTCATTTCCATTATCCCTCCGCATCACTGCCACCACCAAGACACACAGGACAGCAGAGACACTTGTTCTAGGCAGGACATTACTTCTGAAGAAATATGGTCGCCTGTCTAGGAGGGCTATGGCTTCAAGAGTGAGGCTGGGGCTGAGCGCGGTGGCGCATGCCTGTAATTCTAGCACTCTGGGAGGCTGAGGCAGGAGGATCACTTGAGCTCAGGAGTTCGAGACCAGCCTGAGCAAGAGCAAGACCCCATCTCTACTGAAGAAAAAGTAGAAAAATTAGCCAGGCACGGTGGCACATGCTTGTGGTCTAGCTGTTTGGGAGGCTGAGCCAGAAGGATCACTTAAACCTGGGAGTTTGAGGTTGCAGTGAGCTATGATGACACCACTGCACTCTAGCCTGGGCAACAGAGCAAGACCCTGTCTCACCAAAAAAAAAAAAAAAAGCAGTCACACAGTATAAGAAAACTCAAAGTAAGCCACTATCAGCGCACCTTTTTCAAAACAGCTACATGAAGAACGAAATGAAAATGCAGTCCAGGAAAGAGGACGGCATGAGATTTAAGAAGCTGGAAATAACCCCAGAGTGGGATGAAAGCAAATCCCAGGGAAACAGCTGAGCAGCAAGCCTGGGAAGAAGTCAATGTATATTAGACCATTCAACAAATATTCATAGTAGGATCAAACAGCTGGAAATCAAAGAGCAGGAATGAAGGCAGCACCGCACACACCCTCTTATGGCCTCTGTATCTCTGCAAATGTGATTCCTTCTGCCTAGAAGTGTGCTTGGTTTTTATCTTAAAAATAAAGAAAAAAGAAAACCAGTTACAGTTTTCTGCAGTTTAAACATTGTAAAAGACTATATCCTTTGGAAAGCTCTTCTCTTTCTCATCATGCAGGTGGAGAAACACGTGAGTGATGCGGTTTCCAAAGGGGCCACCATTGTGACAGGCGGGAAGCGACACCAATTTGGAAAAAACTTCTTTGAGCCCACCCTGCTCAGCAATGTCACCCAGGACATGCTTTGCTCTCATGAAGAGACTTTTGGGCCTCTGGCACCAGTGATGAAGTAAGATCATCCAGCCAGTAGGAAGACAGGAGAAAGAACAGAAAGGAAAAGGAAACCCAGAGAGAGATTCCTATGCTGTTTTGAGGGCTGGCCGGGGGAGGCAGAGAGCTGTGTTGAGTCAATTGAAGAGCAGAGTTCAATTTATGAGTTTTTTAACCATCATTTATTTAGACCACAAAATTTATCAAATTCTTTAATTTTTTCTTGCTTTCCGCTGAACTCATTTTTCTTCTTAATGGAGTACATCCTCCAAGGGTTCTTTCATGTGAGTCTGTAGGAAATGAACTTTCTGTGACCTTTTGTGATCTTTTGTCTCACAATCACAAGTAAATAATAATTCACTTGGGTAAAATTCTGGGTTTAACACTTCGAAAATATCATTGCTTTATCTGCTTATATCCAGTGTGGTTGCTGAGAAATCTGATGTCTGGTTCTGGCTCCTTTGAAAGGGATCTACTTTTTCTCCTTGGAAACTTTTAGAATTTGTCTTGTTCTTTGATGTTCTTAAATTTTACTGTAATAGCTCTGGTATAGCACACTGTGATCTTTTTCAATTTGTGGTCCTAGTGTCTTTCTTCAGTATCTAACAGGTTTGTTTAGTCCTGGGAAATTCTCGGTCATTATTTCTCCAAATATTTTACTCCCCTCCGTTTATCCTTTTCCAGCCTTCCAAGAAGTCTGTTACTGTGATACTTCTACTTCCATCCCCCGCTTCTTTGAGCTCTTGTTTGTTCATTCTGTCTCTTCATCTATTCCTGGTGCCCCTGAGAGTCCTTCCCCTCCTCTGCCAGCGTATCAACACATTCTTCACGTATACCCATTCTGCTAGCCAACGCACCACGTTCTTTATCTCAACGAGGAGTTTTTCCATCCAGTTGATATCTCCTGTTGGTTCTTCCCCATCACACCTGTGAGCTCTAAGTGGTTCTGATTCTTCCTGCTTCATTATTCTCCCATATTTTGCTGTGGATATTTATCCTTTCCTTACATTTTTATTCTGTTTCCCTGTTTCTGCCTCTTCTGGGATGTTCTGCCTCTTCTTGTGCTGTTTTATCTTGGAGCTCCTCAGATGTCTTGTTATTTTCCCTGTGAGCTCATCTTTAAGCCCTTTGAACTGTTAGCAGCCTTGGATTGTAACATCTACCATGGGATTGTGGTAAAAAGCATTGACCTTAGTTTGTCCTTCTCATGTGTTTGGAGGGCAAAGGGTCGAGCCTCAGGGAGGGAGCCTCTGGTGTTAAAATCCAGTCTCAACGCTACTCCCCCTGCCCCAGGTATCCTTTGCAGCTGGGGTATTTTGCAGGGCCCTCTGTTGTAACAGGTTGGGGAGAAGAGGCCCTGGTTCTGCCACTGCCTGTGCTTGTTCAGAATGATCAGCGTACCCCCTGCTGCCCTGAGCCGGCCCTGCTGCTTTTCTGCCCCATAGCAACCTAGCATTGATCTAGGGATGCAGATTTGGAGGCAGGATCACCTAGAGCTCACAGGTGTGGTGGGACAGGTGCAGCCCTGCCTCTAAGGCCCCACAGAGCTCTTGCCCTGCACACCCTTCCATGGGTGGCCTGAGCTCCCTCCCACTTGAGGCCATCCTTGCACCCCAGGATCCAACCACCTTCTTGGTCCCCAGAAGTGTCTTGCATTTTTGCTGTTAGTTGCTGATTGAGGTTTTTTTAACCACGATTCTCTTTCTCTCTTCCCAGCATTGGGTTCGTAGAGAGAGCTGGCAGTTGGTGCTGACTGTGCCATCTTGTCCAAGACCAGAAATCTTTTGTCTCATATGCTTTACTGGCCTTATTACCATCTTGCTAATGAAGTTTATTTTTATTCCACCATTGGGGAAATGGACCACTTGAAGAACTTTCATCTTCTTTGTTTTAATAAAAACTTTATACCTAAAATGCTAACTAGACATTCTCACAGGAAACTGAAAGGATGCAGTGGTTGGGAATGCAGGCTTTGACGTTGACTTTGGTGTTGATTCAGGCTTTGCTTCTTCATACCTGTGTACCCTTGGACAAGTTAACTTTCCTGAGCCAGCTCTGCCCCGTCTCCCTGTGCAAGCCCTGCAGAGAGACAGCTGGCTCCCACTGCTGGCAGACCTCTGAATTTAGAAATTGGGGTTCTTAGAACCTTTTGGCCTAGTTACAATTCAGGAACAATAAAAAAATACCACCTACATCTTGTTCTTATAGTACAATTATAAAGCTAGAAGAAACCACATGGGGCTTTGGTGCACTGCTTCATTTCAGAGGGGAACAAACTGTAAGCACCAAGATATTGTTAAGCAGTAGTAAGTGGTAGAAGCAACATGAGAAACCAGCCTGACCTCCCCTGAGCAGTTTTCTTTCTGCTTCATTATGCTTGCTTCTAAAGTACTTGTTATGATTGTTATATATTCTCAGTGGGTACCAAGAACAATAATCCTTTTTTAAAGCGATTTTGTTTGGTATTCTGGATATGCCACAGTTCCCTGCGTGTTGGCTTGCTTTTTAGAAGAGATGAAGCCGGTATTGGTTTGAGTGCGCTAGCCTTGAACACTGAGTTATCCTGGAATGGTGCTGTTTTCTTCTGTACCCTGCTCTCGGATCTCTTTGCAAAACTGTGATTTACCTCCTGCCATTATTTGGGAAACAGATCAGGAGAAAAGGAAGCTGGTTTTCTTTACTCTCCCCCTTACAGATTTTGCTTATGACCTATCTTAACTTTGGCAGGTTCGATACAGAGGAGGAGGCCATCGCGATCGCTAATGCAACTGATGTTGGGTTGGCAGGTAGGTGTTTGTCCTTGTTCAATAGCAGTCATGACCATTTTCTCAAGCTAATGCCATACTTTGCCTTTTAAACATCACCCTAGGTTTTGAGAAAGAAACTTCAGTGGGGTATGTGTTTTGTTGCTTTCCAAGTGGCAGGGGCAGATTTGTGCAAGTACATGTTCTATTGCCTTGTCCCCCATGAGACTCATTTGGGATCTCTCTAGTTAGAGCTGGGGGGCAGGGGCAGCCATGGGGAGAAGAGATAGTGCAGATTATTCTAGGTGGAGAACTGTACACACCTCAAAGTCCCACGTTCTTAGCAATTAATGCCCAGAAATTCCAAGTGCCTTTTCTTCCATTTTGCCTGGTTCCTGAAAGCCTGAAGGGAAGAGGAAGCCCTGGGCATCAGCAGGAGTGTCAGGGACAGTGCGAGCAGTGAGGAGTGTGTGCAGAAGGTGCCTCACTGAGTGCCGGCTGTTCTTTCAGTTTAGAGATGGTCAGGGTGGCCACAGTGTGTACCCTGTAACCCTGAGAAAATTCTGTATTAGCATCCTCAGTGAATGAACTACTGAAAAAGATACAGAGACATGTAAGATAAAGCTACAGCTCATAGAATCTGGGGAGAGATGTGTGCACAAGGGCTTCTGGAACACTAAGTTCGACATTTGTGTCTTCCTTTCTCGATGGGACGATGGTGGAGGAAGTCGTGGCCTGAACTAGGTTGTAAACAACAGGCAGGACTCTGGCTATGCAGAGATGGGAGGAGAGAGATTGTGGGCAGAGGGAACCAAGGGAGTTTAGAGGCAAAGTAAGAAAGGGCAAGGAGGATTTGGTCGACGAGTTTGGAGAAGATGGTTGGTGATTGGAGTGGTAGAAGGTAAAGCTGGAAATGGTGATTGAAACCGCATCAGGGAGGGTTTGAATTCTTACTAAGGAGTTTAACCTTATTTTATGGATAACCAGGAGTCACTGAAAGGTTTGGGCAAAAATGTCACGTGGAAATCTAACAGAGGTGTGTAGGATGGATTGAATAGTAGAAAACAGGAGCTGGGTCCTGAGAGGAGAAGGGAGAGCCCTCACGAGAGTGGGATGGAAGCAGGAGATGATTTCTGTAGGTTGTGAGTCGAAGAAGTGGACATGACCAACTCGAGGTTTTATCTGGGAGTAGGGAGGATTCCAGGCCTGAGCGACTAGACAAATTGTCATCAGTGGTGTCCTCAGCTTTAGACGTGATGTCTTTAATGAATATTCTGTGTACCTTATATGTTCTTATATCCCTATGGCAGGTTATTTTTACTCTCAAGACCCAGCCCAGATCTGGAGAGTGGCAGAGCAGCTGGAAGTTGGCATGGTTGGCGTGAATGAAGGATTGATGTCCTCGGTGGAGTGCCCTTTTGGTGGAGTGAAGCAGTCTGGCCTTGGGCGAGAGGGGTCCAAGTATGGCATCGACGAGTATCTGGAACTCAAGTATGTGTGTTTCGGAGGTTTATAGGATTCTCCAGTTCTTTAAAGAAATAAAACAGGAAGCTTACCTACATATAGGAGGACATGCCATTCGTTATCTTAAATAGAATAAGAGGTTATCGGCGTTATGAATTTTTCAAAACTCATTCAGTCCTCATAATCTTAAGCAGATGCAAATCCTACCCCTCCCCTTACCTAACTAGGGACCAAAATATGCCACGTGCCTGTGGCTACAGGTTCCAGGAGAGCTAGCACTGGGTTTATGGAATGAAGCCCTTGGACCCTACCACAACGCAGGCTGCCTCAGAGCAAAGTACATGTGAGGCAGGCCAGCCCCTTTGGGCCATCACAAAGTCTGGATCACTGCCTGGGCAGGGGCACAACCATCTCCCACGTGGCTACAGAATGTGGGCCCAAAGCGCTTCAAAGGAGACACCTGACTGTGACTGACAGATTGGGGGTCACAGCACCCCCTTCCCTGGCATGTGCCAGCTCAGTACTGAAGACACTGTGTACTCAGAGGTTGAATTAATGACTTTTTAATAAAAGATTTCTGAAATAGCACAGAATTGCCTCTGCTTCTGTGAGGAATGAAGCACCTCTCCCTGCTTTTGGACCATTTTTTCAAGTGAAGTTTTCACTGTCCTGAATTTACCACTTAAAGATTATATTTTCATTTCTGTCCTATTCACCCCTTCATTTTGTTGCCTTTAGGAGATGAGCTGAAGTACAAAGCAAAGAATAGCAGAGGCAGCTCAGTAGGATGGGAGGCTCGCAGTTGCTCGGCCTGGCTCCTTCAGTGGGTAGCCTTGTTGCCGTGGACGTGCATTCAGCACCTCCTGTCCCACATGCAGAGGGGAAGCTCTATACAGGCCTTACTTAGCTTGATGGGATATTGTGAGCCTGAGAGAAAGTGAAATTATTTTGCAAAAAAATGAGAATTCAAAGTAAGGGCAGGAGCCGTTGTTACGAGCAGCACCACTCAGCCCTTCCCCTGTGTACTGGCAGCAGCTTTGCCAAAATGAGGGGAGGCCTGTGCCCGTCTGCCCACCCTCCTGAGCCTGAGTGAGTGGCTCCTATGTGCAGCCTGCTCTTTCTGTCTTGCTGTAGTGCTGTTCCTTCCCCTCCAAAAGAGCAAAAGCATTTTCACCACAGTCATCTCAAATGGGAAAAAGATTTCCATCATGGCCAATTCACTTTGTGGAAGAGACTTGAGGCCTTGAATTTCAGGTACCTTCTATCTATTAAGTTTTTATAGTTTATCATTCAAATAACACAAAAAACAAAAACCCCTCTGACTGGTGTTGCCTCTCACTTTGAAAGAAAAACTCCAATTAAGAAAATTCTAGGCTCTTCTAGACATGCTTCCCATCTACATAAGAATAACGCCTGTACCAGGCCAAAGAGGCTGAAATGAAGCGCCTTCCTTTCCCCACCTCTCCATGTGTAGGCTCCACTCACATTCCATGGGTATTCCCTGTAGCAGAAGGAAGATATGAATGAAAGTAGCACTGGGTGCAATTGCTCCTGAACCAACCCAGGACTGGGCATCCCCCTGAGCCACTGGGGACATGTGGTTGAGTAACTAAAGGTCTGGAAGGTCCCTGTGTGCACAGCGGTGGCCTCCAGTCCTGGAGCTGCCTCACCTCTGGCCTGGATCATACCAGTCAAACCCCCAACCGCCCCCCAGAAGAAACAGCTGAAATCTGCCTCCTAGTGACACTGCCCAGGCCCTGTCAAGAATCACATACTCAGCATTTTGACAGTTACTTTCTGTTCTTTATTTGTATAGTTTTTAGGTGGTTTATATAACATTTGAATTACTTAAGGTTTAGGTATATACATCTTTTTTCTATTAAGAATATAAATGCTTCCACATGATTTTTTAGAAGCCTGGATTACTGATGCTGAGATGCATGAAGGAATACTTTCAAATAAATTTTTAACTTCATAAGCTAACGGATTCCTTGGCTGGGTGGCAAATTTTGAGTTTTCTTGCATATTTGGCTCACTAGGTACATGAATTGAGGGCCAGAGACTCATTGTAATAGTCTTGATCAATTTTGCAATTAAAATTATTTGGAAAGGAAATAAATATTGTTTAGTAAAATGGTTCTGGGTCGCGGGAAGAAAGACAAGTGTTTTTAAATGAACATTTTTTGTTATTTTTTAATAAGGTAATCATATGTGATAGATGAGCTTTTTAAAAAAAGTACATTTTACAACATAAAATTGAAAAGGAACATTAGACCAGGGTTTGGCAAATCTGGCCTGCCACCTGTTTTTGTATAACCCATGAGCTAAGGATGGTTTTTATATTTTTTAATGGTTGGGGAAAAAATCAAGAGAACAATAATATTTCATGACACATGAATATTATATGAAATGCAGATTTCAGTGTCCATAAATTTTGTTGCAACACAGCTACACCCACTCATTTATGGTATGTATGGTCTGCGGCTGTTTTCTTGGCAGAGTTGAATAGGTTGGGACACAGACAGTATGGCCTGCAAAGCCTAAAATATTTGTGATTTGGCTCCTTAAAGAAAAAGTTTGCCAGCCCCTGATCTAGACCAAAAGGGAGATACTGACCTTCCCATGTTTATCAGGCATTATTTCGTTTTATTTAACACCCCCTGTGAAGAAAGTACTTTTCCAGGCATTGCTACCATGACTCTCAGTGGGAACATGGCAGCAATTGTAACTCAAATGAAATTACCCAGATAACAAGAGTCTACTGGCCTTGAAAAAATACTTCTCCATTTACTTCCCCCAGCTATGCAGGGATGTTCATTTAAAGAGTTGATCTGCATCTGTTATCGTCATCCGTTTGAGTGGCTTTTAAATATGATTTTATGTCAAGTGATGTTTCTTCTTCCCATGTCTACCTTTATTCTTATGGAGAGACTCAGTGAAAATAAAGATCAGAAGCAAATGTAAACAAATCTATGTTATTATTAACTTCAGTTATGAACTTGAAATTGTGCCACATGATTTTTTTCTCTGAAGACTGGATCCCAGTGTTTTAATTACCCATGTGCAGCTATTTTAGATAGCGTTTTACTTGAATCATATTTATGCTGTGATTGTTTCATGCTGTACTTTGTGGGATATAACTTGGGAATAAGTGTAATGAGAAATATATAAACATTTTGCTTTTTAAATGTGGACATAACTCATTTTTCTAGTTTTTGACAATTGTGTGTTTCAGTTTCTAGTTAGCAGAGTGGTGTGTGTGTGATTAATAAATGTTGAATTAACAAAATTTCCTATCCCTGTGTTAAGATGTCTGGTTTGTGTTTTTTTTTCTTGGCAGGTCATCATTTTTTTATTGGATGGTATTAAACCAGTTCGGATGTGTGTAAATAGTGTTTCCTCCCTAGAGAGCTATAGTCAGTGCATGTCTCGGTCCAGAAGCCAGCATGTGAAATTATGTACCCCAGTACCCGGGAAGATGGCCTGTCCATCGTTCTTGCTCATTACGTGTTTGTTGAACTGAACTGGGAATTTACCTGGTTGCAGGGGTGGCTGCCACAGAAAGGGGCAATAGCTCTTGCAAATTGGCCAATCTCTCTTTCCTACATGCTCCACTGTTATACACCTTTTTCAAGGTCTTTTTTTAATACAGAAAAGTGTGAAACACTGCTATCCAGATATAATCACTGTTCATTATTTTAACAGTGTATCTTGTATTTTTTATCCAGCGTTCATTTATATTTTAAGAAATTTCCTGTGGTCTCATTGAACCCAGAACTATAATGTATCAGTAAGCCTTTAAAAAAGGTAAGGTTTTCACTGGAAGAAAGAACAGTGTCACCAGATACATACCTCCCCTTGTCATTCCACTTATTCATGCATTTCTTTTAACCTGCTTTTGATTTTTAAAATTGCTTTGTTACCAGAAAAAAACTATCCACTTACCTCTCAATTTACATGTTTGGCGTAGGCCTCTTCTTAGAAGGAAATGTATTGTCATCTTTCAACTGTTTTTTTCACTGTCTTATTATCAGTAAATTTTCACCTGTTACAGCTGCTTTATTTCTGATTTAGCTTGCAACAAATTAAAAAGCAAATTAGTGTGGTTTTCATTAATCAAGTCTGGGAAACCTGTCTGGAAAAACAAATCCTGTTTATCTGTGCTCAGTCTGAGAGTGTCAAGAGGCCACAAGCATATTCTCCTTGCATGTAATATTTATAAATGAATAAAAATGGGTTTGGAAATCTGTGGTCTGTAGATTTACCTGTAATCCATCCATTTTATCAGCTAATTAGGAAGGACTAGCCACAATTTAGAATGCAGACAACACCGTGCCCAGTGTTTAGTGGATGCAGGTGTTTCTGCAAATGTTGTTGCACATTATACAGTCATGCATCATGTAACAATGGGAATACATTCTGAGAAACGTGTTGTTAGGTGATTTCGTTGTTGTGCAAACATTAGAGAGTGTACTTCCACAAACCTAGATGGTATAGCCTACTACACACCTGGGCTATATGATGGAGCATATTACTCCTAGGCTACAAACCTGTACAGCATGTGACTGTACTGAATATTGTAGTCAATCTAAACATAGCCAAACAGAAAAAGTACAGTAAAAATACAGTACAAAAGATAAAAAATGGTACACCTGTATAGGGCACTTACCATGAATGAAGTTTACAAGACTGGAAGTTGCTCTGAGTGAGTCAGGGAGTGACTGGTGAATGAATGTGAAGTCCTAGGACATTACTGTACAATACTGTAGACTTTATAAACATTGTATGCTTAGGCTACACTAAATTTATAAAAAATAGTTTCTTCAATAACAACCTTAGGCTATTGTAACTTTTTTACTTTATAAATTTTTAAATTTTTAAAAACTTTTTAAACTTTTTCATTAAAAACTAAGACACAAACACACACATCAGCCTAGACCTATACAGGGTCAGGATCATTAATATCACTGTCTTCCACCTCCACATCTTGTCCCACTGGAAAGTTTTCAGGGGCAATAACACACATGGAGCTGTCATCTCCTATGATAACAATGCCTTCTTCTTGAATACCTCCTGAAGGACTTGCCTGAGGCTCTTCTTAGGAGGTATCATTCATCAGAAATATGTCTATGGTGGTTTGGTTTGTTTCTTTTTTTCATCATAGATTTGCTTATAAGCAGATAATGCACCGTGAACGTTCCTCTCTATTAATGAAAACCTTTCAGTGTTGGGGTCCATGTTTTGAAACTTTTTAAAGGAGCTTGTTGAGGTCTGCAAAAGCTCCTGCTAAACCCTTCACTGGGAATTTTCTTGGGGGTTCTGCAGTTTTCTTTGAGTGTGTTCTTCCAGATGTCGTTCATACACTCCTTGGTGACAACACCCCAAGCCCAAGCAAGGTTCTTGATGCAGTCACGGATGTAGTCCTTCCAGAATGGCACTGATGTCCTCTCAGGGTCTTCCTCATTTGCAGCAATAGCCTGGGCAAAGGTCCTCTTCAGGTAGCAAGTAGGCCTTAAAAGCTGCTGTAACTCCTTGATGCATAGGTTGGATCAAAGAGGTGGTATTTGGAGGGAGAAATACCACCTTGATATTGGGATGAAGATCACCAATAATGCTCCATGCGGGAGCATTATCAACAAGGAGCAAAATCTCAAGTTTTTGCTAGTATTGTTGCCTGCAATGAGGCTGATCCTTTAACAGCTTCCATCCTTTGTTCTTGTCCTTCAAGATCGTGGCCATGGTGGGATGGGACGTGGCTGACTGATGAGCAATCAACGTCACTGATTTCCCGCCCTCACAGCCCTTAATACCTTTTAATTTTGTGTCCGGGTCAATCACTCGATGTGGCCTCTTACTGGCAACATTAGCCATGCATTTTGTATGCTTAGGGGCCATGACAAACAAAACAACATGAGATTAAATCAAGGACAAGAGAAACTGATGCAATCAATAGACTCTGTAAACGAGATTTATGAGGCTGCTGCCAGTGTAACATGGCTGTTTTATGGTAAACTGTTTTATAAGTAGAATGAATACACGCTAAAATAACAAAATTATAGTATAGTAAATACATAAACTAGTAATATAGTTGTTTATTATCAAGTATTATGTACTGTACATAATTGTATGTGCTATACTTTTATATGACTGGCAGCTCAGTAGGATTGTTTGCTCCAGCATCACCACAAACACATGAGTAATGCCTTGAGCTACAACATTACAATGGCCACGACATCACTAGATGACAGGAATTTTTCAGCTTCATTATAATCTTGTGGTACCATAAGTCATATATGCAGTCCGTCGTTGACTGAAACTTCATCATGTAGCACTTGACTGTTAGGGCCATGTGCTGTCTTCCTGTTACGGTAAGATCCCATTCCTGCAACTCTGGGTTCATCTTTTTTTTTTTTTTTTGGAGACAGAGCCTCACTCTGTTGCCTGGGCTAGAGTGCCGTAGTGTCATCATAGCTCACAGCAACCTCAAATTCCTGGGCGTAAGTGATCTTCCTGCCTCAGCCTCCTGAGTAGCTGGCACTATAGATGCTCACCACGCCCGGCTAATTTTCTCTATTTTTAGTAGAGACCGGGTCTTGCTTTTGCTCAGCCTGGTTTTGAACTCCTGACCTCAAGAGAACCTCTTGCCTCGGCCTCCCAGAGTGCTAGGATTACAGGCGTGAGCCACCGCGCCCGTCCTGGGTTCATCATCTTTAGGAGAACAGCGGTGATGATACTCACCATGTAGGCTTCAAATAAAGGAAGCTGAGCTATTCTCTAAACTCAACTCAAAAAGGGAGGCTCTATGGACCAATTAGTTGAAGAAATAGTGGCTTTGCTTTTTTCTTTTTTAAACTTCGTCCTGGGTTTAATGGAAATGCTTGTAGTATTAAATATTTCACTGTTAATCATGGATCTGATTTCCCCCCCTCGACATCTTTTAAATTTTAATTTTGAAAAAATTATAAGCTCATAGGAAGTTTTAAAAAATAATGCAGAGTCAGTGTACCCTTCACCTAACAGTTAACATATTACATAACTAATACCATACCAAAGCCAGGAAATTGACACCTGGTTATTACAGGCCTTATTCCGATTTCACCAGTTTGTGTGCACTCATTTGTGTGTGCCTGTATGTATAGTTCTACCCAATTTTATCACATCAATAGGTAGATTTGTGGAGACATCACCGCAATCAAGATGCAGAACTGTTTCACCTTCACCAAGGAAATCCCTCTTTGTAGTTGGTTCTGAAAACAACGTCACTTGGCAAAGTTGGTTTTTGTTAAACTTTTCATTTAAGTACAATATACTTGCAAAAAGTATATATAACTGAATAAGTGAATAGCTCACTGAATTCTCAGAAACAGAACACACCATGTAACCAGCACCCAGAGCAAGAAATAACCCTGTCAAGCCCTTTCTGTGCCCCTTCTGGAATGACTAGTTTGTTTTTCAATGAAGTCACTGGGGATACAGGTCTGTATTGAGGACTTAATGTTGGGAAACATCTCACTTTTCCTTTAAGATCAACTGAGTAATACTTCACTTTGGTAACCTTTAAAATACGAGTTTTATGCTAGGTTTTAGGCTGATTCAGAGTTATCTCAGTGTATTAGTTTGCTAGGGCTGCATAACAAAATACCAGACTGGGTGGCTTAAGCAAGAGAAATTTATTTTCTCACAGTTCTGGAAGCAGCAAGTTGGAGATCAAGGTGTTGGCAGATTTGGTTTCTCCTGAGGTTTCTCTCTATGGCTTGTAGATAGCCGTCTTCTTGCTGTGTCCTCACATGGTCTCTCCTCTGTGCATGTGTGCCCATGGTGTCTCTCTGCAGTCCTGATCTCTTCTAATAGGAACACCAGTCTGATTGGATTAGGGTCCACTCTAATAGCCTCATTTTACTCATTTTAACTTAATCACCTCTTTAAAGATCTCCAAATACATCTGAGGTACTGGGGGTTAGGGCTTCAACATATGTATTTTGAAGTAACAATTAATTCAGCCTGTAACACCAAAGAACTAATTTTAAAAATTCCTTTAGTTTCAGTAATGGAAAGTCATCATTGTTGAGATTATAAAGATTTACTTCATTTACTAAGTCTAGTTTTGGTCTCTCAGCAAACTAATACAGAACTCATACGGGACTGAAGATGATCCAGGAGCCACTTAATTAGTTTAATTACAACAGCCCTGTTCCCATTACCAGCATCTCAATATCTCAACAAGTATTTACTTCATCAAAGTTGCTGACAGAGGCCCAGTGCAGCGGCTCATACCTGTAATCCCAGCACTTTGGAGAGCTGAGGTGGGAGGATCGCTTGAGCCCAGGAGTTCAAGACCAGCCTAGACAACACAGTGAGACCCTGCCTCTATTTTTAAAAATTTGTTGTCGTGCTCCAAGGAAAGGCCATGTGAGCACACAGGGAGAAGCCAGGAAGAGAGCCCTCACCAAGACCTGAGTCAGCTGTCATGTAGATCTTGGATTTCCCAGTCTCCAGAACTGTGAGAAGTAAATGTCCATTGTTTAAAAAAAAAAAAGGGGTGGGGGGAGTTGCTAATAGAGTGGGTTAAACAGCTTGGAAACGAGGGAACTTCTTGTTTGAGGGGGGAAAGTTCCAGAAATGGAGACATAAAGTATGGACTCAATTTATACAAAATTCTAGAAAATTCAAGTTAATCTATAATGATTGCCAGAGGAGGGAGGGATTACAAAGTATCACGAGGAAACTTTTTGGGGTGATATATCTGTCTATTAGCTTGACCGGGGGTCATGGTTTCACAGGTGGGCAAACATCAAAACTTACCAAATTGTATGATTTAAGTATGTGCACTTTATTGTGAATTATATGTCAATATGCTATTTTTAAAAATGGCTTTCATTTGGTCGGAAAGGGATCGCTAAATAAAAGAAAAATAATAAAAATAAAACGGCTTCATTACTGATAACAGCTAGACTAGGGGATGTGGTATAAATACACACTCTCCTGAATCTAATCACCCCGCCACCGCCACCACCACACTGCAGGCCTCGTCCAGCAGGGGGCAGACTGTCCGCTCACGGCGGAGAGCGACCTGAGAGCGAGCAGGCCGGCCAGACTGAGCATGCTCAGTTCCTCCCAAACGCCGTCCCGCCGGGATGAGGGAGCAGGGGCTGTTAGTCTAGGCTTCTGCGTCTTTTTTGTGTGTCAAGGGCCAGGTGGTAAATATTTTAAGCTTTGCGGGAAGTCCCTGTGGAGACTACTCAACTTCGTTGTAACACAAGAGCAGCCATAGATAATACGTAAACAAATGAATGTGGATGTGTTCCAATAAAACTTTATGAGCACAAGTATGAAATTCATGTAGTTCACGTTACAAAATATTTTTTTTCAACCATGTGAAAACATAAGACCCATGTTTTGGCTCGTGAAGCGTGCAGAAACAAGCTGTAGGCAACAGTTTGCTGGCCCACACTCAAGGGAAACCCCTCTACACAGAAGCATAAAGAAAACATTACCCCCGCCCCCAATAACTGAGCACTACAGAAAATACAGACACCTTTGTTTAGATTAGTACATATATTTAATAGTGTCATATTAGAAATGATACCTTGCCAACATATGGGGAATATCAATATACTTTAAGAAATAAATCCAAGACTTAAAATTGAGTCCATGATAGATTGGTCACACACAAGAACAGTAGCATCCTCCTTCCCCCCCACAAGGGTGGCATCATTGGCAGGTTGCATGGTAAATTTTCTTGCCACATTGCATGTTTTTCAGGAGGTTCTTTTTTGGTTTTGGAGGGTTTTTTTTTGGTGGGGGGGACAGGGTCTCGCTCTGTCGCCTGGGCTGGAGTGCAGTGGCATCATCATAGCTCACTGCAGCCTCAAACTCCTGGGCTCAAGCAATACTCCCACCTCACTTCCCACGTAGCTGGGACTACAGGCTCAGGACACCAAACCCTAATTTAAAAAAAAAAAAATTTGTAGAGATGAAGGGGCTCACTATGTTGCCCGGGCTGGTCTCAAACTCTTGGCCTCAGGGGATCCTCCCACCTCGGCCTCCCAAAGGACTGGGATTACAAGTGTGAGCCACCACAACTAGTCAAGGATGTTCTCGGTCATAAACATGCTTAGCCTCTTAATGCTGTGGGTTTGAATCCTCCTCCACTGAATCTAAACCAGCAACTAAGAGTGCTTGTTAACCCATGAGCCCTATAAATGCCCCCTCCCATATTCTTGGGCCTATTTTTCTCCATCTGTCCAAAGCTCTTAGGGTGCTTTATCTCCCAAAGACCCTTAATGATAAGCAGCAGCACACGATGAAGGATGCCAGCTGGTCACTCCACCTCGTGCTTTGGTCCTCCGATGGAAAGTGGGGTAACAAGAGATGACCTACTTTCTGATCATTACTGTGATGTTTGATTCCCCACAGATTCAAGATCCTTTTGCGGTGGAAGGATCAGAGCAGCCAGGCTGAAATGGCCAGAGACAGAAAAGGGGGAGTGGCAGAAGCGCACTGCACACCTGGAGGGAGGGGGGCCCAGATGTGATCTGACAGGAGAGACTAGGCAGGCAATCTCTCCCTTCGTCTTTTGCTCTCTGGACCCATCATAAAGGAATTCCTCTTACTCCTAGGAACAGAACTTTCAAGTGGTCCAAAAGGTCCACCAGAATTTGCCTTCCTTTGGCTGGGGCAGTTCTTTGTGTAGAGGAAAGCAGGACTTTCAGGACTTTACAGTTTAAAAAATTTACATTCAAGTCCCTCATCCACTATTTATTGGCCGTGACGGGCCAACTACTTAACCTCTGCAACATGAGAGTAATAGTATCTCCTCTTCAAGGTTGATTACAGGGATCAAATGAGTATGTAAGTGCACGTATTATGTACATAAAGTGATAAATGTTCGCTCCCTTCATCATTATGCTCGATGACTTCACATTTGGGCTGCCATTCTCGCTGCCAGAAATTTCCAAGTGTGCACAAAAATAACATAACCCTGGTCACCAGGTAGAGCAGATTCTAGGTTTATGAAGCTAAAAACTGGTGTAAAAAGCATCACATT
Source organism: Daubentonia madagascariensis (assembly GCA_023783475.1). Taxonomy (NCBI): domain Eukaryota; kingdom Metazoa; phylum Chordata; class Mammalia; order Primates; family Daubentoniidae; genus Daubentonia; species Daubentonia madagascariensis. The sequence goes on from JAKFHU010001672.1 coordinate 21,890,117, forward strand.
TTCCTTCTAACACTATAGACAGTATTAAACTGGTTAGCTATACAGAAAATACAAGCATAAGCAAAGAAATTTTAAAAATAAAATGACACTCCTAAACTTTTTAGTTCTTCCATTCCCAAGTACATAATTAAAAACAAGATGGACCGTGAGGATGAATATTCCTGGAGATGACAAAAACACCTGAAAGCTTAATTGTTTTTTTAAGAGCCCATGGGGAAGCATTTTCTCTGCCACTCCTGCCTTGCTTTTCCCCTTAATCAGCAACGCAGTCCCAGTTTTCCCCATGTGTTACACAAGCGTGTGCAACAGGATATTGTTCAGGTGTGGTCATGCTTTTTTTTTGAGACAGGGTCTTGCTCTGTTTCCTGGGTTGGAGTGCAGTGGCATCATCATAGCTCACTGCAACCTCAAACTCCTGGGCTCAAGCGATCCTCCTGCCTCAGCCTCCCGAGTAGCTGGGACTACAGACTCGCATCATCACGCCCGTCTAATTTTTAAATTTTTTGTAGAGACAGGGTCTTGTTATGTTGATCAGATGGGCCTGGAACTACTGGCTTCAAGCAGTTTTCCCACCTCAGCCCCCCAAAATGCTAGGATTACAGGCATGAGCCACCATGTCCAGCAGGTGTGGTCACGCTTGATGCCACAACACTGGTTCTCTCTCTCATTCTTAGCTTCCCACGGAGAACACTAAGGGCATCACCAAGGCCACCGGCCTCAGGACCAAGGGTGGATGGGGAGCCACCGTGAGCCAATCAACTTGGCAGACTACAATTAACTCCAGTTAATTGCTCTGGAGTGTTTTGTGGATGGGAATGGTTTGCTTTTTTCCGTATGTTTGAAATAAGATTTACTTGGTAGGAAAACTGTTTAATAAATAAATGTATTTTTTGAAACATATGAAGTGAATATATCTGTGGCCAGTTATTATTATGGAAAGTATCTGTAAGGGCCCAGAGTCTCACGACCATACCATCTTAATTAAGACTGTATTTCAGAGTCTGGGAACATACACACAGGTGCTGAGTCCTTATCTCTGTACACAGCAGTCCAAATGCACGGCCTACAGTAGGAGCCAAATAAATGTTTAATGACTGAACCATCACTTCTGTGTTTAATGTGAGCTGGGGCTAAGCAAGGCCTCAGTGTAGTTTTTCTTAGAGAAAGAACAGAGGAAGAAGGGTAAAATGCTACCTTTGGCTTTCAGCCCACAAGGCATTAACCCCTCCTCGCTTTCTGTTGCTTCAGTTCTTAGAATACAATTCTTAGCTCTCGAGCTGCCAAGAGCTGCTCTCTAGAGAGAGCACAGAAGTGGTGGTTGGCCATGGCATAGGAGTGAAAACCGGAGGGCTTTGCTCTGAGTTTCACTGTCAGTGCAGAAAGCTTGCTGCACAGAAGACCTTCTGGTCACCTCCACAGAAAATGACCCACACCTCTTAGATGAGCTATGTTAACACACACAGCCATCTGACTCTGCAGGTCCTACAAGAGAAACCATGTTGAGAAAGTTGTCCTTAAAGGCAATCATAGCTACTAAGAGAAAAACCAGCCCTCTTTAAATCCTTATTTAACTCACCTTCCCTGAGGGTCTACAGGTAGAAACAGGTGTTAATCTTTAACAGGGGCACTATAACATCATGCCAGCTACAAAAACCCTTTTAAGTACATACCTTAGCATTTTACCCCACCTTTATTCTTATTAACAAGCATCCCAGTTAAAAGAGCAATATTTTTGTTTTGTTTTGTGCCTTGAAAACCCCAAGAAAACAAGTCTTTTAGTATGTAGGGACACACACCCAGCCACTGTGAAAGGACGTAAATGAGCTATTCTATCAAGAGTCAGTTTTGTGTTTTAACTCCCACGACCGGTCCTGGGTTCAAGGATCTCTGTGGGGTCCTTGCATTTTACAAATGACATCTCCATTATCTGTCCTTTGAGCAATAACTGAAGGAAGCTCCGTTTCTGACGGAGCCATTCATGGAAACCTTTGGATTCCCTCTCTCCATCCTTTCTCGGCTGAAGATTGTGTCCTGGTCACTGTCAAACTCAGACTCGGACACCATCAGGCTGGAGTTGTGCTCTGTGCTTCGGTGCTTGATACCTAGGGAGAAGCAGACAGAGGCCTCTGAGGAGAAACACTGTTGTTCACTCCCAGCTGTCTGTGTTTCTGGCTGTAGGTCACACACCTTCAAAGCTATCACCCACAACACGGCAGGTGCTTTGGGTTTCCTGGTGAGTAATAACAGGGGCTTTGGTGTCACATCTGGGCTTGAGCCCCAGCTTTGACACTCACCAGCTGTGTGACCCTGGGCAAGATACCTAACCTCTCTAGGCTTTCAGTCTCCTCCTCTATTAAGTTGGGAAATAACTAAGCATCCACCCCTATGGGTTCATGGCGAGGATTAAGTGAAATAGTGCATATAAAGCTCGTGGCCCAGCATTTAGCACATAGTGAGTATGCAACAAATGAAAGCTTTTGTGATTTTGCTATTTGGTTTAAATATTTTTGGTAGAATATGTGATCTATGGGGGTCAAAATAAGAGACAGAACAGGTATAAGATACGATCCCTGCTTTCAAAGAATTTATAGTGTCTAGCTAGGGGCTCAAGACAAACTCCTGAGAGGATGGCTCATGACAGGTAAGAAATTAAAAAAATAAATCTTATATGAATCAAGAGAAGATGAGTGTGCAAACCCATGGCTGCGATTGCCTCGGTGATGTTTCCCATAGGATGGGATTTGAAGAGGAGAATTTGGACAGGAGGACAGGGGAGGGGCATGATGCGTGCAGAGGCATCCAGAAATATTTTGAGAAAACCAGTCTGTTTGGAACAAATGATTCACGTAGGCAATAATGAATGAGAGGCCAGAGAGAAGCTGGGACCTCACAGAAAAGCACATGAATGTGAGGTAAACCATGAAGTTGGGATTTTATCCTGTAAGCAGGTGAATGACAGGATTAAAGTGTTGTTTTAAGATATTAATAAAACCACAGTGTGCAGGATGGAAGGACAGAAAAGAGGCTACCAAAGAGCAGACTGCAGACACAGAGCCTGCTATGGCCTGAACGTTTGTGCCCCACATTCATGTGTTGAAACCTAACCCTCAAGGTGATGGGACTAAGAGGTGGGGTCTTTGGGAGGTGACTGAATAGGATGAGTGCCCTTTTAAAAGAGGCTCTGTAGGCTGCCTTGCCCCTTCCACCACATGAGTATGCAGTGAGAAGGCACCATCTATGAGGAATGGGCCCTCACCAGACACTGAATCTGCCAGCCCCTGGATCTTGGATTTCCCAGCCTCCAGAACTGTGAGAAATAAATGTCTGTTGTTTATAAGCCACCCAGTCTGTGGTATTTTGTTATAGCAGCCCGAATGGACCAAGCCAGAGGCAGCACAGGGTAGAGGAGCAGGCTCTGGAGCAGGTAGCCTGCTCCAATCCACCTCTGGCACTCACCAGCTCTGCTACCTGGGCAAGGTGCTAACTTTCCTTTGACTCAGTTTCCTCTTCTGTAAAATGGGGATAATCATAGTACATACCTCATAGAGCTGCCGATAGGATTAGAATTAAATGGATAAAGTACTTCAAAAGTACCTACCACATATCAAACATCAAACACCTGTTGACTAGTATTGTTATTACTATTAGTTCAGAGGTGAGATTGTAAGGATTTGAACTAGGTGGTGAGGACAATGATGAGGAAGAGGGCAAGAGACTGGGCAAGATGGGGCGGCTGGAGTGGGGGTAACAAGGAGTTCTATAACTATTAATATCCGCGGGAATGTCAGGAGGATGAGTGAATCTTAGGAGGAAGGTGGGCGAGATGATGCAACCCAAAGCACTTTGAGCTCTGATATGAAATTATGTAATGCAAATGGCAAGCACTCACTCAGTGTATGCTACTATCTCTATTTCCTGTGAAGCTTTTCCTGCCAAAGCCCCTTAGTTACACTCTCCATACACAACCAGTCCTTTGGACCTCTGTGTCCCCACCAGGCATAGTCCATACTTCTGTAGGACTCTGCACTCCAGCAGAATTGTCCTCCCCCAGGCTGTGAGCCCCTGCAGAGGCAGGCTTTATGCTTCATTCAACAAACACATACACGTTTCCAGGGCCTAACCCGGTGTCTGCGCACAGGTAGGCACCCAACACTTCCTGTGGACCATGTTTTGCATCTCACAACTTTGAAAGTGATTATGTCCCTTCTGTAGACATTAATTTAGTTATAAACCCAGAACTAGGGAAAATCTATAGAATCGGTGTGAAGCAGCCCTGGAGGGTCAAAGAAGTTTCATTAAGTATGCAAGAGTTAATAAACAAGAATAAAAAAGTTAACTGAGGTGGGCAAGAGGTGTTTCCGAGCATAGGGATCACTAAACTTTGTGAAGAAAGTCAATTTTCTTTAACAGCCTTTGTGTCCACCCATATACATGGCTAATCAGCTAATGCAGCTGCTGGAAAATGTTTGGTTTTAAAGTCCAGATGTCCTCTTGCTGCATTCCTGGTCTTGCAGACCTAAAGGGAGCAGCATTCAGAGATGGGCTGTGGGGAAACATCATCGCATGTCCCCCACCCTCCAACCAGTAGCAGAAAAAGCCAGGCACTGGGGACACCTCTGTGTCAAAAGCAGTGTTTGCCCTGTGGTCATCTGGTAGGTGTTCAATGGATAATAGGCATTTCATACCCCACATCCATTAATTCCTCAAAGCATTTTGCCAAAATTTCATTAAATTTATAATAAACCCTCTCCCTGGTTAGCATATCCTCAGGACTGATGCAGGTTGTTTGTCATCAGAGTCACCCCAGCCTAACTCTTCCTTCCCGCTAAAGCACTGACCCCAGGCCACTGTTCTTGCTATGACCCAAGTTAACTCTCAGGCAAATACCTAGATTAAATAAAGGTACCAGAAAATCATCCTGGAGACCATCTTACCATATTTCGGCCTCAGTTCCATTCTTTCCTGTTCATCCATGTTATCTAGGATGGTGTACTTTGTTTTTTTCCTTATTTTAGTCCTTTTTCGTCTGAAAAAAAACAATGAAAACCTCAATTCAGACTCTCAGAAAGATAACTGGGATCCAGGATTTAAAACACAGGGAAGACAGTAAAGGAAATGTTTTGCCTTTGGTATATAATAGTTGACATCTTTTATTAAAGAAACACATGCAAGGCCAGGTCACACTTCAGTGGGTCTTAACTACATTATGCATCTTGAAGAAACACATTTAGGGGCATGACAGCCACACCACTATCACCCACCCAACTACAGGTCTTAGCTAAGCCTCAGGCTGTGGTGTGAGGGACCTCTAGAGCAATCCTCAATGCCTGTGTATTGGCCCAGGGAGCTTTTCTCCATGAGTAATTCCTTACTCAGAAAAACCTGAATGAGCAAATCTTCCCCTGAACCTATACTACCCTGGAATGTCCAATGTTGCAGGGATGAAAAGAGGTCTTGAACTAGCAATCAGAAAAATAAGAACAGCAGAAATTATAATAAATTACTAGAATTAATTAGCAACAACTCAATCTTTCATTTTTTTCCTACAATATGAAAACTGAGCTATTCCTATGTGCCTCAGCCTATGCTACAGAGGATTATTTGAAAATACACACCCAAAGCATGCTAAGATATGTAGAGAACACAACAGTAATTTCATAGCACGAAGGCAATTTTCTGGTAGTGTGATGATTAAGAGCATGGGTCTCTAGCCCTCATTTAGCACTTACTAGCTGGTGACTGAGAAAATTGTTTGAGACTTTTGTGCCACCATATCCTCACCTATAAAATAGGACTAAGAATAGCCCCTTTCTCATCTGGTTGATGGGAGGACTAAATAAGAGAATAGATATATGTACTTAGACATTAATCACAATGGCAAATAATTCTTTAAAAATTTGTATAAATCTATGGGGTACAAGGGTAATTTTGTTACATGGATAGATCACAAAGTGGTAAAGTCAGGGCTTTTGTGTATCTATCACCCAAATAATGTACATTGTACCCTTTAAGTAATTTCTCATCATCCACCCCCCCACCCTTCCAAATTTCCACTATCACTCTATTTCCATGTGTACACATTATTTTGCTCCCACTTATAAGTGAGAACATGCAGTACTTGTCTTTCTGTGTCTGAGGTATTTCACTTAAGATAATGGCCTCTAGTTCCATCCACATTGCTGCAAAGACATGATTTCATTCTTTTTTATGGCTGAATAGTATTCCATTGTGTATATATACACCACATTCTCTTTATCCAGTCCTCTGTTGATGGTCACTTAGGTTGATTCCTTATCTTTGCTATTGTGAATAGTGCTGCAATAAACATACAAGTGCAGGTATCTTTTGGATACAATGATTTCTCTTCCTTTGGGTAGATATCCAGTACTGGGACTTCCAGAACGAATGGTAGTTTTATTTTTAGTTCTTTGAGAAATCTCCATACCGTTTTCCATAGGGGTTGCGCTAATTTACATTCCCACCAACAGCGTTATAAGAGTTCCCTTTTCTCCACACCCTTGCCAATATCTGTTATTTTTTGTCTTTTTAATCATAACCATTCTTACTGGTGTAAGATGATATCTTATTGTGGTTTTCATTTGTTTCCTCTGATTAGTGACGTTGAGCATTTTTTCATATGACAATGGCAAATATTTAATGTTCACAGTCATCACCATTATCATCATCTACTTGATATATGTGTCACAAAGCTGCAGGATGTTTATTTTATTTATTTATTTGTTTTTAAGAAGTGAGGGGCAGGGGAAGATGGAATACGAGGGTAGGAGATGGGCATCCAGAATGTTTAAAGCCACACACAGTAGGGTGACTACCGTCCGATATGGTGCTAGGAAAACTTAATGGGATTTAGGCTTCTGTCTAAGTGCCTGTGCCTGGCTCTCTTTCATCAGTCTTATCTTTGGGAATGTAATCACAAAACTAAAATAATCTATAGTGATTTCTGAAAAATAATGATTAATTATGATACACCTATTTTTTAAATCACATCTTCTTTGGAGAGCATTTATAGTGTTTTACATAAAAAGGAGACCCAATGCTCTCTGCTAAGGACTTGAATAATCACTTTCCCTACAAGTCTCCTTGCAGAGGGTTGAGCGTGGGGCTCTGGAGGATTCAGACAGTGAGGCAGCTCAGGGGCTTCTTAGAGGTCAGCTCAGTGGAAAAAGGAAAACAGAAAAATCTCAAGCAAAAGTTCCCTTTGGTTGTGTTATTGCCTCACTTAAAGTTTTAAATTTATTAAAAGGGATTCAGATTGATTGGATTGTTGCTTCACATAATGAAAATAAGCAAAATCTACAATTTGTACCAGGATACTCCTAGAACTCCTTCCTCTACTGAGACCTGTAAGGCCAGGTAGGTATCTGTGATATTGTGACATATATTGGTTTTCATCCATGGTTCCTGGCTTATAACTCCCATAGCCCTTGGTATAATGTTGGGTACTTTAGGCCTCAGAAAACAGAATCTCTCACTCTGACTTTCTCCAGCCCTCCTTTCACCTGCTCCTTTTTCTCCACAAAGCAGGAATCTTCCCCTGCCTTTCTATCTTGGAGCTGGCTATAAATTCTCTGACCTGCCTTGTCTGATTATAGGTCATAAGACCCGCATTCCAGGAGGGGTCCTGCCCCACACCCTGGAGGAAGGACTGCTGCACAGAGAGGTGAAGAAGAATCTGAATAGACAGGGCTTGCTTGGTTTCCCTTCTCAGTCTATTAGGATTAGATCAAACCCTTTTTGTCCAATCACATTTCTACACAGTTGTCAACTGTGCCTATCCAATGAAATCTCCACAAAAGGCCCAAGAAGATGGGGTACAGAGAGCTTCTGGATGGCCAAACACATGGAGGTTCCTGGAGGGTGATGTGCCCAGGGAGGGCATGAAGGCTCCATGCCCCTTCCCCCACACCTTGCCCTACACATCTCTTCATCTGTTTCCTTTGTAATATGCTTCATAATAAATCGGTAAACATGTTTCCCTGAGATCTGTGAGCCACCATAGCAAATTAATTGAACCCAACAAGGAAGTTGTGGGATCCAGTTGGTCAGAAGCATGGGTAAAACAACCTGGGACTTGCAATTGGCATGTGAACTGGGAGGGGCAATCTTGGGGACTGATCCCTCAACCTGTGGGATCTGGCACTACCTCCAGGTAGATAGTGTTGGAATTGAATTAGAGGACACCAGCTGGTGTTCACTTTAGAATTAATTGTTTGCTTGGTGTGTGGGGAGAAACCCCCACACATTTGGTCATAGAAGTCTTCTGTGTTGATCGTTGAGTGACAGAATAGAAAAAACACTTTGGGTTTGTGTTTTTCCACTCACAGTACTGCTCTAGTGAATATAATGTGAGACTGACAGAAAATAACAGTAGATTGGATATAGAATCATTAAACTTCTTAGAAAACATGAGAACTACAATGAGAAAAAGCTGCCTCTAGCATTCCACTTATCTAGGCACTTCTGCCTTGTGGTGAAAACTGCATTTTACAAAGTGCTTTTAAAGTCTAGTTCGTCTTCATAAAAAAGTGATTGTTAAACAGTTTAGCAGTTTAAAAACCCAAGCAAACAATCCATAAGCTATCATGTCACATTTAGTGAGATGTCTCTATTTCACATAAATAAGCACCAGGTACCTCTTACAGCAGCAGACGCAAAGCCAAGTGAGACCTCCTGTGAGCACAGTAAGAGCAAAAGCCAACACTGCCACATAGAATACACTCCACTCTGAAAAACAAGAGAACCAAGTGGACATAGTTGTATACTATTTGCAAAGAAACTTTATTTTGATGATTTATAATGAACATTTCTGAGTCCCTACAAGTAAAGGCCATCTGTGGTGTTGCTAACACCTCATCGGGTTGGTAGCAAAGAATAGCAAGACAAAATGCAAATAAGTCAAGAACAACTTAAGACTGCCCTGTTTTTGCCATTTGGTTCAGGGACCTCATGGAGCACATATTTCATGCTGACTTGAGAAGAGAATACTCTGACATAACTAGAATTAGTCAATTACATAGTAATGGCTCTTATACAAACACCCACGCATGTATGGCACATCAAAATATTCCTTCCAGAATCCGAAGAATCACAACCCTCTTCCCCAAAAAGTTCTGGCTTGGTTTTAATAAAGCAAATAAAGTATCAATATGGCTGCCTATGGCATGAAGACATTTTTCAGAGCCAGAGAGCAATTTGGAAACTACCTGATCCTCATTCCTTCCACAAACTTGCAGAAATCCAACGTAAAAAGCTTTGCAATCACAATTCAGGAACTGAGAAGCTCAGGGAGCAAAGACACAAGGTTTAACTCTATTAACTGTTATATAATCTCCCTGGAACAATGATCCAAGGGCTGGCTATTTTCTAATTTTTATGTAGTATTAAGTGGAAACATAATTTGGCAGTCAACTCATACAATTTTTTCTGCCAATTAGATCCATCTGGTTCTCCCAAACAACAAATTTACTCTTAGAAGTAGACAGGCATTAAAATATAGTTTTCTCCCCAGAAGAGACCTAAGGGCACCAGGTTGGCCTGCTGAGGCTGTGGCTCCAATTTCTGATGCCTGTTTTGGTGTGTAGCCCAGAAGAGCAGGCCAAATTCTCTTCTTTATCTGATGCCAGCAGGTCCACACCAGGGGCCACTTCACCAGAAAATCACACCAAGGCCAAGGCAGGGTAATCTGCAAATGCAGCCCACGGCCCAAAGCAACTCATTCGTAGCCAAATCTGCTCTGCCAAAAGCCTAAACACACTCCCAAAAGTGAATTGTGGGGAGGGTCTTAACTCATTACCAAATGAGCTGGTTCTCTTGGCTTCAGGTGAGAAAAAGGTCGAATGTTTACAGCTGCAAAGCTAAGCAGATATTTCTGATACTTGAGAATGAGTTGCCTGAAAGCTCCTTGCCCAAAGTCATCTCTCCGCGAGAACTCACCACAGTTGCTCTCCCCGTCCTGGATATAACGTTGTATGAGGTTCTCCATCCACAACTGAGAGCAAATGCAGCGCTTTGTGATAGGGTCGCAGTGACCGTGGCCAGAACACTTCAGAAGGCAACCTGCAAAGAGGCGTGCAGGGCTGAGGTCACCACAGAGTAAAGGGAAATCCCTGGCTTCAGCTTTTGTATCTTCAACAGCGTAGGCCCCACATAGATGCAACTTGTTGAATTAAGAGCCTCTTATAGTATGGACATGGGTTCTGAGAATAGTCTCTCATCATTGACAATCTCCTTAGGAAGCAAATCACAGAAAAAAACCAATCCTCACCACGTAGCAAAAGCCTTAAAAATGTAGCAAAAACGTAGCACCCTCTGACCTAAGAAAATAAATTCTAAGAATCTATCCAGTGAAAATAATTGAGGATATATGGACAAAAATTTATCTACATTGTAGTATTATTTAAAGTCAACCTTAAAGTCCATACATAGAGGATTGGTTGCATAATTATGGAACGTATCCAGGGTAGAGCACTATGTGGCCATAACACCCTACTGAACAAAAACTTTAAAGGATTTGAGAACATGATCATAATATGATTTGAAGTTAAAAGTCAGATTAAGAAGATATGTATACACAAATATCAAATCATCCTGATTATATTAAGTGTTTCTAGAGATGGGGGAACTGGAAGGCAATACATCAGTTAACAAAAGTTGTCTTTGGATGGTGGGAATTATAGACTCTAGAATTTAGAGTATTATTTTCTCCTTTATATCTTTCTGGATATTCTAAATTTCCTACAATAAATAAGTATTACATAGCTAGAAAAAAAGTTATTAAAACATTAAGTTACTGTATATTATGATTAAGTCATATATCTGAAACAAATTAAATTTTCCTGCCCAAACATTAGCATGTCCCTTGTAACCCTCATGTTCCTCCGAGTCTACTGAAATGGCCATTTGGACTTAAGAGATTACGTTACTCATGAGGCGAGGACAGGGACCGTGGCACTATGGATCAGTTTGTGCCCTGGAAGGGGTGGCAAGCAAGGTGCTAAGAAAAGAGGTACAAGTGGAGAAGGCATTTATAAGCTATCTCAAATTTTCAAGAAGCTACTTGACACCATCATCACAGCCTAAGGCATGATATCCAAAGTAAATAAATTATATATACATGGCTTTTCCAGCCAGCAACACTTGTCTTTAACACTGTTCTGACAGTTTAAATATGAAATGTCTGACAATGGCCATTATCTGTGAATATAATCTTAAATTTTGACCCATGACTAGTATTGCTGTCCGGTTTTTTTCTGAGACAAAGAGTAGTTGGCAAATGTGCGTTACAGGAAACCTACCAGAGAAATAAACACAAAACAAGTCCCTGGGTGCTAAAGTGAAAATGTTCACGTCAGTCCTCTTTCTGTGCCTGTAAAACTTGACCACGATTGTCAAGTCAGACTCTTTTAGAATATTCCCGTAGGAGGCATACCTGCTGCGTCAATCCTCAAGACCTTGAAAAGCAAGAAGTCAGCCTTCTCCTTTGACAGCCGCGTGTGCAGATTTCGGGCCACTTCAGCAGCTTTGAGAACCCTGAAAGGCGGCCCACTCTGTACATAAAACACAATCACGGTGCTGCAGAGGAGACAATGAGAGAGGACAGCCACACAGTCAGACGGTGACCAACATGGCATATCCACCGCAGCCATCTAACCCGTGAAGTTGAGGAGTAGACAGCTACAGCTCTGTGGCCTGGCAAGGACATGGGGGCATATCTGTGGGCCGAGGAATTGATCTGTTTCTATTCACAAATAAAGGCTCTTCTGTCTGAAAGTACAGCTGATCAAAGACAGACCTTCAGATAAAAGGAGCAATGTGTAAATTATGTTTCAATTATTAAAAAATCCCCAACCAAAGAGCTCTGGAGAGCTATCATGTTGGTGAACAAGAATGCATCTATGTGCTGGGAGGGTGGAACACCCCAAACTCCACAGGACAGAAGCTCCTATGCACCTCTTCAACTGGCTGTTCATTTGTATCCTTTAATATATCCTTTGTAATAAATCCATAATAGTAAGTAAAAAAAAAAAAGGAGCAATGTGTATATGAGTACAGGCCAACCCAACTATACACAAAATGATAACTTTTAGATGTCTATCATCTTGTTAATTGACATATAATTTACATACCATAAAGTTTACCCCTCTGTTTTTTTAATTTTTAAATTTATTTTTATTTTATTTTATTTTTTTTTAGAGACAGGATCCTGCTCTGTCACCCAGGCTGGAGGGCAGTGGCGTGATCATAGCTCACTGCAGCCTTGAACTCCTGGGCTCAAAAGATCCTCCCGCTTTGGCCTCCAAAAGTGCTAGGATTACAGGCATGAGCCACCTTGCTTGGCCAAAATTCACCCTTCTAAAGTGTAAAATTCAATGGCTTTTAGTAAATTCACAAAGTTGCACAACCATCACCACTTTCTAATTCCAGTACATTTTCATCACCCCAAAAGACAACCCATACCCGTTAACAGCTGCTCCCCCTCTCCTCTCACAGTCCCTGCAACCACTAATCTGCTTTTTGTCTCTATGGATTTGACTATTCTGGACACTTCATATAAGTGGAATCATATAATATGTGACCTCCTGTGTCTGGCTTCTGTCATTCAGCATAATGTTTTCAAAGGGCATCCATGTTGTGGCATGGATCAGTACTTCATTCCTTCTCATTGCCAAGTAATATTCCATTGGATGACCATATCACATTTTTTATCCATTTATCAGTTGATAGACATTTGGGTTGTTTCCAGGTTTTGCTAGTATGAGTACCTGCTACGAACATTCATATACAAGTTTCTGGGTGGACATAAGTTTTTCATTTCCCTTGGGTATATACGGAGGAGAAAATTAATGGGTCATATGGTGACTATATTTAGCATTTTGAGGAACTGACAAATGGTTTTCCACAGTGGCTGTATCATTTTACATTCCCACCAGCAATGTATAAATGTTCTAATTTGTCCACATACTCTCCAACACTTGCTATGGTCTGTATTTGAATTACGGCCATTCTAGTGGGTATTAAGTGGTATCTCAATGTGGTTTTGATTTGCATTTCCCTAATGGCTAATCATGATGAGCATCTTTTCATGTGCTTATTGGCTATTTGCATATCTTCTTTGGAGAAACGTCTATTTAAATCTGTATTGATTTCCTAAGGCTGCTGTTAAAAAGTACCACATACTGGTGGCTTAAAGCAATAGAAGTCTTCTCACAGTTCTGGAGGCTAGACGTCCAAAATCAAAGTGTCAGCAGGGCCATGCTTTCTCTGAAAGCTCTGTGGGAGGGTTCCATGCCTTTCTTTTAGTTTCTGGTGTCGCCAGAAATCCCTGGTATTCCTTGGCTTGTAGAAGCATCACTCCAGTCTCTGCCTCTGTCATTACATGGTGTTCTCCCTCTGCGTTTCTGTGTCTCTTGTTCTCTCCTTATAAGGACACCAGCTATATTGGATTAAGAGCCCCACCCTACTCCAGTCTTAACTGGGGATATCTTTGTCTTAACTAATGATATCTACAATGACCCTATTTCCAAATAAGGTCACATTCATAGGTCCCAGGGGTTAGGACTTGAATATACCTTTTGGGGAACACAATCCAACCCACGACAAGTATTTTCATCATAAAAGAGTGTTGGATTTTGTTACATGTTTTTTCTGTTCCTTTTGAGATGATCATGTGGTTCTGTCCTTTATTCTATTAATGTGGTTTATTACATTTATTGATTTTCATATGTTGAACCACACTTGCATTCCTAAGATAAATCCCATTCGGTCATAGGGCATAATCCTTTTAATATGTAGCTGGATTCAGTTTGACAGTATATTGTTATGGATTTTGGCTTCTATATTCACAAGGGATATTAGTCTGTAGTTTTCTTTTCTTGCAATGTCTTTGTCTGGTTTTGGTGTCAGGGTAAAACTGGCCCCACAGAATGAGCTGAGAAATATTCCCTCCTGTTCTGTTTTCTAGAAAAGTTTGTGAAGGAGTGTGTTAATTCTTTACTGTTTTGTAGAATTCAATAGAGCCATCTGGTCCTGGGTTTTGTGGGAAGTTTTTTGATTACTAATTCAATCTCTTTACTTGTTATGGGTCTATTCAGATTTTTAATTTCTTCTCAAGTGAGTTTTTGTAGTTTATGTCTTTCTAGGAATTTGTCCATTTCATCTCAGTTATTGAATATGTTGACATACAATTACTTATTATTCCCTTATAATCCTTTTTATTTCTGTAAAGTTGGCAGTAGTAATGTCCCTTCTTTCCTTCCTGATTTTAGGAATTTGAGTCTTCTATACTTTTTTCTTGGTCAATCTAGCTAAAGTATTATCAATTTTGCTAATTTATTCAAGGAACAACTTTTGGTTTTGTTGATTTTCTGACATGTCTTTGATTCAGTCTTTTATATTTTTTTTGTTTTTTTTAATTCCAGAATATTATGGGGTACAAACATTGAGGTTACATACATTGCCTGTGTGCTGACCGAGTCATAGCTACAAACATGCTCATCCCCTACCAGTGCACACCGCACCCATTACGTGTGAATTTACCTTCCCTTCCTCCCCCCTCCCTCCTGCCCAACACCCAGTGACTGCTACTTGCATATGTGCACGTAAGTATTGGTCAATCAGTACCAATGATTGATCAATGCGTGTTGATCAACGAGTACACGTGGTGCTTGTTTTTCCATTCTTGAGATACTTCACTTAAAAGAATGGGCTCCAGCACCATCCAGGATAATACAAGAGGTGTTAGTTCACCATTGTTTTTCGTGGTTGAGTAGTACTCCATGGTATACATACACCACATTTTATTAATTCACTCATGGATTGATGGGCACTTGGGTTGTTTCCACATCCTTGCAATTGTGAATTGTGCTGCTATAAACATTCGAGAGCAGATGTCTTTATTATAGGATGACTTTTTTTCCTTTGGGTAGATACCCAGAAGTGGGATTGCTGGATCAAAAGGTAGTTCTACTTTTAGTTCTTTCAGGTATCTCCATATTACTTTCCATAGAGGTTGTACTAGTTTGTAGTCCTATCAGCACTGTATGAGTGTTCCTATCTCTCCACATCCACGCCAGCATTTGTTGTTTGGGGACTTTTTGATAAAAGCCATTCTTACTGGAGTTAAATGATATCTCATCGTGGTCTTAATTTACATTTCCCTGATGATTAGAGATGTTGAACATTTTTTCACGTGTTTCTTGGCCATTTTTCTATCTTCTTTTGAAAAGTTTCTGTTTATTTCCTTTGCCCATTTCTTAATGGGGTTGTTTGATTTTTTCTTACTGATCTTCCTGAGTTCTATATAGATTCTAGTTATCAGCCCTTTATCAGATGTACAGCTTGCAAATATTTTCTCCCATTCTGTAGGTTGTCTATTCGCTCTACAGTCTTTTATATTTTATAAGGGAAGTGTATAACCCATTTTAGAAAGAGTTCCATAAAAATAATTAGGATGTATATTAATTTGTGATTTTTGTAAGTAAACTTTAGTTCTCTGGAAAACTAACCTAAGTGGAAGAGCTGAGAATAGCTGGCCAATGGAGTTACAGTGACTGGTAGCTTTTCATTCCCAGATTCTTTCTCTCTCTCCTCCCACCCACCCTAGGTCGAATAAAAGTTTAAATATAAAAACTCAATTAAACAAAAACATCTCATAAAAAACAAAGGCCAGAGTTTCAGCCTTATAGACTCCCAGGAGGGAGCGAATGGTAATCAATGATCCTTTTGCATTGAGAGAAGCCTCAGTCCCCACGAGCGTAGGGCAGGGATGAAGTGTAGCTGTGAGACATCCTCGTCACATGCCCCAGACCACTGGCAGGTCCTCTGAAGCCACCAGAGCTAACACCCAGCTCCCTCTGATGTTCCCTAACTCCTTCACTGAGAACATTCTCAGTCAACAAACATTTACTGAGACTTGTGGGAAGGACCTAGAACAATTTGTCTTTACTCCTGCCCTTTGAGGGAAAAAAGTACATGAGTACGATAAAAGTGTGCACAAAAATACAGAACAAACAGAGGAATGAACCACTTTCTGCTGGACTGGCATGAGGGAAGAGCTGGAACTTTGCGGGCCAAGGCTCTGCCACGGGTGTGCAGCTCATACCTGAGATCTGAGTGGGCCTGGATCTTCTGGACCTTAATGTCTGAGTCCAGCACATTCAGCAGCACTGCCAGCTGCCTCACGAGGGTGTCCTTCTGCTGCTCTGTCAGCTGCCCAACACCAACCTGCAGGATCAGCTCCACCAGGCCACTCTTCTTAGGGTCTAGGAAAAGAGAAGTTTTGGCATTTCCACTTGTAGATCGCAGGCTTGACAATATAAGGAGTGAGGCCTGTATAAGAGTTTAAAATTAATCCTAGGCAATTTCTACATTTGGGATTTAGGATTCAGATAAATTCATCTAAACATCTCAGAGGCCACTACCTGGGGATACTATTCCTTTGTTTTATCCCAGTTTGTTGTATATTAATTTTTTTTCAGAAGATAATCAGGTATACCTAATTAGACTCTGGGCTAACTTGAAATTTTGGCCCCTCACACTCTTGCCCAGGAGCAGAAAGAGAACTTTGTCTCCAAGTGCATGGGCACTGCCCAGTCCAGTTTACACCAGGGGTCATTATGCTCGCCTCATGGGAGCTGCCCTCCCTCAGCGCTCCCGTATGGAAGCCCTTCTGTCCACTTCTCATTAGGGATTTGTCCTCTGGCAGGAAGACAAATGAAATGTGAAAAGAAAATCTTGTTGCCAAATACAGTTCTCCTTAATGGGTTACGAAGCTGGATCTGTTTGGGGACATACAACAAGTATAGAGACATCCTCAAAGTAGGCCCAGCCATGAGCTGGAGGCAGCCACAGGAGCCAACCACCCTGGGTCACACCTGTTCACTGCAAAGACTGCAAAGGCTGACAAGCCACACCATGCACGTCCAGCTCCAGGGCATGGGAACGTACCTGGCTGCACTTCCACAGTGGCAGTGTCCGTGTCTGAGGCCCCCTGACTGTCAGTGACTTGTAAGCGGAAAGTGTACACTCCCTCCACCAGATTTGTAAGCTGCAGGGCTGCACCATGGTCAGAGCCATCAATGACATCCTATGAAGCAACACGGTTCACAGGGCAGTTGTCAATCACAGTTCCCAATTTCTGGGCTTCTGTTAACCCCAAACCTCAGTTAATCTCAAATCTCATTAACATATGCATGATTTTAAAAGGGAGGCTGAAGAGGAACCAGGCTGGCAGGTTAGCTGAAGATAGGAATAATTCTCAGCACCTCTTCTCCATAAAGCATCAGGGAACACAAATTCCTCAAGACAGTATTTCCTGAGCTGAATTTACCAAGCACTTTCGAGGAATTACCAGATGATTAATTTTATCTAACAGAGGGAAAGACCTTTTGAATTAGGGCAAGGACAGGTTTTCTGGGTCTTACTTTCAAACACAGTTTTACAATACTCTCATCTTGGGTTCCCTCATGGTGTATCATGTTCATCTTCTCAAATGACCCAGGAGCCTAGTAGAAACATCTGTTTTGTATTCCTCAAGGTTCCAAAGAATTAGAGAAGAACCTCCCAGAGCCCTGCTAACAGAAGGGATAGTAACTTGCTCATGGAAGAGGATGGTAGCAAAAAATAAGTGCTCTGAACACAGAACCACTATAATTACATTTAGAAGCTAATCCACTAGCTAGCTGAATAATATTAATTCTAGAATGCTTTAGAAAGTATAAAGCATTTTCAGTTCCTTCCCTGTGACTACTGCTTTGGTGCACCTCCAAGAGTATATTTGCATCTCTCCAGTCCTTAGCAGGAACAACAATGTACCTAAATTTATAGCTTAAGAGGCAGAGTGATCTAACGGGAGAAAAATGCCTGCCAGGAGCTAAAAACCTGGGTTTGTCTGGTTTTATCAGGAATGAGTTAGTTGACCTTGGCCAAGTCACTCTTCATCTCTGCATGTCACTTTGTGCACCTGTGAAATGCAAATATCAATCCCTGACCTACTGACATCTGGTACAATACAAGGAAGAGGAAAGAATCCACTTGGGCCAAAACAGGAATGATGGGGACGCTAAGGAGGAGAATGATTCCTTCCTGCTGGAAGACTTTGCTTCAAAGTACTTCCAGGCTATAATTTCCTACCCCATCCAAAGTCTGGTCAGGGAAAAGTCAGAAAGGACTTCAGCATTTGTTTAAATCTAACAGCAACCTACTGCCTCTGGTCCTCAGAACAGTCAAATGTAGAAGCATAAGCACCTTATAGGAAGCATGGAAATGTTCCTTAAGAGAGATGAGGTCATAATAGAGACATTGCTATGGACTGTATTGTGTCCCTCCCAAATTCATATGTTGAAGCCCTAACCCCAATGTGACTGTACCTAGAAACAGGACCTATAAAGGAGGTAATTAAGGTTAAATGAGGTCATAAGGGTAGGGCGCTGATCTGACAGGATTAGTGTCCTTATAAGAAGAGACATTAGAGTGGTCTCACTCTCTCTCTCTCCGCCTGCCATGTGAGGACACAATGAGAAGGCGGCTGTCTGTAAGCTAGGAAGAGAGACCTCACCAGAAACTGCACTGGCCAGCACCTTGATCTTGTCTTCCCAGCCTCCAGAACAGTGAGAAAATAAATTTCTGTTGTTTAAGCCTCCCAGTCTGTGGTATTTTGTTGTGGCAAGCCAAGCGGACTAATACAGATGTAATGATAAGTGGTTTAGGAGTTTCTCTTTAAGTACTCACTCCAGCTGCTGGACTCTGGCCATCCCGGATCCACAGATAGGACACAATTCCTTGGTCATCAGTAGACCTTGAACCATCCAAAGTAATGGAATTATTGGGAAGCACAAGAACATGTCTGCCACCAGCCTGGGCTCTGGGAGGACTATTATTTTCTAAGTCAAATATAGCAAAAATGAAAGCAAAGAGATTGATTTAAAACCCTGGTGATAGAAATGTGTTATAAAACATCCACAACTCTCCCACTTTGCAGATACAGTAAGTAAATTTAAAATATCCAAAAGGTGCTATTTTCTGCCCCAAATACCTATAAGATAATATATAGACTTTCTTAAAGCTCTGTTTGTGCTTAGCTAGTTATAATTTAGGATGAAAAAAGTAAAACAGGTGGCAGACTATACACTGGGAATTTTTCTAATATTGTTATGGTTTTTCTGTCCTTGAAAAAGAGAAATAATGATCTTACTTATATTTAGGGTCCTGAAAGTGAAAATATTTTGGTTTACAATATACTCTGGATCATTTTGTACTGGTCCACACTCTCTGGCCACAGATATATTTTGATTTTTAGTACTGCCAAATCTTGAATGGCTAAGATAAAGAACTTGAGTGACAAATAATTAGACCCTCACTTCTCTGACGAGGTGTTAGATATAAACAAGGCAATGTAAGAGCCATCTCTGATGGAATAGCCTCAGGAAAGAGGGGCCTGGGAGCATCAAAGGAGACTTGGGTGTGGTGGGGAGACCATAATAAGACACAGCCCCAATTTGGCGATGAGGCTGCTAGAGGCAAGTCCTGCTTGCTCAGATGGGGTTCTGGGACCCAACTTGACTCCTCTCAACTTCCCCTTAGAAACAAGTCAAGCAACAAAAAATGGAGGTGAAGACAGCCAAGTGCTGATCCAAGGGAGTGATGAACATCCCATGGGTCACTGGACACTTCCACCCTGAGAAACAATGCCAGAGATTGGAGCAGAGACAAGTGGTGCCGTTACTAGCTTTTCCATTTCATTCACCACACTCCATTTGGGGAGGATTTGGAGAGCAGGGCAGAGTCTGGTGTCAAGGAGGCTTAATTCCATTGTGGACATAGGAGAAGGCTAGAAAAACTAGACTGGCAATAAATTAAGTTAACCCAAAAGTCATTCTGTTAAAAACGATATCTAGACCCTATCCAGGTTCACAACTGGAACTTCAGACAGCCATTCCCCGTTTATGATTATGTACTCTTGAACCCCAGTCACGATGCTCCCCTAAGCACTTCACCTAGTCACTCCATCGCCACAAATTCAAGGTATCGAAATCTGAACTGAATCCTTCATCCTCACAAACCTACTGCTGCTCTTCTGTGAGCCCTATTTCAGATAACTGTGCCATCGCCCACCCATACGCCGAAGACAAAACTCTTGGTGTCATCTTAGCATCTTAGACACAACCTTTCTTACCCTCCAAATCCATTAAGTTCCCATCTTGAGAATTTAAAACTCTAAAATATCTTCCCAATCTGCCCTTTCCCCCCACCCCTGTTCTCCCTTTGTTTGGCCTCAAATGGGGCTCGTCTCATCTCTCCTCCAGACTACTGCACCTGCATTCTAACTGTTCTCTCTCTCAGCCTCTCTCCTTATCAGTCGGTTCTCTTTCCAACAAGCCATACCTTGCAGCTAAAATGACATGATGCTAGGATTTGCTTTAAAATGCTCCAAAAAAAAAAAAGAAAATATGAGTTGATAAATAAAACAAGATTGGCAAAATGTTGACAGCTGTTGCAGCTGAATGATGGGTATATGATGGTCTGTTAGGACTATTCTCTCTACTTTTACATAGGTTGAAAATTTCTACAATAAAATCTTTGAAAAAATCCAAATCCATAGCACTTTGCTAATCAAATTGCTTCAGCCCCTTTCAACTGCCCAGAGAATAAAGTCCAAAGCATGACCCACGGCACATGTGACCCTCCCTGGCCGAGCCTCTGCCCCAGGCTGCAGCCACTATCCCAGTACCCCATGCTCTTGCTGTTCCACAAACCCAAACCTTCCCATCCAGCCATGATCTGTACTCCTCTGCACTTTAACACACAGTAATCACCCATCCATTAATTCATTCAACAGTTAGGATTTGCCATGAGTCTGTTGCTCTGCTATACACAGGACACAGAAACATCTGAAGCAAAGGCACTCGGGCAACCCACAGGCAAATGGGAAAATAGACAAGAAGACAAGTAAACAAAGCAGTACTGCACTAGTCTAGGCCACAAAGTTAACATTAAGGAATATTACAGAACTTGAATTTTTAAGGAAGAGAGAAAGCAAAGCATAATGGTGTCATTTGGACATGGGTCTTTAAGTGCCAGTAGTCCCAGAAGGAGAGTCAAGCCACTAGAAGATACACTCCACAAACAAAAGGAAACGCTATCTCCTTGCAGAAGGCAATTGGAAAATAGCTAATGTGTATAGAAGAAGGTTGGCTGTTCTTGGCCGGGTGGATTTTGGCATCTGCCGTGAATAAATAAGCAAAAATACCAACATCTCTGAACAAGCGTGGCCTGGCGTAGGGTCTGGCAGGACTGGAAAGCAGAGCAGGCCCAGCCCTATCCACCGTCAGACCCACTCACCCTTCCTCACGGCCACGGCGAGGGTGGATGTGCTGCTCAGGCCCTGCTGGTCTTTCACCGTCAAACGGAAGTGGTAGGTTCCCACCTGAAGACCGGTCACTGTGGCTATCGCTTTGTCAATATTTTCCATCTCTACTGCACTGGGGCCCCTATAAAACAGGAAAGTGCTTAACAAAGAGGAGGGGGCACGGGATTCTGAATATGGCAGGCGCGTGATTTGTGTCCTTATAAATTCTTTTTTTCCAAGCTAGAATATATACCATTTAGAGAATTCTAAGACAACTCTTCATTCATTTGCATTCTCTAGTTCAGTGCAAGAGTCATATGCCTATTTCAGACAGAGTCTGCTAGATTACTGGGAAAATTTTTCTTATTTTTTTTTTAATTGAGCTGCCAGTGAAACGATCTATCCTTGGAAAAGGGAGGCTTAGAAACTACTCCCATTTCTTCTTTGAATAAAATTAGGCTAAATCGTCATCTATCTTTAGGGAGAGTGTGGAGGAGGAGAGAATGAGCCAGTCAATCTCCCAAGAGAGGAATTATGGTGTAAGATTGTGGGGCTGGTAGTCACAAAGACCTGGGTGTGAGTCTCAGCTTTTCTCTTACTATCTGCGTAGCCTTGGGCTATGTGATATCATTTGTCTCCGCAAGCCTCAGTTTCTTCAACCTCAAAATGGGACTAAGGTTAGTACTTACTTTTTGAGAACTGACATAGGTGTCTATGAGATTAAGCATGTAAAGCTCAGAAAATGTTAGATAACATGGGTCTCCCCTTACACTCTGCACTCCTGGTGTTGACAGTCACTGCAGGACAGGTCGAGTGTACACCAGATCACACACAGGTTTCCCTGCACCTCTTCTACATCGAGCTCACCTCACATTAAGATCACCCTGTACACCTGCCCTGGGCTCCAACTCCCTCCACTGTCAATGAATGTCTATCCACACTTGAGATAGTCTTCAATCAATAATGCCCGGCCACTTCTAGAAAATGCTTAAATCCTGACTCCTCAATAAGCTAAGCTGATAGTTTACTACAGATCCTCCAGGGAAGGGATAGTATTAGCATTGCGCATGGGTGTGAACCTGGCAGCATGGTGGTGGGGTGCACTACCTGACGTGCTCCCAGTGGTAGAAGACAATGCCGTGGTCATCGCTGCTCCTGCTCCCATCCAGGGTAGCACTCTCCACTGGGAAGACCAGCTCCTTATCAGGGCCAGCCACAGCCACCGGAGGCCTGTTGTTTTCTGGAATTACAGAAACGGTGTGAAAAAGTATTATCTCTTTGCTTTAAGTCTGAAATCCCCTGATTTCTTGATTTAAGCAAATTGTTCATATTCAGACCAGGCAGCTACTAGAGTACACAGCGTCCTCTGGGGATCCTGGCGTGGAGTACTGCAGTCTCCTAGAGGCCGCGGAGTTGATCAGTCCGAGTGTGAGACTAGGGTCTCAAGACAGGCAGCAGGAAAATTGCTCCCTGACAGACACATGTTTGGTTTCTTTAAAAGACTTTCAAAAGCCATAGAGTGAAGAGAGAAGGAAAGGGAAGAAGGGCAGGAGGAGAGAGGGAAGAAGGATGGGGAGGGAGACAGAGAGAGGAAGGAGGGAGGGGGAGGGGGAAGGAAGGCAGGAAGGAGGAAGTTAGTTGACATTAATGTGAGAGACCTGCTTTGTCAGGCAGGGCTTACTTCTTTTCATCTTTGTAGCACCAGTGCCTAACACAGGACCTGGTAAATAGTAAATGTTCAAGACATTTTAGTTAAATGTTGAGAAAAGTAAAAGATATAAAGTATCACTGCTATTGTTATTGACATTAAAAGATACAATTTCTGTTAAAAAACAAAAAGTCACATAGTCAAAACCTGAGGCAGCCATTACCCAACGTCCAGACCATGTCACAGCCCCCATATCCTATGCAGTGCGGTTCGGTGGTTTCCCATTGCCTTTAGGGTAAAGCACCGCTGTGACCATGTGTGTACGATGCCCTTTATGATGGAGCCCCTCACACTCCCACATCCCCACCTTTTTCTCTCTCTCCAGTCACACTAATTCCTTTGAATTCCTTGAATGTTCCAGAGCCTCTTTCACCCTGTGGCCTCCATGCATCCTGCTCCCCCTGCCTAAGAACTCTTCCTCTTGCCCTCCCTTCCCACCCTTCACCTTCTTCACTAACTGCTATGCGTGCACCAACCCTGAGCTCATGCCAGAGCTCTCTGCAGATGCCTCAAGCACAGCAGGTGCCCTTCCTGTGGGCCCCTCTAGCAGCCTGTCATTTCCCAAGTAAAGCACTGATCATATAGTTTCATGTGAACTCGTACATAAGCCCTGTGAGGGCAGAGACCAAGTCTATCTTATTTAATGCCACATCCCCAGGCCCTAACTAATAGCACTTTTTACATATTAGCTGAATAAATAAATACTTTGTTTATAGGTTGAGTATACTCTCATTGCTAGGACAGTGGATACAGTTTCTGGGACCGGGAGGCCTCTTCTAGAAAAGTTCTAAAGCAAAGCCCATTGTCAAGCAAAGGTCTAGCTACTTTAATGTTATTTAAATCCAGAGGTAGGCAGAATCCTGGGTTTTCATGAAACTATTAATGGACAGTGAGAGGAACCGGGGCCAATATCCCAGGGTCTGGTTACATCTGAGTACCAGGCCACACATAACCACCAGCCCCTTCATGACCCCCCGGGCTCTCTGGAGCAGAGCAGAACACGTGTGGGAATGTGCACATGGCAAATCGGAGCCCACACATGGTACTGAGCAGGGCTCTCATTTCGTCCTTTGTACCATGGTTTAGAGACCCAGTCAAGACAAGATTCAGAAACTCAAAAGAAAATTGGTTTTATATGGAGCTTCAGCTCCCGCAGCGCTGATTTCCTCACAGCTTAAAGATTTAGAGATGTCACCACCAAATTTGATACGTCTGAAGCCCACAAGCTCAGCTATCAGTTCAGCTTTAATCTCTAGGGCCAAATCTCTTTTCCATCCACCTACCAGGCTGGACAGTCACAGCGACCACAGCAGTAGATTGTTGCCTTGAAGAATCTGTCACCATCAGCTGAAACATATAATCTCCTTCTTGCATTGCAGATAAATGAAGATATGGTGTCTGTACTCCCTAAGTAATAGCAAACACAAAAATGAAAACAAAAACAAAAATATAACATTAACTAAGCACAAATAAATAGCATGACATAATGAAAAACTAATGATTTTACTTAATATGGAGATCCGGCTGGAAAAAGAAATTTGTGTGTTCCCAGGAAAATGCAACCTAAAGTCCATTGTGTATCCTCATACACTATTGAAGGAATATAAATTAATACAGCTTTTCTGGAAGGCAATATGGCAGCGTCTATTAAAATGTTAAATGAGCACATTATTGAACCCAGCAATTCCACTTCTTAGTATGTACACTAGGGAAATGCACAAGGAGGCTTGCACATGGATGCTGATTGAAGCATAGTCTGCAATAATAAAATATCTCTATTGATGCCCCCCCAAACCAATACTAGATAGACAGACAGACAGATAGACAATAGTGTGAAGGCAGGATGGAGAACTTGCCTGCATGGCCACCTCTTTGCCCTCACTCCCAGGGGCCAGGGACCACTCATAGAGGACAATCTGGTGATCGTCACTGCTCTGATTTCCATTCAATGTGATGGAGTTTTGGGGCAAAGTTATGGTCTGATTTGGTCCCGCGTTGGCAACTGGGGGGTCATCCACAGCATTGTTGACTATTAGGGTTGCAGTTGTGGAATTAGTAGCTCCATCTGAGTCTGTAATGGTCAACCTACAAAAAGGAGAGGAAGCCATAGTTGCAAGGATTTGCCAAATTTTAAGGTAAATGGTCCATTTAGTCTGCTCACAGCACAGGTTTCAGAACAGTTCAGAACAGGTGTAAATAGAAATTTGAGGATGAAGCTAAGGGAAGCACACAGACTTGAGGATAAATTTTGTTTGCTTTTGTTGCTGTTGATTTTATTTTCAGTTCATAATACATTCACATGTTAGAGTGTAACCTTTATGGGTTTCTGATTAGTCTTTGAGATGCTGGGTGAATAAACCATCCTCAACCAACACAGAAGCCACTCTTTAATAACCGAGCCTAAGAATGTATCAGGTTTCAGTTCTGCCTTCAGGTTCAGCCTCTAGAGACAGTAAATCACTCATGAATTTGCAGCTACAAAGCATTTCAATTTTTTAATTCTTTTCTAGAGGCCTTAATGTAATCATGTTTTCAGGACACTCCTTGCAAAGCAATTTTAGGATTAAGCACTTTCAAATACAAACCAATGCCCAACCTATCCCAATAACAAAGAGAACCCTCCCGTACTACACTGATTCCTACTGTGGTGGTGGGAACAGTGAAATCACAAAGGGGTGACTTCGTCCTTCTGGGGTAAAGATGGTAGTTAGGAGCAGTGATGAATGCTAACCAGGTATAAGTAGGAACACGAGCATGAAGCTACAGAAGAACACAGGCCTTACTTGTAAGTCAGGCACGTGTGCAGAGTGCCTGTGCATTCTGAGCCTCCTTTCACACCATCCCACATACTCCACCCAACCAAGATCCAAACTCCACTCTGGCTCTGAGAGCAAACCAAACATCTAAGGACCTAAGGTCCTTCCTTCTCAACCAGGCTGAGTCAGAACAGCTTCTGGGCCCTTAAGGGGATTTCTTCCTGGGTTAACAGCAGTAACCTACCTCAATCAGATGGTAAAGGGTAATTAAATAAAAACGAATCAAATGTACCTTATAAAGTGCATTTCACTATCTATAAATTTTACTCCAATAAATAAATAAAGCATTAGAAAAATACTTTCAATAATAACTTTTCTGAAGTCTTCTTGGACTTTTAGACCCAGAAATTTTACTTATACACTAAAATTTAAGTATAAGGATGCTTCCAAACATTGAATAACGGGGCTGGATTAATAAACTACAATATATTTGCACAGCATCACATATGATGTTGCAGAATATTTAATAGCATAGATATTCATGATAAGCAGGGAATCCAGAGACACCCACACATATATGAAAGCTTGACATGGGGGAGAGTGGCAATGCAGGTTGGGAAAGGACTGACTCAACAACAAATAGCACTGGGATAATTGGTCGATTACACATATGGGAAAAACATAAAATTAGATCAAACCCCAACTGAGATACAATTAATTCCAGATAGATAAAATTTTGAATGTGAAAGATAAAACTTTTAAAATGTTAGAAGAAAATAGAAGGTAGCTTACAAAACTCCCTATACATTTTGATCTAGTAAGAAAAATAAAAGGTTTTATGTTTGTGTGTGCATAGGAAAAGGACTATAACCATAAACAGCAAACTGTTAAGGGTGTTTATTTTTAGGTAATGAAATTATAGGAGGTATTTAATTTCCCTCTTTCCGTTTATAGACGCATTCTGGTTTTTCTCCATGAAAATTATTTTCACGGCAAACATTAGTTACTCTCACTCCTGCATTGTTACTTGTCTCTTGAAATCTATATCTGAGTGGAGCTGTGCCTGCCAAGGTGGGAAACTAAAAACAAACACATGAGCACTAGAAGCCCCACATGGCTGCTCAACCTGCCTCCACAGAGCCTGTACATTCCCAGGGATCTCCTCTTAATAATAAAATAAGCTTGCAGAGATAGGTAAATTTTTTAAAATTGTGGTAATTTTTAATTAATTAAAAAAATTTAATGTTTAATTTTTTAATTGTGGTAACATATACATGACCTAAAACGTACCAGTGTAACCATTTTAAGTACACAATTCAGTGGCATTAAGTACACTCACTTTGTTGAGTAACCATCACTAGCCTCCATCTCCAAAACTTTTTCATCATCCCAAACTAAAACTCCATACCCATTAAACAGCAATGGCATATTCCCTCTTTCCAGCTCTCCCTGGCAATCACGATTCTGTTTTCTAATCTCTAATGAATTTGACTACTCTAGCTACTTCATATAAGTGGAATCATACAATATTTGTCCTTTTGTGTCTTGCTTATTTCACTTAGCATAATATTCTCAAGATTCATCCATGCTGCAGCACATATCAGAATTTCATTCCTTTTTAAGGCTAAATAATGTTCCATTGTGTGTCTATAACACATTTTGTTTACCCATTCATCTGTTCACGGACATTCAAGTTGATTCCACCTTTTGGCTATTGTGAGTGATGCTGTTAAGAACATCAGTGTACAAGTATCTGTTTGAGTCCCTGCTTTCAATTCTTTTGGGTATACACCTAGAAGTGGAATTGCTGAATCATATGGTAATTCTATGTTTAACTTTTTGAGGAACTGCCATAGTGTTTTCCACAGTGGTTCCACCATTTTACACTACCACCAGCAAGGCACGAGGGTTCCCAGCACTTGTTATTTTCCCTTGTCAGTGAAATCCGAGTCATGGCACCACAAATGTCAGGGTGGCAGTCTGCCCTTGGTTCTTAGTGTGCTCTTGGCCGAAGAATAACTAGATGTGTCTACTGTCCAGACCAGACTATTATCATGGTCCTCTAACTCCTTGCTTGGAAAAATCTCCAGCAGGGCCAATGCGGTGGAGTAACCTCAGGCAGGGCGCACTTTCACACAAGCAGCTCTTTATTGTAGAATAAAATGGGTCTACCTCCGCGAGTGGAGAGAGATAGACCGACTCACTGACTGACTGACCCACTCTCTCTCTGACTGAGTCACTCTCTAAATCCTATCATGCCTGGTCTGGGGAATTCCCAGATTGACAAAGCATTCCATCCTTCCCCAGGTGTAGCAGTTGCTTGGATAGGATTAAGGGTGGGACAACACCAACCACAATGGAGTGTCTGCTCTTACCTTTCTTCCCAGGTGGAGCAATTGCTGGAAACAGCACCAAAGCAGGGAATCCTTGTCCCGAGAAGGGCCAGAGATCTTAACTACCTACCTAACAGCTCCACCATTTTACATTCCCACCAGCAATGCACAAGGGTTCCCAGTACTTGTTATTTTCTAGTTTTTTAATAATAATCATGCTAAATGGAATAAATTGTTTCTTAAGCCAAAATTTCAAATAAACCCAAATATAAGCTTATTTTTTTGTTTTAGCATATCCATCATCTCCAACATTTATTATTTCTTTGTGTTGGGAACATTTAATATCCTCCTCCAAACAGAAGCTTTTATAACCATATGCAAAATCTGAAATACTTTGAAGCACCTTTGTGGGCCTTTTAGTCAAAGATGAATCCTATCACATTATTGAGGGTTTCTTAACAAGGCCAGACTTCACAGGATCCATTAATATATACATATGGGCTCCTTCTTGGGAATCATCATATTCTTAAAAAGTTATGTGAGATCTTAAAAATACAACATGCCAGAAGGTATCGGATGCAGCTAAGCAGTACTTAAAGGAAAATTATAGCTTTAAAGCCTTCTAATAAAAGAAGGAAGATATATATATAAAATGACCTAAAATTCTACTCTAAGAAGAAAAAAAAAACCAAACTAAATCCAAAGTAAATAGAAGTAAAGAAAGAATAAAAATCAAAGATTAATGAATTAGAAAACTAACAAGGCCAGGCACGGTGGCTCACGCCTGTAATCTTAGCACTCTAGGAGGCCAAGGCAGGATGATTGCTTGAGCTCAGGAGTTCGAGACCAGCTTGGGCAAGAGCGAGACCCTGTGTCTACCACAAAAAAAAATTAGCTGGGTGTGGTGGCATGGGCCTGTAGTCCCAGCTACTCGGGAGGCTGAGACAGGAGGATCACTTGAGCCCAGGAGTTTGAGGTTGCAGTGAGCTATGATTACACCACAGCACTCTACCCAGGACAACAGAATGAGACTCTGTCTCAAAAAAAAAAAGTTGTAAAAGAAAAAGATTAAGATAAATAATCAGGCCTGGTGTGGTTGCTCACACCTGTAATCCCAGCTATTTGGGAGGCTGAGGCAGGAAGATCGCTTCAGCCCAGGAGTTTGAGATCAGCCTGGGCAAGATAGTGAGATCCTGTCTCAAAGAAAAAAGATAAATAATCATACAATTAACAGATAATCATACAATTCTGTCTCACTTTGAAGATACAAACTTTGTTTTGCATAACTCAATGAGCATCCCCATACTATTCCTGACAATCCAAACCAAATGTTTCCAATAAACAGATACTTATATATCATATTATTTGATGAGGATATCAAAGTTTACAGTGGTAGCCAATCAAAACCCCCAAGAAAACCAAATCTGCCTTGCCTCTTGATCAAAATGAAAAGAAGCAGTGTTTTATAGGCCATAATTTAAAGAAATAGTCAAAATGTAAGTAAGTAGTGGAAACCGCAATAATGGTGGAGACCCACTTGCCTGAAAGTATAGTTGCCAGGAATCAGGTTAGACAAGTGCAGGATGGGGGAGTCAGCTGAGGTCTTCTCTTCTATGAAGGGCCCGGTAATTTCTTCCCAGTGATAACTCACTATTTTGGTATCATCTGTACTTTCTAAAAGATTAAAAAATAAAAACTAGAATGAAATGCAAGAATAGTAAAACATAAGTTTTATAATTTTATTATTGCATATTTAAACTTGGTTTTATATGAAAGTATATACTTGCATAGATCTCAATGGATATATATTATATATTAGAAGCAGGCTTTTTCCTATTCCCTAAATTATCATCACTATTTTTTGCCTAGATTTCCACCAGATTTGAGTAAGGCTATTCCCACTCAGTTGAATATTTGAGAAGCACAGTGACAGTCACTAATGCTTTTTAAAAAACAGGTGTCAACAAAGTACAGCACATTGAAATGCTACCTCTAGTCTAGACTACAGCATACGAGATACTACTGATAATTTTAAATAGGTATCTGAACTGACAGATTCATAAGGATTTAAGAGATGCTTATCTATAATTTACAAAACACCTTTTACAACCTTAATTTTTAAGGTGTAAATCCAGAGAGGTCATATCCTACATGGAAATTTCCCATTCCTACTTTAAAAGGGAGTAAACAAAATGTGTCCTGCAGAATCAGAGAAATTTAATCCTGAAAGGAAGCCAGTTTTAGCTAATTCATTTAATGAAAGAACAAGTTCGTGTGACAGAGTAATCCTGAACAGTTTCCCGTAACTAAGCCACACTGAATTAGAGGAATCAATGAGTGATACATTTTCTCCTGTAAATATTTCCATTTAAAATATGCTTTATTTTCACATTACTAAGGGGGAAATGTGGACATCTACATTTGAATAGATGCAAATAGTCATGTCAATATGCTCTCCATACATTTGCAGGCTTGTAAAATGGAGGAGCTTTAATGGCTAGCATGTATTTTTCTCCCAATGACCAAGGCAACTATTCTTCACTCTCTACAGGATTTGGTATTAGCTTTGTGATTAAATGCACATAAAATGCAATTACAAGGTACATTGATATTATTGAACCAAGTCAAACATGGGATATGTTTTCAATCTATTCTCATTTGCATGGACACCTGTAGTTACACTGGGGCCCCTTCCACATACCCTCTACTGGAAGGAACAAAGCCTGAACTAAATTAACAAATAAAACACTAACCACCCTCACTTCAGGCACCCCTTCTAAGAGCTGTTAAAAGTGATTTTCCAACTATTAACCACATATAACACACTGGAAGGAGATTCTTTAATAATTGCTTTAATTCCCAATCCAATCGTCAGGCCCTAAAGAACTTTCTCATAGAAGAGACAAATGCTGAGGGAAAATAAACACAGGACAGAGAAGTGCTAAAGGAACTAAAGAAGATACAAAATTAAAGAAGGAGGCAATCATTTATCAGAGTATTAGCCCATAAGTCCTCCCAGCCTTGATGCAGAGCACCCTTTAAATCTTGTTGTATGAAGGGAAAAAAAAATCTCTAAAGTATCACAGGATACACACGGCTGCCATCGATGAGGGCTGACGTCAAAGGCAAAGTGAGCTCTTGTATTTGGGGAGAAACAACTGCTATGGGTGGCAGGTTGACTCTTCTGGCTGTGACAGAAAAAAGGACAGTGACTGAACCCACGTTGTGTATGCATATGCTGTTGCCCAAATAAAATCATCTACTTTCTAAAAATTGATTATAAACATCCTGCCAAGAAAGTGTTTATCCTACAGGCCTCAACTATGGAGAACACTTTTTAAAATTTGGAGTCTTCCTATAAATTTTAGGAGCTTGTCTGTATATTTACATTTTTGTATGTAAGCCCAGGCTCAGTGAATATGTGTGTAGTAATAACCAAGGGGCTAGTCACAGGATGTGAGCAGTAGTAGCAGAACAGGAGCAACAGATTATAGCTCCAGCTCCTATTAACCAGATCTCAAATCTCTGACTGATGAAGCTCCCCTGCCCCACCATGCTTCAGCTATAATAATAATCAGACAGAATATGTGAAGGACAGAGCTGTCAGCCCCTCAGGAAAAGGCTGGAGGTGGAGTTGGCATAAAGGAAGTCTACCTCAATTGTGCCTTGTATGCCCTCAGCCCAGCTGAGGAGTATTGGAGGCTGAAGGCCAGCCCACTTCTGCTCACTGAGCCAGGACTGTGCCCACCCGGCTAAAGAGCCACCTGGTTCTAATTCACACAAATGCACTGACCTATGGGCTAGTGGTCAGCTTGAAAGCTCATGGCACACATTGTCCCCTGACCCCTTAGTTGCTCAGTTGAATGTATTTGAAATGTCCCTGCTCCGAAGGTGAAGCTGAGTCGTGGGAGTGGAGGTAGAAGTAAGAGTGGATGCAGTAAATGTCACACAGAGAGGGCTAAGGCACAGACAATTTGCCACCATTCAGAAACAGCAAGCAATAGCCTTGTAGCTTAAAATAGCAATGTCAAGTGAGACCTAAGGGTTATACAGAAAGTAGAAAAAAACAAAAAAACAAAAACATAATTCTTGCATGTTTTCTCTACAACAGAACCTAATGTAAAAATATATATATAACTATGTCATCCAGGCACCAAAAATTGAGATAAACCATACAACAGAAGGCCATTCTCTTACACAGGCTTACCCGGCTTGACAGTGACATTGATGAACGTTTCTCCAAAGGCATTTTCACTAGAAACAGCTACTTTGAAGGTATAAAGCCCTACTGACAACTGTAACATAAAGAACAGTTATACAAATACACATGCAAAAGGCATGATGGGTTTACCACCTAGAAAAGGCTAAAATATCCCAGAAGCCATGCTCTTAAATCAGCACAGAGAAGGGGCTTAGGAGAAAGTCTCATTGGATCTGTCAAGAGTCTGCTATGTGTTTGAAGCCTGCATTCTGGGACGCTAAAGGTCACCTAGACAGGCCTTTGGCTTAGTTACAGATATTCATGGACTTACAGAGACCTAAGTGAAAGCAGCAATCGCAAAAGTGTGTGTCTAGGAAGCATGCATCTTTAACTCGTAGCTCTCGTGAGTTGGTGGCT
This sequence comes from Daubentonia madagascariensis, assembly GCA_023783475.1. Lineage (NCBI taxonomy): Eukaryota > Metazoa > Chordata > Mammalia > Primates > Daubentoniidae > Daubentonia > Daubentonia madagascariensis. Next base: position 21,922,896 of record JAKFHU010001672.1, read on the forward strand.
AGTGATCTGGGTACCACACTTTGAGAAACAGAACTCAATGACATGGGGGTGATGCCCATTCATGTTGTACCATTAGCTGTGTAGTCTCAGGAGATGAAGTTAACATAATCATCTGGTAGGAAACCAGACCTCTAGCAGCTAAGTTAGTTTATATATCCTTAGGGGCCAGGAAGAGAGCATGTTTCTTATGAGGTGCTTATATCTTGGAGCAATATTTGATAGTCAAAGCAATTTGTGAACTGGAATGCAATTGATGGCAACTCCAGATATGTGCCTGATTAAGAACCAGAGATACATAGAATGTCCATAACACTACAGGGAGAGCAGGCGTTAGAACAGGTTTTTAACGTCACCACAGAGATTGCTGGGAAACCAGACCCTTTCCCCTGAGCTGATGGCAAGTAACTCAAATAAAGAAAAGCTATCTGAAGTCTGTTTAACCATCTGCCTGCCTACATACATGGTTTTTAAAATTAATTAATTAATTACTTTATTTATTTATTTATTTATTTATTAGTCTCACTCTGTCGCCCAGGCTGGAGTGCAGCAGTGTGATCATAGCTCACTGCAGCCTCGAACTCCTGGCCTCATGCAATCCTCCCACCTTGGCCTCCCAAAGTGCTGGGATTACAGGCATGAGCCACCATGTTTGGCCTTATTCATTTATATTTATATCCTTTATTCATTTATATCCTTCTTTTGACCTTAATCCTAAGACTTTTGGGTTTAACAGCTAATAAGGCATTAGCTGAATTCTATGGAGTGCTGTCAAACACACCTATCTCCAGTTACTTACTTGAGAGAGGTTAAGAGTTTGCATGTGTCCTTGTTTTATTTCACCTTGGTAGTCTACAGGGTGACTTATTAAACTCCATTCATAGTTATAGGTTGTTTCTGAGAGCAAAAAAAGAAATATGAATAGTTATAAATTCTGAGAGGTCATTATATAACCTGTGCAGAGGGAAAGAGATGATAGCCTTAAACCCAGTATAGATTACCTTAGATATGCTGAACTTGACTTTCAACTATCATCCAAGTAAGGACTAACATTATTATATCTTTTAAATGTAAAATTTCTTTTTTATAATAAAAACATACAACTTATAGAAAATTTAGAAAATTAATAAACTTAAAAAAAAAAAACCTCCCTAATCTCACTGTTTTAGTATTTGATGATTTCCTTCCAGGTGCTACATCTGAATATCCATATGTTTTAATATAGTACAATTCACTGTACTTTTCTCCTTTTAATAAAAGGCAAGGAGATTTCCATTCATTTGATCTATTGTAGGGGTTTATTTAGGGACACAAAAATGGAGTAAACATCTCTATGTTAAGATGAAGCTATCTCCCTCCTTCAGATATTAGTAAAGTATGAAGTATGTCATCTCAAACGATTAAAATACAAATGCCAAATATTATCATCTCTGCTTATAAAATTTTGACCCATATGTGATGGGGGAAAAATGCATCAAACACCTTAAGAATGAGTCTATCTTAATAAAGAATGCATTTGACAGGCCATGGGGATCAGTCAAATGTTCACTGAATAGTAGAGCATGGACAAGTAGAAGAAAGAGCATTTTGAGCAACATTTTTTGAGCAGCTGGTGTGAGGTATCCTGAGAACCTCAGAGCCATGTTGTCAACTCTGCAGTATCTGCGAGCAAACCTTTGGGTGCATGCCACCTCCCTCTCCTCACAGTGGCATCTTCCCAGGCTCTGTGAGTTATCACAGGTCAAGATCTTCAGCAACCTCTCCTTCTCTAATACACCACTCTGCTTTGCATCATCAGAAATGTATGACTTTCCATCCTGACTAATTAAAGGATATGTTCTGTATTTAATTTCTTACACTCTTACTCCATATTAAATTATTTCAGTAAATTTTGATGCTTAGGATAATCAAAGCCTTGTCTTCCACTCTCGTTTGTGACATCATGCAATATGTGAAAATGACTCCAGGTTGTAAATAACCTGTAAAGGCCTGTTAAGGAATGCCTTTACCACCCCTGGTGGTCACAGAGGAAAGTCAAACTCTCACCTGCAGGTGGCGGTGGCACAACAAAGGCCTTCAGTTCAACTTCATTATTGGGTAAAGTTAGTATTCGGTTATCTCCAGCAGACACTGTAAGTTCTTTCACTAAAAGTTAATTAGAAACAGTACATGCCATCATATAATATAATGATGTTATGTTACTGCCCTATGATAGATTTGTCTTTAATATCCATAAAATAAAATAGCACATGTTTTTGTAATAGTTCTTCATATGATTTTACCTGAGACGATTTTTTCCTCTGGCTAATAACTGAACTACACCCTATGTTATGCTGCAGGGTTTAAAACCATCAATAGAGTTGGCACCGTGAAGAAAATAATGGTTCAAACTGACTGAGCAATGTGTTGGGTGACAAGAGTCGTGTGAAATAGGTGGGGTACTGTGTACTGGCTCTATTTTCTCCCTTGCTGCCAGCTTTTCTTGACTCCTTAGTGTGAGCTATTTTTAGTTATAAAACGATTGAGGATAACCAGAAGTGTTTCTGTATCATTAGTCCCACAACACTCAGTTCTGATAGTGACCTCATGAATTACTGCTAATAGCCTTGCTCTTGGAAACTTTCCAAGAAAAAAATCCAGTCAACCTTAATATAAAAAGGCTATTTTAACTCAAGCAGCAGGAACATTAACTCTTATCAAAAGCACTTATCCACTAAATAAGCATTCCGAACAACACTCATTTACTTTATAACCAGGATTACATCAATATATTCACACTACGATTCTAGCAGCTTGACTCGACTGGATATTAGTTTCACTTGTAAAATACATTGTGATATGTCAAATATCACATAGAAAAAAGTAAAGATTTAAAAAAAAAAAAGCTGAGTGCTCTCCAGAGGGGTGGACTGCTTGGAGATGTCAGAGGGACAGGGGGCCCATTGAATCTGCTCTTCTCTCAGTCCTCAGTCCTTCAAGTGTCCCCTAAACCATCTGCAGAGGCTCTCAGTGGCATCTCTGGCTCCTCTCTCCTGCCACTTTCACTAACTCTCTGTCCCAAAAGTTAGCAATTGTAGACGTAGAAGAGACATTGGTCCAAACCTATCATTTTATGGAGGGGAAACTGAACCCTAGAAAGGCAAAGCAAGTTGTCCAAGGCTATATGGATAATTATCAATAGGTCTAGTAACATTTAATTAATTTAAATGTATTTATTTCAACAAACACTAACATACCAGATTAAACTGTGCCATGCACCATTCCAAGGGCTTTAAAACAATCGGTTCATTTAATCCTCATAACCCTATATAGGGTAACCCTATACAGTAGGTTCTATTAGAACCCAAAGATCCTCCTTCCCAGGCCCGTTTCCCTTCCCATGCACTACACAGCTTCTCTTCCACCATTATCCTTCTCTCTACTGAAGCTCAGGATCATAGTAAATAGAAGAGTTAGAGAAGGTAATCTCCAAAATTCATTATCCACAGAAAAGGTCAGGCAACGTGACCCTCAGGTCTTACATATTCTAATAATCTCTTTATTAGAAAAATCTAAGGGAAGCTTTTCAATCCTCATTGTGGCCTCTGCAACACATGGCGCTTTGATCACTTCTTCTTTTTTGGAACTACAGGAGACTGGAATATGCCAACCCAAAATATGACTGTAGGAGACTAGAATATGCCACTGCAAATATGCCTCTTTAGTATAAGGATTATTCTGAGCCGATTCTTTTGAGAAACAGCAGACAAGGGGAAGCTCTGAAAACAGAGTAGAAGTTACCCTTTTGTGAGGGGAAGTTACATCCATAAAGGAAATGTCATTTCCCATTTGTAAGGATATCTCCCTTTCTGTACCAGGAAGAGAAGGACGACTAAATCCCAAGAGAGTCATATCAATGGAGAAGGCAGGGACTTAACTCCACACAACAAGCCTTACTCTGGCTTACCTTGCTCTTTCTGAGCACCTTCCATCACTTGCCTTCCCCACACCTTTCTTTGTTTTAGTTGAAGATGCTATGTAAGCCACCTCAAGGCCACCTCTTTGAGATTTACCCATCTCCCTGGATAGCTCCCATGTATATATGAGATATACATGTTAATAAACTTATGCTTGCTTTTTCGCTTGTTAATCTATCTTTTGTTACAGGGGCCCCAGCCTAACTTACAAGGGTAGAGGGAAAATTGGCTTTTTTTTCCTCTATAGAATTCTCTCATCCCTTTCTTCCCTCATTCCATGCTTTTCCTCTTTATCTCCCACCTCTCTGGCACAACCACCCAGTCAGCTCTGTAGGCTCCCTCTGCTCTTCCAGCTCCTTATACAATGACATCCCCAAAGCTCCACGCCTCTCCCTGGACGATCTCATATTGCCACCATGTCTTCAACTATCACCTCTACACCAATGACTCCCAATCCTTTATCTTCAGCCCGACTGCTCCTCTAATTTCAGTTCCATACGTTCATATATCTCAGAGTCCTTTTCCTTCATCCTGACATTCAATCACTCATCAAACCCCAATGATTCTGCTCCTTTACTATCTCTTGAATCTAGTTCCTTCTCTCCATCCCTGAAACTACTCGTTACAGCCTTCTAATGGGTTTTCTTGCTTCCAGTCAACTCCAAACTATTTTCTTAATACAAATCTGATCATTTTGCTTTCCTGCTCAAAACCATTCAGGGATTCTCTCTACCCATCCAAAAACGTGCAGATTTCTTAGCACAAAATACATGATCTTTCAAATTCTTGCCCTGTTTACCACTCTAGTTCCAGCCACAACAAACTCCTTACAGTTCTTCCAAAATTTCACATAAGCTCTTGTACTTCTCTTCTCTTGCACAGGCAATGCATGAGATGATGGATGGGAAGCACTGAGCATGGGGCCTGGCACTCGAAAGTGCTCAGTAAACATAATTATCACTATTGTTATTACACATGTTGCTCCCTCGACCTGAATGACAGGCCAACCCCATTTTTGCCAGCTCACTGTCTCCTAGCATTATCTCTGGAAAGGCTTTTCCGGCCTTTGCTAGTGAGTCAGGGTGTCCCTCCTCTGCTCCCATAGCAGCCTCTAACAGCACTTACCATATTGTATCAGAACCATCTCTTTACCTGTCAGTCTCCTCTCCTGGACTATCAAGTCCCTGAGGGAAAAGACAAGGTCTTAATCATTTTTTAATTTCCAGTAAGCAGCACCATTTCTGGCACATGATAGATGCTCAAAAATGTGCCGGAGGGAATGAGTAAACTTTAAAAGTTATCACTACCAAATCTATATCCTGTCTTCAGTACATTTCTCCCAGTTGTATTTTTTAAAAGTTACCTGTCCCAGGAGCAGTAGTAGGAGATATGGGTCGCTCAGATGGGGTGGACCCAGAGGGGACAGTGCTAGTGGGAGGTGTTGGGATGCTGTGCTCTGTGTTCCCTGGGCTGACTGTGAGCACTTGGCTTTCCTCCACGGTGGCTGGGCTGAACTCCAGGCTGGCTGGAGGAGGATTATGGGAAGGCATTAGAACCTATGAGATCAATTACAAGGATAAATCGTTACCAAAAAAACCAGTTGAACTCTTCAAGCAACACAGTGTCACTGACCTTTTTCATAAATTAGATTCAGTAATGTTTGAAAAACTATGAATAATATTGCAAAACTCTGGAACTCTACTAGACGATCTCTTTCAAATAGTCTCTCTGCTATCTATTAAAAATGTAAGGCAACTGTGGGTTGGACAATTAGCATAGATGAACACACACACATTCAAGATAAAGAGTAAAAAAATAATTATAGTAGCCCCTGAACTAATCAGTTCAATGGACTGAATGTTTGTGTCCCCCCCAAAATTCCTATGTTGAAATCCTAACCCATAATGTGATGGTATTTGGAGGTAGGGCCTTTTGGAAGCAATTAGATCATGAGGGCAGAGCCCCCATAAATGGGATTAGTGCCACTATAAGAAAAGGACAGAGAGCTAGCTGGTTCTCTTTCCTCCATGTAAGGACACAGCAAGAAGATGACTATCTGTAAACCACGACGGGAGCCCTCACCAAGAACCCGACCCTGCTAGCACCCTGATCTCAGACTTCCAACCTCTAGAACTATGAGCTATAAATGTATGGGGTCTAAGCTACCCAGTTCATGGTATTTTGTTATAGCAGCCTGAGATAACTAAGACACTCAGTAAGGCAATAATTGAAGACAACCAAATAATTCAACAGTAAACAGCCTTCTAGAATAAATGACCTTTATTCATACTATCCATTGTGTATACACTATAACTCGGAGTTATAGTTATAGAGTTAGCCAAGTAAAAGTTTTTAAATTAAATATTATGTGCCAGAGGGAAAAGTCCCATAGTATGACAATAAAATGCTTTTCTGGGACTCACAATCACCAGTAGCAATGGGGAGCCAGGTAAGTAAAATTTTAGACTAAGAATATAGGGTACCCAAAGGGGACATGTACAGTGAGAAACCCACAGAAAAAAAAAGCTGTAATTCAATGTAAACCTGAGAGTGGGTCATTGGTGTTTCTTGAAAACACAGCTACTCTTTTCTACAGTTGAGAAAAGTGAGCAAGGACATGGCATACTTTTTGTGACTAGAAATGTGATCACTGATGTCACTACTAATATTAACTGAATCTCCACTAGGTGCCACATATTTACTAGGCAACTGGTGAAACTGTAACTAATCTAGAACCAAGGCAAAAAAAAAAAAAAAAAAAAGACAAAGTAATACATTCAGGATATATTGATCAAACTAAGAGAAATCAATTGACCAACATTTTAAAAATTAGGTAGTGGGCCTACCATAATTTTAAGATGCTCAATTGCATTCAACTTTTAGGCAGCTGAGTTTGTGAAGTGAGTGCTAATGGGTAAAGCTGTTCATTGAATCTGTGCTTGCTAAAAGTAGTATGAAATTTAGAATCACTGCAAACCAGGACTACAGAATAAGTATCCATAGCATATTACAGTAGGGCCTCCGCAAATTCCATAGGATAAACTGGATTTTTAAAATCAAGTCCTGAAAAATTATTGCCAAGTTGAAATAAAGAATGAAGATAGACAGTGGCCGAAGAAATTAAGGCATCTTGGATCAAGGTCACAAAGCCACCAGGAAATGGCTGAGTGGGGAAAAAATACTAATCCTGCTCTTCTCTAAAACATTTACTTTCCCACCAAGCTACCTCTCCAGGCTGGAATCACATGCCAAGTCTTACCTTCACTGTTCAGTAATCTATCCATGACCTCCACCACAAAACTCCTTGCTAAGTTATCAGGATACTTGGTTCTTTTCAACATACCCTTCCAAAAGAAAATGGATTCTCTATGGAAGCAACTGAGCACCAGTGTCTCTCATTTCAGCCCTTCAATTTCAGCTGGGCCTAGTCAATAAAAGTCTCAAATGGTTCTTGTTTCTATTTTCTCTACTCTTATTTACTTTGAAACACCTTGTTTTAGGTGAATCTGCCTAGCCTTGTCCACTTGAAAACACAGGTGCAAAAAAATGTCCGTTATCCTCCACAAGTTTGATCTTGATTTGTTTTTCCTAGATGTCCTATTAATGGCACTATTTTATGAATAATGCTGTTATGAACATTCATGTGCAAGTCTTTGTGTGGACATCTGTTTTCATTTCTCTTGAGTAAATACCTAGAAGCAGAATTGCTGCATCATATTGTAACTCTATATTTAATATTTTGGGGAACTGCAAGACTGTTTTCCAAAGTGACTGCACCATTTTACATTTCTACCAGAGTGTGTGAGAGTTCCAATTTCTCTACATCCTTACTAAGACTTATCATCTGTTTTCATTTTTTTGTTCTAGCTATACTAGTAGGTGTGAAGTGGTATCTCAGTGGGGCTTTGATTTGTATTTCCCTAAAGATTAATGGTACTGAGCATCTTTTCATGTGCTTATTGGCCATTCTTCTATCATCTTTGGAGAAATGTGTATTCAGACACTTTGCCCATTTTTAAATTGGGTTATTTGTCTTTTTATTATTGAGTTATGAGTTATTTGCATATTCCGTATATGATATATTTGTATATTTTTGGTATATGATTTACAAATATTTATCCTATTCTATAGGTTGTCTTCACTTTCTTGACACTGTCATCTAAAACATAAAAGTTTTTAATTTGATGAAATCAAATTTATCATTTTTTCTCTTATTACCATGTTCTTGATGTCCTAAGAAATTATTGCCTAACCCAAGGTTACAAAGATTTACTGCTGTGTCTTCTTCTAAGTCTTTTATAGTTTTGACTCTTACATTGAAGTCTTTGGTCCATTCTGAGTTAATTTTTTTATAAGGTATGAGGTAAGGGTCTGAATTCATTCTCTCGCATGTGAATATCTAGTTGTCCCAGTACCATTTGTGGAAAAGACTATTCTTTCCCCATTGAATTTTCTAGGTACCTTTATCAAATACAGTCAAACTATTTTAAATACTTTTTTGGTGAGAGGAGAGATGTTAGTTGCTGTCACTAATTCACTTCATCAGAATAAAATGATATTTCTTTTTATGCTATGTAGCTAATGTTTATGAACACTTATTTAAGGACTATCTGCAACTTATTTTTTAAGAGATAGGGTCTTACTCTGTTGCCCAGGCTGGAGTGCAGTGGCACAATCATAGCTCTCACTGCCACCACGAATTCCTGGGCTCAAGTGAGCCTCCTGCCTCAGCCTTCCGAGTAGCTGGGACTACAGGTACATGCCACCATACCCAGCTAATCTTTTTAATTTTTTGTAGAGATGAGGTCTCCCTATGTTGCTCAGGCTGGTCTCGAACTCCTCAAGAAATCTTCCTACCTCGGCCTCCCAAAGTGCTGGTATTACTGGTATAAGGCACTACACTAGCCTATCTACAAATTTAATGTGACTGTAGGGGAAAATTTGTATTTAAATGGAAAATAACACATTGTATACAGGTTATCTGAGTCTAGTCTTTTTTGTATTTGAGCTATCTTACAACTCCATAAGTTGCAAGTAACTGATAAAAATGTAAAATAATTCTTTTATTTTTAAACCCACTCCTAGTGTTTATCCTGGAAGTAAAATAATTCTTGTCTATAGACATGTAGATTCTGCCCTGTCTGGTAGAGGTTCAATTGAATTCCCTCCTCTCCTCCCTCTAAAACCAGTTTTGCCTCTATTTGCACATTCATTTCAAAATTCTTCATATATGACTGTGTCTGTTCTTTGGATTCTCTTGTGAAACAATGATAAATTATACCTAGTTCCTGTGATGATTAGTGAGTAGAATAAAATCTCTAACACATGTTCATTTTATACCTGTACAATTCATGACTTTACTTATTTTGATAATTATCTTTTAACATAACCAATCTCAAAGAACTAATGAGCCAAAAGATTTTTAACAGAGCTTGATTTGAGATGTTTCCATCGTAGAAGCTAGAAAGTAAATAACTTATTAACATTAAAGAGGGTAAATTATGTTAATATTTACTGATGTGAGTAAAGAACCTGGTTAATCTTTAATACTTTCAGATTATTTTTAATTGAAAGTCTTTTCATTTTAATCCAATTATAAGTATAGAAAAATATAGAAACTTTTAAGTACAGAAAAATATAAGCAAGCAGAAAACAACCTTCTGATAATCTCAACATTTAAAAATGACTTCTAATATCCACACGCAGAAGAATGAAACTAGACCCTTATCTCTTGCCATATACAAAATCAAATCGAAATAAATTAAAGACTTAAATCTAAGACCTGTAACTATGAAACTACTAGAAGAAAACATTGGGGAAACATTTCAGGACATTGGTCTGGGCAATGATTTCTTGAGTAATACCTCAAAAGCACAGGCAACCAAAATAAAATCAGACAAATGAGATTATATTAAGCTAAAAAGCTCTGCACAGCAAAGGAAAGAATCAACAAAGTGAAGAGACAATCCAAAGAATGAGAGAAAATATTTGCAAACTACTCATCTAACAAGGGATTAATAACTAGAATATATAAGGAGCTCAAACAACTCAACAGGAAAAAATCAAATAATCCAATTAAAAATGGGCAAAGGATCTGAATAGACATTTCTCAAAAGAAGACATACAGATGGCCAACAGTTATATGAAGAATGCTCAACATCATTAGTCATCAGAGAAATGCAAATCAAAATTACAATGAGATATCATCTCATTGCAGTTAAAGTGGCTTATATAAAAAAGACAGGCAATGACAAATGTTGGCAAGGATATGGAGAAAGGAGAACCCTCATACACTGTCGATGGGAATGTAAATTAGTGCAACCACTATGGAAACAGTATGGAGGTTTTTCAAAAAACTAAAAACAGAACTACCATATAACCCAGCAATCCCACTGCTAGGTATATATTGGAAAGAAAGGAAATCAGTACATTGAAAAGACATCTGCACTCCCATGTTTATTACAGCACTATTCACAATAGCCAAGTTTGGAATTAACCTATGTGTCTATCAATGGATGGATGGATAAAGAAAATATGGTATCTATACACAATGGAATATTATTCAGCCATAAAACAGAATATAATAATGTCATTTGCAACAACATGGATGGAACTGGAGAACATTATGTTAAGTCAAGCACAGAAAGACAAACTTTACATGTTCTCACTCATATGTGGGAGCTACATATTAAAACAATTGAACTCCTGTAGACAGAGAGTAGAATGATGGTTATTAGAGTCTGGGAAGGGTAGCAGGGAGGAGGGGATAAAGTGGGAACAGTTAATGGGTGCAAAAATATAGTGAGATAGAATAAATAATATTTGATATCACAACAAAGTAACTATAGTCAATAGTAAGTTATGGTATACCTTAAAACAACTAAAAGAGTGGAACCGGAATGTTCCTAACACAAAGAAATGATAAATGCTTGAGGCAGTGGATTTTCCAATTACCCTGATTTGATTATTACACATTGTATGCCTGTAACAAAACATTACATGTACCCTATAAGTATATACTATTATGTACCAATAATAAATAAAAATAAAAATTAATTTAAAAATTTTTAAAAATAAAAATGACTTCTAGACTTTTTTTTGCAATTTTTCATGGTTGAGATTATAATGTATAGTCAATTCAATCCAGCATTCTTCACTTATTCTAACCTAAGCACAGAAAACTTAAATACTATTTTCCTTTAAAACATTCTTAAAGGACTCCCATGTCCTTTTGTCACTTCATTTCCAACTGTATTCAGCTTCCTCTGATCAACATGCGCAACACATTCCCATGAAGTCCTGACCATTTCCCAAACAAGGAGCCTGTGAGCTCTCCAACTATACTCTTCTCAGGACAGTTTTCTCCCTCTCTATCTCCCTGATCTGCTGCCATTAACACTTAGACCTTCTCCCTGCTTTTGGTATCTCTACTCCCCCAATAATTCCCATTCTTTTTTCACCTGAATTGTTTGTAAAACTTATGTTCTCTCCTTAGTATATCTCTCCTCCTATCCAACTGATTCATCATGTTACGGTTGAGTTTCTAGCAACCTAAGCACCTGTTCTGCCTTGAAGAAACATATTATGGTAGATTTTCAAAGCCTCTGGGTATCTGCGCTCCAGGGACTTCTATAAAATCTTCATTCACCTTAAATATTGGTAGAGGCTTCTCTAGGGAAAAGTGCTAAATCATCATGACTTGTCTGACTTGTGAAGGAAGAACTTTGTTCTTTTTTCTTTTCTTTTTTTTTGGGACAGAGTCTCATTCTGTCCCCCGGGCTAGAGTGCAGTGATGTGATCATAGCTCACTGTAACTCCTGGGCTCAAGCGATCCTCTTGCCTCAGCCTCCTGAGTAGCTGGGACTACAAGCGTGCGCCACGATGTCCGCCTAATTTTTCTATTTTTAGTAGAGACGTGGTCTCGCTCTTGCTTAGGCTAGTCTCGAACTCCTGAGCTCAAGCGATCCTCCCACCTCAGCCTCCCAGAGTGCTAGGATGACAGGCATGAGCCACCGCTCCCAGGCCTATTTGTTCTTTATAACAGCCTGGTCATGAAGGCACAGCAGAGGAGTTAAGATGTTTCGTGTATTGGAAATCTCTGAGAGAGTCATCTTTCTTGCTGCCACCTGAAACAGGAACCCACTTAGGCTCACACAGCCTGAATGAGTGCTGGCTCCTTACACTCAGCCCCTCCTGGGGTCTCCTCACCTCAGCCCCTCCCACCCCCAAGCACATCCTGAACACACCCACCTCTTTTCCAGAGCTGTTGCTGGATTGTTCCTGGAGCTGAAAAGCCTCTTCTTTCTCCAATATGTCTCCTGAAGATGGAGTCGTCACCAAGGGAAGCAACAAACTTCTCTCAGGAGAGTGTTTTGGGGCAGGGCTCCAGGCCGACTCATTCAATTTATGGAGCTCCGGGTCCAGGTAATGGAGCTCAGGGTCCTGCTGCTTCTCCACTGGGGCTGCAGGGCTGTCTCCAGCAGAGGAGTTGAAGCCTCCCTCGCTGCCAGGAAGTGGGCCCCAGTCGGTGTACTCAGTGCTCCCTCTGGGCTCCTGCTTGTTCCCGGGATGGAAGAGGTCCTGCTCTGGCTCCCTGTAGTCATCGGAGTACTCAGACATCTCTTCTAGGCCCCGGTCTTTGCCTAGAAAGGGCAAGTCCTTTCTGATATCCTCGGGGGAGTCCCCCCAGGCCCCTGACGGGGAGCCCCTGTTCAGCATCCTCTCCCCATAGTCCAGCAGCTGTGCAGGCCTCTGGACAGGCCTGAGCACAAAAATGAGATAAGACCTGATGGGGCCCATCTGCTTGGGCTCACAGTTTTCTTTGTGTGGGCAGCTCACCAGGTAGCAGCGGCCCTCAAACCACCAGGCCAGGTCACAGCTGGACAGGTCACAGCAGGCAGTAGTGCAGTCCGCCATGGAGAAGGTATGAGGCACTCGCATGATTCTGGTCGTCTCCAAGTTAGGTAAAATGACTGCATTGGAATACGTCCTCCCCTCACTGCACTGCTTACAGGTACAACCTATAAACAAGGCAGTCTCTAGTGAGGGAGAGAGGCATACCACAGGGAAGCAACTCTAGCTTAAGAAACCAGAAAATGAGAGTCTTATCAATCTCTGGCCAGTCTGGCAAGCAAATAAACAATCAGCATTTCCTATAGAAAGATGACTGCATTATCTTATAGTCAATCCATCAAACCACCCATCCGTACATTTATCCTCCTACCCTTCCACCCACTCATCCATATTCCACCCATCCTTCTATCCTTCCGTCTTTCCACTGGTCCATCCATCCATCCATCCATCCTTTCACCCACCCACCTATCCATCCGTCCACCCATTCCTCTATCCCTCTATCCTTTCACCCATTCATCCATCTACCATCTACCTATAGATTCTTCCACCTATCCATGCACCTCCCATCCATCCATTCTCTTCATACAATTTCACTCCACTTAGTTGACAGAAACAGTCTTCTCTATGTGTGCACTGTTTTTATATTATTTATAATACTTTGCTCCTCACAGAAAACTCGGTTATACAGGTTTACTTTACAAAACAACATCATGCCTTTGCTTTACTGTTGTTGTTGTTAGTTTGTTTTTTAAAAAATTTCACAGGCTTTTCTGATACTACACCAATTGACAGGGAAATATCAAAGGAGAGAAAAACTTGTCCTCAATACATATCTATAACCGACTAGTTTTAATCGGATTCTAAAGAATGAACTATAAATGTTTCCAATCAGTAACTACAGCAGGTATTAGTGTGGTGCTATGCGAAGTGTGGTCTGCTGCAGTGCAGGTCCATGAACTCTGTTACCATCCATGACAAAACAACAGAAACAGATGCTTTTAGAAACTTCTATAGCAATTTTTCATTACTTAAAATCCAAGTGCAAGATGGCTTTTCTTGTATTCTTGGTTTTTTGTTTGTTTTTTGGTATTTTACAAAAGAATCAGTCCATGATAGATTGGACACAAAAACAAACTGGTCCATCACCACATGCAGTTTGAGTAACACTGTATTAAAGTTCTGCTGCAGAACTCAGAATGGCAAGAGATTTCCTTCCTAGTGAGAGCTTGTTACCAATAATTTTTAAAATAATTGCTATTTTTTTCATATAAGGGACTGTCAGAGATTTCTTTGAGCTAGAAATAAGTGAAAATGGCTATATACAGCATAGGAATCATCTTTATGTTTACCTGCACACACTATCATTGCTATAGATCACTCAATGTTAGACATTGACTCTATAGGGAAAACTAGTTAGTCCAATTTAATAGGAATTAGATATAATAGGCATATATCTTTCCACGTGAATAAGCTAACAACAAACTACTTTAATTAAACTGAAATGGCATTTTCTCCAATGCAAATCTTTTTTTAAAAAACCACCTGAATAGTTTTAGCTTTTTATTTTCTAGAGAAAAGCTTATCTTTTTCAAGAGAAAAGCTTAATCTCAGATACAGAGAAAATAATAATACACTCCAGCTGAATGTAACAAAATAGTATCTTTTATGATGAGGAAGAATGTAGAATACAGAGAAAGGTAATCTCCAACTCCTAACTACTCTCAAAAACATTGTGCTTATTTTTAGATACCACTACATCTCCAAGTAACCTTTAGATGAGGACCTAAGCTAAAAATTTCTTTCAAACCTAAAGTCCAGGATATACTTTAGTTCCCTTGAGAAACAGTTGGCTCATCTCCTTTTGCACAATGTGATTCAGAGAAATATCATGTTTCATATCTGGCTTTGGTCACCAGAAAGTTCAAGAGCCAACTTTTAAAACTGTGTCATAGGAACCATTGAACTGGGAAAAGTCTGTGATCCTAGAGCCAGTAAATTGTTACAAGGAGGTAAGGAGACCCTTCTATGGCAGAAGGCTTCAACTCAAACCTTAGCACAGTTTTCAGACTGGCTGGAGGTAGAGACCTTGGCACACCTCTGGGACACATCATCCCTTTGTTCTGCAAGAAAATCACCCGAACAGGGGCTGTTTAGATATACATACCTTAAGTAAGGAGCATAACGCTGAATAAAGAAATATGATAAGGTGGGGCTCCCAACAACTAAATCATTCTTCCTTTGGGCCAAGTTGCCATAATTACTTCAGAATCTATTAGACACATCCTAGAAAGCTCTTGAAGAACTACCAAACTCCTGGAGACCAGGGAACCTGTCACCCAGGTTTGTATGTTCTATTAATACAAATCCTAGCCCAGTCTGTGAACATAGTGTGCACTTGATCTTTGTTGACAAATCAATAAAATCATCAGTTAACATTTAACAAAGGTAAAGAAGATAGGGAAGGAAGACAAGCAAACTGCAAATAACATTATTGGGAATTGATAACTCAGGAATTGATTTTTTTTTTTTTTTTTTTTGGTGAGACAGGGTCTCTTACTCTGTGACCCAGGCTCAAGGTACAGTGGCACAATCACAGTTTACTGCAACCTAGAACTCCTGGGCTCAAGTGATCCTCCTGCCTCAGCCTCCCGGGTAGCTGGGACTACAGGCACACACCACCACACCTGGTTAATCTTTTTTTTCTGTTTTTTCTTCTCGGGCAGTGTTGCTCATGGTTAAAAGGGCCATTCACGGGGGCTGTGGGCAGGGAGGGACAAGTTATGCACAAGCCCATGCTCTGGTGCTGCAGCCTGACCCCACCCCCCTCCCTGACGCCACACTGAGGAGAGATGGGGGTTCAATGGCAGCGCATATACCTGGTTAATTTTTAAATTTTTTTGGAGAGACAGGATCCGTGCCCAGCAGGAATTGATATAATATTTTTGAATTAATGGAGAACACATCATAAGAAAAGGCCAAAAAGGGGCTGGGCACAGTGGCTCAGGCCTGTAAATCCCACCATTTTGGGAGGCTGAGACAGGAGGATTGCTTGAGACCAGGAGTTCAAGAACAGCCTGGGCAACATAGCAAGACCCCATCTCTACAAAAAATAGAAAAATTAGCTGGGCATGGTGGTGGGCGCCTGTAGTCCCAGTTACCTGGGAGGCTAATGTGGGAGGATCGCTTGAGCTTGGGAGTTTGAGGTTGCAGTGAGCTATGATCGTGCCACTGCCCTCTAACCTGGGTGAAAAAGCAAGACTCTGTCTCTAAAAAAAACCCAAAAACTGTTTCTCCAGCCATATCTCCACCTTCAATCCCTGACCTGACACACTCACATGGGCCTAACCAGCCCAGCCTTGTCACGGATCACAGAATTGATGCTCACCAATGATTTTATGCCATGGGTGTGTCCACTATAAGCAAACTGAGTATAATGAAAATAAAGATTTATGATAAAAGAGAGCCTGATCTTTCCAGAAAGATCTACCATGCAATTCTTTTAAATATAGACATATAAATTTTTCTTAGTATATATGAAATGTGATTTTATTTTTCCACCAAATAGTCATGATAATAAAAAATTTAAATTCCTGTTTCCAGAAAACCACTCATGGATGAGGTTTGCCTTTCATGCCTTTTATATGTAAAATAACTCTATTGAAAAGCAAACACATAGCTCCTTCACCTCAGGGTGATCAGAGCTGCTTAAGCTAGACAAGACACTCGAGTCTGGCACTGGTATCTCCAGGGCAGTGGTTCCCTACCTGCAATGGTCACCAGCAGCAGCAGTGAGGAGATAACACCTGCAGGGGGCGCCATTCTGCGTCACACAGTGGGTGATGGCAGGCTTCAGAGGCAGCCCTAAGGGTGTTTGGTGCAAACTTCCTTTGACGTTTTTTAGGAGCCAGATTTGGCCTCAAGAACTTCAAAGGAAAAACAGAAAAGAGACAGGAAGGAAGAATAGGTAAATGTGGAAACATCCAAAATTATTTCTATCATTCATTCATGTTAGTGGGAAGCCTGCCCTGTTCACATCACAGGGCCATATCCCAGGCAACCATCCATCCAGAGGAGTTTGTTCATATGGCAGGTACAGCTCCTAAGAAGAGGCAAAGAGTTTCATTATTGCTTCTCTTACAAGCTGTGGAAATAAATGAAGACCACCCAGATGAGAAAAGCAAAGGCTATTTATTGAGAGCTTGTAATAACAGATAGTTAGTCACCATCATTTGTGTTTTGGCAGGGATTCACAGGCAGGCAGAGGAGTGGGAAAGCTTTATAGTGGGAAAAAGGGAAGGCTTCAGGTGTGCCCTGATTGGAAGCTGTTGGTGTGGGGAAGCTGTAGGGGGCTAACTAGGAGTGGGGCATCCTATGTAATTGGTTAGGGAAGCATGCTTGGCTTTCTCTGTTTGGTCCTAAGTTGGAAAAGGAAACAAAAATTAGGGACGCTATCAGCTATTAATCAACTCCTGGTCATTTGCAGCCAATTGTTACAGAAATTAAATGTTTCATTTCCAGGATTGTTATTAGAGATAGCAACCTGGCTTCCTGCAAGTCTAACTTATAGCAGGCTGTCTTCCTAGGCTGTTTATTGTTGATAAGGGGCTGGTTTCCTGGGCAGACTGCTGCAGGTTGTGGTCAGAATTCTATTTTTATATATGATCAGGCCATTGTTTTTATATTCAGTCTCTCAAAGCTCAAACTTACGAAATAATGATGGAATAAATCATACTACTATATTTCATCAATTCAAACACGTAAATATTTTCACATTTTGCCATCTCTGATATCAAGATGTCTTACAATTGCAGCTGGCTAAGTGCCAGACAGGAGATAGATGTCATTGTTTGTTCATGCACATCAGCCATGCAGAACTAGTATAAGAGGGCTGGAAGAATATTCCAAAGACAACATGAACAACTCTTTTAAGAAATGCTGCGATATAGTGTGGAAAAACCACAGATAACAATAAATGCATTGATGAGCTATTTGGTGGTAAGGAAATTTGTGAATACCTTAATTTATGTCACTTTTATAAGACTATTTGATGATACAAAATGATTTAAAAACAATCCAATCTTCTAAACAAGCTGCCCCAAATTCATTCAAATATGTAATTTTTAAATGATAATAAAGCAATGTATCTTGGTTTAATTGACAGCATTTTTTCTTCCTTAGTGGTATTTAAAATAATGGTGCTTCTTACAATCATTAGCATCTTAGAGTCAAAGAAATATAGTAGTATCAGCACTTTATTTTTGCCTAGCACGTCCTCAGTGTGATCTTCACAACAACCCAGACAATATTATCTCTGTCTTAAAGATCATGAAATGGAGGCTCAAAAAAGTTAGCTGATTTGTCCAAGGCTGAAGAACCAGGCTAGGAGTCGGACTCCTCTGGACTCTCAATCATGAATAATTTAGACACATCAAAGGCCATAGGAGAAAACAAGTGTCAATTCTAAAGCTAGAAAGGGTTCCTAATGATGTGGTCAGATCCTATGGTGAGTTGCAAGTTCTAGTTGGCTAAACTAATTTCAGTTCCAGTTCACACCAGTCTCTCCTCAACAACTCATCCTCTCTATCACCCATATACATAACCTTCATGCAGAACAAGACTTTTCACCTACGGTAGAAAAGCACTGCGAATATCTAGAAATTTATAACCATACATCAGGATGAAAAAGAGTGGGAAACTCTGAAAGGTCTCCCAGTTAGCCATTCAAGAATTATATGTAACCTAGGGAAGGTGGGAGGGAACTGGAAAGGACAAGGAACCTGCAAACAAAATCAAACCCATAGCATTCTCTGGAAAGAGAGTGGAACTTCTAGACCTTGCTTTTGAGTTTTCATCAAGAAACAACTCAAATCACGAGAGTGCCTTCTGTTGAACCACACTGAGGGTTCTGTTCTGGACATGGAACAAGGCTGCTGCCCAACCTACAACCATCACTGGCCAATGCTCTGTGGGAGGTGAAAGGGAGTTGCGAGGGCCCAGAGTTGTTGAGCTGAGTTAGACCAACGGACCAGGAAGGAACCAAAGTAAAGGTGAACTAAGGTAAAAGGAGGTGTCAGGACAACTGACACAGAGGCCATCAGAACACCAGCTTCGAGAAGGTAAAATGGAGAATGAAAACAGTAAGAGTTCCACAAGGTTCATGCCTAAAACCCCAGAGGAAGAACTCCTGGTGGCACAAACAGTTTGCCACCAATAACTTCCCTTTCCTTCCAGTGAGGAAAGTGTGGTTTGAGATGGGAAGTGGACAGAAGGGAAGACTGGCCACTTCTCATCGATAGCCATTGACTGCTCCCCAACCAAAAGGTGAGAGAATAGCAGCTGGGCCCCCAGAAATGGCATTCATTCGGCTGCCCAAGCTGCTGGGGCCTAGAATAGCAACACTGTTATCAGCCAGGGATAGTTGTCAAGAATCCCATGATAAAGACTGGGCCTCAACTGTACCATATGGCCCCTTCCGGCAAATTAAGAAAAGGCATGTCTCGCAGCAGGCACAGCTCTGAAGGCGCACAGCTTGGCAAATGGACTACAGTCCAAATTCCCAATCCCATACCCCTTTGGGGAATGCCTTTGTACAACATACAATCCTCACAACCATATTGTACCTGGAAAGCCATTCATTGTGACTATCATAGTGCAAACTCACAGTGCTCAGCCACAAAAGCATTTCGTGTTCTTACTATGTACTATACTTAGGATTTTTTTAATTCGGTACATTAATATAAGCAAACAATGTGTTTCCATTTCCTGAACATTAAAAGATGTATGGCCTAGATGTTATCAAAAGTCCCTTCAGCTCTAATAGTTTACAGATTTTGCTTTTTAAATACATATTATGGATTAAATAATGCTTCAACATATATTATCTTATTTGGTCTACTTACAACAACTGTCCCTGAGGTAGAAGTGCTTATTACTCCTTTTTTACAGGAAAGGACACTGATTTCAGAGACAGTCTTTAGACTGTAGATCTCAAGCTTCCCCCATGGCACCTCCAAGCCCCCTTGATGGCTCTGTGAAGTACTTCCACTCCAGGTTACTTCAGAAGACCTTCCTGCCTTACCACGCAGTCTCTGAATGGCCCAGTTCTCTTGACAGGCTCATGCTCTCTCCTGCTGCTCGCCTTCTGCCCACACCCCTGTTTTTGGTCTTCATTAAAGAGGAAGAAAGTGTTTAAAGAATTCACATAGAAAGGCTTTCTAGCTTCTTATCAAAAGTAAAGTTAAATCTGAGTGGTAAAACAGGACTTTTAAAATAAGGCTTAACAAGTTCAAAACGTTATAAATAGTACAAATCTATATATCCTTACATAAACTCTGCATGGGTCAACTTTGTACATGTAAAGATCTGAAAGGAAATGGCCCCCAAGATGAGAACTGGGGAGAATAATGAACACTTTTTTTCTTTTTTTTCCCCCGAAGCTGAACACATCTTTCCTTTGTATCAATAAAATACAATTATAATTTTCATTTTTAAAGAAGGCTCAGATATTCTGACATGGTCATCCTGACATAGCTTTTTAAAGCAAATTACTAAGAGCTGCAGAGAATGTATATTTCTGATTCCTCACATTTCCGGCCTGACCTGTTCCTAAACCTCACTCCTCTGAGCTTCCTGTCATGCGTGATCCCTGGACCATTCAAGAAGCTTCATCCCAACTGAATTCTTTCCCTTTCTTTGGGTGATGGTGATGACATCACTGATTCAGAGATGGGGTAAGTCTCAGGAATGGAAGCAGAAAACGAATGAGATGTGGGAATGGGGTGAGCCCAGAGCCCCCAAAAAAGGGGCAAAGCACAAAAATGTATTCAACAAGTACTGGTGGAGCACTTCCTGGGCCAGGACGTGGACAAGGACGGGATGAGGCTCCAAAAGGAGATGAGGGTGACTGTGGCCAAGTATGCTGGTTCAGGGAACATTCTCCCCTTATTCTTCAGTAATTAAACTCAAGCAATTATTTGGGGCATCAGGACATCCAGCTAAAAGACTACATTCCTCAACCTCCCCACACACCTTGCAGCTTAGTGTGGTCACGTGATTAAGCTCTAGTCAATGAGATATAAAAAGAAGTACTGGATAAAACTTCTGGGGAAACCTCCTTTTGCCCTCCTTTTTTCTTCTTCCTGCTGCCTAAAACAGGTGAGAACTAAAAACAAAATCCTAAGCCCCCAACTGACTAAGCAGCCCCCCTCTTGGCCAAGGGGACCTCAGAGAAACCTTAAAAACTAAGTTCCCAGCTATGACAGGACAGGAGGTCAGACACACCACATTACACCCACTCCCTTTTGTGGTTTAGACACAACAACTGACCAGCATTAATGTTAAAGTGGAAATCATAAGACTGACAGAAAAGACTCTTTGTGGCAATAAGATACCACATTATAAACAAGACCTAAAGCCATGCCAGGCAAGGATTAAGTCACACACCCCTACACTTTAAGAATAAACTATGTTCTCATTGACACAAAGTATTTCTCTTTTTTTAGCAGCTAAACAAGCACTGGCCTCAAGATAAGTAATATTAAAACAATTGCAGCTCATCCACTGCCAGACACTGACCAACTGACCCCCCTGTTCCGTGAGCCACAAATACAGCTTTGATTGGACAAGAAACTGATTTCAGTAACTTTGTCCTGATAAGAGACCATGGACCCTGGACTGGTTCTGGCCAGTTTACAGAGGCCACACACTTGAGTGCCTTCATGTTCCTGCTTTACCTTTTGACATAAAGGGCCTAACTGTAATACATTTAAATGTGAAGTCTCCACCCCAGAGTGAACATGGGTTGTAGGTAACATGCATGTTTATTCAATATGCATGCATTAGGACCCCCTTCATGAATATTCATTGCTCCTATAATTTGTTGAATATGCATACTTGGCCAACCCATTCAGTATAAATTCCTGTTCCCCCATTGCCCCCCTCAAAGTGCCTACCTTTTGGTCTCTGCCAGGGGTTACACGTCCCAGTCTGATAGAACAGCCACCTTACAGGCTGCAACTCTTTATAAGAAATAAAGCTCTCCTTTCCAAATTTATGACCATGTGGTTTTTAAGTTAACACAGGACAAAAGGGCTAGTGCCCCAACAAACATCTGGGACTCCGTGGAGGCCTTGGGAATGCAAGCCAGGGCATTCTCAAGAACGATGGAAGGAGCCTGGGTCCCTGAAGATGTGGGGCTGCCTACCAGCCTTTGAATATCTCTGAGGAGGAAATAAACTTTCATCTCATTTAAGCTGCTGTTTATCTTAAACCTTCTACTCTAAGAAGCCAGACTTAATTTTAACTGCTAAGTGACATTACTTGGTCTTTTCCCCCAGGTCATGGGCTGCAAAATGCTCACGTCCCCATAAAATCAAAGCAGATACATACGGCGAGTAACAGTTGCTCTGTGGAGATTTCAGACACTACAGGCCAAAACTTTATGACAATCCAGTAATTTTTTTAAAGTGGCAGACATGCCCCAGAATTCTAAAATCACTTATATGACAGCTAGCATATGCTTCTTTATAGGAGCAATTAATTTTTTCCAGGCATATATATATTTTCTCTCCAACTAAATTGTAAGCTTCCTGAGGAAAAGGAACAATCTTAAAACATAAGTTGATATATTTTTACTTCTAGTTTACTTATTTCTTACCTACTAATATTAACAGTTTTAGTTTTTAAAAATGCTAATGTTTAATTCAAATATGCATTTTAAGTAAAAATATGTTCCTTTAGTTAAAAGCATGTATTTTAGCCGGGCATGGTGGCACGCGCCTGTAGTCTACCTATTCTGGAGGCTGAGGACGGAGCATCGCTTGAGCCCAGGAGCTTGAGAGGCTGCAGCGAGCTGTGATTGCACCACTAAACTCCAGCCTGGGTGACACAGCAAGACTCATCTCTAAAAAAACAAAAAGAAACAAAAAAATCCATTTTTTCAAATGACAGATGATTTCAAAATTGCTGTCATACATGCCAATTAACTTTGCAATCCCCAACTGTGAACAAAGTAGTTGATGGCATAGTAGAAAGAACATACTTTAGCTCAGGTCAGCCCCTCAGGCCCCCTCAGCATGGGACCCCAGAAATAAACTGCTCTCGGACCCACAGGCAAGGCAGCATCATGTCTCAGTCCAGGTCCCAGGCCAGGCTCAGTCCCAGTCCCAGGGGTGGGCTGCTGGGCTCCACTCAGCCTGCCCTGCCTGCTACTTTTAGCCCTTTGGTCTGCGTCAGCCCCTTCCCAGGCAGGCCTGGCCGTAGGGCAAGAAGCAGGCCTTTGCAGCAGCACCAAAGCAGTCTGGTGAGGCAGGGCTGGAGCAAGGACAGTGCTCCCCTAGCTGAGACTAAGACTCCAGACTGAGCATCCTACCTGCCGGGCTCCCTTTCAGGCAAGGAGGCAGCCCATGAAATGGCCAAGCCTGGTTCTGGACAGGAGGAAGGTGGCCTGCTCGGACCAGGAGCTGCGGAGCAGGGACCTGCACTGAGCATAGTCTAGGCAGGCATCAGCCCCACTGTTGGCTGGGTGGGGTGGGGAGCTGTAAGTGCATTTGGTAAGTTTTCACATCACCTACTTATGAGTATATAAATCTTTATTCAGATCTATTTTTTAAAACATGGAAGAGCTGCCCTTATGGAAATTTAGCACAGCCAAAGTGTACACATTTGTGATCTAAAATAAAATCTTAAGCCCCCCAGATGACTGAATGGACCCCTCTTGGCCAAGGGGACCCCCCAAAAAAAACCCTTAAAGCTGAGTTGCCAGCCATGAGGAGAAGGGAGGTCAGACATGCCTAGTTACACCCTGTCCCTTTTGGAGTTATTCTTTGCAACAATAAACACAAAATCATTAACAGGCCTAACCATGTAAGGCAAAGGTTAAACCACACCTGCAGATCATTAATTTATTAACAGATCACTTGAGTCTTGGTACATGTCAAATATATGTCCTGTGGCTTGTCTCTGATTAACAGACTTCCTTATCTTAGCTCAAAACATTCCAAGCCTTTAGACAAAGCTTCATTTCTTTAACCAATTGCAAATCAAAGAATCTTTAAACCCACCAGTAACCTGTAATCCCTGCTTTGGGACATCCTGCCTTTTGGGGCCAAATCAATATACGTCTTCCATGTATTGATTTATGACTTTCCATGTAATTCCTGTCTCCCTAAAATGTATAAAACCAAACTAGAACCCAACCACTTCTTCTTGGGCATGGCTCTCCAGGCCGTGGTCTCACATATTCAGCTCAGAATAAACCTCTTTAAGTTATTTCACAGAATTTGTGTTCTTTTTTGTTGACACATTCTTAAACCATTAAAGAGATTTTTGAAACAGAAAAGAAAGAGAGAGAGAGAGAGATGAAAGAAAAAAAGAAAGATTTAAATGTCTATTTTTAAACCTCAAGGAGAAAATGATTTAAAAAATAAATAGAATATTAAATTGTATTGTATCCAGTTTCTCTTAAAATTCTAACCATCAGCAACAGCTGGAAGATATAATGGAAGAATATAGTAATAAAAAAAGAATGCAGATGACATAATAGAAGATTATAGCAACAGCAAGAGGCAAAAAATAGAAGACCGAAGAGTGAATTTAACAAGATATCTACATATCTATTTTACGGCAACTTTAATATACTACTGAGGGATACAAAGAAACGTCAATAAATGAAGAAAAACATGAACAAATGTTCTTGAACAAATAGGCTTGATATCATAAATATATCACTTTTTCCTAAATTAACATATACATTTCTACATTTCCAATAAAAATGAGGCTGACCAAATTTATATTTGGGGGAATGGGAAACTAGACAAAAATTATTTTAAAGTTCACATGGGAAAATAAACAAGAAAAAAAGGCCAAAATTTTTTGAAAAAGAGAATTAGAGGGAAAACTGGTCCTAACATACAGTGAAATATATTATAATACAATAATCATTAAAAGAGAATGGTACAAGTGTAAAAATAGATAACCGAATGATACAGATATTCAAGAAATGAATCCAAATACTTATAAGACTATAAGACATGATTAAAAATGGCATCTCAAATCATGGAGGAAGGATAGATTATTAAATAAATGGTATCGGAAAAATAGGTAGCCATTTGAAAAAATGCTAAGTTGTATCCCTGCCTCACAATTTACCCCCCCCAAAATTCATAATGTAAAAAATAAGGCCATAAAAGCACTATAAGAAACTATGGAATTGATCTTTGACAAGGGTTCCAGAACAATTCAATGGGGAAAAAATAGTCTTTTCAACAAATGATGCTGCAACAACCAGATATCAACATGTAAAAAAACGATATTTGACCCCTACCACACACCATATACAAAAATTAACTTAAAATAGATCAAAGACCCAAATGTAAGCACTAAAACTATAAAACTATTAGAAAAAAACACAGGTGTAGATCCTCAGAACCTTGGATTAAGCAATGGTTTCTTAGATATGACACCAAAAGATCAAAAAACAAAATAAAAAATAAATAAAATAGACATCATCAAAATGAAAAACTTCTGTGCTTCAAAGGATACCAACAAGGACAACCCATAAAATGGGATAAAATTTTTGCAAATCATATATCTAATAATGGAATTGTATCCAGAATATGCAAATAAATATTACAACTCAATCATAAAAAGATAAATAATTTTAAATATGAACAAAGATCTGAATAGACAGTTCTCCAGAGAAGATACACAATTGGCTAATAAGCACATGAAAATATCCTCAATATCATTTGCTATCAGGGAAATGCAAATCAAAAAGACAATGAGATACCACTTCATACCCACTAGCATGGCTATGATCAAAAAGACAAATAATAAAAAATGCTGTTAAGGTTGTGGAGAAATTGGAATCCTCATACACTGATGGTGGAAATGTAAATGGCTCAGCCACTTTAGAAAACAATTTGGCAGTTCTTCAAACGGTTAAACATAGAGTTAACTATATAACCCAGCAACTCTACTCTTATTTATATACGCCAACAGAAACGAAAACACATGTCCACAAAAAAATGTGTAGATGAATGTTCATAGCAGCATTATTCATTATAGCCAAAAAGCAGAAACAACACAAATGTCCATCCACTGAAAAATGGATACACATAATGTAGTATATCCATATAACAGAATATTATTAGGCAATAAAAAGAAATAAAGTACTGATACATGCTACCACATAGATGAACCTTGAAAACACTATACTATTAAAAAAGAAAAAGAAAAACATTATGCTAAGTGAAAGAAGCCAGTCAGGAAGAACCACATACTGTATGATTCCATTTATATGAAATATACAGAATAGACAATCCAGATAGACAAAAAGTAGGTTAGTGGTTGCCTAGGGTTGGGAGATTGGAATAAAATGAGGAGTAAATTCTAAGGTGTACAGAGTTTTTTTTTGAGGTAATGAAAAGATTCTAAAATAGATGGTGGTGATGGTTGCATAGCTGTGTGAATATACTAGCTGTTGAACTGTACGATTTAAATGGGTGAATTGCATGATATATGTATTATATCTCAATAAAGCTATTTAAGAAAAAAAGAAAGAAAGAAAAGAGGGGCCAAGTGCAGTGGCTCATGCTTGTAATCCCAGCACTTTGGGAGGCCAAGGCAGGAGGATCACTTGAGGCCAGGAGTTCAAGGCCAGCCTGGGCAACGTAGGAAGACCCTGTCTCCACAAAAAAACAAGAAAAATTAGCCCAGTGTGGTGGCGCGCATCTGTAGCCCCAGCTCCTTGGAAAGCTGAAGCAGAAGGATTGCTTGAGCCCAGGAGTTTGAGGCTGCAGTGAGTTATGATCGTGCCACTGCACTCCAGCCTGGGCAAAAGAGCCAGACCCTGTCTCTAAAAAAAAGAAAGAAAGAAAAGAAAAGAAAAGAAACTATGGGAGGTGACTTTTATAATCTTTGAATAGGGAAGGCCTAGGTATGGTATGAACTTGGAAATCATATTAGAAAAATACGAATAAATTGTATCCATTAATAAAGTATATGGATAAATAAATGTTTATGAAAACATCACTGTAAGCAAAGTCAAAATATCAACAACAAACTGGGAAAATATTTGCAACTCATATCACAGACAAAGGATAATTTCCCTAACACATAAAAGGTCCCTCAAATCAATAACAATCCAATAGAAACAGTCCATCAACAGACAGAGCACAGAAAAAGGGCCTCTTAAATACACCAAAAGATGCTCCAACTTACTCATAAAAAGAGAACACAAATTAAAACGATATCATTTTCACCTAAGAGATTGTCACATACGAAAAAAGTCTCATACTTCCCTGCCTTGGTGAGAGTAAGGATAGACAGGCATTCTCAAGCCTTACTGAGGGGGAGTGTAAACTGGTACAACCCATGTGGAGGGCAATGTGACTCTACACAAAAACCCAGCAATTCCACTTCTAGGAATTTAGTCTACAGATACACTTAAACATTTATGAAATCATGTGCACACTAAGTTATTCCTGGAGCAATAGTGGTATTAGTAAACAGACTAAACAACCAAACGTTTGTCAGCAGGGAACTGGTTAAATAAATTATAGTCTGCTCACATAATGAAATACCCTGCATTTGTGAAGAAGAAAGAAGAAGTTCTTCATGTGCTGGCATAGACCAAGACCCTTTGTTAAGTGAAGAAAGCAAAGTGCAGAATACTGTATATAGTACTCACCACTTGTGGGAAAGGGGATGGGGTGGGAAAAAATATAAATAAGAATTTGCTTGAAAAGGCATAAAGTTATCTCTGGAAGAATATACAAGAAACTGTTAACATTTGTGCTGACTAGGCGAGAGGGCTCAGAGAAAGACTTTTTTTAAACACATAGCCTTTTATACTTTGTGAATTATATGAATTATGAATATAATTTAAAAAGAAATAAATTTAATATTCTTGCCTTTACTTTTGGTCCCTGGAGGCTTAGATGTACTCATCATTAAGAGCCTCCAGTGAGTAACACCAGAGAGCCTTAAGAAGGGGCAAGGGTTACATGCAGGAAGGGAATCCCTCTGCACATAACAGAGGGGCATGGATTATGAGTAGGGTGGCCAGATTTAGCAAATGAAAATACAGTACAGGATTCTCAGTTAAATGTGAATTTCAGACAAATAACAATTTTTTTTAATTTGGCAATATTTGGGACATTCTTATACTGTTTTGTCTGGCACCCTAACTAGGAGAAAATGCCTATGTGCCGTGGGAAGCTCATGTAGAACCACAGCTTGAGTAAGTCTCTGCTCAGAAGCTGAGCAACACTGTCAAGAGAAAGAGCTGACATTTATACTTCACTCACAGATGTAATAGTTCAACCCAGATTTCAGTCAATATCCTGAATCCCTACAGATTTATGAAATCATTTAATGTGAACAACTGGCTAACAAGAGAAAGAACACAAGGAAGTGCCATTATGTGAGTGAAAGAAACAACCAAAGTGAGGGAAAGACCTAGAAAACAAGCCATCAAACAAAAGGAATGTATTTTTATTTTAATTTTCAATTTTTTGAATTCAGTAACCTTTATTTCAAAGAGATGGAATTACCATGCTGCTCTGAAACAAATTATTTTCCAGAGCCAGCTAACAGCTTTCATCTCAGCTGGGGCTGAGTGTATGAAAAAAAAAATCCTGTATGTGACAGCCAGGATCCAACATAGCCAGAATCTGATATTTACTTCTTAATTGCCTTGTTTTTTGGTAAGGTTTGCCCAGAACTACCCTGTGGAGAACAGGAAGATATATATTACTCATAGATTTCTCTTTCCATTTCACTGCAGTTGAGTTCACTTTTGATCTTAGAAAAAGTCACTGTAGCTGTGACCAATAAATGCAAGTCAATTAAGTAAGAACAACTCCAAGATGCCCAATGCAGATCTCCTAAGACTATGATGGATTGTATGTCTGTCATACAGATTGATTCAAGTGATGGAAGGAGCCAGCATTAGCCAGTCCTGACATATGGCTAGGACAGATGCCTCAGGAGAGGAAGTAAATGCTTCCTCCATCTCTCCGTCCCTTCTCTTCCCAGTCTTCTTTTATCACCCCCATTCTTCCAGTGCTCTCGTCCCATACCCTGCACACATCCAGCTCGAAAGCCAATTCTTTCACAAAGCCTTCCTCAGCTTCCCAAACCTAGCTTCCAAGCTAAAGTCATTCCTCCCTCCTCTGGACATGTCCCAAAGCTAGATTATCACAAGTATAACTTTGTATACAAATTATAATTAACACTTGTAAAATCTATCATTTATTTCATAATGTCCCCGGCACTTTACATGTATTGGTTTTAATCCTCTGGGGGGGAAAACAATTACATATTATTATCCCCATTTTATAGATGAGGAAACTGAGGCTCAGAAAGGCTAAATTGTCTAAGAATTGGGCCCAATCTGGCTATGGCTGACACCAGAGAATATGTTCTTTCCACTATGCTGTGCTGCCTTATGTGCATGTGTCTCTCTCCATTAAAAAAAGGTTAATTGGCTTTTCTTCTCATTTATAAAAGCAATAAATGTTTATTATAGAAAATCCAAGCAATAGGTATAGTAGGGTGAATGATATTGTTTTACCAGCCAGCCCCTCCTTGCCATTCTCCCTCTCTGCCAAGTGACCTCACAATGTTATCATCACTCAGCATCTCAAAGCCTGGTTCCTCTGCATCATATCGTAAGCCACAGGGCAGAGGCTTTCTCTGGTTGCAACTATACCCCCAGGAATTATAAGAGGGGTTGGTACATATAACAACTCAAATTTATTGAGTAAATGTATGAAAGAATAAATGAATGATAAATCTTCCCCTAAATAATTAAAAGTGAACTGTGATATATAATATTTACAGTTAAATATTTTGAATTTTTAACAATTAAATTAGTTTACATTATACATATTTTTTACTTATTTTTATTTGCACATATGTGAAATGACAGATGTACACTGTGGCATCATAAAAAACAACAAAAGATTGTAAACAACACAAATATCAATTGACAGGAGACTGGTTTCACAAATTATGAAATAGCCAGGTAATGGAATGCTATGCAGCTGTATATACACATTGGTATTATTGAAATCTTTAGATATTAAGTTAAAAAAAGTAAGCAAAGTCAGTGGCTATAGTATGTTACCTTTGTGAAGAAGAGAGGAAGATATTTATTTCTATATATCCTATTTGCTTGTATTTGCACAAAAGAATCATGGAAAAATATAAAATAAACTAAGAGAAATGGTTATGTATAGAGGGGAGAAAAGGGGAAATTGGTCAGGTGAGAGACAGGGTGGGAGTAACATACTCCCAGAGTATGTTTTTATATATTTTCACTCTAGATAATGTTATGTTGCCTATAAATATTTTTAAGTTAATCATTTTTAAAGGCAAGTAGTGCTACCAAACAACAGTTTCATGCCCACCCTCCCCAGCCCCAAGACCTACTCTGAAGATGTAACCACCTACCTTCAACACCATTAGCTCTTCTTTCTGTTACTTGCCTCCACCTTTTAAAAGATTGAATTTATATCATTATTTCTTGAGTTTTCCATTTCAAATATTCTCTTTTGCATCTTACTATGAAAGATGAAGACTTGGCCACCTTCTACCTTGCTACACACAGATATACACACCATCCCAACTCTACTTCTCTCTCTGTCCTGGTTCTAGCACAGTTTTTTTATTCCATCTATAGTCAGTGTGTCAAAGAGGGAGTCTCTCTTAACTCAAGAAAAAATATGATCAGAAATATGAGTTTCTCCTATCAGTATGACCAACATCGATCCTGGAAGCAAGGCAATGCTTTCCAGGAGGACTGAAAGTCCCAGAAGACAATTGTCAAAGTGAATAATTTTCCCAAACTCTTCCACAGAAGACATTATTTGTGGATATTAAAGATCCTCTGTCTTGTGTTGTTTTATTCCCTTTGGAAATATCTTCAAATACAAGGCTTTATAAAAATTATTGGTGTGAAAATTGAGGATATTTTAAAAGCCCAATTAATAATGTAAAAGATTCAGCATGATCTTCTTGAGGTGTTCTTAAAAATTCATTGTATTCAAATACCATAAAAGTCTAATTTATATTGATGTTTTTGAGATTAATAATTTACTTAATAACTTCTTACTGTAGTATAATTTTTAATAAGGTAATTTATGACAGTTTATTTTCTAAAAAACCCCACACAGAGTGCAATATAGACTTTTAAAATAACTTTTATTTTCCACAGGGCTTACTTTATTGTAACTATGTGAATATTCTTCACTAATGAGCCACATATAATCATATACTTTTTTCTTAAAAACTTTTGTCTTCCTTGTAGTTAATAAATTTCTTGTTTAGTTGCTTGCTTGGTTTTCTATATATCTATCACCATTCCTTTCCAAATGTAATGATAAAACTATAAAATGTTCCTCAGTAAGTCAAACTCATCAGTTATATTACAAAGAAATAATGATGCTGAATTAAAATAATAATGAAATGCTGAATTAAAAAAGACCATAAAGTTGGGAGATGTTAAAGGGATGGTTAAGTAAAGATACTTAAACAAGTTTAAAAACTGATATTACCATAATTTAACTAAAAAATTGATATTTTAATACCATAAAAGTAGAAAGGATATAATCTCATAATAAAGATAATAAATGTATTATATTAGAAATATAAATATAAATAAATTTATTGAATTTAAAAGGTTATAACTAAAACATATGTATTAATAATAAAATGGAACCCCAAATGTCCAATATTAAGGTATGATTAAATATTAATGTATACCCCTACAATGTATTGCCATGAAGTCATTTAAATTACCTAATAGCAGAGCATTTAATGATATGAGACAATGTCCATGATATAGTATTACATGAAATATACGTATTATACACAGAAAATAGTTTTATCTATGAGTGGGAAAAGTGTGGATTTCTGTATCTAGCAAAATGGTAACGTGGCAAAATCTTGAGATTGCTGGGGAAAATAGAATAAACGTGCTTTTAAATACATAACTGTACTCACAAGAGAAAAAGGGATATCCCCCATAGGCCAAAAACAAAAAAGGAGCTAGAAAGCAGAGTGGAAAGCTGATGGTGAAGCTGCAGCATCCAGAGATATTGCTGACTTGTACAAACTAGAAACATGAGTTTAATGGATACACAGAGGACAAAAGTCAGAGCCTTGGGCCCATTCAAGGTGAGCAGTTGGAACTACAGTGCCTCATAAAGCCAGGAACCTTTGAGAGGTAGAACCTCATGTGTGAAAGGGTGGATTAGGGGAAAAAATATATAGCCACTGGGCTCTGTATGAAGAAAAATTTCTCCCTTGAGAACCGGCAACCACAGGTTTGCTTCACACATGTCTAGGCTCGACTTTTCATTACTAGTTTGGTCCAATAAACCCCAGGGGAAGAAATTAACTTAAAGTTGTCCTGAATTGTTATTGCCACAGGTACCTAGCAGAGACAATTATAAATCCTTTCTGGAAGAATTCTCCCCAAGCCCAGAGAAAACCCTGACAAACCTGAACTTACAATTCAAAATCACAAGACACATAGGCACCATGAAGAAAGGCAACAGAAAAAAAAGACAAGAGTATTAGGTCCCAAAGATTTCAGATGATGGAATTCTGGCATACAAATATAAAATAAGGTGCTTAAAATGTTAAAGCAATAAGAGATGTAGTGAAGCACAAGATTTTTACCAAAAAAAAAAAAAATCCTGGCAGATTTGGAAATAAACCAAGCAAAACTTCTAAAAATAAAAAGATATAACTTTTGCTATTAAAAGCTAATGGGATAATACGTATACCATGGAGTATTACTCAGCCATAAAAAATGGTGAACTAATACCTCTTGTATTAACCTGGATGGAACTAGAAACCATTCTTCTAAGTGAAGTGTCACAAGAATGGGAAAACAAATACCACATGTACTCACCATTAAATTGGTACTAATTGATCAACACTTATGTGCACATACGGAAATAGCATTCATGAGAAATTGAGCAGGTGGGAGAGGGGATGAGGAGATGGGTAAATGCACACCTAACAG
The DNA here is from genome assembly GCA_023783475.1 of Daubentonia madagascariensis. NCBI lineage: Eukaryota > Metazoa > Chordata > Mammalia > Primates > Daubentoniidae > Daubentonia > Daubentonia madagascariensis. The sequence goes on from JAKFHU010001672.1 coordinate 21,955,740, forward strand.
GTACAATGCACACTATCTGGGGGATGGGCACAGTTATAACTTTGACTCAAATGGTACAAAAGCAATTTATGTAACCAAAACGTATATACCCCCATAATATTCTGAAATAAAAAATAAAAATCAGTAATAATTTAAAAAGTTCAATGGATAGGTTACAAAAGCATATTGGTCACTGCTGAAGAGAGAATTGGTGAACTTAGACGGTCGCTTTTGAGAAAAGACTTAGAAGAGATGAGGACGTGAATTATACGGGCAGTTGAGAGAAAAGAATTCCAGGCAGAGGGAATAAGAAATGCAGAGGCTTGAGGGGGGAATATGCCTGTGTATTCCAGGAACAGCAAGAAGGTAGGCATGGTTAGAAAGGGGAAAGCACTAGAAGGTACGGTTAGGGAGGCAATAGGAGCACACTACAGGTTAGTATGAGGGATCTTTGGCTTTCACCGTGAGATGGGAAGTGTTGCAGGATTAGCTCCCTTTAGCTTTTGTGTTGAAAGGAGAGTTGAGGGGTCAAGGGCAGAGCAGAGACACAAGGTAGCAGCTTCTGCAATAATCCAGGTGAGAAAATGGCATCTTGCACCACGCAGTAGTACTGAAGGAGTCAGGTTCCTGATTTATTTTAAGGTAGAGCCTATAGGATGTGCTGATGGATGAGATGGATAAGGTGTGAGACAAGAGATGACTCTGAGCAATGGAAGAATGGGGCTGCCATTATCCAACATGGGGACTAATGCAAGAGACCTCTCAGTGGAGCTGCCGAGTAGGCCACAGGATAAACACATCTAGAGTTTGGGGAGAGAGGGGCTAGACATATAAACTGGGAGGCATTGTGGTATAGTTTGTTCAAAGCCACAAGGCTGGTTATCGACACCAAGAGAGTGAGTGAACATGGAAAAGGAACAAGAAGAGAGGGGACAGCTGCTTGAGGGACAAACTTGAGCAGAAAGGAGGCGAAGTGCATGAGAGGTAGGATCGGCCTCTCTTCAAAATATCCTATGAACATTTCTCACCTAGTCAGCGGGATCCGCAGAGAGGCCTTAACGTGCAAGGGGGAAAAACTTAAAATAAAATAATGCCTTCTGATCTTGAGAGTGCCACATCTTGCTGGCAGCAGGGGTGCAAATCACACAGTAGCAATTCCCTGGCTGCTTCACCCAGAGCAAACCAAATATAGCTCTGGCCTGACTAAAAGGTACCGACTAATGGCTGTTAATTCTAACACTGCCAGATTAATTGGCTTAAAATCCTGTTCTGTACTTCCTTGGTCAATAATATACCGTTGGAAAAAAGTTGGCAATTTATTTTCAATATATTCTGCCAACATCGGTAGGGAGTAGGGGAGTCAAGCTTCTTGAACTCAATATTCAGACAGGCAAAAATATGCAAAACTACTTCACAGATCAAAAGAGTCATTTTTGTCATCTGGACTACAGCACTCCAGAGCTTGTTTTGTTTGTGTTTTTATTATTTTTTTCTTTTCATTTTTATTGGAGTAATTTTTTACACTGAACACTTTATCTGGATTTTTTTCTTTTCTTTATATTTCAATAGATTTAAAGCATACAAGTGTTTTTCATTACATGGAGGAATTATATAATGGTGAAGGCGTGGCTTACAGTGTACCCGTCACCAGAATAGTGTACAATGTACCCGATAAGTAATTTTTGATTCCTCACCACAGAGCTTGGTTTTAATCTTAGCTAGGAATATCCCAAACATGAGGCCTCTTCAGTTTTTATCCTAAAGGAAATGCTGTTTTTTTAAATTGTGTTTTTGCTTTTTTTCTATCTTCAATATTTCCCTAAAGTCAACTGTATTAGTTAGCTCGGGCTGCCATAACAAAAAACCATAGAATAGGTGGCTTAAACAACAGAATTTATTTTCTCACAGTGCTAGAGGCTAGAAGTCCCAGATCAAGGTCCAACAAGGGCAGTTTCTGGTGAGGGCAACCACAGAGACAGAGACTATGGCGTCTCTTTTTAGAAGGACACTAGTCCTATTGGATCGAGGCCCCGTCTTTATGACCTCATTTAACCTTAATTACCTCCATAAAGGCCCTACCTCCCAATATAGTCACATCAGTAATTGGGGCTTCAACACATGAATTTGGGGTGGGGGCACAAACATTCAGTCCATAACAGCATCTATCATTATGCCTAGGAAAGCAACCTACTTACCTTCCTACTGCCAATTCAAAGCAAGAAACAGAAGCAATGCATTATAATATCAGCCAGGGTAGGCACAAGAAAAAACTGGGAAGCATACAATTATGCCCACTTCCCCTTTTAGGGAGTCCCTGTCAGGTCCTTCCCACCCTCCCATAGTCTGCCTTCCTTTATGTTTCTACAAACTCAAGCTTCCCCCAGGTGAAGGTGCTGGCTGATATTACTTACTTAGTACCTTAAGGTCTTATTTCTTCTGAGGATGTTAGCATTTTCATATGGATACTCCTGAAGATCAAAGGGTATTTCAGGTACCTTTGACAGACGATGTATGGGAGATATTTGAGGGATGGGTGTCAGTCTTATGGTTCTCCAATCACAGCTAGGGAGTCCCTGTCAGGTCCTTCCCACCCTCCCATAGTCTGCCTTCCTTTATGTTTCTACAAACCCAAGCTTCTCCCAGGTGAAGGTCCTGGCTGATATTACTTACTTAATCCTTAAGGTCTTATTTCTTCTGAGGATGTTAGTATTTTCAATATGGATATTCCCGAAGATCAAAGGGTATTTCAGGTAGCTTTGACAGACGATGTATGGGAGATATTTGAGGGATGGGTGTCTGTCTTATGGTTCTCTAATCACAGCTACTGAAGACACATACTTTATCATCAAAGCTTGAGAGAAGCAGGGTGCTGTAGCAACAGGCCAAGCCCCTAGGTGTTCATTAAAAAGAGAATTAAGCTCTCTGAAGAGGGAGATCCTGGGGACAAGGGTCGTAATTATTCCAAAGGACATCCAGAGACACAGTCCACACAGCAAACATATTCACATTAATCTTTCTTGAGGGGAAATTGGCATCATTAATAGAAACTTGGAAAGTTAAGAATAAAAAGGACAATTTTCTAGCAAAAGATGGCAGATACACATACATCCATTTCCCTTCTTCCCATGCATGGTCTCATTGGGGGAAAAAAGTGAGGGAGGCAGGCAGGACGTATGCACAGACAAAAGAAAATAAACCATAATAACACTAGAAAATAAGCACGGGCACCACTAGTAGACCAATAATTTCAAAGAATTCCTGAAAGACAGAAAGCAGATGGCATGGTGCTGATTGGAAAGGAAGAGAAGAAACCCATTCCTTAGAAATGGGAAGCACAGGACTTTCAGAGGCAGCGCTGGAGAAGCTCCAAGTCCTGAGCCAATGAGTGCAGAGACAGAATAGGTCAAGGCACAATCGTTGGGGTGATGCACTAAACAAAAAACAGACTTTAAGCTACAGCCAGAGAACATCTCTCTCAAGAGACAGGTCTACCTGCATAGGGTCCTAGTGGCAGCACTGGGCCCCAGAAAAAAGGAGAAAAGGAGAGCCAACAGAGCTCTGCCCTAAAATGAAATACACTTTATTCCAAAGCTCTACACCTCTAGAGTAGAGCTCTTCCTCCAGTAGCTACCTGAGGAGTCCCCATCCATCCACACCAGAGGGAATCCTGCCCAGTCACTGCCCACCCACATACTAAGACCCCACAGCAGACTTCACATGCAATCAATGAGTGGACAGCTACACAGGAAATCCACCAAATATCCTAATCAGTAGCGTCCTTCATAAATCAAAAGGAATAGTCAACCAAGGATTGCCAGACATTTGAGAAATAAAAACACAAAACGTTAAAAGGAAAGGTCATGATAAACAGAAGGTCAGTTTATAGGAACAAAGAAAACCTTTTAACACAGTAATTAATATCCTCAGCAAAATTTGAGAGGATATTGCCTCCATAAAATAAAAATAGCCTGCTACATGAGAGGGTAAAAAAATGAGAGAATAAGAAAAAGTTCTTGGAAATTCAAAATAGGATTGTTCAAATAAAAAACTCAATGAGCAGGTAGAATAACTGTTGATAATTCTAGTAGCTAATATGTATCGAGTGCTTCTTACATGTCAGGCCCACACCCTGTTCTTCACATTTTAAATATAGTAGCATATTTAATTATCACATTAATCCAGTGAGGTAAGTATTACTATTATCCACATTTTACAGATAAGGAAACTGAAAGGGTGGACTTGCAAAAATAACAAGAAAATATCTAACCCCACGATTTCCCCAATAACAGCTAAAAATCAACCCTATGAGCTCTCTCGCTAACAGGCACCTCATGGAGAGTTCTGTTTTTCACAACATCTGAAAAGAGCCGAACAGACAGAAAGGAAATGTAAATCTTTCTCTTTTAAAACTGCTTTTGAGAATCTTGCTTTTTACAGCCCTGAGGAGTTCCTGAGTGGACAGCAGGGGTGCAAACTCCAGGCCTCAGTTTCCTGCCCAAAACCGTATCTCCAGGGCAAGATCACATCCCCAGCAATAAGCCTGACTACATTTCGGAGATAACCAAGTCTCCAGGAGAAGGAAAAAACAAGAAAGATGGACAACCTGATGTCTTGCAGCTGCCTCCTACAAATTACTCCACAGCCACTTCGGTTATCAACTGACAACAATCACAATTTTTTTCCTTTCTCTTTGTCCCCATAAAATCAGCAGCCACTTGGCCTCAGCGTGGGCGTCTCCTTTCTCCTTTGGGCGCCTCGCCACACAACTCCTCTCTCTTTTATCCCCTTTTCTCTCTCCCACTCTCTCGCTCTCTTTCTCTCTCTCCTTCTAAAAAGATAAAATAAACTTTGTACTTTTATATCCTAATCTCTGTGTGAGAAATTTTTCTCCACCTGTGCCGTGAGCACCTAGGGAGTTTTCCACCCTTACAGAAACTGAGTCAAAGAAATTAAATCTCTTACTCAAACAGATAAAAATTACCTGAGTCAGAATTCAAAGCTAGGCAGTCTGGCTCCAAAACACCTGTTCCACATGGCTGAAGGTAAGTAAAAGATCTGAAAGGTAGAGTTGAGGGAATTCCCCCAGTGTGCACCCCCATACACACACACACGTACACACACAAAAGTGAGAGAAATTTTGGGACAATGTTAGAAGGCGTGAGGGAGAGTCCAGAATTTCCACCATCTAGCTAAGAGGCCTTCAAGGAATAAGGAACAGACACAATAGAAGGGAAGAAGTAAAGAAATAATAGAAAAAAATGTCCTTGAAATGAAGAAAAACAAAGCTTCAAATTAAAAGAGCCCACAGAGTACAAGCAGGATATATGACCTAGACATCTTGATAAAATTTAAGAACTCTTACAAGAAGTACACTGGAAAAAAAATTAAGAACTCCCAAAGTAAAGAAAATACCCTAAAATCTTCCACAGAGAAAAAACAGGTTACCTACAAAAGAACCAGAATTACAGAGTAATATCACATTTCTCAAAGGCAACACTGGAACCATGAGGGCAATGGAGGAATTCAAAATTCTAAGGGGGATGAAGAGGGACTGGTTAATGGGAACACAAATACAGTTAGAAAAAATAAGTTCTAGTGTTTGACAGCATAACAGAACAACTATAGTTAATAATAACTTATTGCATATTTCCAAATAGATAGAAGAGAAGATCTGGAATGTTACCAACATAAAGAAATAAATGGTTGAGGTGATGGATATCCCAATTATCCAGGCTTGATCATTATACATTGTATGCTTATATCGGAATATCACATGTACCCCATAAATATGTAAAACTATTATGTATCCATAAAAATTAAAAATTAAAAAAAATTAAATATACTTTAAAAATTCTAAAGAAAAACAACTTTGAATTTCTTTTTTTTTTTTTTTTTTAGACAGTGTCTCCCTCTGTCTCCCAGGCTAGAGTGCAGTGGTAGCTCACTGCATTATAGCTCACTGCAACCTCAAACTCCTGGGCACAAGTGAACCTCCTGCCTCAGCCTTCCGAGTAGCTGGGACTACAGGTGCGTGCCACTACTCCCGTCTATTTTTTTTTTTTCATTTTTTGTAGAAACGGGGTCTTGCTTTGTTGCTCAGGCTGGACTTGATCTCCTGGCCTCAAGCGATCCTCCGCCCTCAGCCTCCCAGAGTTGTAGGATTACAGGTGTGAACCACCATGCCTGGCCTCTATTTCTTTATTGCACAAAACTACCAGTCAAATGTGAGGACAAAATCAACATACATTTGGACATTTGAAATCTCAGAATATTACCACATTCATACAAATAAAAAAATTTTTTGAGGTGATATTCCAGCACAATAAAAAGGGAATCCCAGAAAGAATGATGAATGACATGATATATAAGAAATAGCAGCAGCTCAACAAACATATGAAAAAATGCCCCACATTAGTATTCACCAGGGCAATGCAAATTAAAACCACAGCGAGATACCACCTTGCCCCTGTTAGAATGGCCATTACTAAAAAGACAAAGAACAATAAATGTTGGCGTGGATGCAGTAAAAAGGGAATGCTTATGCACTGTCGGTGGGACGGTAAATTAGTATAGCCTCTATGGAAAACAGTATGGAGATTCTTCAAAGAACTGAAAGTAGACCTGCCATTCCATCCAGCAATCCCACTACTGGGGATCTACCCAAAGGAAAAGAAGTCATTATACAAAAAAGACATCTGCACTCGTATGTTTATCACAGCACAATTCACAATTGCAAAGATACGGAATCACCCTAAGTGCCCATCAACTGATGAGTGAGTGGATAAAGAGAATGTGGTGTATACATACAGCATGGAGTACTACTCAGCCACAAAAAAGAACAAAATAATGTCTTTCGCAGTAACTTGGATGGAACTGGAGGCCATTATCCTAAGTGAAGTATCTCAGGAATGGAAAAACAAATACCGCATGTTCTCACTTAGAAGTGGCAGCTAAGCTATGGGTATACATGGTCATACTGAGTGGTAAAATGGACATTGGAGACTCAGAAAGGAGGAGGGTGGGAGGGTGGTGAGGGATAAAAAATTACCTATTGAGTACAATGTACACTATTCAGGCTTTTAGTGTACCTGTCACTAAAAGCCTGGACTTCACCACGATACGATTCATCCATGTAAGAAAAAAACATTTGTACCCCCTAAATCTACTGAAATAAATTAAAAAAAAAAAAGAAATAGCGGGAGCTAAGTGTGACACAGAAGAAGGGGAAAACGTTGGAAAGATAATAGAAAATGACACATTAGAAGATAATTGGAAGAATCTGTGCCAGGACCTTGACACTCAGAATCCATTTGCACACCTTCATATATCCCTTACCCTCATCCCCCCTATGGTAGGGAAGGGCAAGGTAAAAATTACATTTCCGAGACTTCCCTGTATCTAGGGATCTGAATGCTATTTAGGTTCTGCCAGTGAAATACACTCAGGTGAGATGCGGAAGTTGGAAGTGAAGCTCTAATTGCCTTTTGATTTCCTTCTACATGCAACGCAATGTGGGCTGAATGACAGAACCTGTGGTGGGGAACCACATGATCCTGTCCTGGGTAAAATTTCTGCTCAGGCTTAAGAGTTGTACAATGTGACACCCTGTAATAACTTCTGTTTTATCTTACATTTCTATCAAATTGTTACCAAATAGAATAACAATGGCCTTGGGAAAATTGGTTTTTCAGATAATGACAAAATGAGAATCCCAACTTCATACCATATACAAAATATATTTACATAAATTAAAGGCCTAAATGTGAAATGCAAAGCTTTAAAACTATTAAAAGAAAATATAGCAAGAATATCTTTATAACCTCTGATTAGAGATGGATTTATTAACAAGACCCAAAAAGCAAACCTTATAAAGAATATATAAAAATAAATAGTTGTATAAAAACTTACTCTCAAATATTTATTGATTCCTCAACTTGATAAACAGGGTCTATGAAAACCCATAGCTAACCTCATATATAATAGTGAAAGGCTAAAAGATTTCCCGCTAAGATCAGGAAGAAGACAAGGATGTTCACTCTTGCTACTTCTATCCAACATGGCACTGGAGGTTCTAGCCAGGACAATTAGGCAAGAAAGCAAAATGAAAGCATCCAGATTGGAAAGGAATATGTAAAACTATGTCTATTTTCAAATAACATGATCTTGTGTATAGAAAATCCTAAAGAGTCCACAAAAATATAATTAGAGTTCAGCAAGGATAATATAAGATCAATATACAAAAGTCAATCATATTTCTATACACTAGCAATGAATGAGCTGAGAATAAAATTAAGAAAATAATTCTATTTACAATAGCATCATAAAGAATAAATACTTAGCAATAAATTTAACAAAAGAAGTACAAAACTTATACACTGAAAACTATAAAACATTGTTGAAAGAAATAAAGACAACCTAAATGAATGGAAATAATCCAAATGCCCACTGGCTTAAGATGGATAAACACAATATGGTATATCCATAAGATGGAATATTATTTGGCAATAAAAAAGGAATGAAGTATCTGCTACAACATGGAATAAAGTATCTGCTACAAAGTATCTTGACACCATTATGCTAAGTGAAAGAAACTAGACACAAAAGGCCACATATTGTATGATTCCACTTATATGAAATGTCCAGAAGAGGCAAATCTATAGAGATAGAATGTAAATTAGTGGCTGCCAAAGAATGTTGGGAAGGAATAAGGTATGAAGGACTGTTGAATAGGTATGAGGATTTTTTATGAAGCAATGAAAATGTTCTGAAATTATATAGTGGTGACGATTGCGCAACTCTGTGAATATACTAAAAACTACCACATTGTATACTTTAAAAGGGTAAATTTTGCAGAATGTGAATTATATCTCAATAAAGCTGTTATTTTTACAAGGTGTATTGAGCACCTATATTTGCAGGTTCTAGGGATACAGCAGTGATCAAAAAGCTCCCTTTAGGAGCTTATATTCCAGTGGGAAGTCCAGATAAATCATGTCCCAAAATACCCAAAGAATTTGCAGGTTTGACTATGCAATTAGTCTTGGTAAACTATGCAGAATTACAGCAAAAAGAGAGATTCTGGAGCAAAAGTTCTGATTTTCAGGAAGGGAATAAGGTAGTTTATAGAAATTACAGAGTGAGGTCCAGATGCCAAATTCTAGCAACATTCTAGAGTGAGTCATTGAACAGATAATTTATGAGCACTTCAAAAAGGAAGCAGTGATCAATTCGTAAGTGTAGTCTTACAAAAAGCAGGGCAGGCAAGCAGAACTCGATTGTTTTTCTCTTCTTTCTACTTTTCTGTATTTTCTAAATTTCCTGTAATATGTAATACAGCTTACAAAAGAGAACTTCATCTACTTTTTAATTTTTTTTTTTTTTTTTTGCAGATAGGGTCTTACTCTGTCGCCCAGGCTATGCAGTGGTGTCATCATAGCTCACTGTAACCTCGAATTTCTGGCCACAAGCAGTCCTACTGCCTTGGCCTCCCAAAGTGCTGGGATTACAGGTGTGAACCACCACGCCCAGCCTCATCTACTTTTCAGATGGCTCTTGTTCCCATGTTGTTAGATCAACAGAATACTGTAAGTATCACAGGCTGGCAGGCTCTCTCAAGATATCCTTACGTGTACAATGGAGAAATGCGCTGGGGATGAGGGGATGATGTTACAATTAGAGATCACTGTCAGCTGGTGTAGTGTACTACCTGGAGATTTCCCGTTCAAAATTTCTGCTCAGTCATAGGCATGGGAAGAACCACACTGAGAATGAATTGGGAGGGAGAGTGGTTAGGTCTTGGTGAACTAACTTCTTTCCTTTCCTCCCTCTCTTCCCTCCCTTCCTTCCTCATGATTGTGGTCTGGTAAACAGAGATCAGAATGAGGGAATTAATGATATAGTGAAAGATCCACAACAAAGGCCTACCTAGGTCATGAGCTGTGGCCCCAGCAGAATGAAGAAACAAACAGATGTGTACCCTGAAAACTGGAATTTACATCAAGGACCATGGTAATTTTGGCTACTCTGTAACTGGAAAAAGAGGTCAGGGTATAGAGCAATCTGCTTGCCAGTTCCAGTTCAGGGACTTACATCGTGTTTGGTCTTAAAAGTACATATAATTACCTGACAAACTTAATTAATACACACAAGGCAATCTGGAAGAGGAATATTTAATAATGTGGGTCATTTATATTCACTATTCAAAAATTGTTAAAGAAAGAACACAAATAACAGCTTAAACGTTCACCTGTAGAATATTTAAGAGATACTCTGAATGTAGGAGGCTCCTTCCAAATACAGCTTATTCTATACTAAAATGAACTTTTTGTCCTAATGAAAAATTAGACATTATTCATTATTGCTTCCAGATTTTACACCATTTCTAGCACACATAGCGCTGGAATGCATGTCCTAGTGATTAGAGAACACGGGCAAAACAAATATCCTACAATGGCTTCTAGATTCCTAAACACAATATTTTTAAAAATCTAAACTTCCTGCATAAATAAATTAGTGGACTGTTGCTTTTATACTCTAACTTGTTTTAGAGTAAGAACTGGTTAGAAATGTCACATATTGTAAATTCCTAAATTTTCCCACTTTTTTTGCTTTTGGTGCAATAATTTTTCTAAGTAACCTTATGTTTCCCTGTTTTCTAACCTGTAAATTCTCTCCTTTAAATTGTTTGAATTTTAATATGCCACTTATGATTCATACAAAAGAATGCATGAGACACACTTGCAAGTTTTGAAGTGTAATTGTCCTGTAGGTTCTTAAAGGCCTGACCAGGTCCAGAATCCTGTCCATTTCTATGCCCCCATCAGGTACTCACTGCAGTGCTTATTTTTTAAATAGAACCCTTGCATCTACCATCCTTATTAGTTTCCTAGGGCTGCTGTAACAAAGTACAACAAACTGAGTAACTTAAAACAACAGAAAATTATTCTCCCACAGTTCTGGAGGCTGGAAGTTGGAAATCAAGGCGTTAGGGCAGGGCTGTGTCCCTTTGAGACTCTGGGTAGACTGTGTCCCTCTATGCCCCTTCCTAGCTTCTGGTGGTCGACAGCAATCTTTGGCATTCCTTGACTTGCACCTGCATCATTCCAATCTCTCTCTCTATTGTTACCCGGAGCTCTCCTTGTGTGCCTTGGGGTCCAAATTTCCCTCTTCTTGTAAGAAAACCAGTCATATTGGATAAAGCGCCCTCTAATAACCCCATCTTAACTTGATAACATCTGCAAAGACTCTATTTTCATATAAGATCACATTCACAGGCACCAGGGGTGAGGACTTAAACATATCCTTTGGGGGACATAACGTGCAACCCATAATAACTCTGTTTGTACTTCTCAAAAGAAGAGCTTTCTGAAATTTGCCCACTCTGTCCTATTACTGACTCCATGGAGTACCTAGAACAGAGAGCATTTTCTAAGTTGAGGATGAAAAAAGCTATCTACCTTACATTGAGAAGAAAGAGTAACTCAGGCCTTTAGATCCTGGGGCTTTTCTTTCACCTCTGCCCAAAGGAAGCTAGCCAATGACGGAACCAATGACAAAGGACTCAAAATATGTGAAACATCCTTTCCAGAATATGGTACTTTGTAGCCAGAAGTTACGGATGTTGAATGGTGAGGCTTTGCCAGGCTGCGACCGGTTTTTGAAATAAAAAACCAAAATGAGCTATGAAAGAAACCTCATGACTGAAACATTGCTGTCCCTCTGGCTATTGCATTATATCTGAGCTAAAATTGCTAATCAAGGGGTAAGTATGATTTACAAAATTATATATTACAGAACCCTAGAGAGGTACACCCCAGAAGAAATATCCTTCATGGGATGCATCTGTCTCCCTGGGCTCTCGCACACTGCCCGGATGGAGACTGAGTCAATGAAATAAATCCTTCCTTAAATAGCATGACAAAAACTCACACTAAAAAATTACAATCAAATCATGCTAATGAACGACTATTTTCTTCTTTTAGGTTCTCCTTATTTAATATGTATGCAGATACTTTAGCAAAGCTATCATCTTAGAATGATATAATTCTTACTTTCATTTAATATGTTTTTATCACAAAAATTATCCTTCATTGTTACATTCTTCATAATTTTTTTGTTATTTTGCAACATTCCATTAAGGTGGTTACTACAGTTTACTTCACCACTTCTTACTGCTAGACAATTAGGTTGTTTCTGATTTTTGGCTTTTATAAATAATGCTGGAGTGAAATGCTTCTGCAGGCTCAGAAAAGGGCAAGTTGCAGCTTCCCTATCTGTGGAAGTGAAAACAGCCCAAAGGGGGCTTATTTCAGAGATTCAAATGGATAATTTGCATAGCATTGTCCCATAGACTATTAAGAACAGGCTGTTTTTATAGTGAGTTCCATTTATGGCTTATTGAATGAGGAAAAAAAGTTGGCAAACCCCTGCTTTTCCGTAAACTTAAACAAGACAGAGCAGTATTTCTATTTCAGCTTAGCCCCTGGGACAACCAAGAATCTTCTCTTCTTTTTGTTAGTCCTCTTTCCTTGCTTTATCAGCCACTACTTTGACAAAAACTGTCTGCCAAGGCAGTCTTCAACCTCAGTGGTGAATGCAGGCTGTGGGTATACCACCCAAGCACCTCCATTTCGGACTCCAGGAGTCAGAGAAACAATGCTATTAATAGAAAGGAATGTGGTGATTTCCCCACTCATTGGGGGGAGGGGGGTCCATCTGATAAAGCAGATAAGAGAACAATTCAAAAGCAAATAGACAACATGGAGTTATGGGGTATACATTGGGAGGACGAAACAGTAAGCGACAAATAAGCACCAGTTGCCATAGTAAATACATTTCCATCTTTTCCAAACTGTCTCAGATTAAGGCACTGTCTCACAGCCCTTGTATTATAATTATAAAATAACACCACAGGTTTCTACCCCTGGAGACACTGTTCCTACATTCAGAGGAAAAACTGTAGAAGGTGAAAGCTTGAGTGTACATCATGGGGCTTTAAATAGTCTCCCTAATTATGGGAACAGCTTAGCTTTCCATTGGTTCAGCACTTTTCTTTCTTTCTAAATTCAATTCTTATCTAATGGGGGCACCACTGCTATCAAGTAGGTGCTTTGCCCTGGGCTATAATAACTAAATTATCACCCTTAGAAAACATCCAAGGGAAGGCCAGCAAGAGTATACCCGTGCCAGCAACTGTGCAGCCCAGCCCAGCCAGGCTCTGCCCTATCTGGGTCCAGAGGCTACATGTTTTGGGTGTCAATTAAGGTGAATCTGCTTTGTGCCAAATTCTGAAGGCAGCTGGTGATTACGAAATTTCAAAATCAGGCAAACTGTTCCTAGACTGTTCAACATTTCAATTCTATTTACCAGCAGACCTATGATCAGCTGGTCAAAAAGTTTTCCTTTAGAATTTAACTTTCTGGCATTAAGTAAATAACTATTCACTTTTTCCTTATGAAAGAAAAAGAGCAAAATGGAAAAAAAGTAGAACACTGTCAATTAATAATCCATCCTATTAATAACAAGGAAATAAATGGCTTGTAATATTCATCACCACCATTATCAATATAATAGCCATTTATAATTGTCCTTTGTATTCACAAGGCAATTTTATATACATCATATTATTTGAGCATCCCAATAATGCTCTGAGACAGGTAAAACAGATATTATTATCTCCAACATGAATACAGAATATTCTGGTTGAATCGGTTGAAGCTCTGTGGCTCACCAGTCAGAAGTTTCCAGTTTCTCCAAAACAATCTTCTAAGTTTCAATGGGTACAGAATACACAAGATGAAATGAGTCAGGGTTGGTTTTTCCTGGTCTTTCTCACCTTCAGCACTTTCCATTGCCAAAGCAGTTGATAGATTATTTATGAATTACATTCCTTCACTCCTTACCTGCCTGAGCATCGGGAGTCGTATTGGAAAGAAAGCAGTTCAGAAAGCACTTGTCGAGGAGACTTAGACCAGCTTCTCCTGCACCCACAAAAGGCTCTCAAGCTGCAAAATCCTCACCAACAAACAAAGGAGATAAGGTGAAAGAAATCTAGACAACGCATATAGCTAGATGCCAAGCCAAGAGTGTAAAAACTTGGCAATTTTTCAGTACTATTATTCTATACTCTAACTTTCTCCACTGAAAGTTGATAAAGCAAAATAAGTTCGAGCAAACTTGAGCCGATCAACACAGAGGATTACTGAGGAATTTACTGGCAACAGTGATAATACTTTACAATTACAGTATAAAATGACTCCCTATTAGGAGATCAAGCAGAATTAAGGGAAACATGATCCAGCACTGGTTTTAAACACAGGAAGGGCATTTGTGTGGAATGAGGAGTAAGCAGATTCTGTGGGGCTCCAAAGAGAGGGCCAGGGACCTACTGGCAGAAAACACAGGTAAAGAAAAAGTTCTAAATCCTCCTTTTTCAACTGTCTAAGAATCAGATAATTGGAGAGATGGTGGAGAGAGTGATAACACAAGATATTTCCTTATTCTTAAAACCATCAAGCTGATAAAAGAAACATCAGCATTGGGGTTAATATAACCAGGCTGGTGAAAAATTAGCAAAGTTCTCAGAAGCAAGAGCATCTCTGTATATCCAGACAAATACACAGGTAGACAAATACACGTAGAATGGGCTCTCTCTACGCTAATGAGAGAGAGCCCATTCCTAGGCATGACCAAAAGTATTCCCAATATGTAAGATAACTTAGGGTGTGACAGAGGATTTCTTTTTAAATACAATCATAAAACTGTACTGGGAGAGATAATGGAAGATATGAATAAATGCAGAGTGAAACCTTGTTTAACCTGGAGGGACAATAAATATTAAAGATAATATGTTGGGTTAACAGAGAAACAAAGAATGAATTAAAACTCAACAGAATGCTTTACAGTACTTAATAAAATTAATTTGAAAACATAAACGGGCAAAAATATGGAAGGATATTTGGGAAATGAGAAGAACAGGCAATGATAGATTCTAGTACTCATCATAAAACAAAAAAATCTCCTAAAATGTAAAAACCAAAATGACTTTTTATTAGGGCTTACTCTATAACAAACTAGAAGTAACAAAAACAATAGGATGAAAATTACTACTTAACAAATGCTGTCAGGACAACTCTTTATTACCAAATAGGAAGAAAATTTACTTGAATGTTCAAAAGACAAGCAAAATAATTAATGTGAATAGTAAAAACAAAAAGAAGAAGAAGGGAAATACAATATTAGTTTCAAATGCAGGGACGAAATTAATTTGGATCAATTAAGAAATTATATATTATCAAAGACAAGGTAGAGAAACACAAAAATAGTCAAGTTCCACAGCATTCTCCAAAAAGCATTTATTTAACACCTATTATGAATGAACTTGGCAGTATATGTTAGGAATACCAAGATGAATAAAACAGGTTTGACGGGGACTTCTACCAGCCTGGCAGACTAACACATGGACCCTCTTTCCAACAAACACATGGCCATGCAGGATAAAATATACACATACCTTGTAACACACACTACCCTGAGTCAAGTGAGTTCTACAACATGTCTTGTGGAATCTGCTATAGTCTCTTTTTCTTTCGTATATCCTATGTACTAGAGAACAGTTTGACTCATAAAGGATGACAAAAGATGTACAAGAACTGTAATATTGCCAAACCTATCAAAACCAAAGAAAGAGTATTGTGATGAACATTAAAATGTAAGTTTTACTGCACCTCAAGGTGCACTCATGGGAAAATGGTCAAGGAAAGAAACAGTAAATATCAGCAGGTGGGATAGGCAGAATCCTAAAATAGCCCCATGATGTTCACCCCCTGTGGTTACTCTCATGATTATGTTACAGTTCATGGCAAAAGGGATTTTGCAGATATAATTAAGGCTACTAATCAGTTGGCTTTAACATAGGGAGATTGTCCAAATAGTCCTAACCTACAATATGAGCCCTTTAAAAGCAGAGCATTTTCTCCAGCTGGTAACAGAAAGGGAAGTCAGAGAGAAGATATTCAATATGAGAAAAATCTTCCACTGCTGGCTTTGAAGACGGAGGGTGCCACGTGTTAAGGACCTGAGAGCAGCCTACAAGAGCTGAGAGCAACCCCCACCCAACAGCCAGCAAGAAATTCGGACATCAGTCCTACAATCTCAAGGAACTGGATTCTGCCAACAACCAGAATGAGCTTAGATGCAGATTCTTCCCCAGAGCCTCAAGTGACAACTGGATTTGGGCTTACTGAGACCCTGACAAATACTAATGAATGAGTGTTGTTTTAAGCCACTAAGTTTATGGCAATTTGTTCCACAGGAATAGCAAACTAATGCAACAGTCAAGTGGGTGGGCACCTATTGACATTATGGAATACTATGAAGAGCCTCACAAATACCACCGCAGCCTAGAAAAACTAATAAATCATATGAACAGGGGCTAAAAGAAACCGGAGGTACGTCAATGTAAAATTGAAAGCAAACGGAAGAAGCATTGCCAAGGTATGCCTCTTTATGGGGACTTGACTTTAACAACCCAGTAGAATACTAATTTCCAGGCTAAGCTTCCATTTTTGGACTAAGTGGGGTAGATGTATATGTAAACAAAAAAACATTTTTATTAACACATAGCTAAGCTCAAAAGAAAGGGAATGTGGCAGAAATATAAGAAAAATCAAGGCCAAAGCAGAAATCAGGAGCTGACATTGTGGGTTGCCCACAGGAGTTTGGGGCCTGAATATAGGCCCTAGGAGCAAGGGCTGGGCTTTCAGTAGCCACTTTGTAACAGGATATATGGCCTTATGCCACAGGGGCAGAGAGTTGGGACAAGCCTAAATGATGAAGGTATGAGCCCTAAAGAACTGCCCCAGAGAAGAATCCTGCCTAGCAGCTGAGAAAAGAAGGATGCTTGCAGGTCCTTGGGACAAAAGAAATCACCCAGGGGAAATCAGAACCCCAGGTCTGCTTGGTGTGCAGGTGTATAATCCAAATTTAATCTACCTGCATTATGTGGGAGCCCAGCTTGAGAAACTAATGAAAAAATTGGCCCCAGACTGCTGAGCCCTAGGCAGAAACCACTTAGGGGTAGGGAACCTGTGGCCTTGGGGCCACATGGGACCTTCTGGATCCTTCAGTGTGGCCTTTTGACTGAATCCAAATTTTACAGAACAAATCCTTTTAATAAAGGGATTTGTTCTATGAAGTTTGGATTCGGTGGAGGGGCCACACTTGGGGATCCGGAGGGCCACATGTGGCCTTGAGGCTGCAGGTTCCCCACCCCCACGGGGCCACTAAAGATGAGTCACCCTTAAAAAATGTAATGCATACTAGGGAGCAAACCAATACAAAGGAGAGATAGCAGATGTAACAAACAGAAGCAAGAGCTGGAAGTAAAATACCTAAGAGACAGTACAAAATAAATATGTTTAAAGTAGTGAAAGAGATTAAAGTGGGGGAAGGAGGCAAAAATCATAATATGATAATAAGACAGTAAAAATTTTTTTAAAGTCATAGTTTAAAATATCCTTATCAAAAGCTGTGTAATTAGAAATAAAGCCATTAAATTTTAAAATTCAATGGACTGAAATGGAAGCTATATCTGAGGAAATCCCCCAAAATGCAACTTAAAGAAATAAGAAGTGAGAAAGTACAAAAGAATAAGGGTCATAAAGTAATAAATGGCCCAACATACATCTCCTGATGGTTCCAAAAGAAAAGAATAAAAAGAATCAGGAAGAGGCAAGATGTGAAGAGATCAGTTATAAGATGAGTAAGTTCTGGGGATCTAATGTACAGCATGGTGACTATGATTAACAATATTGTATTGCATACTTGAAATTTGTTAAGAGAGTAGATCTTAAATGTTCCTACCAAACAAACAAACAAACAAAAAGATAATTATATGACGTGATAGATAAGTTAATTAGCTGGTTTGTGGTAATCATTTCACAATGTATACGTATCTCAAAACATCCCATTGTACCCAGCAAATATATTCAATTTTTATATGTCAATTTTACCTCCATAAAGCTCAAGGGAAAAGATACAAAAAGATAATGGCCATGAATTTTCCAGACTTGATGAAAGACAAAATAATCCTCATATCCAGAAAGTACAAGAAACTCTGAACAAGTCCAAAATAAATCTATTCCTATACTCACTGAAATGAAACTGCAGAACACCAAAGGCAAAGAGTAGATTTTATAAAGAACCAGAGACAAAAGACAGATTATCTTAAAAGGAACAATAATTAGAGTGACAAAAAGATTTTCATCAGCAAAAATAGACGCTAGGAGATAATGGAAATAAAATCTTCAAAGTACTGAAGGACAAAAACTGCCAACCTAGAACTTAATACTCACTAAACTATCATTCAAGAGTAACAATAAAGCCGGGCACAGTGGCTCATACCTGCAATCCCAGCACTGTGGGAGGCTGAGGCGGGATGATTGCTTGAGGCCAGGAGTTTGAGACTGGCCTGGGCAGCATAGCAAGACCCCATCTCTACAAAAAAATAAAACATAAAATAAATTAGCCAGGCATGGTTGTGTGTGCCTGTAGTCCTAGCTACTTGGGAGGCTGAGGTGATCGCTTGAGCCCAGGAATTTGAAGCTGCAGTGAGCTATGATTGTGCTCCACCCTGGGTGACAGAGTGAGATCTTGCCTCAAAAACACAACATAACAAAACAAAAAGAATAACAATGAAATAAGGTTTTTTAAGATAAACACTGAGTTTACTACTTATAGATTCTCAATAAAAGAGTTACTAAAGAAAAGCTGTACAGAGAAGGATGGAAGAAGCATTAGTAAGCTAGCAATTGGCTAACATGTTGGTAAATAATTTAAAAAATTATTCAAACTAAAATGTTAAATAATAATAAAGTGAAAGCTGACAGAAGAGGAAACTGAAATTAAAAGTACTCTAAGGTCATATATAGTTTTGGCAAAAAATGGAAAAATTTATTAACTTTAGATTTTTGGGAGGGGGAAGCCTGCTCCCTTTTTAAATAAATATGTAATAATTATATATATTTTGGGGGTACATGTGAGATTTTGATACTTCCATACAATGTGTAATGTTATTAACTTTAGATTTTTTTAAATCTACATGTTAAAAACAAAACATAGTCCCTGCTCTATAGAAGCTCATACTATACAGTAATGGGACAAGTGACATAATGGAGGCATGCCAAACAAGCAAGAACGCCATCAGGGAAAGAGGGATAAGGGGATGAGGAAAGCCTTCAGAAATGTGATGTTTAAGCTCTATCCTGAGCGATGAGCGTTGTTTCTTGAAGAAAAGGCGGCATTCTAGGCTGTAGGAATTGACTGCACATAAAAGGCATGGGATCCTGCAAGGGATGACATATTTTGAGTGTGGTTCCACATGGATGGAATGTAGATATATGTGGGTTATGATAAGAGGATGAAAAGGTAGACTAAGAAGAAATATTCAAGAACTATACAGATCACATTAAGAGAGCTGCACCTCATTTAGAAGGTCTTGGGGAGATGTTGAAGACATTTTAAAAAATTTTTTATTGTAGTAAATTATACATAAGATTTGCCATTTTAAGCATTTTTAAATGTATAATTCAGTGGCAACCATCATCACTCTCTCTCTCCAGAACTTTTTCATCATCTCAAACTGGAAACTCTGTATCCATTAAACAATAACACCTCGTTCCCTTCTGCCCCCAGTTCCTAGAAACCACTTTTTTTACTTTCTGTTTCTATGAATTTGACTATTCTAAATATATCATGTAAATAGAATCACATAATGTTGTTCTTTTGTGTCTGGCTTATTAATGTCTTCAAGTTTCATCCATGTTGTAGCATGTGTTAAAATTTCCTTCCCTTTGAAGGCTGAATAATATTCTATTGTGTATATATATACCACATTTTGTTTATCCATACATCCACTGATGGACATGACATTAAAGATTTATATGCAGGGGAGTGACATTTTCCTTTATCTGCTTTAGAAAGGTAATGCCAGAAGGAGATTAAAGGACAGCACTTACGAACTAAAAGATGAACTTGTTTCAACAAAGTGAAAATGGTTAAATGGGTGGAAGAAGTCTAGTAAAATGAGGTCAGAATAAGTTTCTCCAGATTTAGGAAGAGCAGTTGCAGCACAGCAGTGGATAGGCAAGTCTGATGGAAGTAGATGAAGACTAGTCAGCCTGTAGCATATTAACAGAAACACGTTATGTGTATGGGGAGAAGGCCTTTCACAAATTACAACAAAATGTGGAGCATTTGACACCTAGAATTTGGATATTTAGTAGTAACTTTAGGACGAGAAAGTTGAAAATATTGAATTAACAAAACACTTTAGCCTCTTGATAAGTACAGATATACTGAGAAAGATGGTAAAGATATGGTTTTATTGAAAATAAGATATCTTAAGGGGTTATTTTGAAAAAATTTTGACAGCAACTATGTTGTACTGACCACAAGACAGTGCAGCTACACATCTTGTACTTCATCTTAATGATGAAAGCACAAGATGGTAAGGTATGCTGACACAATCACAATCCTAGAATAATAGGATTGTTATCCCAGGAATGGGCAGTCCGTACTTTCTCACCACCACATGAAAAAACACACTAGGAACTGTAATGCTTGTGAGTGGCAACACTGGAGTTAATTTACCCTCAATACTTACCATTCTGATGCTTTATAGCATAGAATGACCCCAACTTTGAAAATTCATTTTGAGGCCTGAGTTATCCTCTCATTCAAGCTACATTGCTTAAATTAAATAGATGTTTACTAGAATCCCTTGCTTTTTTGAACTTAAGGAAAAGAATGGCCAGTGAGTTGGCAGGCAACATAATTTTACAGTATTATTTAGAAGAGAACAGAACTAAAATTCCAACACTATACCTTTATCTACTTGTGTGTCATTTCTTTAAGAAGCCTTACTTTGAAACTCAAACATTTACTGTTAACAGACTGCAAAATGATGAGAAAACAGATGTTATTTTGGTTCACCCATTTTTACTGATTAATAAAAATGAGAAAATATTTTCTCATCATTGAATTCACATGAATAATGTCTAAAAATACACATTTTAAAAAACAAATAGGGCTGGGCCCAGTGGCTCACACCTGTAATCCTGGCGCTTTAGGAGGCCAAGGTGGGAGGATCGCTTGAGGCCAGGAGTTCGAAGCTGCAGTGACTTATGATCACGTCACTGCACTCCAGCCTGGGCAACAGAGCAAGACCCTCTCTCTAAAAAAAAAATTTTAAATAAATAAGTAAATAAAAATAGAACAATAACCCACCAATTATTCCAGGCCTACTAAAGTAAAGCCTACTCCAGGCCTACTAAAGTAAAAGGTATTAAATTGATATGACTTTATAATTCTGATTATATTTGTCATTATTGTCATTATAAAAATGTTAGAAGGAAAAATTTATAGTTTTTTTTTTTTTTTAAATTTTGAGACAGGTCTTGCTCTGTTGCCTGGGCTTGAGGTGCAGTGGCGTCATCATAGCTGAACGCAACCTCAAACTTCTGGGCTCAAGCAATCCTCCTGCTTCAGCCTCCTGACTACCTGGGACTGCAGCGTGTGCCACCAAGCCCAGCTATTAATTTTTCTATTTTTTGTAGAGACATGCCCTTGTTCAGGCTCGAATTCCTAACCTTAAGCAATCCTCCCACCCCGACCTCCCAAACTGCTAGGATTACAGGCGTGAGCCACCTCGCCCAGCCAGGAAAAATGTATGCATTTTATAATGATTTGACATCATAAATCTGAACAAGCTATGGTCACAGCAAAATAATTCTATGTTTAGTGCCAAATTATTTTGAGGATATGGAAAATATTTCCTGAAAAGAAGACTTATCTCAACAATAATAACTTTTATTGAGATGTTACTACATGCCAGGCAATGAGCAAAGAGCTCTTATATTTGTTACTTTATTTAATTTGTATAAGAATTCCATTAAGTAGGTCCCATTATTATCTTTATTTTACACATGAGGAAACTGAGGCTTAGAGGGATTAGGGAATTTGCCAAATATGACGCAGCTACTAAGTGGCAGAGTCACCACCAAACCCAGGCCATCTGACCTGGCAACCTACAGCACTGCCCCCAGAAACGTGCATGCGCATTCTACATATAGCACATCCTCAAATAATGTCGTTTCATTACAGTTGGTGAGAAAAAAATCGATTCCCAGCAAGAGCTACTGTCTGTGTGGAGTTTGCACATTCTCCCCATGTCTGCATAGGTTTTCTCCAGGTACTCCCGGTTTCCTCCCACATCCCAAAGCTGTGCCCTTTAGGTTCACTGATTTGTTTATGTGGTCCCAGTGTGAGTGAGTGTGGTTGTGTGAGTGCCTAAAATTGGTTTCATTATAGGTCGTTTTACTTAAAGTCACAGTTTCCAAGAACCTATGGACAAGAACATTGAGGATTTACCGTATTTATTGAAAGAGAATGCTTGTTGTCTGTTTGTCTAGGAAAAATAAAATAAGTCAAGAAAATTTAATGGCAAATCTATTCTTTTATGTTAATAAATTACCAAAGCTCTCTTTAGACTAATTTTCTTTCTTTCTTTTTTTATCACTCCTATGAAGACACTATTTTTAATTCATAAAGATTTTGGCTGAATTATTTTTATTAATCTGAAAGGAATATTTTACATGACAAAGGTGTGATGAGTCTTTCTATCACCTGTGGTTCTAAAAAGTCCTTATGTAATATATTTACATTTCTCTTTTTCAAATTACAGAGTAATTCAGCTTTCTCTATGACTCTTAAGTCTATAACTGAATTGATATCTCCAGTTTTCCTCTTCTGTATTAAAAACAAAATAATAAGTACGAAACACAATTTTATATTTGGCATAACTTCAGCAGTCTCATGATAGTGGTCTTCTTATAATATAAACAAATTGAAGCATTTGGACAGTGAACATGTATTTCAGGAATAAAGAAACATTAACATCCACTTCAAAATTTCTTGTGTTTTTTGGGGGGGAGGTTGTCTACAATTTATTTTTTCTATTACCAAAAACATCATTCAACTTTTCAAGCACTGGAAAAAATACCAACATTTAACCCACAAGCAAAAATGTATAGATGAACAACCAGCAATAAAAATGCACATGAGTATGTATATCATATTTTTCCTCTCTTTATATTATTAAGAGAACAAATGATCTTAAGAATGACTCTCATGATTTCGGGTTTATTATGCTCCTGATTAATTTGTGACATTCCTTGGAGGGAATTCAAAAGGAAGAAGAGAAAGCCTTTTAAAGGTTTTAAGCTCCAGATCACGGTAAGGAACAGAGACAAAATGCATTTAGCAAATGATAGCAAAGATCACATAAATAGTGCTAAATGAAGTTTATAGAAAATGATTTTTCAGGTCTAAGAAATGCAATTTGTGATGTTGGGGAAAAACACCCAAATTTCCCCGACTCCACCCTACGGAGAAACAATCAATGCAGGAATCAAAAAATGCCCTTTCCTAGGTGTTTAGAAGAATCTTAAGAAACCCACCTCCTGAACTCAGGGTGTCTTAATTCTATTTTTCTTTGGCATAACCTGCCTACTACCTGCCCTGCCTTCCTATATCACTCTGCCAGTTGGACTGGGAAGTAGATACCTGGGGTCACAGCTGGTGACACTGAAGCTCGCCCCAGTCGGTGCTTCTGGCCCGGAGCATCACTCGCCGTCCCACTTGCTCCTCTTCGTCGTCATCGCCGGCTTTACACACACACACACACACACACACACACACTCTCTCTCTCTCACACCCTCGCGCGCGCAACTGCTGTCAAAGGTACCGCCCCACCAGAACAAAACCCTCGCATCCTCTTCCCCTGGACACAGCCCCAGAGGAGCGACTCTGGACCAAACCCAAGGCATGTTGAGGATACTGCTGCGCTCTTACCTTCAGCAGGGACAGCGATCGCGGCCACCGCTCTGCGCCGGGCCAGCCAGGCCCGCCAGGCCCGCCGGGGAAAGCACCAGTTCAGCAAGGCTGCACCCCCGGGGGATCCCCGCCGCCCGCTGCCCGCGGCAGCTTTTGCAGGCGCTGGGAAAGCGCGCGCCAGTGATTCAGCGCCTTTCCGCCGCCGCGGTTGCCACGGCGACGCGCGCGCACGCGCACACGCGCCCCCAGGGAGGGGCGGGTGCCGGGTGCCGGCTGCCGCCCCTGCCCAGCTCCCCGCCTGCACTCTGTAGACCAGCACCGGGGCGACGGACTCCCACCCGACGCGGGACCAAGCAGAAGGCTTTCGGGAAGCAGAGCAGCCATCATCCCCCGCCTCCTTTCCTTCACCTACCCCTTCCCTG
The DNA here is from genome assembly GCA_023783475.1 of Daubentonia madagascariensis. Classification (NCBI taxonomy): domain Eukaryota; kingdom Metazoa; phylum Chordata; class Mammalia; order Primates; family Daubentoniidae; genus Daubentonia; species Daubentonia madagascariensis. Next base: position 21,980,033 of record JAKFHU010001672.1, read on the forward strand.
CAACCGTGGCCCACTTTTAAATGGTCTGGGGAATGAACACTCCTTCCAAATAAATGCCCAGGCCAGGGTGGCTCTAGGGAGCCGTGAGCGCACTATCTGGGTCAAAGACCCTTCGCGAATATGTCCCTCGAAGCAAAGTCACCGCAGCTACACAAGTACCACTCTTCCAGCGGGAGTCTCTTTGGGCCCTACTCTGTAACTGTATTTCCATTTTGAGCACGTGCTGCTTTCTGAGGATGGAAACCTGTGCTGGAAAGTGCGCAGATCAACTCCAGGTTTGCAGGGTAACAAGGTGCCAGGTGTCTCGGGGAAGGTGACACTTTGAACCACAGAAAACTCGTGTGGAAGGCTCTTCCTTTCATTTTTACTGTTTTCTTTTAATAAAGATGCTAAAGCATCTTTCAGGGGTGGGGAACCTGCAGCCTTGGGGCCACATGTGGCCCTCCAGATCCCCAAAAGTGGCCCCTCGACCAGAGCCAAACTTCACAGAACAAATCCCTTTATTAATTCTTCATTAAAAGGATTTGTTCTGTAAAATTTGGATTCAGTCAAAAGGCTGCACTCAAGGATCCAGAAGGCCACATGTGGCCCCAAGGCCGCAGGTTCCACCCCTGCTGAGCATTCCTTGTACATCCCATCACTATGAAGTAGAGTGCAGTGCTTAGGACTGAGTCACACATACCTGATGAATGAAGCAACTCACTAGCTATGGAGGAACCTTAGATAAATTACATAATCCTGATAAACCTGTTTCCTCAATTATAAAATGTAGATAATAGCACTCATATAGGATGAGTGTGGGAATTAAATGAGATAAATTTACATCGAAAGAGTAACAACCTGTCCAGGACTGAAAGTGAAAATCAGCTTGGACTAAAAAGAAAAAGGTATTCCTGCCAATGATCAGGCTGGGAGAACAAACACAGATAAAGCCAGAAGCAAAGTTAACAAGAAATATTGTTTCTTCTAAAGTCATGCAGCAGCTATAAAATGACTTAACTCCCTCTTTGAATGACTCCTGCTTTCTTACCACTGTTGCCCCTTCACTTTGATATTTCCTTCCATAACTGGGGATACCCAATTGCTAAACTCCCTTCACCTCATGACAGCACCCAATCCCTAGTTAATCCCAGCTTCTCCCAATCTGCCTCTGAAACAGCAACCAACCCGGAGCCAAGCCCTGATTCCAAGACTCTCCTCAGAATCCTTTAACGGAAACCCAAACCTTGTAAGACACTTCCTTTCTCTTCTCATACGGCATTCCACAGTACCTGTGGAGTGCCCACTCTCAATGTATCAAGTCAATAAATCTGATTTTGTCCCCAGTGGTCTTTGGCTGATTAGCCTTTAAATAAATATATTTCTAGCATATATAGAGACATATATGCTTAGACCAGAATGTGAAACTATTTACATCTTTTTAACTTAGAGCCATTAAAATGAATATCTATTTTCATTTATAATGCATATATCTATGTTGGTACCATACGAAAATGTTAGTCTGCCTCTTCACTTCTCTTCAGCATTCAAGGGACATTCACTGAGTTCCTGCTACATGCCAGACACTACCACAGGTACTAAGGACAAAATGATGTATCCTTAGTACAATTTTGGACTTTGTCTGCTATTGCTTATGCTGTTGGTTGAGACAGTAGCACAGTAAAAGAAAAAGAATGATCTTATTTTGAAGATGGGAGAAACTGAGATTTACCAAGGTTAAAGTACATTCCGCATCAGTGGCAAAAATGGTGCTTAGCGTAATGAAAGTGTTGCCTCATTGAAATATGAGATTCTAAGTTGGAATTTCATCAAGAAGGGAAGTAAGTGAAGCTACTACAATGGAAAAACTTCAAAAGATTCAATGTTCTTCAAAGCCCAAATTCATAGGTTCTTAATTCTTTCATTGTTTGAGAACTACTGCTCATGACAACAGACTAAAAGTGGTTTGGTTGTTCTTATGCACTCCACTTATAACTTGTTTTTTAGATTTTGTCATTATAAGCAATATACAGGAAGGCATTTCATGTGGAATTATATAAAGAAAATGATACTTTCATGGTTTTAAAACAATTCAATAATCCTTTAATCTAATTCACCACACTGAATATTTCACTTTTTATATTAATATTTAGACTTTCACTCATCTTTTTTATGCAATGTGAAGTTCTAACAATTTTCCAAATGAATAAGCAGTTTATGCCAGAAAAATCCTTTTCCCACAGAAATGAACTATTACCTCCATAATGTATGCTACTAAAATATTAACATCAATTCTCACTTTTTAATGATTAAAATTATGATTACTATATAAAACTTTCAATTGTCACTAAAAAGGGAGTATTACACATAAATTCAATTTGTCTTTTATTAGATGTTTTAATTTTGGCACTCCTGGTGAAAATAAGGTTCTGTTACTTCTAGTTATTCCCACTGGCTTTCTTTTTTTTATACTAAGGAAGCAAAAGTATTCTTGGTAATTCTTGGTGCCGTGGGAAGGAACATGGAAAGCTGTTTCCTTACACATAAAGAGGAAGTAGCAACTGTGGAGCCAGAAACAGGAAACAGGCAAAAACTTTAATCCTATCATGGACACAAAAATATACTAAAACTATAAACAAGCAAAATTCTTTATTTAAAGTACACTTCTCTTGTGGGAAAAGTTCTTTTTCTTTAAAGCACATTTAAAGGTACTCTTTATTCACTTCCTGTATTTCCATTTCACAAGTAACAAAACTAAAAGGCTATTTCTCTTCACACATTTATTTTTTTCTCTTAGCAAAAAAATCCCATGGTGCCATAAAACTGACTTTAATCATTATCAAGCCTAACTTTGCCTCTGTTGGTAACATAACTACAAAAGTGAATCAAATTATTTATACCTTACCAATTATGTACTGCTAGCTGACAAAAATAAAGTCCGATGTAGGATAGTTGTCATCTACTTAACTGCAGATGATCATGGCCTTTTAAGATTATCTGAATTTATGAAATATTTATTAAAAGATCCAGTCCCAAAGACTCAGTAATCTCTCTTTTCTTTTGAAGACTTATTTACAATATTAACTATTTTAGTGCCTGGTTGAAAAAATAAATATAAAATTTAGCCCAAAGACAACGTGGCCCCTGCTTGTAATCCAGCTGGCAGCTATAAACACTGTTAAAAACTCAGACTTTGGGCCCTTTTCATTAAAAGACCTCACATTCTGAACACAGGCAAGCTTTAGTTTAAATAAACATTAATCTTTAATCTTGAATGCTGAGGTTACAATTACAAAATAAAATCATAGTTGTTTTTTTTCCTGTTACAATGATCCAGTATATTAATTCCTCCATATTAAACCTACCTTTCCAGAAGGCAGAAATTATATTTGGAAAAACCCAGAATAAACTACCTTTAAAACTCGTATGTGAAAGCATTTCACAATATTACATCTAAGTTGCATAGGAGACCCCAGTGATCACTAGGAAATCTACCACAGTCCAGTTTTTCCAATCCAAGGAGGTCCAAACTTTGGGGAATAATGTGGCCTTCTTCTGCTGCTGCTCTGAAAAATATCCGATCAAAACGAAGCTTACAAGTAGCGGTTATTCCAAGATTAGAGTTCATTTGTGTATCCCATGTATACTGGCAATGCTTAGGTTTGCCCAAAAACTCCCAGACATCCAAAATGTTGTTGGGTAAACCACCACATTTGGTAACCTGAAAAGAAAAATGCTCTATAAGATTTACATCGCATTTTTCCCCCTAATTTGAAAAGGCGTCTTTGCTATTACCATGTCTAAGTGCAACATTTCCAAGCAGAATGTCAGAAATTATTAATGCACAGATTCAAAATAACTAGATACATTAATAAGTATTATGCTGCATGGTAATAAGTAATATAAAAATAACAACATAGCCAGGGAGGTTTAGGATTTGCCCCTTGTCTTGTGCCATAAATAGTTTCTTAACTTTGGGTGTCAGATAAAACTAAGAAAGCTGAATACCCAAGGCCTGTTATTGCTGTTAGTAGTTTGTAAAAAATGAATTCAAGTGAAAAAGAAGGCAAAACTGATATTCCAGTCTACAAATTTAGAGGTGTAGCATTTATATGATCTAGTAATATCAATTACCTTCAGTTTTATTTGAAATTTACTAACAATATTAATTCTTCCTTCTCCCATTCACACTCCAGGATTAAAACAAATTGTGTGTGATAAAATATACGCAACATAAAATTTATCATTTTAACCAATTTTTAAGTGTACAGTTCTGTGGCATTAAGTACATTCTCATTGTTGTGCAACCATCACCACCATCCAGCTCCGGAAACTTTTCGTCTTCCCCAAATGAAACTCTGTGTCCATTAAACACTAATTTACCATTCCCTTATACCCCAGTCCCTGGCAACCACCATTCTACTTTGCCTCTACGAATTAGACTAGCGTAGAAAATTCATGTAAGAGGAATCATATATTTTCCTTTTTTGACTGGCTTCATTCACTTAATACGTCTTTAAGATTCATCCATGTTGTAGCATGTGTCAAAAGTCCCTTTTCAAGACTGAATAATATTCCCCTGTGCATATATACCACATTTTGTTTGTCTATTCAGCTGTCAATGACACCTGGGTTGCTTCCACCTTTTGGCTATTGTGAATAATACTGCTGTGAACACAACTGTTCAAGTCCCTGCTTTCATTTCTTTGGGGTATGTACCTCGAAGTGGAATTGCTGGATCATATAGTAATTCTATGTTTAACTTTTTGAGATCCTGAAAAATCTCAATGTGTCTCAACTAAACTAAGGGGAAAGCGAAAGCGTTTCAGACCTTGAGACCTGAGCATGTGGCAGGAAAAGAGAGTAAAAAAGGTTAATAAAAGCCAAAGAAAGAAAAGGAAGGAAAGGAAAGAGAGGAAGGAAAGGAAGAAAAGGTAGGAAAGAAATGAAAGAAAAGGAAACCTCAGAAAGAAGAGTGTTAGAACAACTATCATGGGCAAACCATGGTGCCTCCCAGGTCCCCCCCTCCCCCCCCTTTTTTTAAGAGACAGGGTCTGGCTCTGCCACCCAGACTGATCTGGAACTCCTCGGCCTCAAGAGACCCTCCCACCCAATGTTAGGATTAAAGGCGTGAGCCACCACACCCAGCCTCCTGGCCGCAAACATCAACCTGACTTTGTCACTCACTTCTTGATCTCTTAAATTTGTATCTCCTGCAAATATAACTGTAGCTGACTCTGGAGCCTCTTGCATTTTCTTTAAGACGATCTTTAATTGATTCATTCGTTCCTTAGCATGCCCTCTGGTGCTCTCCAAATGGGAAGTCATAAGGCATAGCTCATTTCCCGACACACTCACCTGCAACAGGATAAAGTCATTAAAATTGCCCACTGAGATAAACCTTACTAACAAAATCAGCAGACTATTCCATCAACTGATATATTATTTACTAAACTGAAATTATATATCCAGCATTATGCCCATCTCCCTGGGTCAAAAGAAGTATAAAGTGAGAACCCTGCCTCCAAAGAAAACTGCTTAGCAAACACAACCTACTCCAGATGTCACCTCCACTGTGAGCCCTTCCCCAATTTCCCCAGGCCATCAGTGGCTAGCTCCTCTATACTCCAATAGCATGCTGGACAGACTGCTTTAAAGCCCCCCCGACTAAATTAAAAGCTCAATTATTTCCCTCCTACAAAGTCATAAATCATTTGCAAGTTGAGATGGTTCTTATTTATTGCTGTATTACTAAGGGCCTGGCACATAGGTGTTCAAAAAATGTCAGTTAATTGAATGAATGAGAATCATTTACCATTTGCAATTAATACACCAACAATGTATGATCTGTCATTATATAAGTGCCTGCAGAATCAAGTCCAATTCTTTCATACTGAGCATTCATGCTTTTCTATAATCTGGATCCTGCCTACTTCTCAACCTCCTGTCAAACTACCCTCTTCATGTCCTCTGTACCCACCTGAACAGAATGTTCATTCACACCTGTACACATATACCTCTTGCAACTTGCAAACATTTGCTCATGGTGATTTCTCCACCCAGACTCCTCTTAATGTCTACGTCTTAACATACTTTTCAGGGCCCAGTTCAAATACCACTTCCTTCCCGAAATCCTCACTACACAATCTGCCTAAAAGTCATCTCTCTCTTCTCTAAACTTCCGTGGAACATCACTTCCACTCCTCCTGTGGCACTTATGCCTTTCCTATATTTTCGTCACTATGTATACACTCACCCTTACTAATCTATAAACTGTATGACAGCAAGATCTATTTGATTCATTTTTGTAAGTCTCATATAGTACAACACAGTACCATGTGTAGAGCAGAAAGTAAAAATATTATTTCAGGAAGCAAATGTAGAATGTTAGGAAATTCTCAAACATTCTTAGGAAAATATCTAATAGATTAAAAATTCTATTTTTACAAGTCTGTCTATATTTAAAATTTATGTAAAAATTTAACTTACAAAGTTTAAGACTATTTAAAAGACTCTATACGTAAAGAGCAAATTTTTCCCTGAAAGCAATTATTTAAAAAAGGAAAACATGAAGAACTATTTAAAAAGTCTATTCTTTTTTTAAAAAAAGTCAATTTTCAAAAATTACTTACATGCACACATAAAAGGTTTCTCATCATTTTGGTACTTGGAAAAGGAATAACCTCTTGGCTTTTTAATTTCACTCTCAATTTCTTCAACATGATAGCTGTGAAATAGCCTTCTTCATGACCTTCAAATGTTTGTGGAAAAGAATTTAGGTTGAGAAGGTGAAGGGTATTTTCAGTTTACCACAAGTTCCCCTACTGAAGATTTTATAACAAACAGGTAACAGATATTTAATGGACTAAATATTTAAACTATTATTTCAAAATAGTTCATGATGGCCAAGTCCATTTATTTACCTGCCCCCTCCTAAATTTTAACTGGAAGCAGAGAAGAAATATAAAAATAAAAATAAATGCACATACATGCCCAAAATAGTTAACACTGCCAATATCAAATGGGAAAATTTGAGAAATTTCTGAAATACAGAGTAGAAGAGACTTAAACTGAAGCAAATTGGTATCCTTTACTTCTCATACTAGAAGTGCAAGAAAAATTATAGTAAATGAATAAAAAATTCAGAAAAATATAAACCTGCAAGAAGAGGATGGGAACAGAGGGGCAGTGAACAAAAGTTTCCCACAGTTTTTCAGAAAATAGAAAGCAGATGGAGAAGTGGTAACTGGTTTATCAGAACAGCGGGAAAGCACGTGAGTGATTGTAGCAGAGAAGCACAGACAGGATGCAAGTTTGCTCCACCAAAGCCTGGAAACACTTAATACTCGAACACAAAGGTACCACCAAAGATAAGGTGCTGAGCTAGGAACAGGAGGGTCAGTTCAAAGTCTAGATATAGGGTTAAACACCTCCCAGGTGTTTTTCCCACTCCTCACAGCCAGTGATCACTCTACTATTAACAGACACTAGAAGTTTATAGAAAAACTGAATTTTGGAGGCTCCAGACAGAGAGTCACCAGCTGTTGGGAGGAGTGTGTGTTAGGGGAGGGCTGACAGAGGACTGGGCTGAGGTTTATAAGACTGAAAATAGTGATTAAGTGAAAGTGTGCCTACTTAGCTCCCTTCCAGCTTCCAGCAGGTAGGCAAAACAAGCACACCACCTCCAACCCCAACACCCAGAAGACAGAAAGCTAAAGAATTCTTTTTTAGAGAAATTTAATGGCCTCAGATTAAAGGCTTCTATATACTGTCACACTGATAATTGGAGGTCTCCCCTGGTGAACAAGCACTTTGCTCCACAATCAATCCCTCACCCAGCTCTGGTAAGGTGCACTACCTAGCCTTGCTCAGGGATACTAAGTTATAATCAACTTTGTAGTTAGCCTGGTGTTTAAATGTCAGCCAAGAGCCAAGGATCCCTACACATTTAAGAAACAGGTCTAAAATGACATGACAGACACTAATATGACATAACATAACCGAAACAAACAAAAAGAAGGAAATGAAAACAATGCAGAGAAAGAGATTAAAACCTAAACAAAAAACAAAAAAGATACTGTATCCATCAACCATGAGAAATATGCCATAAAAAAGACATTCAGTGGACAGAACACCCAGGAAATTAAAATAATATCTAAAAGTAAAAACAGTTGCCAAGAAAGTAGAACAGATACTCAAAGTGGTGGGAAAATAAGAGAAAGATATGAAAAATTGAAGGATCAACCCAGGAGGTACACCATTTAACAGAGGGACTTCAGAAAAAGGGGAGGAGTAAAGAAATTATAAGGGAGAGAGGGAGAGAGGGGGAGAGGGGGAGAGAGAGAAGGAAAGAGAACTTTAGAAGGGAAAAAGAAGAGAAAAGAATGAAAGGAGAAGGGAGGGGAAGAGTGGGAAGGGAGGGGAAGGGTGGAGAGGGAGGGAGGGAGAGAAAAGATTTTCCAGAACCAAGGTTTTCCAAATATCCAGATTAAAAGGCCCCACCAAGCATTCAGCACAATAATTTTTTAAAAGACCCAAAGAACACTAGGGTTAAAAAGAAGACCTGTGAAGCTTCCAGAGAATAGGGAAAAGCTTCCTGGAATGAGAATGGCATCAGCCTTATTATCATCAATAATGGAAACTAGAGACACTGCAGCAATGCCTTCAAAATGCTGAGGGAAAATGGCTTAATACCTAGAAATCTACGTCCAGGCAAACTATCAACTAACTATGAGGTTAAAACACAGGCATTCTCAAATACGCTAGGATTCAAAAACTTCACTACCTATGCATTTCTTCCCAGAAAGTAGAGAATGTATTGCAATAAAACAAGGAAATAAACTAAGGAGGAAGAAAGCATGGGATTCAGAAAACATGAAATCGAAAAAGAATCCCCAAGAGAATGCAGAAAAGAAGTCCTACAAAGAAGAGAGAGACCCAGAGACTGAGAACCCTCTCCTCAGCAATTCTGGATTAAAGAGTATATCAAAATTAAAGATCACATATTATATAAAAGTGAAAGACAAACATACAGTTGACCCTTGAACAACACGGGGTTGAAATGCAGTTGGCCCTCTGTATCCACCAAATGTGGATGGAAAATACTGTATTTGCGGGATGTGCAACCCGCAGATATGGAGGGCCTACTTTTCCTATACTTGGGTTCGGCAGGGCCAACTGAGGGATTTGAGTATGTGTGGATTTTGGTATCGGTTGGGGGTGGGGAGTCCTAGAACCAGTTCTCCATGGACATGGAGGAATAAATGTATATGAAAATCATGAGATATAGCCAAAGTGGTACTTTAAATGTACTTAGCAAAAACAAAATAGATAGGAAACCAAAAAACTAATTTACTCAGGACAAAAAGCTAGAAAAAGAACAACAAAATAAATAAAAAGGAATTAACAGAGACAAAGACTTTTTGAAAAAAGCATAACCACAATGTGATTATCACACTTAAAACTTTTAACAACTGATCATGGCATAGGGCAGTAGGAAAAAAAAAAAAAAAAACTTTTAACAACTGAATTTCACCAAAAAGTTAGTGTCTCCAATTTTAGTAATTTATATTTTCCTAAAAAAATCATCCATTTCAAACACTTTTTCACACTTAACATTAAGCTATATAAAATATTTTCCTATAATTCTTTTAGTATCCTGTATCTTACTTATGTTTCTCAAACTTATTTATTTGTGCTTTTTCTTCTCTATGTTCCAATAGGCTTTGATTTATCTCTTTCATTGATCTGATTTTCAAAGAAAAAGGCAAGAAATAACAGGAAAATTGTTACCTGTAATAATCTCATAATTACTTGCTCTCTTCTTTAGGTAACTATAGTATGGGGGAATAACTTCCTGCAGAAATACCACATCGGGGTTGTACCTAATTAAAAACATCAATTTATGATAAACACCAAGTATACCATTTCATTTTCAGCTACCTAGATGAAGGAAATTCCATGACATAACAAAAACAAAACCATTACCCTCTAGGGCACCTAATAGTCGATGTTTACACTGATCTTTGATAACTATACAATGAGAAAGATCTGTGCAATTTAACACATAGCACTGTAACAATCATATTTTTAAAAACTGGAATGACTGACAATAGGAACCACTGTATTGAGAGCCTACAAAGGTTCTACACTCTTAACAGATGCTTTCAGTGTTCTCTCTCTTGATCCTCCTCCTGAGGCAGTTGTTATCCACAATGAAGAACACCGAGCTCCAGAGAACTTAAGTGGTTTGCCCAAGGTCACAGAGCCCAGTAGATCTTTTTGGTAATTTAAATTTCACAGCAGTAATTATATACAAAGTTTAATAGGAAAACAGTACTAGAAGGCTTCTAACAAAAATGAGTATTCCCTCTCCACCCCAGCCTGAAATCCTGCTCTCAGCGGCAATCACCTCATTTCTTGCAGATGCTTCTGTTCAGAGCTGGACTTTGAACCCGGATCTAATTCTAAAGCCCATAACCTTGAACTGTTACTTTGTAGATACTCAAGCACACTACCACGATACTATTAAACAGAAGTGATAATACTTACAAAGATAAGAGGGAACACACCCCTCGAGCCCTCTCTTGCAGATTGTTTAGATCCAATCCATCAATGTTCCAGGTAATGAAAGAGAACATGCTGCCATCTTCTTGCTGAGTATTTTCAGATGGGTTGATTTTAGAACTAGTGGAATCAGTTGTTTCTTCATTGGTTAGGTCAACACTGGCAAGATCAGAATAAAATACAACCTCGCAAATAATATATAAATTGATTAATTTAAGGATTATTTTGTATTTATAGCCCTCATTTTACCAATAAACTTTTAAAAAGCCTAAAAGTGTCTGCCTATAAGAGCAAAAGTCATATGACTGAGGAAAAATAGATTTTTACTGTGCTATCCAAATGTTTGCTCACTTACACATTTATAGCCAATGCAATATCCTTCAATGACATGTATCACTAAAATAGTTTTATAAACTATGACCCCAAATTAGACGAAGAAATGTAAGATTTCCAAATTTATAAATCACATTTGAAATAAGATCTCATTGTGGCAGATAAATAATGGCTGCAAATTCTTTGCTACTCCCCTCTTTGAGTGGTGAAGCCTAATACCCCTCCCTCTGAATCTGGGCCTTAGTAACTTGCTTGATTATTACAGTGGAAAGGATATTCTGGGACTTCTGAGGCTTGGTCATAAGAAGACTTGCAGGTTCTATTCAGGCCTTCTGGAACACTCTCTCCAGCAACCCTGAACTGTCATGTAAGAAGCCCAACTACCCTGAGACTTCCATGCTGCAGAGGCCATATGTATGTGCTCTAGTCCTCAGTCCTAGCTGACCCAGTCCCAGGCATGTGAGTGGAGGGACAAACATTATCGAAAGGTGACAGCCAACCATTTATAAACTAAAAATTTTAAAAATAAGTTTTTGTATTTATAACTTTAATAAATTTAATGCCAATATTTTACTTTTTATTTTGAAATAATTTCAGGCTTTCAGAACTACAAAAACAGTAAAAAGATTCCTATATACCATTCACTCAGATTCTCCAAATGTTAACATTTTACTTAATATTTACTTGCTTTATTCTTTTTATTCTGAAACATTTGCCTAAATACTTTTGTATCATTTCCTGAAAATGAGGACATGCTTACATATAAGTCATGTGTTGCTTATGTTCTCAGAAATTCATCATTAGGCAATTCTGTCACTGTGTGAACATCATAGAATTTACACAAACCCAGATGTTATAGCCCACTACACACTTAAGCTATATGCTATAGCCTATTGTTCCTAGGCTACAAAGCTGTACGGTATGTTACTGTACCGAATACTGCAGGCAACTGTGACACAATGGTTAAGTATTTGTGTATTTAAACATATCTAAACACAGAAAAGGTGCAGTAAAAATACGGTTTTATAATCATGGGACCACCACTGTAGATGCAGTCCATCGTTGACCAAAACATTGTTATGCAGTACATGACTGTATACCCTAGTATGATTAACAAAAGGCAAGAGATCATAATCTTATTACCTAATTTAAAGACCTAGTCAAATTTTGCCAATTATGCTACTAGTGTCCTAATCCAGGATTACATGTTGCATTTAGAATGCATGTCTCTTTTAATCTCCTTTAATTTGGAACGGTTCTTCGGTCTTTGTGTCTCATGACCTTGACATTTTTGAAGATTTCCTTTATAGGATGTCCTTCAGTTTGGATTTGTTTGATGTTTTCTTATGATTAGATTCAGGCTATGCATTTTTTGGCAAGAATAGCACAGAAGCGAAGTATGTTCTTCTTAGTGCATCATATCAGGAGGCACCTGATATGGGTTTGTCTCAACACTGTGATATTAACTTTGGTCACTTGGTTAAAGTGTTGTCAACCAGATTTCTCCACTGCAAAGTTATGATTTTCCCCACAAGTATTTTGTGGGTAAGTGCTTTGTGATTATGTAAATATGTTGCTTCTCACTGAACTACCACTAGTTTTAGTATACATTGATGATACTTGCCTGAAATAATTATTACTATACTGATTCCCAAATGCTGATTTTTCTAATTCCTCATACCATCTACATTTAGTAGTTGGAATATTATTGTAAGGAAAAACGTTCCTTTCTCCCCTGAACAACTGTATTTACATCAGTATGGATTCTTATTTTATTCTACAGATTATAACCTGTTCCTATCAATTATCCTGTTGCTTGAATTATATCAGATTTGATGGGAGATAAGGGTAGGCAGCTTTTAAGCTGGTTCTTGAGTCCTTCTCGCATGTCCCCAACATTTTCTGGGTACCTCCTTACTTTCTGGCACCACAGATATTCCAGGCTCATTTTGTACTTTACTTGCTGCTGCTCTGAAGTTAATCATTTCCTAGGAGTCCTTGTTCCTTCTACTAAAGAATGGTATTTAGAAGCCATGATCTAGGTGTTAAGTGAACTTAATCCCAATTTTGAAGCAAAAACTAAATCTTTTGAGTCATCTTCTTTTTAAATTTAAAAAAAAAAACTTCAAGAGCATCAAAAAACTTATGTTTAAGTGCAAAACTTTCCTTTGTGAATTTCATCCTACCCAAAAATTCTCTTTCTCACAACAGTCAATATTATACTTTTTTTTCAAGGTCTTACCACCAAAGAGAAAAAGCCAAGTGATTCCAGAGCCTGATCAAAGATGTTATTTCCTTCCTTTTTATTGAAAGCATTAAAAGCAGAGAGGAAGGATTATTAGCTCTTTATTTCTGTTAAATCTTTTCTTTCACAAATTGTACTTTAAATACATACATATTATCAAAGACAAAGGTGTTTACCACATTAGGCCCCTTACCTATCCAGCACACACACACCTTTCCAAAGTTTAAAAGTGCCCACCTATAACTCAATCTATCTCACACAAAATTGTAAACATACTCCCTACTCTCCTCAATAGAAGACAACTGTTATGGGGGTGATGTTGTAGGGAGAGCATAATGGTGTCATTAATCATAGCTAACATTTACTGAGCTCTTACCATGTGTCAGGGCACTATTCCAAGTGTTTTACATCTCTTAGCTCACTTAATCCTTACAACAACCCCATGAGGTTGGTACTATTACTATCCCCACTGTACAGATAAAGAAATCGAGGGAGTGAGAGGTTACACAGTTACCAAATGGCACAGGTGGACTTAGAACCTTTGCATTTTGGCTCCAGAGTCCATGTTCTTACTCATTATGCTGTCCTTTCCTCCCCCAGTTTCACTATAATCCAATTTCATGTCTTAGCAATTTATGCAACATCCACAATATTTAATGAGGGAAGAAAAACTAGACAACTGTAACGAAAACTTCCATTCAGAAAAATGGAAGAGAAATAAACTCCAAAATGGTGCTGTACAGAAATACTAAGGGAAATGAGAGGGCCTAGCAAATCTTAGGGGCATGATTTGCTGACTTCCATCCTAAGCAGAGGAGTAAGTGCTTTAGTCAGTGTATCTGGTGCCTTAGGTTCCATGTTCTAGGCTAGTACTCCTCAACTTTAAATGAGCTGGGGATCCTGTCAAAATGTACATTCTGACTCAGCAGATCTGGCACAGGGCCTAAGATTCTTCATGTCTAACAAACTCCCAAGTAGTGTCATGCTGCTGGTCCAGGGTCCACACTCTTGAGTAACCAGCCTCTGGGATGGGCTCTCAATGCCAGCTCCACATTACAATCACCTGGGGAGCTTTTAAAAAAGGAAAAAGCCTATGAGGGATAAATGGGCCCCACTCCAGACTAATTAAATTAGAATGTGGGGAGTGGGGCCCCAGGAAAAGTTTTTTTTTTTTTAATTCCCCAGGTAATTCTAATATGCAGCTAAAGTTAAGTACAACTGTTTTAAGAGGATTTCTCTCGTCTTTCCTCAGAGACACTAAAGATAGATTCCAATGTAGGGGGCTAACTCACTTTAGTGTTCAAATTCAGTGTTTGCTGATATCCCGGGAATTCACTGAAGAACTGAGACCCCCACCCCACTGGTTTAAGACAACCACAGCCCCTGCTCAGCATTCTTGAGTTTTTCTGGTCATAAAATCTTCCTATCAGTTTCTTTTTTCCCTTTACTTCCATTTTTGCTAAAGCCAATATCAAAAACTTAACCAGGTCACGCCCCATGAAAACACAGGCCTTAGAAACACCCTGAAGCTTGTCCCTTCCCCATTTTTCTCTCAGTGAACTAAACTTTAAAAACCTCACTCTTGTTGCTACTTGATCTGAGTTCTAAGAGACAACCAGCTAATCAACCACTTTGCTTGTTTTTGCCAATTTACCAATCTGAAGTAGGGGATTCCTAATAGTACCCCATGCCACCATTACTCAGCTTGATCCACATTTTTCCTGAGGGACTATTTCAAGGAATCCACTTACTTTGTCCTAATTTATCAGTTACAATTTAGTCTGTTGCAACTAACAGACACTAACTCAAGTTGGTATGAGCAAAACAGGAGAATGTATAAGGAAACAGAAACATGTCACAGAGCCAAGTGCAGGAATGCAGCCATACTTAATTAATAAGGGCAATCTGGGGCTTTCTCTCAATCCTACAAATCAACTTCCGTCTGCTTCATTCTTTCTCTGCAGACCACTGTTTTCAGCTTCCCTGTGCACAAAAAATGGGTATAGATCCCCACCGGTGCTAAGGTAACATGTTACAGTTCCAGCTCCGCCCGCAGGAAGATTCAGACTTGACTCTGGTTGGTCCTAATCCTGAAACCCAGGATAGAGGATCTGACTGGCCAGTTTCAGCTAGGTGAACACCGCTTAGTCCAACTAGCTCTGGCTATTACAACATGGCAGCCATAGACAGATCACTGGGTGGCCAGTTCCCCAACAAGAGGCTAGGTAGAAAGAAAGGAGCCTAATGAAATGATCTTATCACACCCGTAAGCCTGTGCAGCTAAAAAATCCAAAGGAAGAAAAAGAGCCTCCACTATGAACAGTCAACTGTACAGGCTGCCCATATAGCTGGGAGCACTTTACACATTCAGTACATAATTATTGAGCGATTATGGGTCAAATATTGTGTTAGACTTTGGGAAATCAGCAGTATATAAAACAGATAATGCCTTTACCAATATTTTATATCTCTAGCAATTATACTATGGACTAAGTTATTATAACAGGGGTTATGCAGGATGCTATGAGAGTATCTAACAGGCGAACCTTACCCAAAGTTGGGACGTCAGGAAAAGCTTCCGGGAGATAAGTCATGTCTAGGCCTTTAAGATAAATATTAATTACATGGAAGGACAAAGAAAAGGTTTCAAGTAGAGGCAATAAAAATCTTTACAAAAGTTGAAAGACAAGAGAAAATGGCCCTCTAGAGAAAGTGAAAGTTTGATATGCCTGGAACTTTTGGTGGGACAGGAAAAGTAGGGTGGCAGGAGACCAACCTGGAAGGACAGGCAGTGGCCAAACTGTAGAGGGACTTGTAGGGCATCTGGACTTTTTCTTATTATTACTTTTTAAGCTAATCCCGTGACACATTATGGACTTTATTTTAAGACTAGTAGTCCAGGAATTGGGGAGGGACATCGAAATAACCGGAGCGAAAGAGCACTTTAAAAAAAAAAAAAAGCCTATTATTCGGGTTGGCCAGCGTGAAGTAAATAAACCATGCAGGAAGCAAGGAGACTTCCAAGTCACCATCGTTCAACAGGGGACTGTGCCTCATTCATTTGTTTCAAACCTCTCGCTTACATATTTCCTATAATTCCAGCCCAAAATTACATTTTAGATTTTTCCTCCCTGGACTCCACGTTCGAAGAGACGTTATCCCCGCTGCCGGGGCGCATCTCCACTCGGCAGCACCAACACAAGCCTTTCGCCTCCGGTCGACTGCCCAACGCAACCCGGAATTAAACTGCCTCCCCGCTCCCCTCTCCACTTACTAGGTCTCGGGCTCAGGGGCGGTCTCAGGGCGGCTGTCCAAGGCGCTCTCCTCCACCGGCGGCTCGAAGTAGGAGTTCAGCGCTCTCTGGAAAGCAAAGGCACAGGGATGAGGCTTGCGCGCCCCACCCACCTAGGTAAAGGAGCCGGAAGTGAGGGACAGCAAACGCGTACTTCCATCTCCCAGTCGTTCTCGGCCAGGTAGCACTGGGCCACGGCGGCGTCGCAGCTCGCGACCGAGGCAAACTCCACACACAGAAGTCGCCGCTTCTTCACCTCGGGCTCTCCCTCTTCGCGCCCGGCCTCCGTCCCGCCCCCCAGCCCGTTCCCCTCCTCCATCTGCTCGCCGCCTTCTCACCGCCCGCCTACGCGCGACAAGCAGCCAACGCCCGGCTCTGCGCAGGCGCAAACCGCCCGGCTGGGGGAACGCGCTCCGCGGATGGGCGTGAAACGCGCGTGCGCGCTCGGTCACAAGCGGTGGCGGGACGTCAGTACGCGAGTCGCTGGAGACCGTAGTTCCGTGCGTGCCGGGCGGCGGAGGAGTCTTCGTGCCCTTCGACTTCTGTGTCCTTGTTCTTTCGCGAGCTTCTGGGATTCCCGGCTCCTCCAAAGTTCGTTGTTGCGCCGAGCCCTAACGCCGGCAAGCGGTCCGGGATGAGCTGCATGACAAAGAATCTGCGGGAGGTGATGAAGGTGCTCTCCAGTGCACGCCGTTTTGATAGAGTTTTGGAAAAGGTATTGGAGGCAAAGCTGTGGCTGATAATGAAGGGAAAGAAAGCACTGTGCTTGGTGCACGGTGAGCGTTGAATAAATACCTGTTAGATTCTGTTCGAGAGCTCCTGTAAGTTCACCTTTCTCTCATCTAAACATAGGTAAGTATGGTTATGACTCGTGGAGACAATTATTCAGTTCTGGAGCTGGAAAGGATTCCGGAGTTCGATCCTTCAACAAACAAGCGCCTGCAGTGCTTCGGGGTAACAAAAAGTAAGAGGCAGCTTCTATATTTAATACATTAGCTGCCATTTGAGTTGTATTGAACTCACGCAAGTTTTGACCCCGGGGCCTCGTGAAGCATATATAACTCACACGTGACTACTTTGGGAGCCTCAGGTGCGCAGGCAACCAACGCTGCCCTGCTGTAGCGTACACGTTACATGATGGGTGGCTCCCCGGGCAAAACCCTGCAGAAATTTTTCATTAACTTAGGGTCGTTTTGTTTTTATTCTATTTTCGTAATGAAACACCGCGGCCCCAAGGAAGAAGTTTGGTTTTTTTTGCGCAGCAGCCAATGTGTTAAGGCGTACGCAGGGGCGGGGAACCTGTGGCCTTCTGGATCCTTGAGTGCGGCCTTTTGACTGAATCCAAATTTTACAGAACAAATCCTTTTAATAAAGGATTAATAAAGGGATTTGTTCTGTGAAGTTTGGATTCGGTGGAGGGGCCGCACTTGGGAATCTGGCTGGAGGGCCACATGTGGCCTTGAGGCCGCAGGTTCTCGGAGAACGAAGGGAGAAGTTGTTCCTCCGTAGTGGTTTGGGAGATTTCACAAAGGCATTTAACTCCTGAAGAAGTGAGTTAGCCGTTGGAGGAAGATGGAATGCGTCTCAGAAACCAGCACTTGCAAGGCCCAGGGATGTTTTAAGAGATTCGTTTGGGGAAGCAGCGAAGTAAAGTACCACAGAGTTAGGCAGAGCCAGTCCCTGCCCCCTTTCACTTGAACAAACTATCCCAGACTAGCGTTCAGTGTCTTTGTAAAGAACATCACATTCCATAGAAAGCATTTGTAAATAAGCATGATTTGGAAGACACTTAACAACCTAAGAACTTTTAGGGCTTTTTCTAAATGTTTTAATGTATACATGTCTGTCTTTCTGATTATGATAGAATACTGGGAAATTTGGAAGTGAAGTTTAAACACAGATCAACTGCAGTCGTTTGTAGGTCTCCCTCCCGAATACAACTCTCAGGCTGTATTTTAATAATAACTGTCTCTCTCAGGTTTTTTGTGAAAAACAGAGGAAATACTACTTAGACAAATATATTTAATGTTTCCAAATAGCAAATGCTATAAAATCCAAGGATATTATTATTTGACAGTAACTTTTTGAAAGATAAATTATCCAAAAAACGGTGTATTGGTCTAAGGGCAAATTTGAATTCCTTAAAAAAAATCTGAAGCCATTTTCCTTGTTAAGCTTTCAGCAGCCTTATGAGTGTGTATTTTCTTGTGATAATCTTGCCATGGGTTGGATTGCCTTTGACTATCTGGTTAAAATCCTCATACCTTGAACAGACACACTGGAACACGCATAAACTACATCCTTGCCTGAGTTGGCAGTGGTGGTAACTTGCCTTCCAAGAAGACTGATATGCCTGTTGAACCAAATGTGTAGTTTCTCAGAAGTTGCAGTAAGGTTGAATAGTGGTATACACTGTGTCTAGACTAGCACTGTCTAGTAGAAGTATAATGCAGGCTACAAATGTGAGCCACATGTATAATTATAAATTAATAGCCACATTTTTAAAAGTAAAAAGAAATATGTGAAATTAATTTTAGTAACATAAGTAACTCAGTATATCCGAGATACTATTTTAACATGTAATCATTATCAAAAAGTATTACATTTTTTCATGCTTAATCATTGAAATCCAGCGTGAATTTTACACTTACAGCACTTTTCAATTCAGACCACTGACGTATGGCTAGTGGCTGTTGAACTGCACAGGTTGATACCATAGTAGGTACTCTGTGTTTACCAATTTGATCTAAAAGAGGTTTTGTGGTTACGTTTTATGTGGGCACCATTTTAAAGTAACATGACCTAGACAAGTGGTTCTCTACTGGGGGTGATTTTGTTCTCTAAAGAACATTGACAATGTCTGGAGACTTTTTTGGGGTTTTTTTTTGATATAGGGTCTCACTCTGTCACCCAGGCTAGAGTGCAGCAGCGTCATAGCTAACTGCAACCTCAAACTCCTGGGCTCAAGCAATCCTCCAGCCTCAGCCTCCTGAGTAGCTGGGACTACAGGCATGCACCACCACACCCAGCTAATTTTTCTATTTTTTTGTAGAGACAGAGTCTCACTTTTGCTTAGGCTGGTCTCGAACTCCTGGGGTCAAGCAATCCTCCTGCCTCAGCCTCCCAAAATGCTAGGATTGCAGGCATGAGCCCCTACGCCCTGCCTGGAGACATTTTTGATCATCACAACTTCGAATGAGTGGGAAGGGTGCTACTGGCATCTACTGGGTAGAGGCCAGGGATACTGCTAAATACACTATAGTGCACAGATCTGTTCCCCATACCCCCACAACAAAGAATTATCGAGTCCAAATGTCCATAGTGCTGAGGTTGCAAAACCTTGACATAAACCAGAGGTTAACAGTCAAAATAAAAGTCCTGCTCTTGCTATAAAGATCACTTTTTAAATTAGTGAACAAACTAAGTACTGTGGGATTATAAAGCAATACCAACCACAGTACTTGCCCTCTAGGAATTTATAACCTAGGAGAGAAAAGTGTATTCCAAGGAAGAGTCCCATCAGATACACCGTGAGAAATAATTTCAGGAAACATTGAATTTGTATCCTTTAAAAATTTTTTGGTAAAATACACATAAAATTTTAAGTGTACAGTTCTTATTATTAATTACATCTGTATTGTACGACCATCACCACTATCCATCTCCAGAACTCTTTTCATCTTGCCAAACTGGAAATCTGTACCCATTAAACAGTAACTCCAAAGTTCCCCTTTCCCCCAGAGCTGGCAACGACCATTCTACTTCCTGTCTTGATGAACTGACTACTCTAGATACCTCCTATAAGTGGAGGTGTTGTGTTCCTTTTACATAATAAAACTTTTGAGTAGTTTTGCAATAAATAAACATGTTTAACTTTTATCATGCTTAAGTTGTTTGCCAGTGGAACTTTTCCCCCACAATAACACATGTGAAGGAACTTACATTGGGAATCTCAAGTGAAAGACACTGTGCTAGGATCTGGAAATACCATGTGAAATCTGACACGCATAGAAATAAGGGAGTAGAGTTCAGAAGCAAAGTAAAATTGTGTAGTCTCATTCTAATAGAAATGAGAGATGAAGATGTGTAAGTGAATAAGATGTCTCAAGAAAGACAGATGAGAGAGAAGAGACAAAGATTTAGGACTGAACCTTGAGGACATACAGAATTCAGAGAAAGAAAGCCTGTGAAGAACACAGAAATGCTTAGAAAGGTAGGAATAGATCTTACGCTTACTAGAAGAACTTTGAGACTTTGGATTGACCAGAGAAGGACAGTGATATTATTTAAAATTTATCAACATCCGGTATGCTGACATATTTTCAGATTCATTATTGGTCATTAAAATAGTCTAGGTACAAGAAATGCACAATAAAATAATAAGGCAAGATTTTCTCAAGGATTTATGTACAAAAATATTCATTGCAGCATATTTGTGATATCAAAAATGGGAAATAACCTAAATGCACAACCGCAGGGGAACTAGTAAAAGAAATCGCAGCAGCTCCATGTGAAGGAGCCTGGTGTAACTGCAAGAGTCATGTCTTTTTTTTTTTTTAATTTTTTTTTCAAGAGTTAGGTCTTTAAGAGTGATTTACTAACATAGGAGCATGTCACTAAATACTGTGTTGGGTAAATGTGTTGGGTGTAACTTTATAATGAAAAATGTTTGTTCATCATAATCATTTATTTTAAAAACATTTACGTGGCGCTTACTATGTGTCAGGCACTATTTTACCCACTTTGCTAATATGAACTCATCTTTTTATGACAACAGATACAGTAAAAGTCAAAATACAACAGTCTGGAAGAGAATTTCACCATATTAGTTGGTGTTAAAATTTGACAGGGAAAAAAGAACTGTAGAGACAGTGTAATAGGTAAGTGGGCTCTAGAGATGTGAATAGGCTATTCACAGAGAAAGAAATGCAGACAGCCAATATATGTGAAAGAATGCTTCACAGTATGGTGGTGAGGGGAAACTTCCCCTTTGCCCCAGAGGTTTGCTGAAAGATCAACTCACAATAAGGCAGACTAATAAGAGAAAGAGGTTTATTTACCGTGCATCCGGGGAGAACCACAGAGTGATTGCCCCATATCTCAGTGGGGTCCAGAAGTTTATATACCCTCATTTTAGTGGGGAGGGGAAGATGAGGAATCTAGGTAATGGTGGTTGCTGGGAAGGATGAATGGATGGGGGAAACAGATTGACTTACAAATGATTGTCTTTGCAAATTTAATGAATCTGAGAGACAGGTATTATATTTTAAATGATTGGGCCAGGTCTGGTTGCATTCTTAATCTTCTTTCCTATAATATATTGAGATAACAGAGGGGAAGGGAAGGGAAGTTGATTATTCTTTTGATGGGTCTGGTTTTTTGTGAAGAAAGAGAGAAAGCCCCTTCTAGGGCCTGTTGATCTCTAAGGGCCTTTAATTCAAAATACATTTTATACCATGGAGTCATATTCTGGGGTGAAATTTCCTGAGGTCCTTCAGTAGCGCCATTAGTCTGGCTAATGCAAATTAAAACCATGAGATACCATATTTTGCCCGTGAGATTGTGAAAATTCAGAGTAATAATATGCATTACTGGCAAGCAAGGAGGGAACAAGACATTGCTGTTGCAAAGTACTGTAATCTGACAGATCTATTAAAATTAAAAATATATGGACTCTTTTACCCAGCTATCTAATTTTGTCAGTCTATCATATACCAATAAAAGCACCTTTGTGATGGTAAAAAATATGGAAATAACATGTATATCAAGCAATAGTTTGATAAATTTTAGTATGTTCATACTAGGGATGAACTAGCTACTGAAAGAGATCTGTATAAACTGTGCTGAAGAAATGACCGTGATATATTGGGAAAAGAAAAATGAAAGCTGCAAAGGAACGTGTACAATATGAGCCCATTTTTGTAATTTTATAAAAGTCAAGAAAAACACCATAGTTATGGGTACATGTTTGAGTAAGCCTAGAGATGGTATGGAATGATACACAGCACTGAAGGAGTATTAGGTAGGAAATTGTATCTCTGTGCTGTTTATTTATGTAAAATGAATGCTTTTATTTTTATAATTAAAAATCTAATAGAAGAAGCAGTGATTGAGATAGCTCAGAGATAGGATTTAAAGAATCAGCATAATTAGTGAAATAATGAATTCTAGTCAAGAGTTATTAATATTGTAAGGGGAAGGGATTTAGCATCAACTCACAGCAAATTTAAATATTTTGTCAAATTAATTTACAATTTTAGTCACAGTAGATAGATGATCTCTTTCAAGAGAAATGAGGAATTCACCTTTCCTTTCCCATGGAAGATAGTCAAGGGTTAGTTCTATCTATGCTGATCCTCTGAAATACTGCTGAATTAGAATCAGAATACTAAACAAAAATAGTATAAATTTTACTCAACCACCCTTGGAGTTCCAGGAATTTCTGGAATACTATTCTTCAGTGAATACAGATTATTTAAATTGTTGCTCTTTGGTTTGTGGCTCTCTCATATTACAACTGGGTTATTCCCCTGGCCTTGCTTTACCATATTTGACCATATTTTCATTCCTTTAGGGCATCATCCCTTCCTGGGAACTACTCTTCATTCAGGTACTAGATTCCAAACTGTAGCTCAGTTGCAAAAATTCTACACAATTTTGTACTTTACTCTTTGAGAGGAGAACTGGAAGTGTGAATTAGGTATTGCCCAAATCCTCAGTCTATAGAAGAAAGCATAAGGAAGGCCCCTTTCCTGTCAGCTCCTCTTTTCCAGGTTCAAGGCAGATGAGAACCTGCATGTGAGAGAAATCTTGTCAGTGTGGTTAATGTAATAGAGGCCTTCAGAGCACCCACCTTTATAGGCATTCCAGAATGATTCAGTAAACTCTGCCACTTACCAGCCTTTGGGAAAAAATACAGTGCTTGTTTTTATTCTTTCATAGCACATCCCTTACCACCACCACAACTATTCCAATGGACAAGAGTAGAGTGTTACTTTAGCTGGTTAGATCTTCAGGGACTGTTTAATTAAATTCCTCTTTGCTCTTCCCTAGGGCTTTGTTTTACCTTCCATGCCAGTTATTTGCTAACTCTTGTTATTTTAGGCCTTCTGTTATAGCCTCTAGTGGTTTGTACACTCCCTGAGGACTAGGGCAACATCTTACTCATCTTTGGATCCTCAGCCCTTGCCCCAGTTGCCTGCCATTCATTCTTATCCTTCAAAGTCCTTCTCGGGTGACATCTACTGTCCCTGAGAAGCCTTCCCTGGCAGCCCCAAATGTCTTCCTCTGGTCCACTTCTACACCTTGACTCAGTTTTGTTATGGGATTTACTGTATATTACTGAAAATATCTGTTGATTTGTCTGTCTACCCTCTTCACAGTGAGAACTGTTTGGGAACAAGTTTCATAGTAGATGCTTAATAAGCACCTGTCAAAGGGAACTGCAGTGTCTAGTGGAAGGTGCCCAGGAGAATGCCTTTTACATAAAAGATTATCCTATAGTTTGTTCAGTAAGTTGCAACTGAAGACCCTAAATTTTGGGCATATTGTTATAGAATGGTTCTGGAAGACCTTCATGTTTGAATCTATTTATTCAGCAAATATTTGAGTGCCTACTATGTGCTAGGCACCATTCTAGGCACTGAAGATATACCACTGAACAAAACTGACAAAAAATCCCTGCACTCATAGAAGTTATATTTTAGTGGAGCAAATCAAACACTACACAAAATAATAAAATATACAGTGTGTTAAACGGTGATAAGTGCTATAAAAGAGAATAAAGCAGAGATGGAGGATAGAGAATATTGGTACAGGAGAACTTAAATATTTTTCCCCCTAAAATATGTATTTCTATGGAGTTCTGTTTTTTTGAGGTCAATTTTCAATGTCATCTGGAAAGATGTCACTGAAATAGTGACTTTTCAATAAAGACCTGAGCAACTCATGGATACTAAAGGGGAAGAGTGTTCCAAGAAGGGGAACAGCATACGTAAAGGCCCTGAGACTTTACGACACTGTGCTTTGCAGTGTTTGAGGGGGAATCGCGAGGAGACTAGCATGGTGGAGGACAGAGGAAGCTGGTAGGGGGAGTTGTAGTTGAGATCATGCATGCTTTTTAGGTCACTAGAAGGACTCTGGCTTTTACTCTAGTGAAATGGAGCTCCATTAGAGAGGGTTTTGAGCAGAATGACATAATTTAACTTGTACAGCAGCTTTTTTGACTTAACGATGGGGTCACGTCTGAATAAACCCATTGTAGGTTGAGATGTCAAAAGTATCTCAATTTATGATGGGTTTATCTGGACATAAGTTGGGGGTTGTACTGAATGCATATCACTTTCGCACCATTGTAAAGTAATCATAAGTCAGGAACCATCTGTACTTTAAAAGGAGCGCTCTTGTTGACACTAGATAGAGGGGGACAAGAGTTGCTTGGACCAGAATGGAATCAATGGGTAGGTGTGTGAGGGCAGGGGAAGTGATGCGATTCTGGATGTATCTGAAGATAAAGCTGGCAGGATTTGCTGATGGATTGGATAATGAAAAAGGAATGATGACTCCAAGGTTTTTGATAATTTTACTTGTGGGGCTGTTTGCCCTAAGACCTTTTATCTAACTATCTTAAATTGGTCATGACTGGAGTCAACTTACTAGATTTATCACTACTTTTCACTCCCCATGGAGTTGCTTTATGCTATACACACATTGAATACTTACACCAGAGGACTTTCTTTGCTGTTTATCTGGTAGCTGGGACTTTTACTATCAGATACACAGGGGTCTGCTCAGAAAGGAAGTAAACCACACAGTAGAACTCGGGAGGTCTGATAGGCTCATAGTTGCTTTCAGAAAAGCACTTGGATATTCAAAGTTTGTTCAAGCCTTTTAAACTAAGCATACCCTGTGAGGTAGTAAAGTCATGCATCACCTAACAATGGGAATACATTCTGAGAAATGTGTCGTTAGGCAATTTTGTCATTGTGCAAACATCATAGAGAAAATTTACACAAACGTAGATGTTATAGCCTACTTAACTTAAGCTATATGGTATGGCCTATTGCTCTTATGCTATAAACCTGCATGGCATGTTACTTACTGTAGTAAATACTGTAGGCAGTTGTAACACACTGGTAAGCATTTGTGATCTAAACATAGAAAAGTTTCAATAAAAATACAGTATGAAAGATAAAAAATGGTACTTCTGTATAGGGCATTTATGTCATGAATGGAGCTTGCAGGACTGGAGTTGCTGTGGGTGAGTCAGTGAGTGAGTGGTGAGTGAATGTGAAGACCTAGGACATGACTGTACACTACTATATAAACATTGTACACTCAGGCTACACTAAATTTATTTAAATTTTTCTTCAGTAATAAGTTAACCTTAACTTACTATAATTAGCTTTTTTACTTTTTTATAATAACACTTAGCTTATAACACAAACACATTGTACAACTGTCAAAAAAGTTTTCTTTCATTATATCCTTATTCTCTAAGCTTTTTTCTATTTTTAAAAATCTTTGTTTTTATTTTTTTGACTTTTTAAACTTTTCTTTGTTAAAAACTATGACACACACACTTTAGCCTAGGCCTGCACAGGGCCAGGATCATTGGTATCACTGTCTTCCACCTCCACATCTTGTCCCAATGAAGCTGTCATCTCCTATGATAACAATGCTTTCTGGAACACCTCCTGAAGGACCTGCCTGAGGCTATTTCACAGTTAACATTTTTTTTATAAGTAGGAGGAACACACTTTAAAATAAAGACAAAAAGTATATAGTATAGTAAATACATGAACCAGTAACATGAATAGTTCTTTATTATCATTACCAAGTATTATGTATTATACATAATTGTATGTGCTATACATTTATATGACTGGCAGGGCAGTAGGTTTGTTTACACCAGCATTACCACAAACACGTGGGTAATGTATTTCAGTGGCTACAACTAGGAATTTTTCAGCTCCATTATAATCTTATGGGACCATTGTCCTATGTGCAGTCCATCGTTGACCAAAATGTCATTAGTCGGTGCATGACTGTACTGTTATAATCTCCATTTTACACATAAGAAAATGGAAGCTTAACTTTCCTAAGGTCATATAGCTAGTAAGTGGGATCTAAACCCAGGTTATCTGCAGCAGAGCTCATGCTGTTAATATTCCACTGTAGTGCCTACGTTTGGAAAATTTGCCCTATATCCTTCTGAGTAAATCTGATACCACGTGTGGCCTTTGGTAGTGCTCAGAGTCTGAATGATTAGTTAATTCTAAGACTCCTAGTGGGCATTGCAGAGTAAGAGCCAGCAGAAGAAACCGGGAAGTGGCTACTGGAGTAGGAGGAAAGCCAGGATGAGGTGGTGTCCTGGGAGTTAAGGTTCATGATGTCACCAAATGCTGAGAAGTCACTTACGGGAAAGAGGGGCTGCCAAGTGTCCTTTGAATTTAGTAATCAGGTCATTGTTGACCTTGACAGTAGAAACAATTTTAAGAAAATTCATGCCAAACCATGCAAATTTTTTTTTTTTTTTACCATAAGAGTATGTTTATTTTGCAAGTGATAATTCTTTAGCAATTCCCCAACATTTTTACATTACCACATCTTTTTTCTATACTTTTTAAACATTAGATACAGAATTTGTAAAAAGTTAGAAGGGAAAAGCATTCTTTCTGCTGAACAATATCACATTATATTTAACTTAAAAATTATTAACCTTTTGAATATCAAAAGTTGAAGCTGCTGGAAATCACATTTATCTGTAGATCCCCAAATAGCCCTTAAGGTCTGAATAGGAAAATATCCTAGAAACTGTAACAAATCTCTCACCTCAGAATAAAACACTACAAAATTCACACAATTAGATCTGTATTCAACATCTTTACAATATCCAGAAACCTAGCGGATTTTTAGAAATGGCAATGAAAATAGGTTTACATTCAGAAAACACAGCTTATACCAAGATGACGTAACTTGTCTGCTCGATTCCTAGAACGTCATAAGGTCACCATTGTCAAAAACAGGTCCTTGGACACTCAGTAAACGCCAGGCAGAACAACCCTTTGCACGAAGAGAATTCCAGTGAGATTTAGCTTTTAATGTTCATTTGAATGGGGTGTGATATTTAAGCTCATTAGGATGCCCGAAAGACTCACAGCATTGCTGGTTACATTTCTGGGTCTGTAGGGGCCTTTCCCATCAAATGTATCCATAGCTGTCCAGCTCTAAACCAGTTTCTAGAACTTTTGCTCAAAAACTGGTATGAAGGTGCCTCACTTACTACTTCCAAAAACTTCAGACAGTCTCAGGTTAACACAGACTACTGCTCTCGACCTAGGACAGCCGGCTTCATTTCTTTCCTCCTACATTTTCTTTAGAAACAGTGGAAGGATGTAGCATTATGACAAAACTATTTCTGTTAGAAAAACAGATTGTGTTAGCATTGATTAGAGTATCTAATACTTAGGCCGACTTGGGGAAATCCCAGAGCTTCCTCAGGATAAGATGTTGATTTTAGGGTTAACCTGCTGCCAAATTTCAAGGGATTCAGCCCCTACCCTGTGGCCGTAGGCTGAACGCCTGGTGAGGCTTTCCAAGGGGAGAATCTTCTTGGGTCTGAGCCCCTCTGTACAAATAGTTTTGATAAGGATGCAAATTAAAATGTTTTGATTACTTATGATATACTAGGCCTTGTCCTAACTACTTCATTTGAATTTTATCTAAATTTTTACAAAACCCTATGAGAGCATTACTACTATTATCTTCACTTTACAGATGAGGAAACCTCAGTTAAGGGACTTGCTTAAGTCTGCTTCCAGAGCTAGCGCTCTTAACCATTAAGCTGTAGCCACTTGTGTCATTATACTACTAAGACATAAATTTATTATAAAGCAGAAATTCTGAACTGATAACAGCAACATGGTTGAAGCATAGTACTTTTATAGCATATACCCTTTTAGAGCCCCTTTAACTTAACTGTCATCATTTTTGGTGCTGCCACATCCTGACTTTTCTTTTTACCTCCCTTCCTGCTTATATGAAGGTGCATTCATACATTGTCCTCAGACACACCTGGCATTTGCAGTGTCGTACACAAAATCAGCAATGTCCATCATCAAGGCAAATTGCTTGAAAACAGCCTATTTCACAAATACATGCATAGAAAATTCTTATCCACTAAGAATTTATTCTTTGTGCTTCTGTTGGTATATAATGTCTTTCATATAGTCATCTTGGATGGCTCACATTTTTATATACACACAGATTTTCTCATGCCATATGCCACATTCCTGTCCTTTTAGGCCCATTACAGACACCCTTATTGAGCCAGAGACATACATTTCTTTTTTTTAGCAGAGGCAGTGGTGGTGAGCTGCAGCTATCATGGTGATGGTGATGACTCCTTTTTAAAGACCAGAATGATCTGAAACATCAAGGCCTAAGGAGAATTCTTGATTCTGGGTAGAACTTTATATAAGGGACTATCTCGCTGATGAATAACATTTTCATTGCAGTTATTAGGCAGCCCTTCTCACTATCTTTACTGAAAAAATGAGGAAAGGGGAGACTGTTTGTCACCTGGAGTATGTCTATTTGTGATGGAATTTGAGCCCAGATGTTGGGGGGTGGGGGGGGCAAGGATCGGTCATGTGGCAGCATGAGTCATAAGCTCATGTGAATGTATAAGGTGTGCAGGAAAGAGACAGCACATTGAAGGCCATATAGAAAAGGGACAAGCGATTGTATATGTGTGTGCATGTGTAAGACAATTTTTATGATAAACTGAGGAGCCCATTGTGTCAGATGGTGCTGAGCCATAAAGGTTCTTGCCAACCTGCTGCACTTGTCCAACCTGCAGGATCCTGGGAATAGAACCTATCTTGTCAATTCTCTATCTTATTAGGCCATGGCAGGTAAATTTCCAGCCCCATGACATCATAAAAGGCTCCACACCCATCTTTCCACAAGACATTTAATGAATCAGGACCCAGTTGTCTGCAGCAGTCCAGGTGAGATGTAAGGGGAGGCTGTCTTGCATAATGGTTAAACCTGAGGCCTCTGAGTCAAACTGTTTTCTCATCCGTAAAATGGAGATGATAATAGTATTCACTTAAAAGATTTGCAGGATTGAAACAATGCATGTAAAATTGCATGGTCTCTAACACAGTTAGCTAGTGTTAATAACTGAATAAACAAGTGACTGAGGCTGAGTTCTGTTTTTTACAGTGTTCTCTCCCCACCCCCGTTCTTCGTCAGAAGTTAGCTCTGCTTCGGCCTCTTCCCCCAAGACTACGTAATACTTCTGAGAGGTTGGGTAGGACGTTCCTTCATCATTATCTTTCATTAGTGTAATTCTTTTAATTAAGGAAACAAGAATTGGCAGCATATAAAAACATTTCTCTTGCCATAGCAAGCTGACTAGAACAAAATCATCTGTATTCCAATGTAAATTTTAAATGAGTTTTGTTTATTAGTGTGTCCTTGGCCTGTCAAGTTAGGAAAAAGGAAAAAAAAAAAACCAATTAAAAACAGTATTCTGGGCCAGGCACGATGGCTCATACCTGTAATCCGAGCACTTTAGGAGGCTGAGATGGGAGGACTGCTTGAGGCCAGAAGTTTGAATCCAGCCTAATCAAGAGTGAGACCCCGTCTCTACAAAGAATAGAAAAATTAGCCAGGCATGGTGGTGCTTGCCTGGTAGTCCCAGCTACTTGGGAGGCTGAGGCAAGAGGATCACTCAAGCCTAGGAGTTTGAGGTTGCAGTGAGCTGTGATGACGCCACTGCACTCTAGCCTGGGCGATAGAGCGAGACCATGTCTCAAAAAAAACAAAACAGTATTCTGCACTAGAAAATCTAACGCTGACATTTATCTTACCTTTTGTCATCGCAGCCAAAGTTAGATAATCAAATGGAACTTGAGAACTTAAAGAACTAAGCTCCACTAAACATACTGTGCCTTAAAATACACTGAACTACCTTTGGTGTCTATAAGACTGTCATATTTGATTCTATTTCTTGAACTGCCCCATTTTCACCTGGCTAACTCTTGCCTGTTCTTCAAGACTCAGATGTCATTCTCCAGGAAGCCTTTCCTAATGCCTCTTTTCTGAAAACATATACTTTTAAAAATTAGGTATCTTTACTTCAAGAAACCTATATTTATTCTTTCTGCAATAATTTCCTCCAGTGTAGTTTATGTACTTGTCTCTTCCTTTAGACTGAACCCTCTAAGAGCAGGTATAAAATCTCATTCATTTTTACATTGCCAATGCCTGATATAAAAACCAGTAAATGGGGTGAGTTTACACCTTGTGTCTGATTGGTATATATTATTATTATAGTTTATGAGGACATCTTGTGGCTAGATCATTTATTGCTATAAACAGACGATACTATTCTAACATTTATTTTTTACATTGATTTACCTGTTGTGCAAAACATGACATAATATTGCTTGGGATGGTTTATATTGTATGATTCTCTTTGTTTTCCTTCAGGGCCTTTTATGGGATAAGCAACAGCAAAACCACTAAAGTGATGGTTCATGAAACTCTCAAATGTCTTCCTGGTGGAAGCCATAAAGGCCATTACATATCTAGATTTTATAGTTAGTCATTAGGGAGACATGAAGGTAGACCTAGATCTAAATCTCAAATCTTGGGTGACCTTGAAAATAAGCCACTCTGAATTAAAGTTCTCTACAAAATGGAAGTTATCCCTTCTTTAATATATAGTATATATAAAGTGCGTAGCACACAGTGCCTGGCATAGTTATCTAGACTCTAACTAATCATCTAATGCCTGAGACATTCCCCCACCCCCAAATACAACAGACACACCAAATATTCATCCCCCATACTCTGCCTGAACACCTCTGATGATCGTGAAAATTACTGTTGCTGGATGCAGCCCATTCCATTCACAGCTCAGCTCTAACTACTAAATATGCTTTGATGGTTCTTCCTAGCAACTTAAATAGAAAGGTATAAGAAACTTACATCTCTATTACTTTTCTATAGGTTTCCTTCTTAAAGATGTTTAATATAAAATCATAAAATTTTAAATTCATTGTTCCACATATTTGTCTTTCATGGCATACTTTTTCATTATGAAACTTAACTATAAATGGCGTGAGACCTTAAAAGCAATTTAACTTTGCTAGATTTTGTTGTCAAACTTATATTTTATATTAAAATGGGTTTATGGTATAAGTTTATTAATTCTAGTAACTCATTCATTACTGTATTTCTTCCAGTCTTTTGTTTAAGTTGTTTTGAACTGTTCATTACTAAGTCATTTAAAAAATTACTCTACTTGTGCAAAAACTAGGAAACACAAATTAAACATAAAGAGGTGTTGTACGTATGGCTGAAAGGCTCAGACTAAATGTTTGATTTCTGTGGAGGACTGGAGATCAGCAAAAACTACTTTTTTTCCGTAAACACTCCTTTTTCTTTCAAAATAGTTTTCATAACGGTTAATTTCTGTCATAGAGATATTGGCAACTTGAATTTCTGAATCAACTTTTTTGGGAAGATTTGTTTTTTAATCCAATGATTGTTCTTCATGGGCTTTTCTATTACTACAGAATGACTGTACAAAATTCTTTGTTTTACATTTAGGTGACTGTTACCTCTGCTGCTCCTGGGAAAATTATTTGTGAAATGAAAGTAGAAGAAGAGCATGCTAATAAATTGGGGACTCTCCACGGTGGTTTGACAGCCACTTTAATAGATGACATATCAACAATGGCTCTGCTATGCACAGAAAGGGCTGTACCCGGAGTCAGTGTTGATATGAACATAACGTATGTATCCAGACTATACCCCAAATAACTTTTTTTAATGTAATAACTTATCAAACTGAGATTAAAAACATAATATTAATGAAGCATGGATTTGATTAACTGCTTATCTCAAGTGCAGCTATAGCTTTCTAGAACTAGAACGTTAATTTCCAAGAACTGTATGTATAAATAGTAAAGGGGAAATGATCCCAAACATTCAAAAAAGTAGACATTCAGCTTCTTTTATACACACACACACATACACACACACGTGGGGAGGGGGGAATCACAAACTTGTGGCTCATAACTGTTTCATACAGTCCTTAAAAGTACCAGTTGTACAAATGTCTTGAGTGTTCTATAGAGCACATTTAAAGAAAAGTGTGAATAAAATTCAAAGCAAAGTTGGAGTTCATATACACATTGTAATCTTGTTCTAACAAGGTGAACGCAAGTGTTGGGTTTTAAGAACAGGAAGCAATACTGGATCTCTCCCTTCAACTACACAGACGTACTCTGTGAGTTTAAAACATATGATCAGGGAGCAGTGCCACAAGATGTCCAAGCTGTCACTCACTGTTGTGAAAATGCCTGCAGGGGCCAAACTTTTCCAAAATGTAAAAAATTCAATTCCATCATAAACTAGTACTGTTGCCGGTCCCATTCAATAAAGAGCAGGGCCCAGGGATTTAGTTTCAAGACAACTGCTCTTTCCATCTAAGCAACAGGAAAAACGTACTTGTTGAGAATACAGGCGGGGGTTAGGGTGGGAGGCCATTGTTACCAGACATGAGAGTAATAGAAATAATGTAGGTAATTGGGTTTTTAAGTAATCTAAATCTTTTATTAGGTTAACTTGAGAAACAGTCACTCCCTCTTTACTATGGGAATAACTTAAATTGAGGGTGCTCTAAGCAAATCACAGAATAAGATCAGACAAATGCTCTTGAAATTAAGATGTTCAGAAAGGAAAAGAAAGGCTCTGCTTATGTTACTGGTGAGCGTATTCAGCAGTCCTTATCTTATTCCATGTGATGAGGGGTAAGACCAGTTGATGACTCTGCTTTTCCTTAAGAGCCTCTATTAAGAACAGAGAAACATCTTCAAACCTAGCACTGCATTTCATGATCTTCTAGATACTGCTGCTTTCATAACCCTAAGGAATTTTTAGTAAATCATACATAGTTTTGGCCTTTCAAATATGTGTTACCAAAAGCATTAGCCACTATCAAGAGCTGTCTGAGCTTCAAAAATTGATTCGCTTGAACAGAAACTAGGACAGAGTCTCAAAGATTATAAATATTTCAAAAGTAAATGAATGACATTTCAGTCAATGAACACCTTATGATTCACTGTTTGTACTACCCCTTGGCATGGTACCAAATTTACCCCCTGCACATTAAGTTCTATAGTACACAGACCGAGGATGCCTGTTAGACCATGACTTAAGTAAAAAAAAAAAAAAAATCTGGGTTCCAAAACAACAAAAGGGGAAATTCTAGGATAAGAATACTGTTGACAAAATGCCAACTTCCGAATTCTCCAGATTTAATTTGCTCATCTGTAGCACGTCTTTCCCTGGTTTCATTTAAGTTAATGGCTGTCAGCCAAAATTCTTGATTTATAGGAGAAAATTTGGAGAAATCATGAAAACTAGGCAAATTACTACTAAACATGCCATTTTAGTATCTTTAAATTGAGGTACACAAATTCAAGACCAGCCTCTGTTCTTTCCAGCAAAGTCCAACTTTCTTATACTTCCCAGCCATAAACACTGAAATCTTTTTTTTTTTTTTTTTTGAGAGGATCTCGTTCCGTCACCAGGCTAGAGTGCAATGGCATGATCATAGCTCACTGCAGCCTTGAACTCCTGGGCTCAAGAAACCTTCCTGCCTCAGCCTCCCAAGTAGCTGAGACTACAGGCACATGCCACCATGCCCGGCTAGTATTTTTAATTTTTAATTTTCTTTTAGACACAGGGTCTTGATATTTTGCCCAGGCTGGTCTCGAACTCCTGGCCTCAAGCGATCCTCCTGCCTCAACCTCCCAAAGTGCTGGGATTATAGGTGTGAGCTACTGCTCCCGGCCTGTAATCTTATTTTGAATTTGGCAAAAATACATATCCTTTTTCAAGGAGCGTTAAAGGCTCCTTGCTTTGTAAAAAGCAGAAACATAAAAATAAACTGTAAGGAAATTATTTCCCTTTAAAACAGTAGTCCTCAACCTTTTTGGCACCAGGGACCGGTTTCAAGGAAGACAGTTTTTCCATTGACAGGTGGGGGGAATGGTTTCGGGATGATTCAAGCGCATTACATTTATTACATTTGCAGCCGGTCCCCAGCACTAGCATCACGGCCTCAGCTCCACCTCAGATCATCAGGCATTAGAGTCTCATAAGGAGAGCGTAACCTAGATCCCTCGAATGCGCAGTTTACAGTAGGATTTGTGCTCCTATGACAATCTAATGCCACCGCTGATCTGACAAGAGGTGGAGCTTATGCAGTGATACTGGCCAGCGATGGGGCGTGGCTGTAAATACAGATGAAGCTTCACTTGCTTGCTTGAGGCTCACCTCCTGCTGTGCAGCCAGGTTCCTAACAGGCCAGGGAACAGTACCAGTACATTAACATTGTTTTAAACAATCCTCATCCCCCAAAGTTTTTTTAAATTAGAGTCAGCTGAGTTAAAGACAATTTATGATTACAAGTGGGTAAGAAGTATGTCTTCAAAAATGTGTACATACATCACCAGGATTGTAAGGACCTCATGAATTCCTTATATTCTTCTATTCAGTCATTTTAGAGTTGAGTAAATTCTAAATATTGATATGACAAGATAGAGACACCAAGTGATACGTCACCTAGGAAATAGATTAAATGAAAGCTAGGGGAAATCTTTCACCAGCCCCAAACAAATATGAAGTAGGAAACTTAAAGGGAAAAAAAGGAGGGGCAAGAAAACCCCTTCCCATATTTATGGGAAAAGAAACGTGGATATGGAATAGGTGAGTAAGATACAACCTGGTAAGGACCAGCCATTCACAATTGATAGTACAGAAAGCTTACCAATATTACTCTTGAACTATTTTTAGGAGTAAAATAAGTTACACAAGAAGGCTGTTGTGAAATGCATACAACTTTCCCTTTTAAAAATTATTTGCTGTTGACTGTATTTGTTTCCTTTCAAGGTACATGTCACCTGCAAAAATAGGAGATGTCGTCGTGATTACAGCACATGTTCTGAAGCAAGGAAGGACACTTGCATTTGCCTCTGTGGATCTGACCAACAAGGCCACAGGAAAGCTAGTAGCACAAGGCAGACACACAAAACACCTGGGAAACTGAGAGAACAGCAGAGTGACCTAAAGAAACCCAGCAATGAATATCAATTGTAAATTTGACTTGAACAAATGTAATTTTCAAAATAAATTAGCAAAACCAGAAGAAGTATTTTCATTGGAGAAAAGGACCTAGAGACCGAGTAGAAGGTGGGGGTGTCTGTTATTTCATTTGAAGTGTCTCCAGTTTTATTTTTTAATCATGTATATAATTGGATGAAAAATTCTTAGCTCAAAGTGTTTTGAAAACTTAGGTAAAGCAAAGAAGCTAGCAGAGCCATTCTGAGGTGAGATTACTTTAAAACTAAAGTCCAATATTGAGCTCAAGAAGAAATACAAATTATTTGTTGTCTTTGTAGGGGTTGCTATAGCAAAATACTATAGACTGGGTAGCTTATAAACAACAGAAACTTCTCACAGGTCTGGAGGCCAGGAAGTCCAAGGTCAAGGCTCCAGCAAATCCTGTGTCTGGTGAGGGCCCACTTCCTGGTTCATAGATGGTGCCTTCTTGCTGTGTCCTCACATGGTGGAAGGGGCAAGACAATTCTCTGGGTTCTCTTTTATAAGGGCACAAATCCCACTCATGACCGCCATCATGATCTAATCACCCTCCAAAGACCCCCACCTCCTAATATCATTACCCTGGGGTTTAGGATTTCAACATATGAATTTGAGGGGGGCACAACCACTCAGACCATAAAAATGGCTGATGATTAATGATTTTAGGTACTTCCCAGATCTAAAATGCCATACACTTGCATCTCCTTTTTTAAGATTATGGAAATTCAAAATAGATGAACCATAGCCCATAGTGGAAAATAAAATAAATTGAACCATATAGTCTAAAACAGTCCTCAAAAAAGTTTGATGCAAAGCACATTAGTGATACAAAAAATTATCCAAATGCTTTACCCTGATAACTTATTAAAGAACTGGCATCTTTTAAAGGGGAGGAAAAAAGCATACTATTAGCCCCTTTTCTAGTACCTAGAATAAAACCAGGCAGATCTTGAATCTCCCTGTCTACAGTATTGAAAAAGACCAAATTCACAAATTTAGTCCATTGCTCAAAGGTCTCAAACTTTTAGTTGACTACGGCACTGTTAACATTTGATTTTTACATCAGGGAGTCTTAGTGAACATTTCATGAGTAAAGACTGAAAAGAAACGAAGCTGCTTTAAATAAATTTGTAAATACAGTCAAGTTAACAGTTAAAGGTTGGTTATCTTTTTCCTATATTATAATGCATGCTGATCTATCAACTGAAGGGACAGAAGCAGATTCCCTAGTAGCAGTGAGTATACAGAAGACACAAGATCTTGACTTCTAGTATTTCCCACTAAAAGGAACTCTTTGGATAAATAGCTGATTCCAGGGCTGAAGGCTGGGAGCGAATAGTTACAAGATGCCTGAAAGAAAGAAAGTGCTCCAAAAAATTGATAAAGGCATACAACATGCACTGGCAGAAGAAAAAAAGAATCTTTTGAGTCCATAGTGTTTAGGTAGGTAATAAATGGCAGACAGACTCTTCCTTAGAATAAATGCTGAAAAATGTGGAGGGAGGCATAGATTTGGAAAATCACTATTTTGCAACCCTCATAGTTAAAGAGGGGTGTGGAAAGAATCAGCAATGGAGCTCTTGATAAAGGAGCAGGATATTTGCATACTATTTCCCATAGACTGCCAATGAGTCCTTTATATAGTGCAGAAACTGGATAACACTTTGACCAGGCAATCAAAATTAACATGTATTACGAGCAGGTGGAGAATGCTTCTGGATGTTAATTTGAGAAGGGCATAAGGTCAATCTAACTATGAACAAACATAACTCAAATGCAAAATGAGGAAGTTTACATGAAAAATTACTCTGTACTCCATAAATGTGGAGGTCATGAAACAAAAGGCTAAGGAACTATTCCAGGTTAAAGGAGACTAGGGGCGGGGCACGGTGGCTCATGCCTATAATCCTAGCACTCTGGGAGGCTGAGGCGGGAGGATTGCTTGAGCTCAGGAGTTCAAGATCAGCCTGAGCAAGAGAGAGACCCCGTCTCTATTAAAAATACAAAAATTGTGGGGCATCATGGTACATAAGGCAGGAGGATCGCTTGAGCCCAAGAGTTTGAGGCTGCAGTGAGCTATGCTGATTGCCACTGCACTCTAGCCTGGGTGACAGAGTGAGACTGTCAGTCAATCAAGGAGACTAGGGACATGACAACTAAATGCAATGATCCTGTACTATAGGAAATTAAAAAAAAAACCACCACCAAGGATGTTGGGACAATTGACAAAACTGGCATAAGGACGGTAATGTATATTAATGTTCCATTTTCTGTGTTTGATAACTTTACTCAAGTTATATAAAATATTCTTGTGCTTGGGACATATATACCAAAGTACTACGGGGTAAGGAATCACAAAGTATGCAACAAACTCTCAAATGGTTCAGAAAATATGTGTAAATATATATATAAAGAAAAAGAAATGTGGCAAAATGATAAACTAAATGTAGAGCTAAAGTTTATAACAGAAACTTTCTATATTACTTTGGCAACTTTTCTAAATGATTCCAAAATAAAAAAACAAATGGCTGCTGAAATGCCTAACTTGGTGAACGTAAGAAGCATAATTCAATATAGTATTAATCAAATAGTTAAGAGCTTGGGCTCTAGAGCCAGACTGCCTGGTTTTAAATCCTCCACAACTTATGATGTGGGCGAGTTACTTAACCTCTGTATCTATTTCCACTCAGCGTTATTAGATCCAAGTTACAAGCTTAGAAGAGTACCTGGCCATAATAAACATTCGAAGTATTATTTAAGATAGATTCTAATTTTTAACAGATGAGGGAACCTGTGAAAGCATTTTGAAATTAAGAATGGTATTTTTCCTTTTCCATGAAGCAGGACATAGGCTAGGCTGTTGTTGAAAGCTGACAAAACATCTGTGATTCCTATTCTTGCTAAAGTTACAAAGTCAATTGCCAGCTTTTTTCCTTCTGAATGTACTGTTTAGCCACCGACAATGAAATCAGTAACATCTACCAGTGACTCGGGGGAAAAAAGTTACCACTTCAAGCTTTGTGTATTCACCTGAATAGTCAGGGAACTTTCACCTATTTTATTTAGGTTTTCATTTATCAAATTCCAACCAGAAGCTAAATACAATTGGAAACCGGTAAGCACTATTTTTACTCCAAAGGAGTAGGATCATTCAGATTTACTCCAATAAAAGTATGCAACCCTTAAGCAAAGCTTTTCTTCATTTAAAAGAAAAAAAAAAACTATACAGTAGTCTTTCCTTATGTTCATTGCACAAAATGAGTTCTGCTTTTAGAACTTTGACACTCAATGGTTATTTTTACAATTTAAGATTCCAACTTTTTAACTTTTTTCTACTCCAAAAAACCCTAAGTTTTTCTTTAGGATAGTGTAGAAACCAGTATTTCTGCACAATTCACTGGAATTTTTTTCTTTGTAATAAAAATCTCTTCTCTTTAAAACCAAAACAAAAACAAAAACCAAAAAGGAAAGTCCTCTACCTATCATGGTTTCTGCAGCTATGAATGTATTTCTCAGTTTTATAGCTGCTTTAGCTACTTCAGACTCCAAATCTGCTTTAATGTGTATAACCGCATCCACACTCAGCAGAATACTCTTTTACAACAGCAACTTGGGGAAAGAGATCTGGAAAGAAAATACATGTATTTATGAGTACCAGGAAACAAACATGGCCCAGTAAATATGAGGCAAGAATGCCTACAATGAGATGCTTTTTTCATTTAAGATTTCTTTCCCATGGTTGTATTTTCTTTTTTTTAAACAACCACTTCTGGTTATTAGAATGAATCTGACAGTGCTCTGGAACAACGGTGATTATAGCAAAGCTATTAAGTTTTTAAAAATGTTATTTATACCTGTTACATTCACTTCTCACCCTCTAAATACTGATGACAGATGTCAAAGAGGCAAAAAACCCAGCACAAATGGGAAGACCATCAAAAATGAGTATCACCTTGTGCTTTCAAATACATTTAAGCATTTCAGTGTACAATAGTCCTTTCATTTCACATTTTTAGTAAGATGCTGATGCAGTGCAGCAAATATGCAAAGCATCTTCTTTCACACAGTCCATGCAGAAGACATCTAATTTTTTTTAAGTTCTGAGATACAAATGATTAAAAAAAAATCCAGGATGAACAAGTTTCAAAATGCATAGTGTTCTGTGCATGAGTCCATTTTCTTTAAACTCTGAAAGAATAAAGTGGTAAGAAAAATAAGAAAAAAACTGCTGCTGCATTCTCTGATCTCCATTTTGCTGGTCAGCACTCTATTCTGGCATATAAGGACGGAGGTGATCCTCTATGGTGCCAACTGCCCAGTGGGTGAGCTGTTCCTGTGGCAGGTAGAGGCAGATGCTGCATAACTTGAAGATTGTAGCTTTGTTTTTTGGAGTCTGGAAAGGGAAAAAATTTTAATATTCTTAACAAGTAAGACTTTAACATAACTGTCACATGAAGTCAATCTCTCCCACAATTTATTAAGCACCTATGGGCACAATAACAAACACAGGGTAGGGGATAAATTATGGTCCCTACCCATAGTCTAGTTAGAAAGACAGAATCCTGCCATACAAGATACAGGAAAAACAGAGTAAAAATTACTGTAAATTAAGTAAATGCTCAGAGAATTTCTGCAGAATTAAAAGATAAAAAGTTCAGGAAGCCAAACAGAGATTACTTGCTGAAAGAAATTAGGGCTAAAGGCATTTAATGGGGACAGATTTGAGTAGAAGTTTGAAGTCATATTTATATACAGAAGACAGAAAGCATATGTGGTCAGAGTAGAAGCTAGAGAGAGGATTAAAAATAGGTAAAGATGTAAGCATATCCTGGGGTGAGAGACTAGAAAGCCGAAGTATTACCAGGTAAATCAAACTCTAAGTATCATTTCTAAGTAGGTGTTACCATTTGAACATCTAACCTATGAATAACATGTGCTAGATGCTTTCTCAAATAACTACTGCTAGTAAATGGGATATGGAATCTGAACCCAGACCTGACTGCAAAGTTGTTCTTTTCACTACAGCACCTCTAAAAGGCAAAAGAAAAAGACTTTGACTTTGCTGATGTCTTAAGTAGTCTATACACATGTACATATATTAGCTCATTTAAAATGTCACAACATATGTACCCATACGTATGTACATATATTAGTTCATATAAAATGTCAGAACCATTTTATGACTATCATTTGTTCAATTTAACAGAAAGAATACGTTCACACAAATTACTTGTCCAAGATCACACAGCCAGCAAGTGCTACATCTATATTAGAATCCACCAACTCCAGCCATCTTTCTAAAACACCTGCCCATCCAAGATCATCCTTATCATATATATTATGATAAAAGCACAAGAACTCTGCTAGGTGATTTTAATCAAGTTAATTATTTCCTTAGCTATAAAGTAGGAGCAGTAATATCTACACCTCAGAGGATTGTTATGAGGATTAAACAAGTTCATACATGTAAAGATCTTAGTATAGAGCCTGATACATAATATACTATACGTGTTAGCCACTATCACATCAATTCTCCCATGAACTAGTGGAGGTTGATTCTTCTTTACAATGCAAATACGGCAACACACCTCCAGCAAAACCTCAGTGGAGGAAGGACTAACAGCACTGGAAAGGCCGGGCACGGTGGCTCACACCTGTAATCCTAGCACTCTGGAGGCCAAGGTGGGAGGATCACTTGAGCTGAGGAGTTGAGACCTGCCTGAGCAAAAGTGAGACCCCATCTCTAAAAAAAAATAGAAAAATTAGCCGGGTGTGGTGGCGCACACCTGTAGCCCCAGTTACTCGGGAGGCTGAGGCAAGAGGACCGCTTGAGCCCAGGAGTTTGAGGTTGCAATGAGCTTACAATGACACCACTACACTCAACCCAGGGACACAGAGTGAGACTATGTCTTTAAAACAAACAAACAAAAAACCCACTGGAGACCAAGTTCATCTACCACTAACCGTTTCAGTGTGGCCCAGGACTGAAGGGTTTCCAGGTCTTGGAAAAGTGCTAAAAAGAGGATACTCCAGGCAAAAAGACTGTTCGTCACCCTACCTACAACCCAAATTTAACTTATGATCTTAAAATTTTCTTTTCATTAAAAGGATTCAAAGCTGTTTGTTTCTCAACCACCCATAGAAAAGATCTGTCTTTGATACAAACATGACGTGATTTACTATTTATACAGCAAAGTAATTCCTTAAAGTCACTAGTCATTTCCATATAGTATTAATGATGTCATAGTATATTCACATAAAAATGAAGTCTAATTTCTCTATGCTAGTATACTAGTCATCATTAAAGCTTCTGTGACTAAAAATCTGTGTTGTGGATTCCATAATGTAAGTCAATAACCTTTAAAATTGGATAAAATAAGGACAAGTGCTTGCTATACAGTATTTTCTCAACAAATACTTCAAATGGAAGTGCACTACAAGCAATTAAAAAGAAAAATAAGAGTCAACTTAGAAACATTTACCAGAAAAAAGCTAAAGAAAAAACTGCAAAAAAAGCAAACCCCCAAAATCCCACCTGTTTTTCTTTTTAGTTTTATCAAATTCCTCCACCAAATTAACTTTCTTTTGTAATTCCCAGAGTTCTTTTATTTGTGCCTATACCATAATTATTTAACTTTCTGTAAGGCAGTAGTGCTAGTGTGATTCATCTTTGTATTTTTTTAATATCTTGCACATTCTTTGTTAACTAAACATATGGTCTATAATGGTAATTAATGTCATAAATACCTTTTTAGGTCTTTACTTAAATCACTTTCTCAAGGAGGCCTGCTCTGGTGACATCGTTTAAGAATTCAAACACCCAATAGTTTAATATCTCTCTACCCAAACTTCTTTATCTCTTAGTACTTACCACTTATAAAGATATTTATTTACTGCTGGATCTCCCACAATAGAATGTGAATTCATGAGGGCAGGAATTTTTTTCTATCTTGTTCATTGCTGTACAGTGCCTTGCACTGTATAGGCACTCATTTGTTAAATGAATAGTAAATAAATTAGGATGATGTTATTTTTAGAGGTTAATAATGTATAATTAAGAAGCTATTATAAATTCTAAGTGATGACATTCAGTGATGAAAATAAACAATGTTTTACAGAATCAAAACCAAATTGGAATACCTGGACTGCTGCTTAAATGGGAAGTGCTTACTTGAAATACATGTGGATCTTTTAAATACAGACATGCCTTATTCCTTTACATTTTGATTTAAAACATCTAGGCCAGTGCTTCTTGAAATCTAATGTGTTACAAATCACCTGAGGAATTCATTAAAAATGCAGATTTTGATT
This sequence comes from Daubentonia madagascariensis, assembly GCA_023783475.1. Taxonomy (NCBI): domain Eukaryota; kingdom Metazoa; phylum Chordata; class Mammalia; order Primates; family Daubentoniidae; genus Daubentonia; species Daubentonia madagascariensis. The sequence continues at coordinate 22,022,947 of JAKFHU010001672.1, forward strand.
AAGTAGGACTGGAGTAGGGACTGAGATTCTACATTTTTAACATGTTCCCAGGTGTTGTTCACCTGTTGACCACACGACAGGCAGAAAAGCTCTAGCCACTGGTTCTCACTACCATTCACCGGAAACATGACTTTTAAAAGCTCCCAGGTAGTTTTAATGTGCAGTAAAGATGGGAACCATTGTTCTAGGGCAGCAGTCCCCAACCTTTTCGGCACCAGGGACCGGTTTCATGGAAGACAGTTTTTCCACAGATCTGTGGCGGCCGGGTGCGGGGGGCAGTTTAGGCAGTGATGAGAGCAATGGAGAGTGGCTGCAAATACAGATGAAACTTCTGGCTCACCCCAGTTCCTAACAGACCATGGCACCATCACCCCCCCTCCCCAATTCCTAGGTTTCATGGAAGACAATTTTTCCACAGACGGGGTGGGGTAGGGGGCTGCGGAGCTCTGTGGCCCAGGGGTTGAGGACTGCAGTTGTAAGGTGAGGCCTAGGATATCTGTTTCTTGTCAAAAATAATGCAGTGTTCTGGGGGCATAACAGAATTAAGTAATTTGTATAAGAAATAATTTACTGCTAGGCATGGTGGCATGCCTGTAGTCCAAGCTACTTTGGAGGCTGAGAGAGGAGGACCGCTTGCCCCCAGGAGTTCACATCTAGCCTGGGCAACAGAGTGAGACCACCATCTATTTTTATTTGTTTTTTATTAGAGATAGGGTGTTGCTCTATCGCCCAGGACAGAGTGCAGTGGTGGGATCATAGCTCACTGCAGCCTTGAACTCCTGGACTCAAGCAATCCTCCAGCCTCAGCCTCCCAAGTAGCTAGAACTACAGGCGCACGCCACCACACCCAGCTAATTTTTCTTCCTATTATTTTTTCAGAGACAGGGTTTGGCTATGTTGCTCAGGCTGGCCTCAAGCAATCCTCCCACCTTGGCCTCCTAAAGTGCTGGGATTACAGGTATGAGCTATGTGCCTGGCCCTGTCTCTTAAAAAAAAAAAAAGTTTACTAACCAGTAAGATTTCAAATGAGCCCTTAAAGTGGTTTTCAAAATAATGCTTACCTGCAAGTGCTGTCTGTCAATGAAGAGAAACACTGACTGGTTAGGATTGTTGACAACAATTCCAGTCTTGTCCTTGCGGCTCAGTACATGCAGAAACTGTTTTTCATAGTCACCGTGATGAAACTCAAATTTGGCCTAATTATAAAATACAAACATTTACATTTAACTACAAACAAGTTATACTACCTGAAACATCTGCACCGATATGCATACACCTGTGCTGTCCAATATGGTAGTCAATAGCCACATATAGCTATTTAAATTTAAATTAATTAAAATTAAATGCAATTTAAGATTCAGTTCTTCAGTAACACCAGTCACATTTCAAATGCTCTCTAGTCATGTGGCCTACTAGCCGCCACTTTCAACAATCTCTTGAGATACAGAATGTTTCCTTCATTGCAGAAAGTTGGATAGCACTCTATTATATATGATCTTCAAGAAAAGCTTTGCACCAAAGTGACTAAATCAAAATACTCAATGATTTTATGCCGAATTTCATAAAATCTTATTTTCAAACTTACTCGGCTCAAGACTCCCACCATAGTACTTTAAACTCCAGTGACATCTCCCTCCTTTCAATTAGGAGGCACACTGTTATGGCTCTTGTAAAGAAATCTGTTTATTCTAATCCTAGCTGTACGTTTCACTAGTTACGTGACCTTAACCAAATCTCCTACATTTTCTAAACTTCAGCTTCCTCATTTATAAGGCTACAACCCATTTCATAGGACAATTAAGAGGATTACATTAAATGTAAACCCCCACACCTGAAATACAGTCCCACTTCTAATACAGATGAGCTTTTAAGGACATATAAACCTCTTTTGACATTTTTTAAAAAATGTTTTTATGTGCATTTTTTCCACAGCTAGCCTCAAGGTTGTTTTTTAAAAATTCTTAAAGTTATAAAAGATTGTTATCAAGTCTGAACATTCCTTCAATCTTTTTAAATGAAGATGATCAACTCTATTCTCTCACAAAATGTGGGCATTGAGAGAGGCCAAATGCTAGATGAAAAGACCAGGCTTAATGGGAGATTCAAGAAACCTAGACTTTGACAATCTGATGTTTACATAATAGTGAATTGCAAAAATGATTGTTAGTCCATTTGGTTCAAACAACTTTTATTCCTATTATGTAAAAAACAGTAGGAAATAGTAAGATGGACAAACCATTAGTTCCTGCTATCTAGGATTTTACTACCCAGAAGCTTTTCTTATAAACCACAACAAAATATGATACGGCGTCCCTATATACTATTGTATTAATAAAATGATAATGAATTGTTCTGCACAATTCAAATACTTATTGCATTCTTACTATTTTCATAACAGTATGAAAAGCATGCTCTTAGCTACTGAAAAATATGAATAAGGTTATTTCAACCTTAAGGGGCTATACACTGCTGAAGAGGACAAGTACACACAAAACATAACTTGCTTCAAATCCTTTGCTAGAGTAAGATGTGGTTATTTGTGAAACTCTATATTGGGTTCTTATCATCAAAGTGCTATGGGAGTAAAGAAAAAATTAACAGAGGAAGCAATGTGGGAGAGCATTAGGTGATTTTGGATTGTACCTTGAAAAATGAAAATAATTTTCCCAAGGGAAAGCAGTGATGGCAAGTAATTTAGAAAATGCCATTCTGGGAAAGAGAACCAAGACAAACTTGTTAAAAATTGAAATAGTGTCCAAGTAACAAAGCTGCAAGTATTTCACTATAGCAAAGACCAGGCTGGATGGAAACTCCAGTAATCACACTGAAAAGAGGTTTGAGTGAGACTGAAAGAGGCCTTCCATATAATTCGATGGCATTTCAATCCTATCATATTGAATATCTACTTATATGAAAAGGAATGATCCACAACAAAAAAACAAAATAAAAATCTCTCATAAGCAGCATGAAAGTAATAATTCCCGGAGAACAGGTAATAAAATATCCTAATAGTGGGATGAAGAGCTAACCAGGGCAGTAGCATTAGTGAAGAGGAGATATATTTTATTAACAAAAGTATCTCCTGGCACTTCATAGCACTCTGAATATAACAGGAACTTACTATTTAAAAACTATCTTTTCTCTGGTTCCTATTCAATCTCACTGTGGAAGTATTCAGATTTTAAAATGCTTTAAGAAGAGTCACACACACAAACAAAAACAAACAAAAAGGCTGGGCACAGCGGCTGATGCCTGAAATCCCAGCACTTTGGGAGGCTAAGGTGGGAGGATCACCTGAGCCCATGAATTCGAGGTTACAGCGAGCTATGATCGGGCCACTGCACTCCAGTCTGGGCAACAGAACAAGACCCTGTCTCTAAAAAATAAAAACAAAAATAAATAAAAAATAAAATACAAGAGTCAAAAAAAAAAAGTCTGCAAGTTAAAATTTACCATTCCTTTTCTCATTTACCCTGAAAAAGAAAAAACTAAGTCATTTATATGTAAAGCCTCTCCTTCAGGATATTCAAATATTTTAAATTACTGCAGCGAAGTAAACATAAACTTATTTACTGCAATTAAATTCTAAAATTACAAGTTAATACCTATATCCTACTGTTTATATTCAGTCCAAAACATAGGTTTTATAATTAATACAGGGAACTTTTTACAGTAGAGGGTAGTGAGTTAAGAGCATAAACTTAGGCTTTTTTCTTGACCATTAACTTAATTGCATGGTCTTGGGCCTATTATTTACCTAATTTCTAACTACCTCAGTTTCTTTCTCTGCAAAAGGAGGCTCATATCAACCTAGTTGTTTTAAGGACTGATGTTAAATGTATATAAAGTACTTAGGAGAAAGCCTAGCACAGTCAACTCTGAAGAAACATTTGCCATGATTTCAAAGGATAGTATTTTAACTCAATTATTACAAATAAGGTGCCACAGAGAAAGATATTAGAAATTTGAAAACATACTGTGATTAGCAGACCTACATTTTTCCAATGAGAAATTTAAACTAAAAAACCAAAAAAATCCTAACAATGTTTCTGGAGAGCAATATGAGTTAAGGTATAAGCCCTCCTCTGAGAACTTTAAACATATCTTTTCTATTCCTGTTTTCATTCCTTTTATATTCAATTGGTATATTGGTGGTTACATTCAGATAAATCCACCGTAAATTGAAAGGCACTTTCAACTTTAAGATATTTTTAATTATGGTGGGTTTATCCAGATGTAATCTCATGGTAAACTGAGGAGAATATTGAATGCTTATCATTTTGACATCATGGTAAGGTCAAAAAAATCTTAAGTTGAACCATTGTTAAGTCAGGGACATCTGTATATGATACTTTTACCTGCATTTAGCCTATGAATTATCTTTAGAACTTATTACTGTCAAAAGGATCTTAGAAAAAGGAATGACAATTTATTTGAGCTGATGTACAGCAACATTACCATGGGGATGGGGGAGTATACCTACTTATACAGCCTATCACACACAAAAGCACCACAAAGATACTTCACAGTAATGGACAGATGCTAAATTTTTTAAATGACAAATACTTTTCATATTCCTACACAACTAGCTTAAAATAAGCCTTCTAATATTTGGTTTAATATACTTAAAATTAATCCTTAAATGTCTCTATTTTTTTCCAATTGTAAAATAAAAGTATGCTCATTATAAGAAAATTATGGATACACACAATAAAATAGGAAATACATATGTAAATATATATGATACAAAAGCAAAGTTGGCCCAGTGAGGTGGCTCACGCCTATAATCCTAGCACTCTGAGAGGCCAAGGTGGGAGGACTGCTTGAGGCCAGGAGTTTGAGACCAGCCTGAGCAAGAGTAAGACCCCATCTCTACAAAAAGTATAAAAAATTAGCTGGATGTGGTGGAGTGCACCTGTAGTCCCAGCTACTCAGGAGGCTGAGGCAGAAGGATTGCTTGAGCCCAGGAGTTTGAGGCTGCAGTGAGCTATGATGATGCCACTGCACTCTAGCCAGGGTGACAGAGTGAGACCCCGTCTCCCAAAAAAAAGGAAAGTTAGACCTGACCTACAGCTAAACATATAACATTCTGGTAGATCTCCTTCTTCTACGAATACAAATGTACTATAAATAAAATTAGTATCAACAGATGGGTAAATGCCCTTAAATTAACACCAGAAATTGTCCAGTACATCAAAAGACAGATAGTCAAAAGTCAGCAAGATCTTAAGAAAGGTTAATTAAGAACCACCACTAAATTTATTTCTCTTCTGTATGGTTTAATACACAACTTCTGTTGTACATTTTACAAGTACAAGAGGACCACCATATATCGTTTTATATCTTAAAAGCTAACAGTAATAGGAATGCATACAATCTGAATAGCCCATGACCTAATTTTAATTTTTATCTTATAGTGTCACATACAGTCACTCAGTCTAATGTTCCTCACACCAAGACCTAGATTCATTGATGCATGATGAAAACTCCAACTAAAGCTCTGGTTGTTACTGTTGTGGTTAGATCCTGCACCTTTAAAAAAATGTTTTAACTCGTTTTAGATCAGACTCCTTTGAGAACCAGGATAGTTATGTATACTACACCAAGAGTGTGCGTGGTGAGGGGAATGAGAGTCACAGACCTTCCGAAGTTCATCCCTGGCCCTCTCTATAAATCACCCAATGTCTGCCTTAAAAGATTTTCTTTGGTCATAATTTCAAAGACACACTGGGCAGTTAGAACCACCTCATGTCAAGTGATTCTATAATCCAAATTCTTCTCTTGCATCACAATACTGAAAAGGAGGGACTCACAAAATAAAACTATTAGACAGCATATTCCCAAAGAATTTCACAAATTAGACCCTATTCTAGGAGTTTTTACTTATTGAAGTACTCATCACACTTATTTTAGAATACCTGAACAGGCCTAAAAGGCTCATCAGATTCCTTCCACCTAGAAAACAGGAGACAGACAATTTTTTCAATATCATTCCGAGGCCAAAGAATGAAATCCATCTCCTGAGTACAGCCAATTACATCCTATAAAATGACCAAAAAAAAAAAAAATTTTTTTTTAAAAAACAATACCATTGTATTTTGGAAGCATGTAAATTTTTTAAAAAGTAAAAAAACAAAGCTGTAACAAGCAATGTCACAAATTACAGGATTTGACTATAGAACCATTTTACAACTACAAAAGGACCACCATATATCGTTTTATATCTTAAAAGCTAACAGTAATAGGAATGCATACAATCTGAATAGTCCGTGACCTAATTTTAATTTTTATCTTATAGAGTCACATATAGTCACTCAGTCTAATGTTCCTTCCACCAAGACCTAGATTCACTGATGCATGATGAAAACTCCAACTAAAGCTCTGGTTGTTGCTGTTGTGGTTAGACTCTGTACCTTTATGAAAATCAGAATGTATTTAACAAAGGCATCTTGGAACTTCTAATATGAATCACTATCTTCTTATCACAGATGAAAGGCTATTTTTATGTGTTGACAGAAAACTACTTTTCTCCATTCTTGACCTCTTCTTCATTATCACAGCCAGCATATTAATTTTCAAAGCCCAATAAACCTCTTCCAGACCAGTACATGGTTATCTCCAGCCTCCCCTGCCCCCAAATAATTGGGGGATCTCTTTTCAAGTATGCCCAGATTAACTTTAAATGTGTTGCAGTTTAGAAGGGTGGCATTAGTTATACCTTCTTCTTTAAGTTTCTCATTTATAAAGGGGCATGATTTTAGTTTCCCCCCAAAAAGAAAATTTAATGAACAGTACTATAAAACATTCATAATAATGTACATTATCAGCATAATACCACACAAGCAAAGCTGACCACACTTTATTTGAAGTAAATTTTTAAAAAACAAATCTACTTTAAGAATTTTAAACAATTTTATGCATAGCACTTAAGTTATTAAAAATAGTTGGCTATCACAAGTACCTAACATGGATTGAAGTAATCCCTCTTTATACTTTATTTATAAAAAATAGGGGCAAAAACTACATTTTTCTAATCCTATACACACAGTACATGTTTAAAGTTTCTAAGGCATGATCCCAGTTATTAACATGGCACAAAGACAAATTTACCTACAGAGATTCATTACCATAACTAACTACCATGGAGGGGGGGGAATGCAAACTTAACCCACAAAAACTTACGTACCAAGTCCAGACTTAAAAACAGAACTCACCCTTCTCATAGACTGGTATCGAGGAGCATGGAGCTGTACCACATCCTTCTGTAAAAGCTCTATGGAACTTTCCAAGGAATAGCTGGAATCTCGCACACCTTTCAGGATATTTTCTTCATAATTATTTGTCATGACTGGTATAACCTCAGACACTTCAAAAAGTGCTGACTTTTTCTTCTAAAAGAAAACAAAATGGTGTATTAACTCACTGGGAGTACACGGTCTTTTAACACCCAGTTCATATTACAACATTAAGTACCTTTATTCTAACTCAGCAAAATTCTTAACTGTCTGAAGTAATTTTTATTCTGAAAACACAGATTTTCAGATAGGTGGATCCTTCTGTTCTTACCCCAACCGCCCCACCACCACACACAAATAGGCTGTTATCAGAATGTTTAACTTCTCAGTTTCATAGGATTATGGTATCCTTAGCAAGTACTTAAAGTACTTATTTTTGACAATAGTATTTCTTAAATACTGTAAGGGAAAAACACCAGACACTCCTAAGGTTTAAGGGGGAAAAAAAACCCGTAAGTGATATAGTCTTGACATAATTTCATTTAACTGGTTCTACATACAGCTAAATAACAATCTCACCACTTTAAAAACAACAGAGCTATTCAGAAAAATTACCTGCTTTATTTCTTAAATGGGTCAATTTCCATTATTCTTTCTGGATATTATATAAACACAAATGTTAATATTTGAAAGGATTTTTAAAAAGGTACACCAAATTGTCTTTCAAAATTAGTTAAGACCAAGTGCTCATTGTGAACCTAGCTTTAAAAATCCTGTATTATGTAGAACATTATGTCACTATTCAGGACAACTGCACGAACACTGTCCATTCAAAGAACAAAACCAGATTTTCACAAGTGTTAAAGAACTACATGGTACAATATGGGGTGATTTATACATTAAATACAAAGATCTAGTCTCACCACTTCAATCTTGGATTTATTTAGACAGCCCACATTATAATACCTTTGACTAAATCTAATCTTACCAATTTTGAGTTAACTTGTCAAAAAAAAGTCAGAAAAAGAAAATGGGGACACAAATCCTTGATACTACCCAATCTTGAGACAATCACTTCAAAACAAATTACTTTGGAACTATTTTACAACACTATACTGTAGCAGCTAAGTGTTCTTTAATACACATAACCATTAAGAGTTAAGAGTAGGGTTATAACCTGGAAAACGTGCAAATACTGATACCACACTAAGATTATATTTTTCATCTGAAATTAGCCCACGTTCTAAGAGCAAAAATTGAAGTAGCACTTCCTTATATTCATAACCTAATTTCATGTCAAATAACCTTGTTGATAATTTAAGAAACTGTCCATTTTAAGTTGCAAATAAATACTGCTTTTATCATGTCCTTGACTATTCAAAACTCACTGCTATTTAACTGCAGAACTAATTCTGATGAAGAAAAAAAATCCTTTACGTCATTTTGAATTTTAAAAAATTGCACTTCTAAAAACACAAATTAACCATTTCAGTATTTAATTGCTCCTATAAATTAAAAGTATATTTCATTACATGTACCATGAGAAAAGGTACCTACATCATGGAGTTCAAGAAACAGGCTGACTTTAGCATATAAATACTTTGATTCCAATTTAACACTTTCAAACATCCTATTTATGCTTTACATTAGCTAATCTTTGCATTCAGTTATAGAGCTCCCTATGTAATTGCACAAAGTTCTACAATGTTGCCCACCCCATGTCAACTAAATGTGGATTCTATTAAGCTTCTGACATAAGTATTTCCAAACCAAAAAATACTAAAGGGCCTTCCATTGTTGCACTGTAAGTGCTCACTACACAGAAGCACCCAAAGGGTGAAAAACAAAGCATACAAAGCAGACTTTTTTCCCCAACCACTCTTTAACCTAATATTCATAATTATTTAAGAGTAACAAACAACTTAATATACACTTACAAAAATCACTTGTGCTAATTCACATTAAGAACTTTAAATTACCTTCTCCTTGAATACAAAGGCAATATACATCTTGAAGTCAAACTGGTCAGCTAGAGATTCTTTTTTCTTTCTAAGCTGAGCACGTAGTCTGTTCAGAGCTTGTTTCTTCCGGGAGTTTGGGTCCCCCATTTTGAAATACAGGTGGTACTAAAGCCTTTGGAAATTGTCACTAAACTATGGGCACTTTTTCTTAAGACTCAAGTACAACAGAAACAAGTCATTTTTTTTTCCTGCTAATATGATTGAATAGCTAAAATCACAACTGTAACCCAAAAACTGCACCTTCTGGCACTATTAGCAGACTGTCATATTACAGGGTCAAGAAACAAAAGCTGCTGTCCAGACATGTTTGGACAATAATGTTTGGGGTCAGATGGGAAAAAGGAAAGGAAAGGAAGGAAAGAAAAGAGGAGAAAATACTTGAACTAACTTTCTGGAAAACACATTTGGCTTAACTGCCAAAATAAAGGCTTTGGGGGGAAATGAAAAGCCTATTATCAGGATTTAGGTGTGCAATAAAACACAGCGGACACCAGTCCAATCCTTAAAATCCATCCGGATATTTTCCCCCTTTTTAGAAAAGGGATTAAGAAAAGGAACAGGGAGGGGGAAAGTGTGATCCTCGTTTTCCAAATACAAAAAAATAAAAATAAAAATAACCCAAAAAACAAAAACAAAATAACAAAACAGGGTAGGCAAATGAAACTGAAATATCCAATTGGATTTTACCCAGCCAGATCCATGGCCGTAGTACCTAATTAATTCTTAGTTATTTCAGATTTCACTATTGCTATGTATTGTCAGTGCTTGTTATTGATTACACTTGGTGGCGAGCAAAGAGAAAAGTGCAAAATCGGTAGAGAAGGAAGGGGAGAGGTACAGGGTTTCCCTGCAATCAACTACAGTGTATACCGGGGGCGGGCAGCTGTTGCCCAAAGGAGCCATGAGAAAAAACAGCGGAGTCATTACCAACTTCCCCATCACCCATATTTTCACCCTCAGGCGGCTGCTAATGCTGCTGCCAAGGAGAATCATGATGGCAGAGGAAAAGCGGGTATATAATACGGTATTAATAATTATTCCGGCTCTGTGGTTAGACCTGATTAATGCCCGGGTTCCCAACACCCCCAGCCCTGCAACTAGTCCTACATTCCCCAAGGGAGCCTTCCCTGTGGATCTGCCCCCGTTCAAGATGGTGGGGAGTGCGATTTATCTTCTTGTGAGCATTGCTGAGGCAAAGGTGGCGGGTTCTTCTCCCAAATCCCAGGCAGCGCCCGGGGACCACCTGCCTTCCACCCCCCAGGTCCCACCCCCACCCCTTGCCTTCAGCGGCAGCGACTCACTCGCACCACGGGAGACACAGGATCACTCAGGTTTTCACTCATTTCATCGTGGAAACAATTCCCGCCCGGGTAGAGTAGGCGGGAGTGGGTAAATGGGAAGGATCAGTGGGAAAAAAAGAAAATAGTTGTGTTAATATTACTTTTTAAAGTAAGCCCACCCACCCCCCCAAAAAAATTAAGTTCCCGGATTCCGGACTAGCTCGCTCTCAACTTGAACAGACCATGTTTCCAGAGTTTGGATTGTTTAGGGTGGGGTCGTTAGTTTGTTTCCCAAGGGGGTAGGGGTTGGAATCAAGGCAGCTGGGGCGGGGGTGGGTGACGGGGAAATCCCCTCCCTGTCCCCGCAGAGACCGGGACTCACGGACCGACTCTCGGGCGGGGTTTGGACCCTCTAGCCGCAGCCTGCGGGCGGAGCGGTGGCGGCGGCGGCGGCGGAAGAGGCGGCGGCGGCGGGGGCGCTGCTCGCAGCACGAGCAGGAGCCATGTCAAGAGAAAACCACCAGCCAACTGAGCCCCTCCATCCCCGCTGCAGTGCGCACTGTGACCGGGCCGCCCGCGCTGCTGCCGCCGCTCAGCCCCCACCTGGGACCCATAGTCTGGCTCGGCGCCCCGGACGGCGACGTAGGGGAAGGACGCGGGGGCAGCGGCGACCGGGAGAGAAAGAGAAAAGGAGGAAAAACGAGGAGAAAGAGAGGAGTTGGATTGGTACGGGCGGCGGAGGGGGAGGGGAGGGAGGGAAAGGGAGCCCTGCACTAAGGGGTCTGTCAGAGAAGTAAACCCCCCAAAATAAAGTTATTTCAGTTCAAGCATCTGCTCTTGAGTCTTTCTTCCCCCCAAAGTCGGGTTCCGGTTCTCAGGAAAGAAGGTCGAGGAGACCCGGAGGGGGGAAAAGCCGGAGCGGATGGTGAGCGTCCGCGGTGGCACAGCCTCGTTTCCCCCCCACCGGTGGCTGCAGAAGCGGCGGCGGCCTCGGGCGCCTCCCGGGTCCGGGGCAGAGTCGCGTTTGAGAAAAGAAGCGAGAACAAACAACTTAAAATGGCAGCGACGGCCGCTGCGTCACCCGCCCCTCACCGGCACCGCCCCGAGCTCTCTGCGGCTGCGCGCCCCGCGGGCCTCCACCATCTGCGCAGGAGCTAAGGGGGTGAAAGGATTGGAGGCGAGAACGTTTTCAAGATTGTCAAGGAAGAGGAAAGAATATCAAGAGGAGAGGATATGGCTAAGCCTAGCAAACGATGAGTCTTTGAAGTGACACTTCCCCCTTAATATTCCCTTCTCAAGGGCAAGTTTGAGAGTTGAGACTCCCCTCTCCTCCAGTATGGAGTTTCCATGGGGCGGGGAAAGGGGGGCTCCCCACCGCTCCCTCCGCCCCCTCCGTCAGGAAGTCCCAGTCTCCTGAGTTGGCTCTTCATCCCTCCCCCAACGGACGTCATAAAATCACGCCCTTCTGCCCTCCCCGGCAAAACCCCGGATGGAGTCGGTGTTCCCTGGTCTCGTCAGGGCTTCGGACTCCGACTGGGCGCGGGACAGAACCCGGGAAGTGGCCTGAGAGTGGGCGAGGGTGGGGGCGGAGTGAAGAAGGAAAAGGAAGCCGTCTTGGACGGTTGAGGGAAGATTCTTATTTCACTTCATTGCCGTTGGTAATCTTTCTGGGGATCTGCCCCGCAGTATCTTGCGGCGACAAACTGAGTATTCGTTTCCAATACCTGGAATTTAAACCGCGTGCAGCAGAAAATGTCTCACGTTGGTCCCACGCGGCTCTCTGTCCCCACCCCGCCACGTGCGCGGGCAGGCGGAGCGGGCGTCAAGCTTTGAACAAGGTCGAAGAGGCCGCTCAGGCGTCGCTGCTGTGATTCAGGAGGGAGCCGCACCTGACCCGTGGATTTTTCCCCCCACTGTCAGATCACGAGTTATGTTAACGATGCTGCAGGACTTCAGACGTACATCCTGTCGCTTAAGTGATTCTCTGTTTTCTCAAAATATAAAGAGGGCACTGTGGAACGTCTGCTGCGGAGTCACACGCCCTTGGCACCAAAGAGCGTTGAATTCATTTTTCAGAGCTCTAAGGTTCTCGTTTAATAAAAATGCAGTTATATAAGTGATTAGCAAAAGTCAATATTCCACATAAGCAATGCCTATCTACTGCTTTATTGGCTACTCTCTGATGAAATTTTAGACTTCTGTAGGGCCCCCAAATTACTGCTTTTCACTTCTTGAAATCAAAATAGATTAGCTGTAATAACATTTTTTTCACCCTTGTGTCAAAAGAATAACTAGTACCCACCGTTCAATATAAATTGTCGTCCAGAACCAAAGGATGAGATTCCTGAGGTTTCCAAATTATTCTAACCTTGAAAGATAAAGTTTGCGTTTTGCTAGTGTTTTGCTGATTTATTTTCACAATCACTTAAGTGTGTGTGGAAAGCTCACATGGGTAACTACGTGAAATGAAGATTTAACTTTTTCGTGGTATTGGTTTAAACAAGAAAGATTAAAAAATTAGTGGTGACATGTGTTCTTGACCTGGTGCTAATTAGTACATAACAGCTTTATTGAAATATAATCCATGTACCATACTGTTTACCTGTTTGAAGTGTATAATCCAATGGTTTTTAATATATTCAGAGTTATGCAACCATCACATTATCATCACTCCTAGAAGAAACCCTGTACCCATTAGCAGTCACTCCCCTTCTTCCTGTTTCATAGCCCTAAGCAACGACTTATTTATGTTCTGTCTGTATAGCCTTTTCTGGAATTTCATATGAATAGAATCCTTCAATATGTGGTCTTTTGTGACTGGCTTCTCTACTTAGCATAATGTTTTCTAGGCTCATCCATGTAGTAATTTCTTTTTATTGTACAGTAATATTCCATTGTATGTATAATCCATATCTTGTTTATCCTGTAAAAAGAAAACAAAATCTCAGGACCACTTCTCCAAGTCCTTATGCAAAAGAGAAGGTAAAGGCCTCAGGAAACTGAAGAACTGGCCCCACAGATCATTCATTAAGGAAATTCCTTGCTGGCCTCCCATAAGCAAGGATGTGCGAATTGTAACTAGGTCTGTGGACTATGTATAGCTCCTAAAACTAAAGTTTGTTTGATTTCACACTAATAATGAATTGCAAGTTTATCTTTACAGGTGCAGAACAGAGACAAGAAAGGACCAGACAGTCTTCTACCTACCCAGGGATATCTACATAATTGATGCTTCCTTCACTCCCTTGTTTCTCCTCTAACATTCGCCCTATCTTATGTAAAATGTAGATTTTCCTGGGTCTCACAAGAATGTAACCATTTCGTGTCTCACTATCCATCCACCCCCAGCTTTTTATCTGTATGCCTTTAAATGCTGAAACTTCCAAATTCCCCTTCTGAAAAACAGCTTCAGCTTTGTCTGCAGTTTGTGTTTTTCCCAGGCTTGTCCTCAACTTTGGCTTAATAAACCTTCACTGATTGAGATTTTTGCCTCAGTCACTTATTTGGGTAGACAATCCATTCATCAGTTGATGGACATTTAGGTTGTTTCTGGTTTTTTGGTATTATAAATAATGCTGCTATGAACATTTGTTTAAAAATTATTGTATAGACATATGTTTTTAATTCTCTTGGGTATATACCTAGGAGTGGAATTACTGGGTCATAAGTTAACTCTAACTATCTGTGAAATTGCCAGACTGTTTTCCAAGTCAGTAGCACCATTTTACATTCCCATCAACAGTGTATGAGTTCCAATTTCTCCACATTCTTGTTACGTCTTTTTGAGTGTAGCCATTCTAGTGGGTATGAAGGCGTAGCTTGTGGTGATTTTGATTTGCCCTTCCCCCAAAATTAATGATGTTGAGCATCTTTTCATATGCTTATTGGCTGGCCACTCTTCTGTCTTCTTTAGAGAAATGTCTATTCAGAGCTTTTGCCCATTTTTAAATTGGTTTGTTAAAAAATTATTATTGAGGTATAGAAGTTCGTTATTCTAGATACGAGTCCCCTGTCAGATACGTGATTTGAAAATATTTTTCTCCCATTCTGTGGAAGTCTTTTCACTTTTTTGTTGGTGTCCTTTGCAGCACAAATGTTTTTTTTTAATTTTAATGAAGTCCAATTTGTCTATCTTTTTTTGTTCCTTTTGCTTTTGTTGTCATGTCTAAGACACTGAAGAATTTTTACACCACTATAATAATTATGAAAAAACAGGATGGAGCAGATGTTGAGTTAAAAATGAAGTTTTTAGTTTCAGCTACTGTAAAACAGAATTGGAGACACCTGGTTCTGGTCACAGCTGAGCAAATCCTATGACACCGTGTGCTATGGGACTGTGCCAGGTCTTAGGGAGATGAGCCAAAAACTAGCAGCAATGTGCCCTGGAGGAAGAAAACACTTCTAGATCAATTTTCCCTGCAACTTGGAGGGGCTGTAAAATAGGTTAATCAAAGGAAATAAAAATTTTAAAAGTCACTACCATAACGTTCCTCAACAAAATTCAGATAAACGTCAGAGAGAGCTCACTTAAAATTTAGCCTTGATAACTGTGGAAATATATTTCATTAAGTTAGAAACGGCTTACTTAGGGTTAGCCTGCTTCAAACACAATGGGATTGTGGAGTGATGATGATGGCACCTTCACTAAAAATATCTGCTTAATTTCCCCTTTGGAGATTTAAATTATACTATTACATCATTTTAATAAAATAATACCTTATAACACCTTATAAAGATTCTGTGCTGGCCTCCTTCCTGAAGAAACACAATCCAGACCAGCTCAGGAGGGCTGTTAGGTCAACTTCTGACCTTAAGAAAAGCCAATCCTGGAAATCCCAGTCGCCTACGTTTATTCCAAGTTAAGAAATGATTATTCAAACATATGCTTATTTACCCTAATTACATGACCATGGGATAGCCAATAAAGTATTAACGATTGTTCTTCACTATTTTAAAAAGAACCAGCCTTCTTTTTACCTTTGAAACATACATTGTCTGTACACATGTGTTCTTCTCATAAAAATCTCGTTTTCTCAACACCCCTCCCATACTTATGAACATCAAACATACTAGATTTTTCAGGAGTTTTCAAATATTTTGTCCCTTCATTAGAGTTTTCAAATATTTTTCCCTCAATTTATCAGATATGGGCCTTGATTTTTGCTCATATTTATGGTTAGCCATTCAATAAGCATGATAAACATCTACACAAAACAAGTTTATACTTAGACTCTACAGCACTAGTTCTGGCACTCTGGATCTTTAGTTTGATCCTAAAAGCAGCAGCACCAGGGACCTTGCCTCCAGATTTCAACCTTATAGATTTACCATCTAAGATGACTATGATAATATGTACTAATAAAATTGCACAGTCCAATAGGGATTTTCACAGCACATACTCTAGCACATACAGACCTCCTATGCACAGCAGAGCCTCATGGTTACTAAACAAAAAGGATGTTAAAAAGAGAAACTATGGTTTGAGGGCTTTACTTACCCTTTTTTGAGGGTGTCAGGGGATAGCTTGGTAATTTCTTTCGTCTCACCCTAACTTCATGTAGGCCCAAACTGTAGAAGTCAGTAATTGTTTGCAGGCTGATAGTTGAATATTTACTGAGGCTACAAAAATAAGATTTGGCCAGATAAATAGCCACTGTCCTGGAGTTTGGAACAGGGTTAAGAACTAGAGGAATTTGCAGGTGAGTATTAATATCCTACTACATATTTTCTTTATTTTTTAACCTCTACTCCTTTCCTCTCTTCCTTTCTTTCTCTCTCCCACCTGTTTTTTTTCTTTTCCACTTCTTGTGCTTTATGCCCACCAGCATTACCCAAAATATTAATTAAACACCTTTGCACTTTAGGTTAAAGCTGTACAGTTTGCTGTCCAAACAAATCTGCTGGTACCATTTGATAGGGAATTTTTGTCCATTATCTTTGTCTGTTAGTTTCAATCTGTTATCAAAACCATTTTTATTTAGTTTTCCTTGACCTATAGCTCCTACTGACTTGCTTTTTGACTATTTCCTAATTTCATTTCAAAGATCTTTCTTGATTGCAGATGTTACTCCCACAATTCAAAATGTTCTTACTATTCCATTTAATGTATCTAGGAAGGTTAGAGTAGATAAATTGGAAAAGTGAGTTTCTAACACTTTTGTCAGGAACACATTATCGCCCTTAGAAATAAAATGTGAGAATATTATAAAGAGTTTGTTCCCTTCATTCTACCCTATTCCCACATACAAAGAACTTAAGACAAATTTGAGCAGTTAATATATCAAAGCAAATTGAAATATTTTAGGATTTTTCCTTCCTTCCCAGCACTCATTCCACCTTCTATTCCACAAAGATTAGGTATTGAAAAGGGAATGGGAAAGATATATACATGTGTAATAATTTCTTCCACAGATAGGGTAATTCTACTTATCTATAGTCACATAAGTATGCTCTAATTATAGGATTCCATAAATTCTTTGTCTGGTAATAATACATGTTTGTATATAGATATAATCCTGTGTACAAATACATATATATAAGCATACAGAGCACCAGTACACTTTTTCATTTGAACACTGCAGTGGTTATGTATTTCTGAATAACAAATTCCCCTAAAATTTAGTGGCTTAAAACAACAAACATTTATTATCTCATAATTATGGGTCAGGAATTCAGGAACAGCTTAACTCGGCTATTTGCGCTCAGAGTTGTTCATGAGGATGCAGTGGAGATGCTGGCTGAGGCTGCAGTCATCTGAAGGCTGGACTCATATAACCGTTGGCAGACCTCATTTTCATACCATGTGGGCTTCTCTGTTCAGTTTTTTAAGTATCCTCACAACATGGTAGTTGGCTTCCCCCACAGTGAGTGATCTCAGAGAGAGGGATACAGAAGCCACAATATCTTTTATGACCTAAGCAAAGAAGTCCTATTCTATCACTTCCATATTGGTTATAGAAGTCAGCCTTACTCAGTGTGGGAAGGGTGCACAGGGTGTGAATACCAGGGGATGGGAATCACTAGAGCTGTCATCTTAGAGGCTGGCTACCATAAACATCTTTTGTGTTGTGTACAAAACAGAAAGTAGCCATGTGAAGGCATTTACCAAAGACCTCCAGTTCTATCAGCATAGACTAGGTCAGAGGTCAGCAAACTTCTTCTTAAATGGTAATAGTAAATATTTTAGGCTTGCAAGCCATACAATCTCTATTTTAGCTACTCAACTTGGTTGTAGCATGAAAGCAGCCATAGATAATACATAAACAAATGTGTGTGCCTGTGTTCCAGAAAAACCTTACAAAAACAGGCTGCTGGCCTATAGGTTATATCAATAGTTTGCTGACCCCTGGACTAGATTATACTGAAATAAAAACCCCAAAATCTCACTGGCTTAAACAAGAAAGGTTTATCATTCACTCACACAGGTTTGCAGGAAATCTGTTCATTATAGACTCTCAGGAATTCAGAATGATGGAAACTCACATGCTTCTGTGATCACTGAGGCAGAAAATAGAAACATGGCAAATCCCACACTGGCTCTTAAAGCTTACACCGGGAAGTGACATTACTCTCACTCTCGTTTCTTTGGCCAAAGCAAGTTACATGGCTACCCCTAACTTCACAAGATCAGGGAAGTACAAACCTACCATGTGCCCAGAAGGGAAGTGAAGCAGATATATTAATATTTGGTAAACAACACTAATGACTACCAGAGGCATATTGTTTCTAATTCATTTGCTCATTTTCTGCCTCTAAACCTCTTTCCCTTTTAATTGAAGATGACACTGTTAGCAATGTTAGAACTCACTCACACTGGAAACACTAGACTATAAAGTCTGTTATTCAGTCACGTTTTGCTACTTTGCTTTTCCCCAAACCATTCAGACCCCATTTGCTTCAACTCTAGCAGATTTATCTATTGTCATTGTTTTCACCACACAATACCTATGGTATATAACTTACATTTTTTCTAGTGTAGAAGAATTAGCATTTTTTTCTGCCTGAAATGGAGCTTTCCCGATTCAGCTTCCAATTCAAGGGCAGTCTTCCTCCTGTTTCCACACACACACTAAAAAGCAGTTATCTACCTCCTCTTTGCGAACAGGAGAGAAGCTAATCAATTACAAATACTTATTGAATACCTACTGTATATTTACACTGTGCTGTGTGTTTTGAAGGCTAGAGAAAAATAAATACTTGTTCCCAAAGAACTTTAAGTAGTTACCAACATCATAATAAACATCTGAAAAAGAATGAGCAATACTATGCTGTATAATTAAGAACTGAATTGTGAAGGACAGGCATTGAGCTGGATAATAGTAACATAAGTAGGAGATCAATGAAAGCTGGGTTAAATCATGGGATTCATGAAGAAAGTGTGCTCAAGTTAAGCTTTGAAAGTCCAGAAGAATTTCACTAGATTTAGGCGGGAGAAGAGAGGAAAGAGAAGAAAGAAATTTCTGGAAAAGGAAACATAATAACTAAGGGCATGAAGATGGATATTAGCCTGGTGTATCCATGAGGCAGTAAACATATCAACTTAAATAGGATGAAATATGCACATTTAGAAAGAGCAGAAAATAATTTAGAAAAGATAGAATGAAGCTCTGGTTCAAGAAGGCAACCTGAGCACATGCATCTGTCTCCTCTGGCTCACAATACACAATTAAAAAGAGTAGTAAATAATTTTCAAATGAACAAAGCCAGAACTGCTAAGAGAATGGGAGGAGGGTAATTAGCAGACAATAGTTTTTAACTAAATGCTCATAAGCTGATGATAAGGTGAGTGTTGGAAGCCCAGTTAAAACCCTCTTCTCTCTGGCTCCTGCCCTTTTATCCTAAAGGGAAGCCTTTCTGCTTAGCAAGCTCTACTCAGGAACACAGAACTTCCTGTCAGCCTATTCTGTTTTCTGGACAATTAGCTAGCAGGAAAACAGCCCTATATATAATAATAGAGGAAACACATAGAAAAATCAACTCGTTTCCTCTTTTTTTTTTAAACATAGAAAGACACCCCCAAATCACTGGACACACGAAGGAAATCAGCTACATAAAAATTTTAAAAGCCAGAAGGAAAAATAAAAGCTGACTACACAAGAAACAATTTGGGAAACAGAAAAAGAATTTTTCAAACCTCTAATTAGTATTCTCAGAGATATTTTAGGAGACAATTAATATATAAAATCAGGAAGGGATGCTACAAATGAAGCACCATTACAGAACAAAAAAGAGCACTTGGAAATTAATAATAAGCTTGCCACACTTAAAAACTGGTGGAAATATGACATTAGAAAAAAAGAGAAAGATAAAAACTAGAAAATATTAAAGACCTGGAGGTCTCATCCCAGTTCAAGATCTAGCCAATAGATGTTCCAGGAAGAGAGCCCAGAGGAAATGCATGAATAGAAGTTACCTGCAGAAATCACTGGAGAGAATATGCCAAAGCTAAGGTAGCCATGAATCTTCAGGTTGAAAGGACATACTGAGACAAGCAAGAAAATATTAGATGCAATAAGGAAAAAGAAGAGATCCTGAAAATATCCAGAATGGGGGAAAAATAGGTCACCTACAAAGGATTAAAAATCAGACTGGCAATAGGCTAAATATCTGTAATTATCGGATATCAGAAAACAATCATATCATTTCAACAATTAGTGCTAAAACAACTGGGTATCCACATGGTGGGGGGGAGGAATATCTACCCCTACATCAAACTGTACACAAAAATTGTGATGAATCCTGGACCTAAATATAGTAGCTAAAACAAAAAGATAGAAGAAAACACAGGAAAATATCTTCATAACTTGGGGATAGGCAAAGTTTCTTAGGACACTGAAAGCAAAAACCATAATAGAAATAATTGACAAATTAAATTCATCAAATTGTAAAACTTTTGACCATCAAAAACATTCTTAAGAAAATAAATAGGCAAGCCACAAACTGGGAAAAAAATTTTCCAAAACATGTTTGACAAAAGACTAGAATTAAGAATCTATAAAGAGTCCCTATAACTTATTAA
This sequence comes from Daubentonia madagascariensis, assembly GCA_023783475.1. Taxonomy (NCBI): domain Eukaryota; kingdom Metazoa; phylum Chordata; class Mammalia; order Primates; family Daubentoniidae; genus Daubentonia; species Daubentonia madagascariensis. Next base: position 22,043,501 of record JAKFHU010001672.1, read on the forward strand.
TAAAAGATAATCCATTTTTAAAGTTGAGCCAAAGATTTGATCAGACACTATGCAAAAAAAGATATACAAATGGCACAGGAAAAAGGTGCTCAAAATGAACATTAGTGAAGTGAAAACTGAAATAAAAATTAAATATTGCTATATACTCACCAATATGGCTAAAATTAAAAAGACTGATAACATCAAATGTTGACCAGGATGTGGAGCACCCAGAACTCTCATACATTATTGGACTATAAGATGGTACAACTGAATCTGTGCTCCAAGGGTTAAAGAAACTGGTGACTAACAGGAATTCTTGAGTTTATCTTGCATGAAGACAGACTCCTCAAACTGGCTAGAAGTGTCTGGAACCAATATGGCCAAGAGGAATCTGTGCAAAACAAGCATGCTCACGTCACAGCTCAAATTTTTACTGCATGTTTCATACTAAATCCCCCCTGAATGTGCACATGCAACCCATGAAGAGGCATGAAAAGACAATGGTGCATGCATAGGGGACTTTCCAAACCTTCCCTTTCCCTCCACCAATCACTAACCAACCCCCAAACCCTTCCCCAAAAATCTCTCCTTTAAATATGCTGCATTAAGGCTGATACAGGGAGACAGATTTAAGCCTGACTCCCATCTTCTTGCTCAGTCACCTTGCAATAAACCTTTCTCTACAAAAATCTGGTGCTTTGGTGTTTGGCTTTCTGTTGCTCACAGGCAAATCGACCCAGTTTGGTTTGGTAACACAACCACTTGGAAAAAGATCTAGATGTTCCTTAAGAAATGAAATTTACATCTACCCTATGACTCAGCAACTCCACTCCTAGAGAAATGAAAACTATGTCTACCAAAAGATGTATACAAGAATGTTTATAGTAGCTTTATTCATAATAGTTGAAAACTGGAAACAGCCAGTGTGTCTGTCAGTAGGAGAATGGATAAATAAACTGTACTATATTTATACAATGGAATAGACACAGACTACAACATGGATGAATCTCAAAAACATGGCGAATAAAAGAACGCTATAATAAAGAGTGAATACTGTATGAATTCATCTACATGAAGTCAAAAAACAGGCATAATCAGTCTATGGTGAAAAAAATCAGAACAATGGTTATATTTGGAGGGGGTAGGTGCAGGGATTTACTGGGAGGAGACATGAGGGAACATCTAATGTTCCACATCTTGATTTGAATTTGGGTTGCAGTGTTAGAACTCATTGAATGGTACACTCAATATGTGTGCAATTTCTTGTGTATAAATTTTACCTCAAATGAAAATAATTATAAACAAATATTGAACTCTAGGTAACGATATGCATGCTGAAGTGTTTGAGAGTAAAGTGTAGTGGTGACTGCAACTTATTTTGAAATGCATAAAAAATAAGATGGGTCAACAGACGAATAGAGGGATTGGTAGGATTGATAGATATTTGATAAAACACATGTATTATATTGTTAATTGTAGAATATAGGTTGTAAGTATACAGGTGTTCACTATAAAATTCTTTCAACTTTTCTGTACTTTGAAATTTTTCGTAATAAAATGTTGGGAAAAAGAAAACAAGGATATATTGTTTTCAATGTTTTGAAGGAAAATTATCATAAACCTAAAATTTTATGTGCAGCTAAACTATCAGTCAAGTGTGAGGACAAAATTGAGCTATTTTCCATTTTTCAAGGAATAACAGATATGTGTTTTTTGCTTCCCAAGAATCTCCTGGGCACCATCCCTACCCCATTATTAGTTCTGTGGTTCAGGTGGGATATTTCCACCTCTCAACATTATGGGTGTGCTTATGGCCCAGGTTTGGCCAAGTAACTTATTTCATGGCCCTGCCTGGCCACAGTGATTTGTTCAGAGATGAGTCAAGCAAGGTCTATCAGAACATTCATCAGGTATTTCGCTGGAACTATCAGGAAAGTAGTTTTTATTTTTGCTAGGATCACAATCTGTGACGAGGACATGAGCCTAGGGGGATGCTAGGACCTATCTTTGCCAGCACATGAAGTCAGCCGGCTTAAGAATGAAGCCAATACAGAGGAAAGCAAAGCCAGAATATGGAGAGAAAGAAATAATGCAGCGACGACATTGTTAGAGCTCCTGGATTTATCTTTGGACTTTCTAGTTATCTGGCCTATAAATTCCCTTTTTAAAAAAATTAGAGTAGGGAAGATATTAATGGTACAGTGAGCAAGTCATGTTTTTCCCTTTGGAGTAGGATGAATGGTATCTCCCCAAAATTCATGTTCACCTGAAACCTCAGAATATGATCCTATTTGGAGATAGGGTCTTTGCAGGTTTGATTAGTTAAGGATCTCAAGATGTAATCACCCTGGATCCAGGGCAGTCGCTAAATCCAATGACTGGTGTTCTTATAAGAAGAGGAGGGGACACAGAGACACAGAGGAAGGAAGGTCATGTGAAGACAGAGGCAGAGATTGGAGTAACGAAGCTACAAACCAAGGAATGCTAAGGATTGCTGGGAGCCACCAGAAGCTAGGAAGAGGCAAGATGAATTCTTACCTTCATTCCTGAAAGGGGAAATAAAATAAAATTAAAAAGAAGGATTCTTCCCTAGAACCCAGAAAGAACATAACCCTTCTGACACCTTGATTTCAGATTTCTAGCTTCTGGAACTATGAGAATAAATTTCTGTTGTTTTAAGCCACCTGATTTGTGGTAATTTGTTATGGCTGCCCTAGGAAACTAACATACCTCTCAATAAGGAAAAAATAATAATTAGAAACTCTAAGAAAAAAATGTCCAAATATGAAGCATACTAAAAGGTGGCATGGTTTTTGAGCAGCTGGTGGAGAGTGAATGAAAAAAGAGTCTATTTGTATGGATGTTAAGAACACTTCATTGTGAATGATCCGGGGATTGTGACAATGGAAACTTCGGGGAAAAATTATTCCTGGCACAATATTTTCTCTGCAGTGAACAGTATTTACATAGTTATAATAATGCAACCCTATATATTGGCATTATGCTCTTTGAATAAACTTGTAGAAATAACATGCAGTTCTTAAATAGTATCATGCACAGATTGTAAATGATATCCTCCTTGACAATGTGAAACTAAGGACCTATCTGACAAAAGTTGGAAAGTGGAAGGAGAAAGGGAAATAGGAGGGAAAGTAAAGGTACAAATGATCTCATGTAACTTTGTATGGAATTAAGAGTATTCACAGCAGCATAACTATTATATATCCATAAAAATTAAAAATTTACAAATTTTAAAAAATTAACGTTACCAGAGAATAGAAAAGTTTTTGAAGAAAAAAGGCAACAAATGACAAAACGTGAAGTTCTTGAAAGTGCTAAGGTTAATAAATGTCATCCAAGATTTGTATTATTGGCTAAACTGTTATTCAGGATGGAGAGAGTAAAATAAAGACATTTTCATATTTTAAAAAAAGATTGTTCATAGCATGATTATTCACAGTAGCTCCAAATTGAACACAATCTAAATGTCCATCAACAGTAGAATGGGCCAAGTGCGGTAATCCTAGCACTTGGGGACGGAAAGGCAGGAGGATTGCTTGAGCCCAGAAGTTCGAGACCAACCTGGGCAAAAGAGAGAGACCTCATCTCTACAAAAAATAAAAAAATTAGCTGGGCATGGTGGCACACGCCGGTAGTCCTAGCTACTTGGGAGACTGAGGTGGTAGGATCACTTGAGCCCAGGAGTTCAAGGCTGCAGTAAGCTATAAATGCTCACTGCACTCCAGCCTGGGTGACAGAGCAGGACTCTGTCTTAAAAACAACACAAAACAACAACAACAACAAAAAAAAAAAACCCAGTAGAATGGATAAATAAATTGTGTTATAATATAGTAGTACAAAGAAATGTTTTGTAGTAATAAAATGAACAAATGACAGATACATGCAACATGCATGAATGAATCCCACAAACATTGTATTGAGCAAAAGAGACACAAAATAATATAAACTGTATGACTTCATTTATATAAGTGTGAAGAATAAACAAAACTTAACAGTAGCAGAAGTCAGGATAGTGATTACCCTTGGGAGGGGAAAAGAAAATAGTGCCCTAGATATCTATTGCTGCATAAAAGAATCACCCCAAATTTAGTGGCTTGAAACAACCATTTATTTTACTAACAAACCTACAATTTAGGCAAGGCTTGGAGGGGAAAACACATCTCTGCCCCATACAGCATCAGCTGGGACAGCTCAGAGGCTAGGGGTGGGGTTCAGGGGCATTTGGCAGTTGGAGGCTGGAAGCCTTGGAAGGCCTGTTCACTTATAAGTCTGGCAGTTGATGCCGACTGTTGGCTAGGACCTTAGGGGCTGTTGGCCAGAACACCTACACGTGTCCTTTCCATGTGACTGTGTGGCTTTTCTTTATTATGGTGGCTGGATTCCAAGTGCAAACATCCCAAGAGACAGGAAGAGAAAACTGCCAGTTTCTTAAGGCCTGGCATAAAACTGTGACAGTGTCATGTCTGTGGTATTCTATGGGTTAAGCTCACTACTGAGCCAAGATTGAAGGGCTGGGGATAGAGACCCTGTTTCTTGATGGGAGGACTGGTGCCAAAGAATGTGAGGGCCATGTTTTAAAATCACTACAAGCTTTAATTAGGAGTACATGAGAGGGTGCTTCTGGGGTTCTGCTTTCTTGAGCTAGGTGGTGATTATACAGGTGTCTTTGCTTTCTGATGATTCCTTGATCTGTACATATGATGTGTGCATTTTTCTGGACACATATTTTACTTCCATAAAAGAAAAATTTAAAAAGAATGCAAAAACTCTTCATGTCCTGATACAGAACAATTCCTAAGATATAGGAATTGTACACATAACCATGGTGTCATAGTTAAGTACATGAGCTCTGGGTTGGCTTGCCTGGGTTTAAATCTGGTTCTGCCAATCCCAGGTTTTGTTCCTCAATTCCCTCATTTGTAAAATGGGGATTATAATAGCCCTTACCCCATGAGGCTGTCCTGAGGATTAAATGAGTGAACACATGCAAAGCATTCAGAATAATAATAGAAAAATAGAAAGTGCTCAGGAAATGCTTGCTATTTTCATTATATTAAGTGAAAATTGTAATATGTATACATAAAATGGTGTCTACAGTATGCTGCCATTTGTGGGAAAATGAGTAGACATACCTGGTTCCTTTATGGGTACAAACTATGGGATCAAGAATACACCAGGAACTATTAATAATAACATTGGTTGTTCGTGGGAGAGGACCTGGGTGACAGGGAGACAGGAGTTGGAGGGAGACTTTTTGCTGTACAGACTGTGGTACCATTTGAATTTTCAATTATATGAAGGCTGCATCTTGGAAATGGGCCAGGAGATAGGGCAGTAGATTGTTGCTTTTCATTTTCAGTGTTTGTATTTTTTACAACATATATGAGTTGCTTTGGTAAAAATACTAAAAGAAAAGATAAAGTGGGTCAGATTGTAGAGGGTCTTATAAAGACCAAGCAGGGAAATTTAAACTTGATTAAGGCCTGAAAATGGCATTGAGAATGGTGATAAAAAGATGGCTTTAGATATTTAATAGGAAAAATCTAGAAGGCAAAATGTCTGGATAGAAGATGACAGAGGTAAATGAAGAAGACAACCAAGTTTTTGGCCTGGGTGACTGTTATGGACTGAATTGTGCCTCCCCAAAATTCATATATTGAAGACCTAATCCCCAGTACACCTCAGAATGTGACTGTATTTGGAGATAAGGCCTTTAAAAAGGTAATTAAGGTTAAATGAGGATATTACAGTGGGCCCTAATTCAATATTGCTGGTATCCTTATAAGAGGGAGAGACACCAGGGATACACACACAGAGGAAGGGCCATGTGAAGACCCATCGAGAAGGTGGCCATCTGCAAGCCAGGGAGGGAGGCCTCTGGAGAAACCAAACCTGCTAGAACCTTGATCTTGGACTTCTAACCTAGAGAACTGTGAGAAAATCAATTTCTGTTGTTTTAGCTACCCAATCTGTGGTATTGTATTATGGCAGCCCGAGCAGACTAAGACAGTGACTAAGAAAATGACCAGGCCATGTCCAGATGCAGGAAAGTGGGAAGGGGAGCCAGTTCGAGAAGGGAGATGCATTCAAATTGCAGTGCCAGTGAGATATTCAAGAGTAAACAAATACTAGGTAGTTGGTAAAGAAGGACTACAGCTTAAGTGAGAAAATAGTACAGACCTTTTTTTACCAGAGGTAATGGTCGTAGGGAAGGTGATGTGACCTTGGGGTGAAAGGATAAATAGAGAATAGAGAACCGAGGGAATATGCAGTAAAGGAATGGCAAGAGGAATAGAAAACAATAAAAAGAGAAGGAACTGCTAACAAATAGGACGGAAGCCAAGAAAGAGGGCATTTGAGGTACGAGAAATTTTTTTCCCTTTTTTATTTTTAATGCTGTGGAGAGGTCAAGAGAATGAGAAACCAGAAACGAATAATGGCTTTAACTAAAAGGAGGTCATTGTTGACCTTTTAGAGAACGGTTTTAGTGTTGCTGCTAGGATGGAAAGTGGATTTCCAAGTATGCAGTAGATGAGAGTATGGATAGAGAACGATGGGAACCCCAAGGTATATGTCACCCATGGCAGAGGTTAGGTAGCCCTAGAGAGAAAGAGCATAGTGGGGGCTGGGAGTGATCAGCCACACAGACCTGTTGCAGAGTTGAAGGTAAGTGGGGAAGGAACCAATGAAGTGGGAGAAAGAAGGAAGGCCGTGCAGAAGTGAAGTCCTCTAAGGGTTGCCTCGGATGGATGGGAGCACCGTAGAGGAATTTATTTTTGAAAGGAAGGGTTAAGTGTCTCAGGGAGCCAGGAGGGAAGGTGGGGAAGGTGGTGAAAAGATACACGGAAGTAGAACTTAGAATAATCGTAGGAGCTTGAGACTTAGTGGCATACACAAGGCAGTCAATGAATGTAAAGGTAAGGGAATGGAAGGGAAGCTTGACGAGAGAAAGAAAGTCCATTAGAGGGATTATGAATTTCATAGAAATCCATAACAATTCAGTAAAAGATACTAAGCAGTAGTAATACCCAATCACCAATAAAAGCTTAAACCTCTGTAAGAACAAAGAATTAAGGACAGTTCGGAGCAGTTTACTGAACCCATGTGTGTGACCTTAAGAAGTTCCTTCCTGAATCACTTTCTGTTACTGCATTGCTACTTCCAGTGTTCTGGAATTTTATACCACAGGCTGAATATTAAGACCATTTATATAATCTGAAGCTGGGAAGAGTCTCTGCTGGGATGATTTTTAGTACAAAATCAACTGTTCTCTGCTTCAAGTGAAATATCTAAACTGTCTACAAAGGCAAATGGTTAAAAGCTTTGGAGAGGAATATTTTGCTAAGCAAGATTAATCATGACCTCTTTTTAGTACAGGCCTGAAGAAAGAAATGAAAGTTGGAAGTAAAGATATGAGTCACACTGCAACTTGGTAGCTGGCATTCATTCAGCAGCTCAACAGTGTCATCAGATCACAGGCTCCTTCCTTCGGCTCTGCCCGTACTTGTTAATTCATGAATTCAAGATGGCTGCCATAGCTGCCAACATCACAGCTCAAAGGCAGAAAATACAGGGTAGTCAGGGTAAGAGTCTTTATCCTCCTGGGACTACCCTTATCAGGGAAAAAATGATCTTGTCCAATAGTGCTGCAGGAGACTTCCCCTCAAATCTCTTTGGCCATATAACTGGCTACTCCTAGATGTAAGGAAGGCTGGTAAAAGGGCACAGAATGGCTATGTCTGGCTTAGCCAGCAGTGACTCATCCCCTAGCCTGGGTACATCCTCCAAACAAAAGGAGGCTACTGGTAGCAGGGAAAGAGCAGGAAAATAGCTCTTAGGTAAGCAAAAGTGTCTGTCACAGTTAATTTAGCTCATATACATGTATGTTTGGTCTTAACTCTACATCACATTTTGTATGATGTTTTCTGGAGGTTTTTGTGTGTGTGTTTATATTTTTGAGTATTTCACTATTAGACTGTATCATCTGTGTATGTGTGTGTGTTTCTTAATAATTATAAGGAAATATACATTAATGTTTATATTTTTGTTCTAGTGGTTACCTTTATAACTACACACTTATATAATACACACTTACATAATCCTCTATTTCTTTAGACAGAACCAATTGACTCCAGACTATAAACACTGATGAAATGAGTATATTACCACTTCTTCCTTCTTTTTGCTCTTCTTAGTATTTATTTTAACATTTTTAAATATACTTATTTGACTAGTACTTGATCTATCAGCTTTAGATGATCTATTCCCATCCGTGGCTATTAAAAATGATTGAATCGGCACAACTTAAACTACCTCCCTCTTTTTGTCACTTTTCCTCTCCCCACTATTGTTCATTGTATACTTTCTGTATAGTTGGGTGAGAATTAGAACGAATGTAGGCATTTGGGACTTTTAGTGACATACAAGGAAGATTTTCTTGCTTAGGAGGTTGGAAAGAAGATAGCTTTTCACTTTGATAATGGAACCAAATATATGGCCTGGTTATGAAGGAAGAACAAGCTTCTGACCCAAGGTTATTTTGATGGGATATAAAAGTAAAAATATCAACCAGGCATGGTGGCACATGTCTGTAATCCCAGCTATTCGGGAAGCTGAGGTAGGAGGATCCTTTGAGCCCAGGGGTTCAAGTCCAGCTGGGGTAACAGTGAGACCCCCATCTCTAAAAAAATAATAATAAAAAATAAAAATAGAAAAGTAAAACTATCTTGTCATCAGTACTGTGTGGAACTGAATATTGAGAAAAGTCTAGTAGAGGAGACATATGTGGCTATTCTTCAGCACCTACCACAGGAGCTAAATCTGTGGAGAAAGGGAGGTTCACCTCAGGTCCTTCCTTGATTTCCTTCTGAATGTCATTAGTAGATTTGGATCTAAGGCTATCTGAGTCCAGAGAGCAGTGCAAAATGGAGCAATCAACTTTGCCCTAAGATTAGATTTTGAGTTTGGTTTCACCCTGCTTATTAATGCACCTCCTACAAACTCTGACCTTCTAGACTCTGTCTGCCTAGACCTCTCATGCCTCATGTCTCCTGCTCCTCAACTGACTTCTTAAAATGGGACTGCCTTTCTACCGGATCTATAGGACCTGCCTAGCCTCTTCAGCTGTATATCAGCTCTTCTGGTACTTGATGTCTTACCTGTCTATTCGTGTCCTCCAGACCCCTCCTGGTTAGCCACACTCCCAGTCTCGTCCTCCCCACACCACCCCTGACCTATTGCTGCTTAAATTCCAGAGTGGCAGTTGGGAAAGTGGAAAGCCAAATGAGAACATCGCCCTGCAAACCAAGAGGGAGGTGTGTGTATATGTTGGGAAAGTTGTCTATAAAAGGCTTGGCAAACTTTTTCTGTAAATGGTCAGAGCGTAAATATTTTAGACCCTGCAGGCCATATAGTCTCTGTCACAACTACTCAGTTCTGCCATTGTAGCAGAAAAGCAGCCATGAACAATACACAAACCGATGAGATTGGTTGCCTTCCAATAAAACTTCATTTATGGATGCCGAAATTTGAGTTTCATTTCATGTGTCATGAAATATTATTTTCCTATTGGTCTTTTTTTCGTCAAGCATTTAAAAATGTAAAACCATCCTTAACTCACAGGTAGTAATAAAAAAGAAGATGGGCTAGATTTGGCCCGTGGGCTATTGTTTGCCAATGACTGGTCTATCAGACTAAATGTCGAAAACTGAGGAGGGATCAGTGAGAATCATAGTGGGCAGAGGTTCTTTAGTTTAGTTTGTTTGTTTGTTTAATAAGAAGGCATGTGATCCTTAATGAGCTCTACAAAATTATTTGTTGAAAGAGCCCTATCCCTATTATGAATTTTTGGATCATTCCAATTGCCCTAACTTCAGGCATATCAGAATCCTAGAATGGAAAAAGAAGAAATGTATGGGCATCTGATTTTCTCAGGTTCTTTTTCTTTATTTCCAAATTAACCAAGAATGCAGCAGAAATTGGCAGACGATAGTTTTCTTTTGGTCATTTGGTCTCATTCAACTTATTTCAGCCTCAAGAAACAGTTATTTCCATATATCCTACAAAATATTAGAGAATTGTTCTTAGTCTGTGCTTTATCGTTTACTTGTTAGTTTAGAATTGATCAAATGAGCAGATTTTTTAAACATGGATTTTACTTGGAAAATGCCAAAATTTTGGCTAAGCTTTTTCTTATGGATAATTCTACTGATTATAGTAATCACCTGGAGAATACTGAGCAAGTCACTGTCCAAACATCCATTGTTATCATTACCACATGCTAGGCTTATTTTTTTAAATAAACTTTTTATTTTAGAACAATTTTACATTTACATAATAGAAAGGTTGCAAAGATATCATAGTGAGTTCCCACATAACCCTCATCCAGTTTCCCCCAATGCTAACATTTTACATTGCTGTGATACAGCTGCCAAAATAAGAAACCAATATTGACACATTACTATTAACTAAATTCTAGACTTCATTTGTATTTCACTTGTACTAGACTTTTGATAATGAAATCAGAGTAAGTTGTTACAACTGTGCTGCCATTTTATAATAAAGCAGGCCTAAAAGATCCATAATTAGTTTAGTCTCTAGTTAGTCCAAAAGTAGATTATCAGCCCAAAATACATCTTTTTAACTATTCTTTCCTCTACTTTCTTAATTATTTTAGTGAACTCATAAGAAAGAAACCCCTTCAAGATTATTTTGCTATTAAAAATTTTTGACTGGGATCCTTTAGATATTTGAGAGTCTTCTATATATATAATATGAAATAGAAAATTAAAAAGGCAACTGTTTTATTTTTAGAAGACAACAACAAAGACCAAAACCAATATATTTGTGACTTCCTCATAATCAGTTGTTTTACTTCTGTTAAATCTGCAGCTGCTACAGTTTTGCCATATTTGGAAAAGTAAAAAGAAAACTAAAAAGGAAACTATCTTATTTTAAAAATTGTTTCTTTTTTTAGCTTTTATTTTCCAATAAGAAACATGTTGCTTATTAATGCATCTTAACAAGCTAACTTATTTTCTGCATTTTGTTGATTTAGCTATCCAATTTTCTTATTCCATTTAAAAAACAACAACAACACAGAAAACCTTACTAAAGGACTTTGCTTGCCTGCTTCCATGTTCCTTTTCTGATGCATCAGCATTGCTCACTGATTCTTTTTATCTGCTAGTCTGAAGACCCACTGCCCCTCAACCCAGACTTAATTCTCCCCATAGGTGTTGTCTCCTCAATAATGACATGTTCCCTGAAGGAAACATTCACCTATCGTTCAGGTAATACAGGGAGTTGAACATGCTTTTCTCTTTTGAAGCTTAAAAAATTAGATAAAGACCTTTCAAGCAAGGTTGATTAGCTCTGTGAAGCATTAAGGCCAGAAATCAATGTGTACTGTGTATATTTGGCATGTGAATGGGGTTTGTAATAGTTAACTTTAAATTATCTGTGGAGGTGGGGCAGACAGGACTTCTTGGATAAATGACATCCCACTATTTCATAATTGAGACAGATGACATTCTGCTTCATTCTCCATCAAATCTTGTCTCTAAGCCATTAACAGGCAAGATCATTTTTGCTTTTTACCTACATTTCTTCCTCTAAATAGCCTCTGGGTATGGTTTTAATTAAACCTGCAAAGTCCAGAAAACCTATAACTGGAGGATCAAAAGGAAGTAGTTTATGAAGCAGGCATTCTCGTGGGTTCTTTCACACAAAAAGTTTCTCTCCATCTTCTTACTGCTACCTGATATCCCTTTAATAACGGACAAAATGTTTGAGCTCTCGATTTGAGATAAAGGATAGAGATGGAGCCATTTAGAATGCCCAGGTTCAAGGGGCAAGCAGACAGGGGAGTTGGCGAAGGGTTCTGAGACAGCTGAAGAGGCAGGTGAATCAGAGGTGAACTATGCCCCAGCAGGAGGAGCAGATTTCAAGAAGGAGGTCAACAACGTGGAATACCAAGAAGAGAAGCTATGCCTCTGTTGGGCTTCCCAGTCACCAGGCCCAAGACGGTGCCAAGGTGAAGTGCAGAGGACAGACTAGTCTGTTGAGACTGACTCGGAGGTAGGAAGTGGAAAACAGGAGTGTGGACATCTCTTTTGAGACAGTGACCTATGAAAAAGAGAAAGAGATGAAAAAGTGAAGAAACTTTTTTTTCTTTTTTAACTAAGAAGGCTATATAAAGTTGTTAGGAAAAGGAACCAGCATATTGAATGACTGAAAGCAAATTTAAAACTCAGGAGGAACAGGAGGAACTAGAAGGAACAGAAATGTCATAATGACTTTTGAATGCTTCAGTTAAAAAAAAAAAGCATGTGCAGAGAGATAAACAAATGTGACAAGATATTGATCGTTGCTGAATCTGGGTAGAGGTACACAGGCTTTCATAGTACTAGTCTTTCAATTCTCTTGTGTATTTAAAATATTTCACAATAAAAAGGATATGAGAAATCTGTGGACCAGCCATATATGTTTGAAATTTTTCTTTTAAAAATATTGGGAGATATCCAAATATAATGTGAACATAAAATTACAGTGAAAAAGCTATTATTAATTTTTGTTCATAGCCATACTTAATGGCCTGCAGATAATATTGTGGTATGGACCTTTAGAAATTGTTCCACTTTACTTTTTTTTCCCCAGTTACCTTGGAATTTATTTAAACTAAGAGAAAAAGGTCATAATATTTTCACGCAATCCACACTTGGTTCTTTAAATGATAATTGTAACAAACAGCAAAAATTTAAGGAATGCTGCGCTTGTAATCCATATGAAACACCAACATTTTGGGTGGTACATAATTAAAGAAATGTCTCAAACACTTTTCAAAATACTGTAGTAGCCAATACATAGAGGAGGCGTGCCTTCAGTGGGCACAGGAATGCAGTTTAGGAAAAAAAAAAATCACGCTGAAACTACTCAATTTCTTTAAAATCACTGAGCAAGAAAAGCAACACTGAACTTCACATAGAAGTTTACACAACTTCTATACAGTACCTTGACATAAGTTCAAGAGTGAGAGTTAAGACTCTTCTCTATTTTTGGTAAACAACCACAAGGTAAATTTAGATGACTTTTACCCCTGGATTTTACTGGGAGTAGCCTTTTTAATTTTTTATCTAAAAGAGGGCAGGTTTGGCACTTTTATACTGATGTCACCAATGTTAATTTCTCTTGGAATCTCAGGAAGATTTATATTCTTTATAGCCTCAGGTTTCTCCAGTTTATTTTGTACATTAATTGGTACAACAGTTTCATTCCTGTTGGTCGCCAATACTATTCCCCCCATCACCATTTCTGCACGAATATTGAGAGCCTCATCTACACGGAAAATTAAATCCAGTTCACATTTTCAAATATACTTGCCTAATGTTTCCACAAATACTTGAATTAGACCTAAAATACCAAGTTAATCTTCTGAAGAATCCACACAGAAGACAAAATATGATGCTGCATAATGTCTAGAAATCAGTTTGTTGTCATATCCTCTAATTAATAATCCTTCTTCTAGAAAATTACAAACATTTTTGTCTCTCTTAGATACTGAATGGAAAGTCTCCCTGATGATGTGCTGTTGTGTGTCTCCACTCCAGAACTTGTAGAGCTGTGGCTTCCTGTGGTTGTTGAAGACAAGGGTCGCCTTGATCCTAGCTGCATCAGAGTTGGGGTAAGCACCTCATCCGGGGAGCTCATTGGCCATCCCTCTCCTCAACTTGAATTTTTTAGTTGTCTTTGTATTTGTGTGTTTGTTGGTTTACTTCTTATTTTGGAAATTTTTTTCTCTTTTTTTTTTCATTTTTTACATTTTGATTTGCTAACTTAAATATTTTCTAATAATTCATTTTTCTTTAAAAAAAAACTCTTCTTATTTCTATTTTATATTTTATTTCTCACTTTACTGAGTCACCAAAATTTTGGAAATTTTAAAACACAAGAGTGGAAATAATGAATGGGTACAGAATGGGAAAGAGTGGGTAAAATGGAACACTACATACTTGCCATCTACTTTCAACAATTATCTCCATTTTCCCAGTCTCGTTCCATGTATTACCCACATTCTATTTTTTATTTTTGTGGAATATTTTGAAGTAAATCTAAGATACCATATTATTTCACTTATAAGTATTTTAGAGACTATCTCTAAAGATAAGGGTTTTTTTTTTTTTTTTAATTAAAAAAAAAAGGGCCACTTCCAGCCTGGGCAACATAGCAAGAGCCTGTCTCTAAAAAAAAAGATACTGCTTGATGACTTGGGCTATAGAAAGTAAATAAATAAATAAATAATTTAAAAACATCAGCTAGGAACAGTGGCACACACTTGTAGTCCCAGCTACTCGGGAGGCTAAAGAGGGAGGATCCCTTGAGCCCAGGAGTTTGAGGCTGCAGTGAGCTATGATCTCGCCACTGCACTCCAGCCCAGGCAACAGAGCGACATTTTGTGCTTAAAAAAAAAATAAAACAACAAAAACAAAAAACACGGCCACAATGTCATCGTCACACCTAACAAAATTTATGATTCCTTAGTGGCATATAATATGTTGGGGTAAAGTTTCAAAAGTCTCTGATAATTCTTTTTTTTAACTTTTTTTTACAGACACCAAACCAGATCCAGGAGAAAGTATCCAGTAACTCTTAACAGTATTTTGATTGAGTTTTCTGATATTCTTAATTGAATTAATACAATATTGAGGAAATAATAAACATCTGGGGTACTTATGTAAAGGCCTTTAAGAATAAAGTTTAACAGGAAACACTGTGATAAAAGATAAATAATGGCACTGGTGCCCAGAGAAAAAAAGACTTGTAGGAGAATTTTAGGTAAAATCTTAAAAACATCTGACACGACAATATCAGCAACAGAATGGGAAAACAGGTATTCTCATAACAAATCAATGGGAGTGTGAGTTGGATCATGTACTGGGCAGGTGGTAAGTTAAAAGGGTAACAGAAGGAAGTTTAACAAAAAGATTATTTATAGAGATGTGCTGAGGATTAAGGGAACCCACAAAGGTTGGTGAAGTTCTCAAGGACAAGCCACTGAAGGAAGTAGTTACCACCAGACTTGCCTGGGCAAAGGGAGAGGTTTACTGAAACTTGGTGAGAGTCAGGCCACCGGGGAGCAGCTGCCCAGCAGGAGCCTGCTTCTGGTAAGGGAATGTAGCCACTGCCCAACAGAAGCCTGGGGCTCCTTCCTCCTGCCCTCCCATCTCTCACAGGGATCCTGACTGGACGCCAGTGGGCAAAAACACTGGTTGATACAGTTTCACAGAGGTCAGCCTCCTGGGGTACAGAGCTGGGGACAGGTAGAGTACAGACCTAGAGAAGCAAACAGATGATCCAGCACAGAGGACAATTTACCATTACCTATCAATTTTAGACGAACATCCTTGAATCTAGCAATGCCACTTCCAAGAATTTACCCTACAGATAAACTCTAATGTATACAAAGTTGGAAAGTGAAAAAGAGGAGTATTTTATATTTGTTGAGAGCATACTATGCATGGGCACCAAGCAAGGCACTTTACATTTAATCCTCACAAGAACCCTATGAGTTTGGCACTATAATTATCCCCATTTTACAGTTAAAAAAGTTAAGGTTGGTAAAGCTAAGACATCTACCCATTGTCACAGAATTAATAAGTGATAGCACAGGGATTTAAACCCAATCTGACTCCAGTGTCTGAGCTATAAGGAAGTTCACAGGTGCTTGTCTGTGAAAATAAAAGACTGAATACAAACCTAAAGGACCCTGACTGGGGACTTGGTAAATAAATTATGGCATATCTATACAATGGAATACTATGCGGCTTAAAAAAGAGTGGAATAGGCCGGGGTAGTGGCAGGTGCCTGTAACCCCAGCTGCTTGGGAGGCTGAGGCCAAAGGATCCTTTGAGCCCAAAAGTTCAAGACCAGCCTGAGCACCACAGCAAGACCACGTCTCTAAAGAGGAAAAAAAGAATGAAATAGATCTCCGTATACCTATATGGAAAGGTCTCTAAGATGCACAGTATGTGCAGAGGAAAAGCAAAGGCGCTGAACATTGTGCATTCTGTGTACCCACTTGTACATAAAAATGAAAGGTACATTTTAATTTAATCTCTTGGTAGAAGGACTGATAAGGGAGAATTTTTCAGTGTATACCTTTTAGTACTGTTTTGATGTTTTAATGTGTATTATTTTTTAATAAATACATGTAACTAAATAAAAAGTCACACACATACACATGCAAATGTGTATAAAGTGTATAACTGTGTACAAAGTGCCCAGAACAGAACAGTAACAGCTAACATTAATCGAGCACTGTTCTAAATGATTTATATGTATTCAAATATCCAATAATTATAAAATATTCAAATAAGAACCCAATGAAGTAGGTATTATTTACCCTCCATTTTAAAAATGGAGGAACATGGTCGCAAAGAGATTAAGGAATTCTTTGAAGGTCACTCATCCAGTCCAGGTCCAGAGCCAGTGCTCATAAGGCCCTCTCAATTGATTACTGCTGTTTCTGATAATTTGTCCAAAGCAGTATTAACTTTTTCAACAGCTATATTTTACAGTTGATTCATTTTAGTGCATAATCAATCAAAACTTCTAAGTTTTCTGTTTTGTTTTGAGTTGTTACCAGACCTGGCCACCACCTTTCTGTTTTTGTAAAAAAAAAAGTTTTTTTTAATCTAAAAACATCTCTTTATATTTATTCTAGTCAAAATGTCGACCTGTTGGTTTGAGATAGGGATTGTACCCTGTGGAGATGGTTGTGAATCTTTAGTGAAGTCACTGTGTTAACTATCCCTTCTAGTTTGGGATAATCTTTAAACTTGATAAGCATGCTTCTATGCCAGCAGGTAAATTAGTGACAAAGTTACCAAAGAGGACAGTGATAAGGCAGGGCTTTGTGAGATGACCCAGAGACTCCTGGACAAGCTGACCCTGATGTATTAATTCATCAACACTGTTTGGATTGTTCAAAGTGCTGAGTCATCTATCACTATTTCTTCATCTTGTCCCCAAGGACAACATGCTAGGTTTTGCTCATCATTTTGCTGGAATTATTTCTTTGGTATTCCCTTGATTTATCACCATAACTGTGCCTCCCCACCTTTTCTAAAAAAGAGAGACTTATTGAAAGGACTTGTTTATGGAACACATGTGGTAGCTTTTATTATCAGCTCATTCTTATATAAGTCCTTGCAAACTGCTTGTATAGTGGTGTTTGTTCACAAATCCCTAACAGCCAATTTCAAACTTACTAGTTTAATTTTGAGAATTAAACTTTCTCCTCTTTTTAAAAATTTTGAGGGTGAGCGAGGTGGCTCAGGTCTGCAATCCCAGTGCTTTGGGAGGCCAAGGCAGGAGAATTGCTTGAGGCCAAGAGTTCATGACCAAGCTGGGCAACATAGTGAGATCCCCCACCCCGTCTCTACAAAAACTTTAAAAATTACCAGGTCATGGTAGCACGTACCTGTAGTCTCAGCTACTAAGGAGGCTGAGGCCAGAGGATCACTAGAGCCCAGGAGTGTGAGGTTGCAGTGAGCTATGATTTAGCCACTGCATTCCAGCCTGGGAGAGAGACTGACACCCTCCCCCTAAAAAAAAAAAAAGGAAAGAAAATTTGACTTTCTCCCCCCCACCCCCACCCCCCGTCTTTTGGTTTTTTGTCATGTGTCCTATGATTTCTCAAATAGTAGTTACAGTGACTCAGAGCACATGTACCTATTCCTTTAGTATCCTAGGGATGTATTTTGTCTGGTTCTAGACACTTAAAAATTAATTTTAAAAATCTGCTTTATTATCTGATGTTCCTACATACTCTTATTGGGTTTCAATTTTTTTCTTTCTTAAAACTTTGCAGATTACTAAATATTGCTTTACAAAGAGGATGAAGAAAAATAATTGCTCACTTTCCTTGCTGATTGTTATCTCTTAGCATTTATGCTAACTCCATCAAAGCAATAGAGAATACTCTCTTACAGTTTTGTTTTTTTCTAATTTTTAAAGTTTTTTTAGAGACAGGGTCTTGCTCTGTCGCCCAGATTGCAGTGCAGTGGCATGATCATAGCTCACTGCAGCCTTGAACTCCCGGGCTCAAGCGGTCCTCCTGCCTCAGCCTCCCCAGTAGCTGGGACTACAGGCACAAGGCACTGCAGCCAGGCAGTGTTTGTCTGTTTGTTTTAAAATTCAAATGTAGTTTTAAATGCCCTTTCCCTCAGAGTAGGGTAAGGGCACAAGGAGAAAGTCTTCCTTTCTAACCTCCATCCCTGTTCCCCTCCTAGAGAAGGTGCTATTAATCTGATGAGATTCTAAAATAGCCAAATAGGATACTTCTGCTAAGGGGAGAGGTCACTAGAGTGTACTTTTCTCTTCTATTTCTCTTAGCAAGGCTGGTGCCCTCTGGGCAGATCAACCATTTGTTCTTTTTCTCTCTCCTCTATTTACATAAACCTTCAGGCATTCTTAGTTCCTGCTTGGCAGGAAGACTCTGTCCTGAGCCTAAATCGTGTACTGCAGCATAGTTTACCAGGGAGCCCTGAAGAGGCAGTTACAGGAACTCACTTAAAAAAAAAGGGGTACCCGCTATGGTATCTTACATGCTGTTGTATCTTGTGCATCTCCCTCTAGAACCTCAAAGGGAGAGGAGATAGCTGGACTCAGTCAGGATTGGGGCATTCTTGAGTTCCCAGCCCAGGGCCTCCTTCATAAGCATGCAACCTGAGCTCTTGCTCAGGAGAGCCCCATGCGTGGTTTAATGCTCTACTGTCGCCATCTTGGAATTATCAACTTTTTTTTTTAACAAGGGGACTTGAATTTTCATTTTGCACTGGATTCCGAAAATTATGCAGCTGGTCCTGACCCAGCCCCAATAACTAACTGCAGTCAATCCAACCATTACTTCTAACAAAAACCTTCAGCTTTTAAGGAGGATGATCTAACTTTCAGTTTGTTCTTGGTTTTAGCTTTTTGAACACTGTCCTGTAGGCTTTTGCTAATGTCACTTTCATTTTGGGGAAAGTACTCCCTCTTTCATCTTTTGTATAAACCTTTTAAAATTCTGAACTCCTAAGAAAACTTCGTGCTCACACTTGTTTCTTTAAATGCCTCTCTTTTTTCATTCTCATTGAGATTATTTACAGTTTAGACTGGAGCTTATTTTTCTAATTTCCTTCGATAATTTTGGAGTCTTAGGTCATGGGACATATTTTTCTTCTTTTCATTGAATTTTTTTCTATCTGTTTTCCTAAGATCTTCTTCATATCTAACCCCTAAATCCCTGAAAGAAAAAAATGCATTGATCAAATGTATAACACAAATAAGAAATCGTACAACTGCCCCTAATTCTCTTTCATCTGGGGGTACCTGTCTTAGTTCTAAATAAGCCTATTTAGCTATACCTTGCATGCCACTAGAACGCCCTCTTCCTTCAGGCAGGAAGAAAATCATTCTTTCACACACCCATTTCTGAATTATTTACCTAGTCTTTCTCAAGAAAATAGCCTTTCTTGGAATGGTAGAAAGTAATTTCACTATCTCTAATGGATTGATTCCTTGATTGCTTGTGATTTCTCTTCAATTTAAGAATGTGTTAACTATCCAGAGTAAAGATCAGCAAATCTGGCCAAGGACTGTTTTTGTGCTACCTGGGAGCTAATAATGGTTTTTATATATTTGTAAGGCTTGTAATAAACAAAGGAACAAAGAGTATGTAATACAGAAAGGCTAAAATATTTACAATCTGGTCCTTTACAAAAAGAAGTTTGCCAACTTCTGATCTAGAGAAGAGTAACAATTTGCTTTCCTTCTCCACTGAAGTCACCATAGAAAAAAATTACTCTAAGCTTCAGTTAAAGGAACCTGTGGTTGTTAAATTAAATTTATAGAAGGCCATTGGTTTGGATGGAGCTTCTGCACCAGGCCCAACAGACCAAACCAAAATGGAGTCACTTATGCTAAAGTTCCACGCCACCAAGCCAAGTTGTTTACCTGATCTTCCAAGAAATCAGGAGAGCGAGAGAGACAGCCAAATCCCCAAAAAGGCCAGTTTTAGCTGGCATGATAAGGAAGTCCCCTCTGCTTTAACCTTTACAAGGAAAGTAATTTTGAAACACCCAATCTGCTTTTTGTTCCTTGTTTCTTTCTTCAGCCTTTTCCTGTCTACAACTCACTGCCCAGGTTGCAGCACTGAATTCTCTGTACCTCTTCTGGTTCTGAGGGCTGCCTGATTTGTGACTTGTTCTTTGCTCAAATAAACTCTTAAATGTATTTATTAAATTTATTTATTCTAAAGTTTTTCTTTTATCATGGTCTTCCACTGATTAAGGGCCCTACTGAGCCCTTAATCCTGTAGTTCTTTTCGGCTCTTTTTCCGTTTCCACAGCAGCCATTTCTACCAGGCTTAAAAGCACTCCATTGAACTCCCTGTTCCTGGCAAGCCCATACCCTTCTGAGGAAAGTAGTCCCAACCACAAAGCTTTCTAGGTGAAATGTTTGTGGTTTGCGCCACTTGCCAGAAGCCTACTCCACTACCCCAGCCAGGAGTCAAGGCAGCCAGGCCCAATAGGGATGCTGGTGGCAATGAATACTGGCTGACCACCCTCCCCCTCCCCTGCATGAGACACTCTCTTTTAGTGAGTACACATGCTTAGGGGAACTCTGAAAACAAGAGCCCTCCAAAACTCAGATTATGCACCCAATCCTCTGAGGCCTCTTGTTAATCTCAGTTTTAGAAGTATTGGGACTCAGAATGACCGGTCAGCTCCCAGAGCTGGGGACCCTGCGGCCTTCTGATTTCAAGATTGTTCTTTTTTAAGCACCGAAAGAGGCAAGAAAAGCTTCATCTTTCTCTGCTGCACCCCTTTTAATAAAAGGATTTGTTTTGAAAAATATGGATTCAGTCAAAAGGCCGCACTTAAGGACCTAGAAGGCCACGTGTGGCCTTATGGCTGCAGGTTCCCCACCCATGCCTGTGCCTTCTGACAATTTGCAGACACCTTAATAAATGCACTCTGAACTGCAGTTGTGACCCAGCACCAACTTCCCCTCATTCTTAGCAGAATGACCTTGCTCATACCTTGCTCATACCACCTGCCTCAGCTGCAAGCTTGCCCTTGCTAAGCTTCCTTTGGGCCTTTCCTTCTGCCACAGTGAAGACTGTCTGAGTGGTCTATGGAGGGAGAAAGGTTGGATGGAGCAGTCCTCCCCAAGCTACAGGCAATGAGGAGTGTGTTGTACGTAGAGATTTAAAAACAAAACAAGTCGCTCTGCTCTTAACCATCGCCATAATTAAACAATAATAAAAACCATCACTGTCAATACTAAACTCCTGCCTGAAAACACTCTTTTGCTGGTCAGTTCTACTCAATTACAGCAGTTACTGTTTTTTCATAATATATGCATAAGCTTGAAATTGGGACATTTTTATTACTCCTCCTTTAATAAACATTGTAGTCTACATGGAAGGTAATTCAGAGAACTCTTGTTATATAGTTTGCCCCAATATGCCCAGCCTCAGCCACATGGTTGGTTTGAAGAGTAAGTTTCTAATGGAAACTTCTGAGTTTACTCTGGGTGAAGTTCCTGTATCCATTCCCTGAGGTTCTATATTTCTGATTTTAATCACTAGATGCAAAATAAACAATGATATGTCAACTGAAGCATGATGAAGTTCATAAATTTGGAAAGGAGAGCTTTATTTCTCATAAAAGGTTACAGCCTGTAGGGTGGCCATTCTCACAGGCTAGGAAGCATAGCCTCAGGCCAGAAGCTAGAAACAGGTACTTCAAAGGAAGGGCAATAGGAATAGGAATTTATGCTAAGCGGGGTGGCCAAATACACGTATTTATCAAGCTATAGGAGGAGTCACGAGTATTTATGAGTATTTACGAAAGGAGAAACATGCACATGTGCAACTGAGCTTCCTGCTACTTCATGATACCCATGTTCAGAAAATGAAAGTGTTAGCATGATCCGAGGGTGGCGTTTTTTGGGCCTCTGATGTTAAAAGGTGAAGCAGAGGACACGGAAACCCTCACTGTGCATCCTTTCTAGAACGGCCAGAACCACTCTGTGGTCAGTGGTCTCTTATCAGGAAAGAATTTTGGTCAGTTGTGCTGAAACCACAAAAAGGGAAGAGCAGCATTAGGCCCTTGATTGAAGTCAGCAGTAGAGCAAGTCTGGTCATTGGTTCTGTTGAACCCTTAGGGAAGAAAGCCTAATGGTGGTTAATGAGGAAAGGGGTTTAATGAGGAAGGGGGTATAACCAGGCATGTCTGACCTTCCTCAGTTTCCCCTTATCTGCATTTTTCATCTGGTGAGGGTTTCTGAAAAACAACTCAAGAATATATGTTAAAATGCCACCTTTTAGTTTCCATAGGGATCCAAAACACCTCCTGACTCTGGCTTACTTGGAGGGCCATTGTTATTCCCATTCACTTTTCAAAGCTAGCTAGGTCCCGGAACTTCCCCTGCAGGGACTCAATATTTTCATTTATTTCCATGCTTGTGGGGCCAGGTAGGCCTCTAAGAGGGGTCCCTGCTCAGTCTCAACATCGTCGGTAATGATTTAGTATTTTTCTCTAAATTGAATCTTTTTGTGTAATACAAAATTATTAATGCATTACTCTTTTCCTTTTTTATATTGTAATATTTTGTTTGTTTGTTTGTAGAGATGGGGTCTTGCTCTGTCGCCCCAGCTAGAGTGCAGTGGCATCATCATAGCTCACTGCAATCTCAAATTCCAGCACTCAAGCCATCCTCCTGCCTCAGCCTCCCTAGTAGCTGGGACTACAGGCGTGCATCACTACACCTGGCTAATTTTTCTATTTCTTGTAGGGACAGGGTCTTGCTCTTGCTCAGGCTGGTCCCGAACTCCTGAGCTTAAGCAATCCTCTTGGCCTCCGAGAGTGCTGGGATTACAGGCCTGAGCCACTGCGCCCAGCCTTTAAAAATTTATTGTGTAGACCAGATATCGCTATGTTGCCCAGGCTGGTCTTGAACTCCTGGCTTCAAGCCATCCTCCTGCCTTAGCCTCCCAAAGTGCTGTCATTACAGGTGTAAGCCACCGTCCCTATCCCGTGTATTATAGTTTTTATTACAATTTTTTTTTTATTCACATAATGCATGTACAGAGTTCAATACCAGAAAAAAAATGTCACTTTCCACATTTACATTCTGGAATTTAATTATTTGCTTCACTTCATGATTATTTCTGAAAACAATTTTGTCAAATAGTGGGGGGGGGGCATATGTTAAAGATGATCCGCTCTGGGTGTCTAATAAGCTCAGCACACCTCTAGGTGCCTCTTCCAGGCTGCCTGTTTTTAGTTCCCGTACTCTCCTCCCTTCTCCAATGCCACACTTGGTCCCAGCCTTATCTGCCTCTCCCTCAGCACCGCCACCTTTCTCTATCTATTGGCTCCTTTCCACAGCATTTAAACATTCACGAACATGTTTAAATGTTTTCCTGTCTTGACTTTGCCTTCGCTGCTAGATTTCTTTGAAGAATTTTCCATATTTGCTGACTCTACAAGTTTACCTGCTGCTCTATTCATAACCCACTACCCGGGCACCCACCATATCATTGAATCTTCTCTTACAAAGTCCAACAGCAATTTCTTATTGATAAGTAGTTGACTCTTTCACATAGTTATTAAATTACTTGACTTTTGACAGTTGATAAATGCTTACGGCTTTTTTTTTTTTTTTTTTTTGAGTCAGGGTCTTGCTCTGTTGCCCAGGCTAGAGTGCAGGGGCACCATCATAGCTCACTGCAACCTCAAACTCCTGGGAC
Organism: Daubentonia madagascariensis; assembly: GCA_023783475.1. Lineage (NCBI taxonomy): Eukaryota > Metazoa > Chordata > Mammalia > Primates > Daubentoniidae > Daubentonia > Daubentonia madagascariensis. The sequence continues at coordinate 22,067,304 of JAKFHU010001672.1, forward strand.
TGTGTCTATAACACCACCTTACCCCCAATACCTTGCCCAATACCTGGCAAGTGGTAATTACTCAGAAATTGTTCGCTTTATGAAGAATGAATCAATGAACCACTTGACTTTATGCTAAATTTTGGAATAGAACTTTAAGAAATGTCCTCTTTCCCAGGTAGAGAAAAAATAACTGAGTAGGAGGGTTTTTCTGCTTGGAGGTAAGCAAAGGGACTAGCTGACTTCTGGAGGTCCCTCAATCCAGTGATTCTGAGTTTGATTTAATATAGTCCTTGTGTGGAGAAATAGGATCAATTTTTCTTTGTTATTAAAATTCTGAAGAACATTATATAGATATTAATGAAACTCTAGTTTGTTCAATAGGTGAGAAAGATCAATATAGATTGTTAGATGAATGAGTCTTTCAAATCAAGTTCTGCTTTTAATTAGATTAGATAGCGTTGCCACCTAGTGGGTAGTAAAAAATTCTTCCTGGAACTACAAGCCATGAATATTTCTTGATAAATTATTGTGAATAAGGTTATTAACATTCTGAAACTGAATCTAAACAGGCTACTTCAGGAAGAATTCTTTTGACCTGGTATTTACTGTAATTTAGGAGTTCTAGCTGATTTCTTATCATGAAGTCAGCAGAGATTTCTAATAAGAAAACTTCAAGATTTCTTTGAAATTTTGTTTTGTCCTGACAATATATCCCACTAAGGTGTTCAGACTACTGTGTTCAAAATATACTTGAATAAATTCTTTCCTAAGCCAGGCACAGTGGCTCATGTCTGTAATCCCAGCACTTTGGGAGGCTGAGGCAGAAGGACCACTTGAGCCCAGGAGTTTGAGACCAGACTGGGCAACACAGTGAGACCCTATCTCTACAAAAAATAAAATAAATAAAAATTAGAAAAAATAAAATAAAGCAAAAATAAAAATTTTTCTACAAAAAATAGAAAAACTAGCTAGGTGTGTTGGCACGTGCCTGTAGGCCCAACTTCTTAGGAGGCTGAGGCAGAAGGAACACTTAAGCCCAGGAATTTAAGGCTACAGTGAGCTATGATCGTGCCACTGCACCCCAGCCTGGGCCACAGAGGGAGACCCTGTTTCTAAGAGAAAAAGAAAGAAGAAAAATATTATTTTCTCTATGTGGTTAAGTTATCAATTTGATATACAGTTAGGATTGTTTTTTATCCATTTTCATTTAATTTTTTACAACTTTCAATATAAAATTTTCAAACATAGAGTAAAGCTGAAAAATTTTTACAATAAACACCTGTATACCCACTACCTAGATTCTACTGTCAACATTATATATATTTGCTTTATCATATCCATCTAAACATCCCTGTATCTATCCATCCATCTTATTTTTTTTAAGTATTTCAAAATAAACTGCAGATATTGGTATGTTTCCCCCTAAACACTTCAATGTCCATATTAGTAATATAATTTTTAATTTTTTTGCTTTTTAAAATATTTAATAGTTTTAAAAAGTAAAAAAATTATATGCACAGAAGTCTCACTCACATTCCTACCTCCCATCCTGTTCCCCACTCCCCTAAGTAACCATTTTCTATTTTTCTTTAGCTGCAGATTTAATCTTTTTTTTTTTTTTTTTTTTTTTTAGACAGAGTCTCCCTCTGTCTCCCAGCTAGAGTGCAGTGTCATCATCATAGCTCACCGCAACCTGAAACTCCTGGGCTCAAGGGATCCTCCTGCCTCAGTCTCCCAAGTAGCTGGAACTACAGGCTTGCACCATCATGCTTGGCTAATTTTTCTATTTTTTGTATAGACGGGGTCTCGCTCTTGCTCAGGCTGGTCTCGAACTCCTGGCCTCAAGCAATTCTCCCACCTCAGCCTCTCAGAGTGCTAGGATTACAGGCATGAGTTCTGGCACCTGGACTGTGTTTCTTTTCTTTTCTTTTCTTTTTTTAAATGAGCAGATACATACATGTATTCTTATTTCTTTCTTTTGCCAGACATTGAATACCATATATAGTCTCTCATTCTGCCTTTTTTATTAAGTGATGCCCTAGGAATTTCTTCATCTCAGAGATCTTTATTCCCTCCCTCCCTCCCTCCCTTCCCTTGACAGGGTCTCACTCTGTGGCCCAGGCTGGAGCGCAGTGGTGCCATCGTAGCTCCTTGCAACCTTAAACTCTTGGACTCAAGCAATCCTCCTGCATCAGCCTGCCGAATAGCTGGGACTACAGGCATCATGCCCAGCTACTTTAAAAATTTTTTTTAGAGATGGGGGTCTATGTTGCCCAGGCTAGTCTCAAACTCCTAGGCTCAAGCGATCCTTCTGCCTCCACCTTCCAAAGTACTGGGATTATAGACGTGAACCACTGCACCTGGCCGGTGATTTTCCAATTCTTGTCATGACTCCATAGTCATGGAGTCACAAATTGTGCAGATATACCATAATTTATTCAAAAAATCTCTTATGGGTGCGCAATTAGGTTGTTTCAAATATTTAGGTATTATAAATAATGCTGTAGTGAAAAAGTCCTGAACACACATTATTTTGAATTTATAGTGGTATAGCTTCAGAGTAAATTCCTAGAAGTGAAGTTGCTAGGTCAAAAGCCAATGTGCATGTAGTTGTAGAAATGCGTTGTCAGATACAGACAAATTCCCTTCCACAGGGCTTTTAACATTTGGCACTCTCATTAGCCATGTATGAGAGTGCTTGTTTTCTCCCAGCCTCACTAGAGTGTTTTGTCAGTTTTCTGTTGCTACTTAGAAATTGCCACAATCTTAGTGGCTTAAAACTAAACATTTATCATCTCATAGTTTCTGTACATCAGGAATCTGAGCACAGCTTAGCTGGGCCCCGTGCTCAGGGTCTTACAGGGCCATGAACAAGGTCATGGCTAAGTTGCATTGTCATCTAGAGCCTTCTTTAGAGAAGGATCTGCTTTTAAGCTCATTCAAATTGTTGGGAGAATTCATTTCTTTGGGACTATAAAAGTCATGGCAGCTTGCTTCTTCAAGGCTGGTAAGAGAATGTCTCTGACCTCAGGAAAGTTCTAAGCCCTCTGTTGAAGGACATCCTACTGATTAAATCAGGGCCTACAGGATAATTGTCCTTTTAATAATACAAAGTCAACTGATTTGGGGCCTTAATTACATTCATAAAATCCCATTACCTTTATCTTATTGCATAACCTATTTGTGGGCATAGTACCAGAGGTCAGAGATAATGGAAGGCATTTTATAATTCTGCCTACCACAAGTTATGTTGTCAAGCTTTTGAATATTTGCTAATCTGATAAGTGAGAAATGGTTTCTCAGTGTTTTAATTTGCATATCTCTTATTCTCAGTAAAGTCGAGCATGGTTTCATATATTTAAGGACCATTTGTATATCTTTTTCTGTGAACTGTCTGTTCCTATCTTTTGCCCATTTTTCTATTGGGTTATTGGCTTTTTCCCTCCTTTCAAAGTTTTAGAGCTCTTTATAAATTAGGGGATATAGACCTTTATTTGTGAACTAAGTTGAATATGTTTTCTCTTAGTTTGACATTTGTCTTTTGTCTTTGCTTATGGAATTCATCTGATTTTTAAAATGTTGACAACAAATTCAATTTTAAGACAATGTGTAAGCCACCATTGTGTATGTAAAACAAAACAAATCTAAAGGCTGAATATACAGTGCATGGCCCACATTCTGACTATCTTCAATCCTTTAAATAATTCTGCACCAAGATCCTGTCCTAAAAATCCTGACTATATAATTTTTAACATTATATGAGTCTTAAATTCTAAAACCTCCATTAGTAATGTGTTTCACCATCTGACATCTCTTAGTTGTGCTTATACTATATCAAACAAATGGTTCGTCAAAAAATAAATTGGTGCAATACAATTACTTGTCAATTAAAAATAAAATAAAACTTAAAAAAGAAAAGAAATTGAAAAAAATTAATTGGTGCAAATATTTATGGTTGCTAAGATTTTTATAGCCAAATATTTTCCTTACAATTTAATCCTTTTTAAATGAATATTTTAAAACTTTGATTATTGAAAGTTCTTTTATGATTACATAAAAGTAAGGGGAATGGAATAAAAAATCCTCATATACTCATATACAGTGCCTTCAACAGTTATCAACACAAGGACAATCTTGTTTTATTTATACCAATGGCTCTCGACTAGGGATGATTTTTGCCCTGCAGAGGATATTTGGCAATGTCTGCAGACATATTTGGACTTCACAACTGGGAAGTACCTCTGGTAACTAGTGGACAGAGGCCAGGGATGCTGCTAAACAGCATACAATGCACAGGACAGGCCCCTACAATGAAGAATTATCCAGTTTAAAATGTCAATAGTGCCAATGTTGAGAAAGTCTGATTTATAACTTCCCCCTTCTGTCCCTTAATAATTATTTCAAAGAAAATATCAGGTAGATCATTTCATCTGTAAATACCACTTACAGGTAAAAATCATTACAGTAAAACCCATAATACCATCATTATACCTAATATCTTAACATCATAAAATATCCAGTGTTCAAATTTCCCTAGTTTCTTTTTTTTTTGGTTCAAATTTTCTTTCTTTCTTTCTTTTTAACAGTTGGTTAGTTCAAACAAGATCCGTATGTTGCATCTGGTAATATGTCTCTTTTTGTACTCTACTTATCCTTTCTTCTTCTTCCCCCCTCCCCCCATCTTGTTATTTATTTGTTGAAAGACCAGGTTATTTGTCCTGTAGAATTTTCTGCACTTTTGACTTGGCTCATGGCATCCCCGTAGTGTAGCTTAATATATTTCTCTGACCCTAGTATTTTCTTAGACTGGCAGTAAATCTCCAATTCAGATTTAGTTTTGGAGCAAGAATTCTTCATAGATGATGCATTTGTCTTTAAAGAGAGATTTCTAGAAAAAGCCAGCGAATCTTGCTTTCTAAGTATAATGCTGGTGATCTGAGAAATAAATTCTGAACTCTGACATTCTCATATTAGAAAATTTAGGAGCAGAGAGAATCTTCAGAGCTTATATTCTCAGCAGTTTTCTTAGATGGCAGCTTCACTTGGAATGATGGCCCTTCTTAGTACTTACTTTAGCCTAGAGAGGCCTTTGTAATTTCCCTACTTTCAGCCCAGTGCCTAAATAAGACAATCTGAGACTAAAATAAATGACTTCTAATTTCCTGACAGCCTGGATTAAAAGGATTTGTTCTGTAAAATTTGGATTCAGTTGAAAGGTCACACTCAATGATTCAGAAGTCCACACTTGGCCCCAGGGCCGCAGGTTCCCCACCCCTGCCTAAACAATTTGGATCTAGTCTCTTGGGTATAAAATAATAAACTCCACTCTAGGGAGACTAAAAGGACAATCTGATTTAAAACAAGGCCTTCATCCTACTACTTAGAGGCAAAGAGTTGGTCAGAATCGAGTTCTAAATGAGTGTGTCTTTTTGTGTGAGTGCATAGGGTACTGTGAACGAAAGTTCTCTGAAAAGGAATTTGGAGGAAAGAGACTTATTTCAGTGAACAATTTGCAAACTGGGGAGACACAGCCTTAGGTGTAAAACGAAAGTGTGTTCCAGAGAACAAAGAGAGGGTTCAGGTTTTTATAACAAAAGATCCAGCCCAGGTACCCAAGGTCTGTTGCTCAAATAAAGGATTGAAACTTGCTTAGTTCTGATTGGCCAATACAGCTGAGCCCTCATTGGCATAGGCAGATGAGCTCTGATTGGTTGGTTCAGATGACCTCTGGAGTCCCAAAGTTGAACAGAGGTGTAGGTTTTCCAGGGAACTCAGAGTACAAATGTGACCTCTAGTCAGCAAATGGCTGCTTGGCTCTATTTTAATTTAGGCCCAGTTAGCCACTCAGGATCCACCTTGGAGGACTGGCTCATTCAGGTTCACATTTGTTCACAGTGCAAAGGGCTCAACACACCCAAAGCCACTGGAGCTGCAACCAGTTAGAATAACCACTGACCTGCAAGTTAATATGTAGAAAAAGTCTTTGCTGAGTGAGATTTTTCCAAACTCTGTTAATACTGAGTAGGGCTTGTGAAGTAGGTCTGCAGACAGAGGCCAGTCTGGAAGCTTAAGGAAAGGGCAAAGCAGTCAGACTGCTAATTTGGCCCCAGGACCAGATGATCAGGCTTCAAGGACACCAGAGGACCATGCTGCATTTGCTTCAGAAATGTATGGGCAGAGGAGCTCAGCTCTATTTTGGGGAATGTGCTGGTGAAGAACATCTACCATGAGACAAGAGGGAAGTTTGACAATTGTGTTCTTCCTGAGTGTAAAATCTAATAGTTGGAATTCTTTCAATAAAGCTCCCTTGTAGCTAGTACTGTGGCCTCTGTACTGAAAAGTGGTGAGATTCTTCCTGGTTTCTGTTGAGGGAATTTAACCAAAAGATGCGAGATTTCTTCATGCCAAGATCTTCTCTTCACAAAGATTATATTTAATGCAATCCATGATTTTACCAAAAATAGATTAAGAGTTGAGGGTACTTTTTGCCCTGGCCTCTTTTTTTTGATAAGTTTCAAACCACGGATAAATGCTTGAAAGCAGGCATTTGTACCAAATGCAAAAATCAGAAGATCTTAAATTTTAAAATTCCAACTGCCTTAAACCAACAAGAAATTTAAAAAGAGAATCAGCTGAACTGATTAGTCTCATCCCATTGGAATTACATAGCCCCAGCATTAAAACAAAGAAGTGAACAAAAAGAACCACCAGGCATGGTGGCTCATGCCTGTAATCTCACTACTTGGGAGGCTGAGGCAGGAGGATCACTTGAGCCCAGGAGTTTGAGGCTGCAGTGAGCTATGATTGTGCCACTGCACTCCAGCTTGGGTGACAGAGTGAGACTCTGTCTCAAAAAAAAAAGAAAAAAATGAAGTGAACAAAGTGAACCAAAACTCTTCATTTGCTTTTAAGATAGAAATCAAGTTAGTCATGACACTTCACAACAGAAAAAATTAAACCATATTTTGTCTTTATTAATAATTATTTTTCATAAATAAATTCATATTTTGTTTTAAAAATTCATGGCTTAATTTAAGGAAAAAAAATCGGCTTACTGTAGGTCCCATCAGTTGACCTTGACCATCTGGAACATCACTGAAAATTAGATAATAAGCAAAAACTGCCCTAATATTTATTTTAGTTGAGGAATTATTTTAACAAATATGGTTATCTGATTTTTCCTTTTACAGTAGATTATAAGAAACAATTAAAATGAAGAAAGGGCTGCTAGAGGTATACAGATAGCAGCAATAAAAAATAATAGCTGACAACCAAACCAAAGGGTAAAAATACAAAAGCTATAAAAAGGAGATTTAAAAATTTAAAAGGCATGACATCTTGAGATTACTTACTGAAGTGGGTCTTAACCTGGGAAGTTCATCAGAATCATCCTGGCAATCATAGTTATACATGTTGTCATCTACTGTTCTCATAGTTACACAAGTCTGCCCCAAATCTAGTGGGGAAAATTCTCTGGAGATGAGACCTGTCAAGACCTGTAAATGGCCTGGGATTTTACCCTCCTTGCAAGTTAGAAAGCTTTTCTGTTACTGTTTCATGGAGATTGGCAGAAGACATGATATTCCTGGGTCAGAGACAAAAGACTTTATTACACACAGCAGAGGCAGCAGCCAGAGCTTCAGGGTTATGCCAGTACCCTATATACCTCACGTACCACTGAGTGACACAGATGAGCTTACAACTGATGCCTGCACATACAGTGGGTTATGTTACAGGATGGGAATATGGAGCTTGGGGAATTCACCACTTTTATAGTATAGTAAGTTGAAGCAATTCTGCTCTTTGGGAGGATATGTTACCTCATCTCCTGAGGTTGCCTGGTACAAACTTAGGGATTTTTGGCAATCTAATAGGTAAGAAATGATATCTCAATATTGTTTTGACTTGTAATTCTTTTTTTTAAATGAGATGAAACACCTTTTCCTATGTTTAAGTGACATTTGTGTTTATTTTTCATGAACTGTATTTGTGCTTTTTCATTCTCATTTTGGAGAGAAAACTGGGGTCAAAGTGAATTATAAACTCGTCCCAGGACATATGAGTAAGTGGCAGAGTTAATATTTGAATCTGGGTATCAACGACACCTATGCCAAGTTATCAATCTATTGCCTCTCAACTCCAAATTTTGCCTGCTCTTTGAAAGTGAATCTGGACTCTTTCCTTTGATGCTGGCATTGAAGCATTGTCAATAGAGGGCGCTAGACAGACATTTGCAGGAGAAGAAGGGCTTTGCTTCCTGATTTTGGTGCGCTCCCCACCCAGGTTTCTGCATTGCAGGTGGCATTTCCAGCACCAGTCTCCTACAGTCACAGCAGCCATCGGCACCCGACGCCAGCAGCATCCAAGGCACCTTCCCCTTGGGCAATTTTGTAGAATGCCTCTGGTGAGACATCTCCCAGTGAACAGCTTTCTCTGGCACTGTAGAGAGCGGATTTCCAGCAAATTCCAGAGGGAAGATTTTCAGCAAGTTCCCTGGGTGCAGCACCACAGGGACTTGTCTGTCACTGCTGTGCCCTCTCTCCAGCAAGGTCTGGATCTCAGCTGGGGAGTCTATGCCTTGGGTTCTGTGTTTCAGGTAGAAGGGTAGTGGCCTCCCCATATTATATTTTTTAGAATTTTCTGTACTTTCTTGGGTGCTAATATGGAGCATCCAAGGAAGAGTTTCCTCCTTCCCCAGGTCTGAGATCCAGACATCACTGGAAAGGCTGCGCGCCGTGGCAGAGAAGTCGCTGTGGTACTGTGTGGAACTTGTGGGAAATCTTCCCTCTGGAACTTGCCAGTGAGTTTGGAACTGAAAGGCAATAAATCCATAGCTGGCAAATGTCCTGAGATCAGCCCTACACCCACAGTTTCTTTGTCCATGGAAAACAGAGATAATATTTACATTGTTCACTTAGCAGAGTTTTTGTGCTAATTAAAGTGAAACAGCATATGTGAAATGCTTTATAAAAGATGTGTTAAGATAGGATTAAAAATTATTTGGCTTCAAGGATGCCTTTCCTTGGTTTCAGGCTCTCTGATGTGAACACCTTGTTGATTTTTCTCAGGCTCTAGGCCACTTGAAGTTTTTCCTTAGCCCAGGCTCTGTTTTCTCTCTGATTTGTTATTTGCTGAAGCACATTCACTTGGAGGCTGTTAAGTCAGGCTCTAGCCTTCCAGAAGTTAGGCAGCTCTATCTATATTCTCCTTACCACCCAGGCAGTCCTTCCCGGGGACTTGCCTGTATTAACTCAGCGCCTTTATTTTCCAGCTTTATTAAGGTATGATTTACATACAATAAAATTAGTCTATTTACGAATACAGTTCAATGAATTTTAATGAATCACACATTAAAATTTTTTCTTAGTCATTTTACCTTTGAGTTTTTCCTTGGTCATTTTATCTCCACCCTCTAAGTGTGGTGATCTTGTTGTTTTTTAATGCCTGAAGGAGACCCTTTTAGTGTAGCAGCCATCCACTTTTCTTTAGGAACAGCTCCTATTCCTGGGATGGAGGTGGGGGGTAACAGCATATTTGTGGGACAGTGCACTGTCTTCCTCCTGTGTACATACACATTTCAGCCAGAGCTTGTTGAACCACCTGATGCAAGCTGAGACAATCAGATTCTCTTCCCCAGGACTTTGAAATGTGGACTGTAGGGGCACAGCGACTGTCAGTGCAACTGCATTACACTAATGGCAAGATCCTGGAGACACAGAATTGTTCTCATAATTTCTTCCCTTCCCATTCCATGAATTTTCCCTTTTTAAAAAGTTAATCAAAGTTTATGTCTGTTAGGCATAACTGAGATACTTTACTCAACTGATATAATTTCACCCAAAAGGGAGAACAGAATTGTCTCTTACTGGCAGCTGGAAAGCTACCCCAAGGGCTACTGAGAGTGGAAAAGGTAATATAGCTTACTTGACTGAGCTTCTTCCTGGATTGGGAAGCCATATACCCAGAAGTCCTTTCTCTCCTTCCTGAACACAAATCTGGCCAATTTCCTTTTGGCCAATCTTAAGCCTTTCCTCTACCTCAAGGTGTTTATTGGTTTCTTATATATATGCTATTATTTTCACTCATAGTCCATGATCCTCCTCCCTTTCCCTAATGTTCATGAATAAAAACGTATGTCTCCCATATTATTCCTACATTATTAAAAACATTTTCTGACAAATTTGTTATTGGAACACATCCTGTATGTTCACAAACATTACCATAGTGGACAGACCTTCCTGAGATTGGTGATATATAATGTAAAATGTTTCAATTCTAGGTCTTACATATTAAAACTTTCTCAGAAGTTATTCTTACATTTCCTTAAGAACATGATAAACAGAGTAAAGGGTTTTTCTCCTCTTAAGAGCCTTCTTAAAATGTAGGAGCTACTTGGAATGCTTCAAATACAACAAAGTTGAAATGTAATGACCATAAAAAGGAAACTATCACACAAATGGCAGAATTGCACAGGTACTTGCTTTGAATCAGTCTTAGAGTTTATGCTGCCTACTCCCATTTTGAAGTGAGGAGCAAGCAGTTGAGAAGGGAAAGCTGAAAAGCTTTCTGATAAGGGTTAAATTGTGTTCCCAAATTCACATGTTGAAGGCTTTAACCTCTCCCAGAGGTAATCAAGTTAAAATGTGACTGGTGTCCTTATAAAAAGGGGAAATTTGGACACAGAGACATGCCTAGAGGGAATAAGATGTGAAGAGATGTCAGAAGAAGACAACCCTCTCTAAGTCTAGGAGAGATGCCTGCAACAGATCCTTCCCTCATAGCCCTCAGAAGGAACCAGCCCTACCAACATGTTGACTTTAGACATCTAGCCTCTGAAACTGTGAGACAATACATTCCTGTTATTTAATTCACCCAGTCTGTGATACTTTATTACAGCAACCACAGCAAACTAATACATTTTACCTCTGTGTGAAATAAGATCTTGGCGATGCAGCTCCTTTATTTTGCTAGAAGTGTTGTGAGTTATCAGAATACCAAGTTTACCCACACCAAAACACCAACACAAAAAGATATTCCAGGGCACAGGTCAAATTAATTTTAGTGTATTTGTTATCTAAGTTTTCATGTCAATTTCTGGATGATCACAAAAAATTTTCTGCTTCCATCTAATATCTACTGTTAGAAAACAGAGCTACAGTCATTCACCTAAACATAAAGCTTAATGATTTTGGGCTCCCTTGACACTGATATGACATAAGATGTTTCTACTAACCTGTGAGCTGAACATGGATTTTAGTGTACCCTCAGGCCTCTCATTTTAAGGGCTTCCAAGTACCTCCTCAACCAAGGTCCAGGTAAGGCTTTCTTTCCCTTTGTGCTGGTTAATTTTATGCATCAACTTGACTGGGCCACAGGGTGCCCAGATATTTGGTCAAACATTATTCTGGGTGTTTCTGTGAGGGTGTTTTTGGATGAAATTAACATTTAAATCTGTAGACTGAGTAAAGCAGATTGTCCTCCCTAATGTGGGTAGGCCTCATCCAATCAGTTGAAGGCCTGAATAGAACACAAGGTTGATAACCCCTAAACCCTCACTCCCCAGTAGGAGAATTCTACTGCCTGATGGCTTTTGATCTAGAACACGGGCTTTTCCTACCTGGTGACCTTCAAACTTGGATATCAGCTCTTTCTGGTATTTTTTTTTTTTTGCTGTTTTTATTTTTTTATTTATTTTTCCTTTTATTTCAGAATATTATGGGGGTAAAACACTTTGGTTATATATATTGCCCATGCACTGCCCATGTCAGAGCTACAATCATGGACATCCCCCAAACTGTGTGCCCCACACCCATTCAGTAAGAGTTTTCCCATCCCCTCCACCCCCCTCCCGCCTGCCCACCCCATGGTGAATATTATTGCCATGTGTGACGTAAGTATTGATCAGTTAGTACCAATTTGATGGTAAGTACTAGTGGTGCTTGTCTTTCTGGTATTATAGAAGCTTCTGGTCTTCATACTTGAACTGGGACATTGGCTGTGTAACTTTTGGACTTCCCAGCTTCCATAACCAACAATTCTTTATAATTAATAAATAAATAATAAATTTTGTGTGTGTGTGTGTGTGTGTGTATATATCTCCTACTGGTTCTGTTTCTCTATAGAACCCTAATATGCTCATGCTCCCTTACATATCTAATAATTTATTTTCATCACATAAATTTACTCAATAGTTAACTGTTGTTAAATTTGCAAATTTTGTGAAATTTTTCTCTATGTTCAAATTTTTTCAGAAATGATCTGGGTTTAAGAACTAAAATATAAGTAAATATCAAATGAAAGTGCAACTAAGAAGAAAACTTCTGCTTGGAATGCCTTGTTTCGTAAAAGGAACATTGACAGATCATTGTGAAAAGTCAGCAGTTTCTTTATACAAATGACAACTAGCAGAACAAAATATGCCTTTTGTAAATAATAAACTTCTCAGAATCAATACTGTTTTAAAACCTGAAAATGAAAACACCCGTTTAAAATACGAATACAATGAGAAGAGGAACTATAATGGCTTAAGTAAAAGATTTATGTTCATCATGAGCTACATTCATTGTGTGTTTTATTTTTCATTTTCCTAATACTTTATAGTCCTGTTTACTATCTTTTATCTTTTAAAATATATATATGCCGGGTGCAGTAGCTCATACCTGTAATCCTAGCACTCTGGGAGACCAAGGAGGGAGGATTGCTTGAGGCCAGGAACTCAAGACCAGCCTGAGCAAGAGTGAGACTCCATCTCTACAAAAAATAGAAAAATTAGCCAGGCGTGGTTGTGCACACCTGTAGTCCCAGCTAATTGGTTGGCTGAGGTAGGAGGATTGCTTGAGCCCAGGAGTTCGAGGTTGCAGTGAACTATGATGATACCACTGCACTCAAGCTTGGGTGACAGAGTGAGACCGTGTCTCCAGAAAAAAAAAAAAAGAAACGAACAAAAAAAAAATAGATAGATAGATACATAAATATAGATCTGGGCCCTGTGATTCTTGTTAAAAAGGAAGTAAAAACCCCTACAACACGGGGCTACTGAGAACATACAGTGGGATAATGTACATTATGATAGTATAGAACAGCTGTGTCCAATAGAAATATAATGGGAGACACAAATGTGAGCCATATCTTTAATTAAAAAAAATTTTTTTTTTAGATGGGCATGGTGGCTGATGCCTGTAATCCGTGTACTTTGGGAGGTCGAGGTGGAAGGATTGCTTGAGGCCAGGAGTTTGAGGTTGCAGTGAGCTATGATCCAGCCACTGCACTCTATCCTGGGGAGACCCTGTCTCCAAAAAAAAGACAACTTTTTTTTCTGGTAGCCATATTAAAAAAGGAAAAAGAAATAAGTGAAATGAATTTTAAATAATATTTCTATTTAACCTAATATAAAAATTATCATTTCAACATGTAATTAATACAGAGATTATGGAGATATTTTACATTCTTCCTTTTGGACTAAATCTTTGAAATCTGGGGTGTATTTTACATTACAACACATCTCAATGAAAACTAGCCACATTTCAAGCACTCAATAGCCATTATGTGCTTAGTGGCTACCCAACTGGATAGCATAGGTACCAATCTGAAAACTAGTTGATCATGTAGCAGGCAAAACAGAAGGGCTCTAACCTAAGCTGTTGAAATGGTTGCTCCAGACTCTAGGGGCTTACAATTTTTCCTCTCCTTTGGTATGAGTTTTTAAAAAATTCAAACACTGAAATGTATAAAGTAAAAGTATCCCCTCATCATTCCAAAACTAACCAATACTATCAGCAACTACATATAACATTTCAATAAATGGGCTTCATATGTCTGGAAAATGACCAGTTCTTTTACTGTCTCTGTAGGCTTTTAACTATTGTAACCCTTAGATTTTACTCCTCTGGTTTGCTTACCATTTTCATATGGAAGACATCTTTCTTTCCTAGCTTTTTAGTTCTGGAAAGAAATAACACTACGTACTACTATGTACTTTGCTTTATACATTACCTAGTACAGACCACCTAAAAGTAACTTCTTATGTATTTTTTTAAATGATGGGGCCATACCTTCCTCACCCACTTCAACTCAATGGAAATCAGCTTCCACTAGCTTGCTGCAGTGTTCTTTGTCAGGTATCACATGGATGAATGAACAGACTGTGGAAGTCAGATTTAATATTTTGACTGGCTGGTGTTTCAAAGTCAAAGGACACAATGCTTATACTTACCACTGGTTACCAGAATTTATTCTGGAAACCCAGTCTTCTGATAGTTTTCCAATCAATGGATTGCTTGCTTTGTGAATTTACATTTTATATATTTCCTCCAAACAAAGCCAGATCCATACAACTATGCCTTGAGCTCTATCAAAAAGAAATGGTGGTAAGTGGTAAGTGGGCACGCAGCCACAGTATACAGCTCGGAGTGCCCTGTGTAGAGTTACTAGATATTTCCTTCCCTCTGAGAACAATACTCCCATGAAAAGATAAGAAATGGGAAAACAGACTCGTACTAATATCTGTTGTAGGTGTAAACAAAAACCTTTAGACTCCAGTGAGCCCAAATGTACTATGTTCACAGGGCATTTATCTGAGAATTTCATACAATTTTTAAAAAAGTCTACACGTAATTATTACTAAGGTTTTCCTACTTCTTCAAATTGCAATGGCAGTTGTATTCTCAGTGCCTAGAACAGTACTTGGTACTATTAGGCGCTCAAAGAATACTTGTAGGATTAATTGATCGCCGAATTACGTCTTCCGGAACAACTCTAACTGCACCACACCATAATCAAAATAGGAGTCCGTGAAACCGGGGCTACATACAAATATAAGTCGTGTACTATATATGCAATATTTTATTCTCCCGGTGTTAATATCCAATGGCGACAGGTCTTTTTCCCCCCCCCGCTCGTAAAGGGCAAAAGGAAGTCCCCGAGAGCAGGGTCAGAGGGCAAGGTCAGAGGACACGGACCTGCCCACCCGCAGAAAATCGACGGCCTCCCAGTCCAGGTACACGCTACCGGTTACCGCGCAGGCGCAGGAAGGGGCGGGGCCGAAGCGGGCAAAAGCGAGAGTCGATTCGCCGGATTCCGGCGGGCCTCGCCCTCGCCCTGCGTCAGGCGGTCACGTGGTTGTCCGGGAGCAGACGAACGGAGTTAGTAAGATTTTACCGCAGCGCGCGCCAGCTCTCCAGCGACTGTGGGGACCAACATAGGTCGGCCGTGGGCGTTGTGCGAGGCGCCGCCGCCACAGCTGCCTGCCTTTGCTACTAGGATTGAACGTATCCACCCAGTAAGTATGAGAGAGGTGGCAGGAGATGGGTACGCAGGAGCTCAAGTTGTACAGCTTCTAGACAATCCGCTTTCGCTCCTGCCAACCTGAAGCCGCGTACTTTGACAGCTGCGGGGCCGCGGCCGGGATAAGAGTAAAGCGGTTGTTGAACGGTCGCGGGAGCCCGGGCGGGGGAGGGTGGTGGGGCGAGGGGCTGCCCCATTGGCTGGGTCGGTTTTGGCGCGCTCTCGCTTCCGCGCTCCCTATTGGCTGGTGGGCGCCGTCCCGAAGCGCGCGCCGTGGTTGGTGGGCTCGGGCGCGCGGGCCGCTCCGCCTGCACCTTAGCTGGGCACTGGGCCTCCCAGACCAGCCCGCTGGGACCGGGGTTGGAGGTGCAGCTGAGTTGAGGGACTGTGCCTGGCCGTGGGAATGAGGCAGAACATCATCGTCTTGCCATTTCGGTAACTGGTCGTGATCTGAGGGGATCCGCAAACTTGGCTTATGGGAAAAGGTCGCTGAATCCCGCATCTCCCTTTAAAAAAGATACCGGTGTTGGTGACACAGTGGTTTCGCCTGTACATCCGCTCTTCCTTTCTTTGAACCTTGTTCTGTGAGGGTTTTTAATCTGGTAGTTTAAAAGAACTAGAGAATAAAAAGCAAGGGTGCAAGGTTGCTGACAGGGATGTGGTAAACTTGGGAAGGATTAGACCTACTTGATCCGTGGCTTTCAGTTTTTTTCATACTAGAGCCCATTTTTTGTCGCAATTTAGGACGCAGCCACCTAAGTTAGACGTTTCACGAAGCAGTACTTATTTCTCACGTGCAGCGTACTCTGATATTTTCTCGTCTCTTTCATTCTGTTCAGTTGCATTTTTCTAAACGGTGTTGCTCATGACCCACTAAATGATTTTGGGATCCCGGCGCACGACCTGCAGTTTGAAAAACGTTGCCCTGGCTGTGCTTAATGGGTTCCAACCAACATTTTCTTAACATGAAATAGAATAGAAAATAGGATGCACTACACACAATTAGATTAAATTTTGTTTCTTAAACTTTTTCGTTTGCATGTGTGCTAGGGCACAGTGTAAAATGTATTAATGTAAGAAGTGGGTCTAAGTCAAAGTCTGAAAGCCAACTGCACTGACTAAAGAGGCATGGCCACAAAAATCCAGGGGATCTCTTAGCAAGGCACAGACATGGCAGAGGGGTTCTGATGTTGAGTTTGGAGTGAATCTGGCCCAGTGGTCAAGTTAACCACATTGCATATCCCTTTATCTCCTGCTCCCTCTTCCTTGCTTGTTAGTCCTTCAGTTCATGTTTGTGGTTAAACATTTCCTACAAATGTAAATGCACAATCTCGTTTGACTGGATATTAAGTCACTATTAAGTTATCGCCAGAGCTGAGTTTATCATAGCTTAACTCTGCCTTTAAAACCGCAAAGTTCGGATGCTATTCTTTAGGATGGACTTAGGCATACCCAAGTATCTGTGTGTTTTGCTTTTCATGGTGACCATTTCTTAGATCTTCGAGAGCCCTGTATTTAATCCAAAACACTATGTTTTGTAAACTTGTTTAAAATACATAATTTCCTTTTTGTAACAAGATTTTTTTCAGCCATAATTATTGTGTGTGTATAAAATATAGATATCAAAAGTTACTGTTAGTCACCCTAGTTATTGACTGGCTGAATTTGGCTTGAGTGAGAAAAGATGATAGTTCTACCATACAATAGTATGATTTGTATAGTTGTAAGTACTTTCAACAAAAAAATCTAGACTCCACCTTTAGGTGCAAACTATATTCTTTTTTTTAATTACTAGTCTTTTGTGCTTCGGGAGCTGTGTAATGAATCCCAGTATGAAGCAGAAACAAGAAGGAATCAAAGAGAATGTAAAGGTATGTGATAGAATAACTTTAATCTTTTGTAGAAAACATATGTTTAAAAGTATTTTAACATAATTTAGCCAAATTTAACCTGGCTATAATTTCTTTGAACCTTGAATTGCTGAATTTTTTTTTCTTTTAAAAAAAAAAAATTAGTAGAAATAGGGGATACAAGTTGAATTCTGTTACATGTATATGTTGGATAGTAATGAAGTCTGGGCTTTTGTGCTGATCTCCTGAATAGAGTTACTGAATCTTTAATCAGAGGACAAGTAACAATAGAGAACTTTAAAAAAATTAATTATGGTTGAATATTAAGTCTGACCCAAGAATATGGGATATCTTTTATTTTGGTCTTCTTTAATTTCTTTGAAAAACATTTTGTAGTTTTCCGAGTATGAGTTTTACACTACTTTTGTTAAATTTTTTTCCTAAGTTTTTGTTCTTTTTGATGCTATTTGAATGGAATTATTTCTTTAATTTCATTCTCAGTTTGGTTATTGCTCCTGTATAGAAATACAGTTGATTTTTATAGCTTGACCTTGTGTCCTGCAACCTTGCTGAACTTACCAGTTCTAATAGTTTTTTAGTAGATTCTTTAATGTTTTCTCATATACAAGATTATTACTGCTTTGTTTCTACTCTTAACATTTCATGAAATGATTTTATTAAAATACTTCGTGTATGTCTTTAGAATTAGTGTCCTTGACCACAGAGACATATTTTGCATTATATTGCACATTGGTTTTCCAGAGTATATCATATTCACTACCATTTAACCTGTTTAATTTGTAACACTTTTTGAATCCCTGTATGATATTCTTTACTGCAAATCTTATTCCAGGTATTTATTCTTATGACAATAGGGCAGAGTTTGTTTAGTTTTGAGTTTATAATTTTGACTGGGTCCACCTTTATGGTTCTAAATGAATTTACAATTTAGCTAGGTCCTGCTACACAACTTAAGCTGTATGAGCATCCTGGGAATTAATTGGTCCACATCTTCAGGAAGACTATCAATTTGTGGATTTAAATTAAGCAGAGGAAATAAAAGCCATTGATAAGTGTAAGGAAGTACCTTTTGGTTATTTTTGTTTGCCTTGCTTTTCTCAGGATCTTTACATTATTTTTCTTGAATAATACATTGTGTTGATAATTTGTAAATTTGATTCCATCAGCTTCCATTTTGCATAATATCATCCCACTGTACTTTGTGTGTATTTAAACTTTTTGTTATGAAAATTTTCAAATATTTAAAACTAGAATCAGTAGTAGGATAATGATATGCTTTCCCAGCTTCAGCAGTTATCAGTATATGGCCAGTCTGGTTTCGTCTGTATCCTCATTTACCACCCCCCTTCCTTCAATGGATTGTTTTGAAGCAAATCACAGCCAAATAATTTATATAATTCCAGCAGATCTTTACATTTAAAAAAAAAGTCTAATGTTTACTAGTTGCAATAAAACTATCTTCAGGCCGGGCCCAGTGGCTTACACCTGTAATCCCAGCACTTTGAGAGGCTGAGGTGGGAGGATCTCTTAAGGCCAGGAGTTTGAGCCCAGCCTGGGCAGAGTAACGAAACCCTATCTTTACAAAAAACTAAAGGAAAAAAATTTGCTGAGCATGGTGGCGTGCACCTATAGTCCCAGCTACTTGGGAAACTGGGGAGGCAGAAGCAGGAGGATTACTTGAGCCCAGGAGTTTGAGGCTGCAGTAAGCTGCAATGACACCTCTGCCCTCTAGTCCTGGTGACAGAGCGAGACTCTGTCTCAAAAATAACAAAACAAAACTATCTTCAATATAAGGGGAACTGAATTCTGTTTGGTTTTGGTTCTGCCTCCAAAACTGAGACCTTGTGGGTTAGTTAGCATTTCAGCCTCAGTTTACTCATCTGTAAAATGAGCGAATTGGACTACAACTAGATCTTTGCCAGTTGTATGCAAAATTCTGTGCCAGTGTGCTTTTGTGTGCATTTTTTGGGGAGAAGGTTCACAGAATATTAAATTGTTTTCTAAAAGGTTAAGAGCCATTAATATATAAGAAACTTCCTGGCTCTAAAAGCCTATTATTCCAACACATAATCTGTATGCAGAAAATAATAATAATATTACATTTTTTAGGCCAGAATCTATAAAGCTTACATGTGTAAAAGTTAAATCTTGGGAATGGTTTTTTTTCTTTTGTGACAGTAACTTTGTAACTTAGCTGACTTCTTTGACCATTATTAACAGCAAGCATTTAAATAATTAATACCTCCTATTAATAAGGTTACAAAGTTATATTTTCTTCTATTTATCTGGAGACTGTTAACTAATCTATAATCTAAATTATGTCTGAAATGTTGCTGTAATATTTGTTCTCACAGTAGCTGGCATTTGTCCTTCAGTTAAATAGTGAGATAATAATCAGCAGTAGAAACTTTACCGTGGGAAAGGTGAACTCTTCTCATGTGAAGTACAATGTGGAGTCAGTAACTTTCTCACGCTGCTATAGTATCATGTTC
Source organism: Daubentonia madagascariensis (assembly GCA_023783475.1). NCBI lineage: Eukaryota > Metazoa > Chordata > Mammalia > Primates > Daubentoniidae > Daubentonia > Daubentonia madagascariensis. The sequence continues at coordinate 22,086,931 of JAKFHU010001672.1, forward strand.
TGGCTGACCTTGTTTGAGTATTCACCATTGTTTGCTATCCCATGGTGGCAGTATAACTAATGATTTTTTGCAAAAATAGAACTTTCAGATCAGGAAATATACGGGAAGGTATTTACATATAATAAGGAAGGCAGTATTTTTTCCCCAAAACAATAGCTTGGGCATTTTAGAGTATTTTAGTATGCCTCAAGCACTGACATATTAACTGTCTTCTCATGAATGGGCTTGAAGCAGAACTGCTTCTACAATTAAGTAGTTATTGAAGTGGGATGTCTTTTACACGTGTACTTGGTTTTGTGCAAAGTATGTTCTTGAAAATTATATTCCTTTGATGAAAATGTATGGTGATATTTGTGATTTAAGGAGGTCTGAGATGATTAGGAGAAGTATTTTGTAGTGTAAATGAACCTTTTTCCCCAGTTTACCTTTTTTGTGAGTTCATACTACAAATGTTATGATGTTTGAATTTATGAAAGTAGAGTGCCTCTAAGTTTCTAGTTTCTGTGTAGAAAATCTTTTTAAAGAGAGAACACAGATATTCCTCACGTCTAGAATTTTGTGATATATGGTTTGAACTATTAATTTCAGGAGAGATATTTGGTTATGTTTGTTTTAACTAGATATGATTAATTGACAATGGTTACAACAAGAGCATATATTGAGAGGAGACACTACTTGTTTGTGTCTAGTTTGGGTTATGTGATCCATTCTAAAGGAATTTCTTTAAACTTTATTTTAATTTTGGGAAGTAACAAGTTTACCAGTTGACTAAACCAGTGTCTTATTCATATGTAGTATTGTAAAATTATATAGCAGGCCAAATATTAGTGTTCTTAGTGTTTCTTTTTTTCCCCAAATTATAGTAGGACTAACTATATAGAAACTCAGTAACTAAATGATTATATAGCAATTCAGTAGCCAGATAATGCATTATCTTGACTTTTAGAATAGTCCTGTCCCAAGGAGAACTCTGAAGATGATTCAGCCTTCTGCAGCTGGATCTCTTGTTGGAAGAGAAAATGAGGTATGTATTATAGGGCTAAAATGGGGTACAGATGATACTACATCTACATTAAAAACATTTCTGAGATTTTCTTGGTCAGAAACACATAAGTTGTTGAAATTTGGAAATGATTTAAGAATAACAATTACATATTCCCCAAAGAAGTGATTTTTGTTTTAATTGTTCAAGTTAGGAAAATCAAAATTGCTATGAATACCTGTAGTAGAACTGGAATGATGTAATAAGTTATGAATTATCCTATGGGATATTTGATGTTTTGAGAGTCTTTCATTTACCCTGTGTGTAAATGGTAGAATCATGGATGAGCATGTCTAGACTTTTGCAGATTGTAAATATTACCTTTCCATGGTACTGAATTTAAATACTGTATTTAAACACAATAAAAATAATTTCAACTAAGCCTTAGACCCAAGTCTAATCCAAGCAGTTATTGCTAATAAAATTTCTAAAATGTTACTATACATTTTGGTAGGCAAATTGTATAACTTTTTAAAAGATCCAAAGATGTCAAAAAGAATAGATATATGAGTTCTCTCTCTCTCTCTCTCTCTCTCTCTCTCTCTTTTTTTTGGTAAGTGTGTTTTCTTTCCTTTTTTCTCTTCTTCCTTTTTTTTTTTTTTTTTAAATAGGTTTAGGGGATATAAGTGCAGTTTTGTTAAATAGGTATAATTCATAGTGGTGAAGCCTAGGCTTTTAGTGTAACCATTACCCAAATAGTGTACATTGTACCCATTAAGTAATTTTTCATCCCACCCTACTCTACCACCCTCTTATCCTTCCAAATCTCTGATGTCTATTATTCCTCTCTATGACCATGTGCACACATTATTTAGCTCCCAGTTATATGTGAGAATGTGCGGTATTTGACTTTTTGTTTCTGAGTTATTTCACTTAAGATAATGGCCTCCAGTTCCATCCATGTTGCTGTAAAAGACATGATGTCATTCTTTTTTTATGGCTGAATAGTATTCCGTGATATATATACACTACATTTTCTGTATCTAGTCATCCATTGATGGACACTTCAGTTGATTCCACATCTTTGCTATTGTGAATAGTGCTGCAATAAACAAATGAGTGCAGGTGTCTGTTTGATATAATGATTTCTTTTCCTTTGGGTAGGTACCCAGTAGTGGGATTGCTAGATTGAATGGTAATTCTATTTTCAGTTCTTTGAGAAATCTCCATATTGTTTTCCATAGAAGTTGTAGTAATTTACATGCCCACCAATAGCATATAGCATTTTCTTTTCTCGGCATCCTCGCCAACATCTGTTATTTTTCGACTTTTTGATAATAGCCATTCTGACTGGTGGTAGATGGTATCTCATCGTGGTTTTAATTTGCATTTCTCTGATTAATGATGTTGAGCATTTTTTCATATGCTAGTTGGCCATTTGTATGTCTTCTTTTGAAAAATGTTTGTTCATGTCCTTTGCTCACTTTTTAACAGGGTTATTTGTTTTGTTGAGTTGAACTCCTTGTAGATTCTGGATATTAGAACTTTGTCGGATGCATAGTTTGCAAATATTTTCTCCCTTTCTGTTGTTTGTCTGTTGACTCTGTTGATTATTTCTTTTGCTGTGCAGAAGCTTTTTAGTTTAAGACCCCTTTGTCTATTTTTGTTTTTGTTGCATTTGCTTTTGAGGTCTTAATCATGAATTCTTTGCCTAGGCCAATGTCCAGAAGAGTTTTTCCTAAGTTTTCTTCTAGCATTTTTATAGTTTCAGGTCTTACATTTAAGTCTTTAATCCATCTTGAGTTAATTTTTGTATATGGTGAGAGATGTGGGTCAAGTTTCAGTCTTCTGCATATGGCTATCCTGTTTTCCTAACACCATTTATTGAAAAGGATGTCCTTTGCCCAGTGTATGTTTTTGTTGCTTTGTCAAAGATTAGTTGGGGGTAGGTATGTGGCTTTATTTCTGGGTTCTCTTTTCTGTTCCATTGATGTATGTGTCTGTTTTTATACCAGTACTATGCTGTTTTGGTTACTATAGCCTTGTAGTCTCGTTTGAAGTCAGGTAATGTGATGTTTCCAGCTTTGTTCTTTTTACCTATGATTGCTTTGGCTATTCAGGCTCTTTTTTGGTTCCATATGAATTTTAGGATTTTTTTCTAATACTTTAAAAAATGACATTGGTATTTTGATAGGAATTCATTCAATCTGTAGATTGCTTTGGGCAGTATGGTTATTTTAATGATATTGATTCTTCCAGTCCATGAGCATGGTGTGTTTTTCCATTGTTTGTGTCATCTACAGTCTCTTTCATCAGTGTTTTGTAGTTTTCTCTGTTGATATCTTTCACCTCCTTGGTCAAATGTGTTAATAGGTTTTTTATTTTATTTTTTTGGTACCTTGCTGTAAATGGGATTGACTTGTTCATTAGTTCTCTTTTTGAAATACATAAATGAAAAACCACCCATCTTTCTTCTTCGTTAAATCAAGGTAACATGATTGATAAGTGTTTTCATTATAGTTGGCCAAAGGTTTATCCAAAAGGAAACATTGGAATGACCAGATAACATCTAAGACTTCCAGCCCTGGAGTTGTTATTGACCCAGAACACAGTGAAAATAAAAATCTTGGAGGAGTTACCCAAGAAGCATTTGATCTTATGGTTAAAGGTATGAAAAAAATATATAACTTTTGTCTTACAATTTTAAATTATAAGGTAAACTTTGTTAATACTGTTAAGAATTCTACCTATTACCTCTTAATCTGGGGATACTATTTTTCAATACTTTAAAAATTGTTATGATTGTAAATATACTGTTAATTTGAACAGGTGTAACCATTTGGCAAGCTCAAAGTATAGATGAAATATTAAGGGAAAGGATTGTGATTAATATGGCAGCTTTGATATTGGATTGCCTTATAAGGGTTTATAAGATCTGGAAATAGGCTTTTCAGGAAAAAAGTATTTAGAGAATAAATTTGAAGTATTAAAGGAATTTGAATATTCCAGGAGAATATGAAGTAATGGAGCCAATAAAAACATGGGTGAAGTAAAGGAAGTGAAGATGAATGAGAAGCATTATACCTGTAATAAATACTAGTTTTTAATGGAATGGTGGTAGGAATCAAAAAAAGAAGCTAATGTTGTTTTATAAACATTATGAAGATTATTACTTCTGTACTAATTATGGATCATTGGATGTTAATTACTGATGAGAAAATTGACTTGCTCAAGGTCACAGTAACATTTGGGCTCATTCTGAGTTGCCTGGAAGATGGTAGGGAAGAAGGCAAGTAGGCAGTAGGATTGATTGATTGATTGATTGATTGATGAGACAGAGTCTTGCCCTGTCACCCTGGCTGGAGTGCAGTGGCCCAGTTGTAGCTCACTGCAGCCTTGAAGTCCTGGGGCTCAGGCCTGGGTTCAAGCAGTCCTCCTCCCTTAGTCTCCCAAGTAGCTAGGACTACAGGTCTGTGCCACCAAGCCCGAAGATAGTAGAATTTTATTAGGCAAAATTGGGAAAGGTTAACTGGACAGAAATAAGGAAGCTCTTTAATAATATTATAGAATAAACAACAGGATTTGTAACACTCATGTCTGATTTGGTTAAAATTAAATCAATAAGGATTGGTTAAAAATAACTACTAAAGTTAAATATTAAAACAAACAACTATATATTACATTGCTAATAAAACCACAGATGAAAAAATTTTCCATGTAACTTGAACACAGAACTCTGACCACAGACCCTCAGTGGGATATATTATTAAAAATTGAAAGAATTTTATTAAATTTTTTGGCAGTGGTATTGGTAGTAATTTTGGGAAAAAAAATTGTGTGTATTTTAGGATTGAGCAAATGAGTAATATGTTGATGTTGTTGGGAGCCTGGTTCATATAATAAGATGGTGAATGGAAATGCAAATATGGAATGGTGAAGGAAAGGAAGACCTGTGTTGTTGAATTGGAATTGGGGTTATCAGTATAAACTGATTTTTTTTAAGAGGTACTACATTTCCTAGCTCTGCCGCTGAAAGAGCCTAGAAACAAATGATACCCCAATAGCAAGGAGCACACCAGGCATTCAGGTTTTGGTTTGTAAACACTGTTCTTCAGTAAAGCTCCTTGGAGAAATTGCTGATTCCGTGTCTGGGGCAGGGAAATGATAGTGTTATCCTGGAATATCTTGTGTCAGAAAATAAGGAAGTACTCAAAAACTGATGGACATGTTGGGAGAACACAGGAGTCAGCTTGAAAGGATTCTCACTCACTACATTTGGGGAAAATTTGAGCATCAGAATGAATAATGAAGGCCAGGCACGGTTGCTCATGCCTGTAATCTTAGCACTCTGGGAGGCTGAGGCAGGAGGATCACTTGAGGTCAGGAGTTCGAGACCAGCCTGAGCAAAAGTTAGACCTCATCTCTACAAAAAATAGAAAAATTAGCTGGGTGTGGTGGCATGCGCCTGTAGTCCCAGCTACTTGGGAGGCAGAGGCAGGAGGATCACTTGAACCTGGGAGTTTGAGGTTGTAGTGAGCTATGAAGATGCTACTGCAATCTAGCCAGGACAGAGCAAGACTCTGTCTCAAAAAAAGAAATAATGACAAGAATGAATTAAATACATTGATTTTTTTAAAAAGGACTTATGAATCTATACTGAAGTTCTTTTTACAGAACAATGCCAACTACTATATGTTAGAAGGAATTACATAAGTAAAAAATTGCTGTTTTTCATTCAAAATAGAAGTAATAGTGGATAGTAATATATAAACCAGAAATATCAATGGAGTTAAAATTGGGTAAAAAGTTGTCGGGGAACAGACTCAAAGATTTTACTCCATAGATCATTTATTAATTACTAAGGTTAAAAGGTATCTTTACAAGGGAGAATCTGGTACATAGCATCTTAATCAAATTTAACATCTCTAGTATTGTGACAAATCAGTGTGGGCTTCCTGATGATACACTGAGGATACAACATACTTATACAATATCCCCGCCAAAAATGTTTAGCTTGAATCTAATCATGGAAACAGAAGTCTAAAATTAAGGGCAATGTATAAAATAAATGATCTGGATTTTTCAAAAATGTCAGTGTTAAATAAAAATATACAAACTCACAAAATGTTGCAAAAAATCTTCATTTTAGAAAATCCATCCTCTCAATATTGGAAAGAAGTGGCAGAAAAGCGGAGGAAGGCTCTCTATGAAGCACTTAAGGAAAATGAGAAAGTATGTATTGAGTATAATTTATACCATTGAAAAAAATACCAGGATTGTTTTACTTTTGCTGCTTAGCGTATTTGATTAGAGAAGTATAAACTAGCTTTAATATTGGCATAAGAAAAGTTTAAGTAGAAAGGCAACTCTGTTCCCAGAATCACTGTACACAATGAATCCTGTTGAAACGTATGTCTATCAGTTATATACATGGAGGCATGTAACTTGATTTATAGCATAGCAAATCTATGGAATACTGAACTTTATTTATGTTATATAGCTTCATAAAGAAATTGAACAAAAGGACAAGGAAATTGCCCACCTGAAAAAGGAGAATAAAGAATTGGCAGAAGTAGCAGAACATGTACAGTACATGGCAGAGGTAATAGAGGTAGGTAACTTAGTATTCACCTGATTCAAAGTCATCTGTTTTTCTATAAAGTTGAGACAATAGTGTGAGCAGTAAGCGTTTGGGCTTTGGAATCAGATTTCCTGGGTTTGAGTCTTAGCTTCCTGCCTGACACCATTAAGTTTGTTGAGTAGAGTGGGTTGTTTATCCTGTCAGGGCTTCATTTTCCTCATCTATAAAATGGGAGTAATGATACTTACTTTATAGGTTTGTTATGAGAATTAAATGAGTTACAGTAGATGGACAGTTGTGAGGAGTACTTAACAGATATGAGTTCAATTACTGTTAACTATTATTATTATTATGAAGCAAAAGAACATCTATTTTCTTGTAGAGTTATTAAAAGTAATTAATTTGTGTCTGAAAAATAAGGAAAATTATTTCATAGTTGACACCTTTTTAGGTAGTTTTTATTTTAACTTTAATACCAGCATGACATTACTGTCATTTATAAAACTGTTAATTGGCACATTAAATAAGTTTGGTGGTTTTATCAGACTTTTTGAAAGTTTGTAAGTTCCATTGTGGTCTAGTAAAAATAAAAGAAAAAAGAGTTTGTAAGTAGCTGATGTATTTTTAAGATTAGCCTGATGACTGTTACTTTACCAGGTTTGGCCTAAGAAAGGTTTTAAGATTTATTTATGTTTGCAAAAAATTCATCTTGCTGATAGCAAAAAAAGTTTTGTAAGTCAAAACTTTTTGTATGCTGAATTTCAGCCTTACATTTTAGAGCTATGATAGAATTAACGTTTGAAGTTTTCATTTGGAAGTACTGTGGCAGCTCTCTCTTAACTCCCTTAAAAGTATTGGTCCACAGCTGATTGGAAATGTAGAACACCTAGTTCTTCACTGTAGCTCACTAGAGCTACAATTTAAATCATGCTCTGAAAAAAAGCATTTCAGTGCTTTAAAAAAATGGGTAAATTATTAAACACTGTGACTTTGCTGCATATGATCTAGCATGGTAAGAGATTTAGAAATAACACTGTTTATAAGTGAATTTAGAGGAGCAAGATGAAAAGAATCTCATTACATTACAACATCAAAGGTCAGCTATATCAGCATACTGATAATGGCCTTAGGTTTTAAAGTTTTTACAAAAAATTTTTGGTTTATTCTTTAAAAGAGACTGAATGGTGAACCTCTGGATAACTTTGAATCACCGGATAGTCAGGAATTTGATTCTGAAGAGGAAAGTGGTGAGGATTCTGAAGTGGAAGACTCAGAAATTGGCACATGTGCTGAAGGAATTGTATCTTCCTCTACGGATGCAAAACCGTGTATATGAAATTCATTAATATTTGACTCTTGAGAAATATACTGCCAAAGTTTACGTCCACTATAGTTCTTTATAGCAGAGTACATAATTACATAATGCAAACTCTGGACTCAAACTTCCTTGTTTGAATCCTGGGACCTTATTGTATTAAAATACAAATACTATGTATTTTTAATCTGATGTTTTATGTAAATAGCATTTTCTCAGTTGTCAGATATGACTTATGTATATGACTTAATAAACTTCAGTCTTCTGTTGAACACTGTGTATAACTTGGAATAATGAAGTATAAGGAATCTGTCTAGAAAATTTGTTTGTATGTTTTTATATTTTCTTTTTAGTCCTTGCTAATTATCTTGGAAGAAACAAGGGTAAAATGAATTTATCCCCATTTAGATTTAGATAGCTGAGGTTTTTAATTCCCAAACCTGGTTGTACCTCACACTCACTGTTGGTACTATTGATATTCTTATTGAGTAGTTTTTGGAATGGAGCGTGAGAATCTATTTTCTAAAAGCTTCCCAAGTGAATCTGATTTGCCAGCTAAAGGCCCGACTGGCTGGTAGGGTCAGACTCTTCTTGGAAGCTTAAAATGATGGGTGATGGTCCTCTAGAGAAGCAACATGGGGGTCAGGTGAAAGTCCAATGAAGAACCCAGGAGTAGCTGAAAGTTATGAAACTCTTCTGTTCACACATTTCACATACTGATACAGTGCAAAGTATGTGAAGAAACAAGTCAGAGTAGGGTGAGATTAGGGATTTCCCGTAAATATTGTGTTTTGAAGGAAGGACAAAATAAGGAACATTGTTTACAAAGTATGAACCCAGGAGTCTGAGACCAGCCTGGGCAACATAGCAAGACCCTATCTCTTAAAAAAAGAGTTAATGTAGTAGCTAAAAGTATAAAACTTCTAGAAGGAAATATGGGAAAAATTCTTAGTGACTTCGGGTTTCGCGAAGAGTTCTCAAATAGTTTTTTTTTTTTGAGACAGGGTCTTGCTCTGTTGCCCAGCCTGGAGTGCAGTGGTGCAATCATAGCTCACTGCAACCTTGAACTAGTGGGCTCAAGTGATCTTCCTGCTTAGCTTCCCAAAGTGCTGGGATTAAAAGCGTGAGCCACTGTGCCTGGCCCTTTTTTTTCCCCCCATTATAAAACTGCAGAGTATAATGATAATGCAGATTAGTAGTAGCTGCCTAAAAATCATGTGTGTGGTGGGGGAGGGGAGGTGGTTTGGGGGATAAATTTTAAGAAGAAATGGGTTGGAGATGTTTGTGAGAAGTAGAAACTGACTCTAGATGACATAAACAAAAAATGGAATTCACTGGAAGAATGTGGTGGCTCCAAGGGAGCAGAAGCCAGGGCAGCTCTCAGGACCTGCAACAGGTGCTAATCAACATTGTCTTGGTGTTCTCTGAAATGATTTTTCTCTCCTTTTGTCACTTTACATAAAATTCAGAGTTCCTGAAACAGTCCGATTGGCATGGCCTGGCTTAGGTTAGCACTCTTGGGGAGAGTCGATATACAGTTCCCTTAAGAGTGTATACCATGGGCAAGATATTCCCCCAAAATAAATTGAAGTGTTATCAGAAGAAAGAATTATGAGCCAAAAAGTGGCAAATGTTCATCACACTGCCTTAGGACCCTTGCAGCTTTGCTTTGTTTAAAAACTGCTCCCTTCCTACCCTATCCCCTTCAAGATATTTCAGTTGAGTTTTAGGTTTTAGCTAATGAGGTTGTTAGGTCAATCAAGAAGGATAGGAATTGGTGTATAAATATCTGAGCTCCTGGGACCTCTTAGAATAACTCTGAGGTGTGTGTTGTATATTTACCAGAATGATTCCCCAGAGGGATTAAAAGTTCTATTTACCTGCAGTGGTAACTTTCTTCATAATACGTCTTTTACTGGCTTCTTTCCCTTCGCTATTGCTAGTTCCTGAGATCATCTCTCAACCTCTTTGCACTCAAATCCTTATCTCTTGATTTCTTCTGGGAAAACTCAAGTGTTAGGAGAGACAAACTTAGAAGGGACAGCAAAGGAAATCAAAATAACTGTTGTTAAAATTTTGGTAAACCACTTTATAATTCAAGGCTTAGCATAAAAATGCCTCAGGGCCCAAATCTGGACCTTTTATTTTACCTCCTTCAACTTAAAAAGGTGCCAGACCAGAATAGAATTTGAAGAAAACAGTGTGTCTACACTGCCTTATAAGCTACTCTTCTGTAGGTAAAATGTTAACCAAAGGTACCCAACCCCGGGCCACCCCCTCACCCTGGGAAAATTGTCTTCCATGAAACTTGGGGGCGTGGCACACAGCAGGAGGTGAGCAGAGGGTGAGCAAGCAAAACCACTCCCCATCGCTCACATCACCGCCCACATCACCGCCTGAGCTTTGCCTCCCCCACCCACCCGCAGTCTGTGGAAAAACTGTCTTCCCTGAAGCCAGTTCCTGGTGCCAAAAAGGCTGGGGACCGCTGCTGTAAGCATTGTCAGAAGAGAGGCCTTCATCAATTTCTTGTTAAACATGTTAATTGAACACAACTATTTAGTTTTCCTCTCTCTCCCTAAACACCATTAAAATGACAGTAAACTATAAAAGACATAATCCCATGCTGACAAAGCTAGAGTCAACAAAAGATGAGGAAAAAGTACAAGGAATAGAATAAAGAAAGCCAACAATATGTGTAATTGTATTGAGACATGTTAAATATACAGAGGAAAGTTTGGGAATAAATTAGTGATAGGTATCCAGAAAACTAAGCAAAAAACAAACAAAATTCCAGAGAAAACAGTTATACAAGGAAGGAAATATAATCCTACTGTACTGTATGACTTGGCCATGAAAAATATTGAAACAATCTGATTGTTTTAATCAACAATAGTGACATAATTATATTGAGAGGAAGAGGAAGGCAAGTGGAGGTAGGCAAGGGGAGTGTTAGAATGCCAAGTCCTCATCTGTATTAAGAAGTAAAAAGAACCCTAAAATTGAAAAATGCAAAGAATTAGCAATATATGTAAATTATTTAGAAATATAGAGGTAAATAAATACCAGAAGAAACAAACAAACGAATTCAATTGGTTTCTTCTGGGAGTATGAATGAGGAAGGGGCTACAGGGGACTGCTAGCCTCCTCCTCACTAGAGGCCTTGCATTATTCGACTTTTTAAATTATGTGTATTACTTTGAGAGAAATAAAAATTTAATTTCAAAAGCATTTTTAAAGTAATTCCTGACAGTGACTCAGTCTCTAAATGGGGCTTCTGATTTCCAACCCTTAATCTACTCCTATCAACTGGATTCTAGCTGAGAAACTGCATTCCACAGTTCACAAAATCCACAAAAGATGGAAACGTATGGTTGCTCAGCAGAACACAGATTTTCCTGGTTCTAAGGGCTGAGGAAATCCATACCCACCCCCCCACCCCGTCCTCCTGAAGGGGACCCCATAAGATGATTTGATTAGCATCCCTCACAACATTCCTACAATAAATACAAATGAGGATCGTGAAACTACAGTACTTTCTTATAGCCCCCTCTGTGAAAGGTAGAAGCCTATTACTGGAGCACACACCTCAGTCAAAGCAAGTCTGTGAAAGATTAAAGTACATAATCCAATCTTTGGTGCTTGCAGTTAAGGCTAGAGGTAGGTGTTAGTGTAGTTGGAGAAACAAACAGGTACATATCCTTTAGGCACTTTTACATCAATATTATTTTATTCATTCATTTATTTATTTTTGAGACAGGATCTTGCTCTGTTGCCCAGGCTGGAGTGCAGTGGCCAGATCATAGCTCACTGTAACCTTGAAGTGGGCTCAAGCGATCCTCCTGCCTCAGTCTCCTGAGTAGCTGGGACTACAGGTGCATGCCACCATGCCTGGCTAATTTTTTATTTTTTGTAGAGGTGGGGTCTTGCTGTGTTGCCCAGGGTGGTCTGGAACTCCTGGCCTCCAAAAGTGCTAGGGATTCCAGATGTGAGCCACCATGCCCAGCCAATGTTATTTTTTGTAATAAAACTTGTGATGAGGCTGGTCAACACAAACATTGAGTGCAGGTGTTCTGTTACATATTCTCTAACAGAGAAAACAGAGAGAATGAAATTCTTTTTATGAAAACCTAAGAACATACCTAACTTTAGGTTATCTTTATATGTCTGAACACATGGCACTCCATCTCCATCCAGACCTTTGTGCCAGTGGTGTGGAGGGCTGCTCCCATTGAGTGGTAATTCCCCTGAATTTCCAGTTGGCTCTATATGCAACAAGATCATACTCTGGTAACCAGGGAACAACCTCTGCCAAAAACATGGCAACTGCAGCCTGGGCAACATAGTAAGACCCTGTATAAAAAATAAAATAAAATAATATTGATGTAAAAGTGCCTAAAGAATGTGTTACAGCCTTCCCAGGTTCATTGCCTGCTGCACAAGAAGAAGCCAATACACTGAGACAGTAGGGGTTTCAGTAGAGAGAGAGTTTAATATCACAGGCACCATGCAAGGAGATTGGAGGAAGTTCTCAAATCCATCTCTCTGAGAATTTGGGAGGAACAGTTTTTAATGATAGTTTGCCAGGCAAAGGGCTAGGCAATTGGGTCTGCTGATTGTCTGGGTTTGGGGTGGAACCATGGGGTGTAGAAATTGTCTTCTTGTGCTGAGTCATTTCCTGGGTGGGGGTCGCAAGACCAGTTGAGTCAGTTCCTTGGTATGGGCCACAGGTCTGGGTGGGTCAGTCATTCCTGGAATGCAGGGCCTGGAAGATATCTCAAAACTAGCCTTAGGTTTCACGAGGGTGATGTTATCTATGGGAGCAATGAGGAAAACTAAGAATCTTTATGACCATCAGCTATATGATTCCTGAGTAGTAAGCAATTATAGGAAAGCAAGCTAGGAAGAATGGCTGGTTATATATATTTCCGCTACCACCATTCCCACTTTGTGGCCCTTTATTAATTTTAAAAAGGGCTGTTTCTTATGATGTTTGTTTCTCCAACTATACTAACAGTTAAGTTGCAACCTTCATAGATTGAATTATGTACTTTCATCTTTCACAGACTGGCTTTGACTGAGCTGTGCTTTAAGGGTTAGTCTTCTGTCTTTCACAGAGGGGGCTATAAAAAAGTAATGTAGTTTTGTGACCCTTCCATGTCTACAAAAAATTTAAAAAATTATCCAGGTGTAGTGATACATGCCCGTAGCTACTCAGAAGGCTGAGGCAGGAGAATCGCTTGAGCGCAGGAGTTCAAGGTTGCAGTGAGCTATGATTGTGCATTGCACTCCAGCCTGGGTGACAGAGTGAGACCACGTCTCTTATAAGTTATATATATATAAAATAAATTTAAAAAAACATGACAACGGAAAGTCCTGTACTGAAATAGGACGGAAAAGATTCAGATGGGGCAACAGTGCTTACTACAGGGGGTGGCTGTGGGTTGGGCTAGGATTTGGCATTTCTGGGTGCCTTAGCTTAGATTAGTCATCTAATAACTCCCCAAACACACCATTGCTTCTAACAGTTATATACGTAACAATCTTCTGATGGATTCCCATTTTATGAACTTAATTTTTATGAGGAATTTTTTTTACTTTCAATAGTTTTTTTTTTTAACCACACAGAAGCATGTGGTATTTTGAGAACTTGTTACAGCCCAACCAAGTCCTTTGCCCACCACCCAGTGAAGGCCAATATACTGAGACAGCAGGTGTTGAAGTGGAGAAAGAGTTTTATTTTGCAAGGTGCCAGGCAAGGAGATGGGAGTAATTTCTCAAATCCATCTCCTCAAGAATGTGGGAAGAAGGGTTTTTAACGATAGTTTAGCAGGCAAAGCGCTAGGCAATTGGGTATGTTTATTGTCGGGTGATGAACTCATAGAGATTATCTTCTCGGTAGATTTCCTGGATAGGGCGACTTGAGGCTGTTGGATCTGTTCCCATGCCTATTCATGGATCTGGTTGGCATCAGTGGGTCTTCCCAGGATGCAGTCTGAAAAGTACTTCAAAGACCGATCTTAAGCTTTACAATAGCAAGGTAATCTACAGAAGCACAAGTCTTTGGGCTTTATGGTAGCAATGTTATCTATAGAAGTAGTCACAATCTTGCACCTATCAGAGAAGATAGTGCCATTAAGCAGTAACCCGTTACTGCAGTAAGGAAGTGTATCACTCCCATTAAGAAATCAAGATGTTAAAGCATGCAGTTAGATATAATGAGGATATGAATACTTGTAAAATTATAGAGCTAGAATACTATTTTTTGGCACCTATTATGCAAAGGCCAGAGAGAATATCTATCTCCAATGTCTACCACAAAATGATGAAACTCGTTCCCTCTCGTTTCCCTCTCTCCATCTATCTCTCGCCAAAAAAAGAAAAAAAAATCATGAAACTCTTATTTTCTAATATATCTTTTTGACGTTGACTAAAAACATGCATTTTACAATTGATTCCCCTTGAAAAAAAATCTATGCTGGGTTTGAAACTGTCTATATGGAAATAATGTAGAGCCATAAGGTATAAATAGTAATCAAAGTCTGATTTTTATAAAAGTATAGATATGGCCAGAAGTTAACCAGCCATTGTTCCCTAACTTCCTTACTGCTGCAACTGGTGACTGCTTAATGGCACTATCCTCCCTGACAGGTGCAAGATTTGTGACTTCCCCCACTACTTCTATCGATTTTTTTTTTTTTTTACTTTCAATAGATTTTTTTTTAACCACACAGAAGCATGTGGTTTTATGAGAACCTGTTACAGCCCAACCGAGTCCCTTGCCCACTGCCCAGTGAAGGCCAATATACTGAGACAGCAGGTACTTTTCAGAAGTTTGGTTATTGCAGTTAACTAACTACATGAAAATTTATATAGAACTCTTCAACTACAAAAGAAAACACTGGAAATTAATATGTCAATTTTTATTATTTCTTTTAGTTTTCCAGAGTAATACAATGGCACAGATAGTTGTATCATGTAACTGGATTTAGAGCAACTAATTCCTGTGAAGACCAATTAGGAAATACAGCACCTCTGCAAAATTCTCGGACCATCCACGCCAAGTATGACCAGCCAACACATGCAAATGATATTTTAGAGCATGGTGCTCTTTAAGTTCACTTACAACGGACAAGTTATTGCATGTCATGGCACAGAGCGCATAACAAGTCCAAAATTTAACGAGGAGGTTGTCGTGCACTTCACTTTTGATAGTAGAATCTGATCTCCTTTCAAAAAAACTGATGAGAATAGGAATAAATTCCATATATTTGGCTTTTTTCTGGCTGACAGGGTTTAAGTAACACCAACATGCTACACTCTGGATCAGCAGGATCTTTATTTTTGGCTCCATTTCTTCATTTTGCAGCAAGTAAGCTACTTCTTCCATGTACTCAGTTGCAAATATCGCAGCAGTTGGTCCTCCTGTAAAACAAGCATTTACATTTCCAGAAGCATTTGGTGTATCTAGTAGCTAGTAATACTATGGAGTCTCATATGTATTCATAGATTCTTGTTGCCATGTAGGCAACACTTTGGATACTTGGAATTTTTCTTTCTTTTTCCCCACCTCCTGTGCTGCTGTGAAGATGAGAAAGTGTGTGTTAATAATCAAGGAGTGACATGAAAAGCATGGGAAGGGCTCTGCCTGCCCAAAGTTCCTCCCTGGTTCCTTTAATCAAGCACCCAGGAGTGACTATTTCAAGGTAACTAAGCCCTGGCTGTGTACACTTAGCAAATCTCTCTTATGGTCGCGTTCCTGATTCTCTGCCTTCAGTACTGGAAAAAAATGGAAGGATACCAGGGCATTACAGCAAAGAGCAAATCAAAAGGCAGAGTAGGCCGGGCAGAGTGGCTCACGCCTGTAATCCTAGCACTCTGGGAGGCTGAGGTGGGAGGATCGCTTGAGCTCAGGAGTTCGAGACCAGCCTGAGCAAGAGCAAGACCCCCGTCTCTACAAAAAACAGAAAAATTAGCCAGGCGTGGTGGCATGTGCCTGTGGTCCCAGCTACTTGGGAGGCTGAGGCAGGAGGATCACTTGAGCCCAGGAGTTAGAGGTTGCAGTGAAGTACGATGATGCCACTGCACTCTAGCCCGGGTGACAGAGTGAGACTGTGTCTCAAAAAAAAAAAAAAAAAAAGGCAGAGCAGCCAAGCCAAGACGTGGAGAGGTTTTCCTGAGTTGCTGTACATTGCTGTCCCATTCTCCGTACACTTTTCTTGACTCAGCTCTTTTGCAGATCTGGTTTCCAATGTGACCTCATAAGATTTTTCTTGCTTTGGCTACTGACCCAGCTTGGTCCTAGACTCTACTTCTCCCATATAGATATGCTTGAGCCCCAGAACTTCCCAGTTCAAATCTCAAACTCCAACAAGGTACTAGCGAAGAAGACACTGGATGAAGACTATTTAGATGGTGAGGAGTAGCTGACATGGCTGGTCAGATTCTCACCACTGGAGTTTTGATCCCACTTAGGTTTCTCTTACTCCTACAGCCCTATAGACCAAAGGACATTCTATTCAACATTAAAGCTTTACTTGAGGCCTGGGTAGAAGCCTTTTCCTTGCTTCTCACTAGAACAGTTAAAGCTAAATAACATCAAACTAAAGAATTCTGATTCTTTTATAATTAGCTAGCTCTTTCCCCAAACGGTGAATACAGCTAGACAGGGAACTGAGCCTACCCCATGTTGGGGGTGCCATTTACCCTTCCCTCATATGGGAGTATCTCCTGAGTTTCCTGTCTCCTTTCTAGCTCTCTGCCAGTGGTTCCCAAGCATTCTGGCACCAAGGACTCCTTTTACTGTTTTCTCTCATGAACACCATTCTTTGAAAGATTTAGGCTATCAGACTACATCTAAGTAATTTATTTTTCCACTTAAAAAGATCAATGTAAGACACTTATAGCTGCCAGTGAAAACTTTCATTAGATGTGTTATTGAAGACTCTAAAATTTCACTACATTGTGAAAATAAGTAATTCAAATCTAAGCTGTTAGAACTTTAAAATATTTTGAGCCTTAAGGAAAGGTGATTATGGGACCCGAGTCACATAAATAGGCAGCTGTAACGGAGGAAGGCATAACCTTTGTTTCTCTGATTATAGATTAGCCTTCTTCCTATGCTGTTTTGTAAAATGTTGTAAATCACTAGACCCCTTCCCTCTTCACCGTTGATCTTCATTATAGATTAACTTCCCTCCTTCCTTTCTCACTCAAAGACTTCATGACTATCACATTGTCTAAGATGGACTGTTCATTACACCCTTTTAAATTGGAAAGGAAAGGAAAACAAGATGTATGGAAAAGAAACTGTAACTGATTAAGCTGTTGTAACTCATAAACCATATAAAAACCGTATAAAAAATGTTATAATCCTACTAAATTTCTTTGTCTTCTGCCTATATAAAAGCAAGACCTTAACTTTTAACTTTGGAGCACTGAACCCATTACTCTGGAGTCCATGTTTTCCAGATGGCCATCCCCAGCTTTGGGCTTGAATAAACTCTATACTTAATCATATATTCCAATCTTGTTATTTAAGGTTGACAACATATCCTAAAATTTATTAGGAAAAAAAAAAGTGGAGTTTGGACTTGACAATCATCAGAGCAGTGTGTGTTTAAATGCTTTACTACTTTATTTTCTAGCCAAGTACCCATTAATTGTTGCCTTTCACCGCTGCACCTTGTCAACTGAAGAATGAAGAGGTTCATGAATTTGGAAAGGAGAACTTTATTTCTCATAAAGGGTTGCAGCCTGCAGGGTGGCCATTCTCACAGGCTAGGAAGCAATAGCTTCCACCAGAAACCGGAAACAAATACTTTCAAGGAAAGGCAAGGGGAGCAGGAATTCATGCTGAATGAGGTGGCCAAATATACATATTTAACAAACTATAGGAGGAATCATGACTATTTGTGAAAGGAGAAACATGCGCATGTGCAACTGAACTTCATGCCTCTTCATAGGTCACATGTATAAAAAATGGCTGCCTTAGCATGACCTAAGGGCGGAGTTTTCAGCTCTCTGACGTCAAAAGGTGAAGCAGAGGACATGAAAACCCTCACTGTGCATCCTCTGTAGGCTGGTCAGAACCACTCCATGGCCAGTGGCCCCTTATCAGAAAGGAATGCTGGTCAGTTGTAGTGCCCAAACCACAAAAAGGGAGGAGCAGCCTTAGGCCGTTGATTGAAATCAGTGGTGGAGCAATTCTTTTCAAAAGGCTGGTTCTGTTTAACCCTTAGTGAAGAAAGCCTAATGGCGGTTAATGTGGGAAGGGGTACAATGAGGCATGTCTGACCTCCAGTCCCGTCATGGCTGGGAACTCAGTTTTAAGGGTTCTCTGGGGTCCCCTTGGCCAAGACGGGGTCCATTCAGTCAGTTGGGGGGCTTAGGAGTTTATTTTTATTTCTCAACCTATTGGCTTGCCTAGTAGGTGTTTTAAGAGCACTAAGTTCTTGTTGATTTTTCTAAGATATTTTCTGTGTAACACATAAAATAAAAAGCAAAATATCAGGTAGTTTTACTCTGTTGGAATCATATCACTAAGTTGGAATTATACCAACTCAGTATAGCCTCTGATTTTTTAAATGTTAATGAGAACTTTGATAAGCAGTTTCTTTCTATATTTTTTAATTAATATATATGGGAAACAATTAGTAATTTATCTGATGGACACATTCTTTTAAAACATGAGATCTTCGAGGTGAAAATAATTAGTAACATCTTTGGCGGTACAAAGACAAAAAACTAATCATTCAATCAAAGGAAGTGTTACTGGAATTTTAAGACTAGAGCTAAGAAAAATCACTAAATTACAGTGTTATAACAAGCAAAAATATCATGAAACACCTATTTTGGCACAGCTGATTAAATCAGTACCTGTGAAGGCCAACAGTCCAATTCTCTGGGCAGCTTGAGCCCTCCTTTCAAGGGGTAGAGATTTATCCTTCAATTTATGGCCTAATACCACAATTTTTTCCTTGTGAAAAATACTGTCAGCTGAAGAGACTACTTCTTCCTTCTTCTTAACAAAATAGCCCATAACAGTGACACTCCAGAAATTCTGGAGGTGCTGACATAGCCTCACAAAATACCTATATGTGTTAACCCAGATTCGTACACAAAAACATGAGCTCTTAGCCATTGCATTTCAGGTACACCACTGGCAGCAACTGGAGTTAACAGTCTAGAACTCTGCAATGCATCACTTAGCAACACTGAAGAATGGAATATACAAATTAGGGGAAAGCAATACATGTCTACATTCTTCAGCCTGGCACTGAAGGCCTTCTACAATTTGAACTAAACTAAGTTTACTTTCACTTCTCTGGTGTACAAAGCCTCAGCTTCAACTGGTTTCCCCTAAAACACACTAAACTTATTCCTGTCTTTGCACCTTTGCTTAGGCAGGGCCTACTTGGAATTCGCCCTTTCTATTCTGACTATTCCAACATGAACCGAACTTCTTTCCATTGACCTTTCATGGTATTATACCTATTGTGCTTATTTGCTACGTAATCAGAGTTCTCTACACCATAGAGTTACACTATTTTGCTGAGAAAATAGGAGCAGTCAAAAGAAGACTTGTGTAACTTGCGAATGCATCCACCCACCTGTCTCATCTGTGTCTGTGCCTGTATGCTCTGACTTTCCTCCTGTTCCTATGGATACCCTCTCCATTGTGCAGTAGATTTCAACAGATCCCCTCACCCCACTCAAAGCTATTGCTCTACAATTCTGCTCAGTAATTTTTCCATCTCAACTGGATCCTTTTTTTTTTTTTTTCCCCTTTGAGACAGGGTCTTCCTGCTCTGTTTCCCAGGCTGGATTACAGTGGTGTCATCATAGCTCACTGCAACCTCAAACTGCCGGCTCAAGCGATCCTCCCGCCTCAGCCTCCTGAGTAGCTGGGGTTACAGGTGTGCACCATCATGCCAGGTTAATTTTTTAAAAAAGTATTTTGTAGAGATGGGGTCTCGCTATGGTACCCAGGCTGGACTTGAACTCCTGGACTCAAGCTATCCTCCCACCTTGTCCTCCCAAAATGCTGGCTGGGATTACAGATGTGAGCCACCACACAGCCTTTACTTTTTTTGAAAATGTGGGTACTAGAAAATCCAAAACACCAAGCATGGCCCTTTTTCAAGGCCTTTGTACGTGTTGTTGCCTCTGCCTGCAATGTTCTTGCCAGATAATCCACGTGGCTCATTCCATTAGCTCCTTAGATCATTCCTCAAATGTAATTTTCTGTGAGGCCCTCCCTGACCACTCTCTTTAACCTTGTCATCTTTGTCCCCCCACATTACCTCTGCCCAACCAACCTCGTGTGTACATGACTCCCTTCCTCTGCCTTGTTGTCTTCCTTTGCCAGGACAGAAGGCCTGGAGGGCAGGGATTTTTACATCTTTTGTTTTTTCTTCACTGCTCTATCTCCAGTGCCAAGAACAGTCCCTGGCACACACCTTATTCATAGTAAGTATGCAACAAATGCTTGTTGAATAAATGAAAAGTTAGAGATTGAATTTTTAGCAAACTATATTCCCTGCACAAGGTGTACTTAGAACTTTTTCAAAATCAAAAGATAATATTTAACAAAGAAGTACTGTCTCCAGGAAAATTTCAGGGATAAAAGGGTTTTTTTTTTTTTATTTGAGTAATTTGTTTTTCTGATATAGTGAGAAGTGCTGGTGTCTTCCATTGAATTTAGGCTTACAAGTTTACTTTATAATTCTGTAAAGTAACTAAGGCAATTCAATTAAACAGTATAGCAAAAAAGCTTATAGGGGAAAATGTTTTTACCGCTGACTCAGTAAAAGCAATCACTGATATTTAATGAATTCCTTGGTAAATACTTTTATGAGTTTGAAAGGTAGGGGTTACTCCTTTGTGATGATGCTGGTGGGGGTTTGGGCTGGGAACATATACAAATGAATGAGGGCTCTTTTTGTCCTCAAGGGACTCATAGCCTCGGCTCATAGATGCCACAGCAGTGAAATATAGCTCTCTTTTCCCCAATTAGCTTTACAACAAATCTGAGAAGATTTATTATCCCTATTTATAGATAAAGGAATTTCAAAATAAAAATTTCAAGTTGAGAATGAGGTGTAGGGTGCTGTATAAACACCACTCAAGAAAGGCATGTGAAAAAAATACATCAGGCTCTGTACATGAGACTAGTAATTCAAAAATAATTTTTATTTTAACTTACATGACTGAAAGTGATGGATACAAATGCCACAAAACTAAAAGCACCCCCTCAACCAAACATAAAATACAGAAGTGAATAGAAAATATACAGAGGTCATTACTCATGCAATATTCAAAAAATAAAAACAACAAACCAAACCAAAAAATCCTGTAACATCTGTGATTTGACTTTCTATAAAAAGAACCATTTCAACCATTTAACATAGACTATGGACTATACATACTACCTATAGACTGTACAATGTACCCTTAAAATGAAGGATATATGCATATATATAATATTTATAAATATACAAACATGTACATTGTAACTTCACAGTTGAAAGAGCTATTTGCCAGAAGCCTGGCAAATAATTTTCACTTTAAAATGAAATGAGTCCTTTTTAAAAGTCTTGCTAAAATGTAAATATTTAAAATGACATCTAAATGATATTTTATATAAACATGTCCACAGTACAGTTGATATTCCACAGTTTAAATTACACTCACACATACTGTTTTGATACCTTGGCATACCCCACCTTGTATATTCTTTAGAGGAAGAAAAGTTATTTAATAACAGCTACTGAATGGTTTTGTACTTTGTTTCATGAACTTGCTACTCTGATACTGAAGCAATAATGGAAGCTGTCCTTTCAACTATTTGGCCAGGAAATCCTACCTGGTGGTGAGTAACTTATCTGTGGCGATAACTATCCCTCAGGGCATCCTTCTTCTTCCTAATCTCCTGGTCACAGAAGCAGGGACTACTCCTGCCCCAGTAGCATTCCTCCAACTGTCAGGTTCTTCTACCTCAAAGAGCATCACAGCTTTGTGAATCCACAACTTTTGGTTTTGGTTTGTCTTAGCAGCAAAATACCTCTATGGTAAGAGTATCATAAAAAATGGCTCTTGTTAATTTGAAAAAAAAAAAAAAAGCTTAAGTTTTGAGTTTTTTGCTGAAGAGTATGGGTATAATCTTAATAAGGTAGTTCTTTGTCATCTACCTATCTTTTTACCACAATGGAAACACAATTTTAGAATTTTCAGGATGGAGGGGGAAAAAAAAGAAATAATGAGAAATTAAAAAATAAAATAAAAAATTAAATTCTTACAATGGATCATTTTGCCATGTTCCACAGGCAAACTTTTATTTGAAGAAATTATTTTTTGTGCTTCGTATTGAAAGTAAAATTAGGTCGCTAAGCGGGCCACTCAACCCTGAGAACACGACAGAGGAAAAACTGCAAGACATATGATATTTATCAAAGTATCACATGACTATTTCAAGCTTTTAGAAGAACTTCCAAAAAAGTACAAAGGTGGCTATTTTAAAATTTCATACATATTAAGATAAGATAGACTCTTTTACTGAGTACTGTCAGACACAATCAATGATGTAATCTACTGAATTATACATAGCCCTATTCTATTGGCCAAAGGAAAAGTAGTTAGGTACTGTGAAACTGGAATTTGAATTCTTTCTATAACATGTTAAATTTCCAGACAACCTCAGCAGAACTCTTTCAAGTTCTACACACTTTCCAGCTAAATCACAGCACCATCCTGATGAAAAGGGCCAGATATTAAGACAGCTGTTAGGCAGAGTTAACTTGTAATTAAAGGGCTGTGGCAACTTCAGTTCCATGACGACTTCCACCTTTAACACAGTCTCGAGGAAATTTGTCCAGCTGTTCATATGCCAGCCGCCCATCTTCTCCTGGATATAGAACATTAAACATGAATACCAATTCGAACTTACCCTTTTGACTTATGACTCAAAATAAATTAATATCGATTGTTTAGGTATGGATTGCTGTAATTTGCTATGTTAACATTAGGTAAGGAAAAGTCCTCTTCTGTTATTCTTAATTATGTTATTGTTTTCTAGTTAATGTTTAGAGCAACCAAGAACTTTTGAGCTAATGCCAGAGACCAAAAGAATGCTAGGATATGAAACAGAGTAGAAAAAGTCTTATGGCCATTTATGTTGATAATTTCACATAATAGATTTGTTTCTGAGCAATCACATGGATTATATTTTAAGTGCATTAGGGATTTCAATGTGGCTGATCCTTAACTTCAGTGCATTGAATTTTAAATAACTTTTACTTGTATATATTATATATTGACATATCTAAATGATCATTGGCAAAAGTCAAATTTAGGCTTTCAAACTTCAGCTAAAAAATTACTCATTGCCATGTAAACATGTGGTGATACCTTCTACCAGCCACTAGCTAGTTCAGTTTTGTCCATAACACCATCTTGAACAGCCACGATGTATTTGCAAATAATTTTAATATTTTGTTCTATTTTTCCTATTTAAAAAAAATGATTAGAAAATGGGAAAATGCAGTGCAGACAAGTGATAAGAAGCAGGCTTTTATCCATTTAATACAAGTGAGCCAAAGACAGAAATAATTAGTTGTGCTCAATCAGAAGTTCACTGTGAAGGAAAACAAGGGTAAAAAAAGATTCACGAGATGCTGGAAATATATAGGTATGAGTGGGTTTTAGGAAAGGAGTGTAATTATGGGTTTTATAATATATTGTCATCTCCAGAAACAGAAACCTTCCAATAAACCAGAAGTCTGGTTTGAATTTTTTTTTTTTTGCACATTTAACCTTTTCAGGACTATATTAGATACAAAACCAGAGATTTGCCTGTATTTAAAAGAACCTTGCAAGAAACTTTTCTGTAAGCAAAAGCCTGCCAATTTTAAGAGATTTTTGTTAATCATCTCGGTATGCCTTGACTTTCCAGAGACAAATGCTATATTTTCCCTAGTATGATAGTTTTCAACTTTTTATTACTTTAGGGTAGAACCCTTATTTGAAACAAAATGTTTTCGCAAAACCCTAATATATAAAACAGATTAAACACAGGACCTTTCCAGTTGATGGCAGAGGGAGATGGAGAGACAGAGCGCCCGAACTAGGCCGTTCATATGCTCCCCTCTTGCCCACTCACACACAGCCCTGTGGATGCCTCAGCTAGCAAATGCTATTTGAAGAACCACTGGTACCAGCCAGTTCCTACTTTGCTCATGAATAGATTCCAGTTTAGAGGTGTTAAGTTCTTCCCCCAGACTCCCACAGAGTAGAGTGGCCTGGAGTGTCAGGATTCCATCTCAGTGCCTGGCTGGGTTTGGGTGTCCGCAGGCCAGATACACAACCTCAGCATGCCTTAGTGTGCCCCTCTGTAAAATGTGACTAATTGTGCTTCCTCCTTCATGCGGTTCTTGGGAGGACAAAATGAGCTAACCTATGCTGATCCCTCAAAACAGCGCCTGGCACAGAGGACATCCTCTATGGCTGTTACCCAATATTATTAGTGATACAACTAGGGTGGACACTCAGGGTGTTTCACTCTTATTAACATTCAGTTTTCAGTGGGCTTTGATCTGTGTCTGCTAGTCCTTTAACAGCCTTGTGAAGCAGGCAGGGTGTAAAAGGAGGAACAGCCTGATATTTGGGGAGTCAGGTGGTATGGTTCCAAGCAGGGCTGAGGTCCAGTCAGGATGCACTGGAATGGCCATAGCGATGATGAAAACTGTTCTGTCCAATATAGTGGCCACCAGCCACATGTGGCTATTTAAATTTAAATGACAATTATAGATAGTCCCTGACTTATGATTACAGACTGTCCCTGACGTACATTTTTCGACTTCATAATGATGTGAAAGCCATATGAATTTAGTAGAAATTGTACTTTGAGTACCCATACTACCATTCTGTTTTTCACTTTCAGTACAGTATGCAATAAATTACATGAGATAGTCAACACTTTATTATAAAATAGGCTTAGTGTTAGATGATTTTGTCCGACTATAGGCTAATGGAAGTGTTCTGAGTACGTTTAAGGTAGGTTAGGCTAAGCTATGATGTTTGGTAGGGTAGGTGTATTAAATTTGTTTCTGACCTAATAATATTTTCCATTTACAACAGGTATATTGGGACATAACCTCTTCGTAAGTTGAGGAGCATCTGTACTCAAAATTTATTACAATTGAAACTTTAGTCCCTCATTCACAGTAACCAAGTTGAACAGCTCGGTAGCCACATATGATTACTTGCTGCCATACTGGACAACACACATATAGAACATTCCCATAACCACAGAGGGATCTATGGGACAGCTCTAGGTTAAAATATTGAAATAATTCCATGCTGGCTGGTAAATAGTTGTGGCTCTGAGTTTTCTGAGTGCCTATGATGACCTTCCACCCTTTGTCATAGTGTCTCATCAGTTCCCACTGAAAATAATATTTTCACTATATTAATTCAATCATCCATATGAGAGAAAAATGCACCCATATTTGTTTATTAGAGTCAAAGAAGATTCATGATGTTGAATTCCCCTGGAAGGCTTTAAAAAATCCAATGCCGAGGCATACTTCAGACCAATGAAAGCAGAACCTCTGGGAGTGGAACCCAGGCATGGGTATGTTTTTAAGCTTCCCTGGTGATTCCAACATGCAGCCAACATTGAGAAGCACGCACTGGTGGTGTGAGGGGTTTGGGGCTGTCATGAGTGCGTGTGTAGGGAGCTCAGGTGAGGCAGGTGTGATGACCGTTTCTGGAGCTGCTGCTGTTCGCTTAGCTCAAGCGAATCCCGGGGCACATTCCATGGGGATCAACTTCTTTAGGTTACATTAGAAATAGAAGCTTCGTCGGCTGTGCTTTGCAAATGTCTGGCTTACCTTTATTGTTATTTTGGAATACTAAGGGATAAAGGAGTTTAAACTAATAATACCCTGGGTATATTTTTAGAGAACTAAATAGTTTCTATGCCTAAAACAGCCATAAGGAATAACTGTTTTATCCTTTAAACAAACATATGCTAAGGTTTCTGTGCAATGAATGGTATCTTTAATAGCAGAACAAAGCCTTATTAAACCCTGCTCTGTCACCCAGGCTAGAGTGCTATGGCATCAGCCTAGCTCACAGCAACCTCAAACTCCTGGTCTCAAGTGATCCTCCTGCCTCAGCCTCCCAAGTAGCTGGGACTACAGGTGTGCACCACCACGCCTGACTAATTTTTTTCTTTCCTATTTTTAGTAGAGACAGGGTCTCACTCTTGCTCAGGCTGGTCTCAAACTCCTGACCTCAAGCAATCCTCATGCCTCGGCCTCCCAGAATGCTAGGATTACCAGCATGAGCCACCATGCCCGACCTATAGCAACTATTTATACTTTTTTTTTTTTTTACATTTTAGAGACGGGGTCTTGCTCTGTTGCCCAGGCTGGAGTGCAGTGGTGTGATCATAGCTTACCACAACCTTGAAGTCTTGGGCTCAAGAGATCCTCCTCCCAAGTAGCTAGGACTACAGGCACACACCATCATGTCTGGCTAATTTTTCTTATTTTTCGTAGAGACAGAGTTCTTTATGTTGCCCAAGCTGGTCTCAAACTCCTGGCCTCAAATGATCCTCCTGCCTTGGCATCCCAAAGTGCTGGGATTACAGGTGTGAGCTATACACCTGGTCTTATTTATACTTTTTTATGCAGAATTAAGAAATGCTTTCCTTACCTTCCCAAGTCCCAAAAAAGAATAAAAATATGAAACCTGATAGGCATGAACCTTTATAAAGTAAAGTGAAAGGGAAGGGTTATCTGGACATTCTAAAATAAAATAAATACTCCAATTCTTTTCTTTGGTGTCAGGGCTCAGGGAGCAGAGGCCAGCAGGGCAATCAGAGGTTAACCTTGGAGTCAGGGTGAGGTTGGGGTACCTGAGGGCTTACAGCATTCCCTGGAGATGCAGCCCTGGTGCCTCAACCAATCATTGTCCTCCAGGAGTGCCTGCCCTACCCTGACAGCCCAACCTGGATTCCTCTTGCCTCTGCTTTATGGTTTGACTTCTGTGTTCTTGATTCCAAATAGTGCACAGACTGATTAACCCATATAGAAAAGCTCCAGAGAATCAACTTCACTCTCAGCATCGGAGTTGTGGTGAGATGGACATCGATTATTTCCTCATGCTTTGTGTTCATGTGAGTAGACAGCCTACGGGGGAAAATTGCTAAAATAGGGCACATGAAACTTTTCCTTACTGTTCTTTTTGAGTCAGAAGTAAACAATCATGTAAGAAAAATCCCAACAACTCACCAAGAGACAAGAGGGTTTCTGAAGCCACAGTTCTGATTTCTTCAGTATCAGACTGACACAACATCACCAGCATTTTAATGCTTTCAGTAGCCTATAGGGGGAAAATAGTTTAGCATTCTGACATTTAGGTCTGGAGTTCCATAACAGTTGGCATTTCATAGCTGATAGGGACTGTAAAACCATCTTACCCAGGCATTCCCAAACCTAGCTGAGAGTTGGGATCAATTGGGGGCTTCCTTAAAAGTACAGATCTCTGGGTGCCACTCCAGATGCACTTCATTGGGATTTCCTGGGATGGAGCCCAGAATTCACACTTCCAGGAGCTCTGATGATCAGCTAAATGCCTCACCTCACAGGGGACTCCAGAACTTGAGGAGTGGCATGACTAGCCTGCTTTTCCAGAACAGAACCCCTTTTTCCTAGTTCTTTCCACCGTATTCCACTGATTCCAAAAACAGCTCTCATTTAAGAATTCTTAATATTCAGCTTATATACTAAAATAGAGGAGGAGAATAAAGGTCAATGATGGGAGTTCTTCTATTTGTTTATTCTACAAACATTTATTGAACACTCTATGAACCAAACAGTTCACAGGCATGAGAGCTTCTGCAACGAACCAGCCTGGTCCTGGCCCTCAAGAGTTTAGTCTAGTGGAATGATAGATTGATAAACAAGTAAAGTAATTATGAGAATGAGTGATGGCTGAGTCAGGGTGCTAGGGCCAAACGTGACTGGGAAACAGAGCCTGTCTGGTCAGGGAAGTCCTCACGGAGGAAGTGTGTCCTAGAGGAGTTAGCCACGTTTGGGCCCATGGTAGGTGCATGTGTGTGTGTGTGTTGTGGGGGAATAGGGGAGTGTTTGGGGGTGTGGAGAAGGAAATAAATTCTAGGCAAGGGAAATAGCTTGTAACAGGGCCCAGAATCCAGAGGTGGTAGAGATGTGTTTGGAGAACGTGGCAGGGACAAAATCAAGGAAAGCCTTGCAAGCCCCATGAAGGGTTTTGAATGTAATTCTAAGTCCTTGTCTTAATTCATGTTTCATTCTTAATTCCAAGATCATGGAAGAGTTTTAAGCAGGATTTGTATTTTATGATGAGCATTCTAATTACAGTGCAGAGGAGGGGAGTTTAGATGGTAAGGGGGCAGGAAGGTAGGAAGGTGGCTCTAATCCAGGTAAGAGATGCAGACCTCTGAATAGAGTGGAGACAGAGAAGAGTGGACCTAACGGAAGTGAAATCTGCAGGACTGACCAGATGTGGAAGATGAGGTGAAGGAGGGGTCACTGTTGACTTCCAGGTTTCTGACATGAGCTACTAGGATGGAGGTTGTGGTATCCACCAAGATATAAAACACCAGAGGTGGCAGGTGGGGTGGATGGGGTTTGAAGTAACTTCCTAGTCAAGACATCTAACAGCAAATTGGATAATAGATGGGAAGGGAAGACCTGGACTGGAAATACTGGGAGTCATTAGCATGTAGATGATAACGGAATCCAGAGGAGCAGACTTCTGTCCAGGGAGGACATGTCGAGGGAGAAGAGGGCTGAGCATAGAGCCTTAAACACCAACATTTAGGGCAAATAGAAGAAAGGGAGCTTGCCTTCTACAAGACAAAAATTCTCCTGCGGAGATTCCGGAGGAGTTGTGAATGGATAACAAATTATGTTGTTGTTTTTCTTGGACGTAAGCCAGGTTTATGAAGTGGTAGTGGTGGTGCTGGGTGCCAGACAATGGCAAACCGAGTGAGCAGCCTGGGAGGACCATGGTTATTTCAGCCCCCTGAGACAGGTGGGGGACCCAAAATAGGAAGGCCATTTGAGACCCTTGATCTCCCAAGGTTTTCTCCAAGTTGATAATAGAAAAAAAAATGTGGGATGTCTGCTTGCTATCATTAACTTAAAAAAATAATGATGTCCCCTGACAAGTTGGTTTGGGTGAATGAAATCATGAGTCCGTACTGTTTTTCATCTGACGCTGCATGCTGCCTTTTTCATGAGCTAGAGGGGCAGGGATGGCATAGAAAGAGGTCTCTAATTTTATTTTTATTTTTTATTTTTTGAGACAGGGTCTTGCTCTGTCACCTGGGCTAGAGTGCAGTGGCATTATAGTTCACTGCAACCTCAAGCTCCTGGGCTCAAGCAATCCTCCTGCCTCAGCCTTCCAAGTAGCTGGGACTACAGGCACACCCCACCACACTTGGCTAATTTTAAAAAATTTTTTGTAGAGATGGAATATGACTACATTGCTCAGGCTGGTCTGGAACTCCTGACTTCAACCAATCATCCTGCCTCGGCCTCCCAAAGTGCTGGGATTACAGGCATGAGCCAACATGGCCAGCCAGAAAGAGGTCTTTGAGCTGGCACAAAGGATCCTATCCTCTAGAAGAAAAGGAAAAAGGCAAGGAATCTGGTGCTCCCAGACTTGGGATATGCCAGAGTTTAAAATTGTAGCCTCTACTTTAAACTTCGCAGCATGTAAATCCATGAAAACCCACACAGATCACTGTATCCTCATGTCTTTATCTGCATTCAGTTTATATCACTGATGTCCATCACTGATATGCCACAGGATAGACATCAGGAGAGCACCCAAATAAATATCAAGAGCGCTGGTGGGCTTTCTTTCTGGCAACCTGAAGGTAATTTTTTGACCAAGTAACAGGGAAGGCAAAATTTCCCAGAGCTGTTTTTGGTCACAGGTCATTAACTTTTCCTTTTGAGGTGTTAACCCTTTTCTTCATGTCCCATCAGGCCTGCAGGTCCCTGCCCCTTGTCCCAGGAGCCCACCCAAGATTTTGCCAGGTACTAAGGTGCAGGCTTCTCATTCTTTTCTCAAAACTGATTAGTCTTTCTCAAAACTGATTAGTCTCATTTGTGGTGACGAAGGCAGGTCAAACATTAAATCTCGCCTGCTGGAGGGGAGACGCTTCCATGCTGGGAGTTAATTCTCAGCCTTCCTTTTCTCATTTTCACTCCAGCTCTCTCTGCCCACTGGCACCCCCCTCTGACACTATCAAGATTGGTTTAGCTGCTTAATAAAGAGCGCTGGTGAGGAAGGACCAGGGAATTGAGTGGCACACTGAATTTCAGCACTTCTTTGCAAATCTTATTTGTCCCTGCTGTTTGTTGTACACTAGAAAAACTGGCGAAATCCCCATATGATCTCTCTTTGGGGATAAGATATACTTTTCTCATACTGACCTAAAGGCAAACTGATTCCCGTAGGCTACTGCAAAACATGATTGTTTTCTGCCATTTACTGACTTCAACAAAACAGAGTCACATGTGGTTACTGTTTAAGGGAAGACAAGACCCCAAAACTAATACACAGCACAAAGGAGATGAGAAATACCACTGAAAGAGGTACTTTCACAAATGAAAGAAAAGCTGGTATATACATTTGGCTTAGCCTGGCTCAAAGCTGAACTGCCAGGGGGCTCTGAGCCTGGGCTTTACCTTGAGGGTTTTCAGGGCCCGGCAAGCCGCCTTCTGCAGCTGGAGGTTTGTCTTTGTAAGTGCTTCACAGTAATAGAGCAAGGCCTGAAAGAGAAGGAGGGACACCGTGAAGGCATTTTGATTTGTTTGTAGTTTAAGATGTATATTATCATTTTTAGTCCTTGAGATAAACTATAGCATATTACCAGACATTTTACACTACTTTCAGAGAAAAAAAAATCCACTAACATTCACGTTGATTAAAAGAGCTGTCATTCAATAAATTGATTCCTTATATTCTACTAGGTCATGGACTCTGGGGAACATGAAATCAGAAGATACAAAGTTATGATTCTGGCTTTCAAGGGGCTCTTAGATCTAGTAGAAATGCTAAGACTATTTAGAAGGAACTGTAGAGAAGAAATGTATTAGGTGCCATGAGAAAGCTACAAGATGCCAAGCGGGTCAGATAGAGAAGAGACATCTTATGGAATGCCAGGGTAGTTAGTTTCACAAAAATGATGTCTGCACTGGACTGGAAATGATGGGTTAGATTTTAGTTGGGAAGTTGGATGAGAAAAAGGCATCTAGGCAGAAATAACACAGACAGGAGGAGGTGTGAGTTCCAGTGAGAAGGTGGTGATTTTGTTTGAGATTAGCTAAGTTTGATACCTGGTAAATGGATGCTCTGAATAAAACTCTCTATAAAAGTAAATTTTCTTATTTTTGCCAAACTATTTTCTTCCTGAATAGTTTATAAAACCTGTAGTACTTAATATTAACTCAAATGAGTAAGAATCACTATAAGTCATATTAGTTCATAAGAAATATAACAGTAATTACTTTTGACAAGAATTAGGGGTGGAAAGAGAGGACTAATTTTTCATTTTACTGGGCTATACTGTGTTTTTTTTGTTTTTGTTTTTTGCTACTTGTCTGAATTACTTCTATTTTTAAAAGCAGAACTCAAGTCTGATCACCATACTCTAATACGTATCTGTTGAATCAATAAATGGTATTACTCTGTCATTTATACAGTGATACTTCTTGGATTTATCCCTTTTCCATGGCCACACATCTTGTCAAGGTCTTTCCTGCCTGGGCCATCACCGCAGCATTTCTGCTCCCGGCACCTAATGATGAGGGATGCCCTTCCTCCAGTGTTCCTGGCATCAGTCCACCTCCCCCTCTCCTAGAATAGTAGAGTGCCTTCCTTTTCTTTGCCTAGCATCAAGCCGAGACTCCTCACTTTGGGCTTTTCAACATCTTAACCAGTTGGCTCCCTGCTTTCCCCCTAGCTGCCCTCTTCTCCTGCCATACTCACTGATGTACCCAGTGGCTATGCTCTCCACAGAGAACTCCATGTACTCAGATTAGCTTCAAACTTTGTCCAAGAGCCAATCCCCACTTCACTAACCAATGTGTAACCAGCTCTCTGGTCTTCTTCTCCATGATTTTCTATGAGTTATATTTTCCTTGTTATTGATTGATTGATTGATTGATTGAAATGGGGTCTTGCTATGTTGCCCACACTGGTCTCGAACTCCTGAGCTCAAGTGATCCTCTCGCCTCAGCCTCCCAAGTAGCTGGGGCTACAAGCACACACCACCCCAGCTGGTTCTTGTTTTTTAAATTAATTGTCATTATTTCTATGCATCTATGTATCTGAATTGCTTTATGTATCTGAATTTATAAGTATATATATTTCTAACATGTACCTCAACTTCCTAACATGTGATTTTGGGCATGTTACTTGACTTCCTATGCCTTAGTCTGCTAATCTGCAAATAGGTGTAATAATAAGACCCATTTATAGGGCTTTGTGACTCTTTAAGGTTGGGACACATATAAAGGACTGAAAACAGGGCCTGGCACCAAGTAAGCACCCAATAAATATAGCTATAATATTAGCTATTCCTAATACATTTTCTAGTATAACCCCAAACTACTCATAAAATATGCCTGTGTGCATGCATACACACATATGTTCACCATATTTTTCAGAGCTGGAAACTACACAAATGCCTACCAATATAAGAAAATAAATGCTAGAATGTCCATCTGCTGACATGCTATTAATCCATAAATATAATGGAGTAGATCAATATGTTCTGACATGGAAAGAAAATAACCATGATATATCACATTTAAAAAATCAGTTATGAAACAGAACAGTGTGATCTCATTTTAAAAAATTATATACGTTAGAATATATATAGAAAAAAATCTTCAGTAGACACTAAGTTATTAACAGTTTTTTCTGGGGCCTTGACTTGTGGGGCACTTGTCTATTTATATTTCTTTATTATTAATTAATTAATTAAGAGACTTGGCCTTGCTCTGTCACCCAGGCTGGAGTGCAGTGACATGATCATAGCTTACCACTGTAACCTCATATTCCTGGGCTCAAGTGATCCTTCCAGCTTAGCCTCTTGAATAGCTGGGACTACAGGTACATGCCACCACACCTGGATAATTTTTTAATTCTTTGTAGAGATGAAGTCTTGCTATGTTGCCCAGGCTGGTTTCTTTAGTTTTAATTATTTTACAGAGTATGTATTATTAATAAGCAGAAGAAAATCATTTTTATAAAAGAATGGATGCTACAATAGTAGTAGTAAATAGAAAATTAAACAAGCTTCTCACTTGATGGCCATGATTTAGTCTCCTACCTTTTCCCTGAAATGCTCATTTTTGGAGGCTGCTGCCAAGTAAAGTGTCACAGCCTCACTAACTTCATTGTTGTCTTTGTTTAATAGCAGAGCCAGAGTCCTGAGTACTTCCTGCTGGGCCGGGAGGTTGCCAGGAGCAAGGTCACTCATGGTCTGTAGCAGTTTTTCATCTCTTAGTGATTGCAGAGTTTGAACCATGGAAACTGGAGGGCAAGAAGGAAACAGAATTCATGTTCTGACATACTAAGGTAACATGCTCATTAAAAATATAAATAGGACTGAAGTATATATGAAAGTATATACATAACAACAGGCCCAAGTATATATGAAAAATTAGTATATGATAAAGGTCTTGCTTAAAATTAGTGAGAAAAGAACAGATTATTCAAATAACTATTCAAGTGAGGGGCAAATCATATGGGAAAAAAGTGAAGGTGGGTCTCCATCTCATAATGGCTGCAAAAATAACTTATATGTGAATTAGTCAAATGTAAAAATATACAGTGAAGAAAATATAAGTAAACATTTTTTATAATCTTCCACATATGTATATCACACAGATTCAGTTCCTCTTTTAGTCATACCTGTCTGGCAAAACTCTAATCCTGGGTGCACCCAAGTCTGCAATGAGGCAACTGAGCCCTGATGGAGAAACCCACTTAGTTGGTTGGAATACGGAGAAAATGTGATCAAAATTACTGTTTTGAGTCCCATTTGGACAAATTGACCATGTTCTATGAATAAAGAATACACTCTAATCCCTAACTAGATATCCAGCATGGGCATCTATTAGTCACAAAAACAATAGGATGAGAGTGTGTTTGGTCAGTACAGATGGGAAAATAAAAGCTAAAATTCATGTTCCATCAGTAAAGTAACATCCTTTACACAGTGGATAAATTTGTGAATTATATAGTTTTTTTTTTTTTTTGCTTTAATTTCCTATTTTCCCTGCTGTGGATATTGTGTCAACCTCACTGCTTTGTAAATACGCTAGTTAAAAAAGAATGCCCTAGTAAAAACCTTGAGATAGTATTATGTACTATAACATCTAAATAAAAAAATCACAGAAAACAACCTATGTTAACAATACAATCAAATACATCAGTATACAGAGATATTATTCTAATAACTAATACAATCTAATAAAAATACTTCTAAAGACTATTTAATAACAGAATATAATGTCAAATAAAAAATGGGATATAATAGTCTGCAAGGAATAATTACAGTTTTGAAATAGAAAACCCACACACATTCAACTAAAAAATACATTCAATTTGAAAAGCAGGAGAATAAGAGATTTGAATTTTTTTCTTTATATTTCTCTGTTTTCTAAATTTTCTATAATAAAGTTCTTTTCCTTTTATAGTAAAAGAAAAAAGACGCTTAAAAGGTTAGGGTTTTTTCATTGTCACTGCCCATTACTATCAGTAAATGAGTCCGCCTTCTCGGGGACCATGGATGAGAGGCTTGGAGATGGAAACTGCACCAATGTAAACTGAAAAATATAGGCATTTTCTCAGAAAATTGATTTAGACTGTGACAAATTTAGTACCAAGAAATAAAGAATCTAATAATGTAAGACCCTGTGGTCCTAAACCAGGGTCTTCCTGCCTACACTTCCTCTTTCTGGTCCTCCGTGCAAGCACCGCCATCCATAAGGGTTATGCACAGACTCTCCCGTGCTCCATGTCAGTACACTGCTGGCTGGAGGAAGATTTTCTTCCTTCACTATGATGCCAACTGAGGTGCTGACCATGTTGCTGCAGGGTTTAATGTTCTGGAACAAAGGACTAAGCCTGGGTCTGTGCCAGGCATGTTGCTACTGTGCCAAACTCTCTACCTAGTCCCAAAGAACACACCTCATTTCTCCTGTCCCTTTCAACCTGCACTGTCAAGGCTCTGTGGATTTGTAGAGCACAAACCTGGGAACCAGAAGTCTGCCACTCTCTGCCTGGCTCCACTCCCGAAGAGGTTTTCATTTGTTACAGGTACGTATTTTATTTCTTTTATTTTGTTTTATTAAGGGCCACATGAAATGGCAAGAATGAGCTTCATCGCCGCACCCCTGCACTGGCACCCGTTCTCTTCGTCCCTGGATGTGCAGCTTGGATTTAGTCTTCCTCCTCTTCCTTCCCACGGTGTCACCCACCTGCCTTCTTTTAAGCCCCATTTCTTCCTATTGTTAATAAAAGCCCCACCAAAATGGGCAATATTAAATAGTGTTGCCTGTAGGTTTGATCCTACACATGACAAATACATTAATGAAGGAAAGAAATTACAGTGAAATCTTAAATCATTTACTAGCTTCCCGCTAATGGTACACCTCTGCTGGATGATTGGGGCGCTCTTAGCAAATCCCAGGTTCATTAACAAGAGGCTTACTAATGCTAAAAGTCCAAAAGTCATTTAAAAGACAGATCTCAGCTCAACTGTGAACTTGAAAAAAAAAAAAGGCTACTATCCCTAAAAACCATGATTAAAAGAGACCAGAGATAACTACAAATTGAGCCACCACCACGGTGTGACTAAAGAGCACATCCTACCTTGCCTGGCCAGCTGGCTCAGATAACTCTCTAGGTCACTCACACCGTGGCTGGTAAAGTAACTGTAATACTGGAAAACGGTGACAACTTCTGAGGATAGGCTGGCGGAAAGCAGAGGCTCGGCCCGGTCCAGGATTTGAGACACCAGGGTTCGAAACACTATTTGGAAGGGAAACATACAAAGCAGCTTAAGAAACATGACCTTTTATTCATTCATTCATTCAATAGTTCATTTATTTATCTTTTATTGTGGTCTAAGAGAGTGAAGTACATAAAGTGAGCTAATCTTCAGTGTCCAGCTGGACAGTCTTTGCACATGTGCACACACCCACGTAACCACCATTTAGATCAGATCTAGAAGGTGGCCAGCACCCCGTAAGGTTTTCTTGTGCCCTTCCCAGTCT
This sequence comes from Daubentonia madagascariensis, assembly GCA_023783475.1. Lineage (NCBI taxonomy): Eukaryota > Metazoa > Chordata > Mammalia > Primates > Daubentoniidae > Daubentonia > Daubentonia madagascariensis. The sequence goes on from JAKFHU010001672.1 coordinate 22,123,161, forward strand.
ATAGCTACCCACCCACCCCCACCACAGGCAACTAACAATCTGACTTCTATGGACATAAATTAATTTTGCCTGTTCTTAAACTTCACATGGATGGAATTATACAATATGTACTTTTTGTATCTGGTTCATTTTACCCAACAAAGTATCTGCAAGATTCATCCAAATTGTTGCTTGTAGCAACAAAGTGTTCTTTCAAAAAAATTACTGTGTAATACTCTATAATATAAATATGTTACAATTTATCCATTCTTTTGTTGTGGGCATTTGGGTTGTTTCTAATTTTTGGCTCTTGTGAATGAAGTTGCTAGGAATCTTCTGATACGTGTCCTTTCTTGTTAACAGAACACTGATTTCTCTTTATATATTTAGGACTGGGACTGCTGGATCATAGGGTAGGGGGTAGGTATATGGAGCTTTTGTAGAAACTGCCAGTTTTTCCAAAGTGGTTGTACCATTTGACACGCCCATATTGGTGACATTTTGATGAAAAAAGTATACATATGGAAATAGCAATACACAGAAATGTAGTAGCATTAAAAGTCACTGCTGATATTCTGAATTAAAACATGCTCAACATCTTTCTTTTCTTAAATCTAAATGCTGTTTTCCCTGGAGAAGACATCATTTTTCAGGGCTGGCCTTTTGTGTGTCCTCCATCCTCAGGCTGTGGGGCAAGGGGTGGGGGGAACCTATCTGCACACATTCTCACGCCAAAGGACAGAAACTCTCTCTTTGCTGCTGTCTTGTACCTGGGTCTGCAAGTCCTGGATATTCTTTGTTGACAGTTCTGGCAAAGCTGGCCTCCAGCTGCTTAATCACCCTGTCAGCTGAGCTGTGGTAGACACCAACCGGGCTGCAGCACTTGGTCCAGAATGACAGCAAAGACAGCTTTTTGTGAAACTCTGGTATAGCTGGAAAAGAGGTGCAACCCCCCCATCCCATGACACGTGTTAAAGGAAGCCGACGGAGATATGTACCTGGGTGGGGAAGGGGGGAGTGTGACTGGGGGCCTTTGTGTTGTTGCTTTTTTTTTTTTTCTATAAGACTGTGGTTTTTAGTTGGAACTACAAGATTCATCTGTGGTTGGCAGATGGCCCAAAAGGTTAAAGAAGTCATGATGAGGAACTTATCCTGCCTGGAGAGTTAAGAAAATGGAGGAAAAACAAGGTTGTTTGCTTTCAGTGATAAGAAACATAGCAGCTCTACTCTTGGGAGACATTACAATCATTTCATCTCCTGTAACTTTATAGTAAAAATTGTACAGGATCAGAGACCCAAACTTCAGGAGATTTTCCTGAGGGGGTGGAATGTAGCAGTAGGTGGCCAGAGGGCTCTCTGACTGCAATGACTGGACAGCATGGTCCCAGTGGCGCAGGATCAACATTTCACTTGAATGTGGTTGTGATTGTGAGCAGGGCCCTGGGAGAGGAGAGGACACAAGTCACTTGCAGCCTGAGTGTCCTGCCCTTTGATATGCTTTGCTTCCAGTAGGAATGAATACAGGAGGCAGAAATGTACAGGGAGAGGGAGTTTAAGGCTTAATCACATATTACCTAGAAGACCTTATTTCCACTGAATATCTGATGAGAAAAAAGACATAAATTCTTGTCTTTACAAAAGTGCCCTGTAGCCAGACCACACAAATTCAAAGGTATCTTCACCATATCAAATTCTCTATTTAAAACTGTCAGAACCAGCGACTCTCCTGGAGGCCTTCGAATCTATGCATTTCTGCCTTTTCCCAGCAAGGTTTGGAAGCATCTTCCAAGACAGTCATTATAGGAGTTGTCATAGCCAGCTCCATGGCACAAGAACAGTCCTGACCATCTGTCCCTAAAGGGAATCACACCAGCAGAAGGTCTGTGAAACTCTGCCTGTGAGGTGGACACTATTTCTTTTTTTGTGTCTGACTTCTGGGAGGTGGAGGCCCTATAAAAAAAACTATGTGGAATTGGGTGCAGTGGCACATGCCTGTAGTCTCAACTATGCGGGAGGATCACTTGAGCCCAGGAGTTTGATGAGACTAGCCTGGGCAACATAGCGAGATCCCTGGCTCCAAAAGGAAACAAACAAACAAAAGTATACACACACATATATATATGAAAAAAAGAAATAGCTATCTGTCTGTTGTTTTGACTCAGAAGGCTGAAGTGTGGTGTTAACAAGCCCAACTAGTATAGAGACCTTACTGTATTCTATGGCCTAACAATGCTTTTCTGTTTTTCTGACAATGCAATGAACAGTCCCAGGCAACACACTGGGCTAGGGGTGTCATCATTTACATGAATGCTGGTGTAATTGGCAGATACTTACCTTCCACGACAGAACTGATGTTTCCTATGTTCTCATCACTGACAGCTGCGAGTTTCTCCATCACTTGGATCTGCCTAGAAAGCTTCTCTAAGAGATTTGTCGCCACAAATGGGGTTTTGCTTGAGAAAACAATTTGCTGACAAAACAAACAAAACCACTGTTTCAATTATGTTGTTGTCAATAGAGCTTTCCCTAACCAGCCTTCCTGAATGTGGTGATGAGGCTAAATAAACTCCTACAATGTTTTTGTTCTAGCTTGATAATGTTCCTCATTCCATGCTGGTTACAACATCTGATGAAATCAGACATGTTTTTGTTGCTTTAAATTTTTTCATGCCTGCATAAATTCTGGAATTTCCTCAGTAGTAGAGCTGCAGGGTTATCGTGAAGCTGCCTTCCCTTTTATGCGCTGTAAATGTGATCTTCCTCTTTGAAACTTGAAGGGTGGATTTAGGCTGTGTCTTGATGTGTCAGCAGAAAAAGATTTATGTTAAAAGCACAGTAATTTTTCACAGTATGCTTTTATTTTTTTGTTTTCAAGCTGGAAATTAAGAGCAGATTGTATAGTAATCATAATTACAATCAGAGCTATCTCATTACAATTAATGAGTGCTTATAAGGTACCAGGCGCTGGTCTGGGGCTTATGTATATATTATGTGATTCCTCACAACAACCCAGAGAGGTAGGTCCTGTTGATATCCCCGTTTCACTGGCGACAAAAGTGAGGCACAGAGAGGTTAAGTAACCTGCCCAAGGTCACAAAAGCACTAAGTGATGTCACTTGGGTGTGGGTCATAAGAATGAAGAGGGCTAAGAGAGGAAAGGATGAAGTCATCGCAGCCCGAAGGTTCTACTCCTTTCTGTGACTCTCAGAGATTTGCCCTGGTCACCTGGTAGGCACGGATGCGGGATGCAGACTTGTACTTCCATGCTGCACTGTCTAACGCATTTGGACTCTAAAACAAACAGGATTTTCAAACTCAAAAGTCTAGTGTAGCAATTATGTACTAACACTTTTCATGTAAGTAAATACAGTAGAAATGAACTGCTTTATTTAAAAATAATTGAAGCTATGATTCTTAGAGAATGCCCATTTCTATCTCTCTGCAATTATATACCAAGTGAGTAAGTAAATTCCCAGATTCAGGAGTGAGTGCAAGCGAGAAATTACGTTTCCAACACTCACCCCTTCAATCTGCATCTTTGTATCCATCTCTTTTGTTTGTCTAGCAAACTCCACAGAGGAGCTGAGTTGTTATAACCGTGGCCTTATTATAGGGAGAAACATTGCACTGACTACTGCATGCCAATTAGTCCTTGGAGAAAACATTCATCCCTTACGGAAGAGAATTTCTCTCATGTCTCACAAATTAGCTACTTTCCTCTAAAAGGTAAACAGGTGGTTTGCTCAGCACAGTATCAAGCTCAGCAAGGATAAAGAGCTGTGAAAATTGTGTCATTCAAATGGTTGGTGAGTATAGAATAGCTCTAAGTAAACAAAAATCCTTGTCCATTTTGGTCAGGAAAAAAATGCATCTTCTGGTAGATTGGTTTTCAGAATCATGGTTTGTAACCTCAATACTCAGTATAAGAGTTCGACTAGGGTGTTGGCCAACCAAGTGGCAAGAGTTACATTTGCCAACGAGTTTCCCACAGCACGTAAGTTGTCTGAGGCTTTCTAAGGTAGCCTCAGAGGTTCTTCATTTGTGGTGCAGAAGCATATTCCTCTTCATCTTCCCACCAGTGTGCTACCAACGAAGCAAAACTGCCCCACTCCTGGCCTCCCTCGGGCCCCCGACTCCTCACCCTGACTCTTGCTTTCCAGCTGGTCCTGTGCTCTTAGGAGCACAATTCCTGCTCTTTTTGCACCTTTCCTGCATGGTTGATCTCCCTGAAACCATTATTACCTTTGCTTCCACATTTTTTCCCTGTTCCACACACATCCAACCAAGCTGGGAGAAGAACAATATCAGGAGAAGATGAGCAACCAGGCAAGGAGGAAACTTTCAAGTGGAAAACAAAATGCTTTGTTCAAGACAGAGGAAACCCTTCCTTCAACAAAAGAATTTCAAAACATTTGCTCCACTGTTGAAAAACCTTAAGTGGTAGACAGCTTGAGATGAGAAGGAAAATCAGCTCTGCGGGGTTCTAGAGTGAGCGCTAACTGGTGATGATGATGGCTAGAGAAGTATGTCTTCCCATTGCTAAGAAGAAGTGCTTACTCAAGATCTGGGAAAACATGGTTAGGTTTTTTAGCACTTTGCTTTTAGCTATCCAGGGGTGAAAAACTAATTCATGTGGCTTTCACATTCCTGTATGTTCAGTACTACTGACTCTTAAACTCCACTTGCAGATGGCAGAATACAAATACCTTTTAAAAAAAAAAATAAATAAATAACTCTCATCTACTACCAAATTAGTCAAAAGTCAGAGCTAGCCATATTCCACCTACTACCTTTTAAGGTCTGGAGATCTTAAAAGGTCTCCAGGTTTTAAGATGAAAAACCCAGGGTTGAAGAAACACTGGCATGCCTATCAGTTTTTGAGTTGCCTCAAAGCAAAGCAGGACTGTTCTCTTATTCCTGAATTCTCATTTCCCCAGCAAAACCAAAAAATGAGAGTACACTTTCTTGGTATATAAACAACCTGGATTCTCAAACACAAATGCGGTCGCTGATCCTACCTGAACAAGTTGGGTGCAGTACTGCAGGTGCCTGACAATGGTGATGTCCAGGCTCTCGTTCCCTGTAGTCAGTGGGAGAGGGCTTCCCGCCACACTGGTCCCAACTCCTGTGTCTTCGGTCAGCGCTTCACTGAGATGCCCCCTGGCTTCTGGGTGAACTGACCTATAACTGTTGAAGCAGGAAGGTGGGCAAAACATTAGCTATTTCTGTGTACAAACCATAGGTCAACTCAACATGGCTCGTGTCAGGCCCCAATAGCTCCCACTGAAAATGATCTTTCACTTGCCTAACTTGAAAAATAGAGATACCTTTCAAAAATGACTTAATTTAGCCTGGTTGCCAATTTGCCTAGTGTTAGAAGACTGTGCAAACAAATTGCTTCCAGAATTCTCTGTTTGCTTCTCAGGCACAACGAGCCATTTATGAAGTAGTTCACCAAGAAATCTGTGAAATGTGTTCTCGTTTTGCATTTGTTGCTCTTTCCTGCTCTGTTGACAGAGGGATCTGCCAAATTTTCTGGGGTTAAACTGTCCTCTATGTTTGTGGTTTCCCAAGGTTAATGCCATTAAGAAATAATCTGTCAAGGCTTTTTCCCGGCTTCAGATCAATTGCTACTTGAAGAAAAGAAAAAAGGAAAGCTGCCAAGAAGAGCAACACTATGTTCTATCTGGACAAAAGTTAAAAGGGGTGTTTGAATATTTAGAGGCATAGCTTAGTCCTGCCTCTTATGTTTTAGTTAAATCCCACTGTTGAACTGTCTAAAGTTACATCGCGATGGCCATTTACATTTTTTAAAAATCGGTTGCATATATTATCTAATTTTATTCTTAAATTTGTGTGTTAGGGAGGGAGGGAATTGTACTCTCATTTCACACGACTAGCAGGGATGTTAATGAGCATGTCCTGGTTCACACAGCTACACAGGACAGGGCAGCTTTTGGCTTCTAGCCTCACACTCCCCAGTGTCTACAATTTAAAAAGATCATTCACCAGAGTTTAGAGGCTTTGAATGCTCTATTTTGATTCATATTTGCCTCCAAGGGGAAAACACTCACTTGTGTGCTGGTAGTCAACACATGGAAGTCAATAAATATTTAAAACACACACACACACACATTTTCCCTAATACCTCTGATGCCATACAATAAGATTTACTGAATTAGACATATTTAATATCAATGTTCTGTAAAATGAACAAAAGCTGTGGTATTTTTGTTGTTTAAATGCTTCTTGCAGCAAGAAGAGAAAGAGTTTAAACGCATGCCTGACCTTGCTCTATCATGTAACAGCTTCAGTTAACAAGTATACAGAACAATTTTTGGTTAAGAAGCATTTCACAAACTCAATCAAGCTAGAAAAATCTCAATGTAGAATGTAGAAGTATAACTTAAGCATTACATTCATTTAATAAATTTTCTTAGCTAAACCCCCAGTTTGTTCAAGGGGTAAATTCTATTTCCCATGGTTTTTTCCTGGTTCTATTTTGGAAGAAGAAACCCTCCAGGAACAAAAAAAAAAACCCCAAACAATAACATCTCTCACAGAAAGAATTGTGAAGGATGAATCATCATGGCCATTGTAACTTGAAAACCTGTTTATGTCACCTTGTGCCAAAGGTAAAGATGGGTGGGCAATCCACCCTTTCCTTTGGGAAAGTGTGTGTATATTCTTTTGCAGCAATTGATGGAGGTGGGTATGTTCCATTGTTCTTGTTTTGCTTCATCTGTAATTACAAAATGGGCCCCAGGCTTTAGCTCTAAAAATGTGATTTGGCTGCCCAAGGATGCCTGATAGAGAAGGCAACAATATTTCACCTTCACCACCTCCCACCAAGGAGGTCACATTCTTCACCTAGAGGGTTGCAGATCCAGTGGCAGTTATCAATCATCAGTCATCTCTTCTTATGTTCTGAGGAATATATGTGCCATGGGACTTAAATCTGGCTTTGACATGTGCACTGATGAGCTTCGTCTTGTACAAAGACTCACTGGGCTGAAGCCGACTGAGAAACAGGTAAAGGGATGGGGAAAACAAAGCTCCACAAAACAAAGACCAAGGAGAACCAGGTCCAAATTTACCATCCAGTAGGAGTTCTCCAGAAACATAGTATAATTAGTTAATTTGGAATTAATTGCATGGGGTCCGGTTGCAGACACTGGACCCTATAAGATGTATGTATATACATGCATACAAAATTTTCACCTTCATTTATAAGGAAGGAAAGAAATTTATTTTCCTTTAAGCAATTCAAAAGAGGTGAACAATATTTAGGAGTTGTACTTGACAATAAAAAGGAACCATAAGCCAACTGGTCACTCATGTAGGGAGTTTTATCTTCCCTAGAGATGTGCACCAGGTCCCCTCTGATAGTAACAAAGAACTACTGTACCAGCTATGACAGGAGAAATACAAGCAGATGCTAACTTCGGACTTACCTATTTTTCTCAGTCTCAGTGTCTGAAAATACTGAGTCAGCACCTCCTCCAACATTACAAACCTCATCACCATCCTCCTCCTCGTCAAAATCAGAGGTGTTCAGGAAATCAAAGCTTTCTAAAGCACTTTCAACTGTAAGACTTAAACTGGAAGACCTGCTGCGGCTTACTGCTGGCTTGCACTGCAAAGGTAGAAGGCACCAAGGAGAACATCAACACATTCAGAAGGAGAAAGAGGACAGATGACACTCAGTTGGAGATGCGACACTTTCTTTTTTTTCACGCTTTTATTTTTTGTTGGCATTTTTAAAAATGCATTTAAAAAATCTTTATATCCAAAAAAGAAGTACAACCATGGACAAAATGGCACAATATCTGGGATTTGTCTCAAAATAATCCAGAGGGAAGTAAGCAGGTAGAAGAATAGATGAAACAAGATTGGCCATGAGGTGATCACTGTGGAGGTTAAGGGATGGGCACACCGGGATCTATTATGGGATGTTCGCTACTTCTGTTTAAAAAATGTTGTAACAAAAAGTTTAAAAAAAATGACAACCACAAAGCCTTGGGAAGCAGGAATGCTATATTTCCTCTGCCTAATGCTCATTCTTAAATAAAATACAACCAACAAACAAATTTTAAGAGTGACTGAGTCGATGATGAATATTAACCAATCTCTAATTCCAAGTGGCAACATCGTCAGTGTCCTGAGACAGGTGCTAGCTATCTAAGGCACCTGCTCTAAAGGACTAACAAAACAAAGCCCAGAAAGAGAAAACTGCTCAAATTCACCCAGCCCACGCTCTCTAGGTAAGAAGTCCTACATTTTAATGTTATATTCAGAGCATATAGTTTTTCCTTTCAGTGTCAAGGAAAAAAATGAATGGCTTGGGCATGACAAGAAGCAGCCCTGCTTTCTCTGGAGCTCTACCTTGAAAGGAACAAGGCCCATCACTTCTCTGACCAGGCTCTGGAATTATGGGAGCAAACCCATTCTACAGCCTGGAGCATTCTCTAATGCCGGGCATAAGCCAAAACGGTACAAACAGAACAATGCCAATTGCTGTGGGCACAGAGACAGAGAGAAGGATTTCCAAATATTCAAGAGGACGCTGGGGTGGATTGAACGGGACAAGTCCTGCAAGTAAGAAGCACTAAATGTCCTCCATCCAGTTAGGTGGCTGTCCTTGCTGATTTCTTAGCACAGGGCAGGAAGGCCCTTGCAGGGATTTGTCTCTGACACCCAAGATGGCACAAAAGCACATGGGAGAATGTCTTTCAGTCTTTTAAATCACAGTTGTTTCATTCACCCTCAGTGATCTCCGTCCAAGAGGCAGCATCATTTAGTTTCTGATCCTCAAGATGTTTAGCATCCTAGGAATGCGAAGGAGGGGGAGAAAAAGAGAGAGCTTTGTCCAGCTGATGCTTTAATTCCGGCTGGATACAAAGCCACTTGCCCCAGACCTAAACTCTCATGATGTTTTCAAACTCAGGGGGAGAGAAGAAGCCAGTCTGGACTCAACCAACTTCTAGGGTGCTCTTTGCTAAGCTAGCTATCTGCACAACTTGATCCTGTACAGAATGGGTGTGTTTAAATATTGGTCTTTACAAAAAAAGGGGGCAGTTGAAAATTTCCAGTAGCAGGATAGTTTTAGAACAAAAGCAGACTGAAATAATACTCTGGAAAGAAATCTGTGACCACCCAGTTTTTATAAGACTAATACATGACGTGCTTAGTGTTTCCCAGTGGACTGAGCTATGCATCAGCATCCTGGATGCCTGGAACGGGAGCTGCCATCACTACTGACTTTCTTGAAGGCATTCACTTCAGGTCGATTTGTGCCTCAGCTCTCTAAAATGAACACCTTTTGCCCACAAAGCAAAACTGGTCAACTGTGTAGAAAAGGTGGATGCTCAGTGGAGTACCAGACAAGCAGCCTCCAGGCACGAGCCCTGAGTGGATGCTTTTGAACCACATTTTAAACAGAGTAGATTCAGAGTGCCCTTCCCTGCTTCTTGGAGGCTATGCCCACAGCTGAACTAATCTGTCATGAGCATTCGAGGACCTGGAGAGTCAGAGCCTGAATTATCATCTGCCTTGGGCACAAATGTCCTCCAGAGCTAGGTCAGCATGTCTGAATAGAGAGATAAGATGGTCAGAAAAGCCTTGGAAATGTAGTTCCAGATGCCTTTGGGAAGGCCACATCTTAAAACAGTCACACAAAGGCATGCAACAACCGTCTGTGGGTTGGTTCTCAGCTTGCCACTGCAACCTTACTTTCAAGCCTTTTTGTAGACCAGGCCCCCTAAAGATTTGTTCTTTCAAGAAAAAGGATCCAAGTTCTTTTCTATATGACAATGTAAATTGAAGTGGCAAAGCAAAGAATACAAGAAGTGGCAGTGAGATTTGAGACAAAAATTCAAGTTGTCTTCTTGTGCAGTTTTCTTTTCTTTTCTATTTTTTTTTTTTTTAAGTGACAGGGTCTCACTTTGCTGCCCAGGCTGGAGTGCAGTGGCATGATCATAGCTCACTGTAACCCCAAACTCCTGGGCTCAAGAGATCCTCTTGTCTCAGCCTCTGGAGTAGCTAAGACTACAGGCATGTACCACCACAGCTGGCTAATTTTTAAATTTTTTGTAGGGATGGGGTCTTGCTATGTTGCCCAGGCTGGTCTTGAACTTCCGGCCTCAAGTGATCCTACAGCCTTGGCCTCCCAAAATGCTGGGATTAGAGGCATCAGCCACTGTGCTCAGCCTTGTGCAGTGTTTTTAAAAATTTTAATCTGTATGCCAGGTAGAGACAGATGCATTCTGATGGAGCAATAATGATGTCATTACTAGGACCTCCTGCCTGAGAGGAAACCATTCCTCTCATCCTACCTTCCCACCTCTACTCTGGCCTATCTCATCACCATGGATTGAGGAAGAAATCTCTGGTGGAGGCTGGGGTTCCCTGGCTGTAAGAGTAGAACAGATGATTATTCGCTGATGATTAATTGGAGATTCTGACTTGCTGATTTGGGTCAAATCCAGAAGGGAATCCTCCAAGCAGGCAGTGCTGCTATGCAGGGTGGGAGAGGGAGAGGATGCCCATGGCTCTCACATGGGGGCTGGCTAACTCTACCTCCAATCAGGAAAGGGGCTCCCTGCTTTCATGATACCCTGAGAGGGAGCCTACTCAGTGATATCTGTGAGATATGATGATCAAAGTGCAACCATTTCACATTTGGGATTAGAATGATTAACTCTGGGACTGGAGGAATCTTTAGAGTTCTTAATTTAAGTCCTAATCAATGTTGTTAATCTCCTGTTGTCAGGAAAACAAAGATTAATATGCACCATTGGCATAACAATCAATGCTATTTAAATGATGATTATCTATTGATCCTGTGATTGGACGGGATTTTAAAAAAGATATGCCATCTTAAATAGAATGCTGGTTTAGGATGCCTCTTTCCAAACCTAATCCAATTTTTCTGAAGAGGTACTTACTTTTAGGATATCATCCAAATGCATGACTTCTTGGTTCAGATCCTGAAACTCTTTATACTGCTCTTTATGTGGTTCTAATGCAAGGAAAAGCCCGTTAAAGGCATCCTCTAAGCTTCCGTCTAGAAAGGACCTACAGCCTTCGGACTCTCCACTGACAGAGCCCTCAAAGAGCAGCCTCTCTGTGGCCGCCGGCACCTCTGCTGAGGTAAGCCTCTTGACCAGCTGCTTTGTGACGTTTCCCTCAAAAGTGTCCAGCTCCACAGGCTTGAGTTCAGAGGCCTCGTCGGACTCTTGCAGAAGTGCCTCCGTGACATCATTCTCAAGGAACAGGCGCTCAGCCCTGGCACCTGCAGACTGTCGGCGGCAGGGCTCCGACGTGGGTGAGGCAGGTTTCCCGGGCTCTTCCGGGTCTTCCTTCTTCAGGTGTGACTTTGGCTCCTGGCCTTCTCCCAAGGAGTTCCTGGAAGATGCCAAGCTGGTGTCATCCATGCCCTCATTCTGGGAGGACAGGCTGCTGTGGTTAAGCTCTGCAGGGGTGATGGTAATTTCTGGATGATTTGTGTTGGAGGTGAGGGTACAGTCCCCATTGGGCAGGTCACTGAAGCTGAGAGAGAGTGGCATTTTCTCCTCGGCTGCCTTTCCATCTTCAAAGATGTCATCAGGTAGATTCGACTGTGGATAAAAAAGTACTTTGTTATAATTTTTGAAACAAATGATGTGTTTGGCATGGTTTATTTCCAGACAGAATTAAGGCCATTAAAATTTAAAAGCCAGAACTTTCATAATATTAGCATTTTATTTCTTGATTTGTGTGTGTGTGTGTGTGTGTGTGTGTGTGGCTGGCAAAAGAAAACAAGCCATTACAAACTGTTTCCATTGTTGAATCTAGGTGAAAGTTCACGGTACTATTCTTAGGTTTGATGTTTTTTCAAAATAAAAGTTTGGGTGGGGGGATGGTGCTTGTTTTCTAAATCCCAGGATCTCACAGTATTTGGCAGCCATAGTTATGAATAATACTGATTTTTTTCTTTTTTTTTTGGCATCTATCTTATAAGACTTTCCAACATTAATGTTTTTTCACTCCACAGATGTGAGGCTTTGTTCTGCTTCAGTTACTCAATAATTATTTTTTTGAAAATTTCTACCCACAAATCCCAAGCTCTTGAAAATGTTTTATTAATTTAGTAACCATGCCATAAATAATTCAAGGCCAGCAATACATTTGCATTGTTTCTCTAGAAATAAGAGAAAAAGACTAATACATTGAACATCTATCTTCCAGGAGGCAAACCCCAGGGCTCACAGTGTGTCTAGGAACACTGAGTTCTCTGTCAAGCAGACCCAGGCTGTGTCATAGGTGTGCTCTGTGCTTCATGAAGCAGAACTATGAAGAGAGAGGTCAGAAATATCCAGATAACCAAGATAATTTTTTTATTCAGGCATTACAATTTCGAAGTCAGTTTTCCTTGCACTGTGGAGTCTGTGTATAGTATCTAAATGCCAAATGTTGCTTTGTGGAAATGCTTTTCTATTTATTTGAGATTAACTCCATCAAAATGGCTCATTTTTCTTAGATTCCAGATTATTATTGTTTTTTCTCCCGCCTTAGTTTCCTGAGTAGCTGGGATTACGGGTGTGTACCACCACACCTGGCTAATTTTTCTTATTTGTGTAGAGACAGGGTCTTGCTATTTTGCCAGACTGGTCTGGAACTCCTGGCTTCCAGCAATCCTCCTACCTCGGCCTCCCAAGATGCTGGGATTCCAGGTGTGAGCCTCCGTGACTAGCCCAGATTAGATTTTTAAAGTAAATGTGAAGTATCACCCTAATGCCTATTTTAATTATATACAGAATGATGAATTCTTATAATAGTGCTTGAAATAACCCTAGCACACAAAAATGTTACAGCAAGTGAAACTGGGTACAGAAAGTCTCCATGTCCTCCTCCAGCCGTGTCCTGGGTCCCATCACTGCTGGATCTGAGGCCACTAGATCCCGACACATGCAGTTAGTTCCACCCAAACTGTCTGTTCTAGTCTGGTGGGAAGGTGATTTACTTTAACTGCAGGACTGGTAAAACGACATGTCACTGGGACACTCAAGTAACCTCTACAGGCTTGGTCTCTTCCCCTGTAAGGCTGAGAATGTTTCCTTCTATTAGTGATTATGAAACCGCTCCCCAAAGTCCTTGAAGTGGGGGGTTCTGGTGTTCCTCTTCTTTTCCTTCAGCTTGTTTATTTTAGTTTCTTCCCTCCTATGTTTGCACACCCTCCCCCCTACACCTTCTGCCTCTGGGAGAGATAAAAGGGGGAACTTTTGGGGACGGATAGGGGAAGGCCTGGAGTCCTACTCGCTGGACCTCCTCTGTGGGGGTCCTGTAGGCATCTCACAGAACCCATGGGTGCTCCAGGTGGTCCTGACCAGCCTCTCTGATCTCCTGGGCCCACGTCTCATAGCAGCACTTGGCGGGGGAGGCAATGGTGGGAGGCAGGGGGATTGAGTAGTCATGATTCTTATTGAAATTGCAAAGTCCTTCCCAGCCATTTCCCTTGAGTTCCGACTCCCAAACCCAATTTGCACCTACTTAAGTGGCAAATATTGAGTTAGAATAAATTGGGATGCCCTACCTGAGAGGACTTACAGTCTACCAGGAGGAGGAGTCTATCAACATTGTACACAGCAGTGCAACGGCATGTGTGCTGCAAGGGAGGTGTGATGTCGTGAGGGAGGGGCCCTGGGGAGGGGAGGGCTGGTGCCTGAGAAAGAGCTGGTTCTGGAGCTCAGCCTCAAAGGAGGGCAAGGCAGTGGCCTGGGGAGGAGGAGGAGGAAGAAGTACATTCTAGAAGGAACAATGTGTGCAAAGACATGAGGTCCTGAAAGGATGTGGTGCCTTTGGAGGACACTGAGAAGCTCAGAGGGGCCAGAGCAGAGGACAAAGAGTGGACAGGTGAGAGACGGGCCTGACCTGGGCTGTGGCCAGGTGGGAACGGCCACTTTGAGGACCTTTGTGTTTACCCAGAAGGCTATAGAAAGCCATCAAGTTTTTTTCTGATCTTAATCTCATTGAAATGATGCTATTAAACCTCTACCAACTCTCCCCCACAACCCTCCAGCCTGCAGCAAATGAGCATGAATATACGTGTTACACTGAATTGCACTGATTAGCTCTACTGTGTTTGGTACATGTTTTTCCCCCACAGTCTTCCCTTTTCCCTTTGAAATTCTATTAGAGTTTCGCCTGGTCCTTTTCATTTGTGCTTTTTAATTCAATGAATAAGATGAAATTATTATAATTATTAACCAGAAGACTTTTAATCCTTTCTACTCTGGACATTCAAAGATTACTAAAGTCTGCGAAGAACAGGATATTGTGTGTGTGTGTGCGTGTATTCTCTGGTGATATATGTATAGTACATACAGTGTAGGTTACCTGTTGTGTTCCTGTGAATTAAGGGTTTCTTTTACCAAGGTATTATAAAATTAACAAACACTACAATAAACTAAGCCTGAGAATCTCTTCAAATGCAAATAGCTCTAGTAAAATTGGTTGAAATCCTTCTGAGTTCCTTGAACGCCAGTTTTTGAAAGGCTTAAGCTTGTTTATCTTCTGAAATAAAATCTTCTTTGGCCTTAAGTGTGACAGTAGTTTTTAAAAATGAAAATCTTGTTACCATGGATGTCTCTGCCCCAGTGGAGAAAAATCACAGCACAAAAACAGGGATCATTAGAAGAGAAGGATAAACCGCCTCTTTAACAAAGTTGCATGCATGGCCAAGTTCCCACCGCGAGGACAGGACAGCTGTAACCATTACCCAGTGACCCAGTGAGCAAGACAGAGAAGACAAAACAAGAGACTTGACGAAGCACTCATGCCACAAGCCCCTGAAGTCAAGCACTGCACACCCGGGCAGGCCACACTCACATAAAACTCTAGCACGGCCTTGGACCTCAGCCTGAGGGAGGGCAGGTCGCTGAAAGAGCAGCTGCGGTGCAGCTTGGCAAGGAAAGTGTCTTGCAGGGCACTCAAGACAGACAGCCGCCTCGGCTTGTCTGGTGAAGGACGCAGCCACCCCTTCAGAAGCCAAAGCAAGATGGGGCAGTTAGTGGGAAGAATCAGGTTACCATGTGCTGTTAGCTTTTCAGCAAGCATTTCTGATTAAAACAAGCAGGCTGTTATTTACAGCCACTTCTTTAAAAGGCTGATCTCAGAGAACGTTTGGAAAAGCCTACATGCCATCATCAAAGCAATAGGAAAAGTGGGTACGGGGAGAGAGGAGACAGAGGAGGCCTCCCACCTCTGATAGAATTACTGAGAGTCCCTGACACCGTCTGTGAAGCATTTCAAACACTGGGTGCAAGCACTGGCACAGGCTCATCGATTCCACTCCAGAAACCACACAGAACTTACAAAGAAGGAGTGATCTTTGAAGGTGGGTGTTTCTGGGGTACCCTGGCTGTACATGGACATTCTCCTCTGCAGGGCTGCTGCCTTGTTCCCAGCACCTGAGGATGGGGTCGTGTCCTCCACGTCGAATGGACTGCAAAACAATCGGTCCCCGTGTATGCATGTTTATTAAAATCACCTATAATCGACAGACTGCCTGCCAAGAGAGCACCTCATTATACTAAAGTAAATTCACTCCAGGGGGGACTGGGCTTGGTTTTGGCTAAATTGGTATGTCAGAAAATAAACCCAGATAAAAGAAAGCAGAGAAGAAAACTGAGTCTAGACCCACCCAAGGGACCACAGATTATTATCATAGCTTTAAGCACAATTTATTTATACACCTGGATGTGTCTGTTTCCTCATTGATATTAGGAACATAAACATATTAATGCTTGCTCCGACAGAACAAGATGTTGAAGAAGTCTGCAAAAAATTCTTTGAGCTTTGTAGGACTAGACACTTTAACAATGTAAGAGATTAACAGACTATTGTTCAGTTCTAAAGAAAACACTCAAAAATAGAATCCCATTCATTTTGGTTGACACAGAGCCTCTTGTGTGATTAAGAAGAGACTAACAGTCTGCTCATGACGATGCTGCTTATCATCATGATTTCCGATTCATCCAGCAAGAGGAATGATCTTGCATTTGAGATGTCAGTGACCACAGATTATGAGGAGCAACAGGCTGGGCAAAGGGTGCTGATGCTATACCAGTAACAAGGCAACAGCGTCTTTGCTGCTTCCACACCCGACTCTATTGTAAAGAAGACTCTGAACATTAATACTCGACATGTCATATTTACTTGGTAACGTACCAAGAAAATAGTACCAAATGTGAGCGACCAGTGTTAATAGCTTATCACAACCTTTCTCAAGGGTGACTTTGGAAAACCACTTTTAAGTTCAGTGATTTGACAAAAGATATCTCTTGTCCTTTGGAAATACTCTATTTCAGTAAATAGAGTGTGGAGGAACTAAGGATATTCATAATTTTCCAGAGCAGCATGAAGTATATAAGACAAAGAGGGTTAAGCAATTAAAGCACCATAGCAAGAATCAGGAACTTTCTGAGGGCAAAATATCTCATACTGGACAGTTATTTTCTTTCAAATTAGTTTACTTGAGAAGACATATTTCTTCATATATTTAATGGTCAAGAGGGAGGGAAGGAGGCAGAATAAAATATTTTAAAGCAGGAAGAAGAGGAAAGTGAAACGACCCAGGCTTCTTCAACTCTCTCATGTGTGCACATCACCTGGTGAGTCTGTGAAACAGATTCTTGGGTGGTCTGAGAGATTCTGACGCAGTCGGTCTGGGCTGGGGCCTGAGATTCTGCTTTCCTGACAAGCTCCCTGGTGCTGCTGATGGTCTATGCCCCAACTTTGAATAGCACTAGCCTGCAGCACATATTTGCACACGATGAAGTGAAAAATGGCAACTTACTACCAGGTGATCTCCAGGTTCAGCTTGATGGTGCCAAGGTCATTGATGTCGACAGCCACCACCTGAGGTCGGGCTGCAAACAGCTCTTTGGTCTCGCAGGTCACGCTGCCTACCAGGATGTGAGTTGCCAGCCCTTTGAGCTCCGAGACCTAGCAGAGAGTGACAGGGGAAAGGCCTTACATCACAGCAGAGGAGAAAGGTAGGATTCTCTAGGACACTTTATCTTTTTTTCTTAGCCAGTTTGGTCATTTCTTTCAGAATCATATCTGAAATCAGAGAGGGATGGTTCAAAGTCTCATCTTACGTTGACTTTGCCCACTCTCACACGAGAGCAGCCGTCTTTGTAACGGACTGTAGTGCAAAGGAGTCTGCAGGACAGAGGGGTGGCAGGCAGAAGTCACACGTAAAGTCCCCCACCACGGGTCATCCGGCCATGGCACCAAGCAAGATGACAAAAGGGAATGACAATACTGTACCTTGATGGAAATGAACCCAACTATTAGGGGCAGGAAAACTGTTTCTTCTCCATCCCAGCTCTGCTTGCCATTTACTTCTATCTTGCCTTTCAGTTTCCACCTCTGCCGGCCATACTTCATGAAAATCTGGAGAGGAGACACCCAACAGCCCTCACGTTCCACTGCCCCCCACCAACACCAAGGTCAAAAGGGCAAGGACACAGACGACTGCCACCCCTCCCCTTCTCCACCCCCTTCCTCCACCCCTTTACTCCTGGGTCTTGGTAGAGCTGATGCTAAGAGGGGAAGAGACTTTTCAAGGGA
This sequence comes from Daubentonia madagascariensis, assembly GCA_023783475.1. Lineage (NCBI taxonomy): Eukaryota > Metazoa > Chordata > Mammalia > Primates > Daubentoniidae > Daubentonia > Daubentonia madagascariensis. Next base: position 22,140,756 of record JAKFHU010001672.1, read on the forward strand.
AATAAGTTCTGCTTCTCTAAGACAGAGGGGTGGAGGGTTTTCTTCAGTAAAAGGTCACCGCTCTGTGCCCTTCTGCTCACTCATGTCAAACAGTTCTCTTGCTTGTTAGTTCTACATCAATAGAACAGCCATTGGGATTAATTCTCCACACGCCCAGCTCCTTTTGAGAGATAAGGAACCATCAGCTAAAACCTGCTTAGCAGTCAGAAGCAAGGAAGAGAGACATCCTCCCTCTGGGTGAGGGAGATGGGGCTGGACAAGGACTTCTTATCCAACCTACTCTGAGGAGAAGGTGTACAGTCTCCCCGTGGGCAGACAGCTTTAATGTTCAGGGGAAGATACACCCCCACCCCCACCAAGAGGTAGGATTATAGAAGGTTTTGGAGGAGATAGTCAGATGAAATTATTATGTAAGTTCCTTTTTGAAGGAGGAAAAAACCAAAGACTTTATGGAGTATATTTTTTATAAAGAAAGATCTAGATGTTATTATTCTTTAGTCAATGATTCTGGATTGGATCTTGGATCAGAAAAAAAATCTGCTACAGTATCGGGACACTGGCAAAATATGAACATAGACTGTCTATCAGGTGACATTAGCTAAAGTGACAATGTTAAACTTGCTGGTGTGGAGGACTGTGCAATCTTATGCAGAAGAATGTCCTTTCATTCTCAGGAGAAGGATTTGGGGATGAAGGATCAAGTTGTCTTCATCTTGTTCTAAAAAGGTTCAGCAAAATAAAACAACAACAACAGTAATAATAATAAAGCAAATGTGGCACGGTGTTAAAAAGTGGTGATGGATCTAGATGAAAGATATATGCGAAGTCTTATATCAATCTCCAAACTTTCTCATTGACTTAAAATGTTTTTCAACATTCAAAATTGAAAAAAAAACAAGACAACTTAAGAAGCAAAATAATGACAATTGGCTCCTGCCCTTCAAGTCCTCAATTCAAACACCTAGACCAAGACAACACTCACCTCATATTGATCTCCAGGGCAGAGGCGAGCAAAGCCAGCCAGACCTGCAAGTGAGCAATTGGGAAATGAGGTGCAGAACACATATCCCCTCCTTATACACCCACACCTCCATATGCACATTTAAAAATTCAAGTAAAGTGTCAGACCTTTGTGCAAACTCAAATAACATTTTTTGGGGCCATCTGTGGGGAACAGCTTTTTTTGGAATTCCGTCTATCATAGCTAGAGAGGACACTCCTTGATGGGGTGAGGGAAGAGGTGGTTTTCCGGGCAGGGAAGGCTGTGCAAATTGGAATTAGTGCTTGTGTGCCTTTGGCCAATTCTTGTGTAACCAGATTTCAGGATCAGAAAGATATATTCATTTATTTACCCAGACTATCCCCATGAAAATGAATTGATCTGTTGGTTTTCTTTCTGTCCCAAGAGTTGTGATTTCTAAGTGCCTCCCAATCAAGTTAAGATTCCATGTTCTCACTCCCCTCGCCTCTCCCCAATGCACTCATCCCTCTGTTTTCCTCATCATTTTTTATCTGGCATAGTGATACCCCCATCTACTGTGTTATGAAATCCCTGAAAATGGATTATCATTTACACAAAACTAGTGATTAAGAAAACAAATAAAATCAAGCCAATCAATCAAATGACAATAACCTGCACCCCCACAACGAAGATGTGACTTTTCTTCTACTGTGTGATCCAGCAAGTCATTTCTAACCGGATCTGCTCAACTGAAGATCCAGGACGATATCTGGTGCATCAGCAAAAACAAATCTTGTCAGACTAGATGGCCACCATCCTGGGACATCTCAGGAACTCGGGGTTTGATAAGTTTTTTTCTTTTTTTTTCTGTAGGTATTTATTGTAAGCCCACTGGGTGTGATGGTCTATGCTAGGCACTGGGGTAACAGTTTGGAAAGTATGACAGATTTTACAGATACCCATAATATAGAACACAGTATGGCCATGGGAATGAAACAGACAAGGATCTGCAGACAGTAAGACGGAGCTAAACCCGAGATTGATTTCTGTTTTATCTACCAGCTAGCCAACTCTAGAGAATTTACTTAACCCCATTTCTTTACCTTTAAAATAGGAATAACAGTGTCCACTTTACAGAATCATTTGTAAGGACAACAGATGGCATCTAATACACAATAGGTGCTTAATACATAGTAATAACTATATATCCAGGAGTGGGATAATACTATTTATTGAGCACATGCCATCTACTATTCATTTAAAAGATGTAATATAAATGAAAAGACATACCAAACTGATACACATCATGGAGGGGATGGCAATAGAGAGACAGCAAAAGGAGATCTTTGCATTTTTCTGTATTATGTATTTTTATGAGAATGTACTACTTATATAATTAAAAAAACTTTTTAAAAAGACTATCTCATTTAATGTAGGATAGTTTCAGGGAGGAAAGTACCATTTGAATAACAGAATATCATCACAGTAAAATGAGGGCATGGGTGCACAGACTTCCAGGCTGAGTGAATGGCATGTGAGCATTCAACACTACTTCTTGAATGCCTACTCTGTGCCAAGCATGAGTAAAGGTATGGGGAGGAAGGCATACAAGTTACAGGGGCATAATGAATGAGAGAACTAAGCTCAGCAATAGAGACTTATCAGTGACCCTAGCTTTACTTTATTGTTTGTTTGTTTGTTTTTGAGACAGGATCTCTTGACCTGGCTAGAGTGCAGTGGTGTCATCACAGCTCACTGCAACCTCAGTCGCTTTGGCTCAAATGATCCTCCTGCCTCAGCCTCCCAAGTAGCTGGAACTATAGGCACGTGCCACAATGCCCAGCCAATTTTTCTATTTCCAGCTTTACTTAAATCAGTTGTTTCTGGCTTTAGTTACTTGTTGGTTGTTTCTGTACCAATCACAAAGCAAAGCCCTCTACATTCATAGGGACCTACAGACTGAAAGTTTTAATCAAGGAGATTAAAACAAAGTTAATAAAAATGGGCAAAAAACTTCATCACTTTTTAATTTTTTGGTGAAAAGAACCAATAAAATTCTATGATAAAAATTCCAATTAAAGAAAAAAGGCAGGACACACAATATGTAGAGTATGACCTCAACTACATATAAATACATCCACAGGAAAAAAAGGTGTAGAGAAACATACCAAACTGTTAAAATAATTATCTCTGGTACGGATTATGGAGAAAGTTAAACTTTTGACATTAAGTTATAATTTGTATTTTTAAAAGATTATGTATTTATTTTGTAATAAAAAAGAAAAAGATAAAAAAGATCACACATGCTGACAGGCGGCATATACACAAAGAAAAGCTGGTTGGTTGGATATTTATGATAATTTTAACAAAATTTAGTACTAGGTAGAGTGATTATGGATGATTTTATTTTATTTTTTGTTATATTTCTCAATGTTAAAAAAAAATGAGAAGATACTATTAAATGCTCTTAAAATGTCAAAACAGAGATTCAAGAAGACACAAACGATCCTTCCCTGTTTACCCTGTGATTTCATAGAGGCAGCCTGAGAGGAAATAATTTTGATTAGCTGGTACAAAACAGCTCTATGATTCTTAAGATTCCTTCACACACAAAGATATCATATGACAAACTGATTCCTTGGTTCCTCAGCATCCTCAAGTCGCCATTTATAACCTTTGAGTTCTGGGTTGTTTTTATATTCACTTAAACATGATTTTACCCATATAAAGATGATGGGGATGGTGTCACACAATGTGTTTTGCTTTCTAAGAATAGCCCTGTTAATAAGTTGTAAGACTCTTGAATGAAGGAATCTGCTTTCCACCTGACCTGATAGACGTTGCCATGGGCAAGATGACAGCAAAGATCCAGGAATGCTTTAGAAAGTGCCTGCTATTACCACAATTTGTCAGTAGATGGCAGCAACTCATCAGTTCCTCATTCCTTCCTGCCCTTGGAGCCAGTCCATTTAGGAAGAGCTTTCACTAATAATTACAACATAAGCCACTTAAGACTTACTGAAATAAGAGCAGAATTAAAGAAGCCTATTTTCATTAATAATTTCCTGAAGCATTTAGTCTTTTTTAAAAAAATACTTCTGAAAGCACAATTGACTGGCTTTTAGAAATCCCAAACTGGATGTGCTAATTCTAATAAAATCCAAAATGCCTCATTAAAAACCTCTGCAAATTAGTTCAGGATTAATCCATTGCCTGTTTATCTGTGTAATTACAATGGAATACTGGTTAAAAGGAAACTTATCTGGTGTTGTTGCTAGATAAAGCTGATTAGAGGGAAAAATCCTTTGAAGGTTTTTTCTTCCCCTTTCAAAATTACCAGAAATTTCATATCTGAAGATCTTAACCAAACAAGAGAAAGGTACTTGGTAGTGATGCTTTTGAGCTTCTCATTCCATATTATTAAAGCAAAATTTCTTCGAGTTGCTATAGTGGCATCACTGATACTCTGATTATAGCAATAATGTAGCAAAATGGCAATATCCAGGCAAAAACAGTCCTGGTGCTTTGCTTCTTAAAGTTCTATCTGCTGTGTAAGCCACTGTGTACTGGCCATAGAATTAGCACTAACAGTGCGGCAATGACAGTTACAGCCCATCTTTGAGGCCTGGCCAGGTCTCTCAATGTCTGGTCCGGGGGCCTGCTGGCATTTCTCAGCATTTTTGTGACTACTGTTGCACGATCTAGAAAGCTTTAATTATGACCACTCCAGAAACCATCATGGGGATTACCTCTGAGGGATGGGTGTGGGGAGGTGGTGAGGGTCAGGAGACGTTTTTTCCCCTGGTGAATCTTCTCATACCTTTTGGATGTTTTCTGGCTCTCACACATTACTGATAAAACAGCTCCTCCACAGCCTCATTTGGAGAGCCAGGTGCTACAGTGTGCACTGCCCACCCTTGCCTGCCTTTGCTCAGACACCGTTCTGCCAGAAGAAGGCTCTCCAATATTTTTTCCAGTTCTGTGATGACCTTCCTTTCCAAGAGTCACACTTCCTACTCTAAGGAAAACAGCCAAATAGCCAAACAGTAAAGGGGTCCTATTCCAGGCCCCACTGATTTATTGACCAGACACAAATAATGCAGGGTTACTAGCTCACTGGTAGTTCTTCCTTCTCTAGAAGCCTGACCTGCCCTGAAAGCCGTAGGGGCCAGCACAGACTTCTGGATGGACATACTGCCTGCAACTTAATTTGAACAAAGTAACAATTGCGAGAAGAACCAGTTTTCCCTAAGGGACCACATCTCTTAACTTCCACGCTGGTTGACAGTTCACAGATCTAGTGCTCTTTCTTTAGCCTGGAATTCATGTCTTTTCATGATGAGGCCCCAACTAACTCTGCACAGCTCTTCTCTGTTCAGCCACACCAGTCTCCCTGTCACTTTTGGACATACTTTCTCCTCTTTGGTGAATGCTACTCAGTGCCATTCACTTGCCCAGAACAGTCGTTCTAATTCAAAGGTTACACTGGGAAGCCTTCCTCCTTCCCGCTCCCCTCCTCCCCAGACAGGTGAGTGGCCACTTTCTCTCCCTCTCCCCTCAGGCCTCTGCAGCAATCTGGTCACACTATTGGTCCAGGTGGTCATTCATTTCACTGAATTAGAATGTACTGGTTCACATGTCCACTTTCTCTACTAGATTGTATGAAACTCATGGCCAGGGATGATTCATCAGGACGCAGCCTAGTGCCTGGCCAATAGCAGGCACTCAGTAAGCATTTGCTCTATTCTGGTTATCATCCCCACCTATGCCCCCTCCCCCCACATAAGGTTGCTGTCTAGTGTTGGGGATGGGGCAAAAAGGGAAGTGTGGAAGGGTGTGGTGGGCGGAAGTTAGGGGTTGCCAGGTCTGACAGTATTATGAAATAGTCCCAGTTTGTCAATATGTATGTTGGGAGGAAGATTTTACCAGAATGAATTATAGATAAGAAAGCAGCTAATTGCAAAAACATAGGATTTCTTGGCAGCTTGAGCAGGTTTCCCTTTTTCTTTATGGAGAAACAGAAAGATTTCCACGGGGGTGTTACCCTTGAAAGGTTTCACAGATGTAGTTTCTGAGTTTTCATGCTAGGTCAGGAAAGTGGAGGTGACAGAAGTCTATCAGTGGGATAGGAGAATCAGTTTCAGGTCCAAGAGACCCCATGGGAGAAACCCTGAGTTCAGGTAGGAGTTAAGGAAGCGGATCAAGCAGGAAAGTGAGAAAACAGAGAGAGGGTAGATATGGAAGAGCAGGAACAACAGAAAGTTCTGTCAGTCCATTAGGATAACCCATGTACCCCAGTGCTATTATTTAGCTGGGTGGCCAGGTCCCCCAGTGGATGGCAGGGCCCCCAACATCATCCCCTCTCTGGTCACCAGGCCAGAGGCTCCAGATCTTGTGCGTGGGTGGTCCCTTTCCTCCCGTCCCACTCCCAGGGTGCTTGTGTGCTAGGTTGAAAAGGATCCTTCCATAAGAGAGACAATTCTTTGAACAAGAGTTTATAGTATCTGCTCAGCTTTGTTAGAACTTCCCACATAATATGGGGTTGGAGGTGGGACTGCCTTAGGAGCCATGAGCCCTGGAATTCTGTTCCAAGTTTGACTCCAGTTTACTGTGTGACTTCTGGGACAAGTCTTGAGGGCCCATTTTATAGATGGGCCCTCATTTCCCACCTATAAAATGGAGAAATTATCACCCCATCAAAAATAGATACACTTGATAGTGAGCATCAAAAATAGGGGAAGTATAGTACTTTTTGTATTAATGATAGATGTGCATGATTTGAATTCCTTTTAGGCTGTGAGACTCTATGACTGTACTAGTCTGCATGGGTCGTGCCTACATTGTAGGAAGAAGGGGGAAGTGTTTTCTGCTAAACACTGATTCAGGGCAGTTGTTTTCCAGAATGAAGCTGCTGATACAGTCATTCTGAAAGTTTTAATGATAAATTCCAGGGCCCCACTCTGGGACTATGGACTTGGACTTGCTGGGATGGGGGCAGGGCCTGAGTGGTTTTAGAACCACTGACTCCGGTGAGGACCCAAAATGAAAAGAACAGACCTAAAAAACTGGAAAAGCACAGATGCCAGACTCAATAGTAAAGTGTTGAGATTTAACACTGAGTAATAAACTGATTCTCTACCAGATCTGCTGGAAGAGAAGAATACAGCCTTTTGGGAAGCTGAGGGTCAAGGTTATTTTTATTCCAGGTATACTCATTCAGAGAGGCTCTCACATGTCATGTATAGCACTTGACAGAATAATTTCCCTCCCGAGTTAGATGACTCATTCAAAAATGAAGCTCTCCTGTTGAGCCCTTTTTAAAAAGTCTCCCTTCTTTACTCCCTTAATTGCAGAAAGTCGGCAAGAAGATGATTAAATCCCCATTAGCAACCCAGGGATCAAGCTGCTAAGAAACCTCAGAAAAAGAAATGCATAAGCACCAGCCCTCTTTGCTACAGTCAAATGGGCCAAAACTGGGAACAGAAATGGATTTGCTGGATGGCTGCTTATATGACAGCCCTGCCTGGCCACTGAGCTGTACATCTGACAGCACCTGGGTGATGCTCCACTTTCTAAAACCAGGCTTCCTTTTTGTTCTGAAGATGCTGTGGTATTAACAAATAATGCTTCTAGATTGGAACTTTCTGGAATAAACACCAGAAGGGCACTGGGAGAAAGAGGGGATAAGACACAGTATTCTGTGAGTTTAACACCAAGATAAAAAATAAATTGGTAGGTAGTTTACTAGAAACATGAGGGATAAAGGAACAATTTAAATGACACCACAAAGATACCAACAGACAAGTCTAGAATGTGGGACATTCTGCACAACAGTGGTTTCTACATCAAGTCAATGGTAGAAAAAAAAGGGGAAGGGGTTTGTTTTAGATTAAAGAAAACCTAAAAGATATACCTAACAACCAAGTATAATGCATGGACCTTGTTTGGATCCTGATTTGAACTAACCAACTGTAAAAGCATTTTTGAGACAACTGGGGAAATTTGACAAAGGAATGTGTTAATAACAGAGGCTTATTATTTTTGTTAGATGTGAGAATGTGACAGTACTTGGCATTGTGGTTATGTAAAAAGATGGCCCTGTTCTTTGAGAGATGCAAGTGAAGTATGCAGGGGCAGACTGACATATCTGGGTTTTATTTCATCAACTGACTTCTCTTTCATCAAAGGAAAAACAAACGAAAACAGATGAAGCAAATGTGACAAAATCTTGCTCATTATTAAATCTAGGTGATGGGTTTATGGGGGTTCATTGTAATGTTCTCTCCGCTTTAGTGTATGTTTGAGATTCTGTCATAATAAATACATTTTTTTAAGTGTGTGGGCAAGTCTCAGGATGAGAAGAATCAATAAACTAACTTAAGCAGGGAGGGTTGAGAGTGGGCAGCACCTTGTCTTTGCAAGGAAAATAAAAATAGTGTGTGCTCTCAAACTTCCAGAAGCTCTGTGCTCCACAGAGATGGCTTCTTCCTCTTTCCAAATAGGGAAAAGAATACCTTTCATCTTGATGGAGAATTCCCCCAGCAGATTCTCTAGCTCCGCTTCAATGGTGCACATATTCTGTGAAGAGGATGGAGATGGGCATTAGAACTAGCTTTCTTTCACCCAACAGCTCAAAGCACATGATGTTTTAATAGTGGCAGACAACCATTGCATGAACAATAGGAGGCATTTATTTGTTTGCAATGAGTTCCACAGTATGAGCTAGGAAATACTCTTGACAAAATGTTTAATCCAAGTCTAGGCAAGCATTCTAGTGTACAGGAAATTTAGGGCATAGACAAACACATCAGATTACGTAAAAAATAGTCAGACAAATCCAGAATGTCAGATATTCTGTAAGAACTGGCCTGGAATCTACAAAAAAGCAGTATCATGGGGGAAAAAAAATTCTAGATAAAGAGACTAAAAAGACATAATAACCAAATGTACGGCCTTAACCTTGATTACCTCCTGATTTGAAGGGCAAGCAAATAAACCAAAACAGTTATCAAAGACATTATTGGGCCAAAAATTTCAAAACGGATATTAGATAATTATATAGGATGATTGTTAATTTTCTTAGTTGTGATAATGGTATATGGTCATGTAGGAAACACACATTATATAGATTACTATAATATTAAGAGATCCACCTTATATGTTAAGTAGCTCGATTTAGCCATTCTACAATGTATACTGTATTTCAGGACATCATGTTGTACACTACAAATATATACAATTTTTACTTGTCAATAAATTTGACAATTTAAAATATAAATTTTAAAAATAAATTTATTTATTCTTTTTTTTTTTCTTTTAATTTATTTTTTTAATTTCAGAATATCATGGGGGTACAACACTTTGGCCATACACATTGCCCCTGTTCTGCCCGTGTCAGAGCCACAATCGTGGTCATCCCCCAAACTGTGCTCCCCACATCCATTCAGTGAGAGTTTTTCCCATCCCTTCCACCCCCAAAAATAAATTTATTTTTAGCATGGATTTTTAGCATGTTAAAATATTTATGGGGTGAAGTGTCATGATGTCTACCACTTACTGTCAAATGACTTGGGGAAAAAAAGTTGAGCTTATGAAAGAGAGAGAAAGCAAAACGTGGCAGAACGTTACCAATTGGTAAACCTAGATAAAGGTATGGTGTTCAATACACCAGTCTTGCAACTTTTTTGTAGGTTTGAAATTTTTCTTAGTAAAAATTTGGGGCCAAAAGAGCACAGGAGCTGAATTCTACTTGAGTGAGGCAGACTTCCTCCTGCAATGCCACGGCACCCCAAAAATGATTTCTGGGTCTGACAAGGGTCCTCTCCTCAATCTGATGTTGAAGGATCAGTATAGGCAGAAGGAACAACACCATCTACACACGTGGATAGATGCATAACTTCCCCTGCTCTACTTCCTCAGTGTCTGATGACCTAAATAGAGCAATTGGAGTTAGATATCAAAAGGGAAAGTGCTGTGGGCCATCCTCAGCGAGGCCCTTCTGCTGCTTGGCTGGCTTACGCTTTGGGTGTCGCCTCTGTTATACTAAGCAGCAGTCTCCACAGATGCTTGGTGCAGGGTGGCACCTTCAGGCTTCTCCCTCAGCAGCCAGTCTCCATCAAGTCTGGGGGCTGGAGGTGGCCTCTCTGACAAGAGCATGGCCAGCTCAGTGAGTGCCAAGGGGTGTTGCTTCTATTTGAATTCTGTATGCTGAGGACCTCAGGCTTGATTTATAAAGCTAAAGGTTCTGATTCTTATTTGTTCCTTTGTTCTGCTCCAGATGATCACTCTCACGGAATGCAAAGAGAATGGCATTGTTAAGTTCTCAGTGCCTCCAACAGCTTAGCAAAACTGGGGAGTCTGAGCTCTGTGCAGCTTGAAAGCTTTGAAAACAAAGTTCAGTATTGTAAACTAATTTACTTCCTCAGAGCGCTGGGGATCTCTGAAGGAACACATTACAGTTTCCAGAAATATCAACTATGTTATTGTGAATGTCAGGATTGCTACCAGTATCTTTGAAAAACTTGGGGGCAGCTAGGTGAAACTTGAGGACACCCATGGCAAAAATTTTCTCACCCATGAGGCCATTGATGAACATTGGTACACATGCAAAAGTACCCTGAGCCATCTTGCCCTTGTTAAATCCTCATTTTAAACCCTTGTTGAGATAAAATCCTGGCTTTTGTGGGTATGGGAGGATAAAAAAACCACCTGATGTCAAGTGAGATATGATGCTACAGAAGTCCCAGACTTCTATCTTCTCTAAGGCAGCTCTTCCTCTTGCTGAAATTACACTCTCTGTCTTTGAATTTGTGAGCAAAGTCATGATGCCATGCCCTGGCACTTGACCAAGGGTGGCTATTTCTGAAATGACCTGTAAATTATTCCAGGACAGGCAGCTCCTGCATGCTACTGGTCAGTTATCTGCTTTTGTACTGTAAACAGCTTCTATAATTAGAAATGGCTCTTCTGGTTTCAGAGACCTGTAGAAATGGGGTCTTGTGAACTAGGGTTGCTTCTAAACCAGGGATTCTCAAACTGCAAGTCCTTAAAAACTTGGAGGGGGGTGGGTAGGAAGAGTCAGATCTTTATTTTCACTAACCTCTAACTGAAATGAAACATGTCAACATGTCATGAATATAGAAAACAAGCCATAGCAGTATTATTATAGTAATAGCTGTGACATTGACACTAATACAAATCACATGTATGTTCATGTCATATCATTTGTTGTAGATAACTTTAAAAAAATCATTTATACTTTTTGCTACTTTGAATTATAATTATCAGTAGTTATTGGAGCCACTGCTAGATCTTGTAATGTGATATATTAATAAAGCAGCAGCATAGTACTGTATACCACATTTGACTTTTAAAATATTTTGACAACTGTATTGACATTGTTGAAATAACTATTTCAATATAATCTTTCCTTTCAATTCCTATTTTATTTTATGCATTTAAAAAACATTATTCTGAAAGGAGTAACTTAGGTAAAGAAGCCCTATTTTAAGTCATGAAAAGAGAAAAACTAGGTTTAGACAAGAGGCAATACTGGGGTGTACACAAGAAGCATCCGACTGAAAGTCATCCAAGAGGTCCCTTGGTCCCAGGGCCGAGACAGATGCTCAGCTCTGGCAATTGTCCAACAGCCCCTCTTCAGGCTGATGACTGCATTCATGAAATTTGATCTTCAAACAAAGACTCATGGGATAGTGAAAAGTGCTGCTTTAATAATTCAGTCATTTCATCAAAGACATTTGTATTTAGGTGACCCCAGGAGGAGTAAAGACCTCTCTGCGTCAGATGCTTGGGCCCCAGAGAGTCAGAAACCAGGAAAGCATACTTCTGTTCATGGTTCTTTGTCTTGTCTCCTTTAAGATAAAAATTTCTCACAATAAAAAGAAAAAAATTATAGGCAGGAAGCTTGCTGATAAACAACACTGACATCTAGTAGCCATCTGAACCACAGGGTCTGTTCAACTTCCAGGGATAAAGCTAGATTGGATTGTACACTAGAATATTTAGAAGTGCATTCAAATGACAATAATCAGGGCACTGTGGCTTACTCATCTTAAACAATTCCACTGATTGCCTCTCTTGCATACTTCTGAGGCTAACAGTAAAACTTGTAAACAGAGTAGAATGAGCTTGTAGATTGCTGTTCGCCTTGTTCTTGGCAGCTACCAGCAATTCACACCAGGCTAGGGGGAGTTCAGCAACTAAGCAGGTTAGCAGGTTATACCTCAGTGTACTCTTTGAAGCTCCGATTGATCTCTGACAGACTCTCCCGGGCAGCTTTGCTGGCAGGGGAAGTTGCAAAGGCTTGCTTCATTTTGCTGGCACCATCTTGGAGGCGTCGTTGGATACAATAAGCTTCATAGAGTTCATCTACCTGTCAGAATCAAAACAGGAAACACAGAAATATGAATATTGTTATGCTTGAAAGAAGTTGCACAGACCATTGTTATGTGCTTAAGATAGATACTTTGTGTTTTTGACCTCTACAAGGAGAATCTTGTAGAAGTGTTATTCTTTTAGCTAGAGATCATATTTATTTTAGCCACTGTGATCCATTTTCTGTCTCAAAACACATTTCACTCTGATCCTGTCTTCAAATTATACAAAATGAAAATGCCTCTCTTGCATTTTTTTTTTTTTTTGAGGCTATCATTAGAATTGTTTAAAATGACTCTAGGGTGGTTTTGTTGGTCCATTGGTGGACTGTGTGGGCCAAGTATTAAATAATGAAGACAAGAGCCTTCTGTGTATTGAACAAACACTGAAAGAGTTTATACAGTTCATGCCAAGGTGAAAACTTTGTAGTGCACTAGGCTATTATCACTTTATTTTAAGAGGTATTGTCACAAGGTGGTATTTACACATCTAGATTTAGCATTTCTTAAAAGAACTTGGGGCTATTTATTGAAAACAATTTTTGTAAAATCTTGGCTCAACAATAAAGAGAGAAAATGAAGTTATTCTTAAAATTAGGGTAAAACACAATTGTCAAGCTTATCTAACTGAACACTTAAATATGAACTCTTTGAATGTAAATAACACAATTAAAAAATAAATTGAAGCAATATAAATGAACTCTTTTTCCTGCTACATCTCTATACTTATGCTTCTCGATAATAATATATGCTTTTAAAATGAGTATTAATTATACTCATCATATAAGCCTGATAATCACTTAATGCTTCTAAGGCAGTGACTCTCAATCAACCCAAGGCGATTTTGACTCCCAGGGCTCTACTGGCATCTAGTAGTAGGTAAAGGCCAGGGATGCTACTAAAAGTCCTATAATGGCAGAGGACAGCCCCCTACAACAAAGAATTATCCGCAAATATCAATAGTGCCGAGGTTGGAAAAAACCTGTTCTAAAGTTATTACTGATGATATTTATCTCTATAGTCTTATACTATCTTCTGTTATCAACACACTTAACCAACTGCAGTTAACTACAGGAATTTTCAGGCAGGATAACAAAAGACAATGTCATCAGGCATCGACAAAAGCAAATGAAACCTATTGCTTTGGGGAGGCAGTTACCTTCCTAGGACTATTTGAATTTTCATTTCAGTACAAACTTTGTTTCTTCAAAAGGGAGGCTTAAGCTATAGATTCAGAAGAAAGTGGAGATGCATACACTGGATTTCAGAGTTTAAGATTCCCCTTTTGTTCTAAAGGAAAACTTTGGCTACTCACTGGAAAGCATTACTATGACCTGTTAGAGTGGTGCAATTTTCCATAATTGCCTTTTCTATGCAGATGTCAATGACACTTAGGTCATTCACACTTAGAATATGAACACTAAGAGACTAAAGATTATTCTCTTGGTTAAAGGATTCTTTCCTGCTATTTAGTTCAATAATTCACTCAACTTTGCTGAGAGGAATCCCCAAACTCTGAAAAGAATAGTCTTTAATCTTCAGGGTCAATGGATTCATCGATGATTAAGAGGGAGATATAAGACTTAAGGGGTGGCAAATCTGCTCATAAAATTTTTTGGTTGGTGATTGGCATACAGCGTGGTTTCCAGACTTTAAAACTAAGCTAAGACTCACCTGGTGAGCTTGTTAAAATGCTGATGCCCAGGCCCCACTCTGAGGTGCTGAGTTAGTAGGTTAGGGCTGGGCCAGAAAGCTGAAATTTTAAATAAACATTGCAGATTGTTCTGATGTGGGAGATCCCCACAAAACTTTTAAAGACACAAATGCCAATACCTCTTCCAATGCAGGCCAGGCTGTTTCATCCATGTGGTCCTCTGGGAAACTGCCCCTTCAGTTCTTTCCCTTACTATTGGCTACTCCAAAGTCTCTGAAACTATATTCCTCTCAATAAGGGGTCAGTGCTCACTGGACCATCAGTATAGCCATAATGATTAATCTATTACTTTGCATAGAAAGAAAAGTTTATTCTTTGTTTTCACTTAAATATCAACCTATCCTAGCCAAATGGAATTAAACTCTAGGATAGAAGATACTTATGTACTTTCCTGAGCAGAAAGTAGCCCATTTGCAGGCAAGTTTTTGTCTTACCTATCAGTCAGCAGTGGCTCTCATTAAATAAACTGATTAATTGACTCATTCAATTATATATAATTTGTTAAGTATCTTGTATACAAGGTGCTGCAAAGAGTACCACCAGCTTTTGAAAACAATTAGGATTATTGTATCTAACAACTATAGACATGAGATGGATAAATACATGCTTACCTAATACTGATTTTGTTCTCTTGCTATTTTTTGAACTAAACAGAAAAATTTGTCAAAGCTTGCCTACCATAAATACCACCTGATAGATGTCATTGTTTTATTTATGGAGTTTAGCAGAAATAAGAGCAATTTCAGATTTGCCTAGGTAATAAATATCTTTCAGAGTGGGAACATACAAAGGAAGAAACATATATATATATATATATATATGTATACATACATATAAATCATCATAGAATTTTATACTGGAAAGGATTCTTGGGATCATCTAGATGGAATACATGCAACTCCCCAGCCCCATCTCACAGAGAGGAAAGCCAAGGTCCACACAGGTGATATAGCCAGTGAGTATGTGTCAGAGCTGGGACTAGAACCTAAGGCTGCTGGCTCTTAGTAGAGAGATCTGCTAAAACCCCAATCTCCCCATTTGGAAGAGAGGCCAATGCATATTGATGGAAACAGGAATTGCTAATGGTATGATTTAGCTGCCCCCAAAGGGAAATCTTCTTTAGGCAGCATCAACAACTCCTGATAGAGTCTAAAATAGGGAGGTGATAGTCCCACTCCACACTAGGCTCATTGGACCACTAATGAACTATTTATAGAATCCAGGGCCGGATGTCAGGGATGTTGACTAACTGGTGCACGTCTAGGGGCAACAGGGATGAAAAGGCACCTGGAAACTATGCCACAATAGTGGGAGGAACTAAGAGTCTGAGAAAGATGTAGGGAGGCACACAGATAGCAGTCTTTCAGTACTTATAAAGCCTTCATGAAGAAGTTTATGGGGCACCAAGTTGTATGTGGAATCAGAGTGTAAAGTTAGGTAAGCATGAAGTTTTTTGTGGGGTTCCTTTGATTTAGTCTCTGACTACATTACACTGAGACTGAGCCCTCCACCAGGCACTGTGCGTGCTACTTAGCACTTAATACATATTTGCAGAACTGAAGTAGAGCCCAAACTGTGCTGTATCAGACCTTCCATTCTTGTTTTTCTTTCATCTTTACTGCCTGTTTGAGGACTTAGTTATTAATCAGTTTAGGAGTCAATTACAGAAGAAACTCTCCATGGACTAGATATTATGCTCAGGTCAAAGGTGTATTGATTAGAAACTGAAAACTTAAAAACAGGCAAAGACAACGGGAACCTCACTTACCTTACTAATGTGAAACTCCAGGCGTCGCATGTATCTTTCAATTGTTTTAATTTGCTGGAATTAAAAGAAGTTTGAAAAGGCACAGTCATTTACAGTTCAATTGATTTAGGCTTGTGAGAATATTTTCTTTATTATGTCATACTCAAAAGTATCAGAAAATGCTACATATTTCCCCTTTCCTTCTATCTTTGTTCATACTTTAGAGAGTCTCTAATATCAACTTGGAATGTATTTTTTAAAATATTGAATAAATATTCTGAGAGATGAACTTGAGTTAGTTATTGGAATCCCTGTGTTTAATATCCAGGAGGTCAATCCAATGGAATTCATTAGATTTCTGGCAGAACAGTATCTATCATAGTGGAATATATATAAACTTCTTTATTTAATATGTGTTCTAGGATGGGCTTTTTTTTCCCTTCACATTTTAGTGTCTCTGAAATTGGGGTACATCTCACAATGGCTACTGGCCAAGTGGTACAAGATAGCTGCTTGTACATGCTTACAGATAATCATAGTTTTTCGTGTGTCATCTATTTGAATTATAATTATTATCACATGCATTTAAATTAATTGCCCTTTAAAATGTCTTCAAAAAGAATATACTATGATTCAGCATTGAAATAAAATTATTGTGTACACAGAAAGACAGGGAAAGAGAACGGCATCATATATAAATAAAGAAGAAAAAAATCTGTATCTAATGAGGTTTAAATGAGTTTTCTCTGTAGGTGTAAAATACAATTTTAAGTGAAAAGAAAGAACTGTCAGAGTTTAACTGGAATCATTTTTTTTTAATCTTAGTGACACATAAAGTAATGGTGCATTTTCCAATCAATCACGACTTGGATTTGATGAAGTATGGTAGTTAATATTCAGAGACAACACAGGCAAGGGCCTCCAATCACTTGGAAAGATCTTAAACTTTCAAAACAGTGAGAAACCCTACAACCTAGTGGTATTTTTATGGAAGTGACCATAAACACTTTTTTTGAATCTATAGATCATAGTACTTATTCATCATCCTCATTAGACAAAAGAATGAATTTTTCCAGAATTAGAAAAATCACCAGTTCTCTAGGATTTTACTGTCCTTAAGAAGGTCTCTCACTGACTTCTACTCAAGGATGCAAAGTTTTATTTTATAATAACCTTCCAACACAGAATGATGACTTACCTTGTCTAGTTCATACAGCACACCCTAAAATAAAAAAAGGAGGGTCTGGATTAAAACATCTTCCCCCAAAATGTAACCCATCTTAATAGAATGATATAGTCCATGATTCTACATTATCTGTAAGTGATAATCAGTCCTGCTAAGTTCCACTGGATTTTTGACATTTGCTTTAAAAGAGTAAAAGTCTGGATTATTTTAAATACCAGTAACAGTACTTTTAAGAGCCAATATTTACTTATACTCTGTGTTTCCCAAATTGCACCCAGTCTTCTCTGCCCCTTTGGAGCATTAAGGTTTTCACTTGCTTTGAGCTCTCCTCTACTATATATTGAGGGGCACATAATTCATGTTCATTTAAAAAATTTTAAAAAATAAATGGTGTTAACATACAGTGTAGCAGTGGTAGATATGTTAAAAAAAATACTTGTCTTGCTGTTTAAATAAATAAAGTTGGGATTTAAGAAGAGTTCTTGAGTATGGAGATATGCTTTTCACAAATTGTTTTTAAAGCAAGCTCATTTCCTGTGTGCTCACAGTATCACAGTACAATCGGTGCACTATCCCCACATCCCCCATCTGAAGGATTTTTATGGAACACAAGGCATTGGTGGAAATCCATCCATCAGCCATTCTTCTCCAAGGAGTAACATTTGTAGCCATCAAAAGGTCAAGGCCATTTAAAAGCTCTGAAGGCTGTCCCACAAGCAGGTCCACACAGATGGGGCAATTTACCTTCTAACCTTAGTAGAATATAAAACCTCTTCACCTTGATAAAACCTTTAATCTCTAAGCCTTTGAAAAGGACAATATACATTTTAGTGCATCTCCTAAAAGAGAAAAAAGTTACAGCTATGAACGTCTAGCTGCACCTCCTAAGTATATGTAGACTTTTCTTGGGCTTTCTGATGCCTGGAAACATTAAAGTGTAATATCATTTAGAACTGAATAAAACCATTTAAAATAGTGAAGACACTGGACCGCCCTTCAACCACAAGTCCTCACAAGTTAATTAGAATAAAGGAAATTTACAATATAATGTGTACTCAAACTGGCCTAAGAACTCCTTTAACTTCTCATGTCTGTTACATCTTTAAGCCTCCTTTCACGCCCAGGTTTTTTAATGACCTATTTTTTAAAAATTGGAGATCAAGTAAAAGTTCCGGGTCCCAAAATCTGTATGTATGAACAATATACTAGGAAAATGCCAACTTTTCATTTCCTTATATAATTTGGGAGGAGGGTACAGGAAATTTAAAAAAAAATTATTTTCTTGATTATAAAGTTTATCTCCATGAATATGCTTGGAAAATACTGAAAAGTATTAAGAATACAGCATTAAGAAGAAAACTTAACCTTCTTCTTCCTAACATACACATCAGGATGCAGATTGTACTTTGCCCCTTGGATCTGTTTTTCTTAAACATTCCTCCCCGGCCCCATCCAGTAAAAGATTATACTTAGCCAAAAAAAGAGCACCAAGTTTGCATCCTGATGACTGCACAGTACCTACCAGACGAGAGTTTCTTTTCATATCTTTTAACTGAGCTGTCAACTTGTCCAGCTCTGTCTGGTGAACCTCCAGATATTCACTGCAAAGATAAGACAAGATGTAATAATGAACTCTGTGCCTGTTAAGTGCAATCTGTTGCTGGCCTTTTCCTTCTCAAAGGGTATTAAGAACTGAGCCTTGCTCTGTAGTTGTGAAAGTGGGGAGGAAGCTTTGTATTTTCCCAATCTTTCAACATTTTGAAAGTTCTAGCAGCTGCATCAGATACTATCTAGCTAGTCAAAAAAGAGAACCCCTATGAGGCTGAAGGTCCAGAAAGGAAAACTCAATGGGGAGGAGAGGAGTGCCTACAGACAGCCCGGGTCTGGGCTCACAGAATTCTATCTAGTTGAATGCAACACTGACTGTGAATGTCTCACTGCATACTAGGAAAGCCTTATTCTGGGCACACAATCCCTATAATATACTCAGGAAGGTTTCAGAACCCTTCTTCAGCAATCTCTAGAATGCATATGCCTGTCCATTGTTTAAGTGAAATTCAACACAATACAAGGTTTCAAGTTTCCTTCAATGTTATGGATAGGATGTAGAATCCCAACATATTTCATATCTTTGGAACTCATTTAAGGCTTCCCTGATTGTGGTACAAGAATAAAATATCTCCTACAGAAATAGACATTTTAAAAATGATCTCATAATACTAGCTTTTCTCTGACCGCCCCCTGGTCTTTCCATCAAGTGCATTATCAGGTTCAAGGTTCTTACTCAAGTCCATTTTTCAAGGCCCTGTAGACTTCTTCCACCCTTTTAGGCTGAGGCTCTTTGGGAAGGTTGTTGTTTTTGTGACCTAAATTGTGCATTTTCTTCAGTTTGGCCTGAGGCTTCTTGAGAGCGGAGGGATTTTCAATGAAGGAGTTACACCTATGGAAAGAAAAAAAAGAACAGAAGAAATTGTGAGCCTCGGGCACCTAAAAGGATTTGACTAAAGAAATGTCTTTTTAGTCATCTTGAGTTCCTATTAGTGTCCTTTGTGGAAGGTAATGTTCCCTTGTGTATTAACAGATCTGAGCCATCTTTAGTTTCTTGGTATTAGATTTGTTAACTGCTGAAATCTGAAAGCTTTGTTGGGCAGAGGCTACCCAGAGTCAAAGTCTGGTTTTAGGTAATGTGTACTCTGAGTGAAAATGTATTGCTTCTCTAACCTAATAGGAAGCCATGGAGAAACAGTTCTAGGTGGACAAAATGCATAGGAAGAAGGATATAATCCAACTAAAAAATATGTGCACTACGTAATATTAGGTGCAAACATCTATTAAATTCAACTAGGATGTGAATAAAGCCTTTTTGGTAAGGGACCATAAGCATGCCAAATGGCTAATTCTATATGACATTAAGGAAAAGCACATGTATCTTTTTTAAAAGCTTTATTTTTATGGAATAAATTATGCTTAGGTATAACCTATAAAAATTCAACATCTCTAGTAGTGTCAGGGATGCAGTGGTAAGATGGATGCCTGATAACTTAAACCCAAAGTACTGATCTGATTAGGAGATCCAGAGGCCAGGCCCTTGCTGACCTGGCTATCAGTGGGAAAGCTGAGACCTCTGAATCTGGCAGGTGCCTGCTGTACCCCTCCCAGGTTAGTTATTTGCTGTGCTCTTCTGCCATCACTGTGCACCAAATGGGACAATACAGGTTGAAGCACACAGGGCCTCTTGGAGGGTAAGACCTATATGAAATCAGAAAAACTGAAGACAAACTTTATTCCATGTTACATATCCACTATCTGTTCTTTCTTTCTTGAGTTCCCCTAAGTCCTGTTTTAGATGTGAGGAGATTCCAAGGAAACTAGAAGACTAACTTTGACAACCCCTGTCTGAATGACATCAATCTGCAGAGGCATGGTCTTTATCCTCTGAGTAACTTCATACTGCACATAGTCTCCAAAATCCGAATGCAATGGAAAACGTGTTTCAAAAAGGGGTGGAGGTGTGGACAGGTCTATACATATATCACTAGCTTATCCTAAATCCTCAGCCATCTTTTTTGCAGAAGGAATTCTAAATGATAGAAAAGAAATTATAGCACTTAATTTTTGGTACATCCTTTCTGTGAAAAAGAGATGAAAATGTGTGTGTGTGTGTTCTGGCGAGGCTGCACGCACAGAGACCCTCTTCAGGACATCAAAGCTCACTTCCTTCTCAAGCCGCATCCCAGGAGAGAACCACACACTACTTGCCTGGATCGCCTTTCCTGAAGGCCGCTGAAACCCGCAAAGGACTGGCTTCTAATAATCCCATTGGGCCCTCCAGGCGAGAAGGACTGGGATCCTACCAACATGATTTCTGGGAGTCTGGCTGGCAGTCCTATAAGACAGAAAGATTATGACAACTTACAGGCAGATTCAGACAGAAGATACACTAAGCTTGTCAACAATGATAAACGCTGTGAGCAAGGTGAAGTCAGTCATGGGGCTGCTAGATGCTTGTGAGATTCTTTACCACGGAATGGTCTTTCTAAGCCAAAGGGTTCAACTCTCAGGTGAATAAAAAAGATGCCCACTTACCTAGACAACAATAAATAGAAGGTATACAAAATTATCATTTTAGGTTTCCTTCAGGATTTTTTTTTTTAAACAAAGTTCAACCATACCTTCGAAAACAAGAAACCTTTTGCAACATTGACTTTCATCCAACAACAATAAACATCCACAAATAGGCCAAGTCAAAGCTTCAGATAAGTCCTGCATCAAACTCAAAACACAGTCAGGTCTTAAGGTGCAATTCTACACTTACAAGTCATAAGGTTAAAACATGAGGTTTCTTTAGAGATGAACTTGCTTAAACTGATTCTCCTTTTGTATCCTTAAGTATTTTGAAAGCTATGATTGTGTCACTACTGTGACAGTGCAAAAAAAGAAGCAAAAGGGAGTGCTCACAAAAGAGGTGATAATCTAGGTTAGATAAGAACCAAGAGAGGGAAGAAAAGGTGAGAGGAAAACACAACAGAAAGTACACAACCCCTGGTTCAGCTGCTTGCTCGGCTTTTGTGAAGACTCACCCGGATGGACCAAGGTGCATTGTCAAAGCACAACTTAAGCTGGACAGAAGCCCAAGACTAGTTCCCCCAAAGGATTACCCTAGAACTATTAGGTAATTCTATTCCCTTTAGATCAGCAACAGTCAAAGCACATACCATTGTCCTAGCAGGTGACTTCGGTCCACAGAGGGGGATGGGCCAGCAGGAAAAATATGACAGCTACTGCCCAGATTGAAGACTTCCAAAGTGGGCAGACACCAAATTGCTCTTTAAAGACCCAGCATGAAAGAAAGTAAAAAAACAGCAGCAGCAGAACTCTCTTGTAGTGCATCCGGACATAAGGAAAGACTGACTTCACTAGGCCCTACTCAAAGCTGCATGAAGCAGTTCAGCAAGGCAGGAGGTTTGAGCGAGTTACTTCCCCAGAGAAAGAAGGGCAAGCGGCCCCCTCCCCCACACTGCCGCAGGTTTTTAAATCCCCTCCCTCCCTCTCCAGGACAGAGCAGCCCTGGGGTTTGTATGCATTCTTGCAGGGTACAGGTGCTGACTCACATGGCCATAGGTCTGGCAATAGGCTTGCTCTTTTATCTGGGTGGGATGCAAATCCCATGCCAGCTGGGGAGGGAAAGTTGAAGTTTGGGGGCATTCTCTAGAATTTTAAAAGTAATGAAGCATGTTTGAGCAGTGAAAGTAATACGGAATGCACAAATGGGTAGACAAAGTGCAGGTGCAGGCAATGCTCTCTCTGGTTACTTCTCTCCACCCCCAAGGCTCCAAAATAACCCTAATTCCTTTAAATCCTTAATGAGGCTCCCCTACATGTTCCCTAAGCACTAAGGGGTCTGTCTACATTCCATTAAGGACACCTTCCTTAGGCTCATAAAGCTTGTCTGTGCTATCATTGTATAACATACAAACTTCTAATAAATATCAAGAAAGCACTGTAGTTTATGCTCTTTCTGTACTCCATAATATGATAACCAAACACCCACCTTAATTAAAGTCTCAATTGGGCAAATCTTGTTAGTATTTTATCTCATTTTGTAAATTATTGTTCAATAAGGTAACAATTGTATCACGGACATTCTTTGATCCTAGAAAAAGACTTTGAGTATTTGAAATATTTAACTGTATCATTGTCTTGTACCTCCTAGAAATTATATTTTTTAAACCAAAAAATTGTTTTCTGTTATACATTGAATCAGTAGTTTAAACTACTGATACCTGGCTCCCATCCCAGGTATTCTGTTTAATTAATGGGGGGTATCACCTGGGTATGGGGATTTTAAAAAATGTCCCCAGGTGATTCTGCTGTTCAGCAAAGTTTGGGAGCCACTGCCTTAGGAGAAGTTTTGATTGAACAATCAGTTGCGCTAGTGATGGGCCAGGAAAAAAAAAATAGGAGAGAGAGAAAAAGAAAAAAGATGTCAGGTGCCAAGTTGGTTGAAAATTTAAAACTTCTATTACAATAATCTGCTACAATTTGTCAAATCCAACTTTCTCATTAAATGAATTAAACATTAGAGAGTAAAGCATATGCACCAGATTGTGAAATAATTTTTCTTCTTCCTCTTTTTCCATAACAGGTAGACAAGATCCTCAAGAACAAAGCAAATGTTTGTCTGGGGTTCTAAGACTGTAAAATGCTTTGAGAGGGGGAGAAAAATCTTCAGCAACTTTTTATTAGATTGAGATGTGGAATAGATGGCCACTAGGAATGTGATGGGGGTGAGCATTCTGTTTTGCCTTTGTGGTCTTAGGAATGATCATTATCTATCAGGAAAGAATTTGGCCGAGAGCTGGTTTAGGCTGAGATCTCTGTCCTGCCATCAATCCCCCTAAAGGCTGACACACGGCCTAAGGAGAGTCATAAAACAAGCGTGCACACACGCAAAGTCAGGCTCTTGCAGAAATAAAATGAGCAGGTTGGGGCAGGGGAGAGTAGGAGGTATTAGCGACGAGAGTATACAAAACCCCATGCTCCAATCCCAGACCCCCCAAGTCTGACATAAATATTCTTCCAGCTCCCCCAGCCCTTCCCCAGTTGCAAGTGATCCTGCACCTCTCCATTATCATCTTCAATCATCCTTATGACCACCCCACTCCTACCTTAGTGTCTTGTGTCTTCAGGTCGCTCCCTGGTTTCCCAGGAAGTTCCAGGGACCTGCTCTCTTCCCAGCTTCCAGCGAAACTACCCCTAACATTTTTAGGTTTTAAGGACTTAATTGCCCCCACTGGAGTGATTTGCATTGCAATAGCAGGTACTCCATAGGACCAAAAGCCTTAACCTAAAGAAAGGACTGACTACAGCAAAATTGCAGTAGCACTGCTGATAGGGGTGTGTAAAGTGGTATTAAAATTTTGTAGGACAATCTGGCAGTATCTATTTAGAATCCAAAACATGCTTCTCCTTTAATGGGGCACTTCTATTCTTTGATATCTTCTCTAGAGAAATACCCAAATGCACAAAGAGGCATATACAAGGATGTTCATTACATGCAATGTTAATAATAGCAGGAAGGTGGGAAATGATGTAAATGTTAGTCATTACAGGAATTTGTTAATACCTTGCCGTGTAACTATGGTTGTGGAATACTATGTAGCAGTTAAAAACAGTATGCCCACATAGAAGATCCCCAGGACAAACTGCAGAACAAAACAGAACAGGATACCAGGAATGTTAAAAACAAAACTATATAACACCATGTACATGAATAGAAAAGTTCTGAAAGTATACACAGATGGACGGCCTATGGAGAGGTAGTCTCCATAGAGATTGAGTGGTAGTCAGGAACATTTTAATTTTTTCTGCATTGTATTAATTTTACAATGTATTCATATAAATTCATGAGAAAATGTATTCATGTATTATTCATATAATGTCAAATTCTTTTTTGAAATTGCAGACGTTTGGAATTGCCTAGAGTTGGGAATTGAGGGGAGAGAGTGCTCATATACAAGATCATAGAAGATAACTCTATATAGTTTTTTATAAGTCTTCAGGAGGACAAATATGATTTCCAAGAAATAATGTATTAGGTTTCATAAATTCTGATTACATCAGAACAATTCAGATTCCCTGATGAAGTCCTTATTATGAGATCTGACCTGTGTAACAATTTCATTATTTTCATCTGCAAAACTTTTAGAGACGGGCCTGTACTCCTCATAGTATGCACTATACCCGATACATATTGCTAAGGTTCACCAAATGCCATATCTTAAAAGCATGAAATTCCACATAAAAGAAACTTGTCTTTGGATGCTACTACTTGGAACTGCTGGAGCTTGGAAAAATGTTTCCAGTCTCTAAGTTATTGACTCCTCACCTGGTCTTTCCGAAAGTTCCAGCAGAATTAACATTTATTTATGTGCATTAAATCCCAGAAAGGTTTCAAATCTTAGGCAACTCGTGAAGATGCTATGGTTGTTCCTCACTTTGCTTTGTTGCAGGAGGCACTGGCCGTCATACTGGGCAGCCACTCCTGCCCTGCCATTTCTATAACCAAGAGGAACAACAGGATCTTTCTAGAAAGAACCCCAAGCACCTTTACTAAGTGTTGAACTGCCATTCTGAGCTGAGCCTCTTGGCACAGAACCCCAAGAGCCACAGCTGTTTCTCTTCTTGATTCTTCATACAATGAAAACTGCCGCCTTCTCCCCGGCTCTGCAGTGCTGAGTTTCAATTAAATACATACCAGGGTCTTTTGAAATTACCATAAGTATAAGATTTTACATGTTCTGTTATACACACTGTGATACACGTACACTGGGCCTTGGTGGGTGCTGTGAGCCACCACCCAACCTGAACACCTTGTGTCTGTTTAAATTAGAAGGTAGCTCATCAAACCAGCAGGTGGTTTTTGGACTAGAGCACTGAGCCTGGAGATAGGCGGGGGAGGGGCTGAGGCAGATAAAAAGAAATCAAGGAATCAAGAGATCCTCCACCCCCCACCCCTCCTGGTCTCAGGCTCTGATTGGATCAGAAATCAAAGGTGGAATATGATTACCATTCAGAGGGGGAAATTGGCAGCTCTCTGGAGAACTTAGAGATAACTTGAGTCTTAAGAATGAATGATCCGACTCAACCCTGGAGAGCTGCCTTGGAGGACGGGCAGTGAAGGACACCTGCCACATAGCAGCCCACACAATGGGCCCTAAAACGAAGCTCATGGTAGTGCCACCGGTGG
This sequence comes from Daubentonia madagascariensis, assembly GCA_023783475.1. NCBI lineage: Eukaryota > Metazoa > Chordata > Mammalia > Primates > Daubentoniidae > Daubentonia > Daubentonia madagascariensis. The sequence continues at coordinate 22,166,506 of JAKFHU010001672.1, forward strand.
AAGTAGTAGAAGTGATGGGGAAATGTTCGGCAAGTCCAGTATAGTTGACAGTTCTACCTTTCATTATATTTTTACAAATTGGCATTCTGCTTATGCTTTCTTGCGAATTTGATTAGCTTGAGTTAACAAGCCTCTCTCCTCAAATTTTAACAATTCCACTATGAGACCTGTAAGGCTAGGCATGCCAAGGTAAGGATCTGGGTAGCCCAGCAACTGGCCAACCTCCTGTCAACACCTGCCAGGTGTGACTCTCCAAACTGACTAGTTCAGAGTAAAAGTGCTGGAGGCATTGATTAACCTATACAGCAACTGGGCAAACCCACTAGTCAGCTAGAAGGAATGTTAATATTGAGTGTTAGAGTTAAGTATACTTAAACTCATTAAAGGAAACATGATTCATTAGATTATTTTTAGTTTTTACAAGCATAAAAGTACTCTCCTTTATTAGGAAAATATAGAAAAGTGGGAAGAAGGCAGGGTAGGGAAAGGGACAGAAGGACCATACTGTTTATACCACCCAAAGACAACCACCAGTAGAATTTTGATGTGTTGTTTTTATTCAACTCTTCTCTTTCCCTATAAAGCATAATAATTTGCACATACTGCATGCTACATTTTGTATTCTGCTTTTCCTACCAGATTCTTTTTTTTAGAGCTATCCCAAGGGGTTTATAAATTAACTTTTTTCTTAACCCATCTTTAAAAGGATATGCAGGTCTACCCCATATTCCATGTGCTCCTTTGGATAATAAAAGGAAAACTAACCAGTCTACATTATATATATGCTTTTTATTTCTGATTTTCAGATATGGCAGATTTGGCCAAAGGCAAAGGAAACTCCTGCAAGGATGAGATTAGGGCTATTCTATGGGAAACAAGAGAGCCCACGAGCATTTGTACATGCTTGAGTTGCAGGACATCAAACATCATGAAATTCAAAAAACAAGAACACAATAGCTGGATGGTATTGCCTTAACCTTTACGGTGTTTTCCTTTTTTAAATTTAACCAAATCCTCTATCTAAATAAAAACACGAACAGGTAATTCTGAAAGAACCTTATTGATGATAGAAAATATGAGAGACATCTGTGATTTCTGAATGAAATTAGTAAGGATATCTCAGTTCTTGCCAAGGCATTTCTTATGGGGACAATATGTCAACTGAGAAACCAACAGTTGTCACAGTTACAAAGCTATGCCATCCACAAGCTAGACTGAGACGAAGCCTCTGACACAAGACAATTGACCAACAGATCAGTTGGCAGGTTGCTGGGGTGATGGTGCTGGCAAATGTAAAAAATTCTACAATCAATTCAAGGGTTTGCCTTAGGCCAGGGATGGGAGCAGGGAAAGGAGCCAGGAGACTTTTTCAGGGGTGCAGGGTGGGGGGGCTTGGGGGGTGTGTGGAAGTGCTCCAAAAGTGAATCGTGGTGATGGTTACACAACTGTATAAATTAACTAAAACTCAAACTGTATACTTAAGTAATTTTATGGCATGTGAATTTTACATCAGTAAAGCTGTTAAAAAATTATTATCAATTTTTAGAGAAAGTCATCATTCCTTCTGCAAGAAAAAGTGCCAAGAAATCAGAACTTGGAAAGGAGAAGCTGAATAAGCAACAAGCTAAGAATTGCTTTTGTGATTTGATCCTTTCTCCCAGCCAGGCCGCACAAGATGCAGCACCTGGCCCCACTGCACTTTCTGAGTCATTTCTTCATGCCCAATTTGGGTTCCTCCTTTCTCCTTTCCTAACCATGCCATCCTGTTTGTGCTCCCCCACGTCTTGGTCAACAGCAGAAGTATAATTCAGTTGTCTGAAATAGGCATGTGGGCCAGATGTAAATAGCCCGCTAATGAATATTTAAGATGAATCCTAAAAATAGGCGTCTGCTTATTATACGGTTACAAGGTACCCATTACAGAGCAGCTGGCTAATCTTTTTTAAAAAGTAGATATATTTAAGTTATTGGCTATTTTTTTTTAATGTATGGCTGCTTTAAACTAAATCAAGACAATGCTAATATTTGCTTCTCAGTTGTCAACATTGTTTGCTAACCAAATAATAAATACATGCTTGATACATTACACTGTTTGACTAGGACAAGTGATGTGAACGGATGAAAAAATTTATAGAACAACCCAACACAGCCTCACTCCTCAGCAAGGGGATAGAAGAACCAAGGTAAGGCGCTGTAACTGGCCTCTTGGGCAATTTCTAAACTCAAAGAACCCCAAATTCTGTATCTATAGAATAAAGGTAGTAATTCCTCCCCATTTTAACAGGCAAGCATTGTAAGTTTCAACTGGGACCACTGCATTATTCAATCTTACAATCACAAGGCTACTTGGACATCTTCTCAACTGACTTTCCGCTCTTCATGGAGGTGGCTGGATTTCTCCTCAAAAACTCACAGAAAATGAGAAAGTACTTTATAAAAGGTAAAGTGCCTGAGAAAGACAAAGATTACTGTAATGAAGACTTAGTTTCAACTAACTTGAAAGAAAGAAACTAATTTTAAGAATCTCTCGAAACTGATATCAATGATTTTCTTTCCATGTCTTCTAAGACTCCATCAATCAACACATCATTATTAAGTACCTATTATAGGCTCAGCCCTGGCAGGATGCTATGTGTTTGTTGTTCAAGATCCAAAGAGAACCTAAAACTGAGCTCTGCTTTTACAAAAACTTTAATAATTTAATTGTAGAAGATAATATAACTATACATAAAGCAGATGGGAGACAATTTTTGATGTAAGAAATAACATGGAATGAAATTTCAAGTGGTACCTATTTCCCAATGCTCCAAGGAAAGCAGCAGAGCCAGGATGTTAAGAATGGGACTCTAGGGTCAAATAAATCTGGGCTCAGTTTGAGTTCTACGGTTTAGAGCTGTTTGAAATTAGGCACATTATTTGACTTCTCTAAATCCCAGCTTCCTTGTTTGTATAAAAGGACTAACATTTCAGAGGATTTTTGTAAGGTGCAAATAAGATAATATACACGAGGCCTGGTATGTAGTATGTGCTTAATAAGCCTAGATGTTAATAATAATTTAAAATAATAAGGAGTTTTCTTGTAAGTGAGGGAGATAAATGAGACAGGAGCAGCCAGGAAGTTTAGGTGAAAGCTAGGGAGGCTAGAAACTAGTATCTTTTTGAAGATAACAATTTTTAGATAATTAAAAAACACTGACTGCTAAGGACTATAAACATGGGTACTTTGGAAGCCCAGTTCAAAAGACAATTTAAAAATTTTTTTGATTGCAAAATAATCTACTCTTCACCCAGATTCATCATTTGTTGACAGCTGCCACGTTTTACTTTGTCATTCCCACTCCACATATATACACATACACATTATTTTTTCCTGAATCCCTTGCGAGTAATTTGCATATACATATTTATATACCTTTCCTCCCCCCATTGAGTAATTTGCAGATATGGGCCAGGCGCAGTGGCTCACGCCTGTAATCTTAGCACTTTGGGAGGCCAAGACAGGAGGATCACTTGAGGCCAGGAGTTTGAGACCAGCCTGGGCAATAGTGAGACCCCCATCTCTACAAAAAATAGAAAAATTAGTGGGGTGTGGTGGCACGGCCTGTAGTTCCAGCTACTTGGGAGGCTGAGGCAGGAGGATTGCCTGAGCCCAGGAGTTTGAGGTTGCAGTGAGCTATGATGATGCTACTGTATGCTAGCTGGGGTGACAGAGCAAGACTCTGTCTCAAAAAAAACCTTGCAGATATGATGGAAATTGACTCTTAAATAATGTGTATTTCCTAAGAACAGGGACATTCACTGACATAACCACAGTCCAGTTATCAATATCAGGAAATTTAACATCAATACAATACTATTATCTAATGTATAGACCTTATTCACATTCCACCAATTGCCCCAATAATGTTCCATATTCTGTCCTTTTTCCCCCCCATTCCAGGAGGCAATCCAGGATTATACACTCCCTCTTTTGTCATGTGTCTTTAGACTCCTTTAATCTGGGACGGTTCCTTGGCCATTCTTTGTCTTTGACATTGACATTTTAATAAAGTTCAGGCCAGTTGTTTTGTAGAATGTCCCTTAATTTGGGTTTGTCTACTGTTTTCTTACAGAAGGATTCAGGCTATGCATTTTTAGCCATTGCATCTCCAGCCACTGCATCCAGGCACAAGGAATCGGCTGGTCCCATTGCTGGTGATGTTAACTTTGATCAGTTTGTTAAAGTGTTGTTGGCCAGTTTTTCCTTTGGAAAGTTATTATTAAACATTTTTGCCTTTGTAATTGATAAGTAGTTGGTAAGGAGAGTACTTTGAGGCTATGCAAATATCTCCTTTCTTTGACCCAGGAGTTTTAGCATCCAGCGATGATTCTCACTTGAATCAATTATTACTATGATGGTGGCAATACGGTACTCTGAACTCCATCATTTCTTCTACTGTAAGAAAGAGCTTTCCCTAATCCTTTTATTCATTCATTTGTTTATTTCTTTATTATCACTATGGATTCATAGATTCTTATTTTACTCAAAGGATTATAATCCATTATTATTATTTGACACAAAAGCTGACTGTTTCTTGAAACATTTTCTGAGCAGCACAGCCAGAGGGATCTCACCTTGTGAACTACAAAACTTTGAATTACTGGTGGGAATTAACATATTCAGGGACTCACTTGTATTATAGTTATTTTACTGAATGTCTCATTCCTTTAACCAAGCTACACCTTTCTTGAGGGTGAGTACCAGCTGTCTTTTGAAACTTCTCTGATGCTCAGTACAGGGTAAGATAGCAAAAGCACTGGCTCTGGAGCCAGGTTGCTGTAGGCTTCACCCAAGTCACCTGTCCTCTCTAAGCCTCCAATTTTTCTTGTCAATAAAATGATAATAATACCTAAGTCACTGAGATTGTTTCAAAAAGAAAATGAGATAATACGTAAAGGACTTAGTGTGGAGTAATGGTCTTTCCTACCAACTAGAACTTGCAATTGGAAGAGATACCTGACTTTTATTAATCAAATGGAATGTGCTAATTATAAACCCATACACATTTTACAGGTGAAGAAATACATAGAGATGAAGTAATTTGACATTACTGCTCTCCCCTCTCTCTCTTTTATTCTACCTCAAAGCAATGACAGCAGATTATGTTGAAGCTATTTTAAGGATCTGGCTGAGTCATTTTAAAGAGTAAAGAAGAAATGTTAATAGCATGTCTATTCACTGGGACAGTCAACTGTAGAAACTTCTGGATAATTGACACCATTTCAGCCCTGGGGAAAATGAAAACTCTGTTTCTTCTTCCATTCTGGTGGATTAAACAAATGCAGGGAGTAGCAGCTGGCCTCAAGATAATTAGAAGAGAAATGATTCAGGACATAAAACTCGCTTAAATCTCATGAGGGGTTGGGTTGATTTTGACTAATGTTGTCATAACTCATTTTAAAATGCAAAGTCTACAACACTTGTAGGCCTTCATTTGGTGCACACTACACATCAAACCAGGACCAACTGTTTCCTGGTTAGAAGGAAAAAGCATTTTGCACTTAAATCAAGGCTGAGGCTGCTTGCAATAATAAGTAAATTTACCCATTTTTTAAAAACCAGCAAAACCCATGTACATCAAAAGAGGAACATTTCTTGGGAACATGATCTTCGGAGATAGCTTGGCTGATCCTGCTGAGAGAAATATACACCCACCAGAAACCCTCATTTTTTGAACACCAGATTCGAAAAGAACACTCCTATATAGAAGAAAATGGCCCCACTCCTGGCATTATCAACTCCTTCAGGCGTATTTGCAATGCAGGCTGTTTATCCCTAGAGCTTGGCAAATCATTTCTAGCTAATAGTGATTGTTCTTTCTTCACTTCAAAACAGCATCAAAATGATACTGACATTCTCTCTTCTATTACTATTTGACTTTACTGAAATTATCATTTTTTATAAGCTTGTATTTTTTATTGTTCTGACTAGAACCAAGCTATATCTTTGGAAATCCTAAACAGAAAAAGCCACTGTTAGGAAAATGTACCCAACAGTGTGCTGGGAAGTATAATTACACACCATGTGCCTGTTCCCTTGCCCATCATGTGTGACTAATGCTGGTATTTATTAGTGGGCATGAGATTCAGGTAGAAAATGGAATTGAACGTCATAAATAAGGCTGCATGCTGTACTTCAAATTAGAGAAAGGATAAGAAATTATCTTAAATGAAAGCTTTTCAGCTATGGCCTACGTAATCAAACTAACAGATTTTTCACATGGCCAATTAGTTTCTTTCTCTCCATCCTAAGAAGTAAACTGAATTCATAGAGAATTGACTGGCAATTATGTGATGGCAAGTACAGCTAAAAACACTGACTCAATCATGATAATGATCTATGATCATGGCCTTTGAGCTAGGAGGTTACCGTTAAACCCTTGCAACGCGAAGGTAAAGCAATGGACTTAAAACTAAGTCAGTCCTTTCAAACTCAAGTTACATTCGTCATTTTATTCCTGTTGTTATGACAACACTTTTAAAAACAGCACTTCAAATGCTTAGCATTCAGGCATCTTATTATAGACTGGAAAATAATCCATGAGGGTATGAAGTGCTGTTCCTAGGGGCTTAAAAATGGGCCTGGTGATCTTCAAGAGATGCAGAGTTAAAACACCTAGACTCCTTTCTGGGCTTTGGCCTCCAGAGTTCCCTAACTTTGTTTTTTTCTACCCTCAAGGGAGTGAGGGCTTATCCACGAGAGGGAGCTGAAAGAATTTATGTGGGAAGACACGTATTATTATTCACAGTCTCTATTCTGTGGCTGCATTTGTACACAAGAAATTCCTTCACGACTTTATACATTTTATGGTCTTGATTATAGCCTGTGTCATACAGTTTTGAGAAGTCTGTGAATGATGATGTGTTCTTATCGATTTTAGTTGTTTATTATTGGCTATTGGAATGATTCATTTATGTAAATATAACTTTATAGAAAGAATGACTTCTCATAACACAGAATTATTATGAAAATTAATCACTGATAAAGGGATAATGGTGTTGGAGTGAACCTGTTACATGAATCAGTGACCTGTTGTGTTTGTACTACAGTCTGATAAAAGCATAGAAATGTTTGTTAAATTTAATATTTTCATTTTCTTAGCAACATATACACAGGAAGATGTTCTTACTAAAAAAAATGAGCTAGTTGATTGTTGGTACTTTTCAGTTATTATGTATTAACAGGTTGAAATTTTTCTGTTGTGTTTAATTCTCTCTGCCCTGAAGTAAATTTCTCTGATAATTTTACTTCGGTCTTCCTAAATCTGTGGCGTTTTGTATGCTATCATGTGAATTATTATTGAACTAAGTATAGTTGACCAAAAAAAAATTGAGGAAGGAAACTATAACAAATGGATTCATTGCAGAAAAACCCAGTGTCAAAGAGTTATTCTAGAATCCTAACAAAGTAAAGCGGTGCTATGTATGAATGTGGCATCATAGCCAGCAGTTTCAAAGTTGAGTGGCTTCCCAGAGGCCTGTACACATGTTCTCTGCATGGTAATTTTAGCAAATTAAACTGCCATAGTAGGGATAGTGGTTTCATTACTGGTCCTAGCTGCTGCATGCCAAGAGGTGGCCACAAGCATAACATCTGCTGAATTATTTTTGGTTGCCAAAACCAAATAATTTATAATCAGAATGCAAAGCAGTTTGATATAGCTATACCTAGATCATCAACAAAGCAGAATTATATTCCTTTTTACTGTATGTCAAGAGCTTTTAATAATTTCTTACCATCCTTTGCTTCAGCCAAAGGATTTGAAGTCATAAAGGCAGTAATGATGCAAAAAGTCCATCTAATTCTTCGCTTTAAGTACAATTTAGTGTAAAGAAAGAACAAATGTTTAAGTATTCAACACTTGATCCATCAACATGTGGCAAGTTCTCAACACCAAAGAGAAAAGAATACATTAGAGGCTGATTTGTACACATGTGAAATGCCATATTACTTGTATTCTGAGCCCAGAAGGCACTGTCACATTGTTTCCCCTTTCAGCTGCCCACATAACTCCTCTGATCACACTGATCACACCACGCTCTCTCGCAGGCTAGTAGTAAGTTAGCTTCCACCCTTAGCTGTCTGTGGCCCTTTTGCCCGGTTATTGTTCTTAGCCAATTTACCTAGAGGGGAGTCACATCCATTTTTATAGAGCTGGAAAATGAGGGTTGGAAGACTTTTCCTAAGACTCTTGTTTTCCCTAAGGCACCACTCCATCTCTTTGCTCTCACCAGTTGTAAACCCTGTTCTCTCCTTCATCATTCCCTATGATCATGCACAGAGTGTACTCTATCCTCTGGGTCACACCAGAATTGCTTGAGGGCCCGCTTATTATTTTCTGGGACTCAACACTCCACAATGTTTGGCCTTGTTTTAGCACTTGTCTTTTCAATTTTTTTCTCTAGTTCACTGGGGAGAAAGTGGTTTTCACTCATTTTCTTGCATCCTCATCTCATCAGCCTGGGCAAAGCCATAAACAGTAGAGAGAGATGTGTTGATTCTTTGGACAGCCTGGGAGAAACAAAGCAGGGAGTAACCTTCTCTGGACAGATCTTCACAGGCCCTCAGACTCCTTAGTGAGCAATTAATTTATTCACAGGAAAAAGGGTGGAAGAAGGACAAGGAGATGCAAGAGGCACACCAACCAGATGCAATGTGTGGACCCTGTTTTGATCACAATGGCAAACCAACTGAAAAGTCATCTTTGATATACTTGGGATGTTTTAACATGGACTAGATAGATGATACTAATGAAATCGTTACGAATTTTGTTAGGCATGAAATGGCACTAGGGTTATGCAAGAAAATGTCCATACTTTTGAGATGCACGCGGAGGTGCGTAGGAGTGAAACAACGTGAGGTCTGGATTTGCTTTCAGATGCGTCAACAGCAACGATAACCAAAGAGTTAGACGAAGAAAATACGGAAAAATCTTGCTGATTTTTGCAACCACATGATGAATATTCAGGTATTTGTTACCTTATTCACTCTACTTATGTGTATGTTTGAACATTTTATTTATTGGGTGACTACCAGCCCCATGCTGATAGAAGAAGGCAATCCCAAATAGCTTATGAGGATCAGGGCACTCATCTAGCACAAAGCAGGCAAATATTGTCTCAGAGACAGTAATTCTTAACCTTTACGCCCTTTATGGAGCACGTTAGGACACAGTGAATGTAAGAATGGAGGATGTAGAATGAAGGCAATACTTGAAAATCCTTGTTCTACTCAGATCTTGGGAAATTTGTCTATTTTCTCTAGAAGAAGAAGGAGATTTGGTTTGGCCTTTAGCTTGGTGGGTCTACCCTATCCCACTTCAAAGCAAACAAGAATCTTTAATTTGACCACACTAGTGCTCAAATTAACTGGCTTTAATAAGTTCCAGATCTACCTAATTTTCCACTCCACTCAGGCTAACATCTGTGTAAACACAGAAACCCCAAACTGAGGACTGTCTCTCTTGGACAAGGAACAGACCCACAGGGAGCAGGAACTGTGTTGTCAGGGAGCCTCAGATTGCCTCTGTTCTCTGGTTTATAGGGAGAAGCCTGCAGGAGTACTCTGGGAATTTCAGCATAGACAAGGGGACTGAGAGGTCTCAGGCTGTCAGGACCTGAAGAAACAAACAAATACTTTGAGCAAACTGGAAACGTTAAGCTAGGTCATGTTAGTCATGCAAAAATGAAAAGATGAAATAATCTCCACATAGGGAAGTCAGGTGTTCAAGCCAGTCAGACAGAGGCCTTCACCATAGGGAGCGTCCAAAGAACTTAGTAGTAGCAGGTGCTACTAGGAGCAGGTGGCTCTTTAGAGATCAGTATCGACAGAAAGAATGCTTCATCTTCTGGTGGCCACATAGCTGTTTGTATCTCAAATATCACTTAGGCGCCTCAAGGAAGCACTTTTATTGGTGAGGGGGAATTCATAAAAATATTTCATGTTTGCAGATTACACTTTTCCAAATGCTTTGACATCTACTCTCTCTCCTGATAGCAACCCGATGTGTTAGGTAGGACAGTGATCATCTTTCCTGTTTTGTAGGAATAAGATGAGGTCATAGAGAAGGGAAATTCATCTCTGTTCTGAAACTCACCTGTAAGCAACTGTTCCAACAAGACTGTTGGCAGAGCTGGAATCAGAATCAGGGTTTCTACCTCCCAGATGGGGTCTTGTTACTACACATCTCCATTCTCCTTTAGTTGAGAGAGCAGAATTCCCCTACTAGTTTCCTTTTCCCATTTCTTCATGTGACTTGCCATCAGCCTGGAGTAGAGCGTCATCAGTACTCAGAATTCCCTGTAGCCCCGCAAACATCATCGATCAGTACTATTCTGGTGCTCGTATGGTTTAAGAAGATAAACTGGTGTCTTACCATCACTCTTATTACCTTTTCCTTCCTTATCCCATAACCATTTCTCACCTGGAGGTGTGCATTAAGCGTCAACAACACCGTATAATGATAACAACATTTTAGATTCAATAAAAATAAATGGGCAATCATTGCTATTCAGGGAGTAACCCTGAACATATACTGTGTTGGTTAAATCCACAAAGTCATGTCCACTATCAGGAACTGATTTATTGGATTGATCTGAAGACATCTACTACACTAAGATAAATATTTATCCTCCCAGCCTCTGCATCTTCCTATTGATATAACTATCAATAACCTCTAGAAAGAGCCTAATATAATGCTCTAATTTAGGGATTCTCAAACCTGGCTGCATATTAGAATTACCTGGGAAGCTTTTAAAAAATGTCGTCATCTAAGCCTCATGCCCAGAGATTCTGACTTAGTTGATCTGGGTGGGGCCTGGCAGTAGGTACTTCTAACAAAAATCTTCCTAGGGTTTAATTTTTCTCCGTGCACACAGTATGCAGTATTCATCAGTCACATTTGCTTCCCTTTCTTCTAACATATATATATATTAAAAGAAATAGAGTCATTCATGTTCTTTTGTTGCTTGACTCCAACTTCACCACAAAAAAATATTTGAAAAAGGTATTTTAAGTCTTTACCAGAAAAACAGGATAAAATTGTATCTCTTGTTTAGCGGCATACAAAGAACGAGAACCTTAGGATTTAAAAGAACTGTTCCATTGCATTGTTGATGGTGAAGACTTAAAAGTAGCCACATGTTGGGATTGGAATTTGTGGTCATCTGTTCCTCTGTTTTCCAATATTGCACTAACAAAATGTATGCCTTCCACTTCGGGGGTGTTGAAACCAAAGAATCCAGCCTGTCTGGGTTTGTGGCCTGGCAGCACCACTTTATCTTGTATGGCTTTCACAGGTTGCTTAACCTCTCCAGACCTCAATTGCTTCATCTGTAAACTGGGGATGATAAAAGGACCAAACTCATAGATTGCTGTGAAAATTAAATAGGTTAATGAATGTAAAGTGTTGAGAATAGTGAAAAGGTTCATTGCTCTTCTTGTTACAGTGATGAATATGTATTATCAGGTCAATCCTAGCTTAATAAGGTCTGGATTGAGACTTCCTGGGCATCTCCCAGAGGATGGAAGTTGATTTCATGAGTTTTATAATGTACTTGGGCTCTCATTTTTAAGTACTGTGTATTTTCAACTCTCTTGAAAGTTGAATTAGTAAGGTGAGTTAGGCTTCAAATATAGAGACCATATAATTTCTGCAGAGGAGGTTGAAATAGTTGGTTCTTCCTACTTAAAAAAAACAGTTGATATTAAATATGGTTCAGGATCCCAGGGCATTTTCCCACCAAGCAGACACTTTTAAGAGTTGATTTTCTATGGTATGATTTGTGAGCTTTTCAGCGAACACCCTCCAGACCATCAGCTGCTCTGAACATTTTCTTTTTTGCAGGATGCCGTTCACACTGGATGTTTCTCAAACCTCATCTCAATACTGTGGAATTGAAAGTACAGAGAATGTTGAAAGTGGGTGTTGAGTGTAATCAAGTGGGATGAGCAGAATTCAAAATGTGAACTAGGCAATGTCTTTCAAAAATGACATGCATTCACATAGGAATGTATTTTGATCCCTGGGAGGGCCAGGATTTTTCTCTGCACCAAAAATATATCATTTGGCAAGATGGGTCTATTGTTTCTGAGTCAGCAGTGCGGGTGTTCCAGCCCCAAGAGCAGATGCCCTCCAACTGTTCAGACTGGGTACTCAGGGTGAAGAGAGAAGGGGGCCACAGTGTGGACAGGTGGCTGGACACAGCCAGTCACTGCACCCCTCCCCTTCTGCCACCCTTTGGAGTTGGATTCTAGATTACACTGTGTGCCACAATTAATATTCACAGCAGGAAATAGCAAGTATCAAATTTACCAGTTATGTTTCTGTTAGCACTTCCAGAGTCAAGGAAAATTGTTTAAGTAAAAGCATTTGTCTTAGTAAATGAAAGTCCATCTAAACTTTACATGTGTATGTATTATATATTCCCTGGGAGGTGACTCAGAGACAATTTCATGCCATCCCAGCTCTAATTAATAGAGGGCCTTAATTTATATAGAATATTAGATATTGTCACAGCCAGTGTTTTTAATAAGGGGTAGAGAGAAGTAGCAAATAAGGGCAAGGAAGTAAAAGGATCCAGAAGCTTAAACACACACACACACAAACACACACACAAACATGTAGACATATCAAATTGTATGGAATGCAGTGAGATAATTAGTTTACAGTCACACAATAGGTGTGAATCTCCTCTTTGGAATAATGACCTCTGCTTGGTTTCCTCTTCTGTAAAATGAGGATCATAACATTTGCATCCTAATATTGTGAGGATTAAGTGACATCAAGCCTGCAAAGTATAATGCTAGGCACAAAGTATGCACTCAGTTAAACTGACACCTTATATAATATAATATTATATTATATTATATATTATATTATATTATATATTATCCTCCCCATTATCAAGGTCAAGGATAAAAAGACAAATGGCCTTACCTAAACAATGAATGTTCTGTATTCTTATGCTTTACTATATTTTGTTACCCAACCTAAAATCTGAAGTGACAAATTCTTGCACAGTAATAAGATTATTATAAAGTTATGGCTCAATTGTCTAAGCTGGACTCCCCTGTGAGGCGGTGTGGGGCAAGGGGTAAGTCATCCTTAACTTGCCCTGCTAGTGTTTTCTGAAGAAAAAATCTGATTATGGCATGGAACTTTGCCATAGTAGCCAAAGTCCCATATAAGACTTTTTTTTTTCAATGATTCATTGCTAAGGGAATTAATTTTCCCTCTGAGGAACTGCTGTATTTTGTATGTCCATCTTTATGATAGCAATAATTTAGGTGATAACTTACTATGTTCCCCTTTTTGCCTGGCTACAAGGAAGCTTGGAGTAAAACAGTGCTCAGTCATAGCAAGAACACTGATTCTTCAAAGTTAGCATATTTACTTTCTCTGGCTCCTCCCTTTGATACTGACTTTCTCTTTTTAAAAATTCTGCATTATGGTAAGCTGTCCCAAATCATCATGGAGTACAATTTTTTCAGTAAACCTTAACCATGTCTTAGTCTTCTCTCAACTACCATGTGTGAGTTCAAAGAGGCCTTGGCAGCTATCTATTGCTTCACAAAAGTCACAAGGAAATTTCCATCTATGTCCATTCATTTCCCCATAATTTGTTCCAGCTGCTTGTTTTAGTTATAGTTTTTGAAAGCCACTGAATCATGGAAGTTCAGGGACAATGAGGGAACTAGTAATGTGATCATTACTATAGATCTCCTATAAATCTTGACAAAGGAAATAACCATCATTCCCACTGAATTATCCCCATAAAAGAAATTATACTCAGGCTAACATAGGGCCCATGAAGATAATGTCTCTTGCACTGATTTGAAAAATGGGCACTTATGGAAGAGATCAAATATGAGTTAAGTCAGTGAATCACAGCTATTGTTCTGGAAATTATATTCAAATCTAGTCAGTCCAAATCTGAGAACTCTTTGTGATGCAAATCAAAGGGAAAAAATACTTCTGCTTAACAAACCAATGCAATTTTGCTTATCATTCAGATTGGTTACCACTTTAAATCTTTTCTGATAGAGAGAGAGAAGGGTAAACCATGCATGGATTAACCAGATCTGACACCGTTCATTTTTCTTTCACTGCAGGTAATTATCCTGTATAATTCTCCTATGAATAAATTAAAACCCTATGAATTAACAATGATCTTGTTTTCCTATATTCAGTAATTAAGACAAAATTGATCAAGGGATATTTTGTGGACATGTGGACATGGATCAGACAATAGTCCTCACAAAAGAAAAGGAATCATTCCTTTTCTCTCTCGTTTGTTTTTTCTCCATTTCCCTCCCCTTTTGTGGGGTTGTTCAGATCTCTGAGGCATTGTAAGAGACAGTCGTTTGCAAGAGGAAGGAGAAGGAGAAGGCTTGACATGGTGTTATTTATCAGGATGCATTGCCTTCTTAGAGGAAAGTGCCCATTTCATTTCCTGACAATAGAGCACCTTTGCAGACACACTGCTTACCCAGCTGGAATAATGAACCTTTTGGACAGATAATGTGCAAAAGCTTCTTCTTGATTATAAGAGTCCTGAAGAGTCTCATTAACGCCTTTATGTCAACTGAAAACTCAGGTTTTCAGTTGACATCATGGATGCCTTCATGGATGGTCTCTGTTTGAGTCGCTAAAGCCAAAAGATCTGGCAGCCACAACCCAGCTAAGTTACGTGGGAGAAGTCAGGCTTATTGAACATGCTATTCACTGGCAGTTGCTGTGGGAACTGTGGCTCTGAATTTGGAGTTTTTGTGTGTTTACATCCACAGCCACAGCCAAGACTCTGATGCCAGACGGCCTAGGTTTAAAACCGAGTTCTGCCTCTCACTAATTTGGCATGGGCCTCAATTCTCTCTCTATAAAATGGAGATGATAAAAGTAATTACCTCGGGTTGTTGTGAGGACTTGATGAGTTGATACATGTGCCTGGCACATTAAAAATGCCATTAAGTGATAGCTATTATTATTATAATAACATAAAAGGTTTTTATTTAGATAGGGTGTTTTATCATATGAGAAGCTTTCTGTCAATATGCAATATGAGATACATGTATACATATCTGTAATTCACAATTTGCATTTATTTTTAAAAACTGCAATGGCTTCAGACTCCCCTTGTGCCCAGGAAGGCCTTGCCTCTGTACCTGCACTCAGGTTGCCATGATTCACCTAAAGGGAGATGATAGAGAGGCCATTGTGGCCATATGTGGAATCTTACGTGCAGGGCTGGGCCAGGTTTATTTTCCCCCAATTGGATTATAAAGGAGTAAGATTAGTCTCCTACATGGAAAACTATGCATCCCCTCAATATGCATTTTTTTCAGTACTTCTAGCTTGATAATTGTAAATTCACATTTATGAAACATCTTGAGTTAATGCAGCCCCCTAGCCTCTCCTTGTTTTGGCTATTTTCTTCCATCAGTGGGAAAAGAGTCATCTTGTGACTAGAGAGCCAAAAAAGAAAAAAAAAATTACATCTGGAAAACATCTTAATGTGATGAAACACACACTGAGGATCTTAAAAAAAAAAATAACCCTTGAAAAAGAAATACCATGTGTCATTTCTATCCTATTTTAGGCCAAAGACCATTATGACAAAATTCAAAGGCCAAACTTTTTTTGGAATGTCATGGGAGCCTCAAAAAGGAGCAGCTCCTGACCTTTCTTAGGTCGTTATAAACGAATTACTCAACTGAGGGCATTAGTCAGGTAAGAAGAGAAAATGGTCATACTTCAGGCTCCCCAGTGAATTTTGCCTTCCAATAGGCCATATTTTGGTGATTAAAGGGGGAGCGCAGGCAGAACAAATCACCCTTCCTCTCTCTAGCTTAACATTGAGTTTGCTGCAAAGGCTAGTGGAGTGGCCCTCCTGGGGTGCAGAGTCCCTGAAGGAAGAGTCAGAACACCTCAGGGCTAAACTAATCTTTTATACAAACTAGCACTGTGATCTTGGACAAACCAGTTAACCTCTTAGTTTTGTTTCCTAATTTGTGAAATCAAGGACATTGATGTGACATGACAGGGTTGTTCCATGGTTTACATGAGACCGTGGTTGTGAAAGTTGTTGAAAACTGCAAAAATCCACAGAAATAGGAGGTACCATCACTTGGACTAAAGTATTATGATATACTATTCTCAATGGAACCTCGACCTTACACTTGAGGGAGGAACAGCAACCTCTAGGTATCAAGGAAGGAGGCACGTGCAGAAAAGCAGCGGTAGGAAAAGAAAAACCAGCAGCCAGTCAGCTGGGGGAAGGAAGGGATCTCACACTGTGGCCAGCTGCGCTTCAGGTACCAGATCACGGTGGTTAGTCCAGCTGCTTTCTTCTCTTTTTCTCTATTTCCTACGTGGGCCCCCAATCTGAGAACACTAAAGGTTTGCATTACCTATATTCACTACAATGAGACAGCTCTGCTTTCAAAAGAAGTTATTTCGATTCCTGCTTACTCACATGTTAGATTAGCCAGTTTGAAACTCCTCTATGCTCCCAATTCCACATTCCTAAATCCTCCCCCAACAAACAAACCAAAATGTGCGACAGTTTGCTTCTGATGTAAAATTTAAGAGCGCATTTCTTAGGCCAATATTCTACAGGAGGACGAGGTGGGCTTTAGATTGGGTTATTCTACTCCTGACCGTTGTCCTGTTATTTACCTCACAGTGAAGAAATTTGATAGGAACAATACAAGGCTGTGGTCTTAATTGACCTTTTGCTGTGTCTGATTGTGTAAACCAATCTAGTTATTTATTGCTTTGTGACAAATCATTCCAAAATGTAATGGATTGAAACAACAACAGTGAGTCAGGAACTGAGAAGGGCTCTGCTGGACAGTTCTGGCTCAGGGTCTGTCATCAGACAGATGGTGACTGGCCAGACATCTTTCTCTTTTCTTATGGCATCATATCTCTCCATGTAACTTGGGCTTCCCCACGGCATGGTAGTTTCAGGACCGTCAGACATCTTACATGGCGGCTGATTGCTTAAAGAACTAGTATTCCAGCCAACAAGGTAAAGTTGAATTATCTTTTATGATCTAGCCTTAGATGTCACATCCTTTATTGATGGAGAAAGTCACACTTTTGAGGGGAGGGAACACAGACCCCCATCTCTCGATGGGAGGAATATCAGAGTTGCTTTGTAGGAAGATCCTATGGGATGGGAGATATTGCTGAGGGCATCTTTGGAAAATATAATCTGCCATAGGGATGGACTGTACATAGTTAAGAGTTAAGCTGTAGAAAGTCAATATTTATCCCTGATACTGATACTTAATGTACAATCTCTCCTTAATCTCCAGATATAACTTCTAATGTGGTAAAACAGGCAACTATCCTGATGCCTCCTCCTCTCCCCTTCCCCCTGTGCCTTAATGACTTAATAACACTTGTTAAATTTCCTAAAAATCTCAGGGATCCACTTGTGTTCCGCCACATACCCCTGTCCCTCAGAGAAAGATGGCTGAGTTCAGTGCGTATGTACCTGTGGCTCCCCAAGCTCCTCATGACTTCCCACAGCAGCTGCTCTGGATACTCTTGACTGGCACTTGACATCATTACCACCCCCCTTTGTTGCCTTCCTGTACTGAAGTTGGGAAGCTAAAAACTACATTCCCCAGAACCCCCTGCAGCTAGGATTCCACATGTGAGGTGAGGGTCTCCATCAGATGCTCTTCCATGAGATTTGAAGGTAGAAATGCCGCAAGGCTGTATTAGTTTCCTATGGCTGCTGTAACAAATCACCATGATTTTAATGGCTTAAAGCTTAAAACAACACACATTTATTATCTCACAATTCTGGAGGACTGAAGTCTGAAATGGGTCTCACTGGATTAAAATCAAGGTGTTGGCAGGGCCGTGTTCCCTTCTAGAGGTTCCAGGGGAAAAACTGTTTCCTTGTCTTTTCTAGCTTCTAGAGGCCGCCCACATTCCTTCCCTTGTGTCCCTTCTGCCATCTTGAAAGACAGCAGCGTTACATCTCCCTGACCCTTCCTCCACGGTCACATGTCCTTCTGACCACAGCGGGGAAGGTTCTCTGCTTTTAAAGACAGATATAATTAGACTGGGCCCAATGGAGTAATACAGGATACTGTCAAGTCCTTGACTTAATCGTATCTGTGAAGTCCCTTTTGCCATGTAAGATAACATATTCATAGGTTCCAGGGACTAGGACATGGACATCTTCGGTGGGGGGTGAATGGGAGTGGACATTATTTTGCCTGCCATACTGACACACTGGGCTTCTGCTTCTTTTCTTGTCATTGCTGGCAGCCACCTTCATGGAGTATCTGGTTTTTTTGTGGTGGCTTCCTGGCTGGCTATTTCCTGACCCTGGCAATGGTAGCCTCATTCTGAAGCCAGTAGCTTCTCAAATCAGTAGGCAGCTTCTTGACTATAGATTGGGCAGTGGCTCTAGTAGCCCAGTTTTACAATGTCTCTTTCAAAGTTGTTCTGGAAAGCTCAACCTAGAGTGTGTTTCCTTAACCTTCAACCTAGAGTATGTTTCCTTGGCCTTCCTGACCCAACAATTCCACAAGCCATTTTATTTTATATTCTTTCACTGAGTGGATTCTGGTCTTTGCAATGGAGCCCTGATGAATGGTGGATTCCCTGTGCGTGTCCATCATCTCAACTTCATCTCTCTCTTTTCTAAGCTCCACTTATTTCTGAGAAGGAAGCATCACCACGACAATGCTAAATTAGGTTAGAGCTTGGGAGGATGTGGAGCGTATCAAAGTGGCTAAAATACTACCAATAACCTTGTAAACTAAAAGTATGGCATCGCTATTCAAGGGTTGCCAGCTGGTAGTTATTCTGGAATCTTCATGTAGGGTAGGTTAACCTTGAACCTCCGCATATCAGCAGGGCACCTAGTGGGGGTATATATTAATCGGAAGGTAGACTGTCACAGTAAAGGCCAAGGCCAAGTCATTCCAGGACTTCATATGTAGCAAAAAGTGGGGAAATCAAATGTCATACTGGGATTAACCTCTAGGGAATTGAACTAGCTGCAGGAAACTGTCACTTTGAATTTATTCCTCCTAGTAGAAGGATGAAAAAAAGCATGTGCTCTTTGTGTTTACCTGAGTTGCTTTTGTATTTCTAAGGTACTTTCCCCCCATTCCTGTCCTTGCTTCCCTTCCAAGAGCTCTTCTGGAGGAACAGCTTGAAGCAAGAGACACGCTTGAAGAAAATGGAGTCATTGTTTCCTCAGTTCCTTCCTGAACAATGTGCTTGAGAAGGAAAAGATCACTTCCAGGGCTAGAGGTGAAGGTCAATAGCATTAAACTAAAAAAATAAGAGGTAAATACAAGAAAGAATTAGAGACCTTCTTTTTCTGTATATAAGTTTGTTTGTTGGTATGGCTATTGGCTATGCTTGTTCTAGTATAATCCTCATTATTAACAGTAGCCTTATTTCACAGTTCCTATTTGACCTTCCTTGCAAGGCATGCCTCATCACTGTCCTGAACTTTCCTACCTTCAGTCTTGAGCTTAAATCTAGGTTCACAGGCAGTTATTTAATATTGGATGCCTACTCTCGGGTAGGCAGCATGCAAGCCCTAGGGATATAGGAACAGACGAAACAGACCCTTGGTGCCCTCAGGGAGCTCACAGTCTTCATGGTCTTCTTGTCTGGTAAGTCTTCCTTTTTCATTTCTGTTCCTCGGTAATCTTAGAATAGGCACATGAATGAAATCTTCACTGACTTCTCCAATCACAGCCTTCGTCCTCTGACTTCCCATAGCCCTTTTTTCTAGGGTGACCATGTGGCTTATAGTCCAAACCAGAACACTTCTGAGTTAAAGGGGCTGCTATTAATAATGATGCTGCAACAATAGATGTATACAGGGCAAACCAGGACATGTGGTCACCCACAGCACACTGTTTAACACAATTGGATTCCTCCTACATCTTTACCAAACTGTGCTCCCTAGAAGGTATAATCAATATCTTACACTTTTATATTGACTAAGAAATCTAACTTTGGCCAGATCCTGGAATAGTTGCTCAGTGAACACATGCTTAAGTTGAAAAAAAGTGATAGTCTCCTAAATTATATAACACTGCAGACTTGGACTTAAAATCCACTTCAGAATTAAAAATGATTGTTAATCAGTTTATTATATTTTAGAATGCTGAACAGTGTCAAAGATATTTCCCTTAAGACTCCTCCCTCCTTGGTCTGGCAGAGAGCTCATTTTGATCTTATGAAATACAACATATAAATATTACACCTCATTTGCTTTCACTGTAGAAAAAATCTATTATAATTTCCTTTTTAATTAATGTAATAGACGTGTGAAAACATTCATCTCCTCCTTACAGCACTCATCAGTCTCATGTAAACAATGCACAATAAAATAAACAGCAGCAGCTTCTTTTCTTGATGGTGTTCTGGGTTTCCTTCGAGGAAAGTGAGTCCAGCATGGGGCCATGTGTAAATGATCTTTTCTAGATAGCCTGCCACACTTGGGAAAATATCTATTCTTTTTAGGGAACATTTCCAACCTAAGTGAGAGGAGCTTACTGTGACTAAAGAACAAAATGAAACAAGACAAAAACCTGACCATTAACCCAGAGAGGAAGTTGGTGGCTGCAGAGGAGTACAGAAGAGGGAAGAGGACATGTGGGTGTTTCAGGATTAATTCATTCAAGATACGGGACATATGGAGTGATTTTGTTCAGTTGAATCGACTTGAAGGGTTCCATGTATAAAACAGTGAGGTTTTCATTTTTAGGGGGAAAATGTTGTTTTGAGAAATTGCCTGTAAGAATATGAAATGTAGAAACAAAGCCAAAAGAAGGCTCCTTTCAGTTGAAAAGGCACATACTCATAATCGTTCTCCTTTTCTGAACAGATCTTTCTAATAATCACATTGTGGGGTGTTTACATGACACCTGCTTTATGACACCATTCCACACCTAGGTTCGTCTTTGGGGAACCAATTATGTGCTGCTGGGCTATCCATATCCCCTCTCCCCACCCCCACCCGATTCCCTTCCTCCATTGTCTGTTTTCGGCTGGTATTCTTTTCTGGTTGAATGGCTGCAAACACAAGCTGCCTATCTCTCTCCCCCAGCTCATGGAGTTCAGCTTGGCAGATGAAAATAACCCTGGTAAAGGAGCTGTTCACAAGCACTAGGCCCTGCTCACCAGCCACCAGTGCAAAGGAAGCCCAAGTGGAAAGTCAAATCTGCCATTGGCCCCAGGAGCACCCATTGTGTAAATAAAATGGACTTTCACTTCTATCACCACTTTCTCCTAAGGAAAGCAAGAAACTGTTTTTAGACTTCTCATGTCTTTTCAGAATAAAAACAGACAACTTATTTTTTTCCAACCTACTGAATGCAATAAATGATTAAATACAACACTTGATTTGCAACTCTTCAATACAAGGGACTGTTGTTTGCAGGATCTGACCACTTAATAGGAAATCTTAAAGCTGTGCTGTTTACCCTCCACAGCTGCCTTTGTCTGTGTTTTAGTCTCTTGACAGAGGGGTGAATGAATAATCTGTGAATTAACCCAAAATGCAACAGAAGTGGCTTGGTTACATCTAGAAGTGGGTACTTGGTTGGCATCACAGCTGTGCTGGGGGGTTTTTATCATAGTAGGGCTGTTTCCACCTTAGTGACCTCAGATTTAGGGTGAGACACCTGGCAGTTATTGGCAGGGCCCCAAGTCAATGGGCTTCAATACTAAAGAGTAGAATTTTTAGGGGAGTTTAGCTACCAAGATCGACAGACATAAATATCTCTTCCCCAGCCCCCTTGGCTTCTCCAGGTAACCCTTGAAATGTGACAGGTCCCCTCTCTGGTGGAAATTACTTTGCAGTTAACAAAAAAAGGAAGGAGAGCCATTTCTGGAATTGTGTTTGGGCAATTAGAATTCTATGCAAGTCCCTAGCGAATACTTTCAGTTTTTCTCCTCTCCAGCTTGGTATTTCTTTATATTTATACTGAGGATAAAATATTCAAAGCAAAATCTCACATTAGAGTGTCAGAGGAAGAGGGAAACAACACCAATTGGGGGTCTTTTGGAAGAGCAACATATGCAATATGTTTTTACTAAACAGATTCTCCAATGTTCAAGTTTTCAGATGTCTGGATGCAATACATTTTTGGACAGGCAAATGCATTACCTTCCTGGGAAAAAGCCATGATTTGGCAGTATCTTAACTGAAGGGGCAGCTGTCACAGGAGGCTGATCCTGAGGGCTGGGGGCAGGGGTGGTGGCTTCTCAAGCCACTGTTACCCTAAGTTGACACACCCCTGCAATTTGTTCCTACAGAAGGAAGATAACTACTGCCTCCTAATTAACCCCTGGAGAACAGCCGTGATGATGCTAGTTCTTGGAGAGTTCATGGCTGACATCCCCTGCTCGTGACAGCTGCTAAAATACAGTTTGATGGAAGTAGATGGTGTGCATGGGTAAGCTCAGAGGCTGGTCTAAAAAGGCTGGAGGGAGCAAGGGGCAGAGGGGTAGTACACGAGAAGAAATACTGGGGTGAGGGTGGGAAGGAAGAGGGGACATTCTCAGAGCCAGACAAACCTGACAAAAAGGAAAAGGGAGAAACGACTGTGTGTCAGGATACAATGGCAGCAAGTCCGCAAGAAGGGCCAGTCATTGAGGGCATGTAACATTTTTTGGATAGGGTAACGATTCTCACCCTACACTCACCAAGGCATGGACATGAGAGGGCAGGAATGGAGCCAGGATGGATTCGAGACATCACACACTATTTTCTGAAAATCAAAATTGTCCGGATAAAACTGAACATTTTCCTCAGTCACTCAAGCAACCTGCAGGTACCCCCAAGACAAGCACCCGTGAGGCTGCCCATCTCACTGTGCACCACCTCCGCCCGGGCAGAATCAGCCTGCTTCTCTTGGATTTCCACTTGCTTTCTTACTCCTGTGGGAGCTGTCACTTTGCCAGGTATACTCCTACTTACATTGGAAGGACTTCCTGGATATTTGATTTTGAATACTTATTTCAACAGCATACTTCTTCTGAAGTGAGGGGTCTATCTCGCCCACTCCTTGAGGCGCAGCTCGAGATAGCTCAGGAACCAGAGCCCAATGCCTCCTTCTCAGCCCCTCCGCCACAACACCGCCAGGGTCCTGGTCTACAGGGCATCCCTTTCCCACTTTCCAGATCAGGTCGGCACAGGCCAACTCCTTTTTTGATCCTTAGGCCAGTTCGTATCGCCCACCCCGGGCAATTGAATTGACACGGAGGAAGACGCGCTGGTCGGGACCCAGCTCAATCAGGAGCTGAGGCAGTTAAGGGACCTGGGGGACCCAAATCCCAGCCCTGAGCTGGATTCTCCAGGCGCTGAGAGTCGTTCTACAGGGGACACTCGGACGGCCCCCCTCCGGCGTGCTAGCCCACTCACCTCGTCCGCGGCTCACCGGCCCGTGCCTCGCCCACTCTCCAGAATGCCCCAGCCCGGGATGGCGGTCCCTTTCGCGCCAACTCCCTTCCTACTCTGCTCAGATGGCGACCCCCGGGGGAGGACGAACTCCATCTCACGGTGCTAATATGCAACGCCTCATTCGAGCAAGAACACCCCTCCCCACACAGACTTCACCGAGTTGTACGCAAAATCAGGAGCGAAAAAGGAGAAATAAAAAGGTGCACCTACCTAAAGACGAAGGCTCCTTGTCATGTCAGGGGACACTCGGGGCTCTCTGGCATGTAAAAGCCTCCGTACCAATGCAATGCCCGGGGCTGCCCGCACCTCTGGCTCTGCGGACAGCCTGAGCTCGCCCACTTGGGTGAAGGGGGAAAGGGCTGCAGGAGACAGTCGGGTCCCCGCGCGCTGTCCCCAGAGCCGGCTGCCCTCCCGCGTCGGCTCGCAGCAACTGCGGCGCGCGGGGTGAGTTGCGGAGCTGGCGGGCGCGAGGGCGGCGGAGCACCGCGAGCAGGGCCGCGCGGGCGGAGGGGCGGGGAGCGGGAGGAGGGGGAGGCGCGGGCGCGGGGGCCGGCGGCGTCACTTGGGCGCGGGGCGGGGAGCGGGGGTGGAGACAGGCGCTTGACAGTTACTTCAGCGCCACTCCACGAGGCAGCGCTTTGGCGCTTGTCTCCAGCTGATCGCCGGCACGCCAGGCTCCTTCGCACTAGTTGCCGCGCAGCCTTGGAGGGATCTGAGGAATCGCGCTGCTGAGCGAGTCGGTGGATGGAGCGCGGCGGCGGGAGAGGGCAGGCGAAAAGAGCCGAGGCAAGGAAGGCCCTTTCAGCAACCATTGGGGACCTCTAACATAGAGTCTGGGCTGTGCATTGGAAACAATAGGGTGGTGGTGTATTGGGGGGGCGGCGATATGGTGGTGAGGTCGGTTGCCCATGGCAAGAGTTGTGCTGGAACCCCCCTCCTCCCCACAGGGCTGCTTTGTATGGGCACTCTACTAGGCTTATTTAGACATAGCTCTCATAATGATCGGGAAAAAGAGTTGTTTTTTATTTTGTTTTGGTGGATTTGAATTATACATAAAGGTTTCCTTTGGGAAAGCGTGGGTTTGCCTGATAAACAAAAACATTCCACAAAAAGGGCCTTTTAAAATGGAAATTTTATGGAAACTGGGGGTGTACAAGGACCAGAGACTAGGTCCTGACTCTACTTTCATCCTTAAATAGGGAATCCTTGCTATGCCTCAGTTTCCTCATCTGTAAAGTCACCATACTGAATATATTGTGTATTTAGAATAAGTTAAATAGAACAATACGGCAAGGTGCATCCACATCCCCCGTCCCCACTTGGGATTCAGTCACTTTGTGAAGGAATTAGTAAGAATCAATGAAGCTAAATGTTGACCAAAAGGGAACATCCTAGGAGGTGGTGTCAACACTGGAAACACCCGCATCCAATGGTGGTGAGGGGACTGCATCCTCAGGCCTGGAATACACACAGCCAGAACCATCGCCTAATAGACTATGGCATAACCACCTAAGGCTACAACAAAAAAGAGCAAAGCCCACTTGATGCCTAGAAAGAACACCCAAGAGCAAACACTAGTCACTGTGTCTCTGTTTTAGACAATGAAGGGTGGCCTGAGCAGTGCCTTGACAGTCTGAGCCCTTCATTACAGCTGGACTTTTCTAGACACCCCCCTCTTCTTCCATCTTACAAAATAATTTCTGACAGCACTCAGTCCTTTCATGTAGGCATTCCTTCAGAGGAGAAAATGTGTCGAACACATGATGTAAATATTCCAGTCTGCCTGGCAAGTTATTCTTCATATGTTTTCAATATTGGGGTTCTGGTCAATACATGAGTCTCTAGTGAGTTTGGTTGACTTGAGGCAGTCGTACGATACTGAACACTACAGTTTATTGACCATTTTCTTATATCCTAGACTCCAGAGCAGATAGATACTTTACAAACATTGTGTCACTTTTTCCTGACTCTAATCCTGCAGTAGGTATTATCGTTCCCATTTTATAGATGGGGAAACCCAGGTTTGAGAGACTTAACATGACTTGTTCAAGACGACACAGTTTAATCAGCTTTAGATATACATGCAAAAATGAGTTGGGCACCTGCAAAACATGGGCTGTGGTGACTCTACTCTCCTGTCACAAATCCTCACCCT
Source organism: Daubentonia madagascariensis (assembly GCA_023783475.1). Lineage (NCBI taxonomy): Eukaryota > Metazoa > Chordata > Mammalia > Primates > Daubentoniidae > Daubentonia > Daubentonia madagascariensis. The sequence goes on from JAKFHU010001672.1 coordinate 22,192,160, forward strand.
TCAGAGGACACAGCCAAGCCATGCCTGGACTCCTGACCTGCAAAACTGTGAGATTATAAAAGTGTGTTGTTTAAAACGGCTGTTTGTGACAATGGGTTATGCGGCAAGAGATAACTAATATAATACATCTACACTGTAGAAAGAGTAATCTTTAAAAATATAAACTGTATTGTTGTCACTCTCCTGCTTAAGACCCTGCATAGGTTCCCCATGTGGAGTATAGAATAAAAGCCACAGTCTACACCAGGGCTTACAAGATCCTGGTGAGCCCATCCCCCCCAGGCCCTCCAGCCTCACAACTCGCTAATCCTCTCTCTCCTTTCAGTTCCTGAGACTCACCCAGGGGCCTTCCCTGACCACATCTTTAAGGACATCCTTCCCCCCAGTTATTTTCTTTCTCAATACCCTGTGTTTTTTATAGCATCAATCATAAACTGTAAAGACTTTATTTGCCTCTTTGCTTGTTTCCTGTCTCCCTTTGACCAGACTGTGAGCTCTTAGGGCAGGGACCATTTCTGTCTGATACCCAGCGTCCCCAGCACGGAGCAGGAACACCACAACTACGTATTGAATGACAGGTGGGTCACCCTGCCATTGTGCAGCACCCCTTTACTCTCACGTTCATCCTTCTCTCTCCCTCCTCAACCCCACCCCCTGGCCTATCTCCAACCGCATAGCCTTTGCCCGGCTCCAGAGAACCACATCCATTTGACAAAATCCAGTCTCAATACCCCAGTCTGCATCCATTTTTCCCGGTCCCCTCGCCCCTCTCCTTGCTTTCTCACTTCAGAACTTTTATAACATCTTAGCTTACTCTCAAGATGCCTGGCACCTTCCACCAGGTGTCATGGCTATTTGTGTCGAGGCTGATAGTTCCAAACATTTCTCCATTTACTGCACTTTGGAGAAAGAGACCTGGGGAGAAGCACAGATTTATGCAGCTGAGGTGTGGGGGACATGGGTAAAGAGCTACTGCAGATCAGCACCAGTGCTAGCAGGCTGCACGGGACAAGTGTGGAGGTAGCGGCAGGGTCTGACACCCACCCTGGACAGAGGCAGCCTTTCCACTTCCCCGTTTTCCCACGTGCACTGCCTTCCTGACTCAGGGGGACTGCTGGAAGTGACACATACATTTTATGGGAGGGAGGGGCAAGAGGATGAAAAGAGAGAATAGGTGGATGATGTTCGGTATTTTACAGACATTATCTCACTTAAGCTTACAGTCTCTGTTCCCATTACTGTCCCCACTTAGAAGATAAGAATAAGGATGCTCTGATAAATTGAGCAAATTACTTGCTTATGATCACAAAAGTGAAGCTAGTGTTAAGTTCAGGTGGGGTTCCAAATCTAATGCTCTTTTTATAGAAGTACATTCACTCCCCACCCAACTTCCCCTTTTGGCTAAGGGGTATCTTGCTGAGGCTTGGGTATGGCCGGTAGGAGGTGTGTGTGTGTGTGTGTGTGTGTGTGTGTGTGTGTGAGTGTGTACATAAAGAGGAGAGACCAGAAGCATGGAGAAGCTCCCCAGACCACTGCCTTTGGATTTTCATTGAGTTTGCCCCACTCAGCATCCTGGATTCAGGACTGTAGCTCTGAATAGGAATGAAGGGGTATAATAAACTGTAGCCACACCGTCCCCCCACCCGCCGCTGGAGCTAGCCCCTCAGGAAGGGAGCACAGCGTGTGGAATATGGAAGGTGAAGGGCGAAGACAGGCCCAGTTTCCCTCACTGGATTGGAAGCTCCTAGAGGTGGAACCTGTCCTGGGTGACTTTGCAGCCCCCATAGTTTCTTGCACAAGCATCCCTAGAGAGCAAGTACATGCATGAGTGAGGGACCAGGCAGCACAGGTCTAAATCTTTATCGGAGTGTCTGGTCAAAATCCCAGAGAAGTAAGTGATTTGCCCAAGGTCACATAACCAAATAAAGAGCCCACACCAGGTCTCCTGGTGCTTAGTTCACAGGTCTTCACGCTGCCTCTCAAATCACTGCCCCTGCTTTGGTCACTGAGGTCAGTCTTCTTTCTCCAGTGGTTAATTTCTCTTTGTCTGCATTCTCTCTCTTATGATACTGTTTACTTCCTCCTAACTTCCTACTACTCTCTAAGCAGGATTTTTCTATCCCCAAAACTTCACTGAGCAGAGCATTCAGATACCTTGGCTGAGTCCTTGTAACCTCATCCAGGGACACTGTGAAGCACAGAGCTTACCAGGCATTGGGGGTGGGGATATTATAGAAAACCCCCTGGTGTGAGATTCTTGCCTTGCTCTTTCATGCCAATGGAAAGGAATGGTTCCTTCCAAAGAAGAAACAGTTTAATGGAGTAGGGATTTTCCCCCCTCATATATCAATCTTAGTTAAAAACACCTCTAAGTACAAATGATAGCTATTATTTCAACAAATAATTGAGGGCAATCAGGTACCAGGCTCTCTGCTAAAGGCAGGAGACAGGTGAGCCCAGTAGTCATGAAACCTGCCCTGTGGAGTCTGGCGATGAGGACAGTTGTAAATAAGTGAGGTATATGTCATGAAGGAGGAAGTACTATGGGTGCTATGGGAACTGTGGTTATCTCGCATTATTTTGAACTCCAGCAGCACTGAAAATGGTCTCTTTCAATCAGTGAACTACATCCTCTTCTCTTCTCATGGGCATTTTTTAAACCAGTCTTTGGTTTAAGCCAGTGAGGAACAGAATCGGCCAGGCCAGCCTGATTGTTCGTGCCTCCATCAATCAATCCCAGTAATACACAATTCATCAGAAGAAAGAAGAACATCCAAAATGCAACCAATTTAGTTTCCTGACTTAAGGCTTCAGATATGTAATATAGAACTCAGAACACACCTGAAGAGCCACTGCCATGATGAAGCAAAATTGATGCTCTAATCAGACAGTGTTTTAGAGATTTGGTTGTATCTACTGACGTCTATGTATTTATATTTCTATATCTACCTTGTGCCTATGATGCTGGTGAGTTCTGGCTTCTACTCTTGGCCTAGTTGACTAGTCCTGGAGAGAGGTAACCAGATACAACTGAGATCTAATCTCTCTTCATAACTATGATACTTTATATCCACATGGATAGCAGATCTAACACCCTGATTTTGAAGTATCTTTTATACTCTTATGACCTTTCTCTATAGGTGTTTGGCCACCCAAATGCATGGACAGATTATGGCTCGGAAGGCTGCCAGTTCTAAGATTCTTGGACTCCTTTCTCATTCTATAACTTTTTGACCTCCACCTTGCTCACATCTATTGAATTCTTCATTTGCTGCTCTGACCAATCTTTCTCCCTCTCTCTTTATTTTTAATCTTCTAGGTTATGAAGTGCATAAGAATCACTCTGGGAAGGAGTTTAACATGCAGATTTTCAGGTCACTTCCTCCCCTGTGTCATTCTAACAAGCACACTGATGGTTCTGGCACAGTCATCTCAGAACACACTTCGGGAAACACCGGTCTGAATAAAATCCAAAGAGGCGTCCAGCCCCCTCGGCACTACAGTATGGTTCCAGCTGCCTCACCACTACTCTGCCGTGCAGGCTCGGAGCTCTGGCTCTTCCTGCTGTGTATCCAGGGAACGGCCCTGGAAAGAGTCCTGGACTCAGAGTCGAGATGCTTGGGTTTGATTTTCATGTTGCCAATAAAGAACTCAGTGCAAGTCTCAACCTTTGTGGACCTCTGTACCCTCATACGTCAAATGAAGAGTTTGGATAACCTGACCGCCAAGCTTCCTTTTGGCTCTAACATTTAACAATTCCTGCTCCAACATTTTTGCTCAGGCCGTTTCTACTGCCTGGAAATTCTCTGCTGAGTCCTTGCCCATCACTTTATCTTCTACCTCTGTGAGTTTGTCTCTAAAATTCCTGCCCGGCCTATGAAGCCCTGTTCAAATCCTACTTCCTTCATGACGCCTTCCTTGGCCATCCATGTGCTACCTGAGTCCCCCTGTACATCATCTATCTCCCAAATACAGACCAAATCAGATACCTTCTTTCTGTGGTAGCCATTAATATACTTCTTCTCACTAGTTTTATAAGCTCCCTGATGTCAGGGATTATGCTTTGTGTCATGTATAGTATAGTAACCTCTATATTAATGAGTGTAGAGGATCATCAGTAAATATTGACTGAGTGAGAAATGAGAGCGTACACTGCCCCTGCTGGCTTCTGCCACCTTTTCCCCTGGCAAAGCATAACGTGCCTGCATTTATTGGCATCCTAGCTGCAGCCAGAGAAGCATGTTTCAACCTGAGACAAGCTGGGTCTTGCTCACTGCTTTCTGAACTGCTGAGAGCAGGACCCTGTTACCATTTGTCCGTGTCTGGTACCGATGATAAGGCCCTGAAGGGAGTAGACATCTCAGGATGCTTCCTTGCTATTGTCACACATATCTGCTTGCACAATGGGAAATGCGTTTGGCCAACACTCTTAGCATTTTAGTATGTCCCAAGAATGAATGTCCTGGGGTGTTGAAATCAGGCCTCTGCACTTGGTCAAATTATCCCAATCCTAAACCCCATCTCCACCCCTACTTCTAGCTTCTGCACCAAGTGACCTAGAAGGCTGCATGGGTAGAAGATAATCACTGAAATGTTCAAAGTTGATGGGAAATAAAATGAGCTCTAAATGTAGCAAACAATCACTGTCTCCCCAGAAACTTGAGATTAGATTTCTCATACATTATTATTATATTACATATAGAGGTCATTTTCTGCAATAACATAATCTAGACCAGCAGTTCCCAATATTTTTTGGACTCAAGACTCATTTACATAATACCATAATCTAGACCAGCCATTTTTGAACTTTTGGGTCTCGAGACCGTTTTATACTTTCAAAAAATATTGAGGACCTTGGGGACCTTCTGAAGGGTCTTGGGAAATCTCAGGAGTCCTTAGATCACACTTTGAGAACTAGTGATCTAGACCGACAAAAATTTTGGCAAAATATTCACATTACAAATTCTTATAGTTCTAAATCCCATAGACTGAAAGTAAATGGCATACCTTTAATCGATAAGTGTTATCACACAAAAATATTAAAATGAGTTTAAAAGAATTCAAAGTGGAAGTAGAGGTGATTGGAAACTATCAATATCTACGTGTAAGCACAATGCTAAGTACTTGATATGTAGGCTTTTTTTAAAGGTTCCAAATTGACTCGTACTTCACAATAAATCCCTTCCTTTTTCTCTCATTACCAGGGGAAATGTTAAAAGAAGAGATTCATCTGTAAGGTTCTCCAAGGTGATTTATTTATTTTCTGTCCCTGGGCCTGCTACAGTTCCTGGTTTGAAGGCTGTCCCATGCTGCACCTTCCTTTCCACTCTCCATCTTTCTCTCTCCTGCTCCCTGCCCTGGGGCTCACCTGTAGGGACCACATCAATGGCCACCCTGCCCTGTGATGTCCGGTTGGGTCTGGCCAGTGGGGAGCTCCAACAGGAGAGGAGAATGAGGTCAGGGTGTGAATTCCCTGGCTCCTCCCTGTGATGTCACCTTGGGCTGGCTGTGTCCTTTCATGAAAGGTGACTGCTTCCCTCCAGGCAACACAGCCCTCTCTCTCCTTGCAGGTTCTGGCAATTTCTTCCTCTCCCATCCTTTGGGCCAGCACTGTACCACTGCTGCAGCTGACCCCGCCATCCCAGTGCCCCCCACCAACTTTGTAATTCATCTCTTTGTAAATAAACCTTCTTTGAATTATTCTAATTTGAGGGAGCCATCAGTTTCCTGAAATTGTCCTGATGGATACTCATGAATAATTACCTATTGATTATGGAAAATTTTTTAAAAATCTGCTTTTATCCAGTCATTCATATTTTAAAAATATTCCTTCTTCAGGTAGCTCCTTTAATTTAATTTAATTTTCTCTTTCCATTTTAGGCCAGGGATATTGTTGCACATAATCCTGTTTAATTCCTTTTCCTCTGCCTGCCCCCAACTATGCAAAGATCTTTCTAAAGGCCCGTTCCTCCCTAATTCATATAGGTGAGACCGTTAACTTCAGGAAGTGATTTTAGGAGGAATTATAGATGGAGAAGCCCTCTTACAACTTTGTCACTTGGCTGTTAATCTTCACAATCTTCACGGACACTATTTTGGAGCTTAATTTACATCTGGAACTGAGGTCCCAGTGAGGTTAAATGAGCTGTCACTACTACTCAGGCAAAGCTAGAGAGAGCTCTAGAGAGTGTCAAGGCAGCTTAAAACACAGGGAACACATTTTGAAGCCCTAACTGAGGTTCTTCCTGGCTGTGTGCTCTGCTCCTTTCTCTCAGCAGGTCGCACATTCCTGCTCCTGGGCTCTGAATCCAGCTGCATATTAAAAAGGCCTGTGCCTCCTCTGTGAGCCTGGAAACCATTAGATATCCTAGCCCAGCTTCAAGGACTAATGCCTCTTTCCCTCCTAAGTCACACTTTCACAGCCTGCACCTCCCCCAACTAACATATATTTTATGCAAAATCAGGATACTGGATACAAGATCCATCCCCATGGGCCCTGCACAGTTTCACTTTGCAGAGGTAGAAGTGGAAATCTAATTCCTGCAGCACAGCTCGCTCAGCCCACAAAGACTTCTTTGGTAGCGGGAAGCAGGCCCTGGCCCCATTTCCCCTCTTTCCTTCTCGTTCACACACAACCCTCATTGCTGGCAGCTTTGGATAGGAGCTGTGACAACAGGACAGAGTGCTGTCATCCTCCATAATTAGCCAGGCGAGCAGGACTGCTGTAATATCACTACGTTGACAGTGCTCTTGCACCTAATAAATTATTCACGCCACCGAAGTGTAATCGACCGTCACGTTCAAAATAGGTCATTCACGCTAAGGCTGCTGGAGGTGAAAATTTCACAGCAATGATAATAAATCCAAGTGCTTTGGTTTAAGCAAATCTCCAAAGAAAGTGGCTTCTCCAAGCAATTCCATATTAAATATCTTTTATTGAATCCCAGCTATGTTTTCATTAGCAGCAGCAGGAAGAGGCTGAAGCAGCTGTCTGCTGGCAGGAATGAGAGCTGGGGGGTGGGAGGCTTCATTTCAGCCTCTTCCTTCACTGACCCGCCCCCCAAGAGCCTCAAGGGGCCACTTGAGGAAGATAAATGTGAACACCTGCTCTCGTTTGTTCTCTGCACACAAGATGAGGGCTAAGTCAGAGAAAGGATAAGCACCAGACATTGGCAGGTTCTAGAAGAGCAAATGTACACAGGCCTCTCTGAGATGCGCCTATCAGCCCTGGGTGCCACATTCACAGTGGGATTCAAGTTCAACAGCTGTAGGCCATGTGCCCCTGCATCTCATATCCTAATTCACAGACATTTGGGCCTCTTCACTCACCCTCTTGTTGGCAGTAAATACGTTATTCAACTCAAGTGCCTGGTGGAATACAAATATTAGGCTGGCTATTTCAGTGTTTGGAGAGTTACTGGTGTGTTAGTATGTTCTTTTAATGGTTTTTGAGGATACAAAGGACTATCTTACAGGAGGAAGAACAATTTCTCCTTAGAATTAGAATAAAGAGAAGTGATTGAAGACATAGCTTGTGGGATTTGAGTTAAAATAAAAGCGAATGTGCTGCCTGTTAGCTATTGACTGTTAAATGTATGTTTGACTGATGAAGACTGATAAATCTCCTCTGGGAAGGGAAAAAGGGAGGGAGCTAAGCAATGGGGTTGGTTCCTTGCCTGCCTTCTGTTGGGAGCATAGACCAAAAATCACTTTAGGTTTCTTCCTGCTGAGATTCTATGAATGTACAGCCTTGGAGCAAAAGGGCAAGAAATGCAAGCATTTGAATTTGGTGTGCATAGCTCCAAATGCAGAAAAGCATGCGAAGATGGAGCATTCATAGATGTGTCTCCACGATTATCACGTTTATCATATGAACACTGCTCCAAGGATGTCAAGCTCTCACCTTCAAATATTCACCTCTAACAAGCTTGCCCAGGTTGTTCCAGCCCCTTCCCTCTGATCTTTCCTTTAATCTTCCTATAGTGTTTTGAACAGTTTGTATTGCGCTGTTGAACTCCTGACCTTATGAAACAGTCCATATAGGTTATATAGCCCAATCCCCACAAGCTAGAGATAAATGTTTGAATAATTTTCACTTATGTATATGTTGCTTTATAGTCAACATTTCAACAGTTATTTCCTGAGTTCCTGGGTACTTAGAGTGGGACTTTGTTAAGTCATGTACTATTGATATGTATGCAATAAGCTTTGCTGTCCAAAACTGGGCTCCTGATTCCCCATCACAGCAAACCCCTCCTCACCCTAGCGTGCTCCTCTAGGAGCCTTCCTCATCTCAGTGAGGAGCAACGTCATCCTTTTAGATGCTTAGGCCAAAGCCTTAGAATCATCCTTGACTATTTTTCCCTGTACCCCCTGTATTCAGTCAGTATCAGGCCAGGTAAGTGTCCCATTAGCTCTCTCTGGATTATAGCAATAGTCTCCTACTTGGCTTTTCTGCTCTAGCCTCCATCTTTCTTTTCCAGACAAAAGTCAGAATGATCCTTTTGTAAGGCAAATCAGATGACATCACTTTGCTCAACTCTGGCCAATGGCTCCCCGTCTCACATGGAGTAAAAACTCAGATCCTTACAGTGGCCTATATGGCTTTGTAAGAGCTGACTCCCTCTAAGCCTCTCGGATCTCATCTTCTACCACTGTGCTCTGCAAACACTGTGCTGCAGCCACACTGGCCTCCTCACTATTCCTGGAACATTCTCCCTAGACATCCATATGGTCAGACCTTGACTTCCTTCAAGCCTCTGGGCATTTGCCAGTAAAGGCTTCCCTGACCACCATGCCCTATTCTTCTCACCCTGCACTTAATTTTTTTCCCTAACACTTATCTCCACCTGGCTCACGGTATTTTCACATTTGTCTATTGCCTGTCTCCCTCCACTATAATATAACTTCGCAAGGGCTGGGACTTTGTTATATTCATTGCTGTATCCCAACAGCCAGAATAGAACTGAATTTAGCACATGGTAGATTTCCAATAGATACTCTTTAAATGAATGACAAAATAAATCTTATATCCCTAAATAGTTCATGAGCTCCTGAGGGGACCACATCTTCTAATTATGCTACTCCTCTCTAGAGAAGCTTCAGTAAGTGCTAATCTCAAAGCATTTATGCAGAGATCCTAAAACTGATTCCCAGCTAGACAGAAATTAGTAGCAAGAATCCCATACTTATTTCTCACACATGCTGTTATGAAGAAAACAGTCTTTCTAAGGTGGTGTCAGATATACCCAGCCTTGGTCAGAGACTATTTCCCAAAACCACTTCTGTCTTTTGTGGAAATTCAGTTCCCTACTATTAAATTTATATGGCTCAAAAAAAAAAACCAACCGCTCTGCAGACTTTTAGGAATTGCCTGGTATTTTCTTGTATTCTGGTGTATCCATTCTGAACTCTTTTTTTTCCCTCCAGTGTGAAGATATAGATAATTGTGATAAAATATAGATATCATAAAATTCACCATCTTAACCAATTTTAAGTGTACAGCTCAGTAGTGTAAAGTACATTCACATTGTTCTGCAACCAATCTCTAGAACTCTTTCAATTTGTAAAACTGAAACTCTATGCCCATTACACAACTCCCCATACCCTCCTCCCCCCAACCCCTGGCAATGACTATCTACTTACTGTTTCTATGACTTTGACTACTCTAGGTACCTCATACAAGTGGATTCATACAGTATTCATCTTTTTTGGCTTATTTCACTTAGCATAATGTCCTCAAGGTTCATCTATGTTGTAGCATGTGTCAGAATTTCCCTCATTTTTAAGGCTGAATAATATCCTATTGTAGGTATATGCTGTACCATACTTTGCACATCCATTCCTCTGTATGGATACTCCACATTTTGGCGATTGTGAATAATACTGCTATGAATGTGATGTGCAAATATCTTTTCAAGACTCTAATTTTTTTTTTTTTTTTGAGACAGGGTCTCATTCTTTTGCCTGGGCTAGGGTGCAGTGGTATCAGCATAGCTTACTGCAACCTCAAACTCCTGGGCTCGAGTGATCCTCCTGCCTGAGCCTCCCAAGTTGCCGGGACTATAGGTACGCACCACCATGCCTGGCTAAATTTTCTATTTTTTGTAGAGATGGGATCTTGCTCAGGCTGGTCTCTAGCTCCTGGTCTCAAGCGATCCTTCCCACCTTAGCCTCCCAGAGTGCTAGGATTACAGGTGTGAGCCACCGTGCCTGGCCAAGACTCTGCTTTTAATTCTTTTGGTATATACCCAGAAGTGGGATTGCTGGATCACATGGTAATTCTGTTTTTAATTTTTTGAGGAGCCGCCATACTGTTTGCTATAGTGGCTGTACCATTTTATATTCTCACCAACAGTGCACAAGAGTTTCCTAACTCTTTTTAATAGCAAGATTTTTCTCCCCACAGCAAGTTAGAACTGCTCAGAGATGCCTAATAGAGCTAAACATTCCTGCTTCTTCTACTGTTTAGCAACCAGAAGCCGAGTGGCCCCTCCAAATGTGTGTGGGTGTGTGTGGCAGTGCTCTTAGATCTCCCCTGTTGTGTCTGTTTTGAAAGCCTTCCTTGTTCTCAAATTAACATGCATGCTGATCTGCCTTATAGATGCAGGGCAGTGGGCAAGAGCCAGCACTGTTTTGGGATGATCAAAGCTCTACTAATCCCGTGTAATCTCCTCCCATAAAGGCAATGTAGTTCCAATTTGTGGTTTCTTTGGGAGATGCTCCCTGAGGCCTGGCACCATCACTGCTTGGTGAACTGGGGAATTTGTGTGTGTGGAAAAGCCAAGAAGATAGCTTTGAGTCATGCTTGCCTATAAGTCATTCATTAGGAGTAGGTCTAAGTGCTTCAGATCTTGGAGATGTATAAACCCAAAGAGTCAAATGGGCAGAGGAATCCCTGGAAATGATGCAGAGGTATAAATGGGAAGAACCCTGGCCACTTCCTGTGTGCTATCTTTTTTCACTGGATTTATTGTTGGGAGAATAGATCCACAGTCCTACTTTGTTTTTCCTTTTACAGGATGTTGCCTTCATTCCATCTTAGACCACCAATTTTTCACCATCCTTCCAACTGGTATTACAGAGCAATGTGGTATGATGACATATATTCCCCTTAAAAGAGTATTAAAATAACAATAAGAGGGGATAAGTCCCCTCTTACATGAGGATTTAATAATGGTAAGACCCTCCCAGCAGACATGAAAAGGGGAAGGGCTAGAAGAGGAGATGGTAACAAAACTCTCAATGACCTTAATATTTGCAAGTTTATGACCTAGACCGGGGTTGGCAGGCTTTTTCTGTAGAGAGCCAGATAGTAAATATTTTAGGCTTTGTGGGCTGAGAGGTAAAAATGAGGAAATTATGTTGATACCTATAACAAGAAAGAAAACAAACTTTCACATAATTTTTTAATTGGCAGAATTCAAAATATAATAACTGAGTACTTTTTAAAAAGTGGTCTAGTAAGGAAAAGAATGTAGTTCTTTTTCTTTGGGATAACATTTTGCATAATTGGGGTTCAAGGTTGGTGATCCCCATCACCAAATCTATGGCAAATCTTTCTCTGTAAAAACCATTCTTATCTTGTATGCTGTACAAACACAGGCAGAAGGCTGGATTTGGCCTGCAGACCATGGCTTGCCAACCTCCATCTAGACGAAGAACAGTGCAGAGAGCCACCGACTCACTGTGTGCAGTTCTCAGCAGTGCCTGGTGGGTCATGAGAGCATAAACACCTGTCTTTCTGGACATATAATCTATGTTAGGAAGACTCACAGGGCTTTCTCTGTCTTCTGCATTATAATCCATGTTGTAAATGACAAGATGTGTTGTCTTTTCACATACAGAAGACCATGTTTCTGAGTTGTCATCAGTTGTCTTTCCAGGAGTGGGGAGGATTTGGGTGGCTCCATTCCTGGTCTACCCTGCTACAGGTGGGACCGTTTCCAGCCTAACTGACAAATGATGTGCCCTGGTCACAACTCGTCTGAGTATTGCTCAATAAATATTTGTTGATTAGTTCACAGAGGCTTGATTCTATTCATTTGTTCTGTGCCCCATGTAGTAGTATTATTAAGAAACTGAGCTAATGTTTGTCCTCCTGTACTTTTTAATGAAATTGATACATTTACACACAAATACACTTAAATCATGCTTTGCTTCAGGAGGCTTTTACCACTGGAAATATTTAAAAAGCAGACTCTGATCCCCCATAGTGCTGGAAGTCCTGGTTAGAGCAATCAGACAAGACAGAGGAATCAGGGGCGTCCAGATGGGGGCAGAAGAGGTCAAACTTTCACTATTTGCAGATGATATGATATTATACATAGAAAACCCCAAAGATTCAACCAAGAGTTTACTGGAATTGATAAATGAATTCAGCAAAGTCTCAGGATACAAAATTAATACACACAAATCCATAGCCTTCATATATGCTAATAACAATCAAGCTGAGAAACAAATTAAAGATGCAATACCTTTCACAATAGCACCAAAGAAAATTAAATATTTAGGAACATATCTAAGGAGGTCAAAGACCTATATAGAGAGAATTATGAAACACTGAGAAAAGAAATTGCAGAGGATGTAAATAGATGGAAAACCCTACCATGCTCTTGGATAGGCAGAGTCAACATAGTAAAAATGGCTTTGCTACCTAAAGTGATTTACAGAATCAATGCAGTCCCTATAAAAATACCAACATCATTTTTTTGCCGATCTAGAAAAAATAATTCTATGTTTCGTGTGGAAGCAGAGAGACCCCGTCTAGCCAAAGCAATCTTAAGCAAAAAGAACAAAATGGAGGCATCTATCTACCAGACTTCAAACTATACTACAAGGCTACAGTAACCAAAACTGCATGGTATTGGCACAAGAATAGAGACGTAGACCAATGGAACAGGACTGAGAACCCAAATATAAAACCAACCTCATACAGTCACCTGATCTTTGACAAATTCCAGAAAAACATACACTGGGGAAAAGATTCCCTATTCAATAAATGGTGCTGGGAAAACTGGATGGCCATATGTAGAAGACTGAAACTGGACCCACACCTCTCACCTCTCACAAAAATCAACTCACAATGGATAACAGATCTAAACCTAAGACACGAAACCATAAGAGTTCTCGAAGAAAACATTGGAAAAACTCTTATGGACATTGGCCTAGGCAAAGAATTTATGAAGAAGACCCCTAAAGCACTCACAGCAGCAACCAAAATAAATACATGGGACCTGATCAAATTAAAAAGCTTCTGCACAGCCAAGGAAACTATCACTAGAGTGAACAGACAACCTACAGAATGGGAGAAAATATTTGCATGCTACACCTCTGATAAAGGGCTGATAACCAGAATCTATACAGAACTTAGGAAAATCAACAAGAAAAAATCAAACAACCCTATTAAAAAATGGGCAAAGGACATGAACAGAAACTTTTCCAAAGAAGGCAGAATAATGGCCAGCAAACATATAAAAAATTGCTCAACTTCTCTAATCATCAGGGAAATGCAAATCAAAACCACAATGAGATATCACTTAACTCCAGTGAGATTGGCTCATATCAAAAAATCCCCAAACAACAAATGTTGGCGGGGAAGTGGACAGATAGGAACACTCATACACTGCTGGTGGGACTGCAAAGTAGTACAACCTCTATGGAAAGTAATATGGAGATACCTCAAAGAACTAAAAGTAGAATTACCATTTGACCCAGCAATCCCACTACTGGGTATTTACCCAAAGGAAAAAAAGACATTTTATAATAAAGACATCTGCTCACAAATGTTTATAGCAGCACAATTCACAATTGCAAAGATGTGGAAACAACCCAGGTGCCCATCAATACACGAGTGGATTAATAAAATGTGGTATATGTATACCATGGAGTATTACTCAGCAATAAAAAACAATAGTGAATTAACACATCTGGTATTATCCTGGTTGGAGCTAGAACCCATTCTTCGAAGCGAAGTGTCACAGGAATGGAAAAACAAGCACCACTGGTACTCACCATCAAATTGGTACTAACTGATCAACACTTACATCACACAGGGCAATAATATTCATCACGGGGCGGGCAGGCGGGAGGAGGGTGGAGGGGATGGGAAAAACTCTCACTGAATGGATGCGGGGAGCACAGTCTGGGGGACGACCACGATTGTAGCTCTGACACGGGCAATATATATAGCCAAAGTGTTGTACCCCCATAATATTCTGAAATAAAAAAAAAAAAGAAATATTTAAAAAGCAATGGAAGTCAAAACAAAAACAAAACACCACTAGGGGGACATTTTAGAGGCTTAATTTAAAATCCTAATTACTGTCCTAAAATACTGTAACTATATATATAATTAAAGTTTTCAATGGGTGCTGTCTTTAAATTAGAAATGTTTTAACAAATAAAGCTCAGCCTTTATCAGATTACCTTTTCTAAAGAACTCTGTAAAGTGGTGATGCGGGATATGATGTGTTTACCACAAGTAAATATTTACCCAGGAAATAGGTCCTGTGTAAAGATACTGTTAGAGATATGATTCTTCACCTTTAGCACTTCTGGACAAGGCAAGGGGCCCCTCTCCCCAAGAAACCTGCCGTAGCATGTGTTGCTCTTTGATACCCAGAAAATTTTCAGGTGGAGACCAGATTGATTAAAGCAACAGAACATGGGTGAGAAATTATGTACTTATTCTGGACCAAGGTATGGGGTCATTCTGAGCCCTGGCTTGGTCACATGGTGGAGATCAGATAGCCACAAGGCATGCTAATTCATGAGCCAGAGGTATCTCTATATTACCAGGAAAGCATTTCAAGTGAGCAGTCTCAATAGCTCTGCTCTAATCAGCTTGTGTCTTTAATTAAGCCAGCCCTGCCTAGTTTGTGATTAATGCTAGGAGTAGAAGGGGAAATTTGTATAGACTTGGGAGGTTGGGACAGGAGAGAAAATCACAGTTAAGTAATAACTGACATTTATGTAGTAAGCCCTTGTGATTTTCAATTATCTCATACATTATCTCCTTTAACCTCAGCAATTTTTTGAGTGGACAGTAATCATCATCATTATCAACATCACCACCACTACCACCACCACCACCACTACTATCATCACCACAATTCCCATGATAACCACCACCACCACCACCACCATCACCACCATCATCACCACCACCATCACCACCATCACTATTATCACCACCATCATCACCACCACCACCACCATCATCATTATCATCATTACCATCACCATTACCATCATCACCACCACCACCATAATCATTATTATTATCATCATTGCCACCACCACCATCATTATCATTGTCATTATCATCATCACCACCATCGCTATCATCAACCCCAAGTGAAATAAAGAAATTGAATCTTCTGAGGGCTTAGATAATTTGCCCAAAGTCAAACAACTAATAAGTTGAACTAGATCTTTTGAGTTCAAATATTTTGCTCATTCTACAGCATATATGCTACTTTCCCTCAGTTTGGAAATCTGAATGATAAAAATTAAAGATTTAAAAACAACAGTGGCTTCAGAATTTCTGTATGCAAAGTGCTTAGTATAGCAATATGGTTGGAAAAGGGGTCTGGCCCTCCTCTGGAAGCTGTTTGCACAGCAAGCATGTGATCTTTTACTCAGATTGTAGAGTGCAGATCACTCAAAATAGTAATGTTTTCTATAAGGAAAGCTTTTTACTATGCTTTATATTGAGATTTAAAATTTTAATGTATTTTTCAATTTTTAGAGATGCTAATGGAGATTAATAGGGGTCTGAGACACTATCCCAAAGACATCCTTGGTACCCTTCAGCCTGCAAACCAGAAGTTGAAGAAGAGTTTGTTTTTCCTAATATTTTAGTCATGTAATTTATCTGAAGGCAGTTAAGAGTATCTTCTGCAAATCATATCTGCTTATTGGAATCTTTTGCATATTTTAGAAATATCATTCTGTTAGTGCATTGTGCTATTATAAATAAAAAGAAAAATCCCATCATAGACAATGTCTTCATATTTGTTCCTTCTCAGAGATTTCTGAAGGCCAATTTATAGAAAATTAAAAAAACGATATTCAACAGCTCAACCAGCTGACTCAACTTGTGATCTTGTTTATTAGCTCATTACTACTTACATGAACAGTTTAGAATGAAGATAAGAGGGAGACAAGACCAGCTGGTCTTCCCCTGTTCCTGTTTGAGTTGTATAGTATAAATATTTAAACTTTTAACTCCCAATCATCTAACGACAAAGAAGAAAAAATTTGCAGTGAAAAGGTGACATTGTAACTTCATCACTTTCCAGAAGGCAGTAATGTATTTCTTCTATTTTATTTAGAAATAATCATTTTTAGGGTTAAACCTATAATACAGCAGAAGATGAAATACCCTTAGGATCTTCTCTGTTTAGTAGGTTCTTTATTAATGAAAATTTTGCAAAGCTGGAAACAAGTGTTTTCACTCTTCTTCAATGGGAAAAAGAGACAACCTGCCCTCCCTAAAAAGTTCACATTTTCCTCACATTTATATTTTAAGGTCCAACATGTTTACCTTGTACCCATGATTGTCTCCTTAAGTATCTTCTGCCTGAAGCATTTGCTAAATAAGTTGAGTCATTAAAAAGCTTAACATATGGAAAGTCCACATGTAAAAGAATGATGATGATGATATAAATTATTATTAATTTGCCTTCTCTAGTAAAACTGGACATGACACCTTCCTTTTGATTGCTACCCCAGCATAGGTTAAAATCTTTCTGAGCAAGAGTGAGACCCCCGTCTCTATAAAAAATAGAAAAATTAGTTGGGTGTGATGGTGAGCACCTGTAGTCCCAGCTACTCAGGAGGCTGAGGCAGGATGATTGCTTCAGCCTGGGAGTTTGAGGTTGCGGTGAGCTATGGTGATGCCACTGCACTCTAGCCCAGGCGATAGAGTGAGACCCTGTCTCAAAAAGAAAAGAAAAGAAAAAAAATCTGAAAAGGATCAAGCAGATTGTTCTTTTTTCTTGAAGGTCACAAAGTGAAGTGGTTTTTCAGTTTACATGACCTGATTTGTCTAGCAACAAGGATCAAACAGTTCAGGTTTCCATGAATGCCTCCTTCATTCTGGGGTGTGTAGATGCTTTGGAATCATCACCCTCTGATATAGTTTGGATGTATGTCCCCACCAAATCTCATGTTAAAATCAGATCCTCAATGTTGGAGGTAGGGCCTAGTGGGAGCTGTTTGAGTCATGGGGGCGGATCCCCTATGAAGGGCTTGGTGTCCTTTCAGAGGTAGTAAGTGAGTTCTTGCTTTACTGGTTTACCTGAGAGCTGGTTGTTTAAAAGAGGGTGGGCTCTCTTGCTCCCTCTCTTGCTTCCTCTCTCACCATGTGACAGGCCCTTTACCTTCCAACACAAGTGGAAGCTCCCTGAAGCCCTCCCCAGAAGCAGATGCCATTGCCATGTTTCTTGTACAGTCTTCAGAACTGTGAGCCAAATAAACCTCTTTTCTTTATAAACTACTCAGCTTCAGGTGTTCCTTTACAGCAACGCCAAATGGACTAAGACACCATCATAGTCAGCCAAGCACATCCACATTCCAGGCTCCCCAGAAACAAGCACCTGATACAGCCTGGAACATACTGAATGGCCAGGAAGTACAAGAGTGTTGAACATCCTACCAGTACCTGCATTTCTAGTTTCATTTTCTTCTCTCCATTTTCACTTGCTAGGACCATTCACTAGTTCTTTGTCTTTCTCTCTAACTCTTCTTTGTCCTTCTTCTGAGACTTGAAACAGTCACTTGAATTTGGCTCAACTAATACCTTTTCCCTCTTTAAAATCTCTTCTGAAATCAACTTAATTTTAAACATCTTAGTTAAACAGCTTTTGGCAAACAATCAATAAACGAAATTTAGCTATCCAAAAATAAATGAGAAGTTGAAGAAGCTGCTTAGCACAGTAAAATACGTGATGCTTAGTTAACTGGATAAATCACATCTCTTTAATGAATATATTGGCTTGAGTAAGTGAAGTGGCTTCTATAAAGGGGGGGTTGGGAGGGCAATATTCCCGATATATTTCAGTGTCTTGGTCATAACAACTACGTTATTTCTTTTTTAAAAACAATTGCCACACATACAATGGGTATGCATGTACTTGCAGTTTTCAACTTAAGTCCTTTGGAAGACACACTCTAGTATGTCTTATACCATTCCTAAAAAGTTAAGACTTTCCTGGCTGCTCCTAGCAATATTAAAATAAACATTTAAAATGTTTTACTTGTGATATTGGGCCCCTTTTGGCATTGGCTTGATCTAAGTAGGTTACTCTGAGGTCACTGGAGGCCATAAATCAGAGGGGTGGATTGGTGAGACAGCCTGCATAGCTTTAGTGCAGTGTGCTATTTTAGTTTGTGCCCCTGAAATGACACCATCTCTTTGGCACCAGCCAAAGAAAGCTTCCTAGACATCTATGGGAAGAGAATGTTTCACAGTAATCCAAGGCAGAGGTCACACAGGCATGAATTACTGTGGGGAAGTCTGTGTCTGCTCCAGACCCTGTGACAAATAAAGAAGGGAAAATGATTTCCAACCAAAGCATTTATCTAGGAACCCAGGGGTGGAAATTGATCCAAGCAATCTTGGCAAATAGTGAAAGCAAAGAGTGACCAATTCTTTTCAACCTGGGAAAGCAGGTCAGCCTATTCCTGTCCCTTTTCCAATCCCATTACTTAGGTCCACTTGAGAACCCCAGATATTTTTTTTTAGAAAGATTCAACATAGTTAAATAACAATGCTTATGTTTATTTATGTAATATAAAACATGGCATAATCAATCAAACAAAGCTCCAACTCTTCCTAGCCAAGGCTCATACACTTTTATGTTCTATTTCTCTTACTTGTTCCGTGGAGGGTATGACTTAACCAGTCTGAACTTTCACTATTTATTGGTTTTGTACATAGTCTTAATTTAATCTCTTTTCATTCCTTTCTCTCCTCTTTTTTCTTTTAATTTTAGAAGGGGCAAATATAATTCAGGAAACAATATCAGAATATACCAGATTACAACAGATTGTATAATTATTTACTTATTTTTTAAATAAAACACTACCTTGGTTTTGTAAACAGTCTACATTAAGAGACAAACAGTAGGCATCTATCCTAATTACATTTTTTTTTTTTTTTTTGATAAGTGTATTGCAATCTTCTTGCTCTTTCTGAGCTGCAGTTCCCTTTGAAAGGGAAAAAGTGGTAACTTACTTGGCTTGGGGAAAGGAGAAAGGTTTGGTTCAAAAGTAAGCAACATACTTTCCAACCAGCTGTTGGTCTCTTGAAGAGCAACAGGCAGCTAATGCTTGAGTGGACTTCCTTTTGCCAGCACATCTCCATCTGGGAGAGTTCGCCTCCTTTAGGAAGGTGGAAACAGCTTTCCTAGCCATAGTCATCTAGGATAGGAGAAGTATTCTCATGCTGAGCTGCACTGTGCCAGCTCTGGGGGCATTCAAAGATCTGGCAAAAGCTTTGCAGTTTCTTGTAGTCTTTAAGCAAGCTCTTAAAAGGCATGTCAGTGTCCAGGGAATATAAAAGCCTGAGAAATACTTTGCACACACACTGTGAACTCATGGTGTTTTATTATTCTAATCATTGCGCTTGACAACAGATTACTGAGCAGGGCTGAAAATGGAGGCAGTGAAGGCTTGTGTTTCTAAGGAAAGAAACAATTGCAGTTTTAACATGTGCCAAGGAATAATTTTGGCTGCTAAAATACTCACTGACCACCACCTGGTAAACCGTTTCTTCCCACGCATGAATTCTGTTCTGTTCTTGGAAGCAGGTTATGGACCTACACTGTGAGTGGCCCTTCTTTTTTTCTTTTTTCTATCATCATCATCATCATTGTTATAGTTATGATTACCATTATTACCCATCCAGTTATTTCCACCAACATTCACCAGACTAGCTGTCAAGATTGCACAGTAACAAAACAGTTGAGAGCTCTTGCATTTGATAAGTTTGAAACAACAATGGGAGAAGAGCTTCTAATTCTAACTACTGGTTGTTCAATACCTTGATAAACAAATCAATCATTTCCCCAGGAAAGATTAAGTCTACCTGATAGTAATCACTTTCTAAATGACATGATGTTGTTGATATTGTTTGGAAAGCAAACTTAGGCTGTGTTTGTTTGTGTGTGTGAGAGAGAGAGAGAGAATAAATATTGTGGTGTGTGGGTGGATGACTGTTTCTCTCTCTCCTTTCTCTCTCTCTCCCTCTCCGCCCCGTTTCTGTCTGTCTCTGTCTCACTAACCATATACAACCCTACTCTAGAACAAGAGCAAAGTTACACACAACCACAGAAAACAATAGCTAAAAAAAATAGCTGAAGCAAACAGAATCTCAGACAGTTAAAAAAATACATTGAAAGTATGACTCATTTTGTTTTCTTTGCAGATCTTTATGTGGCCTATATATCTAAATGGATTTATACATACTTTTAACCAAATGAATCTATTTTCTAAATATGTGTTCCTCTAGGGCAAAAGGGACCTTTAAACATGTGTCCATTACAAGGAAATATAGTTACCTTAATAATAAGCTTTTGGGCATTTTCCTCTCTTTATGTTAGAGGAAACTCACTGTACAAAAAGCTTTCTGTTTCTTAGGCACGTTAAGTGGGTTGAAAGCATAGATGAAACCTAGAACGAGCATGAATTTTTCTAGGTAGATATATGTCACTATGCAGAAAAAACTAAGTAGTAAAATTGTGGGGTTTTTAAGAATAAGATTTCAGAGAATATGTAATCAACCATCGTGTTTCAGATGGAGAATGAGGCTCCAAGGGCTTAAGTGACTTGCCCAAGATCCTGCAGCTATATAACAGCAGGGGCGAGGCCATCAGCCAGGCTCCCAACAACTTGTCCAGTGCTGTTTCCACTGTATAAAACCTCTGAAAGTTATTCGTAAACTGAAGTTCTGTAAATAAGTCCTACTTTGAATCTACTAGGTTAACCAGACATGTGAAAAAGGTCACT
Source organism: Daubentonia madagascariensis (assembly GCA_023783475.1). Lineage (NCBI taxonomy): Eukaryota > Metazoa > Chordata > Mammalia > Primates > Daubentoniidae > Daubentonia > Daubentonia madagascariensis. The sequence continues at coordinate 22,213,175 of JAKFHU010001672.1, forward strand.
ATCCCGTAAACCCATTTTTGTAAAAACACAGTAGGAATTATTATTTATTGAGCACTGACCATGTTTTAGGCAGTATTCTAAATGATTTCCCTGTAATAGCATTTAATCCACACACAGTCCTATGAGGTTTGTACTCCATTTTATAGGTGAGTAAACTGAGGCACAGAGAGATTAAGTAACCTGCTTAAGGTCACAAAGCAAATTAATTGGCAGAGCCCAGACAGTGCAACTCCAGAGCTGCAGCTGTTGACTATTACCCTACACAGAGCTTGCTTAAAAGGAGGCACCAGTGGGACAAGCTTTCACATAAATTGTCAAACATAAGCCATGACTCTGAAAACTGAACAAAAACACACTGGATGTTGGCCTCACAAGGATTTTCTCTTTAATCTTTGGGCATTAAATTAAGTGAGATGATCAGTTTGGAAAGGATAAAGCATATCACATTGAAGTGTGATGCAAATATGATGAATCCACTATAAAGATAATCTGTACCACCCGATAGTTGTTACGGTCCCGTTTCACCATTGAGGAGACCAAAGTTAGGTTGCACAGGTAGCACGAGGCAAAACCACAATTTGAATCTGAATCTTGTCTGACTCCCAACTTGACTCTACACCATGGTTATTGTGGTTAAAATAATCACGTTGATTATCACAAATACTCACGAGAGAGATCCTACAGGTTCATCCAGCCCCACTTTGTCTTAACTCCTCTCTTCAGGGCGGGGCCACACACATTCCAGAGTGCAGTGTGTCGGTCTCTAGATGGCGCCCTTTAGCACCGTAGCTGGGTGTCAAAGAGAAAAATACCTTTGGGCAAAGAAATGTGGGCTGGGCATTTTGGAATGCCATCCTTGGAGAGAGGGGTGGGTGAGTAATTACCAAATTGTCCAATCTAGGCTTAATCTTCATAGTTGTGAACATTTTTCAAATCCTAAAGGGAGTTAGTATCTAAGTAGGAATAAGCAGAGAAAACTTCTTCAAATAGAAATGAAAAGTGAAGAATAAGGCCTAAGATCAAACTTCAAAGTAATGGTGGCTCTAAACACCTGGCATCAAAGTAAAGCAACAGCCTGACGATTTGGTACACAGCAGTGAATCTCAAGAAGATATTCTTCAAACTGATTTAAGTTGTGATAAAAACCCAAACTATGATCTTAAATATTTCTGTGGGTAGAACAAAATAATGGAAAGACAGACATCAAAACATTAACAGTGGTTACATCCTAGATGACTTGATTACAAGGGGTTCTTATTATGTGATACTCTTTAATTTTTTTTCAACGAATTTGTATTACCTGGGTAATCACACAAACACACACACACACACACACATCCCTTACCACTGCTCCTTTAAAGAATTAGTTGATAAAGTATTTTTTAAAAAATTACTAGACACAGTTTCCTATGGAAGATAACCAAATTCATGAGGTCCTTGAGACCAGATTCCCATTTATTTGGGCAATTCCACCTTCTAGAAAAGCTCTTGCCAATGGCCCAATCTCATAGGCAGCATTTGAACAAGACACCTGTCAATTACTAGATTAGCCAATTCAAACTGCAACCCGTACCGTCAAATCCCACTGCATCGGTCAACTCATAGAAGAGCAGCGAAATGAGAATGGGAAACTAAGGGGTGCCAGGGCTTCAGCATCCCTGCCTGGGAGGAAAGGAAAGGGAAAGGTGAATGGACAGCTGGGGTGCCAAATAAGTGTGATGAAGAGTAAGAGAGAGACGAATCCAGAGAGAGAGAGAGAGAGAGAGAGAGAGAGAAGGAGCGATGGGAAAGTGCAGATTAAAGCAATATAGTATCACAGAGAACCAGTCCTGGTCCATTTGGTCCCATTCCTACCTTAGCAGCCCTGGTGTGTGCAGAGCACTGTGACAGGCTTCCCTTAAGGTGTTAAACAAGAGATAGCACAAAAGAGGGACAAGGAGAAAGACTTACTGTTATTTTCTGACCTAAAACTAAGCCTTTATCTAGTCATGATTTTGAAAAAAAAGTATTTGGAGGAAACACAAGACTCCCTTTCCCACCCATTGCCTCATTCCTTTGGTGCCTAAATTGATATCAGAGGCCACTATCTCATTCAGGATGCTTCACTTTCATCATTTCAAAACACTCAAGTTTTTGCCCAAGCCAGGCAAAAGTTTCCAGTAGCGTCAAAACAAAGCAAAGCAAACCAGAATGGCTCCTGCCGAAAAGATGAGTTTACCTTCACCAAAAACATCATTCTCTTCATCGACCAGGAGCTCCTCAGCATCAAGAAACTGCATTTTGAGGAGGACAGAAGCGCAGAAAGCAGATGCAGCCCCAGCAGCGCCAGCAGCCACACTACCAACCGAGGTGATTTCCTTTCCTCGGGTTGCCCAAGCCCTGGGGAGGGCAGCTTCCGCATCTGCCCCAAAGAAAGCAGTTTCATTCATATGAATAGGCTTCTTGAGCCTTTTGAAGAGTGAATCCCAGGTGGGGTAATTCTCACCCCTGAGAAGAAAAAACTCACTGGAAGGGGACTGCAGATCCGGTTGGATCTGAATACAGATATCACTCAAAGTCGGAGTGCAATGAATTCTATTTCAAAGCAACAACTTTCATATTTTCTCAGAGAGGAAGGTGGGCTCTTAACTTTCTTGCTTATGAATTTGAACACAATGGGTAGTGTTGAAAGAGAAGGAGTTCACATTTCTCATATCTTGGTTTTGCTTCAATGACAATTTATCTGAAAGTAAAGCAAGCCACTATGTTGAGCCAAAACAGGCATTTGGAGGACAGAGTTTTCATTTCACTCAGTAATAGTTGCATTTTTCTTTTTTGCAAACCTCTTGCATTTGAGGATTGGAAACTTTACAACATTTAAACCAAATTTAACATAGATCTAGGTTTTCAGTGGCTCAAGTAAATCTACAGTCAACAAATAGATAGTTGGTTTTGGTCAAACAACTTCCATTTTACAATACTTATTCAGTCTGATACTTCAGACTTCATCATCAAAGGAGAAAGAAGAAAATGTAATTCAAAAAGCAGCTCCTCCCAACAGGAGGAGTAACCACTGGGCTGCCACGTGAGTACCAGTGGCTGAGTACTCCCGTGGCACGCTTTTGAGATACCCAAAGTGTGCTAAATTCTGGATAGCTGTGCAAACACGAATCTTTCTCAGTGATACTGACAGTTCATTTAGGGGTTTCCCAGATCTCTCTCTTGTGTTGATCTCTCAGGCAGTCAGAAGCTTAGAAAATTCAAATGGTGATGACGGTGAGGAGCTGTTGACCTAAGGCATTTATTTTTGGCACTTTATTTACTGCGTGGTTTTGAAGAGACTCCCAGTGCTACCCTATAAGCTGAGAAACTGTCCCCTCCTTCTGTAACTGCACCCCTGAAATTGCCCCAGTTTCTCCCAGAGGAAAGTATGGATAATGGGGCTGGAAAAGTCCAGCAGTGAGAAAGGATCACCCTAGAGGAATTCAAGAATCAGTCACTAAGGGCCAACTGAGCACCCACAGTAGTTTCATCACTGCGCTGGTAGCTATGGGGGTTCCCAAAGACAGTGTGTAGGCTGGGTCCTGCCGAGATCTCCAATCACTTTCAACCAGGGCTGGAACCATCCTTAGGGGAGAGCTTGGAAATGTGTGGGGTGTTTTGGGTTGCACAATGACTGGGGGTTATTGTCTTGGTGCCCATGGGCCAGGGATGGCAAACTTCTTGAAATGCATGTGACAGTGGCTCAAGGGAAGAACTGTCCAACCCCAAATGCCAATAGTGCCCCCCTTGAGAAGTGCTGAGTGGCAGACGGCTGGAGCTGTCCCTTTCTCTTGCTCTCCTTTGCATCCCTCCTTTCTGACCCTTCTATCACTCCCTACCCTGATCTCCACTTGAATGATGTTTTTCTGAGCAAGGGTTGCACTTAATTACATAAATCAAATTATTTAAAATGGGCCCAAATGTAGGGAACCTAGATGTGGACTAGAGCTCCATTTTGTGTGGTTGGGATGAGAGGATGGGTGTCAATTTTGATCACCACTACATTTCTCAACCATTTCCTGTGTCCTTTAATCTTCACAACTTCATCCTATCATCTCATTTTACAGATGAAGCAATGGAGCCTCTGAGAGCTTGAATAACTTTCCTAAGACCACATAGCTAGTGAGTGGCAGATCTGACCACCTGGGAGCTCACTTCATTACCTCTTGTCTAGACAGCTTTTGGGAGTGGCTGTGGGCAATCTGGGCCACTGTAGCATCCCAGTGGCTCCTGGTGGTCCATACTACATCCCTCTCTCACACCTTGAAACCACCAGGTTACCAGGGAACATGGGGCCCAGCCATCCCACTTCAATAAGTTAACATGACCTCGCTAGGCCTATTTTCTCATCTTTAAATGGGTGGAATTGTGTCCCCTGCCAAAATTCATATGTCAAAGTCCTAACCCCTAGTACCTTAGAATACGATCTTATTTGGAAATAGGATCATTGAAGATATAATTAGCCAAGATGAGCTCATACCATAGTGGAGCAGGTTGGGTCCTTAATCCAATATGACTGGTTTCCTCATAAAAAGGGGTGACTTAGATAAAGACATACACACAGGGAGAAGACCAAATGAAGATGAAGGCAGAGATCTACAAGCCAAAGGATGCCAAAGATTGCCAATAAACCACCAGAAGCTAGGGGAGAGCCCTAAACAGTTTCTCCCTCACATCCCTCAGCAGGAACCAATCCTGCCAACACCTTGATCTTGGACTTCCGGCCTCCAGAACTGTGATGTAATAAATCTCTGTTGTTTAAGCCACCCAGTTGGTGGTACATTGTTATGGCAACCTTAGCTAACTAATACACTTCCTCATCTGGCTTGTTTTGAGTATTAAATAGGATAATTCATGTAAAGGAATTGACATAGCATGTGATGCATAGTAAATACCCATTTATAATTATCCAACTAAATCTCTCACAGGGCAACTTGGGCATTTCTCTGCTCGAAGCCTTGTTGGGGATGGAGAATGAGCAGTCATCCATGCTCTCTACAGAATCTCAGTCACCCTTAGGAAGTTCCTCTCAGTCTCCTCTTCTCCAGTTTATATACCTTCAAAACACAGCTAAGAATCTCAAAGGACAAATCGCAAATGCTACCAAGAACTCCTTTAAAGTACGGAATATAGAAAATGTGGTCCTTGCTCTTCAAAGTTCATAATCACCTTAGAGAGATAAGGCGTGCATGCATGACGTGTTAACAAAGAAAGAAAATTAATAAACTATAGATGCATGCCTCAATATGGATGAGTTTCAAAAACAAAATACTGATTTCAAAAAGGTCTCCGAAAATTATAAATAGTATGATTATATTTATATAAATGTCAAAAATAGACAAAATGAAAATAAATATATAAATAATAGCTAACACTTTACAGTGCCAGCAATAGCTCTAAATGCCTTGATTCACCTAATTCTTACACCAATCCTACGATATAGGTATATTTATTAATTATCTCCATTTTACTTAAGGCCCAAGGGGTGAAATGACCCATCCAAGGTCATGTATCTGGTAAGCAGTGGAAGAGCTGAGATTTCATCCAGGCCCCAGACTCCACACTCTTAAACACCATGCTATACTATCTCTTACATATGTAAAGGATAAAGGAATGCTAAGCTATTTGTAGCTCCCTAGCTGCAAGCACTCCAAGCCTTTCCTCACGTGGCTCCCTGTGCCTGGAAGTCACCCCTTCTCCCATCTGGTCCTACCAACTTGGGAAATATCCACTCATTTTTTGAGCTTAATCTAAGGGCTTTCTCCTCCATGAGGCCTTTTTTTTTTTTTTTTTTTAATTTCAGAATATTATGGGGGTACAACACTTTGGCTATATATATTGCCCATGCACTGCCCGTGTCAGAGCTACAATCGTGGCATGAAGCCTTTCTTTCATCCACAAGTAGAAATACTTCCCCCTCCCTTGGGCCACTTATTTATTTATATATCTCTTTCACTCCTGCCCTTCACTTCTCAAGGGCAGGGGCCATTTCTTCTTAAATTTTGTATCTCTAGTCCCTTAGCATAGTGCCAGGCAGAAAGTCATTGATCAATGTGCGTTTTTTAAAAGAGTTAATAATGACTAAAGGAATGGCATAAAGCTTTAGTGTGAATTGATTATGAGAGAGCAAAAATTCTTAATTAGGAATTACTCCTAGAATCTGTAGGGGAGAAAAAAATTTCCCCCATCCTCTTAATTTCTATAATAGGGGCCTGAGAATTGAACTGACAAAAGACAGATTAACAGAAAAAAATCATACAAATTTTATTAATATTTGTACATGCATAGGAGCTTTACAGAAAAGAAGTGAAAGCCCCAAAGAAGTGGTTAGACTTGGGGGTTTATATACCATTTTAACAAAAGGTGATGAATTCTGAAGAAGTGACTAGACAAGGGAAAAGGGGTGGAGGAATAGGTTCCTAGGGGTGGTAATTGTGGGAAGGCAACTAGAAATGTATGGTAGATAAGGATTGTTATGCAGATTCATCTCCCATACCAGGAAGAGGAGAATGACTCCTAATCACCAAAGATGGGAGAATGGAACACATTTACAAATGGAAATTTGTGTCATCTTTACAAAGGGAAATTTATACCTTGCTTTTAAGCAGAAAGGGGAAGGGCATAGAGTTCTTCCTCAAAAATAGCTCAAAATAATACTTATGCTAAAGCAGCATATTTTGGGGGCCCTAATCTGATTCCCTTCAAATCCATACTAGAAAGGAAAGACTAAAGCTGGGGAAACTCAGTGCTTAGTTAAGGGGGATGAAGGTTACAGAGAATAGTTTTGACTAAGAGGTGAGGAGTGAGTCTGGAACAACAACCAAAAGACCTTGCTTTTTAGTGATGCAGGCAAACTGGATTTGGGAAAGAACAAAAGTAAGGATGAATCAGTATGTGGCAACTATTTTGATCAAAGGCTGATTTGTGACAGACCGGGCTAAGTTTAACAACAAAACTTCATCAAGGACATATGCCCAGGAACATGGCAAAGCTTTTATATTCTAAACAGTTGGTGCCCACTTTGTGCCATACTATGCCTCTGAAAAACAAAGATACGCAAGGCATGGTCCTTGCTTTGAGGCAATTTACTCACCCATTCCCATGTCCGTTCATTTGAAAAATAACAATGAAAACCTATTATATTTCAGATACAGTGGAAAACCTTTAAGTAAATGTGTAAGCAATTGTGCATGTGCTGTGTTAAACATGTGAAAGTCAACATAGTAATATTATTTTGTGGTATGAGAAGTGAGGTAATAATGATCATTGATTTATTTAATATTAATTTTAAACATTTCTGCATGTTTTGCTGTTGTTTTGTTTTGTTTTAAAAAACCATCTGTGAAGCGCTCAAAGGAAGAAACCACACTGGTGGGAAAATGTCATCATCCCACGTGGTAGGCTTTCATTCCAAGAGAAGAGCTTCACAGTCTTCTCTCTGTACTTCTGGAGAACTTCCCACTCCCTTCAGAAAGTGTTTTTAAGTACTTAATTTTAAGATACACAAAATCCAGAACAGGAGAAAGAATCTGAAATATTTAGGGGTAAAATGTTCAGAAACAGAAAGGAGAACAAAGTAGGAGAGAGGAATTGAAACTGAGGAGTGGTTGGAATCAAGAAAGAAAAAGAAGGTGAAAGAACCACAGAGCCAGAAATAATCTTATCTTTGGGTAACTTTACCAGTAAAGATGCACACAAAATGTGTCTAATTGCAAAATGCCATGTCCAAAGACCTGGGACTAAAGGAACATGATTTTAAAGTGTTCCTGTTTTCATGTTGCAAAGAGGAGGCACCTACCCCATGGGATGACAACTCCCCCACAGCCTTTAGAAGTCTTCCTGCTCACCTCCCCCAGCTTCAGGGACATCTTTAGGCTGTAGGAGCCACACTCAGGGTCACTTACTACAGGTGCTAGGGAATCCTACAGGACAAGCTGACCAAAGCCCTAGATGGTTTTCTTCAATGGGACTAAAGACAATGAGGGTGAATGCATCTGAATGCATCCATTCCTTCCACTGGAAAGAGGGAGAAGAGCCCAGCAAAAAACAGTCCCTGTGGCAAGACTCGCCTTGGGTATGGTTGGCAAGATCATAACCTAACCATGGGCTAAGGGTATGATTGTTGGGAGTGGTTGGTTTGCAACTAGAAACTTTGTAATAGCATAAAAAGGCACTGGTCCTGGGATTTGACTGGACTGAGTTTCAATCCTGGCTTTGCTACTATCCAGCTTTTTGACTAAAATTATTGAATCTGACTCTAAATCTATAAAATGGAATAATAATCAGTGGCTAAGTTAAGGGATGGCTTGGCCCTTTCTCCCTAAGTTGCCCCAAATTAAAATATAATCTATATCAATACATTGTGCTAGCTATATAAACACAACTGCAAGCCCCAGTCCATGGCCTGTACCTTTTATCCCAATCAGAATGTAATCCCAAAGCCTATCCAGTAAAGAAATCTTGTGACTATCACTGATAATTAAATTTACCTCTCAGGGTTTGGTGACATTAATTGAGATGGGAATCTGTCCCTGCGGCACTACTGTCAGCTTTAGAATAGTTCCCAGGGATTACTGTGCAGTCTTCCCCTCCTCCCCTTTTTAACCTCAGGACTACTTTCTTGGTGTGGGAGCCACAGAAAGTGACAGAAGGGGTGGAGAGAAGACACATAGGGAAATAAACCTTGGGAAGGTAGAAAGAAACAGTGCTCCATGTCTGTGAGAGATCTGGGGAGAGTTTAGGGAGAATTACAGCCCTTCCTCCCAGTCTGTGACCCCAGACCCAGGAGAACATCTCTGTCCACAGAAAGAAGGCCATATGAGAAGGGATAACTTTTTCAACTTTGATAGAAAGTCATGCACCTCACCTATCCTAAATCTTATGATGGGAGATTGCTCTGTGGCATATAAACCACTGGATGCCAAAACAAGGGACAATATGACTTATTGTTATTGAAAAAGCAAATGACATTAAATGACTGGTACTTGATCCTTTGGCAAATCATAGGCTTTCTAATTATTTGTTTTCAAAAAATTGAAGGAAGATCTCACTGAGTTGTTACCAGTAGATCAGTAAACCTATTTTTTGATAATAATTCATTATGTGATTTTTTGCATATGATTGAGAAAAAGTTCAAAGAATCAGGTTGCATATTAGAGAAATGGTGACACAAGAACCTTTAAAAAGCCTCTCTTCTATGAAAGTAATAAGAAACACTGGAATAAATGGTCAGTATCAGCTTTTTCAGAACTCTGGAAATTAACCAAATGTTTGCAGCCATCAAAGGAGCATTTATTCAAGAAAAATGGCTAAATTTCAATAGAATGGTGAGTTTTGTGGCATTTTAACTTACTTACTTCCACACACCCCCTTTCTAGCTCTGTGGTAGCCTTGAAAACCAACATCTTGCAATCACAGTGAAAACCAGCAGCCTGGCAGCCACTGGAAAATGAGGTTGGAGCTTCTTCAAAGCTCCATTCCCAGAAAATTGTCATTATTTCACCTATCTGGTGGTTCCCTGGAAGACTTCACTTGTAAGGCTGTCTTTATTTAACCTGACTTAGAGCTGCCCGGTTGAATAGTCTTTACCTGAGGGTGTTTGTTGAAAACAATCAGAGGTGATTTGTGAACATTGCAGCTACCTGAGGCAGTAGATAAGAGTTGGGGGCAAACAATAGGCTAACCAAAAAGCTTAAAAGGAAAATCTGGGGAATGGATGTCTATAAGGGGCTTTGAAAAGCTCCAATGTATTCCTGGGAATCTAGAAGGCCAAGCATGTGTAGATCTGTGTGCATGCCCAGAACTGTGCACATGCTCAGAAAAGACCTGGGAAGGCCGTAAAGTCTGACCACTGGCTAACCTTGAGGCTCTGCAGAAGCAGAAAGTAAAGGCTACTAAGGCAGAGATGTAAACTGCTTAGCTGAGTGTTAAAGGTGTGTCCCAACATGCATACAGAGCCCCTTGGCAAAGACTGAAAGATTTATTGGTTCCAAGCATCTGAAGAACTGTCTGTCTAATCATTAGCTGACCACTAAGCTAACCAAGCAGAGATTTCAGTTGGCCACACATGACAAAGAATATAGACTTTTCAGAACTATTCAGAAAATTCATGAAACAAACAACAAGAACAACAACAGCAGCAAAAAACCTTCAGGAGTGGGGAGAATCTGATTTCCGGAGTTGCCACATTATATTATTTAAAATGTCTAGTTTTCAACAAAAAATTGTCAGACATGCAAAGAAGCAAGAAAGTATGGCCCATACACAGAAAACAAAACAAACAAACAAAAAACAAAACAAAACAAAAACACACAAGAAAATTCCTGTCAATAGGAACTCCCTGAAGAAGCCCAGATGTTGGACTTACTAGAAAAAAACTTTAAATCATCTATTTAAAATATGTTCAAAGAATTAAAGAAAACCATATTTAAAGAGCTAAAGGAAAGTATGAAAACAATGTCTCAATAATAGGGAATATCAACAAAAAGAAATTATTTAGAAAAGAACCAAATAGAAATTCTGGAGATGAAAATTATAATAACTGAAATAAAAAATTTACTAGAAAGTCTCAACAGCAGATTTGAGTTGGCAGAAGAAAGAATCATCAAACTTAAGAAAGGTCAATTGAGATTATTCTGCCCGAGGAACAAAAGAAAAAACAAATTAAGAAAAATGAACAGAGCCTCAGAGAACTATGGAGTACCATCAAACATACCAATATATATATTTACATTAGGAGTGTCAGATGAAGAGGAAAGGGAAAAAGGGGCAGAAAGAACAACTGAAGAAAAAATGGCTAAAAATGTCCCAGATTTGATTAAAAACATTAATCTATACATCCAAGTAGCTCAATAAACTCCAAGTAGGGTAAACTCAAAGAAATCCACACCTATACACATCACAATGAAACTGGTGAAAATAAAAAACAAAGACAGAATCTTAAAGTATCAAGATAGAAGTGACTCACCACATATAAGGGATTCTCAATGAGACTATCCAGTGATTTCTTATTAGAAACCATAGAGGGCAGAGGGATGAAGAGAAGTTGGTTAGGGGGTACAAAAATACAGTTATATAGAAGGAATATGTTCTAGTAGTTGATAGTACAGTAGGGAAATTATAGTTAAAAATAATTTATTGTATATTTCAAAATGGCTAGAAGAGAAGAGTTGTAATGTTCCCCAAATAAAGAAAAGATAAACATTTGAGGTGATGGATATCCCAGTTACTCTGATTTGATAATTACACATTGTATACATGTATTAAAGTATCACATGTACTCTAAAAATATATGCAACTATGATATATCAATTTAAAAAAAGAAAAGAAAGAAAAAAACCCAGAAGGCAGAAGGTAGTAGAGAACATATTTAAAGTCCTGAAAGAAAAAAGATCTGTCATCCAAGAATTCTATATCCAGCAAAACTATCTTTCAAGAATGAAGGAGAGATAAATACATTTCCAGATATACAAAAGTGAGGGAAGTTCATTACCAGTAGATCTGCCTTGTAAGAAATGTTAAATGAGTCCTTTAGGTTGAAATGAAAGGACACTAGACAGTAACTCAAAGCCATAAGAAAAAGTAAAGAACACGGTAGAAGGAACTGCACATAAAAGACAGTGTAAATGTGTATTGTTTGTAGCTCTTTTCCCCCATCTTATTTAAAAGACAACCGCATAAAACAATAATTACAAATCTGTGTTGATGGGCACACAATGTGTGAAGATACAATTTGTGTGACAATAACAGCACAAAGGAGAGGGGAATGAGCAGAGCTAAAGAGGATAAAAGTTTTCATATACTATTGAAATTAAGGTACTATTAATCCAAACTAGATTATTATAAATTAAGATGTTAATTGTAATCCCCAGAGCAATCACTAAGAAAATAACTAAAAAAAGTAGTAGAAAAGGTGACAAAAAAATTAAAATTATACACTAGAAAATATCTATTTAACACAAACACAAAGAATCAGGTGACACTGCTATAACAAATTTCTCTTTATTCTCATTTGTTTATTTATGTGAACTTGGCTTCCTTGTGCTTATACCTATGGAAAGAAAATATAAGGATAGATATAACTAATTCCTGTCTCATTATAGAAAAAGTAATATTTATCCATGGTACATGAACTCATTGAAAGAAAGTCAACCCCATCCATCTCATTAAGAGATAAATCCCATAAAGTTTTGATTTTATGCTGGAAGATGATAATTATTTATTAAAATATATAATATATTTATGTTGTTTTGATGAACTGTGTATTAATAATAATTGTAATTATAACTATCTGGACAAAAATTTTAATACTTAAAACAATTTAGTCACAAGAAAAAATTTTAAGAATATACACATAATTTTTTTTAGAGAAATATGATAGAATACTCAAAAAGACTTCCACGTGTAATAATACATTACATTGTGAGAAGGGATATTGTCCCAAACCTGAGCTGAAGTAGAATTTTTTGGTGTGATGGTATAGCAGTGCTTTCTGGGACATAACTAGCATTCCTAATAAAATGTATCTAGCACTAAAAAATTCCTATCAATTTTCTGATAGATTTTAGTGAGATTAGAGCCCTTCTGGAATACTGATTTATCCTACCTGCCTAACTTTCAGTCTTATGCTGAGTCTAATGATCTTAAATTAGAAATTCTTTTTTAAAAACAGTCTAATATCTTAATAATCATCTTTTTCCCTATTAAATGTCTCTATCAATAGACAATATTTATAATGGCTTTTTCAGGAATCTTTCTTTTGTGACAAGTATAAGATAAAAGTTTGTTATCTGAGAAGTTGCCTTAACAATTAGGATAACATCCTGTGGGAGAATTAGAACGGAAATATGAATTCAACACGAAAAAGGAATAATGTAAATTTCCAAATCTCAAAGAGCACGTCCATGTATTTCTTACATGGACAATAGTGATATCCATATATATCACTCCATAAATTACATCCTTCGTAACTTTAAAACTTATGATAAAACGTTTTATATATGCGAGTACCTAGTTTTTCAAAATTTACTTTGGGTTTTAAAAATGAAACAGACTGCTGATGTAGATCTCACATTGAGCAAAGCTGGGACCTCAGCAGGCCCTGTAGGCTGGGCCTGGGATCAGGGAGTCCCTGGGGGAGCCTCAGGAACTCAGGAGCACAGGGGGCCTGGCACTGCAGATGGCAGGTCTAGTAGCTCCATGCCTTTGCACATACTAGCTTTGTGGGCTGTGACCCATTCATCTCCTGACCTGTTTCTTCTTGGCCTCAGAATCTTTTCTCGTTGGGGAAGCAATGAAACAAGGATTTGGAATTTGGGACTTGTTATGTTCTAATATCAGCCAAATGTTTTTGAAAACTCTTCCCAGTGTGGCTTCTCTTCAATAGATGTGTCTCAGTGACCTTTGACTAGACAGAGGACAGAAAAATAATTCGGAGAAAGAGATCTTTTAAAGACTATATGAAAAAAAGAAAGAGAAAGAAAGAAAGGAAAAAGACAGAGAGAAAACAAGAAGGAAGGATAGAATATTTTTCTTTTGGAAGGAAAATACTTCCAGATTGCATCTGTTTTTTTAAAGGTTCTGTGGGAGGATATCCGGAGACACTCCTTGATTTAAAATTTCAGTCCTCCTGGGAAATTTTGCTCTGGGTGCCTATCAATTCTGCAGGGCAGAGGTGGGCTCTGGATAAGGCTTAAACACACTTAAACTCTCATTTCCAGGTTTTTGGCTTGTCTTAGATGAGCTCCAAACCTGCTTTGTCAGGCATCCAGAAAGACCTACATGCATTTGGGTCAATTTGGATGAAGGAAATGGAGAATTATAGACTAAGAAATCACCATTCTCCTTTGTGTACAGCTGGCTTGATGCTGAAGGCTCCTTCCTCCTTTAGTGTTTTGTTTTGAAATGTAAATCGCAATAAAGAATGCAACAGTGAAAACAAAACTCTGGAGTAAAAGAAAGGCAAATGTGTCCTATGTACTGAATTATGGAACAATCCTGCCCAGAAGGGAATAAGGTCCTGTGTTTCCCTGATTCCGGCTTCCCAATATTCCCAACCTATCGATAGCTTGACAGTTGCTTTCTCGGCGTCTACTTCTAAAAAACGGGAGCAGCAAAAGCTGCTTCCCTCCCTGAAAATAACATGGCTAAAACACACCACCACGCTGGTGGAGAAAGACGATGATCCAACTCTTCTCTGCTTCCTTGCAGTTCAGTCGGCAGCCTTGAACTTCAGCAAAAAGGAAGTTCCCTTTTCCTCTCTTCCAAGCAAAAGAAAAGGCTACTCCAAAAAGAAGGAAGAAGGAGGAGGAGGAGGAGAGGGGGAAGGGAAGGGAAGAAAGAAAAAAAAATAAGGTGCTGCCTTGATTCTAAATGTGACACTTGACTGCAGAGAAAACCTCCAAGCATCAAGGTGATGAGCTCAGATTCCTTTCGTTCACCACTCTCTCTGTCCCTCTCAGATGACTGCACATGGGATTTTGTAGCTATTAATCACTCTGTATATTTAAAAAAAAATTTTTTTTTCCCCTTTTAAATGTGAGCTTAGGTTGCCCACGGAGAAACTTTGTTATGGCCAATGGGTCTCTCTTTTGGGGTGCAGGACTGGCCCCCTTTCCTCCTCTCCATCCTGCTCCCCTTGTCCCTCTGATTTCTCTTCAGCTGAGAGGTCTGAAAAACAAGCTGGGGTCTGTTTCCTCTCTGCACATCCATGTCAGTCTCTCCTACTTACCTCTTCAAAACAAGACCTTTGTTTTTTCTTTTCTTAGAACCATATCTGGTGTGATAACAGTTTGAAAAGCACCACCCATCCTCTCAGCAACCACAGAGCTGAAGGCAGCGGACCAAGACTTACAAACAAGGGTGTAGACCTAGAACATGCTGGGGCCGGAGGAGGAGACAGAGCAAGAAGAAAGCACCATAGCTGTAAGTGGGAGGGGAGCAGAGAGCAGCCAGCCTTCCACAACACAAGAAGCAAAAACCAAAACTCAGACCTTGTGAAACTATCACGAGATTGAAGACTTTAAAAGGCACTTTTACTACAGATGGTAGAGACTTCTCCCCTTACCCTGAGGGACTCAGGGGTTATAAACCCAGATCCTTGCAAATTCAGCAGTAGAGTCTAGGGGAGGCATTGAACTGTTCTCTCAGTCTCTGCAGGGGGAAGGGTCTCAGTGCTCTTCAAGACATCCTTAGCATCAGGTTTTGTGAAATATTAGGTTGGGCAGGCTTTCTGGGGGCTCTGAGCAAACTTGGAGAAAATGGGACACAAGCAAATAAAGGCCAGCTGATTTGGTGTGTTTTTCCCAGTGTGGACTTGGCAAACGCCAACAGCAGTGTGAATATCAACTCCCCATCTTGTAATATCATGGAAACCTGTGGTGGTGATGGGGCAGGGGGCTCACTAACCTCCCTGAGGTGAAGAAGAGGCCCCTCAGAGATGTGAAGCGGGTTAGCAAGAGTTCAGGAAGGGAAAGCCCCCAGGGTGCAGCAGCCCACGTCCTGGAAGGGGCAGCCACTGGAGAAATGTTAGAATGTTGGGTGAATTATTTTCTTAGACAGTTTCATCCACTGTTTTAACAAAGTACCAAAAAGGAGAGGTGTCAAGTGAGGTGAGTGGGTGAGGTGCAGAAAGCAGGAGGGGAAGGGGCAGTCCTACTCTCTATCTGTATTCACTGCTCATCCCAGATATGACCTAATGTCAAGAACTTTGCAAATGCAACCAGCTGCCTGTTGCACCCACGTGGTTTGGTTGTTGCTATTTATGGAGTAGTATAAATGTCCCCGTGCTAGTATGAACCAGAGTGCTGAGTACCACATGTTCCTGAAAGAGCAACCAGGAGTGTTTCTTTCACTGGATGGTATCTAATAAAAACTTTATGCAAAAGTAACGTGCTGTTATTGGTTATAGATATTATCTGATAATAATCCTGTCGAGTTCTTGTTTGGACCAGATCACTCTGCAAGGCAAGAAAGTTGGCACACCTGTCTTAAAAGCAAAATTCTTTTTCTTTTCTTTCTCCCTCTCTCCTCTCCAACAATTCTTTCTTTACCCTCAGGAAAATTTGGGTTCTGCATTTGCTCTTGCACACTCCTGGGATCTCATGGTTTACTTTATGATGACAATATGAATACCAATAATGACACGTTTTTCCTAAGAAATTTAGGAGTGTGTGTTGCTTGTTCTCCTGTGTTCCTTATGAGGTAAGAAAAGAAGTTCAGTGTGTCTGTCCTCACTTTACCAATGGGGAGATTAAGGACAGAGAAAGGAGGTGAACAGGCTATAGGGCACATGTGACACGGCAGGGTCTCTGGAGCAAGCAAACACTTTCGAAGAGCCAGTGAGCCAAAACTGCAGAAACCCCTGCCAAGGGGGGTCTTATGGGGATGACAGAACTGTTCCATCTAAATGAATATATTCATGTAAAAAAAAAAAAGCCCCCAAATGCAGGCATCTAACAAGCAAAGTGGATGGGGTTGGGTGTGTAGGGGTTGCTATGTTGGCACTGATTTCTCAAATCTTTTCTTTTCTGTGCTGACTTCTGCACTATGAGACTGTGCTCAGTCTCATAGAACACAGTCCAGGTATTAGACTTGCAGCTACAGGATTTAGGTTTTGTTCATCAGTTTTTAAGCCAGTCTGCCCTGCTAGACTGTGAGATCCTCAAAAACAAAGGTCAAGCAAGACCTTTGCATGAGGCTTGATGGGAATTAATGTTCCACAGACATCTTTTTAAATGAATGACTAACTAATTCCCAGCAGTTCTCTGGGCAACAGCAATCAGAGACTTTGGGAGGCTCCTGTCAACGTGGGAGTGGTGTAATGGCACCTCAGAAAGTAGTGGGTGGTCACCAGGTCACAGGTGCCAGGATGGGTGGGAACACTCTTTTGCCCTACAGTAACCTTTCTCCCACCTCCCAATATGATGTGGAAAAACCATCATAACACAGGGCCTCATGATGGTTTTTATGTTTGGAAGGACTTGTGTTGTCTTCCAAGTGCTGCGGCTCCCAGACCTGAGTAAGAGAGGGGCAAATGGACAGACATTTTCTCATGTAAATTAATCAGCTAATCCATGAGTTTTGCCATCTGTACATTGTGTTGTCTGCCGACTAGTGGAATAGGGGGTCTTCAAATTTTATTGACAAAGATAAGCCTTCCAAAAAAGGATCCCCTCGAAAGCAGCTTAATAAAGAATTCCAAAGCAACACGTCTATAACAATAATAAATGTTTCTCTACCACTTTCTTTACAGTTCCTTTGCCTCAGGCTTCTGACATTATAGTTCTTTTTCCTAACTCCTCTCCTGTTTTTATGCACCAAAAGAAAACTGTGTAAGACGCTTCATAGAAACATTAAAGACTGATACAAGGGAAATACCGTGGTAGGGAGCTTTATAAATGTTTGGTGAGAAAAAGAAGTCCAGACCTTGCCTCTGGCATTTTCTGGGCAGGATTTTTCACTGGTCCCTAACACAGAATAATCAGCTTTGTTAGTAATATTTAGTTCCCTTTTCTTTAAACTCACTGGGATGAGGGCATATGGGAACGGAACTTGTGGTAAAGACTACCTTGCCACAAGGGGACCCCACCCCTGCTTACCTTCCGCTGGATCGTAAATATGTAGTGAATGGTAAATGTGGGGCTTCCTGTATTCTGCAGTGGACATTGCCACACCACTGTCTCCAGTGGAATGAACCGGAATGTAAAATTTACACCTCTTTTGAAATGTGATGAAGCAACGTAGAATTCAGAAATAGGATGACCACATTTTTCTGTACTATATTGCACTCTTTTGCACAATGTGGAAGAACACAACATGAGAAACCAACACAAAAAGGAAACGGCACAATTGAGGTCATTGCTTGGGCATGCTGCAAGGTAAAGTGCAGAATAGTGAACGCCCCACCTAGCCAGCATCCTCTGGCAGCTGTTACTCCTGTCTCCCAGTCTCCACTGCTCTCTCCTCTTCCATTATTGTCTCCCATCCTCCAGCTAGATGGCCAGCCAGCAGTTCCTGGGCACCCTGCCACGCTAGCTGTTGGGGATACTGACTGTCGGTGGTATGCTGGTAAAGAATAAATAACTAGCTCTTGGGTACAGGAGGTGATTTGTTATGTCCTATGGTTTGGATATGGTTTGTTTACCCCCTTTTCCTGAGTCTCATGTCAAAATTTGATCCCCAGTGTTGGAGGTGAGAAGTGTTTGGGTCATGGGGGCAGATTCCTCATGACTGGCTTGGTGCCATTCTCAGGGAGTGAGTTCTCACTCTTAGTTCCCAAGAGAACTGGTTGTTGAAAAGAGCCTAGCACCTCCTCTTCATCCTCTCTCTCTCTCTCTCTCTTTGTTCCTTTCCTGACATGTGATTTCCGCACACGAGGCTCCCCTTCACCTTTGCCATGAGTGGGAGCAGCCCGAAGTCCTCACCAGAAACAGATGCTGGCACCATACTGCTTTTTTTTTTCTTTTCTTTTTTTTTTTTTTTATATTGGCGTCTTGCTATGTTGCCCAAGCTGGTCTCAAACTCCTGGCCTCAAGTGATTCTCCTGCCTTAGCCTCCTCAGTCACTGGGATTTCAGGCATGGGCCACTGTGCCTAGCTCTGTGGTTCTTGTACAGCCTGCAGAACTGTGATTCAAATAAACCTCTTTTCTTTATAAATTACCCAGCCTCAGGGATTCCTTTACAGCAACACAAACAGACTAAGACACAATGTCTATTGATTTTCATAGTGCAAATACTTCCACCATGGTTAATCTCAAGCTACTAACATGACATCACTGAACACAAAGTTGGGAAGAGACGCACAGTAGCACACCATTATATAGTGTTTCCACCAAATGGATATGATAGATGTAAATAGCCTCCAGCACACAAATTATAATAAAATGTAGTAATTAGGAAAAGATAGGTTTTGAGTATTTATTACCATTTAAAAAATATAATTTAATTGTACAATTTATATAATTTAATTGTAAATCATGGCTGTTTTAACCAACAGCTCACGACATTCCCGAAACTTTAACAATTGGCTCTCATAAGCAGGTATGTGCCAGCTCCGGCACATCACTAGACAGAGATAAATAATGCATGTTGTCAGCTTTATGAAAGCTTTTTTTTAATTTAGAAAGAAAGACACATATGTGTGTAAATAAGTAGTAGCCATGAGATGTATGTGATAATGTCAGTAACAGGGGGGCTAGAACTAGTGGGAAGCAGGGAGACCCAATTATATGTGGAGCATATGTCCCCCAAGTCATTTGGAAGCCTAATCACTAGGGTGTAATTGGAGTAAGGGGGAATTATAGGTAAATGAGGTCATAAGGCGGGACAACTGATCCCTCTAGGTCTGTCCTTAACACAAGAAGACAGGAGAGCCCTCTCTCCAAGGTAGTGCCCAGGCAAAGAACATGTGAGGACAGTGAGTAAGCAGCTACTGGTGCAGGAAAGAGCTGTCACCATGAATTGGTCAATTGAATGGGGTCAGGCTAAGTTTGTCTCCATCCCACCTTGGCATTTGAGAATAGGTAGAAGCAGGAAGTTTGTCTACATTCCCCTTCATCCCTGCCGAAGTAGGCATAAGACCTCTTAAGAGACAGCCCCCAATCTGAGGAAAGGAACATCCCTTTTTCTTAGACACAAAGACCACAAAATCCGAGCAAAGTCCGTGGTCTTTTTACCATTAGTCATCCCTTTGCTCAATCATCATCTCCATGAGTGTCTCTTGTCTTCATCTAAGCCCAACAAAAACAACATATCTCTTTCTTTGGTTTCATTTCTGAATGTTCCATGTCATTATTAAACGTCACATGAATAAATTTGTAGTTTTTGATTTTATCGTTTTGTAATCGCGCCTCAGTCATGAATCTAAAATGAAAAGATTTTCCAATCGTGTAACCTGATCTTGAACTTCTAGCTATATGGCAGGAAAAATTCTGTTGTTACAACCCACCCAACCATTATGAATGGTTGGAGCCAAGCACAACAAACACCCTAAACGAAATTACCTGAGAGAAGTTGTAATGGACTGATCAGAAGTCCTGAATACACAAGTGTGGGTTATGAAACCTTCGGACGCAAGGGCAGAATTAAGCATATTTGGCTCTTACTAGTCTGTGTCTGAGGCAGATGGCGACCAGGCTTGTCATGCTGCAAGAGTTACGGCAAGACGTTAACTTCGCGGGCCAGTCGTAAACATGCTTGTGGGCAAGAATGGACAAGCAGAATGGGATAAACAATTTCCCTTGATCCTGGCCCGGTCTTTAAATTTATGCCCTTTAGAATGAGAAAGTCTTTGAGATTCTTAGACAATTTGGTGGCTGTGGAGAGCTTAAGGGAGTTCTTCCTAATGTTGTATATGTGGACATGAGCAAATAGTAAAAAAATATTAACAGTTGTGACCATTTGTATTCTGATCTGTAGAACAGGTAATGACATATCTACTAAGTACATGTATATATGCTTACAGAAAAGGATGTTGGCCAAAATGTGAGAAGTGTTTATCTCTGGATAATAACTTTTGGGGGAGAGTTTACTTCTATATATTTGTATTGTTTGCATTTTTAATAATTTCATCTCTTTTGCCAAAGAATTAATAAACAATAGCTGTTGGTTGTAAAAAAAAAAAAAAGTCTAGTGCAGTTAAAGAAGGAAATTAAAATTCTGCCAAGTATGGTGGCATGCACCTGTAGTCCCAGCTACTCAGGAGGCTGAGGCAGGAGGATCGCTTGAGCCCAGGAGTCGTAGATTGTAGTGCACTATGCCAATCAGGTGTCCGTGCTAAGTTTGGCATCAATATGGTGACCTCCTGGCAGTGGGGGACCACCAGGTTGCCTAAGGAGGTATGAACCAGCCAGGTAGGAAATGGAGCAGGTAAAAAGTTCCGTGCTGGTCAGTAGTGGGATCACGCCTGTCAATAGCCACTGTGCTCCAGCCAGGGCAACATAGCAAGACCCCATCTCTTAAAAAAAAAAAAATCCAACCATGGTCCCAAGAGCCAGAAATAAACACTGT
Source organism: Daubentonia madagascariensis (assembly GCA_023783475.1). Lineage (NCBI taxonomy): Eukaryota > Metazoa > Chordata > Mammalia > Primates > Daubentoniidae > Daubentonia > Daubentonia madagascariensis. The sequence continues at coordinate 22,234,203 of JAKFHU010001672.1, forward strand.
TAATATTTTCGTGTATAACCTTCCAGATCTTCTGCTCTGCATGGTATATTTCTTTTGTAACCTCTCATCAGCCTTAAATTAATCTGTCTCCATTTCTTAGACCTGGGCTTCTGAGCCCTGGGGGACAAAAGGCTCACAAGCTCACACTATTAGGTTTTTAGTAGGCCCTTCATCCCTGCTCACATTTTTTTTTGGTTAAATAGGTTATCTCTAATTAGCCCTTTACCATTTCCCACAACTATTTCAAAGCTTAAATCACCCTCTGTATCTCACCTTCTACTTCAGAGAAAATGTAGACCATCAGGTGTGACTCTCTTACTTTCCTCTCTTCTACCTTTAAATCTAAACTTTCGTTTCTTCCCCTCTGTTTCAGATGAAAACCTATCTTTTACTCCAAGGTCCATGCTCCTTCTTTAAAATAAAAATTACAGTTTTTCTCCTGGCTTCATACGTAATCATATCTACACTAAAAAATTTAGGAAATATAAAATAAACAAGAAAAAAGTACACATAACTCAAACACTGAGACAATCACTCCTGACATTATAAATTCTGTTTTTTCCATGTATGATTGTGTATATTTATACATTAAATAAGTATTTTTTACACAATTGAAATTATTCTGCTTATGCTATTTCACAAATCTCTTTTTCCACTTACAATGGGTCATGAATATTTTTGCATGGCAGAAAATATTCCTCAATGAGACTTTAAAATTACTTTTTAAAGTTAAAAATAACTTAAAAAAATTTTAAAGCAGTATATGCTTATTGTAGAAAATGAGAAACTTTACTTAAAAGGAAGAAAAATACTTACAATCTTACCTCTGAGATATAACCAGCTGACAATTTTTATATAAATCTATCTTATAAAAATAGGTTTAGCCAGGCATGCATCGTTCTATATCACTTGTGATATACAAACATTATCTCATTTAATCCTCATAATACACCGTGTAGTTGCAGTTATGATGATAATCTCCATTTTCTAGATGAGGAAACTGAGGCCCAAAAAAGCTAAGTAATCTGTTTGAAGTTTTGTAAGTGGTAGAGGTGGGTTAGGCAGTCTGTCTCAAGAGGCTGGATTCTTAACAACTCATCTACACAGCTTTCCATTTATAGAGAACATCTTTCCACATCAATAAATATCACTCTCTGTGCCATGCTTGCAGAGAGCTACTCTACCCTAGGATCAAATAAATATTATTTTGTTTCCTTGTGTTTCTTTTTTTTTTAATTTCAAAATATTAAGGGGGTACAAGTGTTTTTGTTACATGGGTGAATTATATAATGCTGAAGTCAGGGCTTTCAGTATGCCCATCACCAGAATAGTTCATTGTACCCGACAGGTAAATTTTTATCCTTCACTCTCCTCCACCCAGATTTTATTTTTGAATTACTAGTTGCCTGTGAAATTACTTTTGTTCATGCTGTGAGTAGATTCTCACTTCAGTGTTTTCCAAATGCTTAACAAATGATCCAAGTTTTATTTATTCAATAACCTACCATTTCTCCACTAATTTAGACGGCTGCCTTTGTTTTTGCTTTTATCTTCTCTTGCCTTTTTTGGAAACTTGTTTCATTTATTATCCACTGCCTGTCCTGGATCTTGAAAATATGAAGTAGCTTTGAGTTATCTGTACATTTGCTTGATTAATTGATCGATGCACTTATTCATTCAATAGCATTTGTAGGGGATGTAATAGCGAGTAAGATAAAAAATCTCTCTTGGGACGTACAGTCTAGAGATGCATAAAACACTTTTTAAAAACATGTATTTGTATTTATAATGTGCCAGGCACTGTTCTTAGTGATTTACAAATATCATCTCATTTAATCCTCATGGCAAGATTATGATGTAGGTTCTATTTTTAGCCCCGTTTTTCATATGAGGCGATGAAGCACAGAGAGGTCGAGTTACTTAGCTGGTAAGTGGAGGGTTGGGGAAAGTTAACGGGCAATTCCAATTTTATCCAATAAGTGTCATTTATCACAGGGGAAATACGGGGTTCTGTGGGAGCTCTTGGTAAGGGCATTTGATAGAACTATGGGAGTTGGGAAAGACTTTTGCAGGAAGTGGCATTCAAATGATTCCTAAAGAATGAGGATTAAGCTGGACACAGGTTGGTGAGAACTATAGTGGGGAGTGGGGGTTAGGGGTAGAAATATTTCACCCAGAGAAAGGCCTAGAAAGGAGAGAAAGAGAGAATGTTGTGTACCAGAAGTGAAAGAAATGAAGTGTCCTGGAATGGAGTGTGGAGTGGGGAGGGAGGGTGGGAGGTGGAAAATCCTGGAGTTGGAAGGGTCAGCAGAAGCCCGTCATCCTGGGCCCTGGGAGGCACTTTAAGGAATTTTAAACATAGTCTCAATATACAAGGAGATATTGAAGGGTTTTAAGCAGGAGAGAGATTACTCTAGATGCTGGGTGAGGATGGATATCAACAGGGCAAGAGCGTGGGCAGAGCACACTATTGGGGGCTTTTGCAATGATCTAGGTGAGAAATGATATTTCTAACACCATCAACTAGAGTAGTAGAAATGTGATGGAGAAAAACAAGTGGCTTCAGGTGCTTCAGAGGAACTTGATTGGACAGGTCCAAAAAAGGGGAGTCAGTGATTATGACCTGGCTCTTGGCTTAACTGGTAAGTCTCCCATATTAGTATCTAAGGTGTGTTTGTTTTCTGTTGCTTATAACAGAATCCATGAAACTTGGTAATTTATAAAGAAAAGGAATTAATTTCTTACAGTTATGGAGGCTGAGAAGTCCAAGGTTGAGCGGTTGCATCTGGTGAGAGCCTTCTTGCTGGTGGGGACTCTGCAGAGTCCTGAGGTGGCACAGCATATCACAGGGTGGGGATGCTGAATGTGCTGACGCACCAGCTCAGGTCTCTCTTCCTATTCTTGTAAAGCCAACAGTCCCACTTCCACAATAACCCATTAATCCATTAACCTAGTAATTTACAAATAGATGAAATCCATTCATGAGGATGTCGCCTCTTAAAGGCCTCACCTCTCAATTCTACCACATTGGGGATTAAATTTCAACATGAGTTTTGGAGGGGACACATATTCAAACCATAGCATAAGGCTTTGATAAAAATGTGGATAGTAAATAGATTAGACTTAATATCATATAATATACAAAGGGGAAAGAAAGCCTTGACTACAGTCTAGTCACAAAATTCCTGTGACTTCCCCCTTTACCACTCACTAAGCCCTCATTAAGGAAGGTCTACAAAGTTTATAAATATGGCAAATGTTAAGAATAGTATTTCTGGGTGTGTGATTAGATATAATTATATTATATATATATAATATAGTTATAAATATATAACTATATTAGATATAGTTATTTTTTTTTACAGCTTAACTGATAGGTATTTCACATACCATAAAATTCACCCATTTAAATATGTAGTTCAGTGGTTTTTAGTATGTTCATGAAGTTGTACAAGCATTACCACAATCTAATTTTAGAACATTTTCAATACCCCAGAAAGAAACACAGTGCCCCTTAGCAGTCACTCCTCAATCCTGGCCTAACCCCAGCTCCAGGCAGCCATTCGTCTACCTTCTGTCTCTCAATTTGTCTATTTTGGACATTTTACATAAATAACATCATATAATATACAGTCTTTTGTGACTTGCTTCCTTCACTTAGCATAATATTTTCAGGTCCATCCTCATTATAGCATGTAATAGTACTTCATGCCTTTTAATGGCTGAGTAATATTCCATTGTATGGTTATAGCATGTTTTGTTTATGTATTCATCAGTTAATGGATATTTAGGTTGTTTCCACCTTTTGGCTGTTATGAATAAAGTTGCTATGAGCATTCATGTACAAGTTTTTATCAATATGTGTTTTCCAAAGCAATTGTACCATTTTACATTTCCACCAACAATGTGTGAGGGTTCCAATGTCTCCCTGCATCCTCCTTAACACTTGTTATTGTCTGTCCCTTTTATTTTAGCCACCCCAGTGGGTGTGAAGTGGTATCTCATTGTAGTTTTGGTTTGCATTTCTCTAGTGACTAAGGATGAGCAATTTTTCATGTGCTTACTGGACATGTATATCCATTTGTATATCTTCTTTGGGTAAATGTCTACACAAATTCTTTGCCCATTTTGAAATTGGGTTGTCTTTGTAAGAGTTCTTTATATATTGTGGATACAAGCCCCTTGTCAGATAAATGATTTGCAAATATTTCCTCCCATTCTGTGGCTTGTGTTTTCTTGATTATGTCCTTGATACACAAAAATCTTAACTTTTTATGAAATCCAATTTATTCATTCATTTTTGTTATTTGTGCTTTTGGTGTCACATGTAAGAAACCATTACCCAACCCAAGGTCATGGAGACTTACTCCTATGTTTTCTTCTAGGAATTTTATAGTTTCAGTTCTTACATGATCCATCTTCAGTTAATTTTTGCATATGGTGGAAAGCAGAGGTCCAAATTCATTTTTTTGCATGTGGATATCCAGTTTTCCCAGTACCACTTGTTGAAAATACTATTCTTTACCCCATTGAATTGTCTTGGCATACACAAGTTAAATTTTATTTTTTATACTTTTTCTTCCAAAATTACCACCCTTCAAAAAAAAGAAAGATAAAGAAGAAGGAAAAAAAAAAGAAAACCAAACGCACATTCTTTTCTTTTTTTAATGAAAGAAACCAGTAGATCATCAGAAATAGCATATGTACCAGAGGTTTCTGTTGAGTTGGATTTAGCTGGGTTTCTATTCTGGCCCCAAATCAAACCATTCCTTTTACTTCAGCTCAGTCAAAATAGCCAGTCTCTTCTCAAGCCCCATCGTTTTAAAGTTTGTGACAGCAGAACTATTTGGTAAATTTTAGCTGCACAAGTGAAGTGAAAGCCCCATAAAAATAGTAAATAATTTTTGCAAGGACTTTATGTGTCAGGTATGCTTGAGATGTTATCTATGTGCTGAAGCAGGAGACAAATGTAGTTTAATGGCATAGGTTATTTGATTATAATGCCAATTTTAAAAATGTTTTCAAGGTTTGTGAAGCAGTGCATAATGTTTAGTAGTATATATTTGCCAAACGAAACTTTAAAAATAACTTAAATCCTTCTGATAACGTTGCTGGTGGTATTGCATACTGGATCAGTCTTTTTTGAGAGTATTATGGTGACAGGTAACATACTGTTAATAGTTTGATTTGGTAATGTCTTTTGGAAAATAACCTAAGGATATAATCTAACAGGAGAAAAAATGCATACAAAGACGTATGTTATCTATAATAGGCAAAAATGGAAAAATATTGCAGTGCCTAATAATCAGGGAATGAATAAACAAACTATGTTTTACAATGAAATGTTATAGAACCCTAAGTAATAACTACAGTTATTATAGGACAGTATGGTACTATGTACAAATGCATGTACTAAATAATGTTGACGTGAGCAAAACAGGATTTACATATACACATTAATTGAAAATGGCCTAAGGATGGAAGTATGCTGACAATGCTCAAAATTAATTTAGCACAATATTAATATCCATTAGATCCATTTTCACAGTCCCCTCAAAAGGCTACTTAAATGGAACCTTGGAATGGAAGTTAAAATAAACCCTTTCTGAAAGCCAAAAATAAACATCTTTATATTTTTTCAACACATTTTTTTCTTAGTTATTTCCCAATGCATTCACTCCTTATTTCAGTATCTGAGAAAAAAAGAAACAAACACTTAGAAGAAATTAAAGATTTCTTAGAATTTTGCTATTTAAATTATTATTCCTGAGAAGTTAATCAACATCTAACGTGGTGTTATTTCTTTGATGCATGAAGAGCTACATCGGAAATGTGTCTGCACATAATTTAGGGTGAGAAATAGAGGGAACTTTCAGTCTCGGGTATAGGGTGGTACATTTGTTTTCTAGGATTCCTGTAACAAAGTATCACAAACTGAGTGGCTTAAAACAACAGAAATTTATTCTGTCACTGGAGGCTAGAAGTCTAGAATCAAGAAGGACTCTGAGGGAAAATCTGTTCCACGCCTCTGTCTTAGTTCTGGAAATGGCTGCCAGTCCTTGGTATTCTTTGGCTTGCTGAGGCACTGCTCCAGTCTCTGCCTCCATCTTCACATGGCATCTCCCTGTGTCTCCGTGTCATATTGGATTAGGGGCCCACCCTACTCCAGTATAACTTCATTTTAACTTAACTAATTATATCTGCAACGATCCTATTTCCAAACGAGGTCACATTCTGAGGCATTGGAGGTTAAGACTTCAACATATCTCTTTAGGGGGACAAAATTCAACTGGTGGCCTTGGAGCGAATTTAATTAATATACTGTTCTGATTCATTTCTGAATTTCCTCAGAGCAAGAACTACAACAGGCATTACAGCTCCTAGGAGGATCCCCACAGGGAACGGGGTAGGTGACAGGGAAACGGTCTCGTGAAAGTAGACTAGGATTGCTCTGATAGACTGCTGACCTTTCTGTCCGGGAGGATGGCCTTACTTCTGGTTGACCATGGATGTAATTGTTAAGCCCAATGGGTGAAGACAGCTGGAGACTGTTTCCTTGATTTTATGTTTCCACGTGGAAGAACACACATTAGAGAAATGCTCCTGTCCTCATCAACCCCTCAGTCATCCTCCACAGCTAAGGGTGACTTAGCCGATTTGTAAATTTGGGAGAAGGCTGTGAGCATGCCCCACCCAGCCCTTTTCTTTCCTCTTTGGAGCCACCTGCCTGCATGTCCTCTGTTCCCTCCACACACTAAATTGTGTTGGGACAACACTCCAGGGGGAGGGCCTGTGGCTGTTCAGTGCTGCTGTTGACTTGTTGAGAAAGGCTGCCTAATTCTGGGGGTCAATATTAGCCTATCCCTTGACCAACAGACCTAAGCCACACTCTCCAACATGGCGTTTATTTACATTGGAAATATATCTGCATTTCCTACAATATAGGTGATATTTTTATTTTCTTCTCCTTATCTCCTTGGCTAAGTCTCAATTGGTTCCAAATTCAGGGAAAAAAAGGAATGTCTCTCTAGGCTTCCTTGAACCTCCAGAAAAGGATACAGTGAGTTCATTTTTACATACTTCCTCTACACTGTAAAAACCAGGTGTAGAACAGATACCAAAAAAGGTATGGGGGAACACATGTTGTTGTAGTCTGTTTATGCTGCTACAACAAAATACCTGAGACTGGGTAATTTATAAATAATAGAAATGCATTTATCACAGTTCTGGAGGCTGATAAGTCCAAGACCAAGGCACCAGTGGATTAGGTGTCTGGTGAGGGCCTGGTCTCTGCTTTCAAGATGGTATCTTCAATGCTGTGTCCTCACATGGAGGAAGGCGTGGAGCTAGCTAGTTCCAGCCTTTTTATAAGGCACTAATCCCATCCATGAGTGTCCAGTCCTCATGGCCTGATCACCTTCTAAAGGTCCCGCCTTCTAAAGGAATTTTGGAGGGGACACAAACATGGCATATGTTATTAACCTCTAGCTCCCAAGACTCTTCCCAGAGTCATAAGAATGAGGGGTGGAACATGCTGCAGCAGGAAAAGAGGCGGTGGTGGGAATTAGGGGATACTTTGTCCATTTCTAGCTGCTTTTGTTCCTATTTATCAATCAGCAAATGTTTGAGGACAGTCCGCTCTGGGAAAGGTGCCACGCTGGTCCCCACCGAGAACACAAAGAACCGTAAGCAAACACAGCCCATCCTTAGTGGATTTACAGTCTTGCTGGCAAAACAAGCCACATAAAAAAGACAAGTTACGATACAAGACAGGATATGACCAGTGCCAATGATTTTTATAGGCAGTTAGAGTGCCATACAAATCAAGAGGAGGAAGAGAATACTTTGGGACAGTTTGAACGGATAAGACATTGGGGGGATAGTTGTTGGAGAAGGGAGTATTCCAGGCTAGGGTAACAGTGCGTGGAAAGAACTTGGAGCTAGAATGTTCAATATATTTTAGTGAACAATTTGAACAACATTTATGGAGTCCATACTGTGTGAAAAGCCAGGGGATTGATGGATACAGTGTAATGTGGTGATCAATAGGGCAGCTCTGAAGTCAAACATGGAGAGTGGAATTCCAGCTCAGGCTCTTATCTTGGTGTACTCTGGGGGAAGTCACTAACATCTCCAAGCTTCAGTTTCCTTATCTGTGAGGCAGGTGCTGTCATAGGCAGTGAGGATGGAACAGCGAGTAAGAAAAGTCCCTATTTATTTTGTGCTCACTGTAGGGCACAGGTAGTGTTCTAAGCACTTATAAATGTTAACTTGTTTAATTTACAGGGTAATCCAGTGACGTGGGTACTTTTATTGTCCTCATTATACATATGAAGCAAGTGTGGTCCAGACAGGCTAAGCACCTGGCTCTAGGTCTCCCAGCTAGCAAGTAGCAGAAGCAGGATGCACACTCTGGCAGTCTGACACCAGAACCTGTGCTTTTAAACATTATGCTGACTGGCCTTGAGGTAGAGGGTTCATGCAGGGATGTAGTAGCAGGAGACGTGACTGGGGATGTGTGGAGATGACCCTGAACAACAGAGTAGGGAAAATAAGAATATCTTGCAACTGAAATTCTTCTCGGTTTACTGCTTTGCTGCTTGAGCAAGTTGTCTGGACTTAAAATTATAGGTTTCAGGTGGCCATGGAAGGTCTTGCAGTAAAGATAAGTAAAGAACTATTTTAAGAAGATTGTTCTTCCTGTAACACAAATTATGGTTTGAGGAAGAGAAAGTTTGGGGGTAGGGGAGACGAATTAGAAGGAGATGATAAAGTCTGCATGTGGGGCAGGGGCAGTGGGAATGCAGAGGGAGGAATGGGTTTGGAAGACAGTACTAAGGGAAGTTATGAGCTCTATTTTTAAATGTTTAATATTCTAGTCTATCCCGGCATTTCATGTCATGGATATGTCATCTTTTTATTTGGTTTTCATGGTAATATGTGTGTACAAATGTGAACCTGAAAGAGCCAGTCCTTCAAAATGGATCCCAGTGGCTCATTGGGCCTAAATTTAAAATAGAGCCAAGTGTTCATTTGCTGACTAGGGGTCACACACATACTCTTGAGTGCTCCAAAACCCCTCACCTTTTATCTTTGGGACTTTCAGAGCTCACCTGAACCAACCAATCAGAGCTCACCTGCCTTGGCCAATTAGGGCTGAGCTGCGTTAACCAATCTGAACTCAGCAAGTTCCAATTATTCATTTGCATAAACAGACCTGATTGGGACCCTGGGCTGGAACTTTTGCTATAAAACCTGAGCCCTCCCTTTGTTCTCTGGAATGTACCTTCGCACCTTCGGTTTTTTTATACTGGAGCATGATTTTTGTCTTGTTTTTGTTGATTTTTGTTTTGTTTTTTGGTTTTTTTTTTTTACTATGATAGGGTTTGAGCTTTTAGCCACTTAAAGAATAGCATTTGAAAAGAGAGTACCTTATAGCTAAAACAGGAGATTGCAGATTGGTATATGTAAAAAGGTGATATAAATCTTCCTGGCCACCTCAGTCCTATGAAAATCTCATAATTTGGAGAATAGTGTTCATCTATTAATCTTCACTAGAGGTATTGGATTGGAGAGTCAATAGCTGAATTTGCTTGAGGTCTCCACTTGGGATTCAGTGGTCTGGAAACAGAAGAATGACTCAAAATAACTTTGTTAACAGAGGCCAGGTTGGGAAGAATTGGAACTCCAAATCCCACTAAGTCAGGTTTATGTAGTTCTGCATTTAACTCTTTCTTTGATTGTCTACAGAGAACATAGCAGAGAATGCGTGTTCTCCAACTTTTCAAACCCCTACCACAGAGGTACATACTTAGCAAATACTCCACATGTAGCAATCAGAGGAAAAGATAATGCTCACTCTTTTTATAAAAATTTTGGTGTAAGCTTAAATCTCTAGATGACACCTAACAACAATGTAAAATAAAATGAAATATATGCATTTATGAAATAGACACATGTACATGTATATATGTATACACTAATATGTACATACTAATAAGTAACGCATTTTTCTGGTAAGGCAATGATAAAAATTATCTCTCAGGGAATTTGCATTGTTAGAAAAAGCAAGCTGCAGGAAAGTTATGTATAGCACAGTCTTATTTCAGCTTTAAAAAAAGGTGTACATATGTGTGTTTGTGCATGCATGTGAATCTATCTTTCCTGAGATTCATTTAGCTTCTTAGGTAAAATATGTGTCTTTTATCTGTTGTGGAAAGTTCTCATACCTTATGTTTTCTTTCTCTAACTTTTATTTTGAAATGACTATAGATTCACAGGAAGTTGCAAGAATAGTACAAAGAGATCACATGTACCCTTTACCCCATTTCTCCCAATGGTTACATTTTATATAACTTTAGCTCAGTATCAAAACCAGGAAATTGACATTGGCACAGTGGGGGGGGGTGTAGTTCTAGGCCATTTTATCAGATGTGTAGATTCCTGTAAACCATCACAATCAAATGCAGAATTGTTCCATCCCCATAAAGATCTCTCTTGTGTTACCCCTTTATAGCCACCCCCCCATCACTACCCTTAATCCCAGGCAACTCCTAATCTGTTAAAAAATGTTTTACAACATTTGTGAATGTTATATAATTGAACCCATACAGTATATTTCCTTTTGAGATTGGCTTTTTTCACTCAGCATGTTGACCTTGAGGTCCATTCAAGTTGTTGTGTCTATCAATACTTCCTTTTCATTGCTGAGTGGTATTCTATGGTTGGATATAGCACAGTTTCTTTAGCAATTCACCAACTGAGGGACATTTTGGTTGCTGCCATTTCTTGACTATTACGAATAAAACTACGTAGACATTTGTGTATGGGTTTTTGTGTAAATATAAATTTTAATTTCTGTAACAGATGCTGTGGAGTATGATTGATGGACAGTATGGCAAGTGAATACTTAGTTTTTTGAGGAAATGCCGAAGTAATTTTCAGAGTGGCTGTACTATTTTACATCCATACCAGCAATGTATGAAATATCCAGTTTCTTCACATCTTCACCAGCATTTGGTATTGTCAGTATTTTTTATTTTACCTGTTCTAATAGATGTGTATTGATATTTCATCTTGGTCTTAATTTGCATTTTCATAATAAACTAGTGACATTGAACATCTTTTTATGTGTTTATTTGCCATCTGTATTTTTTTTTTGGTAAAGTATCTGTTCAAATTTTTGCTCGTTTTTGAACTGGGTTTTTGTTTTCTTATTTCTAAGATTTAAGAGTTCTTTATATGTTTTGGATTGTCTTTGCCCTATTATCTTTTCTTTCTTACTCTATCCTCCACATCTTTTTACTTTTCTTTCATATTTTCCATTTCTTTGTCTCCCTGAGCTGCATTTTTAATGTTGTCTTCAGATCTACTTTGTATTTCACTGATTTTGTTTTCAGCAATACCTAAGCTATTGATGAACACATCCAGTGAGTTTTTAATTCTATTATTATATTTTTCATTTCCAGAAGAACTACTTTGTTCTTTTTGATATTTTCTTGGTTGTTCTATATAGTTCCTGGTTTCCTCCACATATTTTCAAACTTGTGTATTTCTTTAAACATATTAAACATGACCATCTTATAGTCTGTGTCTGATAAATTTTATTATATGACGTCTTTGTGGGTCTTTCTCTACCATCTGTAGTTTCTCTTACAATTGTTTGCAGATCAATGATTTAAAAAATATTATAAAAATAAAACCTAGATTAAGAAAAACACAAAACAAATGTATGGCTAATGAATTATTATAAAGCAAACTCTATTGTTACTTACACCTGGGTCTAGAAATTGAACCTCGACAGTCACCCTCCCTGGCCCCGTCTCAATCCCAATCAGTAACTTTCAAAATTACTCATCACATGGTAGACACAACTATAGATAAATTCATTTCCTCTGTTTTGCAAGTGTTTCAAACTCTAGAAATCTGTAGGATCTCAGATGATCACAACTGAATGAACTGAGTCCTCTGAAACACATACAAGATCAACTGCAGCAGGAAACTAAGTGATTGCCTCATTAGAAAAACAGAATGGGATTGGGTGAAAAGCATGAAAGAGAGCATTTAGTCTCTCTTTTTTTCTCTTTTGGCTCTGGTACAATTTCCTCTCTTTAGCTGTAGAGGAGGAACAGAGGCTGTGCAACTTCCCATCTGAGCCTCTCCTTGCTTTAAATGTGATGCTCAAAGATCTCAATTTATGACCTCAGAAGTATCAACCAGCACATACATCAGAGGGACATATTACTATCAAGCTTTCTGCAGGATTGGAGAATGCATCTTGCAAAGCTCCTTATATAACTATAACTATATAACTACAACTAGATGTTTCACTATCATGATACAAGATTTTCATGGAGTATTATTGCATTTCATCATCCTTATTAATATGGTATTAAGTTTACAAAATTACCTAGCCCCCTTCCTCAAATGTTTTGTTTAATACCGTGTTTTTAATTTCTGTATCAGACAGCTGGGATGCCACATGTTGGGGCCCTGCCGAGTCGGGAAATTATACATTTGACGATTATGAAATTGGGCTTGATTGATTTAATCACTGTAATCATCGGCATTGTGCAGATATGCAACTAGGAGGTTTTTCATTCCAACAATTATGCATGATGAAGTCATGTTACGCGGGCGGCTCATCCCTGTGTTTATTTCTGTCTGAATGGGAAGGACAACGGAGAGTGAGGCATGATCCAAGGTACAGCACCGCCGGGTGAACCCACTTTATGCAGCCAGGGGAAGAATACGTATGAGTAATGAGCTTAATGAAATCTCTGCGCTGGACCTGGTTGTTTCTGAACTTGGCCATGCAAAGAATTTGTATCTAATTAAATATATATTTATGCCGTTATCCTTCAAAGAGGATTAAAAGGCTCTGGCACATGGGAAGAGCTTTATAGATATTAGTTTCTTTCTCCATAACAAGTCCTTCAAGGGGGTCTCAGGAGCTGTGGAGGGGTGGAGCTACTTCAAACCCATCACTCTGTCATAAGGACCTATTACCCTCAATATCCTGGAGGCAGGGTAGAGGGAACAAGAATATCTTCCTCCCTCTTGGCTCTATAAATTGATTTGAGTTACTGACCAGACAAAGGAGTGTCTTCCCATTGGGAAGTGGTACATAATTAGGAGGGCTAGTCAGTCAATCTTAGAAGAAGGCTCAGAAGAAGGCTCTGAAGAAGGTCAACAGGGCCTAAACCATTCTTATTGTTATGGAACTTCAGAATCTGTCCAGGGAGGGAGCATGCTGTGGCTTGGGAAATTGTGTGCATCATTTTCACAGAGCTCTGAGGGTATGGATGGAAAGGAGGGTGTGTATGGATGTGTGGAAGCAAGGAATAAGAAGAAGGATTTTGGGGGGAAGTTTGGTCCAAGATATTGTTCAAGTACAGTATAAAGGACAAAGGCATGTTGTTGTCCACTGCCACCACACAAAGAATCATAGTATGGGTAGAGGGAAGCAGGACCTTGGTACCATCTGCTCCAGTCCCTTCGTTTTGCTGGTGAGGAAATTGAGCCCTGGCGAGAGTGATCAAGATCACACAGCTGTGAGAGACCAAGTGGTCCCTACGACTCAGGCCCCCCTGACACACCCTGTGCACCTTGCCCACGAGACTCACTCATTGTCTCTGAGAAATCTGAGAATCTGCTTATAACACATAATTGGTCCCTCTTCTAACTGGCACAAAGCTTCCATCAGGGCAGAAGTTATAGGATGAATTAAAGAATATATTAGTTGTTTCCCTGTGCGATAATACATGATCTAATTTAATCCTCAAAATAGCCCTGAAAGGTAGGTGTTTTCAATATTTTCTTTTGTGGATGAGAAAATCGAGGTGTAAGAGAAGTTATGTGACTTGGAGACTAAGTGGCTGGGACTTGAATTGTGGTTGGAGCCCAGGTCTTCAGACACCAGACCCTGGGCGACATGTCCTGGCTGCAACACCCCAAACCTATATGCAGTTAACTTTTGCACGTTACGCTGTGACCCCTCGACATCATCTTTCAAATGAGGACTTGATTGCCTTTCATATATCTGACAACGATTTGAGCTACTGCTGCCACTAAGAGGGTGGATAGGGCCTCTCTGCTTGGGGGAGCATCTTTAGGGTATTTTCAGTGTCTGCTCCTGACAAGTGTCACTTCCCAATGAGTGGAAGCACTGTCTATATCCAGCCTCCGATGAGAGGATCTGCGGATGAGAACTTGAGTCTGTAACAAATCTTTGTGCTTTCCACTAGCCAGTGGTTCTCAGCTGGGACAATTTTGCTCCCCAGGGGACATCTGGCAACATCTGGAGGCATTTTCCATTGTCAAAAATTGGGGAGGGGGAGGATGAGAGGTCTAGTAGGTAGAAGCCAGGGATGCCGTTAAACAGAGTCTGGACTGGGGTGAGGCACCTAGCGTGAGTCTTTTAAGGAGAATTTAAGTGATTTTCAGAGTCGTGAAAATGCCAAAGCTACATTTGCAGGCTCCCGACAGTGAGAGCCTCCTTAAATTGTGTGCCCTACCTGCCTCCTGGCCTCCCCCCAGTTTGCTGCTGCTAAATATCCTACAATGCACAGGACAGCTTCCAGCAACAAAGAATTATGCAGCCCAAAATGTCAATAGAAACCCTGCACTACATCATGTTGTCGGTTGCCTGAACTATATTGACCCTGCTACACCAGGCACCGGGCCTTTGACAACTGGCTGCCTCTGCAGGTGGCTGGTTTAATCAGCTCATTTGCTTCCCCTGTCTTTTCATTACCTTCCACCACCTTCCTGTCATTAGACCAGCTGTATAACGTGCTTATACAGCCATTAGGTACTTACTCTAGGGCAGTGGTTCTCAAATGTGAGCTTGCCTCCGAACCACCTGGAGGACTTGTTAAACCACAGCTTTCTGGGCCCCACCCCAGTGTTTCTGACTCAGCAGGACTAGAGCCTGGGAATTTGCATTTTGTGTGTGCTCCCACTCGATGCTGTTACTGCTGGTTGAGGTGAGAACCACTGTTCTGAGGCCTAGTTATTCAGAGTGGTCGGAGGACCAGCAGTATCCGATCACTTGGGAGATTTTGCGAAATGCAGTCTCAGGCCCATCTCTCCTGAGCCACTGCGGGCGAAAATCAGCATTTGCCATTTAACGAGATCCTGGGGTGACTCACGTGCACGTTAGATTTTGAAGAGCTGGGCTCTAAATCAGTGGTTCTCCATTCCGGTTACATATTAGGATAACCGGAGGAGGCTCTTTGACTTTCTGAGTTGAAGAACTTTTTACTCACTTATTCTTCATGGGGAAAGCACTTTTATGAGTCTCTTGGTGGGGTGGGGTGTGAGACCCCAAGTGAACACTCGAATTGCCAAGGGGCCCACTGAGCCACTAGGCTGCCGCCGAAGGTGGATGAGCCCTGGTGACCAGTGCCAGGACGGGTTTGGCTGCCAAGGCTCCTCCTGATCGGCCCTGTGAGCTCACAGCATCTCAGAACCTTTATACCTGATGCTCTTCTCCCCTCATCTTCACCTGGCTGGTGCCTCATTGATATTTCAGTCTCAGCCGGATGCTACCTCCTGGAGAGAACATCCCAGAGCCCCCTCCTACCCATCCAGAACAGCTCCCTGTCTCTCTCTCTCTCTCACTGCCCTATCTTCTGGAAGCGCTCCTTCCTCCTACTATATGCAATTGTCCATTGGTTTACGTGTTTGTCATCTGCCTCGTCCACCACGGGACCTTGTCTGTCTGTTCACTGCTCTCTCCCCAGTGCCTAGAGCCTTGCCCCACATAGTAGGTGCTCAATAAATATTGGTTGATTAAACAAAGTAAATTAGTTTGGGGATAGGTTTTGGGACGGGCAGAATTCAAATGTTCTTTATAGGAGAGGCAAGAGGACTTTGAAGTTCCCGGTGGGAAGAGTGGAGAAGGGGAGGAAAGAGCCAGAGGGCTGAGCCCCACCTGGAAGTGGGGTGGGGGGGAGGAGGAGACAAAAACTAAAAGGTCCTGCTGTCAGTGAAAGAACGAGGGACCACGAAAAACAGACATCCAATTTGGATTTTCACCTTGTGAGGTATGTGTTATGAACCCCTTACTCTTTCTCCCCAACAAAGTCTTCAGTGAAGTCTACATCACTCAGTAAGAATTTTAGAGGTGCAGGAGAGGGTTATCTGGGGGAACTCAAAGAGGTTCTGAATTCTGCATACAGTTGGCACAGGGCTGAAAATGGAAGGGGCAGATTTTAGCAAGCAAGCAAGAGTAAGCAGGGAGGGTCCACAGCTAGGTGACTTCAAATACAAATTCCTGCGCCTTCTCCCTCTCTAGGCCTACCGAGCTGGACTCTCTGGGGGAGGAGCCCGAGAACACATTTAACTAAATGCTACATTGGTCATCTATGGGGAACCCCACGTCAATCAGTTTATAGCCTCCAGGTTCACATGAATAACATCCCGGTGTATTAAGAGTGTAGGAAGAGCAACCATGGGTGGGACAGGGAAAAAGGTAGACATTCTGAAACCAGGGAAGGGTCCTGCTGATTTTCAATATAGGGCAAAAAAGGGAAATTTCAACTGAGTTTATGTTGTTATTGTCTAGTGGTTAGGAGTCTGCACTCTGTAGTCAAATGGCCTGGGTTTGAATTCTGGTGTCAATACCAATGAGCTATGTGATCTTAGGCAAATTATTTAAGTTCTCTAAACCTCAGTTTCCCCATCTGAAATGGGGATAATGATAGTACTCACCTTATTGTGCTAGTGTGAGAACTAAATGAGGTAATCCATGCAAAGCATCCAGAACAGTGCCTAGAACATGGTCAAGGCTAGCTGTGACATTATTATTATCATTATTATTATTATTTTTGTGGTGGTGGTGGTGGTGGTTGAGTAAAATACTAAAGTGAACTACTAAAGGGATGATTCATGGGGACTTAGAAGAGTAAGCAAAGACCACTAGAGGGGAGGGGGGACTCACCATATTTAATATCAGTTTCAGCACAGACTCCTTCCATTCAGAATGGACACTGGCCACAAGCCAGCCTGCCATCACTGCATTATTTGCCAGGGAGACTTAGATCAGGGTGACATGTTGTCTCTGGATTTAGCAAGTCACTGACAAGCACTTTTAGGATATCTCATGGACAAGATGGAGACATACATGCTGGCTACAGGGATGAGTAGCAGATTATGGCTAACTAGCTGAATGCTACCTGGCAGGAGTCCTCTGGCAGCCTGCTGGACTCTTTACTATCACTGGCCCTTTCAAAATTTTGATTGATGGTTTAGGATAGGTGTTTTGCAAATTTATTTTTGGCACCAATACTTTTCTTCCTATGCATTGTTAATAGAAAGCCCAGGATACAAAACAGATGAAAGCAGAGTTGCTCTGATTAAAGGGTTGTATGACAAGAGCACCCTTCACCTCCTGAGGCAGTTATGGAACCTTTAGGGCTCCGTGGTTTGAAAACTTCAGAGCTGGATGGAGCCACGGACGCCACACTAGCGAGAGTCACAGATAGAAATGCTGGCAGGTGGTGACTTGTTGGGCTGCATGCACTGCATGCACTGGGACCAAAAGCCAAGGAGGCAGTGTGGCTGATCACCTGAGAGCTTGGCCTTGAAAGTCGGCACATATGCGTGTGACTTTGAGCAAGTTTATGAACCTTGCCAAGTCTCAAATTCTTCAACTATAAAATGAAGAGAGTAATTGTACCTACCTCATAGGGTGTTTGTGTGATTCAAAATGGAATAATGAACATAGAGCTTTTGACATATTGTTATTTATATTATTATCACTAATTATCTTTACTTGATGGAGCCAAATTCAGCAAGATGACATTTAACAGGGTAAATATAAAATTTTATATCTAAATCCTACAAAGATATGCAGAAATACAAAGATGGAGTTTATTAGCAGTTTATGTAGGAAAAAAAATGTAGGCATTTTAGGTGACAATGAAACTCAACGTAGAAGTCAACCATATGTAGTCAGCAACAATGACAAAACAGGGTTGATGCAATTCTAACCTGCATAATTGGGAAAATTTCCATCTTACTTGTTCCTGGTCAGTTCACACCTCCCATCTTGGGAGTCACACTTTCATAGGGAAATAAAGGAATTGGACCATTCAGAGAAGGCTGGTGACGGTTGGTTCCTATGCAGGAACCATAATGTTAGAAGAACAGTTGGAGGCGTTATGATATTTACTCTAAAGAAGAGATATCTCAGAGGAGGACAACGTGACAGAGGTTTTCAGACATGTGATAGGCCTCAGGTGTTTTACAATGTCTCAAAGGGATATTATAATGCTTCATGGGGTAGAACTAGGAGGGGGAAAGTTTCAGAGAGGTAGATTTAACCTCTATATAACGAAAACTCTCCGGAAATAAAGTTCTTTTTTCAGCAATACAATGATTGCCTTGGGGGGTAATAAATTCCCTGTCACTGGATGTGTGCATAATTTGGCAGGATATTTTACAGAAGGAACTCATGGGTGGTTAGGCCTGGATAATTTTTAAAAGCTTTCCCACCCTTGAAAAATCTATGTTTTACAAATAAATTATGAAATGCTGAGTAATGACTTTATGGGTGGAGACGGGGATAGGATTTCTTTATAGAAAACATCTGTTAATGTGAATCCCAGACCAGTACTCATGCTGGAGATGGCCTTGCCCACTGCTGAGTGACACAGGCGTATCCCAGCTCTTTTGTTTCTTTCCAAGTAATGGAAAGAGAGGAAAGAAGGACGGAAGGAAAGAAAAAAGGAAGGAAGGAAGGGAAGAAGGAGGCAGGCAGGCAGGAAGGAAGGAAAGAAGGGAGGGGGGAAAAAAGAAAGCATCTGTCAATATATATTCATTTGATCTGAATAGACATTTCTCCAAAGAAGATATTAAAATAGCCAATTAGCACATGAAAAGATGTTCAACATCATTAGTCATCAGGGAAATGGAAATCAAAACCACAAGATAATACTTCACACCCACCAGGATGGCTGTAACAAACACACTGATAATAACAAGCGCTGAGGAAGACTTGGCAAAATTGGAACCCACGTTGTCAGTGGGAATGTAAGATGGTGCAGCAGCCTTGGAAAACAGTTCAGTAGTTCCTCAAAAGTTACCATAGGACTTAGTAACTCCATTCCGAGGTATATACCCTAGCAGGGGTGGGGAACCTGTGGCCATCTGATTTCATGATTGTTCTTTTTTAAGCACTGAAGGAGGCAAGAAAAGCTTCATCTTTCTCTGCTGCACCCGTTTTAATAGAATAATTTTTTCTGTAAAACTTGGATTCAGTCAAAAGGCCGCACATAAGGACCTAGAAGGCCACAGCTTCCCCACCCCTGCAAGAGAAATGAAAACATCTGTGCATGCAAAAACTTGTATGTGAATAATGCTGCTACACAAAAACTTGTAGCAGCATTATTCATAATCGCTAAAAAAAAAATGGAAACAACTCAAATGTCCATCAACTGATGAATGGATAAATAAAGGGCGGTACAGTCATGCAGTGTCAGATTATTTGGCAATAAGAAGGCAGGAAGTGCTGATATATGCTACAGCATAGATGAACCTTCAAAACATTATGGTAAGTGAAGAAAGCCAGTCACAAAAGACTACAATTGTATGATTCTATCGAAATGAAATGTAAAGAATAAGCACATCTATAGACAGAAAGTAGATTAGTGGTTTCCAGGGGCTGGGGGGAAAGGGGAAGTGGGAAGTGACTGCTAATGGGTATAAAGTTTCTTTTTGGGGTAATGAAAATATTCTAAAATTGATTGTGGTGATAGTTGTACAACTCTGAATATATTAACAACCATTGAATTATACACTTTAAATTGGTGGGTTGTATGATATGTTAATTAAATCTCAATAAAGCTAAAATAAATCAATAAATCTGTATCTTCATTTAGAAATTCTACCAAACTACTAACTTTTAACTGTGACAGTCTAACTAAACATAAAGAATTTAGAGATATTTACAGCAAATATAACAGAGAATGGGAAATATCCTTTAATAAAGAACTCTTCCAAATAAAATAAACAAATATAAATAAATAAGAAAAAGAACAGCACAGCAAAAAACTCGGCAAAGGACACAATATGCAGGAGAAATACAGATGAACAGAAAATTCAGAATAGTATAGGGGGGGTGGGGGAAAAGGGGACAAATCTTCAGTTATAAGATGAATAAGTACTGGAGACCTACTGTACAGTATGGTGACTACAGTTAATAATATAGTGTAATCCAGGCTACAATATAATCACAATATATTACAATATAATAATATATTGTAATCTTAGGTACTCGAGAGACTGAGGTAGAGGATCGTTTGAGCCCAGGAGTTCAAGGCCAGCCTAAACAACACAGTGAGACCCCATCTCTAAAATAATAATAATAATAATGTACTGTATACTTGAAATTTGATAAAAGAGTAGATCTCAAGTGTTCTCACCACAAAAAAACAGTAACTATGTGAGGTGATGAATATGTAAATTAACTTGATTGTGGTAATAATTTTACAATGTGTACATATATCAAAACGCCCTAAATTGTATACCCTAAATATATACAATTTTTATTTGTCAATCATACCTCAATAAAACTGGAAAAAACAAACTTCTGGAGATTGGTTGGTTGCATAACAATGTGAATATACTTAATGCTACTGAACTGTCCACTTAAAAATGGTTAAGATGGTAAATTTTATGTTTTATGTGTATTTTGCCACAGTTAAAAATTTTAAAAAAGAAATAAAAGAAAAGCAGAAAATTCATTAATAGCTAAAGAAATGCTAGTGGAAGGGTTAATTGGTCCAGCCTTTCTGGAGGGCAAATTGGCAATATGCTAAAAGATTCTCAAAGATATTCATCCTGCAATAATTTTATATCTAGAAAATAATAAGGAATCAAAGAATAATAAGGAACAAAGGAAACAAACATACTCACTATAGCATTAATTATAATGACAAAAAAATTGCTGACAACCAAATGTATGACAATAAGGAAATAGTTATATGTATTATAGTACATACATACCTTCATATATTGTGCAACCATTTAAATTATGTTTTTAAAGATGACTAAATTATACTAGAAAATCAATGTTAAGAAAAAATAATTTAAAACCCACTGCATATACTGTATATAGTATGATACCAATTTTATGGCAAATAAGCCATATGTATAGATCGAAAAAATACACCAAAAAGCCTGGTAGGATTACCAATGTGTTCAATTTTTTGCTTGAAACTTCTCTGAGTGTTCTAAATGGTCTGCAATAAATATGTATCTCCCTTTTTTTGGGTATGCCTTTGTAATCATAATAAAGGTAAATGTTTAGTTTAAAACAAAGAAATTCAGAACACAAGTGACCTTCATCCTCATGTAAGAGCCGGCTCTATCTGGTACATTAAAGGAAATTGAGATCAAATGTTTCATTTGTTAATTAATCAAATGTTTACATTTTCTAATTTTGATAAAAATCTTGATGGAAGGAAGGAGCAAGTTTGGGCACTGGCACCTCATTGGTGGGAGGGTAGCTATTGAGCCTGTGAAAGGTTGCCCTGATTTTTTGTTGGTTTCTAGAAACATGTTTGCTCTTGAAATCCTAACTATTCAGTAAGTAAGCATTTCCAGAGCTAAAGTCACCAGCATTTCAAAAAAGTTAGAAGTGTTTATTCAACTGCTAGGAAGCCTCCCTCCCCGCCCCCATGTATTAATCTGAAGCTGTGTCATCAGCAGAGGATTTTGGGTGGCCAGCCTGAATGTCAGCCAAAATTCCTTGTACATATGGATAGCATAAGGGCAGTAAGGGCTGGCTGTTTATTTTGGAATGAGCCCATGAAGGGAAAGCAGCACTCGGTTTGTTAAGCTGTGAGAATCGGAGCTTTCCTGCAACTGCCAGAGTGGGGTTTTGATATCTTATTAGGATAAGAAGACCTTTTAAAGTGAAAACTGCTTTAAGAACAACTGTATTGCCCAAATATGACTCTAGTGTGAATCTTTCCCCTTTTATGTGCTGTTTTTCAGGCTAGGTTATTGCAGTTTCAGAAATATTTTTGTTAAGCTGAAGGTTACCACCTGCATGGTTTTAAGCAGACCCTTCACTTCTCTGAGCCTGAATTTCCTCATTTGCAATATGAGGGTGTTTTCAAGTTTTGAAATTTTTAAATTCACTGAAACCACCACTTTTATTCATACCCTTCCCCCACATGAATATATAAATATGCACTGCTTTAAATAACGAGCTTAGAATCAGGGTTTTTTTCTTTTTTCTTGAGACAGGGTCTTGCTCTGTCACCCAGGCTAGAGTGTAGTGATGACATCATTGCTCACTGCAACCTCAAACTCCTGGGCTCAAGCAATCCTCCTGCCATAGCCTCCTGAGTAGCTGGGACTACAAGCGTGCGCCACCTCACCTGGCTAATTTTTCTATTTTTAGTAGATACAGGGTCTCACTATGTTGCTGAGGCTGGTCTCAAACTCCTGGCCTCAAGTGATCCTCCCCGCTAAGTCTCCCAAAGTGCTAGGATTACAGGCGTGGGCCACTGTGCCTGGCTAGAATTAGAGTCTTATTTATACCAAAGATCTTCTCAGATTTTAAAAACCAATTGTCTCAACCAAAAGGCCTTGAAAAAATAGCTCCTTCCCTCCCCAACCTCCATGTATCTTCTCATACCAGCTAGCACAGTCTCTGAAATCCCGCCTTCAGAGATTTATTAATTAGGGTTGTTTGATCCATCTGCTGTCACTAATGCTGCACGGTTAATGAAGTTTGGGAGTATGTGCTCTGGGATCAGACTGCCTGCATTCAAATCCTAAATTCCCCTTAGTTGTGTGACCTTGGGCAGGATATTTAATCACTCTTTTCTTTAGTGTCCTCATCCATAGAATGGGACAAATATTAGTACCTTTTTCATAGGGTGGTTATAAGAATTAAATGGATAACATATGTGAATTCTCAATAAATGTTCATCATTATTTCTTCTGGTGGGAGAATTTCAGAGTGATGTGAGCATCTCAGGACAAGATGTGAAAAGGTCCCAGAATGGAAATGGTGATATAATGAAGCTGACATAAACCTTACCTACTGGATACATTTGCTCAGGCCTGAGGTATATGCTATTGAGATTTATATATTTTTGGAGAAAGGTTTAATATGATTTTCTCTATTTCGTGAACTAGTTCCTTCCCATCCCCAACTCCCCTTTATAATTGACCTCAACATTTTCTATCACTCCTTACGGTATAATTAGAAACAATGGGCTTAATTTTCCTCTTTCAGTGGCTGTGCCTCCTATCTTTAGGTTGCAAAGATCCCCTCTCTGTTCTATTCCAACTCTATTCCTGGGTGAACCAAAGACCACAGAAGGAATGTGCAATGGTGGGCTAGTTTGAAATGATACAAAAATATTGTTTTTGCTGGTTTCTTAGCCCTAACATGACATTCCTTTTCTTGTTTATAAAAGTCACACTGTACATTGACTGTCCTATGGGAGAGACTATGCCGTCTTCCAAGTCATCCTAAGCCACATTCACCACTAGGCAGAAATATGTCTCCTGCAAACCTGACGCAGAGCTTCCCCTTTTGAAAAGGTCCTGATAGAATTAACATGAATGGATCTTATTCTTCTTTCTGTAACCAACTATCTGGAGATTTTAAAAAAAGACTTGTCCAGAATTCTGGGCAAGAATGATAACGCAGAATGATGGGAAGCCTTCAGTTCTGCTTGGCTGGGGAAGGGAAAGGCCAGCACTCATGGCTTCCTCCACATCATGTTGGGACCCAGAGCCAAAGAAACGGTCCATGTGTTATTCATAGGGCGAGTTTTAATTTGAAAAATTATAAGTCTAGTTTGAGTACTGGAAGCCAGTTGGTGGTATAGCATGATGATTAAAAGCATGGGTTTTAAAATTGACAGATCTGGGTTCAAATTTCCATTTAGCCACTTACTAGCTTTGTAAGTAACCATCTCTTAGCTACACTGTCCTCCTCTGTATCATGGGAATAGAAATACATGCCTCACAGAAATTAAATGAAGATATGTAAGTAAGGCATCTGGCATACAGTAGGAACCCAATAAATAACATTGCTGTTCGTTGGCTAGTGACTATATTTTTGAACACTAAATGTGGCACTGGAGGTAGGGGAGCAAGAACAGGAATAGCCCACACTTACATAAAGAACTACACCCCCAGGTTAAACCCTCTGCCAGGTCACACTGGAGAATCCCATCTCAGGTAGACTCCTTAGCCTTGAATGCTTAATGCAGTCAAAGTCTTCTCTGCTATTCTACAGTCTCAGCAATGTTGATCCTACAACCATTGAGAAGCTGCTAAGAAACTCAATAAACACCATGAATTACTTTCCCATCAGCTTTGCCCAGATTCAGAAATTTACAAAGCGCAGAAAGCGCTTCCTAATTTATCTACCAGTGCGATACTGAGTTGAGCCTATTGTAGTGGGAAAACTTCCTGGGACATCTATACACCTTTTACAGGTCACCAATAGTAAGCAAAATCAGAATACCTGACCATCTTCAATGTGCCCCAACATAATGTTTTACAAACATTAACACACGCATTTCTATATAAACGGATTTTTAAAAAGTAGTATTGTGTACTTCCTGATGTGAAAATAAGTTCATGGTTAAGACTGTGGTTTCTCTCCCTTTTTCTCCCCTGCCTCTAGCTATAGCCACAAGTCCAACTACGATCTGTGAATTAGGGAAGCAGTTGGCCCCTCACACCTATAGGGTAAAGTATGAATGAGGAGTGGTGGGTACACAGAGCTCTGTAACTCTCCAGGTGCACAGAAGCACCTGCCCCATCCACAGGCGCAGCAGGAATAAAGGCAAGGGAGTTGTGGAGTCCCGGGGTGGGAGGGTGTTATGGGCATTGGTGCTTTGCTCCATTCCTTTAGCCCGGCTCCCTGCCCCAAACACATCAAAGGCTTCCCTTGGCATGATACAGCTGGGCTCTGGGGAGCTAACGGGGTGAGCTAGGAGCACAGCAGAGAAGCAGAGAGATGCTAGACAGGAATGGGGGGTGGAGAATGGCACACATCGTTTCTCTGGCCCTCTGAATGAACACATTCATTCACTATCCCAGTCTTCTACTCAAATTCCTCTGCTTCACTTCTCCCTGGGATAACTTTCTCCACCTCTGTAGGAGATACAAAAACAGGGGTGGGTCTCAAATAGTTGAAATTCTTTTCTATTTTGCCACTGCCTTTGCTCTCCTCCATTTGAACAAAAGGGTGTAGAGCTTAGATGAAAACCAACAGGGTTATAAAGAATTTTATCTTTGGATAAGGCTTTCAATGGCTGCTTTCTATGTCCTGAGAGCCGAGAGTTGCCTGGTGAGTAAGTGGAAAGCACTTAACCCAAACAAATATTTTCCCAGGTTTCCTTCCCCATAGAGCCACAGTGGATTCTAAAATGAAAACAGTCAGCATAAATTCTTGCTTACCCTGCACACTCTTTCTCCTCTAAAGCAGAAGGAATTCTGAATTTAGGGTAGGAAAGAGATAAGGTTGAATGACAAGGCAGGAAACCTCATGGAGGGAAGGGCATTCTCTCTTCACCTCTAGGGAACATTTCCTTGTCTTTGGCTTCCAGCTGAGCAGCTGGGCCTTTCCTGAGCTTGCTGTGGTTGCAGAACTAGGAGTATACATCTGTACTCAGTGGGCCCAGGGCTTCCTGGCCAGCCCTCCAACCCCAGTTAAGCCTATGTCACACACCCTCTAACCACAGTTAAGCCTGTGGTACATTTGGCCTTCGTGGATAACACTGTAAGCTCTGGAGCCATATTGTCTGGGGTCTAATTCCTGCCTTCAGCAACTGTGCAACACTGGGCAAGTCATTTAACCTCTCTGTTCCACAGTTTTGTCATCTATAAAATAGAGGTTATAGTAGAACCCACCTCATAGGCTTGTTGAGAGGATTCAATGAGGTAATAATTGTAAGAGGTTTAGAAGGGTTTCTGGCATCTAGTAAATGCTCAGTAAATGCTATTTTTATCTAAGCCCTAGACAGCATAGAGAGGAAGGGGGCCCACCTCGTCCCTTGGCATTACGAAAGCAGAGAGTTTGGCAGACCCTGCGCAGACTCTGTCCTGGGCCTCAACTGTTTGACTTATGACGAATGAACTGATGAAAAATGGCCCTAACCCAGGGTATTTGCCTCAATAGAAACCTTTCAAACATGAATAATGTTTAGCAATCTCTAACTTCCAAAAGATCTTTGTCTCTTAAGTAGCAAAAGAAAAACATATTTGTGGGAAAAATTCATATAATTCTAAAGTATAGAAAATGAAAACCAAAAACATTCCTCAACAAATCCCATTTTCCAAAGACTGTTAACAATTATTGGCTTTGTACCAAGAAAAAAAAAGGATTAATTGTTTTGTTTGGTTGTTGCTACTTCCAGGATCCAAATTCTTTTAGTTCTGCTGTCTATTCAGACAAAATGAATTATTCAGTAGTTTGTGTGACTAAATGCAAATGAAACTGATTTAGTGAAGGTTTCTTTTTTAGTCCCATTTTTAGGTGACTCAGCTTGCCTTGTTACTTTTGCCCTAGTGAGATTCGTTCTCTACTAATGTTGCATTTTGCTAATCACATATTTCTGAGGCCAAGTGAGCTTATCATTTATGCAGGCACTAAATATTTATTAAGCAAAAAAATTTTTGGTTTTTTTTTTACATTTGAGCCTAATGACTTGCTTACTTTGTGACTTCCTAAGAATCAAATAAAATAGTTGGCTAATGGTCCTGTGTTTCTCTACTTATATAATCGTTTCAATAGATTAGTTTGTCAGGTAGTCATAATCAGGTCCTAATAAATATGAAATACTGATATTAAAAACTGGTTAATATTGAGAAAATAAAAACAGTTCAGAGCGGTCTGAGTTATGTGAGGTATGCAAAATTTATCAGCCCCAGAGAGACAGAGCATGAGACTTCAGTCACGTTGTGCCCCCCATGTCTGGGGGGCAATTGTTTAAAGGCATTTTGTTCTTTCTTTTCTTCCCTGTAGTTTCCTGACTGGCTGCCCTACCCATTATCTTCGCGTTCCTGGAATGTGCGTTACAAAGAACAACGTATAGCCAATCAGTAGCTTATTGGAGCACATATTTGGGACAACTTGAATCTAGGCTCCTGGGCTGTTGCAGTCCTCAAACTTGGCCCAAATAAACCCTCTACTTATATTAATTTTGCCTCAGTTTTTTCCTTTAGGTCGACTAAAGGAAACACATACACACATTTATATAGATGGCCTCACTACTGAGGCTGTATTTCCAGAACTGCTTCATCTTTTCAAACAACTTTATTGAGGTATAATTGACTAAGTGTAATATATGTATCAACATAAAGCAAATACGCATGTAGCTTTGGAACCTGTTCTGGGTTCTAATTACGGCAAAGATAGCTAGCTGGTTGTCCCCTAATACCCATTCTTCCCTTATCCCTTAATAGTAAAACCCTGAATATTAGCTGAGCACCTGGCTGCCTGGAATAGGATATACTTTCTGAGCCTCTTTGCTGCTAGGTGTGGCCATGGTTAAGTTCTGTCCAATGGGATATAAGCAGAAATATTATGTGTGACTACTGAGAAGTGTCCTTAAAAGGTGGGGCACACCCTTCTTTGGTCTTCCTCCTTTCTGCTGGCTAGAGCAAGGATATGATAGCTATAATCAGAGTGGCCCTCTTGGACCATGAGGAAGAAGCCATATGTGGACAACAGTGGGTGACAACATGGAAGGAGCCCCAGGCTGTGACACCTTAGAGCACCAGATGGGCCCTGCACCATTTACTTCCAGCCTTTTTATACATGAGAGAAAAAAGGAAAGAAACTTCTACATTTTGTTGGTTTCCCTGTTTTCTAACATGCATAGCTAGGCCTAATCCTAACTGGTATATTAGACAAATTACAATGTTCTAATCTACAAAACCAGAATAATAATTCGTATCTTAAAGAGTTGTGAGGACTAAATGAGACAATGCATTTAAAGCACTTGGAGCTGAGTTCATTGGAACACACCTGTAGTCCTAGCTGTTCAGGACACTGAGGCAGGAGGACTGCTTGAGCCCAGGAGTTATAGACCAGCCTGGGCAATGTAGAAAGACCCCATCTCTAAAAAAACCCACAGAAATCCTAAAAAATAAAGCACTTGGCATTGTGTTTGGCCCCATAGTAAATGCTCAATAAAATGTAAGCTTCAATTATTATTATTATTTACATGAACTCATCTATAATTTAGGAAATAAAATCAGCCCAAGAGCTCAGAGGATGCTTTGTAGTAATAGAGGAAAGGAGGGCCTCATGGTCCTCCCCTTTGCCCTGGTAGCCTGGTGCCCCAACAAGGAAGCCTGCTTGGGCTTCCTCTTGGTACTCTGTGCACCCCATCACTGCTGCTGAGGCTGGAACTGGAGCCTTGGGAAGTCCTACAGCCACTCTGCCACCTCCCAGATCAATTAAATGGACACAACTCTCTGAATGGAATGAAAGAGCACTAAATTTGGAGTCCCCTTCTCAGGAAACGCTCCCTATGCACAACATATGGGACTGACAACAGCCTTCTTTGTTGTGAACAATTCCAAATTGGAGAGATCTTAATTTTTTCCAGTTGGTAGTGGAGAATTGACTAACAACCACAAGGAAACAGCTTAAACTACTTAAACCATTATCATCCTCTCAGTATTTTTAGCAGGGGCATTCATTCCATGGACACATTAGTCTTCAATTTAGTAAGTGTGGCTGTGCTGGTTTAAAAGGATAAAAGGCAATTTTGCTGGGAGAAAAGGGGCCAGTTGCTGCTTGGAATTTGAAAGCTTCCTCTCTACTAACACTACCAGGCAATAACCAGGAGCAGCAGCTTAGGTAAACTCAATGCTGAGAGGCAAGAGGTGGGACCAGGGGTTCCATAGGCCCAGTGATTTTTTTTTTTTTAAACACTAAAATGAAAGAGAAGGCTGCAAGTGATCAAAATCTCTTGAAAATAACAAATTGCTGACTGGCTCTGAATATCTCAGCAGGAGCACATTGTTTCTGGAAATCCTAACCCAAGTGGTTTATAAACCTGAGAATGGAAGGCAGTTACTTAGGGCATCCAGGCTGGCTTGTGCACCTCCAGCCCTGGTGTGTTCTTCATTATGTGATGAAAGGGCCATTGACAAGATGACTTTGTATCCCTGCTTACACTTTCCATTAGAGACAACTTGAGAATGAGAAGTAGGGTCTTCTGGGACCAACAGGCTCCTGGTTAACATAAATCCAATAACTGGCCTTGGGTCCTAGGTGAAGAAGTGCCTGGGCTGATGCAGAGGGAACTTGCAGATGGCTAACTGCAAACTAGTCTTACTGACAGCAGTAAGTCAATCAGGGAAACTTCCAGTTTATCTACATGATTTGGAGTGGTAGTTAATAGAATCAAAGACAGAATCAACATTCGAGGGATGTAGAAAGGCTGGAATAATGTACTAAAAACAAGGCAAAATATAACAGCTACAGATGACAAAGTACTGCCTTTAGTTCCAGATATAAATTGCATGAACAGAGGATGGGAAAAGTCTTGGTAATAGTTCAATGTGATTAAGACCTAAGGAAGCACTGTCCAAACCCTCTTCCAAAGGATTCTCTTTCAGGAGATTCATAGTGTGTGTTGCATGGTATTAATTAATGTTTTCCTGAGCACTTATTATATACTGGGCACTGTTACAAGGCCTGCATGAATATTCACTCATTTAGTCTTTATAACAACTCTCTGTGATAGCTACTATTATTATCCCAGTCTACCTATGGGGAAACTGAAGCACAGAGTGACTAAGTAATCTGCCCAATGTCACACAGTTGGCAGAACTGGGATTTAAACCACTGTCCATGCTCTTAACCACTCTGTCATAATGCTTCTTGGAGAACTCATAAGTAAAGAAACTGGTTTAACTTTGAATTAGAATTTCAAATACTTGTTTGAGCACTGAGGCACCCCAGTTATATCTGGTAGACTAGATTTCTTGAAACAATTTGGGAACCAGTGCTAAGCAGATTAGTTGACTCTAATAAAGACCAAAAAATAAAAATAAAAAGATATAGTTGCCAGGGGGGAAAAAAACTGCAATAATGCTGTTTGACAACAGAAGCAGCATTCTGTCCAAGAGATATAGCTGTCCTACCATGTGCTCTGTGCTTGCCCGACCTCACCTGCTCAGTGCTAGAGATCATGTTTTCACAGAAACCAAAGATGATTAAGAATTTGAACATAACTATCACGTAAGGAATAGCTGGTATTCCTGGAGATGCGTGGTCTGCAGAGGAAATGAGAAGATAGGATTAATTTCTTCAAATATGTGAAGGGCTTCCTTGTATTCCTTTACAGGATAGAGGTGGGATCAACAGGCAAAAGTTACAAAGAAGCAAATTTCAGTTTAGGATTAAGGATAATTTTCTAGAATATAATAGGCTGATTGTGAAGTCTTGAACGCCCAACTCTCTGAGATGGCCAAGTAAGAAACGTGGCTGGCTGGCATAGCCGGGGAGACAGCTATGGCATGATAGAAAGGGCATGGTCAGAAGACCACGTTCAAGTCCTATTTCTGCCTCCTACTGGCTATGTGACTTACATTCTAGCCAGTCTCAGTTTCCTCAGTGGTTAAATAGAGGTAAGGAAACACATTTCATAGGGTTCTATAAATTGAGTCCAGGGCACAAAGAGATCTAATGATATAGCGATGGATGGGTAGTACTGTGTGAAAAATTATTTTATGCAAAGGAAGCCTCTAAGTATATACCACTAGGCAGGCTATCCTAGAGGTCAGGGAACAGAGAGGCTCACAGGCCAAATAAAAAGGCTCAAATTACATATTTGATTAAACCATTTTAAAACACACAAAGAGATATAACGGGAATAAGATGGAGTCCATCTATATGCTTGCAACAAGGTTATAAGAGAGGTAGAGGGTCCAAACTATGTAAAATCTGGGGTGTGCAGTGTTCACAGAACAAAGACTGACACTAAGCTGCCAACAAACTGATTTTGTCTCTCTATATAAATGCCCTTGTCATTTGGTGGCAAGCATAGCATACATCTTATGGGATAAATCAGAAGACCCCAGAGGTTTGTCAATGTCTCTTCACTATTCATAGTATCATATATAAATAGAAGATTCTATCCATACTGATAATATAATAAATTAACCAGACCTATACTGTCTTGTCATCAACAGATGGTTCCTGTTTTTCCCTCATACTTGTCTAAGAGCTTTTGCTACAAACTACAGCTCTAAAATTGAGTGTTTTAGAAGAAGCGTCAAAGAATCTCAATAACAGATGGTACCTAACACCTGTCAGACTCCACCCAAGGACTGAATTGGGATTTTCAAGACTTCTTTTAGTCCAGAAGTAGACTTTATGAAAGTAGAGCTTAACCCAAGATCAACAAAACAAGAACTAATGACCCAGGACTGAAATAACTGATTTGATTGTGGTTAATGTTTCACTGTGAATGGCTTCTTAATCTTTCTTTATCTCTCAGTTGAACACTTTTGAAACACTTTTTTTTTTTTGCATGGGGGGGGTCTTCTGGTGAGGACTGGAAAACCCACTAGACAAATTCTAAAAGAGCTGTAACGCTCGAACACACTTTTAATTGGTATCTTGTTCTAACTGACCCCTCAGATTTCAGAAAAATATGTTATAAAAGATCTGGTAAATTGTCAAGAAAACTCAAAGAATAATGATTATGTAAAAAAATATCATATAGTGATTGATTTTACTACTTAGAATAGTCAAATACTATGCAAAGTGCATTTACTAAGTTTCTTTACTTTTTGTTGTGATGTAGTTATTTGCATTCATTTAATACTCAATACATTTTGTTGTATCTATATAAATAAAACAGGCCAAGTAAAACACAATTTACTGTATCAGAAATAAAATCCTCAGTCTGGGTTGCTGGACATTTTCTTAAATGAAATAGTTGGCTTATCCAAAAATGAGTAATGTTTGTGGTCATATTGTACTATGTGCTTTTAGACCACAATATCTCAACATGCTGAAAAAATAAAGGTTTTAAGCTTCTGGACCTAGCAAAGGACAAGACCAAATCAGCTTCAATAGGTGGATATGAACAAAAACATCACAGACAATGCTTCTGATGAGGATGCACAAAAGATAAATTGACAAATAAGAAGTCGACACCAAAACAGGAACTTTGACATTGCAGACAGGCAGAGCTGATGACAAAGATGTGTTGCCTGGATGCTTGGAGCTTCATATGGCCACATGGTCTGGAGAAGCCACAGCTGTGAGTCACACCCTGGGACTTCTGAAAAGACTGGACTGATTGGAGTCATGTTGATATGTGTGAATTGTTTAAAAGATGCTGTTTCCATGTTGTTTACTACAATAGTGATGGTTTATAGTTTAAACTTATCTGTATGATGTGTTAGAACGACAGAATTGAATATTCTACGAGTGACTTGTAGTGTGCATTGCATTTTTTGCATTGTTTGAGAACACTCAGCTATGCTGTAGAAGGAAAAAAATGGGATGCGTCATAAACTCCTAAGATGTGTTAAGATAAGTAGTAAGTAGAGCAAGTATATGTTAAATATAGATAGAAAAGAACAGACCAGCCAGGAGAATCCTAATAGTTTATGAGATAATAAATATACATGAGGCACTTAGGCACTAAATATACATCAGACATACGAAGCACTAAATATACAAAACCCCCCAAATACTCACGATACACAAAATATGCATGAGCACTCAGTGTTCACAGGGCCTTAATTTGGCCAACGATTGGTGTTACCCATCTTGATCTATGTGTTCTCTGCCCAAGACACACAAATAAAACCCATGGCTGTTCAACAGTCTAATCAATAAGCTACAGCTGTGGCCAAGCATACTTGTTCCTGTCCCTGTGTCTCTCTGACAAGCATCTGCCATTAACCCCAGGTACCTTCTGCCTTTAGAGACTTTGCTCAAACCTCAGTTCTGGTCTTTATAACCATAGCATCAGAGGTGAAGGCTGATGTGGCAGAGAGGGGGTCGGGGGGGAGAACATTTGAACTTTGTGCACCCCAGGATTCAGATAATGTGGTTCTCCCACCTTACTTGCATTCTATCTGTGTTACCTTACCAGTTTTCTTTATATCTTTCTCTACTTGTTTCTCTCTATGTATTTTAAATTGATTTAATAACTTCTGTGACTCGAGCATTTTAATTTTGTCTGTGAGCCTTTCTGTTGTGTGACTTCTGGATAATATGCTAGGAGGTACATTGCATCAAGGTAATTTCCCACAAGACAGATGGGATACAGAATTCTGCAAATGCCAAGCAGTTAACTATTATGATTGTGTCCCCCTGCTAGGGAACCAAGGGACATTTACACACAGTGGCTGAAAGCTATCCATGAAATCCCACCTGTGAGTTTAGGTCCATGGAACTCAAAATCAAACCTCACTATGGGCTCCAGCGTGCTGGGCCACTTGGAGCCACAAGAAGTCCTTCCCCTCAGATTAGGTGGCCACCAAAACAGGGTAAGTGGCCTCCTTATCCCCGAGGTTCATATCCAAACCTCAGCTCAAAGAGTTTTGAGGAAACTCAAAAGAAAAAAAATAGCGTCCTAGAGATAGCCAGCCAAGGGAAGAGTTAGATGAGCTGGTCTAACCTGCTTACGCCAGACCTTCCCAGGAAAGCTGTTCCCATCCAAGCAGGAGGCAGCTCCATGTTCCTCATCCTGTACCTGATTTACGGGATAAGACAGGATTCCACAGAGATAATTTACCGTGTGGACTCAGAGTTTCAATTCATTTTGTGTCTACCATCACATTTTGAAAGGTCTGGCTCTTAGTAGCAAAGCCCTAGAGGGCAAGACAGGGAGCCTGACACCCCACCTGGTGGTCAGAGTGTTGTATTGAAAGGTTTTTGCTAAGAATCCATGCACTGAGAGTTAGGAAAACACTGGATAATGGTTTGTTTTCTCGAGGGCTCTGCAAATGGTCACAAGATAGGATACTATATGAAGAGATCCGTCCTTGGGAGACCACTTGGGCTGGTGACCTCTA
Organism: Daubentonia madagascariensis; assembly: GCA_023783475.1. NCBI lineage: Eukaryota > Metazoa > Chordata > Mammalia > Primates > Daubentoniidae > Daubentonia > Daubentonia madagascariensis. The sequence continues at coordinate 22,268,250 of JAKFHU010001672.1, forward strand.
TAGTCCATTCTAAATTTTAGATCTTATGAAACTGTCATAATTTGTCTTATCACACAAAAGACAGCATAGGCACTCCTCACTTCACACAGTTCCAACAGGCACAAATTTCAGTTTTCATGAAGTAGTTAGGTAACAGCAGTCCCTAACAACACAGTTCCAATTTCAGTTAGCAAAGTATATTAACTGTGTGTAGAGTGTGTGAAGTACAAACCTCACCTCTAGTCTTACAGTCCACAGATCACTTACAGAAATGGCAGGTGTGTGTTATGACCAGTGACCAATCATATCCCTTCTTTCAAAGTCTATTGGTGATTGGTCCCTGTGCATCTGTTACTCAGTTCCCACACAGACAGCAAAGTGTGTAGTTTTGTTGCCCCCTTATCTTCAAATGATAAACCCATGTGGCATTTCACAAAAATGATAACTGAAAGAGGGAATTGGCCAACAAAGATGGAAGTGCAAAAGAAAAAAAAAGAAACGAAAGGGCATAAAGCTGGAAGTGATCATTTGAGCTGAATGTAGGTGGTGATACAGAAGTCATAGCTGACCGTAAGAATATTGCCACTGCCACATGGAGAGACTCTAGGCACACAGCCAGAGGAACTTACTGAAGGCGAACTTATTGACACAAATGAGGAAAAGGATGATGGAGTGTCAGAGGAAAGGACACCAGCAAAAACTTTACATTAAAAAAACTCTCAGAAAAATTTCATGACATTGAAAACACAAAGGACAAAATGGTAGAAGCTGATCCATACTTAGGAAGGAGTATAATAATTTGCCAAGGTGTAGAAAAGATGCTTGCTCTAGATCATAAGTTATAGAGAAGCCAAGCATACACATAGTTTAAACTACTTTTGATAAGTTTTTTACAAAGAAATAAAACACTTTAATTCTCAATGTTTCTAATGTTTTAAATTATAGGGGACTAACTAAATATTAATTTTACTATTTTTTCATTTCCCTATACATTTATAACTGACAGAGAGTTTTTAATGTTTTGACAAACATTTTTTAAAGTCCATGAAACAATCACCATTTTTCCATTGATTTTTAAGATCACTTTGCACGGTTTCAGCTTGCATGATCATTTTTATCATCCTCCATGACCATGCAAAGTGGCCACTGTCTGTATTCTTTAAAGCAGGTATGCAAACTCAAATGCCTTCAGGAGCCAGGAAGGGAAGGTAAATGAGAAAAGCAGGTAAGATATAAGACAATTTATGGCCACAGACTCCTGAGCCTTTATGGAGAATGGTGGAAACTGTACTACAGAAAGCACTATCCTGTCCAAAGAGGGCAGTTTCTACTCAACTCTACTGGAGACGCCCAGGAGAAATGCTGCCCAGGGTTGCCAGATCTAATTCTTCAAGAGATAACTGAAATCTAGATTTACATGTAAAACCTCATAATTTTTAAAGAATGACAGTGATTCAGACTTAAATATCCTATGAGTCAAACAAACAAAATGCCACCAGGTAATGACCCTCATTTTAAAATGCCTGCATTAAGAACATCTTTGAGTGGAAGATAGCTGTCAGAGGTCTAGTACTAGGAAGAACGAGAAGTCAAATGACTAAAAAGTGTTCATGTTCCTTCCCACTTCCTTGCCTTATCTGGGGGCAAAGTAAACCAGAGATTATACCATTGCACCTTGCTGTTAAGGAATTACCTCTGGAAGACAGTTCACTGTTTGAATGCATGCAGACTACCTGAAATGCGGAACGCCTGCCTAAGCACAGGTTACTTATTGTCACATTAGCTAGATGAAAAAGAAAGCAGGATTCTTAAAGGATAGGAAATAGGTAAGTTTTGCTGGATATATGGAATAGAAGGCACAAAAATAAATTTTTGCTGCTGGGGGTGAAGGGAGGGCTGCAAGGATGGGGAGCCCGGAGGGTGCCACCACATGGAACACTGAAGGGTCAGAGCACAAAAGTAAACTTCGTCTACTTCATCATTGCGGATTATTTTTTCTGGTCTGTTTCATATTTATTAGGTCATATACTAAGCCCCTGAACTGCCTATAGACTTGGCAAACTGCAGCTCAAATTTTTAACACATTGACTGTCACACTAGAAAAAAATTATTTCCTTGGGGCCATGGTGTTTTATTACGAAAATAGAATAAAAACTTCAAAAACAAAATGATCCTTTCTAATTTAATGAAAATTTGTCATTTTCTGTTGTTTTCTGTGTGCGAGTTATATGCAATTAAATAGTCAATATTAATTGTAACAATAAGAACGTCAACAAGTAAGATTTTCACAAACCAACTGCAGGGTTTTGCCCAGGGGGCCACCCATCATGTAACATGTGTGCTATAGCACGGCAGCTTGAGTTGCCTGCGCACCGTGCAGCTCCCAAAGTAAAGAGATGTGTGAGTTACATATGCTTCATGAGGCCCCAGGCTCAAAACTAGTGTGAGTTAAATATAACTCACATGGCAGTTAATGTGTTAAATAAGACTAGAAGTTGTCAAATTCATTTGTAGAGCCATCCTTCCATATTGGAGGGAGATTAATCACGTGGAATTTGTATTTAACTAAAATAACAGCAACCTCAACTCATACAAGTGAGGACTCTGAGTTGGAAGAAATCCTAGAGGCCACTTAGCCAATCCCTCAACCAAAGCAGGAGTTTCCTCTTCAAAACTCTTGGCTGCAGACCAGCCAGGCTTCTGCCTGCAATGCTCCCAGGGACTTGCCTCACCTTCTGTAAATCCAATTGGCATCCTCACATACATACTCTGACAGGCAAGAATGAAACCAACGCTAAGCCAAGGGTATGACCACCATCTTGCTCAATGAGAATAGAACATTTGCAAAGGGAAGGTCTGAAGTCAATACAGCACAATTGCAAAAAGAGGATCTGTAGCACAAATGTGATTTAACATATCAGTAATTTCAGTTTGAAAAGAATGTCCACCTAATGAGGAATCGTTTGCTAGCTCTGAGAACCGAAACCAGTTTTTGTTGAAGGTGAGCATGTATACAGAAAGCCACTGCTTTTTTGGGGTAATTTTTTCTGTGTGATTTTAAACCAAAGCATTGCTTCCTTTTTTAGAAATTATATTGACAACGTCACAGAAAATGTGGAGAAAATATGCATAATCCTATACCAAAACAAACTTTTATTTTTGCATCTTTCCCTCTGACCAACCCTTGATCAAATGCACACATAGTTGTACACAGCTGTGATCATAGGATTTATATCCCTTGGTTTTGAGAAACACTGTCATTTTCTTACTATCCATTCCATCCTTCTTTCTTGCTAACAGAACCCTGGTTTTGCTCCCAGGGATAATGTGCTCAGCCCCAGGTGATGAAGCAAGTTTGGCAAACCAACCATGATCACCTTATTGCTCATCTTCCCTTACAGGTAGGTGGTTATCTGTGAACTAGTTCTGGCCAAAGACACATAAGAGGATGTCTGCTGGGGGTACTTCCAGGAAAGCTTTCACTTTCATCATAAAAGGGATTTCCCTTACTCCTCCTTGCATTGATTACGGACATGCTGGCTGGAACTTTTGCAGCCACCCTGTGATCAAGGAGGAAAGCTCAAGAGAGTTGCAGAGATGTTGGCCCTCCAACTCTAGAGGCTGGATTTCTTATTTTATGAGAAAAAGAAACTCTTTTTGCTTGAGCTACTGTGATCAGATTGTCTTGTTACTTACAGCTGAATATAATTCTAATTGATTAAAAGCATTTTGTTTGTACTTAATTTCTTAATTATTCTCTGCAATAGATCACAACATTTAGTTCTGTTGATGTGTCACGATTTAAGCTCTTCTATTGCTGAGGGTTTAGGTTGTTGTTAGCCATTTTGTGTTATAGATCCTGCTTCAAAAAACATCTTTGTGCATTTAGCTTTTTGTTTTTATAAATACTGTGTTGAAAGTTATGAAAATCTATGGTTCTTAAAATGTTTTGCCAAATTTCTTTTCAAAAAGTTTACATAAATGTACAAGGCCTCCAATAGCATATAAATAAATCAATTTCACCATAATTTCATCAGCAATGGGTATTGCCATTATTTTTTAGGTGTAAGATGCTACTTCAAGTTTGTTTTAATTAACAGCTTAGTTTTCATTGAAGAGGTTAATCGTCCGCGTGTGTGTGCGTGTGCTTTCAGGAATTCAAGGACGTATCCTGTATTCTGAGGTCCTCAAACTGTGACCTGGGTGTCAAATTCAGTCTGTCACCTGTTTGTTTGTTGTAAATAAAGTTATGTTGGAACACAGTCATGTTCATTTATTAATGTATTGTCCATGGTTGCTTTCATACTACAATGGCAGAGTTGGACAGCATGCCAGAGATTGTATAATATATCCCCTAAAGATAAGAATCTTTACTATCTGACCCTTTGAGATAAATTTTGCTAATGGCTGCTCTAAATTTGGGGTTATTTGATTTAATTTTTTAAAATCTTGTTAGATTTGTAATAGACTACTTGATCAGTTAACTTGTAGTTGGGCCCAAGATAACAGGTGATTCTTGAGTTAACTGGTACCTAACACTCCAGTTGAGAGCTCCATTCCTTTGTCTAGATGTATTGTTCTTTGTTAAAATGCAACCCCCCAGAATGAGGTATGACAAACTTATCAGTAAGTTTTGACTTAGAGTAAATGGGAACCAGGTAATTTCTGAAGAGTAGGTATTTGTAGGGGGTGGGAATAAGAGGAAATGAGGAATAGGACACTTTGAGACCAAGGAGGTTACACCAAGCAGGCTGGTTAAGGAAATTTAAAGTGGATGTTAAGGGCAGAGAAGACTTACGCTTATATTTTGTCAATTAGTGGAGGTCTGGCCCCACCCAAATCAGATGTTTTTCTTTGATGAAACAGGTCAGGTAATAGTGGTATAAGATTTGAGCACTGTTCTTTGAAGCTCTTTAGAGAGCATCACAATATAGCACTTTATTCCCATCAAAGACACACCTGTGTGATCAGCCATGAGGAAATTGGGATGTCGAAAGCCATTTTCAGGCACAGTGGCCCTTAAACCATTTCTGATCTGTTGTAATGATTCTGCTCACCACAGCTGCTCCCTGGCCCACTTCCACTTGCCCTGCCATCATTCCGTGCTGTAGAAGAGGAAAGAACAGGGCCTTGAAGGAAGGTGGGAGAAGAGACACGACAGGGTACTCATGACAGTGATGGGATGGTTTGGGATGTCTGTGGCCACTGTGAGGCAATGCTTTGGGTTCTGGAACCTGGGGTGGAACAATGTTTCCTAGCTCTGGGCCACTGCTAATGACCAAGTGCACCCTGCACACCAGAAACGTACCTCGAGGACCCTAGCTCGGGCTATACTCGCCCCATCTCTACTTGAGCTTAAATCCTTATCTCAAAATGAGGGTTTTCTCACTCTCTCCCTCTTCCTGCTCTTTGGGTGTGTTGGTTCACAGTGTACACTGATGGCCAGTTGAGCTTACATTTTGTCTACATAGGGTGCCGCCCCCAGTGTCCGTGGCCAACCATGCATGCCCTCTGCCACGTGGGATTTGGTCCCTGAGGCCACCAGGGGATGCTCTCAGTCCAGGGGGCCATCTGGCTCTGAGCAACAAGGGCTGGGAACTAGGTCCAAGCTGTCTGCGTGGGGGCTTTCTGCTTCCCTCTCTGTATCATCTTCTCTTCTTAGTATGAGGGCTTGTGCTGGAGAGCAGGACCCCTGGCTCTGCTGTAACACATTCCCTCTGAAGGGGCCTGAGCCCGGGAGTGCACAGAGAACTTCCCGGGGGTAGATGTGGCTGCAGAGGAAGGTGGGGCCCCAGAGTGGGGTCTGCTGAAGGGGCGATGAATTATCCCAAAGGATTCACCAGGATGGAGGAGAAATGGCCCCAGAGGGAAGCCATTTGGTAGGATCCAGTGTGCAGGTAGCTGTGGGGAGGGAGGGCTCTGCCAGCCAGGCCTTGGGAGCGTCAGGAAAGCAAGCTTGGGATGAGGGTGGCAGGGTAGCAGACACACACAAGCCCATGGGACTCTGCTCACATAGAATACGACATACGAGGCACTTCTTGCTCACTGTTCAGTTACAGCTCCCAAGTATGGAAAAAGGTGGGTGAGCACAGTTCCCCTCCTCATACCACTTCTCTGCTTAAAAACCACCACTGGCTCCCTCTTGTCTGTATAGACCAAACCCCTTCGTGAATGGCCTTATGCTCTTGAGCCCTGTGCCACCCTTTTCCCCCTCTCTCCCACCGCCTTTTCTGCCTCCTTTTCTGCACCAGCCAGTCCAGCCGCATCCAGACATGTCCAACCGTGCTGATATACTCGACTTTCCCAAACAACACCATTTACTTTCAACACCTAGCTGAGAGCTTGCCTTCTCTGGGAACGCTTTCTCCAACTCCCCTGAGCCCCTGGGAAGAGTAAGCCACTTCTTTTCGTGTGGCACTTCCTCTGGTGGCCCTGGCACTTTTTATCTGCTCCTATCACAGCACATACTGTGCTGTTCACAGCTGACTTCTCCACTATATTAGGAGGCCCCTGGAAGGCAGAGCCCTTAAACTGTTCAATTTTGTATTCCTAGCACACAGCATAATGCATGACCTACAGGTAGTACACAACAAATGCTTGCTAAATTAACCACATTTTATGTGTCTAACTTGTTCTGGAATAGGCTTTCTTCAACTGCAATCATATACATGATCAAGAGGTTACAAGTGGGCTGGAGTGGTGGCTCACGCCTGTAATCCTAGCACTCTGGGAGGCCAAGGTGGGAGGATCTTTTGAGCTCAGGAGTTTGCGTCCAGCCTGAGCAAGAACAAGACCCCGTCTCTACTAAAAATAGAAAAATTAGGTGGGTGTTGTGGCACACCTCTAGTCCCAGCTACTCAGGAGGCTGAGGCAGGAGGATAGCTTGAGCCCAGGAGTTTGAGGTTGCAGTGAGCTATGATGATGCCACTGTACTCTAGCCCAGGTGACAGAGTAAGAATCTGTCTCAAAAAAAAAAAAAGTAATAAAATGGTCAAAAGAAAAACTGTACTTAACAAAAAAAAGAGGTTACAGGTGTCCCTCCTTACTTTCACAGTTTCCTGGATTACTAAGGAGTGAGGATAGATTCCAGTGGTTTTCAGCCTGGTCTGCTCATTGGATTCACCTGCAGAGCTTTTAAAAAATCCCAGTATGCAGGCCTCAGCCCAGAACAATGAAATCAGAATCTCTGCTGGTGGGATGCAGGTATTTGTGTTTTCAAAACTCCCCAGGTGATTCTAGTATACAGTTAAGGGTGAGAACCAAGAGTTGAAATAATCTGAGGCAGTTAATTGAAAAAAGCTTTTCCTCTGTGCCCACTGTGTAGTAGACACCGTGTTAGGCATTTAGAGGGGAGGTGGTGTTTGCCCCGAGAGGGGAAGCACCTCAGAACGTCTGTATTAGACATAGCACTTGCTCCCAAGAAAACAGCAGTCCTTACAATTGCCATGAGCAATAGCACATGGTCATGGTATCTAAATCGAATGGTTTAGATCAGGGTTTCACAACGGTGGCATTTTGGGCCAGATAATTCTTGGTTGTGGGAGGTTGTCCTTTGCATTGTAGGATGTTTGGAAGCATCTCTGGCCTCTACCCACTAGATGCCAGTAGCAATCAACAGTCCCTCCCACCCCTCAATTATATCAACTGAAAATGTCCAGACAAGTCCAAATGTCCCCTGGGAGTGAAATCATCCCCTGTTGAGAACCACTGATACAGATTTAGGTGTGTAGTGTTTTTGCAAGGCCCTCAGGTGATCTGTATGCACATTAAAGTTTGAGAAACAAGCACTGGTCTAGAGCAGGGGTTCTCAACATGTGGCCCCCAATCAGCATCTGCATCACCTGGGAACTTGTAGAAATGTGTATTCTCAGGCCCGACCCCAGATCTACTGAATCCTAAACTTTATTTTAATAAGGCCTCTGGGTGATTCTCACCCGTGCTCAAGTTTTGGGGCCACAAACTAGCCTAACGAGGAAAGGGAGATTAGAGCAATCGGAAAATTTTTAAGAGTAGAGCTTGATTTGGACCTTGAAATTTACTAGGCAGCGGGGGTGGGGGGTATTCCAGGTGCAGGGAACAGTATTAGAGAAGGATTTTCAGATGTAAATTAGCTTAGACTCTTAAACTGCCAAGTCCCTCTTTTTATCCTTTAATTTTTTCCCTTAACTTCTTCAATCTGTTTGTTTTCTTGTGTTTTGGATAGAAAGCAATTTCCTCCGCAATTTATACTCTGTGATGTGTTCATCAACATGCTCAAGTAATTATTTGAGAATCCCAACAAAATGATCACTTGCAAAAACATAGGAGTGTATTTTTGAAAAGTTGTGCATAATCAAACTTACCATCAGACATATGTACAAATCAGCACATATTTACAAATGTATTTCTCATTTACAGTGATTTTGTATTGTGAATCATTTTTATAAAGTTAATAAACCCCCTACTTGATATTTTTTGTGACTGTATAAATCCAGATGTTTTTGTGGAAGATCTAACATCCCAAATCTACCCTCAAGCATTCAGCTAGAGTGACATTTCTAAACCAGAAAATCTCATCACTTTATTCCCATGCTTACAGCATTTCAATAGTTCCTCATGGCCCCCAGACAAAGTCCAAACTACTTATGCATTTTTCACAAGGTCTTTCGCTACCTGGCTCCTACTTATTTTTCTGATCTCATCTATAGACTAAACTATGGGCAAAAAATCCACAATAAACAAAATATCAAAAATTTAGATAAAGACATGCTGCTATTGTCTTATGACCCTGTATTATTGTGCAACAGAAATTCCATCAGCCCAAGGTTGGTGAGGCCAGATAATTTCATGAGCGTTGACAATGGCATAGGAACAGACTGACCAATGTGGGACTTCATCTGTAGTTATGTGTTTTAATTGTAGATCATTTATTAACTTCTTCCACTAGGTTCAACCTATAGGAGCATTTTTGGGTAAGTGCATATTATAGGGGTGCATATTTTTCCTTTTGCCTCAGGCTCCAGTATGGCTCCACACAGCACTGGATCACAGTGTCCCATCCTCCTGATTGATCTGAGAGATCCAATGAAGGCTGGTCAGGGAACCTTGTGGACATTGCTGTGGATGGTGGTGAGAGGTCAGCTGGCTAACTGTGAGATTTCTAGCTTTAAATATGCCTCGCATCACCCCTTGCCACCCCTCACCCTTTGTCTTCTAGGCCTCAGCCACACAGAACCATTTGCATATCCCAAATACCATGGTCTCTTTCAACTCTAGTCCTTTGCACACATTGGTTCTGCCTGGAAGGTTCTCACTGGTGTCTTTGTGCCTGGACAACTCTTACTTTCACTTCACTCTTGATTAGAGGTTGCTTCCTGCGGGAAACTTACCTGACTCCTGAAGCCTTCACCACTAGGTTAGGCGTCCTTCCTGTTTGCTCCACAGCACTCTGCACTGACCACTCACTGACCACTGCCAAGTAACTCATCTCTCTCCACCACAGGTATTTGTATTTTAATCTACAATAAATGCTGCACTTCTTCCCCTCTAAACTAAAATTAGTTAACCATGTTGGGCTACATCATTTGTGTTTTAAGTACGGCCAGCCTCCGTTTTCTTCCTGTGCTGTTTTTTCCTCTCTTTCCTTGGTGTGCTGGCCTTTCTTCCTACTCCTCTGGGGCTGTGAGTAGCTGTGGGAGGGCAGCGGGTCCTCACCAAGGAACCCAGTGCCGAGTCTGCTGCTCTCAAGTCCCCCAGTGTTGCTGCTTTTGTTGTTCCCCAGCCTCCTGGACCAGTGGCAAAGAAATACTGACTCAAGATCTGGCCTATAAACACTCCTGTAGAGATACTTTCTCCAGAGACAGACCCATAAGTGAAAGAGACAAAGAACACAATTTCTGTATGTTCATTGGGCACTATTTACCACTTCCACGAAGGAGAACTAGTACAGTGTGTTCAGGAAAGGGGCTGCTGACCTAGATTTTTTTTTCAGGTGTAATTAAAGATATCATTCTCTAGTGATGGCCTGCCTAGAATTCAATTAATTTTGAGCACATGTACACACATACACCCACATACATATATACACAGATATATACATGCAAACCCATATATACTCATGTGTATCTATATGTGTTACACATATTTATGTACATATTTACATATGTATATTCATGCATATGTATATATGCATATATAGCTACATATAGTGTATGTATGTATGCAATTATACAAATACAGAGAGTATATACATATTTACAGTCATAACATTTTAATAACTTAGGTCAGGGGTAAGCAAACTGTTTTCTGTAAAGGATCAGATAGTAAATATTTTAGGCTTTGTAGGCCTACATTCTCTGATGGAGCTACTCAACTCTGCCATTATACTGTGAAAACAGCCATAGACAATATGTAAACAAATGAGCTTGGCTGTTTTCCAATAAAACTTTATTTACAAAACAGGAGTGGGCTGGATTAGGCCTACTAGCCATAGTTTGCCAACCCTTTTCTCAGAGTATAGGTATGACTGGAACATTCATACCTAAAGTTTAGGATAACCATATAATGTAGTTATTGTGGGGTATGTTCTTATCAAATACTATGGTAAAGTACAAATTCTGTGGATGAGAACATAATGTGTATCCTCCAGCTAGTAGAATTCAAATCCATAAAAATTAGGAGAACAACCACCTGTTACAGGAGAATTCATCCAAATTGGATGTATTTCTTCATTTTTCATCTTTTTGTTGTTTAAATGTGCTTAAACATGTTTAAAATGCTCTAGGAAATAAGGTCCTCTGTGAATCATCCATATTTCCTTTTTATTCAGTGAGCTCTCAAGGAATGGATGCTTTTTGACTTCCTGCACTTTCCCATAGAAAACAAAATCTTCATTTCATGTTTTCTCCTTACAAATACTGAAAGAACCTCCAGAAGCAACAGTGCCTTTGAAGACAATCAAATCTTTTAAACATATGACATTTTATTCTTTCCTGGATCACATTTAACTTTTTGCCACAAAATCTCTGGACAAGAACGAAAATAGAGCCCCACTCCACCTGGCACAATGTCAACCAAGAATACCACAAGTAGAAGCGACGGCAGCCACAGGAAACTGTCCTGTGAGGCTGAAGTGAATGAACCTCATGGCAAGAATCGCCTGAGCTCTGTCCAATTTGAGAAAGGTTAAACAGCCACCCTGAAATAGAGTGTGTGGTTTATCTGCAGTAACAGCCAGCAATGGCTTTTGCAATTTGCAAAAGATTCAAGCACAAAAGTGGTTTGTAACTCCTGTAAATTTTTTTATGGTTGAAACATGGAACATTTTTATTTTATGTTCCATGGAACACTTTATAGTTAAAACATGGAACATACCTTATAGAACATGTTTACCGTTTACTTCTATTTTTACCAAGCAGATTAGATTATAGAGAGGAAAGACTGGCAAGTCACTTCTGTTTATTTATTTATTTTTTTTGATATAGGGTCTTACTCTGTCTTCCGGGCTAGAGTGCAGTGGCGTCATCATAGCTCACTGCAACCTCAAACTCCTGGGCTCAAGCAATCCTCCTGCCTCAGCCTCCTGAGTAGCTGGGACTACCGGCATGCTCCACCATGCCCAGCTAATTTTTCTATTTTTTTGTAGAGACAGGATCTCGCTCTTGCTCAGGCTGGTCTCAAACTCCTGGCCTCAAACAATCCTCCTGCCTTGGCCTCCCAAAGTGCTAGGATTACAGGTGTGAGCCACTGTGGCCAGCCATGAGTCACTTCTTGACCTTTTACATAGGGCTGAGTCTTTAAAACTTTCTGAATAATCTTTCCCAGAACATGCATTTCTAAAACACAAGACCAATCACTCGGCAATCGAGGAAAAAAGCCAGGAAATACATTTTGACTTTGGACTTTGAGAGTATCATTGGGTAAGAGATATTTCAAGATTTATTTTTATTTAATTCTTCCCTCCACTTTGGTCTACAGAAATTATCCGTTTTTCAGAATTAACACATCGTTATTCTCTTCATCTCCTCTAAAGGTAGTTTTACCTGTCATTCCAAGGCTAACTTTTCTATACGTTCAGTAGAGTGCACTCTTTCTCCAGTCTTAGCTTTTCCCAACAGATACGTGCAAACTTCTGATACTTATTAGTTCAAATAGTATTTCAGAATTTATGTGTTAAAAATAGTCTAATAAATCTGACCTCGGTGCAGTTATGACCATTTACCACTATTCTTTCATTTGCAATGTCACAGTGTGAAAAAAGTACAAATAGAAGCAGCTGTGGTGGCATTTTATAAGTCCCAAACATACAGTAGTGCACTTGGAGGGGATCAGAGCAGCACACATCAAAAAAGAGTAACTGAGTAGAAACAAACCAAGGGAAATCACATCAGTGATGTGTTCATTTTCTCAACCTCCTGGGACTACAGAGAGTTTCTAAACACCTTGAGAAAGCAAAAATTTGGCTAAAATGGCTGAAACCACAGTGAAGGCCAGACTCAGTGGAAAGAAGTGAAAGATGGAAATTCAAATGGAAGGACTGACGGGCTCTGCTTGTTGAATGACGGAGAGGAAAAAGAAAAAACAAACTAGTTGGTGAGCACAGACAGGCTTTAAACAACCAAAATCTTGTAGCTAAATACCTCATGTTCAGATGCAAGCAAAAACAAGTTTCTTTATACCTCATAATACCTGCCTCTGGTCCACAGCAGCTTTGTTTGGCCCAAGTGGGATAACAGCTTCTCCTTTATGTCCAACCATTCACCACTTGTTCTGGGTTTTTCTCCACCCCGTTTCCTCCCCTCCAGATTTTCTCCTGCCAAGAGGGTTGATGAGTGCCTGCAAACAGTACTGATTTGACAGCAGCCGGCATCAGGACTCAAGGAAATTGACTGGGTGAGCCAGGCATCCCTGTTCAGCCGGCCAATCAGAGATCCCATTATGCAAGGGGCCACAGAGGGCCCATTTCCCATGGAGTGGAGGCAGGGAACTGAAGGATGCCCACTTAGAGTTTGCATGGGTTGTTTTTGGAGAGAAGGCACACCATTTTTTGGACTGGTATCTAGTTTTTGTATGTGTGTGTGTACGTGTAAATCTTGTCTTTGAAAGGAGACAAGAACTTTTCCAGTTCTTTCCTTAAAGTGCTTTAGTATTCTCACATTTTAATTCCCCCTTTTGTGTTGGTATACTACCATTTAAATCTTATATGCCGCAAATCATAAGCTGATTCCCCAAATATATTCAAGTAGCCCATACACATGTGTGCACATGTGTGCTCACACACACACACACACACACTTACTTCTGTATCATCCACTCTATTAACTGCAACATCATGGTATTTATTAGTGAGTTCTTCCACCCTTAAGCCACAGTGGATAGCTTGGCATCAAGAGAATTTCTCTGCCTACTTCCCTATTTGGTGGAGCCTATAGGACATGGAGGGCCTTCTCCTGTAGTAACACTGTTCTGGTCACCGGAGGTTGAAGGAGGCCCTAGGATTTTCATTTATGAAGGCTGACTCTGACTGGGTTGTCTGCAGATTCAGACCAGGTTCTACCTCAATCAAACCAAATATAGCTCAAAGTGCTCCTTCATTAGATTACAAATCAATTTATTAGACAAAACTCCCCATTCATCTGTAAGCATCATAGAGCCACCTGCATAGGTCTTCATAGAATTGATACAACAATGACATTTTGTGCTCTGATTTTACTACCTGTGCAATTGCAGGATATCCCCCAAATAGCTAGTGTTTATAATTTGTTGTTTGAAAGAAGTGTAAGAAATCTACGCCTCAGTTTAGTCAATGAAAACAAAATTATTCTTAACTGTGAACAAAGTCAGAAAACACAGCTTCTCATAAGAGGGAATGAAGAAATTATTCAGGACCAATTTAGCTTCTGGAGAATGTGACAGGTATTTCCAAGGGGAATTTAACAAATGAAATCTTTATGGACATGTTTTTTCACCAATTAAAAAATATGCCATTATAGAGCTTTTCATGATCTCCTCATTAATTTGAACTTTTCATGGTCAGGGAGCTCTGGGACCCCAGCCCTTATGCCTAGGGCTCTCTACCATGGTGACTCATTAACGTGTTCATTTCCAAAAATGTTTTCAGATGATGAACGCGATAGAACATTCAGAAAATGAACAAAATAAAACTCTGTAATTCTATGCCCAGCACAAAAGCAGCTCTAAGGTTTATACATTCCCTTCCAGACTTTCAAAATTTTAAATCCTTACTTAAAAATATTTCTATTAAACAAACATGAGAATTAATTATAGAAAAATGAGAGTAGAATAGAAAATCATAAAAAGAAAACAATTAGAATATTCTCTAATCACTCTACCCAGAAATAAACACTGTTAGCATGTATAAATCTAGTTTTTCTTTCTCTTTCCATATACCAATATATGTGTTTAGAAGAATTACTTTTCAAGGCTCTTATGCCTCTGTTCTGCCTTCACTCTTCATTCGTTCATTTGATAAACATTTATTGAGCACCTACTGTGTACCAGCCAGCACTTTACTAGGGTTAAAACAATGCACAGAAATGGCATAGTCCCTCATGGTTTTCATGATGCTTACAGCCTAAAGAGGAAGATAGACCTTAAATAAATAGTTACTAATTTTTCTTTGAGGAATAAATTGTATTTGTCTTTTGGGCTTAAAGTTTCATCTGCCTTTTCAAATCTTTCCTACCACTTCTCCCCCACAAATTCCAATCTCCCTCTACTTTTTGTTCATTAATAAACCTTCGTTACAACTCAAATGAGAGGTGTGCTGGAACTCTCTGTTCCTTCTGTATAGTTCACCCCCATGTCCTCCAAGCACAGGTGAGTCAACGAGCTCAGAGACAGCTCTGTGCAGCACGGACTGTACCACCAAGTGTCCTTGCACAAGTTTCTGATAACACCAACAAGAGCCACGAGAAGTTCTGAGAATTCTACCACCAGGAAGAGAAGGCATTTGGAACAGGAAGTCAGATAGAGCTGTCAAATATAGCATAGCTATATAAGAAGGTAGGCTGAGAAGGAGGAAACATGCACTCTCTTGTTCTGGCTACCCGGCAGCACTTTCTGTTGAGGAAAAACAAATAAATTATGCCATGGCTGAAAGTGTAGAGGAACTGCAACTTAAATGCCGTATGCTGCTGCTGCCCCCAGACCTGCAGGCTGGACCAGGACGCCGTGTGAGTCTCATGCCAGGCTCTGAGTGGGCCTCTTGCTCAACTAGAAGCCAGGTGGACTTCTCCATAGCCAAAGGCCTGGAGTGATTATTTGATTAACTTCACCAAGTTTCTACTCTGTGTTGGCTATGGAGACATGAACTTCTTTCTTTTTTTTTGGTTTTCTTAACACTGCTGGGGAAAATGACCAGTATCTTAAAATTTTCAATAGATAAAGAAAAGACTATTAAATGCAAAACCATGAACACAGGATATTCTGTATGTGGTAAGCTGGTTCGTCTGCTCCTCAGAGGAAGTCATTTACTTGATGCCATTATTTTCCCCCATAGATTGAAGGACTGAGCACAGAGGACCTGCCCATTCATCTTCATATCCTCATCACTGACACGGTGCCTGGTCCACCACAGGCACTCAATACTAAGAGTGGGTTTCCCCTATACACATAAGAAACAAGATATGACCAAATAAAGCTTCACTTTATAGATATACAGGCAATTATTATTTTTCTAATTATTATTTCATTTTCCTTTTGCCTCTCTAAAAGTCCTCTGCTTTCTAGCCCTATTCTTCCTCTCCACACACCTTTACCTGTTGTTCCTTCCTCCCTGCCCTCTTCCATCTTCTTCCTTGGTGCTCTTACCAATCCATGGCTTCAACTGCATCCCTCTGCCAATGACTCCTAAACTTACATCCACACCCAGGCTGCTCTCTTGGGCCCAGACCTGTTCTTCCAACTGCTCTAGACATTTCCCCATTGATCTCCTGGAGGGACCGCAAATATAGCATGCCACCAAATGAGCACACTATGTCCCCACCCATCCCTACCCCCAATTTGCTCCTCTGCCTCCATTTCCTGTTATGTTTAGTGGCATAACCTCAGGCAACCAATGCTGGAAACACTGGAAATACCTCCTACGGAAATGTCAGACGAGACTGTGTCTCATTTTTTACTGAGGTGCAAGACAAGTGTGGTAGGCTGAATAATGGTCTCCCCAAACATGTCCACATCCTAATCTCTAGACTTTGTGCAACTGGCCAGTCTTCCTGCAAAAGGGACTTTGCAGATGTGATTAAGTTAAGGATCTTAACACATAGAATCATAAGGGTCTTTACAGAAGAGGTCAGCAGAGGAGATGTGAGTACAGAGGCAGAGGTTGGAATGACGTGGCCACATGCTAAGGTGGTTCTAGAAGCTGGAAAAAGCAAGGAAACAGGTTCCTGTAGAACCTTCAGAGGAATGCAGCCTTGGATCAAAAAGGCTGAGGCCCACTGAGGCCTGGTCTGATGCACCAGAGCCATCAAGAGGCCTGAGGGTCTGGAACTCCAGGGGCAAGGGAAGGACTTGCACCAACTGATTTGGAAGCTGCAGGACCTTCTCCCCAGAGGGGGTGGGGGCAAGGGATGCATTCAGGTTTCCCTTGGACTAGGTGTGGGTCATCCAGGAGGAGAAGAAGTTGCGGACAACCTGTCCGTCCAAGAGGGTCACCTGGAGGGCAGGGCAGAAAGTGGAAAGAAGCTGCAGATGTCTTGCTGAATGTCCAGGGGTTCAGGAAGGAGCTGCAGGTGCTGCAGAGAGAAGCCCACATGGGATCTCTGAGGAGCTCCTGAATAGGCAGCACAGAGAGAGGTGAACTCATGTTCCAGCCCGGGGAAGAAGCCCAGGTAAGAACCACCCCTGCCCTTATCTCCTTTGAGATTTGACCATCCTCCAAGACTGGACATTTTAGTTCCTGAATCGATTATGTTTTTGTAACTACAAGTGACTAGAGGATCAGTCTGAGGGTGACCAGAAAAGCATGGGCTGCCTAGCCTTTATCCAGGGACAAAGAAGGGCCCCTCTGCCACCCCCATAAAGTTTAAAGGGACAGTGGGAGAAAAAAATACCATTGCATTTGGACACAAGCCGCACTTCTTGCTCACTCAGCGCACCTGCCCCACCCTTGGATATGCTTTTTACTCTTGGCCCAGTCCTACCTCTGCCCCTGCTCCTGCTCTCAGACCCACAGTGGCTATTTTATGCACTCCTTGGTCTCCTGCCTTCATCTGTCTGGCTTCCAGTCCCCCTTCACTCCTGTGCCTACTGAAATCATCCACGACTCTCACATGACCCTGTCATGTGTTGCTCAAAACTTCCTGGCATCTCCCTGGGCTATAGAATGCAGCTCCAGCTGCTTTGTGTGACATTATCAGAGCTTCAGGATCCCATGTCCTGTCATTCACACCATGTGCCCTGCCCTCTGGACACTGGGACTGCCTGCTGCTCTCTGAATAGCCCATGCACCTTTGTCTCTTTGCTCTTCCGCTTCCTCATCATCCCCTTCCCCATCCCACCACGCCCCCTTCTTTGTGAAAGTCCTGTGTTATCCTTTGAAGGCCCAGTGGAAGGTCAATTGCTCTGTGACACCTTGGCCAGTCTTCCCAGGCAGATATGACCCTCCCTCTCTTCCTCCTTTGGGCCGCACTAGCTTTATTCATCCCCAGTTCCCAGCCCCATTCTGGGATGCAGGGTAGATAGGACATAGCCTTTGTCCTGAGGACATTTAGGATGCTCGGTCTACTGAGACACAGACAGAGAGGCACTTATATAATACCACAGCGATCATTTATAATACTGCAGCGATAGAGGCAGCGGTGGCGGTGGGACTGTTGACCTGACTTGAGTTATGGTTTTACAATACACACTTATAAGATAGCTGAGAACATACCTCTCCTAAAATTCCCCAAGGCAAAGATCAATCTTAGTCCCTTTCCTCCTGTAGGACAGACAGTTCCTTATACCTACTAGGCACCCTGAGGGCCAGTTTAATACAAACAAAAGATTAAAATTCCACTTGTAATTTGTGTAATTTATAGGCATCAAAGCCCTTTTCACATGCCCATCTAATTTACTCCTCCACAACAGCGGTTCTCAAGCTTGGTCACTTTAAAAAAATACTATTGCCCAAGCTCCTCCCCCAGAGATGCTGATATAATTACTCTGGAATAAGCTCAGGCATCAATATTTAAAAAAAAAAAAAGTCTTCTGGGGTGATTCTACCAGGAAGCTAGGGTTAAGAGGCACTGTTCTCTGTGCTTCGGCTACTTGCACTTGGTATGTGTGGAAACCAAAGCAGGGAGAGGTTAAGTAACGGGCTTGAGCTCATGCAGCTTGTGAGGATGCAATCAGGACACTGATGCAGGATGGCTCTGCTCCACGCTGGCTGCTGCCTCACCTCACAGATGGCAACAAAGGCAGTGACCAGGCCTCTGATTCATGTGCAGGGTCTTGCTGGTGGCATCGATGTTGGTCTCATAAGGTAAGGCACGCCTTCAGCAGTAGGGAGCCCAGAGGGAAGCGTAGCCTACTAGAACCAGCATTAAAACCAAGAGAAGACCTGTTTCCGTGTGGCAGGTCAGACAAAATACAGCCTTCTTTACCCCTTGCTTCTCTGCCTATCAACTTTTACCTTGATTGAGGGTTTCTCTGAATTTGCTTCTCTCTTCTACTGACTCAGTCCTAGCTACTCCAGCCCGAAGTGTTCATTTGGTTGATTAAACAAAAGAATCTCTTAGAAGTAATTTCTCCAGAAATATTTATCTCTGCCAGATTACCAGGTTCATGAAAACACCAATGAATTAATAGGAAAAGTTTCTTCAATTGTAACTTTGATCAAACTTGGTTCAAAACCATGAAACCAAAAGAAGAGTAAGAAACCATAAAGCTAGTTGCCACCAGACCGCTCCTAGCTTGGAATAAGCTGTATTCCAAAAGTGTGTTCATAAATTAGCCGCTCAGAATGCATGATAGACTTTCCCACAGAAACCGTGTTTTAAATAGTGGTAAAGCTCTCAAGCTCTCTCATAAAGTCTATCTAACTCATGAGATAACCAGTAATATTAACAGAGTAGGGAATTCCAGAAATTCTTCAAGATTATTTTCTGGGAGAAAAGCAGGGTAAGGGCTATCCTTCCAAGGGCGGGGGTGGGGCACCCAACTGTCTCCAAGACAGCGAAAGGAGCAAAGGGGGCACAGCCTTTTGCTGCCCTGGGCTGGGTGGGCTTTGTGGGCCAGCACAGAAGGCCACATGGCGAGGCATGGGGCAGGACAGCCTGGGAGGGTGGAGGGCCTAGAGCTTCCAGGAGAGATTCAGGAGCAAGTAGTTCAGAAAAAAGGAGGGTCAAGAACAGTTTCAAGACAAGAGAAAATGGAGAGAAGGCAAATGGGAATTTTTTACGGTGTTCTGGTAGGTTATGAGTTTAATCTCTTTTAATGTTTACTATGGTTTGGATGTTTGTCCTCCCCGAACCTCATGTTGAAATTTGATCCCCAGTGTTGGAGGTGGAGCCAAGGGGGAGGTGTTTGGGTCATGGAGGTGGATCCCTCATGAGTCGATTAATACCTTCCCTGGGGGGTGAGTGAGTTTTCACTCTATTAGTTCCCAGGAGAGCTAGTTGTTAAAAACAACCAGACACCCTCCCACTCTCTGGCTTCGCTGCACACACTGGATCCCCTTCACCTTCTGCCATGAACAGAAGCAGCCTGAGGCCCTCACCAGATGCAGATGCTGGCGCCATGCTTCTTGTACAGCCTGCAGAACTGTGAGCCAAATAAACCTCTTTTCTTTATAAATTACTCAGCCTCAGGCATTCCTTTATAGCAGCACAAAACAGGCTAACACAATGTTCTTCAAGAGATTCAAGTAGAAGTTGGAATTATTTTTAAATTACTTTTTTTGACAGATTGTATTTTTTTGACTAGAATTCTATACTGGGACTATGGGCTCTAGGATTTATTTGAGTTTTAGAAGTACAAGTTTGTGTTATAGATCCTGAAAGCAAGCAATTATATTATTCAGGCAAACAGAAAAGGGAAGAAGACAGAGAAAAAGATTTCCTTCCACTCCACTCAATAAACATTTATTAAGCCAGCATTTTTTTTGAGTGGTTGCTACGTCTCTGGCACTATGAGGGACACTAGATAGGATGAAATACAAAAATAATAAGATAGAGTTTTTGCCTTTGAGGAGCACATAGGTTAGAGGGGAAGACATCATTGTAGACAAATGATTACCATACATATGGTACCATACATACTACAGTGGAAGTGTGTACAAGTAGCATAGGTGGACAGATAAGGAATGGCTACCTCTGCCTGGCTGAGTGGGGAAAGCTTTAAGGAGAAGGTTGTTCTCTCCAGTTGGGACGCTGCTTGAGTCTGTCCCTCTACATCTTCTGTCTTCAGAGATCCTCGCATGTTATTTTATCCTGTTTTTCACTTTTTCATCTACAGAATTTCTGAAAGTTCCTTTTTTTTTTTCACAATGACTCATTAGAAAGGAAGAATTTGGCAGTGGGGCAGTGGAGAGAGGATGGGAATTCCAACAGTAATGGTGGCTACATGATCTGATATTTTATAAGTTAGGGATTGAGTTTATATATACACATACACATATATGTATACATACATACTGGCATATGTGTGTGTGTATAAAATGATGTGGATTTAGGAATCAAAAGGATCTCTCAGAGAGGAGCAGTTTCCCAGAATCCAGCCTTTGGGTGAGACGCTGGGGAAGAGACACTGGGGATGAGATAGGGATGGCCAGGACTCCACACATCACTGCCACATTACTTTGGATCTTTCATCTGAACTCTTGAATATATCACATAGACATTGAGCCACATTTTAGTGTGCTCTTCTGCAAAGTAAAACTTTACCAAGGAACTCTAGTTCACCTATAGTGTGTGAGGTTAATTGAATGGTATCATATCTGTATTACATTGAGAATCCAAGCAAAGCTTATCATTTCTTAGGATCTACATTTTCATATTTTTGTGTTCCTTAATAAAGCATTAAGGGGCATAAGTCAGAGGAAGCAAGTTATTAACTATTAAATACAGATTGCATGGCCCTATCTCACACCATATACAAAAGTTGACTAAAAATGGATACTAGACCTAAATGTCAAAGCTAAAACTGTAAAACTCTTGGAAGAAAACACAGGAGTAATTCTTTGTGACCTGCAATTAGGTAATCGTTTCCTAGATATGACACTAAAAGCATAAGTGACAAAAGACAAAATAGATAAGCTGAACTTCATCAAAATCCAAAACTTTTGTATTTCAAAAGACACTATTAAGAAAATGAGAAGACAGCCCAAGGATGGAAGAAAATATTTGCAAATCACATCTCTGATAAAGGACTTGTGTCCAGAATATATAGAGAACTCTTATAACTAACAACAAAAAGATAAATAACCCAATTTTTAAAATGGGCAAAGAGTTTGAATAGATATTTCTCCAAAGGAGATATGCAAATGGCCAATATTCACATGAAAAGACACTCAAAGTCATATGTCACCAGGGAAATGGAAATCAAACCCATAATGAGATCCTAGTTCACACCCATTAGGATGGCTATGCTAAAAAAGACAGATAATAACAAGTGTTGGTGAGGATATGGAGAAATTGGAGCCCTCATATATGGCTGGTGGGAATGTAAAGGCACAGCCACTGGGGAAAACAATTTGGCAGTTCCTCAAAAAGTTAAATACAGAATTACCATATGATCCAGCAGTTTCACTTCTAAGTATGTACCAAAGAGAAAGAAAACATATGCACACATAAAGACTTGTCCACGAATATTCATAGCACCATTTTTCATAATAACCAAAAAGTAGAAACACAAATGTCCAACAACTGAAAAATAGGTAAGCATAATGTGCCATATCTGCGTAATGAAATATTATTTGGCTATGAAAAGGATGGAAGTACTGAGACATGCTACAACATGGATGAACCTCGAAAACACCATGCTTAGCGAAAGAAGCCAGACACAAAAGGCCACTTATGGTATGATTCCATTTATATGAAGTGTCCAGAATACGCAAATCCATAGAGATAGAAAGTAGATCAGTGGTTAATGGGAATGGCATTTCTTTTTGGGGTGATGAAAATATTCTGCAATTGGATAGTGATATGGCTGCACAACTTCGTGAATATGCTAAAAACCACTGAATTGCACACTTTGAAAGGCCAAATTTTATGGTATGTGAATTTAACTCTCAATAAAGCTGTTTTAAAAAACCAAACTAGAAAGAAAAAATCCAACTAGCTCGCACAATCCCTGCGTCCATAGAGAGGGAGGGCCAGGACCACCGTTATTCTCTTACCAGAGAGTATCTGATTAAGTAGCACTCCATTGTCAATCACTGGAAAACTTTGATTTTTTTTTTTTCTCTCTCCTTTTCTTCCAGAGAGGTGAGCATCCGCAGAATGCTCCCTGGCACAGAGTGAGGTGTTCATTAGAACAAGCAAAAATAGCATACAACCTACCGAATATCTGTCATTGATGTTCAGATTGCTTATTTTCTTTTCCTTTTTCTTTTTTTAAAAAATCATCAAGTAAGTACAGATCCCCAAAAGGAAACTCTAACTTTTAAGTAGAAAATACTCAGGTTGTATTTTCTGAGAGGTCAGTGATTTTTTTCCTAGAATAGTGATTCTTCAATGGTGGTCTGAAGACCATGGGTGGTCCTTGAGGAACCAGTAAGTGCTTCAACTCCCCTGTCCACAGGGTAGGGCAGGGGGATGAATGAGGCTGTAGTGGGGTGTGGACTGTGGTGAACTGGGTGGGCAGCATCTGCCCTGCCTGAAGGGGCAGCCCCTCAAGCGCCAGGGGACTGTGATGATGTGAGACCACTTTCACCAGATCTTCCTGTTTTAAAAATAGAACCTGGACACCTGAATTTTTTATGCAAAATCTTCAGGTTTTAAATCCTGATAACATAACTTAAAAACAAATTAAATCACTTGTGTGGGCCAAAAACAAAACATTTGTGGGCTAAGTTCCAACCACAGACCACAAGTTTGTGACCTATGCTATAGGTGGTCCCTGGCCTGGTTCTTTTGCACAATGAACATCAAATTTTCAAATCAGAGAGTGAGTGTTGAAATGGTGCTAGGAGTTCATTTAGTTCAGCCCCTTACTCCATGTTAAAGTCCCCTCTACAACAGATAGCTACTCTGAATTTAAGGAAGCTAATAATTCAAGCTAGAAACTTGCAGTTTCTTTGTTGGCTTCTTATTTACAAGAAATATATTGTGCATTGAGGAGTTAGGTAAGGAGATGGAGGGAGACGGGGGTTTCGGGGAGAAGGCCTAAGACATGGGACTGGAAGGGGTTGATTGTGTTTTTTTGGATGTTTCTCTCTTATGGCTAACCCTGATATTTTTTAACCCTAATTTATTATAATGCATCGGCAAGGTTGGGGCTTAGGTCTTCCAGACTTTCCAGAGGGAAACAGAATTTTAGACCTGCAGAAGACCTTAGAATTAACGTCATCCAATTCCATCATTTTACAGATGAGGGAACTGAGATCCATAAGCCTTAAACTGCTTGCTTGAAGACAGGTCTGACATTTGTGGATGAATCCTAATGTAGTTAATTTTCCTTTCAATGGGTCAAGTTGCAACTAGTTAAGTAGGATCCAAATGAAACTGTGATCAACTTGAGATTTCCAGTAGACTTTTTTTTAAACCTGACTCTCTCAATAGCACTCACTTTTTGAGAGATACAAAGATTAAAAAGAGACTAATAAGAAGCTGGTGTTTCTTCGACTTTCTGAGCTACCTAAATGGAATAATGAGATATTAATAACTAATAGAAGTTATTTCTAAATAGAGCCAACTAGAGATTACTCATGATTCTGGAGACAAGGTTGGCACGAACCACAGATAATCCCCACAACTCATTTCACCAGTTCCCATCTTCCTAATAAAACCCTTTCGAGGGCTACTAATAAGTGTCGAATTAACCAATGTGTATTTCACTTCCTCTGTTCACCCCCTGAAGGAGATGCTGGCAAAATGGCAGATACAGTAGTAGTGGGAAGGGCAGGAGGAGAAATTTAGACAGTCCTTTGTCCTTGAATAATTGGAAGTTGTGTGTAACTTGGCGCAAAATATTACGAGTTGAATCCTTTTGGTCACTAGGGACAAAGAAAAAACAGAACCCAGCAAGCGTGTGGAGAAGGGCCTGAGGGATCACGCACTTGGCTCGCATTGTTGCTTTTTGTTTTTCTCTTGGTATAGCACCGACACACAAATCTGACAGCCAAAATAGGAGTAAGAACACAGGCAGTAACCATGACCTCTTATTAAATGCAGAGTGAGTTATGTGCCACATGAAAAGTCAACAAAAGCCTCAGTTCCAGTAATCCCCAAGATTTTTTGCTGCATTTACACTTGGTCCTTTTCTTTAATTATACAGCGTTGCCCCCAAAGTATCGAAATGATAGACTGGAATTCGGTTACTTCAGCAGGGGATCAGAGCTTTAGAGCATCATCATTCATGTGAGCCAAGTGCTAAATTTCAGCCTGTCTCTCCTCTAAATGCAGTTAGGAATCTTCTAAACCCTTTGTGTGAATCCAGGAGGGAAAATAGTCTGGCAAATTCTGACAAGCATCACGTCAAGAGCACATTTGTACTCTGGTAAGAAGCCCAGGCCGATTGCTGCTGGGTTGTCATGGCAACAGACATACACACCATTTACACATCAGCTTCTGAAATGAGCACAAAGTAACAAAACCTTTCCGACAGGAGGGGATGTGCAGGGAAGAGCTGCATCATCCATGCAGCCTAATGAAATGGTGTTTTGGGTTGTCTACGGCTGCCGTCCCCAACCCCGGTCTGCAGCATGTGAGGGACCGGGCTGCAGAGCTCTGCCACCACCCCACGCCCCACCCCCGGTCCGTGGAAAAATTGTCTTCCATGAAAACAGTCCCTGGTGCCAAAAAGGTTGGGGACCACTGGTTTGCAGGGCTCTAGCAGGCACGCTGCCTCCTTGGATTGTGTCATATTTCCAACCCAATGGAAAATTCATAGGATCCTCCCTACTTTGTAAAAACTTTGGGGACAATTCAGTTAGTCACTTTCACCAAATTCTCATTTCCTCTTCAAACCCTATTTACTAATTGATGCCAAATAGTATTATAGCAATTGGGAAATGAGAAAGTTCTCCTCCTGCTTATTCCTCCAAAAAGTAAATTTCTCTATTTTTCCATGAGGTTTTGTGGGGTACTCTTACATATTGAAGAGGGAGGGGGAGGGGGAGGAGGAGGAGGTCTTTCATAGGCCTACAGAAAATGAAGTTAATCATGGTTGGAAAACCTTTCCCTGAAAATGCAGTTATAATCCCTGAAAATGCAGTTCTAAAAATAAATAATCAATAACTATTCACCACAAGGGTTCCCAAGGCATGGGGTAGCAACAATAGAATGAGACCATATGGGAATAAGCCCACAATGCTGGAAAATCGAGACTGAATGGGAGCTGGATCCCTGAAGGTAAATCTCAGCGATTTAAAGTACAGAATAAGGATGGAATGCATCCCCTCCATTAGTCTTGAAGTGAAACCACAGGAACTCTATTCATGAGAAGTAAAATTAGCTGTATGTTCACTTTTCATGACACTTGTTATTGCGCTAACCATTCCACAGTATGACTTAATTGCTGCTGAAACACCTAAGAGGAAAGAGAAGGATGGAAAATAAAGAGTTTGATTGTTGAGTGACAAAACATTCACGAATCTTGGAACATTTAGTAGCTAGAGATAGAGCTAGTGTCACAAACAACACATGACTAAAAGTCCTATGTCTGATGATAATAAAGTTCCTTCATCTGATTCATCTTTTTTTTTCCTTCCTGTAATTATGAACATTCAACGAATAAGCTCTGACATTAACATTTTGAATTCTGTCTTTTCATTAAATAGTTTTGCTTTTCTACCTTATAACTGGAAAAACTGACTAATTCTAATTTTAGTTCTGGGTCTCTAAAAAACAATTCCATGAAAAAAACTTAGGGAGAAAGATCTTCTCCTTGTATATGTTAATATCTTCTTGCGGGTTCAGGCTCTGGGTGTTGTATTAACACTTAAACAGGGTAAATTAATAGGGTATAGGGGAAAAAGAGCTAAAGAAAGTAGCCTGCTTCTCCCACAGACTGCAAACCAGCATCCAGCCAGCTGGCAGACATTTTTGGGGGAGATAGGGGCTGACACAGTGCTAAAAGAAAGGGCATAAATGACTTTTAGGCAGAGCAAAAGCTCAGTTACTTGCCCCAGTCCTCCCCATTCCCTATTGTCCTACATCTAGATGACTGACTTATTTATGTTGCCTGCTCACAGGCTTTGAGTTGGCAGTCCATGCACGCATTTGCCAATGCTCCCCAGCTTTTCTTCCTTTTGGTGTGTATTGAAATCAAGCCCTTTCTTCAAGACTTAACTCAGGTGCCCCTCTTCCACAAAGCCCTTCTGGCCTACTGGTCTCACCTGGCCATGCCCATCACTCCTACTCAGTGCCCTTTGGCGTTAGTCCTTATTTGTTCTCTAATTTAGTCATGATGCCGAATAGTAACCAAATAGTAAACTCCCGGAGGGCCAGGTTGTGATTTGCTGTTCTTGTGTTTTCACCCAGAGTTGAGGTAGACTCAGTGTGAGAACTAAAAAAACCATGTCAGTTTAGCAATGGATGGGAATACAGGAACAAACCAAGTGAGGGAGTGTGGACCCTGGCACAGCTCCGTGGATTTGCATTGGTTTCAGAAGAAAAACTAAAAGAAAGAAAAACTAAAGTTCTGTAAAGTTGTTAAAAACTCCTCATGACAGAAATAGTTTTTTTCGGGGGGGCTCAGAATTGATAATTTGATTCTTAGCAGAATATTTAAAACATGTGTCTGCTTAAAACCTGTAAGTACTGAGGGGTTGTCAACAAATAGGATGAGCATGCGGATACAAGTAATTTCCTAATATCTGCTAGGCAAACCATGGGCTTGAGTTTAAGTTATTTGGTGACTGTATCAGTTTTCTATGACTGCTGTTACATCCGTGCTTATTTCAATTAAAGTCTGAAATGTTTTATGTTGGGTTTGGAAAAACTATAAAGTGGCGCCACCTGGTGGTTACTACCCAGCACGCTTGAATTAACCTTGCAATTTCAAACATAGTAAATGGTCTTGGCTAGCTCAGAAGACTTCTTACTGATGTTTTACGTGGAAGGAGCAAGCTGAAATATGTTTTTCTTGGAAAACCAGAAACACAAAGGAAACATTTAAAATTTTTGCTGAAGCAGACCCAGCCATATCCGGAATAATCTACCACCAAAAAAGAGTTTGCATATGATATTCATTGGATAATATTAGATTTCTAATAGATAATAAATAAGATTTTATTATTCTGTTTTTCTTTCTCCGTTTTTTTTTTAAAGCAGGGGTTCATCCAAATACAACTTGCCTTCACCAATTGTTTGATTTGTAATCTCACCCCTCCCAACAAACTCTATGTATTTATTTGTTGAAAAAATTGATCACTTGTCCTGTAGAATTTTCCACATTCTGGTTTGTGCTAATTGCTTCCTCACAGTACTGTTTAACTCATTCTGCTATTCCTTGTATTTCCTATAAACTAGTAGTAAGATCTAGATTATATGAGATCTTGATTAAATTTCAGCTCAGTTTTTTTGGCAGAATTATTTCATAGGTGATGCTATATGCTTTCTATTCACCAAATCCTGAGGCATATGCCTAGTTGTCCCACTTGTACTGATGTTAAGATTGACTGGTGGGTTCAGGGTGATGTCAGTCGATCCTTCTATTATAAAATTCCCCAGTCACCCTTCGTTGAGAGTTTGGACATCCATTGATGATCATTGTCTCCATCCATTGTTTCATAAGGATTACAAAATGGTGACTATACAAATTCTATTATTATTTATACATATGATGGGATTCCCTCATCATCTATTTGGTTAGCTTGAAATACAGTTCAAATAGGAAAGGACAAATGTGTGATTAAGCTCTTTAAAAAATATTTTTAAAATAATAAGTTAGTTTTCTGCAATCTCCAAAGGTGATCAATGATGTTTTTTGTGTGTTTCATTACAAATTCATAGATTTTTATATATTTAATGTATTTCAATCCATTGCAGGCATTTTTCTTTTTGATGCCCAAATTGTCCCACGTTTGCCCAATGTATATATTTTTAACACAAATGCTCTAATATGTGGCATAGTTGTTAAGAACACAGGAATACTGTTACACTCAGGATAAGTTATTATCACTTTTAAGGAGGGTTATTTGCCAATATGTATCAGGAGCCTTAAAAAATTTATGTCCTTTGATTTATACCCTGCTATTACACATAAAGAAGTCATTTGGCCAGGCACAGTGGCTCACACATGTAATCCCAGTACTTTGGGAGGTGGAGGCAGGAAAATCACTTGAGGCCAGGAGTTCGAGACCAGCCTGGTCAACATAGTGAGAGGCCCATTTTTAAAAAAAAAATTTTTTTTTTAAATTAGCTGGGCATGGTGGTGTACACCTATAGTCTTAGCTTCTGGGAGGCTGAGGAGAGAAGATTCCTTGAGCCCAGGAGTTCGAGTCTGTAGTGAGCTATGATTGCACCACTGCATGCCAGCCTGGGCAACAGAGTGAGACCCTGTCTCTTAAAAAAAAATCTTTCCTATGAAAATAATCAGAGACATGGACAATAATTGTATAAAGATGTTAATTCTAGTGAAAAGTTAGAAAGAGATGTCAATGGGTTTTGATACATTTGTATGATGATATATTATAGCTACCATATTAAAAATCCAGTTTTTGATGAATTTTATTACCATGGGGATACTTTTATGATATTATACTAATTGAAAAAATCAGACTAGCAAAATTGAATATATAGTATGACCTCAGTGACTATATATAATACCTATGTAAACAAAAGACTAGGATGTCACACTTCAAAATGTTAATAGTTATATCTAGATAGTGGGATTATAGGGTATCTTTATGTCCCATTTGTATTTTTCTTTATTTTTAAAATTATCTCCAATAATATGTACCACAATAGGCTTCATTAAAAATAAGCTAATATTGAAGGTTTTTGGGGATAATGTTAATTTATTGTTGGAATAATAAACCAAGGTAAAATTTCTCCTTTTGGGTTAGTGAAAATTGTGCAAGAAAGAAAGAACACTTTCCCCTCAACCAAAAGATCCTTCTGACTCAGTGAAAGAATGAAAATAGAATTAAGCAGGATTTGAAATAAAACATGCAGGAGCTTTTCTGAGATACATTATATTTTTCCTCCTAGGATCTGCTCATTGCAATTAATCGGGCTTCTCCCAGAGTAAATTTCCCCTGTGCTATCCAATGAATCAATCTGATATTTCAGTTTGATTCTTACTGTGAATGAGAGCGTCAACATAGATTAAGATGGATGTGCCTGCCATTTGTAATGGGATTCCACTAGGTATTTCCTCCCACCAGTTCCTTTCTGATACTGACTATTTCTAACTTTTGACATCCTAATGTCTAGTTGTCACTTCCAAAAGTCTGACAACCTCTAGTCCAAACCACTTCCTAGTCCTTTAATCTCTGCCTTGCCTCCGCCTCTTATTACCAAAGTAATAGGTATTCAATGTCCAAAAGTTAGATAGCCCTGATGAGCCAAAAGAAAATTCACAAAAAATTCTGTCAAAATAACTTTTGACACGTTGATATAAATCCTATTTCCTGGATTTATAGGGCTAGCCTGTAAAGCCTTTGCGGATAAGATTCATATCTGGTTTAATCTTTGTTCCCTTTGCACTTAGGACAGTGCTCGTTTCACGGGTGTTTACTGGTGATGGGAGGGAGACGAGGAGGAGCAAGCAGCAAGGGAAAAGGAATGCATTTCTGGACAGGGAGACAACATGAAAAAGTCATGAGCTTTGAGTGTTAGAGAAGAAACAAGGAGACCAGCCCAGCATGAGGAGAGAGATCATGCGAGGGAATTATGAAAATTAGGATTGTGGCAGAAGTGGAAAGACTGTGGAGGGTCCCAATGTCTGGCTGACGTCATGTCTATAGCATGAGTCTGTGAGGGACCAGACTGAAATCTATCCTAGTACATGAAACAGTCCTAAATTCCTTAGTTCTTTGAATTAAATAATTGGTTTACAAGAGAAGGTCAGTGCCAGGGGAAAGCTAAATGTTAGACTTTTTAAAAAATGCTCTGTAACTAGGTAAAAATAAATCCATAAATTTGATGGGATTAGATACATTTCTTTTTAGGTATAATGTACACGGAGCAAAATTCACCCTTTTTAGTGTATAATTCTGAGTTTTGACAAATGCAGACAGTAGTGTAACCACCATCACAATCAAGATACAGAAGAGTTCCATCATACAAAAAAAGTGATCTCATGCCTCTTTCTAGTCAACCTCCCTACCCAGCCCTTGGCAGCCAATGATTCGTTTTCTGTCCTTATGATTCTGCCTTTTCCAGAGTGTCTTTTAAGTGGAATCATATAGTATGTAGCCTTTTGAGTCTGGCTTCTTTCACTTAGCATAATGCTGTTGAGGATAAGCCAGGTGACTGCACGCACCAGCTCATTCCTTTTTATTGCTGAGTAGTATCTTATTGCTTAATCATTCACAATTTAAGGACAATACATTTCTTTTTAACTAACACACATAACTAATAATGTACCTTTAATCAGCCAAAATTTGATTTCTAAGTTTAGGGGGTTTAGGAGAGCCCTCGTCTTGTCTGCCCCCTCTATGACCCCACAGAGCCAGTGGAACATTGGACTTACTAATAGCTAAGGCAGATGTCGTTCCTAGGTTCTGGCAATCCTGTGTTCTAGGTTTTGCCAGTGCTTTGCCTCTACTTTCCTCTGTATGCATATTTTAATCCATTGATATCCTTCTCATCACGGGTGTCCTCTGATGATTTGGAAAGCTCTTTTCTTTGTTTCTAGTTACTTATTAAAAATTGAAGTTACCATCCTTTCAGCCCCACAACATTCTCTGAAGCCAGATTTGTAACTCTGGGTTGAATATTGATGGGTAAGTAATCAGACATATGTGGTCATGCCCAGTTAAACCTCAAAATATTCACCATAAATGGAGGGAAGAGAGCCAAGACAGAGAGGAGGAGGGAAAGGAAGGGGAGGGGTCAGGGGAAAGAGAAAGAGAGAGAGGACAGAGGTGATATGCAGAGGTGTCTATTCATTCATTTAACTGTCATGGGACGCCCTCTCTGCCTCATGCCCACTCCCCCTCACAGGTCCTGGTGTCCATGTAGGTGGTGGGAGTTCTAAGAACTTGATCTAAATCATAGTTAAGGGGAAAAAGGTAATTTAAAAGCATCTACTTATTTAGCCTTAGGATTCTTCTAGACAAAGAAATTCAAGTAAGTGCCTGTGGTGTTTAAAGTTTCTGCTACTTGGAGATAATATTTTGGATTTATGTAGAAATTCTCTATTGAATAACAGCGCTGTGGAAGCCCAGAGCCGGGGAACATTGGTATCATGACAATGAAGCTTTTTTAGGGTTAGAAATGTAAAAGCAACAGGATCTTTAAAAAAAAAATGACAGGGACAGATAAGGAAGTTTATCCCTCCTCGTCCACTTCCAGTACTGTTTGTGCCTTTATAGAAGAGAAAAGCAAACATATTTTTAAAAAACACTTTAGAAAGTGTTTTAAAAGACGTTAACTCTTTTCAGAATATAATTGATTAAAATAAAAACTGGATGTTGAAATTGAGAAAACCATACCAATTAAAGAACATGCACACAGGGTTTTAAATAAATACTTCCTGTGATGTGATGAATGTGCATATTCCAACATGGCTTTGGAAACATTGTTTTTGCACTTTAAGGAGCAATCATTGCCTTCACTGAGTCCTCTAGTGAGCAATTGTTAGGAAGAGTAAGAGGTTGGCTTTTCTCAGAGGTCAAGACTCAGAGCTGTAGGAGATGAAATACAGGCTTCACCGGAAGACTGTGATACATTCAGGAGCTTCTTCATGACTCCAGGGGATGCTTAGTTTGTGCTTTAATACATGGTATTTCAAAACCAAATTGTTAAGTGTATTCACCAGCAAAAGAAATTGAAGAAATTGCATGGCATTAAAAGTTACAGACATTATCGGTTTTTCTGAGTCATGAGCAAGTCATTTTTGAAAGCACTGTGCTCAGCAAGATGATTCTATAAATGCATGCTATTCACAGGTAAAACTAAAGAATGAATGAAACCATTAAGAGCTACATAAAATGTTTCTTATTTTTCAGTGCTGTATGATTAATCAGGGCTATTGTGTGTAGAAGAGAGGGAAATTGCTTCCATTTGCTGTGTTTAGCTGTGAGGGTGCTTTTATTAGATATTTATGTAGGTGTGCATTTTGCCACATGTATAAAATAGAGCCCAAGTAGTTGAGGTCTCACTAATTCAGATCTGCAATAATTCACACAGACATAAAATTCACCTTTGCTTAGCAAATGAAAAATAAAGTCACGGTACATTTTTCTTTTCTTTTTCTGTATATTTTTAAGTGAGAAAAGTTTGTGTATACTTTTTAAGAAATCATTTATATGAATTACAGAATATGAATTCTCCAATTTCTTTGAACTGGTGACCATTTGCTATCAAATGGAGATTACAGTGGTCTTAAATGCAAGACCACGATGATTTTAAAGAGGGTACACAGGGGAAAATCTTGGGATATGGAGCAGGAATTGCCTCTGAAAGAAAGTTGGCAGGAGATAAGAGGCTGAGGCCTGGAGGAAATAAATAACTCCTGTGTTCTCCTGTCGAGAGGAAGCTGAGAAGGGGCAGGTCTGTCTTGCACAGCCCCTAGGCCACTCCACTGCTGCTGAGGTGTGAGCTACGGTCTGTTTGCTGACATCAGTGGCCTCACAAGTCCTTTGGCACAGTAAGGCCAAAAGGAACAACTTAGGCAAAGGGCATATTCTTGGATCTGCACTTCTCCTATGAGCAGTTGTTCAAATTTTCAAATATTAAAACAAAAAAGAGTAAGCCCCTTAAGAACTTCCTGATACATTCTATTTTTAAAATAATAAAAAGAATTTGGATGGTTCCGCACAGCTGACAAATATTTCCATGTGCATTATCTCACTTAATACAAACTACTATTGCGTGGGGTAGATTCCAGTCGCCTAGTTTTGCTGACAGGGCAGCCGAAGCCCAGAGAAGCAAAGCGAAGCACACAGGACTGCAAAGCTACCCAGCCTGCCGCGGGCTCCAAAGGCGAAGGAGCTCGAGAGTGAAGTGCAAACTCACCCCCAAGGTTAGAAAGGAAAGTCTAACAGCATGAACTCTGCGGGAGGGTCAGGGTCCAGGACCTAAATATAGACGTGCTGTGCAGTGGTTTCTGTTTCTCCATGCACAGCGCAGAAGGAAAAGCGTTCCTGGTTCTAGCTCCACCAAAAAAATAGGTCACCAGCCTTGTGGTGGCCACGCTACAAATGGCAAACTCCGAACGGCCTCCTTGGGTATGGAGGGGGCGTCTCCCAGTAAGCGTGGGAGCGACCCCTGCGCTGGGGAGGAGAAGGGCCGGCTCGCTGGGTGTGAGTCACCGCGTCCTGGTGCGACCGCACCTCAGCCCAGGCCCTGCGGAGAAGGTGGGGGAAACGCTATGGTCAGAAGACAGCCCCATGTTGGGAAACCGACTGAACAAGTGGGAAAAGGCAAGTTCCGTGGGTCAAGCGATCACTGCACAGGAGTCTCCTGGGGCACAGGCACTGGAGCCGAGTAGAGGCAGAGGTGCCCCAGTTGGGGACGCCGAGAGGCTGTGAGGACGCCAATCCTGCTCGCACTCGGTTCTGGAGGAGAAAGTAGAGTGGCAGCTGCCTGCTGGGCCGGCTGGTTGCCTAAGACTCCAACAGCTCTGCGCCGGAGGGTGCTGTGTGTTCAGATTTCTTCCTGAGTGGTCCCTACCACCCCCACCTTGCATAGAAAAGAATTCAGGGACTCAGACTAGACATTCCACAGAGATTTTAACATTTGGTTAGACTTAGAGTTTTCCTTGTGCTGTTTCTCAGATACCTGCACATCCAGGACAACACAGGAAGATATGGTTTCCAACAGACACTAAATAGCTCCTCTGTTGCTGCCAGACATTGCCACACCTGGTTCTGCTTCTAGGAGACTCCTAGAGCTGTGAGCATTTCAACTGGGCCCAGACTGGGGAGAGGTGGTGCTGCATTTTCTGAATAGACAGCGTGGATGCCTGGAAGAACCATGAGATTGGGTAGTCAGTTGATTTGAGTCTTGAGTCCTGGTTCCAGCAGTGAAAACTGCTCTGAACTTGTACACAAGTGTCTCTGAATCTTGGCTTTGTTCTGCTACTCTGTGGCTGTGTGACCTTTAGTAAGTCCTTTAACTTCTTTGAGCCTCAGAGTCCTCACCTGCCAAATGAATACAATTACCAACCTCACAGGTTTGGACTGAGGATTAAGTGAAATAATGCCTAATTTAAAAGCAGCTGGCAGAGTGCCTGACACAAATACTTCCCCCAACAAATGACAGATGTTCCCTCTTATTCGTTTCTTTCTGAGCCTCAGTTTTCACACACAAAAAAAAGGGGGAAAAATAACACAGGTCCTTCCAACTTCACAGGGTGGTTGTAAGCCTCAAATGAGATCATGCATGTGAAATTACCTCTACCCCTAAGAATGTAAAGTTTTAATCATTTTTATCAAGTCGATAGGTTTGGACCCATCATCTGGTCCACACTAGCATCAGGAAGTATGGGGAAGACTGGATTTGATTTGATTTGATATGGGAAGAGATAAGGAAAGGCCGTAAGAATGGGGCTCTGTCTAGGGGCCAAGGGTAGACACCTTTGATTGATACAACAGGAGGCAGCAGAGCACTGGAAGAGGTTACCCTCAAAGAAGCAGTGAAAAAAGATGTGGACAGGAAACCAAGGACAAACTTACAGCTGGAACAAAATGGAATGCCTGTGTATTGACTGCACTGAGAGGGTGAGTGTCCTAACTTAGTTCACAGATGATTAGGGGCAAGACCAGGAAACAAGTCCCATGCCCTGAGCTGGGCCCTCGCACCCACATCCCCTTCTCAGATGATACAGAAATAGAGACTGCATTAGGAGTGAGGGTAAAGAAAAACATGTGTAGTCTCACCCTGAAGATTATGTTTCTCATCTTAAAAACCAGACATCTTCATTTTAACTGCTGGGAAGAAATAGAAGAAATTGATTTTTTGTCCTTTGAGGGAATTATAACAATGTCTGGGCTACTCAGTTAAAAGCTGGATTAAAAGCATGAAGTTAAACTAGATGACTTCCTTAAGAAGTCAAGATATTCTTTCACGCTTTTCTTTCTGTGTGCAAGATGTTATTGTTTCAGATGCAAAACCCAGAATTGTAACTTGCAGTAGGGAAAGAAAATGGAACGGGAGAACCGGGCAGCAGAAAGCTCTTCAACCCCAGCCGGACGCCAGGATCCTCCACGCCCGGGTCTGGGCTCGTTAGGGCCAGTGCAGCTGCCACTGTGGAATAGCTCTTTCTTCCCTCTTGCCCATCCTTCTGCATTCTCTTGTCTTCGCTCTTCTATGTCAGCCTGGCTCCAGGTCTCACACTGGGGGAAAATAATCTCTGTCTTGTGTACAAGTTCTGCAATCACATATGGTGTCAAAGAAAAAAAACTGTGGTCTAATACTTCTGAACCATAATCATTTTCTGCTGATTGAAGAAACTATACCTAAGTGGTTCCCACTGGTGGTATTCCCAGTGTACAGATGAGGTGGAGCGGGACTCAGAGAGGTTCAGAGTCCCTGATTTGCCTGGAGCTTTCCCTGAGAGGGGACCAGAGCCATGGATAGAATTGAGACACCCCAAACCTCAGGAGTTGTCCACTCTGATGATTGCTGTGGACCCATGCTTTTCGGTGATTAAAGATCTTACCACCTGCAAATAATTACACCTAATAAAAATGCATCCAATAATGTATACTACTCAGCAATGAAGAGGAACAAATTTGCATGCAACATCATGGATGAATCTCAAATGTATTATGCTAAGTGAAAGAAACCAGACTCAAAAGGTTACATATTGTATGATTCCATTTATCAGTTATTCTGGAAAAGCCAAAACTATAAGGACAGAAAACAGATCATTGGTTGACAAGAGCTAGGGAGAGGGATTGACTACAAAGAGGCGTGAGGGAATGTCTGGGGTGATGGAACTCTTCTATGTCTTGATTGTGTGGTGGTTACACAACTATAAGTGCTTTCAAGACTCACAGGACTGCACACTAAAAAGTAATTTTTACTCTATGTAATTATACATCAATACACCTGACTTAAAATTTTTAAAAAACTATTAACAAAGACTGAATGACATATGTTGAAGTGTTTAGAATAAAGTATACTGATAAAGTCCTTTTACTTTGAAAGCATTAAAAAATAAGATTTATCAATGGATTGATAGAGGGATAGACACATGGATAGGTGTGTGATAAAGCAAGTATAGTAAAACAGTAGTGGTAGAATCTAGGTGGTAGTTATATGGATGTTCACTGTATAATTCTTGCAACTTTTCTGTTTGTGAAACTTGTTAATAATAAAATGTTGGAAAACATTTTAAAAATACACTTAGTGCCTTTCTTTCACCATCTATACCATCTAGAAAGTTGCTTACAGACCCACAAAATTGCTTTCATATTCTCTGATAAGTTCAAAAGAGCACCCTTCCTTCCTCTCCCTTTGAAGTCATCCTGATAGTAAAGCTTCCCCTTAGTGCAGAGGGGAAGAGCTGTTACAGTTCTTTGCTGACTCATTGACCTGTATTTACTGTCTTCCCTTTGATGCAGTATTAGCAAGCAAATCCTTTAGGGTTTTTTTAAACTTGCTTTAAAATTGAAGGATTGGATTAATTTGACTCTATTCATAATATCCTCAGGGAACAAGCTTGGGGCAGCAGCAATTCAAAGCATTAGCAAATATCTCCGGCTCTGTTTTCCTTGATCTTGCCTGGCTCTTCTTTCTGTAGGCTCAGGCCTTGGATTCCTCTTTCCAGTCCATTCTGTAATGGAGGGAAGTGCCAAGCCACCACTCCCAAGCACAAGAACATCTCTGGTGCCTCAGAAACCAGGCACCAATGGAACCAACCCTTGACAGGATTGGGAATGGTCTTGCTTCCAAATTACCCTCTATTTGGGGGGGAATGAAAAGATCTTCCCTTCAAAGAGTGTGTGAGGGATAGTTTTCTGAAAATAGATACACATACCTTCTCCCGATTACCCTGACCTTTTAAACAGCTGAGTTTCCATCTGGGAAGAGAGGGGCAGTACGGCATGGCCAGAGAGTCACAGACATCCAGCATACACAAATAATTATGTGGATGTTTCGGTTCCCACCCAATACAAACCACTTGATAATTATAACCATTTTTTAAAATATTTAAGTGAATCAGATCAGATACACTTAAACCGCCTCAAACTCTGCAAGCCTTCATTTGGATTTGGTTATACAGATCCTGTCTGAAGATATTTATGCTATTTGCTGACATAAAAAGGTACTCAAGTTATGTTGTCATATGAAACAAGTAAGTTGCAGAACATGGCATTAGTCTGATCCTATGAAA
Organism: Daubentonia madagascariensis; assembly: GCA_023783475.1. NCBI lineage: Eukaryota > Metazoa > Chordata > Mammalia > Primates > Daubentoniidae > Daubentonia > Daubentonia madagascariensis. The sequence continues at coordinate 22,305,831 of JAKFHU010001672.1, forward strand.
AGAATATGTTTAGTATATTCTAGAAAAAAATGGGAGTGCTATGCTGTATGGGGTGGGGTCTGGGAATTCTAGATGACTTTCTCTCTGTTGTGTTTCTGTATTGTTTGATTTTTATACAACACAGACATATTAGCTTTGTATCAGATCAAAACAGAATCAATACTTTTGTTTTTCAATGCTACAGGCCAAGCTCACAGTTTTGACAATGGGAGTATGTGTGTGTGTGTGTGTGTATAATTAACATGCTTTTATGCAGTGAAACAATTTCTTGGATCTTGCTGTTTCAGAGGAAAAACTGGTACTCACATAGTGGCTTGAATTTAGGCTAACGTATTTCAAGATGGTTTCCATTCCATACCCCCCAATTTGATACACTAGCTTAACGCTTCTGAGAAAATTTGCTATTCTGCTATTCTACTTCCAACCAGAGACCAAGTTGTCATCCTAGCGATTAACTTTTGGGCTCTTTAGATCCCATTACAAACAACCAACCTGAGAATAAAAGGCTTCAGGATCCAACCAAGCTCTGAGTTCTCTAATCCCTCTGCTGTTTTCCTTTTCTTTTTTATGTTTGTTAGCTGCATTTCTATTTGCTGCTTCTTCCTTCCTCTTCCTTCCCTTTCCTCTCCACACCCTCTCTTTTGTCCATCCTTGGCTGGAGACAGCTAAAATATCTGTCCAGATCAATGTGCATACAAAGAGAGCACTTTTTCAACCAACGGAAGCCCCTTGAATTATTCAGAGTAGCTCATTCTCGAGTTTCCCATCTTTTTTTTTTTTTTCTTGACAGCATAAGCTGGAATTGGACATTTGGCAATGGCACTCACGGATTCAATCATTCAGGCAGAAAGGAGGAGGGTGAGACTCCTACAGAAGCAGTTATTCTTTTGGATGATGAGAAAATAGGTAATGCCATGTTTGAAGGTATATAAATAATTCTTATGCCAGTATAAATACTAGGGTCCCCAAACAAAATACAGTCACATACTTTGTAATTGGCAAGCTGTTGGTAAACAAGATTCAGAACTGGGGAGAAACCCAGGCCCTGGGGGGCCCAGCCACCTGTTGTCTGGGATAAGGCTGTTAATAAACAAATTTAGCAGGTGTCTAGACTGGAACCCAGGAAAATATGTAACCTATGAATTATAGAGAATGCTCTAAAAGGCTTCTTTCTTTGTTTTTTATACTTAGAATGACCCGCCCCCCCAATGACCTCGTCCCAAATCTTTAAGCTTATGGCTTTAAAGGAAACAGAAACCAAGAAAGGAATGTGCCTGGTATATGATGGAGCAAAGAAGTCTGGTCTGAATCCAGCAACTGCAGCACAAGGAATTTGCCATTCAGTAGCAGTTCTGATGGTCCGAACAACAAGATACCAAATCAGCAGGTTGGGAAAGGCAGCAACACAACTTCTGCTGTGGTCTAGAATGTTTGGGCATCTGTATCCATGAAAAGCTAAATCTGCAACCATAGAGCTTCCCCATGCAGCTACAAAATCCCAGAGGGGAGGAAGCCCAAGGAAGAAACATGAGTGCTGTCAAGGCCCAACAACACGTCTGTCTGCCTGCCCTTGCCAGATAACAGGTAAACCAGGACAGAAAGCCGATAGTAAGCTGGGCTGCTCTGTAAGGTGATGCTGGATCTTTCAGCAAGCAGGGGCCATCTGCAGAGTGGGTGGCCTGTGCAGATGGAGGCTGCTGGGAAAGGTGCCCACACCCTCCTCCTACCCCAGGCTCCTCTGTCTCCCAGGGCCTGCCCAACATGGCTCTTGGCCTTCGCTTCTCATCTGAAGACACAGAGGTATTTAGAAGAGACTCAAGACCCTTTCCATGAATCTGAGTGCCTTCAGGAGCCCCACGGAGGACAAAGAATAACCAGCTAGGTTCTTACCTCCTTGTGTAGAATTGTCAACCCAGGACAGCCGCAGACAGGAGGACTGTCCTTCAAAACCACACTTGCAGCCCCCGCCACAGTCAGGGGATGGTGTGGAACTCAGACCAGGTCCCCTTGCAATTAGGAATACCATCACCCTGAGTCAGGAGAATGGCCAGCGAAGCAGAACAAGACAATTAAGCCACATTGACACCGGGAAGGAAGTCAACAGTGGTATCTTGGAGACAGCAGCATTCCCTAATCTCAAGTGTATATCAGCTTTGTCACTGTTGTCTTTTCAGTGGGACAGAGAAAACCCATTTCCATTCCTTTGACTGGAGTCCACAGAGGGTGCTACCCTGCAGCCTCTCCCACCAGAGCTCTGCCTGGACACAGAGTTCAACTTTTTAAGGAGGCGAAGCAATAAGTTCTGCGTGGGCTCTGTTGCCTGGTTGTATTTACTTGTACTGAAAATAGCCTGGGGACCCACCGTGGGGGCAAACACTCATCCCATCTTCCCAGAAGAGCAGGAGTCATTCCCTCAGGGTCCAAGAGTGGCTTTTCCCTGGCATGTCTATGTTGCCTCCTGTCTGGTGTGGTGCATGTCAGCTGGATGTGGGGGTGAGGTGCGGGGCTGAGGAGGACGGCTGCCTTCTCCAGCATGGTATTTCCCCCACTGTTTTGGAGAGAAACATGGTGGTGAAAATGGCAGCCCCTTCATAATCTCCCAAATGCCACCATCACCACTTTTAGGCTCTCAGGTCCCAATAGCTACTACCTCCATATGCCAGGCACTGTGCTAGGCATGTGACATATTTTATGCCTTTTAATCCCCCCAATAACACTATGAGGTTGGTATACTATAATAACCATTTTATGGTTGAGCAAGTAGACATTCAGGGAGGTAGAATGAATTGCCCACAGGCCAATAGCTAAGAAGTTGTAGAAGCAGGATTTGAAGCCAAATCTCCCTGTTGTCAAAGCTTATACATTTTCCAGGCTTCCTTTCCTTTACCTCCCTCCCCCTTATTGTGGCAGACAAGGAAAGAAAGAGCCATAGGGCACCCAGTTACCTGTGCCCACCCCTCCTTCCCATGCCCTGAACTGACACTGCTGTGATCAGCTAGAAGGTCCAGGCACCTGCTGAGCTGTTGCTCTGTCTATACTGCACTTTACCTGGGCAGGTCACAGGTAAGCAGCTTGATGTGGTTACAGGTCACCAGAGGAGCCCCTGATGTCTGCTCACCATCACATATTTGGGTCTTTGTAGTGACCCAGACTCTCTTTCTGTGATGGCCTGTTTTAAAATGCAAATATCCCTATGAAGGGTAACACATTATGGTTCTCATACCTTGGTTCCATTATTTTCTACCACACTACTATGGACTGGAAAATAACCTAAATATTTCATTACAGACTCTGGGAGTGAAAGGAAGAAATAAGGAGGACTTAGGGGAGATGGACTTCAGGAACCATTGCTTTAGTGTGAATTTACTTTTTTTTTTGAGATAGAGTCTCTGTTGTCCCGGGTAGAGTGCAGTGGCATCATCATAGCTCACTGCAACCTCAAACTCCTGGACTCAAACGATCCTCCTGCCTCAGCCTTCCGAGTAGCTGGGACTACAGGTGGGCCATGACACCTGGCTAATTTTCCTATTTTTAGTAGAGACAGGGTCTCGCTCTTGCTCGGGCTGGTCTCGAACTCCTGAGCTCAAGTGATCCTCCGGCCTTGGCCTCCCAGAGTGCTAGGATTGCAGGCGTGAGCCACAACTCCCGGACATGAATCTGCTTTTGATTGAACGCAAACCTTGATGAGTATACTAGAAGCCAGGCATTTTGCTAAGGGTTATAGGTGTACAGAACACATTAACATTAAGAATTAGTTCTTACCTGGGGATATTTGAATATGGTTTGTGTATTAAATAATATAAGAGGATCGTAGTTAATTTTATTAGGCAGGTATGTAGAAAATGTCATTTTTTAGAGCTGCTCTTACTAAGATATTTAGGATTGAGATGTCATAATGTCTGTAATTTATTTTAAGATGTTTCAGCAGGAAAGTAGATGAAGCAAATAGAGCAAAATGTTAATAATTGTTAAATTTAGGTGATAGGTATATGGGATTCATTATACTATTTTCTCTACTTTTCTGTATGTTTGAAAATTTTCCTAATAAAAAGAAAAAAAAAAGAAAACAAAAAAACCCAGAAATAAAGCTTTCCAGTAGCTCAAAATCCAGGTTCTATTGCAAGGATGACAATTATGTTGTGTAGGAAGCAGAATTCTAAGATGGGGCATGCCCTGTATAATTCCCTCACTTTGAGTATGAATATGATGAGATTTTACTTCTGTGATTAGATTGTGTTGTGTGGCAAAATTGGAGGATTTTGCAGATGTAATTAAGGTTCCATATCAGTGGATTTTGAATTAGTCAAAAGAGAGATTATCCTGCATGCACCTGACCCAATCAGGTGACCCCTTTAAAGGAGAGATGACAAGAAGTGAAAGATACTCTCTTCTTGGCCCTGAGGAAGCAGATTGTCATGTCATGGAGAGGGCCATGTGGCAGGGAACAGTGGGTAGCCTTTAGCTGCCAAGGACCTCAGGCCTACAACCACAGGGAACTGAATTCTGCTGTAACAACCACTGAGCTTGGAAGAAGACCCTGAGTCTCAGATATGATTACAGCCCTGAATGGCACCTTGATTGCAGCCTTGGGAGACCCTGAGCAGAGGATCCAGCTAATTGATGCCCAGACTTCTGACCCATAGAAACGGTGAGGTCATAAATGTTATATTGTTTCAAGACAATAAACTTGTGGTAATTTGTTATGAAACAATAGAAAACAAATACAGGTTTCAACCAGTTAGGCAATTCTGATTGATTAGAAATAGCAGCCTAGGGCACTATATTGGAAAGGATTCTAAGTAGGGCCTGGCCTCCTTGGGAGAGAAAGAGGGAGGTGTGGTTTATCAGCAATGTCTGCATGGGCATGGAAGGAGTTAGACAGTCATAGCACGTGTACTTCCTATTGTTATTCAAGGTCCCTTTGTGTGTTTGAGGAAAAAGGGGTTTATTAACTTATTTTTCTCCATAGCAGAATAACCCCAAACGGCAATAAAGCTTGAGTCCCCAAGCTGGAGGGGATGCTGACCTGTCAGAAAAGCCTTAGAGAAAGAAGACAGGAAAAGTTATCAAAGCAGATTTTAGCAGTTGCAGAATATTGTTGAGGGCTAGCCTTGCAGGCTGGTGTTTGCAGTGAGAAGCTTCCCCACTGTTCTTTCCCTTGTCGGGGTCTTCACTGTCTCCTCCCCTTCCACTACCTCTTGTTCTCTGCCTTCAAACATGCACAGGTCTTCCATGAGTTGGAAAAATCAACCCCCCAAAAATGTCACCTGATCCTGCTCCTATTTCTAACTCACGACTCTAATATGGGAGGGCTCTTGACTCTCCTGGAAGAATGTCAGAATTCCCTCCTTCCTCAGACACTCATGTCAAAGAGGTCAGGACTAGTCTACTTAACATTGAGCTTAGATTAAACATCTATGAACATTTCCTATTAAAACCATACAGAAATCATAGCACAGTACCCAGATGTTAGTCTCATAATTTAAGTAAAATATCTATAGTAAAGAGGGTTTTTCCCACAGTTCTTGTTTTTAAAGTGTAGGCCGACTTCCCACTCATACTAGTGAAACCATGAAGATTCATAATCCATGTTTCCTCAGTGACACATCCCACAGCAGAGGTATTGTCTTAAAACTGTAGGATCACAACTGTCTTCTTATGGGTGCAGAATGCAGTACACAAAAACTAGAATTTGAATTCAGGATAGGCTCACATAAAAGAAACGGATGATCAAGAAGGTAAAGACTCTGATAAAATTACCGATGGCTGCAATTATGTTAAAGAAAAATAAAGAAGTATTTGTCTGGGTGCAGAATATTTCCTTGTATGTGGGTTGCCATTGGGAATCCAACCAGCCCAGCTTGGCTCCTAAACTGGTAGACGGTGACTGTGTTTGACACTTATGTTCTGAAACCACTCATTCACCTTAATTTAACTGTCTGCACCAGGGGCTTTTAGCACATAAGAAAGACTTGCCAATGTATAACGAGGCATAAATAACACTGTGTGATGGACTTCTAATGACACACCGCATAAACCACCTTTACTGTAAGTTTCATGTTGCACAGCAGGTGTTTTAAAGAAGTAACTGCCAATGTTTAAACTTGAGAGCTTTCACTTAGAAATTAGTATTTTTAGCTTGTCTTGAAAAGGTGGAAAATCTGGCAACCTGGACCCATTCCTCATTGAAACAATGCGATGGCATTGAATGTCGGATGTCCCCGCTATGGAGGGACACATCGTTTCCCATTTACCACACTCTCTACCATTCCCTATTGCCCCCACATACTCAGGCCAACTGTTAGTTGTAATTTATCATCATGGTTTCACTGTTGTTTTTGTCATGACAGAGATAAGAAGAAAGGGAACTATTGTTTACCCCTGTGAAAACAGAGGCCTCTCACTCACTCACTTCCTCGGCCTGCCCCTCCAGCCATTTGAATTTGCTGACATTGGAGATAAATAAACCTCTCCAGCAACAGACACACACTAATTTGTTACTTGTTGATGGGAAATAGTCTTGGCATGTATCTGGAATGCTTTTTCTTTCTCAGATTACTTCAAAGCTAAAATCTCTCTTTTGGTTAGAGTTCCTGTCGACTCAAGCATGGGTTTAATCATTTAAGAAACATACCATTGGGTCCTTTAAAGCGACCTTTTTGGCACCAGGGACTGTTTTCATGGAAGACAATTTTTCCACAGACGGGGGCGGGGGGAAAGTTTCAGGACGATTCAAGCGCATTACCTTTATTGTGCACTCTATGTCTGTTATTATTACATTGTAATACATAATGAAATAATTATACAACTCACCATAGGTTGGGGACCCCTGCTTTAAAGAAACTATGACTCACTGATCCTTGAATTTCACCCCATTCTGGCTACACCGCTGATAACCTGTTTGATTCAGACATCTCATTTTTTCCCCTACTATAATGAACAAAATTTCCAATTCACATGACTCCTTGACCGATGTACATATTTATTTGTATTTTCCATCTAGATGGAGACATAAAGAAAAGCAACCCTCTCTTGCTTGCCACTTGAAACAAAGTGTATCTAGTTACTTCCAACTAGGATAGGTCTGGGAAGGAAATAGGAAGAGAGAGAGAAGATGGAAAATAAGAAAGTCCGTTGGAAGAGGGCGCATAGGAAAGTGGAGGGAGGGGAAGACTGGGGCCGATTTGCAGGCAGGAAGCAATGAATGTGTTGGGGAAAAGTGTGGAAAACAAAAGCGGGTGTGTGTGTGGGTGGAAAACACTCCTGGGGACACTCACGGTTGAGCTGCCGCCTCCGGATCCTGTCCCTCCATGCCCTGTTTCGGATCCAGTGTAATCGCGAAGGTAACACCATGGTCCCGAGAGAGCGGCCTAAAACCTTCTCATGGCAGAGGAACAAAAGGGTCTCGCGGCAATCCCGGAAGTTAAGTTCAGACGTATAAAAATTAAAAAGAGGAAAAAAAACCCCTCCTCTCCCTCTCTTTTTTTAATGTCTGAGGCTTCCGTTGACTTCTTTTATCTTGTAACTTGCCTTGCCTTTCCTTCCCTTAACTCCTGACTGGCCTGAAGGCAGCTGCAGCGCTGGGCTGCCCTCGCTGAGCCCTCTCGGCCTCCTGTGCCATGTTTTATGCATGAAGAGGATGGGGCGGTAATTTATTCGAGCGGAGACGGTCACCAGGCTCCTGTGTCTGCCCTGGCGTCAGAGGAGCCGCACCATGGCTGGGGGAGGGCAGGTGTATCTGCCTGCACGGGGGACGGCCTGGAATGGCAATCCCTCTCCGCAGGCAGGAATCAAGGGTAGAGCTTGGCTGCTGGAGCCCAAATCAGGGTGACATCCCTCACATTTTAGGGTACACAATTTATTTACTGCCGGCTCTGTAGCACCCAGAATAGTGCCTGGCACTTGGTAGGCTAGGAATAAATATTTGTTGAATGAATGAAGGATTCAGTGATAACCAACACAAGTGATTTTCTGCACATATGTGAGTCCTTCGTGCCAGTTAATCTGCTCAATGTGCTATCTTCAAATATGTTTATTTGAATCTTCTCACCCACCCTTTTCTGTCCACCTAAGATCACACTCAACCCCACCTACCCATTCATGCTTCAAAGTCTCCTTTCTGGTAAAGCTTTCTCCCTGCATTTGTGGTTCTTACCTGCATCTGGCCTGGGCCTGGACGGCCCGAATCTGTTAGGCTTTCTGTTTGTTTTAATGTGCACGTCCAAATAGTGAGTAAGCTTCTCGGTGGTAAGAACTGTATATTCCTCTTCCCAAGCTGCAGTGGTTTACATGGGGAATTGGTGCATCAGGGGTGGCTTGGGGCAGTTTAGTCTGCCCCCTACATCTCCATCAGCCCCTCCTCAAACTTCCCCAAGTAAATATACACTCTAATTAAATGCATTGTATTGGCTATAAAAACATAGCTTCAATACACAACGCTTAGGTGCTACAACCTCTTCCAAACAGGTGGCTGTGCTGAAGCCCCTCTTATATAGACATTCTAGAGCTGCTCCTGGGAGGGGAAGCTCTGTATATTGATTGCTTACCTCATTCTAAGCTTTTCCTCTTTGCAATGTCATATTGCTCCAGAGAACAAATAGTTATTGATCAAGGCTTCAGGAGCAGTCTTGCCCTGAGGTTGGAACTGAAAAAAGTGACACCTGAGTTAACAAGTCTAGCCCAAGACAACTTGCTGATGGCAGAAACTCTGTCATCTACTTTTTATGTCCTTATGATGCCACAAGCAGGACTAAGAGAAAACTGCTGAGAGAAGGAAGTTGGGAGGCTTGTAAGTGACCAGCTGTGTGCTTCAGGCGCATCTCTTAGTCTCTGTGTCTTGCTTTCTTAATCTTAAAATGGGAATAACCTATAGACCTCAGAGTTGTCAAGATGAAAAGAGAAAATAGCTCTTTAGGGGTTGGTAGCATATGGCATTGGCCCCCAGGGGCTCGGGCTCATCTTCTAACTAGTACTATGCATGGTGATAAAAAAAAAAAAGTGCATTCCAGAGCCCAGATTCTTGAGTGCAAAGTCGTAGCAACCTTCTTAGGATCTTCATGACCTTAACATCCTTGTGCCTCAGTTTCTTCACTTGTAAAATAGCAGTAAGAATGAGAGCTGCTGCCTTAAGGTTATACTGATGATTTTATGAGTTAATACATGCCAAGGGCTAAGAATTGTGTTTAGCATAGAGGGATTGCTCCGTGTTGTCAGCAACTGTTATTAACTAGCCGTGGGACTTCATGAAAGTTGGCAAATTGCCTGGGCCTCAGTTTCCTTATCTGGAAAATGAAGGGGTCTAGGATACAGTATATCAAGAGTCCTGTGTACTAGTTTCCTATTGCTGCTATAACAAATTACCACAAATTTAATGGCTTAAACCAACACAAACTTGTTATCTTACAGTTGTGGAGGTCAAAGTCTAAAATGGGTCTTATGGGGCTAAAGTGAAGGTTTTGGCAGAGTTGCATTCCTTTCAGAGGCTCTAGGGACAGAATCTGTTCCTTGCATTTTCCAGCTTCTAGAGGCTCCTCATATTCCTTTTCTTTTTTCCTTTTTTTTTTTTTTTTTTTGAGACAGGGTCTCATTCTGTCTCCCAGGCTGGAGTATAGTGGCGCCATCATAGCTCACTGCGGCCTCAAGCTCCTGAGCTCAAGGCTCAGGCGATCCTCCTGCCTCAGCTTCCCAAAGTGCTGAGATTACAGGCATGAGCCACTGCACCTGGCCTCCCTGTATTCATTGAATCTGTTTCCTGAGGCACCAACCACTCTGAGCCTTTGCATCAATTATAGCGACATGGAAATTGCGGTCACATGGGGCTTTGCTGGTCTAGATGGTTTCTCCTGGACCCTGACCCCTCATGATGTGCCTGCTCCCCAGGCCTTATTTTCTGAACCAGGGGAGGGTAGAGACAAAGATTAGGATAAAATCTAAGGAAGGTAGCCAATAAGGTTTTCTTGACTGTTGTAACTGGACACAATTCCGTAGAATGGCAAAGAAAACTATATTTGAGAGACCTAGGAATGGCTGCTGTTCCAACAGTCTCCTCTGTTCTGGATTTCTATTAATTCAATTGCTAATTGCAACACATTTCTGCTCTATACTGCCCCTAACATAAATCCAATCAGGTAGCTGCCAACTAGGCAAATTGGAGATGAGGGAATTCTCAGGGAAGCTGTCAGGGTGCTGTGGCCATGTTCCCTCCATCACCTTCTGTCACTGGTTCTTGAACTTTTGTGCCCTCAATGCACTTGAATGTGAAGAATTTGATACAAAAATCAACCACTCCTTTTTTTTTTTTTAGCAATCAGCATCAGACCTTCTTTCTTCCTCATTAAGCCACACATTTCCTAAGCCTCTGCTGCATGAGTCACCACGTTTCTGATGTACATAATTTACAACAGCAGATGAGAGAGAACAGCAGGCCAGAGGGGGCGGAAAGTACAGTTTAGGCCTAAAATGAGAGGCAATTGAAAAGTTTGCGTTTTCTCTTCTCTTGTGAATTTAAATACAGATCTCTCCAGTTTCCTCACTAGAATCATGGAAAGACTGGGGGATGGGCATAGGGAACAAGAAGCAGAGGACCAGCCAATGCCTTTCATTGTTCTTTCTGGTCAAATTGGCAATGCTGTGGATCCATGGTTCAGACTGTACTTTCCCTTTTCTGACTTTTCGTGCTTTATCTTTTCTTTTATCAATTACACGTTCATAAATGCCTGGAATAGATTGCCTCGTGGAGTGTTATTCTCCCAAGGAACATTTTCATTTGTGTTAAGTATAGAATATCAATTTTTTTCTCTTCTTTGGGCCCGTGTGGCTATTAAATTTTCATAAGTTGCAGAATTTCATGGTGGAAGCACATAGAGTCTGCTAGGAGCAATGTGTTAAAAAGACTATGGAGGGGAAAAAGCATAATTATGTGATCCGTTCTTCATTTTTCCTTCAACTTATTTTCAATAAGCTGGATGTCAGACTCAAAAGAAAGAGCACCAGCATGGTTGTTTCTACTTTAAAACCATCCTGGGGAGAAACAGACTTTCAATTACTCTGTGGAGAATGATGACTGCTGGGCCAAGGCACGTTGCATGACTTTTAAGGAAAGCCAGCAAGGAAAATTTGGTATTATTTTAAAATAAAAGCTTATTAAGCACCAGGAGGAAAATGATAGCACAGCAGCAAATTTATTTCTGTCCTCTCCACAAGTACACACCCAAAAAAACATAAGGGCTCAGTTTATTCTTTGGAAATTAAAATGGCGTTGGGAGTCAGGTTCTAGTTGTGGCTATCTGGCTGTCTACCTATACACATTTAGTGAGCACTGATGAAGAGATAGGCTGTGTGTTATATGCTTTATGTAGATATATGATTTTATTTAATTTCCCCCACATTCTTATTAATAAGTAGTTATTAGCAATCCTATTCTACAGATAAAAAAGTGAAGGTCAAAAGTTAGTTACTCTAAATAACAATTATCAAGAACATACAGTCCCTTACATATGTTGATTCATATGATTGTCGTATAATAACCCCACGCCCATTTTGCAGATAGAGAAACTGAGGTACAGAGAAGTTCAGTAACTTGCCACGGTCACACACCTAGCAAGTGGCTGAGAGGGGATTTGAATTCAAATAATCTGGCTCTAGAGCCCATATGTTTAACCACAACCAATACTAACTCTTCAAATTAGGTAAAAAAAAAAAAAAAATTCCAGTGTGACTATGACTATATACTATGCACTGCATAGTCAGTGTTTCTTAAATTTGGCAGTAACATTCGATTTTTCAAATATGTATTATGTGGCTTTGACAAAAACAATTATTGAATGATAAAGAATTAGAAAATCGGACAACTATTAGAGAATTACTTTAGACAACATCATGTCCAAGTGTCTCATTTTACAGAAAATGAAACTGATGCTCAGGGAGATTAGGAGACACATCCAAGTTTGCACAGCAGGCTGATAGACCAGGACGAAGTTTTACCCCACCTCATCCCCAAACCACAATACAGTGGTGCTTTCCACTGCTGCTCAGATAAGATTTCATGGGATTTTTTAGGCCAAGAACATTTTTGGAAGATGGTTTTTGTGGAGTAGAGACAACCTGGAGTTGGACTATGAAAGAAGAGGCTACGAGGCTAGAGAGGACAGTGCCTGCAACTTACCTGCTCTGTTTTAATCAGGCGCAGCCCATTACTGCCCTTTCTCTTTCCTTCTCTTCCTCGCTCACAAACGGGCTTCTCCACCGGCATGTCCTGTCTCAGTGAACAGTCCCACCTCCCACCCAGTTGCTCAAGCCTGAGACCTAGGTGATCTCCTTGCTGCCTAGCCCTCATGTCCCATGTTCAAACCAACAGCTGATACAACTGATTCTACCTCCTAGTTACCTCTCAGATCGTCTCTCTGTCTCCACAGCTGCGATCCTGGCCCAAGCCACCATCATCTGTCATCAGCACTGCCTTGGCAGCCTCCTCACTGAATGTCACCATGTCCCATTTTTGCCACTCATCCCAATCCATTTTTTATTTACAGCCAGAAGTGATCTTCTGAAAATGTAGGTCTGACCATATACTGCTACCACTTAATACCCTATAGGAACAGACATTACTCTCAGGATAAAATCCAAATTCTTTAACTTTGCTTTCAAGCTAACCACAGCTGCAAGTGTGGAGGAGAAGAGACAGGCAATAAAGATGTTAAACCAATGGACTGGTGATTGATTTGCTGTAAGAGAGATTAAAAGGAGCTATCTGGGAGATGACACCCAGGAGTCTAGTTTGAGTGACTCACCATCTGGGCATGAAAGAAAGTGCCCATGCATTAAGTTCAAGCTTCAGAAGGTAGAGACCCAGGCAATGCCCACAGAAACAGATATATGAGCAACCATGAGAGCAGCTGAGTGTGAACTTGTTAATTTAGCCACCCAATGGTTGTCCCAAGAGCCCTCTAAATTTACAATCACTGCAAGACCTCACCCAGAAATCTTATTTTCTTCCCTATGTTAGGCTCCAATGATATTTTAAGTGTTAGAGTAATTTATTTTGCAAATAGTAACCAACTGACATCAGTGGAGCAGAGTTGCCTTTATGTCGTGCTATAGTAGAGACAAGAATAAGGTCAGTTTTCTCTGTTGACTCCATCAGCCCAATGGAACAGCCTCCATTTAGACAGAAGAAAAATTTTAAAGCAGTAATCGGTTTAACGTTTTTGATGGGCTTCCTCTGGAGATACACAAGATGTGGAAGAGAAATATTCCCTTATTATACGTAGTTTTAGAAGATTTAACTTTTGTTTGATTTTAATACCATTGGATTTGGATGTTTCCCAGCATTGGCAGAAGAGAAGGGGGGTAGAAGACTTGGAAGGCAGCGTTTCTTCTTTTTACTTATAAGTAAACCATGAAATCAGAATCTCCCGAAACTTTAGAGCCAAAGAGCCCCCAGATATCACTGCCCCATGCCTTCATTTCACCAAAGAGGAAGCAGAGTCTCAAGAGGATAAATGTCTGGTCAATAGCCACAAAACTGGTTAGTTCCTAAGGCTCTATTAATAGTTGTTCTGATTCATAGCTCAGGGCTCTTTCCATATTCACAAGGCAAATCAGACTTCTCAGTTATAAAATATGTGTGTTTTCCAGCACTGTTTTAAGCATTATATTTTGTGTGTGAGCAAACAGCTTAACAAGGGCTATCTTTTAAAAAATTGTGCTATGAAACCAGAAAGTCTCAAAAGTTTCATGCAGCTTGTTTCCAAAGGTACATTTGATCAGATTTGGGTAACAAGTATTCTTATACATTTTTAGAATGGAGGGGGACGCAACTGAAGGGAGATAAAGAAAGGAACAGTAAAGGGTCCTTTCTCCTTGACCTCTCTGCCAACGGTCCTGCACTCAGGAGAATCTGTCTAGCCTACTCGAGGAAGATTGTCCAAGAAGCCCAGAAGGTTTCTACTTATCAGGCTAATCCATTTCATTTTTAATAAATGTAGTAGGCACCAGGCATATAAAGATGAATGATACTCTTTACCCTGAGAGCTTAAAATCCAGTGGGGGAATGTAGATAGATGCAGATATGGTCAGCCCTCCATGTCTGCGGTTTCTACATCCATAGATTCAATCAACCATAAATCAAAAATATTTCAGAAGAACCAGGTGCGGTGGTGCACACCTGTAGTCCCAGCTACTCGGGAGACTGAGGTGGGAGAAACACTTGAGGCCAGGAGTTCGCGGCAAGCCTGCGCGATATAGAAAGACCCTTTTCTCTTAAACAAAATTTAAAAAGTCAATTAACTACAAATAAAAGGGTTCATTTAAAAAAAGAAGAAGAAGAAAGAAAATATCTGAGGAAAAACAGCAATACCACAATAAAAAATACAAATAAAAACAACACAGTGAAACAACTATTTATGTAGCATTCACATTGTACTAGGTATTATAGGTAATCTAGAGATGATTTAAAGTACAGGGGAGGATGTGCATAGGTTATACGCAAATACTATGCCATTTTTTATAGGGACTTTAGCATCCACGGATTTTTGTGTCCACAGGGGTCCTGGAACCAATCCCCCATGGGTACGACTTGTAACTATATTCCAGACCCAATGTGATTGGTGTTAGAGCAGCAGCATTAAGTCGTTTGGGAGCCCAGAAGATGGAGAACCAATTCTGACAGGAGGAGGAAAATCAAGGCAGGCTTGGGGAGGAAGTGGCGTTTGAGCTCCGCCTTGAGAAGCAGGTGGCATATCAAGGGGTGAAGAGGAGGAGACAGGCATGCTCCACCACACACGCCCAAGAGCAAAGGCTGAAGAGAAGATCAGGTACATTCTGAATGGGATGAAAGGACAGAAAGTGGAGAACAGAGAGTGCAGCCTGCAAGGGGAGGACTGAGGGGAGACCACCCCTTGAGGAAGAAGCAGCCCTAATAGACATAGCAGAGAAAGGGAAGCTTGTTCTGGCATCCATGGACCTCCCTTACCACTTGGCTGCTCTGCCTCTTCCTCCCCAGGAGTTCATAGTTTTCACACGTTCTGCCTTCACCACAGCTGGCTTGACCAGCAAGTATGGCAGATGCTCATTTATGCCACAGGTGTTGCCTGGCGGATGAGTCAGAGTAAGGTGATATCCCGAAAGAACAGCAACTGCCACTTACAGCCTCCGAAAGGGGAGAACAGCCTTAATGGAGTCTTCACACGCCAAGGGATGGTGCTGAGTTCCACAGTACACCTAAGACCTGAGGCACCAAGAGAAGACCTGCCTCTGGGAACTACCTCACACTGAGAAAAATCTCAAAATATATATGTATAATATATATACATACACACCAGAAAGAAAATATGTAGCTGTGTAAAGAGGAAGAAAAACTACCAAGAAAAATAAAACATATGGGCTAACTGGTCAACATATTCAAATATGAAATAATTTTTTTTTAATTTTTTTGAGACAGGGTCTCACACTTTTGCCCAGGCTAGAGTGCAGTGGTGTCATCATAGCTCACTGCAACCTCAAACTCCTGGGCTCAAGTGATCATCCTGCCTCAGCCTCCCAGAATGCTAGGATTATGGGCATGAGCCACTAGGGCTGGACTAAAAATTAAATAAACTTTTAAAAAACAAAAAATATAAGCATTTATCAAGAGCCTTCTATATGCTAGACTTTGTGCTAAATGTTCTTGGAGCATTATCCCCCCCACACCTGCAAAGCCAAATTAGAATCTGAAATTTGCTTGATGAGAGTACAATCTGTACCAAGTGAGCTAGTTGGTTGATGCTAATGGTTCATCTCATAGAGTTAGGGTAACCAATTCATTCTGGTTTGCCCAAGACTCTCCTAGTTTTAGCACTGAAAGTTGTACATCGTGGGAAACCCCTCATTGCTGGGCAAACTGAGATAGCTGATCACTCTACATCAAGTTATAATGGCCCGAAGTTTCTCTGTCCTCTTTTTAGTGTTTACTTGTGGAAAAGACTGCACATCTGTCTCACTGGGGCACTGTCTCTCCTGGACAGCATTGGACGAACATTGCCAAATAACAATTTTTATATCTTACAGCCCTTTCCAATTATCCCATGCTTTCTACCTGTATCTAATGCCATAGATTCATCCTGAGATGGTGAAACAGAACTACAGATTGGCTCAGTGAATTCCATTCCCTCTTCTCGTGTGTCTTCCAGCTCTGCTACAGTGGAAAGCTTATTCCCCAAACTCACTTGCAACTAGAACTCCTCATGTGATTTAGCATCTGCAAAGCAGGTGCAGTGATGTGAGTCTTGGAAGAAGCCAGTGAACAAGCAAGTTATCGGTCTTGTGCAGGGAGAGCAGACCTTCTGGCAAGCACAGTGGCAACAACCAGCAAGGGCAGGGAAGCTTGTAGACCCAGCAGTTTCCTGATCATGGCAGAGGCATGGTGCTTCTGTGACCCTGCTGGCAATAGCTCCCTTAGCAGGCCAGTTCTTCTGAGAAGTTCAGGCTAGATTGCGTACCTTCAGCCCTCCCAATGATTTTATGAGCTGTTAGTAACCATTTATAACTCTCCCTTTGCACAAATTAGCCAGAGGATCCTGTAATTTACAACAAAAACACAGACTGACACAGATAGTATACAGGATGCCATCACCAACAACCTAATAATGGCTTCCTGGAATGCTGCATTGAAAAGAATTCTGAGACCTAATCCATGCTCAGTGAGAAAGACGTCTCTGGTGGGTTGGAGACCTCTGTTATGGTCCCAGAGAGAGAATAATTGTATTTTGTGCCAGACTTTTGCCATCTGTGGTTGAGACTATTGACAGAACCATGTCTTTTTTCTTTTGTCTTATAACCATGCTGACATTTTTAAGATGTCTGTCTGTCTTGCCTGCTAAGGTGTTGATATTATAAGTTTAACTTTGGAAATCAGAAATTTTAGACATTTTTCTTCAACCTTAATTTTATAATTGTCTTTGATACAAAGAATTGAATAATTGTTGATGGAAGTTCTTGAAAAATGTAAATGCACTGTTGAAAATTTCTTACTTGGCAAAGATAAAGAAAAGATGATTAAAAGATATTTACATTCTATGGATTAAAAAATACAAACCAAGTATCTGTTATCTTCAGGAAACACACCTTACACACAAAGACGCATTCAGACTCAAGGTGAAAGGATGGAATACAATTTTTCAGGCTAATGGAAACCAAAAGAAATCTGGAGTAGCCATCCTCATTTCAGATGACATCAACTTTAAAGCAACAAAAGTAAAGAAGGACAAAAATGGACACTATATAGTGGTGAAGGGAAAAATTTCACAAGAGGATTTAACAATCCTAAACATTTATGCACCCAACACAGGAGCACCCAGGTACATAAAGCAAATGCTGCTAGATCTAGACAACATAATAAGCAGGAATGCCATAATTGCAGGGGACTTCAACACCCCACTGACGGAACTGGACAGATCCTCCAAACAAAAATTAAATAGAGAAATAAAAGACCTAAACAGGACTCTAGAACATTTGGGCCTAACAGATATCTACAGAACACTCCACCCAAATAACACTGAATATACATTCTTCTCATCAGCTCATGGAACTTTCTCTAAAATTGACCACATCCTAGGCCACAAAACAGATCTAAACAAATTCAAAAAAATAGAAATCATACCATGTATCTTTTCAGACCACAGCGGAATAAAATTAGATATCAATTCCAACAGAAACTCACATCTTCCTCCAAAAACTTGGAAACTAAACAATCTATTAATGAAAGATTATTGGGTCAAAGAGGAGATTCAAAATGAAATCAAAAGATTCTTCGAACTAAACGATAATGGGGACACAAGTTATCAAAATCTGTGGGATACAGCAAAAGCAGTCCTGAGAGGAAAACTTATCGCCCTAAATTCCCACATCCAAAAGACAGAAAAGTCACAAATCAGTAAACTAATGAATCATCTTAAGGAAATGGAAAAGGAAGAGCAAAGCAATCCTAAAACCAGCAGAAGAAAAGAAATAACCAAAATTAGAGCAGAATTAAATGAAATCGAGAACAAAAGAACAATACAGAAGATCAATGAAACGAAAAGCTGGTTCTTTGAAAAGATAAACAAAATAGACAGGCCACTTGCCAGGTTGACCAGAAGCAAAAAGGAAAGGACTCTAATAAGCTCAATTAGAAATGAAAAAGGAGAGGTCACAACTGATACCATGGAAATACAAAACATCATCTTTGAATACTACAAAAATCTCTATGCCCACAAACACGAAAACGTGGAGGAAATGGACAAATTCTTAGAAACACACTACCTCCCTAGGCTCAACCAGGAAGAAACTGAATTTCTAAACAGACCAATATCAAGCACCGAAATTGAAGCAGTAATTAAAAATCTACCCACAAAAAAAAGTCCCGGACCAGATGGGTTCACACCTGAATTCTACCAAGCTTACAGAGAAGAACTGGTGCCTATACTGCAGAAATTATTTGAAAATATCCAGAAGGATGGAATCCTCCCAAACTCATTCTACGAAGCCAATATCACCTTGATACCAAAGCCAGGAAAGGACACAACAAAAAAAGAAAACTACAGACCAATATCCCTTATGAATATAGATGCAAAAATTCTCAATAAAATCCTTGCAAACCGAATTCAAATGTACATCAAAAAAATAATCCATCATGATCAGGTGGGCTTCATTCCCGAGATGCAGGGATGGTTCAACGTACGCAAATCTATAAATGTAATTCACCATATAAATAAAAGCAAGAACAAAGATTATATGATCCTTTCAATAGATGCAGAAAAGGCTTTTGACAAAATCCAACACCCTTTTATGATAAGAACTCTTAACAATATAGGCATAGATGGCTCATTCCTAGAAACTATTAAAGCCATATATGATAAACCCACAGCCAATATCATACTGAATGGGGAAAAATTGAAGGCATTCCCCTTAAAAACTGGCACCAGACAAGGGTGTCCACTATCTCCACTTCTTTTCAACATAGTGCTGGAAGTCCTGGCCACAGCAATTAGACAAGACAGAGGAATCAGGGGCATCCAGATAGGGGCAGAAGAGGTCAAACTTTCACTATTCGCAGACGATATGATATTATACATAGAAAACCCCAAGGATTCAACCAAGAGATTACTGGAATTGATAAATGAATTCAGCAAAGTCTCAGGATACAAAATTAATACACACAAATCCATAGCCTTCATATATGCTAATAACAATCAAGCCGAGAAACAAATTAAAGATGCTATACCTTTTGCAATAGCAACAAAGAAAATTAAATATTTAGGAATATATCTAACTAAGGAGATCAAAGACCTATATAGAGAGAATTATGAAACACTGAGAAAGGAAATTGCAGAGGATGTAAATAGATGGAAAACCTTACCATGCTCTTGGATAGGCAGAGTCAACATAGTAAAAATGGCTTTGCTACCTAAATTAATTTACAGAATCAATGCAATCCCTATCAAAATACCAACATCATTTTTTGCCGATCTAGAAAAAATAATTCTACGCTTCGTGTGGAACCAGAGAAGACCCCGTCTAGCCAAAGCAATCTTAAGCAAAAAGAACAAATTGGGAGGCATCTGTCTACCAGACTTCAAACTATACTACAAGGCTATAGTAACCAAAACTGCATGGTATTGGCACAAGAACAGACACGTAGACCAATGGAACAGGACTGAGAACCCAAATATAAAACCAACCTCATACAGTCACCTGATCTTTGACAAATTCCAGAAAAACGTACACTGGGGAAAAGATTCCCTATTCAACAAATGGTGCTGGGAAAATTGGATGGCCATATGTAGAAGACTGAAAGTGGACCCACACCTCTCACCTCTCACAAAAATCAATTCACAATGGATAACAGATCTAAACCTAAGACATGAAACCATAAGAATTCTCGAAGAAAATGTTGGAAAAACTCTTATGGACATTGGCCTAGGCAAAGAATTTATGAAGAAGACCCCAAAGCAATCACAGCAGCAACAAAAATAAATACATGGGACCTGATCAAATTGAAAAGCTTCTGCACAGCCAAGGAAACTATCACTAGAGTGAACAGACAACCTACAGAATGGGAGAAAATATTGTCATGCTACACCTCTGATAAAGGGCTTATAACCAGAATCTATACAGAACTTAGGAAAATCAACAAGAAAAATCAAACAACCCTATTAAAAAATGGGCAAAGGACATGAACAAAAACTTTTCCAAAGAAGACAGAATGATGGCCAGCAAACATATAAAAAAGTGCTCAACTTCTCTAATCATCAGGGAAATGCAAATCAAAACCACAATGAGATATCACTTAACTCCAGTGAGATTGGCTCATATCAAAAAATCCCCAAATAACAAATGTTGGCGGGGATGTGGACAGGTAGGAACACTCATACACTGCTGGTGGGACTGCAAATTAGTACAACCTCTATGGAAAAGAATATGGAGATACCTCAAAGAATTAAAAGTAGAATTACCATTTGACCCAGCAATCCCACTACTGGGTATTTATCCAAAAGAAAAAAAGACATTTTATAATAAAGACATCTGCTCTCGAATGTTCATAGCAGCACAATTCACAATTGCAAAGTTGTGGAAACAACCCAGGTGCCCATCAATACATGAGTGGATCAATAAAATGTGGTATATGTATACCATGGAGTATTACTCAGCAATAAGGAACAACAGTGAATTAACACATCTGGTATTATCCTGGTTGGAGCTAGAACCCATTCTTCGAAGCGAAGTGTCACAGGATTGGAAAAACAAGCATCACTGGTACTCACCATCAAACTGGTACTAATTGATGAACACTTACATCACACAGGGCAATAACATTCATCAGAGGGCGGGCGGGTGGGAGGGGGGTGGAAGGGATGGGAAAAACTCTCACTGAATGGATGTGGGGAGCACAGTTTGGGAGACGACCACGATTGTGGCTCTGACACAGGCAGAACAAGGGCAATGTGTATGGCCAAAGTGTTGTACCCCCATGATATTCTGAAATTAAAAAAATAAATTATACAAAAAAAAATAAAAAAATAAAAAAATAAAATAGAGAAAAGTGTTATCTTCAAAAAAAAAAAAGATATTTACATTCTAGTGAGTATTACATATTCACTATATATAGCTATAAATTATAGTATGCACAGATTACATTTAAAGAGTATTATAAACAAAGTGAGTAGACAGAAGGAACAAAGATCTTACTCAAGTTTAAATCTGTATATATTCTATTTCTTATGATTATAACTTTCCTTTAATATTCAATAGTTTTGGAATAAAATTTTGTTTAATACTCTATAAAAGTTGTAACATGTGTTTGTAATAGGAAATTACGTTTGTTCAATTGGCTATAGAATATGACCATTATAGGAAACTGGATCTTCTCACTTAAAATCTAAATGAAGTTATCAGCCTTGTGGTATTTTCTTTTCCATTCTGTATCTTGTTCAGGTTCTTCTGTTAGAGAACACTTTGGCCCTTCTTACAGCTGTAGAAAAAAATAAAGCCACTTTGACTTAATCTAAATACAACACAAAGTGTGATTTTTTTGACAATCCTTAGAATTTTGGGTTCCTCATTATACCACCTACAACTA
This sequence comes from Daubentonia madagascariensis, assembly GCA_023783475.1. Taxonomy (NCBI): domain Eukaryota; kingdom Metazoa; phylum Chordata; class Mammalia; order Primates; family Daubentoniidae; genus Daubentonia; species Daubentonia madagascariensis. The sequence goes on from JAKFHU010001672.1 coordinate 22,327,423, forward strand.
AAAAGGCTCATCTCTCTTGAGGGAATTTTCTCTACTGTAGGGATTTTGCCCTCACAGGGCAAAAGGGTGAGGCTGTAGCAGACATGTTATAGGCCATCCAGCTGCTAATATTGCCTGTTCTGACCCTAGAGTCTAACCTAGGTGGAATTCCTGTACATCAAACCTGGGGCATGGGGCGGGAAAGGAAACTTTTGAAACTGGAAAGGAAACTGAAAACAAATTTCAGTTTCTTTTTCATTTCATTAAGAGCATGTGTCCTCACTAAGAGTCTTTTAGTTGTAAGCAATAGAAATCCACTATGACTATAAACTGATTTTAAAAAATGTTGGGGGAAGAAAAGGAAATAAAACGTATATGGATTTGTAAAGAAGAAATTAAATCGTCTTTTTTTCACAAGTGACATGGTTGTCCATGTAGAAAATCCAAAAGAATTGACAAAAAAATCCCCTCTTGGAATGAACAAGCAATTTCAGCAGGGATGCAGGATACAAGGTTAATACACAAAAGTCAATCACTTTCTTACATACCAGCAATGAACAAGTGGAAACTGATATTAAGAACATATTACCACTTACAAACAACAGCAACAGGGGAGGGTTGGACCTTGGATGAGAGTAACTATCATTCCCACCTCATAGGATTGTGGTGAGGATCAAATGAGCTCATCCATGTGAAAATGGCACCTGGTGCATTGCCAGCACTTAATAATTATTAGCTATTAATCTGGTTCTATGCTCTTTTTTCTCTCTGTGGCTTGGTTTTCTCTGCTTCATTGGACCTATGTTCAAGTCTGGCCACCTCACAATGGTGACCTCACTTTCTAAGTCCACACCACTCCAATCCAAGCCAACAGCCAGATGGAATATGATTCCCTTGGTTTCCAAACCAAATTCTCAGGAGAAAGAATCTCCTTGGCCCAATTATGGTCATGGAGGCAGATGAACTCAGCTGTGGAGAGTTGAATTATGTGTGAGGGATGGTGGTCATGGTCCTTAAAGAAAGAAAGGGTGTCTTTACGGAATGGTTAATCCCCTCCAGATGGGTGAGCCCAGCAACCCTGCCTTTTGTAGTCTTTTTTGGTAAGTCTTTGATAAGCACTTGTGATGGTTAATTTTATGTCAATTTGACTGGGCTAAGGGATACCCAGGTAGCTGGTAAAACATTATTTCTGGGTGTGTCTGTGAGAGCGTTTCCAGAAGAGATTAACATTTGAGTAAGTAGACTGAGTAAAGAAGGTTACTCTCACCAAAGTTTGTGGGCTTCATCAGTTGAAGGCCTGAATAGAACAAATAGGTTGAGAAGGGTGAATTCACTCTCTCTGCCCAATTAGGGGCATCAATCTTCTCCTGCTCACCGACATTGAGCTGCTGGCTTTTGAGCCTTCAGGCTCAGACTATACTATATCACTGGCTTTCCTGTACCTCTGGCTTACAGATGGCAAATCACAGGACTCAGCCTCCATAATTGCATGAGCCAATCCCCCATAACAAATATCTATCTGTCTATCTATCTATCTCTCCTATTGCTTCTGTCTCTCTGGAGAACCCTGACTAATACAGCACTGCTGGTTCTCACCCCAGATACCTTCCCTCCTCCCAATACTACATCTGTGTGTTGCTTCCCCCTCAAGCCCTGCTGTGTGCTTTTACTCTTAATTCCCTCAATCACTGCAATCACTTTGCTCACAAGTGTGGAGAGCCAGGAGGGCCTGGGAGTTTGTCTTCCCTTCCTCCAGGGCAGCCCTGAACCAGAGACTGCCAACTGCCAGTGAGGGTGTCTGAAAGCACAGCTCCCTTTCCCTGAGTGGGACACACTCTGAGCTATTCTTTGCCCTCCAGGGTTCCCCTGTGGATCAGGCTGAGGCTGGGACCTTGCCTGAGATGGCACTCTGCTTGGGTTTGTGCCTCTCTCTATCTGGCTTCCCCTGGGAGTATTTTCTTGATAAATCACTTACCCCTGACTCCTGGTCTCAAGGTCTATTTCTGGAACTCAGTTTAAAACAATCCCACAGATCAAAAGTGGGCCTGCACTCATTTGTGACCATTAATGAATGTAACTGACGTCCGTGTGAAAAGGATTCTTTCAGTCCTCTGAGATTTGGTTTTGTTTCTCATCTTGCATTCCCCACTGGGTCCCACCCACAGAGAGAAGCTGTTGTGAGCCCAATCTCTTGGCCTTCAGAAAATGATCTTCTCTTAAAGAAAACAAGGAGGACAGCCACTTTTATTTAAAATGCACACAGACACACACACACACAAGAAGTTAGTTTGGTATGTGACTTGATCTTCTTTGCTGCTCCCTGGCCACCTACCCCCCACCCCCGCAGCCCCCTGTCAGCTGAGAGTGCCTTTTTCTTTGCATTGATATGTTTATTTCCAGACTTTGTCTATGCATATGCAGATAGAAATATGAATATATATGTTTACAAAGATGTAATCATTCTGCAAATTGCCTTTTCAATTTAACCACATATCATGGACAATATATCTATTTCTTTTTTTCCCTCAGCTTTATTGAGGTATAGTTGACAACATTGTATAAATTTAAGGTGTACGATGTGATAATTTAGTATACATATATGTTGTGAAATGGTCACCACAATCAAGTTAGTTAACACATCCATCACCCCACATGGTTGGTTACCTTTCTTTCTTCTTGTGGTGAGAACACTTAGGATCTACTCTCTTAGCAAATTTCAAGTATACCATTCAGTATTGTTAACTATAGTCACCATACTGTACATTAGATCCCCAGAGCTTATTTATCTTATAGCTAAAAAGGCATTTTAACTTTCAGAAACATAAACTCTTCCTGCCAAGTCCAGCTGCCTGCCTGAAACCTAAACGTGGGAAAGCCAGCAAATGAGGGAGGATGAGACGTAACATTTCTAGGGCGAGCTGCCACCTTAGCTGATTCTCACTTAGGGATACTCTTCATTCTGATTGCAGGGCTTGCTCCTGCTGGTTATAAGGACGAGCACCAACAATGGATCTCAGTGAGGAATGTTCTCTCATGGAGGGATCACACAGAGCTGGCTGTGCCTTCAGACCTGAAGCCAACCAGGGACCTCCTTTGTGCCAAGGGGGTCTGTCCTTTGAGCTGGGCATGTCTCTATGCCAGGCAGAGGAGACAGTCACTGGAAGGGTGTGGATTGAGTGTCTCTAGTTCCTAACCCCACTTCAAAATATTCTGGCCACCTCAGCTTGACACTCGTGACTGAAATTCTACCATACAAATTCCTCTCTTTGGGCTGAAGACATATCTAGTGCTAAAATGAGAACCTTCTGAGAGGGACCCTTTTGGTTATAAGTGATGGAAACTTAACTTGAAATATCCTAAGCATAAAACAGGATTCAATTGGCTCGATAATCATGGCAGGTGGCCTCAAGCACAGGCAGATCAGGTGCCAAAACATGTCACCAGAAATCTTTTTTCCACTTGTCAGCTCTGCTTTTCTCTGTGTTAGTTCCATTCACAGGCGACAAAGAGGGCCTCCAGTAGCTTCCTACTCAATTTAGCAACTGCAAAGAGGGGAGTGACTCTCCATGTCATCCCAGCCCAAATCTCAGGACTACTTCTCTTTGGCTTAAATGGAGTCATTGGTCTTCCATGAACCAATCACTGCAATTCTGATGGATGAGGTCTTGGTCATACGCTAATGGCTAGAGTGGGGAAGGTAGGTCAGCCCCACCCAAACCACATAGACTGAGAGTGGGAGGGGGTTGCAAAGAAGACTTCAGATGCTGTTACCAAGAGAAGAGAGAATGGGTATTAGGAAGGCAAAACCACACCTTCCACCACACTTATCAGTTTTCATACCACCAAGGTAATAGCTAGCGGAGCGCAGCTCCCTGCGAGATGAGGCATAGCAGAGATTGTGAAGACAAGTCCAGAGCTAAGGGCCCCACACTGGGAAAGAAGGCAGGGTAGGGTGGATAATACATTAGGGCTTCTTGAAGGGCTAGGGGAAATCAGGGGCTCTGAGATTTAATAGTACACTCTTAGAGGCTAAAAAAAATTCAAGACCATGCAAAAGTAGCGGTAGAATCCCAGGTAGCTTGCCAGGAGTTGGGCAGGGGGCTGGCAATGCCACTTACAATTCATACCAATAGGCTTCCCCTGCCTTATATGGTAAGCTCGGCCTTCAGCCTTGTTTAACAGGAATGAAATATCCTATTAATGCTTTTCTATATCATTAACTCAAGGATCCTTTGTCATGCTTCATGTAGCATATTGGTGCCTAAGAGGTGCAACTGTGATAAAACTGAGAAGGGCACTTGTCTTGTTTGCTGGACATTATCTCTCTCTTTTTTTTTCTTTCTTTCTTTCTTTTTTTTACAGTGAGATAATAATATGGTGAGTGGGCAGCTAACATTTTCCAAGCATTGCATTATTACAGCCCCATGAGGTCCAGCCTGTTCTTCCACTCTACAGATTAGGACACTTGGGTTTGGGAAAAGTGAAGTGATTTGCCAGCCGGTCAGTGGTGGATCCAGGCTACCGACCCCAGCCATGGGGCTCCAGAGCCCATGCCTTTAAACCCCATGCCACAACTGAGTGTCTGAAACCAGGAAGAACTGGGAAAGTACAGAAGGGAGAATTTCAAGGAGAAAAGATTGAAGTTTAAAGCAAGCAGTAATGAGGGGTGGGGGAAAAATCCAGGTGTGCAAGACATGGCTCCTGACAGTCTGTGAACAGGAGTAAGGGGTCAACAGAGGATGAGAACATGCTGCTCTTTATTTGCTAAAGATGATACAACTCTGGTGAAGTGGTCATATAATTGTCCAAATCAAGACCTTTTGAGAGTGAGAAGGTGCTATTAATAATTACACTGAGAAGACTGCAATAAACCAAGACTGGCTTGGGCATACAGGACACAGGCTCTCCCTAACTAGGGCGACTAACAGTAGATCTAGGATCTATACTAATAGCAGGGATGGATATGCATGGCTTCATGTACAGCCCCTCCATCCACCACCCTGGTGGGTTGCAGGATGGCCAGTGAGGGGTGTATTAATGGGCATTGATCTTTGTAGCCCTGTGCTCTAACCAACTGAGTTTGTCTCCAGACACAGTATAGTCAGGGGGTAAATGACACAATTGAAATAATTAATTATCTTATTTAATTAAATCAACAATGAGCTAAGCAAGGCAGTATAGCAGAGTGGTTAATGGATTTTACTTGGAGGTTTAGATCTCGGCTATGTGAGCTTGGGCAAGATACTTAATTTCTGTGGGTCTCAGTTTCCTGATCTGTAAAATACGGAAAAGAGCAAATGCTATTTGAGCTTTTACTCTGTTTTAGGTGCTGGGCTAAGCATTTTATGTGGATTATTTGATTTCATCATAATATGAAGTAGGAACTATTATTCTCTCCGTTTTGCAGACCAGGGAACTGAAGCTTAGTGAGATTAGGCAACTTGATCCAGGTTACACAATTAATAAATACGACCTATTTTATGGGGGTTGTTTTTGGTGATTAAATGAGACAATGCTTATTAATAAAAGCTTAGCATATTATATCTGATTAAATTTATTAATTGTGGCTGCTTTTATGAGAAGTTCAACATCAGACACTGGGAACAGCCTGCAAACATTCAAGGATTTTTCTAATCCCTGTACTCTTGCGTGTTCTGCTAAGAATAGAGATGTATATATTCATGTTAGCATGAGAAAATGTGTTTAAGCCATTTCTAGTAATTTAGACCAATGTTTCATATAACCAAGGCCTCTGTATGACCCTACTGAAGGATGGCTAGCAGCCACGCTGCAGGGTAAGGTGAAAATGGCACAATACTTAGTATTTGAAATCAAATGACTTCGGATTCCAATCCTGGCCCATAACTGATGTGGCTCTGGACATGTTACTTAGCCTCCTTGAGCCTTCATCTGCAAATTGGGTTGAATAATACACGTCTTTCAGGGTTGCTGTGAGGATTAGAGATAATATATGCAAAACAGTGCAGTCCCTCTTCCCATAATGGACGCTCAACAAACACGAGTCATTACTATTTAAAAAAAGTTTAGCATATTGACTGAAAGCCAATAGAAAGCCCTGGATGAATTTAAGTACTTAATAGTGATAATTACATATTCAGTATTATCATTATCTTACATTTGTCATTTGGATGGTACTAATTTGGATCATATTCTAACCTACCATATGTCAGGAGGATCCTCTGAATGAAAACCTTTAATGCTCTTTAATATCCTAAGAGGACAGCATTGTTGACATGACCCATCTTTGAAAGCCCCAAGAATCTGAAACATCCAGGCTATTCTTGTTGCAGCTGGGAAAATAAAATATACACATGTATCCTTAAACCCAGACAGTTATTTAAAAAAAAAAAAGTATCTTCAGTGGCAAGAAGGCAACAAATACAGGGTGGAGAGGGAGTGAATAGCTGTTTAGTCATCTGCCCCAATTCCTCCCAAATCCAGGCTTGTGTGCTAATAACTCATTCTTGGGCATCCCAGGCCCTTCCACCCTCACCTAGATGCTCACCTGTCTCTGGAAATGCCTTTGGCATTGCAAAGCACAGGTTCTATGGGCACTCAGGGACCACTCTATGAACTTGCCTCCAATTCCTGCAAAGTGTCTGGGGCCGGATGAGAGCACTTGAACCACCTCCTTTACCCCTGAGTTGTGCCCAGGTGGACAATACAGGAGAAACCACAGGAGAAACCTGCTTCATATGCGGGAAGACACCAGTGCAAATTCCTGGATCCAGATGGATGGTGTGACCTTGGGCAAGTTAGTTAATGAGTTCTTTGAGCCTTGGTTTTCTCATTGGTAAAATAGGGATAATAAAATCTTTATGTCTTAAAAGAAACAATGTATATTATATATTTGGCAGAGTGCCTGATACATAATAAAGTTTAATAACTGTTAGCTGTTATTGCTACTAAGCATTAATTGAAAAAGTCACTGTGTTAGGCAGTAGGACCACAGAATATAAGAGGTAGTCCCTGACCTCCAGAGCTTACAGAGGAGTCAAGACGAACTCACCTTAAATGACCAGCCATCGAGTAGGTGCTCAGTTGTATGGTGTATGGGGGTTTGGAGAAGGAGAGACAGGTGCAGACGGGTGCAGGCTGGAGATGCTAAAGAGGTAAGCATGGGGGAGGATTGGGGTCTTGACGGATGCAAAGAAAGAACGGGCTGAGTGGGAGTCAGTACGAGCCCAGAGGCGAGGAGTGCTGTGGAAACGGGGCATGTGGCCCTCTGGAAGGAACAGCAGCCACCGCTCACTTCACCTGATCTGCCCCATCTGAGACTCAGAGTCTTGTCTCAGGGGTGAGGCAGAGCCCCCTAAAGAAGTCATCTTATCTACTACCACCTGAGAGTTCAAATCTCGAGCCTAGAAAAAAAACCAGCACAGGAGTTGAGAATGATTGAATCCACACTCTGGAGTGAGAATCATTACAGGTTTCCTTAAAGTTACTTTGAATATTATATATAATAAACTGTAAATGATACCATGAGTTTCTAGTATGAATTGCTCATTCATTTCCAATATAACTTGATAGGAACCCTTAGTTGAATGTGGTGATGAGAATGAACTCTGTTCTGTTCTGATTTGGGTTTCTATTTTTCTCTGGCTATTCAGTTCCTACCTCCGCTGTGTCCAGAGTTATTTTTATTCCACAGGGAGCTAAACTCAGAGAAATGCTAAAACTACCTAATTGGCATCAAAGAAAATTCTTCATTTTAGTATAGCACTGTAAGTTCAGAGTGTTTCACAATTATATTCCTAAGGATTTTTGCTTTCTCTAATAAGCTCTGCAAAATATCGGCCCAGGATGAATTTTTATCCTGGGAAGGATTTCTCCCTTTATTTGCCCAATTTTGCAGCACTACTCTTGCTCCTTAATCGGAACACTTTCTTTTCCTCCACGTTGCCTATTTACTGCCTCAAGTCACGATTGGGAAATGAGAGTGAAGTTTGGTATTTTGTCCCCTTGATGGGAAGAATCAATTCCAGATGGGACTCAATTTCAAAATGGTTCTCTTTTTGGGCAGGAACACAACTGCCACATCTCCTGGGTCATACATGCTATGACTTCATAAACACTTTGTAAAAAAGTATACAATGATAACACAACAATAATAATTATTATTAAACATATACCATTTTCAGAATTCACTGTTAAGTTCCATAGAGATGTACCAGAGCTCTTGGGTACTTCAACTGGTGGAGTTTGGGCAGCTGGGACTCACTGCTGCAATAGTCACAAATGCCATGGTCACCCTGTCCAAAATGTCTAGTTGAACTTAATAACATCTGTCTACGCAGAGGGCAATAGAATGTTTGTTTTTGGTTTGTAAGGGCATTGATATTTTAATTTTTTTCCAGAGAAGTATTGGCCTGAGGCCCCTGGAAACATTGCTTCATTGCTTGGCCTTGTAAGACTTTGCTTGACCTATTTTGTGGAAGCAAATTTACCCCGGTCCTAGAGTTTTTTTCATGCAAAACAGAAAAATGAAAGCAGCTACTGAAATGACCAGGTTTGTAAAATGCTGTTTTAATGGAAATAAGATTTTCAGATCTAGATTGAATAGGCCCCTGCCTCAGAAATGAAAATTTTCTTCTTAGCTCCTACAGCTGCATTATTGGGCAGGGCCACCATTCTGTGAGTATCAGATTATTATCAACACATGAGGCTCTCTCACTAGGACTACGCCCTTCAGTGGTGTGATCCTTGTGGTTACAAAGAGCAGTACAGTTCTCTCATCTTGGTTTTTTGATTATGTAAACAGAACAAAACTACCCAACTCCCATTTGCCCACAGATTGAGGCTGAGGAGGCCCCTAAGAATCTACTCCTTACAAGATGACATTTCAAAGTTAAGGGAGTCTGGTTTTTGTGTACTGAAGGAAATGTCCATTAAGCAGTAAATGTCTCAGACGTAGTCCCCTATCTAATCCCTGGTTGGCCCAAAGATGCTTTGAGAAAAAGGGAGGGAGGATTTGATGTCAAAGCACAGGAAATAACATTGCTTTGCCTGATAAAGCAACCTTTGAAGTCCTCTGTTTGGCAAGTTAGAAAAATACCCCTTCCTTCTTAAAAATTGAGATAGCTCCCTGGGAAAATAAACATTTGCTATTAGAAGGTCTGTGGGTTTGATTCAACCAGTTATCTGCATGTTCGCCCATGGGTGGATCTCTAAGAAGACCCTACCAAGACTGCCCCTACCTTCCCTGAGCAGTAGGAGGTTTTGAAGTCCAAAGCCATGAGGGTTCCCTTCCTCTCAGCCCTGGACCACTTGGTCTTAAAGTGGTAAAGGCTGTGGCTGAAGGCACCTATGAAGCCCTGGAGTAATTATTAGGGCAAATATTTCAAACTGGAGGAAATACCCTGCCTGGGAACAGGCATGGTCCTAGGATGAATTCCTATGAGTGGAAGAGGGTCCCCAAAACTTTGGGTGAAGGATGCCCGGGTTAGATAGGAAGGAGAGTTTTTTAAAAAAAACAATCTTTTTGTTTTCCCCCCTACAGAAAGGCCTGGATTTGAGAGCAGGAAAGAATGATTAGGAATTGTGTGCATTTCAAGTCGCCCTCTTGTAAGGTTTAATGCCTTAGGTGTTTTTCCTCCAAAATGGGAGAAAGTCATATTTAGCGCAAAATTTAATTTTTAACCTTCTGCTCTGTTATGTCCCTAATTACCCCAAAGCTTGGGTGAAGTGTGCCACAGCATAAACCTGCAAGGCGCTGGGGTGGAGAACAGGAGGCTACGGCGCAGAGAGGGGTGGCTGGGTGCTCTGTGGGGGAACCAAGGGACCACTGGGACCCCAAAGGAAGCCCCTGTCTTGCTAGACACACAAGAGAAAGCGGATTCTTGAGAAGGTGAAAGGGGGCCGCTAGGGTCACTTTGAGTCATTGAGTCGACAGCAGCAGCCTGGACACATCAAAGGGGCAAAAAGGAAACCAGCGCGCGGGCCGCGGGGTTTTGACGTGGTCCTCTTCCGCCACCTATCGACAACATCGGCTCATTGCAGTTTCCAAATGCACCTGCTTAAAAACCGTTCAAGCTCACAATTTCTCCATTCCAATTAAAATTGAATCCCCAGGGGAAAAGACGTAGTCGTACAAATCTGGTTTACCTATCTTATTGGATAAATTGACTTTGATTTTCAGCTGCTAAAATAATAATAGTATATGGCCATAACAGGAAGGCAGAGTTCTAATAATCTTTCTTGCATTTGGTTAATGCTTTAGACTATATAAAGGTACTGCATATTTTTAAGGTTTTTGTTGTTGGTTTTCAGAAAACATGATCACTCTAAAGGTATTGAAGGAATTTTCAGAAACATAGTATATGAGTAATATTAATATTTGCAAGCAGCAGAGGAGATAATTTCTGCAGAATTGACGGTATGGAACTCCATGGGGAATCAACATGTGCAAGCATAGCATGGAAGATTGTCCCTGTGTTATATGGGCCTATACATTCACTGGAATATTGGGAAGACGCTATCAAATACCACAACTGTTCATATTTTTTGATTCGGTAATACAACTTCACAAAGTCTATCACCAGAAAAGAATTTTTAAAATGTGGAAAAAGTAATATGAATAATATTCTTCATAAGATTGTTTAATGTTCAATAGAAGAGACATTGACATTATGGCTCATTCAGATATGGAATATTACAAAAACAAAAATTATTTTAACATGTAGTAATATGAAAAAATGAAGCCTACAAAGATATAAAATACTTAAGTAGGCAAAAATACAAATATTGAATAAAGCTGGAGAAGAATACTAAAAATATTACAAATGAGTTACAGTGGTGGAGGGAGTCTACACTATGGGGTTTTTTCTTTCATAATTACACAATGAATACAAGAATGCTTTCTTGCTGTGATACATTTAAATAATACAGAAGTATATAAAATAAGAAGTGGAGCATCCCATTACCTTCCTGCCCCCAGCCTGTCTGCTCCCTGTTAATAGATTGGTGTAAGTGCTCCAGATCTTCCTCCTTGAGGTTACACAAACATACACACAAACACACACATTATATATTAATATTATATATAGGCATACCTCAGAGATATTGAAGGTTCAATTCCAGACCCCTACAATAAAGTGAATATTGCAAAAAAGCGAGTCACACAAATTTTTTTGGTTTCTCGGTACATATAAAAGTTATGTTTACACTATACTGTAGTCTATTAAGTGTGCAATAGCATTATGGCTAAAAAAAATCAATGTACCTACCTTAATTTAAAAGTAACTTAATGCTAAAAATGCTAATGATCATCTGAGCCTTCAATGAGTGGTAATTTTTTAGCTGGTAGAGGGTCTGTGCCTCAATGTGGTGGCTGCTGACTGATCAGGATGGTGGTTGCCAAAGGTTGGGGTGGCTGTGGCAATTTCTTAAAATAAGACAATGATGCAGTTTGCCACATCAATTGACTCTTCCTTTCATGAAACATTTCTCTGTAGCATGTGATGCTGTTTGAAACATTTTACTCACAGTGGAACTTCTTTCAAAATTGTAGTCAATCCTCTCAAACCCTGTCACTGCTTTATCAACTAAGTTTATGTAATATTCTAAATCCTTTGTTGCCATTTTAACAATGTTCACAGCGTCTTCACCAGATTCCATCTCAAGAAACCACTTTCTTTGCCCATCTATAAGAAGCAATTCCTCACCCATTCAAGTTTCATCATGAGATTGCAGCAACTCAGTTGCATTTTCATGCTCCTCTTCTAATTCTAGTTCTCTTGCTACTTCCACCACATCTGCAGTGACTTCCTCCACTGAAATCTTAAACCCATCAAAGTCATTCACTATGGTTGGAATCAACTTCTTCCAAATTCCTGTTAATGATGATATTTTTACTTCCTCTCATGAATGTTCTTTTCTTTTCATTCTTTTCTTTCTCCTTCCTTCCTTTCTTTCTTTCTCTCTTTCTTCTTTTCTTTTTCTTTTTCTTTCTTTCTCTCTTGACAGGGTCTTGCTATGTTGCCCAGGCTATACTTGAACTCCTGGGTTCAAGTGATCCTTCCACCTCAGCCTCCTGAGTAGCTGGGACTACAGGCGTGCATAACCATGCCCAACTATGAACGTTCTTAATGGCTTCTAGAATGATGAATCCTTTCCAGAAGGTTTCTAATTTTCTTTGCCCATATCCATCAGAAGAATCACTATATATGGAAGCTATATCCTTATAAAATATATTTCTTAAATAATAAGACTTGAAAGTCCAAATTACTCCTAATTCCATGAGCTGCAGAATGGATGTTTTGTTAGCAGGCATGAAAACAACATTAATTTCCTTGTACATCTCCATCAGAGCTCTTGGTGACCAGGTGCGTTGCCAATGAGCAGTAATATTTTGAAAGGAATCAAAAGGAATATTTTGAAAGGAACTTATTTTTTTCTGAGCAGTAGGTCTCAACAATGGACTTAAAATATTCAGTAAAGCATGCTGTAAACAGATGTGTTATCATCCAGGCTTTGTTGTTCCAGTGATAGAACACAGGCAGAATAAATTTAGTATAACTCTTAAGGGCCTTAGGATTTTGGAATGGTAGATGTGCATTGGCTCCAACTTTAAGTTACCAGCTGCATTAGCCCCTAAGAAAGAGTCAGCCTGTCCTTTGAAGTTTTGAAGCCAGGCACTGACTTCTCTCCTGTATCTATGAAAGTCCTACAAGGCATCTTCTTCAAATAGAAGGCTGTTTTATCTATACTGAAAATCTATTGTTTAGTGTAGCCACCTTCCTCATGATCTTAGCTAGATCTTAAGGGTAACTTGCTGCAGCTTCTACATTGGCACTTGCTTCTTTACCTTGTACTTTTATATTATGGGGATGACTTATTTCCTTAAACCTCACGAACCAACTTCTGCTAGCTTCCAACTTTTCTTCTGCAGCTTCTTCACCTTTCTCAGCCTTCACAGAATTGAAGAGAGTTAGGGCCTCTCTCTGGATTAGGCTTTGCCTTGAGGGAATGTTGTGGTTGCTGTGATCTTCTATCCAGACCACTAAAACTTTCTCCATATCAGCAATAAGGCTATTTTGCTTTCTTATTGTTAGTGTGTTCAATGGAGTGGCACTTTTAATTTCCTTCAAGAACCTTTTCCTTTGCAAAGGAAAAAGGTGGAAATAGCAAGAGAACTAGAATTAGAGGAGGAGCATGAAGATGTGACTGAATTTCTGCAATCTCATGATAAAACTTGAATGGATGAGGAATTGTTTCTTATGGATGAGCAAAGAAAGTGGTTTCTTGAGGTGGAATCTGGTGAAGATGCTGTGAAAATTGTTAAAATGACAACAAAGGATAGAATATTACATAAACTTGGTTCAGCCTATCTCGGCTTTCGACATGCCTTCCTCACCAAGCTTAATCATTTCTAGCTTTTGATTTAAAGTGAGAGATATATGACTTTTACTTTCATCAGAACACTTAGAGGATTGATTGAAGGATTAATTGGCCTAATTTCAATATTTTTGTGTCTCAGGGAATAGGGAGGCCTGAGAAGAGGGGGAAAGATGGGGGAACAGCTCATTAGTGGAGCAGTCAGAACACACACATTTATTGTTGAAGTTCACCTTCATATATGGGCATGATTTGTGGTACCCCAAAACAATTATAATAGTAATATCAAAGATCACTGATCACAGATCACCATAACAGATATAATAATGATGAAAATTTTTGAAGTAAAATTACCAAAATGTGACACAGAGACAGGAAGTAAGCACACACTGTTGGGAAAATGGCATTCTTATTTCTTCTAAGTTTTAAAGTAGTAAATAATTCTGCAAATGACCTTTCTTGAACATTTATCTCGGTGTACCTTATTAATGAATTTAAGCTTCTTTTCATTTATTCATTGGCCATTTGTGTTTCCTTAGAGAATTTTCTATTCATATCTCTTGCCAATTTTTCTATTTCATTATTTATATTTTTATTATTTATTTGTAGTAGTGCTTTATGAATTCTAGATTTTTACTAATATTTCACTGGATTTAGAGATTGGTATAACAGAGAATATTTCCATCCAGAACATGTATCTCCCCATTTATTCTGGTCTTCTGTTATATCCCTTTGCAAAATTTTATTATTTTCTTTATGACTTATACACTTATTATAATTTACATTACACAAGGAAGACATTTTCAATGGTTGTTTACATAACTGAAATCATTTTAAATTGAAATAATTACCAGCTGCCATTGAAATCATAACTGTTTCTTAAAACTATAATGACCTGTCAAATGATAATTCAAAGATGTATAATTATTAGCCTGCTCATTTGCTTGTATACAAGGGAAATCAATAGATTGATTTCATTTCTACATGCCAAAAACAGAATTTAGATACAAAACAAAAAGAGGGAGAGAAGAAAAGGCACAGTTTGGGGTTCTCCACAACCCCTTGAGCATTTAAACTGTGAAGACGTTGCAGCGGGATGTCTCTACGCAGTGTCTGTAGATGCCCTTCCTTTAGACCAGGCCTCAGCATTGGGCTGCTGTGAACACTTTTGATTAGGTTTTTGTGTGAACAAAAGTTTTCATTTCTCTTGGGTAAATAGCTAAGAGTGGAATTGCTGGGCCATGAATAGAGTTTATTTTTAATGTAGTCTAATTTTACAATTTTTTTCTTATGGTTAGTGTTTTTTTGTGTGTGTCCTGTTTAAGATATCTTGCCAGCTAGATCAAAAAGATATTCCTCTATTTCATCTTCTAGAAGAGTTATTGTTTTCCCTTTCACGTTTGGATCTATAATTCGCCTGGCATTTATTGTTCATGCTATAAAGTGGTCAGGGTTGATTCCCTAGCCCCTCAATACGGATATCTGATTCATTTAGCACTATTTATTTAAAAGTTTGTGGTTTCTCAACTGATTTGCATAGCATCTTTGTCTTAAAGGAAGTGTTCCTATATGCCTCAATTTGTTTTTGTACTTTCCATTGTGTTATATTGATCTGTCTCCCTTGTGCATCTACCACACTGTTAAATTACTATAGTTTTATAAGTCTTGTTAACCAGTAGAATATATTCTCCCTTTATCCTTCTCCTCCCTCTTCACCTCCCTCTCTCCCTCTTCCTATGCCCCTTACCCCTTTCAAAAGTGCCTTGGCTACTTTTGAAATTTTCTACTGCTATATAAATTTTAGAAACTGCCTATCAGTTTCCATAAAATGAATTCCTGTGGGGAGGCTTGAAACCTGTTGGGTAAAACTGATATTTAAAAAATATTGAGTCTTCCAGTTTATCAAAGTAATATGTCCCTCTATTAGGTCTCTAATTTTGGTACTTACGTTTTAAGTTGCTCTCAATATTGTTTTGTAGTTTTTTTGTTTAGAAACCCTGCACATATTTTGTTAGATTTATTCCTATGTATTTGATGATTTTGATGCTATTGTAAATAGTAACTTTTTAAAATTTCATTTTCTGTTTATTACTGATGTAGGAATATTAGGGTTTTTTCCTGTATATTGACCTTATATTCAGGAACCTTGCTAAACACATTTGTTAATTCTAAAAACTTATCTGTAGAATGTTTTGAATTTTCTATGTTCCCAATAATATTGCAACTAATGACAGCTTTATTTCTTCTCTCTAATGCTTATATCTTCTATTTGGTTGGGTTTTTTTTTTTCTTACTGCACTGGCTAGAATTTCTAGTATATTGCAAAGAGATGTTGATGGCCGGCATCCTTGCAATACTTCTAATCTCAGAGGGAAGATTTAAACATTTTACCACTAAGATACCTGCTATAGTGTTCATTTCTTTTTTTGGAGAAAGATTCTTTCTATTCCTAGTTACTAAGAGTTTTCTTTTTTCTCTTAAATTCATGAATGGCTATTAAAATATTTACCAAATGCTTTTTGTATATATATTGAGATAATCCTGTAACTTTTCCCCTTTATTCAGTTAATGTGATTAAATGATTGATTTTCACATGTGGAACTAATTTTGCATCCTAGGACTAAACCCAACTGTGTTGTGATAAATTATTCTTTTTATAAATTGCTGGATTCTATTTGTTGATATTTTATTTAGAATTTTGCATCTATGATCATTTCTGAAATTGACCTGAAATTTTTGTTTCCCAAAATGCTCTTGTCATATGTTGGTGTCAAGACTGGCTTCAAAAAATGTTAGGGGAAAGTTCTCTCATTTTGTATTTCCTAAAACAGTTTAAAACTAATTTGTATTATGTTTTCCCTAAATGTTTGGAAAACTTTGCTGGTAGGCCACCTGGGCCTGAAGTTTGCTTTGAATCACTAATTTAAAATTTATTTCTTAATTTCCAACAGGTAGTGATTTTATAACTATATTATTCATTATTTTTTATCTCAATTGCCTTGTGGTTTAGGAATATAATGTATATGATTTAAATCTTTGAAATTTGTAGAGATTTTCTGCAAGTATATAGTCAGCATATAGTCATTTTGTGTAAAAGACCAGTGTGTCCTTGAAAAGAATAGGTATGCTGTGGTTGTTAGGGGCAGTCTTATCTATATATCAATTAATTCAAGTGTTTTAATTGTATTATTCAAATCTTCCAAATATTTGGAGGTTACTTTGTCTGATTGGTTTACCATTTACTGAAAGAGATGTGTTCAAATATCTCACTATGATCTAAATTTGTCTATTTCTTTTTTTAGTTATATCATTCTTTGCTTTAGATATTTTGAGGTTATGTAATTATTTGCATACAGATTTAGATTTTTATATCTTCCTGGTTAACTAAAACTTTTATCATTATGAAGTGTTCCACCTTGTCTGACATTAAGATAGCCACACCATCATTCTTTTTAATAGTGTTTTCACAGTATATATTTCCCTATCTGTTTTCTTTCACACTTTCAGTATGCTTATCTTTTATATATATGCCTTATAAGCAGCAAAGAATGTTTTTTTAAAAAAGTCCAGTCTGTCAATCTGTCTTTTGAGACCATTTAGCCCATTTACATTCAATGCAATTATAAATACAATTTACCATCTTGGTGTTTTCTTTCTATTTGTCTCATTTGTTATTTTTTCTTTTATTGGCTTTTTCAGCTCAGTATTTAAAAATTTTTTTTTCTATTGTCTTTGTAGTTACACATTTTCTTTACTATTCCTTTAGTGACTACCCTAGAAGATTACAACATGCATTCTTATCAAGTCTGTGACTTATGAATTTACTACTTCTCAGCTCCAAATCCACTCATTGCTTGTTTTGCAAAAATAAAGGGTTCTCCTTTGACAGCTGGTATGAAGCTAAGCCATGTTATTTAGAGGGTGCTGGAAGGGCACCCGGGGAAGGGGGAGTCTCCTCCTGGCTCCAGTATCACCCTCCTACCATGCTCCAGAAGCACATGGAGGTGAGCAGCAGTGCCCAGCAGCCACCAGCTTCCCTGGCACCCTTTAGGATGACTTCATACTAGGATTGTGTAGCCCATGAGGCATCACCTCCCAGTGAATGAATGGCTTTTTCAGCACCCCCTTGAAGGGCTTTGAGCAAATTCTGAGGCATTCAGCTTCTTGGCCTTTTCTGAAATTGGAAGATGCCTACAGAGAAAAATTGGCCCCTAATACCCAGATTACCTTTATGGGTTTCCTTCCTCTTCTGATCTTGGTACCAGTGGAGGTGGTAGAAAGTGGTCAGACTCTGGGTATATTTTGGGTGGAGGTGACAGGATTTGCTGATGGAGTGGATGTGAGAGCAAAGTAGAAAGGATGATTTCATGGTTTTCTATTAGGATAAAGGAAGTGAGACATGAGATACTAGAGAGAGAGAGAGAGGGAGAGAGAGAGGGGGATCAGGGGATGTGGGGTACACCCAGGGAGAAGAGTAGGAAGGGAAGTGAGGGTATAAGGGGCTGATGTTGGGTCAATGGCTTGGAGGTCCTGGTGATATCAAGGAATTGTTGGCGTTAGGATATCAGAAAGAGAGAACTGCAAAGAGACCATGAGAATAAATACAGACTTGGGGAGGAGAAAACAAATTCATATTTTAAAATAATCTTTTATTTGCTCATCATAGGCATTTTAACATACATTATATTGATATACACCACATTTATTTTCAGTAATAATTGAATAATTTACTATATAATGTAAATGACAAAATATAATTCTTGAATTCCAAACATTTCTGTTATGCATAATGTGTGAGGTAAGCCAGAATAATCAAACATTATTGATGTTAATCATAATGAAAAGTAGACAATCAACATTTCTATTACCAAGTACGAATCTAGAGATTGAGGAGACAAATTCCAACAACAAATTCCCATATCTTCAGAATTAGAGGTAGGATATATAATCAGAAAATAGATTTTGATATACAAATTAAAATCTGTGGTGTGTATTTGTGTTGGAAACATCACCCGTAAAACAGAAAACTAGTTAACAATCACATTTTCTTAGGAGAAATATTTGTGTGTCTTAAACAATCATTTGAATATCATGAAAACACTCCAGACGTTAGCAGAAACAGGTAAATTAGCTGCCTGTTTTAACCATTGAAACAATGTTTTTAAATGTTCAGAAGAGGGGTTCCTAATATTTTCAAGATACTGATCTTGAAAACTGATTTGTCTATTAATTTTGAAAGATTTTTGTCTATAAAACTCATTTGATTAGTGTTCATATCTTTCATTAATCAAATATCTACATAATTGTTAGCCTTTACAAGCTAACACATTCCAAAATGTGATATCAAATGAATCAAAATAAATC
The DNA here is from genome assembly GCA_023783475.1 of Daubentonia madagascariensis. NCBI lineage: Eukaryota > Metazoa > Chordata > Mammalia > Primates > Daubentoniidae > Daubentonia > Daubentonia madagascariensis. The sequence goes on from JAKFHU010001672.1 coordinate 22,346,122, forward strand.
TAAATGATTTCAGGTCCCACTGACATTTTAACCCTTTAGGGCAGCCTCTAAATTCTTTGTTTTGGTAAATATATGACTTCAACAGAGCTTTTCAAAAAATTGAAAATAACTTATGAACCCTTCTGACTCAACTATCTTTCTGGGCTTTATTTGGGGAATCAATGTATTAAAGAACAGAATGTCTGTTTTTACATTCTTCTTTTTTAAATTCCATCTTAATTTTTTCTCCTTCCCATTTTCCTCTTCTATTTCCTCACTGATCTATTTCTCTTCTTCCATCCTCTCTCCATTTAACTTAACACCTACTCCCTGTCCCTTTTCTTTATTTCTCATCGTTGTCTTGGAAGTTTTTCCTCTCCCTGTTTCTTCCGTGCTTGGATTCATATCTTCTGTTATGTTTGGTTTTCCACAGAGAATTTGTTTTTATTTGGTTCATTCGTTCTTTTTACAGAGAATTGTGGATGAAATAAGCAAAATATTTTTGAATCTGGCTATGTAGTGATCCACAATCATAAGATACATCAACATCTCACAAATACAACATGTAGTAGTCTAAGGCTGATGTCATAAAGTATAGTCTCTTTGGTATACACTTCTTGTGTTCAAGATGTCACAAGAGTAAATTTTTTTCTTTTTTAGTTTTACTTTGTTTTTAATTGACCAGTGAATTCTTGAACTTTTCATTTTGCTTTGCACTCCTGTGAATTAAAGGTATTATTAATGAATAACAGTATGAATCCCATTTTAATACTTTTTCATCTTCTTATTGCACTGGGGCAATTTTCTATTCTTATTCTTTATTTCAAGCTATATAATCTGTAATGCTTTGAGGTAACAGAGAATCTAAAATTGGAATGTGAACTGGAACATGACTCTATCCCCAAGTTCTTACGGATTGACCAAGTGGCTGTGTGTGGGTCACATGTCTCCTATTTCATGAGGTCGATATGGTTAACATGTGCTATTCACTTGCCACGTGCCAGTCGCTCTTCCAGACACGCCTTACACCCATGACATAACCCTGGGAGGTAAGTGCTATTATTGCATTCATTTTACAAATGAAAATCTGGGACACACAGAGGTCCCAGATGACACAAGGAGGCCCAAGGTCATACAGTAGGTGACAGAGCCAGAATTTTAACTTAAGAAGTCAGATTCCAAGTCTGAGATATTGGCCACCATACTGTATTGCTTCCTTAATAAGGCAAGTTCCAAATGCACGCATTGGTCTCTTGATTCTTACTGCCTTCATCTCTGCCCCGTTTCATTCACCCACTTATACAGAAGCACCTGTCACCCATCTTCTTTCAGAGCTGCTCCACCTCTAAGACCTTGGACTCGGCGTTCTCTCTATCTGCTGCCTCCCACCTTCCATGCCTCTTGCGTTTTCACAGCTACTGGACCTGCTGGGCCTCTGCACTGAGCCCTCTCCTTATTCTCCCAGTTCCCATCATGCCCTTGCCTATGTTCCCTTACTTCTTTGCCTTACCAGAAGGACTTGCCATTGCTGCAATTTACCTTGCATTTTTCTACCTTTTAATTTCACCCACTCTTTCTGTCTGGAATATTCCTCCATCCCTCCCCTGTATTTTAGCTTATTGAAAACTTTATTCCATCTTTAAGCCACTCCCTCAACTCCCTTGCCTCCCCAGATACTACCTCTCTACAGTGCACTTCCTGGTCATCTCGAAACATGAGATGTATTCCTTCTCCCCTCAGCGTTCCCAACACTCAATTTGTACAACACGTACAGTGCTTGTGAGAGTCTGCCTTGGAATATAGTTGCACGTGAATTTCCTTAGCATCCCATCTAGCTTATAATCGTAACTTAGAAGACCTAGTCCAGTTCCTTATGCTAAAGCATGGAACAAAGAACTTTACAACTGAAAAGAATATATAAAAGATATTCTAATTCGACCCGTAATTTTTCTGGTAAAGACATTAAAGTCTATTTGAAGAGGCAAGTCATACTGACAGTGGGAGACAGATATTCACTTGTTCCTTCCATCCTTGAATGCATATTAGGAATAAAATCACGTGTGCACTCAGCGCTGTGCTAAGCACTGGGGCTGCCCAGGCAACAGCCTCTACTTTTAAGAAATTCAGTGTCCACTGGGGTCTACTGGGGAAGACAATTAATAGATTGTTACAATACAATGTGATGAGATAGCTGTTTGTGGGATAAATAAATGGATATATAAATAAATGCAAGAGTCAATGAGTTTACTATCTTTGTAGTAATATTATATGGTCCTATTGATCACAAGCATGAGGAAACAGATTTTGTAAGTCACTTAATAAAATCACAGCTCAGGCTGTAGGAAGGAATGTCAAATGTGATTTGTGCCAGACAAACTGATCTTCATCAGTCCAAAAAGAGAGAGAGAGAGAGGCCTGCTGGAAATGGAGAGGTGCTTTTTCCACCTTACTCTCTGGTTTTAGTTTTTGTCTCTCCAGTTTTTGATACTGCTTTCTCTCTTGTGTTTGGGATTAAATTCTGAACACTCACTGACATTCTGGGATAGTTTTTGTTTTGTTTATTAACTGGCTGTATGTTCACCTCAACCAGACCAAAGATCCTGTAGACTTTGGACCGGATGCATGCACTATTTGTTTTATTTACTTATTTTTAAACTTGAATGTTCTTCCTATAATATTAGCTCTTCTCCATCCCCCAAAGTTGGGTTTTCTGACAGCATGCTGCCTGCTTAATTTAGGAGCCAAAGAGAGTGTCACAGGATATAAAGTGGGGTGTCTCCCAGACCCACAGGAGACCTTACCTGGGGAATCCCAGGCCCACTCTGCTCACTGCGCATCAGGAATGACCTCCAGTTGGGTGGTGTTAGGGGGAGTTTTATTTGAAAATGATTCCAAAACCTGTAAGAGAGATAAAGCAGGGAAATTCCATGTCTGTTGTCTTTCCAGGATCTGTTTGGAGCCTGGTACTCAGCTCTCCCTAAGAGATAGTGTTTCTGTACTGTTTCAGCTGTTCATGTAGCTTAGAATTTTCAGGGTGTTGAACATAGGTAGTCCCTTAAAACATGATGACCATGTCTTATTTTTATTGAACTATGACGTCCCTTGCTTTAAGGAATTCTCATATGTGAAAATCTAGATTTATATGTTGTACACAAAAGCGTTAGGACCTAGTATTAGTGAAGGCACAGGTAAATGCGTCCTCTCATATGTTATTTATGGGAAGGTGAACTGGCTTCCTGAAGAACAAGTTGGCAGAGTGCACCAAAAGCCTACACACTGCAGGCAGTGGACCCAGCAGCTCCACTGCAGGGAATTTATCTTAAGGAAATCACTATGGATGTGTGTAAGACACACCTACATGATTATTTGCTTAGCCATTGTTTCAAATAGGAAAAAGTTAGAAACAACTTAAAGGCCAATGAAAGATTGGATGCATATAGGTATATGGCATTAGTCAGGCAGGCATTAAAAATGATGTAGGAAAATTACTTTGGTAAACATGCAGGTACAAAAGTATGTACAGTATTATCCTATTTGTATAAAAAGTACATGTGTATATGCTTATAAATAGAAAAAGAAAGATTAAATAGATGCCAAAATATAAATTATTCTTTCTGGGTGGTGGGATTATTTGTGGTTTTAATTTAATTCCATTTTTTTTTTGTATTTTAAAATATTTTTTCAAATTTTCTGCAGTGGATAGGTATTATTTTCATAACTAGAAAAATGTTTAGTAAGCTCACAAATCCCATTTTAAGAGCAATGAAGAGGGCAGGCGTGGTGGCTCACACCTGTAATCCTAGCACTCTTGGAGGTGGAAGCGGCAGGATTGCTTGAGCTCAGGAGTTCAAGACCAATCTGAGCAAGAGCGAGACCCCATCTCTATTAAAAATACAAAAGTTAGGTGGGCATCATGGCACATGCCTGTAGTCCCAGCTACTGAGGAGGCTGAGGCAGGAGGATCACTTGAGCCCAGGAGTTTGAGGTTGCAGTGAGTGATGATGATGCCACTGCACTCCACCCGGGGTGACAGACCAAGATTCTGTCTCAGAAATAAATAAATAAATGCATAAAAATAACAAAAGAGCAACAAAGATAAAGTGGGCTGTGACTGCTTCCCAAGATTCAAAACGCAATATAACAAGATAGTGTTTAGCATCAATATATTAGAAGTTTCCAAGATGAAATTATTTTCTTAAGAAAAAACTCCAGAATTCCCCCTAAAGTTGCCATATTCCATTTTTTTTCCAGAACAAGAAGTCAGATATATGCTCTGTTGAAAATGAGCAAAACTCACACTGAGTTACAGCTGTTAAAAGGTTTGAGGTTGGCTTGCATGTGCCAATACAGAGGGATACCTAAGATATGATAATGAGCAAAAAATGCAAGTCGCAGAACATATGTACTAGGATTGTGTTTAAAAACAACAGCAACAATAACACTCCCTCCCCACCAACTAACTATATGGGACATTTTATTGAAAACAAATATTTTTAGAGAAATGTTGATATGCACAGAAACAGGCATAGGAGGACACACACTGGGTTGTTATCAAGGGTTACCCTAAGAGTGGGTGGAGGGATGGGCAGAAAACAGATAAGCTTTCCTGGAAAATGCCAGGTGGCGTTACCTCCTTTTTATTTTATATACTTTCATGTTTTTAAAGTTTTTAAGTATAATTTTAAAACATTCAAAAGGAAATAGGCAAAAAAGAAATTTTAATAAACGCCTGTGCTTGCAAGCTCAGAGTATAAACTAGATAGTGTATTTTGCTTATACATTTTAAATAATTAGAATTTTAAAATTAAATTCCTGCATTTTTCAGAGGATCAATAGTAATGATAAAAAAGAATACTCTCTCCTTTGGTGATTACTTTGCCAATATAAAAATGGCAAATTTCCCGTTCTTAGATTTCAACTTAAATATTCCAAATATGATCTCAAAGACTTACACAGTTTTGAAGTATAGGCAGGCAGAAATTCAGTGGACCATTCCCCTAAACCAACTAGCCCACCAAATTCATTCTCAGGGCTGGGCACAGGTGAAAATGTGACATGGGAAATCACTGTAACTCAAGGACCACATCTTTGCTACATAAATACCCACTCCTCCTTCTTGTCTTAGCAAACATACCCTTTTCCTCTTATAATCTCTCTCCCTTTCCTATACCAAAAGCCACTTCCAGAAGGGATCAAGAACACATTTACATGAACGTATAAATGACTCTTTAACGTTATACCTTCCTAACCAGATTTGTTTAATAAGCTAACAAAGGAATGAAGTCCTAATGGGGGAATCTCACATGTCAGTCAGCATTTGCGGGCATAGGCAGTCACTGACTCTGTTTATATATGAACCACAGCATCCTCTGCATTGGCCTAGGGTGCAATAGGTGTTTTCAGACTTACAGATGATGGTATATGTCAGGATCCCGCTGGAGCCGGGTTTGGAATCCTATATACAAGTCATCCCAGAGCAGACCATTCTTCACCACATGTCTGATGACATCAACCCGGCTACGAATCTGAAATAGACATGGAACAACTAGCAGGCGACCCAGGCAGCACAGAGCATCGAACCCTCCTGTCCCTGGGAGAAGCAGCTGCCCATGACGGCAGGGGCATGAAGAGTCAAGAAGAGATGTCTCCTGGAGCAGGTATCACAGGCTGAAGAGAAAAGGAAGGAGACTGAGCGCAGCAGAAATCAAAGAAAGGGAAACAGGAAATAGATCAAGAGCTGGGGGAGCATAGTGGCTAAGAGCACAGACTCTGGAGTCAGATTGCTAGGTTCAAATCCAGGTTCTAGCTGTGTGATCTTGGTCACCATTCTGTGCCTCAGTTTTCTCAGCTATATAATGAAGATAATAATAGTACATTCCTCATAGGATTGCTGTGTGGATTAAATGAGTCAATGCATATAAAATACTTAAAACAAGGCCTGGCACATAATAAGCATTCAATAAATGTTTGCTATCATCATCATTCCAAATGTGGCATATTCAAGTATCCACCTGAACGCTCGGAGGCAAAGCAGCGCCTGCACATTCATGGCAGTCTGTGTGTTTCCGGCCTGGCACAGAGCAGGATTAACTTAAATCAGATGGCCGAGGCCCTTCCCCTTAAAGAATCACAACTCCTGACACTGAAGCTGCTGAATAGCACAGAATTAGGAGACAAGTAGAGACGGTCTTGAGTCTCAGCCCTGCACTTGTTAATTAGGTGACCTTAAGCTTGCTTAGCCACAGTTTCTCTATTATGGGACTGTTCTGAGAAAAAAAAATTATATAAAGAACATAAAAGGAAGTTACCCTAAGGATTGGACACGGTTTTAACAATCTGTCATTACCAGTGTTAGAGTTTACGGGAGCTTTTCCAGTATCTGTATCACATTTTTCCCCTCGTAAATATGCTAATGCCAGAAGGGACAAACTTTCACAAATGACAGGCCTATTGAACGACACAGAATGATTAGAAGGTTGGCATTTTGGGTTCATTTCCCTTTTCTGCACCATTTCTATAAAACAATTATATCCCTTGTGAACTGAGGTTATAAACATAGGTTGGAGGATCTACTCTTTTGCCAATAGAGATTTAGAAGCATGATTCCACAGTTTGGTCAGATGAAGATCTGCTGTGCTAGGATGCAGCATCAGGGCCTAGGTCCTCCCAGTAGAGGGTGAGTGGCCTTTCTTGGCCTTCCAATCTGGAGAGAAGCACATGGGAGAATTGGGAAGAGATTTGAGAAATATTTAGTGTGTAAAATGGGAAGGTCTTGGTGACTGATTAGATTTGGGGATGGAGGGAAAGGGAAGAGTCTCCAAAGCCATGGCTCTTTTCTTTATACCAGCGCTGCTACAGGTGAGGGATTTGCTCAAAATCAGGGCTCAATAAAATATGTGTTGGTGTATGTTGATTTAATTCCCTTTCCAGAGATACCTATTGGGTTCACTTGGGGAAGGAGACAACATTGGACAGAAGGAAAAGACAAGCAGAGAACAATGCTCACAGGTCTAACAACACCTTAGGTCAGACAGGTGTTTGGAAGTAAGCTCGCAGAGAAGCTACTCTCCGTGAATGGCTAAAAAAGAAGCAAGTATGGACTTCAGTCAGTAACAACGTTTCAATATTGGTTTGTTAGTTGTGACAATGTACCATAGTAAAGTGAGATGTTGGTAATACTTTGCACTACCCTTGTAACTTTTCTACAAATCTAAAGTTATTCTAAAATAAAAAGGTTATTTAGGAAGGAAGGAAAGAAGGAAGGAAGACTTCCACCAGTGTTGCAGCTTACTTCTTCATAGGGGTGTTCCCGGCATGGTCTTTCTTTTGGAAAGGATAAATCTAGAAAGTCAACCAAATAGTCATATCCTCCAGGAAAAGGGCTGAAGTCCTCATCTGTCTCAATCATCTGTGCAAATGACATGGTAAAGGGAAGAATATCAATCAGGTGGTCATGGTCTTTAAAAAATTCTTCGAATGTATAAGACTCAGGTGCCCTTAAATGATAAACGATGGCAATGAATTGGAAGTTAATATTGAGTCTCTTCCTCTCTCACGCTTGCTTTCACTCCCTCTCTCTCCTCTCTCCTGAACTGATAGCATTCAAATGCTAGTCTACATTAGCAAAACTGCTTCCTATCACTAACTTCAAGATCACAGAGAGGCCATCATTATCTCAAGTGCTATCAGTAGTGAGACACCAAGTATCACTGTAAGTTTGCAGGTGAGGAAATAAACCAAATGCGGAATGTTTCTCACCATCATATAGCAGCTAAATAGAAATAGTTTCGTTGAAAACTATTTATCAAAAACTTCCCAAAGTTTTTCTTTTTCATACTAATTGTCCAACTGAAAATATTATTTAGACCAATGTTTCCCAGGTCTTTGGATTTCAAAGACCATTTCCTAAAATATATCTGGGAGCTAATGTAAGTATTAACCTTTTATTTTGCCAAGTGAGAACTTTTAAAAAAAATCTTATATCTGCTATCCTTTTATTTTATTAACGGAGAGTGTTTTAATGTACCTAAAATAAAAAGGACCTAACCATGAAATAATAATTCATCCCAAGAAAAAAGAGTTGACATTTTTGTACCAACAGGCATACCCTCTCTCTTACTTATTTCACTACTGACAAGCAAAAACTTTGTTATAGACTATCAATGACCCTCAGGTAGGTGTTGGGAATCATGCTTTTGAGAATAGCATGGTTGCCTGGCATTACTGTTCAGGGGTTGAAAGGTAAACTTGGAAATAGTTCTCACCCTGAGGGTAACCAGTGCTTGTCTCTAAGAGTGTGAGTTTTGTCCGTTTCCTGATGCCATCCCTAAACTTTGCTCCCCTGCACAGCCTCAGGCACATGATATCAGCCAGGGGTGGCCCATTGCAGACCTTCTCGTTGTCTTGCACCTCCTGTCTATGGGTACTTAATTTGCTTTTGTATATACCTCCAGCTTTTGTGACCAGGTTATAACCTGAACTCTTGGCTTGTGGCTCTGTGTGTACGGGTTGGGACCAGTTTAAGTTCTAGATCTAGGCCTACCTCTTGGTTTGTGCAACTTAGTCCTCAGCATAGCTGCAGATATGAGTTACCTGCTTCTATCTGACCTTCCTCCAGGTGAACACCTCTCTGGGTGGATCCCACCTTCTAGTCCCATAGTTTAAATAGCTGTTGCTGCCATGCCAAAACAAAAACAAAATACCCACAAACACAAACAACAAACACATGATGAGAGAATATAAAAGATGCTCCAAAAGAAAACCTAAGCTGGACTTCAGAACATTCTCTAAATATTCAACAAAGGATTGTTGATCAAATTGTCAAATTTGTTCTCTGTTAGGCAGCTGATAGGGCTTAATGAATGCTTACTGAGAAACAAATTGGAAAATGAAGGGATTTTCATATAATTCCATAATACAAGAAAGCAAGACAAATAATACTTGATAGCATACCCTGACCACAAGGTTATAATCCTTAAATCCAGCCCAAGTGAAGTATTCCTTTATCCAGGATGAGTGAAGAAATATTTCATCTCCTACAGCAGCATTCAAGATTTTCAAATAAGGTTCAAAGTCCCAGGCATCCTTATAAATTTTAGTCCCCTCTGAAGGCTTTATGATGCCCTTGCTTAAAGATACAAAGAGAAAGCAGCAAATGATAAAGGCAAAAGTTAGCACTTAAATAGCAAAAGTCAACCAGATTAGTAACTTTGAGACTGTTCAAACGATTCCCAAGGGTCCCACCATAGCCTAAACCAGAGCAGCTCCTGTTAATTGTTTAGTGTGATGGGTTTCTAAGTCAGATTTCATTTGAAGAAAAAAGTCTGTGACTGGGGGAAAACAAAGTTTGAAAACCACTTATTTGGACCTTTTGGTTCAAATAACTAAATTATGGAAATGTTGAATACAATCTGGCCATACTGACTTTGTGGATGTCTGCACATTCCTGCCTCTCCACCCCAGTTATTAATAGAATATAAGTTTGATGAAAGTAGCAACCTTGACTGAGCCCATAGCAAGTGCTCAACAAATATTTGTTAAACATATGAATGATTTTAGCCTATCTTTGAGATATTCCTAGAATTTCGTGTTCCTAATATACAGCACTCTTACTGCAATAATGAAAGCACAGCTAAGAGACAGATGGGCAATTTTATCTTTAAACCCAATCAGCAATGTGGATGATAAAGTTATCTCATAATCCTAGAGTTTTGTCCATCTCATGTGAAGACAGATCCTTGCATGGATCATGGAATCTTGAATCCTGGAAATGGAATAGGATATGATCTGGGTAAGAGAAATATAAGGAGGGAAATAAGCATCCACCTAGTAAAGATTCAGCAGGTTGTGGTAGCTGTCCCTGGTTTCAACACTACACTTTTGGTCCATTGTATTACCAAAGTGACAGAAGTGCTGGTTTCTGTAATAAATTATTTACTAAATCCTAAAGCTTCTCACTTCTAAATATATGTCAAATCTTCTTCTCCAACTCCTTGCCCCCATCTCAGTTTAGAGCCTTGCTAATCTCTTCCTGTACAAAGCCACGGCCTCCCCTCCGGCTTCCCTGACTCCAGTGGTTCTACCTACAGCCTCTTCCACAGTCCATTCTCCTCTGCAAAGCTGAGATGGTTTTTCTAGAACACAACTCTGTAATGTTCCTTCTTTGCTTTGTATCTTTCTGCAGCTCCCTTTCCTCTCAGCACAAGCTCCCTGCACTGTTTACAAGGCCTTTCCAACCCTGGCCCCCACCCAGCATTCCTGCTCGTCCTTTTCCTCCGCCTGCACTCACCAGTCCATACTCAGGAAGACAGGTGGCTTCATGAGGACAAGGGCCTTTCCACAGCCATATCCCCCATACCTAGTGTGATGCCAGGTACACAGAAGCAGCTCAGTAAACTGTTTCTGAATGAATGGCATATATTTATTCCTTCATTTGAAGTATCTGTACTCACCAAACCCATGACACCATCTACACCTGCCTTCTCTAGAACATGCCCTTGCCTCTGACTGGAATCTCTTTCTTCTCTCTATTCACTCTATTTGTGGCCTTCTCCTCATCTCTAAGTGCCATGATCCAGATAGCGCTTTCCTTGACTGCATACTTCCTAGGCTCTCCTGTCCTCTCCTCCCCTGACAAGGCAGTTAAGCACTTAGTATCTGTGTGTCCCTTACACCTTGTGCTAGCTCTGAGACCCAACAATATTGACTCTCTTGTTACCCAGAACGCTCTGGCGAAGGATAGAAATGCAGATTCCTGGGCTCTATCTCAGATCTACTGAATCAACATCTGTGTGGGGGAACCCAGGGATCTGCATTTATGTAAGCTCCCCTAGTTATTCTGATGTTCATTAATGTTTGAAAATTACCACTGTGGGATGTATCTGGAGGAGTGGAGAAAGGTGATTTTGGAGAGTTAGGCAAATGCCAGAGGACAAAGGGTCTTGAATACCCTGCTAATAACTGGAATAATGAAAACTCTTTTTCACTCTTGACCTGGAAAATAAAGAAACACTTTTATCTTAGAGGTGCTGAGAATCCCTAAAGAATTTTAAGCAAGGAAGGAATAGGAATAGTTTTGCATTTTAGAAAGATTACTTTGTCAACAATATAGAGCGGGGGCTTTCAAGTATTTTGCCTATAATCCCAGTAAAAACTACATTTTACATCAGGACCCTGGAGGTCCACATAGTAAGGGCACCTGTGAAACAAAAGTTTCTTGAAATAATAATACCCTTGTCATACACAATGCACTCATGTATTTTCTATTCGATTCCATTCCACTCTATTCTATTTCATTTATTTTAAAGGCTGGTTGTGAGCAATGACACTGATTTTATGACCTGCCAACGGATTGTGACCAGCAAATTGAAAACCCTGGCATAGAGGACAGATCAAGGGGCGTCAGGGAGGAGGCACAGACACAAGTCTGTGTGCCACTGCAGGAATCCAGGTGAGGAATTAGGAGAGGCAGAATTAAGGCCAGGACAGAAGAGGTGAGAGATGAGTGATGGATTTGTGAGAGATTAATGAAGGAGAATTGACCAGATTTGATAACTCTGTTGATACGGGACGTTTGCAAAAGATGAAATAGGCCGTAAAGCTGGGAGAGGGTGTGCTTTTGGTAATTGTGTACGCCACTCTCCAAAATGTTTAGCCCCTTTCTAAATAACCCGTTATGGTTTCACTTGGCTCAAGACAAATATTCAAAAAAAAAAAAAAGGTCTGTGACATAAGTGTTAACTTTTCTTGAATTACACTTCCAATGTGTATTGTTACTTTTTCAAATGTACTGTCTGTGGAATAGGCAGTTGGGTAATGTTTGCACTGACATGAAAACTCACTTTCTTGTGTATTGCTTTTTACTTACATAAAACAATTTATTTTTGAGCTGTATCAGTGGTCTTTAATTAAAAAAAAAACAAAACCTTCCTCACTCTTTACTTTCTGGTAAGGTTTTGAGATGAGGAAAACATTTGAGTAACTATTATGTAGGATGAAAAACTTGGGGAAAAACTCAGTCTTCTTTTCCCCCAGATTTGAAAGATAATTATTAGATAGTTCATTTTATTTAAATAGTAAGATTTCTATCCTAAAAAGTAGTGTGTGGATCTTATTGCATATAAAACAAAATGGGGACCTGCCAAGAGGCCAGCAGTGAGCCCTTTATTTTCTCATAATATTGAAAAAAACTCATAAAGCACTTTTATCCCTTATAAATATATCAGCCAAACCTGTCTGTTGGGTCCTTTAGCATCCTACCCAGATCAAGGGTGGCTCCAGGTTGTGGGGTCCATGTTACCACATCAGAGTTTTTCTTGATAAGATTGTTGAGTTCATTTGGGTCATTTTTGATGTTTGTTTCCTTAATGTACCTGAGCAATAAAAACATTCCCATGTAAGAAAGTTTATTCTCAGGTACGTAGTCTCACTAGTACAATGGCAGATTTTTTTTGTTTGCTCTACATTCCCACTTCCCGATCCCGCTCCACTTACTCCATGGAAAAATAAAGACTATACTTGGACTAATGTCCCTAATTAGGGAAGAATTGTTAGCCAAAGAAAGTTGTACTTCCGCTTTGTTTTTAAGTATAATCACACGGTGATTGAAATTTAAGTTAGCTGTACCAAGACTGACTATTGTAAATAGGTAGAGATTGCACACTTTTGTATGTAACATTAATTAATATATGGACAAATTAAGTATTACTTGGCAGGCATTATACTAAGTGCTTAATATGAACTTAGTGATTTTATCTCACATTGCCCCATGAGATAGCTATAATTCTTATGCCTGTTTTATAGAGAAGGAAACTAAGGCTTAGAGAGGCCAAAAGACTTGCCCAAGGCCACACCACTAGTGGGAAGACCAGCCGCAGCCCTGCACTCCACTGTCCAGCACAGACTGTACAGTCAGGGCAGGCTCAGCCTTCGTAGGAGGCCACAAGCAGGGACCTTTCCCCAAACTTGAGTAAAGTCTGAAAAGTCCCTGTATTCAAAACCATTAAAATTCTACCTATTACATACACATCGCAGTTGCCACCCATCCTGAGATCTAATTTCTAATTGTGCTATTGATCAGAGCTGGCTGTCTTCCAGATCACAATCTTTCTCAAAATGCTGTAACTCCTCAATTCCAATGTCATATGGGAAGGTGATTGGTGGTGTTAGAGCAGAAAAAGGGAGATCCACAGAAATGGATTTGTCATTGTGATTCACCTGACAAGGGTTATCTAGACAGACATTTCTGTTAAAGGGAATTTTACTTTCTTGAGGTACAAATTGGTTACTCAGACTTGATAGATACTTTTAGTCAGATAGACAAAATGTACTCAAGCATTTGTATTTCCATATCACTAAGGTGACTTACATTATTCATGATATAGGAATCAATTTGCAGACATGAGTGAGGACTCTGTCACTGCACCCAGTGATGTCAGCAGCTTTTCCCTTCCTGCACATGTTGTAGTTCTTCATTTAAAGAAGTGCTACCACTTTGTCTCACCTTATTACTACCTTGGTCTCAAAATGGTTCAATAACTAGCCTGCCTGCCTCTGATTTCCCTCTCTCAAAACTTTGTTACTTTCAATTACTCTTCCTAAAACATCATGTGTGGTGGTTGCAAAGTTCCATAACTTCTTGATGCTTCTTTGTCTTTCTCTCTAGAATAAATATAAAATCAATACCTAAGGCCAAGTGCAGTGGGCTTATGTCTATAATCCCAGCACTTTGGGAGGTCAAGGTGGGAGGATTGCTTCAGGCCAGGAGTTCAAGTTCAGCCTGGGCAACACAGAGTGAACCCGTCTCTTAAAAAAATTAGCTGGGCATGGTGGTGCGCATGTGTAGTCCCAGCTACTCGGGAGGCTGAGGCAGGAGGATCACTTGAGCCCAGGAGTTCAAGGCTGCAATGAGCTATGATCATGTTATTGCACCCCAGCCTGGGCAACCGAGCAAGACCCTGTCTCTAAAATAAAATAAAACAAAACAAAATAAAAATTAAAAAAAATCAATGTCCAGATGCCATCATCAAAGGGGTACTGTGGGTCCTGAGGGCAACATTTGCCATCTACTTACACATAGAAGAGTGGCTTTTAATTACCATAAATGACAGCATCACAGTAAGTGGCCAAGCACTCCCCACCTCCAGTTCTTCCCCAAGTCCTTGCAATTCAACCTACTTAATACTTCTTGAGTCTGAATTCGCTCCTCACTCCCCACTGCCACTCACCATTCCTTCCTAGGTTACTGTAATGGCTTTCAAACCCGTCTCCAGGATCAACATTCCCTCTCCCTTTCCCACCACCTAAACACACCCTGACCCCTCCAGCGCATGTCTGATTACACTGCTGTTCTTCACTAGACTCTCTCTTGGGCTCCCCATCCTTTCAGGAAAAAACCCAAACCACATAGTAGCATGTCGCACATGCTGTCTGCCTCCCTCAACTCTCCTCACACAACCCCTCACCCCCTGCAGTGACCTGCAATCTCTCATTGCAGCAGCTTCTTATCTTTGCTGGTCAGTGTCTACTCATTCTTTAAAACAGAGCTTTCATAGTCTCATCCAGAAGTCCTTTTCTCTCTCCCATCTGGATCGCCTTGCCTACCATAACACTTATCATTCTGTATTGTAATTGTTTTTCTTTTCCAAAAAAACCATACCTCTGAGCACAGATAATCATTTCATCTCTAGTTCTCCAGTGCCCGGCACGGTGCTGCTCAGTAAATGACAAATGAACAAAAGACTAATGAACAGCATTGATGAAAAGAAATTATTTTTTAACTTCAGGCCAATCTTTCTGAAAAATTGGGAAGATATGAGACAGCCAAATAATGTCAACAAGAAGGTCAAAAAGAAGGAAACACGTCAGCAATAGGCCACATTAAGCAATTACACTCACGTAGCCACATCGTGAGAGAACGTAGAAGAACTTCAAAGTGATAAGTCACATTTTAATGATGAGACAAATGAAGTCCAGAGAAGACAGATACATGGTGGTAGGGCCAGAACCTAAATTCCATGTGCACTGCTCCTTCCACTACACCGTACTGCTGCCCCTAGTCAACAAGAAGTCATGGGCAGTCCTTACACGGTTATTGTCATGAAAACTTACCTCAAGGACTGGTTTCTTTAATACCCAATAATTTCAGGTAAGTACAGAGAAATGTACTCCCACAGTAAAATGACACATGCATTTCCTGCTTGCACTAGGCAGTCCCTGCCCTTTGTTCACAAAATGTTGTCAGTAACTGTATCATAAAATGCATTTTTGTGAAGCAGATGATACTTCCTCATAAAAACATTATAGCTAGGGCCTGAGTCACTGCATGTGCTTAGGATCAAATAAATTCTATATATAATCGATGGAATCTTATAAAAGCAAAGTTTAAACATCTATAAGACTTTGTTTAGTATTTGAAATGATAAAACTATGTTCCAAATACTACAAAAGGGGTAGATATATTATGTATATTGTTTTTTCAAGAGATTATGAATTCTATAAAATGTGCATGTAATAGAACTTGATTATGTCACAAGTATGACTTAAACAAATATGTTTGCTTTAACTACCATGGCTTAAGATGCTCTTTAAGAATAACCCTGTTCACCTTTTTTTTCTTTCTCAAATTTACTGAGATTCAAATTTTTGCCTTTCTAGAGCATAGATTTCTATGAGTTTTAACATATGTATAGATTCAATGTAATCACCACCACAATCAAGACAAAGGACAGTTCATCACTCTCAAAATTTCCATGTGTTGCCCCTTTGTGGTCAAATCCTCCTTCAAACCCTAACCCCTGACAACCACTGATCTTTTTTCCATCCCTATGGTTTTGCCTTTTCTAGAATATCATATACGTGGAATCACACAGTACACAACCTTTTGAGACTGGCTTCTGTCACTCAACACAATGCTTTTGAGATTCATCCATATCGTTGTATGTAGCAATAGTTCTTTCGTACGGTTGAATAGTAGTCCATTGTATGAATATACCATAGTTTGTTTATCTGTTTACCTGTTGAAGTCCATTTGGATTGATTTGAGGATTATGGATGGAATTACTATTAATATTTGTGTATAGTTTTGTGCAAATGAAAGTTTTAATTTTGTTAGAGTAAATACCTAGGAGTGGAATTGCTGGATCATACAGTAAGGTTAGCTTTAAAGAAGCTGCCAAACCATTTTACAGAGTGACTGCACCATTTTACATTCTTAACAGTGACATGTGAGGGCTCCTGTTGCTCTGCATCCTTGATATAACTTAGTATTGTCTATATTCCAAAGTGCTCTTAATTCTAATAGGAATGCCATTGTGGTGTTAACTTGCATTTCCCTAATGGCTAATGCTGTTCAGCATCTTTTCTATGCTTATTTGACATCCACATATCTTCTTTGGTGAAATGTCTGTTCAAATCTTTTGCCCATTTTTAACTTTCCTATTCTTATTTTCTTGATTTTTTTAAGTTATTATTTTAAATTATGGCCTTGCTGTTGATTTTTGCGAGTTCATTATATATTCTGGATACAAGTCTTTGTCAGGTATGCTATTTATAATATGTTCTCAAAGTCTGTAGTTTGTCATTATCTTAATAGTTTCTTTCATGGAGCAAACATTTTAAATTTTGGTAAAGTATAATTTATTAATTTTTTTATAGATCATGTTTTTGATGCAGTATCTAAGAAGTCTTTGCCTAACCCATGGTTATGAACATTTTCTTCTATATTTTCTTCTAAAAGTTCTTTAGGTTTACATTTACATTTATATCTATGATCCATTTTTACTTACTTTTTCGTATATGGTGTGAGGTTTAAATCGTTTCACTTTTTTGCACATGGATAACCAGTTGCTCCAATATTTCTTGAAATGACTACCCTTTCTCCATTAAATAGCCTTTTTGCATTTGCATTTCCCAAAATTGCATCTTTGTCAAAAATTAATTGACCACATTTGTGTGAATCTATTTCTAGTCTCTCTATTCTGTTCCATTGATGAATGTGTCTATTCCTTTACCAATGTCACACTATTTTGATTACAGCAGCTCTACAGCTAATCTTAAAATTGGATAGTATGTGTCCTCCAATTTTATTCTTCTATTACAGAATTATTTTCATTAGTCTAATTTCTTTGCCTCTCCCTACAAATTTTAGAGATTGTCTGTATCTACAAAATATCCTGCTTGGATTTTGATGGGCACTGTGCTGAATCTATACATTCACTTGGGGATAATTAAAATCTGAACTATATTGAACACCCAATTCATGAACACGAAATGTTGTTCCATTGATCTAATTTCTTTCATCAGTGTTTTATAGTTTTCAGCGTACATACCTTGCACATGTTTCATTAGATTTATAACTAAGTATTTAATATTTTGAAGCTACTTTAAATGATATTTTAAAATTTTTTTGGTGTTTTCATGTTCACTGTATATAGAAATACAATTGATTTTTGTATGCTTACTATGGATCCTATGACTTTACTAAACTCACTCACTAGCTGTAGAAACTTTTTCTGTAGGGTCTTGGGTATTCCATGTAGACAATTATGTCATATGTTGTGAATAGGGATAGTTTTATTGCTTCCTTTCAGTCTGTATTCATTTTTTTTTATCCCGCTTTATTACACTGGCTAGGACTTCCATCGGAATGCTCAACAGGAATGGTGAGAGTAGTCATCCCTGCCTTGCTCCTGATCTTAGCAGAAAGTATTCAATCTTTCTCTAAGCGTGATCCTAGCTATGGGTTTTTAAAGATATCTCTTAAGAGGTTAAGTAAGTTCTCTTTTATTTCCACTTTGCTGAGAGTTGTTTTTTGCCTTTGTTTTTGTTTATTTAAGCATGAGTAGATATTGAATTTTGTCAATTGCTTTTTCTGTATCAATTGATAGATCACGTGATTTTTCTCTTTAGTCTGTTAATATGATAGTTTTTAGATTGATTTGGTTATGTTGTTTTATTCCTTTTATATATTGCTGGATTCAATTTGCTAATTTTTCTGAGGATTTTACTTCTATGTTTATGAGGGATATTGGTCTATAGTTCTTTGTTTTCCTTTGGAAATCAGGATATGTCAGCCTCATAAAATGTGTTAACGGTGTTTTCTCCTCTACTATTTTCTGGAAAAGAACATGTACAATTGGTGTTATGTCTTCTTTAAATGTTTGTTAGAATTCACCAGTGAAACAATCTGGGCTTGGTGTTTTTATTTTTTGGAAGATTTTAAACTATGAATTGAATTTCTCTAATAGATATAGGGCTATCTATTTCTTCTTAGGTGAGATTTGGAGGTTTGTGGCTTTTAAAGAATTGGTCCATTTCATCTAAGTTTCTGAATTTGTATGCATATAATTGCTTGTAGTATTTCTTTATTAGTCTTTTAACATCCGTAGGGTCTATAGAAATATCAGCTCTCTCACTCCTGATATTGGTACTTGTCTCTTCTTATTTTCTTGGTTAGTCTTACTAGAGGCTTTTTGATTTTATTAATCTTTCCCAAGAGTCAGTTTTGGTTTCATTGTTTTTCTCTATTGTCACCCCTGTTCTCAATTTCCGTAATATCTGCTCTTATCTTTATTTTCTTCCTTTCTTCTTGCTTTGGGTTTATTTTGCTCTTCTTTTTCAAGTTTTTTTAAGATGGAAGCTTAGATGGTTGACTTGAGCCCTTTCTTCTTGTATAATGTGAACATTTAATGCTATAAATTTCTCTGTAAGCATTGTTTTGGCTGTATCCCATAAATTTTGACATTGTATTTTCATTTTTTTAACATCAAAATATTTTCTAATTTCCCATGACACTTCCTCTTTGGCCCATGGATTATTTAGAAGCATATTGTTTTAATTTCCAAGTCCTTGGAGATTTTCCAGTTATCTTCTCTTAATTTCTAGTCTAATTCCATTATGATCAGAGAACATACTTGGTATGATTTCAATTTTAACTTTGTTAAGGTTTGTTTTGTGATCCAGGATACAGTTCTCTTGGTGAATGTTTGGTGTGTCCTAGAAAAGCATGTGTGTTCTGCTGTTTTGGGGTGGAGTTCTCTGTAAATATCAGTCAGATCCACATGGTTTGTGCTCAGCCTTTACTGTTTATACAAGTTTATTTTTATTGTTTTTATAAGTATATTATTCAGCTTTTCTACATCCTTGCTGATTTTCTGGGTTCTTGTTCTACAAAGTACTAAGGGAAGAGTGTTGAAGTCTCTAATTATAATTGTGAGTTTCCATTTCTTCATTCAGTTCTATAAGTTTTTGCTTCACGTATTTGAGGTTCTATTGTTAGGCACATTCATATTCAGGATGTTATGTCTCCTTGGTGAATTGAGTGTTGGTGAATTCACACCATTATGTCATTCTATTTCTGGTACTTTATCTTCCTCTGAAGCCTACTAAGGCTGCTATTCATGTAGCCACTCCAGCTTCTTTTGGATCAGTGTTTTCATGGTATAACTTTTTCCATCCTTTTACTTTTAACTTACCTGAATAATAATATTTAAAGTAGATTTCTTGTAGACAGTATATATCATGTCTTTTATCCATTCTCACAATCTCTGCCTTCTGTTGGATTTTGACAACTTCATTTTTTAAAAGCAACATTCATTATATCTCAAAATTTTGGGGATCATGAAATCAGATGGAGTTTGGATGATCAATTCTTTTGTTTCACATGCTGCTGGGTGGGATCAATGTTATTGAGTTCATGGCAGGGCTTATCTGGAAGATACCAAATGGCTTCACTCATATGTCTGTAGACCATTTACATTTAAAATAACTATTAATATTTTTAGATTTATGTCTGCCACTTTATTGCTTTTTTTTTTTTGGTTTTCTGTTTCCTCTTTTTTGCTTTCCTTTGGATTATTTACATATTTTTTGATATTCCATTTAGTCTACCTATTGCATTTTTAAGGCAGTTTTTGGTTTTTTGTTTTTTTAGAGATGGGCTCTCACTCTGAAGTGCAGCAGCATGATCATTGCTCCCTGCAGCCTTGAACTCCTGGGGTCAAGATCACGTGCTACCATGCCCCACTAACTTTTTTTTTCAAGATACTGAGTCTCGGCTATGTTGCTGAGGCTGGTCTTGAACCCCTGGTCTCAAGCAATCCTCCCACCTCAGACTCTGGAGTCACTGAGATTACAGGCATGAGCCACTGCCCTCATCTACCTATTGCATTTTTTACTACATCTCTTTGTATGGTTTTTATAGTTGTTGCTCTAGGGATCACAATACACCATACTTAACTTTTCACAGTCTACTTAGAATCAATGTTTTACCACTTTGTGTGGAATACAGAAACCTCTCCAGTATATAGAGTCCTTTATGCTATGTTGTAATTGTCATATGTATTGCATCTACTGTATTAGTTTGCTAGGACTTCCATAACAAAGTACCACAGACTGGGTGCTGAAACAACGGAAATTTAAACAATCATCTTATGGTTCAGGACGCTAGAAGTCCAAAATATTGGTATCAGCAGGTTTGGTTCCTTCCGAGGGCTGTGAGGAAAGGATCTGTTCCATGCCTTTCTGCTTGGCCAACTTCTATTCTCTTCACGTCATCTTCCCTTCATACGTGTCTCTGTGTCCAAATTTTCCCTTTTTATAAGGACACCAGTTAACTGGACTAATGGCATCATTTTAACTTGATTACCTCTGCAAAGATCCTATCTTTAAATAAAGTCAGATTCTGAGATACTAGGGGTTAGGACTTCAGCATAAGAATTTTGAGGGGACATAATTCAACCCGTAACACCTACATAAATTGAAAACTTCATCAGCAAATATTATACTTTCTCAAATGTTACACGTATTTTAAAGAGCTTAATAGAAAAAAAAAATAGCCTATTAAACGTACCCAGATATTTACCATTTCTGGTGCTCTCCCCTCACTCCTGAAGTTCCAAGTTTCCCTTTGGTATCACTTCCCTTCTAGCTGAAGAATTTCCTTTAACATTTCTTTTAAAGCAGGTCTGCTGGCAATGAATTGTCAGAGTTTTCTTCATCTGAAAATGTCTTCATTTTACCTTCATTCCTGAAGGATATTATCACTGAATACAGAATCTGGGTTGACAGCTTTTAAAAAAAAAAAAAACGTTAAAAATGTTATTTAACTACCTTCTGGTCTTCATGGTTTCTGATTAGAAATACAGTTATTAAAATTGTTTCCTATATGCAATGCATTTTTTTAATCTGGCTGATTTGAAGATATTTTCTTTATCTTTCATTTTCAACAGTTTTATTTTGAGGTTTCTAGGCATCAACTTCTTTGAGCTTATTGTGTTGTGGTTTGCTGTGCTTCTGGAATCTAAGTTTATGTCATTTATCAAATTTGGGAAGTTTTCAGCTATTATTTCTCCACCACAATTCTGTACCACAATTATTTTCTTTTTCTGAAACTCCAAGGACATGAATATTAGACCTTTTGTTATTGTCCCACAGGTTCCTGAGGCTCTGTTCTTATTTATTCCAACCTTTTTCTTCTTTGCTGTTCATCGGTTTAATAATTTCTATTGATCTATCTTCAAGCTCACTTATTCTTTCATTTTACAATTCCATTATGCATTTGAGCCCATGCAGTAAATATTTTGTTGTGATTTGTGTATGTTTCAGTTGTAAAATTCTTATTTGGTTCTTCTTTGTATCTTCTATCTTTCTACTGCAGCTTTCTATATTTGCATTCATTTCAAGAGTCTTTGCCCTTACTTATTGAAGGATGATAGCTGCTTTAAATTGTTTTTCTGATAATTCCAACATCTGTGTCATTTTAGGTTTGACATCTGTCATCTTTTTCCTTATGAGACACTGAGATTTTCCTGGTTTTCTTTATGTTCAGTAGTTTCAGGTTGTATCCTGGACATTTTGAATATCATCTTATGAAATTCTAAGTCTTGTTTATATCCTATAGAGAAGGTTCAGGTTTTTGTTTTAGCAGGCAATCAAACAGGTTAGATTCATACCACAGTTCCTACCCACCTTCTTTGGGCTGTGGTTCCAATGTCAATTTAGTTTTCAAAGCTTTTGAAGTCCTTTTCAGATCTGTTCCACATATATACTACCTAGTGACCAGTGTGAGGCCTGAGCAGTGGTCTATTCTGTACTTCAGTTCTCAAAGACTTCGATAACCTGTTAGGGTCAGATCCACACACACAGTGCAGCTTGGGAGTGAACCCAGGAATTTATTCACAATTTTATGGGCTCACTTTCTTAAGCCTCCTCCTGTCTGCAATCTCCCCAATATTTTCTTCCTCCCATGGGTCCCTTCCTTCATCTTCTGGTTGAAAAGCCAGGGCTTTTAGTCACACTGTTCTATTGAGCATTTTGTGAAAATTGCATATGCTTCTGGGGCCAAGCGGTGAAAGCTTAGAGAAAGAAAAAATAGCAACAAGGATTCTCTCCACATTATTGGAACCAAAATTACTTTTATCTGAGAGAAGGATTCCTTCCCCTTGAGTTGTAGGTATCTACACAATTACCACCACTGCTGCTGATGGATTGCCTCGGGACTGGGGCAGGAGAAAATGGAAAAAACTAAAACAACAAAAAACCCAGAAGATTTTCCTACTTTATTCATAGGGTCCCCTTTCCTGCTCTTTCCAAGGGCCTCTTGATCCACAGAGTCCCCTTCTCCTGTTCTTCAGACTAGAAATGGAAGGCTTCTCTTGAGCTCCTTCTGGCCTCAACCAGTACAGCGTCCCAGTTCCAGGCTGTCTTTGAGTAAAGCCTGAGAGATATCAGATTTTTTTAAAAACAAGAGCATCACTGCTGGTTCAGTGGCACTTCAGTTTCTCATTGCTTTCCCCAATCTGTCTGCTACCATTTACTTTTTAGAGGACTTACATACCTGCTCCATGCATTCCGTCCAGTGTATTTTAGTCGCCATTGGTCAGAGATACTAGGAAGAATTCACTGCATTTGCCTTTGTAGGAACTGGGACTTCTGTTTGCCTTCTTAGGATACAGATTGCAATGGGATGAGTTATCCTTGAAAATATGATCTAATTGCTTTCTGTATTTTCCTGATTGCTATCTCTATGAAAAGCTGAAATACTCAAGATCATTTCACTGATCTTAGAACTATTTGTCAAAAAATTTGCTTTCAATCCTTTGCCCTGAACCATTAGGTAAAGAGTCAAGAGAGGGAAGGAAGAGAAGAAGAGAGGAGGGAGAAAAACAGGATTTCCTGAGAAACTTCCATATTCTGGGCATTAAGCTAGGTACTTTATATTTATTATCTATAATTCTCAGAATAGCCCTTTAATATCATTCTTATTATGCCCAATTTACATAAAATTGGGGTTCAGGTTGGTGTCAGCCCTGGGTCCCACTGTTAGTCTGTTGCAGAGCAGAGATTCAAACTTTAAATATCTTTTGCAGACCTATGAACTAT
This sequence comes from Daubentonia madagascariensis, assembly GCA_023783475.1. NCBI lineage: Eukaryota > Metazoa > Chordata > Mammalia > Primates > Daubentoniidae > Daubentonia > Daubentonia madagascariensis. Next base: position 22,369,480 of record JAKFHU010001672.1, read on the forward strand.
GCACTGTGCTAAGCACTTTTATATACATGGCAAAAGGCAGGGGTTGCTTGTATTTCTGTCTTCCCACAGATAAAGACCAAACTCCAAATGTGAAAAACCATCTCTCTCCCTCTTAGGTATTTCCATGTGATCTGGCAGCTGTGAGCAGCAGTAGGATCTCTTCTCCACCCTCTTTGTCCATTGCTTTAAGGACAGAGCTGATATTTAGCTGGTAAGTGTACCAGTTGTTAAAATACTGAAATCATTCTGTGCTAGCTGGTTAAAAGCTGCTTCCTTGAGCCCCTGAGTGCCCTCTTTACTACCCCAGCCACCTGACCTTCCCCCGGGACCTCCTGGCTCTCTCCAGATTCCAACAATTTGAGGATTAAAGCTTGGGAAAACAGAGGTGTCCAGGATCTGATCCAACACTTCCCGGCATCCGTTCTGACTCGTGCCCATGCCATACTGGTTGTTAACTGTGTTGGATCTCGCCTCTGCTTCAGTGAAGCCTTTGTATTATGTCTTCAGTGGGCATGGAAAAGTTTATTTTTGTTATATTACCTGATTGCAATTCAGCTGTACATAAAGAGACACACTATTAATGACTCCTAGTTTCTTTAGGAAACTAAAGAGCCTGAGAGAAGTTTCTCGGGGCCATCAACTTCTAGCAGTGTTGGGCAAGCTAATTCCCTAGTCCTGCACCATTGTCATCCAACACAGATAACCCTTCCCTGGTTCACTAAGTCCTTCATTTGCTGTCTAACTCCACCATTCCTACTCTACCTTTTATCCCTCATAGCTAAATGTGCATGAATACAGGATAATAGATGATGTCTCTGGTGTAATCAAAAGCTCTTAAATTTCATTCCTCCTTTAATGGCTGTTTCTTGTGGGAAAATTGCTTTCGATTTATTTTTAAAGCTACACAGGTTTTTACAAGAACACATTCCTTGACTTTATACCTATGCTTATCCAGCACTTCCAAACATTCTTTTTATAAGTGCTATACTTCAAAGTAGGAATTTACTTAGGAAAAAGTATATCTAAATTTTTTTTAAAACTTAAAAAATATAACAACCGACTCAGCTGCTTAGTAGTGAAATATAATATCATTTCAAAGATCTGGGACTTGGTTATAGAGAATACAATTAAGGACTAATTAAAAATAAAAGGTCCTTTTACAGCACAACAAATATAATGCATGAACCAATCATAATCATGAATTTGGTTCAGAACTTTATAATCATGAACTTAGTTCATAATCTAAGCACTAAGCCTCCAGTAGCCTTTCACTAAGAAAATTTCTCAGGGCCTCGCTCACAGTATGTGTACAAGAAAGTGACATTAAGTCAATTTTTGACTTTTAATTAGTTAGGTAACTAGAAGCGGCAAATCAAAAAGAAGGATGGAGGCTGCTGGTAAAGATTTGTTACAGCAGTGAAGAATGATAATTGATAGCCTCTTAGCAAAACTATAACAAGTAGACACAATGTTTTACTGCCTGGAGCCATTTAGTGCAGGGGCAAACAGCTCAATGGACTATACTATATCCTTCTACAATATTCTTCAGTGGACTGTAGGGACATCAAACTGTTACATCAGATTCTGAAACTTTAAAATGATGATTCCACAGTATCCAGAAAATATGAATTATATTCTAATATTCTTTTTGAGAAGATACTTCTACCAAAATTATAAAATTTTCATGTCTAGACAAATTGTAGCTATCCAGAAAACTTTGCTACCTAGCATGTTTTCATTATTCAGAATGCCCAAGTTCCTGGAAGTTCTATACAGCTGAGATTCTATTTTATCAACAGGTCTGTGATGCCCAAAATTATTAGACTCTCAAGCTGAACTCTGTACAACAGAAATATAATGCAAGCCATGTATGTAATTTTCAATTTTCTAGTAGCAACATTTACATAGTACAAAGTAACAGGGAAAATGAATAGATTTTATTGAACTCAATCCAACCAAAATATTATTTCAATATAAAATGAATTCTTAAAAATTATTAAGAGATATTGTGCACACTTTTTTGTATGTCAAGTCTTTGGAATCCAATGTATCTTTTAAATATCGAGCACATCTCAATGCAGATACTAAATTTTCATCAGAAATACTTGATTTATATTTAGATTTCATAAAATTTATAGTTCAAAAAGTAGATTCTCATGCTCCAGTTGTTTCACACATACTTAAAAATTTTCCAATAAAAAAATCAAGTACCAAAAATTTATTTTCATGAAATATTCAAATCCACATTGACACAACTGGTTCCTTTTTTTTTTAAAGGATTGAATTGACTTTGAAGCAAAAGCATCTCAGTTTCAAAATTATGTCTGTCCAAGTTCAGTAAATTCACTAACTCTTGTGTCAAACTCATTAATATTAACATTGAATTCAAAGGGGTATTACATAAACCAAAATGCAACTATAAATTGTCAACACTAATGAAACATTTTTCAAATTTTTCTTGCAATTTTGCAGTGAATTTTAATGCTGGCAATTTAAAACAAAATCTGCATATTGGCCTAGTTTAGAAAAATGAGCAAAATCATTATTATTAATTTGTGCTATGAAAAGTTCAATTTTAGCATAATTACTTGTTTTGGGTTGAATGATTTCCCCCTCAAAAATGATGTGTTGGAGTCCTAATTCTCAGTACCTTAGCATATGATCTTATATGGAGATAGGGTCTTTAAAGATGTGATCAAGTTAAAATGAGGTCATGTAGGTGGGTCCTAATCCAATATGACTGATGTCCTTATAAAAATGGAAAATTTGGACACAGAGAATTGCACACAGGCAAAATGCCACGTGAAGAAACACAAAGAAAAAGATGGCCATCTACAAGCCAAGGAGTGTCTGAAGCAACTAACCAGAAGCTAGGAGAAAGTCCTGAAACAGACTGTCTCTAGCAATTTTAGTATGGCCCTGCCCATACCCTGATTTCAGACTTCCGGCCTCTAGAACTGTGAGACAGTACATTTTTGTTGTTGTAAGCTACCTAATTTGTGCTCCTTTGTTATGAAAGCCCTCGGAAACTAATACAATAATTATACTTGTATAACTATGACACAAACAAGCTTTTCCTTTCATTAGAGCTTCAAATTTAGCTTTTCCATATGCATACTGATATCAATGAAAAAACATAAACCACACTGCCAGATTTTGTCTTTGATTCCTGAATATATGCCAAGCATTTCTTTTGTTTCAAGAAAATCTTGAATTGGAATTAACAGTATAGGTCTTCAGTGACTGAACCAATGAGCATTGGCAAAGAGCACAAAATCATCAAATTCGCTGTCTTTTATTTCTTTCAATAGTTCCATAAATGATTCATATCATTTGCAGAAGTTATATTACTGCAAGAGAAATCACATAAGATACCCCAAAATATGAGAAGACAACTTCAATTTGATAATGATACAATACTATTTTGGGATGCAGTATGAGGCAGAGAAAAGAGCTTTGGAACTAGGCATACCAGGTTCACTTCTTAACTCGTGTTTCCGACAGGGTGACTTTGGGCAAGTCCCTTAGTCCCTTTAAGTTTACTGACACCTCTCAAGTCTCTCTCAAGTCCCCATCTGCAAAAAAGGCATAATCCCACTTTCCTCACAGTGCCATTGGGGGATTCATTTATACAACTTAGTTAAAAGCCCCAGTTCACTTCATGGCACACAATAAGTGTCAGTTGCCTTCATCTTTTCTAAGATCCTTTCAGAGAATATCTGTCTGAATTAACTCTAGCTGCAAAGATTTATGCTCTGTTCTTTGGCAACCTGTCAAAAAGTTCTAGATTCCCATTAATCACTTTCTTTCTCATGTCACATTGCATTCACAGCGAAGTCACTCACTCTGCCACACTTTAACTTATGTGTAAAAATGTTGTACAAAATGTCTAGCCATACTTGTCTGATGGGTGGGATTCCACAAAATACCCAGCAAAGGGACAATAGATTCGGGGTTGCAGGTCCTTCACCAGCCGAGCCTTGTAGTTCAGGAGCTTCTTCCTTTCTGTTTTAATGAATTGGGCTTTCCATTCCTCTGAAATGGCAGGATTTGGATTAGAGTTTCCTCTTCCCAGAAGTCACAGAAAAACAAATGTTCTAGCACATTGGAATATTTTTGGGAGATAAAATCGATAGACAACTAAGGCAGAAATAAAGCAAAGTTCTGTATCATTAGTGGAGGATTTCCCCCAGCTTTATCTTGCAAATTTCAGTTGGTTACCAGGAAAATATTACCAGGCCACCCAAAGGTACTGGCACTGAGCTTTCTGCTTGTGTATTGCAATCCATTTGGACCCTAGCTGAAGACACAGGGCAGCAAAATCTTACCTTGTATGCATATACCTTTTAAGGGCACTGTAATTGTTGACATTACTAACTCTTTACTAACGTGGAAATGGCTTTATTAAATATAATTTCAGTAGATTCTAAAATAAGGCATGTTCAACATAACCTGACAATGCACAGTGATTATGAGCATGAAACCGGAGTCAGTTACCCTTAGGATCAAAATCATGATCCACCACTTACTGGTTGTGCAGCCTTGAGCAAACTCCCTGACTTCTCTTTGTCTGATTCCTCCTCCGTAAATGGAATCATGATGCCTACCTCACAGGGTTGTTCATTTGCTCATTCACTCACTCCGTGAATGTTTATTGTGCACCTACTATGTGCCAGATGTGGTTCTAGGCACTGGGAATAAAGTAGTGAACAAGACAAAGCAGGTCCCTGCTCTCATGGAGCATTCCTTCTAGTGAGAGAAGCAAATAATGAACAAGTAAACAAATAAAGTGATTGCAAAGAGTAATGTGCTACAAAAAAATAAAATGGGGCAATATGACAGAGAGTGGCTGAGGTGAGGTAGGGTGGGATGGAGACCATCACTAGGGTGGTCAATGAAGAGATGGCATTTGAGTCCAAACATGGATGAAAAGTTGCCCACCAAGTGGAGATCAGAGCCAAGAGCATCCCAGGCAGTGGAAACAGCAAGTGCAAAGACCCAGGGCATGTGTGCACTTGATATTTTGGGTCTGAGAAACAAAAAGCAGGCTAATGTGGGCTGATATATAGCAAGCATTGAAGAGGCAGGCAGTAAATGAACTTGAGGAATTCGGCAGGACGCAGAGTATATAGGTCACAGGGCTAGGGAGCTGTTTCTATTATTGTTATTATGAAAATCTGACAAAGACAGATAAGGATACAGAAAAAATTAAAGTTACCCATTACTCAGACATAACCACTATTAACATTTTATTATATTCCAGACCTTTTTAAATGCATGTGCATGCACTCACATACAAACACACTCAAGAATGGAATTATGCTAGTTAACTTTAAATAGGTATATTTTGCACACTTTTAACTCCTTAAGGACAGAACCTTCCCTCTGTTTCACATGTGGTTATACACTCTGGGAGGCAATGAATACAGACCTGTAGAAGAAAGCAAGGCACTGGACAGAAGCTATCCTCATACTGCAAGCAGAGCATTTTCTGCGACATTGTTAGACAGGATCACTTACCAAACATTAATTTATTAATTGGACCTACACTGAGCACTTACAAAGATAGTGTTGAGGATGCACACTTTCCCCCATGCCAGCCCCAGCACCACCCTTGGACCCAGAGGGCCCTCCTCTTGCTGCATTGCTCTCCTGTGAGCATTTCACAGGACTAAGGGGCTGCGTCCACATTGGGCTGCACACATCCAAGTGCACCGAAGCCTGAATGACCAACTTCCAGCCTTTCCTGTTCTGCTCTATGGTCTACACAATGAATCCAATGACTCTTTTTCGTGGCTTCTCCTGAGGTGCTCCCTGATCTCAGTGTTTCCTTCATGCTCCACCATCACATTTTGAGCCAGAAAATTTAGCTTGTAATATCTGCTGTTTACAAGTCTGGCTTCTCAATAAGATTGTAAATTTCTTGTGGGAAGGGACCATGTCTCAATTACCTTTGCATTTGTTGTCATAGCATTTAGCAAAGTGCCATGCCTGATGCTTGGTATTACTTTCATATAAAATATTACCAGTAAATTTTCCACCGCTGAAAGTCATTGGAAAGCCTGATGCTCCTCCAGCAAAATCACTCATCATTAGATCAACCTTCTCAGGCAGCCTTCCCCCATTAGGTCTGGTGCAGTCTACTGTGTTGAGTATTTTATGACCTGTGGAGAAACAAAGTGGTATGGGTGTTAAAGATGAAATCTTGAACAGCATGGTTTGAATTTCCAAGCTGACAAAGTCTGTATAATCTGACTTACCTGTTTACAGAAGAATTGCTTATGTCCAAGGAAAAACAAAGACAGTAAGATTTCAAAACCTAAAGTCTTCAATAGTATATTCTGAATTTTCAAGTGAATAAATTTGTTCCATTTGGCTTGGTGGATTCTGGGTGTCTCACGAAGACATTTAGCTTAATTCTACTCTGGATCACTTTCTTTCTCACGTCACTTTGACAGTGCTTTCCTCAATCAACCATCTTTAGATGCTGGGCCCACAGGATTAGGGAAAAGTGACTGGATCGACAAAAATCCTTTTACCTTTTGCAAATTCCATGCAAAGCTCATATTCAAATGATTGTTGGGGCAATAAGGTCATCTTTTCATATGAAAAGCAGCAGTGTACGATAATATTTCAAGGTGAAAGTAACAAAGTTCACTTATTTAATAAATGTAGTTTTGAAGAAATTGCTACAGGTAAAATATAAAATATCTGTAACCTTATGAAAACAAAGCTTTGCACCTGTCACTACACAGTCTACATCCGTGGTAATTTGTTATCAATCTGAAAGATAGCTCACAGTTTTCAAAGACAAGCATATAATATACTATGTTCTCTGAAAATGAAGTTGAAAGAAGATGAACATAGGATGAAATTTCAGACAGCTATTACTATCCTTCCTACCAAGCGTATTTTTCATTTTTGACGAGAATGAAAAAGTACCTTTGTATTCCACGATAATGCAAGTGTCCATCTCAGGATGAACGCCATCCATCAGGATCATGAATCGAAGATTTTTGTCTACCTGGAATTTAACAATAAAACCAACAATTGTGTATGTCTGTTTTGCTTTTAATTCAATATTTGAGAAGGTTATCACCTATTCTGGAAAGAGGGGTGGGGAACCTGCGGCCTTAAGGCGAAATATAGCCTTCTAGGTCCTTAAGTGCAGCCTTTTGACTGAATCCAAATTTTGCAGAACAAATACTTTTATTAAAAGGAGTGCAGCAGAGAAAGATGAAGCTTTTCTTGCCTCCTTTGTGCTTAAAAAAGAAGAATCTTGAAATCAGAAGGCCGCAGTTTCCCCACCCCTGCAAGAATCCCCTTATTCAGAACTGGATTTATTACCTTTTCTATAGAGTTACACTACTGGTAAATGGAAAGAAAACCATCTTTACCCAGGACAGTCTGCCCAACATTTAAAGTTCAAATAAAGGTTGTGTTTACACAGTACCACTGACAGACCATATTGGCTATTTTTTCCCTTAATCTTAAGGTGACTACCTCACCTAAAATTCACCCCAGAAAGCATAACTGGACAGTGTGGAAAGAAAACAGATTCCTGACCTGCTGCCATATTCCAAATGGCACTATATTGATATTAGTCAACTTAACACCGCTCTGATTCAGATTCCAAAATACAGGTCTTTCCGTGTTTCCAACATAAATGGGAATATCTGGCCTTCTCCCAGCAAGCTTCTTCAGTGTAGGGTAACTAGGATTAGAAGGATGGAAAGGTTGTAACGTTAAAAAAATAGGGTCAACTAATATGAGAGACAGTTTGCTCCTTATACTAACATATTGACTGAGAAGCAGGGAACTGAAAACCAGACGCTCACCAGAGTGCAGAGAAGAGTTTCTGCTCACTGTAATGGTGAGGGCAGGCTCCTAAGAGATTCATCTCTATGGCTAGAATATACCCCTATAGCATGGTGTGTACATCAACCAAGTACACAAGTTCCATTTCCACACTGATGCTGCTTTGAGTAGCGGTAGTTCTAACAGAAGGCACAGAGCAGAAAAAGTCATGTTGCCGAGGTTGCTGGCAGCTGAAGAGCTCCATGAACTTCACTGCTTTGCATTCCTCCACTAGTACTTAACAGAGGACTGGGACATACTATAGGATAAGAAGAATCTGCGGGTCACCACCATTTGGGAAGCCAGTTTTTCAACCTTTTCAAGCCACACTTTGATATGCAGAATGTATTATTTATCCTTAAGGTGGGTCCGAGTTACCAGCCAGGCAAGACAGTAAAATTTAGTGTAGAGGAAAACTACACTCAATATTGTAGTAATCCCAATTCAGTACGTAATCAGTCGTGTAAGTATTTTTGAATGCCTACACGTATTAAGTCAACATTTATCTATTGTGCATTCATTATATAAAAGGATTATTATACCACTGTAGGATATGGTAGAAAGATGAATAATAAACAAATAAAAGGCTAGGTACCTACCATAGCTCAAACACGGTACTGGGCACTTTCACATACTATGTTATTTGATTCTTACACAAAAGCTCTGAGGTTTTTTGGTTTTTTGTAGATGAGGAAACAGATTCAGAAGAATACAACTAACAAATAGTAAATTGGTATTCAAATTTGAGGCTTCCGATTGTAAACCTAGTACTTTTTCTGTTAGAAGATAGTTTCTAACTTTAATAAATGTGCTACCTAGTTTAAGAATCAGACTTGTACATAAAGTGTAATGTTAGGCGAAATAAGATATATAATCATAAAAAAATATAAACAAAACCTGCATATCAGCAGTTATCAGCTGTACTAATATTCAAATTCCAGCACTGTGTTAAAAGCTATTCGAATAGGTAGAATCTGGCAGCGGAGATGGGGTGGGGTGGGGAGGGAAGGTGGGGGGAGGGAGGAAGGGAATCAGTAGGTTTTCTCCCCAGAAACAAAGGATTCAAAAAATCAAGGATTCTTTGTGCCTTCAATCTCTGGGTTCAGCAACTGAATCTTACGTTTTAAAGGACTTTGGGAGTTAGGTTAAATTACTCCAAAATTGGTATTTATTGCTTTGTGATTTTTTAAATTGGTGATAATTCTTACCGGCATTTAGTAACAACACTAGCTATTACAATACTATATTTACATAATAAAATCACATTTCTTTGAATAAAGACTATCCACTAAAGTATGTTCATCTTTTCCCTTGTTTTTGTGAATCAGGCAGGTTTTATTCAGTAAATAAAGGTCACTCAGGAGGATGGGGGCAAACGACCTCAATGTTTATTAGTTGACTAGGCAAGAGTTAAAAGGTAGGGGCCAAAGGAAATTGATTCAGAGGAGTTAAAATTACAAGCTTCAGTAGCTTTTCAGTAATAAACTATTTGCAACACATTGCACAACCAATGTGTTGTGATACTATAGTTAAAAACTGAGATTAATACATGACAATTTTGCCCACATAAGTGCTTGAAACTAAAATTAAATTGCTTTTAAGGCCAGTGGTTGGGAAATAACTTGACTAAATGACATTAAAAATTCTTACTTTCCCTAAAATTCAGTGTAATCCCATAGAATGTCTCTCATTACGACTTTAGGCAATTGTATCTTACAAACACTATAAAGCAATCACCTCATTTATGTAATATTGTTATCCCAATACAAGCCATACAAAATTACTACCACACACTACTGTTATTACACAACACATGAATCCAGGACTCTTATAATCCTGAAATTATGCAAATTTAGTTCCAGGAAGTTGTGTGGGACAAGGTATCACATAAAGTAGATTTTTAATTGCAGTACCACTATACCCTAGTGGGTTATGAAGTCTGTTACAGTTAATTTGTTGCTAAACCAGTTAATTAAGTTTTTAAACCATTTCCTTAAGAAAAAAAACCCCAGCATATTCTCGCCTTAGAGTTTTCATATGCTTTAGAACGGAAAATCAAGAAGCCAGTTAACCAGCAGCCAACATATTATCCCTAATCATGAACACTTCATTTGAAGTATGTCTGACATGTAAACTTTGTCTGGAGGGTCACAGGAAAAAAAAAGTTGAAATTACTTCATTAGAACATTGTGGGCATTGCTTGTGTTTATATTGGCAACCCAGCAGAAGTGATATAAAATTTAAAACAACGATGAGGAAACATGGCACTATAATTGAGCAAAGGAATTGGGAATATGATACTCCCTCTTCTGATAACTCAGTTCATTTGTAAATATGTGTAGTTTCTTTCTTTTTTTTTTTTTGGTAATCCCAGCAATTTATTTATTTATTTATTTATATATTTATTTATTTTTATTTAAATTTCAGAATATGTGTAGTTTTTCTTACGTGAAAGTTCTCCTTTTCCCCTCGTTTTCCATTGTCTGGGTTAGGGAAGTTTCAGTTCCTGTCGTCAGTATCATACTGCTCTGGTTTCAGTGAAGTTTTGGACGAGGTTGACTCAGGGAGCTGGGAGCTCAGTGTTAGGATGCTATACATCAGGGGTTGACAAACCACAGTGTGTGGGCCAAATCCAACCTGCTCCTTGTTTTTGTACAACCTTGCAAGCTAAGGATGATTTTTACCTTTTTAAATGATTGTAAAGAAAATCAAAAGGACAATAAAATTTTGTAATACACGAAAATTATATGATCATTACATGTCATTTCCATGAATAAAGTTTTATTGGAACTCAGTCTCTTTCAGGACTGTCTGTGGCTGCTTTTGTGCTACAACAGCAGAGCTGAGTCATTGCACACCAGCCGCATCACTTGCAAAGCCTAAAATATTGACACTCTGGCTCTTTGTAGAAAATGTGTGCTGATTCCTACCATAAACGTTGAACTGAAAAAGGAAATCAGCTTTGATTACTCTTAAGCCTAGACTTGTACGAAGTGGCCTTAGGGTGGAAAGCGAGAGGGCAGAGAAGGTTACTAACCACCCCCTCCTTTCCACAATAGCTCTTTCCTCACTTCCAGTGGTGTAAAGTGTGGAAACACTTTTAAAAGTATCAAATTGCTAAGCAAATATAAATATTTGGTTTTATTAGTCCTCTTTTCATCCTCACAACTGAACCTACTTCAAAGTTAGCCTCTCCTGCAGCATTATCTTAGGAGTTGAGTGCTCAGGGCTTCATTACCTCAGGTGGTCTGAGTGCATGTGACTGATGTAAATTAGGTCTGCTTGGCACAGCCTCTCCAGCCAATCAGATGGAGGCTCATGTAGCAACCACCATCCTCGGGCAAAAGCAGGCCCAATTAACCAAGGGTCAAACACCATTCTCTTGTCTCCCAACTTGAGGTCCATGCAGGCATGCGTGAGATATGTTACCTGTTAAAAGACAGTGAGATTCCTATTATCGAATCAGTACTGGTCAGCAACGATTAACTGAAAGGTTTGGCCTGGTTAGCTGACAAGTCAGATTGGAGAAATTTGCTCCTAAGCATGGTCAGGCAAAATCTTGGACTCAAGTATAACTCAACAGGAGCCTTTCATAGAACACAATTCCCAGCACAGGTCATACCTATAGCAAAAGAGAAATTCTCATGTTTGGTTTTAGGTGTCAACCCAATTGATTTACCTAGTTTTACTCTATTTAAATTAGCTCCCAAACATGTATTTGTGGTCTACACTGCAGAATATCTCTTGTGACCAGTTCTTCAAAGCATAGTTTACAAAGCAAGGGAGTTAGAGATGTTATGACATGCATTTGGGGATTTCAATGCCAGAGTGGCTGTTAATAGGAATACAAATGAATGATTCTTGTGAGTTTGGTGGGTTGACATAGCTATGCAGACTGGACTGGAAACTGGCTAAGCAGGCTTGCAAGGCTTTCTCTTCTAAATTACCTGCTGAATAATCACCCCTTCAGGATATCAAGGTGTTCTGAGAAAGGCTACAAAGGAACACTTAGAGACAGGCACAGATGGGAAATTCCAAATCCATTCTTCATTTCCTTGCCATGGCCTGGCACATCCGTAGAAAAGGAGTATATCAAGAAACTGAGATAAGGTAGCAGAAACTTCAGTATGAAAAGCCAACAAAGTGGGTAAGGAGAGGTCAAGGAATCAAATTAGTTTTTATTATGTCCATTCTGGGTGGGTTCCCATTTGTTTCCTTAGAAAAGTAACTGCCCCAACACACAAGCTTCCTAAATACACAGAAAAATAAATTTTTGATTGTTTGCCTCTCCCAAACTATTAAAGTGTTTATTCCGGAGGAAACTCTCTTCTAAAGCTGGGAAAATTCACAAGGCAGCTCATAAAAGATCTTAGGGCAACATGCAGAAATATACAACTAGCTGTTCTATCCAAAAAGGATCTGGTACCAAGGGTAATTTCTGAACTTCCTCCAATAGTCTTTCGTGACTCTCCTTTGGGACTTCCTCTAAAGTTTTGAATAATTTTTTCCTGTATATGTTTCCTTGCAATCACTGCCAAGTTCTGGGAGTTCCTTAAAGAATTTGCTCAAGAGTTCAGACTGACTTTATTGTATGTCCTAACTTAGGATGTTTATATATGTATATAAAATGGACATATCCATTATGTTTTTGTTTTTAAGAATATTATAATTTTAATATTTACTTACCTGTACTTCTCCAAAAGCCAAATCTTCAGGGGATCTTGGCTCTGAATCCCAGGGGTTAGGAGGATTCAGTTCTAGAAGTAAAAGTCCATCGTTTTCATCCATTTCAACAACTAGAACCAAATGGGAACAAATCTGGATTAATTCCAAAAATGTCTTTTAAAAAGCATCACTGAAATAGAAACGTGAGGTCCAGGTACACAGAGTGCCACACATCAAAGGAAAATTAAAACAAAGGGCTACGCTCACTTGGGTCAAGCGATATCTGCTGATACAATGGCTGAAGATGAACAGTTCATTTCCTTGTTTATATTGCACTTACGGAATCCACAAGCTCTCAGTCATATCAGGCATACACACACACACACACAACTTCACTACAACTAAACGAATGATTGATAGAGATGGGTTCAGGTGCAGTGGCAGCATACAGGAAGGAGTACCCGGTCTACTTGCGAGAGTCAAAGCAAATTTCAAATAGCAAGTAATCCTCCAGCTGGGCTGAAACAACAAGGTGTTTGGAGGAAACAAAAGAAATGTGATGATGTGAGGCAAAAGGGGCGAGAGAACAGACTGTGCAAAGGTGTGGAGGCGTGGGAGAGTTTGGTATTCACAAGGTGACTGGTAATTTAGGACTGAGGGAAAAAAAAAATGGTGTCTAGGCCAGAGTAGGTTACAAAGGACCCTAGATGCCATGCTAAGAGATTTGGATTTTATTATGTGATAATAAGGGGCCAATGAAGAATTTTAAGCAATCATGGCAGACACTGCTGGTGGCCTGCACAAAATCCATTCTCTCCTTCTTCCTTACTATTAGCATTCTAATTTTATTAGGAGTGATACACCTATTAAAGATCATGGTTTCCTAGGTCCCTTGCAATTATGAGTGGCCATAGACATAGCTCTAACATACAGTACACATAGTTCTGGCTGGTGAGATGCAAGCAGAAGTCTGCTAGTGGAATTTCCAGGATCACTGTTATTTTCCTAACAAAGAGGGACAAACTCAAGGGACTTGCACCGTTTTCTGTTTAACTTTCCCCCCTCTTGTTTGGATCTTGGTTGCCATGCCTGGAGGAGCAGGAGACATCTTGAGACCCTGGGGAAGACAGCCACATGCCAAGGATGATAGGGCAGGAAGACAGAAGAAACCTGGCTCCTTGATGAGCCATAGAACAGCCATACTTCCTAGGACTACCTGCTTTCCAACTTCTTGTGATGTAAGGAAAAAAATCCTCTATATGATTAGGCCACTATTATTTGGGTTTTCTGTTACATGCAGCCAAAAGCAATCCCTAACTGCTACAGCAAGAGAGTAATTAAATCAGAACTTAATTTTAGAAAGATCACTATGAGAGTCATGGGGAAGATCAACTGGAGGGAGGTAAGACCTTGCTCAAGAGCTCTCGCCACAATTTTGGGAGGTCGTCAGCAAGTGCAGATGGGCTTGAGCTTGGGAGACAGGTGCCTTGTTTGGAACTCTTGCTTTCCCACTTAATAGCTGGGGGTTGTTGGCCAAGTTACTTGATTTCTCCATTCTTTGGTGTTTTTATCTTTAAGCTTTGCTACTTCCAAGGATAGTTAATCCTAATAAATGCCAGCCATTGTATTAATCACTAAATGAAAGCAAATGTGGTCCTAGACCACAAATGGCACCCCTACCCAGCACTCAGAGCCATGCATTTTCCCTGGTTCTCAAAGCTATGCACTTTCCCAGCTTCCTCAAAGTATATTTAAAAAGTTTTATCTACACTTTCCAGATGAATATTACTTATACTCACTTAGAGACAACTGCCTATGGAAGAAACTGAAGTGAAAATTACCCATAAAATGAAAAATGGTGCATTTTAGAATTTGTCCCATTAGTGGTGAACAAAGACTTATATATGTCAGTCAAACTTCAATTTTCTAAATCATCTTGAGGAAACATAACAAGGAAAATGTTGAAAATTTAAAGATTTACCTCCCCTAAAGTCTTCTTACCTCATGGTTATGTACTTATATTCTCCCTCACTGCCCCTGACAAATTGATGACTCATTTAGAAGATCTGCCTAAATGCTCTCCCTGCTTATCAGCACTGCTCAGTCCCTGGCTTCACTGGGAACTCCTATGTCACCTTATCAGAGAAGGCTTTCTGACCACTCTATCGCAAATAGCGCTCTCTGGGCCACAACTGTCCTATCCCTCACCAGCCTTCTACTCCACCTTATTTTTCTTCCCAGCCTTTATCATAACTAGAAATATTATATATGTTATATATATGCTATATGTTTATGGTCTGTCTCCCCTACGACTGTAAACTCCATGACAGCTGGGATTGTGTTTTGTTCAATGTGGGATCAATAGTGTGCTGAGAACAATGCCTGGTTCACAATAGGATTCATTAAATATTTGTTGAGTTAATTGACTAATAGTCTTAGTTTCATGTCTCCCAAAACTGTCTCAGGGCTGTACCCTGTACCTCTCAACCTAGGCACTGCTCCTGCCCAGATTTGGCACTTTAAGGTGGGAAATTTAAATTTAGGATTATCTCAGTACAAGTTAAAAATAAACTGTATTAGTCCTTCTTCATCCTTAAAAGAGCACTTCACAAACTAGACATGATTGCACCAGATAACTTCCATTGGTCCCTGCAGACCCACGCTCCTCTGCCTTTCTCTTCCCTTGTCCACACGCTCTCTGTTTCAGGAGGTTGACCTTTATAGACCCCATTAAAGGGCTCCCTTACTCTCCACCTTCTAGGTGGGTCCGGCCATTAGGAAAGCCCAGCGTGAGGCTGGGGCGGGAGGTCGGTGAGATTGGGCTGTTTATTCCTCTAGCTCTCTTCCTGGAAGGTCACTTTGACCTAGCTGTGCTCTGGGCACCCACAGATGTCACTGTTCCCCCCACGAAAGCCAATCCTTTACAACTCTCTTCTTCCAGATTCTGGAAACTGCTCCCTCTCTTCCTCCCTTTAGGCTTAAAAATGGACAACTTGGCTGCTGTCAACTCCAGGTTACTGCACCTTCCACAGTGGTTCTCCTACATCCACACCCCATAAAATGTCCTTTTGTAAATATAACCTCCTCAAATTATCCTAACTTGAGAGTGCCATCCGGTTTGCGTGTGTGTGTGTGTGTGTGTGTGTGAGAGAGAACCTAAGTAATACAAAAGTAGAAAATAACTATCCTGAAGATCTACTCTCTTAGCAAATTTCAAATATTCTTGCCACACACCAAAAACATGATGACTATGTGAGGTGATGGATGTGTTCATTAGCTTGATTGTGGTAATACATCATGTTGTACATTTGAAATATATAGATTGTCCCTGATGGTTTGACTTACAATTTTTCGACTTTACTATAGGACAGAAGTGATATACATTCAGTAGAAAATGCACTACAAATTTTGAATTTTGATCTTTTCCTGGGCTAGCGATATGCTATATGATAACTCTTGGGAGCCGCAGCTCCCAGCCAGCCACGCAAGCACGAGGGTAAGCAACTGATGCTCTGCAGCGCACTGTGCTGCCAGACGATTTTGCCCAATTGCAGGTCAATGTAAGTGAGCACGTTTAAGTTAGGCTAGGCTAAAATATGATGTTCAGTAGGGTAGGTATATTAAATGCATTTTGATGAGTTTATCAGGACTTAACCCCATTGTAAGTTGAGGAGCATCTGTATACAATTTTTATTTGTCTAGCAATTATATGCCAGTAAAGCTGGGGGGAAAAAGAATAGCTATCCTGAAACCACAAATTCCTAAAAGTGATTACCTCTGGGAGGTGGATGGGGCAATATATGATATGATTGAGGAAAGCTACACAAAGATCTTCTGTTGTTCATGTTTTAAGTCTTCAGCTGGGTGCTGTGTACATGGTGATCACTTTATTTTAAATATCTATTAAATGTTGCTCAAGAAATTTAATAAAAACAATATTTTTCTTAGTAATAGCTATAAGCTTATTTAATGATGAAACACAAATGGCTTTCTTTTTTTTGAGACAGAGTTTTGCTCTGTCACCCCAGGTAGAGTGCAGTGGCGTCATCATAAGTCACTGCAACCTCAAACTCCTGGGCTCAAGTGACCATCCTCCCTCAGCCTCCCAAGTAGTTGGGACTACAGGCATGTGCCATGACGCCCGGCTAATTTTTCTAACAAATGGCTTTCTTAATAAAATCAGGAGCACACAAAGGATGTTTGATATAGCTATTATTTAATTATGTTCCTGAAAATGAAAGTGGTATAATAAAGATACATATTACTGTTATTTACAGGTTATATGATTGCTGGAAATTAGTGTCATAAAAAGTGCTGACTTTGGAAACTTCTGGGTTGGCATCCTAATTCTGCTGCTTATTAGCAGCAACCATAGCTTATTAGAAATATCCTGAGCCTTTGCTTTCTGATCTGTAAAATAATTATGATACATACACTCCATAGAGTTGTTGTGCGGATTAAATGAGATAATATATCCTAAAGTACCTAGCATTATGCCTGGTAGAGCAGTCATTTAATAAAAACAGCATTATTAGGTAATTATTTTACACTTAAAGGAATGAATAGAATCAAAAAGAAAATTCATTATAGGGCAAACAAACACACCTATATATTTAATACTAGCAAAGATCAGCAAGAAAATACAATGGTATTACGGGAGACCCTCGGAAAACTCTTGCACTGATATCTATTCCTAAGGATTTTCCTTCTTCATAATTTTTCTCTCTCAAGAGATGCAGAAAAAGACAAGTCTGTAACTCTTCACTTAATCTTAGCCAAAAGGCCAAGAAGATGTTATAACTCTTAATTATTGTTCTGAAGCAATTACCATGAAGGTCTCTATGTCCCTTGCACAAAGATGACTTGTATATATGCATAGAAGAAGAATGTAACATCTGGCAACTCCCTGACTCTATAAATAAAGTAGTGAGAATGTGGTATCCTTATTTTGATATCACAAGCTGATGAACTCTCAGTCATTTTGGTTATAAGTTAATATTTATCCAGAAAAACAAACAAATGGTATTCCCTAAAATCTTTTTTAAGGAAGAATAGTGAAAGAGAATAGGAACAAAAACATACCAAAAACTATCATAATCAAATCATTGATTATTGACATTAGGACAGCCAAGAAGTAGATCCTAATTATATAACTGTTTAATATATTCTAAAGAAGGTATCATAAATTTGTGGGGTATTTAACACGGTGCTGTGGCAATTAGTTAGCTAAGTATTCTAGTTGATTAAAGACACAAAGGAAAGCAACCAAGCCATGAAAATGTATATTGAATAAAATAGAATATCAAATATAAGGGAAGACTTTTCAGTTTAACAGCAATGGAAATGATTTCAATGGAAAATCTGAATAGATACAAATGTAAAATGAAAAAGTTCTAACACCAAAACAGTTTGGCAAAGACATTTTGCCAAACTATATGTAGCGAAATATTAGCATCATATTTGATAGACAAATGCAAGTGAAAACAATGAGATGCAATTTTTGCCTCAAATGAGAAAAGCCTAAAAGACTAAGAATGCCTTAAGCTGATAAGGTTTAGGGAGAAAAGGCATGCTCATATACTAGTTGGTGGGAGAAAAAATTGGTCTATTTCAAAGAATTGATGGTAATACACACATGTTAAAGAATGAATGAACAGATGACAAATTCATTCATTCATTCATTCACTTAGGATATCAAGTGAAAAGGGGTGTGTTAGTCATACTTTTCAGTTCATGACATACGTTTGATCTATGCAAAGCTCCTCTCTTTTTTATTTTATTTATTCCCTTTATCTCCATTCCCCATTCTCATTTCCCTCCCCTCCCCTACAGGGTACCATTTTGAATGTTTGTACAAAATGTATATTATATTATGTGTATGCATTTTTAATTCATATAAATGATATTGGGTCTCCAGTCTGTTTCTTACTGTTTTTCACTCAACACTACAATTCTTAGATCCATTCCGTTGCCATGTGTACATCTAGCCCACTTCTAACTGCAGTTGAGTATTCCATAGTTCACATCCACCATATTTTATCTATTCACTCTCCTGGTGGTGGACCCCCAGATTCTGCCACAACAGAATTTATTTGGGATATGAACAAGAGTGAGATTTATGAATCCTAGTACGTTCATAAGCCTCACCAGGGACCAGGTGTGGAGGCACGCACCTGTAGTCTCAGCCCGCAGGAGGCTGAGGCGAGAGGATCACTTGAGCCCGGGAGGTCAAGTCCAGCCTGGACAATTTAGCGAGACCTCATCTTTTTAAAAAATCCAAAAAACAACAACAAAAAGCACCTCATCTGACTAATCACTGTCAGACTACCTTACAGAATGGCTGTGCCACATTCCCATCACATGCATGAGGACTTCTAAGTCTCTGACAACATTTGGTATCATCTTAGTTTCTAACTTTTTATCAGTCAAAACAATACAAAGTGACACCTTGCTTCACTTGCAGTTTTCTGATTAATGAGTTTGCAGTTTTCCAATTTAAATGAGTTCAATAAGTATCTTCATATGCTTAATAGCCTTTGGGTTTCTTCTGTAAAATGTTAGTTCATATTCTTTCTTTCCTTTTTATTTGGGAATCTCTCAAACTGTCACTATGTTTTTTAATTTTTTTTCATGGTGTCCTTCATTAAGCAGAAATCTTTAGTATTAATAAAATCATATTCATCAATATGTTTAATTTTTTATTAATTTTTTTTTTTTTTTGCTCTATGAGCTGTACTTTTGAAGTATTGTCTGAAGAGCCAAGAAGTACCTCCCCATCTCCAGGTCTCAAAGATGTACTCCTATATTTCTTCTGTTACTTTTATAGTCTTACGTTTCACATTGAGGGTATTAGTCCATGTGAAACCCACCTTTAGGCTGAGGTATATGAAGTGTTATATAGGAGTAAAAACTTTAATTAGTCATAATGCCCTTTTGCCAGTAATTCAACTACTTTATGTAAACAACTCCAAAAATACAGAGATGCTCTTAAGCACAAAGACACCAGTTTTATTTTTGATGGCAAAAAATAAAACTATGAAAATTTTAAATTCTAACAACAGAGAAATGGCTAAATAAACTATATATGTGAATATTTAACGTAAACATGCTTTAAAATTATGTATATAGAGAATCTGATGTAAAATGACTAATATCTATTATAATATTAAGATAAACAAAATGCAAAAATAATTTATATAAAATAATAACAGCTATTTGTAAAATTAAACCTGAAAAGAAGACTGGAGAATGGAACAGCTAGATAGAAGACCAACAGGAAATAGAAAACTTGAACAATACTATAAACCAAATAACTTAACAGACATAGACAGAACACTCCACCCAACAACAGCAGAATACACATTCTTCTCAAGTGCATGTGGAACATTCTATAGCATAGACCATATGTTAGACCATAAAACAAGTTTCAATAAATTTTAAAAGATCAGAATCATATAAAGTATGTTCTCTGAACACAACAAAATGAAATTAGATATCAATAGGAGAAGAAACCTGGGAAATTCACAAATATGTAGAAATTAAACAATATACATCTAAATAACAAATTGATTAAGGAAGAAATCCCAAGATAAATTAGAAAATGCTTTGAAACAAATGAAAACTGAAATACAATATGTCAAAACCTATGGAATGCAGCTAAAACAGTACACACAGGGAAGTTTATTTCGGTAAACTTTCTATATTAAAACAAAAGAAGAAAGATCTCAAACAAAAATCCTAACCCTCCACCTTAAAAAACTAGAAAAATAAGAGCAAATGAAACTCAAAGCAGGCAAAAGGAAGTAACAAAAAATTAGAGCAGAAATAAATGAAATCAAAGAGAGAAAAACAAGAGAGAAAATCAATAAAAACAAAAGTTGGTTCTTTAAAAAAATCAATAAATTGATAGACTTTTAGCTAGACTGACCAAGAAAAAAAGAGATTACTAAATTACCAAAATCAAGAATGAAAGAGGAGAAATTACTATTGATCTTACGTAAATAAAAAGGATTATAAGGAAATACTAAGAACAAATGTACTCCAACAAATTAGATAACCCAGATGAGATGGAAATTCCTAGAAAGACACAAATTAACAAAACTGACTCAAGAAGAAAAAGAAAATCTGAGCATACATGTAATAAGTAAAGGGATTAAATTAGCAATCACAAAAACTTCCCACAAAGAAAAGTCCAGGCCTAGACAGATGGCTTTACTGGTAAATTTGGCCAAAGGTTTAAAGAAGAATTAGTACCAATCCTTCACAAACTTTTCCAATAAATAAAAGTGGAGGGACCACTTCCCAACTCAAGAAAAGAAACTTAGGAATATAGGTGTAAAAATCCTTAACAAAATATTAGCAAATACAATTTAGCAATATAAAAAAGAATTATACATCATGACCAAATGGAGTTTATGCCAGGCTGGTTCAACATTTGAAAGATGCATGATTGTTCCAATATTAGAAAACCAAACAATGTATTACATCACATTAATAGAACAAAGAGGAAAAAAACACATAATCATCACAAATGATGTAGAAAAGACAAAAATCTAACGTCCTTTCATGGTAAAAACACTCATAAAACTAAGAATAAAAGGGAACTTCCTCAACCTAATCAAGGGCATCTAAGAACACTCAGCAGCTGTTGAGAACAAGACAAGCAGTTCTGCTCTTGCAACTTCTACCTGGAGGTTTTAGCCAGGCAACTAGGCAAGAA
The DNA here is from genome assembly GCA_023783475.1 of Daubentonia madagascariensis. Lineage (NCBI taxonomy): Eukaryota > Metazoa > Chordata > Mammalia > Primates > Daubentoniidae > Daubentonia > Daubentonia madagascariensis. The sequence goes on from JAKFHU010001672.1 coordinate 22,390,721, forward strand.
AATGAAATAAAAGGCTTTAAGATTGGAAAGGAAGAAGCAAAACCCTATCTATTCACAGATGACCTGATCTGGTATACAAGACATCCTAAGGTATCTACTAAGAAACTGTTAGACTTAACAAATGAGTTCAGCAAGGTTGCAGGATACACGGTCAAATAAAAAAAAAAAATCAGTGATGTTTCTATACACTAGCAATGAACAATTTTAAAATGAAATTTACAAAATTCCATTTATAATATCACAAAGAATAAAATGCTTAGGAATAAATTTAACAAAAGAAATATAAAACTCATACTCTGAGAACTACAAAACATGGTTGAAAGAAATTAAAGACTTAATAAATCAAAAGACATTCCACAGTTATGGATTAATACTGAGTATTTTTAAGATGCAATGCTCCCCAAATTAATCTACAAATTCAACACTATCTCTATCAAAATTCTAGATGCCTTTTTCCCCTCAGAAATTGACAAAGTTGACCTGAAAAAGGGCCCAGAGGAGCGAAACAATCTTGGGAAAAAAATTGGAGGACTCACACCTCCCAATTTGAAAAATTTACCAAAAAGCTACAGTAATCAAAACAGTGTGAAACTGGCATAAGGATAGACATATAAATCAATGGAATAAAATTGAGAGGACAAAAATAAGCCCTTATACTTTGATCAACTGATTTTCAACAAGGATGCCAAAACAATTCAATGGGGGAAAGAATAGTATTTCAGGAAATGGTGCTGCAATAGCCATATATCCACACACAGAAGAATGAAGTTGGGCCCCTACCTCACACAATATACAAAAATTGACTCAAAATGGATCCAAGACCTAAATATAAGAGTAAATCCTCATGACCTTGGTTTAGGCAATGGTTTCTTACATTTCTTAGACTACATATTAATCTATGTGTATATTAATCTAATAATTATATTAAAATATAAGACTTATATATTCTATACCATATACTTTCTTAGACACCAGAGGCACAAGATCCAAAGAAAAAAGAAATAAGTTGGACTTCATCAGAATTTAAAACTTTTGTGCTTCAAAGGACATCAGCAAGAAAGATGAACAATACCATAACATCAATAACATCATAGCCAAAATGTGGTACATGCAAACAGGGAATATTATTCAGCCATTAAAAAGAATGAAGTAAGTGAAGTACTGATACACGCTACGACATGGATGATCCCTGAAAACATTATGCTAAGTGAAAGAAGCCACACACAAAGGCCGCATATTGTGTTATCCCAAATATATGAAATGTCCAGAATAGGTAAATCCATAAAGACAGACAATAGATTAATGGTTTCCAGGGGCTTGGAGAAAAAGGGAAGGAGGAGTGACTGCTAATAGTTACAGGGTTTCTTTTTGGAGTGATGGAAATGTTTTGAAATTAGATAGTGGTAGTAGCTGTATAAAATGTTAATTAAATAAAAACATTAAATTGCACAGTTTAAAAAGGGTGAATTTTATAGTACATGATGGGAACTAAAATAAAATCTTAATCCCCCCCCACTGACTGAACGGACCCCCTCTTGGCCAAGGGGATCCCCCCCGAAAAATACCCTTAAAGCTGAGTTGCCAGCCATGAGGAGAAAGGAGGTCAGACACGCCTAGTTATGCTCTGTCACTTTTGGAGTCATTCTTTATAACAACAAAATACAAAATTATTAACAGGCCTGAGGCCATGTAACACAAAGGTTAAACCACACCTGCACGTCATCAATTTACTTAACAGATCACTTGAGTCTCAGTATATGTCCAGTATATGTTTGGTGGCTTGTCTTTGATTAACAGACTTCCTTATCTTAACCTAAAGCATTCCAAGCCTTTAGACAAAGCTTCATTTCTTTAACTAATTGCAAATCAAAGAATCTTTAAACCTACCTATAACCTGTAATCCCCTGCTTTGAGATGTCCTGCCTTTTCAGGCCAAAGCAGTGTACGCTTTCCATGTATTGACTTATGACTTTATGTGTAATTCCTGACTCCCTAAAATGTGTAAAGCCGAAGTGTAAACCAACCACGGTGAGAACACTTGTTCAAAGCTTCTTGGGTGTGGCTCTCCAGGCTGTGGTCACACATGTTCACCTAAGAATAAACCTCTTTAAATTATTTTACAGAGTTTGGGTTCTTTTCTGCTGACAATGAATTACTTCTCATGAAGAAGAGGAGAAGAAAAAGTAGAGAGGGAGGGGAAGGGGAGGTATAGGGGAGAGGAAGAAGAGGAGGGCAGGGATGGGGAGGGCAGGGATGACCAGAACAAAACGTATCAAAAGAGTTCAGGTGATGGGATCCTTCTTTTACTTTTCTGATTTCTAACTTTTTAATTACACAGCCATATATTGTTTTTTATAATAATGATAAAACCAGATACTCATAGCTGATAGATAACCTATTTCCAGATGGATCAAGCCTTCCTTCTCTTTCTCAGAATATGGTATGAAATCACTATAGAGTTGGTAGCACTGGATTGAAATGTGAGCTCTGTTAACAAATTTTCCCATCCTGGCAGCATTTCCTCACTTGACCAAAAGCTGGACTTCCCCAGAGTTTGTTATCTCCTGTCCCCCCACCAGCCAGCTGCCGGTTCTGGCCCTGCCCCCTGCCCGTCACCTGCAGGGCAGTTAACAGCAGCCCTTGGCATCAGCCCCCTGCCTTGATCTGTTTTCCAGTTGATCCAACTTCCTGCTGGGAGGGAAATCTCTCATTCTTCCTTCTGCAGTCCCAGTCTCAGGGACATATGCAGATTACCTGAGGCATACCTGTACAAATAAATCATTATACTTTGTGTACCAAGTACCAAGAATTTAATAGGTACTAACTTTATTTTTTTGTAACTTTTTTTAAAATTTCAAAATATTAAGGGGGTACAAATGTTTTAGGTTACATGGATCATTTTTGTAATGCTTGAGTCCTGGCTATAGGTGTGCCTGTCACCCAAATAGTGTTCATACTGCCCATTAGGTTGGTTTCTTCCTCTCCCCTCCTCCCCTCTCCCCCCTGGTTGCTTTCCACCGAGTTTTACTTCCCTCTGTGCACATGTGTGCTCACTGGTTAGTGCAAAATTCTTACAACAACCCAGTTGTTGTGAGATGGCTATGAACAATATTATCTCCATGTACATTTGAGGAAACCAAAGCACAAAGAGATTGAATAATTAACCCAGTGTCCCTGGACTGTGTGTTGGAGCCAGGATCTGAACCAAGACCAGCAGGCCCCATTGCCTTCACTCTTAATATTTTGCTACAGTGTCTCTCTACAGGTCTTGTCCAGAGACTTAGGGGTGTTCATAATAGCCCCTAAGCAGCTGTAAATTTCTTGGTTACATATTCATAAGGTTGATAGTCTATTAGTTTTTCACTTACACAAACTAACAGAGTTTATGTCCAAACCTATGATTCTTATTTATTTATTTATTTTTGAGACAGGGTCTCACTCTGTCACCCCAGCTAGAGTGCTGTGGCATCATCATAGCTCACTGCAACCTCAAACTCCTGGGCTCAAGCGATCCTCCTGCCTCAGCCTCCCAAGTAGCTGGGACTACAGGGCCATACCACCACTCCCGGCTAATTTTCCTATTTTTAGTAGAGATGGGGCCTCACTCTTGCTCAGGCTAATCTGGAACTCCTGACCTCAAGTGATCCTCCTGCCTTGGCCTCCCTGAGTGCTAGGATCACAGGCGTGAGCCATCACACCTGGCCAAGTCCAAACCGATGCTTCTTATCAGTTTTATGCCAAATAAATTTAACAGTATTTGTACTGCACACATAACCAGCTCCTGTAACATGGCAGTCTGCAGGCTTCCCAGGCTGGGTCAATAGACTTGGGGTGGAGTTTACTGGAGAAAATAGCTAGTGGTCCAGGTGTCCTTTCTGAGAGGTAGAGGGTGGATGAAATTATAGTCAAAGCAATTATCAACTCTCCCCAGAGTAGTATTCTATTTCCTTGGTGTGAATAGAAAGGACATGCACCTCAACAAATGACACTTCTGTTCATAGGAAAATTGGGAGAATGTTTGTGCAGGGCATACTTATTTAAAAAGTCATTTGGTGGCTCACACCTGTAATCCTAGCACTTTGGGAGGCCAAGGCAGGAGGATCGCTTGAGGCCAGGATTTCGAGACTAGCCTGAGCAAGAGTGAGACCCCATCTTTACAAATAATTAGAAAAATTAGCCAGGCACGGTGGCATGTGCCTCTAGTCCCAGCTACTTGGGAGGCTGAGGCAGAAGGATCTCTTGAACCCAGGAGTTTGGGGTTGCAGTGAGCTATGATGATGCCACTGCACTCTAGCCAGGGCGACAGAGCAAGACCCTGTCACACATACAAAAAAAAGTCATTTTGGACTGGGCACAGTCGCTCATGCCTGTAATCCCAGCACTTTGGGAGGCTAAGACAGGAGGATCGCTTGAGGCCAGGAGTTCAAGACCAGTCTGGGCTACATAGTGAGACCCCATCTCTACAAAAAATAAGAAAAAGTAGCTGGGCATGGTGGTATGCACCTGTAGTCTCAGCTACTCAGGAGGTTGAGGCAGGAGGGTTGCCTGAGCCCAGGAGTTGGAGGCTGCAGTGAACTGTGATCACTCTACTGCACTCTAGCCTGAGCAACAGAGCGAGACTCTGTCTCTAAAAACAATAATAAAAAGGCATTTGGAGTTGGTCTCAGAGAGACACATAGGTGAGAGTGGTCACACCATGTAACATGGTCACAATAATTTGAGCCTGAAAAAAGTATAAAAGTAGAATATTCAAAGTCCACAATCTGGAGGTACAGCCCAGGAAGCCCCCAGCTCAGCTACTTTCACAGGTAACCTAAGGCTGCCTTTGTACCACCCATATGTGCTTATGCATGTATATTTTTTCGTAATTCTTTATATAATGTTTATAACTTGCTTTTTTGCTTTGTATATCAAAATATTCTTTTATTATTTTAGTTTCTTCAATAGCATCACTTCTAAGATATACCAGATCAATTTCTAATGTTTAATTTATTTCCAATTTTTCTCTTTGGTAAACAGTATTGCTGTGAATGAACATTCTTATAGCTATATCTTTTGACACATCAGTGATTATTTCCTTGGGATATGGTCTTGGATGTGGAATTGCTGGGCCAAAGGGTGCACATATTCTTAAGTATGACAGGAAGCCACTGGAGGGCTTCAAGTGGGGGGATGTCGATTTGGATTTTTCAAAGATCAGACTGAGCGCTGCAAGCAGGTGGACTGGAGAAAGCAAGCACAGAAGCAGGGAGCCCAGCTGCAAAGGCAGAAGGTGACGGTGACCTGGACTCAGATGGAGGGAGTGCAGAGGGAGAGAAGTGGATGGGCACACAAGGTGTTTTGGCATAGAGGCACCACGGTTTGTTAATGGTTTGGATGTGGGGTTTAAGGAAAGAGAAGACTCAAGGATGACTCCCAGGTCTCGTTCAATCGAGTGAATGTGGTGCCATTCACAGAGGTGGGAAGGCTGGAGGAGGAACAGTTTTGAGGATAAGTTGAGGTTGGGCATTATGAGTTCTATTTGGGCTGTATGCTTGCAATGCCTGTTAGAGATTCACGTTAAAATGTTGAACAAGCAGTTGGATATCAGAGTCTGGAGCTCAGGGGTGGAGTCAAAGCTGGAGGTAAAGTTTTTGGAGTGATTTTCTGAATGAAGGTGGCGTTTAGAGCTGTGGGATTAGACGTGACCACTTAGAGTATCACTTAGAGTTCAGATAAGGAGAATTTATGATACAGTTCAAGGGCTTTCCAATATTCATTAGTCTATCAGGGGATGAGTCAGCAGAGGAGACTGATGTGGCTATGTGTGCTAGCAATACCAATCAGGAGAGTGGGTAGATAGCATAATGGCCCCAAAGATGTCTGCGTCCTAATCCCTGGGAACTGCGAACAAGTTAGGTTACATGGCAAAGGGGGACTAAAGTTGTGGGTAAGATTAAGGTTGCTAATCAGGTAACTGTAAAATAGGGAAGTTACCCTGGATTATCTGGGTGGGCCCAATGTAATAATTAGGGCCCTTAAAAGTGGAAGAAAGCGGCAGAAGAGGGACAAAGGCAGGGAGATGTGATGACAGAAGAATGGTCAGAGAAATGCAATGCTGCCGGCTCTGAGAATGGGAAAAGGGAGCCTCTAGAAGCTGGACAAGGCAAGGAAACAGATTCTCCCCGAGCCTTCGGAAAGGAACACAGCCTTGCCAACACTGCAGTTTGAGCCTGTGTTGGATTTCTGACCTATAGAACTGTAACAGAATAAATTTATATTGTTACATGCCACACTAGTTTGTGGCAGTTTGTGACAGCAGCAAACAAATGAATACAGAGAGTATAGCTTCCCAGATGCCAAGAAAAGAAAGTATATCAAGGAGGAGAGAGTGGGCCACTGTGCTCTACGCTGCTGGGAGTTTGAGTAAGATGACAATGGAAAAGTGACAGCTGATTTAGCCTCATGGAAAGCACCGGTGACCCTGGCAGGAGCGGTTCTCGTGGAGTGGCAGCAACAGAAGCTCAAATGAGACAGAATAGGAAGTGAAGGAACAGACGGTGAGTATAGACACCAATCTCAACGGGTCTGGCTATTTAAAGTGCTAGAGAAATGGCAGCATAACCTCAGGGAGTGGGGGGTCTAGTAAGGGCTTACGTGAACACGAGAGCGCGTGTGTGGAAGGCAGTGTGGGTGTGGTGTGTGTGTTCACATGTGCACACTAGTAAACAAGGAGAAAATGAATGATGCAGGAGGGAGAGGGACAATTGCAGGAGTGAAGTCCTTGAGCAGGAAATGGGATCCCATGTGCAGGGGGTAGGGCAAGCCTTAGGAGCAGGTCAGTTCATCCACTGTAACAGGAGGCCAGGGCGACTATGGAGGCACAGAGGCAGGGGGGTGGATAAATGTGATAATAAGAAAATGATTCTTCATTGCTGACTCCCCATCACCACATTGTAGGGTCAGCGTGAGGGTAAAATGAAATAATTCATACAAAATCTTTAACACTGTATCTGGCACACACTTAATAAAATACTGGATTTGGTCTTAATTCTCAGACTAGCATTCAAGACCCTCTTTGCAATGTACATTTGCAGTCTTGTGTTTTACCACTTGGATGCACATGCCCTGCACTCCAGCCAACTAAACTACACATTTGGCCACATAGCACATTGCTGTTCCCTCTCCCAGGAATGCCCTTCTCTCTCTTCTCTGCCTGTTGAAACTCTGCCCATCTTTTAAAACCCGACAAAAATGTCATCTCTGGCATGAGGTTTTCTGTGATTCCCCCAGCAGAACAAATCTATTTTTTAAAATTCCTATAGCAGTCATTCTGACACACAGTGTGTCTAACATACTATTGAGTGGCTGTCAGTTCTAAGGATTGTCACGAGTAACTTGTTATACTGATAAAAATATTTTACTAAGTTAGAACAGAGACAAGTTTATGTCCTGGTCCTTACGACCAAGCCTTTCTTACTTATATGTCTATAGGCTTTCTTGAGTAAAAGGGAGCAGGGTAGAGGTGAAGCCAGCAATACTGAGAATAGAACAGAAACTCCAGCTTCTCATCTACGCCAGAAAGAGCCATCTATGAAGCACTTTACTTCCCAACCAAAATTGTGACATTTCATCAAATAGTTGAGAGGCTCGTGCACATGAACATAGTCTATTTTGTGTTCTCTTCACAGATAAAATATCAGAACCACTCTTCCACAGTATACTGTATCTCTCTTAAGAAACCTATCATAACATCCTTTGTTCTTGTTATTTACACATTTGTCTTAGCCACCACTTCATGTCAATGTCATCTCATTTATACCAACTCTATCTTATCCATCTTTGTATCTCTTAATACCTTGAATGTTTGCACATGGTAAGATCTCAATAAATATTTTTCAAGCAAATGAATGAGTGCATGAAGGGATATTTTGATACAAAACTATAGCTAGATAGTAGGAATAAGTTCCAGTGTTCTCTATAGCAGGGTGACTATAGTTAACAATAGCTAGAAGTATTTGACTCTCCTCTGAGAACCTTGGAGAACACATATCAGACACTTCAGGTAGTCCAGCTAACGGTCTGGCTTAAGGTGAGGGGCAGGCACCCCTCAGAACTTGCCCTTTTTAGGGAACATGGACTCTCAGTATAGCTTTGCAAAGAAATCCTCTGAAGTCGTTATATTTCAATCTCCTTCTCTACCCTTTCATGTTCCTAACAAAGGTGAGGAGTTTAAGAATGATCTACTAGTTCTCAGCCTCTTGCTTTGTAAATCCTGGTCCAGGAATTCAATTTGGAATAGGTATCTGTTGTTCTGCAACCTAAACTTCCATTTCACCATCCTGTTACAAGGCATCGCACATGTTATATATTTAGTATTTTCTATTTTTATATATAACCCAATTTCCCCAGGCCTCACCAGATTGGGAATACAAAATAAAGTTCCCATCTATCTTTATGCCCACATTATGATGGCAAGAGCCCCAACGGTTTTAATGACTAGTAATCAGCACATTTTCAAGTGTCCCCAAGATATTTTTGGGAGTTCCCCAAAAGGGTGCCACACACATGCCCACAATCCAGTCGGTAACTGCCTGGTGTCTGCTCTCTCCTGCCTTTCCTAATCTGGCTTATAATTTTCCATATTCTCTGCCTACAGATTTGAGGAGTGTCAGGTCATTGCTGGGTTCCTAGGGGAGATGGAGGAAATGGCCTCCTCTTCAATGATGTGCCACATGTGGTCACCAGGGCTCTGAAATGGCTCTTTCTTGCCAGAGGTTAACTTTTGGCCACCTCCTACTCCCCATGAATCCTCCAAATCTCTCTTTTAAAAATAGTGCCATTATTTTTCCAACTGCCACTTCTCTGACCTTGGGCAGCCCAACACAGTCTAAGGGCCAGAACAATGGCCATTGTTAACTTCCCACAAACTGCAAACTCCACCACCCAATTTCCTTCCTTTTTCTCCTCCATGCCTTTGTACAAAACAGAAACCTCTGTACACATTAATGGATGGAAGGGAAGGGGACATAGAAGTCTCACCAGTAACTTTTGGGCCAATGTTCCACTGGCTAGGGATGTCCAATATCATCTTTCTTTTACTTTCTAAATTCAAGAACCATTCAGAAAAAAAAGCAAATAGAACAGAATATATAGCTTGCTACTAACGGAGGGGAGATTATAAGTATGTACAGGTTTATAAGTGCAAAAAATGTCTCCAGAAGGACCCACAAGAAACTAATTAACAACAGTGGCTGCTTCTAGAGTAGGAACTTTGTGACTGGGGATCAGAGATGGAGAGAAGACTTACTTTCCACTATATTTCATTTTGTACCTTTTGAATATTTTATACGTGCATGTGTTCCTTATTTAAAATGAATTTTTAAAGAATACTCAGTAAAAATACTTTAAATTTCACACACACACATACACACAAACTCTGTATCCCATAAAGGATGTTCCCTTTTATTATTTGTTTACTAAGAGTTATTATAAAGTGTTGTTAAAATTTACCAAATGACATTTATGCATATGTTGAAATAAATGTGGTTTTTCTCCTTTAAAAAAATGAAAGGATATTTTGGAGAATTTCTCTGTTTAGGTTTTAATGTTAATTATGGTCTTCAGAAAGTTTGTGGAAAATGCATATTATGAAAAAACTATACATGAATTTCATTTTTTTGCATTAAAATAAACTCATACTAACTTGTCATAACATGTCTGAACAGGGTCTAGTTTGAGACACTAAGAAGGATAAGATATCAGTTTGAAAAGAGCCTCTATCAGAGGAACAAGAATTCTGTTAAAATTGAAGCAAGAACAAACATCAAATTTATGGTGAAGCGTGGAGTAGGAGAATGGTAAAATCATTGATGCTTTATGAAAAGTTTATGTGGACAATGTCCCCAAAGAAACCAGCAGTTTACAAATAGATAACTCATTTTAAGGGACAAGACCATGTTGAAGATGAAGCCTGCAGTGGCAGACCATCCACATCAATTTGCAGGGAAAAAAATCCATCTTATTCATGCCCTAATTGATTAACAGCACAAACAAAAGCCAACACCACAGACATCTCAATTGGTTCAGCTTATACAATTCTGACTGAAAAAATTAAAGTTCAGCAAACTTTCCACTCCATGGGTGACAAAATCATTGTGCTCAGATCAGCTGCAGACAAGAGCAGAGCTTTCAATGGAAATTTTAAATAAGTAGGATCAAGATTCTGAAGGATTTCCTTGAAGAACTGTAACAGGAGATGGAACATGGCTTTACCAGTACGATCCTGAAGACAAAGCACAATCAACGCAATGGCTACCAAGAAGTGGAAGTGGTCCAATCAAAGCAAAAGTGGACTGGTCAAGAGCAAAGGTCATGGCAACAGTTTTCTGGGATGCTGAAGGCATTTTGCTTGTTGACTTTCTGGAGAGCCAAAGAACAATAACATCTGCCTATTATGAGAGTGTTTTGAGAAAGTTAGCCAAAGCTTTAGCAGAAAAATGCCCAGGAAAGCTTCACCAGAGAGTCCTTCTCCACCACAACAATGCTCCTACTCATTCGTCTCATGACACAAGGGCAATTTTGCGAGAGTTTCAATAGGAAATCATTAGGCATCCACCTTACAGTCCTGATTTGGCTTCTTCTGACTTCTTTTTGTTTACTAATCTTAAAAATTCTTTAAGGGGCATCCATTTTTCTTTAGTTAATAATGTAAAAAAAACACCACATTGACATGGTTAAATTCCCAGGACCATCAGTTCTTTAGGGATGGACTAAATGGCTGGTATTATTGCTTACAAAAGTGTCTTGACTGTGATGAAGCTAATGTTGAGAAAGAAAGCTTATATTTTTAATTTTTATCATTTAATTCCATTTCCCATGAACTTTTTGAAGTCTTCTCATATTTAAAAAGAGAACTAACAGGTTAAAATCAGAATATATCCAAAGCTTCAAGTGAGATTGGAAATAAGTTGGAAAGAACCCCAATAACAATAATAACAGAGTATATTAATCAATATTGACGTTATTTACCCAGCTCATCTTGACAGAAGCTTTCTGGAGGATTGATATACTTCATGGTGCTCACATCTAACTTCCAGTTGTGCTTTGTGCATCTAACAGACCTGGATGGAAAATTGTATTTAGGTTTATGAAATGGTGAAAATAAAAATTAATACTGATTAGGCTTAGATGCGTTATTTTATGATGAAATTAAATTAAATTATGATGATATTAGTTGGTTGAACACAAAATAACATGAAAGAAAACTATTAATAGCTAATACTCAAATATCCAAGAAAATATAGATTCATCATCAATAGGTGATTTGGGGGATGTCCACGATTGTAGCTCTGACATGGGCAGTGCATGGGCAATATATATAAACAAAGTGTTGTACCCCCATAATATTCTGAAATAAAAGGAAAAAATAAACAAATAAATAAAAAATGAAGATAAACTCCGTGTCACAACATGACACATGTTAGAGATGAGTAGAGGCAACAGAATGAAGTAGTCTTGACAAACGACTCTCCTATGAACGCTAAGCTAGATGGGATCCCATCAGATCCAATGCAAGGGAAGAATGTAGTAGTAAATATATTATCTGTGATTTACAATCACTCTACAACCCTTCACCCCTAGAATAGTGTTCAACTACAGTTTTCATATTTCAAAGAAAATATTTCCTTATAGTTTAAGATTTCAGACCAGAGTTTCAAGATAAAATACAGGATACTCAGTTAAATTTGAATTTCAGATAAACAAATAATTGTTAAATGTAAGTACATTTCACACAATATTTGAGACATACTTATTCTGAAAATTTGTTGTTTAGCTGTAACTTAAATTTAACTGAGTGTCCTGTGCTTTTATTTGTTAACTCCAGCAACCCTGTTTCAGAATGAGAAGCAGACTCTGTAACAAATAGGATACTTAGTATCTCTTCCCCCTCATTTCTTACCAGAGCTTCCAGGGCTTGGGGGTAGTTGGAGGTGAGATACAAATAGTTCTATTTCTTCTCTTTATTTTAGTAGCATTTCTGGTGAAGTTTGTGTTGTTTGATTTTTTTAAGAGTTAAAGGATTTTTTTTTTTTACAAAGAAATGTCTCAAACCAGAAACATCAAATTTTTTAAAACTAAAAACATCTACTTTAACATATAAGTGAATCATGCTGACTTTCCTGAGCTTTATTATATCTAGAATTTCTTATGTTCTTTTCTAGTTATATGGCAAAAAGCATATTCCACACTTCAACTTATGAAGGATTATTTTATGATACCTCCTTTCTCATCACTGAGTAGCCAACAACCTTTTAGTAATTAAGACAGAACATTCCAACTGTAGCTATTCAGTATGCTGAGCCATGAAGGGGGAAACTAGCAGAACCATGTGCTTATGGGTGGCAGGTAGACAGGAGGGAGAAAACAACTTCCCAAACAGGTTGTGAAAAATTGTTAGACTTTAAAAATGAGAACTACAGCTTATAAGATATTTGCTGATCTTGGTTATGTGTCAAGAAGAAAAACAACTGAATGGCAGGTAAAATGGAACCGGTAGTTCCTGTTCTTGACTGGAACCTGGAAACTGGAAAAGACAGTTTCTTCACATGAATGGCTGCAAAGAAACCCAAGTAGAATTAACCAAATTCAAAGAAGTGGATGTGAGAGCATAGTGCATAAGTTACCAAAGGGATGCAGGTTCAACGTACAAATGCTCGGTGAGCTGCATAAATAAAGCTGGAAGAACTTGGTTCCTCATGTGCAGGAGAGCTAAGAGAATAGGGTTAGCCTGTCAACATAGTAGGGGGAAACTAGGATTGATCACACCCAAGGCTTTGGATGAAAGAGAGAAAGTCTAGTCTATGGTAAAGCAATCACTCTACCTAGATGAGCAAACTAGATACAAAAACAATCTGAGTTCCTATAAATATTCCCTGCACATAGCTACACAACAAGCTCATGGCATAGAAATAATAATAGAAACTGTAATCCACATGTATTGGGTGGTCACCATATGGCATTCTTTTAAATGCTTTTTTTGTGTTTGGCATCATATAATCCTCTCAGTAACCTGACAAAGTAGGTAATACTTTCATCTTCATTTTACAAGTGAGAAGATGGAGGCCCAGAAAGGCTAAGAAACTTGTCCAAGATTATTACTGAGCTGATAAGTGGTTGAGCCAGGTTTCTAAGCCAGGCAGTCTATTAAGATAAATGATGCTCTTAACCACTAAGCTTTGACATCTCCTTAAATAGCTGGCTAAGTGGACACTGTGTGAAACAGCTCACTAAGGAGAGAAACAAAGTGAGGGAAACCAGAGTCTCAAAACTGCAATAGTTAGAAGAGAAAACCTCAACCCCTAGAGTGCTGGCAGAAGTTTACCAATGACAGAACAACGTCAGGGGCATCCCTGCCTTGAATCCACTGAGCACATGGAAGGCAATCAAAATGGGCTGTCAGCAAATTACCTAGATGTTCTCTTACGGTAGAGTTGCCAGCTAAAAAAAGATGTCCCATTAACTACTTTGGAAATATTTATAGCAAAAGTATACTCATTGTTTATCTGAAATTCAAATTTAACTCGGCATCCTGTATTTTTATTTGCCAATCTGGCAGCCCTATCTGAGAAGCTAAGCAAGCTACAGGTGCAACCGTGGTTAGCATTTAAAATTCTAATAATATGTGAGGCTGGGCCCTGAAACTGTGCATTCAGTGAAGCAAATTTGTGTGCAGGTATGAGAACATTCTAGACTCAGGTGACGGTCTTCTATACAATTATAGCAGGGAACTCTTGGACAAACACCCAGCTCCCTCTGAGTACACTAGCACTAAACTGCCCACAAATGACCGGAGAAATAAGATTGACAACACAGAGGAATAAAAAAGCCTAACACCAAATGACTAAAACCACACAGATTAAGATAGGCTAGAGTAAAATTTGAAAGGTGGGGTTAACCAGTCACAGCTTTACTGGTGTTGAGAATCAGGCTGACAGCATACACCCTAGAACCCTTTCTGGCTCTGCCAGGCAGTACCACCATCTCCTTAGCAGTCATTGAAAACAGGACTAAAAATTTTTTAATCCTGTCCTGGTATTGCCACTGCACTGGGGAGAGGTAATCTATATGGGGCAGGGGCAACAGCATTACTTCTTCTAAGAAATGATCAGAAGAGCCACTGTTCAGGGTGGGGGCAGTTAGGGCTCTGACATTTTTGTTTTCTAAACACAACTAGGCTCCCAGGAAAATTCTGTCTGCTTTGCAGCAGGATTTGGAAAAGTGCCTCCCTCCACCCACCACCCCCACACACATACTTCTGAGCCAGGGGAAAGCAAACTTACAGGAGGCTTGGGTCTTTGAATACAAAACCAGGTAGATGTGTGCCTTCCCCATGCACACCCAAACACTCACACACACAGACACATGTAACCTAGAGGTTTTACTATTTGTCAAACGAAAAATAAATTTTAAATTAGAGCTCTTCTGACAGGGAGGAAAATACAATTGTATTGTAAAACATACAATTTTGAGATCAGAGAGATATCCTAAATGAGCAAGAGTTACAAAACTTACTAGGGGAAGTAATTTGCTGATTGGTGCATTTAAAATTTCTAGATGAACACACTTCCTGCTAAATCTAATTGCAAGAAGGGTCACCAGTGAGAAAGCAAAGGACTCTTGGTACCTTCCATCTAAATCCTCGATATCTTTTATGAACAGGCCTCCTTGGTGCTTGCACATATTCTTACATGCCCTCAGGCGGCGCTTATCCTTGTATAAGATGTAGTCTTTGCCAGTGCTCTTATTTCGAAAGAAATTGATTCCTTCCTTAAGATTGGCAACTTCAGCAGGTGATAGACACAACAGGATCTCAGTTCTCTGTTCAAGGCTATGAAAAGACAAACATTTTGGGGGGAAAGATTAATAATGTTAGGTTTTAAGAGATAATCATTTGGAACTGACAGCTCAAACTCCTTTCATTAAAATACTTCATAAGCCCCTCCCTCCAAGTACCCAGGCGTGGTGGCTGCCTGATGGTGCACTTTCTCCCTACCTTGAAATGGATGTAATTATACACCCTACTTGTTGAATGTCCCTCTCCACTTTTCTAGAGAACTAATACCCCTCTTACTTGCCTGCCCATAGTCTGCCGGCTCCTCTCCCTGAGTATTTCAAAAGAATAGCAGCTGCTCTTTTTGCTTCTGTTGCTCATTCACTCCGACAAGGCGTTAGTCTGCCTGGAGAGAGGATGTTTACTCCAGTTCACTGTTTCCTCCGATACTGTTTCCGCCCTCTACCACACCTCTTTTCGAAGCCCTACACTATTCAGAAGCCACTGTGTTCTCCCCCTCATCTGCAGCCTTTCACATCTGGTCTTCACTGTGCCTGACACACAGTTCCTCTCCTCCACCACTCAGCATCAGCCTTGGTTCAAATAGAACTGAGTCATCCCCTGCTTGGTTGATCCTTCACCCAAGACACTCCGCCCAGGTCCAGTCTAGCATTCTTAGGGTGCATCCCTACTCTCTAAAACATTATTACATAATACCTGGCACAGTGCCCTGTTTACTCATACAGGGGCACTTTTTAAAGCACTCTGTGTCTTCTCTGGTTTTCTCTCCCCACCACTTAGCAGACTGTCTTTCACATGGTGCTGTCTTCGCTAGCTCTCTACTTAACAACTTACTCCTTCCACTGCGCTCAATTTGATTAATTTACAAAAAGGTCCAACAGCAAATGTTTTCATGTTTTTTCAAGGAAACTACACGTCACACTTCTCAAACCCCAATTTCTAAACAGACTCTCTTTACAATGCAACTCTGCTTCATAATGGAATCTAATTTTTGCCAAGAGGGGTTTCAAAATATCTTTTGCAAATCCATGATATGAAATCTGGCACATGTTGTTTAATTTTACAATCTACTCCAAAGAAAAAGTGGCCAAAATTCTCTTCATGTGTTAAAATCGATTTGGAGCTCAAGCACGTTTGTGGCATTTTCACTTTCATTTTTAGAAGTACTGCGAATTTCTTAAATGGGATAAAAAGAATTTTAAAAACATGTGGGGGTAGAGACTAACAGAGAAGCTACTTCCAGTTTTAAACCTATGAAAGCATAGCTCTGTAATTATGATCCACTTCCTCAAAGAAGATTTTTATTGTCATCTCTGTCCCAAACTTCTGGTAATTCTGTTCACAATAGATTTGAAATTATTCCAAAAATATATTTTAAATGTATTTGATAGGAAGGAACCCATTCTAAACTTCATGACTTCTTTTTTGACTTTGTTCTTATGAGTACAAATATCTGACACCAAGCTAAAGTAAGCACTGAGGCAATTCCTGGAATAATTAGTATAAAAGTATAAAAGGAAAACCTCTCTAGATGATTTGTTTTACTTGATTGAATGGATCGTATGGCCAAAATTCTGTGTTAGACTGTAGGTTGTTTCAAGCACCATGTAAAACAGGTTGAACTAACTACATTTTTGTTTTCAGTTCTGTGTGAAGTCACACGGGAACAGAAGGCAAAAGAAAAAAATATGTGCTCCTATGTACATGTTTTTATGTATAGTTTTAAATGGTTAGTTTTTCCCCAAAATATTTTAAAAGATATTGATGAATTTGCTCCCTTTAAAATGAAAAAAAAAATTGCAGTAAATTCTGGTTTTAGTATAAATAAAATATTTAAACTAAAATGAGTTTTAATACACCTACTTTTCAATGTTTCAATATTTTTTCAAATACTTTAATGTTCTTGAAAAAATAACCATTAAAAAATACACAGAAACATTTATGTAAGAGCACACATTTTTCCTTTTGCCTAAGACTTGGTGGCTCAGTATGGTATAATATCTGGTCTTTAAATTTTTGATATGTTGTTTGTCATGGAGTTTTTGCCTTAATTTTGAATTTTGAAAATATTGCATTAAAATAATATTCATCTTGATTATTGATTTTTTTTTTTTGGCATCCCTTAAATTTTGCGCAAAGGCAATTGTCTCATTTGCCTCACCCTTATCCTGGGCTCTGCTGTTTTCTTTTCTTTTCTTTTTTTCTTTAGAGATGGGATCTCACTACGTTGCCCAGGCTAGACTCGAACTCCTGGGCTCAAGCGATCCTCCTACCTCAGCCTCCCAAGTAGCTGGGACTACAGACACATGCATTGTGCCCAGCTTCTGTTGATTTCTGATGCTTAGTTATGACCTAATCTAGGAATTAGTTGAAGGTCAGCTCCATAAGCAATTCATGTCTCTCACCTGAATTAGCTGCCTAACAATTCTCCATCCTGTTCTTTTTCTGTAGATTAGTAGTGTTTAATAAATGAATTTTGAAAATATACCTCACTAGAGATCACAGGAAAATACCTATGCTAAAAAAATGTTATTATTGGTTTACTATTTCAAGGACCTATAGCATAAAGAATGATGCTTTGGAAACTTATATTTTGAAAATTCAAAATCTAGACCTCAAAAAAATAAATAGAGTTCTATGAGGTAAAAATGTCATTTACACTCTGATGCCACCACAAACACTGAGGTTCTCTTCAGATGCCAGTGGCCAGGGCTTCTAAGCTCAGAGCTGAGGGAGAAGCAGGGACAGGAGTGGGATAGGAATGTCAACTAAGCTTTGGGCCCAAGCGGGACAGGGATCCCAAATAAAGGCTGCTTCTCATAAAACTAGAAATCCTCCAGAAGGTCATACTCTGAGAAAAAGGGTAGAGGAAGAAAAGGCAACTCATTCAGAATTGTCAGTTTATATGTGCATTTTATTTCCCCTAACTTCTTAATTAGATTATTTTGGTTTTGTTTTAAATGAGAAGATGTTCAGTATTTTGTTCACAGAAATGTAAACTCCATGAAAGTCAAGACTTCAGTACCTGTCACATGGTAGGTACTCAGTAAATATCTGGTGAATGAAAGAATATCCTCACAAGAATGAAACAGGTACTCCATGGCTAAAAGAAGGAAAATTCACCTACTATTCCCTATGATACTCAGTATTTAAAATCAATAATCTAGGCTTCCACCATAGGAAACTAGAAAAAGAAGAGCAAATTAAATCCAAAATAAGCAGAAGAAGAGAAGTTAAAAAAATTAGAGCAGAAATCAGTGGAATTGAAAACAAGAAATTAATGAAGAAAATCAACAAAACCAAATGCTGGTTCTTTTAAAAGATCAAAAAGGTTGATAAGGCTTTAGCCAGGCTAACTAAGAAAAAAAGACAGACAATACAAAACACTACTGTTACGAATGAAAGAGGAGACAACACTACAGACCCCATGGACATTCAAAAGATAATAAAGGAATGCTATGAAAAACTCTATGCTCACAAATTAGATAACCTAGATGAAACAGACCAATTCCTTAAAAGACACAATCTGCCACAAGTTTCACAAGAAGAAATAGACAATCTGCATAGACCTGTATTTACTAAGTAAATTGAATCAGTAACTAAGAACTTCCAAACAAAAAGCATCAGGCCCAGATGGGTGTACTGGTGAAGTCTACTAAGCTTTTAAGAAAGAAATTACACCAATCTTCTACAATATCTTCTAGAAGATAGAAACAGAGGGAATACTCCCTAACTCATTCTATGAGCCCTCATCTCCCTAATCCCATAACCAGACAAAGTCACTACAAGAAAACTACAGGCTGATTTCTCTCATGAACATAGATGCAAAAAAACTCAACAAAATACTATCAAATTAAATAAAACAATGTATAAAAAGAATTATACACTATGACCAAATGGGATTTATTCCAGGTATGTAAGGTTGGTTCAACATTCAAAAATGAATGAATATAATTCATCACATCAAAAGGCTAAAAAAGAAAGTCACATGATCATATCAATCAATAGATACAGAAAAATAATTTGATAAAATCCAACACCCATTCATGATAAAAACTCTCAGCAAATAAGAAATAGAGGGGAACTTCATCAGCTTGAGAAAGAACATCTACAAAAAACATACAGCTAACATCATATTTAATGGTGAGAAAATGGAAGCTTTTTCACTAAGATCAGGAAAAAGGCAAGGATGTCCCCTCTTACCACTGACTTGCAACACTATATTGTATGTCCTAAATGATGCAATAAGACAAGAAAAAAGGGTACAAAAATTGGGAAGTAAGAAATAAAACTATCTTTGTTCACAGATGACATGTTTGTCTATGTAGCAAATCTGAAATAACAAAAAAAGTCCTAGAGCTAATAAGCAATTATAGCAAGGTTGCAGGATACAAGGATAACACACAAAAGTCAATTTCCTATATACTAGAAATGAACAATTGGAATTTGAAATAAAAAACACGATACCATTTACCTTAGCTTCAAAAAAAATGAAATGCTTCGGTTTAAATCTAACAAAATATGTACAAGATTTATATAAGGAAAACTGCATAACTATAATGAACAAAATCAAAGAGCTACTAATTAAAGGGAGAGATAGTCCATGTTCACGGATAGGAATGCTCAATACTGTCATCATGTCAGTTCTTTCCAAATTGAGCTATAGATTCAAAGCAATCCCAAAAAAATTCCAGCAAGTTACTTTGTGGACATAGACAAACTGATTCTAAAGTTTATATGGAAAGGTTAAAGATTCAGAATAGCCAATACTGAAGGAGGAGAATAAAGTCAGAGGACTGACACTGCCTGACTTCAAGATTTATTACTATAAACCTACAGTAATCAAGACAGTGTGGTGGTGGTGAAAGAATAGACAAATAGATCAAATAGAACTAAATTGAGAGCCCAGAAATAGATCTATGCATATACAGTCAACTGATCTTTGACAAAGGAGCAATGGCAACACAATGAAGAAAAGACAGTCTTTTCAACAAATGGTGTTGGAATAATTAGACATTCACTTGTGAAAAAAAATAATAAATCTAGACACAGACACACAGACCTAATACCCTTCACAAAATTGATTCAAAATGGCTCAGAGATCTAAATATAAAAGGCAAAACTGTAACACTCCTAGAAGATAATATAAGGGAAAATCTAGGTTACCTTGCATTTGGTGATGATTTTTTAGATACAAAACAAAAGACACAATCCATGAAAAAAATGATTGAAAACCTGAACTTTATTAAAATTGAAAACTTTTACTCAGCAAATGACACTGTCAAGAAAATGAGAAGACAAGTCATAGACTGGGAGAAAATATATTCAATAGACATGTCTTATATAGGACTTTTATTTAGAATATACAAAGAACTCTTAAAACTCAACAATAAGGAAGCAATTAAAATGTGAGCCAAAGATCTGAACAGACACCTCATCAAAGAATATATATAAATGGCAAATAAGCATATGAAAAGATAGTCACATCATCTGTCATTAGGAAATTAAAAATTAAAGTAACAGTGGGATACCACTATACACCTGTTTAGAAAATCTAAAATCTAAAACACTGACAGCACCAAATGCTGGTGAAGAGGTGAAACAACAGGGATTCTCATACATTGCTAGTGGAGTGTAAGATGGCACAGCCACTTGGAAGACAATTTGGCAGTTTCTTACAAAACTAAATATACTCTTGCCATATGATTCAGCAATTGTGCTCATTGGTATTTACCCAAAGAAGTTAAAAACTATGTCCACACAAAAACCTGCACACAGATGTTTATAGCAACTTTATTCATAATTGTCAAAACTTGGAGGTAATCAAGATGTCCTTCAGTAGGTAAATGAATAAACTTGGTACATCCAGACAATGGATTATTATTTAGTGCTACAAAGAAATGAGCAATCAAGCCATGAAAAGACATGGAGGAAACTTGTATGCATATTACTAAGTGAAAGAAGCCAATCTGAAAAGACTACATACTGTATGATTCCAATTACATGGCAATCTGGAAAAAGGCAAAATTATGGAGACAGATGTTGCTGCAGGTTAGGGGTGAGAGTGGGATGAATAGGCAAGCACAGGGGATATTTAGGGTAGTGAAACTGTTCTGTATGACACTATAATTGTAGATACAAGTTATTATACATTTGTCAAAACCCATAGAATGTACAACACCAAGAATGAACCCTAATATAAACCATGAACTTTGGGCAGCAATGATGTGTCGATGTAGGTTCATTGATTGCAATAATCTACCACTCTGGTGCAGGATGTTGATAGTGGGGGATGTTGTGTATGTGTGGAAGAAGAGAGTATATCAGAGTTCTCTGTAATTTCTGCTCAATTTTACTGTGAACATGAACTGCTCTAAGAAATAAAGTCTATTTAAAAAAAAAAGTAATACGCTATCAAGCCACAAAAAGACAGGTCTGAACCAGAAATGCATATTGCTAAGTAAAATACCTGCTCTGCAAAGGCTACATACCATATGATTTCAACTATATGATTTTCTGAAAAAGGAAAAACTACAGAGACAGTAGAAGAATCAGTGATTATCAGAGATCCAGGGGGAGAGATGAGAGTTGAACAGGTGAAGCACAGGGGATATTTCCAGTGGTGAAATTACTCTGTATTATACTACAATGGCGTACACATGACATTATGTATTGTCAAAACCCACGGTACTTTACAACCCAAAGAGTGAACCTTAATGTAGTTAAATTTTTACAAAAGTATTTAGGAGATCAGGAGATCCCAGGAAAGAATGTAGACTATGACAAGAAAATACAACTGTATTACAAATGTATGAAACAACCTAGCTGAAGTAGGTAAGGAGAAAAGGTGCTGGCCAAAGTATCTTTGGCAATTAGTGGAGTCTCTAAGACCAAAGCCAAAAGGAACTGCACATCAGCAGTGTGCTCTAATTGATAATGTTATTTCACATGAGGATATGGATTAACAATTCTGGAATTTCTGTAAATGTACACTGGAATTGCACAATTAAATAAATAGATGACAATGAGGAGAGCCAAGTTTCTCACCGCTGGAGTGAGAATTTATAGATAAGCAAGGGGAGGAAGCTAGAATGACCATGTAATAATGGATTAGCGTTAGGGACATCAGTATGAACGTATGTTTAGCTTAATGTAGATACTAGTGGATACACATAGAAATATTTATAGGTATATGTATATACAAGGTTAGTATACACACATTTATTTCCATGCTCAGTCACCTGAGAGGTCTTAGAAGCAATAATGCCCCATAACAACAAGCACACCTAACACCCAGATCTTGGTTTATAACATCATTCTCCAATAAAAGGAACCAGGACTCCTTCAAAAAATGGTTGATTCCAGGACTGGGACAGGAAATACACAAGATGAGCCTGAAGCATCTTACAGTGACAGAGAGTAAAGAAATGCTAACAAACAAATGCCCTATGGATATATGGGGTTATGCTCAATCAAAGGGACAAAGGAGTCAATTGAAAGAGCTCCCAATGCCCAAAGCTGGAACATTTTGCAATAAAAGAAAGTACTATTAGATTATAACCCAAAGTATAAAATAAATGTTCATGAGATCATACTGATTTAAATAAATTGTTGAATAAACAAATAAGTGAGGGAATTGTTTTGGAACAAAACAATTGTAAATAATTTGTGTAGATACTCAGCCCTCAATGAAGGGAAGCTTAAATTCTCACCTGTTAAACATGGGGACTTCACATAGGACTTCTTTTCAAAGAATACAGTATGGGAGTGAGGGGAGAGGGAGTAACTTTTACAGTAGAGAAATGTGACAAACACTACCTCATTCAGGTAATCAAAGTCAACAGCAACAGTGATAAATTATGTTAGTATGTAACTTTGATATGATGTAATAAAAATGGCATTTTACCTCTGTGGTCTTCCTCCCAAAACCCCATAACCCCAGTCTAATTATGAGGAAAAAATCAGACAAATTCCAACAGGAGGGCATCCATCCTGCAAAATACTTGAAACCGTCAAGGTCATCAAAAGCAAGAAAAGTTTGAGCAACTGTTACTGCCAAGAGGAGCCTAAGGAGACATAATGACTAATGTAATGTGGTATCTTCCATGTGACCCTGGAACAGAATCAGACATCAGGTAAAACTAAGGAGATCCAAACAAACTACTCAGGGCCTTAAAGCTATAAAAAGAAGTCAAAGATGTAAGGATTAGAAAGAAAGGGGAAAAATCTCATTATTTGAAGATAGTTAGATTGTATATATAAAACATCCAAAAGCACCCACATATAAATGATAAGACTCTATGAAAGTTTAGCAGAGTTATTATATATATATAATCAATAGTTTGAGAAACCAATTTATTCTCATACCAGCAACAAACAATAAGAAAATTGAATTTTTAAAAGATACCATTTAAAAATAGCATAAAATATGAAATATTGAGGAATAAATCTAACAAAAGATGTGAGGATTTCTACAGAGAAAATTAAAAAGCTCTGCTCAGAGACATTAAGTACGTCTATAAGTGGGGGGTAATATGTTCATAGATTGGAAGCTCAATATTATAAAGATATCTATTCACTACAAATTGATTTACTATAATCCCAATCAAATCCACAGAATTTTTGTTTGTTTGTTTTTTGTTTTGTTTTGTTTACAGCTTTAAAACTTAGCCTAAAATTTATTAGAAAATGCAAAGGGCCAAAAAGAAATAAAACATTCTTAAAGAAGACCAAGGTGAGAAAGGACTTGTCCTATTAATATCAAGACTTATTATAAAGCTGTAATAATTAAGATAGGATAGTATTGGCTCAATGATAGATAAAATAACTAAGGAAACAAAATAGAGACCTGGAAACAAATTCACATATATACTAACGCTGTAGTTCAGTAGGGGAAAGGATAAATGTTTCCACAAATGTTGCTGGAGTAATTGGGAACCCATTCTGGAAAAATAAGCTGGGGTCTTTCCTCACACCATAGACAAAAATCAATTCCAGACAGGTTAAAGACTTACATTTAAAAGGCAAACAATCAAGATTTTGGAAATTATTTAGGAGAAAATTTTCATGATCTTGGAATAGGGTGGATTTTTTTTTCAACATACCACAAAAAGCACCACCCAAAAAGAAAATTATTGACATTTTAGATTATATTAGAAGAATAACTTATATTCATTCCAAAACACCATAAAAGAGTAAAAAGATAAGACAAATGGAATATTTGTGACACATACATGACAAAGGACTTCTGTGAAGAATATACAAGAACTACAAATCAATAATAAAAAGACAGACAACCTACAAGAAAAATGGGCAAAAAGATTTGAACAGGCACTTCACAAAATAGAATATCCAAATGGCGAATAAACATGTAAAAAGAGCTCAGCCTCCCTAGTAATTGGGGAAGTGAAAATTAAAACCACAATAACACTACACCTACCAGAAGAACTAAAATTAAAACAACTGAAAATACCAGGTATTGAAGATGGGGAGCATGGAAACTCTCACACATTAGTAATGGGAATGTAATGTGGTTCAATATCATTGGAAAACAGTGTAGCAATCTCTAGTAAAGTGGAAAATATGCATATAGTGTGACCTAGCAATCCTACTCCTAGCTAAGTCTTAACATTAGAGAAATGTGTACATATGTTCTTCAAGATACATGTACAAGAATATACATCACAGCATTATTCATATTGGCCCTGAATTGGAAACAATCCAACTGTTCATTAACAATAAAATGATAACTTATATATTTATATATTATATAAATAAATTATATATTATAACAGTGAAATATCATGCTGTGAAATATAATACAGAAATGTAAATAAATCAATTAAGACACACTTGTAGCAACATGCACCAATATCCAAACATAATGTTGTAGAAAAGGAGCAAACTACATACACACACACACACACACACACATACATATGCAGTGTAATTCCATTCAAATAAAGTTTTTCAACAGGCAAACTGAAGTATATTGTTTTATAAAGTGAGAAAAATATTACAGCAGTCAGAGTAGTACATATCTTTAATGGGGGAGAGAGTTATAATCAGAAAGGGGCACATTACATAGAATGCAACTAAACCAAGATATAGAGGCAAATTTATAGCTTTAAATGGCTATATTAGAAAAGAAGAAAGATCTTAAATCAGTAATCTAGCCTTCAATTTTAGATCTAGAAAAAGAAGAGCAAACTAAATCCAAAACAAGTAGAAAGAAGAAAATAATAGAATAGAAACCAGTGAAGTAGAAAAAACAAAAACAATAGAAAAACCAGTTTAAAAAGGTAGTTCTTTGAAAAGATCAGCAAAACTGATGAACCTTTAGGTTGGCTGATCAAGATAAAAAGAAAAAACACAGATCACAAAAATCAGTAATGAAAGAGAAGACTTTACTCTCAATCCTACAAATATTAAAAGGATTATAAGAGAATATTATGAACAACTATATGCCAACAAATTAGATAATTTAGGTAAAGTGGGCAAATTCCTAGAGGAACACAAATTGCCAAAATGGACTCATGAACAAACCTATTACAGGTAAAGAGATTGCATTAGTAATTTAAAATCTTTCCAAAAGAAAAACCCAGGCCCAGATGGCTTCACTGGTGAATTCTACCAAACATTTAGAGAAAAATTAATATTGATCCTCTATAAACTCTTTCATACCAGGTGAGATTTATCCCAGGAATGCAGGATTGATTTAACATCTGAAAACCAATTAATGTAATATACCATATTAATAGAATAAGAGGTAAAAACCACGACAGACTCAAAAGATGCAGAAAAAAAAATTTGAAACAAATCCAACCCCCTTTTATGATTTAGAAAAATGCATTACAAACTAAGAATAGAAAGTAATTTCTTCAATTTGATTAAAGGAATCTATGAAAAACCCAAAGCTAACATTATACTTAATGGCAAAAGACTGGGTACTTTCTCCCTAAAATCAGGAACAAGACAAAGATGTCTGCTCTTCCCACTTCTATTCAACATTTTACTGAAGGTTCCAGTCAGGCAAATTAGGCTAAATAAATAAATAAAATTCACCAAGATTGGAAGGGAAGAGTAAAACTATTTGCAGACAAATGATCTTGTATATATAAAATCCTAAGAATTTCACTAAAAAATTTCTAGAGCTAATAGACAAGTTCAGCAAAGTTACAGATACAAGATCAACATACAAAAATCAATTGCATTTCATATGTTAGCAATGAACAATCCAAAAAAGAGCTTAAGAAAACAATTCCATTCAGAATGTAATAAAAAAGAATACACTTAGGAATAAATAGAAGAAAAGAAGTACAAAACTTGTACACTGAAAACTACAAAACAGTTTTTAATTAAATATCTAAATAAAAAGGAAGGCATCCCACATTCATAGATCAGAGGATTTAATATTGTTAAGATGGCAATAGTCCCCAAATTTATCTACAGATCTAACGTAATTCCTATCTAAATTTCAGAAATTGACAAGGTCATCCTAAAATTTGTGTGGACATACAAAGGACCCAGGATGGTCAAAGCAATCTTAAAAAAAGAAGAACAAAGTTGTAGGGCTCACACTTTAAATTTTAAAGCTTACTACAAAAAAATTATAGTAATCAAGACAGTGTAGTACTGGCATTAAGATAAACATATAGATTAATGGAATAGAATTGAGAGTCCAGAAATAAACCCATGTGTGTACGGTCAATGATTTCAACAAGGGTGTCAAGACCATTCAATGGGGGAAAGAATAATCTTTTCAACAAACTGTGCTGGGACAACTATATTGCTACATGCAAAACCATGAATTGTACCCTACGCCACACCACATACAAAAATTAAGTCAAGATGAATCATAGACCTAAATATAATAGCTAAAACTATAAAACTTTTTAAGAAGAAAACTGCAGGGAGTGAGGTCAAGGATTTCTGGACCGATCAAAGAAAAAGATAGGACCATGAGTTGGCAGTAATATGCACAGGCTTTATTAGGGTGCTACTTTAAAGGTATACAGGAAAAGGAAGTCCTCCACACGTTAAGACTGTCCAAAGGCTTAGGAGGCCATCATTTGGAAGGGGAGAAGAGCAAGGGAACTTCCAGCAGGGAGGATAGGAAAGATGGCTTAGTATCTGGGTGACGTCACTCCGCAGCACCGCAGGGAGTCTCTGGGTCAAAGAATTCAAAGGGCAGCAGCAGTTTGGGGTCTT
Organism: Daubentonia madagascariensis; assembly: GCA_023783475.1. Taxonomy (NCBI): domain Eukaryota; kingdom Metazoa; phylum Chordata; class Mammalia; order Primates; family Daubentoniidae; genus Daubentonia; species Daubentonia madagascariensis. Next base: position 22,417,764 of record JAKFHU010001672.1, read on the forward strand.
TATAACACTGGTGCTTATCTCACCTGTGGCTAGTAGATGTTGGGCAGTTTCATAGGGTACGCAGAGCAGGCTCTAAGTGGCTAAAAACATGCTTATTTGGGCTATGTTTAAAACAATTGAATGTGTGTAATTTTAAGTTTGGTGCTGCCAGCCTTTGAGCTAATGGGTCTCACCTGCTGCAGAGAAATAAACAACCTACGGGCCAATACACAGAGGACATCTTTGACTCATTTATATTAAAAAAAAAAAAGAAAGGACTAAGTCTTTGTGACCTTGGGTCAGGCAATGATTTTGTAGATGCAACACCAAAATCACTAGCAAAAAATATTAATAAATTTGACTTTATCAAAATTAAAAACATTTGCACTTCAAATGACACCATCAAGAAGGTGACGATCACACAAGCTGAGAGAAAATATGTGCAAATTATATCTGTAAAGACATTGTATTAAGAAAATATTAAAAAACATTAAAACTCAATAACAAGAAAACAAGCAACCCAATTAAAAAATGGTCGAAAAGTTTGAGTAGACATTTCTCCAAAGAAGATATATAAATGGTCAGTAATACACATGAATAGAAGCTAAACATCCCTAGTTGTGACAGAAACTCAAACTGCCATGAGATGCCACTTCACAACCATTAGGAGGGCTATAATAAAAAATATAGATAATAATAGGTATTGGTGAGGATGTAGAAAAACAGGAACCAACGTACATTGTTGGTGGGACTTTTGAAAACAGTTTAGCCCATTCTCAACATGTTAAACATAGACTTTCTGTATCGTATGACCCAGCAATTTTACTCCTAGGTCTCCCCCCAAAGAACTGAAAGTAGATGTCCATACAAAAATCTGTATATGAATGTTCATTTGGCTATTATTCATAACAGCCAAAAAGTGGAAACAACCTAAGTGTCCATCAACCAATGGATAAATAAAATGTGTACATACATACAATGAAATACTATTTGACAATAAAAAGAAATGAATTACTGATACATGCCATTATACAACATAGATGAATCTCAAAAAAGTATGCCAAGTGAAAGAAGCCAGACATAAAAGACCACATATTGTATAATTTCATTTGTATGAAACATCCAGAATAGGCAAATCCATAGAGACAGAAAGTAGATTAGTGGTTGACAGAGGGAGGGGTGGCGTTGTGGACAGGAAATGGAGAATGACTGATTATGGGCACAAAGTTTCCTTATGGGGTGATGGAAAGATTCTAAAATTAGATTGTAGTGATAGCTGCACAACTCTGTAAATACACTAAAGACCATTTAATGATACACTTAAATCAGGTGAATTTTATAGTATGTAAATCATATCCAAAAAGCTATTTCAAAAAAAAAGAAAGAAAGGAGCACGTGAGAGATTTCTGGGGTGATGATAGGTCATATTATGGTTTTTTACCTGGGTTAAACTGGTGTTTGTTTTCCAAGAGTTCTTCATTTATATTTTTTGAACTATTCTGTATGTATGTTATATTATACAATAAAAATAGTGGGTAATCTGATATTTTAAATATGCTTTTTCAAAGTATATGCACTCCTCACTTATTCTGATATATAATTGTAAATAAAGCTTGGCTTCTCAGGAGAGAGCAGCCTATCCCTACAACCAGCTATAACCAACTGTAATCAAGCCATAATCAGCTATAATCAAGGAAGGTCCTACTGCAAACAGGTTTGGCTTTTTAAGTCAACCAAACTGCCTCTGGAGAGTATCTTCCAGTGACAAGTTCTGGGGGTTCTGAGCTTTACTTTTATAAGAGAAGTGCTTCCCGCCTGCTATGCATGAGTAATAATGATGATAGTAATAATTAAGCTGCACTTGGAGGACAAAATACTAAAGAAAAAGATATTATTCCAGGGCACCTTTTTCATTGTAAATTTCATACTTCTCATTCTCTTTCTGTCTCATTAACTTTTTAAAATATTTTATGTGGAAATAATCATAGACTCACAGATATTTGTAAAAAATCATTCAAAGTCGCCTGTACCCTTCAGCTATAATAGTTATAATAAACCAGATGATCCCTACTCCAGCTTACTTTGTACTATGCTCTTCCTCCTAAGGACATCTGGTCTTCTTTCTTAGTACAACCCTACACCCAGAATATTCTTCTGTGATCCTTCTTCACAGATTTGACCCTCCTTGTCCTCTAGGACTCAGTTCAATCACCCTCTCGGCTGGGAAGTCTTCCCTGACTCCCCAGACAAGGTCAAATCCCACTAAGACACAGACTCATGGTACCATGTACTTTTCTTTCACATGACTTATCAAACTTGTAATTTTATTTTTAATTCTGAGGTTGATTAATTAATATCTGTATCCCCTAGAAAGCTGTAAGCCACACAAAGGGAAGGAACCATGCTTGCATAAGTTTGCCATTGCACTCCCACAGTCTAGCACACAGGATTTCAACAAATATTTGCTAAAGAATAAATGAACACGGCAATTAACGGCCCACAACAGAGCTTCTTACAAAACCCTTTTTATGAACCTGGAATTTAAATACGTCACCATTCCTAAAATATCCATAGAATAGCTTCATGTTTTACCTGAGTACTAGAACTTAGCAAAATGTTACAATGATATTTTTAAAATTAAATATACTACAGAAAGCACCCCCAATTTATGACTAGGTAGCGGTCTAAGTGTTTATTTTATGTTGCAGTTGATGTTTCCCCACGGGAAAAAAATTACAAATGGCAAATAAATTCTAAACCAGTCCACAAAAAATTTTATTTACCCCACGAAGTAGTCAACATTTTACTGATAGGAGCTTTAAGACTGACTGCACTTCGGAGCCATGAATTGAGTGTACCTCTTAATCCAGGGAACCTCTTGAGCCCCAACCTGAACCCTCCTTTCACCCCAATTCTTTAGTATCTCTCTTGGTCCTCAAGCTTTCGGAGCCCTGAGCAAAGCAGTAAGTAACATATTGCCAGGAGGAAAGTTCCAAAAACAAGAAGATCTGCTGGCAGCCAGAGAAAAAATAAGGGAAGTCTACAGAAAAGGAGATGTCACTCGTGAGGGGTGGGTAAAGTGGACAGGGGTCAGAGAGAAAGGGCTCAAGCAGATAGACTATCAAGGGCAAGCAGGGCTTGGGGACAAACGCTCTACACCCAAATAACTGGTGAATTATAAATCAGACATTCCTAAGACGGTCAACCAATGCTGTATATTCAAAAATTGTTTTAAGATCATGAATCCAACCCCATCCCTCACCAAGGACTCTCAGTTCTTGCACCCACTTACAGAGGAAGTGAAGACAACCAAATACATATGTTGGGGCTCAGAAAACAGTACCCCAAAATGAAGGCCTCAGAAGCAAAACTTTTTCTCTGACCTTCTCCTGCCCTCCTGTCTCTCAGTCCCATTCTCCCCCGAGGCCAGCCACAGAAACCAGAATCCCTCTTCCCCAAGTTGGTGGGTCATAGAAACCAGAACTCCTTTCCCCCAAACCAGCCATAAAACCTAAAATTATTACCCTAATTTTCCCTCTGCCTTTCTGTGTAGAAACTGGCCATAAAGAAATGATCTGCCCTACATTGTTTGACTGTAGGGTGTAAGACCCCCATTCCAGATAGGGTCCTGCCCCACACCCAGAAGGAAGGAATGCATGCTCAGAGAGGCCAAGAAGAATCTAGACAGGCCTTGCTGGGTTTCCCCACTCAGTCTATTAGCATTAGCTCATACCTTTTTGTCCAATAATCAGATTTCTACACAGCTGTCCATATTTTGTTGAACCGAGACATAAAAATAGATCATTTCCCCTGTAAATGTTAAATAGATTTGTATGCCTTTTCTCCTATTAATCTGCCCTTTGTGAGTTGATTTTTCAGTGAACCTTCAGAGGGTTAAGGGGACTCTCCCCTTCACCCCTTACATATAGATCCTAAATTCAGTAGAAAAACAATGTAAACCTTACCTTTGTTCCATTCTAGGTGAGAAGGGGCCAAATAGCATAAGAGCCGCTCCTTACAGAAAGTTGAAATGGAATGAGGTTGAAATCTTCTTTTAAATGATGTTTAGAACTTCTAGAATGGCTGCAGCTTGAACAATTCAATTTGCTTGGTAACAAATTTAATCAGATTTTGTTGTAGCCAGAAAACCTTTTCAAAAGCAATTACGAGAGCACAGCAGGCAAGAGCACAGCAGGCGAGTCAGAATTCTGGTGACATGAACTCTCAGCCAGCTGATGTGAATTTCAGTTGTCTTCATACATCTGCCAACCTTTCTATTTCCCTCCCAGCTCCACCCACAGAGCCTAGAGAGTGGATAGTGCACTTTAGATAAATTCTGAATCCCCCACCAGCACCGGAGTACAAAGTGTGTGTGTGTATATGCATGTGTGTGTTTTGCAGACACATGAATATGGTGTGAGAGGGGAAAACATGAAGGAGAACTTAATATATCAACCCCTAATTTTGTGTCCTCTTCTGAAAGTGAGTCAGCCCGTCACCAATACACACTTTAGTTTTCTTTATAATACAATGATAATTATTGCTTTATTATAAAAGAAAGGACCTCTGTAGAATATTTCCCATTGTGGTGTTCAGTTTAGTTCTGGCTTCAGTTCTTTCCTGATCTCTTCATTCCTCTGACTGTACTTCTGTCCTCCCAGTCCTGCGGGCTTAGACTAGTGGCAGTTTAGAGTCCAAGACTGAATCTCCTGAGAAGTCTATTTTCCTCTTGTGTTTTTTTTTTTCCCATTTGACAATCATCCTTTCTTTTGCCTGGTCACTATGTCAGTTCTAGCAAGCAGATCCTCTCTGGTTCTGTAAACAAATGCAATGGGTAAAGAACTAACTGACATTTTAAAACCTGCCCATCTATTTTCCAAAACTCACCTTAAGTCCTCTGCCTTCATTAAAAGCAATTACTCCCGTTTCTCAGGAGATTTCTTTCTCCTGAATCCCTGGAGAATTCTGTGCCTCGAAATTTGCACTTAAAAGAAAAAGACAATAACACTAAGTTCTCTAAATATATTATTTATGTTGGTCTTATCTCTCTAGATTGTAAGTTTCTGGAGCACTGAGAATGTGACTTTGGATTTATATTTACCACAATTCTTAAAATGGTGTGTAGAAAACAAACTGATAACAAGAGTTATACACATCTATCCTAGTTAGAGAAATGTCTGTTGGTAGCATAAAGGAAGAAAGGACTTCTATGTAAGGCAATTCTTCTAGGTAACACCTGGCCCCAAAAGTATTCTTTTTCTCTCCAAATAAAGAAGGTCTCTCAAATGCTTCCTTCCCTAGTTCTAGAAAATATCACATGATATTTTTTAATTGAGGTATAACTTATATATAGAAAGGTACACTAACCTTGAATTGCTCTATGATTTTTTACATAGGTATATATCCATCTAACTACCTTCCACATCAAAATATAGAAAATTTCTAGGACTCTAGCAAATTCCCTAGCCAGTCAATATCCACTAAAGGGTTATCACGCTTCTAATCTCTGTCACCCTAGGTTGGTTATGCCTACTGTTGAATTTTATATAAATGGAAACATGCAGTCATATACTCTTGTGCCAGGCCTCTTTCTCCCAGCATATGACTGTGGGATTTATCTGTATTGTTACACATAGCAGTAATTTGTTCCTTTTTGTTTCTATATAGTATTCCATTTTGTAAACATACTACATTTTATTTATCTATTCCACTATTGTCAAATATTTGGGATTGTTACATGCTGTTGGCTATTATGATTAAATATACCATGAACATTCTTGTACATAACTTTTGGTGGATGTAAGCACTCATTTATGTTGGGAATATACACAGGGGTGGAATTTCTGGGTCAAATGGTATATGTACATTTAGCTTTGATAGGTATTGTCAACCAATTTTTCAAAGCAGTTGTACAAATTTATATTCCCAGCAACAAATGTAAAAGAGTTCCTGTTACAATACCTAGGCTTTGCATTAGGCAGTTTTGCAGATTTCTTTAGTATGCAATTAGTTAACTAGACATCGACCAATTGTATGCCGCATCACTAAGAATTTTTGTGATTGGTTTGTCAGCACTAATGCAAGCATATGGAAAAGCCCAAGTGAACTGGTACCCAAAGGTATGGTATGAGGATTAGATGCATCACAAAAGGGAATCCAAATCAGGTAAAAAAAGGAGAACAGAGAGTAATAAATCTGTTATTTACTCCTGGCTAAGGGTGATTCACGTATCTGAGAGAGAAGCAATAGTTAATTCATATTAGAACAGCACTCTCTAGAGTCCATATTTTATTGCTGGAGGTTGCATATTTATTACATGTGTAATAAATTCTGCATAAGCCGCACTTTGGAAAAGGAAGTGGGTTATCACCAGAAGTAACTGAACTCTGACATACACAAGTGCTGAGGGAATCCACATCATTTGCCAATACTGAGGAACATAGACCTCTATTTAGAAATAAGAGCCATCTATTTTCTCTTATAGGAGAATCATTAGACATGTGAAGAAAATTAGCTACCAGAAATAATAACAAGCTGAACAACCAGGGCAAAGCTCTCTCTCTCCCAGCTGGATTTAGTAAAGGAAACAAGGAAGAATTTTTGAAAATAATTTTAATTAGTGTATCAAGGCCTAAAGATTGTCATTTTAATAGCAGGAACCTGAATTATTTTAAGGAGAGAACAAGTGTGGCAATACCTTTTTTCTTTTTGAGACAGAGTCTCACTCTATTCCCCGGCTAGAGTACAGTGGTATCAGCATAGCTCACTGCAACCCCAAACTCCTGGGCTCAAGCAATCCTCCTGCCTCAGCCTCCAGAGTAGCTGGGACTACAAACAAAGGCCACCATGCCTAGCTAATTTTTTTCTATTTTTTGGTAGAGACAAAGTCTCACTCTTTCTCAGGCTGGTCTCGGCTGGTCTCGAACTCCTGACCTCAAGCAATCCTCCTGCCTCAGCCTCCCAGACTGCTAGGATTACAGTCATGAGCCACTGCACCCAGCCTAGCAACATCTTTTTGACTTAAGTATCCAAAACAAAAAGGACTTTATAATTCAGGTAAAGGGAGTTCAGTCTGAGAATAAACAGGAAGCTAAGAAAGGCAGAGAAGAAAGGCACCTCTCAACAGGGAAGGAGAGGGGCCCTGCTGAGAAAGGTGGTGGGTGACAAATCCCTGGTGATAGGGCAGATGGAGGACTTTTAAGAACAGGTCTATGCTCTCTGGAGGGCTGGGATGCCACCCCCTCACCACGTCAGACCTTCGGCAAAGTGAGCGCCATACAAGGTGAATGCTAGGAACAGCATTTGGGATCACAAAGGAAAGGGATGTGTCCCGTGCCCGGGCCACGATGGGCTGGAAGAAAGAGTGCAATCAGGAGACCCAGGCCAAAAAGAAAATAGAACCTAGAGGGGACCAAGTACAAAACCCCTTGGAATTAAAAAGAAAAAAAAAAACCCACAATGTTAGGGGAGGCGATAAATTTTTCCCATCAGGAATGGGACTGAGAATTAGACATTTTATTTAAATCTCACAGGACAGCGTGACCTTCAGAAAGATATTCCGTGAATGGTGATGAGAGAACAAAAAGATTTTTAAAATAAAAGCGTGAGTGCCGAAACAAAATAAAAAAAGAGTAGAGGGCTTCAGTGGCAGAATACTATGCCAAAAACCAAACTTATAACCTGTGAAACATAAAACCAATTTAAGGAATATCCTGAAAAAGAGAAAGAGAGAGAGATTATAGGAGAAAATTAAGAAACAGGAAGAATGATATATGATAACTAATTTCTATATGACAGGAATTCCAAAAAAAAAAAAGAAAGAAAAGAAAAGAAAACAAATGAGCAAGGAATGATCGAAGAAATAATAAAAGAACATTTTTCTCAGCTGAAGAAAATCTAGATTTCATATTTAAAGGACCTAAAGCCTGTCGGGCAGGGATACTGAAAAAACCCACACTATAGATAATCTGAAGAAATCTACAAATGACAAAAAATGAATCCTACAAGCTTCCAGACCACTCCTCTATTCCCCTCACTTGTCCGCCACAAAAGACACCCCCCCAAAATCAGGTACCAGCCAAGAGCAAAGAAACCCGCTGACGTTGCCCTGTCATTGGCAAACTGAATGCCAAAAAAACACAATGGAGTGATATTGACAGATTTCCAAGGGAGAATTCTACAGCCAAAGGATGATTCAAGCGTGGTTATAAAATAAAGGCCTCTTCAGACTTGCAAAGACTTTGAATACACACTTTCCAACTGTGCCCTGAGAAATCAGTGTCCTGATACTCCCAGCCTCAAAGCCTTTGGTGAATCCCCCTGTAACGGAAAGCTCCATCCCCTAAAAGGCCCTCCAGCCTTCTCTGGTGGAAGGTTGTACATACTCTCGCCCACACAGCACATCTTGTCTCCAGGCCTGTAAATATTGTCCTGATAAAAACCTCCCTGAGATGATGACCACTTTAACAACTATCTTCTCTTTTTTTCTCATGGGCCAAGTTTCTCAGTTACCTTCATTCCTTCTCTCCACTTGCTAACTTTATTCCTCGCCCTAGGACAATCTAGCTCCCCACCAAGCCACTGCAACTGCTGTCATGAAGGCCATCAGTGACCTCCATGCTGTGAATCCCAAAGAGCCTTTGCCAGCCCTTACCTTCTGGCATTGCTCATTGTGCTCGGCACCGCGGCAACCTCCTTCTTGAAACTCACTGGAAATCTGAGGTATATTTTCTCCTGTGTCTCCAGAGCTCTTTTTCTGCTTTGTCTTGTTTTTTCCTCCTTCTCTTCTGCCTGACCTTAGCTGTTGCTGTTTCCCAGGCTTCCTTGACTCACTGTTCTTCTCTTACTGCAGAGACTATGTCTGTCTTACTCATTTATTTCCAGAGATCAAAACCTCCTCAAGGAAAAAGAGGGATTTGCTAGAAAGATCCAGGTATATCTCAAAAAAACCAACATAGGAACTTCAGCCCATCTGGCCTCATGTATGGCTAGAACCTCCTGCTGTCATGTCAGTATTAGGGGAAAACATTTATCCCCCTCTCTGCCTGTGTTTCCATGGCGTGTGGGAGGAGGAGGAAAACTAACCTGAGTGGCCAGCCACTGGCATTCACAAGGTCAAGTGCAAGAGTGGGCAGGGCCACTGAGTTGAATGGCATCTTCCACTTCTCTGTTCCACCCAGAAATGGGGGCAATGAGGGGAGCAGGCCTAGGGTTCTTTTTTAGGCTACTGTTGGACTCAGAATCTCCTCTGCAAGCCCAGGCATATTTCTGCAGACACACTGGAACATGCAAATCCTGAAAGAGAAATCCAGGATGGGAGGTGGAGGACCCCACTTAAGCTTCCGCCCTAAGTCATGTTCTCTAATCTGGCTTTTATCAAAGAAGCCCGCACTGGGATTTATAGGGTATTGTACTGATTAATAAAAATCATTATTTCCATCCATTTGCAAGTGGGCCTTTATGTATATGCTTGCCCTATTTGCTAGAACCTAGAGAACGCTCTCCCTAAGTAGCATTAGTGAAACTTGAATTCATTCTGGGACCATGTTAAATTATGAACTCTGGAAGGCAAGCACTATCCTATCTTTTTTTATTGCCCATATCTGACAAAGAGCCCAGACCAGAGGTACACAGTAAATGTTTAATAAATACTGGTCAACAAACAAATTCTTAGCATATTCCTTTCTTAGAAGTATAAACTAGTTTTCTCCTGTAACACCTTTTATTCCTGCTTCTATTTTCCCTCCCTACAAACACTGAAAGGCCATTTCCATCTCATTTTCTCATTCCTGGAAGAATCCCACACAAGTATCAAACATTTTTTAAGTATTTTGAAATTTCAGGAAAATAAATACGGAATAATTTTTGCCAACCAATATTTAATGGTGTCCTTTGCCAGTGCAGAAGAAAAATTCTAATGTAACAGAATTGTTTCACTGAATTAGTTAATTTTCATATTTGTATTAAATTTAACAGCAACTGGATGGGGAAAGGCTAGATGTCATGTCATCTGTTTGTTATTCTGTTCACGGCTTGTGCAATGAAGTGCATCAGATCTGACAAAAAGTGGACTCAAATGAGTGAGCACTGTTCTTTTTCTTGTGGTGTGGTGCTGTGGGGTTCATCTTCCTTTCTGGACCCAGGAGAAAGCCAGAAGGGAGGGAATTTGTTTTGTAGTAGTTCTTGACTTGCACGTTATAGGTTGCTTTTTATCCCAAATGTGACTAATTTCAGCTGAGGCCTTCCTATTAGGCATAAACTGCCAAAGTCACTAGCCTAACAACTGGCCAGACAATGCTGCCATTCCATAGCTCTCAGTCATTTTAAAATCTGCTTAAGAAGATTGATCTCAAGTTGGTCCCCAACTCCCTAAGTATGAAAGGCATTTAGTCTATATCCTTAAGGGAACACATCTACAGAGACATTCCTACCACACGTGACACATCAGTCCAGCTAAACACTCATGGGGCACCTATTTATTGGTGCTAAGTCCTACACTAAGTGCTAGGGATATAAAATCAAATAAGATACCATCCCCCACCTTCAGGAGCTCACAGCCCAGTGAGGGAGATGCATCCAGCTGGAAAAAGTCAGTAAAATGTCAGCAAAATGTGACAAGTGACCAATTCCCCCACCTGGTTCTAGACATCCTCCTCCAGCCCACAGTCTCGGGAACCTTAAACTATTGTCTTTCTCTCCTAATTCTTCAATCTCTCCCCTCTGCTTGCTCCTTCCTTTAGCATTTAACACACTAACTGCCATGTGAGTTGTATTTAACTCATGCTAGTTTTGAGCCCAGGGCCTCATGAAGCATATGTAACTCACATATCTCTTTACCTTGGGAGCCACGAGAACTATTTTTCAAATTGCATATAACTCACACACAGAAAACAATAAAAAATAACAAATTTTTCATTAAATTTGAAAGGACCATTTTGTTTTCAAAGTTTTTATTCTATTTTTGTAATAAAACCCCATGGCCCCAAGGAAAAAAATTTTTTTTCTACTGTGGCAATGTGTTAAATATGCACAAGCCTCTCCCATTTTGGAAACTATAAAACTATAATTCTTTCTTTACTCACTATTTCCCTCCAGTAATGATGCTTCCTCTTCACTTTCATAGCCAAACTTCTGGAAAGAGTTGTGTTATCTCTCAATCTCTCTCTCTCCCCTCCCCGCTTTCTAGATGAAGTGGCATTTAAGTTGAAATCTGAGTAATGTATAATGTTAGCCAGCCACAGATGGGGAGGGAGAACATTTCAAGCAGAGGGAACAGCTGAAGTGAGAAAGTCCATGGAGTATTAGAAAAACCATAGGACAGTCATGCTGGCCAGGATGTCGAGAGGGTTGGGGAGAGTGATGGGGGCTGGAGGGGCATGCTGCCACTCAGTATAGATTTTACCCTCATTATTCCACCAAAAGTGTTCTCCTTCAGGTCAACAATATCTTCCACATCATGACAGTCAAGCAATGTGTTTCAGTCATCCCCTTCCTAGACATCTCAGCTCGGTTTGGCACAGTTGACAATGTTTTCCTTCTTAAAACACTCTATCCCTTTGGGCTTCATGGAACCATTCTTGATTCGTCATCCTCCAAATTCTACAAAACACCAAACTCCTTCCCCTTGAAGTGGCTACACTGACCTAGTCCAAACCCATGTCACACTCATCTGACCCACAGCAGGAACGTCCGACTGGCCTTTCTGCCTCTCTTCTCACCAACCCCGCCAGCAACCACTTGCCACATCACAGCCAAAGGAGCTGATAAAAATGTCAGATTTGATCATATCTCTTTCCTCTTTAAACTCTTAATGGTTTCCAACTTCCATGAGGATAAGTCCGAAATCCTTAGCATCGCCTGTAATGTGCCTCCTGGTTTGATTTATGCTTATTCCTCCAGCCCCCATCACTGTCCCCATCCCTCTCGACATCCTGGCCAGCATGACTGTCCTATGGTTTTTCTAATATTCCATGGACTTTCTCATTTCAGCTGTTCCCTCTGCTTGAAATGTTCTCCCTCCCCATCTGTGGCTGGCTAACTCCTATACATTACTCAGATTTCAACTTAAATGCCACTTCATCTAGAAATCTCTGATTCCCAAGGATTTGGTTAAATCCCAATATGATCCTACAACTTGTAGTACTCTGCATTCCTTCTTAACACTCGGCACACCTATCCTTACTTTTTCAATGTCAATCTTTACCCCTAGGTATGACTGACTGATGGCAGGGACCATACTTGTCTTGTTCATTGTGGCGTCCCAACATGTAGCTTGCTACATATTTTTCAATGAATGATTAAATACGTGAAATGTATTAACAACAACTAAGAGGAACAGTTAAGCCAATCTGTAACGGGGAAATGAGGGCCAAGCATTTTCCACATCTATAATACTATAATTTCTAGAGGAAATGTCAAAACCAGAGGAAGGGTGTATAGAAAGAGCCGGATGCTTGTAAAGGACAGGTGTATTTACAGAACAGCTAAGGAGGGTTTAATAGGCTTAAAAGAACAATTGTCATTCTGAAGTGTTATAAAATACAGCAGGATCTAGGATGTGAAGATATCAATAATTCTGGCCAACAGTACAGTTCATACTCTGAGGGAACATCTGTTACATTAGATGAATTTATGTTGCATATGTTTAGCTAAGTAAAGGATAGATACAAACAATAGCTTCTAGGATGAGTCATTTGGAATTAGCTCATCCCCATAAATCAACACAGCCTAGACCTAAAAGAATCAAGACTTTATATACAAGACGATTTCACCTTAAAAAAGGAATAAATCCAGAAAATTTTTTAAATTGTAGATGTCTAGAGCTGCAAGGGACCTTATATTATCCAGTCCAACCCTGCCACACCTCTCAGCCCCCCATCCCCAATGTTGTACAATATAGGAAGCTGAGACCCTAAAAGTTAAGTCACTTTCCTAAAGTTTCTTATCTAGCTAGTGACAAATCTGGTAATAGAAACCAGGTCGCTATTTCAATGAATCTTAATTCTTTGTAATTCTTGATTCCATAAACTCCAATAAGAACACTCCAAACCATGGCCTGAAGAAGGTTTTCTGGAAACCCTTGCCTTCTTCCAATCTCTGATCCTGATCCATTAAATAGCATATCCTGCATAAAGAGAAGCCTTTGGGTGCTGCTAACCCCAATGACACCTCCCCCTCACCACCTGCACTGCTGAGAGTCTTAGGAGTTGATAATAGCAATAACTAAAGAACTTTGAGTAACTCCTTGAAATGATATTCTGTTCTGTGGCATTATGTAACATTGCCCTCATCTGTCTTTTGTGAGTTCTGAGTAAATCAGTCTCCTTGCTGTCAAAGAATGTTTGAAAAACTTCTTGTGTTATAGAAAATTACTAAAGATGATCCAGAAATTCCACTTCCTAGGTGTATATCCAAAAGAATTGAAAGCAGGGACTCAAACAGATACTTGTACACCAATGCATAAGCTGTGCATTGTGCTATGTACTGCTGTACATAGCAGCATTATTCATGATAGCCAAAAGGTGGAAACAAATCAAGTGTCCATCAACATATGAATGAATAAACAAAATGTGTGTGTGTGTATATATATACATATATACACACACACACATACAACAGAATATTATTGAACCATAAAAAGGGATGAAATTTGAAAACATTATGCTAAGCGAAATAAGCCAGTCATGAAAGAACACATATTATAAAATTCCACTTACATGAGGTACCTAGAATAGGCAAATTCATAGAGACAGAAGTAGAATAGAGGTGACTGGGGTTGGAGGGAGGAGGTATTGGGGAGTTATTGCTTAGTGGGTACACAGTTTCTGTTTGGGTTGTTAAAGTAAATTAAAACTGAGACAAGGCCTGAAGAATGCCTGAGCAAAGCCAGTGATGCCCTATAAATTACCTAAACCTTGCTTAATTTGTGAACTGAAACTTAACTTGAGCTACTTTGTGGTAAATGCCTATGTTAAAGAAAAACAGAACTTAAGCTCAACCAATCAAAAGTAGCCAACAAACTTATAATTATATAACTAGGGATTTTCCAACAGGATAAGACCAAATAAGGCAACTGTATAACTGTAGCCAGTCAAATATTCTCTTTGTTTTACCTCTCTGTTCACCCTATAAAACCTTCTCCCTTATTGTTCCCTCGGTGGAGCTCCTGAGCTGCTTGGCTGGACCTGTCCAATTCATGAATCACTGTTTGTTCAAATAAACTCTTTAAAATTTTATTGTGTCTCTGTTTACTTTTGCCAGGGATAATGAAGAATTTCTGGAAATAGTGGTGATGGTTACAAACCTTATAAATGTACTTAATGCCACTGATTGTATACCTAAGAACAGTTAAGATGGCAAATTTTATGTTATGTATATTTTACCACAATAAAAAATATTACTCAACAACTTCTGGTTCCAACCAAGATGAAAAGTCCCATTTCTCCCATATCTTCCTGCTTACAACTACAAAAGTAATAAAACAAATAAATAAACCAAAATTAAATACTAAAACATGTTCAAGTAACCATAAGAAGGTACAAAAAAGAGAAGCAGAAGAACAGGAAACAGAGGAAACAAAAAGAAAACAATAAACAGAATGGCAGATATAAGCCCTAATATATCAACAATCCTCTTAAATGTAAATGGTCTAAATACACCAATTAAAAGGCAGAAATGGGCAGCGGGGATAAAAGTAAAAACATGATCCAACAATATGCTGTCTAGAAGAAATTCATTTCAAATACAATGACACAGGTAGACTGAAAATAAAAGAATAGAAAAAAGATATGCCATGGAGCCATTGATCAAAAAAGAGTAAGATTTGGCTGTGTTAACATCAACGCAATTAATAATCCTTAATTTGAACCACACTTAAAAAATATAACTTGTAGATAGAAAAAACTAAATATTTAAGGCCAAGCAAATTTCTATTGCAATTTTCCAAACAAGCCAACATCAATAAAGCACATTACCTTATCTAATTTCCCTCTTAATAAAACACTAGTGTCCTCTTCCTGTGAGCTGTAAAGACTGAGACATGTTTGGATGATAACGAATATATTCATTGCATTCTCTTCCTCCTTTGCTACACTGGGCTCCTGTGTTGTCAAAAGCTGCCATGCAAGCTCATGAAAGCTCTCCGGATGGTTGTAGTCAATCTAGGACTGCCTCCATTCCAACGGAGCTCCTCAGTGACTTTCAGGAAAGTAAAGATACAGACTCAGCCTTGTCTATGGAATGAGGGAAGTTGGGTGTGGTGGTGCAAAGAATTTTGTTTAAGTTGCAGAATCGCAGCCCCACAAACCAGCAGTTTGAGGTTAGTTCTCTTATTTCCTCTTCTTCTTCTGTTTAAGTTCAGGGGAAGAGATATCACTGATCTGATGCAGAAGCCTGCATCTGAATAAGGGAAGTGTTTGTCAGGCCTGGAATCTTCCTCATCGCCTCCTCCTCATTTATGCTATGAAGACTGTGGCACTGGGTATTATCTTCTTTCCTTATGACGCCTATTCCATTTCTAGTTCCAAAACTCCTTAGACCTTAATTTCTTACATAAACATGGATTTTTATATAAGGATTTTTAAGTTTAAAAGAGGTAAATATTGTGTAAGTATGAATACAACTTCCAGAATTAGAAATTAAACGTAAAATTGTGAGAAAAGGAAAAAAAAAAACACCAATGCATACAGTCTTCCAGAGATAAATTTAATGAAGAATATACAACACTGACAAATACTTAATGAGAGGCACGTACAAGAAACATGGATACCCTATTCAAATGGTCACGTTTTGTGTCCATGTTCTGAATCTGGAAGTCACAACCTACAATGCAGTAAACACATTTCTAGCCATTTGTCTCCCTGCTGATCTTTCTAACTACCAAGAAAGCATTAAGAAGAATATTCTAACTTTCTGTGCATCAGATTTAGGGTCAGTAATTTTGGAGGTTATAATAAATATGAGGGAAAATAATTTTTCCTAGGATATTCACTTCCTACTAAAAAATGAAGTATATGTGATTAAGTAGTGGCTAGAATGAGACTCTAGGTCAGAGAGATAATTGTGTTATCTTCCTATCATCCCAGGGGTTCCAATCTCGTATTATTATACATTTTTCTGGTGGTAAATATTTGACCAAATATCTTCTGCTTTGGAAAAAAAATGAATTTATAGGAATTAGGGAGAGTGGCAGATTCTATTTTCCCAAGATGGTTGCACTGATACAATTATCCCTTCCCATGGGCTCTTTGTATAGTGTGACTGACATTCTTCCCACTGAGATGTAGTGTCTAGCATTCCCTCTCCATATATCTAGGTGGGACCTTATGACTGCTCCCAACAATAGAATATTGATGAAGTGATTCAATGTGGCTTCTAAAGCTAGGTCCAAAATAGATACATCTTCCATCTGGCCCTTTCTCTTTGAGGTTGTCCTTGGAAGCCAGTCACCAAGTTATGAGGAAGCCTGGGCCACATGAAGGAACTACATGTAGGTATATGGCATGGAGTTGTTATTCCCGTGGAGGGTCAGCCTCTATTAATCCCAAGCATATGAGGGAGTAAGCTTTCTGATGATTCCATTCCAGCTGCTTATCTTCCAGCTGAGGCTCCAAACAGCATGTAGCAGAAACAAGCTGTCCCTGCCATGCCCTGACTGAGTACCTATTCCACAGGTTCTGCAACCACAATAAATGTATGTTTTTGCCACTGGGGGAAAAAAAAAATTTTACTCAAGTAATATTTAAGCTAGATTTTTATCAGTATAAAATGAAAATATTACAGATATTATCATGCTAGGGGGTCACAGACTAACATCAATAGCACTACACAGTACAGATATAACACAGGGTCTATCAGAGCAAAACTTACAGAGAACTAATAGAGCCCATGGAGTCTGGCAAACCCTCATTACCCCACCACCTGGCCAGGCATAGATGGTCTGTATGCACCATGGCCAGCATTCAGCAGAGGAAGGTCAGCTTCCACTAGCAGGTGGATGCACAAAGAATAGCACTGCAGAAGAAAGGACCCACCCTCACACTGTGTTACGCATTTATGTTGTCATAAACTTAGGTTGGCCTAGGAGAGTGTAGGAAATACCTAGGCTCTCTAGGTAATGAGGAATATATCAAGGGATCTCTGAGCCCAGGAACAACATTAGGGATTAGGCACACCAAGAGCCCAGGTCTATAAGAAGGGTCAAAGTCTGCATATTGAGGGCCCTAGGTACAGCCTCGAAGAGGCTCTGTGTACCCAGGATGCTGACATCTGCCAAAAGCTTTGCAGCCCTTCTGCAGACTGGCTCTGCAGACTGGCTCAGTCTACCTCAGCCTGGGAGGAGGCAGGTGCCCAGGTCATACAGATTTGTCTCCCATTGGATATAAAGAAACAAAGCAAAAGTCTCCCCTAACCTTTTCTTCTGCCCTCTTCTCAAACCAATTAAAATAAAATCGAGTCATTTTTCTACCTTCATACTGACAGAATTTTAAAGATTAATAACATTGAGTGTTGGTGAACACATTGAGAAAGGTGTATGCTCATAATACTCATAGGAATATAAATCAACATAGCTTTTTTAGGCAATTTGACAGTATCTATATACAGATGCTCCTTGACTTACAATGAGGTTGCATCCCAATAAACCTATTGGAAATTGAGAGATATCATAAGTTAAAAATGTGTTTAGTACACCTAACCAACCAAACATCATAGCTTACTTAGCCTAGCCTAGCTTAAATGTGCTCAGACACAAAGTGCTCTAACACTAAACCTATTTTATAACAAAGTTTTGAGTATCTCCCATAAGAGTATCATACCACATATCATTCCTGAAAAAGATCAAAATTCAAAATTCGAAGTAAGGTTTCTACTGAATATGTATTACTTTCACACCATTGTAAAGTTGAAATCATAAGTCGAGCCATCATAAGTCAGGAATTGTCTGTAATCTATATAATCAATTTTAAATATGAATATCCTTCAACTCAGCAATTCTACTTCAATTCTAGTGTAAGTTTTCTAAAAAAGTACTTCAGCACTTGCTCAAACAGATGTCCAATGCAACAAAATATTGGTAACACCAATAGAGGGATGAGCAAATACATTATGGTGCATTCTTCTGTGGAATACTCTGCAGCAATTAAAAAGAATGAAGTAAATTTATAGGTACCAACATGTTAAAGTAAATAAAATGGAGACCAGGCCTGAAGAATCCTTGAGCAGACAAAAGCAGGTAGGCCTCATAAGTGACATAAACCTTGCTAGATAGATTTACAAACATAGTGAAACTTAATTTGAGCTATTTCTTGTAAATGCCTATATTAAAGAAAAACAGAACTTAAGCTCAACCAATCAGAGGTAGCCAATAAACTTATATAACAAAGGACTTTCCAATAGGATAGACCAAATAAGGCAACTGTACCACTGTAACCAATCAAATATTTTCTTTGCTTTACTTCTGTGTTTGTCCTATAAAAGCCTCTCCCTTGTATTCCCTCAGTGGCGCTCCCAAACTGCTTCTGATTTGGAGCGGCCTGGTTCACAAATCATTGTTTGCTTAAATAAACTCTTTAAAATTTTATTGTGCCTCAGTTTACTTTTTAACAAACACAAATAGGGCTCTAAAACACATTTTTGTTAATTTATGTTGTTTTATATGGATTGTGTAAAAAATTCCTACTCGTAACTTAGGTTTAAAATATCCAATTTATTGGTGCTACAAAATTGCTACACCATTGCTAGTAGTGATATCTTTTTGCTCACCAGCAGATGAAGCCTGGAATAAAGTGATTGCATTTGAATCCCCAGAGCATCTTAGAGTCTAGTACGTTATATTTACCCAAGAACTTTTTAACTAATTAGTTGGTTATTTAATTAGTTAATTGATGAAACAGACCAGCAGCTCCAACTTCCTTTCAGCTTCAGTTCTTTGATTCTAACTAGGGAAAAACTGTCCTCATATATAAAATGATCATGACAACAACTACTTCAGAGAGCTGCTGTGATGACAAACAAAATATGCAAAATTGAGTCTGAGATTATAATTTGCTATACAAATTCTAGGAGCTATTTATTCTGTTGTTAGTCTTCATTGGATAAAAATTACTACTCTACTGAGTTCAGATTCGTTCTGGGAAGTTTCAGAGAGCCTATCTCCATGTGTATGTAGGAGGAGGGGAGGGGAGTGAAGGAGAGGACAGGAGGAAGCATCAAACATTAAAAATATAGCCATAGTTGAGAACCAAGGGGGTGCAGGGGTGCTGATGGCAAGCGTCAAGCCTGAGTGCTAGCCATGTTAAAAAAGGAATGCTCAGAGCGATGGAAGGCCTCACACTTGTTAAAACATTTTAAGCACACAACCTGTGTTTGATCCTCACAACCAGGAAACTCTTGAAGTCGGAGAGACCTCCAGAGAAGTTCCAATCCTGTTTCCCCACCTGACTGTCATTCTTTGACCGTGCTTGATGAAAAGCTGTTACAGGCTTTTAAAAATTATTGGAGCAGAGAGTGTTTGTAAATGTGTGGATTAGTTTCCCAGGGCTGCTATAACAGATGGCCACAAACTGGGTGCCTTAAAACAACAGGAATGTATTCTCTCACAGTTCAAGAGGCCAGAATACGAAATCCAGGTGTGAGCAGGGTAGGTTCCCTCCGGAGGCTCTGAGGGAGAGTCTGTCCCTGCCACTCCCCTGGCTGCTGGTGGCTGCTGGCAATCCTTGGCATCCCTTGGCTTATAGACTCATCACTTCAGTCTCTGCCACCGTCCTCACATCATCTTTTCTGTCTCTTCTCTTTTTCTTCTTCTTTTTTTTTCTTATTTGTGTACATTTAAGGGGGACAAGTGCATTTTTGTTACATGGATATATTGCGCATTGGTGAAGTCTGGGCTTTTAGTGTAACCATCACCCGAATATACATTGTACCCATTAAGCAATTTCTCTTAATGCCTCCCAGCCTCCCAGCTTTCCAAGTCTCCAATGTCTATTACTCCACACTCTATGTCTGTGTGTACACATTATTTAACTCCCACTTAAAAGTGAGAACATGCGGTATTTGACTTTCTGCTTCTGAGTTGTTTCACTTAAGATAATGGCCTCCAGTTCCACCCATCTTGCTGTAGAAGACATTCTTCTCCTCTTATAAGGACACTTGTCATTGGATTTAGGGCCCACCCAGATAATCAAGAAAGCTCTCACATCTAGATCCTTAACTTGATTATATCTGCAAAGACCCTTTTCCCCAAATAGTGTCACATTCAGAGGTTCTGGGTGGACATATCTTTGGGGTGGGGGCATTCAACCAGCTACAGCTTGTTTGTGTGATTTTAGTTTTGGAAGAAGGCTACTAAAACAGAAATATAAACTGAACAGAAGTAAAAGCAAAATATAAACTGAAGTAAAAGCTAAAAATAGAAAATGGACAGTTTCAAGCTGACAGATGCAAGTGGTTTGTGGTATCTGTTTCAAAACTTCATAATATCCTTTTAAAAAACTGGCTTTACCTAGGAACATTTCTAAAATATTTACTACTTATCAAATAAAGCATATCACCCTCCCAGTTTCTCCTCATGGAATTTAGTTACAGAAAACAAATATTCACAATTATAATATACTGAGATACATAACTACTTGAGAGGGAAAAGCATAAATAAGCCATTTAACAGAGTTCGAGCTGCCATCTACTAAATTCAGATTCTGTTTTCCAGTAAGGTGGTGAGCTAAATACCTAAAGAAATGCTCCTGTTTAGTATTACTCAGCAATAAGGAACAACAGTGAATTAACACATCTGGTATTATCCTGGTTGGAGCTAGAACCCATTCTTCGAAGCAAAGTGTCACAGGATTGGAAAAACAAGCACCGCTGGTACTCACCATCAAACTGGCACTAACTGATGAACACTTACATCACACAGGGCAATAACATTCATCTGAGGGCGGGCGGGCGGGAGGGGGGTGGAAGGGATGGGAAAAACTCTCACTGAATGGATGTGGGGAGCACAGTTTGGGAGACGACCACGATTGTGGCTCTGACACGGGCAGAACAGGGGCAATGTGTATGGCCAAAGTGTTGTACCCCCATGATATTCTGAAATTAAAAAAAATAAATTAAAAAAAAAAAAAAAGAAAGAAATGCTCCTGTTTAAAACAACTAAAAAACTGACAAAAATCTTAAAAGAGTCGATGAACTGTCAAGACTCTAATGAAAATAAGAAATTCTCAAGTCTGGGACTGAGTGAAGACAAGGGACCATTGGGAAGTTGAGAGAGCATTAGCCAGCTGTTTGTCAAACGGGAGAAGCGAGGAAGAGGAAATTGAAGTTTATATCTGATGGCCTCAGAGGGCACCAGAGACACAGCCCAGAGCCTGCCCAAGTTGAGGAGTCTAATAGAGATCTTCCCCCAAAAAGTTGAAATCACAGTCAGGGGTGGGGAACCTGCGGCCTTAAGGCCACATATGGCCTTCTAGGTCTTTAAGCACAGCCTTTTGACTGAATCCATATTTTAAAGAAGAAATCCTTTTATTAAAAGGGGTGCCGCAGAGAAAGATGAAGCTTTTCTTGCCTCCTTCGGTGCTTAAAAAAGAACAATCTTGAAATCAGAAGGCGCAGAGAACTAGAAATAAACCCACATTAGCTTCAACCCCTCACTTCTCTTATCTCACCTCCAACTCCAGAGAACAGAAAAGAAAATCTATTAGATCAAATTTTAGTGCTAAGCAGAAAGGAGGAAAAAACAGCCTTTTAAATATTAAAAACCAGAACCTGGACTTTATGCATGTTTGCAGTCTGAATTCACACCACCTGAGAGAATTGGAGAAATCTCTTGCTGAACATTTAATTTAGAGTGACTCTAGAATAGCAGTTTCCATAACCCTAAAAGAAGCAAATGAAAATCCTCTCTGAAGGGCCCCATCTTTAATCAGCTAAAGAGAATTTCTGCAGGTAAAATTACAAAGTATCAAGCAGCTTACAGTGCAAAATAACTAAACAGCCAAGGCACAATGAATAAGAACCAGCAAAAACAACAGACTGCATAAACATAAAACAGACCCACAATACTATGATTAATATTTTGATTAATTCAATTTTATATGCCTGAGCCTGAAATATGTGTCTGTTTACATACTTATACATATGTAATATATGTGAAAGTAAAGAGATAAAGACTCCAACCAAGAGAAAGCTGACATAGACATATTAGCAATAGAGAAAACACCTTTTACACAACAAACGTTACCAGCAACAAAAGGAGTTGCTCCTTAAAATTAAAAAGATTCAATTCTTCAGAAACCATAATAATTTTAAATTTACATTTACTAATAATAGCCTTGAGACATATTGACAAAACTCCAAAGAGTAAGAAGACAAATTTATAATTACAATAGATTTTAACATAGTTCTCTCAGTAATTGATAGAATAAATATGTAATGTATTTGAAACATCAGTAAAAATAAAGAGGATTTGAATATCGCAACTAACAAACTTGTGTTTGACCTAATGGACATATATAGAGAACATACCACTCAACAACTATAGAATATACATTATTTTTCTGCATACATATAATGGTTATAATAACTGATCATAAACTAGGCTGAATTCTCAACAAATTTCAAAGGAATAATATCATATAGAGACATAATATTGCATAAATTATAATGCAACTAAGCTCAGAATGAAAAACAAAATGATAACAAGTAAAATTCATTGTTGGAAATTAAGAAACATATTTATATAATCTATTGGTCAAAAATAAATCATAATAGATCAGAAATTGTTTAGAACTAAGTGCTAATAAAAACATACACATCAAACTTGTGGGATGCAGTTCAAACAATAGACAGAGGGAAGTGCCGGTATTAGAAAAAGAAAGTCTGAAATTTAAGAGCTAAGCATGAATCCCAAGAAGTTAGAAAAAGAACTGTAAAGTAGGATGGGCGCAGTGGCTCACGCCTATAATCCTAGCACTCTGGGAGGCTGGGCTGGGAGGATCACTTGAACTCAGGAGTTTGAGACCAGCCTGAGCAAGAGTGAGACCCTGTCTCTACTAAAAATAGAAAAAATTAGTCTGGTGTGGTGGCACGCACCTATAGTCCCAGCTACTCAGAGGCTGAGGCAGGAGGATCGCTTGAGCCCAGGAGTTTGAGGTTGCTGTGAGGTAGGCTGATGACACTGCACTCTAGTCTGGGTGACAGAGTTAGACTGTCTCAAAAAAAAAAAAAAAATAGAAAAAGAAAAAGAAAAAAAGTCTGTGAAATTGAACTGCTAACTCTTACCAATACATTTTGGCAGGTCAGCGTCAACTATGTACCAAGCACTTGGAGCCATTAATAATACCCAACAGTCTAAGACAAAATGTGACACAGGAAAAGTCTATCTTTTAAGTGGGAACAACTCTCTGTACTCTTCAAATGCTCACTACCACTACTACCACATGACCCCAACCACTTCCCTACCCTCTGCCATCTTCCTGGGTGCACCTCCTGGCCTGCCACCCCTAAGCTCTGGGATTTTTCTTTTCTGCTATTTCCCATCAATACTACCCTGTCTCATTCCTTGGAGACCTGGCCCCTCTGCTTCTCAAAATGGAAGGCAGCCTTCCCATAGCCCACTCTGTGCTAATGGTTGAGAAGCTACAGACAGTTAAAGTGTCTTCACCCTGGGCACTCTCCTTCTTCCCAGTGAAATGCATTATGTCATAGCAATAGGGTTTCCTGGAAACACATTATCTCAACACAGGAATGGCTGCCCTGGTGGAAATTGCTGGTATGCTGGAGACACAGTGAGGAAGAGTTTGGAGCAAGCAGGCCTGACCGTCCCCACTTAAATCCCATCAAAGGCAAAGTCTCTTCTTTTTTCTCTACACAGAGTCAAGTCCATCCCTGGGAAGACTCTACATTGAATACCCAGGACAGAGTTAGAGAGCAAGTAGGGGGAGGGGGGATGTCCTATGTGTTTGGGGAAACAAAAGGATAGGAAGGAGGACAGAATAAAGGAGGTTCATTCAGCAAACACAAATTGGATATCCCCTGCATGCCAGGCACTGCTCTAGGTTTTGGGATCATAGCAGTGAACAAATAGTTTTGTTCCTTTTATACTTGTGCTCCTCAAAATTTCCCCACCATGAAAATTACCACCTTGGAAGGTATAGAACTTGGAGTTTGTATTTTTAAGAAGTTTTCCAGATAATTTTGAATATCAGCCAATTTGTGGAACCCTTCTTGGAGCAACAAGTTGAGACTCTCTTCACCTATTAAAAAAGCAACCTGCACTACCCACTGCTGTTGAGTTTTGGAAAACAGTTTTATTGACTATCTAGGTGCTACTCTTTCTTCACAAGTTCTACCAAAGTTTTGCCTTTGGTGTCCTCCTAATCTTTCCACAAACACCCTGGGCACTCTTGATTTTCTCCATATGCCTGTGACTTGTGTATCAGGCCCCACCTGCACCACTCAGAAAGTATCTCAAGCTCCAGGACTTTATCAACTCCCTCATCACCTGCCTATCGATTACATTTGGCAATATAACACATATTGAAGACTTTCAATAAGCCAGGTATGTTCTTACCAATGTACACGTATTTTTGTCATGTCATCCTAAAAACAACTTTATGTAGTAGGTGTTACTATCCTGCAGATGAGGAACATGAGACACAGAGTATATAACATGACCATTGTTACTGAGAATGAGGTCATTCTTTATGTATTAACATCACCTTCTACCTTTCTACTGCGCCCACATCATAATGGTTAAGACTTTAAGTTTTGGGATTTAGAGAAAGTAAGAAGAAGAGGGAGAGGCTCTTAAATACACCTCCTCCTTACTTGCTATATGAACTTCACTTCTTTAAGCCTCAGTTTCCACATTTATAACAGAGAAATAATAATGCCTACGCTATGTAGGTTGTGGGGTTTAAATGAAATTATGAATATAAAGCTTCCAGTCCCGTGCTTGCCACATGGTAAGCTTTAAACATAGGATAATCAATAGCAGCTCTATAACTATCTACTTATGCTGCTTTTTCTTCATGGTTTTTATGAGTACTGACATCATATTGTGTGTGTATGTATTATCTCTCTGTCCCCCTATATTATAATCGCCACAAGACACATTTTGCTTGGTTTACCTCTGTATCCACAGTGCTTACGATGATGCCTGGCTCATAGTGGGCACATCATAAATATGTGGGGAGAGAATGGTTGTTTATGATCATCATTATCCTTATAGCACCTCACTACAGTCATAGTAGTTGCCCTATAAATGCCGTCTATGTAGTTTGCAGTAAATAGGAACCTAAAACATTTACCATCATACTGTATTGCCTCCCACCTCACATAAATTGAATGAATAAATGACCTCCTGGCTGGGGTAGACTATTTGAAGACACAGATCACAAAAACAAAGAGGGTACCTTGTAAAAATTGATCATAAATTACACCACCTTTTTTCAACCCTGGCTTCTATGAACAAGCAAGTTTGGTGAATATCATGTCTCCTAAGGTGTATATTTAATTCTTCAAACTTTTCTACATTTTTATAAATTTTCTGAAATAATAATGTATTACTTTTACAAATAGAACCAAAACTTTTTAAATTGGGGGGGAAAAAAGATGACAACAAATATAAGAACGTAGAATGGAAAAAGGCATTTAAATGTCTCTTTCAAGCACATTAAATGTCATGGGCACTCAAGAAAGAGTAGGCAAAAGGAACAAATTTTTTCAAGTTTTGTACAGTGTCCCAGATCTCTGTTGGGTTTGCCAATAACTTACTAAATTAGAGAGGCTCAAAATGGGTAAGGAGTCACTGGCTCTAGTCCCTGGCTTCATTTTCCTTGGCTCTACACAAATTTTTCAAAATTGATTAATGCCTCACCAATATGATTTATTTGATTATGTGTATGACCTAGAACTATATAATCATGAGACTTAAAAAATACACCAGTATGTTACATATTAAAACATGATACTCTTTTTTTTTTTAATGGTGAAATATATAGCTGTATAGATATTTGGGGGCTGACTTCTAAAGGGCCCTAAATTCTGTATAGAGAAGGTAAGATTTTATCATGTAAGATATGGGAGCCAACAGAATTGTATTTTACCTGTTTGGTATTTAATAACAGATCCATGTTTTAAAGTGACAATTGGTAATAATGCAGGAAATGGTTTGGGACAGGGAAGGAATGACAGCAGGGGATAGTTGAGACAATGCAGGAGGGTGTTGTGGTCTGCAGACCAGCAACCTCAGCACCACCTAGGAGCTACTGAGAAAGGCAGAATGTCAGGCTACTACACCAAAACTTTAATATGTATATGGATCACCTGGGAATTTTGTTAAATTCAGACACCAATTCAGCAGTTTGGGGGTGGGAACCAAGATTCAGCATTCTTACACAACTTCAGTGCATAAGAATGGAAGGCTAGGCTGCTTGTCTATACGGTCTGACCTTTGTTTTTTTTTGTTTTTTTTTTAAAACGTGATACTCTTTAATTTTAGTGACCCTTATTCCAAGAATGCTTTGGTTGCTTTAAAGTATTAAGTATCTGTGATCTCCTGGACTAGGTTACTGGACACAAAGGGAAAAAAGTTTTTTTTAAAACTATATATACTATAAAAGTACATACATATTCATTGTAAAAAGAAAAGATTATAAGGCTATTTAGGGTAAAGTCAAATCCCCCTTGTTCCACCCCTGTCATCTTATACCTAGAGGCAGCCATTGATGGTGGTTTGGTATTTATCTTTCTGGACATTATAAAAAACAGACTTAAGGGCTGGGTGCAGTGGCTCACACCTGTGATCCTAGTGCTCTAGGAGGCCAAGGCAGGAGGATTGCTTGAGGTCAGGAGTTTGAGAATAGCCTGAGCAAGAGTGAGATCCCGTGTCTACAAAAAAATAGAAAAATTAGTTGGGCGTGGTGGTGCGCGCCTGTAGTCCCAGCTACCCAGGAGGCTGAGGCAGGAAGATTGCTTGAGCCCAGGAGTTTGAGGTTCAAGTGAGCTATGATGACACCGCTATACTCTAGCTCAGGTGACAGAGCAAGACTCTGTCTCCAAAAAAAAAAAAAAAAAGAAAAGAAAAGAAAAGGAAAGAAAAGAAAAGAAAAACAGACTTAACTTGATGCACTCTCCTTCTTTGTCAGATTTGACACTAAATAGCTATTTAAATATTATAACCACTACTGTTTTAAAATTTTTGTATTACAGAAAATTTCAAACACACACAAAAGTAGGCAGAATAATATAATGACCTCCCATGTACCCATCACCCAGCCCAACAACCATCAACCCACAGCCAACCTGTGGTCCCATCCATACTCCCACCCACTTCCCCCATCCAGTATTATATTAAAGCAAATTCCAGATCTTATATCATCCATATGTATTTACATATGAAACTCTAAAAGGAATGACTTTTTCTTAAACAAAACCAGTTACCAATGTTACATTTAAACATTCCTTAACATTATTGAATATTCGGTGTTCAAATTTCCAG
Source organism: Daubentonia madagascariensis (assembly GCA_023783475.1). Classification (NCBI taxonomy): domain Eukaryota; kingdom Metazoa; phylum Chordata; class Mammalia; order Primates; family Daubentoniidae; genus Daubentonia; species Daubentonia madagascariensis. Next base: position 22,445,236 of record JAKFHU010001672.1, read on the forward strand.
TTGTGTCATAACTGTCATAAATGGAAGGTGGGTTTTTTTTAGCATTTTTTAAAAGTCAGAATCTAAATAAGCTCCCCACATAGTGATTGCTTGGTATATCTTATAATTCTCTTTTCATCAATAAGCTCCCTCCCATCTCTTTTCCCTTATAATTTATTTGTAGAAGAAACCAAGCTGTTTGGCCCTTGGAGTTTTCCACCGTCTGGATTATGCAGATCATATCCCTGTAGTGTGAGTTAACATGTCTTTCTGCCTTCTAGCTCTAAAGGCCTGATTCAGATTTAGGTTCAATTTGTTTTACAAGTGTTTTGCATAGGTAATGCTTTATTTCTTCTATCAGGATGCCCATGATATCAGATCATCTGTTTTTTTGTGTGGGACTACTGACGTTCAATACTGTGATCCATTATTTTACTAGGGGCTTGCACAATGGCAAAATTCTATCATTTCTTTTTCATACAATAACTACAATCCTCTTGTAAGATAAACTTTCCTTTATCTACAACTCGGTTACCCAGTCATACAGTTTGTGAAGGAAAGAGAGGATAAATGCCTGATTTTTTTTTCTTCAGTTGTTTTTCAAAATAATGAGTTGGTTTCTTAGGATCCTCTAATTTGTTTTGGTATCATTATGAATTTATTGAGTTAAATGTATTTGATGAGCTTGAATTTCTCCAGTTAATGTTTGTATTAATGCTCAAATCATTTCATCTTAGCCAGTGGGAAGCTTTTTTTAATTGACAAATAAAAACTGCATGTATTTAAGGTATACAAAAAGATGTTTTGATATATGTATACATTGTGGAATGGCTAAATTGAGTTAATTAACATATGTACTACCTCAAATGTTTATCATTTTTTTCTTGGTGAGAACACTTAAAATTTATTCTCTTAGCAATTTCCAGGTACACAGTGTATTAACTAGTCGCTGTGACTTACAAAAGATCTCTTTAACTTATTCCTCCTGTCCACTGAAATTTTGTATCCTTTGACCAATATCTTCCCAATTTCTCCACACGCCAGCCTCTGGTAACCACCATTCTACTCTCTGTTTACATGAGTTTGACTTTTTAAAATTCCACATTGCTATGGTTTGAATGATGGTGTCCCCTCCAAAATTCATATTGAAACTTAATCCCCATGCGACAATATTAAGAAGTGTGGCCTTAGTGAGCCCTCATGAATGAAATTAGCACCCTTATAAAAGGGCTTGAGGTTGGAGGGAGAGTTCTTTTGCTCCTCTGCTCTTCTGCCATGTAAGGACACAGTGTTCCTCCCCTCCAAAGTATGCACCAAATTCCATCTTGGAATTCCATGCCCTCACCAGACACAAAACCTGCCAGCACGTTGATCTCAGACTTCCCAGCCTCCAGAACTGTGAGAAATAAATTTCTGTTGTTTGTAAATTACCCAGTTTGTGGTATTTTGTTATAGCAGCATGAAACAGACTAAGATACACATATAAATCAGATCATGTGGTATTTATCTTTCTGTGCCTGGCTTATTTCATTTAACAGCATGTCCTCCAGGTTCATCCATGTTGTCACAAATGACAGTATTTCCTTCTTTTTAAGGCTGAATAGTATTCCATTGTGTGTGTGTGTGTGTGTGTATGTGTGTGTGTATATATATATATATATCTCACATTTTCTTTATCCATTTATCCATTGATAGACCCCTAGGTTGATTCCAAATCTGAGCTATTGTGACTAATGCTGCAATAAACATAGGGGTACAGATATTTTCCTTTTAAATAGCTTTTAAAAAATCTATTTAACATACTGATTTCAATTCCTTTGGATATATACCCAGCAATGGAATTACTGGGTCATATGATAACTCTATTTTTAATGTCTTGAGGAGCCTCCATACTGTTTTCCATAATGGCTGTACTAATTTACATTCCCACCAACAATGTGCGAGGGTTCCCTTTTCTCCACATCCTCACCAACACATTATCTTTTGTCTTTTTGATAGTCGCCATTCTAACAGGTGTAAGGTGGTAAGTGGGAAGCTTTTCAGGTTGGCTCCTGTGTGTCATTGTGAGATGGCACCAATAGAATTTGATAGCTCCTTGCCTCTTGTATAACAAGACATTTCTTGTTTATCTTGTATATTTCTCGTTACAGACCTCAAATCAGCTATTTCTCCTAAAAGCTTTGGTTCCTCTTGTTGGAAAGAGTGTCTGAAAACTACAGTCTGGGTACTAAAGGTATAACTATTCTTAAAAGACATCAATTTTCTCACCTTTTTTGAATGCTGTAAGGAATTTTCTTCAAACTGTATACAGTCCTAAATACAATTGGTTATTTAAGAATTCATTATCTGTAGCCTGAGCAAGAGGGAGACCCCATCTCTATAAAAAATAGAAAAATTAGCTGGGTGTGGTAGAGCACACACTTTATAGGCCCAGCTACTCAGGAGGCTGAGGCAGGAGGATCGCTTGAGCCCAGGAGTTGGAGGTTGTAGTGAGCTGTGAGGATGCCACTGCACTCTAGCTGGAGTGACAGAGCGAGACTCTGTCTCAAAAAAAAAAAAAAATTCATTACCTGGATCTCTTGCTTCTTATAATTGCTTATGTGTCTGTGTCCTTTCTGAAGCTAGGAGTTTGAGGACCATACTCTCTTCTTCACCAGTACCCTAGCCCAAAGTTTGTCGCATGCTAGACACTCACAACATATTCTTTGAATGAGAAAAATTAGGCTTTAGATCCTGAAAGAAATTACCAAAAATGAGTTTCAGAAATATGAGAAGAAATGGCAGCATAATTAAAATAACTCAGTAGCCTCCAAGGACATTATTGTAACAGGGTCAACATTTTCTTGGATGTTTCAGTTCATGTATGTTTGTTTGAAAAGCAATTCCTTTACATTACAGACCCATTCTGTATTTTGAAAAGAGCATTTCTTTGAAAAGATAAAAATCTTAATTTCCTATTTCAGGTAATCCTCACTGGAGCATTTCAACCTAGAGAGAAGCAAGGGCAAGGCAGGTCTGAAACAACAGCTGGCAATGTGGACAACTGTGCCGAGAGTAATGGAGACCCAGCCCCTCCCCGTTGGGAAAGGACTGGCAGCGGTGGGGTGCATGGCTGGTTGGCTGAGACATGAGGCATTTGTTTGGCTGGCTGGGGCAGCACGTGGATGGAATGTGCCTGTGAAGCTGCAGATTGGCCCCGGACAGTTTGGAGTCTTTGACTGGGAGGGGTAGGATCTAAAGGATAGGAACAGAGGGCTTTGAGAGGAAGGTGTGTAGGATGGCAGAGGAGGATCTGGCTCTTGTAAGGGGGCAGGGAAAGGATGGGCAAAAACAATTGGCCTTTCTTCCTCTGTCTCTCTCCAATTCCTCATCCAGCTTTCTGCTGAATTTTGCTCATGCAAACCCCTTCTGTGCTCTTTATCCAGCTGCTCCCTTACTCTCTCTTCTATTCCTCTTTCTAGCCAACAGCTTCTTTCTCTAGTAGCCCTTGATTGGCCATAACTTGCAATAGAGGAATGAAATTTTTCATTACTAATGGCAAAAATCCAACTCTGGCTACCTCCAGCAAGGTTACTGTAAGAAAATGGGCAGCTACAAGAATCAATAGGCAAGCTAAAAGAATGGGCCCTGGAAATTGGCAGGATCCAGGGTAGCTCTAAGCATTAGAAAGCAAAGGATTGGTTCCCAGCAGGAACAATCTGGTCAAGCAAGGTGCTGCCAGGGTAAACTACTTATCAAAATCTCAATGGCCTTGCTGTGCCAGGTCATAAGAGGAAGGGGATTCTGAAGGAAGAGACAGACCACTGGATTTACTCTACCACCAAGACTACACATGATAGAGAAGTGTTTGGAAATTGGCAGTGCCCGCCTAAAAGATGATTTTTTTTTTACTCAGACATCAACTTGTCATTATTATTATTATCACAATTATTTAGTGATTCAAATTCTGTGATTTCTTTATTGAATTTTTAAAGTTTATGTTCTCTGTTTCTTCAAAACAATTTTTTAAATTAAAAACTTATGTACTGGTTTGGTATTTTTCCTCCTGTGAGTCAATGACCTTAAGAATACAAATCTGCTCAGCCCTGGACTGAGGCCAGGAGTAAACATCCTTTACTAAGATTGGCTAACCCTGAAAAAATGCCCTCTTATCACCCCACCCCAAGTCCTTTCACAACTTCTCTCTACCCCTTTAGAAATAATCAGCCATTGAAACCAAGTGGGTTTCTTTCAACTTATTATGAAATATTTCATACAAATATACAAATATAGAGAGAATGGTATAATAAACCTCCTTAATCCAACTTCAACAATTCGTCTCTATTCACACACTCTCACATACATGCACACACCCACACACAATTATGTTCTCCTCCGGAGAATGATTTTAAAGCCAACTGCAGACATCATATGATTTTATCCTCCAATATTTTAGTATGACCTCTAAAATATAAGGATTCTAAATAAACACAACCACAATATCATTACCAAACCTAACACATTTATTTAAAAATTTTTCATATCATCAAATTTATAGTCAGGGGTCAAATTTCTCCAATGGTCTCATATATGTTTCTGTATCAAATCACGATCCAAATGTGGTCTGCACATTCCAGCCAAATTTTTTTTTTTTGAGACTGGGTCCCGCTCTGTTGCCTGGGCTAGAGTGCAGTGGTGTCATCATAGTTCACTGCAGCCTCAAACTGCTGGGCTCAAGTGATCCTCCTGCCTCAGCCTCCCAAGTAGTTGGGACTATAGGCATGCACCACTATGCCTAGCTGATTTTTAAAACTTTTTGTAGAGATGAGGTCTTGCTGTTGCCCAGGCTGCTCTCAAACTCCTGGGCTCAAGCGATCCTCCCGAAGTGCTAGGATTACAGGTGTGAGCCACTGCACCAAGTCCCCAACGAAAATTTTAAGATCCCAATAACTGCCCAAACTTTTATAATCTCAATTTTAAATTTAAACACAACTTACTCCTTTCAATTTTCCTTTAAAATTTAGATTCTGATTGGCTGGTAGTCTAAGTTCATTTAGGCCCTGAAGCTGCCCTTGGTTGCAAGTGTGGAGTGATTCCGGTTTCCTCAGCCCGTATCTTCAGAGTAAATAAGCCTGTCTTACAGTTTAGTTAAGAAAAACTAGCCAAGCCTTTTTTAAAAATGTTTTTATTATTTCTTCTGAAAGAGTAGAGAAAATAGTAACCGTTCTCCAAAATGTAGAGTATATTTATGGTAACATTGTTTATGATAACTTCAGATTGGAACTACCCAACTGTCTGTAAGAAGGGGTTTGGCTAAACAAACTACTGTATGTCCAACCAATAGGAAACCATGCCACATTTTAAAACAATAGGGTCACTCTATCTGTAATAACATGGAAATGCTAAGTGCCAAGATATATTGGTGAATAAAATATTAAACAGTTTGAATAATGTGATCCATTTTTGCCTAAAAACTATGAGTTTCTGTGTATACATAAAGAAATCTCAAATAATAAGCACCAAATCTTGGAGGGAGGATGTAAAATTATGAAGAAATTTCACTTTCCACTTTTTATATTTTTTTATCATTTAAATGTTTTTTACAGTAAGTGTATATTAGCATGATAATGTGGAAAATAGATAACTTCCATGTTGAAATATTATGTCACTTTAAGGTAATGTATAGATGGTCTTCCTTCTCCAACATCAGAAATAATTTGGAGGTAACTCTACCACAGATATACACTGTTATCTTCAATTGGAAGATACAACTCAGTAGTCTTCCTCAAGTCACAACAATAATATTGAACAGTGATTGTATGACAGACAAAGACCTAAGCTTTATATACATTATCTCATTTAATCTCCAGAATAATTTTTTGGTATAAATATCATGGTCTACATTTACATGAAACTGAAGCTTAGAGTGACAAAGTCACTTGCATAAGTTATAGCTGAGATTCAAACCATAGCCTCTTTCATGCCATGGTCCATAACTTCACTCTCTATAGCATACTGACCCTACCCTACTAAATATAATAAATGTAAAACAAAATCAGTTTTCCAAAATTCAAAGCTATAATCTTCTCATGCTTCTTTTTAGAACCACTGTGTAGAGAGTTCCCAAGACCACCCCAAGTTTGACAATTGTTAGGGGGACTTATAGGACTCAGAATACAGTTGTACTTACAGCCATGACTTATTGCAGTGTAAGGATACAAAGCAAAATCAGCAAAAGAAAAAGGCATGTGGGGCAAAGCATGGGTGAAACAAGGCACAAGCTTCCAGAGTCCTCTTTCATTGGAATCATATAGGGTATGCATAATTCCCCCAGCAACAAGTTATGACAACACATGTGAAATGTTGCCAACCAGGAAAACTCATTAGAGACTCAGCACCCAGGGATTTTATTGGGGGCTAGTCACGTAGGTACCTTGTGGTTGGCACATACCCTAATCCTAGATTCTCAGAAGAAAATCAGGCATTCAGCATAACCAGATTGTTTGTACAAAGAGTTTAGGCACAGTGAATCACTCTTATCAGATAATCATGGGAACTCTCCCAAAAACTAAGTTCCCAGATGCTAGCAAATGGCCAACCTTGTAAGCAGGCCTGCCAAAGAATAGCATTCAGGCCTGTTATGTTGACTCTTTTCTGCACAGCCCCCAAACAATCATAAGGAGTCAAGTGCACAATAAAAATACAATTGTATCAGCAGCCTCCAGTCTGTTTCATAATAAAAATGGTGAAGCCATTCAATATTATCCTTCTTCAGGAAATAACATTTTTCCTCCAGATCCCTAGCATTGCCTTTTATGTCAGACAGCCCTTTGAAATCCACTTTTCTTGGACAGAAGTACTGAAGTTCTTGTCCCCTCTTCATTTTTCACAGCATCTTCTAAGAAAGCTTAGACAAAAAACATCCCACAAAAACAGTAACCCTGTGACAATAGCAGTTCCCATTCAATTGCCCCATGTAAAGGAAGGCCTTTGATATTCTGCTCTGTTTTCAGAAACTGGTTGAAGGTCTTTTAAAAAGAGATTTGATTTTAAGCTTCTTGGTCACTATTACAGTCTTCTCTTTGATATTCATTTCCAAATTGATGACTTGTGCAGAGAATGCTAGGTTTAAAAAAAAAACGAGCCAAGGGCCTGATCACTCAGAAAATACTGTCCATCTCGGGTTAGTTTGCTATACTTAGGAAACTCTAGCCTTACTTTTAGGGTGATAACTTTTTGCCCTGTGCTTTTTATATGAAATATTGAACTTTATATACCCAAGCACCCACACCCAAGATTTCCTGCACAGTGGCAATTGAGGATATGCTGTCTGAGGAATATCATGGTACATTCAGATTGAGTTCAGCAATTTGAGGATTAGCTTATTGCCTACAGCACTAGACCAACTTGTCTGGTCTACCTGGAGTTCTTTCCTTGTTTGCAATTCAATCTCTACTGAAAATGATATAGATAGAGGGTGGAAGACCATCTGCACTAGTAAAATCTGAATAAAAATTTTAACACTCAGATCACTTTGGTAATATTTACCCATGTTTTGCTTATAAACATGAAAGGATGTATTTCCTTCCTCACACCCACACTGACTTGTTATAGCCATAATGAATCAGATGTTTGCCTCTTTGGGTTTGGAAATCATTGAATTCGCACATCTGCAATCATAGTCCTAGAGAGTGATATAATTTCAGACACCACATAATATTTGCATAAAAATTGACAATACGTTTGAGGGGATTTATGTATTTTTATGGATTCCCCTGACAAGAAATTTTAACAACTATGTTGGGCAAGTTTCTTTTTCTCTGTTTTAAAATTTCAAATTTCTGTGCTTGGATTGAATACTCCACAAAGATACTTAATTACCTTAAGTAGGCATGGAATTTCTACCTATAACTATGAATCAGCAATCAAAAACCTTCCATATAAATTTAGAGGGCTTTGTCTACTATTTCATGATTCACTTTGTGATCGATCACCTACTGCCTTATCATATCTGTTAATTGCTTATTGACTGATAATTTATATCCTGCTTTGTTATTCAACACTTTAGGTCTTTATTTGCTTTCCATCAAAGTTCCCTAAGAGCAGTGACTATATTTTTATTCATCTGTGTCGAGTCAAGCATGAGAAAGGCGGCTGGTACTAATAATTTTTTCACTAAATGGATGAACTGATGAATGAATGGATGAATGGATGGATGAATGAATGAATAGGTTGCAGACTCTTGAAGAATGTGAATATCTCCCACACAGTGTTTACTGGATAAGTATTTGGCCCTGAAGGAGAATATGAATACTTATCTAAAATCAGAAATGTGGTTATGCCATGTTGCTCCTCCACAACCAAAAATTGGCAAGCAATCCTCATCTTGTAGAGATGTATGTCAATATTTATGAATGAAAGGATTTAATGTTTGAGATTTTCTTCAAAATAATGAGGAGTGGGGAATGGGGGAATGAGTATAGTTGTAGCTAAAATAGGGTTGACCATGAGCTGATAAAAGTTGAAGCATAGTATATGTTTAAAAGTTTTCTTTCATCATACTGAACGGGGAAAAATTGAGAGCATTCCCGCTTAGAACTGGAACCAGACAAGGTTGCCCACTATAGCCACTTCTATTCAACATAGTGCTGGAAGACCTAGCCAGAGCAGTGAGACAAGAGAAGGAAATCAAGGGTATACAAATGGGGGGCAGAAGAGGTCAAACTATCACTCTTTGCTGACAATAGATCTTATATCAAGAAAACCCCAAAGATTCTGCCAAGAGACTACTGGAATTGATAAATAAGTTCAGCAAAGTCTCAGGTTACAAAATCAATGTACACAAATCAGTAGCATTCATATACGCCAACAACAGTCAAACTGAGAATCAAATCAAAGACTCAATACCTTTCACAATAGCAACAAAGAAAACAAAATACCTAGGAATGTATTTAACTAAGGAGGTAAAAGACCTCTACAGGGAGAACTATGAAACACTGAGGAAGGACACAGCAGAGGACTTAAACAGATGGAAAAATATATCATGCTCAAGGATCAGCAGAATCAACATTGTTAAAATGCCTATTACTACTCAAAGTGATCTACAGATTCAATGCAATCCCTATTAAAATACCAACATCATTTTTCACAAATCCAGAAAAAATAATTCTATGCTTTGTATGGAACCAGAGGAGACCCCATATAGCCAAAGCAACTTTAAGCAAAAAGAACAAATTGGGAGGCATCAATTTACCAGACTTCAAGCTATACTACAAGGCCATAGTAACCAAAACAGCAGGATACTGGTATAAGAACAGAGACATAGAACAATGGATCAGAACAGAGAACCCAGATATAAAACCATCCTCATATTGTCATCTGATCTTGACAAAGCAGACAAAAACACACTATGGAAAAGAATCCCTATTCAATAAACAGTGCTGGGAAAATTGGATAGCCACATGTAGAAGGCTGAAACAGGATCAGCACCTCCCACCACTGACAAAAATCAACTCATTATGGATAACAGACTTAAACCTAAGGCATGAAACTATAAGAATTCCAGAAGAAAATGTTGGAAAACCTCTTATAGACATTGGCCTAGGCAAAGAATTTATGAAGAAGACCCCAAAAATAATTACAGCAACAACAAAAATAAATAAATGGAACCTGATCAAATTTAAAAGCTTCTGCACAGCCAAGGAAGCAATCATTAGAGCAAACAGATAACCTACAGTCTTTATGGGTAAGGTGAGTTTCTTGTAAGCAGCATATATTTGGATCATGTTTTTTATCCATTCTGCCAATCTATATCTTTTAAGTGGAGCATTTAATCCATTTATATTCAAGGTTATTATTCATATGGGGGTTTTGCTTTTGCCTTATTGTTAAGTGTTTTCTAGTGGTTTTATAAATTCTTTATGTCTTTCTTTTTCTCTATCTTTTTGTCTTTGTGGTTTGCTGGACTTCTGTCATGTTGCCATTTAATTCCTTTCTCCTCCTCCTTTGTGTGATTGTTTTATCAGATCTTTCAGTTTTATTTTTTCATGTGTTTTTGTGACAGTAAATATTGCCCTTTTATTCCCATGCTTAAGACTCTTTGGCTCTTTTGAGCATTTCCTGCAGGACTGGTCTAGTGGTGATGAATAGCTCAGTGTTTGCTTTTCTGGGAATGGCTTTATTTCTCCTTCATGTATGAAGCTTATTCTGGCAGGATATAAAATTCTTGGCTGATAATTTTTTTCTTTCAGCACTTTGAAAATGCCATTCCATTCCCTTCTGGCCTGTAAGGTTACTGCTGAGAAATCCACTATTAGTCTAATGGGGACTAATCCACTATTAGTCTAATCCACTATAAGTCCAATAGTTCCTTTATAGGTAACTAGACACTTTTCTCTTACTAATTTTAAGAGTCCTTCTTTCACTTTGACTTTAGTTATTCTGATTGTAATATGCCATGGTGAAGTCCTTTTTGCAGTGTATTTGCCTGGGGATTGTTGGGCCTCCTGTATCTAAATGTCTAACTCTCTTGGTAGTCCTAGGGAACTTTCATCAAATATTTCCCTAAATATGTTTTCTTAACTTTTTGATTTGTTTTTCCCCTTGGGAATACCAATAATTCATAAGTTCAATCATTTTATGGAGTCTCAGACATTTCAAAGGCTTTGCTCATTCCTTTTTATTCTTTTTTCCTTATTTTTGTCTGACTGGATTATTTCAAAAGACCTGCCTTCAAGTTCAGAGATTTTTTTCTTCTGCTTACTCTAGTCTATTCTTGAAGCTTTCAGATGTGTTTTGTATTTCCTTCAGTAAATTTTACAGCTCCAGAATTTCTGCTTGGTTTTTAAAAAATCTATCTTCTTGGTAAATTTTTCATTCATATCCTGAATTTATTTTCTGATTTCTTTGTATTGGCTTTCAGAGTTCTCTTGCATCTCATTGAACTTCTTTAGGATCAATATTTGGAATTCTTTATCTGTCATTATAAGGAATTACTTTTGATTGGAATCCATTGCTGGGCAATCATTGTGGTCCTTTGGTGGTGTCATATTTCTTTGCTTTTTCATATTTCCTGTGTCCTCCCATTGATATCTGTGCATCTGATGTAGCAGTAACTTGTTCTGATTTTTCTCAGGCTTCTGAGCAGCTGGTATGTTGTGGGAGGTGGAATTAGTAATGGTGGAGCCACTCACTAGGACCCAACTGGTCTGTGTTGTTGTTGCTGGTAGCTGCAATGCATTGGGCAGGGTAGTCCCATCCCACAGCTGCCCATAACAGGGTAGTAGGTATTGGCCAAAGTGTGCTTAGGAGAGTTTGGTCTCCCCTATCCCTTTCCCAGACAATCTGTTCAAAATGTGAGAATCTTCTTACTATTCTGGTTCCTCTCTGTGGAGGAGGCACATACTATCTGTGTCTAGTCAGCCATCTTGATCCTACCTGAAAGTTTTCATAAGAAAATTTCATAGTGAACTTCACTTGTCTAACCTGTTAATAGATGTTTGTTTATGTACTCATTCTAGTATGTTCTTCTCCCTGGAGAAGAAAGGCACTATTTATTGATTATCTGCTATAAGGAATATTTGTTATGCTTTCTAGCAAATTTTTAACAACCTTTATATATTTGGGGCATTCCCCACCATTTGAGTCCCTGCTTCTCCAATACAGAAGTCAGATAGTCACTTTTCTAACCTCCTTTGTGACTGGAGTGTGGGTATAGAACTTGCACTCTATCAATCAGAAGTACCCAGGTAGGTCATCAATTCAAAAAAGTGACATAAATAATGTGCCTGGAGGAATTGTTTCTGGCCAGGGTGGTGGTGAGGTATTCAGCCTTCAGAGGCAGCATTTGCTGTGTGCCCAGTAGTTGCACCCCATGTCCAGGCCTATGTGCCTTCAATATAATTTGGGCATTGTTCCTGGCTTCTTCATCCTTAAGCCTGGTTCTCTAGCCCTCCTCTCCAATATTCTTTAACAGATTTCTTTACTGCTTATACTAACTAAAAGTAGATTTGTTTTCTTTGCTTTTGCAGCTGAGTGCCTTGACCAATATATCCACCTTATACAAGGCTTTTGATATTTAGTATCTGATTAAGCCAGAAAGAATAATCCATTGAGGTTTAAAAAGAAAACGGGGGCTATATTATGAAAAACTTTGTTGTCCATGCCCAGGAGTTTGAAATTTATTTTGTAAACAGGGAGCCACAATATATCACTTTTAAAGGGAAGTGATGGGGCTAGAAAGACAGTGAAGGGAAGCCTGAAATAGCTCATGACTATCTCAACAAATGTAGAGAAAACAGAAAGGAAGAGCAGCTGTGCCCAAACCCAAATACTCTAGAATGCTTGAGCACAAAGTAAAATCATCCTTACTCTGGCCACTAGGAGCAGTCCTTCCTCATATGCTTGCTCCTTACCCTACTGAGCAGTTTGGGTGTGAGCATGCCCAATCCCTCTACCTACACAGTCAACAGTCAACTGTCCTCTTCCCATTATGGAAACAGCTATGCAGGCCATTGAGAGAAGTTACTCCAACTACCTATACTATTCAATTGTGTCTATTTTACAAATAAATGAGCACCTGTGGTAGGCAGAATAATGGTCCTGCAAAGATATCCATGTGCTAATCCCCAGAACATGTGAATATATTATGCTACATAGCAATGGGAAATTAAGGTTGCAATTGAAATTAAGGTTGCTAATCAGCTGACCTTAAGATAGGTAGACTATTCTGGATTGTCTGGATGGGCCCAGTGTAATTACAAGGTCCATAAAAGTGGAAGAGGGAGATAGAGGAGAAGATCAGAGTTATGTGAGATGTAATATGGACTTGACCCAGCATTGCTGGCTTTAATGATAGAGGAAAAGGCCATGAGCCAAGGAGTATGAGCAGCTTCTAGAAGCTGGAAAGGCAAGGAAATAAATTATCTTCTCAGAACCTCCAGAAAGGAACATAACACTGCCACAACCTTGAGTTTAGTCCAGTGAGACACGTGTTAGATTTCTAACCTACAAAACTGTAAGATAGTAAATTTTCATTGTTTTAAATTGCTAACTTTGTGGCAATTTATTACATTATCTGTAGAAAACAAATACAACCCCAAGGTTGAAAACCGTTAGCATGACAGAATTAACATGATGAATAAACAAATGACCTCTTGGAGAATGACTGAAATGAGAGTTCTGATCTGTGAGATAGTTATATATTTAAGTATTATAATTGACTGCTGTTTCCATTTTCTAAAACAAAAATAAAGCTACTACAGGTCAACAAGTTTATAATAACAAAAAAGAACAAAAAAAGAAAAGATCCAGCATTGGCACTCATCTAGTTGTAGGATCTTGGACTACAAGCCTCTCTGAAGCAGTTTCACCATATGTAAAGTGAAGTTAATACCTGCCCTGGTTAATGCAGTGTTGATTGAATTAAATGTCTGTACAGCAAGTGCTACACAAACATGAGGTATTTTTAAATTATTATTATTGCTAGCCTGTGGCTAAACCAACAGTGGGGGGACCGCCTAAGCAATAAGAGATGTTCTCTATTTTTGGGGGACCATTCAAGTGATATCATCATCACATTTCATACTGTACACTCAATAAATATTATTGGCAGACATACAGTATGTTGTTTAAAAGCTTAGGCTATGGATTTAGACAGACCTGAATGCTGTCTCTGTATGCCAGTAGGTAAATTATTTAAATTCCTCAACTGTAAAATGTGACTAATAGAGTTGTTGTGAGAATTAAAATGAGTTAATGTCAATAAAGCACCTAGGACAGGGCCTAGCACATATCAAAGACTCAACTAAATAGTAGCTATCATTAATATACATTAAGCATTATTAAGAAGAAACACTTGACATCAACAGGACATCAACCATTTTTGATCATTTAAGGAATTTTTACACATATTTCATTTGATTGGCACGGCCTTTTTCAGAAAGAAGAGCAAGAACTAGTACCACCTGAAAAGACTTATGGGGAGCTACTATAGCTAGAATAATCTAGGAAGAAATTTCCTTTTGCTCCAATCAACAATATGAGAAGACTAGCAAGAAATAAATAATGAGGATCTTCAATATATTTTCTTCTTAAATAGCATTCGGCAGAAAGACAATAGCTTACCAGGAGAGGAGAATTCAGGTGGATTTAAAAGAGCCAAGCTTAGGCAGTGGAAATATTCTGTTGCAGGCCATTCAATGGAGGGAAGTCAAAAGAGGCAAAAATCCCCTGCCAAGTATGTTTGGTCAGATTTTAGAGGATAAGTCATGATAGGATCTACAAGAGGAGTTGGAGCCGTTACAAAATAAAGATCTGCATTTTTTCCTCATTATCTAAAGGAAAAACAGGGGATAAAAATAAATCTGACATGTGATCACTTTAAATAAGACATTTGGAACGTCCCATTACTTCATGGGAAAGTTTTCTGTGAGTTGCTTGGATTTTCATCAGCTGAAAATAATAAATGTCAAATAAGAAAAAAAGAAGTTGTTTAAGAAAAAAATGAACTACATTGGGAGGATTTTTTTAAAGATGTTTCTACCACTGGTATGGAGAAATGAACTAGTGTTTCAGAATACAGTAAAAGTGTATGTCAGACAGCTGCTGAACATGCTACCAATGACGTTTTCCTTCTTTTTTCCTCCTTTCTCTCCTCCTTACCCCCTCCTTCCCTCCCTCCCTTTTTTACTGCATTCCTTCCTTTTTTTCTTTCTTTGAGTTCTTCCCTCCCTCTCTCCCTTCCTTCCTTAATGAATTAACTCAGCACCTTCTCCTCCACTAGAATCAGCTCAAGCCCAGCCACCTTCTCTGAGAAGTCTTTTCAGCACCTGGTGTGTATCTCTATTATAATCTTACCATATATCATCATTACTATTTTGTTTCATTCTATGATAAAGTAATATATGCAACCTAAATGTCCTTATAGAAGAGTAAATAAATTTTGAAACATGTTTTTGGAGAATATTTAATGTCATGAGAAAGTGTTAAATTTAAAAGCAGAATTTAACTGTATACAATATATTTGTACATGCATTAAAAAAAGTGAAAAGGCTATACACCAAATTGTTTATAGTGATTACTTCTGTAAAAGGGTGAGTAGGACAGGATGAAGTATTTTTTACTTCATGCACTTTTAAATTGGTTGAGGGGTTTTTTTCTCCACTAAGTATATATTGATTTTGGATTTTAAAACCAAATTGCTACAAAATAGATGAAGAAAAAAATCTTACCAATATAACAGTAAGTCAAATCCAGCAATATGTTAAAAAAAAAAAATCATGACCAGCTGAGGATTATCCTAGGAATGCAAGGTTAGTTTAATGTTTGCAAATTAAACAATGTAATTCACTATATTAACAGAATAAAGGAGAAAATGATATGATCATTTTAGTAGGTACGGAGAAAGCACTTAACAAAATTCAACATTATGATTTCATCATCAGTTTTTATAAAATCTCCACAAGTTAGAAATGAAAGGAACTTCCACAATATGATAAAGAATATCCTACTAAATACCTATATTTAACATCATACTTAATGGCAAAATAGCAAATGTTTCCCCCTAAGATATAAAAACAAGGCAAGGATGTCTACTATCAACAATTCTATTCAGCATTGCATTGGAAGCTTTAGACAGTGCAATAAGGTAAGAAAAATAAATAAAAACATAAATAAATATATGTGTAAGATCTTCAGCAAAAGTAAATACATAGACCAATATAAAATTCAGTCTTACTGTAATTTTGGTTTGTAACTCCACTTTTTATTTTCTATAGGATTTAATAGACAAATGCATAAAAATTAATTATATATCTACGTTAATGGGTACACAATGTATAAACATATAATTTGTGATATCAATAACATAAAGGCAGGATGGAGCTGTATATGAATACAGTGTATGTGATTGAAGTTAGATTGCTATAAATTCAAAATAGATTGTTATAACTTTAGGATATTATATATAATCCCTATGGTAATCACAAAGAAAATATCTATAGAGTACCCTCAAAAGGAAATGAGAAGGTAATCAAAATGGATCACTACAAAAAATCAACTAAACACAAAGGAAGGCAGTAATGGATGGAATGGGGAACAAAAAGCTATGACATAGAGAAAATAAATAACAAAATGGTAAAAGTAAGGTCTTACTTATCGGTAATTATAAGGTAAAACATGGATAAATCTTGAAAACTTTATGATAAGTGAAATAAGCCAGACAAAAAAGGACAAATATTATATAGTTCCACTTACATGAGCTATCTAGAAGAGTCAAGTTCATAGAGAAAGAAAGTACACTAGTGGTTACCAGGGGATGGAGTGAGGGGAGAACAGGGAGTTGCTGTTTAATGGGTACAAAGTTTCAGTATGGGATAATAAAAGAGTTTTGGAAATGGATAGTGGTGATGGTTGCACAAACTATACTTAATTCTACTAAATTGTACATTCAAAAAGAGTTAAAACAGTAAACTTTATGTTATATACATTTTACCATAACTTTTTTTTTAAATGGTACATTGGAAATTAGCAAATTAACTCCCTCCCCACTTCCATCAGCACATGACTTTTTTCCACTCGTTTTTTCACTTTGTTGAAACTACTTCCTAGTAAAGAAGGTGGATTCTAATGTATTCTAATGGTCTGTTGCAGGGGGAATCATATGACTAAGAGGACAAATTAAAAATGACCTACCTAGAACACAAAAAAGTCTTCCACAGACACATTTATGATGTTGAAAACATGAAAACCATGGAGCAGAATAATGGAGTTGTGATTAGATTTAATAAATTACCCAGGGAAGCACTGAATACTATTTTCAGGAATACCACATCCTTGCCCAAGGCATTCACATTCTCTGCATCAGGAAGACATATTAAAGATGGTTTTGAATTATTACCTGAGGTTACTAGACAGAAAAACCACCATAAATAAACATTACTTCTTATCATTTGCTTCACCCCCAAGTCATTGTCAAGCTTTGAAAAGCTAAGGCTACAAATTGTCATTATTAGTAGCTATATAGTATCCCATTTTGTTGTTCCCCTTTATTTGAATATTTGGATTGAGTCTGGGTTTTTTTTTTTCATTATTATTCATATAAACAATCCTACTCTAAATTTAAAAAGTGCTAAATATATTTCAGTGTGCATACAGTATGGTCTCAAATTCATATATAAAAATCAATCTATACCTATGTGCATAGTCTTTGCCTCCCGATACCCATTCCATCTCTAATTACTGTGTAACAGCTTTGTGGTTTTGATGGAACTGACAACCCCCTCAGTCAACCAGGGTTGCCATACCCCTTGCCATATTGATTAGTTCACATAGTCCTGACCCAAGCTAATCAGTGCATAGAATTGATTGATTTAGAAGTAAGCACCTGACCTGAGATACTCTGTAGAGAAACTTAGGAATCTTTTTATAATAGCTCTGAGAGGTCTCTCTGTGGATGTGAACGAGGATGCATGTAGCCTCAGATGCTACTGGCAGCCATCTTGTGACCCCAGAAGCTGACTAGAGAATAAAGCTAGCACACAAGGGAGAACAGAGCTAAAATTCTCCCAGAGAAATAAAGTCAGGATACTGATTGAACCACACCTAAATTTGGCCTTAACTCTGGACTTAAAAATTTTTTTTTATACATTGAGATGAATGTAGAAAATAATGTAATGAACACCTCTGTACCCCTATTTTGTTTTACCATATTTTTATATGTTGCCTATTTGCCTCAGGAATAAGAGTTTTTTCTATTGCCTTTTCTAATCAGTATACAGAAACACTATGGATTTTTGTGCATTGATCAATCTAGAAATGCTGTTGAAATCTCTTATTGATTCTGTTAGTTTGAAACATTCCTTGGATTTTCTACATAATCATATTTATGCAAATTAGACAGTTTATTCTCTTCCTAATTCTCTTCCAATGTAATTGTACACCCTACATTGGATAGTTTTGTTCACTACTTCTGACCTCTTTGCCTAGTTTCACCTAGGTGCAACCTGATGGTACCTCATTATGTTCTAGAAATTCTTCCTACCCTGGGAATTTGCTCAGCAGCACTCACACACAGACAACCCAAAAGTAGGGCGAGAGGGTGGGGGCTAATGCTCCATGAGGAAATCCTTGACAGATGGGGAACTGAGGCAAATGGAAAAGTGCTTTCCCCTTTCTTCTATGCAGACAGTTCTGAGATGCATTTCATAAGGCTTCTGAGAAAGTCCTACCAGCTCAAGCAACCAGTATCTGTAGCAGATACTTCCTATTTCTTTTTCAGGTCTCACCACATTAGTCAAATTTCCTCTACAATGTTGACCGAAGTGGTGATAGCATGCGTGTTTGTCTTATTTCTGACTTTAATAGTAATGCTTCCTGTAAAAGAGGTATATGGATAACTTTCTTAGAATAGGCACAAACATGGATATTTGTGTCCCCATGCCAATGCTCACCAAAAGGCAATGACTGCAGATGGACAAAGAGGCTACTTTCAGTCAGCCTCTTTCCCCAAACATAAGGTAGCATAGTGGCAGGGGTCAATACTATGGCTCTCCCCTCTCCAAGGCTGGCTACTACCATTACTGGATGCCTAATCTGCCAACAGCAGAGACCAACAGTGATTTTCCAATATAGCACCATTCCCCAGGGAGAATCAGCCAACCACCTGGTGGCAGATTGATTATTTTAGGCTCCTTACATCATGGAAAGGGAAGTGATTTGTCCTCATTTGAACAGACATTATTCTGAATTTGGATTAGCTTTCCCTGCCAGAATATGTACTAGCCAGCACCATCTGTACTTGTGGAATACCTTATTTATCAGCATGATATTCCATACAGTGTTACTTCTAATCAAGAAAGTCGTTTCACAGCAAAAGAAGAGCATCAATGAATGGACTCATCCCCATGAAATTCACTGGTTTTACCAGGGAACCCATGACCAGGGAACAGGCAGGTCATGGTAACTTAGCTGGTACCAGGCCTACTGAAAACTCAGTACAGATGATACCAGTTAGTGGACAACACCCTAAAAGGATAGATTCTATCTTACAAAATGCCATATATACATATGTATATGTGTATGTATGGTAACTCATATATGGCGCTGCTTCTCCTATGAGTCCAGGAATCAAGGGATGGCTGGGTGACGTGATTCCCCTCATCCTTTTCTATGTAACAACTCAATTATAAGACTTTTCCTTCCCATCCCCACAACACTGAGCCCTGTTGGATGTGGGGTCTTTGTGGCAACAACAATGGCTTCCTTGAATGGGAAGTTGAAACAAGCACCTGGCCACATGGGGCTTCTCCTGCCACTGAAACAAGGGCACAGAAGGGCAGTACTCAGTTGCTGAGGTGATGGATCTCGGTTAAAAAAGTGGGATTGGATGGCTACTATACAATGGGGTCAGGGAAGTCTGGGTCTAAACCCAGGGGATTCTCCGGGACACGTCTTAATATCTCCATGTCCAACACTAAAAGTTAATGGAAGGTACAGGGGTGGCCCAGGAGAATCCAGCAGAGCGTGTCCAGGCTCTCCTCCCACAACATCCCCCTCCCCGCGCAGGGACCCTGCGGGCGCTGGAGCTTCGCGGGCTAGAAGCCCGTGAGCGGGGGTTTGTCTGGGTTGGGGGCGCCTTCCTCACCCCGAGGAAATGCAGCCAAGTCACAGGGAGCGGCGCCACCACGCAGTACCCAGGCCTGGACTCCAGCTAGCCGCCCCAGGCTTCTCTACCGCCTCGGGTGTAGACGGTCTCCGGTGTGTCTTCGCTCAGGTCTACTGTCCTCGGCCCCAGCTCGGGCACGCCCCCAGCCTGCTGGCGCTATTGGACGTGATCAGGCCTGGGGCGCCCTGGCCACCCCAAGGAAGACGGAGGGAAAGCGGACGCGCCTCCGCCGCACCCCCCGCACTTGCAGCCCGTCCCTGTCCTGGCCACCGCAGGGATCCGGGACCCAGGACCGGCCGCTCCACGCCCAGGAGGACACCCGCCAGCGGGGGAAACCGGTGCACAAAACGTCAAACCAAACCCATCGGAAGGAATCAAAGCCAGCTCTTTTCAAGCGACGGAGACCTCCCCATGACAGAGTTTGCGCGTTTCGATAGCCTGCCACCTTTTCCACAAGATCTTATTAATAAGCTGGACAAACTTGCAGTTTGTAGGCTGAGTATCAAATACCCGAGAAAAGAGGGGTGTTTTTGTTTTTGTTTTGATGTTGCATGAAAATCCTCTACAGCTAACAGAAACGGAGGCCAAAATAACCACAGAGCAAAACTCAGAGAGAGCTTGAACAGGGAAGGAAAATTCCTTTTTCAGGCTCTGAATGGCTTGGTATTGGTGTCACTATAGACCTTTTATGTTTCTCCTACTGTACAAGATTCCCTGGGGTTTCCACCTCTGGTGTCATACATCAGAGATGCGTGAACTTAACCACATGGAAGGCAGAGCTGAGAAGCAGCATCAGCCAGGATGAGCATTAAACCCTGAAGTGAACTCTCTGCAGGAAGATCTGATGGGGCTGATGGCCTCCCACAGCCCAGCAGGCTGTTATACCCCAGGCCAGCTTCCTCCAGAAACTCTTCCTTTATGGAAATGTGTTTCCTCTGCCAATTACAGAGTCTATTGGGTAATTCATCCAGATTCCTGGCAATGAATTCCCAAGAGAGGTTAAAGGATCTTAATGGACAGACAAGAAAGGGAAAGATGGATCTTTACTTCCACCTCCCTTAGCTTTTATTCAGTAGCTGCTCCAGCCATATTTCGACCTCCATTCATATTGAAGTCTCAATAAAAAATTTATTCTCTAAAACTAAATACAAACTAGACTTTACACCTACTGTCTGGGATGCCAAAGGAAAAATTGTTCTAGAATATACTGAAGCAAAATGGTGCGCATGAGAATCAGGCTGCTGATGTGCTTTGTTGAGCCAAGAACCATATCCTGATGATTAAGCCTGAAGAAAGAGG
Organism: Daubentonia madagascariensis; assembly: GCA_023783475.1. Lineage (NCBI taxonomy): Eukaryota > Metazoa > Chordata > Mammalia > Primates > Daubentoniidae > Daubentonia > Daubentonia madagascariensis. The sequence goes on from JAKFHU010001672.1 coordinate 22,466,156, forward strand.
CATGACGGTGTATGGCGCTTTTTACCAAAAAAGGCAATGGAGCTGGATTCAGTTAAACATACTTACAGTTTTTAAAAATGGCAGGCTAGATTATATCCCTGCAATTCAAGACGGCTCCCAAATGAAGGAACAGAGCATTTACAAAAACAAAACAGACATTACTTTTTATTTTTACCACTGGAGAAGCTGTCACGTATGAGATAACCGGTCCTTTCCTTGCCATGAAGGAACCCTTACTAATGAGGGCTAACAGTAGCACTACTGGAAAAAATCTGCTACCAAATTAACTCTAAATAAGGATTTCCTTAAATCCTAGTTTCCTTCTGGGTGCTATTACACAATAAAATGGGTTCAGGTATTTCTATCCTGCTTCAAATACTGCACCATTTGAAAGCAGCTTTTTAAGTGAATATGAATGAAGGCAGTAATTGGCAAGATAATATTGTGCCAAATGGGAAATGACAATGTCCTGAAACATGACTCTGTTGACCCATCTCAGGAAATGAACCTGATACTTTTTGGAGATCATGCAAGTTTCCTTCTATATAACAATAATAATGACTTGTACAGGACAAGGAAAAACTTGGACATTGATTTTGAAGATATCAAACACATGCAGCAGAATGAGGAGTTTTTCAGATCTGACTTTCTGCTGAGGATTTTATCTATTGGCATAACAGAATAAATCCTGACTTACATCCAAGATTCTTTTTATAAGTCTGCCTTCATGTGTTCAGGTCACCAGCAGCAACAATCCTTGGTTCTCAACTCAAGCTACAGAGTAGTTACAATCACCACAGCAGCTATAGCCCCAACAAATGTATGAAGTGAAGCAGCAGCAACTGAGTTAGAAAATGAGGCATAGCAAGTTAATAGCAGCTTACAGATTGGAATTCTAATCAGTCCATGTCTCTCGATTGTCCCCAGCAAGATCTACAACAGTATAAGGTCTTTCCTAACTTCCATGCCACAAATCAGATTTTCCATACAAATCTGAGTTTAATACTATGCCTCATATACAGAACTTTATTGCCTATAATCAGTCTGTGTCACAACAGCATTTTCTAAGAGTATTCAGTTGGATTTCCTGTAGGAAGTTTTGAACCATTGCCATATCTCGGTACTTCTAATTTAGAAGATTTGGTCAGTTATTTACAAGTTTCTGAAAACCAACAACATGGAAAAATGCACAGTCTATTGCAGTAATTTCTCAGGTATGCTATGCCGGGGACATGTCAATATATCAGTGCCAGCCAAAAACTCTGCACACCCATATGAATCTGATGCAATGTAATACCACTCCAAGCTCGCAGACATTTTGAAACAACTTTCAGAATGGAGGAGTTTTATTTTTTTTATTTCAAAAAATTTAGAGGGTACAAGTGTTTTTTCTTGCATGGATGAATTATATCTTGCTGAAGTTAGGGCTTTCAGGGTACCCATTACCAGAATAGTGTACATTGTACAGGGTAGGTAGAATTTTTATTCTTCACCCTCCTCCCACCCTCCCTACGTCTTAGTTTTCAATGTCCATTACACCACTTTGTGACCAAATATATTCCTCATTTGGCTCCCACTTATAAGTGAGAACATGTGGTATTTGTTTTCCATTCCTGAGATACTTCACTTAGGATAATAGTCTCCAGTTCCACCCAAGTTGCTACAAAAGACATTATTTCATTCCTTTTATGGAGGAGTAGTACACCATGGTATATATACACCACATTTTCTTTATCCACTCATCAGTTGATGGGCACTTAGGTTGGTTCCATATCTTTATAATTGTGAATTGTGCTGCGATGAACATTCAGGTGCAGGTGTCTTTTTGATATAATGACTTGTTTTCCGTTGGGTAGATAGCCAGTAGTGGGATTGCTGGATCACATAGTAGGTCTACTTTTAGTTCTTTGAGGAATCTCCATGCTGCTTTCCATAGCAGTTGTACTAGTTTACATTCCCACCAACAGCATATAAGCATTCCCTTTCCACTGCATCCATACCAACATTTCTTGTTTTTTGAATTTTTAATAATAGCCATTCTGACAGGGATAAGGTGGTATCTCATTGTGGTTTTAATTTGCATTTCCCTGATGGTCAGTGATGTAGAGCATTTTTGCATATGTTTGTTGGCCATCTGTCTATCTTCTTTTGAGAAAACTCTGTTTATGTCTTTTGCCCACTTTTTGATGCAGTTATTTGTTTTCTTCTTGCTGATTTGTTTGAGTTCTTCGTAGATTCTAGATATTAGCCCTTGGTCAGATGCATAGTTTGCAAATATTTTCTCCCATACTGTAGGTTGTCTATTTACTCTGTTGATTACTTCCTTTGATATGCAGAAACTTTTTGTTTAATTAAATCCCACTTATTTATTTTTGCTGTTGCTGTATTTGCTTTTGTGGTCTTACTCATAAATTCTTTGCCTAGGCCAATGTCTAGAAGAGTTTTTCCTACATTTTCTTCTAGAATTTTTATGGTTTCAGGTCTTACACAGAATGGAGGAGTTTTAAATGAAACATATCCAGCTGAATTAAATAGCATAACACTCAGACTATTATACATCTCCAGCCTCTTCATTATCCATCAGAAACCAGACCTTTCCCAGAATGACATCCAGTGAGTGCTTCTGTCTCCAAGCCTGCTTTTCACCTTGGTTTTTGGATGCTGTTTAAATTAGCTTGTAGAAGGTTGCAGAGTAATAAAACTGTGAATGTTCATTCTCATGAAGTTCACCTGGAGGCATTGATGTATATTGTTTGTACTGTCATTCCAAATTAAATTGTCATTTTTGATTTTAGAAGATGATTTTAAAAATAAAATTTATATATGCACACATCAGCCATTAAAAAGAAACTGTGCTGCTACAAATAGCAATACACTGCATTTCACCTTATTCTGAGCACCACATTATATAAGATATTTATTTGAGGGGGAAAATGAGCATTTAAGATGCTTTTAAATAAGACAGAATTTTCTCTAATTTAGTTGTATCAGAACAAAAATGAAACACAAGGGGTTTGAACTTCTGGGCTGTTATTAGTATACCAAATACAAAGTTAAAAAACAAAAACTCTTTCCCTATATTTTTAGCTTCTGTTTCTATCTCAGATGTTAAAATAAGTTGTATGGTATTTTTATGAAAAGCAAATCTCAGTGTTTTCCTCCTTCACTGTTAATCTAACTGCCTCACAATTTTTCACCTATAACAGTATAGGACTTATATTTTATATGAAATATGCCATTTTTCTTATTAAATTAAAATATCATTTCTGCACACTAATATCTTATTTCTTATATCTAATAGTTTTGATCAATTCTGGCATGTTATACTTACTTGCTTTAGTCAGATCATATAAGGTAAATGGCAAATAATAATTGAAAAGAGAAATATTACATAATCTAGTGGCTTCTAGACTTAATGTTTAATAGTAAAAAATGTTTAAAAGGAAAATGATAATCCTCCAAATTATTTCTTAATATTTATATATATATTAAGATGGTAGCACTTAAATTTTGTAGGCATTTTCAGAAGAAAAAGATGTACTAGTTCTTACTTTTATTAAAATCTCCATAACGATCATTGAATGCTGCTTGGATATATTTTTAAACTTTTGGAATATGTAAAAAGTCTGCTGTTAAATGCAACCATTATTAAATTGCGATCAGGAGGGGAGAGAGTTAATAAAAATCTACATCAAACAAGAAAAGACAGAACCACTGAGTATTCAACCCTTCTGAAATGGAGGTTTAGGGCACCTACCAGGTGAAGAATCCTGACTTGCTGAGGTCATGGCTGAAGGTAAAGAAAACATGGAATAGGTTGCAGAAGAAGTTATAAATATCAATTGTAGTTCTCTTTAGGCTTTCTAATTCTTATTGAATTAGTTTTTGATCATTTATATTTTTCTAGAAAACACTGCACTTTGTTCAAGCTTTCAAATGTATTGACATAAAATTATTTATAGTAGTCTTATGGTTTTAAAAATCTCTACTATACAGGGTGTCCCAAAAGTCACCATACATAGGGAAAATGGGAAATTGTAGCTAAATGTAACTTTATTTACAAAATATTCATTACAAAATTTTACACAATTTTTCCTTTGTATGGAGATTTTTTTCATTCCCAGTATTATTTATTTGTGTTTTCTATCTTGTATTCACTTCATTAGAAGATAGTTTATTTTAATATTTCCTTTTCACAAAGAAGCAGTTATTAGTTTTGCTGATCCTCTTTATTGTTTTGTTTGTTTTCTAATTCCTTATTTTCTGTTCTCTTTATTATTTTCTCCCTTCTACTTTCTTTAGGTTTACCCTATCACTTTTTTGATAGCTTCATGAGTTAAAAGCTTAATTTATTTATTTTCGGACTTTGTTATTTGTTAATAAATGTATATAAGGTTATAAATTTTCCTTTAATGTAATCTCACAACTTCAGATATGTAGTACTTCTCTTGTCATTTAGATATAAATATTTTGTCATTTCTACTGTAGTTCTTCTTTAACCTGTATTTGGAATTCATTTTTAAGTTTCTAAATAGTTCGATGCCTTTAAGTCTCTTTGTTGTTTATTCCTTATGCAATTATTACAATATGGTCAGATAATATGATTTACATGACTTAGACTTTTAAGAATTGTGATTTCCTTAAAGTTAAGACCTTCTTTGTGACCTAGCATCTGAAGCAGGAGTGAGAGGTATGGTAATATTTGAGATTTGAATTGGATATCATTGGAATTTAAACAAAATGGACTTTTAATAAGTAAAACTGACCCTACAGTTACTAAATCTGCCCAAGACGTCATTAAGGGTCAGTAAAGGGATATTTGGCAGAGCAGGGGTGAAAGCAATGACTGGAAAAAAGAAATTCCTTCACATGTAAACATCTCCCACTGAAGCAAGACTGCTCAATAAGCCAATAATAGCAGGTCCTCAATTCGTGCTTGTTGAAAAAAATCTCTAAATCTTTTATCTTATATTGGATACAAGCAGGGCTGGACTTAGACAAAATTGGAAAGTAGAAAAGGTTGTTTTTATTAACTTCTCATCTCCCTTTCCAAGTTCTGGCGTCCCCCCCACCCCCACTTTTCCACCCAGCCTTTGCTTACTAGCCACCACTCCATGTGCTGTGGCTGAGCGGGTGGGAATACTTAACAGACCCGGGCACTCCATGCACCCCACCCTAGGTGTACCCCAGAGCCAAGCACAAATATTCTCCTACCTTCCCTCCATTCCTGCCAACAAGCCCTTGCTACCCTTACAGCACACATCTCCAGTGCTCAGGGAAATATTTTGATTTAATGAAGTTCCAGCCTGTAAATAACACTAGCAGGGATGTTCACAACTTTAAAGAACTGCTACAAGGGCTAAGGAAGGACACTGTACATTGTGCCGGGGTCTCCGTGGCTTCCTTCGGTGTGCACAGCAGCTGCAACCTCTCCTCTCGTAGACGTCTCGAGTCTCTCTCGTCACCCGTCCAGTGAGGCCACTGGGCCTCTTATTCTATTTTCTTTTTTTTCCTTCCACCTTTTTCCTCTCAGGCACCTAAACTAACTTTCACAGTGTCTATGATAAAAGAGATAAAGATAATCGACAATTCAAAAAACTGAAAATTACACTAGTAATTGTGTTTATAAGTTATCTGTTGATATAAAAATCATATTTAAGACTTTTTAAACTTTTTATATCAATTACAGAGATGCCATTGACATGTACACCATTGTCTCATAGAGGATGACCCGGAATCCTATAAGAGAACTAGAATGAGTGAATCTAAACTTGGTTTCCACAGCTTCTCGCATCCAGAAACTCAAAAAAAAAAAAAAAAAAAGTCAAACAGCTATAATCTGACAGCTCTTATCAGACCTGGAAGACATAGGGACCCCTCTTCCATGTATTAAAGGGTGAGGAAGGAAGTATAATAAGACAAAAAAAAAAAAAAAGGTATGATTTATCCAAGGGCCACCATCTTCCCCAAATGGCTTTACATTCTGAGGCTCTTTTGCCTAACTCTGCCCATTTGAGAGGTGTTTTTTTCTTCCAAAATCCTGACCTGCTTTTATCCCTAGTTTAGTAAAAATTCCTGGCTAAACTCACTTAGCTCTATTTCTGAGGTGAAAAAGGCTTTTCTTATTTTCTGACAGTCCTCTGAGTTCCTGAGAGGGTGTGTTCTTCTTCTGATTGCTTGACGAATAAGTTCTGCATTTTACTTTCCCCAACAAGGAAGCAAATACTTTCTTATTGTCTTATTCTCGCTGTGTTGAAGCCAAGCATTTCTAGAACTCTATACTAAGAGGCCACTGGATGTCAGTCCTGAGCTGTAATATAGAAAAAAGAAAAAAAGAGCCAGGCACAACAAGCAAACCAGAGTGAGGGATAATAACATTTAGGGAGATAACATAAAGCCATAGAAGATCAACCACTTTAGACCCATAGTGCCAAAGTAAGCGAAAGAGACCATAGCAGCAGGAAATGGAGGTGGCTTCGCAAGTCTGATCTAAAATTGCCCAGGGTGCTTTAAAAAAATTGGTATAAACCATCCCTCCTTCCCCTTTTATTATCACCAGGGTAACCTGCTCCAGAGTGGAGCTGAATGTGGACCCTGAGCAGATGGGCTCGCACCTACTCACTCCTCCCTTGTTTGCCAGGACTTCAAAATAAAGCACTAGAACTGACACTGTTTTACCCTACAAACCCCAAGCCTAGGTTAATCCTGAGGCCCCCTTCTCTGCTCTATACCTGAGTGAATTAGGGCTGCTAGAGAGAAGTACAAGCATGGGAACTGATGTCTTCACAAAGGTATAATTTCTAATCTCAGAAGGATTCTCAATTCAGCTTGTCAATACTTCTCCTTGTCTGAGAGCAGCCTCCCTCCCTCTCTCCCTCCCTCCCTCTCTCCCTCTCTGCCTCTCTCTCTCTCTCTCTTTCTGCAAATGAACCTGCCTCCACAGGGACCACTGAGTCCACAAACCTCAAATCCTTACTCTCCCACTCTGCCCCCATACAGGCTTATCTTCATTTTCACTGATTCTTACTTCCTGTCCCAACAATCACAAGAAATAAGACTGACACCCTCCCATCTTCGTCACGTGTCTCCCAGCACTTTGCTCCATGAATCAATTTCTGTATATCTATAAATTTTTTAACCCAGAATGCTAATGTAACTAGGTAGAGGAAAGTTGAATTCTCTTAGCAAATGTTATGAAGATTCCTCTTGGTGATTTCTTAGAAAAATTTGTTGATAAGCCCATTGAGGTTGAAGGTAAGCCCTTGACTGTGGGATGATCACCCATCTCTAGACAAGGAATATATTTCCTTGCTCTAAAGAAGGAGGGAGTTGGGGAGAGTGAGGAGAAGCCCTCAGGATGGCAGAAACAGTGTGGTTTGCAGTGTGACTCATCTCGGAGCACCTCCAAACTTTCCTTAATGTTTCTTATGAAATTATTGATCCAGTGGATTACTATTAATATGAATGTGTTTATTTGTGTGGAAACTAGTGAAAAGGCTGAGATTTGCATTGAGGTGCCATAGGATGGAACTGAGACCACAAGGATAGATGTGGGAGTGGACACCAAAAAAAGCATGAGGGAGCAGGCTCTCACAAATGCACTGAAATCAGTCTGCGTGCGGTGGCACATGCCTGTCATCCTAGCATCCTGGGAGGCCTAGGAAGGAGGATTGCTTGAGCCCAGGAGTTTGAAGTTGCAGTGAGCTATGATGACCCCACTGTACTCTAGCCCAGGCAACAGAGTGAAAGCCTATCTTTAAAAAAGAAAAGAAAAGAAAAGAAATTCACCGAAATCATAGATGGGACCCTGGACTGTGGCCTTGGACCAAGTTCACTGATATCTCTCAGAGGCAGGGAGGCCCCAACTGACATTAACTTGCTCCAGTTTCTTCCATCCTAAACAGAAGCCTCTCTACCCTGGGCCCCGTGTAGCTAGCTCCTTGTCACGCTCTCCCTTCTCTTCTCCAACGTCTTGGAAGCATGGTCTACACTTGTCGTGGCACCTTCAGCTCCTGCCTTTAATTTCTCAACCCTCTGGGATCTGGCAACTGCTCTCACCAAGGCACATCGATGACATCCTTATCTCACAGCACATCTCTTCTCCATCAGTCACCACTGCTGCTTGTCCTCCTTCCACTGCTTAAGTGTTGGTGTTAGAGCCTGAGGAGCTGCATTTCCAACCAGCATCTGGAAGGATTCTTATGTCCACTGGACTAGGGGGAAACAATCCTGTTGAATTGACTTTGACTACAATTGAGTCATAAACTGGATGGTGCTGTTAGAATGTGAATAAAGGAAAAGAGCAAGGAACAAAGGGAGGAAAAGTTAGAAATGGCAGGGAAAAGAGGCCAAGAATATTCTTGAATATTCTTGAGAATATTATTAAGAAGAATATTCTGAGAATAATCTCGAGAAAAGTATTCTGAGAATAAAAGGAACATAGTAGTTACAGGAGCCAAATTGCAATATGAAGAGAGAGGGTGATCCTGTGAGAGAGAAGATGCAGGTGTTCAGAGATAGGAGGAAATAATGTTATAAAAATGAAACTATATTTGTGTAATTTAATAGAAGGCAAAATAGCTTCCTGACAGGAAAAAATAATGGGAATCACTGTACCACATAAGTTCTACTTGAAATGTGTTCATGAAGACATTTATCATAATCTGCCTGGGTCAGTGAAATACAAATGATGTCAGTAGGCTTCAGTGTCAAAAGGTACTCAGATTATGTTCACACTACATTGTAACAGGAAAATCAATCAGTTCCCTAGATAGGTATTAACTATGAAAAACAGTAGAGCTTTCCAAAACATAAAACTTACCTGGTTTGTTGCACCAGATTTTCTTTCCTACTAGACATATGACCTTCCTTTGAAAAGCTTTGCCCTTATTCAGCTTTTATGCATGTGATTACAGTAGAGTTTCAATCTAACCCTACCTATTCAGAATTTAGGGTTAAAAAGTTCCATCTTGGACTCTGTTTAAGAAAATGAATCAGAAGAACTTCCAGAAGAACTGAAATACAACATTGATACACCCATTTTATAGCCCACACTGTCTAATATGGTTGTCATAGCCACCTGCGGCTACTTAAAGTTAAATATCATTAAAATTAAATATAATTAAAATTCCCCCATTATACTAGCCATCTTTCAAGTGCTCAGTTGCCACATGTAGCTGGTGGCTACTTCATTGGACAGTCAGATGAAGAGTATTTCCATCATTGCAGAAAACTCTACTGGACAGCATTGGCATAGACACCCCCCCCACCCCCATAGTCATCAGTTAAGGACCATAAGAATAGCACTAAAGTAAAATTTCTATAGCAGCACAGGAGCCAGACACCAAACTTCAACCTCCATACCCTAGTTTTAATTTATTTGATTGTCAGGTTGTCTTGTTAAACTAATATGTATTAAGATGATCCCCCCAAGTGTATGTCAGTCATTCGTTACTGAACTGAGTTATTAAGGGATGTTATATCATCTCCTTCTATAGAGAATAATTTGGATACTGCCCCTCTTGAAAGCTGGTAAACAGAATTATGAATTCAAGAAACTCCTTCTGCATTTATTTTGTTAAAATTGAAAGATTTTCACATTTAGCAAAATTCACAGTCTCTATAAATAATGCTAGCTTATTTGTACTTACTAGAGCCTTGTATGTCAGGTCTCAGCTGTGCTGTTAAAAAGGTTAGTTATTTAACTTCCCTGAGACTCAGTTTCTTTGACTATAAAAAGGGAATTATAATGTCAATGTCACAGATTTGTTGTAAAGATTAAACGTGAACTGGTGCATCTCAGCTACTTGGGAGGTTGAAACAGGAGAAGGATCGCTTGAGGCTAGAAGTTTGAGGCTGCAGTATGCTATGCTCCCACCTGTGAATAGTCACTGCACTCCAGCCTGGGCAACATAGTGAGACCCCTATCTCTAAGAAAAAAAAAAGAGCTGTTTTCTGCAGAAAGCAACAGTTCCACAACTTTAAAAAAAAAAAAAAAAGTAAATGTGACACTGTGTAGGAAAGTGTAGCCTTCAAGGAAGCAGGCAAGGAATGGCTAAACAGTAACTGTCCATGGTTGCAAGTCAGGTGGAGTGTTAAAGATTATAAATTTTAATGACTTCTGCACCTCGATCTAGGAATTGCTTTTGCCACCAAAGAGCCAGAGGCTTGCAGAAAATCCCTCCTCTCACCAAAAAGAGCGCAGAGCAGAGACCTAGTTCGCAAGTAATCAGTGGTAGAATGTACTTTGTGAGATGATTTTGTGTTCTTAAAAGCTGCCTGTGAAAAGATATTTGTACACCTGTGTTCTTAGCAGCATTATTCACAATAGTCAAAAAGTAGAAACCACCCAAATGTCCACTGACAGCGGAATGGATAAACAAAGTGTGGTACATGCACACAATGGAATATTATTCAACCTTAAAAAGAAAGGAAATTCTGATACATGCCATAATATGGATGAATTTTGACAGCATTATGCTAAGTGAAATAAGCCAGTCACAAAAGACAAATGCTATATGACTCCACTTTTTTGAGGCACCTAGAGTAGTCAAATTCATAGAAACAGAAAGTAGAATGGTGTTGCCGGGGGCTGGAAGGAGGAGGGAAGGGGGAGTTGTTGCTTAATGGGTACAGGATTTCAGTTTTACAAGATGAAAAGAGTTCTGAAAATTGGTTGCACAGTGATGTGAATGTGCTTAACACTTAGAAATGGTTAAGGTGGTAAATGTTATGTTATGTATTTTTACCATGATTATTTTAAAGCTGCATGTAATTTATATTTATTACTATAGGGGTGGCAGACTTCATGGGGTGGGGGGAAGACTGCTCTTTTATTTTCAGTTGCAGGGGACACTTTGGCTTTAATTGTGCACAGCAGGGCCCAGAATCCTGCTCTGATGATAATATAAAAACCTCTTTTCATTTTGGATAGAACATTGTTGAGCACTGTCATGTTGGATCCTGAGGCAAAAAGACAAATACATGCCCCTACATACACTTACAAAATACACTTCAGTATTTTGAACCAAGTAGAAAAAATTAATAAAAGCTCTACAATTTAAAAATATGACATATATGATGCCCCCCATTGCCCAATCTGTTCACACACCATCGTCACCCCCCATAACCCTGCCTGGCCTTGCAGGCCCAGAAACCCCAAGCTGGTCCATAGCATCTGTTCCTGATTGTACAATAATGCAGAGTCATAAAACAAACAGTCTGTCTTTATTTAAATTTTTGATATTTTGTTCATCATGGATTTTTTGCATTAATTTTGATTTTTAAAATATTGCATTAACATATTACTGCTTTTGATTACTGAGTTTTTTGGTGCTCCCTTAAAATGTATACCCTAATGCCTCATTGCCTTATGCTAATCCTGGCTCTGTGCTGAGATTATCTTGAGGCTAACTCCAATTCTCCTACGGCTGGAGCTGAAAAAAAGACATGATGGAGCTGTGGGCCTTAGGACGAAGGAGAAAGTCAAGGGAGCTCCTGTCTGTGTAAGTGGGGAGCAGACCCAGTGCTGTGGTCTGAATGTTTGTGTCCCCCAAAATTTGTGTGTTGAAACCTAACCCCTAAGGTGATGGTATTAGGAGGGGAGGCCTTTGGGAGGTGACTTGGTAATGAGGGCAGAGCTGTCATGAATGGGACTAGTATCCTTATCAAAAGGACCCCAGAGAGATGCCTTGTACCTTCTGTGATGTGAGGACACAGCAAGAAGACAGCTGTATGTGAACCAGGAAGTGAGCTCTCACCAGACACTGAATTGATTGGTGCCTTGATCTTGAACTTCCCAACCTCCAGCACTGTGAGGAAATAAATGCTTGTTATTTATAGGCCACACAGTTTATGGTATTTTTGTTATAGCAGCTGGAACAGACTAAGACAGTAACTTGGAGACACTGGTGGGAGTGACAGGACAGGGAGGAGGATGACCAGAGACAGCCCTTGTGAAAGGCCATGGCTGAAAGGCTTCAGGAGCAATGGGATCTGAGGACCAACCCAGGGCACAGACTTTCCTTTCTACATTGTCGTTCTTTGACTTTATTCTCAAGTCTTCAGTAAATGTTGTTAGATTCTACAGTGATTTTTGGGGGCAATGAAGAAAGAAAGCAGTGACCACAGGAGGGACAAATTGGCCTGGAGAAAGCTACAATAGCAAGGAAAAGAGTTACTTCATTGAATAGATATATATAAAAAAAAGGAGAGCAAAATCTTGATATTACTCAAGTCACATGCATGAGTTGTATATTCCCTTGCCACTGATTAAAATTCTAAGTCCTACAGGCCCCCAAACTCATGCAGAGATGCAGGAGCTGGACCTGGTGGTAAAACCACACACTGCGGTCACTGGATAACTAAGTCAAGTCAGGTCCAGAATGAAGGAAAAGACAGGCCAAATGGACAGAAAAAGAAATTACTGGGATTTATGAAATTAGATAAAATAGTTGGTATCTAGAATCATATTGTAAATGAAAAACCAACATGGGGTTTAAAAGGTGGAAACAGGGAAACTTCAGAAACATCAAACGTCAGATTGATGTGAATTGGAGCGTATTTATAGTTTTTCAGTTTCCACAGGCAAGCATGCTAAAAGTAACTAAAAGACTAGATGCCTTCACTAGAAATTATTGAGGCTTTATATTAAGTAAGAAATACAAGAAAAGTTGGTTAAATATTTGATAAGTTTTTATGACATTTAAATCCTGTTTCTGAACTTAAGAAAATCAATGTCAGTGGAAACAATGATCTACATTACACAAATCGTACCTGCTATATCTGGAAGGTCTTCACGGGCAGAGACGTTAGAAGGTGAAGTACCCAAGGTGTGACCTAAAATTCACTCATAGGAATTTTCATAAGTTCAAAGACACTAAGTGGAAATTAAAGATTGCTATAAGCATTGTTTAGGCCCCTTAGAATACAAAGAGGGCATCACTTCTATACGTCCAGAAGGTAAACAGTGGAGAAGCTTGGAGCTGTGGAGAAGCTGAGAGCAGGGCAATATGGAGACGTGAAAAGCAGTATCTCCAAGAACGTATGTTCCCTGAGAATCCAAATACTTGTTCTGACTCATGATGGGGTGCTAGATCCTGGCTGTCTGGATATTAAAGTGAAAGGTGGCAACTGATATTTGAAATCCTGATGGAAGAGTAATTATTTTAGGACAGACCCACCTGCAGTATATAAGAGGATAAATAAACAACACAAATCCTGGACAATCAACAATATGCCAGGAGCCAGGTCCCAAAACAGAATTGGACCTAGAACAGATGATTTGCCTACATCTAAGATTTGGCTCGAAATGTATTTCTTCTCTATATTCTTTGCATGTGTACCTACTATGAGAACCACACAGTACAACTTGGCTGCACCTAGTAGAGAAAAATGGGGATTTATGATTTGAATGACACTGCCTATCACTTGCGATATATACATTCCTGCTTGAGTTAAATGTTTAGCAAATTGTACTTAGTTCTCCTTCCATAACGCGTTTTCACTTACTGTCAGTGGACGGCAGCAAAATAAAATTCAGAAGATTCTGAATTAAATTCCCCTCTGGAGAATGCTAAAAATGATGCCCCCAGCTGACAGCAATTCAAGTTCTAGTGGTTTGGATGAGTCTAGAATGGGCAGAGTAATTCAGCAGCATATCTGACTTACGCGCTAGCCACTTGAATCAGAATCATCTGGGGTGCTTGTTAAAGACACAAACCTGCCCCAGACTCACCAAATCTGGGTTTAGGAATCTGCCTGTCAGCACCTTCCCCAGGTGGTTCTTAAACAAACAATGGTGGATGGAGCTTATATTTGATAGCAGATAAATGAGGGCATTCCCACTAAGAGAGGTCATTGAGATCTGAAGTTTCTGCCCTTCTAAAAGAGGTTGGGGTAGGGGAACCTCCATCAGCCCCCACAGCTGGCCTCTGAGGACCAGATGACATCTGCCCCCTTGAGCCAAGCCCAGGACTTTTGCAAACAGGTAGAAGAAAGTGGGTTGCCACCAGCGCCTGTGGCATGGCCAGATGGAGACCCCTAAGACTTCCATTCTTCAGATTTTAACCCAGCCCCCCAAGAAAATCCATGGGCAAGGTCCTAGGGAAACTCCCCTCCCCTTCCTGCCATCCTCGGAGATGCCACATACCCTTACAGGTGTACAACTGGAATGTTTGGAGAAAGAACTACTTCAAACACTGGGGAACAGGGCTTGCAACAGCATTTGTTCTTTAACATAGACATAACAGGAGCATCTAATTAACCATCCTCAGAAAGTCTTTTTCTGTGCTCTTGAGAACCACCGGCCTGCGCCCCAAACATAGGAAACCTCAAACAAATGTGTGTTGAACGTTTTGACATTAGAGGAAATAAACTCCTTAGTTAAAAATAAACAATAATATACCAATGTCAGTTTTTTAGCTTTGACAAATATTCCGTGATAATGTAAGATGTGAACAATAAGGGAAACTGGGTGAGAGGTATATGGGAACTCTTTGTGCTCACTTTACAATTTGAAATCTGAAATTAGTCCAAAATAAAAAGTTTAGTAAATATAAATAAACAAATGAAAACCACCTGCTGTAGGAGCCTGCAGGTCCCCCAGGTGGGCATGTGTCAGATCTCACCTCTTTTTCGGGTTCTGGCCTCTCGCACGGGGGTTCAGCCTCCCTGAGTTGGAGAATCTCTCACTCACCATCCTTCGGGATGAAGTTCTGGCACTGGCTTTCCTTCCCTTGTGGGACTTTTTATATGTGCCTTTGCTCAATCATTTGTGCCAATACATCCAGGCTGCTGCTTCTCGCCCCTGTCCCCCCAGCCCCATCTCTTGGGAAATTATTTCCATCTAGTTAAGACCGTAAGATTGAAATCATGTGGAATTGATTTTCATACATCTAAGATTTGGCTTGGAATGTATTTCCTCTCTGTTTCTATTCTTTGTGTCTATACCTACTATGAAAACTACACAATGCACTGTGGTGGGGGACTAAAGAAAGAAAGATTTTGAGCTCATCACCTTTACTTGAAGTACTTCGTAAGAGCACAGTTTAATTTCTTTTAGAAAGTGGGTTTTTTAAATTGTGCTCCACCATGCTTATTTTCAGAGGTAATTATTAAGAGGGACAATTTTTTTATTTTATGGTAAGTGTTGAGCCTTTTTTAAACTACTTGTTAAAAGAATATGAAGGAGGCAGAGGGAAATATTCTCTTTGTGAGGGAACTCTGAATGGAGTGCATTGTGTGAGGCTAAAGGAAAACTTCATTTGAGTAAGATTTTAATTGTATTATTCCATATTGTGCCAGAGGAGCTGACAACCTATATTTTACTTCTCAAAAAAGAAAATACAAGGCTCAACTTGTTTCTGATGCAAAACTCAGGTGCTCCTAAAGGAACAAGTGGAATGAAATGTTTCCTTTTTTGTTTACTTCTATTTCAAAACTGTTAACCCATTGTTTGGTTGGAAACAGCTGATGTGGCTCGCAGCAGCCAGGAGCACAAGAACTGACCACTTGTTTATGCAGTATATTAAACACACTGTGCTTGCCTAAAGCTGTGTGAGGCAGAGCCTGTGCCAGTGCAGTATTCAATCTAGAACTCCGACATATGTTAAACTAGCTTCAGTATAAGGCAGTGGTTCTTAACCAGGAGTGATTTTGTTCCCCAACCCCTGACATTTGGCAATGTCTAAATGCATTCAATTACGACCGTCACAACTGTGGAGACAAGGAGGGAAACGATGTTACTGGCATCTAGTGGGTAGAGGCCAGGGATGCTGCTAAACATCCTACAAAGCACAGGACAGCCCCCAACAATAAAGAATTATCCTACCTGAAATGTCAACAGTGCCAAAGTTGAGAAACCCTGAATACAACGTAATTAGTGTAGTGCACTCTGTGTGACACAAGTCAGGTGCTCCAGAAGAGCAAAGAAAGAACAGCATATCCAGGTGGGATGATCAGAGGTTTCAAGAACTCTTCAAATGGCTTTTTCTGTGGTCCAGGGTTCCACATTTTTTCCTGAGTCTTAGAAGTCATCTAGGGTCCCTAAATATTGTCTCTTTCTATTTCAGTCATTAAGTAGTCAGTGAAAAGCCTTGCTTGGCCAAGTAACTCAATATCTCTGTGTTTCAGTTTTCTCTGCTGGAAAGTGACAGATCTGATTCAGAAGCCTCAAGGTCTTTCCTGACTTTGAACAAGTGACAATTCTCACTTGAACTCTCTACCTGGTGGCCCTATAACCCTAAGACATAATTCTCAGTCTTTTGTGGGTAATGCACTCCTTTGAGAATCTATCTCCCCCAACATGCATGTAACAACATTTTGCTTATAATTTCAGGATCTCCACAGACCCCCTGAAGCCCATCTCTGGACCCCTCTAAGGGAACACAAGCCCCAGACTAAACATTTCTGCTTCAAATGTTCCTGAGCAACAAAATTTTGTGTTGAGTCTACCTCATCCCTTGGAACTGAGCCGGCCGTGTTCCCAAAACTACCAAACTCTTTCTCTCTTTCGTGCTATACTCACCTGTCTCACTGCTGTTTCACCAAAATTATTTTAGCTAATTTCATGGCTTTGTCAAAATCCAGTTCATATGCCAGATGCTCTAACCCATGAGGATGGGCTATAACTATTAAATATGAAATGCCAAATTTCGAATCAAAAGCATAGTTTATTGTATCTCAGACAAGAAGCAGTACAATTAATCAAAGTAGGCACCTAAACTATTGACATAGTTTTGCCGTTTTAATGGTAGCTTGTTCATGCCAGCAGTGAAGAAGCCTGGAGAGCAAGCGGCGATTAAATCGCGAAAGGCATTTTCCATAGCTTGTTGAGAACTGAATATTTTTCCTTGCAAGAAGTGGTCCAAAGCCTGGAAGAAGTGGTCGTCAGTTGGTGCACGGTCTTGTGAATATGGTGGATGACAGAGAGTTTCCAAGTCCAGCCTCTGTAGTTTGAGCAGCATTGTTTGTGCCACATGTGGTAGAGCATTGTCTTGCAAGAGGATCAGCCTGTCTCTGTTAACCAATCTCGGCTGATTAATTGCAAGCATCCTCATCATTTCATCCAATTGGTGGCAGTAAACATCCACTGTAGTCAATTGACCAGGTTTCATGAAGCTGTAATGGATAATACCAGTGCTGGACCACCAAACAGACACCATTAGGATATTTTGATGAATATTCAGTTTTGGACTGTGTTTTGACACTTCATCTTTATCCAACCATTGTACCGAACGCTTGTGATTGTCCAAAAGAATCCATTTTTCATCACACATGACAATACAGTGTAGAAATGGTTCGCCTTTATGTCATGACAGCAAAGAAAGGCAAGCTTCGAGAGGATTTCTCTGCTGACACTCATTTAATTCATGTGGAACCCATCTATCCAGCTTCTTTACTTTGCCGATTTGTTTCAAATGGTCCAATATTATTGGAATGGTAATGTCAAACCTTGCTGCTTATTCACCCATAGGTTGAGATGGATTCGCTTCCACTGCAGCTTTCAGCTCATCATTATCCATCTTGGTCTCAGGTCACCCACATGGCTCATTTTCAAGATTAAAATCACCAGGATGGAACTTCTGAAATCATCAATGTGCTGTGCGTCCATTAGCCACATCCTTCCCAAACACTTAGTTGATATTTTGAGCTGTCTGTGCTGCATTGGTTCCAAGATGGAACTCACATTCGAAATATTAAATAACACAAATTTTTGACTTATCCATGGTTTCACAAAAATTGCTCTAAAAAAAATTTGAAAGATAATCACAAGCCAAACCGTGCATTTGAAAGAATGAGGATGTACCTTCACAATACAAATAAAACAAGAAATGTCAATGTGAAATGTCAGAGATATCGACTGTCAAACTTAGTACTTAAGGAAATTGGACATTTCATACTTAATAACTTAATACTTTCAGTCCTACACAACATTTCTGCTGGGTTTCCTTAAGCTATGAAAGCTGCCAACCAATGTGTCCCTGAAGCCCTTAAAGAATCTCTGCTTTAAGGTAGTTAAGAAAGACCACTAGGGAAGTTTTCTGTTAGCCCTCGATTACATCTGGATGCGCAGAGAATGTTGACACTACTCAGAAGAGGGGTGTCAAGAACCCCTTTGCTACTATGAGTAGAGTCTAAGGATCCAAGAACTGCACAGTTCAATAAGGTAGCCACTAGTCACACATGGCTCTTGGGCACTTAAAATGTGGCTAGTTGGAATTGAGATGTGCTGTAAATATAAAATACCACCAAATTTTGAATACTTAGTATAACAAAGGAATATAAATATTTCATTAATAATTTTTATATTGATTATGTGTTAAAATGATGATACTTTAGATATAATTGGGTTAAATAAAATGTATTATTAAAGTTAATTTTACCTATTTCTTTTTGGCTTTTCTGGCTACTAGGAAATTTAGTATTACAAATGTGGCTCACATTTATGAACTGCATTATATTAGATATTTCTTTTGGATAATGATGCCTTAGAATCTCACTAAGGATCCCCAGAGGGGCAGGTTTAACCTGTGTGGAGACTTCCTTGTCTACTGAATCTAGATGACCTGCTGAGGGGTTGATGCCCCATCCTGAAGGACCAGCCTAGATACCTGGAAGACCGCGCAGGGATGGGGAACCTGCAGTGGGTTCTCGCTGTTGCTCAGGCTGGTCTTGAACTCCTGGCCTCAAGTGGTCCTCCTGCCTCAGCCTTCCAAAGGGCAGGGATTACAGGCGTGAGCCACCATGCCTGGCCAGGAATATACATGTAATTGCTCAGTACATGGTCTCTTAGTGGAAATTACCAGTGCTTATGCTGTGACCATAAACCCTGAGTCAGAGCTCCCTGGGATGTTGTTGACCTACCAGCAGTCATTGCAGGAACATACAAGTATGTTTTTATTATTAGCTATGGTGGGCCCCAGCAGTTCATTCTCAATGATGGAATACATGGGCTGAGACTATGTAAATATCAAATTTTTTACCTACTAGTTTTAGCATCCATTGATGTTTCTTGGCTCAATTAATCATTACTTTGATGGTTGTGAAATGGTGATTTTCTAAACCTAAAACTCCTTGTATCTGTTAGTTGGAATTCTACTGTAAGAAAAACTTTTTCTTCTCCCCATTTATTTATTTATGTTTATATATAGTATGGACACATGGAATACTAGTTTATTCAATGGGTTATAATTTGTTACTATCATTATTTATTTTGAAGCGCACATTGTCTCAGATTTCTCCAGTGAAAGCCCTATTGAAGCTAACTCTCACGTCCTTTTAACTTGACCCTGTCATTCTTTGATCACTTTCTTACTTTCTGGCACAATATCATCTTATATTTTTCCTGCCCAGCCCTAGGATCAGCCATTTCTCTAGGAAGCTCTGGTTCATTTCAGTGGAGCATGGTATTTAAATACCAAGATCTGGGCATTAGGAGGGGTTCTTCTGCTCCTAGGCCCTCTCAGTGGACAGAGCTGAGGAATATAAGTGTGTATCTACACATACTGTCATCCCTCAGTATCCGTGGGTCATTGATTCCAGGACCCCTCGTAGACACCAAAATCCATGGATACTAAAATAATGTAGTATTTGCATATAACCTACACAATCCTCCCGTATGGTTTAAATCATCTCTAGATTACTGATAGTACCTAATACAATGTAAATGCTTTGTAAATAGTTGCTATACTATTTACAAAGTTGTTATATTGTACTGTTTAGGGAATAATGACAAGGATTAAAGTCTGTACATATTCAATACTAACACAACCATTCATTTTTTTTAATATTTTCAATCCACAATTGGTTGAATCCATGGATGCAGAACCCACAGATTGAGAGGGCCAACTGTATACGTGAATACATATTGACATCTTTATTTACTTCTATATCTATATATCCAAATATGTGTTGAAAACCATGAGTTCACACTGATACCTCCGGTTCCAATCCAACAGCACAGGTACATTCCAGTTTTCTCTCTTTTCATAATTATTATATAACTCCCTTCTGTGACAGTGAGAAACCAGATTCCCATTATCCTGAGTATATTCACTTATTGATTCATTTCCCCTTCTGCCTGCAAATAAACTACTAATCTCCCATTGGTGCTGCCATCACAATCTCTCAGTCTCCTGTGGGTGTGGGTGATCTCTTCACCCATTCTGGGCTCTGACACCCTGTGTGAGCCCACTGCCACTGCCCCCCATGTGAGTACTGTCCTCACCCTTCTTGGCTCCATCTCCCAAACCTGGATTGCTGTGGATACCGCCAAGCCTAGGCGCAGATGCCCTCCTCACTCCACTCGGGTTACAGGACCTCATCCGGGGCTGCTGTCTGCCCTGCCCAAGGCCTCCCTCACTCTGCCATTCCTCATAACTTTGAACTAAATTATTCAGGAAGGATGGCAGGAAGGCACACATCAATTAAAATATCTTTGAGACAATTTGGAGCATAAGTATACCTATTTTATAGCTCTTTAGGACAGCCTAAAAGGTTCTTCACAATCTTATCTTGTCTACTTATAGTAGAGTCAGGTGTGCACGTTGTAAGAGTGTGCTCTTAATGTACAAGTGTATGCTTTCAATCTATAAGAGGAAGCCTTCATTGAAAATGCCACTGTGTAGCAGAATATTCATTTTCACTGATACATGGCCTTATAAAAAGAAATCTCTGTTTATAGGAGTCAACATGATATTTAGTATCCTGGGTAAAGGTTTTTTTTTTTAAATGAAATCTCCTAAAACGATCTATAAGTTCAAGTCATAGTAAGGAATTGATGAGTCTTGCCAAGGAAGCCAATAATATTATGGAGGAGCAGTTGGGTAGAAAGTATTTCTCCTTCAGAATGAATTGCTGTATGAGGCAACACTATGTCTAATAGAAAACAATGTTAAAAAGTCTCAAAGCACTACTGAAAAATGAAAAACATTACTATGGTGGAAAGATATTAGAAAGAAGAATTAGAAATACAAGTGCCAGTACCTGTAACTACTTCAAGATAATGTATGTAACAATTTATGGCAATAGTGGCCCAGTCTAAATATACTTAGACTGAGAAAGAAAAAAAGATATATGTGTATATGTATATCCTCCACAATGCATAAAAACTGTGAATATTTTGAACATTTGTCTCCTAAAGCTAAGAGATACAGCATTAAAAATGATAGAGTTTTTCCATCAAAGTGACATACAATCACTGTAGAAAATACAACAGATCAGAAAAAGAAAAATAGTAATCATATATATACCTACCACTCAGATTTAACTCCTTGTTAATATTTTGGTATATTTAATTAGATCACATTGTTTGTTTTCATACTGTTTATATCTTGAATTTTTTCACAATGACACATGTCAAAAACATTATCCCATCACATTGTATATTCAATGACATTATAATTTTAATGACTGTATATTATTTTGTTGTATAGATGCACAATAATTTATTTAACCAATTTTCTATTATTGGGTATTAAAGTAGTTTCTAATTTTGGATATTAAAAATGATGTAATAAACATCTGCATAAAATTTTTGTTCATATTTATGATTGTTTCTTCTGAATAAACTTTCAGAAGTGGAAAGTGAGTTGCTGGAGCAAATAGTATTATTGTAAAAAATTATGTTAATATCACAATTTTAATTATATATAAATCAATTAGGATGTGCAGAAAAGAGTAATATACTTTCATGAAGTATGTGACAGTTCGTAAATATAATGAATTTGCTTTGTTAGCATTTTGGTTGAATTGTGTGCTTAACAATATCTAGGAAAACTAAAGAACAAACTGTCTACCAATAGTGTCAGAAAAACAGGATTACTACTTTGCTGCTGGGTCCAGGGGCCTTCCTCAGCTTTTATAGAAATAAAGAAATTATTGCCTCATATCATACTGGCAGAGCAAATAGTAAAATATTTATTTTGGAATATCTGCTCTCTATCTGGCAGTGCTTTGACATTTAAAAACCTTTTCAAAGTATTTCATAACCGCAAAGTACAATAAGCTTTGAGTTAAGAATTAATTGAGCTTTTCTTTATCCCTACTGTTTGATCAACTTCTTAAGAGCCAAAAAAAATGTGCTACACAGAATACAATTAACTATTAGTTTTGAATAATTTTCTGAGAAGGCAGACTGGACCAGATGACCTCTTGAGATCCTTTACAGCTTAGTAATTCCAACTTTTATATTCAATGAGCTTTAACTTGGAGGACTTACCACCCATTGCTCAACCAAGCCCTTTCCTCTTTACCACATATATTCTTCATGCTTTAATTTTTCTTTTATATTCAGAGGGTGTCTGCCAACCCTCCATTGGTATAACTATGGCAATGTTTTTATGTGAACATTAATCTAACAGTGAAGGAAACAAAGGAGCAGAATGCCAAGTTCAGAAATGCTTATACAGTCATGAGCATGAAACATTCTTAGAACATTAAAAAAAAATTAAGTCTTGGTTTAAAATCTGACGTAATGTGACTATACTAGAGAGTACAAGGAAATTTCTCAAATGCTTAAGCCTTAAAATGCGAGGGAAAGCCAGTGCTCTTTTTCACACAAAACGTTCTACAGGAAAGATGAAAGAAAAACTATCACAATGTTATGTATTATTTATCCTCTCTAGTTTACCAAAATATAGTTTTGTAATTTAACATAATTCTTGTTTTCTATATGAACATATTGCTCTAACATACTCTATAAATGATTTATGTTAACTTGTTTGGTTATTTAGTTGCTACAAGCTGCTCTGTGTGTGTGTGTATGTAAGAGAGAGAGAGAGAGAAAGAGAGAGAGAGAGAGAATCTATGTCAAACACTATAATGTTCACCTGTTAGTTGACTCCCCAATATCCATGCCCCCTCTTAATCTTTCCCAACAGTCCTTACTTCTCTTGGAGATCTATTGCTACCCTACCCCCAACTATCCTATTTCAGGGGTGGAACAAATGACATATAATGGGCCAAAAAGAACATTCTATTGCACTGACTGCAGTCATTACATCAGGCATCGGTCTGTGTTCTAAGCCAAGAATGGATGTCAGGATTTTTGCTGGCAGTTCTAAAACACATGTTTATTTCTTTCTGCATAGTGTGGGATGTGGCTGTATAAAGTTAGAAGTGCTATCCTCTCTTTGCCACCATGTAGGAAGTTAACCTTAGAACAAATCCGACATACAAAGAAGGGAAAACTGAGAAAATTAAAGAGAAATTTAACCCTGGTTGATCCACACCTGAAAGAATAAATTCCCTTTGTTGTGTAAGGCAGTTTGTATTAAGCTCTTGGTTACTTGCAACTGAATTTATCCTCACTGATGCAGGATCTCAGAAATGGATATGGCCTTGGGAAGCACGGAAGAAGCCAAAAGGTTCTGGCCTTCTCCAGGAACAATGCCTTTTAAGAACTTCTTGGTTTAGGAAGAGACTAAGGGGAAGTTTGGAGAGAGGAGAGGTCAACTCCAAATATTTTAGTTTCATCCATCCTTACTGATTTTTTGCTTTGTTGTTCTATCCATTATTGAGAAGTGTGTTTAAGTCTCTAACACTGATTGTGAGTTTCCTATTTCTGCCTTTAGTTCTGTCAGATTTTTGCTTCATATATTTTGAAGCTCTGTTATTAGGTACATAAACATTTAGAATTGCTATATTTTACTGATACAATGACATTTTTATTATTATGAAGTCTTTTGTCTCTAGTAATACTTCCTGTACTGAAGTCTATTTTGTCTAATATTAAGAGAATCACTCCAGCTTTCTCCAGTTTTTCTATCCTTTTATTTTTATTTGTATTTTTGCATTTAAATTGCGTGTCTTGTAGACACCTTATAATTGGTTCTTAATTTTTTATCTCAGTTTGACAATCTCTGCCTTTTGGTTGTTTAGTTCATTTACATTTAATGTTGCAAGGAAAGCATTAACACAGCCGATGTGTTTTATTCACTTCCTGCTTATTTCTGTAGCAATGGTAGTGATTCTTGGTTGAATGCTAAGAACTAAATTACTGTAATGTTTACATAGTTACTAGATAATGTTGTTATTCTATACACCCAAACCCATGGGTCAAGATGAACCAGGTGGTCAGCAGATTTAAAGCAAACATGAAGATTCATGGTGTGCACCTGGTGTCTGGTTTGGGGTCTGCTCCATGGCTGCTGATGTGGCAGTTATGTGTTAACATGACCAGCTCTCTTTAAGAACTTTGAACTCTAAGAT
The DNA here is from genome assembly GCA_023783475.1 of Daubentonia madagascariensis. Classification (NCBI taxonomy): domain Eukaryota; kingdom Metazoa; phylum Chordata; class Mammalia; order Primates; family Daubentoniidae; genus Daubentonia; species Daubentonia madagascariensis. Next base: position 22,490,366 of record JAKFHU010001672.1, read on the forward strand.
CCAAATGCACTTCCCTGGAGAAATTTTGCATACGTCTCTGCAGTTTGAAGCCGGAGAGAAGACCACACCAGTCTGGTCCTCAAAGAAAGAGTGAGGACTCAGAAGCTTACACATGACCTCTCGCCTTTGTCTAGGTATATCTTTTTCTTGCTGTTCCTGTACTGTATCTTTGGCTGTGATAAATATCCATCATCAGTTTAACTTTATACTGAGTTTTGTAAATCATCCATTGAATCACTAAACTGGAGTTTAGTGGGTGATTATGGGACCCCTGACGCAGATATAATTATTGAGATGATTTTATTTAGGTCTGCTGTTCTGCTTTTTATTATTTGTCTCAAGTACTTTTTGTTTCCCTGTTCCTCTTTTCATGCCTTGGTTAGTGTTAATCAATTATTATTTTGTTTTAGTATTTAATCTGTTCTCTTTTTTTTTCAGATTTTTAATTTTAATTTTAATTTTTATTTTAGAGACAGGTTTTTGCTCTGTTGCCCAGGCTAAAGTGTAATGGCACAGTCATAGCTCACTGCAGCCTTGAATTCCTGGGCTCAAGTGACTCTCCTGCCTCAGCCTCCCAAGTAGCTGGGACTACAGACATATGCCACCGTGCCCAGCTAATTTTTTTTTTTTTAGAGATAGGGTCTCACTACATTGCCCAGGCTGGTCTTGAACTCTTGACTTAAGCAATTCTCCCACTTTTGCCTCCCAAAGTGCTGCATTATAGGCGTGAGCCACCATGCCCAAATTTGTTCTTTTTTAAGTTTCCACTCTACTTTTGAGATTTCCCACCTGTTCACCCTCCCTCATATTTCACTGTAATTCTTAGAATATATTTTCTTTTAATTCTTTGAATGTTTTAATAATAGCTGCTTTGAAGTCTTTTTATGCTAAATTTAACATCTGGATCCACTTCCATTTAGTTTCTGTTGATTGCCTTTTTGCCTATGTATAGGTCACACTTTCTGATTCTTTGGATGTCTAGTAAATTTTGCTTGAAAACTGGACATTGTAGATAACATGTAGTGGCTTTAGAATCTACTATGTTCTGAAGATTATTAGTTATTTGTCCTATTAGGCAGTTGGAAGTTAACCTACCTGGGATCAAATTGCAAACTTTGTCTTCCCTACTATTATTCACCTGCTAGTATCTTTGCTCTATTTTCATAACCAGCTGCTGTGTTTTTAAAACTCTGGCACTTTGGGAGGTTTCCTCTTCTCCCGAATAATGTGTTAGTCGGCCCAATATTTGGACAGGGAATATACTCAGATTTTATGGCCTCTCTATGATTTCCTTACTTCTAGGGATTCCTTCCTAATTTCCAACTTCATTGCCAACCTTGGACTCTGTTCTCTTACACCTCAAGCCTGTATGGCTTTAGCTTTCTGCTACCTGAGCAGTATATTCTTGGGGAATGCACTCAGTTGAAAAGCAGGAAACTCACAGATCTTGCTGTGTGTAACTCTATTTTTTGAGAGTAAAATTGTCTCTTGTCTTTGCCTGCTTTTTCACTATACTCCCTACGTCTTCTCCAGGCATGCAGAGTATAGCTGGTAAAATTGATCTAATGAATTTTTAATTGCAGATATTGTATTTTTCTGTTCTAGACTGTCCACTTGATTCTTTTGTTATCAATTCCAATTTTCTAATAACATTTACATTTTTATTCTTTTTTTATCCATTTTAACACATTAATCATGATTATTTAAAAATCACTGCTAACTCCAACCTCTGAATCATTCTTGGGTTTACTTCTATTGTTTGTTTTTCTCTTGATTTTAAGTCACATTTTCCTGCATTTTCATGTATCTCATAATTTTGGTTGTACTGTGAATGATGTGTCTAAAAGAATCATAGAGGCTTCAGATGACATCTTCCTCCAGAGTAAGTTTCCTTTTTCTGCTGTAAATAGGGTGAGAGATTGATTATTTCAATCCAACCAAGGATTTAGCTGGGTTGGGGCCACATTGTAATTTCAGTAAGCTAGGTATGCTCTGGTTCATCTCTATCTTTTAGACATGGTCCTCCAAAGCTTTTGATTGAGAGCCTGGCAGTCTTTGTCTCCTTCATCCAGAAAGAGTACAGGACATTCTGCCCTGCTCTTTGGAGATTCTAAGCTTACCTATTTAGCCTCATTTCCTTAAAGCTTCAAATATGCCAGATGTCTTGAGGGGGAGTCCAGCTATGTATTTGAAGCAAGCCCCTTCTCTCTAGCAGGAGTTTGTGTCCTAGGCAATGAAGAATTATATTAACAGAAGATTTCATTCTGCCTTTTTAAACCCAGCCTCTCAGCTCCTTTCTTACAACCCCAGAACCCAACTAATGTTTCATGGTAAAGCCAGCCACATTTGCAGCTCCTCAAATTTCCAATCTGTCTTGCCAGCCTTGCACAAAGTTTCACCGGTTTCTCTTTTCTCCTGCAGAGTCCCACTGCATAGCTAATAAGTCTGATCCTCATTCAGTGCCTAGATTCAGCAAATGCCTTAATGAACAAAACAGCAGGTGATTATCAGTTTACTCTAGAAGGACTCCCCTCCCCTCTGGAATTCCAACTCATCTAGTCTGCATTGCTCTCACAGCTCTCTGGTTTCTGAAAAATGTGATTTTTATAATTTATCCAGTTTGCTTGTTGCACAGGAGCATTATGCTGCCATGACCTATTTCATCTTACTTGAAAGTGCAAAGCCACTTGTGGGTAACATCTTAATAAAACTGGTATTTAGTGCAGTGACACAAGAACTGGTCTTCATATTAGACCCTACTAGCTATCTGATCTTGGAGAATTTACTTAATATCTCTTAGGGACAATAGTGGCTACTTCTTTGGGTTCTTATATGGGTCAAGTGAAATAATATTTATATAAAGCACTTTAAAGATGTGAAGTGTTTTAAATAAAAGCAATCTTTTTATTTATTCATTCATTCATTCAAAGACACTTATTGAATATTTATTATATGCTAGACATTTTGGTAGGAGGTGGGTGGGAGAAATGAATGAATAAGACTGGAAGACATGGTCTCACAAGAAGCTCACAATTCTAGTGGGAAAGAAGAATATGTAATTAAATAGCAGCATTATATTTGTACAATAGTAGATGTATATATAAGGTAAAATGGCAGCATAGAAAAATGAGTAATTCATTATACTCTGATAGGCTAGAGAAATTATAGAACATTTCCCAGAAAAAGTGAGGTTTTAGCCAGATCTTAGGGACTTACAAGTGAAAATTAACCCATTTTTGCAGAATCCATTCTCCATCTGTTCCACAGAAGAGAGACATAGTTGGAGAAATAGCTACACAACTAGAGAATATAATCTCATCCTCCTTTGCATCTAGGTATGACATGGCTATATCTAAGTTCTCACTTGGATGAAAATAAGTTAAGTTTCCTATGTGTGGGTCTTGGCCTTAAAACTTTACATAATATATATCCTCCATGCTTCCTCTCTCTCTCTCTCTCTCTCTCTCTGTCTAAGAGCTAGAGTACAGACATTCCTATACTGGACTTAGCCATGCAAAGACAGCAACCTAGGTGATAGTTGAGCAAGATGAAAGAAATTCCAGTCCCTGGAAGATCACATGCAACAGAGCCATCCTACTAACTTGGACCGCTCACCTCAAAACTGTTACATGAGAGAAAAATAACTTCTGTTTTTTTTAAATCCCTCTATTTTGGTAACTTTTCATTTTAGAATCTTAGCTATACCATACCTAAGTGCCCTAAATAAATATTTCTAAAAAACCAATAAGAAAAAGATGAACAACTCAAATAGAAAATGGGCAAAGGTCATGAATGGTCAATTTATGAAGGAAGAAATACAGACAGCCAATAAGCATATGGAAACAAATGTTCAAATTTACTAGTAATTAAAGAAGTACAAATGAAAATAATAAGATATCTTTTTGCCTATCAAATGGTTATATATAGTAATATAACCTAGCAATGCACTTTTAAGGGAATGTTTTTTAGAATATGGGAATATGTTTAGAGTTATTATAGTTTATCTAAGTCAGAATTTGGAAATAATTTATATGCCCAACACCAGGTTATTGGGTTAAATAAATTATGGTATAATTTTTAAGATAATTTGCCTATTAAAGAATGTTTGGTTATCCAAAATATCTCAAAATATAATGTAGTGGTATGATATTCCATCATGAAAAATGATCTGGCATAGGCCCAACAGATGCTACTTGAAGTGAGAATAATCCTGGCCGACTGGGTGGTCGTGTTTGAAGGACTGTATTTGTGGTCCCAGCTCCTAAGTGAAAGACACTTTAAGAGACTGAGCCCAACACAAGATCAAAAAAAGAAAGTCTGTCATTTTTTTTCAAATCCTGGTTACTGGGAAAAATAATCCCTAGGAATTGCGGCTGTGACCTGGCAAATAAAAAAAATTATGTGACCTGTATAGGCCCCTGCCTAAAAAATTATTCCATGATATAATAGTTGAACATATTTGCTTAACTGCAGTGGTTCTGGTTTACCACAGACAGAAAACCCATAATAAAAATATAGTGGGTGTTTTTCTGAGGCTTCTCATAACCATGAAACAACACAAGTTCTATTCAACAGCAATTTAACTTTGAATGTGGCTTCCACATCTAGGGGAAGAGAAACATTAAGTGAATTTTGTAGCCTTCTTGGGGTTGTTAGATTGTTTTCTTATGTTCACCAATAGTTTACGGAAAGAAAAATAATCTCACTTTGCTGCTGCATTGAGTTGTTGCCTTTTATAAAGTCATTACTCAAAAGTAAATAAAGAAAATATAATAAATTGGTTTAAACTGACTTTAAATTGTCATTTTAAAAAATGCCAAACCAAGTATGATGAAAATGTTAAGATTTTAAGACAATTAAATGGACTGTGGAAGTGAGAAGACCATCTCGTTTTGGTTCCAGAACATATTAGTAATATAGCTAAGTATGCAGATGCGTATTTATTGCAGTTTCATTGAGAGGCTTTGTCTGTTAAAGAATGTTTGATTATCCAAAATATCTCAAAACATAAGGTTTCCAAAAATATGTCTATTCTGAAAACTATGAACTGTGGAGGGAATCAAAACCTTTTTTTATTAAAGCCACATAATGAAACCACCAATGAAACAACAATCTATTTCACAGCAAAGTTGAAAAATATCTGAAAGAAATATTTTCAGCCTCAACGAGGGAAAAGTGAACTGTGAAAAATTCCTTCGCTGAAATTTCTACTGTTGTTTAAGAATATTTTTGTTAAAGCAGTCCTTCATAATGCACAAGAATATAATTTATACTTTGATGCAGAAAAATGAAAGATAGCATTTGTTACCAGAAACAACAAACAATAATCATGATTAATTTGTTTTAAGATTGTTTTATAAGAAAACATTTAAATGTGTGTAAATATTTTCTTATGTTGAAAAGTATTTAAAATATTTTTAATGGCAAATAATCAACATTAATATTTTGTCTATACTGAGATAATATGTAAGAAACTTACCACTATTATTAATAAGCCAATATGTCGTGATATCAATAACTTAAAAAATAAAAGGCATTATGCTTCTGGCATGGTAAAATGCATTTTTGAAATTTTGGGATTTTGCATTCATATAGAATGTTTTTGTTGAAACTGACTTCACACAGTTTATGAAACTCAAGAACATTTTTGGTATCTCTGATTTTTGCCAGAATCAACATAACATGAACACATGAATGTGTATATTCAAGAAAAGAGGTGAATATTGTTTTGCAGATGCTGAACTTGAAATGTTTATGGAATTAGCTAATTTACGTTCACTTTTTTAATGCATGCAGATTTCTAATATCTCTAGTTCTATGTCACTTAAATTTCTTTTATTTGAATAAATTCACCATTTCTAGCTATTGCTTTTTTAAAAATTATTTTATGGAAGTACATTTATCTACACTGGAAGATCTAAAGGGAGTATACTAAAGGGAAATAGTATGCTATGAGCTCGTTTTGTGAAAATATTTTGTAAGCATAGAAAAAACTCTAGAGTGGATACTGTTTGTGCAGTAGGGATCACCTGGGGAGGTTTTAAAAAATCCAATGCCCAGATCCTACCTCCATCTGATTAAGTCAAAATCTCTGGGTTGGGATCTCAGGCATCTACGCCAAAAGCTCCCCAAGTGATTCTGGTGTACAGCCAAGGTTGAGAACTACTAGTTTAGAAGCGTGTGCGCGCACACATACACACACAAACACACACAGAGCAGATCTACCTGTGATATAATTTATGAGAAGTTTCATATTTTTCTTTTTGCTTAACTGTGTTGTCTACAATAAACATGTATATTTTTCTATAATACAGTTGAATGCATATAACTTTAAGAAAACAAATAACGGTTGAAAGCAAGGGTGGGAGGGAGGGAGAGAGGTGTTTTTTCACTTTTGCGGAAAATTGATACCTTGTTAAAGCTTTTTAGATCCCACTTCTGCCCAAGATCACCTCCTGTTGCTTATCTTTGGGTGACCACAGATTCTTCATTATGCGAAGCTTCACATAACATTTTGTTAGACAGACCGTCTTGGCCTTCTACTGAAGAACAGCACCACCACTTCCTAATAATGTCCCATCAGCACATTTTTAAAAACCACCCAGATTCCTTTGAAAATGTGGCCAGGCCAGAGTGCTGTCACTTGTGTATAAATACACAATCATTTTGCTGTCAGCCAGCATGATTTGGCAGCTAGCAGCAGTAGACGATAAACAACAAAAAGAAAAAAGAGGACCTAAGTGGCAAAAGCTACAGAAGCCAGACAGACTCAGGCAAGAGAAAGATATAGCTCTAATAAGTAAATGAACCATTTAAAGTAGTCTGTCAATCAAGTTTTTTAAATAAATGAAGCTACGGAGCCCAACTCCCTTTTTTCATGTTCTTTTTAATGCCAATGCTGTACATCTGTATTTCAGTAATATACATATATTTTTTAATGGAAAAATTTTAAGTTAAAATGAGATCATTCTGATTTCTTCCTGACCTTATTCTTTATCATCTCCCTCAAGTTCCCATTAGACAAAATCAAATATAATTACAAAACTTCAACATATTTATCAAGTTACTTTAGTTATTGGTTGGTAGCCCCAAATAACTTTAGAACACCATACAGGAAACCCAAATAACCTCAAAGACAGGGCTGGTTTATTTGTTCCAAGAGTCCCAAATTCTCAAGGTGGTGCCCTTGACCAATTGGTCTTTCCTCTAATCACATTTGACCTCTGTTTTCCCAGACACTTTTACTCAGCAGGATGGTGTGGAGGAGAGAACACAAGCTCTGGAGTCAGGCTGTGCTGGATTTGAATCCTGACACTAAGGAGCTATTGGTTATGTGAGCTTGATAAGAATTGTCTAATTTCTCTGATCCTTAGTTTCTACATTGTCAAAATTGAGACAAAACTTTTCCCATGCCCTTCTTAGGAAAATTTCAAAAGTAAACACATATAAAGTGCTTAATACAGGGTAGGCCTTTCACAAATGTTTGTACACACCCCACACCTGATTAATATTAATATCACTCCCAGCCCACTTCTGCCTTCAGCATATTATCATTAGGATGGTGGTTCTCTCTGGATGTTATACTACATTTTTTAGACTACATGCTCACTGAAAGTGGTGAAAATGCCCAATCTTTTATAAAGATCATATAGGCCCCAGCTCTAGTAATGGACAATAACTGATATGTATAGATAAACCAAACTTTTAACCAGGTGTAATTTGGACATATGGCTAGGCCAGTGCTTGTCAATATCAATTTGTTATTAATATACTTTGTTCAGAAAACCTGACAATGGCTGTCATTTTTTTTTTTTAGTTCTAGCATGTTATTTTCCAATATCCAATCAAAACAGATTTTTAAACCATTCAAATCAATACATGCTGGGCAGCAACATTTGAAAATATGCACTCTACTAAGATAGCAAGTCAGTATTTTAAGGAGGCTATTGATTTTTTTATTTGCAAACACATGAGCCCAGGCTACCCTACAGGGCCATGCTGCTGGGCCTGTTCATAGGTGAGACCACATCATAAAAAAAATAAAATGAAATAAAAAGTCTGATGCTCTCTTGAATGGGGTCCAAGACAAATAGGCCTTAGAGCAAATGGTCATCTGAGTCTCATAGTCTTCCAGACGCAACATGCTATTTTCCAGTCTTGGAGGTAGCTTCTGAACTATCTGTCAACTGAAAAATGTTCACTGATCTATAATATAAAAGTGTGTGTTCCTCTAGGGAAAAGATCATGCCATATTCATCTCAGCTACCTTTGTAGATCAGAGCATATAGTACTATAAATTCAGTAGGTGCTAAATAACTGGATTGAATTGAACCTATATCAGTGCTGATATGTTTGAGGGCAGAAATAATTAGCGGGCTGAAGAAATACTCTAGTTTTCACATTTTAGTTTAAAGAGTGATTCTCACAATCTTATTGCAACTGAGAGTCAGTCATGAGCACCACCCGATATTTCAAGACTGAAATACTTTCCTTCAGTTATAAAGCTTGTTAATTATGTGTGGAGGTTTGGATGTAGTTGTGCATAATCAAATTCCTTCTAAAAATTCTTGCTTGTGAATATTTGTCCTCCAAATTCTGTCTTCTTCAGTTTTAAACAGTTTAAAATATAAACAGGGCTTAAATCAAACTACAAAAATGTGAACTCTAAGCTGACATTTGGAAAAGACAGACTTCCCCATTTATACATCAAAATAATGGGATGACTGAACATCATTCCAAATGGGAGTCATCACCTGTTGCAAAGATTGCTTTAAGTAGTTCAACATCCCATTCAGTGAACTGGTGAAATGGTAAATTGGATATATTGCTAATTATTTTGTTGTCCTGTAGCTGTAAATAAAAGTCAAGAGTGAGGAACCAGTTACTTCTTATTGAAATAGCAAAAATGTAAAAAGCTATGATATTCAATGCCAATGAAGCTTCAGTGAAACTGGTGCTCTCAGGCACTGCTGACAGCAACATTAAGTGATATCTTTCCAGAAAGCAATTTAGGAAGCCACCAAAAAAGTTCCTAGCCTTGATCCAACTTCTGGGATTTTATCCTGAGAAACTTGTCCAAACATGAACAAAAGCTATATGCCTGAATATGTCCATTATAGCACAATTTATACTGGTAGAAAAGGAGAAGCAAAAAAAAAAAAAAAAAAAAAGGCAATGTTTAAAGAAATTACAGTACATCTACTCTATGGGATTTCAATTTCAAGAACAAGTAAAAAATTGGCCTGGCTCAGTGGTTCACGCCCGTAATCCTAGCACTCAGGGAGGCCGAGGCAGGAGGATCCCTTGAGGCCAGGAGTTCGAGACCAGCCTGAGCAAGAGTGAGACCCTGTCTGTACATAAAAATAGAAAAATTAGCCAGGTGTGGTGGCGCACGCCTGTAGTCCCAGTTTCTCAGGAGGCTGAGGCAGGAGAATTGCTTGAGCCCAGGAGTTTGAGGTTGCAGTGAGCTATGATGATGCCACTGCACTCCAGCCCGGGCAACAGAGCAAGACCCTACCTCAAAATTAAAAAAAAAAAAAAAAGAACAAGTAAAAAGATCGACTGCAATAAAAAATGCTTAGAAAATGTCAAAGTAGAACAGAAATAAAATTTGTAAAATATAAAGTTGTACATTTTGTTATAGGAACAACTATGTAATCAATGCATATAATTCAAAAAGAGTAACCAAAGATACACCAAAAATGATAACGGTTGCTTTGTTAGAAATATAGCAGTATAGGAGTACAGACAATTTGAAAGCATTTTCATGTCCCAGATATTCCCCACTATGGTTATATTTAATAAGTTTAAAATACTAAGGCCTTCAGAGAAGGAAATTAAGTATCTTTTCTTGTTTCTTTTTCCAGTGAGCAAGAAAGTTAATTGTCAGTGAAGTCTTCCTTAAATGCAACTTGCATTTCTCATGCTATGGCTTAGGTATGTTTTATCTTGCTCTGTTGTAAAGATAAAATTTCCATCCTCTCTATTTGTTATTTTGGCTAAGAACACCATATTTCCATGTTAAAGTTTCTTCAGTTCTTTCTATTGCCTTGAGATTGCATGCAGGTATGTTTGGAACAGGAGGTTTAAACTATAAATATATATATTTAACTTAATAAAGAACTTTCTTTTTAAAAGCACGTTTGACCATTGGTTGGTTAATACTGCAATCTAATGGATAGTGTACTTACAATTCTAAAATTCTATGGTAGTTTCTAGACTTCATTTGGGGAGGCTTATCATTTTAAGTAAGAAATCACATAAAAGCTTTACTTAAGATTAAACCAGAGACATGCCCTTTCTTTTACTCAAGAGCTCATCTCAGCTTCAAGCTAAATAAACCAGTATTATTCAGCTTTCATCCTATGATTAGAAAATCAAACTTTTATGGTTGTACATTGTAACTTCTCCAGATTCCTTCTTTTCTTTTGAATTGTGGAAACCTGAGCTATATTTACTCAAAAATAAAATATCCAAGATCTTTTGGGACTCATTCTGATGGTGGTGTTTGCTATTGTTGCCTTTGGGTATCTCTTTAGTTCTGCAAAAAACTTCCCTGCTAATGGTGGTTGAAGATGTTTGCCTCAGCAGTGACAGGTACACTAACATTATAGTTAAGAATCTAGGTTCAAGTATTAGCTGTTTCACTTACTAGATGTGGCCCTTCATTGAACAAAATAAATCAAAACAAGAGGCCAGGCATGGTGCCTCATGCCTGTAGTCCCAGCTACTTTGGAAGCTGAGGCCGGAGGATCGCTTGAGCTCACAAGTTCTAGGTTACAGTGAGCTATGATCTGGCCACTGCACTCTAGCCTGGGTGACAGACTGAGACCTTGTCTCAAAATAAATAAATAAATAAAAACTAAAAATAAAACAACACAAGAAACTTTCATTTCCTATCACTTGTTAGTAAAAGTGAATAAGAATACCTAATGAGGATAATTTTTTTAAATGTATGATTTTAAATGTATGGTTTTTTAAAATAAATTCTGAAGCACTCCAAGATATAAAATATTTATGTAGTTGTATATTAGTGTATAGTAGTGATCTTAGACATCAATACTAAGGTGATGGTTATGCAATTGATTGACACTGAAATATGCTTGTTCAGCCCCTCTATGAAGCCAGCCACAGATCTTAAACATCTCAACAATTACTGTGAGTCCACAGGGGGCATATAAGTTGTAGACTCCTTATCACATTTCTGTCTTGAAAAGTATTTTTAAAATTACAAGAACCCTTAGCCCAGATAATCTCTGCTGTCACACATTGAATAGATATCAGATGTGTTGACATATTGATCCTCTCAGCCCACAGGGCAGCCAGGCAGGGCCCCAGGGATGTGCTGGAGCCCCTGGGAAGACCGCCTCCAGCTGAGAGCTGCCTTATGTCTTTATGCCAGTTTGCTGAACAAATATAATCATTTTCTATGTGTGCACATAACATACCTGTGTCTCACTGTAGATCGTTTATACATTCAAGTAATATATAACACTTCTTTGACTTGCCTTGACTTTTCACACTAGATCTCATTCTACCCCTTCCTATTTTATTGCTTTAAATTATTTATGCTTTTCCCACAGACAGTGCTGCCTTTTCAAATGTGGGGTGTCCAAGGACTGGAGCATCTGTTAATAAGCAGCAAGACTCCTGGCAAAGTCTGTATCTGCTTGGAGGCATCATTAAAATGACCTTAGAACCGTGACCTAGAGCTAGACAAGACAAGAGGGAAATGTGGAATCAAACCAGATCTCAGTTACAAGACATGAAGAAAATTTCAGGATAAAATTAATCCTTAAATAAAATACTTTAATCTAATCAAATAATGATCTAGATAGAGTTGCCAAACTAACCCAGCCTTGACACTTACATAATATGTCCCTGGGTCTCACTGGGCCTGGGCTGTGAGTTCAGCCCACGTGGAGGACACAGGTTTGGAGACTCCCACCTGCTTCTCATGGTTGAGAGGGAAATTGCCCTGGATGTCTCGACTTGAGCTCTTTACCAAAATCTCTCATGTGATATTGACAACACTGAATTGTTTCCTTCTTAGAAGTGAATTAATCCTGAAAAGACCTAGAATTTAGTAAATGAATGCTTTCTTAAAAATATTAGTTCTAATATTTTAGGTTTATATTTGTGGATAAACTATGACTAATGTGGTATTTTAAGTAATATAATGTTTAAAAATTTTTGAATATATTAATTACATTATAGAATAGATTAGCCTAATGGCTTCAAATTTAAAATGTGAAACATCATCATTGATCTGGACTTATTTTAGGTTGAAAGGTTCAAGACAATTTTACATAATTTTTAATGATGCACCATAAATATGTTTACTTATTAAGTTTATTATGCTTATTTAAATACTTAGGAAGGTTTATTTGCAGGTCAGGAAAACTGAGAAACTTAAAAAAACTGAAAATGGCCAGGTGTGGTGGCTCACGCCTGTAATCCCAGCACTTTGGGAGGCTGAGGCAGGAGGATTGCTTGAGGCCAGGAGTTTAAGACTGGCCTGGTTGACATAGTGAGATCCCCATCTCTACAAAAATTTTTTTAAAAACTAGCCAGGAGTGGGGGTATTCGCCTGTAGTCCTAGCTACTCAGGAGGCTGAGGTAGAGCATCACTTGAGCCCAGGTGTTCCAGGTTACAGTGACTGCACTCCAGCTTGGGAGACAGAGTGAGACCCCCATCTCTAAAACAACAACAAAACAAATTGAAAATATTATGTTTATAAATGTCACTTGAGATATTTAAGAAAGTTTAAGTTTGCAAATGGAACCAAACAATAATCAAAGGCCACCTAAAAAGTGAATTTTAAAATGCTTTTATTTATAAATAGAATTTTTAAATTTATAAAAAGAACTTAAGTGTAAGAGAAAAATGGGCTTTTGCATTTGCTACTTAAATGAATCAAATGTTAATTTTAAAAAACAAAGTTACTGCTGAATAATTTGTAAGCGTGTTTAGAGATGCCAAAAAATTCCTGTTGATGAAAAGATATCACATCTAAAGGGTTATTAAAACATTCATTGTGAAAGGAAAATTTGTGAAATTGTGTTAAAAATGATAAAAAAATAATGTGTTTCATATAAAACAAATGAATCTTATCATTGCCTTATTACGAAATTAGTGTTTTTATCATTAAAAATGAATTTCTTAGATCCACAGTCTCATTAATTTCTCAGGATTTAGAAATAATTATTTTTAACTGAGTTAAGTAGAGCTCTATTTTTTAAAAACTGCTATTAGCTTCAGAAAGAGCAGCAAATTTGTAGGACTGAAAATGTAAGCTCATTTTGGATGAAAATTGGGATCTTATGTTTAAGCATGAAGGACGTCCACTTTCCCTTATTTTATTTCAGTCTCTTTCAGACACATTTAGAAGTAGAAGGAATACATACAGTTACGTTCAGCCTCCCCTGTTTACAGCGAGAAAGCCTAAGGTCAGAAATGCCAGGTAATTTGAGCAGATATATGGGGAGAGGCACAACATGGTGTGGTTGATGGGATTTGGAGTCAGAAACCCTACTGGGGGTTTTTTTGGTTCTTTTTTTACGATTTTTTTAAACCAGATATTTGTTTCCTCATAATAAACATTTATTGCATTCTTTAAATATTTCAATATGCATTACATTCGTTTATTTCATTTAAATTCCAGAACAACTTAGTGAAGTGGGTGGTATCCTCATTTTATAGATGGGAAAATTGAGACTCAAAGAGGTTAAGATACTTATCCAAAGCCAGGATTTAAAAATTTACATTCAGAAGGCCTGGTTTTAAGACTTGCCTTTATCGTTTGTTGCCCTGTGACCCTGGGGATGTCTTCCTACAAAGACCTTACCCTGGGGATAAAATCCTGCCAATGCCAGCTCAGCAGGTTTTTGTGAGGAGCAAAAGAGGACAAGTACAGGAAAATACTATCTAAAAGTTACATATTATTAGTTACCAACAGGGCGAAGCCTAGAACCAATTTATCCTGATTCTTAATGATATTTTGCTGACTAATAATCAAGAGTTTTTTACTTTCAAATGATTTTATTTTCCTTCTTTGGCCATTTTTGCCTAAAGTGACCAATATTTATTGACTATGTATCTTGTTCCTGGCACCATTTAAGTATCATACAGGGCAAGGTATGTGAAAACTTGGCTCAAGCTATCCAGAGACTTCATGGTATGATGGGAAATGCAGAAACAAACTGAAATTCTGATCTTCAATTATTTCCTTCATCTCTCTGAACCTCAGATTTTCCATCTATAAAATGAGTGATAATACTACCACATGAAAAATCATATAAAGAATTTAGCACAGTACTTAGTAAAAGTAAATAAATACAAACCATATACAACAGTATGGATGAATCCTAGTAAGAACAATTATCAGGGAACTGAAGCTAAACAACTCCCAGAGGACTAGAAGTTCAATATCTGACCAAGCAGAGTAGACCTTGCTGAACACCTGGTGTGTTTACTAAAGACCCCAGAAAACTGCACCTTAGGAGCAAAGCTAAGGCAGCTAGTGGTAAAGGCTACTCCAGACCACCCCTAACAAAGATTAAAAACAATCTTTGAGCCAGAAGCAGTGGCACATGCTTGTAGCCCCAGCTACTCAGGAGGCTGAGGTGGGAGGATGATTTGAGCCCAGGAGTTTGAGTCCAGCCTGGGCAACATAGTAAGACCCTGTCTCAAAAAAAAAAAAAAAAAAAAAGAGAAAGAAAGGAAGGAAGGAAGGAATAGAAAGAAAGAAAGAACCCAAACTTTGAAAGGATCAAGCTGATCAATAAGCCTGCTGGAACAAAACTCAAATACTGTTATCTCGAAAGAAAGATAACAAAGTCCAGACACTAAATAATACAACCTTCACAATGTCCATTATCCAATCAAAGATTCTCACACAAAGAAGCAAGAAAATGTGACCCAAGAACGAAACTAGAAAAACAAGTAATCAATAGAGAGAGAGAGAGAGAGAGTGTGTGTGTGTGTGTGTGTGTGTGTGTGTATGTGTGTTTAGGAAAGCAAAAGCAACCAAATGATAAATCTAATACTTGAGATCAAGATATCCTTTGAGGGAGGTGCAGTGAGATGAGACAAGAAAAGTACATGTAGGTAAATATAAGTTACTAGTAATATTCTGGTTCTTGAGTTGAATGGTGTTCATGATATTATTAAAATAAAGAGTACTATGAATGGATCAAGGATGATGGCATACCACCACATCAACCAAAGGTTATGAATGACCCAATTCTACGCATCTGAAGTGCAGGTGGTGGGGGTGGGGTGGAAAGTAAAACAGGAAGAGAAGAAAAGAAGGCAGCACAAATGAAAAGCCTATGGCAGGAAACAGTAGAACTTTCTAGAGCATAAAAAAAGGCCAATGTGAACATGGATGGAACTGGAGGACATTATGTTAAGTGGAATAAGCCAGGAACAGAAAGTTAAACACTGCATGTTCTCACTCATATGTGGAAGCTGAAAAAAGTTGATCTCACAGAAGTAAAAAGTAGAACAGAGGATACTAGAGGCTGGGAAAGGCAGGGAGAGACTTGTTAAAGAATACAAAAGTACAGCTGGATAGCAGGAATAAGTTCTAGTGTTCTATAACACTGTGCAATGATTATAGTTAACAATAATATATTACATAGTTTCAAACAGCTAGAAGGAGGATATTGAATGTTCCCAAAACAAAGAAATGATAAATGTTTGAGGTGATGGATATGCTAATAACCCTGATCTGATCACCATACATTATACATATCAAAACAACACTATGTACCCTATGAATATGTACAATTATTATTTGTCAATTAAAACAAGAAAAGAAAAGAAAAAAGGCCAATGTGGCTGACACATAGAAAATCAGCAAGATGTGTCTCTCAGGGTAGACTCTTACTAACTGATCCCATAGAGGCTGTTATTTAAGCAAGAATGTTCATTTATTAAATCACAATGTAAAGTGCAACAGTCATAAAGTCTGGAATGTTTAACCCATTTAGATTAGGGGAGGGTAGAAAAAGCACATAGTAGACTCAATAAATGTTAGTTCACATCCCCTTTCTAACTATAAAGTTCTTCTGCACAAGGCAATATTAGTGTTTATTTTTCATATGGAGAAATAAAATAGAACAAGCATGATATCCTGAAAAGAGCACTTAAAACGAGAGTCCTAGCTCTGCCAATAACCAGCCGTGTGATATTAAGCAAATTATTCTCATTGGGCTCCATCCATAGTAACTGGAGTTTGGTATATTGGAAATTTCCAAATTGAGTTCCACAAAACATTAACGTCCCTTAGGATGTTAATAGGAGCTTAATGAGAAAGAAGTTTGGGAAGTGCTGTTGTTATGGACTGAATATCTGTGCCCCCCCAAATTCATATTGAACCCTAACCTTTTTTTTTGAGACAGAGTCTCGCTCTGTCAACCCGGGTAGAGTGCAGTGGCGTCATTGCAGCTCACTGCAACCTCGAACTCCTGTTGAAGCCCTAACTTCAAGTGTATTTGCTGGGTCCTCTAAGGTTGAATGAGGACCTGATTTGAAAGGATTTGTGTCATTATAAGACGAGTGCTCTCTGTCTCTCTCCAAGCCCACCCTCCAAGGGAAGGCCATGTGAAGATACAGTGAGAAGGCAGCTAGCTATATACGAGCCAGGAAGACAGCCTTCACTGGAAACCTAACTGGTCAGCACCTTGATCTTGAACTTTCAGCCTCTAGAATATGAGAAAATAAATTTCTGTTGTTTAAGCTGCCCAGCCCATGGTATTTTGTTACAGCAGCCTGCACTGACAAATATGGTTGTATATGTCCCCCCTCTCAGAGATATCTAATGCACAGTAGTATGTTAAATACTTGGAAAATTTCTACAGCGAAAAACCAAGGAAACTTTATCTAATGTACTGTTTCTAAAACTTATGCGTCTATGAAACACTGTTTTTTTTTTTGGTTTTTTGTTTTTTTATCACCATCCTTTGAAACAGGGCTTGGGAAATAACTAGCCAGGACTTTTCAGGTCTTTTTCAGTTCTGAAACTAAGATTCTTTCTGAAACTTATACAGTGTGAATGATAAAGCTAGTGAAACTCAACTTATAAACTGGGTTAAAGCAATGAAATGCAAATGATGTATATAAACGCAGAGGCAGTGCAGTTAACGGAGTGAACAGGTGAAAAAACGGTATTGCTTTGTGTGGAGGTAACCTCCATATTCTTTCAGGACAACTTGAGAACTTTCACCAACAAAAACTCTCCTGAGATCTCCATTTGTTCGTACCACAAATATTGACTGAGTGCCTACTTTGTGTCAGGCACTGGTCTAAACACTAGCATGATAGATGGTGACATGTTACACCAACGTGTCAGAATAGAGCTCCTCCTCGTTGCACACTTGAATTTGTGCACCTACCACCTGAGCAAGGGCACAGCAATTCTGCCAGCTACCGGCAGATGGCAGTAGCAGTCACTTCTTCAGCAGCATTTTTGATTTAGGAACAAACAGAAGTACCACAACCTCTCTAACCCAAACTGTAATCAGAACTACTCTGTGGTATTGATGTGTGACCTAGGGACAGTTATTTAACCTTTCTGGGGTGAAGTTTCCCTATTTGAATAAAAGAGCTAATAAAAGCACCTACCTCCTAAGTTGTCTTGAGAATTACATAAGATATTTAAAGTGCTTAACATGAAGGAAGGGTTCATAAATGTTAAAGTTATTACTTAGTATGGTTGATACTGTTCTCATACCGTTTGACAAAATATCAATTTGCCAAAACAGGAATAAAAGCGAATGTCTAAAAGTAGTATTGTTTCATAGAGCAATAATTTAGCAATAAAGGAAAAGAAAATCTAAATAACTAAAAATATAACAAAGGGTGCAATACAACCTTATTTGAAAGAAGGCAAGAAATTAGACACGTTTTTAAATTACTGCTTTTCCCACAGGTCACTTTTAGAGTATCTTGGTTGTCTGATAACCCCCTAGCTGCAGTAACTCAAAGTAAATGTGAATTATTTGTAGAGTTCCTATTTATCAGGGGAGTAGTTGGCTTACAAAAAGAGTTCCTAGCTGGATAGCCAAGGGAATCACAGGGCTATTAGAAATTTAACAGTTTCACTTAAGCTTATTGTTTCTTGGACAAAGGAGAAGTTGTTTCAAGACTTGGACCTCCAGAATGACTCAGTGAATTAATATGAGCCAGAATTCAGAATTTAGAAGCCTTAGAGCCAGCCTTCCTCACTTCTTGAAAAGATTTGGGGGAGAAAAACTAGGGTAGTGAGTTGGAATTGAGGGGTGGGTAGGAGGGCTAGAATCCTTTTATATACCCTTAAGAGCTGTTTGAACAGCAAAGATTTCCCGAAAAGGAACAACTATTTCTAGAGATAATCTAGATATGAAAATATAAATGTTTATTGATGAATTCATCCATATGGGAATGATTATAATGTTTCAGGGCATAGATGATTTCAGTGCAATCTCGAGAGTTCAGTTAAAGAGGAAAACTGTGTTTCCATTTGCAGTCCAAAACATCCCACACTTTTCTCTAGTAACAAATAGTGATGTCTCAAAAGAAATGTTATCCTTTTTGGGAGATCTCCACAGTGGGAACTGATGAGCAACTGAGCAGTAAGAATCATATTTTTATGACAATTCATGTTATAAAATTGAACAAGGGGAAAATAGAAGATAATGCTGAAGAATGTGTCAAGGGCTTAGTGTCATTGAATGGCAGCTATTACTGTTATTTTTACTTCTCGTAGGATTTGATTTTTTAATAGGCAATTTTCTTTTATTTTCTTTCCTTCTTTCTTTTTTTCCTCTTTTTCTTTCTTTCTTTTTTTTTTTAGATACAGGGTGGTGCTCTGTCACCCCGGCTGGAGTGCAGTGGTGCAATCACAGCTCACTGCAGCCTTGAATTCCTGGGCTCAAGTGATCCTCCACTTTAGCCTCCTGAGTAGCTAGGACTGTAGTAGCTAGAACTATAGGCGTGCGCTAGTGTGCCTGGCTAACTTTTTTACTTTTTATACAGACAGGGGTCTTGCTATGCTGCCAAGGCGGGTCTCAAACTCCTGGCCTCAAGCAATCCTCCTGCCTCAGTCTCCCAAAGTGCTGGGATTACAGGTGCGAGCCATCGTGCCTAATTAGGGATTTGAAAAGATTTCATAAAGTATCTTCTTTTTTTAACTTGACTTATTTCTTACCCCCACCCCAAAGATACTGTCTTGAAATTGCTCCTGCTATCAGGCTCCAGAGGAGATAAGTAAATATAAAGGTTAATCCTGAGTATACAGATATTAATAAAAAAGAAAAGGAGTGTGAAAAATAATTACATTCACTAATAAAAGCACTTTAGTATCCTTTTTGTGATTGATCAATATGCTAAAAATACAAAACACACACATTCACACACCCCCAATGTTCAGTAAAGCAAAATGGATCAAAAACAAGTGCAGCCCAACATTCAGCATCCACAACACAATGATTTGCTGAAATTTCTCCTAATTATTTTTCTCTATTTGCTGAAATTTCTCCTAATTATTTTTCTCTAAGTTTTATCCCAAGCTTATTGTAGTAGCAGAATTCTAAAATGACCCCCAATGACCCTTGCCCTTGTATATTCCCTCCCCTAGATTGTGGAAGGGACCTATAAATATTAATATGATGGGGTCTCCCATGATTAGGTTATATATAACCTGGCGATCTGAGACCAAGGTGGATAATGATGAGGCGAAAACTGCAGTGGAAGCGAATCCATCTCAACCTATGGGTGAATGAGCAGCAAGGTTTGACGTTACTATTCCAACAATATTGGACCATTTGAAACAAATCGGCAAGGTAAAGAAGCTGGATAGATTGGTTCCACATGAATTAAATGAGTGTCAGCAGAGAAATCCTCTCGAAGCTTGCCTTTCTTTGCTGTCATGACATAAAGGCAAACCATTTGTCCACCGTATCATTACATAGATGAAAATGGATTCTTTTTGACAATTGCAAGTGTTCGGGACAATGGTTGGATAAAGATGAAGTGCCGAAACACAGTCCAAAACTGAATATTCATCAAAAAAACTAATGGTGTCTGTTTGGTGGTCAAGCGCTGGTATTATCCACTATAGCTTCATAAAGCCTGGTCAATCGATTACAGCTGCAGTCTACTGCAAACAGTTGGGTGAAATGATGAGGATGCTTGCGATTAAACAGCTGAGATTGGTTAACAAAGACACGCTGATCCTCTTGCAAGACAACGCTCAACCACATGTCGCACAAACAATGCTGCTCAAACTACAGAAGCTGGACTTGGAAACTCTCTGTCATCCACCATATTCACCAGACCGTGCACCAACTGCCTACCTCTTCTTCCAGGCTTTGGACCACTTCTTTTAAAGAAAAATACACGATTCTCAACAAGCCGTGGAAAATGCCTTTCGAGATTTAATTGCCACTTTCTCTCCAGGCTTCTTCGCTGTTGGCATAAACAAACTACCATTAAGATGGCAAAATTGTGTTGATAATTTAGGCACATACTTTGACTAATTGTACTACTTCTTGTTTGAGATATAATAAACTACACTTTTGATTTAAAATCAGACATTTCATATTTAATGACTTAATATAATAGCACAGTTGACTTCAAGAAAGGGAGATTGTACTTGGCGGTCCTGACCTAACCAGGTGAGCCCTTGAAAGTAACAAATTTCTTCCTTGGAAAGGAAGAGATTAGAAGCATGGGAGGGATTGATGCAAGAGAGATTCTAGTTTTTCTCACTTGGTGTGGGGGGCACATGCCAAGGAATGTGAGCTGGCTCTAGGAGTTGAGAACTGGCCCTAACTGACATCAGCAAGGAAACAGAGATCTCAGTTCCATAACTACAAGGAATGAAATAAATTCTGTCAACATCCTGAATGAGCTTGGAAGCAGATTCTTCCTAACAGCCCTCAGAAATGAAAATTCCTGGTAATACATTATAAAATTCTGGGAGTTCTTTTATCTTCTCTGATTTCTAGAAATAGAATCCCCATGGATTCTTTAGTTTTCATAAGTGCAATGTTTTATTTCTCTGATTATACTGTTTATAGATATTTTTATCAACCTTTTTGTGGTATAACCTACAGACAATAAAACATAATCATTGTAGGTGAGTTTAACGAGTTTAGACAAATGTATGCATTCTGATACCACAACCACAGTCAAGACACAGAACATTTTCATTGCTACAAATTGTTCCCTTTTGCCTCTTCTCAGTTAATCACCTCTCAGCCCCAGGCCCCAGGTAACTGATCTGCTTTCTGTCAGCAGAGATTAGATGTCTTTTCTAGAGTTTTGCATCCATGGTATCATTCAGTACATACTCTATTGTGTCTAGATTTTTTTGCTCAGCATAATATTTTTGAGATTCATTCATGTTGCTGCATGTAACATTAGTTTCATTCTGTTTTATTGCTGAGTAGTTTTTCATTGTAAGCATATGCTAAATTCATTTATCCATTCATCTGTTGTATATATTTCATTTCATTCCAGTTTTTGGCTATTATAAATAAAGGTTCTATAAACATTAATGCATAAGTCTTCATGTATACATAGGTTTTTCTTTCACTTAGGTAAACACATAGAAGCAAATAGCAAGGTTGTATGTTAAGTATCTGGTTAACTTTGGAAGAAACTGCCAAAATATTTCTAAAGTAATTATTTAACATTCCTACCAACAATTGTATGAGAGTTCCAGTTACTCTGCATCTTCACTGACACTTAATATTGTTAGCCTTTTTAATTTTAGCCATTCTAGTGGATGTGGTAGGACCTCAATATGGTTTTAATTAGCATTTCTATGATGACTAATGGTATTGAGCACCTTCTCATATGCTCTTTGGTCATCTGTATATTTCCTTTGGGGAAATGTCTGTTCAAATGTTTTGCCCATTTTTTATCATTGAGTCATAAGAGTTCTTTGTATCCACATACCATCTTTTGTCAAATATATGTATTGAGAAAATTTTCTCCCTTTTCATTTTCTTAACAGTGTCATTCAAGGGGCAGTAGTTTTTAATTTTGATGAAGTTCAATTTATTAATTTTTTTCTTTTATGGCTTGTGCTTTATGTATACTATCTAAGAAATTTTTGCCTACCCCAAAGCCATGAAGATTTTCTATCATGTTGTTATCTACAAGTTCTATGGCTTTAACCCTTTTTTTTTTTCCCAAAGGCTAGTCAAGTACAGTAGTGAGAAAGGGGGAGAGAGTAGAACAAGGAGTTCGATCTGTACAGACTGTGAACAATCAATTGAGATAACTTACTATCTGTGGACTAGCCTGTAGCTTTAACCTTTATGTTTAGTTTTTGATCCATCTAGAGTTAATATTTGTTATGGCATAAGGCGAAGTTCAAAGATCATTGTTTTCCCATATGGATAGTCAGTTATTCCAGTGCCATTTGTTGAAGAGACTAGTCTTTCCCATTGAGTTATCTTGGCACCTTTGTAAAAAATCCATAGATCAAATACATGTGGGAGTATTTCTGTACTTTCTGTTCTGTTTTGCTGATCTATAAATCTATTCTTATGCCAATTTCATACATCTTAATTATAATAGCTTTATAGTAAGTCTTAAATTGAGGTATAAGTTCTACAACTTTCTTTTTTTTCAAAATTGCTTTGGCTATCTTATCTCCTTTGGATTTCTGTATGAATTTTAGACTGATCTTGTTAACTTCCACAAAAAACCCTCTTTGTATTATTAATTATTTTTGGGATTTCATTAACATCTCTAGTTCAATTTTAGAATTGACATCTTAACCATATTGAATCTTCCAATCTATGGAAATTGGTATATTCTTCAATTATTTATATCTTCTTTACATTGTCTCAGCAATGTTTCGTAGTTTTTACTGTACGTCTTCCATATATTTTATTAAATTTATCCCTAAGTATTTACTATTTTTGATGCTATTGTAAATTATATTTTTAAAATTTCCATTTCCAATATTTCATTGCTGGTACGAGGAACTATAATTCATTGTGTATTAACCTTGTGTCATGCAACCTTGCTGAATTCACTTATTATTTCTCGCAGCTTTTTTTTGTAGTTTGCTTCGAATTTTCTATGTATACAATCATGTCATCATTGAATAAGACAGCTTTTTCTTCCTTTTTGATCATTATGCCTTTCATTTCTTTTTCTTGCCTTGTTAGAATAGCTAAGAATGCTAGCATAATATTGAATATAAGTAGGAAGAGTAGACATTCTTGTCTTGTTTCTGATTTCAGGGGGGAAACATTTAGTCTTTAACCATTAAATATAACATTAGTTATAGATTTTTCATAGATTCAGTTGAGGAAATTTCCTTCTATTTCTAGTTTACTGGAAGTTTTTATTATAAATCAATGTTGGATTTTGTGTTATTGTGTGTGCTCATCTATTGAGAGAGATAATTGATGTGATTGTTTCTCATTTTCTTTATGAGAAGGATTGATTTTATTTTCAAATTCAAGTTTCTTGAATAGATATAGGGTCTTCAGATTTTTCTATTTCTTCTTGAGTCACTTTCAATAATTTTTGTCTTTCAATAGATTTGTAGGTCTCATTTAAACCGTCAAATTTATTAGTGTAAAGTTATTCATAATATCTCCATATTATCCTTTTTAATTTTTGTAGTTATGTCCTGACTTTCATTCCTAACATTGGTAATTTGTGTCTTTTTTTTTTTTTTTTGAGACAAGGTCTTGCTGTGTTGCCTGGGCTGGAGTGCAGTGGTGTCATCATAGCTCACTGCAACCTAAAATGCCTGGGCTCAAGTGATCCACCTGCCTCAGCCTCCTGAGTAGCTGGCACTACAGGAACATGCCACCATACCTGGCTAATATTTCTATTTTCGTAGAGACAGGGTCTTTCTATGTTGTTCAGGCTGGTCTTGAACTCCTGGCCTCAAGCGATCCTCCCACCTCTGCCTCCCAAAGTGATAGGATTACAGGTGTGAGCCTGGCCGGTAATTTGTGTCCTCCATGTTTTTATCATAATCAGTCAACCAAGGGTTGCAACAAATTTAATGCTTTTTTTTCCCAAAGACCCAGATTAGGTTTTATTAACTTAAAAAAATTGTCCAATTTCAATTTCATTGATTTCTCTTCTGATCTGTATTATTTTCTTCCTTCTATTTACTTTGGATTTTATATTCTCTTCTTTTTCTAATTTCTTAAAGTCTCCACTCAAATGCCCAGATGAGAATGGATAACACCTCATTTTGGCTGGTCAGAACCCAGATATCTGTCTGCCCTGTGTGAGCTCCAGAAATAGTTCAGCTTACAACTCTCCAGTTGGTTTTTGCCTGATCTTGTGAAGTTTCACCCTATGCATGTCTGGCGTAGTACTCAGCAAAGACTCAAGAGGACCTCTCTGCAGATTTCTGGAACTCTTTTCAGCATAGCTCCCTCCTCCTTGGAACTCTACCTCACAATATTCAGCCACCTCAGCCTTTCTGACCCTGTGAACTCTGTTTAGGATTCCCCTCTTTGCATCCACAATCTAGGTTATTTCCAGAAAGGAATCTGGGGCAATCATAGTGGTCACTTTCCTTGTTTCCTTTCTTTTAGAGATTACAATCCTGTCCTACCTGATGTTCAATGCTTGAAAAGCAAGAGTTTTTTTATATTCTGTTCAGTTTTTTAGTTTTTGGTGGGAGGGAATGTCCAATCCTTGTTATTCCGTTACAACCAGAGGTCAGAGGTCATCCATTGTCAGATGCACCATCGATTCAATAACAGATTTTGTATTTGTGTTGAGGGTGGGGTGTGAGAAGCATGATGTTTACACCAATTATAAATGCATTTTGATTTCATTAACATTAAAATGAGAAAATGCTTCTTCGAATCAAGACAATATAGTGTCTATTGAAGTGTTCAAGTGTTCTGAAATGGAAAACCATTATGTAAGTGTGAGCTCTGATTATGGCACAGTCAAATAGATATTTTCTGAGTTGATGACTGAGTTGATTTTCTTCCTTGCTCAGTTATATCTGTTAAGGATTTGTTCCGTTTTATTATTATTATTGTTATGGAACATTTCAAACACACACAAAAGTAAAAGCAAGGAACTCCCATGTACCTGTTATCCAGCTACAATGAAAATCAACACAAGGCTGTTTTGATTTCATCTATATCCCCATTCAATACTCCCCTTCCAACAACATCCCCCATGGATTAACAGATTTTCAAACAAATCTCAGGTCTCATATAATTTCATTTGTAAATACTTTAATAGTATTGTTTAATAGTCATTTATCTCCCATTGTCTTCTAATCAGAGATAAACTAAGTTTGCAAGCTTAGTTTGCACTGCATACTTCTCCTGAAAGTTCTCCATGAATGAAGTTGATAAATATACACTTCCTTAAGAAGGCCTCTTAACTAATGGTAGGTAGTTACTGAGGGTACCGAGTGTGGGAAGTTAGTCTTAAAATCATTACTTGAGGATTGAAATGCTGTTAGTTCCCACACTTCTGAATACCTTCCAATTTTAAAACCAGTTCTCAATGCAGTAGGCAAGATCAGAGACTGACCTAGGTGTGTGAGGTTTTTTTGTGTGTTAGCTTGTTGATTTCTTCTTAACTTTTTTATTTGTTTTGTCTCCATGAGTTTAATCATTATATGACATGGTTGTAATGATAGTGTGTTGGGTCATTATAGAGACATTCAGTATTTTCAGCAAATTTTTTTTATTCAGAGTGTTTTCTCACCATAATGCATTACAAAATACACTATATAGATATGAATGTATGCCCATGAATTAAAAATAAAATTCCATCCCAGCACTTTGGGAGGCTGAGGTGACAGAGCGCTCGAGCCCAGGAGTTCAGGATTACAGGGAGCTACGGTCACACAATTGTATTCCAGCCTGGATGACAGAGCTAGACCCCATCTCTTTAAAAATAAAAAAGCCATGTATAATTTTCCAAAACAACTTTGTTACTCAGTATATGTTAAATTTGTTGCTACTGTGTTTAACATTTTAAAAGTTCAAGCGCAGTAGGGATTCTCTGAAAAAGTTTTCTCTCACCAACTAGCAGGTTTCAGATTATCAGTATTAGTCATAATGCTTAAACATAGCCACATATAAATATTTACTTAGATAAAGCTATTGCTAATCACATATGTAATAGCAATCAGTATAATGTAGTGGTTTGAACACTATTTTAATTAAGAATATATAAGCAGGGATGAACTTAAAAGTTGGAAGTTGGAGGGCAGGTATGGTGAGAAAAGTCTGTTTTTGCAGCATTAGGAGGAGTGGGCAGATTTCAGTTAACAAGCTCACATTTCAGAATGCTAACTGCAGTCTCTAAGCTGGCACCATGGTTTTCCTGTGCTGGGGATGTTTGATGCTTTTTGGGTTTTACAGCTTTATAAACAGTGCTCCTTGGAGTTCTCTACTTGCTATTCTGAAACATATTTGAGTTTTGCACCCAAGAAATAAATGACTTTGACTTCCAAAATCAGTCATATTTCAGTATTGTGATATGAGATTCATTTGAATCTACTTCTTCAGAGGTGCAGGAGCCAATCGGGATCCTGCTGCAGTGAAAATGATTCCTTTACTGAATTCTCAGCTTCCTTTAAAAGAAGCCAAGGAGTACTGAATTGCAGGACTGCCACTCAGCCTTCCCTTTATTCTTTCCACCACCCCAGGCCACAGGAAAAAAAATCTTTTGTTCTTATTTTCACAAGTTATCACATGGTTTGGAACCTTCAGGCCTATTTCTGAAACTTCATTGGATGTGCCAGAAAAGTCCTCTAACACACACAGTTGAATGAAAGACAGTTTTGAGATGTTAATTTTCATTTAGTGCAGAAAAGAGATGTTTAATGCACTGAGATGTCTAGCTTAAAGAAATTGCCAACTTTTAGACCACTGCAGTGGCTCACACCTGTAATCCTAGCACTTTGGGAAGCCGAGGCAGGATGATTGCTTGAGGTCAGGAGTTCAAGACCAGCCTGGGCAACATAACGGAGACCCTGTCTCTACCAAAAAAAAAAAAAAAAGAAATTTAAAAACTTAGCTGGGTGTGGGGTATACACCTATAGTCCTAGCTACTTGGGAGGCTGAGACAAGAGGACTGCTTGAGCCCAGTAGTTCAAGGTTGCACTGAGCTATGATCGCACCACTACACTCCAGCCTGGGTGACAGAGCAAGACCCTGTCTCAAAAAAAAAAAAAAGAAGAGCGAGAGAGCCAGAGAGAGAAAGAGAGAGAGAGAGAGAGAAATGGCCAACGTTTGAAACAAATGGTTGGGGGCCTGAGGTCCAAAGCTCTAAAATCAGCTAACAAATGTTTATTGAAAATCTACTTGCACAAGGCTGTTGAGGAAGTTCAAAAACCCAAGATAAAGTCCTGTCTTCAAATCGCCTACAGTCTAGTTGGGCAGAAAAACCCAAAGTCAGGGAACAATGGAAGAGTTAAATAGTAAAACTAGACAAATACACAAATAATGACACAAGGCACCCTATGGTTGGGCTTATGAAAGAGTGTTTCCGGCAATATATTCTAGTGGTTTAGGGATCATAGTGATCTGGAAATCCCTGGAAAATCTTTACAAAAAAGGTACACATTGGGATGGGTTTGAAAATATAGGTAAGAATCAGATGGCCTTAAGAGGAAGGGAGAAAGTAAATAGCGAGTCTGGTTGTAATAAAGTGGGAAGTGGGAGAAGTTAGAAGTGTGGGAAGAGGCCAGATTGGTAAATTCCACAGGGGTAATACCTGGCTGAGAGGCTGAAAATTATTCTTAGGGATCCGAAGTCAATAGCAGTGTTTAAAACTAAATTATCAAATGCGTGGGATTCCCTTTCCTTTCATCCCTTCCCTCTTTCTGTCCTCTAAAAACAGAACCTGATTCGACAGGCTGGAACGTTCCCAGCCACTAGGCGAAAAAACAGCGATTGAGGCACACACATGTATTCTTGGCCCTGAAACTTCACCCTCCGGGGGTGGAGCTCTGGGAAGTCGGAGGGGGTTTGGGCCAGGTATGATCAGATCCATCAGCAGGCTTATTTCGACTTATGTGAACAACGCTCAGCTCCCCAAATATACCCTGAGGGTAAAAAGGCTCCACTGCGAGTAAAGGGCATTTTCCAAGGCGCTCTCACAATTCGAATGTCTGATACTGCAAGCGGAGGCTGCAGTGCACCCACTGAGCACACACAAGAAAGTGTCTTCTCACCATATGGTTAGTGTTTACAGGTTTCGTCTAGCTCTTGCTCACAAGAAATGGAAAATTAATAACGCTGATGAAATGACATGTCACAGGGAGGATTGAAAAAGTGCGTAAAAGGGTCCTAGAAAAACCAGCTTCCGTGCAGACGAGTCTGCAGAATCTGCAGTCTCCCGACCTCCAGGTCCCTCGGCCCGCCCGGAGGTGGGGACAGGGAATCGGGAAGCCCCGGCCCACCTCGGCTCTCCTCCCCCGCAGCCAGCAGATGGCTCCCGGGCTCTCTCTCACGCTCCCTCGCCCCCTCTCCAGACGCAGGGCTTTTGCGGTTTGGGAGGGAGCCTGCGAGAAGGGGCGCCGTGCCCGCCGCCGCCGCGGCTCCGCGCAGCGTGTCTCCCGGGGGTGCGCCCCGCGCCGGGGACCCAGCGTCCGGGCCCCTGAGGCCGGCCAGGGACTGGTGCGAAGGCCGGCTCTCGCGAGGTGAGAAGGAAACGCAGGAGCAGGAGCAGGAGGAGAAGGAGGAGGAGGAGGAGGAGGAGGAGGAGGAGGAGGAGGAGAAGGAGGAGGAGAAGGAGGAGGGCCGGAGCTGCCCCCGCCCAGCCGCAGCCCGGCAGGAGAGCGAGGAAAGCCTACTACGCCCGGGCCGCGCGCCGCTCTCCCCGCCCTCTCCCCACGCCTTCCGCTTTCACCTAGGGCCGTAGGTGCGGCGCCGGGGCTGGGCGGGAGCTGCGCCGCGGACCAGCTAGCCGGGAAGAGCAGGCGCCGCAGCGGCCCCGCGCCCGCTCCGAATCCTGTCCGCTCCCCTTTCCGTCGCCGGGAACTGCGAGGAGGCGTCATGTAGCAGCAGCAGCAAACCCACCTCCTGTTTGCAACTCTTTTTTTTCTTTTTCTTTTTTGGTGGGGCGGGGGCGCGGCAAAATTGTATCTCCGCCCCCCCCCTTTGCCCACTTTCATTCGCAAGCTGCATCTACCTCTCTAAAAATATTGAGGGGTTCAGGGAAGAGCGGGGGGCCGTAAATCAGAGTTAGACCTGCAATACCCCCCGCACCTAGAGGGCAACCATGACCGAGGAGAGCGCTGATGTTCCCAGGGAGTTGATAGGTAAGATTAGCGTGATTGTTAATTTTCCATCTTCCTCTGCGTACTCCTCACCTCCATCCACCTCCCTTCCCACCTCTGCTTTCCCGCAGGTCCCGCGAAGTGTCGTCGCCCCTTAGGTCGGAGTGGTGTTGGGCAGGGTCGCTGGGGGGCGCCGGGAAGTTTGCTCCCATCCGACCGCCTCGAGCCAAGTCTGGAGAGGGAAGGCGTGGGGGAGGAATCGGGAGCCCCCGGAGGGTCTCTGCTGGGAGCCCCAGGCGCCTCCTCCCCCCCCGAAGTGGGGTCCAGGTTGGCGGAAGAAGGGCGCGGGCTACCTCAGTCTTGGGAGTTCTGGAAGCGAGAAGAACCCTTTACAGCACCCAGCCCGCAGCCCCAAACTCGGGAAAGTCTGGGAAAGCCTAGCAGAAGGACAGCTGGCAAGTGCACAGTAGGTCGTCTCCGGCTTGTGTCAGGCACCCTCCAGGAAATGCCCTGCGGGTGGTGCCCCTCTGACCTACAGACTTGGGGGAGGGGGAGCTGGTCTGGTAAAATGAGTGGGCCTGGCAAGGCGTGGCTTGGTGTAGCTAGCTGGGAGCGAAAGGGTTACAAGGCTGACGCAAACTTGGGCCAGGAAATTGAGGGTTAATGATAAAAGCCTTATTTTAATAATGATTAACCTACCGAGTCTCCCTACCCCGATCTCTTAGGGAACCAGTGTGTGGTACCCCGTACAAGGTGACCCATTGTTTGAGTCCCTTAAGGTTTTTTTTTTTTTGGGGGGGGTTGGATTTTAAGTCTTGGGGTTTAACTTAATTATCTGGAGGGTTAAAATGGCAGCGCTAAAATAGGATAGGGGAGTGTTCTGAAAACCTAGCGTTTAAGTGTGTGTGTGTGTAACATGTTATCTTGTAACAAGGTACGTGTGTCTGTGTGTTCAGGTGTGTTTTGAGCCCCAGTGACCTATATTCCCTACTGTACCATCCTTGGCACACTACACAGCTTTACAGCTCAGAAAGATGCTGTCTAATCGGTGCTTACAACAAGAGGAAGTTCTAAACCCCCATTTATCTCTATATGTGGAATTTGGCCCTCTGTTACTGGTTTTAGCTATACTTCAGAGGAATTTGTGTGTACCCTTCAATTAGTGACTGTTAACTCAGCAGGTAAAACTTGATGTAAAGAAGCTGTTGCTAGACTTGTATGGAAGCCTCTGCTTTTGCTGAATTACAAACAGACCTGGCCCTTTATCAGAATTTAGAGAATGAAGTTTCTCTCTCTCTCTTTCACACACACACCCTCTTAACAGTCTCACTCGCGCACTCACAACTCTCGCTCACACACACACACACAGACACACTCCATCATACTCCCAGCAGGTCCTCTTTTCTGTCCCCAACCGAGTGGAGTCTGCCCCTTTGCCCGTCCAGTTCTGGAGGCTGAGACCTTTCCAATACCCCACTGGAAGAGGAAACAAATGCCAGAGGCTCTGAAGATGCCTCCAGAGGGAGGTCCTGGAAAGAGTTTAGGGAAGGTCTTGCCTGGATGATCAGGGGATAGATAAGGATAGCTAAAGAGGGTGGCAGATTTTTAATTTGTGTAATGAGTTGTCCTTGAGCCTGGTAATGAGAAGTTTAGGTAATTATGTAGACTCAAGTGAAAGGATGAAGGATGGAGTGGACATAAGGTATCTGGTTTATATTGATGGTTCTCAAAATAAACAGTTTGGTTTTTTTAAGAGTTAAATTTGACCCTTATCTTGAAATGGAATTTTTGTGTGTATTGAATATTGCCTATGTCATGTATCTGTCAATAGAGTGACATACGCTTTTGTGATATGCCTGATATGATTTTTCCGGGCCTTTCAATGGTCAAGTTACACTGGTATGGTAGGGGAAATTCCTGCACCTGCTTTGCTCTCTAATTGCAAATGCTCATAAATAAGAGCTCTGTTCTGATCAATTCAAAATGGCATTCATGTGAAAACCTCAGTATGTTTCCTTAAGCTAATCCCCCAAGACATTTAAAAAATGTATTGTGTACCTTTCTGATTACAAAAGTAATACAGGATTTTTGTAGAAAAAATTTTAAATATGGAGGAGATTATAGGTCAGCCATGTTACCACTTAGGGATAGCTATTTTTCATCTTTTGGTGTATGACATCCCAGTCTCTTTTCTCCTGTGTATATTCTTAAGCCAATTTCAGATGTCTATTTCCCATAATTCTTTTTTTAGGGGAGGGAGGAGTAGCCTGTACTTGTTTCGAGCTCTGATAAGATAGGAACTGCATAAAGAACTCCCAGTACAGTGGGCTCCCACACATGTGCCCTTGCCCCAAACATTCCACCTCATTGCCATTCCTTGAACAGGCTGTGCTTTCTTAGGTTTCCATGTTGTTCTCTGTGCTGACAATGTCCTTTTCTCCTTCTTCACTTTTCTTATCTAACTTAGTGGCTCTAAATTTTTGTGATGGTGTGTTCCCAATAAGAACATTTTGATCACCCCCTAATAGACATATATTTTGTTAAACTACATAACATACTTCAGTTAGTATGTATAAGCTAAAACATAACCTGAAACACATACTGTAAATAGAAGTAAAATTTCTATTTTCTTCCTGCATCTCGGTGGAGTGTTTTGTACACTCCACTTTGGAAACCAGTGATCTATTTCCTATGCCTTCAAGATTCAGCTCAGGGATTTCTTCCTCCCTGAAGCCTTTATGTGCTCCCTAATCCATGGCCTCATCTACTGTGTGCAGATTCGTTTCATGGCATTCCCTCTGTCACCTCCACTAGATTGTAAACTATGGTAAGTAGAGACCATCTCTATCTAGAACTTAATAGAGTACCTGGCACACAGGTACATGTATTTGTTGCAAATGTAAGTAAAGCAAAATGATTACAATACAGAATACAGAGCTGTGGGAGCATAGAAGAAGGAGCTATATTTTGGAGGATAAGTAGAATATAATCAGAAGGAGAATAGAGAAAGGGCATTCCAGGGAAGAGAATAATATATATAGAATCCTGCTGTAAAAGATGAAGATTTCAGGAATGATTGGATCTTTGTGTATGTGCTAAGATGTTAAGCTGAAAAAATGTGAAAGACCTTGAATGGCATGCTGTGAGGTTTGGGTTCATCTAAAAATGCCCACAACTCATAGACAAGGAAGGACATAATCATACTGATGGTTTTGGAAGGGTTACTGTGGTTGTGGTGGTGACAGTGGGCTGATAGGTTAGAGGCTGTGGACTTAGTCTTGGTGAGAGATTCTGAGGCTTTCACTGCAGTCATGCCCAGGTGGTCAGGAGCTGTTTAGAACGTAGATTTTAGGAGACTGACTCCCTATCTGAGAGAAAGGAGTTGTCAATAAGCAAGGTTTCTAGTTTCATTAGTGGCCAGAGGAGAAGATAATGAGTTTGATTTGGGACATGTCCAGTTTGGGGTACTCATGGGAGTCCTAGGAAGACTTTCCCACCACCATCCGAATTTTCAAGTTTATCTTTCTCTCCAAATTTCTCCTTTTCCATTGCCTTTGACCACCCTTTGGGGTGTTGTGCAGTGATGATTTTGAAAGGACAGGTGGCTGGAAGTGTCCTTCTCTGGCTAAATTGTTTGGTCCGGTTCTGGTTCTTTGCCATATTCCCCAACCATCATGTCAAGGCATTCATAGGAAATGCTGATATTTGTATGGCACTGTGATGAACCCAAGGCCTGCTGGGGACCAGAGGTAACCAGCCAAGGGTTGAGGGAGTTTATGAATTTCTAGTATACTTATGGTCTTCATGCAATATAGTGCTATGTCATACTGCCCTACATTGCTGTCTTTTTTTTTTTTTTTCCTTATGTTTATATCCTGTATTCCAAGCAAGACTATATCATGTCTTGCATGGGCTGGTGTTATATTATGTGCTTTTATATTTGCCTCAGCATCTGAGGACGCAGTACAAGGCACAAAGTATGTGTTTATTAAATACTTGATGGCTGTTAAAACAAGCAAATAAAAAAAAGACAACAATAAAAACAACCAAATACACTCCTCCAAATATTCTTTCCTCCTTAATGCTTTTTTTCTTATTAATAAAAGAATGTAATGAATCTATTCCCTTCTTTCAGAAAGCATAAAGGATGTTATTGGCAGGAAGATAAAAATTTCAGTGAAGAAGAAAGTAAAATTGGAAGTTAAGGGAGACAAAGTTGAAAACAAAGTGCTGGTAAGTATTATCGTTTATTTTTATTAAAATGTTTGGAAGTGAAAAATGTCTTTTCCCTCTATTGTTTTGATAGCTTAATTTTCATGTAGCACTAGTTCTGTTGTTTTTTATATATATAAATTTTCAATTGTTCATTCAAAAAAATGAAACACTTCTGTTTTCCTATTTTCCTCTTACAGCTTTGGAGAAGACTAGAACAATTATTGCTATTTGCGTTAATTGTATTCTATGTTTTATTCAAAAGTTCTGATGACCATTTTGTCTTAGATTATTTGGAATATTTCTTTGTCAAAAGTTAGAAATAGGGCAGCTTAAAATTTAGAGATCAAAAGCTTTTAAATTGTATTTCTCAAAGTTGTAATAGTCACCTATGTTTAGATCATCTCCTAGAGGCTGTTTTCATATTATTCAAAGTTTGGTGTTAAATGGAGCTTATTTATTTGATATAGTAGGTGATTATATGACTTTCTGTATAAGGTCTTGTGGAGGAGTTTAAAAAATTCATCTCATGTTGGTTTAATTATTTAATTAAAATTTCTCAAATGTTATATCTGAGTTCATCTAAGGGGTGATGATCTGAGAATGTGAAAAAACCGTTGGTCATTTTATATAGGTTTTTGGTGTTTTGGAGGGAAATGTCTGCTGGAGGCATTATCCATTAATGTGATTGGACTTGGGGTTCCCCCTCAGTTTGTGAGGGTTGTTGGGGACCCAGGGATTGGACCCTGCTGGGCACAGGCTCTTAGACAGTCATCAGTGACTGAATTGTACCTTTACAAAGGTGAAAAGCCTTTTGTGGTATTTTAATGATTTCTAGGTTGAGATTATGGCAAATCTAAATTTAAGCTTAGGTGGAGAGAATATTCTGTTTAACTTTATCCTGGAAATTCTCAAACATATGCAAACATGAAGAATAATACATTGAACCTTGTGTACTTTTCATCCCAGCTTCAATAATTTTTGGCATTTCACCAACATTGTTTTATCTGTCTCCTCGATAGGTTTTTTTTTTCCTGGAGTATTTTAAAAACAAATCTTAGGTATGTGTTATTGAAAGAGAATGTTTTTAATATTCCATTTCTTCATTTGAAGTTGCCACAGAATTTGAAGTGTCTTTCTGATAATATCTGTCTTGAGAATCTTCTAAAATAACTAACCTCAGGATATGTGACTGTCTTTTCTTGTAGATAGTACAAGTAAGGATTATGCTATTGATGTATGTCTTCTATTTCTCTGTTGTCTGTGTATACAAGTCAGGATGGTGGAGGCTTTGAAGTAGGAAAACCTGAGTGACGTTTGCCCTGCAACAAAATGTGCTCATGTAAACTGCATGATTAAGGTTATCAATAGCAGAAATGATTGATGCCATTTTTCTACTTAGCTTTAATAAGGAGTAAATTTCTTAAATTATGTTTTTTAAATGTTGTGTTACTTTTTGGAGGTGGTAATGTAGAGAGAAGAAATACTGTTTCTATCATATGTTTAAAGTAAATTTTTAAAAAATATTTATTTATTTTAGAGACAGGGTCTCACTCTGTCACCCAGGCTAGAGTGCAGTGGTGCAGTCATAGCTCACTGCAGCCTCGAACTCATGGGCTCAAGCAATCCTCCTGCACTGGCCTCTCAAAGTGCTGGGATTACAGGTGTGAGCCACTGAGCCTGGCCAAATTTTTAATTATGTAGTAATTTATAGGATGAACCCACCTCTCTACAACTTAAATGTCAAGTAGTGGTTGCTACAAAAGTCTAAAAAATGGTACTTTGGTATTATTTGGTATGGACACTGTTCATTATACTAAGAATAAACTCATGTCACAATTAAAATGGATGATGTTTAAATTTCAAAGACAAATTTAAATGTCTGATATAAAATAAGCACTATTTAAAAGTAGTTATTAGGACTTAATGTTAAGAATTTTTTGGTTCCTCTTAACATTAGCTGGAGTTGATTAAAGTTGTAACCAAATTACAAATGTATTTGAATTTAAGCATTTATCTCCCCAAATTTGAAATCTAAGTAGTTTCTAGGAGCTTGGCCTAAACTTGTCATGGCTGTTACTTACTTGCATGGGCGGGAATTATTAATAGAAATACTCAAGGTCTGGCTTTCTTTGATAGGCTTCAAGTTTGAGCAAGACAATTTAAGAAGTAACCTTTGAGATGTGGATTTTGGAGTTTTTGACTTCATAGAAATTTAATTACTTAATTGTCAGTCCACTAAAATAGGTGATAAATGAGTAGGTTTAAAACCTTCCGTATACTTTTTTTGAGTTCTTCTCCTGTTCCTTTTTCCCCAGTGCCCACTATCAGCTTTTTTTCTTCTTATAAAGTTAGGAGTATGTTGTATTTATTTGGTTCCTTCTTTTTATACTTTGGGACTTTATACTATTTCTAGTTTATCTTTTGTAGAGAGTTTATTTTCTTTCTTCTCATGATCATAATAGCTAATATTTATTGAACACTGACCAAGTGCTAGGGACTGTGTTGAGTACTTAATTATGTATTACCTTATCTGATCCCCCTACAACCCTATGAGGTAGGCACTTTTTATATTTCCATTTTACAGATGAGGAAATTGAGATTTGGAGAGGCTAAAGTAACTTGCTTCAGGTCATCCAGCTAGTTTATGACAGAGCTGGGATTTGATTGCTGAACTGCCTCACTCAGAGCCTAGCTCTTTGCCATTATGCTCCAAATAAAGAAAAAACAGCCTCTGCCTTGTTTAGTGGTTGCTGACTTCAAGCAGTGATAGGGGAGTTTTGGACTTTAGAAGGATCAGTACTCCCCATCTTTGTTTGATTTGGTTGATTGATTTATCCATTAATTTGTTTCATGTTTATTGAGCATCTGCTGTGTAGCAGGTGTATGGTATGTACAAGATGGGTGTAGGCTCCGACTTCATGGGATTCTGAGCTTACAGTCTAGTTGGAGAGGTAAACATGTAGCCAGGCAGTGGGTTGAATGTGCTATGAGTGGATGAATGGGGACTTCGAGAACACAGAGGAGGAACACCAAACTCAGGCCTGAGAGTCAGGGAAGACTTCCAGATGGAAGTGAAGCCTAAGCTGACACTCAGTGGATGAGTAGGAGTTAGCCAAGAGAAGAGAGTGGAGATGTATTCTGGACAAAGGGAACAGAATGTGCCTGGAAGCCAGAGTCAGAGCTTAGCATGTTAGAGAAACATAGTAAGTACAGCTAGGGTAAGGAGTGCAAGGTGGAGATGGTCAGACACAAAGCCTGATTCCTTCCTTTGCAATTGGGATACCAGGTAAAAATTGGGACTGGTTAAGCAGGTCTCTTCTTGCCATCTGTTTCTAATGACCTTCACATGAATTTTATTCTCCCTTCTCTCGGGAGACAATGGAGTTAAGGGCACAGATTTTGGAGCCACACTGGGTTCACACTGCTGCTCAGTAACTGTATAACAATGTTAAGAATCAATTCATTTCTCTAACGAAACAGGCATTACAACAGTATCTATTTGTACATAGTTGCTTTGACGATTAAGTGGAATATATTTAAATACTGGTTAGCACAAAGCAAGAAGAACCAAGGGGTCCTGCATTCTGTTTTCTCAGTGGCACAGAAGAAAATTTGGCTGGGCATGGTGGCTCACACCTGTAATTGCAGCACTTTGAGAGGCTGAGATGGGAGGACTGCTTGAGCCCAGGAGTTCAAGGTTGCAGTTAGCTATGATTGTGCCACTGCACTCCAGCCTGGGTGACAGAGTGAGACCCTGTGTCTAAAATAAATGAATGAATGAATGAATGAATAAATAAATGAATGAATAAATGAGTAACTAACTAACTAACTTTAAACATATAATGAAGCCCAAGTATCTACTGCCTTTATTGAGGGGTTGAGATCAGTTCACCATAAGGCCAAGAGGGTTTATTCAGTTTGTGACACCTTATTAGCAGAATAGAGGGCAACAGGCTAGATCCAGCATTCCTAAGGTATGCTCAGGTCAAGTGAAATTAGTAATGCTGGAAGAGTGTTCTATGCTTAAATAAATTTGACAATTGGGTGTTAAAGATAAGTCAGTTTCTTTATGGCTTTTCAGAGACATTAATACACCTCTGTGCATTTTAAATTTCTAAGAATTGTATAAGGTATGCTGTCTTTCCCAAAATTATGTGGCTAGAGACCCTAATGACCATAGGCTGGGAAACTGGGATGGAGCAGGCCAGAGCTGGTGCCACTTGGGGCAGTAAAGGAAAGATAGAACAGGCTAGAAGAGGCTATCCATCATTAGGAATGTTCTCCTGGGGAATGGTCCTTTAGCCCCCCCCCTTTTTTTTTTTTTAACCTAAATGCTGTGCAGGTCTGCCGTGAGCCACACTGGCATGACATGTCATCTGTTGCTGTAATACCTTTCTCTATTGTCTTTAGGGGATGTCATTAGAAAGAGATCCTGTGTTTCTTAGACTCCTATTCCCTTCTCCCACTGTCTAATTGAATCTTCAGCCAATTTTTCTACAGCTTGGACTTTTAAAAACTGTATTTTAATTTATATATTTTTAAAAAGTAAACTTTTCATTGTTAGATATAGATTTATATACAGTTACAACAAATAATAGAGAGGTCCACTTTATGCAGTTTTCCTATCTTGCAAAATTATAGTATAATATCACAACCAGGACACTGACATTGATACTGTGAAATGCAGGAGATTTCCATCACCACAAGGATCCCTCATATTGCCCTTTTATAGCCATGCTCTCCCCCTGCCCTCCTTCTTTGACTCCTGGTAGCCACTAATCTCTTCTCCATTTTTATAATTTTGTCATTTCAAGAATGTTATATAACTGTAATCATACAGTATATGCCTTTTTGGGATTAGCTTTTTTCACTCAGCATAATTCCCTGGACCTTCGTCCAAGTTGTATCGTTTCCTTTTTTTAGCTGAGGGGTATTCAGTGGTATGGATGTACCATGGTTTCTTTACCCATTTGTCTGCTGATGGACATCTGGGTTGTTTCCAATTTTTGGCTATTAGGAATAAAACTGATATAAACATTTGTGTGCAGATTTTCTTGTGAACATACTTCTCCATTTCTCTGTGATAAATGCCGAGTAGTACATTTGCTGGTTTGCATGGGAATTGCATGTTTAGTTTTATGAAACTGGTAAACTGTTTCCCAGAGTGGCTATACTATGCTATGATCCTTGTCCTACCGGAAGTGTATAAGTGATCCAGTTTTTCTAAATCCTTGGCAGCATTTGGTATTGTCTGAATTTTTTGGACTTTTTTTTCCCCCAAGGACTAACGGTTGAAAGAAAAATGTTGTCAGGCAGGAACAAGGACCCTGATGACCTCTTCCAACCCACACTTCTGTTGCTTGTCTGGGGGAGAGGAATGTGGCACTCCTCTCTCTGTAGGACAGTGGCTCTGAAGTGTGTGGAATGTTCATTCCCGGTCTCAGCTTTATTTTTTTCTGTTTGATTTTGGAATTTGGGTTACATCATCTTTGCCAGCCCCTTGTTCTTCCACACCCATCATGAAATGTGTCAGAAGCAGGACTTCATTTCTTGCTAGACTGAGCAGGTAGGGAAGGGGCATGTCAGTTAAACCTGTTCTCTTTAAAACTGTTCACCCATTGTCCCTTTATTTTGTTTTGAAAAGTTAATCTGAAATTCCTTTAATATATTTCTTTTGTTTGGCTGTTTATGCCTTTTGATCTTCTCACTTAGGCTTGATTGGAATAACTGTAAGTCAACTTTAAAAGTGTTGAAAAGTATGTGGGTATTATTTTGGGTAACATGTATCCCTAAAATATGTTGGTGGTGCTGCTGTCTTTCATTAACTCAAAATATAAACTCTACTCCTACCTGTTTATTTAAAAAAAAACATTAAAAAGGGAATAGCTCTCGTATAAAAGTTTTATAAGCCTTTGGCCTACTTAATCAATTATGAATTATTTTAAATTAGTTTATAATTGTCATAAAATAATTTCATGAATTATTTTAAATGAATAATTATAAACTATTTTAAACTTAAACCACTGTTCTTTTACACTGGGATGTATTCATTTTTCCTGGCCAGTCTGTTTAATGTTTTTCCTGTTCCCCAGTCTCTGCTACCTAACTTGATTGAGCAGCACAACCTGTGCCATAGTCATTTCTCAGACAAACGTCTGCTCTTGAGTTTGTGTTGTGCAGCTCCTTTCAGGTGACATCAGCCTTGGCTAATAGTTTCCAGACTTTAAAGGAAAAAAAAAACAAATTCAGTTGTACCATTTTAAAACTCATAATTTTTCATAGAACTCATAAAGTAGTGATATTTTAGGAGCATATTTTAGAAGTTCATAGTTAAACTTAAAGTAACATAAACCTAATCGTTGATTTCAGTGAGGCTGTTTTGAGGAACACAAATTAGAAATAGAAGGGGAGGTTGGATTTTGTTCTGGTTACATGGTATAGAGAGACTTCCTATTCACCATTTAAGCAGTATCTCACAGTTTTTAAAATAACTGGTCTTGTAATCTCAGGATGCTTTCCAAGTAAATAGAGATGGCAGGAGCAGCTTTATTCTGAGTTCTGCACAAAAGTGGTTATCCTGGGAGCCCAACTTACCTTATAGTTTTTCTCTGATATGTTAAATATGGTGTAACACATCTGAGTGTGTGTGTTGGTGTTTTATTCCTGTAGCTAAAATAGATGTAAGACTGAAATTCATATCAAATGTTTGTAGACTGCGATGGCTTCTGAAGAATGCTGTTGGAAAATCATTATTCTAGGCCCCTGGGTTTACATCCCTCTGTGAGAGGCTCTTGTACCAGTTGTCGGGTATTTTGAACAGTTCCCTTTGTGGTACCATTAGGAGTCTCAACTTTTAAGGATCACTTACAATTCTGTGCATAGGTGATTTTCAAAGCACCTGGGTGAAGTTACATGGCTCTAGAAAATTGAGCTTTAGAAAACAGCAACAACGTTGAAATGATCTTCAGGAGTGGGTTATCAGAGAGCACGCACTGTTGCCAAGGATTCTGGCGAAAGTTCTGGGAAATTCAAAATAAAAGAATCATATTTGAGTGCTTCAGAATTTGCCTGAACTCAAAACTGGAGTCAGCTCCCACCTGTTTCCACTGATCTCCGGGTAGGGGGCAGGGAGGGGGCTGGCTCTGCCCCTGGGCATACATTTCCAGGAGGCAGTTCTGGAGACATGAACTTGTTACCCGAGCTGCGTTTACTTTCTACTCTCTCCTCATCTGCAACTGCCCCAGTTTCTTCTGTAGTTAGGACAGGCGAGTCAAATGACCTTGGGCAAGGAAGCTGTTGAACGTATACCAGTCTTGGTATAACTTTTCATTGTTCTTAAAAAGATACTGTTTTTCTAGTCTCTGGGATTTAGTCACCCTGGGACCAGGGTGTTTAGGTACACTCTGGAGAGGGGAGGAAATCTAATCAAAATATGGAACGAATAGGGAGAACTTGTTTTCATAGTTATGAAATAGGTACAGTGAAAACAAAACAATAAGACTTTAGTAAAATGTTACTGTAACACCTTTAGGTTTCATTTCGTTTCATTGGAAACAATGTCTACTGTTAAAGCAGATTCAAAAATGCAACTAAAATTAGATGAGGGATAGATTTTTTTTTTTCTCCTTAACCATCCTCCACTTTCTAAAATGCTTTTTGTCTTTTAATAGAATACAAGAATTTGGATTGGTATATATGGGGCATAGTATTATCTAAATCTTTATGTTACTGTGCCCTATTACTTCTCTCTCTCTCTCTCTGCCAGTAGATCACTTTCCCCAACTCTGAGGAAAGAAGGGTAAAGTAAAGGGGGAAAGAAGGATGCTTGGGGGGGGGGGGTGTGTGTGTGTGCGTATTTGCGGTAAGTAAAACAGTCTGCTCACTTTCACCCACTGGATTCTCTTCCTCATCTCTGTTTCTTGGAAGGTTTTTCTTTTTCTTTTCTTTTTTTTTTAAACATTATCTAAAAAAAAAAAAAGTGATCTCTTGTTGAACCTTGACCAGAGGGTGCCTTGGTTTCTTTAGATGTGGGTAGATGCATGAAGTCTCTCTTATAGGTAGAAAGCAGGCGTGTACAAGTGCCCTGAGCTGTACTTACAGCATCTCCAGCCTTTGGCAAAGGTTTGAGACAGACGTGCTTTTTCTGGGCAGATGTGTCTATTTCTGCTGCTCTCTGGGCCTTGGAGTCTCAGGAGACATTTTTGGGCATTGACCAGGATTAGTCGGTATATCACCTAAATGGGATCTGGTTTGGACAGGTTGACTTAAGCAGACTCTGGGGAAGTTTCTTCAGAACTTGCTCTCATTGATTGCTGTCCAGAGGATCTTGGGCCTGGAGGACACTTGGTAGCCATCTAACCATGCATCCTAGCCTAGGAGAAATTTCTTCTATAGTACCTCTGATAGCTAGGTATCCACTTTTTACTTCACCATTTCCAGTGATGAAAAAAGCAAGAGCCTCAGAAAGCCCTTTCTTCGTTTGGGCTGGGATTTGCTTCTCAGAAACTTCTTTCTGTTTCTTCCAGTGTAGCCTACTGGAACATCACAGAACAGATTTTCTCCCTCCTACCCATGAGCATGGCTCAAGTTCTTGAAGTTTTTCATGTTTTTCCTTGGTCTTACAGTCCTCAAGCTAAATAGGCTTACTTCCTGGAGTCTCATTGCTTGCCGGATGTTGTTTTCAGACTTTTCACTATTCTTATCACCTTGCTTTGGAACCACCTTACTTTGTCAATGAACCTTTTAAACTGTAGATGTTTTTGGATCACACATATTTGGCAGACAGTCTTGAACTAAATTAAACTGACTTTAGCAGAGTTTTTAATGGCCTGTGAATTCTGCCTCTTGAATGGGGTACGTAGTGTGTGGCATCACAGAATCTTTGCTCCTCTAGACAGTGTGGGAAACGTTGATGTAGGTGCAGTATGCCAGCTGAAGAATTCCATCTGTACATTGTTTTGGCATTGTTTTATTCTTCTTGTTTTTTAAGTTTTGGAAGTATCTATGATATTTGCATTACT
Organism: Daubentonia madagascariensis; assembly: GCA_023783475.1. Lineage (NCBI taxonomy): Eukaryota > Metazoa > Chordata > Mammalia > Primates > Daubentoniidae > Daubentonia > Daubentonia madagascariensis. The sequence continues at coordinate 22,532,841 of JAKFHU010001672.1, forward strand.
AAAACAAATGATAAAACATGGGAAGGCAAAAATGAAACATCATCTAATCCTGTCAATTCACATATAATCGTTGGAAAAAATCAATAAGTATTTCCCATATTTTTCTATGCTAACATACATATAAATATATATTTTGAACAATGGAATCATGAATACTATTTTTATCACTTTTTAAAATTTAATTTTTGGGTCAAAGCTTTCTATGACAATAATTTATATCTATATCAGTTTGAATTTCTGCATGGCACTCCATTGATCTACTGTAGAAGAATAGTATGTATTATCTAACCATGTCCCTTATTGTTAGATATTTAGGTTGTTTCCAATATTTCACCTTGTAAGTGTGCATATCCTCATGTTTATTTCTCTTGGATAAATTCCTGGAAGTAGAATTGTTGCCCAACAGACATTTTAAAGGATGCATTTTTCACCTGATTGTTATTAAGGATGTCTCAGTAGGGAATGATTCCTCCACCTCATCAGTTTTATTGTCTTTAAAAAAAACCAACAAAAAACTACTTAGCAGAACGGCTTGTTCTCTTTGCTTAAGTTTTTGTATTTCTTAGACCAGTGCTCTTTGGACCCTAGCTCCTAGGGCAAACTTCTTTCATGCAATTTAGGGTCCTTTCAGATCTGCCTGTGTTATCTGCTACTACAGTGTTTTTGCAGGAATGGGGAAGTCCTGTGACTCTTTGACTGCAAATGCCATTCCAGAATCACAGCTCCTGAGTGTCATTGTCTTGGCAGAATCAGCCATAGCTTTCCCTTGCCTGAACTGTAGCTAGGTATGAGACTGTATTATACGACTTAGATCTTTGCCCTTCTTGTGGGACTTTCTTACGTTGAATCTTTGGATGCTCTGATAAATGGTAGTTGAGTAGGTTTGCAAATGATAAGGCATATGGCACTTTAATGAGATGAAATACAGTTAACAAGAACCATAAGCTAATATGTATGTAGAGCTAGTCCAATGTCTTAGAAGATAATATAGTATCATAATGAAAGGAAACATTGCTTTTCTCCCCAGACAGTTCTGAAGGCAGTTAACTTCTCCTGTATAGCTAACAACGATCTAAGTCCTGTGGTCCTTCCCCAATCCACCAAAAGCTTCCCAGTAGTCCTTCATTTTATTCTCACTTACCTCTGCCACGTCCTGACCCTTTCCCTGTTTCCCTTGGGGGGAGTGGGAGGGTAGGGGGAGGGGTCCAGGTGATGAGGACCTGTAGTGTCTCTTCCACCATAAGCGGCTCCTCATGGAGCCCCTTTCTCCTTGCTGAGGCCCTCAAGGGTTCAGTCTGCCTTTTTTTTTTTGAGACAGTCTCACTCTGACACCTAGGCTAGAGTGCAGTGGCGTCATCATAGCTCACTACAACCTCAAACTCCTGGGCTCAGACCATCATCCTGCCTCAGCCTCCCAAGTAGGTAGGACTACAGGTGTGCACCACGATGCCTTTTTCTATTTTTTTGTAGAGATGGGGTCTTGCTCTTGCTCAGGCTGGTCTCAAACTCCTGACCTCAAGCGGTCCTCCTGCCTCAGCCTCCCAGAGTGCTAGGATTACAGGCATGAGCCACCGTGTCTGGCCCAGCCTGCCTTTCTCTATCCTTTCAAAGCTGCATTGCTTGTGGCTGTCTTTCCTTCCAACACTGGCAGGTAGGATGACATTCCTCAGGGACCCCATTATTTGCTGCCTCAGAAAACAAGCACACAGGACCCTTTCCATTTTCAGGGATGTACTCTTAGTCACTCTGTGCAACAGACAAGGAAAAACAAGAGAACCAGATGTGGGAAAATGACTGAGGTTTCAGAAGCCTTGCAAGATTCTTTTAAGGCAGTCTTTCTGCCTTCTGATTCCTGACTCCCCTGCCCTGTGGGGCACAGCCACACTCTCTTGTTGAATCTGAGCTAAAGTATGGTCAGAAATCCGGGCTGGTGGGGTAGGGTATTATCAGCGAGCATTTTTTGGTTTCCAGAATCCATCTGTCCTAAATCAATTGTCACTAGCAACCAAAAAAAGATCGTATCATCTGTCATAGGCATGACCTGAAGAGAAGCAGCTGTGCTTTATTTTTTGCTAAGTCTCGGACAGTTCAGTTTGGCACTTAGAGCCTTCCAGCTCCTTTTCTTTTAAATTACCAGTTTCTCTTCTTTGCCTGTGTCCTTGGGACAGCACAAATGTTGCAGTTTAGGGAAACTTTTTGTACAACTTTGTTCACTGAATCACAGTCACTACTCATGTTGATGATACAACTGGCCTGCACATAGTGACTTAGTTTAGTACTTGGCTTGTGTGTACAGATGTTTCCATTTAACTCTCTTGGGCATCCTGCTCCTTATCAGAAATTTTATCTCTTCAAAATTCATTGTTTGTGAATTAACTGTGAAATTCTGGGAGCTATTTCCTTTTCAACAGTTTGTTTCTCTGGAAAGAAACTTTGGGAGCTTAAATAGCCCTTAACCCTCTATCATTTTCCTCTCTCCAAAGTGGTCTCTGTGGGGAACATGTTGGGTCTTCTCTTTCTGTATTTTTCTCTCTTTTTTTGGACAAGGCCTGGATGCAAGAAGTTGGTCCAATCTTTCTTGTCCAGTGTTGCTTGTTAACAAAGCAACTGAAGCAAAGGAGAAGCTATCAGCACCTTGTCACTTAGAGTTTCTTAAGCACTGTCCCATTTGTGTGTTTTCACTGCGGAGATGTAATCAAAGTGGCATCTGTCTTTACATCTGACATATGCAGGTTGTCTGCAGAGCTGAACAAGTGGTGACAGCAATGCTGTATATGCAGGAAGTCTTCACACTCAGTTCCTTTTTATCTGGTTGTGTTCTCTGGAAATAGCCAGTTTCTTTATTGATCAGAGTAGGGCTCTACATTTTAATATTCTAGAGAGTGATGCTTGTGGTGTATTTAGCCTTAAATTCAGGAATGGCTTGTTTTTTCACTATTGTCACAGACATTTTATGCCTCCCGTTCCTTTAGGAGCTTTCTCTGTGTTAATAGATAAGTCTGCCTGCATTTGAATTCTGAAATGGCCGTTTGCTACCATTTAACCTTGGGCAAGTTATTTAACTTCTCTGTGCCTTACTTTACTCATCTGTAAAGTGGGTGTATTAACAACCTACTTCATAGGTTTATTTTGAAAATTTTAAAACATATAAAATGTTTTAAAATAGTGCCTGGCACATAGTAATTCATCAGTAAATCTTAGCTGTTATTATTGTTGTGGGGGGTAGTATAGTGATAATGCTAAATGCTTTGATTATAAGAATCTGTATATTCAAAGTCAAAGATTACTCGAGTATATTTTATACAAACATTTCAAAAGAAATAATTCAACTTTGCATCTCTTCCTGGCCCTGTACAAGGTACTTGTGATGTTATCTCTGCTCAGAGCTATTTTAAGCCGGTATAGGCTGTCTACAGAAATGGGTTTTGGATTTTTTTTTTTTTTTTCAGTCTGCTGCTCTTAAAAGAGGGTACATTGCTTTTAAGAAATCTTTTGTTAAGAAAGGGTTTAAGTACGTTGTTGAGAAATATGGCTCAGAAGATGGCACTGTGCATTTTCTGTGGATGTTTTCTTTGACCTCCTTTTCATTGCAAATCTGAATGTGTTTAGAAATATGCTCGAGCCCTCATTCATTTCCAAGTTACTCAGATTAAAAAAAATTGGTAGTTGGCTCCTCTTCATCCATTTAGGGCTTTTTGACCCTTTTGGGGCACTGCTGTTGGTTCCCGGTGCCTCAGTCAAACTGCTTCCTCTTGGATTTCAGTTAGGATTGCTTTTGTTTTGGAGTGGGGGTGGGGGTGTATTATTTTCGTTCACTGGCTTGTGCAGCTCTGTGTCTCCACACTCAGGAGGATTCCTGGGTCTAATGGATTTTTAATCTCCAGGCCAGGCTGGACTGTCATCTTCTACCCAAACCTAGGGTTTCTCAACCTCAGTGCTAGTGACATTTTGTGCCAAATAATTGTTGTGGGGGCTGTCCTCTGCATTATAGAATGTTTAGTAGTATCCCTGGCCTCTATGCTCTAGATGCCAGCACCATCACCCACCCCTCCTGCAGCTGGGACAATTAAAAATGTCTCCAGACATTGTCAAATGTCCTCTGCATGGTATAATAGAATTGCCCCTGGCTGAGAACCACTGGTTTAGATCAGTGGGTTCCAAAATGTCAGAGAGCAGATGCATATCTTGTCATATTTACCTTCTAGAGCTATATCTAAGTCTCAAAATTTGCAGTTCTATGATACAGCTATGGTCAATTTATCTAAAAATCTATATGCATTTAAAAATACTTAATTTTGAAGTATTTAGATACCAAAATCTCTATATAACAAAAGTAACAAGTTCTACCACACACAAGTTTTCTTGTTTTAAGATAGCTAATAGGTTAGCCCAGTAGTTCTCAATATGTGGCCCTGAGAACAGCAACATTAACATCATCTAAGAACTTATGAAAAATGTAAAATTGTAGGGGTCCTATCCAGACCTACTGAATCAGAAACTCTGTGAGTGGGGCCCAGCAATCTGTTTTAATAAGTCCTTCAGGCCATTTTGATGCACACTGAAGTTTGAGAAACACTGGAGATTAGTTACTTAGGTAACTAAGGAAGTTACTAAGTTACTTATGTATTTAAGTTAGCTCTAATTGTACCCCCATAGGATAAGCCTTATTGAGAAATAATCATAATAAATCTGCTTAGGAAATAACTTTTACTAGACAGGTCATGCTAGGTGTCTGCTGGTCATGTTGGCCCCCTCCGAGAGCCCGTCAGGTCCACATCTTCCTTTGAGGATTTCCTTTTGTCAGTATCCTCAAGCTTGGTGCATGAAACTCCATACCACACTTTGGCTATAGCTGATTCAACTAGGGATAGTTATGCCTGATGCCCAATGTAAGCATCTGTAGGCTAATCAACAGCCTGTATTGGGCAGAGATTCTTCCTCATGGTAGTTTGAGACAGAGAAAGACACACACAGAAATGAGAAGGAAGCAAAAGGCACGAGGCAGTAAGAGCCCTTGTTGAAGCAGAAACCACGAGGAGGTGAAGAGGCTGTTAGTGAGCTGGTTGTGACAAGAACAGTAGAAGGAGGCACTGGGTGAGGAGCACTAGATGGCTGCTTTGGAGAGGGTGACTCCTAAAGTTGAAGTTAAGTTATGTTATGTTAACATGTCTACGCACAATATTGTTCAGTTATCTACAAGGCCCAAGTGGGCAGCTGCTGATAGGGGTCCCTGTCTTGCTTACTTTTCTAGGAAGCCTCATACTGGACCATTATTAACTGAGGCAACCTCAACATATGTCTATTCTTTGTTGCCTGGAAGAGCCCATCGAATATATACCTGTATCAGAAGACCAAGTGGTCTCTGCAGATAGGTTTCATGGCACACTGCTTCCTTAAAGCAGTGATTCTCAGCCTGGCTGTGCCTCAGAATCACCTGGGTAGCCCCTGACTCTTTGTTTAAAAACACTGTCCACATGAAATTCTGATATGCAGTTGAAGCTTATATTACAGAAAGAATGGAAGATGGAAGCTGTTCATTTCAGCTTGTTGATATGTTGACTTTTCCAAAAGAAACCTTCATAGGGCATATTTCAGAAAACCTCAGGCCCTGCTTCAGTTAGATCAGACCAAAAAGGCCAACTCACCATATTCATTCTAGAAATCTGTTGCTTTAACTCTAATGACATTTTCTCTTAACATTTCCTGTTAAGGCCTCTCAGTACCATCTCTTTTGAGGGAGATGCTAAGAGTTAGAGCCTTAAAAAAACAAAACAAAACAAAACAAAAAACACTGGAAATGCTGGCAATAGAGTATTGAAATCAGCCTTGTGAATCATTTTCTAAAAATTCAGTGAGCCCAAAGAAATTTCTTTCTATTTTGAATTATTGGCATTGACCCCGTCTAATTGGTTAGTGCCTCCCTTATCTTTCCCTTCATTTCTTCCTTCCTCTCTTTCCCATTGAAACCAGGGCGAGTACACAAGTACCTTCATGAGCAAACCCGCTGGATTCTCTCGCGCAAATCAACTCGGAATGAATGGAGATACAGAATGTTTTACATTGTTGGTCAGATGGTTGGCTGAGTTCCACTAGGGTAGTAGATTCTGGATATGTGGGCCAGTGCTTGTTTTCAAGCCCAGCTTAAAAGATCTGGGGCCTGACCAAGAACATAATCAGGATTCTCTTATTATCAAACTGGTATCCTTGAGGCAATTGTAAATTACTCGAGATTCCAGGACTATTTCCTTATTGTACTTTTGTCTTAAGTATCTCTACCCCTAATGGCAATCTTTTTGTGATATATACAGAATATTTGCCCAGTAAATGACCCAGGCCTGGGATACAAATTTCAAGCCCAAACTGGTTTTCTCAAGAGCCTGGTAAGTCTCTTTGCTCAGCAGCCTTATCTGTCGTAGCCCATCTTTAATTTAGCTTTGTGCAAGGTGCACGGATCAATAACAGTGATGCAGGGAGGAAGGGAGGGAGGATGGCTAGCTGCAAACAGCCGCCCGTTGGCAGCACTTGAACTGGACTCTGCTTTGGTCAGAATGATTAGTGCAGTCAGGAAAGCCATCAAGTGCTGTCTGACTAGTTCATTTGAGCTCTGTTTCCGATTACACCCAGCTTCTAACCCAGAGGATTACAGACGCTTAAAAAGAAAGGTTGTCACGTCTCCCTGTTGTAGTACTGTATAATGTTTGTGCCACTGTCTCAGGAATATGAATCATAGTGCAAATGAACTGCTTCTCTTGTTTCCTTTTCTACACGTTATTTCAGAGAGAGTGATTTATTTCCTGTTTGTGAAGGCTTGATCTCATCATTTAGATGGGAGAGAAATTGGATGTAGTTTCGACTTTTGGCTGGTTATAGGCTTCTCCTTTGCCTGGAAGAACTGTTTTTTTCCCCCTGCATTGTGAGAGTTGTTTATGCCCATTGAATGAAAAGATTCGTTTTCTTAGGCTTTCAGTGATGACATTTCATTTCTCTTGTGTGATAAAATTATTTTTAATTTAATGTGTGATTTTATTATTTTTAACAAGTAAAACTGTTAACTAAAATTTCATCTGAAGTTGTTGGAAAAACCAAGAAAGCATCTCATTTCCTATTGATTCCATGAGCAACCTTTTTTAGCATATAAACCAGAAGCCTTGTGTAGCTTTAAGCCTGTGTTTTTCAAGTTGAGGAAGTAACAAACCTTGTTTCCAAGATATAAACAGGTGTGCTGGGAGCAAAGTGCTCTGTGCTTAAGGACTTTGACCCTGCATTTTCCAAACTTAAAAAGTTTCTCCATTTCTCTATTCTCAGAATCTTTGGCATTCTTATACTTAACATATGTTATACATTTCATGAAGCACCAATTAACATCTCACAGGACACTAGCATTCTAAGAAACTCAGAGAAAAGCTGACAGGTTATTTTAGTGGTTTTTGTACAAAGGAACTGTATATTAGAATTTGCCATATCTACTTTTGACACTTTACAAATTAGGCAGTTGGAAAAAAATATGTCAAATATGGGTGAACAAGACACATTCACCCATCCTACTTTTAGGCAGATTATTGAAACCTTTCATTTACCAAATAATCACTGAACACCATCTGTGTGTAAAGGAGCTGTGTTTTAAAGGAAGAAGACAGTGACTTGGAAATTGACTGGGATAAAGTCAAGGAAGAAGTCCTTTTTCTAGGGATCTCCTTCATTGGGTTTGGCTTGAGAAGATCAAGTCAGATAAGATATTGATTGGTCTGCTTATTATTAAATGTTTAAAATAATTTCAGACAACTCTGCTTTAAAAAAGTATTGAGAATGTGGGTGGGAAAGTCTTGTTAAATACATTTATTTACTCTTATAGATTGTGTGCAGTTTATGATATGAGCCTGCCTCCTCCAAAGGTATGCTCACTTATGGGAGGGGCTGTCACAGAGAAGAAGAAGTAGATTTGTTATCTGTGGTCCTGAACTAGGACAATGAATTAAAAACTACAGGTGAATGAGGATTGGTTTGAAACTCAGAAGAATCTTTCTAGCAGAGCTGTCCAGTAATAGAATGTGCTGATTTGTGGAGGTGGGGATGGGGGTGGGGGATTGAGTTCTTTGCACCTGGCTAATTTCAAGAATAGAATGCTCAACCTCTTAATGGGATGTCCTATAGGGCATTCAAGAAGGAAAATGCTTCCTTTGATCTAAGATTCTGGAATATACAATGTTCCTTGCTTATATGTCAAGTGATGTATGTTAGAGCTTATATTTATCACAATTTTACTGTTCAAAACTTAAAACTTCTGTTAGTGAGGCCAGGACAAAGCAGTTGCTAAGGACAGTTGAATCTCATACTGACTGTTTGGGTTGGTTCCATGTTTTAGGATTAAGTACACATTATCACTTTGATGAGATTTAAAGTCCAATTAGGAAGTCTGGCCCTTTAGCTCCTGGCTGGGTTTGCTGCTTTTAGTTCTAGTATAGATGTGAGAAGCTTTTTCCAACCATAGTTAGCAGCATTTGATTTTAGTACTTCTGGATCTTACTCTGAGAAGAATTTTCTCCCTGCTGTCCTGGTGGCAAAAGACAATGGACATTGTCTGTATGTCTCTTTGGGAAAAGATAACAGGGGCATTTAAAGAGCCATTCCAGGTTCAGGAACTTGGGAATCAGGAGACCTGAGGATTAGTGTTAATGTTTTAAAAATGTCCATTGGTCTGCAATTTTAGTTAGTAGTGTGTGGATCTAAAAGCCTTTGTCCAGGAATTTTGTGAGAGTAGTTGGGACATAGAGCTTTTAGCATTTCAGGAGAAAAGGGCCTGGCTAGTTCAGTTAATAATACATGAAGAGGCTTTTTCCTTTCAAATTCCTCATTTCTTTGCTTTTCAAAAGACAAGACAGTCCACTAGTTTTTTTGTTTGTTTTTTGTTTTTTCAGGTGAATTGTAGAGTTTTTGTATATATTTTCATAGTGTTAACTGACGTTAATTTTGCTGAGCAAATAAAAGCAATAGCAAGTTGATGAGGCAGTTAATTTACACTCTTGCTTCTCTAATGTGGTGTTCTGCTTTAAGAATTGTTCTCATTCTCAACTTTTTACATTTTATTTAGTGAGTTGCTTCCCATGGAGGCTGTTGATAATTTCTTATTCTGAAGTTGTTTTTCATAGGTGGTCCTTGTTATCTGATAGTGCACAAAATAAAGCAATACCATGTTTCTCTCATGGTAACCGGGAGAGAACCAACATCCTTTGTGATATGTAGCCAATGTGTAGGCCACTGGCCTATAGGGCTGCCTGTTGGGGAAAGTGAAGCCTGTGCCTGTCTCTACCACTGAAGATATTGTGTTCATTGAGCCACTACATGCCTCAGCCATTAAAAAAATACTTTTTTGTACTTGAAAAAAATTGTCGTTAAACATACATAACACAAAAGTTACCATTTTAACCATTATTAAGTATATAATTCAGTGGCATTAAGCATATTCACAATGTTGTGCAACCATCACCACTATCCATTTCCAGAACCTTTTCATCCCCCCTCCCCTCAGATGCTGGGTAGTCACTAATCTACTTTCTGTTTCTTTTCTTTCTTTTTTTTTTTTTGAGACAGAGTCTCATTCTGTTGCCCGGGCTAAAGTGTAGTGGTGTCATCATAGCTCACTGCAACCTCAAACTCCTGGGCTCAAGCGATCCTGCTTCAGCCTCCCAAGTAGCTGGGACTACCAGCGTGCACCATGACGCCCAGCTAATTTTTCTATTTTTGGTAGAGATGGGGTCTTGCTCTTGCTTGGGCTGGTCTTGAACTCCTGACCTCAAGCAATCGTCCTGTCTCAGCCTCCCAGAATGCTAGGATTACAGGCATGAGCCACTGCACCCGGCCTTACTTTCTGTTTCCATGGATTGGCCTATTTTGGATATTTCATATAAATGGAATTATATAATATGTGGCCTTTTGTGTGTGGCTTATGGCATTTACCATAATGTTTTCAAGGTTCTTCCATGTTGTAGCATACGTCAGAACTTCATTTCTTTTCAAAGCTGAATAATAGTCTATTGTATGCATATACCCTTTTTTAAAAAAATCATTCATCCCTCAATGGATACTTGGGTTGTTGTCAATTTTGGCTACTGTAGATAATGTGAATATTGGTGTACAAGTGTCTGTTTGAGTCCCTGGGTTCAGTTCTTTTGGGTGTATACCTAAAAGTGGAATTGCTGGCTCACATAGTAATTCTATGCTTAACTTTTTGAGGAACCACCTGTTTTCTACAGTGCCCTGGTCGTTTTAAAACTGGGCAATAATACCTGTGCTTGCAAGGAATGTTCACAAATAGTTATCAACCCTTTGGAACTTTAAGTTAGAAAAGTGAACGGACTATGTTTTTTAGCACTTTGATTATGTACTTATATTATGTCATAGAATTTGTTATTTGTTTTCCTTGAATGTCAGTTGTTTGGGTACCTGTCTCTGTTCCCCACTTTATTAACAGTTCCTTGATAGCATTTTCCCATCTTTGTTCATTTTTTTTTACCTCATACAGCAATAAATATTTGTTGATACATCGATTAGATGTGCAACATATTCTAAAATATTACTTTAAATAGAGAGATCAATTTACAAGAAACATATTGGAATTATTTCCAGGTTTTGTTTTGCTAAAGTTAAGATCTAATATTATTTGTTAATTTCTCTTGGTTTCGGAATAGGAAGCATTCCTGCTGTTAACAATAAATGTTAGAAAAGAAGAAGGACGTAAACAGAAAAATATTTAGACATTGGGGAACAGCTTCCATGGGAGCTGAAATAGTGTGGGTAGACATTTGATATTGTTGGGGTAGTTCTATGCCATGTTAGCCCTTATTTTGTTTAGGCAGTGCTTTTGGGGGGGCCATTCTGCAGGCATCTAAATAAAAGTTTAAAGCCTTTTTTTTTTGAGAGATGAGGGATGAGTAAAAGATGGGTTATTATGGTTGTTGGTTTTGTTTTTAATAGACAACCAGAATTTTCACCTCTTGGGTCAGAATGTTATCCACTTATTTATAGCAAGTATGCGTTGTTATGGCAGGTGGCTGTGGGTATTGGCATTCAAACAGACGCTGATAAGACCTTGAATGAGGTAGCCATACAGTTATGCTCAGGCTAAAAATGGCTATGTGTGGATTGAGCTACATATTTCACACAGATGTAAAAATTATACTTTGATTAAGAAATGTAGCAGTGTATTGTTTTTGTGTTTTTAGTTTCCCTGAGCCATTATTCCTTGTCTCTCTTGGTGGTTAACTGTTGTCCATAGCTGAGCTGAAACTATGTTTGCAGGAATTAAGCTTAAAATAGGCAGTTTGAGGTTGTAGTCAGCTGTGGAGTATGATAAAACTTTGAGCAACACAGTTTCCGACAGCACCCCATTCTCACTGTGGCTGAGAAAGCTTTTATAAAAGCAGGATTTCATGTGAGGTACTATGGAACAGACTATTGTACAACTTTTTTTTTTTAAACAGTGGAACAGGGAAAAATACTTTTTTTCTTTCTTTAAAAAATTCTTCAGTCTGTAATCATTAAGGGTATTAGAATCTGGATATCTTGTAAGTGAAGGTGGAAGGCCAGTTAATTAATAAAAAGCAAGCCCATTTCCTTCCTCCAGTGGTTAACCTGGGGCTGCCCCAAGGTGGAAGCTTTGCCTGACCATGAAAGCCCATCTGGCCATCATCAGAGTCAGTTATTAATTCAACAAATACTCATGCACCTTTGCCACACATCTGGCCTTCTCCTGGTAGGCAGGGGTAAAGGGTAAGACAAATTCTGCTCTTGCTTCCTGCAACTTAGTCTACTTCCCAGGCCTCCTTCTAGATTTCTCTCTTTCTAAAAACAGCTTTATTAAAGATATAATTCATATACTATATAATTTAACTGTTTAAAGTATACACTCAGTGGTTATTAGTATATTCACAGAGTTGGGCATCTACATCACAATCAATTTTTGAGCCTTTTTTTGGTTTGTTTTTTACCCCCAGAAGAAACCCCTTACCCTTCAGCTTTTACCCCCAATCCACCCATCCTTCTCAGCCCCTGGCAACTACTACCTACTGTCTGTCTCTATGGATTGGCCTATTCTGGATATTGCATATAAATGGAATTGTATAATATATGTCTTTTGTGTCTGGCTTATGTCTCTTAGCGTAATGTTTTCAAATTTCATCTATGTTGTAGCGTGTATCAGAACTTCATTTCTTTTAATGGCTGAATGATATTTCATTGTCCCAATATACCACATTTTGTGTATCCATTCATTCATTGATGGACGTTTGGGTTGTTTCCACCTTCTGGCTGTTGTGAGTAATGATGCTATGAACATGCATGTACAAGTTTTTATGTGGACATATATGTCAGTTATCTTGGCTCCCCTAGATGTCTTGTCCATCCCACAGATCCAGGCCATTATATCACAGAAAAACATAGAAGGATCCTAAACGATGGAGCATATAGGAGGGATACATAGGCCTAATTTAGGGAGTCAGGCAAATCTGTCCCTGAGGACGCCATGTCCAAGCTAAGACTTGAAAGGTTACATGAAAAAGTTTTCAAACTGTAGCTGAGATCGCCCATTAGTAGGTTGTGAAATCAATTTAATGAATCATGGCCAGCATTTTTTAGTAGGTGAACTAAAATAGAATAGTAGATATCAGACAACATCCCATGTGGTAAGGGTAAGTATTGTTGGTGAAATTTATTTTCGCTAGCCATATGAGCACGTATAGTGAATTGCAGTATAAGATGTATTCTGTATTCTGGGTTGCAGTTGGAAAGTGTGAAAGCCACTGTGCTAGGGATTTTTGAAAAGGAGATTGGATTATTTATTAATCTGGAGCTTTAAATGTGGTTCCACTAGAAGGTGGAGAGACACAGGACTAAGAGAGAGGATAACCTAGAAACCTGAAGATCCTTTGAAAGCCTAAAGTTCTGTGATCTTTACACTTTTAAAATTGTTCATTTGTTCAACAAATATTAAAATATCTACTGTGCGCCTGAACTGTGCTGGGTTCTGGGAGCATACTATGTGATCCCTGTGCTTTTGGACTTTAGGATCTGGGAGGGAAGACATACAAGTAGAGAAGCAATCACAATAACTTCTGATAAAATGTTTTGGGTTGAACAGTAAGTATCTCTAGTTCTTCCAAAATGCCTCTAAAATGAGAAAGCAATAGAATAAAATAGATATAGGTACCCCAAAGATAGGAGAATAGAAAAGGAGACCAGAGCAGATAATAGCCATCAACAGATTTTTGGAAGGAGGGAGCCACTGCCTTGGCAGGGCAGAGGAAGCTGGAATACAAGAGTCTTAAAGAGGGATGCCAAAAGTGAGCCAGTTAGGCCCATAGAAGCCCAGAAAGGCCCAGGAATTGAAAGCCTGAGGTTTTGCCTGAGGCTGCTGGATATGGAGCTGAAATGACGGGCATTAGATGAAGACCTATAAAAGCTGTTAAACCCCAGTCCCCACCCATCAGATCCAGGTGACTGCCCCTACTCTCATCTTGAAGGTTATATTGTGAAGCTGTAAATCATTAGCCACCATGGCCCCCTCCCCCAAAGGCACACACCTGAGAGATCTGACACACACCCGTCAGAAACAACGGCACACTTAGGCAGTGGTTCTCTCTAATGGAGTCTGGGAGTTGAAGAGGGGAAAGAGGCCAAACACCTGTGGGTTTCTCCTAATCTCAGATGGCAGAGGAGGTGTAGTCTGAAAGGTTGCTTCGAGGTGATTCTGAAGACACTTCCCTCCCACCCCCACCCTTGCTTCCCAGACACTGATTTTGTCCCAGGAGGCATTAGCCACCCATCAAACTGCTGGTACCTTATTTTCCTCTCAGTTTGACATCCATGGTGTGCTTAGCCTTATGGTAGGTCTTGTGGGAGGCAACAGTGACAACAAAAGGGTACAATATTGTCCCATGCTCATGGAACTTCAAATCTAGTTATTAGATATTATAAATTAATAAATTTATTATTAAATAATAAATTTAAATAAATTCTAAATTAAATACTTTTAAAATATGACATCTTGTCAAGGTGAAGGGTAAAAACCTTTCTGTTCCAGTCTGTCTCTATCTCCTCCCACCCTCTTCTATTTTGAGAATTCCAAAATGGAATAAATAAACCTCAAAGCACCCAAGATTTATAGTACTAGCAGCAGCCTCACCAAAGGCTGGGCTTCCTATTTGTAATAAACATGTTGAAATTTTGTCTGACTGCTTTAGTACAAGAGTACCTGAGAGCTTTCCCATGGTTAAGATACCAAGAGTGGTTTCCGAATTTGGGCATCCTTCCTCTTGTTCCACCAATTTTTTTTCTCCTGGGAAAATAGCCAGGATGATTGCAAAACATAAGCTTTTAAAAAGTCAAAATTCCATGAATGTAAGAAAGTAAATTTTCTTGAGGACCACGCCCATAATAAATCTGGAATTTTCATTTTAATTCCTAACTCATTTTTTAAAAAACTCACATGTATGATAATTCTTTTTAATTGGAGTCACTTGGTTGGGAGATTAATATTCTGATGTGGAAACTTTCTCTTTAGAGTTTATATCTTTTTTTTCATTTGGTTATTTAGTATTATTATTGGGGTAGCTTTTGGAATTCTCCATCTCCCCTCCTTTTTCGAATTACTTTTTCTTTTTTTCCCCCCTGAGAAATTCCTGTAGACATGTTGAAATGTTGCCAGGTTGTAAGAAAATTTGCATTATTAAAGGAAACAGCTGGCAGATCTTCTGTAATGTCCCACCTCTGTTCCTGCAAGTGCCCAACATTTACTTTGCATAACTCAGTAGCAAAAAGCCAGGGGAAGGGAAGGAGTGGGGAGAAACTCTTCTTTTCCTTTCGGAGTTGCAAGGGGCTTTGATGAAGATTTTCATTTAATTGTGTTCCTGTCCTCCAGAGGATTGCAGCATCTGATGAACTCAAAGAAACCCCCTCCCCAAATTGTCCTGGAAGAACTCTGCAAAAACTGTGTAGGAGCTGGGTTTACCTCCCACAATTTTAGTTTGAAAATAATTTTTTTCCCCTGCATAGTAAACATGGTCATCTTTATGAGTGTGGGAATGATTAGTTTAAGAAAAAACAAACTGCGCTTAGATTTGCAAGATGGGTGACCTGAGGTTTTGCCCAGAGACAGAAGGGTCCTTTCCTCCTCCTACTCCTTCCTTGACAGCCCCCAAACCTGCCCTAGGGGTATGGGCTTCCTCCCAGGGTAAACCGGAATCGTGGCCCCCCTGCCACACTTGCCCCCAGGTCTGGCTCCTGCAAACTGGCCTGTTTCCCTGGTGCTTATTCTCTGCACCAGTTGCTGCCCTTATCTTTTTATACTTTTAGAGCTGGTGTGCCTTTGGGCCTATAGGTGGCAGATGTAGTGGGCAGAAAGATGTGGCGTTGAGGGCATTTGGCCTGCACCTATCTAGAGGGACTATGTGTATCATGAGGATGAGGGGCAGGGCCCTTTACCCAGGGCCACAGCTAACCAGCTGTCAGTCAGGTAAATTGTTGAAAACAAAGACCTTCTTGTATATATTAATAGTGCCAGCATTTTTAAGATCTTTACCAGGGAAAGCAATGGTTTTTTTTGAAGGTTATTTGGGAGAAACCACAAATAGTGTACTTTAAAAAAAAAAAGATATCTTGAACTTCCAAATAAATGTGTCTTAGGGCCCACTTATCTGGAAGTTGGCTCATTCCATTCTCTGTCTGACTTCTTGCCTTTCAACTATTTCTTCATCTCCTTGGAGTGGGCATGAGAAACCACAGGATGTAAAAACATGGAGTGAATTTTGCTAAAGCAGGTCCCGGGAGACTTGGAGGGGAAGAAGTGATGAAAACTATTGAGTCCAATGAGATTTTTAAACTACGTTTTCAATTATTTATTCTATGTTTTCTTTTCAGGGGATCTTTTTCTAATTACAGTGGTTCTGGCATTTAAATATAGGGAAAATATGCTAGGTAAGAGGACTTAAGGTATTTTAGAGGAAGCCCAAACTTTAGGCAAGTCTTTTTCTGCCTGAATTTTAAAGCTAGCTTTTTTTTTAAAGTATATATATGTGTGTGTGTGTGTATGTATTCACAATTATAGTTAAGCTAATTTTTGCTCCCCCTCCCTATCACTATGTGTGGTATACCCATGTTTCCTGGTATATACAGCTGTTTCCTTAATGGGACTGTCTCCATCTTTTTCTCAGATATTTACTAACAGTCGGACATACGCTTGGCTTCATTGCAAGACCTGCCTGTGATACAGATGGATGTACTGTGTATAAATGCCCCCAAATAACTTTTATTTTTATGGTGGTTAGATTTTGCCTACATATTTAAGGTTTTGCTGTATACACTGATTTCCTCTGAAGTCAGAAAAATAGCATCAAACTCTGAGAAGGGACTGCAAAAGTATCAATCATAGGATGTTATAGCAGGAATGGAACTACAGAGATGGCTTGTGCCACTGCTTTGTGGAATGGAGAAAAATAATAATAGCTCCCGTTTATTAAAGGCTTCGTATATGCTAATTCTATATGTATTATCTATTTTAATCCTCACAGTAACTGTGTGAGGTGGGTCCTCCTGCTATCTTCCTTTTATGGATGAGGAAAGTGAAGCCAGAGCCTTTAGGTGGCCTCCGGAAGTTGCAGAGTTGAGAGGCAGAAAGTGGACGAGGCTGTATGCCTCAGGTTATAAGGACAGTGCTCATTTCCATTGCATTAAGGAAAATGTCCTAGTCCACCCTGTTTAATCCTAGGAACCCTGTGGTGTGATGAGGTTTTCTTCTACATGCCTATTCTAGCCTCAGCTTGGATCCTTTGTTTTGGTAGGTGTCAACTTCTCTTGTCATTTATTGCTCACTGTGTGAGAATGACAGGCACTCCTGAGTTACAAACATCCCCCTTGCAAACACAGCAGGTTGCACACTGTTGCTGCCTGCACTGTCTAGCCTAAGGGCTCCCCAAGTACCCACTCATGGTGGAGGGTGCCAGACTGGGGCCTGAGCAGGGCACTGGCCCTGCCACAGCCCCCTCTGTACCATTCCCTTCCCTCTTTCTTTCTAGCCTCTTCTCGCCTCCTCCCCTATCTTTTTTGTTTTTCCCTCTAGGCAGATGAGTTAATTCCACCTCAGGTAATCTCTAATTTTTTCTATAACAAAATGCTTTCTTAGTTTTACACCTCTGTCATACAAACGAAGGAACTCTTTCCCATAAATTGGGGATTGGCGGGATTTGATTCATCGATATTCTAAGCTCTTAGTTCTCCTTTCACTTTGTTCAACCAGAACAAGAAACAACAGAATTAAAAGAAAGAAAAAGTAACAGACACTATCTAGTTCCTTGCTACTCAAATTGTGCTCCATGGACCAGCATCCTTGCCACCCCCTGGGGGCTTGTTAGAAATGCAGACTCTCAGCCCCTCCCAGACCTATAGATCCGTTCTGAGGAGATCTGTATGTGATTATATGCACATACATTTAAGAAACACTGTGAGCCTACTCTACTTTATTTCTTTTTTTTTCCTACAGGCTAAATGTTAAGACTTGTTCACAGCTGAAAGCCTTCAATGCCATTATTACTAATGATGCTGGTACTGATGAGGTTTGTGGATGGCATTAAACTGAGAAGTGTTTCTTGACATTAAGCTGAGAAATGCTTCTCACAACCAGGGAGATAGAATTGAAAGTAGCTTTAATTAATCAGTGCAATAATTACTTTAAAACAGGTTAAAATTCTATGGGGAATACCACCAGCCTGGCGAAGTATCCTGTGGTGTAAGGAGTGGGCACAGACACAATACTCAGGTGTTTTGCATTTGTCAAGAAACACTGTCCTTTCAGTCCTCAGGCCTTGGGACAGCCATTCCCCAGGGACTGCTGGGGTCTCAGTTTTGAATTGTATTAATGATTCTGGATGCGATGGTTCGTTAGCACACAGCTAATTATTAACTCCTCATTATCCCGTTGCTCTGGAACCAGGTTAGTAGAAAGACATGAACCTAGAGATGTGGTAATCCTGTCCTGGAGTAGTCTTTCTAAAAGTAAGATTTAGCATTAATTAGGCCTTTAGTTTTTAAACAGGAAGTTGAGCAGAGAGGGAAGGTTTGAGGACTGTTACTACAATTTTAAAACTAAAAACAGTCACCGAGGATACTGAGCATTTGGTTTATTGTCTAATGCCCAATTCTGAGACAAGTTCCTCTCAAAATTGAGTTAGGAAGATATTTTCCTGTTTCCTTTTATTCAATGAGAGCTGTAACTCATAATATTATTTCCATATCCTTCTTGTCTTCCAGGAGATCCTAAGTATTAGAAGCTGCCCTTTATTTAGGGCTTCTAGTTCACCTTCCTCTTCCTCCTTGTCTTCTAATTCTTGTTTTATAGTTTTTTAGAGTCTGCATTTTATTTTAAGTCATCTCAAATTCCTTTTGGAAGTAGTGAGGGGATAAATATTAACCTAGTGTAATTTTAAAAAAGAAGCCACAAAGTGTATTAGATTTGTTTCTGCTTTATTAACTCTACCTTGCTTGAGCATTAGCTATATTCAGGGCTCTAGGCTTGGAATGTGCCAGACCAAGCTGTCTTTAATTTTGTTCTCTCTGAACTGAGGAGCTAAGGATGTCGGGCGAGAGTGGAGGTCTGCTTGGGAGGCTTGCCCTGGCAGCTGTGTGCACAGTGGATTGGGAAAGGTTGGCAGGGCATCAGTTTGGCAGCTGTCTCAGTGGTCTCAGACTAGAGCATCCACCCTGAAATTGGGAAGGAGAGAGAGGATGGGGATGGGAACCTTCTGGGGACAAAATGGGCTGATTTGGGGTACTAGTGAGGTGCAGAGAGTAAGGAACAGGGAAGGATGTATGTGACCCTGGTTATCAGGCCTTGATGTTGCTTTGAGAAAACCCTCTCCAGTTTTTAATATTCTTTTCTTGCATCTGTGGAACTTGATAAAGTTAACCTTAGGTGAGCAGAGTTGCTTTCTTTGTTTTTTTATCCTTTCTTCGCTCTTTGTCATAAATCCTGCCGTGGGAAATGTGAAGCAGCTGTAGTAGGTGCCTAACCCTTTCTTGTTTCTTTTTCTCTGCTCCATACCTTAAGTTCTCCGCCACTAGAGGGGAGGTGGACTGAACTTCCTTAGCAAGATCTCTCTCATTCTTTGGGAATATCCTTTTCTAATACAACTTCTGAGCCATCATTAAGTCCTAGGTGTGAAGCATGAAGAAATGTCTATGAGGCAGCCACCCAGGACGTGGTGTTCCCTTTGCCTCTACCGGGGAGAAGTTCCTGGGAGTTGAGTTAGGAAGGCCAAGTCAGTAACAGATGGCCGTCCTGGGGTGCTTGGATATCAGCCCAGCCCCTCCTCTTCAAGGCCATTTTTTGCCCTGGTTTGTGAGGGATTCAACAGGGACACAGGTGCAATCAGAGTAGGATGAAATGCTCTTTTTCTTTGGACCTGAAATGGGACCCTATACTTACTGAAGCCTTGCTCAGTGACTACCAAAATTTGAAAATTGTGTTTCTTTGAGGCTGGGCTTGTTGACTCCCATTAGGTCTTTATTTATGAATTAGGCAATTTAATGTGGGTATTGGAGGGTAAATCAAATGGGAAGGAGTTGCTGTGTTTAAAACAGCTAAGAACATAGACTCTTTTTAAGGGGTCCTACTTTAGCCTACAGAAGCCTTAGCTTACATGTTTTATAAGCTAATTAGACTAATTGTGACTCATTCTGATTTATTCATCAGAGAAATCCTTTGCTCTGCAGCCTGTACTGGGCATCACTTGGCTGGCTTCTTCTTCAAACTTTCTGTGAATGTTTGTGAGTAATAAAATAACTTTGTGATTCATACCTTGTAGTAATTTAGTGTAATAATTTAGGTAAGGCTTTACTGTGTATAGTAGTTTGCATACTTCTAATCTATGCCCTTTGATACTAAAAATTATGCTAATTTCAAAGGGCTCTATTTCCTTAAAAGGAAGGGAGTCTATAAATCTGCTAGTGGCTAATTAGGAGAGGATGATAGTCTTTTCAGTAGGGGAGGGGGATGCACACAGAGTTTAGTTTGTTTTTCAGATTAACTGTCCTAATCTAGGACCCATTAACCTCCTGAAAGTTACATGCAAATTTAATATATATTCATTTTTCTGGGGCACATAGCTTTTATTACATTTTCATTTTCAAAGGAGTAGATGACTGCTAAAATTTAGAAACTTCTGCGAAATAATTTCTTTTTCTTTATTCCTCTTTTTTCTTTTAACACTAAGTTGGTACTAAAAAATAATTTCTTGAGTGAGATAACATTGTTGCAGATTTGAGAGATATTGAACCTCTACCTATTCTCACTGCTTAAAAAAAATATATTGTTATAGCTCCCTGAAAGTGGGTTAGTTAAGTCCTGTTTACCTTGCCTATCAGCAAAACCCACTTGCACATTTTATGTTCAGACATTAGTCAATGAAGATTAGTCAATGAGGACTAGTCAATGAACTTGCTTCAAGACCCAAAATGTGGTGTATAGGGAAACTTTCCACCCTAACTGGTGTTTTTTTTTTTTTAATTTCAGAATATTATGGGGGTACAAATGTTTAGGTTACATATATTGCCTTTGCACCGCCTGAGTCAGAGCTACAAGCGTGCCCCCTCCCCCAGGCAGTGTGCACCACACCCATTAGGTGTGAATATACCCATCCCCTCCTCCCCCAACAGGTGTTAATTGTGCTAGTTTATAACATTGTTTCTAAAGAGAAAAAGCATTCCAACAAGGTAGGTAAAATAGTATATTCTCCATTCTCTGTCATCTTCTTCCTGTCCACCTCTCTGAATGGATTAGAAATGGGTTTTGGAGGAGGTGTGGGCACCACTGGGTGATTTCTAGTGGGGTTAGAGAAAGTTAATTTGCTGTATCCACCTAAGCAAAGACCTTGCCCTAGACTTGCAGAGGCAGGTGTCCTCTGCTTGTCTGAGGATCATGATTTCTCAGGTATGTTCATTTGCACGGTGGCTGAATAATGAAACAGTGGACACTTAAGAGGTAAGGAAAATAACTGTCACAACAGTGTCACGATTTACCTTTGTTCTGACTGAATGGAAAACAAATAATGTTAATAGCTAAGGATATTGAGTGCTTACCATTTGCCAGGAATTGTTTCTAAGCTTCTTATATATAATAATTTATTTTATCTCCCTGCCCCCCACCCCCAACAAATTGCATGGTTTGAATAGGCCTTGTTGAGAAATAAAAAGGAAACAAGGTAGTGATCTCTTCCTGCATCCCTGTTGCTTTGGAGTACAGGTGGGGTGGGGGTGGGGCTTTGGGTCTTGCAAAGGATCTCTGGAATGGGAAGGACTTTAAAGATCTAGACCTTTCTGTACTACTTGTCTGCATCCCCCTCTCCACTCCCAAAACACACATTTGACATTGTCCACACATTAATTGCCTGGCCTCTGCCTGAATAGCTGATTACCTTATCTTTTTTGAAATTACTCCTTGAGGGAAGATTTACAGTACCTTGTAGCATAATAAAATAGCCAACTGGTAGTTGGCTAGTAAAATGTGATTGTTTAATATTTTTCAACCTTTATTGAGCAACCACTCACTGGGTTGCAGAAATTTAGGATGTTCTATAACAAAACAAGAATAAAGATTCTTTGCACTTAATTTGTCCTCAGACTTGTGGGGACCTACAGGTAAGCTGGGCATTCTTGTGAGAGCTGCTAGAGGCCACACAGGATGCTTTGATAAGCTAAAGGAGGGTGGGTCTGGTTCAGCCTTGAGGAAACAAGGAAGGTTTGGAGGAAGGTGGCATTTGAATGAATGAGTAAATTAATGGTAAAGGCATACTGCTTTTTTTTTTTAAGAGACAGCAATTGGCTCTGTTGCTGAGAGCTGGAGTGCAGTGGCACAATCACACATGGCTCACTGCAGCCTTGAACTCCTGGGCTCAAGCAATCCTCCTGCCTCAGCCTCCTCAGTGGCTGGGACTATGGGTGTGTGCTACCATATCTTCCTAATTTTTCTTACTTTTCATAGAGGTGGAGTCTCACCACATTGCTAAGGCTGGTCTCGAACTCCTGGCCTCAAGCGATCCTTCTACCTCAGCCTCTCAAAGTGCTGGGATTACAGTGTGAGCCACTGTGCCTGGCCAAGGCATACTGTTTATTGTAAAGCTCAGGAATGTTACAGCCTCTAATACTTTATGCAAACAGAAAGGTTAAGGTGATGTTTCCAAGTAAAAGAACAAAAATACCTTCTAAAAATGGTGATAACTGAATCAACAAAACGCAGGAAAAGAAATTGAAGCATTTGATACTGTTTTGACTGAACCTTTCATTCCTACAGTTAATTTTAAAGAAATCCAGTGCTTTTATACAAAGGAATAAATAGGGTGATTATTAAAGTGTTCTGGATCTCACACACATACACACACACTCTCGTTCTGTTTAGGCAACATAAATGTGTGTGGCTGCCAGTGAATTCTGCATTTTTCCTTTATTAACACTGTCTCTACATTATCCAACTGGAATTGAATCAAAGGAGTTACCAGGTTGATTGTCTTAGATTGAAGCTCTCTAAAGAGCAGAGTTTCTTTGAAGCTCAGGTAACTTATTGTTATCATGTAAGCCCCATTTTTATATTTCTTTGCCCCTGTTTATCAATATTCAGTCATTTCTCTCTCTGCCAACTATGAAGCTGGATCTCATCTTTGAACAGAGTTCACACAGTCCAAGGCACAATCTCTTTATGTCTAGGTTGCTTCATTCAACTTCAACGGCAACATGATGATTTATGATCCATGTGTACCTGGGGAAGGGACTCAGGGGAGAGCTAGAATTGTGATGGTTGAATTAATTTTTTTTTTCTAGGAGCACACCTTCTTCCCAGTGTTTTGCAAATATTCCGGGCAATTCCAACTTCATTTGGAAGGTTTCTCTCACAGTAGCCTGCTGTCTAGGTAACTCTTGAATTCCAACAGATAGAAGCAGAGACAGAAAAATCTGCTTGATAGGTGGGATTATAAAGTGACTTCTACCTTGTGCATGTTACTTGGATCAACGTTTGGAAAAGTGTTGATAGAAAAAGATACTCCAAATGAGAAGGGGAAGGGATGGGTAAGAGAATGTGAACTAAACAGTAATTCATAGAGCTTGGTTAGTTTCCTTAGTTAAAGCTGTACTTAAAGAATTTATAAATCATTGTGAACATTTTTGAAAATCATAAAAGTAGTTCATGACAGCTCATCTTATGGATAGTCGCTAGATCATAAACCTTTGGAGATTGGGGCTATTGCCTTAATCTTCACATTCTCCCCTGTGCAAAGCACAGTTTGCTCATTTGTTTCATTTTTTCCACTCTCAGCTATAATTTTCACATGTAAATGATCAAATTATAAGAGATTAAAAGATGGTTTAGGATTTAGAGTACTTTGGTTTTCTAGCTCAGAATAAAAAGATGAAAGAGCAGTGATCAGTTGTAGTAATTAACCGTTATGGCAAAAGGAAAAGAAGGCACAGAGAAAAAAGAAAACATGACTATTCTGGCTGGCATCCCAGGTCTTTAGGTAATTGGTTTGGGAGCCCATGGCTCAGGTAATACTCCAGTTTATCCGAATCCTGGACTTTTATGCCATTTAATGCCCTGAAAATGAGCAGACCTGTAGGAACACCTTCTCCTGTCTGCAGCTGTCCCAGAGGGTAGCAAACCTCTTGCTAGGGAGCGTAAAGGAGACTGGGCATGCCCCTGGAGGGAGATTCTGCTGTGCTTCATTTATAGATCTGGGAATGCCCTGAATAGTGTCAGAGTTTACAATGCAAAGTATGAATTATGTTCAAGAATCTGATACCTCAAGATTCAATAGATTTTCTGGTTTTTTTTTGGCTCAAACACATATGCCAATGTATAGAGGGATTATTGGAGTAAAGCTGTCTTAGATATTAAACATCCTGGTCAGAAGAAAAAGAGAAGCAAATTCCTGATGTCAGGAAATTGCAGCATACTTTTGCAGCATGTTTAAGCCTGGCACAGCAATCCTAAGAGTGTTGTTCAGTTTCATGGTTTTTCCTCTCATATAGGGCTGAATGTAGCTTGCCTTTTATTTATTTAACAAATATTAGAGTGCTTACTGTGAGCTAAACACTTTCTAGGTGTTGGGAGTAAAGAGCAAGCAAAGCAATCCCTAATCCCTGTATTCTAGTGGGGAAGATTGACGATAAACACCAGAGAAAGCACCTGGTAGTCGTAGAGCTGGGAGGATAAGGAGATGGAGTGGAGTGGTGGGTTCTGCTGAGATGCTGTGGGGACACTTAGTAGAGACCTGAAGTGAGGGAGAAGGTGTTCTAGGTGAGGGCACATGCGTGAGTGTAAGCTCTGAAGCGGAAGTGTGCTTGGCCTGGTCAAGGAGATGGACCCCATGAGGCCTGCTGGGCTGAAGGAGGAGAGCCAGGGAGGAGGGGTTGGGGGAGGGTAACCAGGGCCCGGCCACATAGGCCTTGTGGGCCCTGAGCTTGCTCAGTGGTCTCCCCTGCCTCTGTTTTGGAGCCTTCTTTCCTTTGTGGCAACATTAGTTCTAGGGTAATAAACATTAGTGGGAAAATAGAAATTTCTACATAAAATTTACTTCTGGAAACTGAAGGATTCTTGCTTAGACCTCAGCTGTTGACTGGTGGTGGATAAAAGGCCCTTTCCTCAAGTTTGTTTGTTTCTTTCTTTTGCTTTCTTTTATTGTGGTAAAAAAACATAATAGCATAAAATTTACCATCATAGCCATCATTAAGTGTATAGTCCAATAAGTAGTGTTAACTGTATGTACCTGGTCATGCAACAGATCTAGAACTTTTTCATCCTGCAAAACTGAAACTCTATACCCATTGAACAACAATACCCTTCCCCTCTCCCTCCAGCCCCTGGCAACCACTGTTCTACTTTCTGCCTCTAAGAGTTTGGCTACTTTAGATACCTCGTATTAGTGGAATCATGCAGTTTTTATCTTTTTGTGACTAACTTATTTCACTTAGTATAATGTCCTCAAGGTTCATCCATGTTGTGGCATGTGACAGGATTTCTTTCTCTTTTTAAGGCTGGATGATATTCCATTGTGTGTACAGACCCTGTATTCTTTCTCCGTTCATCTATGGTTGGACATTTAGGTTGCTTCCACCTTTTGGCTATAGTTACTTTCTTTTGAACCCTGCTTGTGTCAGACACTGTGCTAGGTGATTGGATAGGAAATGAATACAGCCCAGATCTGACCCTTAAGGATGCCATAGTGTGGTCAAGCAGAAAAACTATTTCCATATCGTCTATGGAAGAAAAGCTATGGTAGAGGTAAATGCAGAGAGAGGCATTTTGGACCTAACTAAGCTTTGAAGGAAAACTAGAGGGAGTCAGATTGGTGTGGAGATGGTCTGTGGAGGGGTTACTGGGCAAGAGGCCTTGACCTGAAGGAACACGAATTTGGTTGCAGAATTAGAAGAGGTTAGAATGTGGGGAGTGGTGGGAAATGTAGCTGGAAGCGTAAGCAGCAGCCGGGAAAAACAGGTCAGAAAGGGTCGCTTGAACCATGCTAGAGAGTGTAAAGTTTTCTTGAAGGCTGCTGGGAGCCACTGGAGGATTTGAAGAAGCCTTTGGAGGAGCCATTGGGGAAAAGTGATAACGTTTTAGAAGGAATACACCTGTGGCAGTGCCGTTACAGAATATTGCTGAAAATGCCCATAATGTATTGTTTTATTTGTTCCATCCTCAATAGATATTTGCTTAACGAGCAAGCATGGAATAGGTCTTCTATCAGGGATCAGAGATGAGCAGCCACTATTTTTGGGATTGGGGTACAGGTTTCTTTGAGCTTTGTGTTAATTTGCTTGATTTGTTACTGCGTACCTATGGTGACCAGTTCCCTGAGCTGTGCCCTGAGATGAGATTTCCATCGTCCATGTGGTAGAGAATTCGTTGAAACTTGAATATTTGCCATTATGTGAGGCAGGAGTATATATTCTATGAAAGGGTGTTGAAATATTGTCATATGCCATGAGCTGTTTAATCTGGAAGTATTTATAAAAGTGTCGTCTGGTGTGAGGCTGATATTTAATTATCTTAAAAAAACATACTGGAAAAGGCGATTCACTTCCAGATTTTAGGGTTTTGCTGTGGGTTTGTTTTTGTGGAACTGATTTGTGTTCAGTGCATTCCCCCCCGCCCCCAGCTCTCATATGGTATTGTTTTGACTTGTTTGGAAGATAATTAACTTATCTTAAAGGGAATGATTCGAATACTCTGGGAAGTTTGTTTAATCACATTAGCTAGAAATGAGAAGTTACTGACTTTATTGAAAGGTTCATTATTTATTCATTCATTTATCCATGCATTTATACAATACAAATTTACATAGCATGTACTATGTGGCAGGCACTGTGCTGGGATATATAACAACATAACAGATATGGCTTGAGTCATTTTGCTGGGCAGCGAGAGAGACAAACAAGTAAATGTATGCATACACATACACACTAATTGTGGTAAGGGCTAAAAATTGTTGAAAAGAGTGCAGTGATAGGGAATTTGGAGTAGGATAGGGAGCTATATAGGGTAGTCAGATGAGACATTTTTTGAGAAAATGACATTTAACATGAGACCTGAAGGAAAACAGAGAGCCAGTCATTGGAAGAGTAAGGGGAAGGGGCTTCTGGGCAGATTCAACAGAATGTGCAAAGACCCTGGGGAAGCTTGGGGTTTTAGGGAAGCTAAAAGGACAGTGAGGCTTGAATATAAGGGAAGTCATGCTGGACCGTATATACTGTGGTCAGTAAAGGGTTTAGATTTTATTTTAAATAGGGAAATAACATAATCTTATATATTTAAAATGATTACTGAGGCTTTTAAGTAGAGAATAAATTAGAGGGAGGCAAGACAGTGGGAAAACTAGTAATTAAGGCATTACAGTTGTGGAGGTGGGAGGTTAGGCTTGGTCTAGGGTAGTGCTTCTCCAAGTGTACTATGGAGAAGTGTACTAGTCTCGGGATCGGCCCCATCAGAATCACCTGGGTGCTTATTAGAAATGTAAATTCTCAGCCTTCTCATGGACCTGCTAGATCAGAAACTTTGGGGGTGGGGCTCAGAAATCTGCTTCAGTGAGTCATCTGGATGATCTGATGTACAGAAAAGTTTAAGAACCACTGGTCTAAGGATTGCTGGAGGAGATTTTGAGAGGTGGACAGATTCAGGATACATTTTAAATATACAAATGATAGAACTTGCATATGGGACTGGAGGAAAAAGGTGGAATCAGTGATGAGTTTGAGCAACTGGGTAGATACAGACCTTATTTAGTGTGATGAGGGAGATTGATGGGAGTGGGAAAAGGATATAATTTTTGGACACCTTTTGATTGAGTTTAGAATGTCCATGAAATGTTCAAGTGATGATGTCGAGCTGTTAATGGCAATATGAATATATAGCCCAGAAGAGAGGTTTAGTTTCAAGAAAGGAGTTTGGAACTTGCCAGTATACAGGGAGTATTTAAAGCCATTGGAGGCCAGGCGCGGTGGCTTATGCCAGTAATCCTAGCACTTTGGCAGGCTGAGGGGGAGGATCGCTTGAGATCAGGAGTTTGAGATCAGCCTGAGCAAGAGCAAGACCCCGTCTCTACAAAAAATAGAAAATTAGCTGGGTGTGGTGGTGTGCACCTGTACTCCCAGTTACTCAGGAGGCTGAGGCAGGAGGATGGTTTGAGCCCAGGAGTTTGAGGTTGCAGTGAGCTATGATGGCGTCACTGCACTCTACCCAGGGTGACAAAGCAAGACCCTGTCTCCAAAAAAAAAAAAAAAAAAAGCCATTGGAATAGATGTGGTATATCACTCAAGGAGAGGGGTAGAAAGAGAGCACACACAAACTCTTCAGAGCCAGGACAAACTCTTGACATTCAGAGGAGAGTGAGCCAGCAAAACAACAGGAAAAACAGCCAGTGAGAAGAGAAGAGAACCAGAAAAATGTGGTTTCATGGGGAAATATTTCAAGAACAGCGATCATCTGTGCTTAATGCTTCTGAGAGTTCACTGTGATGAAGCTGAGATTTGTAGCATAGAGATCATTCTCTATCTCTAGGCATTCTATTTGGACTGCCAGTGAAATTGAAATAATTCAAGGATCAACTTGATTTGCATCAGGGGTTTAAGATTAGAAGGAACCAGAGAAACACAGCCTCAGTTTTCTATTTACTAGTTTTCCAAACAGTCAGTTTTCATTGATTTCCCTGGCTCCCCTCTGGCTGCTACTTGCTGTGCACAAACAAACTCTGAATGAACATTTGTAGGCCTAAAAAGGAGTAGCATATGGGCTTCAACAGCCGGTCATATTTTCTTTTATTACTAGATTTAAAACAACATCCAAGATTTCAAAAAAAATTCCTGGCAATTAGCATAATAGGCTGCAATAAAAATTATTCCTGACTATTGATATGGGCTACTTAAGTGCCTCATATCATGTTACTGAATCCAACTTCTTGGAATTGATAGGCTTAGCTAATTTTGTCACTCAGCAAATTTATATTGGTGAGTGTAAGAAGAAGAAAAATATTTATAACTTGCATATCTCTACAAGTTTCTGTTTAATATGGTCAATATTTTAGAAAGTTCTACTTATAACATTTTGGGTTATAAACTATAAAACATTGGGGCTTAGGTGGGAGGATGTGGGCTTGGGGAGAGGAATGAATGCTTGACACCATTTATGTTTGAACTGTTGAGCTAGGGTCTTTAGATTTATTATTTCATCTAATCCCCACTCTGAGGTAGGTGGTATTTCCCTCATTAGGAGATGAGGAAATGAGCTAGTAAAGAAAACTCCTATTTAAATCTAGGTCTAAAACGGATCTTTCTTCTGTGCCAAGCTCCTGTGGTAAGAGCATGTGTGGAAGAGCAGTTGTGGGGACTGGGCTCACAGAATGGTGTCTAGCAAGACAAGCCAGAGGTATAGAAAGGGGATAAAGGATAATGAGATACTTTAAAGGAGATTGTACCACAGCAAGGAACTTAAATTTAGTTTTATTGGCAAGTCCTGCACAGAACAAAAATAGTCTTTAGATGCTCAGTGTAGGGCTTGGTCTTTAAAGACTGGCCTAGGAATTTTCTAGATAGTGCCATGAGTCTTAACGTTAAAGTAGCTACAGACCATGAGCTCTGTGGGCCTTTCATTAAAAGCTTCCTTTCTACTTGGATGTCCTATTTCTCTCCCTCTTGTGTGCATGTTTAATTTATTTACCTTTTCTTCCCTACTGAGTGAAAGGCCTTGTTTCTTTTCTATGTAAGGTACATTTCTTTGACTTCAGATGTCACATCTTCCTTACCCTCTCAAGTTTCACTGTACATACTTAAGATCGTCATCTCTTTCTCTCCCAGAGTTGTCTTAGGTCATGAGGACTTTGGGGGCACTTTCCTCAGAGCCTCCATTTGCTTTCACCTCTTCTCTCCTGACTCTTTGTAAAAATAGTGACTGAGGTAATTAAATTGAAATGTGAGGGGAAAAAATGTCTCCTGAAACGGTGAGCTAGACAAAATTTCATGTTCGTTAACATGGATCTTTTAATCCAGCTGTTTTTGAGCACGGGCCATCAAGTCTTTGGCTCTACAATGGGTGCCAGTCTTAGAAGGGTCATATGTATTTCCAGTCACAAAAGATCTTTCTGTCGTGTTGGAGAAGACAAAAGTTCGTAAGAATCAGTTGGCCATTTCAAATGACAATGAGCAACTTAGGCCTAAAGCAGATGTCACAAGCCGGTGGCTTGCAGCCTGCTCTAGTGTACTTTAAACATATAGTATTTCAAAAATAGAGATTGGTTCCCAACATTTACAAATTGGGAGACTTCAGCCATAAATTGAGATTCCAGCTTCTCTTAAAAAAAGAGAAAAATCAGACCTGGGAACTACATTTGTGCCTAGCAAGAGTCAGAAGAGCTGGGTAGTGACGGAGCCCTTTCTTTCAGTGGTGGCAGGCTCTCTCCAGTTGGCCACAACCCCCAGAGTGCCCTAGTGTTTCTCACTGGCCCTGAAGGCAATGGTGACTGCCATTTGTCATTGTCCTCAAGACTGCTGTTTTCCATTCACACTGCTTTGCTTTTTTACAAAGCCACCTTGGCCTCCTTATACGTTTGAGTTTGATGTTCCTTATCTGAAATGGTCAGGATGTGGCACATTCAGAAGTTTGCAGTATCTTTGCAAAAGCAGAGGATGGGAAAAATCATCCTGTCTACTAAGACATTGCTGGTATTCAGATCCAGATATGAGTGAGAGAAAGCACATATATAAGTGGGAATGCATTGGGATCTTTTGGAGAAGTCAAACATGAGATCTGATGACCCATTCAGTCATACCTAAATGCAGATTTCTTCTTGTTTCAGACAGAATTTTTCAAAGATACTCAAAGTATCTCAGCTGTTGTCACTGTATGTGTATTTTGAAAGATAGGATTGAGTAAAACAATGAGAAAAGAAACAGGGATATCTTCCCCCCCCGGCAAATTGTTCAGGATGTTCATTGTGTAAGAGGATATTTGCAAAGTTTCAATTCCTAGCCTGGGCATCAGCTCGTCATTCATCTAGGGAGACATTCTTTGATATGAGTTGTCTAATGATGACCTTGTGAAAAGCATGTGATCCTATTCAGCATCAGAGATTGATGGTTAAAAGAACCCATTTGTGTGCATTGAAGTACACTATTGTAGGTCGGGAAATTGAAGGTAGGGAGTCGAGGGGGAAGTAAGGGAAGAGAGTTTCATTCTGTAATTATTAATAGTTCAGCAAATACCAGTGGAGTGCCCCTGATGGGTCAGGCCTTGTGCTGCTACTAGGGGTGGAAAGATAAGTAAGACAAAGAGAACATGCAGACTCCAACAAAGAATTTCAGTACAGTGTGGTAAGAGGTGTGCCCATGGCACTGTGGGATTCCAAACTGTCACTTGGCCTAGTCCAAGGCTAGCAGGATGCTCCCCCAGAGACGTTGTTGACTGAGTTGAGCCTTAAAGGCCAAGTAAGGGCTAGCCAGGTAATGACAAGTGAATGAGGAATTTAAAGGGTGAAGTCCAATTTGGGGATGAGGGGGGCTAAGTCATGGAGAGCTTTGCTGAAGATTTTAGGGAGCCAGGGAAGAAAGAGAGAGATGATCAGATTTCTATTTTTTAAAAAAAATTTAATTTAATTTTTAAATAGAGATAGGGGTCTTGCTGTATTGCCCAGGCCAGTCTCAAACTCCTGGCTTCAAGCAATCCTCCCACTTCAGCCTCCCAAAGTACTGGGATTATAGGCAGGAGCCACTGCACCAGACCTCCAGATTTCCATTTTGTCTGCAGTGCGGTAACTGGATTACAGTGTGGCAGGATGGAGGCTGGGAGACCAGAAAACGTGCAACCAAGTTAGAAAATCCTTTTTGGTTATAGAAGACAGGTGAGAGTGGGATCTGGAATGGCCCTAGCCATGATTTACCTGCTGCATTAGGTGATACACTTTTCAGAAGTGCTGGCTCTTTGCCATTTTGAAGAACCAGTTTGGATGCTCCATTATGGACTTAGATTGAGGATGGATGGTTGATCCATTTTATCATTTTGCTAATTTATTTCAAGAGTTTTTTTTTTTGAGGGGGAAGGAGGCAGAAGAGGGACTTTATAATTTTGCTAAAAGTTTTGCAGAAGTGAATCATGTTTATCAAAATAAATTGTATAAGTTCATTTGATTATAACATTGTTTCTATGGGAAATCATTCTTCAACGAGAAGCAGCAAACTTCCTGGGAGGAGGCAGGCAGCCAGTATATTCTTCTGCCCCTGAGGAAGCTGAGGATTGAAGCATTACCTTTGCTCACACTCTAGGACTAGTTAATTCTAAGCCACCTCTAGCCTCCTAGTATCAAAACTTTTCCTCTGTTTATTATTATATAGAAGCTGCAGAATTCAAATGTTCTGTGCTATGCAAGGACCTCCGTAGAGGATGGGGCAACAGCCCTCCACAAAATATTCTGGAAAAGGATTGCATGTTCCTGGGGCACCACTACTGTAATAGATGCTCCACTGATGCGGCAGCCCATGGTAGGCTAAAGAGATTTTGTAGGTACTAAGTTTGATTAGAATTTAGTTCAGGCTGTCATCATCCCTCTCCATGAAAACTTCAGTAGCCTCTTAACCAGCCCCCCGGCCTGTGGTCTCACTGTGATCCATTGTCTGCACAGCTGGCAGAGTGATTTTCTGAACTGCAAATCCAAGTCTATCATTCCCCTACTTAAAATCCTTCAGCAGTTCCCCAAAGCTAATTAGTGGGAGTGGGAAGGCAAGAATGCAAGCCTGTCTGGCCCTGAAGCCTACATCTTTTCACTCTGCCTCATCACCCCTTGCAGGACAGTGAGGCATCTTTCCCCAGGGAGTCAAGGTTAGTCCTCCTTGTTGTCAGACCTCTAGAAAGCTACCTGGCTTGGACCCCATTATCCTACCCTCCCTGAAGCCTGCTATTTTAATTTTTGATGTTTGGCTTTTAGCAAAAAGTTGATACTAGAAGCCAAGTGAAAGAGGAATGTAAAGGGTGAAGTTCAATTTGGGGATTAGAGGGGCTGAGTCATGAAGGATGTGTCCATGGTTTTTATTTTTGTTAAAGGAATCATCAGGCCATTTTGCAATTCAGTGCATTATTTAAGGACCTATGAATATTTGTTGAATGAATAGCTCATATTCTAAATTGCTGTTAGCATTTAGTGCCAAGAAAAAAGAGCTCTTGTCATTTAAAACTTGTATGCTTCCTTTTAAAAAATCCATTAATTAAAATGATGCTGTGTTTGCTTTTTACTTTTGTTGCCAGGAGCCTCAGAGCTAAGGATTTCAGTTATAATAGTCATAAAAACTCAAGGAGTGGTTGAACTGGTGGTCTGCTGTTTTTATCTGCCCAGCCCAGCATCTCTTTTCTTATTTATCCATTTGTTTATAAATATTTACTGAGCGGTTGTCATGTGCCGAGCACTGAGAATATTGTGAATAGGGCAGGCAGGCAGAAATGGAAGTGGGCGGACTGCACTTGTGGGGGTATGAGGTAGTGGTGGCTTCGGTGAGTGTTGGCAGTGAAGGTGGAGAGAAGTGGGTGGGCTGCAAATATATTTTTAAGGTAGAATCAAGTGGATTTGCTGATGCTCAAAAGTGGGGAGTAAGGGAAAAAGAGGAGTCAAGGATGACGCTGAGGTTTTGATTTAGTATATGATGGTGACTTCTCTGAGACTGGGGGGGAGGAGCAAATTGGGGAGCACGGGATGTACAGCTGAAAACTTCTGGGACTTGCTCATTTGAAATACTGGTTACATATCCAAAAGGAGATGTCATTTAGGTAGATATTCTGTCTCCACTCCTTACCTACACCCTCCTTGCTTGCACGCACACACACGCACACATGCGTGCACACACACAGGCTTCTTTTAGGAAACTTCTCCAGCCCACTGCAACCATGTGATTCCAGTGTGGCTTTGGCTTCCCCAGAAACAGAAGAAGATCTGATGCTTCTGTGCCTGCTGGTCCCTGTGCCCTAGTCCCTCTGGCCACAGTGATTAGTCCAGAGGGTGGACATATGACCCAAGAGTCCTTCATTGGGGTCTTTGGAAATATTGCCTTGAAGAGAGACCCTCTCTTTCCCCTGGAGAAACTAGTCCATGCTCAGAGCTGCCAGCACCATGATTCCTGCTGCGTGGGGGAATCCCACCTGAACAGTAGAGAATGATGCCCTTACCTAGAAAAGCAGGGATTCTTGAGAAATGTGGAACAACGCCCTCCCTGCTGTTTGCTACACTGTATCCCTTGGAATGCCAGGTTCAAAGGTGTTAAATGAATAAATTTTCCATTAGTCAAGTAAGTTTAAAGAAAGAAGTTTCTTCTTTAAACAGCTGAACTTTTCAGAGCCTTTAATATTGAATATGTTTTGTGCTTTGTCAAGAGGGGGATTAGTATGCAGTTTCCCAAATCTATGTGACAGTGGAGGTTTTTTGTTTGTTTTTTAAAATGAGACATCTATAAATATCTCTCAGTGGGAACCTAGGTTGAAATGTTGCAACAGGTCGTCATTTTCTTGGTGGTGGGGGTCGGGGGCTGTTCTTTCTTGGAAAACTGGGAGGCTCCATATTACCTTTGTTACTTCTTGATGTTTTATAGGTTTTTAAGGAGACAACAGCCTTTTTTCTTCCAGTATTTTAACGTGTTAGTACCAGACATTATCTATACTTAGGCACGAATTTTGGTTCAGAGACTTGGTCAGCATCACACCAATGATGAGTCACATAACTGACCCTAGAATGTACTTTCTTCTGCTGTTGTGAGTGTATCTGTGTGTGTGTGTGTGTGTGTATGTGTATTCAGGACAACACTTAAAAGTTATTCTTTTTTTCAAAGGCTCTGCTGAACACACCTCTGGTGGCTGGTGCAGCTCAGAGTTGAGTAGTGATTCTGGTGTTAAAGGTTAGATAAATTTGTTAGAAAGCCTTGCAGCTCATAGTGGCTACCTCAGGCAGAGGGTAGAGCAGAGTTAGGAGACCAAGGGGCTAAGGGCCTTCCTGCTTTGAGAAGATTCTGGAAACAGAGAGTACCTTTGTTTCCCCACCCTCGTATCAATTCACTTATACCAATTAATTACTTAGAGTAAAGTTGTGTGAACTTGTACTCCTTGGCTGTCTCTCTTCTCATGCCTGGGTGATCTGTGGTAAGGATAAATTGCTTTTTTGGCTTTTGTAAATTCTGTTTTCTTCTACCAACTGCTAATCATTAACACCTCAATCAAACAGGGAATTTGCAGCTGCTCAGGTTAAATAATCTCCATTCCCACACCTCTGGGTTCTCTCTCCTTTTTTACTGACTCAGATCCTTGAAAACTCATTCTGGATTTTGTTATCAAAACCTTTTTAATTAGATACTTGATATAATACTATTTTGTTAATAATTTAATTCTTTTAATTAAATAATTTATTATTTTATTAATTAGTTATTGTCATTCACTGAGTTGGTAGATATTTATCTTGTGATTTCTTTTTTTTTTTTAATTTATTTTTTTAATTTCAGAATATCATGGGGGTACAACACTTTGGCCATACACATTGCCCCTGTTCTGCCCGTGTCAGAGCCACAATCGTGGTCGTCTCCCAAACTGTGCTCCCCACATCCATTCAGTGAGAGTTTTTCCCATCCCTTCCACCCCCCTCCCGCTCGCCCGCCCTCAGATGAATGTTATTGCCCTGTGTGATGTAAGTGTTCATCAGTTAGTACCAGTTTGATGGTGAGTACCAGTGGTGCTTGTTTTTCCAATCCTGTGACACTTCGCTTCGAAGAATGGGTTCTAGCTCCAACCAGGATAATACCAGATGTGTTAATTCACTGTTGTTCCTTATTGCTGAGTAATACTCCATGGTATACATATACCACATTTTATTGATCCACTCGTGTATTGATGGGCACCTGGGTTGTTTCCACAACTTTGCAATTGTGAATTGTGCTGCTCTGAACATTCGAGAGCAGATGTCTTTATTATAAAATGTCTTTTTTTCTTTTGGATAAATACCCAGTAGTGGGATTGCTGGGTCAAATGGTAATTCTACTTTTAATTCTTTGAGGTATCTCCATATTCTTTTCCATAGAGGTTGTACTAATTTGCAGTCCCACCAGCAGTGTATGAGTGTTCCTATCTGTCCACATCCCCGCCAACATTTGTTATTTGGGGATTTTTTGATATGAGCCAATCTCACTGGAGTTAAGTGATATCTCATTGTGGTTTTGATTTGCATTTCCCTGATGATTAGAGAAGTTGAGCACTTTTTTACATGTTTGCTGGCCATCATTCTGTCTTCTTTGGAAAAGTTTTTGTTCATGTCCTTTGCCCATTTTTTAATAGGGTTGTTTGATTTTTTCTTGTTGATTTTCCTAAGTTCTGTATAGATTCTGGTTATCAGCCCTTTATCAGAGGTGTAGCATGCAAATATTTTCTCCCATTCTGTAGGTTGTCTGTTCACTCTAGTGATAGTTTCCTTGGCTGTGCAGAAGCTTTTCAATTTGATCAGGTCCCATGTATTTATTTTTGTTGCTGCTGTGATTGCTTTGGGGGTCTTCTTCATAAATTCTTTGCCTAGGCCAATGTCCATAAGAGTTTTTCCAGCGTTTTCTTCGAGAATTCTTATGGTTTCATGTCTTAGGTTTAGATCTGTTATCCATTGTGAATTGATTTTTGTGAGAGGTGAGAGGTGTGGGTCCACTTTCAGTCTTCTACATTTGGCCATCCAATTTTCCCAGCACCATTTGTTGAATAGGGATTCTTTTCCCCAGTGTACATTTTTCTGGAATTTGTCAAAGATCAGGTGACTGTATGAGGTTGGTTTTATATTTGGGTTCTCAGTCCTGTTCCATTGGTCTACGTGTCTGTTCTTGTGCCAATACCATGCAGTTTTGGTTACTATAGCCTTGTAGTATAGTTTGAAGTCTGGTAGACAGATGCCTCCCAATTTGTTCTTTTTGCTTAAGATTGCTTTGGCTAGACAGGGTCTTCTCTGGTTCCACACGAAGCGTAGAATTATTTTTTTCTAGATCGGCAAAAAATGATGTTGGTATTTTGATAGGGATTGCATTGATTCTGTAAATTAATTTAGGTAGCAAAGCCATTTTACTATGTTGACTCTGCCTATCCAAGAGCATGGTAGGGCTTTCCATCTATTTACATCCTCTGCAATTTCCTTTCTCAGTGTTTCATAATTCTCTCTTTATAGGTCTTTGACCTCCTTAGTTAGATATATTCCTAAATATTTAATTTTCTTTGTTGCTATTGCGAAAGGTATAGCATCTTTAATTTGTTTCTCGGCTTGATTGTTATTAGCATATATGAAGGCTATGGATTTGTGTGTATTAATTTTGTATCCTGAGACTTTGCTGAATTCATTTATCAATTCCAGTAATCTCTTGGTTGAATCTTTGGGGTTTTCTATGTATAATATCATATCGTCTGTGAATAGTGAAAGTTTGACCTCTTCTGCCCCTATCTGGACGCCCCTGATTCCTCTGTCTTGTCTAATTGCTGTGGCCAGGACTTCCAGCACTATGTTGAAAAGAAGTGGAGATAGTGGACACCCTTGTCTGGTGCCAGTTTTAAGGGGGAATGCCTTCAATTTTTTAAAAAAAAAAATTAGCTCTGAGATGGACCTTTAATAGTCCCATTCTGTGGCAATCTACTAAGCATGATCTTGGGGTTTCTGGAATGTTCTGAGAGAAAGGCCAGCTGCTTGCAGATGTAAGGGAAAAGGATTTGCTGGCAAGTCTTTAGATGGCCAGTCTTGACTACATCTGATCAAAGTCGGGAATTGAGCCATTGGAGATGGTGACGTCTTCTGAAGCATGAACAGTAATAATCTGAAATCATAGGCTCTTTCACATCTATTCTGTCATTTAATCTTCACCACAGTCCTGTGAAATATCCCATCTTTACAAATGAGGAAACTGAGTCTTACATAGGTTCAGATTCTTGACTGAGGTCATACAAAGAAGCTGATATGGAAGATAAACTCAGGTTTCCTGTCTTTTCTGTTCATTTCACCATCATGTGTGGGTTTATGCTTTTTTTCTTTCAATGAAATATAGGAAGGCTTGTCTCTCTGGGAATCATATTTGCTGATCTCTCCCTCTCTCTGTGTGTGCGCGTGTGTGTTTTAAATTGCAGTTTGTGTTGCAGCTTGTAGTTTGGGTTCTTGTATTACTCAGACCTTTTCTGTAGATGGGTAGTTAATCTGTGAAAATCCTGAAAGCATGCAGTTCTGTTGATTTGATTTCCTTATAAGATAAGGAATGCACAATAACTCCAGGGTTTAAATTATAAGGATGTGTTAAATTATGAAAATGAAATGAGGTTTCTGAAAATTCTATATTCTGGAAAATGCCATTAAGCAATTTCCATTTTGATGCAATGTTTATTTAAAAAGATGCATTTTCTAAGAGTGTGGTGGTGCTCTTATTTTTAATCTCTCTGTGATTTTTTGAAGCTGTGCTCGAATGTGAACAATTGTTTAAAACAAACTAATAAAGGAGAGAAATAGGATGGAACATCTTACTAATTCTGACATGTTCTCAAGTGAGAAATGGTATTCAGAGAAATGGCATTCAGAGACTATCTATACAAGAAGGGGACTTACAGTCCCTTGCTAGCCTGAAAGCGGAGAACCGAGCACTTGAGTGGCCATGTGCGCTGTCCCAGGGTGCCAGCTGTGGAGGGTGGAGTGGGAGCTGAAGCCTTGCGACCATATTCAATGCGCCTTCCCTCGCCCTGTGCTGGCCTCTGTAGTTTTGCTTATTGACTCTAGTTTCCACATCCCTTGCAGGCGATTAAACTCATTTTATGTGGAAGATGTGTGTGTCTTTTATAGGAAGAGTGTGTGTGTCTGGTGGGATCTCCATTCTGCTCTGTTACTGTAAGGGTCGGTCTCTTGACCATTTCCCCCACCGCGGTGTAGGCCCTTAATTGCTTCCCAACTTGCCTCCTTGTCCAAGTTCATCCCCCTTCTACCCATCTTCCATATTCCCAGAAGGAAAAAAAAACCCTTCAAACGTCTGTGGCTCCCCCACCCCCCATCTTTCAGGTACTGTTTTCTGGCCCCTGCCTCCCTTTCCAGCCATTTCTCCTGCCCCTCCTTGCACACACCCTTCGTTCTGGCTTTAGGAACTAATTGTTGTCTTGACAATGACGGGTTTCATCCCTCCGTGCTCGTAGATTGTTGCACCACCCTAAGACCAGAATATCTCCCTCTCCCCATTCTATCCTTCAGCACTCAGCTTCTGTGTGTGCTTCCTAGGAAGCCCTTCCAGTGACAGCCTCTCTTTACCACCCTCTCTGAACCTTGTGAGAGGCTGAAAGGCACGTGGTAGGGAAGAGTGTGGGCTGTGGTCCCAGATTATTTGGGTTCAAATCCAGCTTCCAGCTGTGTGACATTGGACAAGTCGCTTAACTTCTCTGTGCTTCAGCTCTCATCTGTAAATAATAGTATAATATTTATCTCCTAGGGTTATTGTTAGTATTAAATGGGTTAATGCATGTAAATCATTCATGAAAGTGCCTGTACAAAGATCCTATTACTTACTATTTATGTTTTAATATATTATTATTATAAGCTTTTATTAAGCCTGAAAAACTAGTCTTATTCCATTTTTATACCCTGAGGCCCCTCTTGTAGTGCATAGTACATGGTAGTCACTCAATAAATGTGGCTTACATGAATAAGTGAATCAAAACAATAAACATCCAGCACTTATTTTAGTGTTTGTCAAGTTATCCCCTGCTTTGTTCCAGAAAATGATTTATTTCAATCACTGTTTTAGATGTGCCCTTTTAGGAACAATGTATATATACAAACTTTAATTTCTGTATCTTCCTCAGAGTCAGGGGCAATTTAGAATTTCATTTTGAAGTTCTCTTTCCGTTAACATTTCTAGTTTTGGCATAGTTGCCCTTTAAAAGACAGTGTATAGATTGAACATAAATATATTGGGTTTAAATAAACTATGCCTGCTCTAATAAGTGAAGTACTTGTCTGTCAGGGCAGTTGTTCTGTTGGATTATGCTGTCATAAGGTTTAAGAAAACTAATGCTTATCATGTATATGTCTTTAAAAAAAGTAGAGATATCCAAATGCGTTTCTCTGCTTCCTTATTGTCATACATCTCTACTTCTAAGTTAGTAAATGTCTTACTGCAAATCAACTATGTCTCTGTTCAAAATTCAAATGTTGATGGTTCAGCTTCCAGTATTTGCTCCCATATATTATATTTGCACTTGGTATCATTTCCCAAGAACTGTTTAAAACCCATTTAACATTGTGAACTATGAGGCCTATTTTCTTTGTGCATTTCTGTTTTGTTATTTGTATTATAGTAATGGGACACATTTCTTCTGACCATGATGATGTCACCTCTATATAACATAAGGATGTTGGAAGAAAAATGAAATCTAGACCAACTGTAAAAAATGAATGTCAAGTTAATTGTCTTATCACACAATGGTATAACCAGCCAACATACTCTAAAAGATCCCATGTCCCTAATGGCATCATTGACATCTGAACTGTGTGGTGTTGTTCTCTGAAAGGTGCTATAGAGAAAACGCAAGTGTGAAGGGCGATTGTGGTGGTTGTGGGTCAGAGGCTCCTCAAGTGGAGTGAATGGGACCAGCCAGGAATGAGGACAACACAGTGAATGATCCTTTTGTTACATACTGAAATAAAATACTGTAAAATGTTCTCTTCACAAAGAGTGCTGTTTGGTCAGAGTGGACATGACATATTGAAGAGTTTTTGCAAACTTTCATTTAGTGACTAATATTTTGGCTCAGTAAATATATGAAAAAATTTCCTCAATCAAAAAGTCTTAGAATATAAAGAAAGGTACTATCTTATTATAGCTATGAATACTCAGTCATTAATGCGACAGGAATATGATACTTCATTTGCTAGGACTCTACGCTGCTAAGTTTTATCTGCAGAACTTTTGCCCCTTGGTAGACTCTGGCACATGTAGGTTACTTGTCAGATCACAGTCTCCCCATTTTTTGTGCGTAAGATGGAAATAGCACGGAGGTTATTCCATAGATAGCCCTAGTAGTTCTGTCTTTATATGTTAGTTTTACTGAAAAGAGCTGGTCCTACTTTGTGTATTTCTTGACTGGTTTTATTAGGAGAATTTATATT
This sequence comes from Daubentonia madagascariensis, assembly GCA_023783475.1. Taxonomy (NCBI): domain Eukaryota; kingdom Metazoa; phylum Chordata; class Mammalia; order Primates; family Daubentoniidae; genus Daubentonia; species Daubentonia madagascariensis. The sequence continues at coordinate 22,573,532 of JAKFHU010001672.1, forward strand.
TTTGGTAATAGTTTTGCCATTGTGTCATTACCTATGAGCAAATATAAATTGCTGCATTTATTTTATGGGACCAGCTCAGAAAACTTTATTCTAATGAAATTCTTTGTGCTCAACACTTTTCCAATGAGTGGGCCATTGATTGGGTTTTAACAGTTGTTTTGATGAATGAGTTCTGTTTATGAAAGGATTTCACACTTACATGTTGCTTCTTGGGTTGTGCTATTTTTATATTTTATGTAACTTCTGAAAGTTATATAAAAATGAAAAGAAACAGCACCTAAGTTTTATATGCCGAAAACTGAAGGGTGATCCCATTGTTTTAGAATTTGAGTCTCTGCTGGTGTTAATCCTCCCTTAGAGGCCCCCTAAAGGCTATATTATAGTTTTGATGGAATTTGTACATTCCATAAATGAAAAAAAATGCAGAAATCCTCTTCTTGACTTTTTTCATGGTTCCCATTTATTCCACCACCAATATAAAATAAATTAAAATCACCACAACAAACTCAAGGAGGTGAAAATAAAGAAGTTGTTGCTTATATTATAGGGAGGTTGGTAGAATCACTGCTCCCATGCATACCCACAATCTCCAAGCCTGGCCTGGGAAGGAAAATGATGCCCTATCCTTAGCCATTTAAACCCTCTTGGGAAGTCATTTGAATATGTGAGTTCTGGACCCTATAGCTAACTAGCAGGCTTCTAGCTAGCATATGAAGGTGGTGTTAGGTTTTCCTTACCTCCACCTCCCTCTTCTTCCCTTCAGTGAGATTTGTGGAGGGGCTAATTGGAGTCTTCCCTGCCACAAAGTTATCCCCTTAGTGTAACATAGGGGAAGGAAGTCTTTTTCCTTTTATGAATCCTGCCTGATCCTTTTTGGGCTTACTTTGATTTCTATCATGGAGTCTGTCCAGTTTTCAGTCTTCTTCCTTGTGTGGTGGGTATTCAGGTATTAGATAATTCAGATATTCTTCCTTGAGTAGAAGAATAGCATCTCCTAGCTGTATGGCCTTAGGCAATTCTGTGGTATTTTTGTCCATGGTGTCCAGTATTGGTAAGGGCACCAGAGAGAAACTTCAGTTCTTGGCAGAGTCAAGTTGGTCTCTGGCTGGGAAGTGGGCATCAAGATGCAAGGATGCTGGTACAGACAGAGGGCAGTGAGTAAGGGCTTTGGAGTTTCAGTCCCATCCTTGTTCTGTGTGACCTTGGGCAAATTACTTACCCTTGTTAAATTTCAATAACCTGTGCCATAAGGGCCTTTACAAATATTAATGAGGTATAGTATAAAAACACCATTACCATAGTCATTTACTGGCACATGCTTAGTATGTGATGGAGGTTGTGGTGATTTTATTAAAATAGAGTTGACTGTAGATGCCTCCCTCCCCACTTGGTAAGATCCCAACATCGTGCCCATTCTGCCTGCATTGTTTTCAAACTTAAAGAAACTGTCAGCTTCGTTATTTATTTGGCTCCCTGTAACTTTTTCCTCCTTACGAGTTCATTGCTTATCTTCTTAAGGTGTTTTCTTTAGCCTTACCATAGTCAAAGACTATTTTCTAAATACATCTAAAATAGAAATTTGATTGAGCCTCTGAATCTGACCCTCTCCCCAATTAACCCAGTTGGGCACACCTTCCTTTAGAGTGTCATTTATTTTTTAAACTACATAGCATAGAAGCAGAGGGTGTCTGGTTACTTTTAAAGTCAATTTCCATTAAAATCTTTAGTGTTCAGTGTACAGCTTACTGTCTTTTGAAACGATTGCTGTTTTTGAACTAGTGTTTATCTCACAACATTTTGGGTATAGAATATAGATTACCCAATAACCTTTAACTTACAGGACTTTATGAATGACTAGGAATGATCTGATTAGAATGTGTGGCTTTTGGCTGGAGCCCAAGACTATTGGGTCATTCGTTTAGGGTATGATACTTAAAAAGGCCAAAGACCAGAGGTTTAATTTCCAGATAGGCCAATTAGTGTAGCTTTGTTCCATAACTTCACATCGATCCCCAAACCCTGGCCATCTATCTTTGAAATGTATGCTGTTGGCTGCGGACATTGGTCACCCTGGTTAGAGGACAGTATGGATCAACAAAAACTGTGGACCACCTCCTACAAGGAGAAATCCAGAATCCCCTGTGTGCAGGATGGTCAGTCAGTAGAATCAACTTCTAAAATGAACGCGGGGACTGGGCACAGTGGCTCTTGCCTGTAATCCTAGCACTCTGGGAGGCCGAGGCAGTAGGATCACTTGGGCTCAGGAGTTGGAGACCAGCCTGAGCAAGAGCAAGACCTGTTTCTACTAAAACCAGAAAAAATTAGCCAAGTGTGGTGGCACGGGCCTATAGTCCCAGCTACTTTGGAGGCTGAGGCAGGAGGATCGCTTGAGCCCAGGAGTTTGAGATTGCAGTGAGCTATGATGACACCACTGCACTTTAGCTGGGGCAACAGAACAAGACTCTGTCCAAACAAAAAAGAAAAAAAGGAATGCTGGAAAAGGCTGTTAAGGAAGGTATTGGTTTTTTTTTTTTTTAAAAAAAAAGCTGAATAAGAATTTCTAAATGACAGATCAGGGTCCAGAGTTCAGGAGAGTTAGGAAACTCTCAGATATTTAAATTCTGACCGCGTAATAAATGGTTGCATCACAGCAGATGAGGGGAAAGTACCAAAAGCAGTGAGTGTAACGATGTGGCAGTTTTCTAATGAACTTGTATCTTAAAAGTAAACACACAAAAGACAGAAGGCTCACAATCTAGGGAAACCTGCGGTCCTAGTAGCTGACATTTACATGCGCTGTCAGTCGCTGTTCTGCGCACTCTACATCCCTTATTGACCTCACAATAACTTCATGAGGTGCTGTTATCATCACCCTTTTACAGAGGAGTAGACTGAGGCACTGAACTTTTAGGTGTTTGCTGTAGGTCACACAACTGGTTCAGTAGCAGAGCTGGGATTTAAATCAAGGTAGTCTGATTCCAGAGAGTTCTGAGACTTGCAGAAGATGTCAGGGACATTAAAAAGATTGTTAAAAGAAGTGTTTAGAACCAGGAGAAAAGAATATAGTTGTATCTGAGTGGAACTGGTGGTGAATGTGGGTACTAACAGAGCATTACTCTTCAACTCCTATTGTCTGTCTTTTATTTACACACACACACACACACACACATATATATATATATATATATATACACACATATACCCACACACCCAGAATGTTAAAAATATATTGGAGAAATAATAAGAAAAACCTAGTTTTTCTAAATGAATTTAAGCCTCTTAGGCCAACAGAATTTCTTCCCAGGCTCCTGAGAACATTATGGATACAGATTGTTCAACCATGTCCATGATCTTTGAGGAAGCTCAGAGAACAGAAATCAGAAATCATACTGGAAAGGTGAAGGGGGGCAAATGTGTGCCTTGGTGAGGAAAAGGTTGGGAAGTATTGCTTAAAAGAAGTTGATACCTTTAGAGTTTACTGTGATTAGTTGTCTAAAGTTGCAGTGAGTTTCTTCCTTGGCTAGTGAGTAGCCCATACTTGGAAGAATTCAGGTGTAAGATGGGAGAGACTTTGGCATGAGGATGTTTCAGACAGGACAGGAACATCAGGGGGTGATTAGATCATTAAGATTTCCTGAGGGAAAGTGACTTAGTATCTATGAAAAGAGGCCAGAGATTTATTTGGATCTTTGGTTTTCCATCTGTGAGGAGGCTATTTAATCTCATTGCCAGATGAAGAAACTCAGGTTTAGAGAAGATGAGAGAGTGACTTTCCCAAGGCTACTCAGCTGTTTGGTGGTGGAGGCAGGCTGGATGCCTACCTGCTGTCTTCCTGCTCTCCTCTTACTGCAGATCACATGTGGATGGGGCCATTGGGAGTCTCTAGGAGGCAGTGCTGATTTGGGGCTAGGCCTACCCGGGTTCAAATCCTAGCTCTGTCACTTACTCTGTAACCTTGTTATGTTCTTGTGCGGATTAGTGCTTAGCATAGAGGAAGGGTTAACTATGTTCTTTCCTCGTTCTAGTAAGGCCTGAAATCTTTCTTTATTTTACATATGTATTATTACTGATAAGTTTTCCAGCATCTCTCAACTCATGATCAAAAAGTTTCATTTTTGCCAATTTTTCTCTTTGGATGATTTTTATAAGGACTTTTTTTTCCCTATTGTTTCATTATGTGTAAAAACTTAACACTGTCTAGGGTGTTTAGGTGAAGGATTCAACCACAGGGTCTTCAGAAATCCTTTCCAGGTCTGAAATTATGAGATTTAATTCTTTTTGAAAAAGATGCCTTCTAACTTCCTCCTTCTCCAGCTGTGTACCTAGTTTACCAGTTACTATGGTAACCACACTCTAATAATCCTGTCAGGAAATATGATGCAACTATCTGTCTAATCTTATTTTCCAGACATAAAACAAGCACACAGCTTCCTTCTAAGAATCTTCTAAAGCACTCTGGCACTACTCCTTATTGTTCTGATGTTTTATAAGATTGTACTTGGAGAAGAACATACCTCATGGGGTGTTTGCTCTATTTAGAGTGTTTACAGTATCCAATGACCAAGGCGTCACCTCGAAGGGTTGTGTGTTTTCCTGCTCACTCTGCTATAGTTGATGACATTTTGGGTAGTTTGAATTTTAATTTTTAAAAATGCAGAACAGTGGATTCTAGAGGATTTAAATTTATTTTGGATATAAAGGATTTGAGGTAATTGCTAGGATAGTTATCTCAAATCAGTATTTCCACTTTTTTTTTTTTTTGAACAGCCAAATTTTACAAAACATTCTTCTGCTGGCCCATGAACCAGGAGTAAGTCTGCACCTCCTCAGCCCTCCTGCCTTCCCCAGCAGGGGTCAGATGGGATCCCTGTGACACCCCTGGCAAGACCCCTCCGCACTCCTAGCCTCCCCACCAATCTGGGCCTTGACCCTCAGAAGCAACCTCATCCCACCTGTTGTCCCTGTTTATGTCAGTCACCACAGGAAGCCTGGCCTCCCCTGTCATCCCTCATGCCTGTGTCCTAATCCTTATTTGACTCTTTACTCCAAGTTTTCCAATCCTGCCTCTCTCCCCTCGGGAACTCGTGAAGCCCCTTCTCTGTGCACTTTGTGCCCTCATGGTCAGCCATCAGCAAAACCCTTCACTTCCTCCCCTTGTCTGGGAGCATGCCCTTCACCTTCCTGCTTTATTGGACACTTGGTCTCCCCTGACAATAGTGCCTCTCCTTCAGCCCTCACACGTGGCCACCGTTTTATCACCTTTCGCTTGCACCATGGTTAGGCTGGGGTAGTATCCTCTATGCAGTTTCTGTACAACTTCCCCCAATGCTGCCTCCTCTGAGTCTCAGGTCTCTGTGTGGCCCACTGCCCCCCTAGTCACAGTCCTCTGCTCTCCACCCAGTCACTCCCCTCCTTCAAAGAATTTTGTTTCTGGTTCACTGTCCCCCTCTCCAGCACTACTTCTGCAAGTTCTCCAGGATTTCAGTATTCGTGTTCACTCCACCCTGTGCTTGTCTCTTGATCCTGTCATCACCATAACCTCAATGCCTCCATTACTCACTCTGACACAGCCCACTCTGACCACTGCGTCCTCTCCTTTGGCTTGCCGTATGTGATACCTCCAACCCCGCCAGTCTGTGGACCCACCAGGATTTTCAGTTCATTGAGACTGCCCCCTCTTCAAGCCTCCACCCTCACCCTCTGTGCTCACTTCTGTCCTTCCCCAGCTTGAAGTCCATGGCCAACCACTATGATCTCTACCATGGCCTGGATCCTCACCACCCTTGATCCCTCACACTTTGTCATTCTCACTTGACTAACTCACAGTTCTGGTTAAATTCATCTCTCTCTCTCTCCACCTATTCTGCACTTGCACCTGTGCAGCCAAATGTGGCAGGAGAAAACCACACCACCATATTGATTGTCTCATTCTAAGTTGATCACAGATCTTAAGTGGGCCCTTGGTGCTACCAGGCAGTCATTGTGTCTCTTCTGTCTGTTCATTCCTTCACTCTTAGAAAACTACTGCATAGTTTATACTTGTTGTCCAAATATCCATGGTCTCCTTTTTCTCAGCCACTTCCTTTTTCACTAAGAAACCAAAATAATCAGAAGACAGCTTCCATGCACTCCCACCACCACACCCACTACCTGCCTATGCCCGTGCCCATGCTTCCATATCCTCAGGCACAGCATTCTGTCTGCATCCCCACACACCTACTCAAGCACACTGCTGCATGAGATTTCCCCTCTCTTTCCTGTGTCATCATTTTTCTTCTCTGTACCAAATTCCCACTGGCATACAAGTGATTATTTTTCCCATTAAATAAAAACATCCTCTCTTGACTCTGATTTCTCCTCTAGCTACTAGCTACTTTCTTTTTTCTTTCTTTCTTTCTTTTTTTTTTTTTGAGATAATCTTGCTCTGTCACCCAGGCTGGAGTGCAATGGCATGATCATAGTTCACTGTAGCCTCAAACTCCTGGACTCAAGTGATCTTCCCACCTCAGCCTCCTGAGTAGCTGGGACTACAGGCATGCACCACCATGCCCAGCTAATTTTTAAAATTTTTTGTAGAGGTGAGGTCTCACTACATTTCCTAGGCTGGTCTAGATCTCCTGGTCTCAAGCGTCCTCCTGCCTCTGCCTCCCAAAATGCTGGGATTACAGAGGTGAGCCACCATGCCTGGCCTAGCCAGTTTCTTTTCTTGCTCTTACAACAGAATATTTGAATGAGCCATCTGTATTCATTATGTCTAATATCTCCCCTCCTATTCTATCCTGAGCCCATCACAGTGGGGTGTGCACCCTTCTTTCCTATTTCTCTGGTGCTGCTCTTATTGGGGCCATCAGTGACATTTCATTGCTGAAGCCCATGGTCAGGTCCCTGTCTCCTCTTACTTTATCTACTAGCAGTGTTTAACGCAGTCGATTATGCTCTTCCATGAAATATGTTCTTCACTTGGCTGGCTGAGCTCACCCCTTGTGGTGTCCCTTTTTCTTCTCTGGCTGGTCTTTCTCAGTCTTCTTTGCTGGTTGTGCCTAAAGGTACTTGTTTCCTCTTCTCTGTTTATGCTCATGCTTCAAGTCTATATGAGGAAGACTTATACATTTACATCTGTAGGCTGGCTCTCTCCCCTGAACTCCTTTATTTATTTATTTTTGAGATGGTCTCACTCTATCACCCTGGGTAGAGTACAGTGGCATCATCATAGCTCACTGCAACCTCAAACTCCTGGGCTCAAGCAATCCTCCTGCCTCAGCCTCCTGAGTAGCTGGGACTATAGTCACGTGCCACCACGCCCAGCTAATTTTTTCTATTTCTGGTAGACACGGGGTCTCACTCTTGCTCAGGCTGGTCTCAAACTCCTGACCTCAAGTGATCCTCCCATTTCAGCCTCCCAAAATGCTGGGGTTGCAGGTGTGAGCCACTGTGCCTGGCCTCTGAACTCCTTTATCTGGCTGCCCATTGGACATCTCTACTGGGATGTGTGTAACAGGCGTTTCAAACATAACATGTCCAAAAGGGAGATCCTCATTCCCCACTCACCTCCAACCTGCTACCTCACAGTCTTTCCCATCTCAGTTAACACCACCCCGTTCTTCCACTTAAACTTTGGAGAAGACATTTGGTGTCATTCTTGATTTCTCTTTCTCACATACCCCATCAGCAAATCCTGCAGGCTCTACCTTCGGAATATATTCAGTCAACTTCTCATCACCTGTACTGGTCTGAGCCACCATCATTTTCACCTGGATTAATGGAGTGTCCTTCTAACTGATCTTTCTGCTTCTAGCCTTATTTCCTTCAGTCTGTTATCAGAAGTGCTCAGATTATGTCACTCTAAAGTGATGACTGTGACCCACAGGATATTGTGTGCTCTAGCCCTCCATTACCCTCGGACTTCATGCCCACTTCCCTCCCGTATGCTTCCTGCATTTCCTCCACCCTGGTCTCCTCATGTTTCTTGAAATAGTCTAGGCCTGCTCCTACCTTGGAGCTTTTCATTTGGTCTTCCCTTTTCCTGGAATTCCCTTTTACTTCCCACCCTGTGTCCCTCACTTCTGGCTCTCTCACTTCCTTCAGGTCTTTCCTCACATGTCACTTTTTCAGTGAGGGCTTCTCTGTCCATCCATCTTAACTTTCAACACCCCTCCCCAGCCTTTCTGTCCCCCTTGCCTATTTTATGATTCCTTAGCATTTAGCATAATCTAACACAGTGTATATTTTGTTTATTTATTTTGCTCCTTGTCTCTTCTCTCTCCTACTACAGTGTAAGTTCCACGAGGCCAGGGACCTTTGTTTTGCTCATTGTTTATTCCTAGGGCTTAGAACATAGTTTGTGTCGTGGTAGAGCTCTATAAATACTTGTTAAACAGAAAAATGACTATTTTTTGCTCTGGGCCTTCTTTTGGCTTAAAGTCATTATAAATCTGCTTGCCACAAAGCACTAATAAAGCTAATTATTTTATTTCGTGTTTTCTTTTAAAGTATATTTATTACATATGTCAAATTGATTTAAGACCATAATAATAGGCATGGCAGACAGAATGCAAATAGAGAAGAGTTCCTACAGCTTTTCACGCTGTTTCATTTAAGTGAGTCCCATTCATTGTACGGTTCTTTCTACATACCTTTGGAAATATGTCAGCTTATTTATTTATATGTATCTTGCCTTATTACAAAAACAAAAAGGATTTAAGGGAGCTGGTTGGAAATGTGATGACGTAAGGATGCTGTGACTTAACATGCTGTTTCAAATGCTGGGTGATCTGAATAGACTGTACATTATTTATGTCAATAATCTCCTCTCTAAGAGGTACCGATATCTGCCTATTGTGCAGTTTGCAGTATTCCATGCCAAAGCTTTTGTATTTATTACTTCAGTTCTGCCTCTCTTGTTTAGGAGATAATGTCTCCAGTCCTCCAAATATAAGCTAATTTATATTCTAAGGCAAAAAGCTATTGAGTGTTTGGTAACTTATCAATCAAATTCAAATTAATCACAATTATCTAAATTTAGCCATTTGATATTTTACTAAAAGTCCATTGATTTCGTGCCCCACTGACTATTGCACATAAACTATAATGCAAAGGACAGAACCCACTCTGGTGCATTCTGGTTTCTCTTAGTCTTTCTTTTAGTCATTTCTGGTTTCTCTTAGTCTCATAGTTGATAAGAGTGAAGATGATTCAGAGCAATACATATTTCTGCTTACTAGTAAGTTTTAAAAACATTCCATTAAAAAATTAACATACAATAAAATTCATATTTTTGAGGAGGGTATGGTTCTATGAGTTTTTTTTAAAACAACATTTTTATTTAAAAATCATTTTAGATTTATGGAAGAATGGCAAAGATATAATATTCTAGAGAGTTCCCATGTACTCTTTATCCAGCTTTCTGTAATGTTCACATCTTACTTAACTGTGGTAAATTGATCAAAACCAAGAAATTAACATTGGTATGATATTATTAACCAAACTATAGTATTGTGGATTTTTACCAGTTTTTCCCCTAATATCCTTTTTCTATTCCACATCCCAGTCCAAGATATCACGTTTCATTTGCTGTTTGTCTCTTCGTCTCCTGGAACCAGTAGCACCTCTTTCAAAGCTTGCATGTATAGAGAAGGGCGTTAACTTAAGGCTGTAGTGAAGTCATGAGAATATACAGTAGGTCCTCACTTAACGTTGTTGATAGGTTCTTGGAAACTGTGACTTTAAGCGAAACAACATATAAGTAGACTAATTTTATCATAAGATAATTGATATAAACGAGTTAAGTTCCTACTGCTTATTTCTGGTCACAAAAACGTCACCAAACTTCTACATAAAGACCCAAAGCACTTCTAATATTAAACATTGAAATAAATGTGAGTTGTGTGTACATTTAAGAAAGATCAATAAAAATAAGATAATTATTTACCCAATTTTTGGTGGATGGGGAAGTGACTACAGTCATAGTGGTGGTGGGTTCAATCAAGGAATAAATGTTTGCAAACCGGAAATTGTAAGGAGCCCCTCCTCCCACCGCACAGTTGAAAACCAAACAATAACAAATATGGTGGGCTTGCTGAGCACTTTCATACCGCAGCGTTTATTGTTGTGCATTTGTGTGGTTGCGTATGCGTGACAGATTTTTGTTTGACAATAACTTGTATTCGTTCATTCATTCATTCAATTCTTTTTCAACCTGCTTATTCCAGTTCAGGGTCAAAGGTGGCTGGAACCTCTCCTGGCAGCTCAGGGTGCAAGGCAGGAACCAGCCCTGGACAGGATGGCATTCCATCACAGGGCACACTCACACACACCCCCACACTGGGACCATTTAGACATGGTCATTCAACTGATGTGCACAGCTGTGGGATGTGGGAGGAAACCAGAGTATCCAAAGAAAAGCCATGTAGACATGGGGAGAATGTGCAAACTCTACACAGATAGTGGCCCCAGCCTAGTAATCGATTTTTTTTCCTCATGAGCGTTATAACCAAACAACATTGAATGAAATGAAATTATATGAGGATGTGCTGTTCAGGTTTAAGGCAGGTAGAATGTTGGGGCTGGGAGATATTCTGATCCAGGGGCCACAGATGAGCGGCCTTACGGGCTGAATTTGGCTCACATGGTGTTGGAGATATGATTTGAATTTGCCAAAATTTAATGATTAGGAGATTTTCCAGAAAAATCTGTATTTTTGGCTTCTTTTCAAGAACTGGGTAGCTCCTGCTGTGCCTGGTCTATGTTTACTGTTGGGGATGACCACATGGCCTGAGAGGGGGCCATCTCTTCTCCATAGGCAAGTGTGTTCCAGTTCACCTGGGATCCTGCCCTCCCGATGCTGCCCTGACCCAAACCACACCCTCATTTTGTAGATGAAGATGTGCCAGGAGACCAGCACAGTGGCAGAAAGCCGCCCTGTCTTTTCAGGCCTTCCCTGCTCCTCTTGGTCTCAGAGAAGGCACAGCAGGCCTGGTTTGGGTTCCTCTGTAGGGCAGCAAAGATGACGGCTGAAAGCAGATGCAGTATTAACTCCCCTCAAGGTCCAGGCCCACTTTTAGTATTTTTGCTTGTGTCCCTCAAATACTAGAGCTTGCAGACTGGTGCCCCAAGGCTGCATTTGCTTTGTAGTCACTACCTATCAAGCTGTGCATGGTTATCTACAATATTATGAGTTGCTAACAGTTAAAAATCAGGGGATGAACCTGAAAATCCAGATTTGTGACTTCTTTTGAGAAATCAGATGACCTGGCAGCACTGGGGCCACATTCTCAGGGGCTCTCAGGCTGGTGTCAGAGCTGCCCCCACAGATGGGCACAGGCTTACCTGGCCTCTGGTTCCCATGTGGGGTCCACCCAGGCTCCTGTGGGCATTTGAGTTTGCAATATTTGCCTTAGGTTTTTAGGTTGAAAGTCAGAGAAGCCCCAGGAGTTTTCCTTTTTGTGTTTCTTAATAATAGTTATTTTGACAAGGAGTTATTGAAATAACTCCTTCAGGTTCTTGAGAAGAAAGGGAATTTGGAACAGAGGCTTGTGATAAGATCAGAGAAAAGATGTGCTGAAAGTTTGCCATCTAATTTTGTTTTCTGTGCCCCTACTGTCTCCCCCTGCATGTGCTGTCAGTTCCTTTTATGCAACCTAAGGTTTAATGACAGACAGATACTAGCTTACAGCGTTTCCTCTTTCAGGGGTATTTTTGTTTAAACACAACTCAAAGCACACTATATTTAAAGAATTAAGTGGAAGCTATCATGGCAGAATTTCAGGTGTTCACTGGCTGGTATCCCTGTAATCCTATCCCATGAGTGTATAAGCATAGAAACGAGAGCAGAGCATTCTCTCTTTGGATCATTATAGAAACATGGAACAAATTATTAAAGGAGTGTTGTATGTGTGTGTAACTCTAAGGGTCTAGATTTGTGCAGCCCTGTGTGGTAGCTGCTAGTCACATGTAGGTACTGAGCACTTGAAATGTGCTAGTCTGAACTGAGATGTGCTGTAAGTATACATCAGATTTCAAAGACTTGACTATGAAAGAAATTATGTAAAATGTCTCATTAATAAATCTTTTCTATTGATTACATGTTTAAAGGATAATGTTTTGGATATATGAGGTTAAATAAAATATTATTAAAGTCAATTTCATCTTTTCTTTAAAATGTGGCTGTAAGAAAATTTAAACTTACATACACAGCTCCCATTCTGTTTCTATTGAACAGAGCTACTCTAGGTTCTGCTGTATTTGGCAGAAAGGGTGAGCAGCCTGTTTTCGAGGCCTTGGTAAAGTAAAGTGCAAAGAACAAATGTGGACAGACTGCAAATGGTAAATTATTTTCATAACTCTTGTCTTTAATAAAGTTTATACTTAACTGCTCACTTTATAAATGGATTTTTTTTCCAATTCACTATTTTCATGGCATAGGTTTTTATTATAAGCATTTCAGTCTCTTGTTGATGTACAATATTTATCAAAACCCACCAGTGGACTGAATGTTTGGGAAAGTATTGGACACCTTGAATTTTTACTGAAGTTGGAAGCATGTATATTGAATACAGTAAAAAAAAGTATGTTCATCTATGGGTTACTACATAAATGACCCCAGATAACAGGAATTGGACAAGTGAGGATGGGCACAGTCACTAAAATCGATATGATGTGATGGGGAACACTGTCCTGGTCATCTTACACCCTTCTTTTGTGGTTTACAGGTACTTGCTGGGTACTTTGTAATTTTTTTTTTTTTTTTGAGACAAGGCTAAACTTTTATTATGTGCCTTCAAACTTCAGTTATCTTCAAACTTTTATTGTATGTTTCTGGAACTCATTAAACTTAGTGTAAGATTAATGTGTATAACCCAGAGGAGCATCTGTGTGAATTAAGTACTAGAGAAACTCTGATGGGAAAAATAGGATATCAGGAAGAATTGATAGTTTTGTGTGGTCTTTCTCCTTTCTTTTTTGGTTATAAAAGAATTGGGACCCAGAAGCTGGGAACTTGGGACTCAGAAGGCCCATTGGTGGCCTGCTCACAGATAAGAATGCACAGATTGGTGAATGTTTTTTTACATTTATCTATTTTCTCTCTGTCTATTAAAGATACTATAGTAATCATTTTCTGGTTCACACCCATGTCTTTTGTGCTAATAGAAGGCAGGTCTTGTATTTCCCACTTCTTTCCACTGTTTGACTTTGCTTGGCAGTGACTTTTCAAATGATTAATAGAACTCTGTCTTGCTAGAGTAGCTCTCTGTTACCTGTGGACAGTCTTGTTACATCCATATCAATCAGATAGCATATGTAGGAATGCTTTGCAAGCTAAAAATCCCTTTATAACTGCAAAGTCTTATTAGTAACCTGACCATGCCTTGGCGTTCACTTGATTTCATGCACAGGTTCTAGCCAAGCCCTCCCGCCACCACCTTTTGGTAGATGTGGGTAGTGCTTCTGTAGGGTTTCTCCTGCCACCCTGCCTGGATCTCAGCCAGTATCTTGTGGCCATGGGGAGCCTGGCTTTTCCCATCATGTGTAGTTTCTGGCTGCTCCACTCAGAATATGACAGCCACTCTCTAGCAGGTATCCTCTGATTCCTGACATATGACCTCTCTTCCTGAATTATTATTATAATGGTAAATAATATATAACTCTCTAATAATAATGATAGAAACTAACAACTGTTTACTATGTGCTGGATGCTCTTGTAATTGATTTGCTTTCATTTGATCCTCTCAACAATCCTAGGAGATAGAAGTTGTTATTATGCCCATTATTTAGATGATAAAACTGAGGTGCAGACAGGTTAAGTGACTGTCCCAAAGTCTCAGGTTTGATTCTGTCAGAACCCGGGTCTGTTGGAGAGTAGATCCTGAGCTTTTAACCATGCTTGTTTTCTGATCTTTGTTTATATTGTTTTCCTTCTCTCCTGCCACCTGTCTAAATATTTCTGATCTTCAAATACAAGTTCTACTTTTGAAGTAACATTTTTATTAAGGACTCTAGGCTACATTCTTATGTGCTTTTATCCCTGTTGATCTGAACCAACTGAGAGATGTCCTGCTTGCTTCCATGGTTTAGCTAGCCTTGTACAGTTTATTTTTCCTGATTTTTTTTTTTTTTGTGCATCAATCCTGATTTTTAAAATTTTGTTGTCAGTACTTCTAAGACGGGGGCACTTTGTATGTTTCTCATATCTCCAACATACTTAGCATGGTAGCCAGTAAGCTCATTAAGAAACGTTTAAGAACTAGGTATAGAGAATTTGCTGCAGACCCTGTTGGTTGACTGACCCTACTACTCTCTTCATCTACTTCACTACTCTCTTCATCTTACCCTCTGGAGTGGGGATTAGTCTGAGTGGTTCTCAACCAGAGGCAGTTTTGCCCTGCAAGGGATATTTGGCAATGTCTAGAGACAGATTTTTTTTTTTTGGGAGATGGAGTCTCACTCTGCTGCCTGGGCTAGAGTGCAGTGGTGTCGTCATAGCTCACTGCAGCCTTGAACTCCTTGACTCAAGTGATCCTCCTGCCTCAGCCTCCCAACTAGCTGGAACTACAGGTGCGTGCCACTGTGCCTGCCTAATTTTTAAATTTTTTGTAGAGATGGTCTCACTATGTTGTGCAGGCTGGTTTCAAACTCCTGGCCTCAAGTGATCCTCCTGCCCCAGCCTCCCAGAGTGCTGGGATTACAGGTGTGAGCCACTGTGTCCGTCCTGGAGACAGACATTTTTTGTTGTCACAACTCGGAGTGGGGTGCTACTGGCATCTAGTGGGTAGAGGCCAGAGCTGCTGATAATGCACAGATAAAAAAATTACTTGGTCTATAATGTCAATAGTGCTGAGGCTGAGAAACTCTTGTCTAGAGGTAGCCATATGACATGTTCTAGCCAATTACATATAAGTGGAAGTCTGCTGTGGCTTTCTAGGAAAGTTTTGCTTTCCTGAGTCAAGAGCTGCTGCTTCCTGTTTTCAGCTGCTGCTGCCTTCAACATGGGCTTGACCCTGGAGGTAGGATATCCATCTACCTTGTGACCAAGAGGCAACAAACATGAAGATAAAAGTTAGCATGCTAAGGATGGTGGAGTGAAAAGATAAAAAATGTTTGGGTTTTTTCTTATTTGTAGCCAAACACATTCCTAAGCTAATATACCACAGAAACTTGAGTTGGGAAGGACCTAAGTCCAGTGTCTCACCTAATCAAAGCCTTCTTCTCCAACATTTCTGGTGACATAATCCACTGCTTAGGGAAGGAGCCTAACATTGTTGCAGATCTATAACCATTTAAAAGTTCTCCCTTACAATGAGTGCAATTTGACTCATGAAGCTTCTACTCCTGGACCTAGTTTTGTGCTCACCTGGGATTTACCTGGACAGTCTCTCCCATACTCTCATAGTCAACGAAAAGTCATCCTGATCAAGTTGGCAAGTCTGCTGACAGACACCTTCTTCCAAATATTCTGGAGGGATGTACATGTTGAACATAATATCCTCTTCTTGGACAGGTCTTCAGAGCCACAATCTAAAGGCAGGCCCATCAGTAAAAAGAGGGGATGTAACCTTTGGGACCCCTAAGCCCTTTGGATTCCTGCATAGGACTTTAGAATCAACACAGATATCCTAGATGCTTCTGATGTTATGACCACATTAATGAGCTGAGAAAGGAACTTTCAGTGCTTGAGTGCCCTTAATTTGTTCTCTGTGTCTTGGACAAGATGCCAGGAATGCTGCCTTCCTCGTGATTCCCTTTGTTTTCAGTCCAGTCTATAAAGAAGTGCCGCAGAACCTCTCAGAGTAAATACCCAAGATCTATCATCTTGACCTGTTGCCGTATGGGATGCTGCTTCTGCCAAATATCTTTTTCAATTAAAATTTTTTTAATTGTGGTAAAAAACACATTAAACTTATCATCTTAACCATTCACATTGCTATCCCACAGATCTCTAGAAGTTTTCCATCTTGTCTGCTGACTCTCTCTTATGGCAGTGTAGGGTGAGACATGTCTTTATTATATACATGTTCATTACTGCTTGCCCTGCTACTTGTACCCCTCCCACAAAATGCTCCTAGCTTATAGTACAAGAAAGAGGTTCCTTTGGTCGGACTTTCCTTCCTCTAAGACTTCTGGGCCAGCCATTCAGTGAGTTTGCTCAAGTTCTCTTACAGTCTTTACTGTTTCATTAGTTGGAAGTCTAACTAGAGGTGGGTTTGAAAAACCAGGGATTTGGTTTAAAGAGAGGGAATGTCTGGGGGCAGCAAGTATTCTTGGTTGATAGGGTGTAAACCTCATTAAGTAACTCAGCTGAAAATACTCTCCCAACTTAGCACAATGTCCCAGCATGGAAAGATGTGCACAAGGTTGTTTTTCCTGGCACTTCTCCCTCCTGAATATCCCATATGGTAGCACCCTTAGTTCTTAATGCCCTTTGGCAGCCAAGTCCTTAGCTTGCTGGAGCTGAATCATAGGTGTTGGGTGCTGTTTAATTTTGAGTTAATTGGGCTTTTTGCTGCTAGAATCATCTGTGGTGGTTTCTTGAATTCATGAATTAGTCATGAAGTTGTGTTTACCAGGCAAGCACCCTGGCAATCTGTAGTCTGTCCAGCTGATCTCCTTTTGGAAGGATGCTCTTTGTGCAGACTTCAGTAAATGATGGTGGGAAAAACTGAATCCTCTTCAGGGACCCTTTAACGGCAGCCTTTTTTTTTTTACTTGCAGCTCTTGCCTTTGCAGGTGGGTTTGGGCTTTACTTCAGATTGGGCTACTTTTAGTGGGCTTATCTATGTGGTGGGATGGAAGCTGTGTTCTGAGACTCAGAAGTGGTGGTTGTATCATTTTTGTGGCTGCCTATAAAGGTTAAGGAAAGTCAGTTATTTGAATGAATTTTTCTCAGGAGGAATCACCTCTAGAATAAACTAAATTAATTGGATAATTGGAATTTCTAGTTGGAATTTCCTAGGTAGGTGGTCATTGTCAAGTTCTGTTTCCTTTTTACAATTGGGAAGGCACTTGAAATTTCAGATTCACAAATACATACCACAAAAACTCAAAACAGTCTAAAAGCACATAGATATTTGTGGTGTTATTATTCTAATTATTTAATATTTAATAAGCCTCGAGATGCTGTAGATTACTCCATCATGAGTAGGGGTAAGTCTCTCAGCTTAGCTTAGACAACCTGTAATTCTGTGGTTAATGAAATAAGAAGCTCTAACTACTTTCTTAAGTTATAAGTACCTTTCCAATAAGTAGGTGGTAAATGAAGTGAATACAACTATTTAAGTTTTAATCACTAAGGTTGAATTAATGTAGTAGAGCAGGCACATTACTTTTGATGGAATATTTATGATTGCTTCAGATTTCTAAATGTGATCATCTCAGAGTTTGAAATCATACACTTTATGATTTTATGCCAGTGCAGGATGAACCTTTTTAGTTAAACCTAGCTGTTTGTAAGCTTTTAGCCTGAAAGCTTGGACTGACTTGTCATTTTTACTGGTTTTGTCCATATCAGGAGTACCACAGAAGTGCCTTACATGCATTTTAAAAGAACTTTTTAGTAATAAAAATTAATATTGGTTAAAAAAAATTTAGCCTATCTAGTGCATGGACCAACCATTTCTGAACTAAATTTTGAGCACAATTTGTATTGTGTCTTGGCTGTTGCTTTAAAAACATCAGCAGTGTCATGTTGGCTGTAACTTTTTTTCCATGTAATAAAAGATAGATTTCATTTCTGGGTGAAGCATTGAAATTGTCTTATACTTTTATTTCTGGTCAATTAAATAGGCAGTAGGAAGGAGGTGGATATATGAAGATAGGGGAGGTGTTACTTTAATGTGATGTGTAAAAAATATATAGGGTTTTCTGTTTTTCTGGGGGTTAGAGCACATGCCATCGATAAGAATCAACATTAGAAAATTAATCAAATAAGATATTACCTATTATACTAAAAACAATGCAATATTTATAAAGTATGTCATAAGGTATATAAAGTCATTATGAACTTTCCTCACTCAGGTCAAGCATAAGTCCTTTCTCAGGGGTAAAATCATTTGGTAAATTCCCCACCCCACAATAGTTGGGGCATATACAGCCATTTTATCATAAGGAAGTGATGTATGTCTGATGTAAGTACTAAGTATTCACTAGCTTGTATGAGAATCCATAACTTGTTCAAGGCTGGACCTCTGCAAACAGTGGCAATGTGTACCATGTATTTTTGAGAAATAATGCTTGCAAAACAGGAGGACTTAGTACGTAGACAATTTAAGAAATATAATGACTTGGCCAGCTGGGCGCAGAGGTGCACCCCTGTAGTCCCAACTACTCGGGAGGCTGAAACGGGAAGATTACTTGAGCCTGGGAGTTTTGGACTAGCCTGTGCAACACAGTGAGACCTCCATCTCTTAAAAAAAAAATAATAATACCGACTCAAGGAGGATCCAAAGATGGGAACAGCTATTATGTGAATGAAGGCATTGTACTGTAGAAATATCTTACTGTGGCAATTTTATTATATGGTCGTTGTGACCAACAATACTGATCATTTAGTCCAGTTTTGGAAGCTAAATGTGAATGTATCATCACGCTATGTACGATTTGTTCTGTGGTGTTTATGCATTTATTACTGGGATCATGGTTTATCCTTTTTCTGCCAAGACAGACCCTGGGCACCATGGTCACAGGCTTCTTGGGTGCTATTAAGGGAAGGCTCCCTCTTGGCTTGCCCTGCTGGGCAGAAGTCTGAGAATGCCATTATGGCTAAGAGACTCCCATTTTGGCCAGAAAAGGAAGCCGGAAGGACTCAGACTCACTGATTTGTCTGACACCCATTCAGCCCTGCTGCTGGAAGCCTTTAATGTACTCTTCAGTGACTTAGTGTTTCAACCGCATGACAGGGCAGGCTGATTTCTCAGACGCATGCTTCTCTGATTGCTGGCTTCCTCTAGCTCACTGAGGTCCGTTCTGCCTGTTGATGAGGACCTCCTGGCAAATTTGACACTGGACCCAGGAGGGCAGAAGCATCACCCATTAACCTGACCCAGGACTCAAAGATAAAAATGAAGACACTCAGCAGAGC
The DNA here is from genome assembly GCA_023783475.1 of Daubentonia madagascariensis. Classification (NCBI taxonomy): domain Eukaryota; kingdom Metazoa; phylum Chordata; class Mammalia; order Primates; family Daubentoniidae; genus Daubentonia; species Daubentonia madagascariensis. The sequence goes on from JAKFHU010001672.1 coordinate 22,592,601, forward strand.
GAAACTTTTGAGGCTGGCACACAACCTCTTGGCGCAATCTAGCATTTCAGGCGTGTGGGTTTGTGTTTGGAATTTGAGAGGAGGCACTCTGATGATCCAGCAGCCTTTGCGCTCCAGTGGCATGCTAATTTTTTTTCCTAATACTGGGATTGCCTTCCCTTGACTATTGCAGCAGAGAAAATGAAACAGGAATCATTTCCTGTGGGTACACTGTGTGCACAGTGGGCGGAACCAGGAAGTCAACCAACCCAGAGGCATTTTTCTCATTTCTGAATCCACGAGTCTGGCTCTTCCCCTTAGGGGTATTTGGGCCAATTGTTACAGTATTTCCTACTGTGTAAATTGAATGTTTGGCCAGATCTGGCTGAATGGTTTAGTCTTTTATAAAAACTAAAGCACTTTTTAAAAAAAAAAAAAAAAGAAGAAAAAAAAGTTTAACTTGTTTTTGAACGTGGCATGATTTGCCTAAATGAAGTCAGGCACGTTAACAGAGTAAAAAGGAGAACTTTTTACTGAAGTTTGGCAGGGCCTGTGACTTTGCAGGTGCATCAGTGTCCAAATGGGGGGCTGCCAGAAAAGACAGCATGCAGCCTCCCCAGGGGTGGGGCACAATACAATCATTGTTCATTGTCTTCCCACTTACAGTATTGTAAAACCTGCAGTGCATTTAAAATCCTATTAATAGAACATTGGATTAGGAAGAATACCTAGGCTTTTCCCCCCTTCCATCAGTTTTAAAAGGAATTTAGGAAAATCACTATTTCTTGTGTGTATAAATGGGGGAAGGAAAGAAGGAAAGAGAAGAGAGACAGACTGACTTCACCTTTGAAATAGAGAAAAGAACATTTTGCAGTGAAGCATTGAGAATTTACAAGACAGCTGAGCTCCTTGTAAGGCAACTTTCACAGTCCATTTCAGTTATTCAGCAGGCAGATTTTAAATTTTCTATTGACCTTCTTATCTCCAATTTGTTTCGTCTGTGGGGGCCTTGATTTCTGGAAGCTCATTGGAATCACTGCTAAACCGCAGATACCTTTTCTGTTGTGTCAGATTCAGGTCAACTACAAGAAAAATTTTTTTTTTTTTTGCCAAAATACTTAATTTTTTCCTCCATCATATTTTCTGGGCTGATGAGAGGAGAAGGCTGGGACAGCCAAGGCAAAAGCTTCTCAAATTACTGTGCTCAAGAGGAGAGATTTGGCCCTGTGGCACTGCAAGGGGGTTCTGAGAAAGACTGAGAGGAGGTGGGGGCATATCGGGAGGTGTGCAGCCTGGACTTCCCAGCTGAAGTCTTAGCTTATTTGAAGTGTTATGATTATACCTAGTCTTGTGCATACTGAGGAATGGATATGCTGACAGCTATAGGTATGTGATTTTAGGATTATTAAGTGTGATGGAATGCTCAAACCACTGCTCAGTTTTACATAGCAACCTTCAAGAACTGCGATGCTTGGGAAGCAAGGCTCTCCCAGTTAAATGGAGGTTTTATCTGAAACCCATTTTGTTTTCGAACATGTTGGAAATGTTCCTAAAAATGCATGAGTGTGCTCAGTGAGTATACTCTTCTGTCCTTTAGTTATTGAGACTTTTTGTACAGTATGTCACTGGGGCTTATGATAAATTTGTCCTTTCCAGATCTTTACATAGAAGATGTATGAAATTGAGCTGATTTTGAAGTTTGCCTAAGTTTTTGGTTTTTTTTTAACCTTTTTTCTTCATATCGTAGTGTTTTAAGTGACATTTGTTTGTTTTCATCAGAATATGAGTTATTCCTATAAATGGAAATGTGTAATTGTAAAACAGTGTCATTGGTCTTGATGGACTTGTGAATGAAGTGAAAAACCAGTTTTGTCTTTCTCATGGTCTTTACCTTCCTCTGCCCAACTCTTCTCTTCCCCTGTCCAAGCCTGATCTCAGCAAATTCTTTGACTTTTGATATTAATTTATTTGACTTTAACCTTAAGTCGTCTTTATGAAAATGACTTTAACTTGTTACCTCTTTCAGGTAATTTATTTATTTATTCATTTAATTACAGTTAGAGCTTTTTCCTTATTTTTGGTATGAAAAGCTTTATATGCTGCTAAAGGAATTTCAGGATCTATAGTTATGAGTAGTGATATTTTTAGTCATGAGCTTTGCTGTGGTTTGAATGTGTCCTCCAAATTTCATATGTTGGAAACTTAATCACCAAATGCATACTTTGATGGGATTTGGAGATGGGAACTTTGAAAGATAATTAGGATTAGAAAAGGCCATCAAGGTGGGGCCCCCATGATGGCACTGGTGGCTTTGTAAGTAGAGGAGAGAGACCTGAGTTGGTTGAGCTGGCATACATGCTCTTGCCCTCTCACCATGTGACACCCTCCACCATATTATGACACTGCAGGAAGGCCCTCACCAGATGTGACCCCTCAATTTTGGACTTCCCAGCCTCCAGAGCTATAAGAAATACATTTCCTTTTAAAAACAAATGACCCAGTCTGTGGTATTTTGTTGTAGCCACAGAAAACAGACTTAAGACAAGCTTGTTCCCAGAACCCTTATAATCACATCAGGTTGTAAACTGCTGCTCCACTCAGGTCAGAGTCTGCTGGCATAATGGAAAACCTTTGCACCTGAAAGTTTCTGAGATGTTTTCAGAAAATTCCAGAAAGGAGCACTTTTGTTTTCTTTACTAAGTGAGAGAGTAAAAAAGAAAATCAGCAAGTCACTTCCCCTATGCATAGAGTTGTCATCTTGGAATTATACTTGGATTAAATCCAACTCAGCAAGTATTTATTGAAGACCAACTGAGTGTAGTTAAAACCACTATACTAGCTGTAGAAAAACCATCCTTTTCTCTTCTATAGTACATAATGGGTGAAGAAATGAGGTAGTAAATACCTGACCTATTTAAAATGACTTAAAATTCTAGACTTGGGAGCATTTCTTAGGATGCCAGTAGGTATGAAAAATGACTTTTGAAGAAGGACATTTGTAGAAAGATTAAGTGAAGTTGGATAAGGATTTTCTTTGTCTAACTAGAGCTTCCAGAAGAGGCAGGTGTATGCAGCGTTTCCCAAATTTATTTGACCAGGGATCTTATTAATTAATTAATTAATTTATTTATTTAGGAGCATCTCAGGGGATTAGTGCTCCATGGAGAACACTATGGCACATGCTGCTCTAGACCACAAAATCATTGTTTTCCTCTTTTGTTAGAGTGCTCTTTTATAGTGGTTATATGTATTTATTATTCAGAGATAGAAAACTTTTAATACTGTGGTGAATGGATTCCTGTGTGTAAGTTTCTGTATCGGTTATATAAAGAGTGTTTGCATTTCCTTTGGATATTAGTGAAGTTTTGAAGGGCTAGGATAACCACCATTGAATGAGCTCTTACTTGGTGCCAAGGACGGTGCTTAGCATTTCCTCTAGAACCTTATTAGTGGGAAGTAGGAATTAATGGTTCTGATTTATAGTTGAGAGGATAACTTTACCAATAGGAGCATTTACAACACGCCAGGCATTATTTTAAGGTAATGAGATTTTAAAAAACATTATTTGAGGTAAATTTAGATTCATGTACAGTTATAAGAAATGATACAGAGAGATCCTGCGTACCTTTCTCCCAGTTTTCCCAATGTGATAACATGTTGCACTGTATTACAGTAGTGCAATCAGGAAATTAACATTGATACAGTCATCAACCCTTTTTAGATTTCATAGGTTTTACATGTAGTCTCTGTGTGTGTATTTAATTCTGTGCAATTTTATCACATGTGAAAATTTGTGTGACCACCACTGCAGTCAAGATACAGAACAGTTCCACAACAAGGATCCCAGGTGGTACGCTTTGATAAACATACCCAGCTCTTTCCCTCTCCCTCCCGTCCCCAGCCAACAGCCACTAATTCTTCATCTCTATAATTTTGTCCTTTCAAGCATGCTCTGTAAATGGAATCATACAGCATGTAACCTTTTGAGATTGGCTTTTTAACATGCTGGCTACTTTTAATCCACTGTTTCCAATCCTCGCAGCAATCCTACAAGGTAGGGATTATGAATTCTCTTTCACAGATGAGAAAGTGACGCCTCAGAAAAGTAAAGTGCCATGCCCAAGGCCAGATCGCTAGTGGACCAGGGAACCAGGAAGGAGCCCAGTTACCTCTGACTCTCAGCCTGGGCTTCTCTCACTGGGCCTTGCCCTTCCTCTGGCTTCTGAGTAGTCACATTTTGTTTCTACCTACAAAGTTCTCCTTTTCTCTTCCTCTGTATTAGAAATAAAGTTTCTTATGCTTTTTTCCCTTTTTTAATCTTAACTTTTTAGAAAGAAGATCACATTATTATTTTGGAAGTGCAGAGATTGCGTATTTTTTTCCATCCAGCTCTATTTTGGGCTTGTTACCATTTTTAGTATTTTTCTGTCCTGACCTTCTTTACCTTGACATGCTGGCACAAATGATGAGGATGGTTGTAGTGTAGGGAATAAAGGTAGAGGTTCTTGCATACTGTTTCTTGAATCCATATCCAGGCTTCTTTGACTTGCAGCATATCTGAGTGCCATACTTGGCCTACTAGCTTTGGTTGCTCTGGTGCTAAACATACTCCCAGAGCCCTTGGGACTTAACTCAATGCAGACAAGAAACTGTCAGTGCACTTGGGGATGGTGGGAGAGCAAAACACATACATTTCTGTGAATCACAGTAGTTCCAGATGCTGTATATTTAAGGGAAAATTTCAATACTGGAAAACAATTAAGCCTTTTGAATTCTCTGTGTGGGATGTAGTTTTTAACAGGATTAGGAAACAGCGAAATACAGATTTTTGTTGATCATTGAACCCCTGTCTCCACCCCCTCAACCACCACCACATGCTCTTCTTTCAGCATCTTTGATCTTGCTGTTCCCTCTGCTTGGAAAACCCTTTCCTAAGATTTCCCTGTGGCTTGGCTCACTCCCTCACCTTCTTGAGGTCTCTGCACAATGTTACCTCTTCCCAGTGGCCTTCTTTTATATTTAAAATTGTAATACCCCGCATCTACCCCATCCTTCCTACTTTTTCTCCATCTCGCTTTGATCAGCATTGAACATGCCCTATGTATTGTTTCCCTCTGCAGAAATGTAAACCTCCTGAGGGCAAGAATTTTTGCCTTTTTTGCTCACTGCTGTATCTAGCATCACTACATCTCAACAGGTTTGAATAAATGAATGTTTTCAAAAGTAAAGATTTGTCTGAATTAAGTTGAACAACAGCACCCTCTTACAGGACACAAGAGAATAATCGTATCTGTATGAGTTAGCTCCTGGTAAGATGCTCATTTAAAAATGGTTGAGTCAGTGTAGTACACATGTGCTCTTTTCTTGCCTACTTAGAACATGTTTCTAGCTGTGACTTTTCCGTTGGAGAATGATTGACTATGCGGGAGCACTTTCAGATGTAAAGGAAATTAACCAGCAGATCTAGGTAATTGAACCTTGCAAACTATCCTAGAAATGTTTATACTTCTGCCAAATTGAAGCATGAGTTCAGTGTTTGCGTAACCACCTGTGTAATTACTCACATTAGCATTTCAGCATGTATTTGCTGAGCTACACTCTTCAATTTTGCAATAAAAGTATTTTCACATGTTGGCTGCTACTGTGAAAATCGGTTTGTGGGGTGTGGTCTAGTGCTGAATAACATTTGTTTTTTTTGGTGGAAGGAGAATCTGTGATGGAAATAAACTTTTGGTTTCAATTTCTTTTTTTTGGAGCTGTTTTTGTTAGTGCTAGGAATAGAAAAAGAAATCAATATTGCTCTAGGGATACTTTAGGTAATATATACTCTGGTTGGAAAAAAAAAACAATATTGTCTTTGACAAAGTCGGGTCTGGTGTGTTAAGCTGCTGAGCTGGGTGAAGATCTGGTCTCCCTGGGGCTGTTTTGTGGTTTGGGAGTGGTTTGGAGGATGGCTGCAGCCAAGGGGCAGGAAAGGGGGTTTCTGGTGGGCCTGGAAAGACCTCCTAGGGGAGAGCCAGCACCACCTCCTGCATCAGTGCCCCAGAACTCAACTAGCTGTTTATGTTGTGCCTGTGTGTGCCCTTGCTGTTATTTGGTCCTGTGGGAGTTAAGAATGACCAGGAGGATAAGGCTTGGAGAGGGAAGAGTTAAGGAGGGAGAATGCTAATGCAGTAAAGAAGTAATTCATATTTTGGGACAGGTCCTCTTGTGAAGCTTGACTTCCAAACAACCCACGCTTTCTTTTGTTATCTACAGACACCCCTAAACTGCCTCTCCGGTCCTGCGTTCAGACTTTTCTATGTCAGCTGAACTATCAGGAAAATTCTGAACACAAGTGTTCAGAGTTTGGACAGAGTTCAATCATTTGGTGTGCCAGAGGCAGACCCTGACCCTTATTGGAGTTGACTACAACACCTTCTCTTTGTTAGTTAAATTTAAATAACTAATAGAGGTCAGGCACTACTTACTTAGTTTCTGAGAGTAGTTGTTAGCTGTCCTTTTCCCAAGGGAAATAAGCTCAGTTTAGTTACTTAAATCACGGTTTTTCCATTTCTTGCAATGATTTCCATTTCCCTGCCCCAGAAAATGTAGGCGGCTGCAGAGAGATTGCGACAGAATTATAAAGCCATTTGGGTTAAATTAGCGCAGTACATCACTCTCAGAACTCATTGAACAGACAGCTCACACTGTCTATTTAATAATAAGCACCAGCTGCATACAGATCAATGTTTTCAAATGAAACCAAAGGTGGGTAGTCAATTAGGGAGACAAAACAGACATGACTGAGGAATCTCACAGAACCCCAGATACAAAATGATATGGTATGACCAATCATATAAGACCTACCTGATTGTTAGTTCTGTGAATCTTCCTATTAAAATGTTTAAATTGTGCACTCTTTTGAGTTCTCTGTCCACCCTCCAGAAATGGTTAAAATATCTAGATGTGGAATTAATGAAACTTTTGCATGTATACAGTCTTGCTTTATGTACTTTATATGATAAATGGCTTCACATATGTATATCATTGTCCCTGTCCCAGACTCATGCTTTTTGACTAAAATGTTTAATTGGCCAAAATATGTTGTATTGACCAATGTATTATATAGAATGATGCAATTATTGATTTACTGTAAATAGTTATAATAGAGCAATTCTGTTAGGAGGGTTTGTTTTTGCTATTTTAGCAAGGAAAATTTCCTAGGGTCCTATTTGCCAGTTATTTTGGCCGAATTTAAAACCCCTTACATGATTAGATTACATGTCTTTTTATTTGTGCTATAATGGAGGAGCATAGTAACCAAGTTTATCTGAATTTTTAGGAGTCTCCTTTTAGGCTCAATTTAGTTAGTCTGGTGTCTATCGAGGGCCTTTGTTAAAGCCTGGATTTAAATGTTGGGTGGATCTGTCTTGGATCCTGTTCTAGGGAATGCTTCTTGGAAGTCCCAGACGGGGAACTCATTATAACCTGGTTTTACCCCGTAGCATGGCCCTGTGCCATGGACACCATTAGAGAAGGCTCAGCGTGTCAAGCTTTGGTTTTATTCTCAACTCATTGATCGTTCTTACAGTCTACTTAACAGTTGAATGCAATGCTGTATTTTGATTTTTTTTTTTTCAAACTCAGAAATTACCACAGCTGCTTCTCGGTTAATCAGATGCTTAAGACTCCCGTTTCCACACTGCTTGGCTGCTACATTTTTATAACACCACAGCTGTCTGGGTCTAGCTTGCGCCCCCCACCCCTACCCCTTTCCATCTGCCACCTCTCACTACTTCCTCACTTGCTCTGCAGTGAGGTGGCAAATTCCCAAATAAACTGCTGACTTTCCTCCCCTGCAGGAAGGCTGGGCCTTTGGTTCATAGTAGCTTCTTTCACGAGGAGAACTCAATTAGGCCAGGAACCAGCCCTGGGGGTACTGCTGCTCTCAGAAGTGCAGAGGTTGCCTCTGGAGCTTGCTTTCTACGGTTGGGTGTTGATTTTTCCCCTTGACTTGGAAACTTTCACAAAGAAACTGAAAGATGCTTTCAAATTAAGCAGCTATGGCTCCCCCCTCCTATCCACCCCCTGATTTTAAAACTCAAAGTCTCATTTGAAGTGAGGAGAAGGTGGGTAGGTTGCAGTCCAGACTCTCCTGTTTATGAATGGTGCTGCTAACCTTGGATAATCCCTCTTCCTAAGGGCAGCGCTTCCAGTCCTGGCCTTTTTCCATATGTGTACCCTCCACTGGGAGCTGTTTTTCCTCGTCATCTCCTTTAAAGCTTATTCGACTCCATCTCCAGTGCTCCCTCAGCAAGCTGTTACAGTAAGCATAAAAACAAGTGCATTAAACTAAGAATAAAATGCCAAGTTTCTATCTCCTTGCCAACCTCATTAGAAAACAGTGATAAAGTATGTATGCGTATAATTACAGTAATTAAACATTTGAAACCATCTCAATAGGGGACCTTCTTAATGCTTTTATAAGTGTGGTATTTTCATTTTGGAACTGGAACCTGGGTGGCTTCTGTTTTACACAAGACCTTCATCTTTATGGCCATAGGAGGGGAGGGTAAGGGAGAGGAGGATGTTCCTTTTGACCACAGTGCCGAACTTCTGCAAGAGTAGCTTTATTACACACATATTAGCAGGGAACAGACCAACCTTTCCATTATGCTGTTTATCTTTGAGGGTGTATAGTCACATGTCAAACATAAAGACATGAATGACCTGGCTAGTAAAAAAAGACAACATGGAAAATAATCATAAGCTGTTTGCATCATATTCTTGCTCTTAGGACTAAAAAACAGGAATATCTTGTGTTTTGTACCTCCCCAATGGAGTCATTCAGCCCCTGTATTTGTGTGGGATGATGGATGAGTACTATGGGGTTTGTCTGCCTCATAGCTCTCCCACCCCTGAGAGTTTTTCTCAGTTAGAAAGTGGAAAGACTCAGGGGCCAGCGGCAGGTTGAACCAGGATTTTGTGTCTGCTTTTATTCACTAAGCAGGTTTAATTGAGTACCCTCAGGGTGACAGGCAGTGTATAATTTAAGGACCTTAGCTTAGCCTCGGAATTAGACAGACCCTGGTCAGAATCCTGGCTCAGCTGCTTTCTAGTTGTATGGCCTCCAGCAAATTTAACATTTTAAGTCTCAGTTTCCTTATCTGCAAAGCTGAAAAGTGGTGATCATGCCCACCCGTAGGATTCTTTTGAGAATTAAATACGATAATGCGTACAAAGCATTTAGCACAGGGCTGGACTCAGTGCTATTTGGTGTTAGTGTCATTACTGTCTTGTGTATTACAGAACTATATAGTGCCATTCCTCTCTTCCAGGAGTTTGCAGTCCAGTGGGGCCCTAACACACATATTTAGAAAAGAGAGAGGGCATATCAATCTGCTATGATGTGGATGGGAGAGACTTTCTGGAGGAGTTGGGATTGGGGCTGCTATGTTGTACTTCCCCAGGGATCACTATTCACGACATTGTCTTTGTGAATGGGTCCCTCTGGAGTGATGCAGTTGCACTGGTTGGGATTTTGAATGGGGCTGTGAAGAATTTGGATAGGTGGAAGAGGGATGAAGTTGGGTTTGGTAGGAATAAACAAGGTTCTTTCAGAGGATGGTGAGACCTCCCAGCTGGCAGAAAAGCTTTCTGCACTGAGTGGGAGTAGGCAGGCCATGCGGCTCCACCGAGTCCCAGGGCTTTGCCTCTTTTTGATCACTGAAAGCTGAGGGAAATGAACCTTCTGGTGGGACGAATGCAGGTCAGGGAGAAATGCCTTTGTTTTCTTTACATTGTCTTCATCAAGCCTCCTTTGTATAGGGCTGGGATTGTTGTATTTCCAAAAGGGCACTTTTCTGTGATAGCCTTTTTACTGTGATTAAGCAAACCAAAAAATTTACTTTTTCTGCCATTTCTTTTTCTTTGACATTACTGAGACCTCATTTTGTTAAATACCACATTTACTCAATATTTAGAGGGAACAAGGTGTGTGTTTGTGTGTGTGTGTATGTGTCTTTATAGCCTGGTTTTATTTTGCATAGCCTTAATTTTCTTTTCAACTTCCTTCTGTAGATTATTCCCCCCTTTTCTTACCTCTATGAAATTTATTCTGCTCTTTAAGGACTCTGAAAGGTTTTAAGTAGATCATGGCATAAGTTAGGTGGTAAGAAAGATTTTTCTTTATCATTAGACTTTTTTTTTGAAGCCACATCTTTGGTAGGTTTCAATTGTGAGGACAGAAATCAAACCATACTGACCAGAAGCAAACAGAATATCCAATTATTTTGTAAATAATCTTAGCTCAGTAAATCTCCCAAGTTATTTAAAAAACACTATATTTTTTTGAATATTCAGTAGTATATGATGCCCTAAAACATAGGTTAGCAAACTTTTACTCTAAAAAGCCAGGTATTTTAGGCTTGTAGGCCAATTCTCTGTTGCATGTACTCAGTTCTGCCATTGTAGTGTGAAAGTAGCCATAGAAAATATACAAACAGATGGATGTGGCTATTTTGTAATAAAACTTTATTTATATTATAACAATACATAGTGGGCCAGATTTGGCTCTCTGAAGTAGTTTGCTGACCCTTACCCTAAAGGAAAAATAGTTTGTTGGATTAGGAAGGTAAGTGGCAAATTAAAATTAGGTGAATTACAAAATTTCCAGGTAATTAATTAACTCTACAAAAGGCTTAAAAATATATACTTTTACCTCCTATTGTTTGAATTAAACTTCATGTTTGATAATGAGTTTGTAAATAAACCTCAAATATCTTTATGTACAGTTCTTCTTTTTTTAATCTAGGGTTTAAGGTTCAAACAAGCCTCTCTTTATTAAGCAACCATTTATTATTTTCTTTGCACCAGGCACTGTGTAGGTCGTTGGAAATTTACAAATAATTTAGATACAGATTTTTCCTTTAGGAAGCCACAGTCTAGACTGTGCACTCATTTTTGCCAGATGTGGGCTCGTGCCTTGGACCACATCAAATATTTGGCTTAAGGTACCAAGGATCCTGCATTGCAAAAGGGACTTTTGAGGGGTACGCTCATCTTTTTTTCTCTTTCTGTTGCATATAGCCATGTTTGAACAGCTATATTTCTGTTTATTTGTGTGTTGTTAGAAAAAGTCTGCTAGAAGAATTTAAAAATGGTAAAAAATATTTTAATAATTTAGTTGCCAAAATTCCTAGTCTTGATGATTCAAGTGTTGTGTTTTCCTGCCTTTTATAGTTTTTACTTAGTCATCTTAATTCCTTTTTCGAGTTTCTATAAGTTCTGCCTATCAAATTATAAACAAGCCCCACTAGATTGCAGAGGGTTATATTCTAATAGTATTGACATACACAGTTATAAAAAAATTGTCTCATCTATGTCTAGAAGCCCCTCCAGAGTGTATTCCTTTGGACCTGAGTCATTCTGGCCCTTGCAAATTGGGTGGGTCCATGATCTGTTTTTGCTCACAACACTTCTGACACCAAATGGCTGATTTTTTTTTTCTCACACCAACAACCAATTCTTTTAATTCTTCAACCAAGAGGGCATCTGACAATTGAATTCAATTCTGCCACTACCCAGAGTTAGCACAGACCCCACAGGTTAAGGCCTCATAACAACAAGACTGTTCTCCACTTCAGATTCCAATTGCAAGTCCAGGCCTTCTGTACTTCTGACCAGCAGATTATAAATATATGGGGTTCCTATGAGTCCCTTCCTCCAGTTCAAAATTTGGTAGAATGGCTCACAGAACTCACAAAGTCACTTTACTTACTATTACTGGTTTATTATAAAGGATACAACCCAGGAATAGCCAAATGGAAGAGATTTATAGGGTAAGATATGGGGGAAGGGCGAGGAGCCTCCATACCCTCTCCAGATGCACCACCCTGCTAGCACCTCTGTGCGTCCACCAACCCAGGAGCTCTACGAACCCTGTAATTTAGGGGTTTTATGGAGGTGCCATTACATAGGCATGATTGATTAAATTGTTGGTAATTGGTGATTGGCTCAATCTCCATCCCGATTCTCCTCCCCAGAGGTGGGGCGGGGTGCTGAAAGTTCTGTTCTTCAAATCTCATGTTTGTTTCCTCTGGCAGCCACCAGCCCTCCTCCTGAAATTATCTAGGGGCCCATCAAGAGTCATGTCATTAGTGTAAACTCAGGTGTGATTGAAATGGGTTTATTAAAAACAACAAAGGACACTTTTCTCATACCTCTCTCTCAGGAAATTCCAAGGGTTTTAGAAGCTCTATGCTAGGAACTGGGGATGAAGACCAAATATATATTTCTTATTATATCATAAAATCACAGTGGGGTTGGATGGAGGTGAGGGAGGGCAGTGTATGAAGGAAAAGGCTCTGAAGTCCAAGTGAGGATGGAATGCAGACCTCTCTGACCCTGAGGAGTGGGGCCTGTTGAGAACCAGAGAGTGTTTGGATTGGACAGGTACTGGTGATTCTGGTCATGGGCACTTTAGGAGCCACAAGGACATTTAAATGTGATGGGATAGTAGAAGAGAAGGAAGGTTGTTCTCTAAGTAGGGGAGTGGCATGAGAAAGTGGAGCTTTAGAGAGAGTGGTTCTTTCATCCACAAATACTAGAGGGGTAGAGGGAGAGAGGGAGAAGACAGAGAGATGACATAATGGCTTCAAGGTAAGAAAGGTCTGGGCTCAGGTGACTGGAAAAGGTGTAGGCAAGAAAGATGGCTTTCATCTCCTTCTACTCTACATAATTATAGCAAGTATCCAAAAGAACTACTTTTGTAGAGTTTACTGAGGCAAGAGGAAGTACTTTGGGTTAAGATGAGGAATGAAGCTAAAAAGATAGAAAATTTTAAAAAAAGACATGTTTCTGCAAGTACAGTTGGCAGAGTATGTCAATGATGAAAACATGATGACAGAGTGAATATAAAAATATATAAATGGCCATCATTTGTATATTTCTCTATAAAAAACACACAAGAAAGGCCTTTTTTTTTGCTTAAATAGTGGCTTGTTTTGAAATACAGGGAAATTCTACTTTGCCCTTTGGGGTCATGAAGAGTCTGCTGGTGGGAATAAAATAGGCTCAAAGTGTGGTTTTTGAGGGTGCCAAGAAATGTCTATATAAGGTTTTAAACATACATAGATACAGAAGAAAGAATCATACCTATCTAAAGTATTTTGGAAATGAAAACCAAAAATAATATATTTATTCCAAAGGTACAAATAATTTCCACAAATATATAACAATCCATAGAGCAGAATATAATCTGCTTCTGGTGATATTGAGTTATTTATACCAGGTGGAATAAAATCTATGTTTAAATCTATTGGTATTAATATTAGCATTTTGGTATTTTCCCTTCAACAAGATAATCTTGATAACCTCACTCTCTTGCTTTTTGTGTCCTGATTACCTTGGAGTTAAAGTCCTGAAATAGGAAAACTATGGCTTGTAGGTTTTTAAAACTTGTATTATGCAAAATTTCTTGAGAACAAATTATTACGGAAAATTAAAAAAATATGCAAAAATAGAAAGAATAGTATAATGAACATCTCATGTACATTTTCTATTTTTCAGACATACATTTCAAAATGTTTGTTTTTAAGAAATAAAGGCCGATTGTTCCAATGCTTTATTTGAGGGCAGAGCCTGCAGTACAGGAGAAAGACATGGTGGGACATTATTGCCATCGTCGCTAGCATAGTCCAGGCATAGCAAAACAATTTTTTATCTATTTTTGCCAGTGTTGATGCTCAGATCTCCCATGGCCAGTAACACCTAGCACCTGCGCTAAAGGTGACCACCTCAATTAAGACACAAATCAAAAATGTCCTCTGTATAGTTTGTGCAGTGCCAGCCAGGTGTGCAGCTGGTACTCAGGCTTCTGGTTACTTTCTCTTCTATTGTAGAGTGGGCTTGGGCTCGTGTGTCCAGTGGGTGATGGTTGAGGCTGCCCTGAACCAGTCCCTTCCCTGGTCTACTGAGCAGAAGCTGTGTGTGCCTGTGTGGCACTGCATGGATACCAGTTTGTTTTCCTTAGCACTGGCCGAAAGCCATTTATATTTTTAGATTTGCTTTCAGAATGTTACCCCTGGAGCAGAGAATCCAAGAATGTGTAGCTACCACCTCATCTCCCCGTTCTCAGGGTTATCTATATCTCATTGCCTTGAGAAGTTAAGTGAAAAATCCCAGCAGGTACTGTCTTACATGATGAGTATAAATTCTATAATCATTGCTAATGATGGACAGTATTTTGTTATGCTTAATCCACTTAAATGTATTTTCTTTTCCTCTCAGCAAGCCTAATATAGTCATCCTCAGAAACATGGCTGCCTGTAAATTTTTCTGGGTAGATGTAATACCATTTCATTTTGCCTATCCATTCATCTATTCAAGCATCCAGTAAACATTTAGTGAGTACCTACTATGTGCTGAGTACTTTTCTAGATGCTGGAGGTACACTGATTAATAAGATAATCTTCCCTTGACGGAGCCCCCAACCTTTTTGGAACCAGGGACCAGTTTCATGGAAGACAATTTTTCCACAGATGGGGTGGGGTGGGGGTGGGGGAGGGAGGCAGAGCTCAGGTGGTGATGCCCGCCGCTCACCTCCTGCTGTGCGGCCCAGTTCCTAAGTTTCATGGAAGATAATTTTTCCACTGACGGGGGTGGGGGGGTGGCTGGGGCAGGGGTGTGGAGCTCAGGCAGTGATGCGGCCCGGTTCCTAACAGGCTGCGATGGGTTAGGGACCGCAGTCTTAAAGAGTTCGTAGTCGGGGAAGGGGTCCGTTGGACATCAAAATAGATAATAATGTGGTAAGCTAAATGCAGCAGTAAAGATATGTGCAACTTACCAGGAGAACACAGTCATCTAAGGCATCCAGTTTGTGGAAGGGAGGAGAGAACACCATGTGGGAACGGGACATTTCACTCATATTGCCTATAGTCAAGGCCAAGAGTGGTGAGAGAATGGGCTGGCGATGTAACGAAGGTGCCCTGTGACAGAGTTGAGGCTTCAGCTGGCTGGTGAGGTGTGACAAAGTCTGTGAAGGGGAATCGAGCAGTTGAGTGCCATGGTTACGTTTATGTTCTGGAAGAATCCCTCTGGTAGCTATGTGCAGTGTGGTTTTCAGGGAGTGAGGACTACAAACTGAGAGTAGATGGTGAGTGTGCTGAGAAGCCTAATTATTCATTCATGCATTTCACTTAGTAAACATTTATTGAGCACATACTATGTGCTATGCCCTGTTTCTAGTTTCTATATTCACATAAACAAAAGAGAGAATTATGAATAAGATTGGGGGGGTTGATTGATACCAAATAAATTATGGTATGTGCTAGTTTTTATTATGATAAACTTTTGAATACATGCTTGTTTTCTAGAGGAATAAATTGATTTGGGGATATTTTATCTTGGATTTTGGGGTCTGTCAGTACTAACATAAAAAATAGCCTCTTCTGTAGTGCAAATTAGTAAGGTTTTAGTGTTAGCTCTTGAGTTTTTCTAGGACTGATTATTCCAGCTCAGTAAAGGATGTATTCTGTAGCAATTGATAAGAAGGTGTAATTTTTAATCTTTAGCTTCAGAATCAGGTTGCAGATTGTCTTTGGGCTTGTTCTTGCCTGCAATTCCTGCTTTCTCCCAAGCATGGATAACTCAGTGTCCGGATATATCTGAATATGTGTGCAATTAACCTTGGAAATTTGGTGTGGGCAAATAGCCCAAGAATTTCTACATTTAATTATTTTACCAATCACACTGGTCATTTGCAGTATCAAAGCAGTTACCCTGGTATGATATAAAGACATGGAATTTATTTTGTTATTTATAATCTAATTTCTTGTTACTTGAACTTTGTTAGTATAGTTTAGGGATAGGAACTTTAAAACAAAAACAAAAACAAAAACTCCAGGGCTCTGAAGAGATAACAGTACCCACCTCATAGGGTTGTCTTGAGGGTTAAATGAGTTAACCCTTAGGCAAAGCCTAAGGTCCAGCACCCAGTAAATGTTATATAAACACTGGCCATTATTATTGATTTACTTTTGAAAATCAATCAAAATTTGCATGAAAGTAACAAGCAACAGGTGAAAATCACAATAATGCTAGATAATACAAGACAACTTGATAGACTAGATAATACCATATGATGTCGCCTTTTCCTTCACTAGCAACACATTTAACGTGCAGACTTTACATTTTGAAATGCTCAGATTCAAGGAGAGTTAAAAGTGTTTGTAGTTGTAGACCTATGCTTGAAAAATACTTGTTATGAACTGAGGAATAGGCAAATACAGCATTTTGGCCATGACTTCTCTTCAGCAATCCCCAAAATAATAATTCTGAAAAACATATGCGGAGACATAAAAGTTGATGAATAAGTGGATAGCTGAATCTGTTGAGCACTGCGCTGACAATTCCTATTTCAAAACAAACAAAACATTAATGTAAATTGTTCTGAATTTTCTAAGTGAAGATTTCTACCCTTCCTTAAGATAAAGGATTTATAAACTTTTAAATAGCAATATATATTCTGCAATTCAGCAGCTTTTCAATCTATGATTTTTAAGACCATCTTTTGAAGATACAGAATTTAGAATTCCTACTTGGGGGCATTTCATCCAGTTCAGTGAGTCATTCATGAGATCCAGCTGATGAAGATATTCAACACAATGAGGGTGAGGGATGGAACCGAGAGCAACTTGTTTCTTGGATGCAGTGACTTCTAGTTGAAATGAGCCAGCTATACATGTGGATAGTGATGACTTTATAATTACAATGAAAATATTTTCAGCACAAGAACAAGGCCTCAGGGTAAAGAAATAAACATATATGCATTGTATGAAATGGAGAATAATCACCAGATGAGATTGTGGGCCCCTTTTCCTAGTGGGTAATGACTTCTTTGCCTCTAGCTGTGAGTTGGCACATGGACTCTATCATTTTGGGTATCTTTTGGAAGAAAGAAAAGGGAGGAACAGAGCAATGAGGGAAGCGGTTCATAGGAAAAAAAGGGGAAAAGATCTTGAGCAGACAGGCAAGTGGGAGAAAAAGTCTTAACTGTGTGGGGTCTCCAGACCTTGTTGAACAATGTTGTGATTGTAGCATCGCACCTACAGTGTGTCTGCAGCGGTCTGGATGTTTCAAAACCCTTTTGATGTAGAAGCATTTTTTTTTTTTTTTGGACATTCACAAGTTGATGAATGTTACGTTTGGCATTGTTATTCTCTCTAGATCTCCTGAAGAGTAGAGGCTGGAGAGTACTGAAAGGCCAGTGTTTCCTTAGGTGCTGTCTGCCCTAGTTAAAACAGCGGAAGTTCTGTGGTAGCAATGAAAGCTTCATGTTACATTAACACTGTAGGCTTCCTAGTATTTAGCACAGACAACGGGTTTGATGACTTTTTCACCTTTAGATGTGGATTTCTCTACTGAATTATAATAGGTGCATCCAATAAAGTGGGAATGACTGCCCCAGGGGGAATTCAGCTTCCACTCCTTACTGTGGGGATCTCCTCCCTCCACCACTGGGGTTGTCCACGCATCCAAGTTTGTACATTCAGCACTCATCAGGCGTTCCTAAGTGCCTGAAACTGTGCTGTGTACCGTGTTCTCTCACTCCTGGGTACTCTGCCTGCTAAAAATGGAGTGGTTTTAATTCAGAAGAGGTGAGGACTTCCATTTCTTATTTGGAGTCTATAGGCCAACTTCAAACTAATCTGTCCTTCAGCTTTTCATTAAATGTTTAAAAATTATGGTACTGTCCATTATATGTTTTTCATAACTTTAAATCTTTTTTTAGTCAAATTGTTTTTTGTTTTGTTTTGTTTTTTTTTAATATGGGGTTTTACTGTGTTGCGCAGGCTGGCCTTGAACTCCTGGGCTCAAACTATCCTCCTGCCTCAGCCTCCTGAGCAGCTGGGACTATAGGTGCGAGGCATAGTCAAATTGTTTCTCAAAAGTGTTAGCTGCCTAAGATTTTCTGCAGATTGGATGTCATTGATTGCTTCTTTTCTCCAAAGTCTAAAATGGAATAATTGCTGGAGTTGAACATTGGTGCTTTTTATTCTAGACACTATGAAACATGACTAATGGTGTTGGGAATACTTGAGTCAGCATGTGAAATAAAAAGGCAATGCGTTCAGTTTCTGCCCAGTGATCAGAGCCAATTAAGCAGGGTAAGGCAAGCTAATGTTGGTGTGGGCTGCAGCAATGAAGATTTCGTCTGCCTTGTTCTTTGGGTGTAGGACTCATGATAATTACAAGAGGTATGCAATATCAGCAGAATATAGTTTAGGAATTAAGGATCAGCAAGCAGACACTGAGTTTCCTGCACAGGAAAATTTCCTATGTGAGACTAACCAGTGGCATTGCATTATGTGCTAGGAAACAATTCACTCAGTTGTTAAACAGATGATCAGCTCATAATGTGTAAGATTTTTCTTGTGGCAATTGCCTAGTTTAAAAAAAAAAGACTTTAAAACATTGCAAAAGTAAAATATTATGAAAATAATAGTACTTTCTTAGATGCATTATGAAGTTCTTTCTAAAATTAGTCATGATTAGGCACTGTCCTTTCACATGTGCTATTTTGAGATCTCATTCTCTAGTGCTATAATGATCAATATTACTAAATTATATGTTAGTAGATTTATTGCCAAGCTTCTTTTAAACCTCTGGAATATGCCTATTATTGACATTATCTGGCAATTTTTAAAAAGGAAGGTTTTCTAGACTTTTTACATTTTTTAAAGAAACAACCTAGACAGCTCTTTAAAAAGTCACAGTTTCTGGCTTTTAATATTTGTGTGTTTTCAAACTTGTAAAAGAGCTTTTAGGGTTGGTTGCATAATTTGATTTGAAAGCTAAAATAAATCTGATGGTATACCTCACAAGAGAGAGTTAACTAATTTAGAAGGAGCTGTTTGAACTCTTCAAGGAACATTATTTTTCAATAACATTCAATAATTATTCATTATTATTCCCAGGTATTTCACTAATAAACCACTTATGTTTTCATATTAGGGTAGGTGGCTGGTGGTAATTCGCCTAGGGCATTGCTCTTCACAGGGCATCTTTCTAGGAACGTTGATAACTACACTGCTGTATTTGAATGTGGAGCCCAACTCTGGACATGTGGAAGATAAAGGTCTACTGGGCTGCCTATCCTAGGTTACAGGGGTGATAATGAACTGGCTAGGCACTAGCTGGCAGGAGCCTTAAGGATCTTCTCTTTTTGGCCTCAGATTTTTATCCCTCTTCCTCCTAACACAGCTGTCTATATGGTATCGAGATCTTGTACAAGATGATGGGTTGAGGTTGGTCTGGAATTTGACTCTCCCCTTTAGCAGCCTTGTCAGGAATCATTAGAGATTTACTGTTCAGTATGGTAGCCATTAGCCACATGTGGCTGTTTAAATTTAATAAATTAATTACAGTGAGATAGATTTAAAATATTTTAATTGACAATTCTTCAGTTGCACACATTTCGAGGGCTCAATAAACCACATGTGGCTAATGGTCACCATATTGAACAGCAGTGCAAGTTCCACTGGACACTGACATCTATAGAGGTGTGGTGGCATGTCCAACATCACACAGCTAGTCAATGCAGAATCAGGAGTTTGGACTAGTTTAGCAATTATGCTTTTACATCATACAGCCTTTCAATTTTGGGTATTACAACTTGAACTAAAAAGTTTGTTCCTGGCATGTCTACATTCTTTTTCTAAACTTAGAAATTCAATAATATAGTTAGAAATTAGTTCTTACTATATAATTCTAGCTTTACAAATATTTGTGATTCATTTTAGGCAGCTTGTGGGTGTGGTGTGTGTGTGTATATCACATGTGGTGTGGTGGCAGTTTGCCATCCATGCCATACACTGCTAACCCTGGTCTTGGTGGTGCCCATCACCTAGGAATATATGGGATCTAGAATTGCAGGTTATTGGAGTTGGACAGGACTTTTGAAGGTATCTAGCTTAACCTTGTACGTGTATATAATATTCGTGACAAAGCTGTTGATGGTGAGAGCCCTGCCTTGTAAAAGAGTTTACTGCTTTCTACAACTTCTTATTAATTGTGGAGTTTCCTTTATATCAAGCAAAAATGTTTCTTCCTATAATTTCTATACTTTGGAACCAGTTGGCTCACACAGAAAAAAGTTTACTCCCTCTGACATATGCAGCCCTGCCAATATTTGAAGACTATCTTCCTGTCATTCTTATGTTTTTTCTCCTATGGGCTAAGCAGACCTAGTTCCACCAGCTATTCCTTATGTGACATGTTTTGCAAACTGCTCACCACCCTGCCTGCTTCTGCCTGGACAGACTTCAGGGGATGGTTCAGATCTGTGTGATTGAAAGTTTTGCCTTCCGTCTGAATGGATGTCTTGCTAGATACATTTGGAAAATCTCAATAAGTCTTTCTTGAGGGGGGAAAAATGGCAACTATTGTCCACATGTAGGAAGTAAATTAATTCAGTTTCCTTTGGAAAGAAGTAATGTAGTTGTAATAAATATGTTTTACTTTTATAATCAGAAAATATTCCATTTTAATGAAAGCAATGCTTCCCTTTACAATCACTATATTTGGTAGAATTTAGATCTAGTGAGTGGAACAAAAAATAATGTTCCTGATCTTCCCCCGCTTTCTTCCTTCCTTTATTCCATCCATTCAGCAATCTTTGTGTTCCTGCTTTGTGTCAGTAACTGCGGTGTTGGGGACACAGTGATGAACAAGAGAGTGGAATCCTTCATGGAGAGAGGCATTAAATGAGTGATTTAGTTATTCTGGTAGTGGGAAGGACGCAGTAGAACTCTGTTCAATTCTCCATGAAAACTTATCAACTGTGTGATCCTCAGTAGGTCTTTCATTCTATTCTTGTTTTTGAATTTCTGAAATGGGAATGATACTTAGAATAGCTTCATTATAGGACTGTTGTAAGACTTAAAATCAAAATGGTAGAACACAGTAGGTGAGATTTCTATAAAGATCATGGTAATTATTGCTGTTGTTGATGAATAGTGCTTTTTTGAGGAGCTATATGGCCAATCTTCCATGCTAATTTCTCTTTCTTTTTAACTTATTTCTCCCCTTTATCCAGTGCTCTTGCCATTTTCTAATTAATTTTTTCAAACATACAGAAAAGTTGAATGTTACAGTGAGCACCCACATACCACCAACTAGTTTCTACCATTTACATTTTACTTGCTTTATCATGTATCTATCTATTCCTCTGTCATTATCCAGTGTTTACAAACTTGCATTTACAGAGAAAGATTCCTAGTAGTTATTTTCCCTGGGAAATAGATCCCTTCCCTGCCATGATTTTCGTCATCTTCCCAGCAGTGATAATGATGGTTATGATGATGACACAGTAGCCAGCACAAAGTACTATACTATTAACTCATTTAATCTTCGTAACAACACTAGGAGACAAGTGCTACAATTAATCTCTATTTTACAGAAGAGGAAACTGAGGCACAGATAGGTTAAGTGATCTACCCAATATCACACAACTAGTGAAGGGCAAAGTTAGAAATCTGGTAATCACTTGGGTAAGCCTTGATTGTTTTTAATCTGTAGAATTAATGGAAAAAAGGACCAAGATACCATTTAGGAATAGGAAAAATAGCCTCTGCACCTCCTTGTGATTCAGGTTGGTTTAATGACTGCTTTGTGGCAGCCATTGTGCCAAGTGTTGGGTTTATGCAGGTAAATAAGTCATGTCTCTCCTCTCAAGCCAGTCTAATGGAAGAGCCACTATGAGTTGTTGGAAGGATTGATGTTTTGGTAGAAACAACTTTACTGGAATAGTTAGAAATGAAGGGTTTCAGTAAAGGAGAGTTACTTATCTAATTTGACTAAATAGAAACACTTATGCATAAACATTTGCCTTTTGGGGGTTTTTGTGAGAATATAAATTATGCCAACGAATGAGCACTACCTATTTGGAAGTGTCTTACTGTTTACAGATTTATTTCCTTTTGCCTTAGCAGAGAAAAATAATTTAGGGGAAATGCATCAAGGAATGTTTACTTTAACCCTAAAATATATTCCTATTAATGGTAATTCTTAGACTATTTATGGTAAGGTGTATCTAATTACATTTCACAAGGCATCTTGTCACTTAAAAAAATATCGTCCCTTCAATAGTTTCCCCCTTTTTCTCTTTCAATTATTTTGTCTGAATTTACCAGCACATCACAAAAAAAAAAAAAAAGAAAATTAAAACTTTGGTGGGTCCAGGAGCTTGCTGAGGTAGCTTCTGTCAGTGTGAGTGTGTGGACAGAATGGTTCTGTGCATTGCTGTCCCCAAGCCCATTGCCTTAAGGACATGCATTGTTGGGATGGGGATGGGGTGAGGAATTCACCAAGGAAGATGTACAGGATGCAGAAACAAGTGACCACTGTGAAATCATTAGTCAACATTGGTTGAATGACAGGGGTAAAGAATTTTTATACATCAAGAACAAAGGCATTCTCTGTGATAAATGGTTAGTGCCACTGAAAATGTAGAACCTTCTTGCTCCAGGCTAATTAGCTTCTTTGGGCTGCATAAGGCCTTTTTAAATTTAAAAAAAAAAATCCAAGTTAAAGGAAACTATTTTTAGTTGACCCTCATTGTGGCCATTCCTTGATCAATATCTCCCTGAATAAGATTATTAAACTGAACAATGCATCTTCTGGCAAAAAAGGAGATAATGCAAGGGAGTTGGCAGTTTTGTTTTCATTTATTTTTCTTGTTACAAAATTTAAAAAAATAACATTAGTTGTTAAATATCTTTTTGGTTATATATAAGTAAATAACCATTTATTTGGGGACCCTCTTTAATAATTTTTTTTTTTTTTTTTTTTTTTTTTTTTTTGAGACAAGAGTCTCGCTCTGTTGCCCAGGCTAGAGTGCAGTGGTGTCATCATAGCTCACTGCAACCTCAAACTCCTGGGCTCAAGCAAAACTCCTCCCTCAGCCTTCCGCATAGCTGGGACTACAGGCATGTGCCACCACACCTGGATAATTTTTGTATTTTTTGTAGAGACAGGTCTTGCTGTGTTGCTCAGCCTGGTCTCAAACTTGTGGCCTCAAGCAATCCTCCTACCTTGGCCTCCCAAAGTGCTAAGATTACAGGTGTGAGCCACCTCTCCCGACCTTTAATGATTATTCATATGGTGTTATTTACTTTTTGAATCAGTGATCTGCCTAGGCATTGCAAGTCATCCTTCTTAGCATTACTCTAAAGTTGCTGTTATAAATGATATTTAATAATTTTGCACAGAGGTTGGAGGAAACAAGAAAATTGCATGTGTCTTCCTGTTGAGGTAAGATAATAAGCAAGTGGAAAGGTAGTTTCCAGCCAGGAATGAAGCCTGTTGTTCATGCTGTTTTATTGACTTGCCTACCTGGATGGCTACCGGGATCACAGGTACCCCTTGACTTCTGTATGTCACAGATTTTATGTGGGAGTTCTGTGCCTTGCCCTCCTCCCAATCTTTCCTGCACTGTGGTTATTTCTCAACTGTGGGATAATACTCAAGCTTTGCCTTGTTTGAGAATCATCCCCTTTAGGACATGTGGACTCCCTGTGAAAAAGCTGAGCAGGTTTATTTTGACAGCCCTGCCTGAAGGGCTTGCCCCATTTCTTTCCAGGAAATTTAAAAATTATTCTGCTTTCTCTCCCTCTCTCTCTCTCTTTTTTTAAAAAGACTGTCTACTTTATAATTTTATAAGCCCATTATAAATAACACACTTAAATTTAATAGTAGAATTATCATACTGTTTCAAAAGTCCTTACTGAGTCACAGAATTATGACGCTGAAAGAGATCTTCATCAGAAATAAGACCATACTGGGAAAATAAGTAAATATTATGTATTAATCTTAAGGTGGTTTCACTAACTCGTGGTAACTTAGTCTGTTTTTTGTGTTGACAGGCTTCCCTCTCAGGAAGTCCTTCCTTACCGTAAAAGTGTAGAATGATGGAGCCACAAGAGCCCTTAGAAGCTCTTGTTCACTCTGTGCAGAGATGAGGAAAGGGGCTCAGAGAGGACTAGTGGCTCACCCAACGTGGAATGGCTAGCTAATGGCAGAGTTGAGATGAGAACTCGACTTCTGATTGCCAGTCCAGTGTCTTCTCCAACACGTGGGGCCATAGTGTAAGCCATCTGCCTTATCCCCAGCCAATTAAGAATGTGTACAACCTAGCTGATGAGAGAGCTTGGTGAGAGGCTTCATTGAGGAGGTTGTCATTCAGCAAACACTTTTGGAGAGGCAGGGGTGGGGGGAATGCCAAAATGAAGATGATTAAGACACTGTGCTGCCCTCAGGGGGCCAACAGTCTAGAAGAGGGTTTCCAGGCTTATTTACAATTAAGTCTTGCAAAGAATTGAGCATTCTTAAAGTTCTTTCTAGCTCAGGGATTCGAACTTCTTTTTCCAAAAAACTTTTAGGTTATTTTCACGTCTCCACAAAAACAAGTGCCTTTAGGTTAAACCATCATACAAGGCAAAGTATTGGTATGTGGTGGCCTCTCAGGCTGATGGGCTAATCGTGGCCCAAGTACCATATCAAGCAGGAGCTCAGAATGAAAATCTTGATGGTTTTGGTAAATGGCAGCAAACAGACGTTGGAGAACAAACAATCAACAGGAATGGGGGCATCTAGAGCGTGGGCTAGGGTGGATAGTGAGTCTAAAGAGGCAGAGGGTAAGCGATGAAAGTTGCAGCTGTAGCTGCCAACCAAAGGGTGGCTTTATGTGCACTTTTGCCACTGGTTATCAAAGCCACCTGCTGTCACAGTGCCTGTGAAGAGGCCATTTTTGGACACACTGGGAGTTCCATTCAAGTGAACAGCATGGCATTCACAGGGCTGCTTCGAGGGTGCTGTTATCTGGGTAAAGGATGGTGCTGTCTGGATTAGCTCTAGTATGTTTTCTTCCCTGGGACATCATCTCCTTTCTGCTAATACACTGCTAGGTGTTCTCTTACTCAGCTTAGTTTTCCTGGAGAATCCATGAAATGTGAAATCTAAATTTTAGACGTGTAAAATTAGGCAAATAAACTTTTTAGCATATATACAAATTTGAAATAAATTTGGGTTTATCTCCTTTCAGTCAAATAGTTCTGTGTGTGTGTGTGTGTGTGTGTGTGTGTGTGTGTGTGTGTATAGTGAGGGGAGATGCTTACTTCTTTTCTTGGAGTATCATTTAATATTGATGCTGTCATTTAATGCAAATCTGAATGGTTTCAGAATATTAAGGGAGAAAAAGTTACATTTTCCAGGCAATCAGAAAAGGAGCCATGTCTCTGAATATTGGGTTACTGCAAAAGAGGAACAACTGGATAATGAACTGTTTCAAAATTAATGAACAAGATACTTATGATATTTTTCTGATATGGGTGAAACTTTGTACATCCTCTGGTGAGACCCAGTGATATTCATGACTAGGACCTCTTCCACCAAGAGTTATCAACTAGGGATAATTCATTTGTTTGTGTTCAGAATTCACAACCATGATAAACCTCTTTAATGACCAGTGACAAAGGAACATCTTCAGTCATAAAAACTCACACATAGAGAAATCAGCAAGTATATTAAAATAATGCATACTTCTCTCCCTCCCTAAAGGTCTTCCATATAGGAGTGTCAGGCGTATTCTTGATTTGAGTTAATCCTTTTCTTCATGTGAAGTGCTTACCAGTGCAGGTTTTAATTACTGACTAGCCTGTTAGTGAGTAGAAAGAGGTTTGCTTTCTAAAGCTCGATGTTAGCAAGTCCTGTTTATGTGATAATCACATGCAGAGGACATAGGCTGGCTGTATTCTGGTTATGAGGAGGGAAGATTTAGATCAGACAATTGTCTTCTTTATACCAGACACTGTGCTACATGAAGTATGACACGAACAAGCCCTTCAAAGGGTATATAAATTATAGCTCAACATGAGAAGCCTTTTATGAGTAAATAAGGTAACTAAGGATACAGGCCTCAATAGCTGGTTTGGGGCCTTGATGAGAAGCATTAGCAGTAAGAGGCTCACCTCATGGGGTGCTATAGGGAACATAGCTTTTGAAGCTGAGAGTCATGGGTTCATGTTGTAACTTCCATCAGTGTCACTGGGGCAAGTTAAATTGAACCTCTCTGAGTCTTAGTTTCTTCATCTGTAATATTAAGGTCATGGTACCTTCCTCACAGGGTTAAATGTAGTAAGGAAAGTGCCTTGCCACTCCTGGCTTACAGAAGATTTCAAAACCATCCCCTTTCATTTCTTGCCCCCTATGAACTGGGGTGTAAGAGAAGGCATTCTGAAAGATACCTTTTGATATTCATGTGAGTGACCCAGAGTGCAAGGCCAACATTTGTGGTTAGAAGGAGGCCTGAGCCCCTTGGTTTTACAGGTATAATACAGAGACCAGGGGCTGCATAGCTGCTGTGACAGTTGTTCCAAATAGGTCTGCTAAGGATTCTGGACTTCTCAGTGTCTGACTCTGCCAGAATGCAGATGTAAACCTGCCCAGGTGAGGATACAGCCCTTACATTAGAGAAGACCCTCAACCCTCATGGTCCCTTTGACTGGGGACGCTGATAGGAGACCCCAAATGGCCTACTTCTGTTGCAGATGGTTGTGTGTTTGGTGACTGGGTACGAGGTAGTTTCCTGGGAATGATTGCAAATTGGCAATAGTTGCAAATGGTTGCAAATTGATTGTAAAAATATTAGAGGCATTGAAACCAGATATCAAACTAGGCCTTGAACATTCAGAAAGTATAACAAACTGACTCCTAATCAGTGGAAAATGAAAGTTCTGTTTAACTTATTAAATTTGAAAATAACACTAATGAATGTGGAGGGATAGTTTGGATGGAACCTGTTCTGTGTGGGTCCTTCATGTAATTGTTAGCAAACACGTAACCCAAATTATACCTGAGGGGAATTTTATTTCCAATTTAGTTGATTTATTGGTATGTTAGGGGAATTAAAAAAATATTTAGCTTGACCTTTCAGGGAGCTGTTATTACTGTTTGAACTATGACTATGACTGTAATTACCATTAGACAACTAGTATTCATTGAGTCATTACTGTTGGCTTAGGCCCTATGCCAGAGAGCTTTTACACACATCCTCTCTTTTAATCTTCACGACCCTCAAAGGTGGTAGATACTGTCTTGTGTGCATTTACAGCTGTGAGTTTGAGGTGTAGGGTATCAGGTAACTTGCCCCAAATCATGCAGCAGGTAAACGGTGGAGCAGGTCCAGGCCTGACTTGAGGTCCAGGCCTGTACCATACACCTACAATTACATCTGTAGGAATTGTCTGACTTGCAGAATACATGTGGTACATCTGTGCAGCTTCCACTTCTGTGTTTAGCCTCAATTCTTCTAAGATAGCCTCAGTTCTCTATCTTTGCCTTAAAATCTCCATGTAAATCATGCTAACCT
Source organism: Daubentonia madagascariensis (assembly GCA_023783475.1). Lineage (NCBI taxonomy): Eukaryota > Metazoa > Chordata > Mammalia > Primates > Daubentoniidae > Daubentonia > Daubentonia madagascariensis. The sequence goes on from JAKFHU010001672.1 coordinate 22,619,989, forward strand.
AGTGCAATCTGTGGTACACCCACTTGGTGTTCTCAGAGAAAGGAAATAAGGCCTGTAAGGCAGAGTCCACACCCAGTGCCTGGTGTTCTCTGTGCCCATTCTGATTGCTTTATATTCTCTGCTTTAGACCAATGCACGTCTTCTGGATGCTTTTCCTTCCCGAGTGTCTTTGGAAGAATAACAAATCAGAATCAGAAGGATGTTTTAAGTATAATGATGGAAAATTTTGACTCATCACCTTTTATTCTAAAACGCATTATAGATTAGAAATAGATAGATTATATTTCCCCGACCCCAGCTGTGCTTAATGGTGATGGCCAAAAAAACACGTTCAGGATTAGGACTGGGAATTTTTGGAATTCATATCCTGAAGCTCTTTTTATAATTTATAACTTGAGGAACTAAAACAAATCACTTATGAAGGAAATGTGAATTTCTCTAATAGTGGCCATCAAAATGATCCTAACACAGCCGGCAGCCTTCTTTGGGCAGGTAACATATAGCAGAGTGAAGTCTGCCTTACTCTAGCATTTCAAAAACCAATCATTGCTAGCATCTTCATTGTCATCACGAAACATGGATAAAGTTTCTGCCTATGTATAGATGCTCCTTGACTAATGATGGAGTTACATCCCAATAAACCCATCTTAAGTTCAAAATATTTTAAGTTGAAATTGTGTTTAATACACCTAACCAATCAAACGTCATAGCTTAGCTTTGCCTACCTTAAATGTACTCAGAACACTTACATTGGCTCACAATTGGGCAAAACCATCTAATACAAAGCCTATTTTATAATATCTCATGTAATTTATTGAATACTCTACTGAAAGGGAAAACAGAATGGTTACTTGGATACTCAAAGTAAGGTTTATACTGAATGTGTATCACTTTTTGCTCCATTGTAAAGTTGAAAAATTATGTCGAAACATCATGAATTAGAAACTGTCTGTTTTACATTTTGAATTATTAACTAAGGTGGGGGTATAAGTTTGAGTGTCTCTGCTCACTAAGAGGAATTGTCAGTTCAGACTTGCCCAGACTCATTTAGAAGACCAGACTAACCAAGTCATCCTTAAGAAGCCTTTCTAAATCCCAAGAAGCAAAAAAATATTTTTTATTACTAAATAGCTAACATATTCATTTTGGTTTAGATTTATGATATAGTTCTATTTTAATGCTTTTCCTACATATTGTATAGTACCTTTGTCCACATGTATAAACGTATTTGATATATTTATGCTTATTTTGCAGGAACTAACATAATTTTAAATTATTTTCAGTTTATATTTGTTTTATCTATGCTTTCATAACATTGTTATATCTCAGCTCTGATTTAATGTTATTCAAGGATGCAGTCACTAATTTTAATATCCCCCCATGGGGGAAATTTTATATATATATTTTTTATATATACATATATATATGGCACTGATGATTTTGTAATCCTATAGTTTCTAGGAACACATTGGAGTGAAAAGCAAGGATAGTCAGCTCCTTTTAACTGCTTATGTAAGCCATAAGAACTCAGGTTTGCTTGCTTGTAAAATGAATAAAATTGTGTTTCTTTGCAAATGTCACCGTGTTCATGGGACTCAGGTTCCTCATTCTCAAAATAAAGAAGGAATTTTACTGATGACTTCAAAGATCAGCTCTAAACTCATTGAATTGCCCTATTAATCTCCTGGGTCATGCAATTCAGTGATATAACTAGGGTTAGCCTGAGTGTTTCAAAGGCAAGATTAATGAAAGCTCATTCTCCAGCTGTCGGGTTAGGAGATTATTCACAAATGTTACCCTGTCATTTGAATCTGGTAGGGTTTGCTGATGAATAAATGAACCCCATTCTACTGACAGCCACCTCCCTAACTGAGCCCAGGCTAGCCTTGTTATCCTCGTCACCTTCCGGTTCTGTCACCAGCAGCTTGCCAGACCTCAGGGGCATTGCTGGGACTCGTGGAAGGTCTGAGATACAGAGCCCAAAGGACAATGCCACCAACTCTATTTATCACTCAGCATTTTTGAGACCTGGCTCTTAGCCCGCTTGAATTTGATAACTGAGGATTTGCATGTAGTTTTCTTTCTTTTTTTTTTTTAATTCTCAACTAATTTTCCTTTTTATACCTTCCTAATTCCTTCTCTTTTCTGATTAAGCTATAGATTTTCACTGTGAAATGGATTGTCATTAATCTTTCTCTGCCTTGATTTCCTGAAAATTGGTGATACTAATACCAATGCTTTCATTCACGGTGATCTTGGGAGGAAAAAGGAGATAACTGATGTCATAAAGTGCTTTGAACTTAGAGCAGGAGGGTAGTTCAATTATAATAAGACTCTTCAGTCTTTACTTTTATGTGACATTTAAAATGTTAGCATTGAATACGCATCAGGGAAGGAAATTGCATTTTGAACGACATTGATAGAATGACGGCCTGTAAGATGTTAGAGTTGCATGAAAAAACTAAGAAAATATGTTTAAAAACTGTTACGACCAAGCCATCTACTGTTTCTTTTCAAAGAATATATGCAGGAATAGGAGAATTAGGTGGTAACTCTAGGGCAAAATAAAAATGTGTGCTTTCAGATTTTACAAGTCTATTTTGTACTTATCCTTATTTTATAATTCAATTTTAAGAGAAAAGTGTAAATAATGTATGGTTCATGAATGTTTTGCTATGTAGTAATTTTTTCTTCTTCTAGAGCTGTATGATCCAGTATGGTAGCCACTAACCACAGTAGCAATACCTATTTAAAGTAAATAAAAATTTAGTCACACTAGTCACATTTCAAGTGCTTAGTAGCCACATGTGGCTAGTGGCTCCTGTATTCAAATGTGCAGATACAGAACATTTCCAGAAAGTTCTATGAGAGAGCACAATTCCAGGGGAACTGAGAAAAGGCAAAAGGACATCCCCATCCACCCTCTTCCCAAAGTTGCCTTTTAGAATTTAAGTAGAATTTCTGGTTTCATATTACAGATATTATATTTAAAATGTACATTTAAAATTACTGAAGCACAAGGATGGTAGTTGGGCAGGAAAGCACAATTCACTGCAAAAGATCATTTTTTCTTCTACTAAGAACAAACATACACTTAATTTGATAATCTTCAAAAGAATGCTTAGAAAATCTTGGAACCAGTTTGTTGCTTTCAAGTTGCGCTTCTTTCATAAAGATATTCTTACTTTATTAGGTAACATATTACGTAGACCAATCCAGGAGTCACTTGACCATGTGCCATCTTGAATTGTTATCTAATTATTCCATGAGTATAAACTAAACTGTCACCTTTAGCAAAATAACTAATCCCCTCTTATATTCCAAATTCACTCCATCAACAAAACCAGTTGGGCTCCATCATCAATGTACACCTAGAGTCTGACCACTTCTCACCACTCCTACTGACCACCGTGGCTTAACCATCATCATCTCTTGCAAATCATTGCAGTCGTCCCCTGGCTGGGCTCCCTGCTTCCACTCTCATCCTCTCAGAACTCACTTTTCAGTCTGTTCTCAACATGGCAGTCAGAGCATCGGCCTTCAGAGCCATCATCAGTTTTAACAAAGTGTGGACAGTAGCCTATAAGGCCTCCCAAACCCTGTGGCTCCCCTCACCTCGACCTTATCACCTCTCTGACCTCACCAGTGCTTACTCTCTTCAAGCCACAGTGAGCTCTTCTTTATTTTTCAGTTGCCCCAGGCGTGTTCTTACCCCAGGGTCTTTGCATTTACTGTTCCCTCTGCCTGGACTGCATTTTTTTTTTTTTTGAGACTGAGTCTCCCTCTGTTGCCTGGGGTAGAGTGCAGTGGTGTCATCATACCTCACTGCAACCTCAAAGTCCTGGGCTCAAGCAATCCTCCTGCCTCAGCCTCCTGAGTAGCTGGGACTACAGGTGCACACCACCATGCCTGGCCAATTTTTTCTATTTTTGGTAGAGACAGGGTGTTGCTCTTGCTCAGGGTGGTCTTGAACTCTTGACCTCAAGCGATCCTCCACCCTTGGCCTCCCAGAGTGCTAGGATTGCAGGTGTGAGCCACAGCACCTGGCCTGGACTGCTTTTATCCAAGATACCTATGGCTCATTCTTCAACGTCACTTCATAATGAAGTCTCACCAAACTATTTAAACATGCCACCCACCTACCCACTATCCCTCTCCATAATCCCCATGGAGCAAGCATTTTCTATTCCCTTTCCATGTTATATTTTTCTCCATAGCACTTATCACCATTGGTATACCAATGTTTTACTTATTTAGTTGTGTGTAATCTCCTTTCAGTAGAATATAAGCTGCTTGAAGGCAGGGCTTTGTGTCTTTTTATCCTTAGTATCTAGCACAAGGTAGGAACTCAACAATTATTTGTCAAATAAATGATTGAAAGAAATAATTACTCAAATATTTAATGACAATTGTGATAAATGCTACAAAAAAGAGAATAGACTAGAGTAAGTGCACTTAAAAGGGAATTCTATTTTTTGGAAATAAAGAGTGCTAACCTAATTGAAATTCATTTTGGCAAGAGAATCACAAAGACACATACTCTGGTGTAGCCCTGCCTCCACCCCACTTCTAAGATTACTCCGATTTCAGTCTCTGCTTTCTGCCTGGCTCTACAAGGGGCCTCTTTCCTCTCCTTCCCACTCTTGAGGGGCCACATAGACGGGAGTTTGAGCCAGGGCTTCAGGGTCTTATACATGGATAACTTCCAAGAGAGAACTTGGGGCTTCCAGGCTTGGCTGGTCCCTTTGCTGGCGGCGCAGTTCTTTGCCAGCATGCCAGCACACTCAGAGGGGGCAGAAGGGATCCTTTCAGTTCTGGAGCTGGGCTACTGCAGGTATATGCTTGTTCTAAGGGAGTAGGACCCATGGGTGAAGAGCCCACCCATTGTTTGCTGCCATGGAGGGGAGGTGGTGAGTTTTAGAAATAGGTAGAGTGTCCCCTGCCCCACACTAGGAAGTAATTGATGCCGGACTGGGGCACACAGCCTGTTTTCCGGCAAAGTGAAGGAAAGGGGAAAGCTTAGAAGGGGTTGATAGCAATAAAGATAGAGAGGGGTCACTTACAGTTTGCTGGTTGCTGCTGAGGCAGGGAGGAGGAGGCGGCCCAGCTGTGCAGAGAACCTGGGTTGCTAATTTCGACATTAAAGGGCATAGCATCGGCAGTGTTTATGCCCAAACCCATGAACTTTTCACTTCCTCCCATTGTATGAAGTCTGGGTTTGGCTTATAAATGTCTGCCTGAACTTTCAGTTTATCTTGAAGCTTTGAGCCATTTGGCAAAGTGCTCGGTTGGAATACTTTTAGTAAATGAATGGTGTTTCTGTGTTTGCTCAGCAAAACACTTTTCCACATAGACGATCTCATTTACCTGAAGCTTTGAGAAAGAAAAACAAATACTCTGTTTTGAAAATAGCTTTCTTCCCTTTAGCACTCACTTTCATTGTGCTCTGGTTTAAAAGATAGGTTGCCTTATGTTTAAATTGTTTATTAATTGTCACTAAAATAACATATAATGATTTCTCTATTTCATATAAAGTCTGCTTCATCAGTACCCTGACCCACTCTCTTAGTCCATTTGCATTGTTACAAAGAAACACCTGAGGCTGGGTAATTTACAAAGAAAAGAGGTTTATTTGGCTCACAGTTTTGCAGGCTGTACAAGAAGCAAGGTGCCAGCGTGTGCTCCTGACAAGGGCTTCAGGAGCTTCTACTTGCGGCAGAAGGTGGAAGGGGAGCAGTCATCATGTGGTGAGAGGAAGGAAGCAAGAGAGTGAGGGGAGGGAGGTGCCAGGCACTTTTTAACAGTCAGCTCTCAGGGGAACTAAGAGTGAGAACTCACTCCCAAGAGAATGGCACCCAGCCATTCATGAGGGATCCACCATCATGACCCAAACACCTCCCATGAGGCTCCACCTCCAACATTGGGAATCAAATTTCAACATGAGATTTGGAGGGGAACAAACATCCAAACTGTAGGACTCATCCTTCGTAAATTATTTAGTTTTGTGGCTTTAACTCTTTTGCCCTTTTGGCACAATCAAGGGCAAAATCAAGATACAGAAAGCCATCAAATATCTGAAATCTGACATCTGTTGTCAGAAATGACATTCCCAGACTATGAGAGTTGAAGGATACTAGAGCTGGAACCCTGTCTTTCTGTAGTGAGTGAGTGAATGAAGAACTTTGAACATAGTAGGCAAAAGGCAGGGATGTCAGTGCTTGACACTTCTGTGCCTTTCTTGTTCTATTTCTCTTCGTTTTGGAAGGTGAGTTGGGAATTAGCTAGTAGGTCTGTTTTAAGTGGGTAAGCTGCAAACAACAGGTTTTCAGGTACTTTCCTTATAGGATATGACTATTAAATAGGAAGGATGTGTCAATTACATGGTAGGCAGCAGGAGGAAGCAGGCAGAACAGAAATTTTTATCATCAGGTTCACAGACTGCAGCAACTTTTTGCCTTCTAAAACCCTGAATTTTCACAGCTGAAAATGGGGTGAGGCAAAGCAGTAAAACTTGTTGCATTCATTTATTCAACAGGTATTTGAGCACCTACTTTGTGCCAGGCACTGTACTGGGCACTGGGAAATAAGGCTTTAAATAGGACAGATACGGTCCCTGCTTCCAGGCACCTTATGGTCTATTGGGGCTGGTAGGTATCAAATACATAACCCCACTGATAATTAAAATTGTGATAAGTATTCATCAGAAAATGTGCAAATACTGTGTGAGTATATGAAAGGGAGATTTAGTGTAGTCTGCACTATTTTAGGGAAGTCCTTTGGGCTGAGACCTGAAGGATGAGTAGGTGTGAGCCAGGTGAAGGTAAAACATGGAGGGGTAGGAGAACACTTAAGGCACAGAATGGGGCGGGAGCCTGTCCCCTTGGAGAACAACAGAGGGCCAGTGTGGCTGGATTGAAGTGAGGCTGAAGGTGGAGGCAGGGGCCAGCGTAGTGGCACTGATCCACTGAGGAGTTTCAGCAGAGAAGGGATGTGATAGTGTTCACATTTTACAAGATCACTTTAAGGCCGGGTGTGGTGGCTCACACCTATAATCCTAGCACTTTGGGAGGTCGAGGCAGGAGGATCACTTGAGGTCAGGAGTTCAAGACCAGCCTGAGCAACATAACAAGACCTCCTCTCTACAAAAAAAAAAAATTAGCAGGGTGTGGTGGCGCATGCCTGTAGTCCCAGCTACTCAGGAGGCTGAGGCAGGAGGGTCTCTTGAGCCCAGGACTTTGAGGTTCCAGTGAGCTCTGATGACACCACTGCACTGTAGCCTGGGCAACAGAGCAAGATCCTGTCTCAGAAAAACCAAACCAAACAAAAACAAAACAACAACAACAACAAAACCAAACCACACCAAACACATAAAAAGATCACTTTAACGTCTAGAGGTTAGTTGATTTGGGGGGACAAGAGTGGGTCTGTTAGAAGGCTACTACAAGTGGTCCAGGAACAGGATGATGGTGGCTTGGAATAGCATATCGTGGCAGTGGGGATGGAGAGGAGTGAATGGATGAAAGAGGTATTTAGGGAGGTAGATTGCATTGAACTTGGAGGATGAGATAGAAAGTGAAGGTGACAGTGTTGGGATTTGTGGCTTAAGAAACTGTGGATGGCTATGCTCCTTACTAAGCTGAGCTTTTGGAGGAGGGGAAGATTTTGAGAGAAAGATCGTGAGTTTAGTAGTTGACATGCTGAGTTTAAGGGTTGGAGAGACATACAAGCAAAGTTAGATCAATAGATCTGATGATCCAAAAGAGGTCTGGGTGGTGCATGAACTTGGGAGTCATCTGGGATTAATTGAAGGCATGGAAGGGAATGAATTGTAGCAGGGAGCAGAGAATGGGCATGCAAGCAAGAATGACCAGAGAGGCAGGTGGAAAACCTATGGAAAAGAGAACTTTAAGCATTAAAGGCTGTGCCCAGTGCTAGGGAGAAATCTAGTTAGAAAATGCTGAGAGGTATACACTGGATTTAGTAACCAAGAGGTGATTGGGGCCTCACAAGGAGCAATTTCAGTGGAGTTGTGGGAACAGATGCCAATTTTGAACACTACAGGAGTGAATTTGAGGCAGGAAAGTGGAGATCACGGATGCAGACTCATTTTTTGAGGAGTTGAGCTCAAAGGAGGAGGGAGTTAGAAGAGAGGTGCAAGAGGTATGTGGGATCCAGGGATATAGCTCTAGATTTAAATAGCTATGTACTTGGATATTTAGATATGGAAGAGGCATGGTTGGTTGCTTAAAGTTCCTGCAAAGGTGGGTGGGATGTAATCCAGAGCTCAGGTGAAGGGATGGGCATTTATCTCCAGCACTTCAAAAGAAGAGGAAGGAGGAGAGAATGGGTGCAGCTGCAGGTGCAGGCAGTTGTGGAGGTTTGGAGTGGGATGGTAAGTGATACCATTCTGATAATTTCTGTTTTCTCTGTGAAGTAGGAGGCAAAAGTCATCTTTCCAGATGGAGGAAGTAGAATCAGCTTGCTGGGTTAGATCATTTCTCCAGCTGTGCTCGGCAGTTACCACTGCAAGCAAGGAATAGGCGACGAGGGTGGGTTCATCCAGGGTTGAGGTTTTATCCTGTGCGTATAAAGAGAGGACAAGGAACACGAAGGCTGAGGGTATTAACAATGGAGGAATGATTTCAGCTGGGTTTCAGTGGCATGAAGGTAGGTTAGGGCTGGTGGAGAATGACCCGACGGTGTTGGGGGCAATAAACAGAGTGGTGGGAGGACCTGAGTAGGGGACTAGCTCTGAGTGCTTCTCCGACTGTAGTGTACATATGAATCAAGTGGGGATCTTAGAAAAATGCAGATTCTGGTTCAGCAGGTTGAGGCTGGGGCCTCAGATTCTGGGTTTCTAACAGGCTGTTCCTAAGGAGAAATTAAAAGATTGTGGGCAGACAGTGGGATGCCTGAATTAGAAATCCTAGAAATCCTAGAAATGGTTTCAAGCAATAAGTGACACGGCCCAGGGTATGATAAGAAGGTCCAAGAGTGAGAAAGCCTCCTGATCACCAAGTCACCAGGGATGCACGATTAACGATGCTAACACTGACTGTTACAAACACTTTTCTAAGCGCCTTGTGTGTATTGCCTTGTTTAAGCCTTATGACAACCTCCAGTGAGGTATGTATTATGATCCCTCATTTTCCAGGTGAGGAAAGGGAGGCACAGAGAAGCCTTCCCCAAAATCATCCATGCTTGAGAGTGATGGAACCAGAATTCAAACTGGGGCATTGCAACTTGAGAGCCCGGTGCTCTGTGTGATTGCATGCTACACTGTCCCCTGATGGCGGAAGTGGGTGGGTATGTGGAGAGCTTTTGAGCCAGGTATTAGCATCACCTGTGAATGAAGTTCAGCATGTCTGGGAAAGTGCTAGTCATAGTGCTAGGATTTTTACACATCATCTTGTTTAATCCTCATAACTGTCCTACAGAGTCTATATTATACCCATTTTATGCATAAGAAAAATAAGATTCAGAGAGGTTAGGTAGTTGATGGGGGGGCGTGGCAAGTGAATTTAGATTGGTCTGGGTTCCAAGCCCATCTTCCTTTATATCAGGTTTCACTATATCACCACATAGAATGGAAATTCTCTTTTAATTCTTAGATAGGTTACAGTTACCATGGGAATAAACTTCTCCTTGCACTGACTTAAGCCACATCCTGGAGATAATGTGTTGTGAAACAGGCTGAGACGAGGAGATTGGACTTCTGGGCTTGGCTCTCTTTCTAACAAGTGTACACACATCTCTGTAGATCTCAGTTTTTTATCCTATAGATCACTTTCAGAGCTATATTCTGTGAGGACAATTATAATGGCTCCTTTTATGTTATTAATAGTGTCTACAGTAGCTCAGCACTTGATAGGTTATCTCTAATTCTTATACTAGGATACATATTGTCTCCATCTTAGAAGTGAGGAAACTGCAGTCTGGAGATTTAAAAAGTAACCTAATACCCCATAAGCTCACAAAATTGCAAAGCTAGGATTTCTCCTGAAGTTTCGCTGATTCTAAAGCTCATGTTCTTGCCATCTTACCACACTGCCTCAACCTCATCCAGAGCCTCACAGTGGATTGTGCTTACAGGTGTCTGTGGTGCCATAGGCCAGTGTTTATCAAACTTTCAAAACCTGGACCCACAGTGAACAATAAATTTTATATTGATATTGAGAAGTGCACACACATGTACACACACTTGCATGCAAGTACCATATATATATTGATATTGCTCAAGCACGTTTCATGAAACAGTGCTTACATTTTCTATTTGGAATGCCTTGACTTTCTTTTCCTTTCTACTTCAGTTTAGGTTATTTTATTAATATGCTTATTAAACTCTACTGAATTGATTTAACCACCACCCACCAATGGGTTGTAGCCCTCGGTTTGAAAAGCACTGCCATGAATAATGTCCATACCTGGGTTTCTTGACATAATCACTCCAAATCTTCTATTCTCCTTTTCTCCTTATTTCTTGTCACTGAATTTAATTGAGACTGTCTGTCTTTCTGATTATTTATTTAATGGTATTAAATCTAAATCAAGCCCCCTGCTGTGTGCAACCACGTTTCTGCAAAGTGGGAGGCTGTTTCATAACTTTGCTCTGACAGAAGGAAAGAATATGTGTAGTTTTTTTTCATTTGATAAAAATACTAATATGACAAAAGGAGAGGAAAAAGGAAGTGTCATTTTTGCCTCCTTGGCTTAAGAAGATGAGGATATAAGGCCAGGAAACGGGCAAGTTGAAATGATGTAGGTTGGTGAGGGACTGTAGCTATAGACTTACAGTAAAAAACAAGTGACACTTATTTCTTATTCCAACTCTGCCATTTAGCCAGTGGTTAGCTCTTATTATTATACTTGTCCAAGGACATGCATTTATTGGACTCCTTCATGTGCCAGGTGTGGCTGAGTATTTCGCATATGTTTTCTCAGTAGGTGATATTCTTGTCTCCATGTTTTTACAGGTGAAGAGACTGAGCCATAGGAGCCTACATCAGCTGCCCAAGGTCACACAGCTAGTAGTAGTGAGTGGTCTAGTGGGAATTCAGACCCAGACTCTCTGCCCCTGGAGCCAGTGCTCATTGTCTCTAAGCCATAGCTGTCACTTGTGTCTTCTTTCAAGTAATTCTATGTGGTCTTTATTAGGTGCCAGGCCCAGGACAGGGGACTTGTGTACCCTAGGTTTTGCATCTTGAACAGAAATCATGCTTGGGCGAAAAATGATTGGAGTCAATTCATTCCACAGGGACAGCCAGAAGGGACTCGTCTGTAGTTCCTGCTTCTCTCGTCTGTACGGTTGATTTGGTTTTTGTCTCCATTGAGCTGTGGTGGTTCTTTTGATTATGAGAGCTACTCCATTTCCTTTAAATTTATTTTTGCTTAAAATTCCGTTCCTTAAAATAGAGAAGGAGCCCTAATGGAGGCAGAAGAATCATTTAACCCTTCCTAGTCTGGTTTCTCATCTGTAAAATAAAGGAAAAAGACACACCCATCCCCAGATTTCTCTTAGCACTGTGATTTTTAGCTAGAATTGGGTTCTGGTGATTTTCTCTTGGACATGTTTAAGAAGAGGCTGGCCGGCCCTGTGTTGGGGAAGCAAAAGTTTTGGTAATTAATTGGGTTAATATGAGCTTTATAGTCATGTTGTATTTTTTCTGTACTCCTTGCATGACTGTGACTCTATTGATTGTGAATTTATTTAAAACCTAAATACGACAGTGATGACTAGACAAGTTCTCTTACCATGCGTGCCCATGCAGACCTGTGAGGCCCCTGCTCACTGCTGACCCAGTCCTGACAGGCCTGGGCAGGAACTCTGCCACACGTGAGTACCTTAACAGGAAACCTTTCTGGACCGTGTGGAACTGGAGCTGAGTGTTTGACTTTTGTTCACCCTTAGCCTAAGAGGTGGCCCCATTCTAAGAACTATGGTCATGCCACCACTTAAAGAAGGCACAGTCATGTTTATGTGTTGCTGCTAAAGTGCTGTCATTAAAAATGGAGTGTCATTACTCTGCCTTTAAAATATATTACTCTAAAAGAATCAGTGTGGCAGATTCCAGAATTTTGTATCAGCTAGTGCTTTGAAAAGAGGATCTGAGATATAGTGGCCCCTGTGTTCACCTGTGGGGAAATACTAGATATGCTTGTTTCTTTCATGCTTTGATAACACCTTACACCTTGTAAGGGTGGGACTGTGGAAAGAATGATCACTGTGTCTGACAAGCTGTATGTAAACATTCCATTTCTGCATAACGTGAAAAGAAATGAATTAGGTGAAAAGAAATGGATTTGCACAGGTGTTAGAGTATAAAGACTTTCCCTGAAACTAGACATCAGAATAGAAAACCAAACTCAGAAGCTTCTTGCTTCCCTATTGAGGGAGCATCTGTCATTCCAAGGAGCAGGGTCCCAAGGAGGAATTAATTCCTCTTAGCAAATATTTACTGGGGACTTGTCCTTCCTAGAAGTCCACACAAACCAAAGAGTGGGGGTGGGGAGGAGTCTTAGAATCTGGGAGAATCCCAGGGAGAGCCTAAGTCAGGACCCATAGTGCAGGAAGGTAACCTCTCTTATTAGTTTAATACCATTATGGACATATTTTAATTTTATTATAATGTTAAAACATAAATAATAATGACAGACGCCGTGTAGCACTTCCCATGTGTGAGCACTCTTCTGTGCACTTTAGGTATATCAACTCATTTAACTCTCACAGCTCCATGAACTGTGGGTACTATTATGTCTTAATTTAAAGAGGAGGAAACTGAGGCACAGCAAAGATCCAGCAATTTGCTCTGTGTCACATAGATACTAAATAGTGAAGCTTGAGTTCAAACCCAGGCAGGATAACCCCACAATTTGTCCCCTAAGCCACTAGACCAGGGGTTGGCAACCTGTTTTGTAAATATTTTGGGCTCAAAACTGTAAAATCTCTGTTGTGTGAAAGCAGCCAGAGACAATACATTGTATAAATGGGTGTGGTTGTGTCCCAGTAAAACTTTATTTACAAAACTACTTGGCGCAGGGTGCTGCCTCTGGCCCATGGGCTGTAACTTGCAACTAGACTGTACTGCCTCACTAGGGCACACCCATTAATGAGAGTGTATCCTGCAGCTGCCCAGGAAGTATGATGCTCCAATTTTAAAAATGTTTTGGAGCCAGGAATTGCACTAAAATTATGCATTTTTTGGTGTTCTTTTTGGATGAAGTGTCCTGCATTGGCCAGAGAGGATGATGGTCATCATAACTGTGTATAGTGTTAGGAAGCTTAGCGCCAGGAGAGAAGTTTTATTCCCCCTCAGCTTTCTGGGTGACTTTACCTAAGTCCCTTAGCATTTGTCACTCCTAACTCTCCACAATGATGATAAGCCTCACCACTTTCCTCTCTGCCTCACCTAGGTGTGCGTCTTGGATTAATGAGGTCTTGTTGGTAATGCACTTGGAGCTGGGAGTTTGGAAGAGGGGGAAAGTATTAAGACATTCATCATTTAGTTTGCTTGCAAATGAGAGAATGCTTCAGGGTGTAAGGCCATTTGTTGAATGTTTGGCACATAGAGCCCAATTTTACAAGAAAGGCATGAGAACATGTGGATTTAGAGGGCATGAGTTTATGGATTGCCTGCACTGCAGTAGGCTTTAGACAATGGAGTTATTTAAGATGGTGAAACAGGTATTTATTTCAGTTTTTAATAAGTGTGCAATGAGATGGTTCTATGGCTGACATTGTTATATATTACCTCTGTAAGAAAATTCAGGCTTCTGTGCTAAACTGTGAGTCTTAACAGTAAGGAGGATTTTTATAAATGTTTCCAAGTGCAATTTTGAAGTTAAAAGTTGAACCAAGAAGCCTTAGAGGGAACTGGGATGCTGCTTGCATTTCAATGAAAGGGAGAGGAAATTCATTATAGAGGTTGAAAATGTGGTTTGCATGCTAAAGTCTTAGGGGAAGAATGGTCCTTCCCGGGGGAGGTGGCAGGGAAGTTATAGCTTGCCCTTTGTGGTTAAGGTTCCTTGGCTAAGCGCATATACTTCCTCTGAAGCCCCCTAATTTTTTTTAACTTTGCAAGGAAATTCTCCTTGAAGGTCAAATATGTGTATTGAACAGAAAACTTCAGTCTAGGAGAAGTCTCAGTATCTTTGTGGGTTTTGTTGTTTGTTCTGTTCTGTTGACAAAAACAGTTATTGAAAAATCCAGTGGGTGTAACTACTTAATCTTACTTTGGGAATCTAAATCTAAGAGGCTACTACTTAAGTTATAATAAGAGCTGGTTTTTAGCAAAGACATGCTAGGTGCTGGGCCAGGGCTTTATCTGCATTTGTGTTTTATTTAATCCTCACAACAGTAACAGACCTGTAGAGGAATATTCTTGTTTGAGCACATCTTGTATGAGGCACCTCAGTTTGCTCAATTGTAACTCTGTTACCTCTAAGTCTCTAGAGGTTAACTAGCTTTATCAGGTTTATACAGATAGAAAGCGGCAGAGCCAGAATTTGAATCTAAGTCCTTCTGATTCCAAAACTCAAGCCAGTAAGTTGATAATAGTCCTGATTTCCCGGGATGCAGGATTCTCAGCACTACAACGTTTCCAGTCTCGAGTGAACGGGAAGAATTAGTCACCCTACAATAAGATGCTTCCTCTCCCAACCAATGAGGAGGTACTCATTATCAAGAAACATTATCTCTGGTAAATCAGAGAGGAGTTATCCTGTGCAATTCCCTCCCCATCCTGCTAGAAGCCATATGTGTGTGCTATAAATCCTCTGAGACTATAAATCCTGAGGCGGGTTTGGAGCCAAACAGGGAACCTGGGAGACTTGGGATTCCCAGTTTGAATGTAGCCCCATTTATTGGCTCAATTTTTGTTGATAGGGCAAGCGGCACAATTCTGCTTGGAACAGTAGCATTTATAGTTTTTACTATTGCTTCAAAATATTGCTACACTGTTGTGCTCACAAGTGAGCAGTCTTAGCAAAGACTGGGTCAGCTGTGTAAGATTTCCCCCATTCTCCCCCATCCCCTTTCATCCCTTGTCTTTGGGGACCCTAGCTGACCACCAGAAATGGGGACCAACCAGCACAAAGCTTTTGTGGCTTATCAGTCTTCCTTCGAAGCCTTGGGCTCCCTCATAGATATGTCTTTTTTCAAACAAATTATTTTGGCCTGTGTCCAACTTCTGAAGGACACTGTGTACTTATGCTGCCTTTAAGATATTTCTTAAAAAAGGGAGTTGACACATAGGGCCACAGACTGTGAACCCTATTATTGCCAGGGTGAAGGCAGAAATGACCATTAGGACCTCACATATCTACATATGATCAAAACGTTGATCTTTAATCAAGAGGTGAATCCATATGAACACTGTATTTTTCCCTCCTTTTGTTTTAAATGTACTGACCCTAGTTAATGCTCTGTCAGTGGTCCCTAGAAATCCCCTTTGGTGACTGTTCTGGGGAGGGCAGGTCAAGAGAAGACAAACAGGTCATCTGGTCCTCGTGGCTGGCTGTGGGAGAGTTATTCCCCAAAGTGCAACAATTGTCAAAGGGTGGAATGGCCAGCTGGTGCCTTGTGCTGGTGATGGCTGCTGTATTTCAGTTGTTTGGGTGCATATTTTGAGATTAGTTTTTAAGACTCATTAATTAGGTTCACACAGGGGACCTTGTAATCACTTAATTACTGATGTGCTTATTGTGTAATGGTGTCAAAAATCGTCTCATCATTTGTAGTTCATTTTTTATTGAAGTTTCTCTGTGACTGTGTTACAAATGAAATACTCTTCCAGAATGCAGTATTTCTCCTGTGATTGGTGTCTGTTGTTTTGCAAAAGGCATAAATAAAATAGCAAGCTCTCAAGTGATTCCCATAGAGAAAGGACTGGGGAATGGCGGGCAGAATGAAGGCAGGGGAGGGTAGCACGGGAGGGAAAAGAGATGGCACAGGGTGGGGTGGGGATGATTATGATACTGGCTGCAGCAGCAGGGAGGGACCAGAGGGAAGGATGGGGAGCCAGCGAGGACAGACACAGGTAGATTGAGAGGTACGTGTGTGGAATCACGTAGACAGATACAGAATAGAGACGACAGAGATGGAGAGAGAGCGGGCGAGAGAGAGTGTGTGCGCGTGTGGGCAGTACTAGGGGATTGGTCCTTTTTCTTATGATATCCAAACATTTCTCATTCTGCTGATGATCCTTTTTCCTGTTTGCTTCTTTCTGGTGTTAAAGTTCTATGACTTGTCTACCTTTCCATATGTGCAGACTATCGAGGAATCAGGTTCTTGGAAAGGTGAGATTGGAGAGCCAGTATAAGTAATTAGGAGCAGCATCTCTGGAGCCACACCCTCTAGGTTGGAATACCAGTTTGCCACCTACTTACTGAGTGACCTGCATGAGTTACTCTATGTGCCTCAGTTTCTTCATCTTAAAATGGGGATAATACTAATAGTAGTGTTTCCCTTATGGGGGGCTGTGGAGGTTAAATAAGATAAGGTATGCAAACCTGTTAGAACAGTGTATCCAACAGGTATTGGCTGTTATCGCTACTATACTTGTAAAAGGATCGTGGACTCCTTTGAAGGAATGTTTGCAGAGCTAAATGTATTTTTGTGAGTACTGAAAAGGCTACAAGGTCCTGTCTGGGGCTTTTGGCCTCGAACCTTGTTGCTAATCCCAGGTGAGAGTGGAGAGATGGTAGGTTGGGAGTGAGGAGTTGCAGCTTTTAGTTCCAGCGCTGCCGTGAACTAGCTGTGAGACGATGGGTTTCTCTGGACCTGCTCTCAGATTATAAATTTAGGGGTTTAAAAACTCTATCTTTGACCATATGATATTGGGACATTTCTGGATGTGACTTTTATGATTTGGCTAATATTTTGCCTCTATGCAGAGGTTTTGTGGACTTAGTGTCTGGAAAAGATCAGGGATTTATCATACAGGTATCCGTGGAAGAGAGGTATATGTGTGCTGCTTTGTAAACAATAGAGGGAGAAAATGGTAAGAAAGGGCGTCTGGCTTCCTATGGCTGAGCTTGTGAGCAGGGCTGTCAGCATTGTCATCTTCTTTTCTGTTCCACTGTGGGGGAGGATCAGTACTTGAAAGAGAGGTCATATCCTGGGGCTGAACTGAGATTGGAGATTCTAGATGTGCTATGGAGCTTGGTTCAGGGAAGACGAATATTTCATCCTTTCACATGAGTTCTGATCTCATAACCTGCTCCCCAGGCCTAGGCAAATGGCAATGCAGACTAAGCCTGTCTCTGGTGCCCTTTGATCTTCCTTTCCAAGTTCCTCTTTCTTACTGCCATGCCTCTTCTATCTGACGCTTATTACCGAACCTTGTGTGTCTCATGCGACAAAATTACTTCTTGCCCTTTCGTAAAAAGCCTCCAAACTCTTAATTCCCTGAGTACTGCTGTGTTAGCCAAGGATTGACTAGTGCAGATGATGGAAGAGTTTAACTCTTCAGGGCATACTTGGGATTTAAAAAGAGAATTTTTTAAACTAACTGTTGGAATGTTAAGAAATGTTCCCCTTGGAGCTGGGAGCTTTGTGGGTCTCTCCCGGTCACAGGCTGCCCTCTACTATCCCTTCCTACCTGCACCCTAACTGATCAGGCAGGGACTAAAGCACAGGGAGGCAGGATTGGGCAGTAACGTGTAAATATAGCCTGGTGATTAAGAGCGTAGGTTTTGGTGTTAACAGACAAAGCTGTGTGTGAATTCTATTTCTGTCCTAATTGTATGACCTTGAAGTGAGTTACATCACTGGATCTTGGTTTGCTCATCTGTAAAATGGGAGTAAAAATGACAACGAACATGGTTGTTGTGAGGATTAAATGGGTCGGTGTACTCAAAGATGTTCCCTCATTTGTGGCACATGGTGAGTGCTCAATAAATGGTAGCTGCTACTCAGGGACAGCTTCATGACATGCAACTGGTACCATTGCACATGACACCATACTCAGAGGTGCCTTGCACTTTAGGTTAATGCCTTGTTGTTACTATCTTGAAATTCTTAATAATTTTTGAACAATGGTCCTGCAAATTATGTAGCCAGGCCTGCTACTACTGGGCTACACTTGACCTCTACTCACTCATCTGGCCACACTTTGTACACTTCCCTCTCCTTTCTGCTGCCCTTTGCTTTGTCGAATTCTGTTGCCCCCAAGGCCTTCGTTTAAAAAAAAAAAAAGAAAAAAGATTCCTTAGGAAAAAGCTGTGTTTGGTTCATAGCATATGGAGTATTCAAAGATAGATATCATCTTTTGTCTGTACTTTTAGAAGTCATTTATTAACGGGTTTGCAGGGCATGTCAACTCTAAAGTCAAGCAGTGATAGTGATACCAGGTAAAAATTGATCCTGAGCATCACTTGTGACTGTGGCATTTGAGTGCAAGGTCTGGACAGGGGCCATGCCTCTTTCTTCTCTCTTCAGACTCTCCCAGCCAGTATTGGGTTACTTCTCTTAGTCATCTATCTCATAAATAGTTGACTTGGGCTATACCCTACACTGGTGACCTATGAATATTTGAAGAAGGGTTGTATAGAAAATACACTGTTTCTGTTTGGGAGACTGCAGAGAGAGGCACAAAGCCGCGCCATAGAGGCATACTCATTGTACTACCTTCTGTCTGGATTCCTAGGTTTCTGGCTAAAGGTTTGACTAGGTAAGCTATGTGACCTCAGATAAGTCCTTTAATAACTTGGGGACCCAGTGTTCTTGACTTATCATTTCTAAAGTTTTGTTCAAACGTAGCATTCTTAGACTAGACAAAGCATCACTTGCTAAAATGATCAGTGACAGTATTCTCTGGAAAATAGAACAGGCATTCTCCCATCAGGCTTGAGAAGCCTCGGCTTGATCTCTCAAAGGCTCGTGAAGCTGCCTGAACTCAAGTTGCGAGCACGGATCTTAAGATTTGAATGGCTTGTGGACACGCGATTCCCACTCAAGATGTACACTCTGGTCAAAGGGCCTTGTATTCACAATGGTCCCTGCTGGGCAAGAGGGGCCTACAGGCATATGGGGCCCCACGAGCCATGTATATGTTCTTAACTGAGTGTCAGAAAGGAAACTTCCATAAATGTTCTCAGATGGAGAGAGGCACAGCTGAGAAGCAAAGCTGGGGATGATTTTTGGGAAGCTTAGCCTGATTTTGCTACCTGTGCATATGTAAAAGTTATCATTTAGAGTACAGAGAATGGAAAGCAAAAGGGTAAATGTGGGTGGTGGTTGTAACTTAGGAATTGTGAATGAGTACTTGCCCTTTTCATTAAGTTTCCTGTTGATATAGTGGGGTTTGTGACTATTGATAAGATATCCATATTTTAATATCACAGAGACCTATCTTGCTTACTCAACCAAAATCTGTTGGTCCTTTGGACTGTGGACTGAATTCTCATCTTGAGATTTTACAGGCGACTTGTTTGATATGGACCTTGATATAGGGACTCTTAAATTAAAAAGAATTCTACAGGGCCAAGAAGCTGTCCTAGGTCACTTAATTATTCTTACTTGACAGGAGCCAAGCCATGTAGCCTTTTGAGGCTTCTGTGTCATTAAAGTCCAGTGGATAACACCAAAGGCCACCAGGCCCACTTGTTGATATTTATACTGATGCTGCTGCTCCTGTCTTACAGGTGCTTACATCATGCCGAGCCTTCCTTGTGACAGCGCGAATCCCCACCAAGGTAAGCATTGATGAGGTTCCGTCTCCCCACCCCCACACACTGCCCATTCACGTGCGCACACATATTCATGCCCTCTCACATGCACACACACACTTATCTATACTCCAACACAGCACACACTGACACCTCACATACTTAAGATTCAGTCTGATGTGTTCAGACTTCCCTTAGCACACTCATGTTTTCCTTCCTTTTCCCCAGACACACCTTAAGTTTGTGATGACAGACATTTTTTACCCCTATGTTCCCTCTCGTTGTATAAAGACATCGCAAGAAAAGTGGTCAAGCATTTTGTGCTCTGTGTCCCTGAGGCTCCATGTCCCAGTTGTTTGTCTCCCACACTGGGGCTTAGTTTCCACTTTCTTCAAGTCTGCTTCTTATTTCCTTCAGTCCAGTACTGGCAGATTTTTCTAAGGCTGTAGATATGTGGGAAGTAACCTTCATAACTTCAAAGGTTACACTACCTGTAATGTAACCACCTTAGCTATTCTCCATGTACTCTGGCATCGCTCATAAAAAATAACATGGCACCACTCTGTTCTTTAAAAGACCTATATAACATTTTTTTATGAGATGCCCTTCATTACGTGGTGCAAATTAAATATTGAACTGATAGCTCATGAATAAGGCATAGTAATGGCTCCTTTTATTTTGTTTGTGGTAACTAAATCATTTTTATAGGATAAGGACTGAATGGTAACAGGAAATTGGGATTTTTTTCCTGCTAAAAAGATGATGATAACTAAAATTTATTGAATGCTGTTTTAGTAAATAATTTAATCTTTAAAAGAATCTCATGAGAACCCTAGGTCCTATTATTATCCCCAGTTTATAGATGAGGAAACTGAGGCACAGGGAGGTTTAGTAACTTGCCCAAAGTCAAACATGTAGGTGATGGATGATTCTAATTGAAGGAATCTGGCTGACAAGCCTCTGCTTAAGTACGCTCTTATTGCTAGAATTTAATGAGTTATGTACTTAAGTGTTTTTTTTTTTTTTTTTAAGAGATAGGGTCTCACTCTGTCACCCAGGCTGGGGTGCAGTGGCATGATCACAGCTCACTGCAGCCTCAAACTCCAGGGCTCAAGCGATCCTCCTGCCTCAGCCTCCTGAGTATCTGGGACTACAGGCACGTGCCACAACCCCCGGCTAAGTTTTAAAATTTTTGTAGAGATGGAGCCTTGCCGTGCTACCCAGACTCACCTCGACTCCTGGGCTCAAGCAATCTTCCTGCCCAGGCCTTCCAAAGTGCTGGGATTACAGGTGTGAGCCACTGTGCCTGGCCCTTAAGTGTATTTTAAGTACATTGTCTCATTTAATTCTCACAGTAACTTTGTAAGATGCAAAGTTGACTAGTCTAAGGATTCACAGGTAATGAATGGGAGAAAATGGAATTAGGCTCACCATGTGTTACTCTTTTCTGCTTTTTACTGAGCTGAACGGCCTCCCCTGCCCACATACTCAGGAAAATGGATAAGGTTTGGGAAATGCTTTTAGCCTTATTTTACTATGATGTTTGGGCCTGCAGTGTTATTTGCTCGTTTTCTTCGTCCTTTTTTGTTTCTTAAAATTTAACATTTAGCCACTGTTTTGTGAATTTCTGCTTAGGTGCCAAATGGAGTGCTATAATGTTACAGGTACAAATGAAATGGATCTTTTAGGATTTACAATCTAACAATTTACATGATTTTCACTGAACTTTGGGAAGATACCAACCTACCATTTGCTAGTCATGGGCTTAGGGTACTTGCTGCTTTTTTTTCTTTCTGATCATGCAAATTGTTAGCTTTTATAAAGCTTCTCCAAAGAATGAGACTTTTGGTCTCAGCCCCTTTTGATAATATAAAGTGAGTCTGTATGTTCCTAATGTTGTAAATAAAATCAGTTATTATGTCAGTGAAGTCAGACTAAACTACCTATACATAAAGTGCCTGAGGGCAGGATATGAGGAAGTGAATTAAGCACTATCCCACTGGTGAAAAATCTAATTGCAGAAGGAAATTTTATGAGCTTAATAGTCAAGCACCCTGTTGAATAGAAGACTCCTGAATAATAGGCATACCTTAAAATGGTTTGATGCAGTGGAAGGTGTATTAACTCTTGGGAATTCACCTGTCTGCCTTCTGGTGAATGATCTTATTCTAACCCCTTCTTGCTCTACTCCTGATGGAAGGCCTGGCTTCATCTCATGATATGTGTAAAGTTTCACAGCCAGCCTGGCCAGGGTAGTTTGGACATTGGTTCTGATTTCTGATATTGTCACCATAATAAATAAAGAAAGGCAGATTTCCCCAAGGGGGAACCATGCGACTGATCTGCTTGCAAGTTTCCCCCTTGGAGAAGGCTGGTTTTCATGTGCCAGTGTAAGTCTTGATTTTCTGGGGAAATAATTATATTTAGAACATTAGTGTAAGATAAACACTGATTATGATATAGGTGTCTTCTCTTTTCTTTGGGGGCTGATTAATTAAACATGTTTTTCTTTTGACTTTTGATTGTGAAATGTACCACATATATAGTCAAAATGAGCAAAACAGAGATTTACATCTCAGTGATTAATTACAAAGCAAATCCCTCTGCAGGCATACCCAGATGAAGAAATAGAACTTGCTATCACCCCAGAATACCCTGGCTCTTCTTTGTGGGGGCAGGTAATCATCAGATCAGGGAAGGGTTTGCAGAAAAGGCTGGTTGAAGGGTCACCTGACATCAGCCAGGCAAATGAGAGGTCTACCACTGGTCAAAATGTTTAGCAGTCTGGAAGACCACAGTGCATTTGGGCAGTGGAAGTGTGGGCAGAAGGTTGTAGAGGAGGCTGTGGCGGGAGGGAAACAGCTTGGAAAGATGAGCAGGATCTAGGCCTAGCTGAGGAGCTGAGCATGGACTGTTGCCTGAGGAATAGCAGGAGTTGCTAAAGCATGGCTGCATAATCACGCTTAGATATGCTCTGTTGCCTGTGGAATGGGCATTGCCTTGCTAGGGGAATGGAGTGGGGTGAGCAAGAGACTGGTGGAAAAACTATTGATAATCTGGGTTAATTCCTTCCTCTTATCTAATCCATCACTAATATCTGTGGATCTATCTCAAAAATGTCCTCAAGTCTTCATGCAGCCTCCATCTATCTCAACTTCCTATCTAGTCTTCCTGCCTCCTCCTGCCTGTAAATCTAATCTAGTGACATTCTTTAAACTGTCTTAGGGGTGGGCTAGAGTGGGGGGATGATCGGTTATGGGGACTAGGAGCAAAGAGGCCTGATAAAAATAGCCATGGATGAGATGAGAGAATGATTTGAACCTTGCTGTGATGTCTTTCAGTATGTCTCAGAGACTCCTCTCCCCACTGTTAGTAATAACCTGGGACTTTGAGTAATCATAGACTCATCCAGTCATCCCTTATTGATTGGTGACACTGCAGGATCTACTCGTTTTAGTTTCTGCCTTGTCCTAGTTTTTTAATGCCTCTATGCTTTTGAAGATTCTTTTTCTTCTGTCTGAATTGCCCTTTCCACCCCTTGTTTGCTTAAAAAACTTGGAGTCATTCTTCAGGGCCTAGCTGAAGTGTCACCACACATTCCTGACTCCCAGCACTTGGCTATCCCAGGGACAGCCCTCAGGTGCAGTAGAAGCATCTTAATTGACCTCCCGTTAACCTTGCTGGACCAACTTGACCAGCTGTGCCCATTCCTATCCTGATGATGCTGACTGATGCCAGCTGCATTTTCACAGCTGTTAGGCTTAAGAGAGTACACCTGCTCCCATCTGCTCCCACCTGTTGAATGAGATGCCCATTGAGGGTCAATGCTTCATTCTCAAACCTGTTCATAGCAGTCATAATTACAAAAGCAAATGTTTTTAATGAAAGATATTCCATATAGCAGTGAAATATGAGTGCAAAAAGAGAGTGTCTATGAGATATTGAGTGTTGATAAAAGTGAATTGCTTAAAAATGTTGCTGTCTTAAGGACCAGGCAACTGTTAAAGTTTGGGGGAAAAGAGAGTGTGAGGAGCGTAGTAATCTAGGATACTTCTCTCCTCAGGTTGCTTTGCAAGTGTCTTCCAGTTTTCTCTCCATTTTTAAAGAGACTTGAATTGGTAGCTGGATGCCCTGCATGTGGGTGTGGCTCACAAGGAAAGGCCACTGAGCGTCAGCCGGTGTGCTTAACTCAAAGAAAAACTTAGGCACTATGTTAAAGCATGGCAAATGAAATATGTTTATAAATTAACACATTAATTGCTGTGTGAGTTGTATTTAACTCATGCTAATTTTGAGCCCGGGGCTTCATGAACCATATGTAACTCACACATCTCTTTACCTTTACCCTTATGAACTATTTTTCAAGTTGCATATAACTTGCACACAGAAAACAATAAAAATTTTTTTTTCATTAAATTAGAAAGAATCATTTTGTTTTCGAAGTTTTTATTCTATTTTTGTAATAAAACACTGTGGCCCCAGGGAAAAAATTTTTTTTTCTAGAGTGGCAGTGAATGTGTTAAAACCACAAAGGAAGATGGGTACACTTTTTAGAAAATAATTCCCTGCTTTAAATGTCTTTTGAAAACCAAACCATGTACAATCTTGATAATGACGGGTAAGAAAGCTTCCACTTTAATTGAATGTTTTCAAACATGTGCCTTCAACACTGCATTTAGCTCCTGGAGGACAAAATACACGTCTCATTCCTCCTTCTAGTTCCAGTGCTGACACATAGTGAGCTTGCCGTGCATGCCTGTCGGCTGACTAAGTGAGGAGTGAAAGCATGAGTTCTCTTTCTGCCCCCAGCCCTTATCACCATACTTTGAGATATTTAGTTGGAGATTCAGGGGTTTTCTGCTCTAAGATTTATCCTACCAATGTATGGTAGAAAATACCACCAGGGAGCAGAACTAAATGCCTTGTGGGTTTGGTTCTGGATAGGTTCTTTTATTGCTACATTTTTAGGTTTAATGAGAGAGGGTAAAGTAAAAATAAATTGATCCAACTCAGTCTCCATTGTCTGTAGCCCCATGCCCTGTGACTGTTTGCTGTGATAGGACGAAGGACTGCAAAACTGGGAGAAAGATTTGTGACTATTGATCAGGAAAAATAGGCAAAGAGTGAGAGACTGGAGATATTAATAGTTTGAAGAAAAAGAACTGCTGATTACAGGAAAACAGAAGGGACACTTATTAAAATAGAAAGGAAGTAAATCATTATTTATTTACATGCAGAGAGAGAGAGAGAGGATTTTATTTAACTATGTGTGTTTCATTTAAGCACAATTTAAAATTCCTAAATACTTTTTGTGTGAATATGGATTTACTTGGATAAATATGGATTTTGTTTAGATAAATATGGATTTATTTCTCTAAATCCATTCAAAATATTAATTTTTCTGCAAGACGGTGGAAGGAAGGATGGCTCTGCCAAGTGGTCAGAGGTAAAGGTTTGGAAAGAAGGGAAAAGCAATAATGACTTTATCCTGATGTGAGTTCCTGAAGCAAAATTTTGAAGTGAAAAAGGGAAAAAAGTATATTTAGAGGGTTCCTTTTATACATTCATTTCTCAATGAATAAATGGAGAAGTGCAAAAATTTGCCTTGGATTTGTCCCTGGATGAAATTCAAAAAGTTGAGCATGCAACTTGCTTTCAATCCCTTGCTTAGTAAAGTGAATAATACTTTTTCTGAAATATGGTAAATTATGGTTTTATCTTATTGAATGAATGGAGATATTAAACCAGCCTGCCTTCAGAAGATACCAATATATTATTTGCTCTTGGGCTGTTTGTAATTATACCGTTTGTACCTTGAATTATGTGTTTTAAAACACTCATTACAAGTCTTTCTTTCCCCCTCTCCCCCGTCGCAGCTCGAGTTAACCTTCAGCTATTTGGAGATTCACGGTGTCATCTGCAGCAAGCCAGCTCATGTGAGTATGAGTGAGAGAGCGCTGTCACTGCAAGGTCACGATCTTTCTTGAGTTCCTGAAACCATAGAACGTTTTCTATTTTGGTTTCATTATTGCAAATTTCTTGAGACAATGGGTAAACAAGATTAGGGAAGATGGAGTTTTTAGAATGAGAGACCCAACAGTGGCTGTGTGTGCAGGGGTTGGAAATTTGTTCTGATAAGGAAAGCACGTTCTCCATAACTCAGTTTGAGAAGAGCTAATTAGCTCTTATGGTAGCTGCTGATGTAAATGTGAGTGTACTGTTCCTTAGAGAGTTTGTACAACAAGCTTTAATGTTAAACTTTCATAGCTATTATATAGTGCTATATAAGGTCTTTCTGGGGATATAGTGATAAATGAATTTTCTGTTGTTAAGAAAATACAGATTTTACAAAACAGCTTTATTAAGCTATAAGTAACTGCAGTAAACTAAAGTGTACACGTGTTGACACGTGTATACCCATGAAACCATTACCACAGTCAAGATACTGAATACACTCATCACCTCGCTGTTTCCTTGTACACCTCAGTAAACACTTTCTCCTGCCCCTCCCCCCCATCTGCAGTCAGCCTGCAGATATCTGCATTCTGTTGCTATAGGGTAGTTTGCATTTTTAAAAATTTTATGTGAGTGGAATCATGCAATGTGTACTCTTTCCCGTCTGCCTTTTTTTCAGTTTAATTATTTTGAAATTGATGTATTTTGTTGCGTGTGTTAATAGTTCATTCTTTTTATTGCTGAGGTAATGTACCATTGTATAGGTATATCACAATTTGTTTATCTGTTCACCTGGTGGTGGAAATTTAGGTTGCTTCCCGTTTTGGCTATGACAAATAAAGCTGCTATGGATATTTATGTACAAGTCTTCGACTAGACATATACTTTCATTTCCCATGGATATATATCTAGGAGTGGAATGGCTGAATCATATGGTTGGTATATGTTTAACTTTTTGAGAAATGGCGAAGCTGATTTCCAAAGTGGTTGTGCCGTTTAACATTGCCACCAGCATCATATGAGAGTTATGGTTCTTCCACGTCCTCCCTAACACTGGTATGGTCAGTCTTTTTAATTTTAGCCATTCTAATAGATATGTAGTGCTTTTCCATTGTGGTTTTTTAAATTTGCGTTTCCCTAATGACATAATATGTTGAGCATCTTTTATCTGTGTATTTGCTATCGTATATCTTCTTTGGGTAGACGTCAGTTCAAATCTTTTGCCATTTTAAAAATTGGGTTGTTTGTTTTCTTATTGAGTTTTGAGAGTATTTTTAAAAATATATTCTGGATACAACACCTTTACAAGATATTTTCTCTCAGTCTGCCTTGTCTTTTCATTCTCTTAACAGTGTTTTTCAAAGAGCAAAAATTTTAAATTTTGATGAAGTCCAGTTTGTCAATATTTTCTTTTATGGATGGTGCTTTTGGTGTCATATTGAATAAATCTTTGCTTAACCCAAGGTCACAGAATGTTCTATATCTTCTAGAAGTTTTATAGCTTTAGGTTATACATTTAGGTTTATGATCCATTTTGAAGTAATTTTTGTGTATAAAGCAATGTATGGATTGAAGGATTTTTTTGTTTTTGTTCCTGTGTTTTTTGCGTATGTATAATATATTTACTTGTTCCAGTACTATTTGTTTGAAAGACTGTTTTTTCCTCACTGAGTTTGTTTTCACCTCTATTGAAAATCAATTGTCCATGTAAGTGTGAGTCTATTTCTGGACTCCGAATTGGTCCCTTTGGTCTATTTGTTTTTCTGTATGCCACTGTTATATTGTCTTGATTACTGTGGTTTTACAATAAAACTTGAAATCGGATGGTGTTAATCCTCCAACTTTGTTCTTCTTACTCAAAATTGTTTTAGGTCCTTTGCGATTCCAAATGAGTTTTAGAATCTTCTCAGTTCCTACAAAAAGGCTGCTGGGATTTTGATTGGGATTATGATGAATCTATAAATCAATTTGGGGAGAACTGACATGTTAATAACATGGAATCTTCTAACCCAAGGAAACTATATTTCTCCATTTGTTTAGGTCTTTTTAAATTTCTCTTACCAGTATTTTGTTGTAGCTTTCAGTGTACAGGTCTTATACATCTTTTGTCGGATTTATTCCTAAGTATTTCATATTTTTTGATGCTACTATGAATGGCATTTTTAAAATTTCACTTTCGAATTGTTTTTTACAGGTATTAGAAATACAATTGATTTTTGCATATTTATCTTATATCCTGTCACCTTGCTGTACTAATAGCTCTTAGTTCTAGTGGCTTTTTTAAAAAAAATAGATTCCATCATTTTCTACAGAGATGATGTCATTAATTCATGAGTAGGGATGGATGTCTTTTATTTCTTTCTCTTGCCTTATTGCTGTTGGGAGATACTCCTCCATGAGTCTCTCGTACTCATACATGTCTTGCTGGGTATGCCAAGAATTCAGTGCTGCAACTGCTCCCTACCCAGGCTATTTCTCAAGGTTATGACTGCAGTGAGCGACCTCATGGGATGATGGAATTTTTCTCTTTTGAACAAAGAGTAGGCTTGCTTACCACTTACCATGAAAACAGTAGAATGGGATTCCCAAAGCCCAAGGATTTCTTTCCTGTAAGCAGCCTACTGTGTGCACAGGCATCCACCTGAATCCCTCCACATCACCCTGTGGGACTTTGAGGAAAGGGGAGATCTGTGCAAACATGGTCCTGGTGCCCTTTGTTGTGCCGTGAACAATAAAATCCTGTGTCTGTGACCCAGGCATCTCCTGCCTTCTGCCAGCATCTATGAAACAGTAACAGGCTTATAAGTAAGGTAAAATCAAATCTCGGACCTTGACAATTGCATGGCTAACACCTCCAGGAGAGTTCTGAATAGATGTGGCAAGAGCAGACCTTCTTGTGTTATTCCTGATCTTTGAGGGAAAGCATTCATTCCTTCACCATTAAGTGTGATGTTAGCTGTAGAATTTTTACAGATGCCCTTTGTCTTGCTGAGGAAGTTTCCCTCTGTTCCCAGTTTGCTGAGAGTTTTTATCAGCAGTTAGTGTTGGATTTTGTGAAATGTTTTTTCTCTGTCTATTGAGATTATTGTGTGGTTTTTGTTTCTTCTTTTTTTTAAGCTTGTTAAAATAGTGAATTATATTGATTGATTTTTGAATATTCAATCGATCTTTCATACCTGGGATAAACCCTGCTTGGTCATGATGTATTACCCTTTTTATATGTTGATGGATTCCATGTGTTAAAATTTTGTGAAGAATGTTTTACATCGATGTTCGTGTTACTGGTTTGTAGTTTTCTTTTTAATGATTTTGGCTGGCTTCTGTATTAGAGTAATCATGGATTTGTAGAATGAATTGGGAAATAGTCTCTCCTCTTCAATTTTTTATGTTGAGTTGGTTATTAATTCTTCCTTAAACGTTTAGTTGAATTTACTGGTGAAGTTATATTTGGGCCTTGAGTTTTCTCTTTGGGAAAGTTTTTAATTACAAATTCTATTTCTTTAATAGATATAGATCCATTCATGTTTCTCTTGTTGAGTGAGCTTTGGTAGTTTGTGTCTCTTAAGAAATTTGTCCATTTTATGTAAGTTGTTAAATTTATTAATGTATAGTTGTTCATAGTATCCATATTATCCTTTTAATATCTGTAGAATATCTTTCCTAATATTGATAATTTGGTTAACAGTCTCTTTTTCCATCAGTCTGGTCAGAGGTTTATCAATTTTATTGATGTTCTCAAAGAATCTGCTTTTTGTTTTCATGGATTTTCTTTATTGATTTCATTGATTTTCTGTTTTCTGTTTCATTAATTCTTGCTCTGATCTTATTTCCTTTCTTCTACTTACTTTTTGTTTTAGCTTTTAAAACTATAAAGGAAGTATGTATGTATGTGTGTGTGTGTGTGTGTGTGTATGTGTGTGTATATGTGTATGGAGTCTGTTGGTAATGTTCGTAAAAGAAATTGTCAAAATTGTCACTTTATGTTGATTGAGATTGCATACAAATCCTTGGGACTTTTCCACAGTTCATCTTACATGTTTATCATTTTCCAGAAACTGGAGTTTGAAAGGAAAATCACGGCACCATATATTTACCCAAATGGTCAAACATATGCAGGAGTGAATGATCACTCATGAATGATGACATCATGGCATACCAGGGCCTTCTTGCTGGTCTTAATTCTGGAATGTTTATGATTTGGGGGGCCAAGATAGGAGCAGAAGGGCATTAGTGAAATGTTAATGCCAAGTTTATATTCAAAATGTGATTTGACTTTGGTATTTAATTATGAGAAAGTATGTTGATGTGGCAAGACTAATTTTCCCATGTGGCTGCCAGAATTGGGCTTACCACATTTTGTAGTCCTGCGCTCTTTAATATGCCTATCATCCAGAGGATCTGTGTATAAAGCAGTCTACTTCAGCCATGGAACTGTTCTATCAGTGTAAGCACCAAAATAATAGCTTTACAACAGTACTTCAGTTTAACTTTGTCCCACGGTACGGACCTTGGAGATGAAATTATAGTGAAACATTGGTACGACTTCCATAAAGGGGCTCACAGTTGAAAGACTGGCAATACCAGCCACCTAGTGGTATTCAGAATTTGATATGTTTCAGAATTGCCTGTGGTGCTTTTTAAAAATACAGATACCTTCAGCAGTACCCCTCTCTCTGTCACATTATACCTCCCTGTAAACACACACACACACAATACACAGTATACACAGGACAGTTAGGATTCAGTATGTCTGGGGTGGACATATGTATTTTTATCAAGTGCACCATTTGATTCTGTTGTGTTCCAAAGGTTGAGAACCAGTAACCTGTGTAATCTCAGGTTCCTTGATGTCTCTGGTTTTGGTTTTCTCTTATGTAAAATCATAAGGATAATAGTGTCTACTCACAATCTAGCTTTGATTAGGAATTCTTTTCTAATGTTTTCTGTGATTTATTAATTTTTTGTAAATTTTTTATTAATTGTTATTTTTATCATTATTTAATTATAGTTTGTAAATTCAGATAAAATGTCTGGGACACACATATTGCATTGTGTGTGAGAGTGAGTGAATGTGTCATTGAGTTAGTGAAATGTGACTTTTACTATTGCTATTTTCCTCTTCCTTGCAAAAATGTGAGAGACTTTAATCTTATTTTACAAGTCTCAATGCTATAGCACTTACTGACGGTTGAGTTCTATTGCTTTCATGGTCAATAAATTGAGGCCAGCGGTTATACAGTTTTATAATTATGGATTTTGGACTGTTTCTTGTACAAGCAAACACCTGTGATTTTTTTTTTTTTTTAAATTGTAGGGTTAATTGCTGTGTCACAGAGTGATATTGGTAAACCACCCATGGCTATTTCTGTTAGAGGAAAGAAAAACACCTCACAGATCTGTTGACTGGAGTTTAGTAAAAAATGCTACCCTTAAAGTTTAGTCAGGTTGTTATACCTTAACAAAGGAATTGGGGTAGGATTGGAAATTTGAATCATAAATAAGTTATTATGGCTTATATCTCCGATTATTATTTTAAGTGTGTACTAGAGGTCATGGGTTCTGTCCTGCTAGGTGTCTAAGGAAAATGTGTTTCAAACATTCTGTTCCTCCCAGCTAAAATAGGAGAGAAAAGGGTATTTGATAGGGAGTTCTTTTTTTCCTCATGAGATGATTTATTGTACTGGTTCCACCTCTTTGACTTTGTTGCAGCCTTTACATTATGCAAAGGTGGAGACATCATTCGCAAGGCTGTGCGAGTGCTTTCATGTGAGGTCGATTGAAAGCCCCATTTCTTACCCCACCTGTCACCTTTTTTCCTTCCCTGTCATTCTATTCAATCCTGTGCAATTAAGGATGATTAGGTGTTAAGATTAAGTAGAATTAGAATAAGCTAATTACTAATTACTCGCACCCAAACTGTGAACTGAATAGATGCACTAGATGTGAAGAATGTAAAAGTACCCTGTAGTGAAAAATATAATTACCCTTGGTGGGAAGGTTGGGGGTGGAGTGTAGAACACAGACACAATGGCTCACCCAAAGTGTCTGGCTTTTAGAAACATGCAAATGCGCAGATATGTGCACATGAGACATATGAGCCTAACTGCACAAAGCGGCTTGAGTCTTACTTAAGACACCTCAGGGACTGCTGGGGTCAGTTAGTAAACACCTCCAGGTACAATGTGCTTGCTGGGTTTTTTTTGATGGAAATACCTCTTGGACCAGCTTTTAGAAAACAAATGTAGTCTTTGCCTAGAGAATTTTAAAGGCTTTGATGTTCATTTCTTGAGGAATATGCTGCAAATTAGGATTTTTAATTTTTTCTTTATTTTTGCATGTAACTAACTGGCACAGAGGTGGTACTTATTAAATAATACTTGTTGATAGATTCCTGCAGGGGGATTTATGAAAAAGAAACATCTTAAAAACTCAAATCGCTTATATCCTTTTCTTTGACCTCATCATTTTGACAAATATTAGGTTATTAAGTATGGAATGTCCAATTTCCTTAAGTGCTAAGTTTGACAGTTGATATTGCTGATGTTTCACTTTGACACTTCTTGTTTTCTTTTTTACTATGAAGGTACATCCTCATTCTTTAAAAAACACATTTTGGCATGTGATTATCTTTCAAATTTTTTTTAGAGCAATTTTTGTGAAACCATGAATAAGTAAAAAATTTGTGTTATTCTTAAATATGAGTTCTGTCATGGAACCAATGCAGTGCAGACAGCTCGAAATATCAACAAAGTGTTTGGGAAGGATGTGGCTAATGAATGCACAGTACGTCGATGGTTTGAGAAGTTCCGTTCTGGTGATTTTAATCTTAAAAATGAGCCATGCAGGCGACTTGAGACCAAGGTGGATAATGATGAGCTGAAAGCTATAGTGGAAGCGAATCCATCTCAACCTACATGTGAATTAGCAGCAGCGTTTGATGTTACTATTTGAACAATATTGGACCATTTGAAACAAAGGTAAAGAAGCTGGATAAATGGGAACCTAATGGATTAAATGAGCATCAGAAGAGAAATCGTCTCGAAGCTTGCCTCTCTTTGCTGTCACGACATAAAGGTGAACCATTTCTACACTGTATTGTTATGTGTGATGAAAAATGGATTCTTTTTGACAATTGAAAGTGTTCGGCACAATGGTTGGATAAAGATGAAGGGCCAAAACTGGATATTTATCAAAAAAAGCTAATGGTGTCTGGTGGTCCAGCATGGGTATTATTCACTACAGCTTCATGAAACCTGGTCAGTCAATTATAGCGGATGTCTACTGCAATCATTTGGACAAAATGATGAGGATGCTTGCGATTAAGCAGCCAAGACTGGTCAATAGAGACAGGCCAATCCTCTTGCAAGACAACACTTGACCACATGTCACACAAACAACGCTGCTCAAACTACAGAAGCTGGACTTGGAAACTCTCTGTCATCTACTGTTTTCACCAGACCTTGCACCAACTGACTACCACTTCTTCCAGGCTTTCGGCCACTTCTTGCAAGGAAAAATATTCAATTCTCAACAAGCTGTGGAAAACACCTTTGGCAATTTCATCACCACTCACTCTCCACACTTCTTTGCTGCTGGTATAAACAGCTACTGTTAAGACAGCAAAACTGTGTGAATAGTTTAGGTGCATACTTTGATTAACTGTACTCCTTCTTGTTTGAGTCATAGTAAACTTTTGATTTGAAATCGGACATTTCATATTTAATGACCTAAACCTTTCATTACTTTTCCTTTTAACAGAAATATGTTGAAATACTTAGATTATTATTATTTTCAGTTTGGCTAGTTTTAGGAAAATCTAAAGCAAAATCTAAACACTGCTTTGTTAATCCACTTGGGTAGTTGCACATTATGGGCAGTGTTCCCTTATCATATTTTTGTATAAATAAGTAACAGTAGGAAGTAAACATGTGAGGATATTTGGATGCAGTGATAATCTAAAAGGACTGCATTTACCTGATTATTTTTTAGATTCAAGAGAATAGCATCTTTTTTTTTTTTTAAATGGTTGAAGCTGATTTTTTTTATTTGAAATGTGTCCATCTTTAGCCTGTTGTGACTTTTGCAACCTGCCTTCTTTTTCAGGTTGATTTATACTTACAGGAATAGCTATGTGACCTCAGTTTCAACATTTTTTTGGTATACATTTTGGACATCTCCAGCAGTTAATTATAGGAATGAATCTTTGTCTAGTTAAACCTAACACTAAACATTTTATTACCCTGTTACCTTCATATAATCCTTTCCAAGTGTCCCCTCTTCTTAGAAAGCTTGAAACTTTTATAAGCATTTAATTTTTCTTTTGCTCCCAGGCAGAAGGTATTAACTTTTCACTTAAACATCTCATAAGGTTTTTTGTCTTTAAAGTATGTTTTTTAAAGAAAGGTAGCTATCAGATTGTCCTCGGGTACTCGCAGAAGGAGATAGTCATACTCACATTGGATAGCAGGGATACGACAACTTTGTAAGATTGTGTCTCAGGACAAAGTCTTGGTAAAAGGACAAGTCCTGTTTGAACATGGGAGTTCAGTCTTTATCACACAGGGGGGTCCATTTGAATCTGCCAGGTTGGCCCTTAGAAACATCTGCTTCAGTTGCTGGCTGTTTGTGGCAACACTTCCACTTGCTACCCAAACTCTTCTTTGAGTATTAAACTAAGAGTATTATTTAAGGAAGTGCTTCTTAAAAAGCTGATATCATATTATATTAGAATATATGTGTGTGACTACGTAGTTTACAATATTTAAAATTAAAAATGGAAAAAATTGGACTCATTATTAAGTGTCCAACCCTGTTCTTGCAGATGGTTGTGGAAACTGAGAAGTGCAGCATCTCTATGAAGATGGCATCGCCTGAGGATGTCAGTGACGTGCTGGCCCACATTGGCACCTGCCTGCGGAAGATATTTCCTGGCCTCTCTCCAGTGTGAGTTCCCCCCGGGGAAGGGTGAGGAGAGCAAGGAACTTGTTCTTCCTCAAAATGGCGACTGGGAAACTGCCTTTCTCTTGCCCCTTCACTTACTTCCTCTCTCAGACTTCCTCCTTTTCTTAACCAGTAAATATCAAAACACTAATCAAACCCTTGTGTTTTATGTGCAGAGTTTTCTATAGGGCTGTGCCTTATTCTTTAACGATCTTGAGTGATGAAGGGATTTGGCAATCTTTTAATTTCTGCTCACAAGTCTAAACCAAGTCTGTATTTTAAATATAATTTCAGATTTACCCTAGCCTGAATTTTACTCACAGCTGTTAGCAGACTGCCAGGGGCTGAATGCTTTGTATAAAGACATCAAGTTCAGTGTTAATGAAGAGAGAGAGCTCTTTATTTCCTTTGCTTTTTTTCCCAGTAAGAGGACACCTAAAAAAACTGAACATAAAAATTAACTTTTTCATTGTCCTCTTAGTTTTCTGAAATATACATTAGGGATAATAGTAAATTTTGTTCATCCGTGCCCTCATTTTTTTTTTTTTTTTTTTTTGATGACGGGGTGAGAGGGTGTCGCTCTGTCACCCTGGCTAGAGTGTAGTGACATCATCATAGCTCACTGCAACCTCGAACTCCTGGGTGCAAGCGATCCTCCTGCCTCAGTAGCTGGGACTACACGCACTTGCCACCAGACCCAGCTAATTTTTCTACTTTTTGTAGAGATGGGGTCTCGCTCTTGCTCAGGCTGGTCTCAGACTCCTGACCTCAAGGAATCCTCCCACCTTGGTCTCCCAGAGTGCTAGGATTACAGGTGTGACCCACCACACCTGGCCCCCTCATATTTTTTTGTTAAGCATTTTAAATCAAGATTATGTGCTTGGATATCAGAGTTTGCAGTTGGGGAGTGTGTAGGTTGCTGGAATGGGGGAATTCGACTGGCTGAGGTGGAAGGCAGAGAGATACTTATGTCAGAAAGCTTCCTAAGATAATAGTTGGTAGTCAAAATATCTTCCTGCTGGAAGAACACGATACACAGATAACAGAAACTTCCTCTCCCATCGCTCTGCCAGCAGGTGGAGTGTACATGGGGGAGTCCGAGAAACCCCATGTGGACTGTGTAGCATGGTTAGCTTTGCCCCTTGCTCAGTGGGGAGTGTGAGGGGAATTTTGGGGACTGTTGCCCTTCATGGAACATGTTCCTACAGTTTGTCACCTGCAAGTTAAGAGTCAAAGCATCAGGAAAACCTAGCCTTCCAGGCTTTTATATCCTTTTTTTTTTTTTTTTTTTTTTTGAGACAGAGTCTTGCCCTGTCGCCCCAGGTAAAGTGCAGTGACATGATCATAGCTCACTGCAACCTCAAACTCCTGGGCTCAAGAGATCCTCCTGCCTCAGCCTCCTGAGTAGCTGGGACTATAGGTGCACACAACTATACACGGCTCATTTTTTCTATTTTTGGTAGAGACGGTGTCTCACTCTTGCTCAGGCTGGTCTCAGTCTCCTGACCTCAAGTGATCCTCCTGCCTCAGCTTCTCAGAGTGCTAGGATTATAGGCGTGAGCCACCTCGCCTGACTTCTTTTATGTCTTCTAGGTTACTGAAAGTGGCTCCATGGGGACAGGAACTCCCTTCCAATGTCTTTGGCCTTAGGAAGACTGCTGGGTTCCCTTCATGGATTTTTGCTGGGCTCTCTCCTTGCCTCACTTTGCAGGAGGTGACCCACCAGGACAGAGGGGCGGGCCATGTGCTGCCTGCCTATTCACCTTGAGCTTCTTCCTTTCTGAAGCTGAAGTCTTCCTGTGCTCCTCTGATTGTCAGGGTGGCTGCTTGCTGAGGGAGCTAAGTGTCAGTGGAGTGAGGGGGTGAGCTGGGACTGCCCTTGGACTCCTGCCTGGCTAGCATGTCAGGTAGGGGGTGTCACAAAGGCAAGCTCTCACTGGTCTCCAGTCACCCACCCTGGCGAGTGCAGAGGAGAGGTGTGGGCTGGAGGGCGTGGTAGGATGGGGTGAGAAGTGAATCAATATGGTCAATGGGGAATAGCCGGAAGTAAAACTTTCTTAGGAATGGTTTCCACATGCTCCTTAAAGCCACCAGAGAACTATCTGGGGTAATCATGAGTTAGCAATAACTATAACACATTTTCCTTAAACTGCATTTTAGTAATGTGACTTTGTACATGTGTTTCTTTATAATGTCCTCCCTTGTATTCCAAATTAACGTGGATGAAATAAGAAAATTATTAAGTACAACGTTATTTAGCAAGAGCTTATAATACCCTGAGCTTTAAAGACACTTCAGAGCAATATTGAGAATCTCTATTATCTGTAAAATGCAGCTTTATTTGTTTAATATTCTAGGATTTTGGGGGGAATTATCAGTTTTATTTTTGGTTTGGATATTTCCATTTTTTCTTCCCAGAGAACATTGAATAAGAATAGTGTTTTCACTTATATCTTCCACTTAACTTCTTGTTAACATCTTCAGGCGAGTATTAAACAATAGGTATTAACCATCTCTGTTTCTCTAGAGGTAGTCACTCCATATATGTTGGTTTCTAAATCTGTGACCTCCCCTGTACCCAAATCTTCATCCCCATCTCCCAGCTGCCTGTTGGATATCTCCACAAGAATACCTCTAGCACCTTATACTCAAACTGAACTCCTCACTTTTTTCCCTAAAAGCTGCCCATATTCAATATTCTATCTCAATTAATAGCTTCATCATCATCATTCACATAGTCTTACAAGTTAAAACATGAGCCATGTTGATCTATTGGTTTTGGGTTTTTTTTTTTTAAAGAGATAGTAGTCTCACTCCATTGCCCAGGCTGGAGTGCAGTGGTGCTATCATAACTCACTGTGACCTTGAACTGCTAGACCCAAGTGATCCTCCTGCCTCAGCTTCCCAAGTAGCTAGGATTACAGACACGCACGACCAGGTCTAGGTAATTTTTTAATTGTTTTGTAGAGACAAGGTCTTTCTGTTGCCCAGGCTGGTCTTGAACTCCTGGCCTCAAGCAATCCTCCTGCCTTGGCCTCCCAATAAGTGCTGGGATTACAGGCATGAGCCACTGTGCCCGGCCAATCCCCTTTGTCCTTACTCTTACATTAATTAGTTGCTATATATTTTCATACTATTTTAGTATCTCTTGGTCTGATCCTTTCTCTTTTCCTTTCCATGGGGAAAGGAAGTCTGAACTTCCTCCAGTGCAACATCTTTCTAGCTAATCTATCTACCTCTCGTTCTCCTAGCAGGCAGTCCTTCCTGCAGTCATCAGAGTTATCTTTCTATAATTCAAACCATATCTGTTCCTTGCATGAGCTCTCTAATAATTAGTCTTCCTGATAAAATCGAAATGGGATAGCAGGACACGGAAGACCATTGCTTTCCTGACCCATAATCCAGCCTGTTCTTGTTCACATCAGGCTCTTTCATATTTTTAGCACCTTTATGTAGGCTCTAATCCTGACAAATTCCTACTCCAAAAGATATAACTCAGGTGTCCTCTCATCTATAAAGAGTTTATTCATGGTTCCATAGAACTTTGTGATCACTTGTTACATTAGCACACGTCACATTGTGTTGTAATTGTTTGTTTATACGTTTATACATTCGGGGAGTATTTCTTGAGTTCCTACTGTATGCTAGGCACAGTGCTAAGTGTTGGGGTCCCTGTCCACATGGAACTTACGTTTTAAATTGGGGAAACAAACTTCCCAAAGAGGGAAATACATAAATTCAATAACCGTAAATTCGAGTAAGTCCTGTGAGGGAATTAGATGGGACTAATATGAAAAATAAACTTCTGCCTCTGAAGGCTTCCCTATGGCCATGGTAACTTGTACAGACCAAGTGGAAGAGAAGGAGCTTGTCATGTAAAAAGGGAACAAAGAATATTTTCCTTCCAGGGCCTTTGCTCATGCTATTTCTTCTGCCTAGAAAAGGGTTGGTGTCTCTGGGGAACTGGCACATAACCACTTTGGCTGGAGTATAAACAAGAGTGAAGATGGGAGGGGATGAAAAATGGGGCAGGAGGAGGCAAGCACCGGGCCCTGACCGGTTGATGTAGAGCCTCATGGTGAAGAGTTTGGAATTTAGTAGTCTTTCCCTGGGAAGCTATTATAATGTTTTAAGCAGTAGTGTGGCATGAATCCTTATATACTTTATAAACATCGTTTTTGCTGCTGGAGAGAGTGGACGGGGAGGTGGCAAGAGTAGATGGAGAAAGCTAATTTGGACACTTGTAGTGGTCTAGGAAAGAGATGATGATGGCCAGGAGTGAGGCAGTGGCATTAGAGAGTAAGATAAGAGAGAAGGTAGATGTTAACTTTATCTTGGACACAAGAGTTGCTGGTGGATTAGGTAGGTGTTGGTAAGGGCAGAGAAGAAAGGGAAGAACCAAGAATGGCTCCTGGGTTTCTGATTTAATACCTTAGTGACTAATGCGACCTTTCACTGAGATAGAGAAGGCCTGGGGTAGGTGTGGGGATAAGGTTTTTTTGGGAAAAATCTACAGCCGTTCTGTTTTAGGCATGTGCAATTTGAGCTCTGGGACATCTAGGCAGGGCTGTCGGGTAGGCTGTTAGATGTATGAGGTGGAGTTTGGAGGAGAGGTCTGGGGGTAGAGCAAAGGTGAGCGCCATGTGCATAAAGATGGTCTTCAGTGCGTGGGTGTTAGTGAGTTCATCTCCAGAAAGACGTGGACCTGTGAGAGAAGGTGTCTTGGGAATAAGCCCAACATTTAGAGGTCAAGTAAATGAGGAAGAGCTGCAAATGGAGTTGGCTAAGGACTGACTGTCGAGGTAGGAAGAAAACCAGTGGAAAACCAGGGCCTGGAAAGGAGTGGGTGGCTCTGCAGAATGATGCTGGGGGCTGAACAAGCTGTAGGCAGAGAGGTGTCCAGGGCACTGGCCATGGAGGGCATGGGCAGCCTTGGCGAGAGCTGTTCCAGGGGTCTGGTTGGGAGGAGCAGATGGCCATTGCTAAGGGGTGAGCTCCGAAGTGAGGAAGTAGACATGGCATATGTGGACAACTTCTTAGAAAAGTCCAGCTGTCAAGGGGAGCTGGTCAGTGGGATGTGGCTAGAGCACTCCGAGGGATTACAGGGGTTTGTGTTTAGAGTGGGAGATACTAAAGCCTGTGGATACAATGAAGGGAATGATCAGCAGAGAGGGAGACTGTTGCCGGAGACTGCCGTAATAAGTAAATGCTATACCCTGGAGAGGGTGAGAGGGATACAAAGTGCAAGGCGTGCCTGTCTTTCCTTCTAGGAGCTGCTTGAACAAAGGCCATGTTTTTATTAACCTTAAATCCCTGGTCGTCCATGGCACATAGTAGGTACTGACCAAGGTTTTGGGTGAGCACATACATTTCATGCTTACTCTGGGCCCAATCCCATGGTGGGTGATGTGATGTGGATGTAGGGAAGTCAAGGTAGTAGCCCTACCTTCAAACCAGGGACTCACTAGCTCAGGTGACAGGAAGCTGATGAGACACAGTCGGTGATTGGGTATAAGTGGGAGGTGAAGGAGCACAGGCTGGCTTTGCAGAGGACACCCACCCAAAAAGGACAGAGAGAATTTAGAGGAAAGGGTAGGGAAAGGAGAGGCAATTCAAATGAAGAGACCAATATGGGAGAAGGTGCAGGTTACAGTTTAGAAAATGACTTGGCAGAGAATTAAATAACCTAAATATACTTG
This sequence comes from Daubentonia madagascariensis, assembly GCA_023783475.1. Lineage (NCBI taxonomy): Eukaryota > Metazoa > Chordata > Mammalia > Primates > Daubentoniidae > Daubentonia > Daubentonia madagascariensis. Next base: position 22,660,248 of record JAKFHU010001672.1, read on the forward strand.
ACTTGCATTACTCTTTCCTACCCAACACACAGTAAGCTTGTCACAATAAACTCTTAATATTTTGTGGCTTCTATGTTATACCTTTCCTCTTAAAGTTCTTTAGATCGTATTACATGATTTTGGCCAGGGAAATGTACAGTTATATTGATATTGGTTATTGTGACTAGGGAGAGTGGAGAGGTGGGTAACACTTTCTCCTCCATTCCTAGTGTGCCTTAAGTCAAAGCTGTCAGTAGAGGGAATATTTCCTTTACATAAATTATATAGAACATGCAAAATAAAATACATTCCCAATTATGTCATACATCCTACTCATAATAAGTTGGAGAATATGAAACTATATTTGAATCCTCAAGCCTTGTATGAGTCATTTGTCCCACTAAATACATTGCCTGAGCCTGTCATGGGGACCTTGGATCCCCAGCCCTCATCCCCCTCATTGCTCAGGACACTTCAGGTGGGGACCAATGAACAGGAAAGTGTCTCATGAGCAGGTATCAGGATCCAGGAGAATCAGGAGGAGGTAGAGCCAGGGCAGCCCTTAGTTTGGGTGATCAGTTCTTGAATAATCTGCATTTGGCTGTATGTAAATGAAACAGTACTTCCAGCAATCTGGATTTCTGCATTTACTCAATTCAAATTCTGAAAATAACATCTAGGATCAAAAGCAAATATATAAAACTATAAGAATATAATCAGCTCTCTTATAGGCAAGAGAATACTGGTAGGAAAAAAATGAAGAATTTAAATTAAAATGTATAATATTCACATGCAGTATTTTCTCCCTACGTGTCATCTACAAATATATGTTGGGATGTTTATCTCTCCCTCTTTGCTTCCCTTCTAAAATGACACCTTCACCTCATTAAATAAGGAAAGTTTATTTCAAAATATAGAGAGAATATAAAGAATAAAGAAGATAATTTAAGTTAAGTTTAAAAATCACCCCAAATCAAATCACGTGTTAACATGTTTTGGTTAACATTCCCATCTTTGCTGTAGTCTATGCTTGGAGGCCTTAACTCTAAGACAATGACGGGGGTGGGGTGCAGAAACTAGGGAAATATTTGCAGCCTCAGTGTTGTTGCTGTGTTTTCACAGGGTTGTCTGTGATGGCAGTTCTCTTCAGGAAGACCTTCTGTGTTACAGCCTTCAACTTTTCTGATATCAAGAAACTTGGCTGTTCTACAAAACAAAGCTAAATTTTTTTTAAAACATTGAATGAAGTCGTTAGAACAGGTTAGAATTAATTTAGTAAATGTTTACTGAAGCACTTCCTCAGGCATATGTAGATGAGTAAAAAGTGTTCTGCCCTCTAAAGAGTTTGTAGCTAAGTGTAAGAAAGTTCCACAAAGTGAGGGTAAAGTCACATGTAACTCAGGATGGCAAGCAAATAACCTTTGATTTTTGTTTGTTTTCTTCTTTTTTTGAGAGGAGGGCTTTTTGCTGTATGGGATGCTTTATTAAAAGGATTTGTTCTGTAAAGTGTGGATTTAATCAAAGGGCCGCACTCAAAGATCCAGAAGTCCACATGTGGCACCAAGGCTGCAAGTTCCCCACCCCTCTGGAAATAGGTGACTTATGTAAAGAATTTCTTCGGCGTTTATGATTTTTTAAATAATTAAACATAAGTTGATTGCATTTTTGTGATTTTTGTTGTTGTTGTTACACGTGGCTAATAACATCCTTTTCAGATGGCACAACAGTAACCTTCTAACGTAATTTTTTTTCCTCATGCCTTTGGCATGCTTGATAATTTATGTATGTGACACATTTGAAAGTTGGCTAGGTATTAGTATCTGTATGTTAGAACAATGTTTCTTTACTACTGTAATGAAAGTGGTGTTGAAAATCCCTTTATGAAGCCAAAAACCAACTGATATATGAAAATGTGTGAAGAAATGTGGTGACATAGGAATTTCTGTATAAACAAGAGAAATGTAGTTGACATCCTCTGGTAGTCCCTTCACTTTGCAAAGCATAGGTAGCCTTTTGCTGTGTTATGGTTTGCATTATTAAAGCATGTCCTATTCTGGGGACAGTTGCCATATTGCATAGGATGAGCATTGGAATTGAATTTTTAAAAAATAAATTATTTTAACCCAATTAAAATTTAATCCAATTTAATTGGATTAAAATAATTTATAGTTTTTTTTATGTCAACAGTTTATCCTGAGATTTGCATAGAGAGAGAGCTGATGTGTTTGTCATCTAGTTTGCTATTTCTTGCTGCCAAATTATAACTATTTTCTGACTTTTGGGTAAATTAAATGCACATAATGCAAATGTTGCTGATTCAACTCTAGTGCTGCCTGCAAGTGAGTGACAGGCCTTGAATATGTGTTTTCTAGGAATTTGGTTTACCTTTCATGGTACTTACTCTGAAGGCAAATCCTTTCTCAGTCTGTGCGACAGTTTTTCTCTGTGTGTGTGTGCATGTATGTGTAAGCTGGTGCCCTGTAATACATACGCTGATGGGGCTCTTTGCTGTCATTTAACCATAGGCAGAAAACAACTTGTGTAGAGTGGATTTTCTTCTCACTCATTATTTCTATGCATAGTGTTAGAATATCTAAGAAACAATTCCTACCTCCTGGAAATTTAGTTCTTACAACTTTATTTCTTATGGAAATGAATACACTTGTTTCATGTGACTTTTTTAGTACCTGAAACCTCAGCTAAAAAAGGAAGATGAAATTAGCCAGGCATGGTGGTGCACACCTGTACTCCCAGCTTCTCTGGAGGCTGAGTCAGGAGGATAGCTTGAGCCCAGGACTTTGAGGTTGCAGTGAGCTATGCTGACACCACTGCACTCTAGCCCGGGTGACAGAGCGAGACTCTGCCTCAAAAAAAAAAAAGAAAAAAAGAAAAAAGGAAGATGAGAACTATTAAACAAATGGAGCCACTTGAAAAAGCTTAGCTGAACAACTCTGCAGATTGGTTTGTAAGGATGTCTATACTAGCTGCTTTTCCCCTCACTCTCTGATTAATTTCCCCGTAGCCCTAAGTGTGAATGTCCATTGTTGTTTTTGGAGTAAATTTAAGGCTCTGGTTTCCAAATCTACCATAAAGATTCATTTATTTCTTTTTGTAATCCTAGCCTGTCAAAGATTTTTGCCTTATTTTCTTCCTGCTTTTGAGTAGCTAAACTCCATCTTAGGTGTCATTGAAATGGCATGTCCTGCAGTTCTACTGAAACAAAGCAAAAATTTTAAAAGAGAAATGTGATCCCAGATGAAAGCAGACAGAAGTCTAGCTTACTATGTCCCAGGTTTACTTAATTCAGCTATATAAATGCCTGGGTTTGCTTCTCACAGCTTTTCTATTTCTTTGCATAACATCTAGCTTCACTGTCGTGATGTAACCAGTGCATAATGCACTAAAATACCAGATGATGGTATTGAACGAAGGTGAATCATTCCAAATTGCCAGATTCTGTAATATCACTTTAATTGTAAATGTATTCTTAAACACAGTCACCCTTAAATTAAGGTCTTTTAGAATAGTAGTACTTATCACAGGTGCCTTCAGATAAAACATGCAAAAATCATGCTATACTTGTAGATCTTGTACATTTACACAGAATTTAAAGGAATTAATGACATCTAATGTGAATTGGGGGGGGGTTTTGGGATACCCCTTTGGGGGGGGTATTGGGAGGGTTTTGGGGCCAAAAAACACAAGAAAGTGATTCATAAAAATTTTTTTTGGGACCCAGAGTTTAAAAAATTATGGGTTTTCTTATACTATAGTCTGTTAAGGGGGGCAAATGCTTTTTGGGTAAAAAAAAAATGTACATACCTTAAATTTAAAAAAAAACTTTATTGCTAAAAAAAGGAAGGTCATTTGAGGGCCCTTTTTAAATCATAATTTTTTTCTGGTGAAAGGGCTTTGGGGTCCATGTTGATGGGTGCTGACGATCGGGTAGTGGGTTTCTGAAGGGTTTGGGGGGGTCTGGTAATTTTTTAAAAGAGAAAAACAATGAAATTTCCAGGGTTTTATTCACTCTTCCTTTTATGAAAGATTTTTCTTTTTTTCTGAGCAGTAGGTCTCAACACTGGGCTTAAAATATTCAGTAAACCATGCTGTAAACAGATGTGCTATCATCCAGACTTTGTTGTTCCATTGATAGAACACAGGCAAAATAGATTTAGCATAATTCTTAAGGGTCCTAGGATTTTTGGAATGATAAATGAGCATTGGCTTCAACTTAGAGTCACCAGCTGCATTAGCCCCTAACAAGAAAGTCAGCCTGTCCTTTGAAGCTTTGAAGCCAGGCATTGACTTCTCCACTCTAGCAATGACAGTCCTAAATTTTAGGCATCTACTTCCAATAGAAGGCTGTTTTGTGTACATTGAAAATCTGTTGTTTAGTGTAGCCACCTTTATCAATGATCTTAGCTAGATTTTCTGGATAACTTGCTGCAGATTCTACATGGGCACTTGCGGTTTCACCTTGCACTTTTATGGTATGGAGATGGCTTATTTCCTTAAACCTTATGAACCAACCTCTCCTGGCATCCATCTTTTCTCCTGCAGCTTCCTCACCTTTCTCAGCCTTCATAGAATTGAAGAGTGTTTGGGTCTTGCTCTGAATTATATTTTGTCTTAGGGAATGTTGTGGCCCATTTGGATCTTCTATGTAGACCACTAAAACTTTCTCCATGTTGGCAATAAGGCTGTTTGGCTTTCTTCTCATTTGTGTGTTCACTAGAGTAGCACTTTTAATTTCTCTGAAGAATTTCCCTTTTGCATTACAACTTGACTAATTTGTTGTTGCACGAGGCCTAGTTTTCACCCTATCTCAGCTTTTGACATGCTTTCTTCACTAAGCTTAACCATTTCTAGCTTTTGGTTTAAAGTGAGTGACCTGTGACTCTTCCTTTCATTTGAACACTTAGAGACCATGTTAGGGTTCTTAAATGACTTAATTGCAATATTGTTATGTCTCAGGGAATGGGGAGGTCCAAGGAGAGAATGGGAAAAGGCCTGTTAGTGGAGCAGGCAGAACACACACACCATTTATCAGTTGGGTTTACCATCTTATGTGGTTGCCATTTGTGGCACCCTAAAACAATTACAATAGTAACATCAAAGATCACTGATCACGGATCACCATAACAGATATAATAATAACAAAAAAGTTTGAAATATTGCGAGAATTACAAAATGTGACGCAGAGACACAAAGCGAGCAGGTGCTGTTGGAAAAATGAAACTGATAGACTTGCTTGATGCAGGGTTGCCACAAATCTTCAATTGGTAAGAAACAAAATACCTGTGAAGCACAATAAAGCAAAATGCAATAAAATGAGGTATGCCTGTACCTGATTATGTCTCCATCATAAAAATGACAAATTAGTACGAGGAGTATTTTCAGTGCTAACGGAATGTTTGTGTTTAAATGCTTTGATACGTATTTGAGGTTTTCTCCAGGAGTGGAATAAGCCAACCAGGCAACTTGTCAGACTCTAGCGTATTTTACCTGGAATCCATCTACTCAGAAAATGAAAATAACTGGGAATATTTTCTTCTAGTCTCTACAAGATGATTGAAGTTCATAAGGATGACTGAGAACATTATACTTAGCAGAGTGCTTTTAAATCATTAAAGAAAGATCAAAATATGTTCAATTTGACATAAACATTTATTTCACCACCTTACACCCAAGTCATGTCATGGTGGCTGATCCACCAGCACCCTTCTTCGTAGCTCATGGCCTTCACCTTTACCCTACTTTATCCACTTGCCTTTGTGGCCACATCCTAGAGCTTGTCATCTCCTAAACAGCTTCTCCCGTGATGAAGTCACATTTGACGTCCCTCTCTGTTCACAGACTTTCACTTCTGTCCCTTGGAAGTACTTGGACATTTTCAAGGCCTCCAGGCTGGGGATGCTTTGACTTTCTTCCCTCCTACCACCCCCTTCCTGCCTTCTCTTCCTTCCTAACCACTCAGCCCACAGCGTCCATGACTTCAGCTAGGCCTCGTCGATTCTGCCCCCACTGTTTTTCTGGCACACCCTCCTGAAAATCCTGCAACCTGCAGCAGGCCAGCTGCCCCCTTTTCCACCCACAATTGGGTTTCAGAGGGCTGCAGGAGAAAACCCCCCAGCTCTTCAGCCCCATGCCACCAAAAATTCATGACCTTCACTCTCAGCTGGGCTCTTAACAGTCCTGGGAAGTTCTGTTTTATTTCTTAACCTATATTTCTCTCATTTCTCAGTTTTGTCCCACTCAGGCAGGTATTTGTTGACAGTGCCTATCTACTCATCTCACACTTCCCTGTTACACAATCCATCGTGGCTCCTCATTGGCCTGAGAATAAAATCCGAAGCCTTTAATTGGATCTGTAAGGCTCACCATGGCCAGGTTCCTGCTTAGCCCCTCAGATTCCTCTGTTACCCCTTTCCCTGTCACACGTTATTTGCTAACTATTTTGAGCTGTATTTAGTTTCTGATAAGCATATGCTTTCTCATGTCCAGTGATTTGCTGTCCCTTTATCTGAAATACTTTGTGGGCCCCTGGCTCCCTCCCCCTCCTCCCTGCTTCACCTGATTCTCTTTTTGTCCTCCTCCAGGTCTTATAGATGTATTATGTACCAAAGAGCGTCCAAGCTCCCTACTCTCTGCCCCTTCCCTCCACCAGAGAATAAGCTAAGCGCCTCGACTTTGCCCTCCCTTCCACCCTGTGCTTCCCTCGTGTTAGTTCTCCTCTCATATTGCCCATTTATTTGTCTGTTTCTCATAATAGACCACTGGCTTTGTGAGGGCAGGGGCAACATCTGCTTTTGATTGTGATTATATGCCTAGTACCCATTGATGGGTCTTGGCAATCTGTAGACCTTTAATAAAAATGTTTTTAGTTAATGAATGAATTCACAAACTTATTAGTTGAGTGATCACTATATGATAACTACAACAGTATCAGCTGACATTTATTGAGACTTTACCATGCCTCAGGGATTGTTCTAATAACTTAACAGGTATTATTTTTTTTCTTTCTCCCAATAAGCCTAATGGGATAGGTTGTCTTATTTTGTGAGTTCTATGAATAATGAAACTTTGGGGTGGTGGGCTGCACTTTTAACAACTACTTTGTCCTGCTTCTGCACATGTGGGCAGGAACTTTGTGATGTTCTGAGGAGGAGGACGGGGTTTGGGAGGAGCTGTACATATTCTTTGCCCTAGAAGAATCATGGCCCAGGGGATGAGAGAGTAAAAGGAACAACTATTCCAATATGAAATGATCAATTTACTGATGGACGTTTGACCAGGGCATTATGGAAGGCCAGAAGAGATTTTTTACTTTAATTCTTTGAAAATTAGTAATTTATATTTGGTATATATATAATCTAATAACTCAAGTAGAACACAGTATTTTCTAACTATTCCTAACAAAATCTAATGTTATAAAACAATAACATAGAGACTATTCATATTGCTATATACCTTTCACTTACAAAGGAAAGTTAAAGGGGTTTATTGTTAAGTTCATATAGATTTTAAGCTCCCTAGTGCTCAAAAAATAGAATTATTTTTGCTAAAATTGAAATGATACTCATCTTTGTTTACAAAAAAACATTTGACAAAATATATTTCTATGTGCAATTCAAAAAACTTGGTTTGTAAAATTTGTTGTTTTGTTGATCTTACAGGAGAATCATGAAAAAAGTGTCCATGGAGCCATGTGAGCGCCTGGCTAGTCTCCAGGCTCTGTGGGACAGCCAGACCGTGGCAGAGCAGGGCCCCTGTGGTGAGCGTGCATTTTAAGACCAAAATGTAAATGGCTGGATGGATATCCCTGTGCCAGGAAGTTAAGTCTATTCCTAGTGTGCTACTGTAAAGGTACAATTAGTTTTAAGGTGTAATTAGCAGCACACAGACTTTAGATTTGGTGGACAAAGTCCTATATTTAAACTGTATTACATCCTGCTGTGTACTTACTATAGAACAGGGAAGAGAATCTTTGCTGTTTTCCCCCCAAAAGGGAAAAGGATAATCAGCACTGTCAACATTGCCCATATTTAAGCTTTTAAATTTTGATTTAAAAATCATTTTGCCACAAACATGTCAACTTTTCTGTTGTATATTTCAGGTGGATTTTCTCAGATGTATGCCTGTGTTTGTGACTGGCTTGGATTTTCATACAGGGAAGAAGTACAATGGGTGAGTATATCTGTGTACACGTGTATGCATGCACACACACACACTCCTAGAGAATATTCTAGTATTTGGCTGGCTTATTTTTCTTTTTTCTCCACCATTTATTTTTTGCTTAAAATCTTCGTTTCTCAAATCACATAAAAGTCTACCTTTGTCATTGTTTAATTCTCTTTGCATCTCTCTTGCTTCCCTGATGATTTACATGGACTAATTACGTGACTGAATTATATTTCAAATAGGATGTGGATACAATTTATCTGACACAAGACACCAGGGAATTGAACTTACAAGACTTTAGTCATCTTGACCACAGGTAAGCCGCTTCTTTCTTTTTTCCTTTCTGCTAACCTAAATTTTTTTTTCAGAGCTGCAGTTCTTTGTTGGCACTTTGAGCTGTACATTATCTCCAGAGAATCGTTTTATAAGGGGAATTAAGAGAATGTAAGAATCTCTGGATATTGCCTTTAAAGTAGTAGTTTCAAATATATTCATCACTACAGATGGCTTGTCAAGGTGCACATGTGTACCCAAAATCAAGTATGTGTTGCATTTTACCATAGGAACAATTCTTATACCTGCCTACAAAAGTCTATTTACTCTACCTTATGTATAAAATGTATTGTTTTACCTAATTGCCATTTAAAACATTTTTGGGGGATGGAATTTTATACTGAAATCCTAACAAATGACTTTTAGTTCACAATTTCTTTATGAATTGGGCATTGCTAGGGTATACATGCATATATTGGTGAAAATCACTTTGCCAATATCTGCCTTGTGGTAGTGATAATGAAGTCATGAAACCTGTTACAAGTTACTTGAGAAATTTTTAGGTTTTAGGATCTTCACTTGAATATATTTAGGGCTGTAGCTTGTGTGATCAAAGCTCCAGAGAAAAGCTTCATTTGGTTCTGGCATCTCTTAGCAAGAGTAGACCTGGCAAATTTATTTAGCTCCTAACAAAATCGAGGCTTGGCTCCCTTCCACGATGCCTTTTCTGGTGATATTTATCCTGGCTTACCTCAATCTCTTCAGTCCTGAATATGCTGCTACTTATTGTAGGTGGGTAGATATCAGCCCCACGGTGATGAATCCCAGCCCAATAAATCTTTTCATTCTGTTTGGAATTGAAAGGGAAATCTGGGATTCCAGCAGTATCTTTTGTGTCATTTGGACAACTGGTATGTCATAGAGGGTTGTTGTTGCCCATACCTCATCTTAGCCCCAGCATCTTGCCCCCAAAAACACCATTTCAAATTGTTTTTCCACTTATCTAGCAGGAAATCCAGAATCACAGTGGGGTCCCTGAAGAGTTCTAGCCAATTAAATTGGGCAAGGAAAAAGTATACTAGATGGATATACCTCCTCTTTGCACAGCCTGGGTCAGGGGAGGCTGGTGAAGCAGGCTCAGCTGTGTCTGTGGTTGTGGCTACTATTCCTCAAGCCTCTGGTTCTTAAGGTTGGATTTGCTTCCTTTTGGTGGGAGCAGGCAATTTTCTCTTGCTTAGAGCTATTCTCCTTCTTCCTATATGTGAGGGAACTTCATACTGTCAAATATAGGCAAGATGCTTCCTGTATGGTTCATAAAAAAGTAAACTGAGAAAAAAAAAGGGAAAATATTTTACTTTGTAACTATTTTCCAATAAAACAAGAAAATTGCATGTAGAATAAGATAGGAAGAGTACATAGGCCTGCATTATCTGCTCTCAGTGCTTTTGGTCCCAGGACCCCTGTACATTCTTAAAAATAATTGATCTTTTTTTTTATGTGCGTTATCTCTATTGGTATTTACCATACTAGAACTTAAAATTAAAATTCAAAACATTTATTAATTTAAAAAATAGCATTCATAAACCATTGTGTGCTGACATAGATACCATTTTAATGAAAAATAACTGTATTTTCCAAAACAAAAATAAATCAGCAAGAAGAGTAGCATCAGTTTACCTTTTTGTGGATCTCTTTAATGCTTGACTTAATAGAAGACAATTGAATTCTTATATCTACTTCTGCATTCAATCTGTTGTGACATATTGTTTTGACTGAAGTAGGTAAAGAAAATCCAGTCTTATACAGAATTGAACTTAGAAAAGGGAACATTTTTAATAGCCTTTTCAGATAATTGTGGATATTCTTCTTTGATACTTCACATCAACTCAACAAGTAGGTGGTTTCTTAAAGATTAGCTGCATTGTAGAATTGGAAACCATATCAATGAACTTTTTTGTATTTTGTTGCATTAAAATCCATTTGGTCTGTCTTGTATTTTGAATGGGTCTTACCCATACATGATTTTGTAGCATTGTGCACTGGTAATTTAGAAAATATTGGTTCACTGAGTTATGCATACTCTCCAAATATTTGCTGTTGTACAGTAGCAAAAAAAAAAAAAGACATTTGTAAACGATCACAACTGATCTTATCAGAATAGTCTAAGTACTGCAAAGCTGTCAAGTTCATAGTAGCAGATAAAAGTTTTCCATAATTCAAATTTTTGCTTCAAAGATGTAATTTTACTGTTGGTAAAAAATACTATTAGTGATTTTCTTGAAGTGACTAGCTCAATACTCACATTTTAGAGGGAATGTCTACCAAATCCCAAATCTGAATAACCATATTCTGTCATTTCTTTATGGTATTCCATGAAAAAAAGGAGCAAGTTCTGCTTACAACTTCAACTATCACAAACACTTTACATTGAGACAATTTTCACTTTGGTATATAGAGGAAGCATTTTGTACATACTTTCTGTTTCGTTACACAGAATATTAAAAGATGTGTACTCAGGGGCCAAGATTTAATAAAATGAGTGATTTTTACTGCTTCATCAAGGACATACCAAAATGAAATTGACATTTGTTTAAAAAAACAAACCAGTGAGTGTATGGCAGTGAAGACTGCAGCCTTGGTTTGTGCTCAGGGGCCAGCAGTTTTCCCCATCATTGCTTTTGCACCTTCCATGCAAATATTAACACAATGAAAGGACAAATTTGTTTTAGTGTTATTATGAAAATAGTTTTGATCTTGTGAACCTCTGAAAGGATCTCAGGGTCCCCCAGGAGTCCATGGACCATGTTTGGAGAATATCTGGCCTACAGGAGTGAAGACACTGTAGGGCAGCTTGAGATGTTTTTCAGACTTGCTTTGTTTGTTACACCTTTAATGCTTTTTATACCATTAATAGTGTATGCATACAGTGAGTGCTAAACTTCCAGCTAATCCACTGTGCTTCATTTGGTCATTAATCTGTTGGCAGAGGTAAACTATTATTTAAAGAAGCCACTAAGTGTAGTTACTTGAAATATGAGCATAGTATCCAAAATTGAGAAACTTCGTCAAAACTTTTAGAATTTTCCTGCAAGTGGATTTACTAATTCCTTAGCTGGAGAATTTTCAGCTTGTCAGTAAACACTGCATTAATGGGATAGACCAAAATCATCTACTTTTCTTGCCTGATTAGGGGCTAAAAGGAATTTTTTCATTATTGAGATTCTAGACCAGGAGTAGGAAAACTTTGTCAAGGGCGACATAGTAAATATTTTAGACTTTATGAGCCAGACAGTTGCTGTTGCAATTATACAACTCTGCTGTGTAGTAGCTTGAAAGCAGCCCTAGATGAAATATGAATGAATGAGGGAGGCTGTGTTCCAATAAAATTGTATTTGCACAAACAGGCGTTGTGGGCTGTAGTTTGCTGACCTTGCTATAGATCAGTGGCCTCTAATGTGGAGTGTATATACCCAAAGGAAAATCCAAGATGAGCTACCAAAAAGCATTAGAACTTATATTTATTATTGACTCATTTTAAAATTTCTTTGTTTTATAATATATATAAAACTAGTATTTAGAATGTAATAAATGGATATTAAAAAATTAGGTGAGTCTAAAAAAGATTTTTTTTTTACTACAATGGGCTCGATCTATAAAATATAGGGATCACTGCTCTAGATGCCATCTCTCCTGCTAATGCCTAAATACTTTGACTTTTTCTCGGAGCTCTGTCTTAATCACTTTAATCTTCAATATTTATCCCTTCTTTCTTGAGAATTTAATTTTTTCCTATGATTCTTCCTATTAAAATTAGAGCCAGCTTCTACAGAAAGAGGCTATTCTCAGTCCTCTAGTATTTTGCTAATTGAGTCACAACAAATGTTTTGGGTGAACATTTCTATGTAGTAGAAGTGTGAGCATGCTTATCCATGAAGGAATCAGTCTGTGCTTAAATAGTACACTTGTCTGGAAGGATTCATTGTGGCATGATCTGAGTATGATGTGGGTTATTCCCTAGATCTGAAAGGTTTTTACAAAACTTTTCCAATACCTGTTCTGGTATTTTTCTCATTTGGGTGTGAGTAATAGAAAAGAGAATGGAGAAATTAGACAAATTGGAGGTGTAAGAGGACACATGAAATGGGCTATGTGTTGCGCTCAAGTTAGTTAGCAAATATGGGCAATAGTTCTCATACGTATATATGAATTTTGCCACTATGGCAATAGTTTCCCATGTTATCCCTATTTGAACATAATTCAAATCTTGTTTACCATTTACATTTATTAAAATGAGATTCTGCATGCATTTGTATGTAGATATCTCCGAACTTGATATTACAGCCAAACTTCTTTCTAGAAGGCCATACCCATTTCATAGACTCAATAAGAACACTTTCCTGGTTGGCAATCATTCAAAGGTTTATTCTTCATTCCACTTTTTCTCGCCATTGTATTTAGTCATTGTAATTAGAAATGTTCATTCTTAATAGGTGTAAAAGCCATTAATGCCATGGGAATGGAAATTCATTGAGGACTGGACTGTGTCTGTCTTGGTCATGCTGTATGACGTGATACTCTGCAGTCAAACCATTGTCCCAGAATAAAGGATTTTCAAGGGAAACTGATCTGCTCTAGGGGAGCAAATCAGAATCCTGCGAGGTTGAGGGATTATTTTTAGATAGCCCATCATATTACTGGAATGCTTTCTCCCCTGTACTCAGGCTGGCAATTATTGCTTTAATGGCATTCTTAACCCCATTTTGCTCCAACCCATGGCTAAATCCTGTCTGGATTCTTATACAGTTCCATGTGTTTCTGTGTTTCTTTCAGTTTACTCACCCATGTCTCTTTTTTTTTTTTTAATACCTATGGGTTTATAACTACTATTTTGCCCAGGGCCAGTTTAGATCCAAAGTGGGATATTTGGGTCATGCAGTGATGTTATTGTTACAGGTCTGGGAACAGGGAGGACTAAACATGGCTTTGGCAGCCTGCTCACCTGAAGCATAGAGATGGAGGAAACAACAACCTGTGTGTGTGTGTGTGACCCCATCACCACACATGGGAGATGGTTTTAGAAGAAGGCCCAGGTGTGGTGCAAGGGCAGTTCCTTTGTCACAGTTCTTATCACAGAGACCTTATTAATGTTCTTATCCCTCTGATTTGCCTCAGATCTGCTCTTCTTCAGAGATAGGCCCACCCTTATATCATGTGACCTGTTTAGCCTCGTGAACTGAGGAGTGGAGAGTCATGTGCATTGTCCAGAGGCTTCTCTATCAGTCATCCACCATGTGTTCTCCCTTCATTATAGAATAGTCTTCCTGTTTCATTCTGCTACCTATCTAGGTGCTTCAAGGTAGATTTACAAGCGACTTGAATTCTGCAATGTTTCCTTTTCTTTATTTATTTACTGTGGCTCTGTCAGCACTGAATATAGGACCAGGCATTCTATTGATGCTGAATAAGCATTTAGGTGTGAGGATGACAGTGGTTATGCTAGATCCATCCAGGTAGCCTCTGGAGAATAGTAATTAGGAAGTACTTGGAAAAATGCCCACTCAGTTATTTATTTATAGGTTTCAAAATTTTATTTAAGTATATTCTTTCCATTTGTTCTGGTTTCGGTATCAGTGGGCCAAAAGGAAGCATAGATTGAAAAAGGCTTTATAAATTTCTCATGGGGTCTCTTGGAGGTCTGTGAGCTGACATGTTAAAAATATAATTACACTATAATTTGGAGTGGCAGGGAATTAAGAGGGTATAGATAATGGTGCCAACGGGAAGAGAATATGTAGCTTTAAATACATCGATTTCTCTTGTTCCCAGAAAATTTTTAGGAGGAGCTAATCTCATCAATCCTTCAAAGACTCAACATCATGCATCTCTGAGCTTAAACTTGGCTCGTGAGAGCCCAGCCAGCTGACTCATGCTTTTATGTTGTCATATTTCTTACTTATCAAGGTGACATTCTTGGTTGTGATATTATCAGGAAAGAGTTCTGAGTGTGGATTATGTTTGACAAGGATGTCCTAAGGGCACTAGTGTAATTCTTTCATTATCAAAGCTCCATTTTTTTTTATTCCCGTGCTCATTTTAAAAGCAAGAAATACTGTTTGGAGTGTGGAATCAGGTGTGCACAGCATTGGCTTCTGTCTCCATTCCTGAATTTCTCTAAATGGTTTGGTAGAACAGTGATCTCCAACCTGGATAAGATGAAATCAGTGGGGTGAATATGATGATGATATGTTGGGGAATGTGGAGCTAATAGAAGAGCGTTTTTGTTTATTTTTTTCTCATCCATTTTATTTATATGTGTGTATGTTTTATACTGAGTCTAATATATTAGTGTAGTAGCACATGTATATGATTTATAGATAAACACATTTTTTGGGGGGGATGTTCAAAATACTTTGGTGTTAGGAAGAAATGATCAAAATATTTAGAAACCACTCTTTTAGACCTCTGGGAATGTTCTCATCTGTGAACTGTTTCAGGTAGTCATGTCCTTCACAGAGTGGGTAAATGGTCCGACTAATAATTTAATAATACACAGGACATGCCTCTGTATGAGTTAGGATACCAGGAAGGAATAGCTAATTCATGACATTTTAAACTTTTTAAAGACCTCCAACTTTCATTTTCAAAGTAGATATAACAGAGAAAAGACCAAATTGTCCCCATAAAGGCTGTCAGTGACTGTCAGGAAGATGATAATGCTGTGACTCTGAATTTTCCCAGCCTTGCCACAAGTACATATTCCATTGTGTGCAAGCACAGAGCATGAAGAGTAGCAAGACTGTGCATTCTTGCATAAAACACCTCCTTTGAGCCTTTAAATGTTTATAAGATTTATTAGGGGGAAATCTTCACTCCTGTAGTATGTAGATAGACTAAAAATAATCATGATGTTGTTCATTGAATTATTGCTCTCTATATTTGTGCTTTTCCCACATTGTAGATTGTGGGGCTTGTTAAACATCCTTCAAATCTGTCAATTATTTTTGTTCTTTAACACTTTCCTGGCAGATTTCACACTGTCTACTTAAAAGTCACAGTGTTTTTACAATTTTAGGGAGATGGCAGGCAGGGGAAAGGGAATAAGGAGGGAAATTTGACCTGAAAATAATAACTGGGAAAATTAAATTCTTATGAAATCATACAGATCAGAAAGATGAGGTCAGAATTCAGTTTAATAATAGGTTATCTACAATCTAGAATAGCAAAAAATTTGGCAAGAGATCTAGACTTTAAATCTCTTGCTGACGTCTTTGTTTTTACATTTTAACTTCTTAAAATAGCCCCACATATTAGCAGTTTATTTTTAATGTTCAGAAAAAAGAGTACTATACAATTGTTATTTGAGAAATCACTTCAGAATTCATCTTAAATAATTAAAAATAAAAAGAATACATCTGAGTATTGACTTTAAAATCAGAAACCAAATGATTGGTTAATTGTGATGGAAGGTTTCGATTCTTCAATCTGAAAACCTGGGGATATACCATCTTGGGTTCCTCCCTAGGGTAGGCTGAAGATTGCTTTGACAGAATGGAAAGCAGGTTAGTCATTAGTGACATGATAGCTCAGTGGTTAAGACATGGGCTTCTGTGTCGCAGTGGCTGTGTTTGAATCCTGGCTGTGCCTTGACTAACTTTGTGACCATAGGTAGGTTATCTAACTTCCCTGTGCCTTGAGAGTCTTCATCTGTAAAATGGGATAATAATAACCACCCCCAGGGTTATTGGGAGACTATATGGATTAATGTATTTTAAAACACTTTGTGACAGTATGCAAAAATGTTCACATAGATGATTGTTACTTCTATATCCTAAAAGTCTTCCCTCTTTTTGAATGAGTAACTAGATAAAGTGATAAGTTTCTGAATTGAAAAAAAAAAAAAGAATTAAAGTTACAAAATCCCTACATTGCAGAAAATTTTAGATTTCCAGAGGCATCTTTTCTATGATCCTCTTATTTTACCAGTTTTATGATGGCTTTTTCTTATAGAAAGATATAAGAGAAAAACTTGATTCTTTTGAGTTATAAGGGAAGGTTTGGATTATTCAGAAGTGTCAGCTGAGACAAGAAATAAGGATCCCAACTTTTATTACAACTTGAGACCAGTGATTAGATTAAAAACAAAACAAAAAAACTCTGTGCATAATAAATTTATCAGCTTAGTGAATGTTAACTGTCTCATCTCTCTTCAGTGTTGTATGAGAAATGATCATGCCATGTGGCTCTAAGAGATGTTAATGCTGTACCTTCTTTCTCAGGGTTTGGAGTCTTAAAATATTTTTGCTCCCATTTTAAGGAAATGTTAGAAGTGACATATGGAAATGGATAGGAGAAAGCTGTGTTGCCACATTGCTAAGACTCATGAGAGGGTTCCCTAAACTGTTGTAACTCTTTAAGGCTAACTTTCCTCTTCAGATCAAAGGTTGCATCATAATTAAGATTCTCTCAGGAGGTCAAAGCAAAACACAGTGGGATGAACAATAAATGTTATGGACTGATGGTAAAAAGCTATTCCCACTTCTCACCGTGAGAAAATTAGTCAATAGGATAGTGGCTGATGTTTAGAAACCTTCCTACTTGTGTAATATAACCACAGCAGCGCTTAGTGAACACGTGAGTAAGGGTTAGTCCTGATTAATATAAACCCCACCAGGGCAATCAGGTAGTTCTTTCCAGTGAGGTGGTATCAACACAGCATTAGGGAGGCCCCCCCCATGTGAATGTCAAATTGAATATTTATCCAAGATTTGCTTATGTGCTCACTTATTATTGTGTCCTAAGAAAGCCATCTGAGAAAATGAACTCTCAAAATTGAAATTAGTTATGTACTATCTTGTATATTTTCTATTTAAGTGGGACCTTGTCAAAGTTTTGATTATTACTGGATCCATAATTTTTTTATTATATGCAGAATTATCTGTTGCATTCAAGTCTGGATTTTCCTGGTTGTTGGTCTCCATATTTGTTCTGGCTGTCGCTGTGGCTTGATGCCCAGAGAATAATGAATTCTAGGAGTCCTGAATGTCACTCACTTTAGATCTTGAGTTTTACATAAGTGTTTGCTAAAGTACTTCCTGGGCATTTGGTCTTTTTAGACTTAAAGCTTCTCATTCTCTGCATATTGCAGCCAGGTTAAGAGGTGTTAAGTATCTGAGAAATAGAGGTTTTACATGTTGATGTGTGTAGCTACAGTTTATTCAATTTTGTTTCTGTTTTATAATGTATGAACATTTCACAATTTATTCATTTTACTGGATGTTGGTCAGACATTTTGGTTAGCTTATTGCCTATTATGAACAATGCCGCTAAGGCCATCCTTGTACTTGTCTCCTTAGAGAAAAGTGTGCAGATATGTACCAGGATGCAAATAATTGTAAATTCAGCCACTGTGTCCACCACTTAGGTGAAAGAAATAGGCTTTTGCCTCTCCTTAGAAGACTTACATATATCAATTTTAATCACAGTTCCCTCCTTCTCCCTCTCCCTCACCCAGTTGTAATAATTATCCCAATAGTTCTTGTGTTTCTTTGTAGTTTTCTCATAAAAGTATGTATATTTTGGTTGAGATTGCATTAAACCTATAAATTAGTTTGGGAAAAATTCTCTGTTTTGCCTTGGCTCTTGTTCTAGCCCCTAAACACACCTGCTGCTTCAGACTTCTTTTGTATCTTTGATACATCTTGCCTGCCTGGCAGACACTGTTACTTTGCCTCTGATACCTCCTGGGGCATTGTAGAAATTAACTCTCTGAAACATTTCTCTGCTTAAAAGCTTTTTATGGCTACTTGCCTGCCTGTCATGTTTCCTTGGTGTAGCTTTCAAGACTTATTTCTAGATACTACGTGTTCTTGTTGTCTATTGGTGTGTAACAAACCACCCCAAACTTAATGGCCCACTGCAAGAACAATCGTGAGTCACAGAGAAGGTTTCCTCATTCACATGTCTTGTGGTTGATGCTGGCTGTCTGTTGGGAAACCTGTATGTGGCCTTTCCATGTGACCTGGACTTCCTCACAGCAAGGCAACTGGGTTCCGTGGGTGACCTTGCCAAAAGAGAGAGCTGGGGAGAAGCTGTGTTACTGCCTTTTCTAACCTAGTCTCGAAAATCATGCGGTGTCTTTGAAGGACATCTGTGTTTCCAGTTTCTAGCAATTATGAACACAGCTCTTACAAATAATAGCATATAGGTTTTGTGTAAGCAAATTTTTATTTCTTTTCAGTAACTACCTAGGAATGGGATTTCTGGGTCAGATGGCAAGTGTATGTTAAACTTAAGATGCTGTCAAACTGTTTTCCATGTTGAGTGTGCTATTTTGCATTCTCATCAGCAATGTTTGAGAGTTCCAGTTGCTCTGTGTCCTTGTCAACACTTGGTATTATCTGGGATTTTTTTTTTCTTTTTTAAACCATGCCGTAGGTATGTGTGGTATCTCATTTTGGTTTTTCCCTAATGGCTAATAATTTTGAACATCTTTTCATGTACTTGTTTTCTATATATATGTCTTACCTTATTTCTATACGTATCACTTACCTTGTTTGGTGAAGTGTCTGTTTAGATATTTTGCCCATTTAAAAAAATTGAGGTGATTGTTTCTCATTATTGAGTTTTGAGAGTTCTTTATACATTCTGGATGCAAGTCCTTTGTCAGAAACGTGATTTCTAAATATTTTCTCTCTGTATGTAGCTTGTCTTTTCCTTCTCTTAACATCATCTTTTGCAGAGCAAAAGTTTTTTATTTTGATAAAGTCCAGTTTGTCAATTTTTTTCTTTTTGGATCATGCTTTTGGTGTGAGGTGTAAAAACTCTTAAACTAAACTATACCTTACTCTGTTGCCCATTTCTTCTGCCTAGAATATTTGTCTCATCCTGCTCCCTTATCTCTAAGGGCTCCATATCCTGTAAGAAGCCTTTTTTGACCTGCTTGATTAGCATCCCTTTTATATGCACCCATAGTATCTTGTATTCCCCCTATCCCATGCGACTTATTTTCACTCTTACATTAATAGTTGCTTTTCCTTCTAGAGTCTCCTGCTAGGCTATGCTAGGCCGTCACTTTCACAGGACAGGGAACATTTGCTATGTTCATTGTTGCATCAAGCCCAGTGATTGACGCACAGTGGCTGGCACTTGTCGATTGTATGAATGGATGGAGTTGCTGGGCATGTTCAGGTTTCCATGCCTGTGTATGTATATACTGTTACTAATTACTTGAAATACTGTGTTTCTATCTTCCTGCCTGGTTGGCTCCTTTCTATCTTTTAAGTCCTGTGAACCCTTTCCTGTCTACTCCAGGCTGAATTACTTGTTGTTCTACTGTGTTCTTATGGCTCTTTTAGCATTCAGCATGTCTCCCATTGTGCTACACATAGTTGAGCAGGGACGTTTCCTCACCACTGGAGTGTGGTGGAGGAACAAGAGCTACTCTTCTTACTCATCTTTTAGCCCTCAGAGCCTAGTAACCCTACCTATTACTTAGTAAGTACTAAATAAACATTTACTGAATGAGTTATGTGATTGTCTCCTTCTAATTGTTTTTTTGAGTCATTAAGAACCTAGGCATTAACATAATTTAGAGAAACATGGTAGTCAAACCACACCAACATGCTTTGTCTCCCCCATCTTCATGGATAATTTTTTCTAGAACAAAATTTTATTTATACCTTCATAGAACATTTAATTTTATAACTCTTTTAGATTATGAATATGAATCATTATAGAAAAAATTTAAAAATGTAATGCAAGAATTTTAATAGAAAAAAAATTAATATGACCTTTAATGTTAATACCAGGCAAGGTATCCTTATGATGTTTTGTTGTATTTTCTTCTCTTCTCTAAAAAAACACAGTGTCTATATTTATGAGCATTTGTACCCATCACTTTATATGTAGTGTTTATTAATTACAGTCATTGACTATATCACACAAATGTACACTTAGAATGTTGTATACTTTTAAAATTTAATATTATACCATAAGCATTCCTGGTGGTATTAAGTATTAGATTTGACTTGTATTATACCAGAATATTTTTTTCCCAAGGGTTTTGCTGTTGTGTGTAGAGATGATGCTGTTTTACCCACTGCATTCATGTAAAACCTGGTTCTATTCATGATGTGTCCCTCAGTTCCTGAAAATGACTTTATCTATGACAAAAGCCATAGTACCTCAAATCAGATCAAGTGACAGAATAGAATACACAGTAAAGAGGTTCTGAAGTGTGGTCACTCCTTGACATTGAATCCATTGAATCCATTGAAAAGGAAACGAGATGGGAATGCTTTGGCATAGTTCTGAATGTTGACGTGTACAAGAGAACTCTTGAACAATGTAGGCTTTGGGGGCTCTCTATAATAAAATAGGATTCACCCCCAGAGAAGCTACAACCTGTCATTAGGCAGTAAGGAGAGATGCAGGGACTTGTTGTGAGCACAGAGCACTTGGTCAATGGAGGGGGGTGAAGAGGGGGAAGAAGACCCTAAAACAGAGTTGTTGTTTTCCTTTTTTAAATCTAAAACTACTTTTTAAAATTTAAACTTATGGGAAGTTAATAGAGAGCCTTGTCAGTAGAAAACCTGGCATATGGAGACACATGACTGGGCCTACTTATTCCTTCAACGATTGCATTGTTTTTCTCTACTACCTGTGGGAACTCATTTCATCTTTTTAAAGCATGTCTGATGAAACTGCACACATGTGGTGCTTCAGAGTCTGGGTTCTGATCATAGTTCTGTCCTTTTGGCCTAGTTTCATTTTATTTTCTGAACATCTGTTCTTTCATCTGTAAGATGTAAACAATAATGCCTCCTAGAGTTGTTTTGAGATTTAAATGAGCTAGTCTATGTAGAGTGCCAAGCACAGGGCCTAGTACCCAGAGCTATCAGATATTGATTCTCAGCCCTCTTTCCACCTTCTGCCTTTCTTTTCTATTTCAGTAAAAATTTGAGTATCTGCTGTTTGTCATGCACTGAGGATAAAACTGATACAGCTTCACTAAAGCCAAAAAACTGAAATAGATGACAGCTTGGTCTTCAAAGAATTTAAAAATCAGGGGTGGCAGGGAACAGATGCTTAAAGCAACAAACCATATTATAAGACAGAGTACAATAAATGCTAAATAGAGATGCAAGCAGTGTGCTAGGGGTTCAACAGGGAGGAATTAGAGGAGAGAATGTGTGATGTAGTCATTTAAGGACACATAGATTTTCGTAACTGAACACAGCAGTAAAAATTCCAAATGTGGAATTGCATATCATGTTAGATGAGTAGCAAATTGTTGGCTTTTTTTCTTGAATATGAGATAGGGACATGTTGTGGGAGCTCAGGCTGGGAAATTGGAGTGGAGGCAGATCTCTCATGCAAATAGCTTCACTCCATGGCTAAAGAGCTGATATAAAGCATAAAACAAAAATGCACCTGGACTATCTCATGGATGTAATCACTTCTAAGAACTGAAAAAACTACCAAATGGTTGCAAAAATGCTTGCTAAGCATGGGGAATCCATCTGATGCCACTTAGTGTCAGGGTAGGCACTATATTTGCTTGCGATGTGAACTCCTGACTAGAGAATACTATATGAGACAATTGATGGGTAAAGAATTTATGAAGTAGCGGTCTAAAGAAATAAGACTTGTTGGTATGGAATTAGATGTATGATTTCTCTTAGAGCAAGGAGATTCTCCAAGCAAACACTGCTACCAACCCTTTTTCCTTTGGGAGTAGGAATCAGAGTCCCTACAGGCAATTTACTTCAATTTTTGGGAATTCTGCTTACTTTGTACAGAAGACCTGTCTTAGAGAATTTAATTGTTGTCTAGTAATCAAAATAGTTTTGGCTGGATGTTGTGTTTGTGAATAATAGGAATTAGAGAGTAAAACTGGATGCCATGGATTAAAAATTAAGTGTCAATATGGCTTTTGTAAGAGCACTTTCACGTACTTTGTTATTTCTGCTTCTAGGGACCTAATACCTATCATTGCTGCTCTGGAATACAATCAGTGGTTCACAAAGCTGTCCTCTAAGGATCTAAAACTGGTAAGTGATCAAAGATACAGAAAATGTTGCTTGGCTTTGCTGAATTTCAAAAACCTGATAATAGTAAAAAAAAAACCAAAACAAAAAATTTGTTTTTTCCTACCATACTGGTAAGCTACATACATTTTGTTTCTTGAGGAGATATTTTCCTATAAATGATTTGCATAACATTTTGTAAAGTTTATAATGTGAGATGCTTCAAAGAAGTATTTCCTCGTGGTTTTAGCTGCTTCAGGCAATTTTAGAGGATGAACAGAAAGATACATTTAATGTAGCCTTCAGTGAAAACTCATTCAGTTGGCAAAAACTATTAAAGTTACGTTTGCACAGCTGCAAATGGCAGATTTTATATTCCTGTCTTACATTTCGTCCCCACAAAGTTTCCCTTCCTAAGAACTTAGGCAAACGTTAACAGGTAGAGTCAGTCTGGTTGAGTTATAATAGTTAACATTGATATTCTAGGTGGGTTTTTGGGCAGATTTATTTGTAAGTAAAATGAAATCAAAGTGAAATCAGTTAGTTTTCATAAGATATGGAGAAGCCAAATATTTGGTCTGTTTTACTAGTGGAAAGAAGATTCTCTATTGGGGATTTTGCAGGCTCAAAGGAGTCGTAAGGACAGATGCTTATCCATGAATTAACTTTCTGATGCTTCATTTTAGGATGAGAAATAATTTAGATATTGATTTATTGGAGACTGTCGAATTCAAGTCTCTAGCTTTCAGTGGTCATAGAATCTGGGGGTTTAAAATTTTCATAGTGAAGAGATTGGATTTGGATTGAGACATGGATCTATATGAAGTGGAGGGTTTGAGACAGGCTAGCAGGCAGGCCACTGGTTCTCTGAATTTGCCTAGAGTTGGGGGCGCTTGAGGCATTATATGTATGAAAATGGGCTCAACTCATTTGGGGTCCCTTAGGAGCCAGTGTGGTACAGGAAAAGAGCATGGACTTGGAATCAGAAACCTGGGTTTCAGATTCTAACTCTTATTACAAGGCTGTGTGACCTTAGATAAGTTACATGACCTTCCAGAGCCTCAGCTTCTTATGTACCTATTGTTGTGAGCTAGTTGGACCTCAGGTCTTATTCATCTCTATCCAGTCCTTATCACAGTGTGTGGCTCATAGTAGTACTCAATAAAAATTGGCTTAATATATAGATGTCAAATAAGTTTGTTGAATGAACATAGCAATGTCACTAATTTGCTGGTGGTTGAGATGAGTAAATGATGTGTGTGGAAATTCTAACACAGTAGCTGACATATTGCAGGCATTTCATAACTGTTAACTGTTGCTATCATCATCACAAACAGACTAGCAAAGAGGTTGAGAAATGAATAAATATGGGAGTGTGAGTTATGTGAACTGTATCAGCTGAACAGGGATTGTTTTCTGGCAGTGGTGATGGAGCAAGGGGTGGCAGGAGTGGGAGCCAGGCGAGCCCTCGGGAACAGACAGGTAGCCATGGCTGGGAGTCGTGGGAATAGAAGCCTGTTTGCTGCTTGATGAGTTGGGATTGTTTCCAGGACTGAGCCAGCAAAGATTACAGGGAGGAAATGGGAGCCACTGGAGGAATGAGAAGTAGATTAGCCCAGGGATTGTGGGATCAGAGAAAACAATGGCTTGCTACCAAGTCAGTTTTCCTCGTTTATTTAAACATTCACATAAGCTCATGGTTTTCAAAATAGGGGTCCCCAGAGGGTTCCCAGGAGGTTGCGGATATCCCACTTTTGGAAGTTCTTCCAACTTACTATCATAGGAAAGTGTCCAGGAAATTAGTGCTGCCATTCTGTCATTATTCCCGCCAGGTATCATCTCCCTTTAGCTGCCTTTGATGTTTAAGACAGAAAATATTCACCTAATCATTTCAGTCCTGGTAAAACAAAGCATGTGAGTGCTTTATGCTTTCTTGAGTGTCCTGGGATGGAAGGAAGTGGAGTGACAGGATTTGAAAACTGCTGCTATTGCTTTTCTATTAACTGAAATTTAAACACAAAAATATATTTGCATATATTTTCAATATTTGGTATTTAAAAATGAAAAATGGTCTTCATGGATATCAATCTACAAGTCTTCAAAAAGAATACTAAATTCGTCATGTTTGTTACCCAAAGTTAAAAAGAAATGATACTGTCCCTTTTGGTGGGAAATGGGCAATCTCAGAACACTTTCTACATTGGGTTTATTGGAAGGAAAGGACAACACGGAAAAGAACATCTTCTTTGGACTTTTTTAAACATAAAGTGCATGACAAAAATAAGTGGCTTCTTCTCAAGTTGGATGAGCTGTCTGGGTTAAAATTGTTCCTAGGCTAATAAAAGCCTCCCGTGCTAAGGTACCACAAGAAAAATATGGATTTATTTATATGCGTTATGCTTATGAAGCAAATTAGTAGTCACTCTTCTGAATAAGGATTTTTTTTTAAATGAAGATTTTTAAAAAAGCTACCAAATATTCTGCAGTTGGGACTATGTTTCTGCTCAATATTTTTGATTCATTTAAAAAGCAGTAGGATTGGGGTCTTGCTCAACTTCTTCAGTTTTGTAACTTAGGCAAGTTGGTTAGCATCATTGCATCTTTTTTTAGTCTTTTAAAAATGATGTAGTTGGACCATATACTGTATATGGTTTCTTTTGGTTCTAAAATTCTGTATTTATTTAATTGAATTTACTTTATTTTGCACTATTTCATTTGTTACTTTATAGTGATTTTAGTTTTTGTTGTATACGTTTGATTTTTAACTAAATGCAAGCTCTTGGAGAACTATCATATTAATTTTTAAAAAATTCTTCCTAAATAGTGGTGAGCATGCAGTAGACATTTGGAAAGTACTATTGTAATTATCACATTTTGCTTAGTGTCTAGGTTTGTTTGTTTATCTCTTTAACTATTGCATTTCTGTATATTCTTCAGTGTAGAAAACGATGCTTTTCATATAGATGGCATTAAATAAAAATTAGTAAAATGAATGTAATCATGAATGACTTGTTACACTTCTCCCGTACTGGCATCTTAAAGAAAAGTTGGACACAATTTCATAAATTTTCTTTAATAAATTTTTATTATAGTATTTATACCGAAATGGGCTTTAACTCTTCAAAGCCCTGTTTTGGTAAATTACTTTTCTGGATGCTCTCTGCAAGGTTGCCTAGAAATTATAATGATCCCAAGGATTATTTCTGGAAATTAGGATAATTCCTGCAAAAACATTATCTAAGTAATCACTTTTTATCATGACAGCACAGAATAAGATCAGTTCCCTTGTGTATATGTTGTCAGACAAAGAATTACTGATAAGGGGGTTACCATTTTGAAAATCATAACCGTCAGCATAATGTAAATTTCAGGCATCAGATCAATTGGAATTAATTTTTCTCTTTCTTCGTCAATCAGAGAGACACATTAGAAGCCCAGAAATAGTGTGAAAGTGGCATTATAGACTGAACGGAATCAAACAGCATTTAAGAATTATGAGAGCCCTTAGATGCTGTGGGACTTGGGGTGTTTCCAAGTTAGGTTTTCTTAAGGATATTTGGCTAGAGAACTTGTGCTACATTTCAGACTCTGTTCCAATTATGGTTAATCCAGTTGGGTATTTGTGGTCTGATAAGTCAAAGAACTGTAATTTTTTTGTGTTATTTTAAGAAAATAAAGTACTTTGATGATTGTATGCCATGGCACACAGAACATGCCTTCTCTCTTTCTTTTTTAATTTTTTTAAATATCATAAAGGATTTAAGTAGACCCTGAGTTGTAATAAGATTTCAAAATCACTTTTTAATGTACAAATAATATAAGGTCAGGAGCCACCTTAAGTTAGTTTTAGAATAAGGCAGGCTATAAATAAATATGGAAACATTAATAAAGATTCAAAAGGAAAAATTATGCACAATTCTATCACCAGGACACAACTCTTAGTTTTTCATAGTCCACTTAAGATTTTGTTATATATATTACTCATTTCAATTGTTGTAATCTTGTTGACATTTTATTGTAATTATGCATTTTTATTTAACATTATATCCTGAGCATTTAAAATATTTCCATAGGCATAATTGTTATCTAGTTACATAATGGCTTTTTAAAAAACATAATGTTTATTAACATAGGAGATAATTATGTATTTAACCTTTCTATCATTAGGTTGTTTCCCACTTTACCCACTTTTAGAGAATACTAATCGGAACATCCAATACTAGGTAGCCTAGTACTTATCAGGTACTTAGCCTCCCTATCAAAGTACATGACATCTTTAAATCTTAATTTTCTTATCTCTGAAAAGGGAATAATAATTTTTAACTAATGGTTTTATAAAGTATTACACATAAAGGGTTTAACTCAGTGCCTGGCACATGGTGAGAACTCAGTAGAAGACATTTTCGATGTTGTTATCATCATCAATACCACTTAGTCTTCAGTTCTCCATTTTGGACATCACTTTCTTTGGGAAATCCTTAGGTTTTCCCAAGACTGAGTTAGATTTGCCTATGTGTGCCCATAGCACTACCAAAATGTTTTTTTATCATTATTGTATATTTTCTTTGTCTTAGTTCCTTCAGGCTGCTATAATAAAATACCATAGACTGGGTGGCTTATAAACAACAGAGGTTTATTTCTCACAGTTCTGGAGACAGGGAAGTCCAAGATCAAAGCTCCAGCAGATTTGGTGTCTGGTGAGGGCCCACTTTCTGGTCTTAGATGGTGCCGTCTAGCTGTGTCTTTACTTGGTGTAAGGAGCAAGGTAGCTTTCCGGGGGCTCTTTTATAAGGGCACTAATCTCATTCATGAGGACTCCACCCTCATGACTTAGTCATCTCCCAAAGGCTCCATCTGCTAATACTATCACATTGGGAATTAGGTTTTCAACCTATGAATTTTAGGAGGACACAAACTCAGACCATAGCATTCTTCTTGATGGTTTCTCCTGCCGGATGGCACACTTTTGAAGGCAGGGACTTTGTCCTTTATGTCATTGTATTCTCAGAATCTTCATTGTGACAGTGCGTAGTAGTAGATGCTCATTCAAGCTTTATTGAATGAATGAATGTATGAATGAATGTTGTATTTAATTAAAACTTTGCATTGCATAGATTTATAACAATGAAGTGAAGTTTTATTCTTCAGATTTATGGAGTGGTCAAAGAATATTTTCTGTTACAGTCCACTGATGTCTGTGAACAGATCCTGAGGGTGGTGAGTAGGTCCAATCGACTGGAAGAATTGGTGTTGGAAAATGCTGGACTTAGAACGTGAGTATTTGCCTGAATACATGAATATGTTACTTTAAAACTTCATTATACCATTTGCTCTTCTAATTAATGCATAGTTTAAAAGAAAGTTGGGCTACTCACATACACAGTACTTTCCCTTCTGAAGAAAAAAATCTCTATGATCCCCATCATGATCATGAAGGCCAAGAATTTGATAACATCTCTTGCTGTTGTGTGACTTGATTTTTTTTTTTTTTTTTTTTTTTTGAGACAAGGTCTTGCTCTGTCACCTGGACTAGAGTGCCGTGGCGTCATCATAGCTCACTGCAACTTCAAACTCCTGGGCTCAAGGGATCCTCCTGCCTCAGCCTCCCAAATAGCTGGGACTACAGGCATATGCCACCACACCTGGCTAATTTTTCCTTTTTTTTGTAGAGACGGGGTCTTGCTCGTCTCAGGTTGGTCTTGAACTCCTGGCCTCAAGTGGTCCTCCCACCTCGGCCTCACAGAGTGTTAGGATTACAGACGTGAGCCACTGTACCTGGCCTTGATAATTTTGAGGATACATGGTGTAGTATCTAAGAGCATGGATCCTTGAGCCAGATGCCTCCTGGCCTTATTTAAGTTTTGTGTGCCTCAGTCTCTTCACCTTTAAAATGGGAATAATAATAGTGCCTACTTTATAGAATTAAAGTTGTGAAGATAAATGAATTAATATGCATAAAGTACTTGAAAAGTGCCCTTTACATTGTAGATGCTATATGTATCTTTTATCATCATTGCTGGTAGTCGTGGTACTAACATACTTCATGTGATTTTACTGCTTTGCTTTGATCAGTTTTAGTCATATCTCTCCCTTTTCAAGTTAACACTTTTATGTAGTCTTTATCTAGTGGTTTAATAGTCACTATCCAAACCTTACTGTTAAGAGCATTAAGAGTTAGACTCTGTTAGAACAAAGATTTTACTGCTGCTAAGTGAGGAAGGTTGACAGTTTCATAATCATAGCACTTAGTATGTTATTTCAAGTTAAACATAACTAAAATAGTGATTTTGATTTTTGTTAAAATTGTAGCCTTTAAACTCAATAATTAGAGTAATCAGTTTTGCATTCATGAATATATGAAATGAGAAATAAGATATAGTGAATAGCCTACTATAATTTTCATGAAAAGCAGGTTCAATCCAGTATTTTTTTCTTTTTAAATTATGGTGGGGCCAAGAAGTACTATTAATAGCTTACAGCAATATATCTTTAAAGGGACAATTATATATTTTCTTTTTGCTTTTAGCCAATCAAAATGAACTATATTCTGGCTTTACAAATTCTCTAATGAAGTGTTAATGGATGTTAACAAATATATGATATATAGACTAATATTTTAAGGGAGATTTCCCTTTTGTAGATTTCGCTCTAAATATTCTAAGCTTTAAATGTTTTATTTGAACTGTTTTATACTTTGTTTTATTTAATCTTATTGTTTTGTTTACTTGCAGAGATTTTGCACAAAAACTGGCCAGTGCTCTAGCGCATAATCCCAACTCAGGACTCCACACGATTAACCTTGCTGGCAACCCACTGGAGGACAGAGGTACTGTAGCATTCACATTACCATTGATGCCAGAATTATGAGGATTAGGCAGTTTTAGTTCAGCTGTGCCTGAAGGGTAGTATCAAGCTAAGTTGTAATTATGTTGTAAATGCTGTTGAAGCCCTTGTTGGTTTCTAGTTCTTTTCACCCTTTCATGAACATACTCATGCTAGAATTTTATGATTTGCTTAACTTTTTTTGAAGTGTGATACAAAAGGAAAGGAAGATACTGTTTTTAAAATATCTTATTAGTTATCTATTGCTGCATAACAAATTGCCACATACTTGGCAGCTTAAAAATGATACAAATTTATTATTCCACAGTGTCCTTGGGTGAGTAGTCTGGGTACAGGTCTGGTTAGCTGGGTTCTGTGCTCAGGGTCTCTCTTACAAGATTGAAATCAAGTTGTCAGCAGAGGCTGCAATCTCATCTGTGACCTGTAGTCCTCAAGTTCACTGGTTATTGGTGGAATTAATTTCCTTGGGGATATAGGACTGAGGTCTCCATTTTCTTGCTAGCAGGGACCACTTCCAGCTCTTAGAGGCTGTGCTCCTAGAAAAGCCCATACCATGTGGCCCCCTCCTCTCACAACATAGCAGTTTGCTTTGTGTTTGGTGCCAGCTGGAGCACATCTCTCTGATGCTTTAGTTGCTTTTAAACAGCTTACCTAACTCGGTTAGGCATACCCAGGACAATTTCCCTTTGATGAACTCAAAGTCAACTGATTAGTAACCTAATCATTGTAGAGATATCCCATTACAGTTGACCCTTGGACAATGTGGCGGTGAGGAGCAACGACCCCCTGAGTAGTCAAAAATCCACGCATATCTTTTGACTCCCCAAAACTTAACTACTAATAGCCTACTGTTGAACGGAATCCTTACCGATAGCATAGGCAGTCAATTAGCACGTATTTTATGTTATATGTATTATATACTGTATTCTTATAATAAAGTAAACTAGAGAAAAGAAAATGTTGTTAAGAAAATCGTAAGGAAGAGAAAATGTATTTACTATCCATTAAGTGGAAGTGGATCATCATAAAGGTCTTCATCCTTGTCTTCACATTGAGGAGGAGGAAGAGGAGGGTTTGGTCTTGCTGTCTCAGGGGTAACAGAGGTGGAAGAAAATCTGCGTATAAGTGGACCTGTGCAATTCAAACTCATGTTGTTCAAGGGTCTACTATATATTCACCAGCCTCCCAATACTTGAGGAAATTATACAGGGCTTGTACACCAGGGGTGAGAATCTTGGGGACTATCTTAGAATTCTGCCTACCACAAATATCTTTTAATATTTAACAAGATTTGAGTGTGAGAATAGGGGGAGGTTGAAGGACTAGAGTTTGAGATGAATCAGAAGGTTTCATTAAAAGTGTTTGTGTGGATTGAAGGAGGAGTCAGTGGGTTTAGAAAGGGAAACTTGAGAATTTGAATTCTTGGTAGTAGAACATTGATGGACAAGGTTTAGGAAGGAATCGGTTGATCTCCAGTGGGACAATTTTGTTTTCATTTCCTCTTGCAAATGTTTTCCAGCTTTGTTGAATAAGGACCTTTCATCTTTCAGTGTTATATATTTGATGAGTACTATTAATAGTTATTAAACTAAGCACAAGATACTGATATAGATGGTCAGTTTTTCTTTTTGTCCCTGATATGGACATTGTTCTGTGTTGAAAAAGGTACTCATGTGGTATTCAAACAAAAATCTCAAGTAACTTCCCAGGATCTAAAGTAGTGAATCTAAAGGAAGGTTGAGACTCAGTTAGAAAACTGGATCACATGAAAAACACCCTCATAGAATAATCCAAAGCTGAAAATAATGTATGCATAGTACTGGAATAGGAGTTTCCCTAGGGTATACAATAATAATTTCTTAGGAAAAACAAATGTTTCTCT
Source organism: Daubentonia madagascariensis (assembly GCA_023783475.1). Taxonomy (NCBI): domain Eukaryota; kingdom Metazoa; phylum Chordata; class Mammalia; order Primates; family Daubentoniidae; genus Daubentonia; species Daubentonia madagascariensis. Next base: position 22,691,433 of record JAKFHU010001672.1, read on the forward strand.
TGTTAGTCAAATGCTATAGAGAGGTGAATGTGACGAAGTGGAAATCATGGAGGTAACCTTTTCATAGGCAGGAGGGCTATTTTGGTTTTGTTTTTAAGATGGGAGGGCCTCAATCATATTTATCTACTGACAGAACAAAATCTTATAGAGGGAGGTAGTTGTTGGAGGCAGGTTCTTAAGCACGTGAAATCCAGAGTTCAGGTGGACCAGGAAGGGAGCACTCCTTAGACATTAAATGTAAATTAAAACCACGGTGAGGTATCACGTCACAGCCAGTAGTATGGCTATAATCAAAATATGTGTTGGAGAGGATGTGAAGAAACAGAAATTCATACATTGCTGGTGGGAATGCAAACTTGTGCAGCCACTTTGGAAACCAGTTAGACCGTTTTCTTAAAAAGATAAACTTGAATTTGCCATATGACCCAGCAAGTCCACTTGTAGGTATATCGCCCAAGAGAAATGAGATATATGTCCACACAAAGACTTGTGAGTGAATGTTTACAGCAGTATTATTTATAATAGCTCCAAATTGGAAACAACCCACGTGTCCATCACTGGTGAGTGGGTAAATAAAATGTGGTATATATGTACAATGGAATATGCAATAAAAGAGAAATTCTGAGATATGCTACAACATGGATGAACCTAAAAAATGTGAAGTTAAAGAAGCCAGATCTAAAAGACCACATATTGTTTGAGTTTGGGGGACTGGAGAGGGGAGAATGAACCTGCCCTTTGTTTCCTTTCCTGTTGTGCACCTCCTGTTTCCTGAGGTACAGCCACGTTGGACAACTTGTTGCCTCAGGCATAGTTTCTTCTGTCTTGCCCTCGCCTTGGAGCCTCTGTGCAAACCTCTGTGGTAGCACTTTTTCGTTCTGCCTGCATTGTAACTAGAGGTGGACTTTTCTTCCCCCAGCCCCTCCGCCGCCATACTTCCTCTCATCCCCACTCCCTGGCCCTTCTCTCTCCCCTTCCTTTCTAAGACACGCAGCATCTAGTGTAAGACATTGTACATAATCAATAAATATTTTCTTTAAACTGAGTTTGATTGTATTTAATTCTCTTATATAGTATTTAAAATGGCACTTGAAAATCATGGTAAAGTGTATAGAGATTTCTTTTGTACAGAGTGAGAATATGTATTCAGAGATGATGTTTACCTGCTTTTCCCCTCTGCATGCCTGCCTCTGAGATGTGGTTTTGTGTCTTTTCATCTAGCTGCAGCCATTTCCAGGTGTTGTCATCATGAATCATTCCAAGGGTGCTTTCTTTAGCCTGAAGTGTACATACCAACTCTCTAGTGTGATTTCTGTTTACATACCCTCCAATTGTGGCATTCTTGAAAGTATTTTCACAGGCCAAGATTTTTCTCGTTTCTGCCCCTCCTAGATTCATTTATGGCTACGACTGCCAACACCTGTATTTCCCACTTGTCTTCACTCTTGGGGCTGAGCCTCCTGAACACAAATTCTGTATTGTTTCTTTTTATTCAGGCTAAATATCTGAAGATGATTGGTAGCTTTTCTGCTAATGGATGGAAACCCCACAAGAAATCCAATTGAGTATAAAATATTTATTGAAACTTCAATCTGGAGAGAAATTTTAGTAATTTTTATTTCCAAGCTTTTCAGTGATGGTATTTTATGTTTGAAAACAATAAAAAGGATGAGAGTGGAGTCTGTAATTAAATTGTATAGTACATAAAAGAGACCAAACCAGGGAATATTATTTACAAGGAAAATCAAAGAAACACAAGGTAGATAGGGTCTAGCAGTTAAGAAACCCAGAATTCTGAGGAATTTAAACATCATATGGGATGTGATTTTGCACCTTAACCATCCACTTAGAGGCTTATTTGGAAACTCTCAGAGAGAATGTTTGGCTCCTTGCTTTGTGATATGATTGTTAATACAGCAAATCCCTGTTATTTACAGCTCAGTCTTCTTGTCACATCTATGTATAAAGGACAAACCTGCAGCCTTCTGATTGTTAAGGGGCTTGTGGTGAAGGAGGTTAAAGTATGATTTAGTAAGTAGAGGTACAGTGTATATAAGGAATGCTTCCAATGCTGGATGCCTTGCTCTCTCTCTGCAAGAGTCACACAAGGTGGTGAACACACCACACACACACACACACACACACAAGCTATTCTTATGCTGGTTGCAAGGCCACACCTGCTCATCAGCTTGCTCTTGGCCTTCATCTAACCCAGTGTTTTTTCTGACTGTGGGTCAAAACCCATTGGCAGGTCATGAAATCAAGCTAATAGTTCATGACAAACATTAAAAAAAAAAAGGAATAGAATAGAAAATGTCAGAGTGCATTATTTAAGGAAAACTTTGGTTTTAGTTTTCTAATACTAATGTATGCGTACATATTTATTTTTGTGTGAGGTTCTTACATCATGATGTCAAATCTGTTTCTTTATGTTTGTCATGGTAGAAAAGGCTTGAAAACCCCTGCTCTAGCAGAGGATCTGGATATTAACTAATTTTGTGGTGAGTCCTCTGAGGTGACCAGGTACCTGAACCAGGGTGTTCTTCGTCATCGTCATGTGACTCTTTGGATCGGACATTACTTCTTGGGTTAAAGTTGAGTATTTTCAGAGAATACAGCTCTTTGCTGTCTGCTCATATCACATGCTTTACTTCCCTAAACATTACAAACTCCACGTTCTAGTCTTCCTAGTTATCCTTCCCAATTACCCTAATTTTTATAATCTCAGCCTTGTCAAGAATATTTGTCCTTACTTCCTCCCTTCATTTCATTGCAAATTTGATTATGTCATTTAAAGATCATTTAGAATCCTAGCTCAGAGTTTTTGTGTTGACCTGACATACCCCAGTATATTTTTTTTCAGCTCTCTAGTGGTGGCTCTGATTTGATCTTCCAAATAAGACAAGAGAAATAGATTCTAGGATTGCTGCTTACATTTTCTGGTGCTTTCTATTTTTCATGCCTCTCAGTGTATATATCAGTGGGTTCTGGAGTCAAAATACATGGGTTTGATTCCAGGCTCCACCACTTTCTAGCTAAGCGTCCTTGGACAAATTACCTACTTTGTCTTTGCGTCAACTTCCTAATCTTTAAAATAGATAATTATAGTACCTACCATATAAGAATGTTGTAAGGATTAAATGAGATAATACACACAAAAGAATAAGAATAGCATTTCATACACTACGCACTTAGTAAATGTTAGCTTTTACTACCTCATTTGATTCAGAAAATAGCCTTGTGAAGTTAGATGTTACAAATGTTATTATTTCTGTTTTATGGATGAGGAAACTGTGTATACATGTTTCGGACAAAGCTTGCAGAAGGGTGCCTAATACTAATTGTTCATACTCCCTTCTAGGAGTTCCTGACTAATCAGTCTTTCATACTATGGTTTGTGATTTTCTGATTTGGTTATTGAGATTTCCTTTGGAAGTAGAAGGAAACACTTTTGTGCATGCTGTTTGAAAAATGTTGGCTTATTCCATAGTATGTCAGTAAATTTTCTTAAATGATCACCTTAATGTTTGAACATGCCAGGTTTCTGTGTGACACATACAAAATAGACAATAGTTTGGATTCATGATTTTAGCCACATTTAATTGATATTTTTATGGTTAGACAAGGTAAAACAATATTTTTTAAATGGCATAGATTCAGATTTTAGGACATTCATTCAAAAGTTAGGTGTGTTGATTCCATTTTTTCCAATATCCCTTTATTCTTACATTTCTTGTTCTTGATTCTCTCAGCTTTATTTTTGAAGTGGAAATACTTCATTGTATTTTATTTGTTTATTCACTTACTTTTCTTAGTGTTTCTGAACTCTCTAGGGAAGCTGTAAAAATTAGTAGAAATCTAAAAATTTTAACTCCCCTATGTTCTGACATCTGCAATGTCCCAATCTATATGCTTTCTGGCAGAGAAGAAAGAGGCCTTTTGTTTCCCCCAGAAACCACTACCAAGATCAAGAAATGGAACATTATCAATGCTCTCCAAACTTACCTGGTGCTTTGCCCCAGTGATTACCACCCCTGCCTTGTACCACCTAGAAAAGATAACTGCTATTCCAATTTCTATCATGATAGATTAGCTTTGCCTATTCTTGAACCTCATAAATATCAGATTATATAGTATGTACTATATGTATGTATATTTGTCTTCTTTTGCTTCTCTTTGTGGAGAGGTTTGTTATAATGGATTAGTTTTTTTGAATAGATAGAGAACTATAGAGAATATCTATTTCTTCTTATATTAGTTTTGGACAGCCATGATTTTCGTAAGGAATGTGTCCATTTCTTCTAAAATGATAATTTTTTTGACTTGCAGATTTTTTTGATACCCTTCAGTTATATCTGCAATGTCTGTAGAATCTCTGCTGATATTCTTTTTTCATTTGATTTTGATAATTTGATCCTTCTTTCTATTTTTTAAAATTTATTTATTTTTATTACCAGTCTTGCTGGGATTTATTAATTTTGTTAGTCTTTTTGAAGAACCAGCTTTGTTAAATATACTCATTTTTGCAGCTGCTGTCTATTTAATTGATTTCTTCCCTTTTGTTCCTTATTTCCTTCCTTTTGTTTACAGAGGTGGGGTGGGGATTAATTGCTATTCTTTTTCAAACATCTTGAGATGGGTAATTAGATAATTATTTTCCACCTTTCCTTCTTTATTAATATGTATACTTAGGACTATTGGTTTCCCTCTAAGCATGGCTCTAACTCTGTCCCAAAAATGTTAAACCATAGTTTTTTATTGAACTCAAAATATTTTTAAAATTTCCATGTGATTTCTTTCTTGGACTCATTTGTTATTTAGAAATGCATTGCTTAAGTTATAATTATTTGGGAATTTTTAAGTATCTTTTTGTTATAATTCCTATCTTAATTTCAGAGTAGTGGTAGCAGTTAGAGAACATACTAATAGAAAATATTCTCTGTATGATTTCACAGTTCTTAGGGAACATTTTATTATTTTTTGAGACTTGCTTTATGGCTCATTGTGTGGTCACTTTTGGTAAATTTAGTGTGCACTTTGAAAAAGTGTATTCTGTAGTTATTGGGTATGGTGCTTTAAATGTATCAATAATATCTTTTTTCATTATGCACTTGATATCTTCTATATCTTTTGTTTTATCAGCTACTGACAGAGATGTGTTAAAAAGCATTATATAATGTATTTGTGTAATAATTTATGCATTTTCCTTTTGTTACTGTCAGGTTTACTTTATATATATTTAGACTATGTTAATCAAAGCATACAGATTTAGACTAATTGTATCGTCTTCATTAGTGAAATGTCCCATCTCTAGTAGTGCTTCTGAAAATCTAACTTGTCTTATTATTGCTACACCAGATTTCTTTTGGTTAGTGTTTGTAGCATATGTCTTTTTCCACATTACTATGTTCATTTGTTCTGCATAAATATATTTCTAGGTGTGTCTCTTGAAAACATCTGGTAATTTTATTCAAATAAGCTATCTTTGAATTTTAATTTGAGTATTTAGTACATTTATATTTAATGTAATTTTTTATTTGGGTGAAAATCTTTATTTCTATTTTTCCCTCTTTTTTTTGTTCTTCCCTTTCCTTTTTTGCATTTTGGATTAATTGAGTTTTAACATTATTTCATCTTTTTCCCCTTCCCCCATTAACTTATTAATAATTCATTCTTTTACAAGAGTGTATCAGCTAAATATTAGGCCTGGCCCCACTTTGTAATTTACAAAATGGATCAGCATATTCAAGTCTCTCTATATATTCTGATAAAAAACCTGTTTAGCAGTATTTAATCCAGTGATTTTCAAACTTCTTTGACAATGAAACACTCTGGGGAAATAGGCAGGGGCTCCCAGAGCACCCACTATGCTTGGGGATACACTCATTTCAAGGCTTATTCAAGCTGCATGACCTTTATGTTGTTTCTATGTAGTTATTTCTTATAAATTTCGTTAGGATTTGTAGATAGTTTGGGATTGTGTGATAGGGCAGCAACCAGCACAGTAGTTTCTTATTGCTGCCTGGAGTTTGAGAATTAGTCCAAGGGAATTAGTATTAGTATTGTTTAAGGAGTCTTCCCGAGAACATGGCCCTGAGGAAATGATAGCTCACATGTAACAGAAGGACCTGTGGGAAGGGCATATATTTATGTGTTACTTATTTCTTCTCAGAAAACTGTGTATGCTCATTGCAACCCTTGGATGAGTGAGCTGGTATTCCCAGTCTCCCACTCTGGCCATTAAATTTAGAGGATATCTGATTTTAAATACTGTAAATTCCTGGTGAGTTATTCACAGTTACAATACTTACCTTTAAGAAGTTAAAACATACTCTGATGCTCTGAAGTTGTTACCCATAGCTGATTAAGTATTGGAATCCATCTGCTGTTATCTGAATAGTTACTATGACTCCATTCTTCTTGACAATAATTAAATAGCATACATCTGCTCATCTAGAAGAAAGATCAACTCATTAAGATAGAGGTTAAAAAGAAAAGTGGGGAAAAGTTATATCACCCTTCCCAACAGGATTTGCATTTTAAATTGGATGATGAGAAGAGGGTAACACTTGGCCGAAAGAAAAATATCTCTAATGGAAAAGTTTCAGATATTGTTATGCTTAATTAGACAATCTTTCCCTTCTCCTATCTTATAGGTAGGACAGAAAGGAAAGGAGGCATGATGGTAAATGATTAGAAACCAAGGTCTAACATTATAAAGAAAAATATGATCACTTCCATTGGAATTAAATTTAAGTTAATTTTCCTGCATTGTAAAACAAATGTAATTCTGAGAACTTAAAAATTCTAACAATCTCTTTTTTTCCTTTCACAGGTATATCCTCTTTAAGTATTCAATTTGCCAAACTCCCAAAGGGATTAAAGCATTTAAATTTATCTAAAACCTCATTATCACCTAAAGGTATAGTATTTCTTATTTACTTAACATTGTGTCGGGAATATTTCCACTGCACCTGCTACCTTAAATAGTTAGAACTAATAATTAGTTATATACCTGCATTTATTTATTCATTTATTTTCTATTTACTAATCTCAGTCTTTTTTTTAAATTTTATTTTAATATATTTAGGAGGTACAAGTTGAATTCTGTTACATGTATGTATTGTGTAGTGGTAGAGTCTGGGGTTTTGGTGTACCCATCATCTGAGGAATTGTCCCTGAATGTAAAAATAAATATATTACATTACTCTGGCAGTTCGAAGATAAAGACATTATGTAATTCAAATTCTGAAGCTTTCAAGTTAATTGATTTCATAGTAGAGAATAATTTTGAAATACACATACACTCTTTAACTTTTTAAACTTTGAGTCAAGGAATGCTCACCTGGCTGCCTCTAGCCTCATGCCTCATGTTCCTAGAGGCACCTGGTTGTGTTTCTTTTGGCTCATCCTTAGAAAAGCCAGTAGGCCTTTCCAACTGTCTGATAGACTGTCTGCTTTCCAGGAAACTGTTGGGCCTAACTGCTGGGTCACTGCTGTAGCTCCACGCCTTCTATTTCTGTCTCTTGAGATTGCCTTATCTTCTTCCCCAGTCCATTTCTAACTTCACTCACTCCTCTCATTTATCCAGTTACTCATCTTATCCTGTCAATTCTATTATTTTGTCACACCAGCACCTTCATGATAATATTAGAAATTACCTTGCATTCCTTGTGCCTTCATATAATATGTCTTCATATTCTGTTCTGGATGCCTGAAAAGTGTTTCTTGTGTCCCCAAATATTCTTATAGAGCTTCAGTTTATTTTATAAAACCTTTATCTGTGATCATCTCTGCTGAAATGTGTTCCCTATTCCTGAGGCCAGAAGAGAATCAATTATTTTTCCCTTTGTTTTACTTTGAGATTATATATATAACATTATTACGTAATTATTGTGTCTTTCCCACTAGACTGGGGCTCTCCTTGTGGCCTGTGCTGCTCTCATCTCTATATCTGTAGTACCTGGCACAGCACCTGGAGAACTCTTCAGTGAAAGTTTCTTGAATTTAACAACTTGCTGTTTCTTAGATAGATCACCCATCTTTTGGAGGCAGTATGTGTAGTGGTTGAGAGTGTCCGCTCTCTAGTCAGATTGTCTAAGGTTGAATCCTGACCGTTTCACTTACTATAAACATGCTTTTATAATTTCTTTGTTCCCAAGTTGTCTCATTTGTAAGAGAGAAATAAAAGTAAAAATAAGAGTATCTACTTCCTCACAGGTAGTTAGGGTTAAAATGATTTACTGTGTGTACAGTGCAGTTTCCGGCACAAAGGGCTTAATAAATACCAGCAAGCCACTGCCACCAACGTCACCACCACCATTACTACCACCGTCACCATCATCACCATCATCACCATCACCACCATCATCTTGTGCTGTCACATGTTTTTGTATGCTTTTATTTTGGCCTGGGACAACCTCACTGTCCCTACCTGGATGTCTCCTGAATTACTGCTCATCCTGTAGGGTTCAGCTTCTATTTCACTTTCTCTTTGAGGCCTTCTCTGGCAACCCTATCTCACTGCAGCCTGCACAACTAGGTGTTCCTTTCTCTGTGTTTCATAGCTCTTTATAAATTCCTCTATCTTAGTGTGTTTCCCACTGCATTTGATTCTGCCTTAGCCTAGAAGTTTTTGGACAGTAGGGGCTTTGCCTTATTCACTGCTCTATCCTGGCACTTTGCAGGCTCTCACTGAGTGTGCCTTGGAGAAATGATTGAAGCAGAGCTGTCCCTTGATGATTTTATATCCATCCCATCATACATTATTCTGAATATGCAGTTATACTAAGAATGATTTGAGATTGGGATTAGTTCCATAAGTCCCATCATTTTGTGTGCACACATTTATACACTTGTGTTTAAGGCATTAAAATAAATTACCAAAAGGATTTTCCCAGGAGTCAATGTTTTCTGACCTAGTGCCTGAAGCCATCTACAGATCTTAAAACTAAGTTTAACCCCTTTACATTATTGCTTTTCTACTTCAGCAAATCAGTTTTATAAAAACCTTTTTTCTGATAATTATCAATGCAGTACACATTTATGGTAAAGATTTAGAAAATACTGAAAAGTATAAATAAGAAAACAAATGTTACTTTTAATGCCAGCAGCAAACCTTTACAAGACTGCCACTGTTAACAGTTTGGTGCCCATCCTTTCATACTGTTTCTGCCTATAGAGTTTGTTTATATACATATATATATACAAATACACACATGCATATATGGGATTATACTGTGCTTACTATTTCATAAACTTTTTCCCCATTTAGTGTATTGTGATCATTTATGTCGGTAAACACATGATCACTTTCAGTGGCTACGTGATATTCCAGGGTATGGAATTATGTGCCATAGTTTGAGTAATTTGTTATTGTACATTTAAATAGTTTTTAATTCTTTAAAAATGCAAACAACACTAACGTGAATTTCGTCGCTAATTATTGGTCATTTCCTTGATTTTTGCTTTAGGATAAACTCCTGTAAGTAGAATTGCTAGATAAAAGAGTATGTGCATTTTTTAGAGCTTTTTTTTTTGTATTTATTGTTAAGTTTTCCTCCAAGTATTTAGTACAGATTTCCTCACATTCCCACCATCACTGGGTATTATTCTCCCTTTTCATTGTTTGTCAATCAAATAAACAAAAGTGTTCTGATGTTTTAATTTTGGTTTCTTCAGTTATTGCTTAGGTCAGTGCCACCCCCTCCTACCCCCATTGTTCCTTAGTCATTTGTATTTCCTTTGGGAAAATTGCTAAGTTCACATCCTTTGTTAGTTTTCTGTTTATAGTATTAATCTTTTTTCTTAATTTATATGACTTCTCTACCTATTAAAACTATTCATTATTTATCATGTGCTCCATAGGTCTAGTTTAAGTCTTTTATAAGATAGAAGTGTTTTTGAAAAACATGATTGTATTTATAATCCTTGATTATATATTTGTAGTTTAATTCATTTGTTTGTTACTGGAAAAGAGATAGAGGGATGTGGTGATGGTTTATCCTTCCTAGGGCAAGTTTGGTTCTGAGGTCCCTCAGTGTCACCCTCCCTGATGTCCCGGCCCCCCACCCCCTGGTTTCTGTGTGGGGAGGCCCCATGGGCAAAGCCGGGCTTCTCAGCATCCTTATGATGAGGACAGCCTCACATTGCCCGTACCCTTCACAAATATGGGTCCCCCCTATTTATCTCTTCCCTGCAATAAAATATGTGTACATCAAAAAATGTGTTTTAAGAGTTAGTATTGTTTTATAACATATTACCTGAAGAATTTTAAGTTTTCCTTTCTATGACAAATATCTTCAAATGTTTAGTTTTTTTTAAAAAAATTGATTTCTTAAAGTCTTTTACATAGGATCTGAAAGGTTTGCAGATTTAAAGTAACTCGGATTAAATTGCAATGTTGAATTTCACTAACATTTATATTTTGGTTCTATGAAAACCATTTATATTCATGGCTCAATAATTCAAGACAGATTAAAAAAAAAATCTCCCCATGACATCCCCACTGCCTCCAAATACCCTTTCTTTACCTCAGATGTTAGCTAACTGATAGTTTTCTGGATTTCTAGCAAATGTCCTGCTGGTTGCCAGATTATGTCAAGGCAGGGCCATCTGGTACACCTTTTTCCAGCTGTAAACACTATAGTAATAAATATAAAGAATGGTCAAAATCACTAGACAGCCAGAATTGAGAATGACATGTAAATCTCTGTTTAGTTTGGGTTGTAAGAGCGCTGATTTTTTTCCCCCAGTCCTATACTTTTTAAATTTTCTGCTGTTAGTGGGCTTATTAACACAGGCCTCATGTGAACATGGGCTTAGGAGGTGGGGGGAGGAAATCCTTCGTTCTGTTTCGGTAGCATGAAGCTGAGCTGATAACATGATTCTCTCCCAGGTCTATTCAGATGTTGGCCAACTGCCAAGCGCCTGCACTTGTCGAGGAGCATTTTGCTGTCAGGACTAATTTGGCCTTCTAATTTTGGGATTTATTTACTGAGTTTTGTTACACCTCACTAAGGAAATGATTTTACAAATGATTTTCTTGATGAGAGTCTGGTATTCTCCATATGTTTTGGACTCAATTATTCCGTTTAAAAAATACATTAATACTAATAGGACAAACTAGAGGAAGTTGGTCATTTAAACAATCATAGATATTATAGATATTATAATAATCTAGATATTAACCTTTTCTATAGGCCACTGTAGATCCCTCTTATCTAACACAATTAATTAAATTTCCATCTCCTCTACTGCCAAGCTCTTTATTCCTTGCCCCTTTGATAGTTGTTGCCTTATTGGATAGTGATTATTCAGCTGTCTGTGTCTCCCACTGAACTGGCCTTTAGTGGGTGAGATTATATCTCTTGGGAGTCAGAAGCCTCTGCCTGGTACACAGTAGGCTTTCAATAAAGGTTTGTTGAAATGAATAAATATTCCTTGTGTAGCACTGACTTTTTATCCTGGAGTTTAATTAATTTTTTTCCTAATGGTCTTTGTACTTTTTGAGGATAAAAAATAGGTCTTACTTAACATTTATCTCTCAATCCCCAGCATTTTATTAGCATTGTATCAGCACTTAATAAATTTTGAGTTGATGGCCAACTTAACTAAAATAATTTTTATTTAAAGCCTCTGTATCTTCCTACAGGCCCAAATGTGCACTCATCCTTGAGAAATGGCTCAGTAGCCTTTAACAAGCACATATGGAATGAGTTCTTTGTACTTGTAACTCTCTGAAGCTGGAGGATAAGACAGTTACCCCTTCATGAACATTCTAAATGCGTCACAGGGAAGTGCTCCAGTGGGAAGCTGTACCTATAGGCCTCAGCTCTTTTCTTGGAGTACCCTCATCAGATCTTGCTGCCAGGACCAGATCTGTCTTACTGGCAGGCCTGACCCCTGGCCCCTTATCTGTATGAAAGCTCTGCCCACGTGTGAATAAAACCCCCCTTTCCTGGTTCTCTTTAGGGGGATTGAGACAGGCTGGGATTTGCAAAAAAATAATTTTGCTGAAAAACAAGAAAACTAAAATAATTTATAAAAGTATACTCAGTTTGGAAATAGCCATATTTTAAAAATATATAATTTGGTATCATGGGCTTTTAGTAGAAACATGAAGAGCTTTGCTATATCTCATATTCCCGTTATCCTAAGAGTAATCATCAGTGATATTGTGAGTGTATTGAGTCCCAGTGAGTGACCAGACTCATCTGGGCTCCCATTTTATAACAATACACCTCAAAAAGACTCTACTCCCCATGAGAAGAAGTAGCCTGATAAAAATCCACCCACTGCAAGGCCATGCCTAGCAGGCCTGTGTCAATATACCACATATGATGGACCTTAGCTTTCTTCACACACAGCAGTCACCCTCCTTGTGTATTCAATCTTTGGTTTCTGAGCTGGATTTGTCAGTTTAGTTAAGTTGACTTTAACTTGAGCCCCTCATGTTATGTATGTAAAGAGTGTATAGAGTGTTAATTGTATGTTTTTTCTTTTGTGCTAACATTGTATACAGGTCATCTCCTTAGTCTTTGTAAAATTCAGTTCCATCCAAATTTTGCCTTGAATGTAACACATTTAATTAGCGCTATAATATGTATTTCTTCAACAACTTCTCAGTACTTTAAATAGCCTAAATTATCTGAATTTGGACATGCATCATTTATATGTCATACACTAAGTCAAGAATCACCTGGCAGGATTAAGAGCAGGATAAACATTGTCAGTTAGATTGCTTGCATCCTTCTAAGGCTTCAGAGTAAAGTCCTTAACGTGCCTGGACACATCAGATGTGGAGCAATGTGAAGCTGGTTCCATTGCTCCTTCTGATTCAGTGGTCGTGTCTGTGACTCACCTGTTTTTCCTGAGGGTGTGTCAAAAGAAGACACAATCATAGCACCACCTTTTGGGGACGGTGCTATGGTTAACCTCTGTCCTGTAATTTGATGGGACTGCTGAGCCATTTATAGAAACTCACAAACCTCATTTTGTTTCCTGGAGTGGAAATTGAGCCTGGATTTTCTGGATGTTGCAGGGGTGAACAGCCTTTCTCAGTCACTCAGTGCCAACCCATTGACCGCCTCCACCCTTGTCCATCTCGACCTCTCAGGGAATGTCCTTCGTGGAGATGACCTCTCGGTAAGTTTTCCTTTCCTTATTCCATCTTCAAAGAAGCTGTATTTAATAAGCCTGGAATGATTCTAAACATGACTTTCTAACTTATTTCCCTGTATCTCTCTTTATCATGCCACCTTAAAATCATTTACTTACAAGCTTATGAAGAATTTTAGTGAAAATTCCAGAGTGTTCCTTAATTATAAATGTAGTCTATCACCATAGTTGGTTTTTTTCTCATTTCACAATGAAGTTCAATTTTGGGCGGGGGGAAGTACTTTTTCTGAAGGAATTTTTTTTTCATGTAAAAACATTAGTTCACCTGTTACAATTGCCTGATAAGAAAGATTGGTAAAATAAAATGAACTATTTCATCAGTAAATAATATTGTTGGGAAGATTGGGGGTTATTTTATGGTTTGTAGTTGAAAAGGGATATTGGGATAAGTCCCAGTTCTGGTCTATTCTGTGAATAAAATAGGGAGAAGGGTGGGCTAGATGTAACCTGGGGCCACTCTTTAGAGTTTGAGTGTGAAGGCAAAAGCTACCCCCTCAGTTATAATAAGACTTTTTTTATGCAACTGAATCAATAACATAAATGTCTTGCAGATCTTATGACACAATGAATTAGCTATGATCTCATTGCCATATGTGGTGAATTGTCTCCACTGGTCACCATGATAGAATTTGGAAGAAGTGGCTCATTAGTGGCCATCTTTGAAGGGTCTTAATTTGCATTCCACTGCTTTTCCACAGGGCTGAAAAACAATGTGAAATTTATTCTTATTTCTCTTGTTTTGCTTTACCTGTAAGGCCGGGAATACAAATGAAGGCCTTTTTCTGTGTGTGTTTTTTTTCTTTTCTTTTCCCCTCCTTCTTGCTTGAAATCATTTAAATAATCCTTGTTTTCCTGGTGTGCCATGATTTTTTCAATGCATTTTCCAATTTCAGTTGTCACCGTCACTGATGGATTCATAAATCTGCTCCCTCCCAAAATGAAATAAGGAGTCTGATGTGAAACCACCAAAATATTACTGTGGCAAAGTAGAGGAATAGAGGGAAGGATAAAAGTAGAGTGTGAAGCTTAAATAATAAGACTCAGCTAAAAAAGGGGCATTAATAGTCACCGAAGACAATAAAATAGGCCAGGGTGGGTCTTGTCCCAGCTTGCTTCTGGGGAGAGGGAGTGGAATGATGGGTACTGGGTGAGAGTGGCCTTCCAGCCCAGGACAAGCTGAAGTTCTGGGAGCCTGGCAGCAGGTACAGGGGCTTACTTGGCCCTGTGTCCTCAGAGAAAGCAGCCTAGCAGGGCCTGCCTCTTGGGAGAAGTGTTGGCCCAGTCGGGTCACCGTTTCATGGTGATAAGAGCTCCCCCAGCTGGTAGCTTGGCGCAAAGCCACACTAAACTGAAAAGTCTCATGAGGCTGCTAGTGCCAGGCAAACAGCGAAAGAGGCAATGAATCTTCATGTGCATGAGGGCAAAATGAGTTTTCTGAATCAGAATTTTTTATAATACAATCCATTCTGTGTGTCTGGTTATTCTAAAATGTTTACACGCTAATTTTTTGTTCTTCTGGATTCCTTGATAGAGAGGATTTTTCTGAAATACCATATAGCCAGACCATTAATACTACACTTAATGAATGTTTGCAAGGACCGAGACACTCTCAGTGTAAGCCTGTTTGTTTTTGCAAGTATCTGGTGGCATCTAGTAAAGCAGAGGAGAATTTAAACTATTTGGCTGGTGACAAGCTTGGACTCAGTTTGTTATTGGTGGGCTCTAGTAGTTGCTACTCACACAGGGTAATTAGAGAACAACAGAGGTGATCAATTTCATTATCTGATGGCCTTGCATGAGGGGACTAAGGAAATGTAGGCATTGTGAAACTAAAACCTGAAACCTAAAGTGTCTTAGCTATTTGTGAGATCTAAAAAAAAAAATCACTAATAGTGCTGTCAGGCCATTCTTGTTAGACTTTTGGAAATAACTAAGGATAGAAAAATCATTATGTTGGACAGAAGAGTATATAGCCTGAGACTATCCTATGGTTCAAGTTCAAATTAGTGGTTTCTTGAACACTTTCAAAAGTGATTAGCATTTTGATAGAGTGACTGCAATTCAGGTGGTATTTCAATCTCAAGAGTTAAAATTAATTAGCACTGTTCCAAAATTGTATAATAAAATTGAGCTAATCAGGAAAACTAAGTCATGTGTAACAAAAAGGGAGTTTGATAGTCAAGATTCCATTTGACTTTTTTTTTTTTACTCAAACATAATTTCATTTTAAATGTTATTGGTGGTTTTTTTGCTCTCAGGGAAGGTAATGGAATGACAGAAAATTCTGCTAATCCTCTGGGGAAGAGCTGAAAATGATCTTGGAATTCAGGCAACTTCCTCTTAAAACATTAACTTACATTTTGTGTGTGTGTGTATATATCTAGATTCTAACATTTATTTTTTGTTTTTTCAAGCACATGTACAATTTTTTGGCCCAGCCAAATGCCATTGCTTATCTGGATTTATCCAATACAGAATGTTCCCTGGACATGGTAATTTTTTTTTATATTGCTCTGGGGGTCTCATAAAAACTATTTAGATGGGATGTGGGGGCTTTCTTTCTAATAAAATATTCTCCTGCACCTAGAAATATTTGAAAATAAGAGCGCCTTATTTCTTTTTCAGGTCTGTGGAGCTCTTCTCCGTGGATGCCTTCAGTATTTAGCTGTGCTCAATCTCTCCAGAACTGTGTTCTCTCACCGGTATGGATTTGTTTCTGTTATAATTTTTCTCTAAGAGTTTCTTTCTCTGAGAAAAAGTTGGAGTGGTAATGAAAACAGAGTGACAAAGGGTGAATGTTGTACATGAAATAAGGTGGTCTTAACCATTATCTGTGAATATTAGATCTTGAAAGTTCAAGTTTTGTTTTATCTTTTTTAATCGCAGGTTAATGCTTTTGTCAACAACTCCAGCCTGCCTATGTGAACTATATGATAACGCACTATTTCAGATATGTGGACGGGTGCTCTCTCTTAATACAATAAAAACCCTTTTAGAAATTTCTACTGGTGTTTCCCAATGATAAACTTGGAAATAGAATAGTCATCCCAAATCTTATACATAGAAAAACAGGATTCAAGAGTCTAAGATAGAATTTGAACACGTTGCTTGAATAAGTTGCTTGAGTAAGTTTCTACCTTCCTGACTTATAATTGTTTGAAAAATCAGGCAGTAGATTATAAGCAGCAAGGATTCACACAGCACAAACTCAGAATGGAAAGAGAATACAGAGGAATTATGAAAAGTATGTGGGTTATATAGGTTTGAAATTCTGGGACCATCTAATGGATTAATACAGTTTAATACTTAGCATTCACTGTTATGACCACAAGTTATAAACAATATTTTAGCCATTATGTGCTCTTTAATAAATGGGGTATTACTTAATATTAGAAATTTCTTCATTTTTACTAGTTAACTTTTTAAAATCTTTATGTATTAGAAAGGATAACCCTTACTTATGTGGAAAATTCAGTTTTGTGGCGTGCTTTATTCCATAATTGTGCCTCACAAAACAGTTACTCCGTATTTTAAAGTACTATTGTTCTGTTACGTCAACAGTGATGTAAATCTTTACAATAGCAAAGATATGCCACAAATACCTCAAATAGCATAAGGTTAGGGAACGTGAAGTCTGAAAATATAATGGTGGGAGAAGCTGAGTTTTCCAAGATATTTTATTTTAGGGGACATTTGGGAGTATTAATTGAGGCTACCTAGTCAACTCACGTATTTGAAGGCAGCTTATAAAACCATGCTTTGGTGAAACTGTAATTGACTGGGGAACTGTGTTACAAGATGATAGCATAGACTGTAAAGGTTTTTGTATAATCAGCACTTTTGGGTTCACAGTACTGTGAATTCTATGATGACTGGTCTTCAGTAGAGCTGTTACGCTTGTAGAGCAGAATTGTGCTAACAAATTGCCTTGTCTTCCAAATGAAAGGTTATGATTAAACTGTTTAATACCCAGTACCTTACCTACACATAGTTGTAGAAAGCCCTTAGTAATTATGTTGAAATTACTGCATTTACACTGAGGTGTGGATTGTTAGACTATACTTTTGTTCACAGATAATTTCATAAGTGTATCACTCAGAATAGGTTAGATTATTCTATAGTAACAATGACCCCTTCCCTCCAATCTCTGTGGCTTTTAGCAGCAGTGGTTTTGTGACATGTCCATTGTGGGCTGGCCATATCACCTTCACTCTAGGAGACAGAGCAGCCTGTATCTCAAACATTGAATGTCATATAGCAGAGAAAAAAGAGATCATGGCAGTGCACATATTGGTTTGTAAAGCTTCTCTCTGGAAGTCATATACATCGTTTCTGCTCATATCCTACTGTCCAAAGGGATTCACATGGCCAAGCCTGCTGTCAGTAGAGTGACAATGCATCATCCTGCCTCAGAAAGGGGCAGTGAATATTTGGAAACATTGGAATAGTCAACACCAAGACAAAGTAGTAGAAGGAGAAGTATATTCAAAGAATAATTTAATAGCATTTGCTCATCAAAAAATGAACAGGAGAAAACAGCCTATATTGTTCCACTATCTGGAACCAGAGTTGTTTGAGATGTCTTATGTCATATGTACTACCAGAATTCTCTTTCCTCTTAGTTTTATTTGTCATCTTCTCAGATAGAGATTTTGGTTGCTCAGCTGTTTCTTCTCAAATAGACTGAAATTGTCCTGTTTTAAAACTTTTTTTTAAACCTGTCAAATATTGATAGCTTTTCCCAGACATCTGTACATTGAATATTATTGAATATTATCTAGGATGCCCTCTGTGTTGAAATTCTATGAGTCCTTCCACAGAATAGGAATAACTATCATTAAATGAGTGCTCACTGTGCATCGGCCTAAGTGCTTTACATATGCCAACTATTCAAGCAAAGTGTTCAAATTCTATCTTGGACTCTTTTTTTTTTTTTGGAGACACAGTCTTACTCTGTCACCCTGGGTAGAGTGCAGTGGCATCATTGTAGCTCACTGCAACCTTAAACTCCTGGGTTTAAGCGATTCTCTTGCCTCAGCCTCCCAAGTAGTTGGAGTACAGGTATGGGCCATGCCACCTAGCTATTCTATTTTTAGTGGAGACGGGGTCTCACTCTTACTCAGGCTGGTATCGAACCCCTGAACTCAAGCAATCCTCCCACCCTGGCCTCCCAGAATGCTAGGATTACAGGTGTGAGCTACCACACTGGGCCCTATCTTGGACCCTTTAATCCTGTTTTTCTTAAACCCTTATAGTATGGTGTTGATTCTACCTTATTATTGAGCTGTATGATTTGATCCGCTTACTTCCCTCCGTAATAGCAAGGGGACGTATTTGGAGGTTATAGACATTTTATTTTGTAGTTTTGTCTTTATTCTAATATTTGACCTGAAATGATTAGGTTTGTGGTATGGCTGTAATAGCCATTTGTAATGTAGGCTTCATGCCATTCAGACTTTCTGTGCTGTTCCTCAGTTCAACATCAGGTCACAATCTTGTTGCATCTGAAACCTTCTACATCTAAAAATATTGCCAAATGCAGGTAGCAATCCTTAACATTTTAAGCCACCCAGTGGGAAAGCTTTTGAAATTGGTGAGAAATATACATCTTCTCTGACCTATTTTTTAAAACTCCAAACTTGGAGTTTCTTGAAGATCAAGAGGTAAAACACAATGAGGTTGTTGGCTATAAAGAGTAGGAATAAATTATTTTATGAACTTAATGATATGTCTTAACCTCTTTTATGTGATTCCTTTAATTGTAAGGGATTTAATCATTTAGGCTTCAGATGTTTATTTCTATTTACCTTTAAATTTCTACTGAAAATATAACTGATTAGTGAATCAGTTTACGGTGTCTTAATAACTAATGAATAAGTTTGATGGGAATTGTAACCACTTGTATGACTCTTGTGTTTTTTCAGGAAAGGAAAAGAAGTACCCCCATCTTTCAAGCAGTTTTTCAGTAGTTCTCTGGCTTTGATGCAAATCAACCTTTCAGGCACAAAACTGTCTCCTGAGCCCTTGAAGTAAGTGGTTAATTCATTTTCTCCAGAGCTTTTAAAGTTCAGCTTGTTTCTACAGATGTGCTTGAGGGAAGGGAAGAAGATAATCCAAAGACAGAAAAGGCAGATGAGAATGCTTTTTACTCTTGGGCACAAGAATAAATTAATTTTTTTTAAAGTATATTGTGCACTCTTGATACTATTGCATCTTTTATGAAAAAAATCTTTTGGTTTGTGACCTTGCCAGTAGTCACTGATCTACAAGATTTGTTCTGCCAGGTACTATTGCTTTTATTTTAACCTCTGTTCAGTCCATTTTAGGCATATTCTTGTGTGTGCGTTTTAATCAATGTTTGTTCTAAATATCTCTACTATCTATAATAATCAAACTCAAAACACCATTGTGTGTTTGTAGCAGAATCAATTTTTAGGTACTTTGGTTTCTGAATTACCCAGATCGGTATAGGCTGTTTGGCATTTTTACGTGGCAGCCTACTTAATGTTATGGGTTAATATCCCTAGTATAGGTATAGTGGTAAAACTAAAATGTTTAGCTAAATTGAGGTTTGAGAATAATTTGTTATCCTTGTGATTTCTGTTTACCATTGCCAGAAAGAACCAAAAGTTCAGTGTACAATAGAGTCAAATTCTCTGAGTCTAAAGAAGGTATTTTCAGGTAGTTATGATTATGTAAGTTGTCCGATACGCTCAAATGTATGCGGATTTCTCCTTTCCCCAGCTAATTTGTAAATCAGCGTTGAATTTTTCCCTTGTGATTTGTATGAAATGTTAAAATTAATGTCTGCTGTTCATCTTACTAGAAAATTAATCTTCAACTAATTTGTAAATTATCTTTTCTTTCCTTTTTTTTCCTTGTTTTGAGAGATGTGGAGTTCTTGATTCCAGATAGTACCATATGACTAAAACAATGAATGCCTTTAAGAAAAATAGACTCAGTCAAATGCTAAAAAGAATGTGTGATGTTATAATGGGCTTTTTTTTTTTTTTAAGGTTGAATTAATATATTTGAGATCTCTAAATGTGACAGTCACAAATAATGTAAACCTCATGATTTGGCTCTTTGTATGGATATTAAGGAAGATATCAGAATTAGTATTCTAAAGGGGTTCCATTATAATTTAATCACACTCACTTATTCATTCAAGTAATATTTATTGAGCATCTACAATGTGCTAGATACCATGAGAGTACTGAGTAGAAAGCAAAACCAGACATGGCACTAGTCCTCATAGTGTGTCAGCAGGAGATTAGCATATTCAAAATAGTTTTAGTGATAGGTACCAGTATTCCAATTCTTTCAATGTTTTTGACTCCTATATAATATAGAGTAACTTTTCATTGGTCAACATAATTGATTTTATGGAATATTCTACACCATAATGACACTGGATTTACTGTACTATAGATATATACTTGTAAATATTATGCTTCAAAGATATTATGTAATTGTTAAATCTTGGACCTGTTATTTATATGAAGGTTTAATAATGCTAAATTGGTATTCTCTTCAGCTCTGTGTTTTACTCCATAAAAAGATGTTAATGTGAGGGAAAAGGCTTATGGTTGAAGATTCTGTAAACAAAATTCCATATGTACATTTAATGTGATACAGTAATTTGAAAAGATAGCACAAAACTGAGATATTCAGGCTTACCTATGAGAGGATGGGGATGGAAGGGAATTTTTTAAAGAACTACCCTAAGCTAGACACTGTGCTGAGTGCTTACATCTGGACTGTCATTTAATATTGACAACAGTTGTGGGAAGTTGATGTCATCATCTCCATTTACAGTTGAGGAATTGAGGCTCAGAGAAGCTAAGTAATTTGCCCAAAATCACTGTCACAAGTTGGACTTCCTGGGAAACAGACTTTAAAATAGAGATTAGTGTGTAGGGTATTTATTAGGACATTCTCTTGGGATTACCACCTGTGAAGAGGGATTGGGGGAATAAAGCAGGATTGGACAGAGGTGGGGAGTTGAACTGGGGGGCCATCCTAATGAAGGGGAAGAACCGCTGAGGGGGTTCTGGGAAGTGCTTAGCAGTGTCCACTGCTCTCAGCTCGGCAGTGTTCATTACCGCATACCGGCTTCCACTGTACCGGGAGAGGTAGCGGGGTGGACCGTTGTTTCTTGAAGAGTTTGGGATCAGTAGCCATGAGAAAATAAGCTAAAGAAATGCAATTTCTTTTGAGGGTAACACTTCAAGTTTGGACATGATGTTTTTCAGAAGTTTCTTGCTTAATTTGGGGTTCTTTAAAAGCAAGACAAAGAAGATGCTTACTTCATAGTTACTATGCTTTCCTTTGAGGCTTTTTAAACTCCACGTTAATGTATTTCAAGGGGCTTTAAAGAACACTGTGACACTGATTCTTGGTGTTTCCTAAAATCTCCAGAATAGTAGGTTCACGTGTGTCCCAAGGGTGCTCCTTGCTCTAGCGTCACTCAGAATATGGCGTGAGTTCCTATTTACTGCTCATTCTTGTTCTTTCGCTTTTTCTCCCCCTAAACCTGTCTTCCTCGGGCTTTCCTTGGATCCCTGCTATGTGGTTCCCCTTCTCCCCATCTCTCTTTGCTGAGTATTTTTAATAAACCTGCTGAATGTGCTCCCCTCAAATTATAACTAGTGTCACCTATCCAGAGCTGGAAAAATTAAATACAGATTCTTCTCTTAAGCAATTTTGCAATAGTGATTGAGGATTGAGAAGATAATTGTTAAGACAATTTTGCCATCACTAGGTTAAAATATGCAACATATTTTGCTATAGAATTTTTCCCCAGTGCCCACTGTGCTTTATTGTAGTTTTTCTGCTTTGTTTTATTTTACTAAGGACAATTTCTATGGGTTATTTATTCTTACTAGTCTCATGAGTATTTACGTCCTAATCATTGGCCTTCTATAACTAAATACCTTCAAGCATACCATTTGTTTCCTTGGACTTAATGCACATGTAAGAAAAGTAGGAAGTATTTTTCTTTCATTGAAGCATTATAAAAATGCAATGTTGAAATATGTGACTAAATCCTAGAAACTCAGTATATGTTAGAAATAAAAGGGACTTCTTTGGTAATGTTGTAATTCTCCCATTTTACTAGTGAGAACCTGAGACACACACACAGATACACACACCCACACACACACACACACACAAAGTAATGTACTTAAGGTCATCCAACTGTTAGTAACAGAGCCAGGATCCAGAGGACTGGCCTGTTGTTTTTAGTCCTAAGCACTTTCAGTGACTCCATACTGCCCCCAAGAAAGAAAGAGGGGGAAAGCAATTTTAGGAAAAGAGAAGCAATTTAATGAGTAATTGAACATATACACAGATGAGAGACACCCAGCCTTTCTCACAGGACAGTGTTTTAGAATAAGGGACTAGTGAACTGGATTAAAAGAGTAAAAATAGAGGCACTCACCTCCAGCCTCCTAACTGGGGGTGTTATTTTCTTAGCGGGAGGCAGCCAAGCCCCCACGTGTTGCATGCCGCTGCTGGAATTCTCTGTCAGTGAGTGAAGCAGGCAATGGCTGGAAGGAGAAAATCTCAGAGACTTGGGCAAGAAATAATTCCCTTCCTTCCCACCTCCCCTTACCCTGGAGTATTTTTGGAATATACTGGGTGGAGGTCCTTTTCCTGGGGACATGGAAAACAGGTAGTCATCCCAGGTAGCAACTGCAGTCTGGGTTCCACTGTTCTAGCGATTATCACTGTCTGCCTTGTATTAGAGTTATCTGTACACGTATTTGTTTCCCTTGCTTGAGAGCAGGAAAGTCTCATGCCTATCTCCATATTCCTCACAAAGTCTAAGTTATGGTCTTCTGTCCATTCAGTGTAATTTAATGGATATGTGTGCATGTGTGAATTTTTTGTTTCAAGCTTGCTTGGTGATGTTGAATTATATAGGACTGACTTGTAAAAGTGGATCTGAGTGATTAACCTCCTCAATTTGCAGATGAGAAAATTCCTTTTCAGAGCTGTGATGTGGTTTGTCCTGGCCTAGTAGGTAGTTCAACAGGCAGGATCCCGGACTCAAGTTTAAGACATGTGCCTTCTAATCTTCCGTGGTCTTACACTCTTGCCTACCCACTACTGTCATTAAATGAACTCATCTAGATATAATTTCACATCCTGGGATACTGTGGAGCCTGACTTCCTCACTACCATAGTCCTTAGGGAAAACCAGGTTTACTTTGTTACTGTAATAACAATTGCCTAATAAGATTCTAAACATTATTAAAGCTGTTCTCAAGCAGATGCAGGTGGAAATTTATCTGTGATGAACACAATCTAATTTCAATATGCAATTAGGTGTGCTGTTGGTTTATTTGCATAGGAATAACAGTCCTGCCAGGTTTTACATTTATGATGGGCTCAGTGCCTGTCAGACAGAAGAATGCTGCAGAGTCATTTTTTCACTCTTGCTGGGAGGTAGAAATGCAGTTGGAATTTTAAAAAGTGACAGGGTGCCTGCCTGGTGCTTGACCTGTGATTCTGAAAAGGCATTTTCATTTCTCTGGGCTTTATTCAGTGTGCTTATGGTTTTTTTGTTGTTGCATTGTGTGGAATTTGTATCTAATGTGTGTGTTTCCTCCCCTCAGAGCGCTGTTATTGGGCCTGGCTTGTAATCATAGCTTGAAGGGGGTTTCTCTTGATCTCAGCAACTGTGAGGTAAGAACACCCTTAGACTCTGCACTGAAATAGATAATAGTTTCAAAATTGCCTCGTCTTCTTCATGGAAAAAGTATGACACTGTGATTCCACAGGGTATAAACAAAGCAGAAAAACACATTATACAAGTTTCTGATGTTCTGTATTTTGCAAGTTTTATCTACAAACAGCCACAGAGCACCATTCAAAAAGCTTTCAAGTGTGTTTTTAATGACTTTTTTTTTCTATTCTTGGTGCCTATTGCCTAAGTATTTTATGATGAAGCCTAGAGATATAAAGCGATAAACTAGCTTTACCATCATGAAAATGAAACATAACAGCATTCATTGCAGGGGACAAACGTGTACAACCTAACTTGGATTTGTAGAGTGTGAAAGACAATGGCTGTCTTGTCATTAATTTTACTTCTTAATATCTTGATTTAAAACAAGAAAATGAAAATGTTTCTAGAAATTATAGTAATTTCAAACACTTCCTACTAAAGAACCTATAGAGAAGAATTGAGACTAAAAGCTTCTACATTTTAAAGGGCACTTAAATTTTACTATCTTGAAACATTTAGTTTGTGCCGTGGTAAGTAAGAAAATACCCAAGTGCGAACCACTTGGCCTATTCAGAACCTGACAACAAGTCAAGCTTCATCTCTTCTCAGGAATGGAGGTGGGCGTCTCCTCATTCCTATTCCTGGGCCTTTATGCCCACTGTTTTCTCTCCAACTATGTCCCTCTTCCCCCTTCCCCCCCAAGGCCTCCCTCTCTTTGAGGATTTAGTGTAAGTCCAATCTCCTACATACATGCATCATACTCCTAGGTTATACAATCCTGGATGAATTGGTTAATATCACTAAATCTGAATTTCTGTGCCTGCAAAATAGAGATAATATTAATATCTCTCTCAAAGCATTGTTATGAGGTTTAAAGGAGCCCTTCTTTAAAAAGTGCTTCTTAGTGTATCTAGTACACATAAAGATTGTTTGCTCTTGCTGTTTTCCTATCTGTCTGCCAAATTTCTTCTCTGACTGCTTCAGCCCTTTCTGTTCTTGATCTTTTCTAATTGTCTAGCACTTAATGATAGTAACATGCATTTGGACACTGAACCACATAGTGCCTTGCATAGCTATTAAATTGGCTCCTATATGCTTTCCCAGCTAGGTTGTAAGTTTCTGAAGGGCAGTATTTGTGTCACACTTTGTTTTGTGTTTCCCTAAAACTCCTAACAAAATTCCAGGCACCAAGCCAATACTAAATATTGAATAAGATTAATGCTTTGCTTCTCTGAAAATTCTACAAACTGACAAGACTGAAATTTTACCACATAAATTGTTAGTGTAGGATTTTTCATTAATTTTGACCTGGGGTGAACACCAACTATATGATTTACTCGTTTTATTGTTTTGAAAAAAGAAAAACAAAAAACAAACACACCAAAAAAACCCCAAAACATAAAACTCTAAAAAACTATGCTTGCATTGTAGAATTTTCATGTACAAATCAATGATCTCTCATTTATAAAGTTAGATTATAAAGTAGAAACCACCTCTGGTAATATGAATTAATTGTTTACCAGCACTTTACTCAGGGGCATGCCAATAATAAATTTTTTTTAATTGGGGGAGGAGTGAGATGAAGAGGGATGGGTTAATCTATCAAAAAAAAGCAAATTAGTATAAACTTGAGTGCTCTATCAGATCAAACTACTGAATTAGCAATGACTTCTAATATGGTTTTACTATCCTGATTAAATGTCATGACTGCTACCAATCTAACATTTTTCATTTAACTCTATGATAAAGCTGGAATGGGCATAAGTGATTATCTGGTTACCATAGTTATGGATGAGGAAACTGAGATCTACAGAAGCTGAAATAATCCAGCTCACTAATGACACAGCTGTAATGAGAATATGCGGTCCTGATTTTCTGTTGTTAACAAAAATACTGACAGTGGTAATTATTAGAATATTAAGTATGGTCAGGCATTTTCTTCTCAAATAAGTTGATAGGGGCCGTGTGCCCAAAGAACACTGTGACATTGCTATATACTTTGTTCCTTAAGTTCCTTTGTGATCTATTGGTACTAACTTTCAGACAGTTATTTTAGGTGAACCATGTAAAATTGACGTTTTTATATGTCAAAAATGGCAGACTATTGGCAATTTCATAAGGTTCAACCTATTGCTAGTAGACTTTCTTTTATAATTTTTTTATTAAGGCAGGAATTCACATCAGATGATTAATCTCTGATGGTGAGATTGACCTTTATTATTATGATAATTCCAACTTCATTTTGGCCTTTTCTTTGTGGAGTCTGGATAATTGAGATGGGAGAATCTTAAAAGTATCTTAGTACTGTGTTCTCCTATCGTCTTATAATTTGAATTACAGTACTGGTGTCCCCATTTATAAAGTCACACGTTATAATGCTGCTCATGAAAATTGGTAAAACACAAAATTATTTTTCTAAACTATATTATAGTGTTTTGTCACATTTTGTTTCTTGGCCTAGATGTCCAAATTTAACTAGGTTTCAGTTTGCTTCTCTTTATGATATAGTAAACCGCCCCCTCCAACCCTCCACAAAAAGTGTTTGAATTTACAATATAAGCCATGTTGGAAGGCTTGGCACTTGAGTGTTAACCATTAGTCTTTAATCATCTATATTTGGTATTTCAGAGTTTGTGTGATCCTCTCAGAAAGAAGCTTTCACTAACTGGGAAGTTTAAAATCATGCTTATGTATATTTTCTTTCTGCTCATTCTCTATTTAGCCATAGTAGACATGAACCCTCTCCACTATTAGTCAAAACCAGTAGAAATCATGGAAGCATTCAGCACTTAACTTTTCCTGATGTTAGGATAAATCTAATCTTAAAACCCAGAAGGTGGTGAGAAAGGAAATTTCTCTTCTTGGGAGGTCATTTCTACAGGGATGACTTACTCAGGCTGAGGGGCTGATAGACCTGAGATGAGTCACATGTCTGGAGCATAGTGCTGGAGAGTGGTAAACAGCGTTGTCCTGCAGTTTCTGATGTGAGCATCACAGAGTTTCTGATGTGGGCATGATAAGAGTTCAGTGCCTCCTACAGGTGCCCCTAATACAACAGTCTACCCAAGCTGTGGGAACAAGGAACAATTGTGAGACCTTGACGTTATCTTATAATTTTAAATAGGTAATTAACTTTAATATGAATCATCTGCTGTATAGAATTTTTGATCCAGATTCACTTCTCCTGGTAGGCAAAAAAATCCGGCGATTGATTTTAAAATCAGGTTTATTTCCGTGTCATAGAAGGTAAATGATAAAAGATGGTGGTTGAGATTATTGGGAGGAGAGGGGAAAGTAGCCTTAAAGTAGGAATTAAAAGTGTCTAAATAGGAAGCTTAGAATAATTTAAGTGAATTATTTTTGCTTTTATCATAGTCTGATTTCCTTTACTGTTCATTCTTACCTTTTCTAGTGAGTTCACTTGTAGTTCTTGGGCAATTTCTTTATTCCCTGAAAGAGGCATTTCACACTCATTAATTTGAATGAGAGAGGAGATTTACACTTGATGCTATTAAAAACAAAGTACCATGCAGGTATTATGGAGTTGCTTTCCTAAAATACAAATATCATTGTTATTTGGAAAACTACATCCAAAATTTGGTCTATATTCTTTTGGATTTGTGATGGCTAAGGTAATAAATACTGAAATTAACTTTACATTTACAGATAACTTCTATACTTACAGGAAAAGACTTCTATGTTCCTTAAGGTGTTTCCTATTAATTATTATCACTACATTTTCTTTGCATTGGTCTTTTAGTACTGAGAAGGAGTCTCTTTTGTATAAGAAAATGACTCATAGTAGTTGTGGCAGGCAAAAGAGTGTCATAGCCAAGGGCAAGCACTTTGAAATCAAAAAGCCCCCCTTCGAACCCTGGCTCAGCTACTTGACTTGTCAAGTGACTCACCTTCTTCCAGCTTTGTCTCTCATTTGTTGAATGGGGATAACAATAGTCTTGGGGCTAGCATTTGGCACAGTGTCACTAGGCCAGGACCAGCATATGTGAACCCTTATCTGGGGGAGGAAGAGGATTACTATGGAGGAGTTTTATTCTGAATGTCAAAATTTACAGGATGGGCCTTTCTAAAAAATTTTATTTAGAAGATTTATAAATATTCTGTCTTTACATTTTTTTGGAATTGCCTTCAAAGCTATTTTATGTCTTTCAAGAAGAATTAGTCTCATCAAATTATTGGTGAGACCGTTTCTTCTTGAAACCTGATTTTTTTTTTTTTTATTGGACACAAAACAGTATTTACTCCATGGCCAGATTTGCCTCTTAATGGCCATGGCTGATCCTAATTCAGTCTCAAAGGGTAAGGATTTAGCATGAGTACAGATGTTCAAAGAAACATGTGTGTTCTATTGCCCTCTTCTAAAAGAAGTGTTTCAAAACTGCTTTGTATGGTAGTAGTGATGCAGGTTTATGTTTATTTTCCCCACATACCCAGCTGTCTGAAGGGAGGCAATGGACCTATATATTCTGATCTGTTTTTAAAAATCTTATTACTTTATAGTCATCATACTTCAAGAGAATAATTGGTAAATGCTAGAACTGAATTCTTCAAACTTAGTCTCCTTCCAAATGAGAGAGAAAAGTCTCTGACACTTCAGAGAAGATGCAAAGGCTAATTTTAATTGAAGATTAGTTGTAGGTCTGGGTGTGGGAGTTAGTTCCTTTAAGTGGAAACTTTTCTGCAGATTATTCCAGTGACTCATTGCAATTGATGATGAGTTGGAAAAAAAGAGCACCAGATGTTAAGATTTGTAATGAGTAGTACATTGCAACAAGTGAGTAGAAACTTCGGAGGCAATTCCATTCAATTTGATAGTCACTCAGCCAGTCTTGAGGTGAGCATTGTTGTTGTACCCCTCACCTATCACTTTCCTTTTGGGCCAGGTATGGAATGCAAAACTGCAAATGTTTCATGTGATAGGATGGATGCATGTATGAAGCAATAAAATGCATGCAACTATTTGTACCTTGAAAATGGCTGTATCTATATACATCCTTCTCAGGTATTAAATTGCCATTTGGTATCAAATCCTGCTAGCAGTTGGACATTTTGAACTGGATGTTGTCTAATCAATTTTTTCTGCCCTTAGAGAAACCTACACCATTCAGTTATTTTTTTTTCTTCTTTTTATATTAATATAGAGATGGGATCTCACTCTGTTGCACAGGCTGGAGTGCAGTGGTGTGGTCATAGCTCACTGCATCCTCTAACTCCTGGGCTCAAGTGATCCTCCCACCTCAGCCTCCCAAGTAGTTGACACCATTCAGTTTTATGTGTGGAAATTTCCCAGGATGAAAATTAATTTTTTAAAATGAAAATTGGAACCCCTATAAAAGGAAAGCAGATAATTTGGGGGTTATTTTATATTTAATTTTGTAATTTTTGCCACATCTTTTTAAATGGCAAATGATCTTGAGGAAGAAAAATGAATTATTAAAAGTTCTCTCTAGGTTTCAGTTTTCCTTGCTTCTCTTGCCCCCATGATGGGTATTTGAGTAGTACATGTAACTTTTCACTTGGAACTATGAATAACATCTGAAATGTTCCACCTTCCTTGAATGAGAGGACACTACTCCCTTGAAAGAAACATAATTTTATTTTTAACATTTCAAATCGTGTTCAGTGATTCAGTCACATTACTTCTCTTTGATCTTGCTTTCTTTTAAATAATGCTAGTGTGTGGGATCCAAATCAGGGTAATTTAAAAGCCGGTTTTACGTGCACACACACAGACACAGCCTCTAATTATGCAAATTCATTTAAAAGGATTTTCATTTACAGTAATGGAAAAGCTTTTACTGTTTTGGGAAAGCTTTAGCTTTTGGGGCATTTTAGGCATTTAATAACCTGTGACTTCAATTGAATGTTCTTGGTAACTGAAGATCAGTTATTATTTAAATTTTTTATTTTTGTTTAGGGAGAAAATTGTACTTCGAAGTATTTTTTCTGACTTTTTGCTTTTTTACATTGTGTATTGATAGAGACATCAGGTTCTTCTCTATTCTTGTTCTACGTACTGCTGATAATGTTTTTTTGTTTTTTTCTCCTTGGGCTTTCCTTAGCTTGGCCATTGTGTAAGTACTTTATGAATCAATAAATTAGGATATATTTGATTATTCTTTAAGCATTGGGAAATATGTTAGTTTTATATATTAGTGTACATTCTACAAATATGATCAGTAAAAATAATTATAAAATAAACAGAATCGAAGACTTAAATGTTACCTACATTTCATATAAATAAAATGTTTTCAGTATACTTTACAATGATAGAACATAAAGATTTTCTTGTGGAAACTTTATTTCGCAACAGAATAATGACTATCAGCAAATATGAAATTGTAAAGACTTAACCACTTATGTTTATCTTCTCAAAAGTATGCTTTTTTTTGTGCTCTCAAAATCAAATCATGTTTTTTTGAAGTGTTTGCTTAAATGAGTTCTTGATTTAACTTTGACGTAGTCTGTGTACACATTTACTTCTTGAAGTATTAACAAGCTGTGACCTAGAGCAGCACTTTTCAAAACTATCTGAAGTGAAAAACCTGTTTTATTTTGTTTTTTAAATTTCCAGTCTATCATAAACCAATGCTTTTATAAAATATGATAAGCATGAAGTACTAAGCATGAAGTACTAGAAAGATTTAGAAAGATATAAAATATGCAAACCTCTCAGTTTGATTATTAGATGCAAAAGACTTAGTTTTTACTACTAAGCTTTCTAAAATATTTATACTTAACTTTTGTATTTCATCTCAGATCAGTAACAAACTGTTTGTGGACTGGTCCCAGTCTGTGGACCACTCTTTGAGTAGCAGGGTGCTGGGGAAGATCTCGAGGTGGCATAATGAGACAGGATTGAGGGGGCATTTGAGTAATCTGGAGAGTTCCTGAGAAAACAATTAAGGGTAGTGAACTGGGCCTGGCACTTACTCCTGACAGTAGCTTCACACACTTGAGTTAGAAGCCCTCCAGCTGTGGAGTTGGTCTTGGTTTTCCTGAAGTATGTAGACCAGTCTTTTTGAGAAATCTGCCTCTCTGTGATACTTTCCTTCAGAGCTAACCTCAGAGCACTCTCCTGTCACCTTAAAAAGTAGGAACGGCCAGGCATGGTGGTGCACACCTGTAGTCCCAGCTACTTGGAAGGCTGAGGCGGGAGGATCACTTGAGCCCAGAAGTTTGAGACCAGCCTGGGCACATAGCAAGGCCCATTCTCCCAAAAAAAAAAAAAAAAAAAAAAACAAGTGCAAACAGTCAAATTTAGACACACCAACTGAAATACTCCTGAGTAAAGAGTGATCCCAAAGATTGGTGGAGAACTCTGCTTATCATACAAGAGGCCAGAGATGTTGGCAGGTTTTGGTCCCAGGTACTATAAAAATATTGTATCTGAAAGGGAAATAGAAATTCTTTAAATTCTTATATCAAAACTTGGACAAGTAGAAAATAGCACCTTGTATTATAAATTTGATGTTGAAATTTATATAAATTTTAATTTTTCTACATGAATAAAGGACCTGCCATATTCCTTGGTTCATAGTAAATTCCTGATAAATGATAGATTCTTTTTCCTCATTATGTAGTAAGTTTACTGAGCCAAAGGGCCACAGCTTTGGAAACTGCATCCTTCACAAATGCCTTACACAGTGTAGGAACTCAGCAAATATTTGCTGAATGGAAAATAGAAGATATTGTGACCTCTGTGAAAAATGCTTTGGTTTCATGGGAAAAGATGAAAAGTACTGTATTAGGTTTTTCAGGTTGTCTTTCTCTTTGAAATAAATTAGGAAATAAGATGAGAATAATAATTCATTCTTAGTTTTGCTCTATACCAATCATAATAATCATATTTTTGACTCACCATGTTTTTCTTCTGTAGCTCAAAGAATTTGTGCAAATTATTTTGTAATCACTTTCAATTATCTAGTATCTGCTTTATAGTAGTGAAACTTCACACCCATTTCTGTAGAACAGTTAGGGCTGGGTCCTTCCTGAAGTGTGTGACATTCAAAGTAAGTCTTTATTGTCTCCTTTGGTTGTTTTGCTGCTACTTGAGTGCAGAGTGTATACCTTGAAATCAGCAATAATCAAATAAAACAGTTACTTTCTTATGTATAAAAGGAATTTGTTAGATTTCCAAAAGTCAGAAATGAAGAAAGTTCTTTTGGGTTGACATGCACTATCTTGCTAGTGGTGGGCCTGGGTGGTCTCCATCTTTTTTCTCTGTATTTTTTCCTAATGATTTTAAGATCTATTGTTGGGTAATGTAATATAGAAAACAGCAGCAATGATGGGGCCAGGTGTGGTGGCTCACGCCTGTAATCTTAGCACTCTGGGAGGCTGAGATGGGTGGATTGTTTGAGGCCAGGAGTTCAAAAACAGCCTGAGCAAGAGTGAGACTCTGTCTCTACAAAAAATAGCAAAATTAGCCAGACGTGGTGGCACATGCCTGTAGTTCCAGCTACTCGGGAGACTGAGGCAGGAGGATTGCTTGAGCCCAGGAGTTTGAGGTTGTAGTTCGCTATGATGACACCACTGCACTCTAGCCTGGGTGACAGAGTGAGACCCTGTCTCAAAAAAACCCAAAAAACAACCCCCCCCCCCACACAACAGCAGCAATGACTAATGATTGGCTCTTTACCATCAATAATAGCTTTTTTGGAGTTGATAAGCTTTTACTTTTTCTTTGGTACTAAGTTTATTTTAAGACTATCTCTCCTATTTTTAATTTTTTTTGATTACACTTTTAGTAGGGTGAAGACTTTACCTTGTGTTTGGCTTGTGTTTCTCTAGCTGAGATCAGGAGGTGCTCAAGTATTAGAAGGCTGCATTGCTGAAATCCACAACATCACCAGCTTAGACATCTCCGACAATGGTAAGTCAGAAATCAGAAAAGAGAAGAAACTGAAATATTATTTGAAGCAAGTTAGTAAAGGGAAAATAATCTTCTACCCTAATCTAGACAACACCTTAATAAAAATACTATTTCATTTCCTTGACTAATAGGGCTTTTAAATTTAATAATAGGCTTTATTTATAGAATAAATTTCTGCCAAAGTCTTAGTAAGTTGATTTCATGGCCAAATATGCAAGGTCTATGCAGTGAAACAACTCAGTTAAAAAAATATCATCAATAAAGGTCAACCTTTTGCATGCTTGGTGATAATAAAATTTTGCTTTTGTTTATTTATTCAGAAGCTTATTTCAATAGCTTTATTTCTGCTGATTGTAGTAGCATGTTAGTATGAACTTGTTAAATTTGCATAGACAACTTTAACTTCAGTTACCTCCCCGTGAACAGTATGTTGGAATCTTCTCTCACAAAGTGTTGGGGAGAGATGAAACTTTCTGCCATTATTCAGTCCCAATTCCTGCTGACTTCATTTAGCCACTGATTGTGTAAGAGATTTAGATAAATCTTTGTAGAGAATGGGTTTATCCCTGTGAAATAATAGGACATGACAATAGGGCAAAGAGTGCCTTTGAAAACAAAAGATGAGAATCCCAGGGCCTTCAGATGGTAAAGGGAGTCATCCAACTGCATGTCACCTTTGCTTAATTGTGTTCCAGCTGAGAATTCATTTATACACATGTGTTTTGATGCTCTACTTATTCTGATTCTTTCCAGGTTTAGAATCTGACCTATCTACCTTAATAGTGTGGCTCAGTAAAAACAGATCAATACAACACCTGGCGTTAGGCAGAAATTTTAATAATATGAAATCCAAGTAAGAGTTTTGAATTTTTTTATATGACAATGATGAAAATAACCAGCCTCCTGAAAGCTTTTGATTTGATTCCACTGTCCACATCTTTAAAATCTCTTTAGAAATCTGACACCTGTATTGGACAACTTAGTACAGATGATTCAAGATGAAGAATCGGTGAGTATTATTTTAAACACTTTTGCCTAAAATCTTTTGTCTGTTGCCATTCTTACTGATTATTTCTACTGGGTTAATGCCAAAATGCTTTCAGATAATTTTATCTATGTGTACATTTTCTATTACTGCTTTTTTTTAGATGGAATAAATATTTATGCTTTAGTAGAGTTGTAGAGTGTATTTTACAATTTACTTATTCTTCATTCAACTCACCACCAAGTAAAGGAAGATTGTAATAGATTAAAAGAAGTATAAATTGACTCCTGAGCCTATCTTTTAATTAGCCTTACTATTTCCTAACTTCAGTTATTAAACTAATCTGCAGGCATGAATTTTTACAATCTAGTTGACTTTATGACCTTATATAATGCTGAGAAATATCATATTGCTAATTTGAATTTCATCTAATAGTTATGCAGAACTCCAAGAGACTAAGGAAGTTTTCCTCCATCTTAAATTGCTTCCTGAGCTCTAGTAATTCTCCTTGTATTTTAATCCCCTTTAGTTGCTGCTGACCAAGACTTAATTCAGGGTAAAGAAGTTTAATTTCAAATAGTATCCTATTTTGCTACCCTTTAAAATGCATTAGAAAAAAGAAAAGGTATTTTATGGACAAAGTAAGAAGCACTCTACCATGAATCCATTTAATTTAGAGCTGGTGTGTCACATCTTATATTTTACTGATGCTCTTTAAGGTTTTGTCCCTTTCCTTTCAAAGTTCTATTTGGTCACCAAACCCAAAACCTAAATCAATTTGTATTCCTACTATGAAGAGTCACATTATTCATGTCTTGTTATAGCTACTTTTATAGGTCATGAGGGTGAATTTTTATATTAATCAAGTGAGGTATGTCACCTTTTGAAAAAGTATCAATTTCCCTTTTGAGTTCATACCAGGAAATAGCAAATTCTATTACAACTGTAAGCTGCCTTTTCTGAGAAAGGTAAGGGGCCAAGGGGGGAATGAATGGAGGCTGGGAACTCTCTCCCCTTGCCCATGCCCACACCACTTTGGGGGGCTCTGAGCTGGTGGGCAGGAGAAAATTCTGTTCTCTTGCCTCTTCATTGTGTGGATATAATTTCTAACCTGTGGGCTAGAAAATGAAATTCATTGTTATTTAATGAATTCGAGCACCTCTCCTTGTCCTCATGTGCTAATAAACCCCATATTGTTGTTATTCTTATGCTGGGCTATTAAAATTAGGGGTATAATTAGAATGTAATTTATGCTTTTCAGAGTTTATGCTGTTTGTTTTACATATTTAATTTGACTTTGCATCACTGCTTTATTTGGTTTCTGATTTCCCAGTATTGGCCCAGTTTTAAAAAATTGGGGAAACTAATATTGCAGAATTATACTTAATATTCATCCCAAAATACTTGTTTCTTAGCACATATTTTGGGAAAATTTATATTTTATGTAAAGTATCATTAATAATTTTGTGTTTTGCTTGTACAAGGATCTTCAAACTTTATGAAGATAATAATTTCTATAATTTTGGAAGTCTCTTACTTAAAGATAATCTTGATGGTTAACACACACCTAAAAACACATTTGCAGATGATAAAGTTTGCTCTTAAATGTGAATTCTGTCAAGTTATAAATTTGAATAGTGTGTAGCTAATAATGCTGTACAATGAATAGCTTTTTATGTTCATGTCATTCAAAAGTAGGAGCTTTTTTAGAAAGCAATTACCTTTTTTTTTTCTATTTCTGAACCAGTAATGTGCAAAACAATTTAAAATGATTAGGAGTTGAGTCTTGTGACTACAGAATTTTTCTGATAACTGGTACAATTGGGCTTATTTTTTGTTTTATTTATTTAAGAGTTTTACATATATATATATAAAAGTAATCTTTTTGCTTTTTACCTTCTGACCTTGTGTTTGTAGAGGTTGTTCTTTGATAGCCCATGGAATACCGTATTCACTCAGTATTGCACATTACCTTAAGTTGAAAAATCTAGACACCTATGGGTTCCAGTGTCACCTTCAGCTATAGACAGTGGTTTTCAGGCTGCTGCGCCACAGTCATGGGATGGTAACATTGAGGGGCCAACATGACAGGGAATCATGTTCTGAAGTATTATATACAAGCCCATGTTATAACCAAGATAACAGAATGCGTTTCTCCTGGGAATGCCTGTAGCAAGGAAACAGATTTTCAGATTAAGCATGTTCAACTATGAAAAGGAAATAGTAAGATTTCAACTAGTAATGTTACATGGAAGTACAATAAATCAAGGAGGGATGACCTTATAAATATGTATGCAATCCAGGCTGTTCTGTTCGCATTAATGACTCTGCCTATTATTTTTAAGTGTTAACTGGGGTGTATTAGAATTTGAATATTGTACTGGAATTGGCACTCACTAGCTTGGAGAGTTGGCAGTTTTCCAGTATTAGAAGCCATAATATATCATTTTTGTAGTAATTGAATAGAGATTATTGAAATGATGAGAGATGTAATTACATCTTTTTATTAAAGCAATACTGCATTTGTTTTTATTTAATATATTAAGTTTCCTGAGTCTGAAGCATTTTTACTTGTCTTTTCCATTTATCTGAATGTAGGATGTTAAGAAAATTGAAGCTCCTAAACCTACCTGAGTCTAAACATATGCAGGCTTTTTGGCTGAGGTTTAATTCCCTTAGCACTTAGCAGGCCATTTTACTTTTATAAATTTGATTCTAATTAATATAGTATTACCTTTTGATTTTACTGTAAATGTTTTAAGTTTGGAAACCATGGTCAAATTTGGATAATAAGGGCAATAAGTATAGTCACTTGGTACTAACTGAACACATACTGATGCTTTATTGATATTTGAGTCTTGGAACCATCAACACCCTCATCCTGTCTCCTGCAGCCCCTTAGGTAGATGCACCTCTCACAGGTGTTGCTTTGGAAGTCAATGTCAAGTGGTTGAGTGGACACAGATACACCCCAGACTGTGTGTGGGACCATTATGTAGACCACCAGGCACATCTTGAGAGTCCCAATCCCACAGGCCACCATGGAACTTGGTCATAAATGACCCTTCCAACATCCACCTCCCTGTAATGTCAGAGTTGCTTATGCAGTAAGCATATAGAATTGTTCTGTGTGGGTAGGACAATATAGATCACCCCAGCGAACCCAGAAGACATCCAGATCTCCCAGGGAGGTCTGAAGTTTTTAGCCTCATTGGTTCAACATGTTTAACCTGGAATTCTCACCCACTTCATTAATTGAGTAATGGTTTAAATCTAGGATTGCAAGCTCAAATGCCCACAGGGTTAGGAAGACAACTAAAACAAGTATAGTAAGTTGGGTATAAGTTGGGAGTCTATGTTTTTTTCTTTCTTTCCTTTTTTTTTTTTTTCTTTTGATCAGATACTATGCAGTCCAATCAAAACCTGCCTTCAGGTCTCTGGCTTAAATGGACAATGAGTGGGCTGGTTTGGATTCACAGGATAGCTTATGGTAAATTAAAAGGTCACACAAATGTGTCTTTTTTTTTTTTTAAGTTGTACGTGCATCTTCTGATTGATACTTAAAAGATAAGGAGTGATGATCAAAAAGATCTAGAATAAGCTAATGGGGGAATGTGGTGTAGGGTTAAAAGCATGAACTCTGGAACCAGATCATCTGGATTTGAATTCCAGTTCAGGTACTTTCTAACTATGTAACCTTGGTTGAGTTGCTCAACTTTTCTGTTTCTCTTTTGGGAAACAGGGACAGACATGGCAACCAAGGTGGGTTACTGGGAAGATTAAGTGAATTAATACATTTTAAAAGCTTAAACAGTAGTTAAACTTAATAATTGTTCAGTAATCACCTATTATTAATATTGGCTGATTTTTCTTTTGCTTTCATCCTCTATTTAATATTTTAAGGTATCATTTCACCTTATATGAAAATGAAATGGGTAAAAAGGGACAGTGTAATCATATTGAAGCTGATAAATTTTTGTGTCATGTTTTGATTTATCTCATCCTTTCCTCCACTTAAACAGAGCTGGCACTTATCACTCTACGTGTCTTTCCGTGGTTTCCCTTAGAAGCAGCAGGTATTCAGCATTAAAACACAAGTTCTCCAAGTTTGACTCTAGAGGTCCATTTTATGCCAGAACCTTGAGGTTCCACCCACCACTATCTTTTAGGCAGCAGTTCCAAAATCAGACCCTGTGCAATGGGTCTGTGCCCTGTGATTCTCCATGAACTGGATTGTCTCTTTGACGAGACTGTTGAGTGCTGCTTATTGTTTGCCCCACAGCCTCTTCAGTCATTGTCCCTGGCTGACTCGAAACTCAAGACCGAGGTCACCATCATCATCAATGCCCTGGGAAGCAACACCTCCCTGACCAAAGTGGACATTAGTGGAAATGGAATGGGGGACATGGGAGCAAAGATGCTGGCCAAAGCACTGCAGATCAACACCAAGCTCAGGTAGGCTCCTCATGAGGAAGACCTGTAGCAGATTCTGAACAGCAAGCATTGGAGAGCGTCTGTGCCCAGGGGGAGCCTGTGCTTCCCATGAGGCCAGCTGGGAAGAAGAGGCAGCAATGTCAAGACTTGTCAGAATAGTGGGGAGGGTATTCCCAGATTTAGACACAGAAAATCCTTCAAACTGTTGTCTTGTATTTTTGTTGTGTGTAAAACCTGATTGAGAACTGTCACAGTTTCCTGTTTCACACCAGTGTTGACAGCTGACTGATGTGTGGGTAAAGGCAGTGAGAAGCAAGGAGGGTTCTGGAGCCAGCACTAAGTGAGTAGAGCTGGGCAGAGTGAAGTAAATGACACGAGGAGCTTTTCTGTACTTGCTCGTGAGCCCAAGGTCTTATTTCCTCCTCCCACAGCTGCCAATATAAAGACTTAAAACATGAGGGGCATAAGAGATCCGCTGGTCCAAAGGCAAGTTCACACTGGGTACTAACTGTTGTTTAGTGGTTTTCATCCATCATGGGTCCCAAGTGTGGCTTTTCTTAAGGACTTGCTACACAGTCACCCCGTTGCTGTCCATCATTCAGGGAGATCGGGGTTGCTACGTAGTCCAGGAGTCTGGTGAATGAAGAGTTAATTCACATTGCTCCTCAAGGGCTCTTTCATGATATTTCTCTACCCTCTGGCATAAGACAGAATCTGAACCTTCTGTATAAACTGAAGCCAAAAGCAAAAAACCGCAGCAGTTTCTTTGAAGGTCAGTATGTATGTAAAGAAGGTCACTGAGATTAGGAAATACCAGTTGTGAGGCTGGGATCATCCAGACAAATAAAGCTATTTTATGTGTCAGGGTGAACTGACAAATCCTATAATACCTCTGAAGTATACTCACTCTAAAGGTAAAATGATATTTTTCTTCCAAAATAGACTTTGTGTTTAAAAAGTAAACAACCTATATAGTAACTGAGGTTTTGCCAGGAGATTGAGTGAAGTTCCTAGGATTGTTAATTATCCCATGTCAGGGAAATGATGAAAACATAAGGAACTATGACAGATTTTCTCTAGTGTTTTAGAATGAAAAAGAAAAAAACTTCAGCAGCTGAAATTCTTTATGTTGGGCTTGGGACTGTTTAGCATCTTTCATAAATAGCTTCAGCTTCAGACGTGAATACTAGAATACTATTGGGAGAATATCAGAGAAATCAGGTTTTAGATTTTTCTGTCTAGTAAAAGTTAGGTAACATTATGATAATTTAATGCTTGTGCTATTGCTCTTAAGTACAGTTTTTCCACACTATTCAAGCGGTAAATGTGTTAAGAATATAATATTGGGAGAAATGCTGATCCTTGTTTTGTTCGAGATGAAGATGAACCTTATTCCTCGCTCCCATAATGCTGCTGTGCTGAAATATCTAGACAGCGTTGCCTATAAGAAGTTTACATTCAATGGGAGAATCATTTCCTCTATTCCTCTGTTGTCTGATCATCTATATGATTTGGTTTGCAAACAGGACTGTGATATGGGACAAGAACAACATCACCGCACAAGGCTTTCAAGATATAGCTGTTGCAATGGAAAAGTAAGTTTTAATTAAGAGTCCTTTCTGGAAAAATACAAAAGAACCAGTGGTGTCTGTGTTATCTGTGGGGTCATAGAAGCAACAATAGATTGGGGATCAGAAGATCTGGGTCTGAGTTTAGGCTATTGCTGACCAGCCATGGGATCTTGGAAGATATTGACTTTCTCCTGGTGGGACAAAGTATAAAATGAGGGCAGAGATGCCTGTTCTGTCAGACACTGCACTGTTGTGAGGGTTAAACAAGATTATGGGAAGGGGCCACATTACGGTTGCCTTGTTTCCTTTCCCCTTTGTGGTTTCATGGTCTATTTCCACTGGCTCTTGCTCTTTTGCCTGTTGTAACAACTTTGAATCCACTTGAGAGAAGAAAGGTGGTATAGAAAATAAAGGTGAAATTGATGAATGGTAAACCCAGGGCTAATTTGTCTCATTACTGTAAAAGGGTTTCTT
Source organism: Daubentonia madagascariensis (assembly GCA_023783475.1). Lineage (NCBI taxonomy): Eukaryota > Metazoa > Chordata > Mammalia > Primates > Daubentoniidae > Daubentonia > Daubentonia madagascariensis. Next base: position 22,731,707 of record JAKFHU010001672.1, read on the forward strand.
TATTCTTCAGTAACTAAAGCCTGCAATTATTATTTATTGTCAAATTTACTTTCTTAGTAAACTAAATGAGGAAATAGTAATACTAGACATGGTTGAAAATAATGCTAGGAATCTGGTTCTTTCTGGGCTTTTCAATCCTCATATTGTATTATAAAGGCAGAAATGGTCAAAAACAGATTTATAGCTTTAAAAATGAGATGCTGTAAAATATGGGTGGGAAATAAGAGACCATTAGCATAGAAGCCATTTCCCTGGGAAAGGGGAGGAAGTGCTCATTATTTTGTGTTTCCCCAGATTCCTTTTATATGTGAGGCCTCCTGGGAGGGGCTCTCATGCCAAACATTTCCTAGACCAGGAATTAGGAGTCTTCCATTCAATCCTCAGCTCTGTCACCAACAAGCCTATGATCTTGACCAAAGCATTTTACCTCTCTGATTAATTCTTTTTTCATAAAGTGAGAGGATTAGAGTAAATGATCTCTAAGTGCCTTCCAATTCTAAATCCTGTGGCTCTACGTTAGTCAGGTGGTCAAAGTTGTTGTCACCACAAAAGTCACAAAGGCTCAGCCCCTTGGCCCTTTCTTTCTACTGACCTCAGGCTATCACTAAGTCTGGGTAAGGCAGCTTCTGCCATTGAATCATCATGGCCACCTTTCCCCAGAGCCTTCTATGACTGTTGAACCACCTATGGTCGCTCTTGTTGCACCACAGAACCTCGAATGGGAACATTTATTTACATTTAGCTGCATTTGGGTGCTAGCAGCACAGTTGCCACCCTGATCTCACCATAGACTGCCAGCTCAGACTGCTGTATGGGAGAAGCTGGGAGCATGCACAATCAATTCTCCACATTTCCAGATTGATGGTAGGGCTCCCTGGATCACAGTCTATTATGTACGCTCTGCTCCAAGATGCCAGTGCTTCAAAATCACGTTTGGTTTAAATAAACTATGCTGGTCTATAACATGATAAAAATTGGATGAGGAAAAGGAAAATTTCTAAGACTGTAAAAAAGACATATTGTCTTTTCATTTCAGTTGGCTGGCTCCTCTTAAGGCAAACAAAAACAATTTTGCTAAAACAAAACTAAGATAAAAATTAAAGTTATAGAAATTACAGCTTTCTCTTTGATTATTTTACATGAAGCCGCCCTATAACTTGGACTGGGTGAATATTTTTTTGTTAAGTAATATCCATCTAGACTACTACTATCATTAAGGTGATTACTTGTTTTCTTTATTATTTCTTCATTATTAGTACGTTATTTTAGGAATTAGTTGTTAATTTACTCTTCCAGTGGATGTCATCTAAAGATGCCTGAGAGTCACACTGTGAGTGCTGCTGTTTGTTTAGAGGCCTAAACAAGGCAGCTAACTGTGTAATTCCAATGTCCCAGTTGCCATCAAGTGGCCCAAAAGGTCATTCTTCCTGAGTGCTGTGTTGTAGAAAAGGACAGAGGCATTTTGGGGTGGGGGAGAGAAGACATCACTAATGCAGGAGTTTGTGGTAGGGGAGCAGATGTTAGTGGTCCTCTGGGCACATAGCAGTTTGTAGCAGGGTCAGGATCAAAGGCCAGGGACAGGATTCAGAGTTCTGTGTGTTTTCAGCACACAAAAGTGACTCACCTCTGCACTCTTGTCTAATCTGCCTTCTAATAGCAATGAGATAATATACAGACACAGCACTCCACAATTATTTCACTTGATTTCTAGAGCCTGGTGGACTTGCTGATCTTGAAGGGAAACTAAAAAGACCTGCAGAGATCAGGGTGTCCAGCCAGGCAGCAGGCCCTTTCCCAGCAGTTTTTACAGACACAGTCCCTTGGACTTACTATTTAAAGGATCCCAAAGAACGAATAGACTATTTTGTGGATGCAAATGGCCTTACTTTGCAAGCAAATGTTTTGTTTTTATTTTTGTTTTTCTTTTCCTGTGCCAGTTTGGATCTCCTTGTCACACATAATCACTGTGGGGACCCAGGTACATTCAGATCTGTTGGTTACTAAAACTCATGTAGCAAGTTGATGCTGGACTTTTTGTTCTAGGCTTTCTCTCAGTCCATCTTTCTGGTCCCAATATGGGAATTCTGTTTGTGATGTAATTCAAAACTGAATTCCTCAAAGTTGTGTCAGTTCTGCAAGACAGTATGAATTAAGAGTTTCCTGTGATGATGCACATGTGGGTATTAACAAAGGCTAATATGCAATCTAGGAGCTTAAGATCTGGTGATTTCAAATTTTTTAAGCTACTCTTGCAACTTTCCTTTTGGATTTCAAAAAGAGTGCTGAATTAAGGTAATAGGAAGTATTTTTAAATGAGTATATTATTTTCTCCTTTTTCTAGGAACTATACATTGAGATTTATGCCAATTCCTATGTATGATGCTTCTCAAGCCCTAAAAACAAACCCTGAAAAGACAGAAGAGGCTCTGCAAAAGGTATTAAAGAATCAGTAACTTGATTACAAGAAATTCACATTTGAATTGTGTTAATTATAATTCTGAACATATGAACACTACTTTGTTATTTTACAAGGCTTCTTTTTTCACATTATCTCATGTTTTTATGATCACTGCTGTCATAATGCATAACTGGGGGAGGAATAAAATAAGGAGGACTAAAACTTGTCATGCAATTTAAGTGGAATAAAATAACATTCTGACAATATCAACATGCCAGAGCTTTAGCATAGTTAACTTCCTGATGGTCCTTTGGAGAATGTGTGGAACTGAATGTCAGTTTGTACAACTTCCCTCCTCTTCATCTTCAACGGATAGAACCTGTGAACTGAAGAAAATGACATGGCTCATATATTTGGAAAGGAGAGCTTTATTTCTCATAAAAGGTTGCAGCCTGTGGGTGGCCATTCCAACTGGCTGGGAAGCAGAGCCTCTAGCCAGAATCCACAAACACATGCTTCGTGGTGCTTCGAGGGAGGGATGACAGTGGGAAAGGAGTTTATGCTGAGTGGGGTGGCCAGATGTCTGTATTTAACAAGCTATAGGAGGAGTCATGAATATTTATGAAAGGAGAACATGTGCCTACACATTCTAGTTTTATGCCCCTCTATGGGGTCCATATTCAGAAAATGGTGGCCCTCTGATGTCAAAAGGTGAAGTGGAAGACATGAAAATGCTCTGTAGACTGGTTAAAACCACTCCAGGGTTGGTGGTCTCTTATCAGGAAAGAATGCTGTCTGGATCATGAAATTGGTTTCTGTTTAGCCGTTAGGGAAAAAAGGCTGATGGTCATTAGCAAGGAAGGGGGGGTATAATGAGACATGCCTGACTTCCCATCCTGTCATGGCTGGAAACTCAGTTTTGAGGTTTCTCTGGGGCCCCCTTGGCCAAGAGGGGGTTTGTTCAGTCAGCAGAGGTGGGGGGGGAGCAGTTAAGATTTTATTTTAGTTCACAAACCCTCCTTTTTTCATTAAGAAATTTAAGGTATTGGCTGGGTGGGGTGGCTCACGCCTGGAATCCTAGCACTTTGGGAGGCTGAGGCGGGAGGATCGCTTGAGGCCAGGAGTTCGAGATCAGTCTGAGCAACAGCGAGACCCTGTCTCTACAAAAACTTTAAAAATTACCGAGGCATGGTGGTACATGCCTGTAGTCCCAGCTACTCAGGAGGCTGAGGCAGGAGGATCAACTGAGCCCAGGAGTTTGAGGTTGTTGTGAGCTGTGATGACACCACTGCACTCTAGCCCAGGTGACAGAGCAAGACCCTGTCTCAAAAAACAAAAACAAAAACAAAAAAAACCTTAAGGTATTATTGAGATCTCACTTCACCATCTTCATCTATAAATATATCTAAATCCACAGCGACCTTCCTCCTTTCTGACAAACTCAGAGGATGATGAGCACCTCTGCCTTCCAAGCCCAGCCATTCACTGGTGGCTTTGACCTCATAATCCCTGCCCCGTGCCAGAAACCTGCCCTGCGAGCCATTCCCTCGCTCTCCCCTTATCTTCATCCTTCTCTTTCTATGGCTACCTCTCTCTCCATTTCAGATGTGCTCAAATTTTCCCATCTGAAGATGCCTATTCCACCCACAGTATGGTGTTACTTGGGGAATCTTTGAAGTCTATCCTCCCCGCTTCATTGTCTCTCTCCTTGGTGGTACCACTCTCCATCCAGTCTTCCAAGATTGCCTTTCCTTTCCCACATCTCCTGTAGCCAGTCAGTCACCAAGTCCACTGATTCTGCAGCATAAATCTCTTCATTTGCTCTCCTCTGCTCTATTCCTGTTACAGATACCTTCCTTCAAGCCTCATCGGCTCTTACCTGGATTATTGTTACATTTGCCTCCTCCTGTTAGTTTTCCATGTTTGGGCTGTTTTCCAAAAATAGGCATCATATTTCGTGGTCAATCTGAGTAGACTAAAACCTTCATTCTGTCTTTCCCTAGTGGTTTTCAGAATAAATAAAGGCTGGTCTTAACACAGCAGAACACTCTATCCAGGATCCACCTCCTGTCCACCTTTCACTTCATTTCTTACCAACTCTTAACTTTTTGTTTTGCTTCGCCTCAGGGAACTCATTAGAAATGTAAATTCTTGAGCCTCAGGAACTAAGGTAGGATTTAGCAGTTCACATTTCTACAAGCTTTCCTGGGGACTTGAAAGTTGGAGAATTACTGCCATACTCCAGACATCTTCATGCTTTCCGCACTATCATGCATGGTTGTTGAGACTGAAATCAAGTGTCAGCTCATCTAGGAAGACTTCTCAGAGCCCCTGTCTTCCCCTAGGTGGGTGGTCTTCTCAGGATTTCTGGTTCTTCTCTCTGTCATTGGCCTTGTGGCATTGTTTTAAGTTACTTGCCTCCATATTTTTTTTTCTAGTGAACTGTGAGCTCCTTGAAGGAACAGCCTATGTAATTTTTCATCTTTTTTATTCCCAGCAGCTAGCACAGTGCCTGGCATGCATGCTTGGATACTTTTTAGCATTTGTTGAATAAAATGGAATAAGATTGGGGGTAAGGGAAGAGAAAGCTGTGGTATGGCAAAAGAAATCATCCAAGATTTGGATTCAGAAGATCTAACTTGAAGTCAAACTCTTCCTGTAACTTTCAATAAGTTACTTGATTTTTCTGAACTTCTTTTTCATCTATATAAGTAGCAAAAATAAAGCTGTAACAATAACTATGTTTAGCTGACATTTAACATGGTTATTACTGGGTGTCCGGCACTGTTTTAAATGCTTTATGTATATTAATATATGTAGTCTTTAAAATAAGCCTATGCAATAGGTTCTGTTATTACAGATAAGGAAAATTAAGGTCGGAGAATAAGTAGTTTTCGAAAAGGACATTAATCAGCTTTAAACAAAAGACATATTCTAGAGAAACCAGGTTTCTGGTTTCAGATTTGACATCTAAAGAGCTTGGAAGTCATCACTCCCATACTTACAACAAGGAAAAAAGGCTGAACAAACAGAAAATCAGCAACTTTTCTTTGATCTGTCAGAGAGCTGAGGCCATATGGAAAGCTGTCACCCTGGAAACTTGAGAGGCAGGCAAGTACAGAGAATCGCAGTGAATCATAGTGAATCATAGCCAAGATCAGCTGACCAGGAGCGGAAGCTAGTAGAGTCAGTAACTCAAAGAAACACTTAAACAGTAATTGATGAATTGCTAGAGGCTTAGTGTAGACTAGCTTAAGAACTAAAAACTCCTGTGGGTCCACTTTTAGAGAAGCCCCAATCCTTTCATGGGTTTTACTTCCAGAAGCTCCATCAAGCTGTCTTGGTAAAGAATGGAGAAAACTTCCTTATGTTTCTGGCGGGGGAGGGGGGGAAAAGTAACCATTTTGAAATATACCCAGAGTCTTCTGTTCTCTATAATAAAGGCCTACTAGCCAGAGAAACTACTTTACCAGAGCCTTATCTAAATTGGGAGAAGGACAATTAGCCAACCCAGCCCCCTCTAGCCCTTCTGTCTTACATAAGGGGAAGGGAAGAAAAGGCTAAGAAATATTTCTGAAGGCCACAGCCCAGGGACCCAGGATCATTAAAAAAAAAAAACCCACTAAATTTAATCATAAAATTATAGAACGTTTCCCCTCCCTAACATCTTATCACCGCATCAAATAAAATAACAGTGGATTACAACTGAGCAAGCTGCAAGACACAGACTCTAATTAAGAAAGAGTTTCTAGGGAAACCTCAAAATGGCAGGGAAGACAAAGACAAGGACAAGGACACTCGAGGAAATTGAAGCCTCTGGCACTTACAAGTACAGCAAATATTAAACACAGCCCAGCTCCCAGCCAGGTTAACATAAAACCCACACTAAAAGCCTGATTACCACAGTTTCTATTACCAGCTATATCATGTCCAGCTTTCAACCAAAAGTTATAAGGCATGCTAAAAGGCAAGAAAAAACACAATGTAAAAGAGACAAAGCAAGAACCAGACTCACATATGATACAGATTTTGGAATTATCAAACAGGAGATTTAAAATAACTATGATTAACACGTTAAGGGCTCTAATGGAAAAAGCAGACAGGGTGCAAGAACGGATGGGTAATGTAAGCATAGAGATGAAAACTCTTAAGAGAAAAAGAAAAGGAAATGCTAGAAATCAAAAACCTGTGACGGAAATGAAGAATGCCTTTGAGGAGCTCATCAGTAGACTGGACACGACCTAGGAAAGAATCGTTGAGCTCGAATGTTCTTCAACAGAAACTCCCCCCAACTAAATTGCAAAGAGAAAAAAAAAATGAAAGAAAAAAGAAGGAAAAGAATAGACTATCCCAGAACTGCGGGACGGTCATAAAAAGAGGTATATGTGTGTAATGGGAATACCAGAAGGAAAATAAAGAGAGAAAGGGAGAGAAGAAACATCAGAAGTGATAAATGGCTGTGAATTTTCTGAAATTAATGACAGGCACTAAACCACAAATCCAGAAAGCTCAGAGAACACCAAGCAGGACAAATACCAAAAAATGTACACGTAGGCATATCATACTCAAACTGTGGAAAACCAAACACAAAGAGAAAATCTTTAAAGAGAATCTTAAAGGGGAAAATCTTTTAAAAAATCTTTAAAGAGGAAAAATCACCTTACATATTGAGAAACCAGGATAGGAATTACATCAGACTTTTTGTCAGAAACCATGTGAACAAAAGGAGAGTAGCATGAAATATTTAAAGTGTTGATACAAAGACCCCAGCAGCCTAGAATTCTATATCCCGCAAAATTATCCTTCAAAAGTGGAGGAGACTTTCTAAGATGAGCAAAAACTGAGGGAATATGTCACCAGTAGATCTGACTTACAAGAAATGTTGAAAGAAATTCTTCAGAGAGAAGGAAAATTATGTAAGTTAGAAAATTGGATCTGCATAAAGAAAAGAAGAACATCAGAGAAGGGATAAAAGAAAGTAAATAAACTTCTATTTTCCTTATTATGAATTGATCTAATAGATGACTGTTTTTTCTAAGTAATAGCCACGATGTACTGGGTGATTGTAGTGTATGGGTAAGTGACATGCGTGACAGCAGTGTTGTAGGGATGGGAGAGGGAATTGGCACTATCTGTTGCAAGGTTATTTGAAGGTAGACTTGGATTATTTGTAAATGTATATTTTAGGCACTAGGACAAGTACTGGAAATAATTTTAAAAGAGGTATAATTAATATGCTAAGAGAGAAGAAAAGTATAATCATTTAAAATGCTTAATTAAAACCAGAGAAGGCAGAAAAAGAGGGGAAGATAAAAGAAGAACAAATGTGATTAACAGAAAATGGTTACAAACATGGTAGATATTAATCCTACTATATCTAGACATTTTACAGGTCAGAAAATTGAAAATAGGTACAGAAAATGGAAACCAAGGACAAAGGAAGGTACAAATATGTTGTAAAATCTGTGCTCTTTAAATAAAAAATTGATGACCTTAAAGCACATATTTATTGGATTTTCTTATAAAACTCACTGTACTCATATATTCAAGTGTTCATTTTAACAGATCTCTGTCTTCTGGAAGAAATATGGTAATTAACTTTTACTCTACTAAAGAAAAAATATTGTGATTCAATACTCAATCTTTGTAAGTTTTTTTTTTTTTTAAATACAAGATTCCTTTACTTAAATACAGTTTTTTGGCTTCTTGTGCTGCTGCTATGTGCTTGTGCTTCAGCAGAGACTGGAGATGTCTAACTGGCTCTAGACTACCTCCCAGCTTGCTCCCTGCTGCCCAGGGGGCCTGGTGAGCGTGGTAACAACCCTTTTGGTCCTTCACTTTCCATTTGACCTTAGCCAGGCCCTCAGGAGTTATGTTTTCTGTCCTTAGCCTGAAATGGTGCATACAAGCAAAGTTTACCCTGCCAATCTAAGATGCAAATAACTTCAGTGGTGATGTGTACATGACTGATACTAAAGTCACTTGAAAATTGTTATTCTTTCTTCCCCTTGAGCTGGTTTTTAGAAACAAGCTTTGAGTGTTATTTTTCTAAAAAATTCCTTCCTGGCTTAAGTCTGTGAAGCACCATTAGTGCATCTGCGGAAGGGTCTGGAAAGGCATGAGGCAGCCTTCGGTGCACTGCCTGTGTGTGAGATGGGCCTCTTGAATAAGCAAACTGCTCTCAGACCCGGGCCACAGCCAGTGTTCTATGAAGCCAAATGTGTAAAAGAACAAATAACAAAGCAAAAGGACCTGAAGCTGAGTGATGGTGTGTGTCTGTCATGTTTCTGGCAAGAATCTTACTAGCAAAAAATTTAACATTGATGGTAATGTCACCTTGAAAAGAGATGACTTCTTGGGAAGCAGCAGAAGAAAGTTAATGTAATATAATGTCACGGCATTAATGTGTCACTTTAATGATTCATTTCAGGGATCTTTTCATTTTTATAATTTCTTCATTTGTGTTTAATAGAAAGATACATTTTGTTCTGCTTTATAGTTTCCACGGATGATAGTAATTATAGTCTGTATTTTAATTGTTCCTAATTGGTATTAAGTAGTAGTCATTTTAGCATATGGAAAATTAAAATAAAAATGTAATAGTACTGAGAGCTTCACAGTTGTTAGACATTCTTAACCAGGGAAATGTTGTGACAAATTAAAAGCCAAATGGTTAAGTGGTGTTATTAAAAACAAACAAAAACAATAAGGAAAACAAAACAACAGATGGCACAATTTACCCCCCTCAAATTATTCTTTAAAAAGCATCTTTATAGGTCTCCATCATTCCCAATAGTTAACTTTACAGTTTTTGTTCACTGTATATCCATTGCATATTGGTCTTCTTCAGTGCTTAATTTCAATCTAGTTATTTGTACATGTGAATTTTTCATAGGAAATTATATATGTGTAAAAATACAGATTGTCAAGCAACTTCAAGATTTCTCATTTTCTGTGGAAATCCATTTTCTTATTTTCTATAAGTTGATTAAAATCAGTCTTATTTTTGAGAAAATAAAAAAATTTGAGGGACTAATGAAATTAGTTTGTATCTTTGAGTTTTACTAGCCTGTATCCTTCAAATTTTGTAGCTATTCTCTGTCTTTTTTGTTTGTTTGTTTACCTTAAAATCAAGAATTTTCTAAGTACTGGTGTATTCCATGACTAGAATAAGGCTAAGAGGTTCGGAGAGTACCATACATATTCTTTGGGGCTATTTATTTAACTTCTGAACTGCTGAATAGTTAAAAATTCCTAAGGGAGAAGGATTGTGATTATGTGCAGAAGAGTGATGGAAAGTCAGGAGGTGGGGTCTCTAATCCTACAGGCCATTAAACACTTGCTTATCTTTGTCAATTACTGAGTCACATAAAAATTCCTCCAGCTACCTGCAAGTTAAATTTCTTTTCTGTTGTTTTTTTTTTGTTTCTTTGTTTTTTCACCCCAGTAAGTTGAAAGCAATTTAAATTTCTAACTAAAAACACCAATAATAAATCACAGTGAAAGCCAGTTTCCCCATCCCTTGTGTTTTGTGAGGTCAAGGCACTGTGGCAGGATATGTGTATGAGTGCTTTGGTTTTTAAGTTCAGCAACTGTTTCGCTTACAACCTTATACTCTACTGAGTTGAAATATGTTCTTGAGGAATACATGTGCTTAATTTCCAGATAGAAAACTATCTGCTACGGAATCATGAGACTAGAAAATACCTTCAAGAACAGGCTTACCGCCTACAGCAGGGTATTGTCACCAGCACCACCCAGCAGGTAAGAGAACGCCTGCAACTTTCTCCTTTTACAATTAACTGACCCTTCTTAAGAGCAAAGGGCTTTGAGCATTTGAATCATTTCCAAGGGGGCAATAAGGACTACCTTCTGAAAATGACAACAAATCTAAGGAGAGCTTGAGGGAAGATGCAGAGGGAGGAAAATGTAGGCTAATTCTAATGCTAACTATGCACTTTTAATTGTTGATGATTTTGTGCCTTTTAATATTGCCAGTAAGATATACTTTAGGTTTATGTACAAATATGAGGAACTTTTGATTATAGATAATAAAATCTGAGGCTGATCAGATTTGCTACTCTGGAGACATTCTGTTCATTTCTCTCTATTCCTTCACACTTCTGTGAGTAGCACACAAATTCTCTGGTTCATCTGAATAATTAGAAGTTTGTTAAATATTAATTAATACTTACATGCTGATGAGCAATTGAGGGGCTTTTCTTTTTTACCTCATTCATTCCTCTTCTCTCTACCCAACTTGAGAGAGGAAACAAAAAACCATAATAATAATAAAACAAGTATGAAATATTTCCCTTCAAAAAAATTAACCAAAACCAAGGGTCATAAGATATTTGAAGAAAACAATTCATGTGTCAAAGAAAGAGCTGAGCTCAGGTAATTCACAGTACAGAGGGCTTTAAATAAAACCGTAACTAGTAAGTTCAGTGGGACTAGAGAGAATGTTATGTCCACAAAATAAGAAGAATAGGCTGCTATGAACAGGAGTAGTCAGAGAACAAGAAACAATGCTTAACAATTAAAAGTATGATACTGTAATTCAGAATTAAATAAACTGAAAGGATACAAACTCAGCTGCTTCTCTGGAAGAAAAAGTGGAGAAAATCTCTGGTATGTAGTAAAAAAGGAAAAAGATGAAAAATATGAGAGAAAAGTAAGTGAAATGGCAAATAGATTCAAAATGACTAACAGCCTTCTAATGGGGGCTTCAAAATTAAAAATGAGAGCTATTAGAGGGCAGAAAATAACAGAAAAGTATTTCACATGAGTCTTGGGGTTGATTATAACACACTGGAATTGATCAGGATGGATGGGCAAAAAGACGTACACCTAGATATATCCTGGTGAAATCTCAGAACACGTAGGAAAAAGAAAAAAAAAATTGAGTTCTAGAGAGAATAAATTAGGCTATCTTATAAGTTAACTATGATCAATTCTTAGCATCAATCCCAATTACTAGAAGCAAACGAGGTCCTGTCATCCTAGTTCAGAGGAAGATTTATTTTGAACCAAGAATTCTATACCTAGCCATTTTATCAATCAGTTGTGAGGACAGACTAAAAAGATTTTCATACATAGACTTGGAAATTTTATCCCCATATACCTCATATGAAAAAAGTTATTTGAGTAAATTCTCAAACAAGAAAGTACAGTATATGAGGTATTAATAGCAAATGGTAGCAGAAATGAAATCATAGAAGTTATAAAAACTGAAAGAAAGTTTTTAAAAATTGCTACTTTGGGACAGTCTACTTTGAACTGCAGGGTTAAGAGACATAGGATTGTATGTCTTTCCCTATGGGGCCCACAATCATAGTTTTGTAACTACATTTTAGAGGGTTTAAAATTTTAATATCAACTTAGATAAGAAGGGCAAACTTAATTATTGTCATATAACAGAATGTAAAGGTTGAAAATCTTTATAACATAAAAGTAATGAAACTAAAATTAGGAGTTGAAGAGGGAGAAAGTTAAATGGTAGCACAAGCATGCTAAATTTTTACTTTTTTTTTTTCATGGAATCAACTGCTATTTTCTGTAATTCACAAATCAGAAATATAAAAATAAGTATACTATTTAAATTTAAAATGGAAGCCATCAGAAATAGTAAAGAAGCAGAAGGTTTTCAAAAGTGTTTATCTCTGCAGATTGAAAGGAACTGACTGGTAGGGAAATTTTTATCATTTTAGACCATTTTATATGGTTTGCACTATTTTTTTTTACCTTGTGCAGATTCATTTAATTTTTTTGTTGCTTTTTTAAAAAGAGAATGAAAGAAAAGTATCCATAATAAATATATTGTGTATAATATTCATATCAGGTAAAGTATGGATGACTGCATAGATATGCATAGAGATTCGTAAAAGGGTGTTCATCAAAATGTTGATTGTTATCTTAGGTGATGTGATTAGGTGCATTTTATTCTTTTATACTTCTCAGTATGATTTGAATGTTTTACAGTAAACATGTATTTTTAAATAAGAAAAAGTAAAGAAAAAAAAAGTTAAGAAAGAAAAAGTTATATTAGTGAAGTAGCAGGACTTTTGAGAAAGAAAACATTATTTTGACCTTACTAGTGCCTTAAAAATCTAATTTCTTTTCCTGCAAGGGACTAATATCAGCTTAGTACTTTATGGTTTACAGTTATTTCCAGGTTTTAGTGTGTAACATTAAAAGCAATGAGAGTTACATTAAAACTTTGCTTCGTGTTCCTTTATGAGCTACCATAATGCAGCCTTCTTTTCCTAATACAATATCTTTCCAACTTTTTTCCTAATTCAGAGGGGATTTTGCTCATCCAAAAAAATTATTGCAGCAACCTGTAATGCTCATTCATAAAAGTACATTTCGTCAATTGAGAGAAAATTATACACAGGAGGGGTATGTGGATGTTTAATTCTGCTTGGATGGCATTATTCTGAATTAGTTGAATCATTATGTGGTAGGTATATTGCCAGCTTTTCACTTTGGGAATTTCTTAGGACATTATGATTAGCAGTTTTCAGACTTTAATCATTTCAGTCACTTCAGGAGAGATTTATCTTGAAGTTTCCAGAAATCTGAATATAGGAAGAATAAACCCTCTGTCACTAATGCCCCTGCCAACTCCATAGCCAGACCTCATTCTCAGGTGACACTGAGGCATTAAGGTATGTTTTCATGAAACATTAAAGTCTCATAACTGTTCTTTCGTTGTCTGTTGACTTTGATTAGGAAAGATTTTTATAAGACTCAACCTTTTGCCTCTGCTTTTGATCCTTTCTTATCCATCTGATAAAGCCTCTTAATCAGGAGTCAGCAAACCTTTTGTGTAAAAAGCCGTATAGTAAATATTTTAGGCTTTGGATCACATAGGGTCTCTGTTGAAACTACTCAGCTCTGCTGTTGCAGAGTGAAGGCAGCCATAGACAGATGTAAATGAATGAGCGTGGCTATTATGATAAAACCACACTTATAAAAACAGGCCCAGAGTTGCCTGGCATTTGCCGAGATCTTTTCTTCAGTCTTCTCCCCAAAAGAGAAAAGAAAAGAAAAAAGACAGTTTTACTGCTTAGAGCTATTTACTCAGCATATTCTCTTTTCTTTCTGTCATATGCACATTTTTATACTTGGAGTCATGACTACAGTTGCTATCCACTCACTTTGTAACCTTTTGAAACATGACCTCTGTACCTATATATGTACTGAAATGGCTTTCTCAAGGGTCACTTTGTCACCAACTCCAGGGGGCTTTTTCTCCTTCTTCATCTTTTGGTGAAAGGTGGCAGTGGAGTAGTTAGGAACTTGGACTCTCAAATCAGATGACCCCAGATTTAAATCCAGATTCTGCTATTCACTATCTGTGTGAACTCAGGTTAGTCATTTACTACTAACTTCTTTCAGCCTCAGAGTCTTCATCTGTAAAATGGGAATGATGTTAATACTGTCCCAGAAGATGCTGTTAGGATTAATTGAGGTAATACTTGTAAGGTATTTGGCACCTCACCAGTAAACATTAATGTTTGTTGCTGTTATTTTTATTTTCATGATTACCATGATTATTATTGACCATCTCATCTTTCTTAAAAATCACTTCTCAGTTCATTTGACAGTGTGCCACTCTGAATATATTTCTGCCACTCTTGGGTCTTATCTGTCTCCTTTCTATACCATTCTTTCTCATCTCCCAAATGCAGCATTTTTTCAAAGCTTTACACTTAGTGTTCTTTTCCTTTGGCTAGCTAATCTACTCCCGTTTTAACTCTCTCATCTGTGGATGACTCCTGCATCTAACCCTTCAGTTCCTGTTTCTTTCCAGAAAGTCCTCTCTTTTCAATCATTTTTTCAGCATCTCCACTCATGACCCTCCAAGATATCAGTCATTAAGACCAAACTCATCCTTAGGAACTCCTGATTTTGCCATTTCTCTCAGTGATGTCGTCATTCTCTGAGGACAGAACCCTTGGAGTCATCTTGGACTCTTCATTTGCTTTCCTATCCAATGCCCACTTTGCCCTATCCATTTGCCTTTCAAGGATCTTTTGTAGTCATTCTTTTCTTTCTGTTTCTACTGCTCTCTTGCTAAGGGTCTTTTTACTAACTCCCTCCTACCTCTTTTACAAAAACTGCAAGAACTAATTTTTCCATCTTCATGTCTCCTGCTTTCCACATCCTTTGTATCAGGGCGGCTAAGCCACCATGAGTGTTTATGGGGCAAGGGATTCCTAGACCCTCACAATCATGGGGGGAGCTGGGGAAGTGGCGTTTTGTGCCTTGGACATTGTGTTCAACCTCTGCCTGTGCTGGGGTCCTGTATCGTCTTGCCTTAACCCAACATTCCAGTCTGATCTCCCACTATAAGGTGCCTCTGTTCCTAACTAGGAAATAGGAGTCACAAGTGTCAGGATGTGCTCCCGCTTGGGTTTGTTCTTTTGCTTAAAATCCCCTTCTCTTTTTTCAATCTATAGAAATCTTTCAGGACCCAGCTAAAAAGCTATCTTTAGCCACAGCTAGGTCTGATTCCTCCTTTGGCTGAAATTTTTTAGAAGTTTCTATCATTCATTTATCACTGAATAAATACTTACAAGAGTCTATGGTGTGGTAGGAACTATTGTAGGAAACTGGAGTTCAGCAGTGAAGAATATAAAATGTTCATGTCTTTGTGAATATTTTATGTAGCACTTTATATCTTGTGTTACTGTTAATTGTGAATATTTCTTTCCACTTCTAGGTTTTTAAGTTGCTTGATGGCAAGGGGTATATCCTATTAAGGACTGTATCTCCTCTATGCCAGGTGTTCAGTATGTTTCTCTTGAATTGAATAAAGAAACAGACATGGAAGAAGATAAAATTTTCCATGAATAAGCTGTTTGCTGGAACTAAGAACAATTGTAACAAGTTATGAGCAACAAAAGATGGTATTTATTGCTTGTAGTTCTAAGTCCTACACTGGGGTTTAATAGCCCTGTATGTTTGAAAAAGCCTAAGTAGTCACCAGCAAGTGTGATATGAGTTAGTAGTGTGACATGGTTGCCAAAGAAGCCAATTTGACTTGTATTACGTTAATGGATGTATGTGTTATGTTGTACAGTGAGGAAGGTGATTCCTCTGTTCAGCTCTGTGCTTACCAGCCCACTCCTCCTCTGTTACAATCCATTTTACTGAGGAGGGCATGGCGTACTCAGGAGATTCTAGATGGAAGACAGAATGCAGAGAAGTGACTCTGGAGGAAAAGGGATGAAGGACTGCAGAACTGTGTCATGGTAGGAATTGTAAAAGGAACTGGGAATGTTAAACCTGAAGAAAAGATTGGGGAAGAAAAGACACATATGCTCGAATATGTGCAAGACTGTCACATGGAAGAGTGTGTGTGATTGTTCATGGTGTTCTCAAGGGGAAGATATGGGCCCTGTAGGAAGGATATAGGAAGACAGATTAGGACTCAAAATAAAGAAAATCATGTCCGAGAATGGAAGGGTACATTTCCTTGGAAGGAAGTGAGCCTCTCAAACTATGACAGTCAACAACTTTTCTGTGTTGCTTTAGAGAGATCGAACACCAGGGGGTTAGGCTGAAGTAGGGATGTTAGACAGAAGAGCTCTAGGACTGTCATCTACCATGAGGTTTTCTGATGGGATAACCCGAGAGATTGCAGCCTTTCAGATTGTATCTCCTTTATTTTTCATAGGTATGTACTTTAGGGACTTGGATTATGAACTGATAGTCAAACTCCTTGATTTACTTTTTTCAAAATTTTTAATTTGTACTCTGTGTAATTATTCCATGTCATCTTAAATAAATAGTTTACCATTTCTGGACTCACACTCTTTCAATTTAAAGCATCTGAATGTGGTCTGTTGAGCTATGCTCAGAAGAATCTTTGAGACGTGAGATTTTGCGTCTCATTGGAATTGAAGAACTAAATTTTTATGGTTTTTTTGGACATGATTAAAAAATGTTCTACTTAAAGACCATTTTTGTTGAGTTCATTTTAACCCTCTCTCCTTGGTGAATGCTTAATGGCATATATTTCAGGAGTCTCTTTGGTCTTTCATGATGATTAAGGATGTTCAGCTTTATAGGGTTACATCCACATGCCTCTCAAATTAGTCTTTTGTTGTCCCAGATGTATATTAGTTCCTTTCTTAGTGTGTGGTTTATTTGCCTCTTAAAATTAGGTATTCATTCTTGGTAAGATATGAATCATTGATGACCATTTTTGCTTCAGGAAGCACAGATCGATACAATAGTTAGAAGAGTTAGAATTTATATCAATTAAGAAGGTTTTTAAAAACATACATTTAGCTCTATGGAGGGTATTGTGTAAACACAGAAAGTTAAGATATGATTCCTGCCTACAAGCTTAGATTTTATTTGGAGAGAGAATATGATATGAGAAGCATTATTCATATAACTGCTTTTTCCTATGGAGAGCTCAAGACAGTTCACTTATGTAGCCTCAATACATTTTACAGCAATAGGAGCTGTTTTTAATATATATCAATGCTGGCATTACTGACCCTTGTCAACAGAATAGGTACTTTGAGTGGTGTTATTTTACTGGATTGTCTTCTTAATGCACTAAAAAAAGAAAATGGGATAGACATTATAAATTCGATTTTACAAAAGAAAAAGGCCAGCGAGATGGCAGTGCAGCAGCAAGTAGACACAAGCTCCGTAATCAGAACTTAAGTAATTGGACCTTAAGTCTTCTGAGTAGTGAAGTGAAGTTTCTATCATTTGGAATTTATGGGGGAAGGAGGGCAGACTTCAGCTTCCTATAGTTGTGATATCAAATCACAACTCAAAATAGAGAAGTGTGAATTTAACAAAAAAAAGAATATTTTTAGATTCTCTCCTCTGCCAAATGAATTATCTGATGGGATGGGACTCTTGACATGTAAAGTCTCTAAAGAATTAATAATTTTTTTTAAGAACATGAAATAGACAACCTGCGGCTCTGATCAAAATATTGGAGGAGCTTTTTAAACCACACTGCGGTTACCTTTTCTGCAGACTTCTCTGCTTTCTTCATGCTTTTCTGTATAAGTACAAATATAGAAGAGCATGCTCTTACCCTTCTTTAATTTTTTGTCTACCATAGTGATCCTCCATTTCTCCTTTGGGTTTTATATTTAAATCCATGGAACAACTGAAAATGATTCAACTGCAATTAACCTGGGTGGGAGATCTTATTGGAATAAAAATTAGATGTTATTAACTTTGTCATTACTTATGTTAATATGATAAAACCTCAACTTTTGTTTTTTGGTGGCTCTGAATTTATATAGATAAATACATCATGTAATTAAATTAATTTAAAAAATATCAATTTTCAGGGGATTTTTCAGTTTCTATAATATTGAGACCAACTGGCTGTGGGCATCATTTTGTGGTCATTGCAACAGCCTCAGCGTTGCACATTTCATTTCTCTTTTTCCTCAGTACCTAACACTGTGTCTGATGCATACAGGGCACTCAATAAAAGTTAATGAAGCAGAGTCACTGTCTAACAGAATGTCACCGAGTAGCTACAAGATTCTGAATCATCAAGAAGTGTTCACTTTTGTTCTGCATGCTTTGTTTCCTAAGGCTGGAAAGGGAACAAAATACCTTAAAAGGTTTTTTGGAGTTAATATTGCCAAAGGTTTCTTATATGAGTAGTTAAACTAAATTAATAATTGGATGTAAGCTGCATTCTTGAAGATCCCAGTTAAAAGTTTTCATTCTTACGCATTCTGTGTTTCCTGAAGTTTTTTCATCCTCCTTCATTCTGTGTTTCCTTCTATCTGAATGTCGGCTGGGCTGACTTGGATGCTTGCTGTCCTTTTTCTGGTTTGGGGCAGATGATTGACAGAATATGTGTGAAAGTACAAGACCATCTCAACTCCTTACGAAACTGCGGGGGAGATGCCATCCAGGAAGATTTAAAGTCAGCAGAACGGCTCATGCGTGATGCTAAGAACTCTAAAACGGTGAGTTTCGCTTCAGGCTATATGAGAGTCTGGTGTAATAAAAAGGGTTTTTAAAATTCAATTTTAGAAACTAGTTTCAACTTTCTTTACCTCTGTACCCAATTCCAAGGTTACTGACAAGTGGCAGAGTGAACTGAGTAAGTCTTTGCCTCCTTTCTGTACCTGTGCTGATTTACCAGTAATCAAGATGTAGAATAAAAAGCCGAGGGCCAGTGTGATTTACAGAGGGTATGATTGGGCCTTGAATAACTGAGAAGGTAGTTGTAGCTTAAATGAGTAACAAGTCGTTTAAAAGTATTCTATTTCTAAGCTGATAACATGGAACTCCCCTTTGTTACCTCTGAAAGGAAGCTTCTCTCGCATTATAATATGGTTCCCAAAGTGTGCCTTAGTAGAGAAAGGACTTAACTGTGAGTCAGAAAAACTGGAATCTGGTCTTGGTTCTGCTAGTAGAATCACACAGTCATTGAATGTCATGAGTATGAGGCATCTTGTAGATAACTCAAATACTCTTGTGATCCAGTAAGTGATATCCAACCAGGTGGTATGATGGCAGTATGCCAATCACTGGTTTATTCATGAGGCAGTCAAGCGAGGAGATGGGAGAATAGGTCTCAAATCCATCTTCTGGAAGGTAGGGTTTAGGGATATTTATGGGATAGAGAAGCATGAGGCATGGGGATAGGTGACTGGAGGGAAGAAAAGTGAGGTCTGCACAAGCAGAGTCAAGCTTCATGGCTCTTCATGGGACACATGTTCAGAAAATGGTGGCATTAGCATGATCTGAGGGTGGAGTTTTTGGCCCTCTGACATCGAAAGGTCACACGTTGGACAGTTGCATAGGCCCAATTAAAGGGTCAGTGGTTTCATCCAGCTTGAACTGGACAAGGGCTGACTCTAAGTTTCTGAAAAACAACTTAGGCAATCACTACTATAGTGATCCATATGTCAGAGACACTATCTATAAGGAAGCTGGTGGAGATTTAGTTATATATTGCTTAGCTACATGACTTTTAGCTATATAGCTAGCTATATAGGTTTTAAAATCAACTAAAAGCAAGTGTCTAAAAGCAAGCAAAGCAGGTTAAGTTTGATGGGCTTGGTTTCATAAGAAATATGTATTTGTTCTTTGTCCTCAGTTCCTGGCTCAGAGCTCCTAAAACTTTTGTAATTTCCTGAGTGATAGAGACAATTTGTTATTGATAACAAGTCCCTTTCACCTCTCCAGCGTTTATCCTAATGAAGTGACTCTTGGTGGGCCCCTAGCTAGCTTCAGGATGAGGGCACTTGCCAGAGGAACCAACCATGTGATTAGAGCTTTGGGTCTTTCAGCTCCATCCCTGGACCTCCTGGGATGGGAGAGGGGCTAGAGATTAAGTTTCATCACCAATGGCCAATGATTTACTCAGTCATGCTTACGTAATGGAACCTCCATAATATCTCTAAGCAGAGATATTCAGAGAGCTTCCACTTGGTGAACTCATCAAGGTACTGGGAGTGCAGTGCACCCAGAGAGGACATGGAAGCTCCCCATATCCCTCCCACCCCCATACTTTGCTTTATACATCTCTTTTGTTTGTCTATTCCTAAGTTGTTTCCTTTATAGAAAAACAGTAATAGTAAGTAAAATGCTTTCCTGAGTTCTGTGAGTTCTAGCAAATTATCAAACAGTAGGGGGTTGTGGGAACCCCTTGAATTTATAGCTGGTTAGCCAGAAATACCAGTGACAACCTGGGACTTGTGACTGGCATCTGAAGTAGGGGTAGTCATATGGGGTCTGACGCTAACTCCAGGTAGATAGTGTCAGAATTGAATTGAATTGTAGGACACCCGATTGGTGTATGCAGAGAATTGGAGAATTGCCTGGTGTGGCAAACCCCTGCACTTTTGGTGATAGAAGTATTGTGAGTAAAGGCAGCTCAACTCTCATACTCCAGATGAGACATTAAGACATGAGGGAATAAGGTATTGTTCCTATGGCTTTAAGGCTGCTTAATGACAGAAGTGATCAATGTGGAGGTCTCCTAATCCCCAATCTTTTGTTTCTTAGGATTGCTGTGACTTATTGAATAAAAATGAATGCCTCTTTTATTAATCCATGTGAAGAGCCTTTGGTCGAAGATAGATTATCCAGGCTGGGCGCAGTGACTCACGCCTATAATCCTAGCACTCTGAGAGGCTGAGGCGGGAGGATCACTTGAGGTCAGGAGTTTGAGACCAGCCTGAGCAAGAGCGAGACCCTGTCTCTACTAAAAATAGAAAAAATTAGCCGGGCGTGGTAGTGCCTGCCTGTAGTTCCAGCTACTCAGGAGGCTGAGGCAGGGAGGATTGCTTGAGCCCAGGAGTTTGAGGTGAGCTAGGCTGACACCATGGCACTCTAGCCCGGGTGACAGAGCGAGAACCTATCTCAAAAAAAAAAAAAAAGATAGATTATCCCTAATAATATTTCTTCACCTTTTCATTAACTCTGCAATGACTTTGGTGCTTACTGAAATATCTGTGCAGTTATTGAGAGGTTACTTTTTATTTTTCTTACAGTTGTTACCAAATTTATACCATGTTGGTGGTGCGTCTTGGGCAGGAGCCACTGGGTTATCATCCAGTCCAATTCAGGAGACCCTGGAATCAATGGCTGGTGAAGTTACAAGAGTTGTAGATGAACAACTAAAGGTTTGTGGGTTTTGTTATTTAACTATGTGTGATAGCATTTCATACCGTACTATCTGTGTTTCATAGATTTGTGGGGAGGGGGTGCATGCCACACAGATGCATGTGTGGTAAAAATTGAATACTGTGTCTTTTCCAGCTTCATTTATAAGTTTTGGAATAACTTCTTACATACTTCAAGTAAAAATCAATTTCATTTTTGATGGTAAACTCTAAATGTACTTAATATATAATAGGTTGCCACTGATAAGGAAATGGGTGATTTCTACTTAGACTAGGGCAAAAAGAGAAGTATGCTTCAGGAAAAATTATCTTCTTTTATTTATTTTTAATTAACTAATTTTTTTTTAGAGACAAGATCTCGCTCTGTCACAGGCTACAGTACAGTGGTGTGATCATAGTTCACTGTAGCCTTGAACTCCTGGGCTCAAGCAATCCTCCTGCCTCAGCCTCCTGAGTAGCTGGGACTACAGGCACGCATGGCCATGCCTGGCTAATTTTTAAACTTTTTTGTAGAGCCTGGGTTTTGCTATGTTGTCCAGGCTGGTCTCGAACTCCTGGCCTCAAATGATCCTCCCCTCTCGGCCTCCCAAAGTGCTGGGATTACAGGCGTGAGGCACCATGCCCAGCCAGGAAAAAATATTTTCCATTATTACATTTGATTTAGAGAATGGGAAACATGCGAGGAACTATACTTACAGTACCTGGGTAACTGCTTATATGAGGAGCTTGCCACTACGTAAATAGATAACAATCCATGTAAAGCTGATTGGAAGACTAGGAAAGGTATTTAGCATGCAGTTGTAAGGTACCCAAAATAGCAGAGACCTATCTATAGGCTGACTGACTGAAAAAAAGGGTAGGAAAAAAGTCTCTGAAATTTTGTGGGGGGTAGGGTAGCCTAAGACCAGATTTTTCTTAAGGTAACATCAAAAAACAGCTACACCAGAGAAATTTTACGTTCAGAAAGTTTTCATTGTCTCCAACCTGTTTTTCCAGGATGCCTTAAAAAACCTATTATGAATTTCTATAATTATTTGGTCTGTTTTCTTCTGAGAACACAATTGCCTCCACTCATAGGGATTCGATGCGCAACTCAATAAGAACTTTGCAACATGTTAATTACTCTCTTTGAAAATTAAGTTAATGAGGAAGAAAATCCTGTGAATTTTTTAGGAGTTTAAGTCCCCATCTTCCTGTGCATGTAATACAGAGAGACTCTTGTGCATCATTTTTATTTTATTTAATTGTCGTTATTTTGAATCCATCCTGAGCAGAGACAGATGGGTAGAAAAAGAACTGTTGGTTGGTACAGAGTTCTGCCAGACCATTTGTTACCTAATAAATAGCACTTGTTTTATCCTTCATGAAGGATAAAATATGTAAGAAGGATACTTTCTTACATATTTAAAACAAAATCAGCCTTGTCGCTTATTTCTGACTACAAAAAATGAAACTTACTCTTTGTGAACTTTTTAAACAATACTAACAAGTAGAAAAAAATGAAAGTAAAAATCATCTGAAGTACTGGAGATAGTGTCACTGTTAATATTTTAGTGAATTTCCAAGCATTCTGTGCCTACACGTACAATTTTACATATGTGATCATGCTACACACACTGATAGTAACCTTTTTATATTTGGCACAATGTCATAAATACAATTCGGGATGATGATAATCATTATCATTTTTAATGGCTGCATGGCGTTCCATTGTATGAATATACCAGCATAATTTATTTTCTAATTTCTGATTAATTCTATTAGAGTAAATCCCTATAATTGACCCATTGCTAGGCCAAATATTAATAGTACATATATTTTATACTTTCATGTATATTTACAAACTGCTATCCAGTAGTGCAGACAATTGCTCATTTTGCTACATCCCCAGCCATGCTAAGTATTTAATATTTTAATATTTTTCAGCGTAAGCTGGGTACATTGGCATATACCTGTAGTCCCAGATACTCAGGAGGCTGAGGTAGAAGGATTGTTTGAGCCCAAGAGTTCTAGTCAAACCTGGGCAACATAGTGAGACCCTGTGTCTTTCAAAACAAAACAAAACTTTTTTTCAATGGAGTGAGTGAAAAATAAAAAATCTCATTGTATCTTTTGGATTTCTTCAATAACCCAGTGATTCATCAAGTAATTTTATTATCCATTTGTATTTCTTCTTTTGGAAAGTACCTATTCATATCTATTGCCTAATATTTTTCTTTAAAATATTTGTGAGAACTTCTTACATACTAAGACTTGGCTGGCATTTAAATCAGCATGAAACATTGTAGCAAGACCTTCCTTGTCAAACAGCTTCAAACTGTTAATTGTTATTTCAGCTGGTCTAAATCACAAATTATCCCTATACTTTTGGTGTCCATTTCCTTTTCATCCCATCAAATCGTTGAAATGGACGCCTGCCAGTCTTTCTTAGGAGGGAATAGAAGGCAGATATCAGCCAGGTGTGGTGGCTCACACACGCGTAATCCTGGCACTCTGGGAGGCCTAGGTGGGAGAATTGCTTGAGGTCAGGAGAGAGCAAGCAAGACCTTTTCTCTACTAAAAATAGAAAAATTAGCCGGGCATCGTGGCAGGTGTCTGTAGTCCCAGGTACTCGGGAGGCTGAGGCAGGAGGATCACTTGAGCCCAGGAGTTTGAGGTTGCAGTGAACTGTGATGACACCACTGCATTCTAGCTGGGGCGACAGAGCAAGACTCCATCTCAAAAAAAAAGAAGGCAAATATCTGAATTAACAGGCATTTGAATTTTTAAAAGCCTGAAATAATATAAATATATTTAGGACCCAAAATATTTTAATGTAAATAGGCATTCCCTACATGTTTTTTGATGTTGATGTCTCTGACCCCTTGTTAAACATTACCAGTTCTCCATTCATTGCTGCTTTCTTGTTTGCAAGTATCATACATGCTTTTCTCTTATTCTCACTGTCTCCAAGTTCCCAGGCCCCCAAATGGCTTGTTTTTTCCTGTTCCCTACTCACTTGTTTTCATTACTTTCAGTCTTTCTGAGTTTCAAGTTTCTTTCCCTTTGGGGATGTCTGGCATGAATCACAGTAAATCCTTAACTAAACCTCTTAATTAAATGTTACTTATTAATTTTCCTTTAACTGGGTACACATTTAGTTTTTGATACTTTCAATAGACTATAGGCAGTTTACTTCCTTTCCATTTCCTCCCAATTTGCCAGAGAAGTGGACATCCTTTTGCCATTAAAAAAAATTTCCCCATTCATCTATTTATATAGCCTCCAATGCATTGATTTTCTTAAAATTATGTAGGAAAAATATATTTTTAATACAATCAGTATTCAGTTTTTTATTAAACTATTGTCATCGTTATTTATTTCACTACTAGTATCAAATTTTCCTGGTTAAAAAGAAACCTTTTTCTATTTCCCAAATTCCCTAAAATTAACATGTGTGCTAGCAAGAGCTAAAGTAGATGGATTATTTTGTAAAACAGTTATGTTATTTTGTAAAAATAAAGTTTTTATTGTATTGAATGGGGAAAAAAAAAGAAAACTAGCAGCTAGCAGGCCTAGATTTGTGTCCTGGTTTTGCTACTACCTGTGTGCTCTAAGCAAGTTGTCTCACTTTTCTGGACCAAGTTTCCTTATGCAAGATTGCCTTGGCCTTGCGATATTTGTTCCAGCTTTAATATTTGATCATTCTTTATCATGGCCAGTGATAGACATTTTGAATATTAGATGAGAATAAGTTCAAATAGCTCTTTGAACCATCTTTCCAAAGTATTATTTCAGAAAACAAAAGAAATGGCCAGATAAGCCAGTCTTCTTGCAAACTTCCTGGAGGAGAAGAAAACAGTAAGTTTGGAGAAATTCCTTCTTTGAGAGTGATGTTTTCTCTGAACTGGCCTGTTTCAGGTATTTTTAAATGACATCTCTCCTGTTTTCCCTCTTTTGATCCTAACATTTATTCTTGGAGTAATAGTAGATGAATAAGTGGGATTTGAATGTTTTAACATAAGGAAACTTTCATTTTTCCCTTCTGGACTTAAATTTTAGGGTGTTTGTTTTGGCCTGGGAAATTCTTTATTTCACTGAAGGTTTAAATGGTAAAATACTTCACTGCTAAATTTCAGATTTGCTTAGGATATGAGGCCTGAGGGGTTAGGTGGCATTTTGTCAACTATTAACTCAGTTTGGCCAGAAGAGTTCTCTGAGTTTTCTTCTTTCTACACTTTATATTTTACAAAGCAAGAGAAAAGAAGATTTCAGGGCACTTCAGTATGGAAGTTGTATTTGCTTGTAATTAATGACAGCAAGTTATTGGCTCACTGCAAGAATATACAAGGGCTGTCTAGAAAGTGTCCAGCTGTGTAATATGTTCTCATTATATTAACAATGGCTGGATACTTTCCGGACAGCCCTCGTATATATGAGTATAGCTGCTGTGTTAAGGATATTAATCCAATTTATTTTACAAATATTATGCAGGTTTCCTAAATACCGTTAGTTATTTATTTTTACAGTTAGGAAATACAGACCCTTTGATACATGCACAATGAAATCTGGTTATCACATTTTAAATATAGGCCTGTTCACTTGACATTGTCTGAAGGTAGTAAAACACAGAAAGTCTAACAAAATGAAGAATATATAAGAAAAGTTAAAAAACATAGATAGAATGAGAAAGTTTAACATAAGCCTAACTTAGATTCCAGAAGGAAAGAAAAGAGAGAATAGGGGAAGTTAACATTTGAAGAGATGGTGGCTGAGAATTCAGGGATTGATGAAAGACCAGAATCTTTTGATTCAGGAAGCCCAGTGAAACCCAGATGGGATAGATAAAAGCAAACCCACATCTAGAATCATAATAAAAACTGAAGAACACCAAAGACAAAGAGAAGATCCTAAAAGGAAGCCAGTGTGGGGAGGCTTTTTTATTATTTAAAGAAAGACCGATGGTAAGACTGACAGCTCACTTCTCAACAGTTAATGGAAGCCAAAAGACAATGAAATAATATCTTTAAACTTCTGAGAGAACATAGTGTCAACCTAGAATTATATACCCAATGGACCCAATTTTTAAGAATGAGGATAAAAGGAAGACATTTTCTTTAAAACGAAAACTGAGATGGTTTACGGACACTAGCCTACACTAAAAAAAGCCTCAAGGATATACTTTAGAACAAAGAAAAAATTATCAGAGAAATTATTATTTTGTATCTGAGCTACAAAAAAGAATAATGAGTAAATATGGGTAAATATTAATAGAAACATTGACTAAATGAAAAAATGACGTTAATGTTTAATGTGCTATAAAATTTTAAAAAGCAAATAAAATACCAGAAGTGAGCATATGTGAGTCAGTAGGGAGTGAGTTAAAGCAGTTCAGCATCCTAGTTTTATTCTAGAGAAGAGTTAAGAGCTCAGCATTTGACTTGCATTGTCCAATGTGTTTCTCATTAACCCCATGTGGTCATTTAAATGAAAATTAATTAAAATTAAATAAGACTAAAAATTCAGATTTTCACTTGTACTAGGAACATTTCAAGTGTTCAATAGCCACGTGGTGGATAGTGGCTCCCTTACTGGACAGCACAGGTATTTCCATCATCGCAGAAAGTTCTATTGGACAGTGTTGCTTTAGACATGAAGTAAGTATGCATGTTAAAGTTTCTGATGTCACCACTAAAACAGAGGCACTAAACTAGGGGTTGTTTGGCATTCCTAGAGGAGCATTAGGAAATATTTGGCTATTTTTAGTTGTCACAGTTACTGGCATGAGCAGGTGATAGTGATTCTAAACATCTGGTAATACAAGGTTCAGTTTCACAACAGAATAATTAATCCCACCCAAAATGGCAATAGAAGAGGCATCACTGGAGATAAAATAGGTAATTAATAATGACAAATGGTCCAATTTTCCAGAAATATATAATGATTTCAAGTACGTAAGCATCTAATCATGTGGCTTCATACACACACACACACACACACACACACACACACACACTCACATACTCACATATATAAAATGAATGAATAAGTGGACAGCATTACAACAAAAAATTGACAAATTCACCCATTGTGGTGGAGAGCTTTAAAAATGAGTATCAGTAATTGATAGCTCAAGTACATTAAGAAAGTAATGATAAAGAAGATTTGAACAGCAGAAATTTCGGTTGTGATACAGTGCACCCCTATGATCAGTACACAATAGAATGTCAGATTTTTTTCAAGGATACATGGAATATTTACAAAAAATGCCTATGAAGTCATTAAGAACAGCTCAACAATTTTCAAAGACTATATTCTCTGGCCTCATTTCAAATAATTTAGAAATTAATAGCAAAAGATAACTAAAAAAAAACTGACATGTTTATAAATTTAAAAATTACTTGTAACTCATGGGTCAAAGGGGAAGGCAGACATAATTTCTGTTAGAGGATATATAGAGTTAAACAATAATGTAAATAAGTAATATCAGAACCTGTGAGATGCAACTAAACCAGTACTTAGAGTGAGATACATAGTCTTAAATATCAATACACTGGAAGTGAGGAGAGGCTGAAAACTAATGAGAAGCATAGTTAGGAATGAGGGTCATAATGCCTACAACTTGCTTTTCACATGTTTCACAGAGAGGGAGAAGCACATGTCACAAATTATTAGCTAGTAAATTTTAGGAGAAGGGTTATGGATGTTTGTTGTCCTATTCTTTCAACTTTTTGTAGGTCTGGAATCTTTTGACATGGAAGAAAAAGTATTTCTTTTAAAATCAAGAATTAAGGCAAAGATGTCCATTATCACCACTTCTACTCAGATTTGTACTGAAGGTCTTAGTCAAGGCAATATGGCAATCAAAAAAAAACAAAGAAAAATATAAGAATTTTTTAAAATGGCCATAATTTGCAGATTTTATGATGGCCTACGTAGAAAACCCAAAAGAATCTGCAGGCAAGTTATTGAATTAGTACAGTAACATTTCCAGACATAGAGCAATATGTAAAAATCTATTGCATTTCTACGTGTTCAGCAACAGTTAGAAAATATCTTTAAGAATAGTCACCGTTTAGAACAGCAACAGAAAAATCTAAAGTACCTAGGAAATAATCAAAGATGTGTAACATCTCAATGAAGAAAATTAATTGAAAGACTTTAAAGAAAGTCTAAAACAAATTAAAATATGTATCATGTTTATGGGTAGGGAAAGTCATTGTCATGGATGTCAGTTTTTCCTAAATTCATCTATTATTTGATAACAATTCTAATAGATATTCCAACAGGTTTTTAATAGAACTTGACAAAGTTGTTTCTAAATATATGGAAAAGCAGTGCTCAAGAATAGCCCAGACACAAGAAGAAGAACAAGAAGATTGGTAGTCTTGCTCTACCACATGTTAAGACTTATGATAATTATGGCAGTATGTAGAAGTAGAGGAACCAAAGAAACCGAGAGATCCCAGAATAGACCTGTACATTTATACAAACTTTAGAAATGACAGAGGGAGCACTGAAGATCAGTAGAGAGACTATTCAGCACCCATGCTCAGTAAGTCCCTGGGCCTGTAATACTTTTTGTATGTTCCTTAGGGATTGTTCCAAGAAGTGTGCTAGGCCCTGGGGATATAGGGTAGGACTTCACGCTTGCCATTAGATACAAGTTCTGTATCTAGAGTCTGGTGACTCTAGCTCTCCATGAACTTTCAAAATTATATGTAAAATTGAATACTAATTTTTCTGCATGAGTGCTCATAAGATTCTCAAAGGGGTTTCTTGGCCCAAAAATGGTTAAAACTCACTAACTTCTTGACCATATTATACATTTGATCACGGAGGTTCCCACTGGGTATTATGACATTACCAAAGAGTATGTGCTATGAAATACAGCTTAGAGTGTGAAGGGAGTAGGGGGAGAAAGAAAGTCTTCTCAAAGAAATACTGAGCTGAGTATGGGAGAGTACAGATGATTTGTTCTGGCTATTGAGGGAAAAAGGAGGGATCTAGGCTAAGAGAACAGTGTGTGCAAAGCATGGAAACAGCCTGGATTATGTTAGGAACCGCAACTGTAATTGGATTATGAGTAGTTATAAAGAAAATAAAGAGATATGGCAAGAAATGAAGCTGGAAAGTTCAGCATCTACCAGATATATTTCATGGGTTTTTATTCTGTGCTAAAGAATAATAATTTTGGCATATTTCCACTTTTGCAGACATATCTAGGAGAAGATTTAAGCTGTTTTGGAGATAGGTGTGGTGGAAAGGATTGAGGTAGGTCATGTCTAGGGAGACTTGCAGATTTCTGACCTAGTTTGGTGCCATTCCTCACAATAAAGAACTTAGCAAGAAAGGTTGATTTTGCTGTTGTAGTTGTTATTGTTTGGGTAGGGGAGGGGATAACAAAACATGGTGATCTTTCCATGGCAGAAGATCCTGGTGGCAATGCTTACTAGGCTGTATCGTATATATATTATATTGTATGTATTATGTAGGTGACTGTAGATAAGCATGTGGTTGAGATTCATTGGAATATAATTGGAAACCATGGGAAGGAAGAACAGGGTCTGGTGTGCAGAGGGCCATGGGACTTGGAAGGAAATGCTGCGATTCTTTCTCCTCTTTCTTTCAGCCCTGCCATGCAAAGTCTACCCTGGCTTCCTTAGATACCCTTGACTCAAGGGCACAGAGGAAGAAACTTGTAGGTAATGAAACAGAGAGGAAGGGGACATTACTTTGGCCACTGATCATGGCATTAGATGAGGATGGACAGAGTAGAAAACAGAAGACCTAAGTCCCCATCTCACCAATTTCAGTAACCAGCTGAGTGATCTTAAGTCACTTGTCTCCTCTGAGCCCCAATTTTCTTATCTATAAAATGGGGATGCTAAAATCTACCTTCACTTACGGAGTTGTTATGTGGATCAAAGGAAATTGTGGACAAAATTACTTTGTAGAGTGTAAAGTGCCGTACTATGCTGTTGATCGGTGTAGGGGTAGAGGTGGTGGTAGGTAACTAACTCCGAAATGTCTGTTGAATTGGATGCCTAAGGCAGGCTAAATTCCTTTTTATAGAGTCAAAGTTATACAATCATGGATTGCCAAGTAGAAGGAGACCTTAAATAAATAATTTTGTAGGTGCAAATGCAGAGATCTGCAAAGGTTATTCACTTAATGTTACTCATGTAACATTCCACAGCAGTTTCATGTCAGAAAAGCGGGAAGCCAGGCCTCTTCTCTTTAGGTGTGTAGTTCATTCTGACTGAATTAGCACCGTCTTGCAGGGAGACCTTTCAGAAAGTAACTGATATGTTGATGAACATGAGAAAATTAAAACAGAGTTTTGAGACCTGAGGTTGTTCTTTTCAGGAGTGCTGGACTACTATACTACTCAGTCTGAAACAGAATGTGTTTATTCTGATGCCAAAGAGGAAAGTAATTTGCCTTAAACTGACTTATTTGTATCTCTTGCAGATGGTTGGTGTAGGGATTTTCTTGAAATAA
The DNA here is from genome assembly GCA_023783475.1 of Daubentonia madagascariensis. Taxonomy (NCBI): domain Eukaryota; kingdom Metazoa; phylum Chordata; class Mammalia; order Primates; family Daubentoniidae; genus Daubentonia; species Daubentonia madagascariensis. Next base: position 22,762,232 of record JAKFHU010001672.1, read on the forward strand.
TGTACTAATTCAGTGATTATTCAACCAGAGTTATAATAGGGACAGAGCACTGTCAAAATGGGAATGGCTTTTGGAAACTTCTCAAGTGGCTGCCTCCCACCCACTTCCCCTGGTTTCTACACGATCCTTATAAACAGTCTGCTACTCTGCTGCTCATCCTGCAGTGTAGTGAGAAATTTTACTGGTGGGATTGTGCTTTGCACTTGAATATGTGAGCAGATAGACCTCTGTACTAGTCTTTCAGTAATAGTGCTTCATTGGTTCTTGTTCACACTGGAACAGTAATAGGATCCAAGCCTGGCTTTCAAAAACTGGGTTCTTATTGTTAAGAATAGAGCCTTTGAAATCAGATTAATAGTAATATCTGCAATACGTTGAACTTTCATTGAGTGCTGGAAACTCTACCGAACAACAATATGTAATATTATTTAATCCTCATTAATCCTATGAGGTGAGAACTTTTTTTTATTAATATTGCCAGTTTATGGTAAAGAAGTAAAATTGAGAGATCAGTAGCTTCACGCAGTGTCACTCAGCTAGGTTTCAAATTTAGGTCTGATACTAATGCTGATGCCCTTTTCCCACTTTTCGGCTATTATCATCCATCTCTGGCAAATCATTTAACTTCCCTTAGCTCACATTCTTCGACTATAAAATGGTGATCACATGAATAGCTGCTCTACCCATCTTCACAGATGTTGGAAGGATAAAATGTGCAGAAACATTTTTCAAACTCTAAAGTGTTATATAAATATGTTTTGACCATTACTACTAATGCTGTTTATAAAGTGCTCTGTAAATGTTTTCATCTGTTATTATTCATGTTGTTTATTGTTGTCATAATAATTATCTTACCTAACACTAAGCCTTTCTTTTTAAAAAGTAAAATTGGCTGATTTTTTTCAGCTACAGCTGTTAGAAGAGAGCAATTGAATGATTCCCTAATTTGGGATTTCTGTGATTTGCAGAATCTCACAAGCATTCAAATCTGATATATTTTCTAGGGATATATGTAACTTTATTTTCAAATACCAGGAAGAACAATCTGATGTGGTAAATTGTTGCATAATGGCTTGATATTTTTATATTTTTTAATCTTCTCGTTAATGGCTTTGTGTTAAGTACAGCTGCTGCACCATGACACTTCAGATGCCAGCGTGAAGCTTGTGTGGTTCTGCCAAGTGTCTGATTTAAAGTGATTACCAGAGATTGGTGATCATCTAGCAGTCACAAGTCACCCCAGGGCAGCTCAGAATCCCTAGTTGTGCCCTGGGATTCTATTGTGTCCCTGTTCTCTGAGTCTCAGTGTCATATATAACCACCTTTCAGTTTTATGGCGGGCACCTCTGGTGCAGTGTCATCATCTCTTCCCCTCCACTTGTGCTGCATTGCAGGCGTTGCTTGAGTCCATGGTTGATGCTGCCGAGAATCTTTGTCCCAATGTGATGAAAAAAGCCCACATTCGACAAGACTTGATTCATGCCAGCACCGAAAAGATTTCCATTCCACGTACTTTTGTTAAAAATGTCCTGTTGGAGCAGTCTGGAATTGATATCCTTAACAAAATTAGGTAGGTTTACAATGTTAATAAACCTAAGATCTGCAGTTTCTGTGAATGTAGTCAAGGTAGCTGTAAAGAGGGTTATTGTTGGCTTTATCCATATATAATGTGTTTAGGCATGTTTAATAGGCAGAGACTGTGTATGAATATAACTGTGCATAATGCATAGGTTTTTTACATTTCCAAAATAAGATGACCACATATATGCCTGCATTACTTAAGAGCATAGAGTTATCTACTCTCATTAATAGTTTTATGTTTAAGAGGGGGGTACATGTTTGTAATCCCTATTTTCTGCTTCTGAAATTTATCTTTCACCTTTATAAATCACTAGCTTGAAGATAGAGATCAGTTTGCTATTGTAAGCATACTGTTGTGAGCAAATACACAGCTTATAAATAGGCAAAGAGGCCCACTCTTACCTTCCCTTATTTTCCTTCTGGGTTATTTTGGTGGGTTAGTGATGCCGTGTATGTGTTAGTGGTGCCTTTGGGGTATTTACATAAATTTCTGTTTGAAAAAGTTTGAAAAATATGACAAGATATAAATATTTAGAAGCTGTGATTACTGGACACTTTCCTGAATTTTTACGTAGAGACTCGGGTGATCACCAGTATTACACATTATAGCTCAGTTAATATGAGATCAGTTAACTCTCATAATGTTTCTTAGTTGTGGAATCAGATTACTAAAAACTGATTTCAGAAACATTTTTAATTTCTGACTTTAACCATTTCTGAATAGTGATAAAAATATTTAGATGTAGCAGGAATAATAGCTCCTGTTTGGAGAGTTAGGAGCGGTTCTAACACATAAATGACAATCCATAAGGAAAATGAGAGTCAGAAACAAAACAAGCCAAAAATTATAGTATCACTCTCTAGATATCAAAGGCTGACAACCTTAAAGCTATTAATAGATTATAGAACTTTGAGGATTTAGGAGTTCTGCAGTAACTGGACGGTCTCAGGTCTAAGGTATAGCTATTGTTTTTCATTGTTTTTTGTTTGTTTTAATAAAGCTTCTAGAACCTACTCAGCTGAATTGTAAGGCAATTGGAAGGACTTGAGAAATTTAAAAGAAGACTTTTAGAGAGTTTATAGGACGCCATAGATTAGTGATTTTATGAACTCTAGCCCTTGCTTGGTATGCTTACGTATTTCTGTAACCTGTGGTTTCAAAATTTTTATTGAAGGCCCTTAAATATTGGGGAGAAAAAAATGTATTGGCCACTATTCTTTTATAATAGTGGGTTCAACCACCAATATAGCCATCATACTTGGATGGCTTTGCTGGAGTTTCAAATTCTGTCAAATATGGTCACTTTGTTTGAAAATGGGCAAATCCTGAAAGTTGAACAGAACTCACATCAATGAATCAATGAATCAATTTAAGGAGTCAGCCCACTGACTCCTTACTTGGCTTTTTGTAATGTGTTATCTGAGCATTGATTGAATGACAATATGCACACCCACACACGCATGTATGTATACATTTGTATGCATGTGTGCACATGCAGATTAAGTTGATTCATTTCCTCTAAAACTTTTGCAAACTGGAAGCTCAATAAGGAAGTATAGTACTCAGTAGCAAAATAACAGAACGATCCTGAGACATTAAAAAATAATTGCATTTTTAAGATTCTGTCTTTTTTGGTACTACAATTTGAAACAAATAAACCACTCCTGCCCATCTTCAGAGAGAGGGAGAAAAAGAGGGAAACAAACTATTGAACCTATAGCTTTACAGTTCCCAACATGCCTGAAAATAATCAGGAAGTATTTGCAATTAGATTTCTAGGCCCCTCTGGAAATTTGGGATGGGACCTAGTAATCTGTATTTTTAATATGAGACCTGGGTGACTTACCAGTGGACACCTCTGGGGAATAATAAATAAAGTATTAGATAAACCAAATAACTGGTGAGACCTTCTTTCAGGGGCAGGAATTGAAGAAACATCCTTTTATCTTTAGCCCAGAAAAATTTTTACCGTAGGCATCAAAGAGTTCATGCTTCTATTCTTCTGCCCCATCATCAGAAACCTTCCTGTGCAGAGAAATCTCCATGCAAATTATCGCCTTTAGGTTAGCAAGATTTTTCCCTGTTACGCAAATATACTTTCAACTTCAGCTTATGAGACAATATTGGAATATGGGTATATATCTCTCTAGCACATTTACCTTCAAATGTATTGTGCATTTATGTACATTTGTATGTATGTGCATTAAAGTATTCTGGCTGAAAACACACATGGACATTGAATTCTTGGGAATACCAAATTGTTAAAATGCTAACTAAAATACCAGACATCTAACAGAAATGTTAGTGGCTGAGTCTGTTTATTAGTGAAAACTACAAGCCACTTTCTGTTATCTGAGCAACTTTCTGCAGTCAGGCAAGAGGCACCAAAACTGAAAATTTTAGGAACCTCTGTTCGTAAAAGGAAAGGGTACGGTGAATTTGTAACTATTCAAAGTAAGAAGGTAAGTCAAAGCAGAAGCAGTGTAATATGGTGCCATTTGATTGGTGAGAAGTTTTTTAAAAGGGTGGGAGATATGCATATTAAAGCAATAACTGATTTAACAACTAGACTAGACTTTCTTAATTTACTCCAGCCCACATTTGTTTTCATTTATGTCAATGGGTGAATTGTTCCTCACCGCATAGTACATATGGTTCCCATTAAGTTTGTCTTTATTCAGATGTTTTTCATTTCTACCATTAAATCTTGGGTTTTGAAATTGCAGAGGCAGGTTGAAGTTGGTAAAGAAAGTCTGTTACCTGTGTGTTTATGGCAGTGTTTAAGGCTTATTTTTAGAAATCCTTAGCCCTGTTCACACATTCTTGTATTCCATTTTCAAAGACAGAAATGGAATCACAGTTGACCTTATCAGTATAGCATCAAGGGTGGATGATTCTTTTCCCCTTGCACATATTAAAATGCTACTCTATCCTTTTGGTTTTCACATAGTGAAGTAAAGTTGACAGTGGCGTCCTTCCTGTCTGATCGAATTGTGGATGAAATCCTGGATGCACTCTCACATTGCCATCATAAACTGGTGAGTGCTGTACCCATGTTAGGCAGGACCCCCTGTTTCAGCTCTGCTGTGATGCAGGATGGTCTCCAGCATGGGGTTGTGGTTTCTTTTCTACATTTTACTTCTTTGCAGATTTATGGGTTAAGATCCTAGTTTTCCTCATTGCTCTTTTACATCACTTCTAGCCATTCTGGAGCACGTTATAATTTCTCAAAAGGGAATGACAGGGGAAAGTAAAAGTGATCATATCCAGAAATCTTTTTCATTTATAATGCACGCCAAAAATTTTGTTAGGAGATGATGTTGAGACTGAGGTCTCAAATTAACATTTTTAGTTTACTTAATGTATCTGTGCTCATTTTGTTGCTCTCTGATATGATTGAGAATGAACTATTCTGAAAACATGGGGGAAATGAAACATTTGGGGTCTAAAGAAAGTACAAAAATAGAATGGGTATAATCTAGTGATGGATAGCTGCTGACTGCCCAACAGGTGTCTCAGATATAACTAAGGTGAAAAAATTAATTTCCTTCATCTAGAGACTGGTTCTATATCCAGGTAGGGGACTTTACTTCCAGTATCAGGGCATATGAAAAAATATATCAAAAACTTTGTTTCTCAAACTTCAGGAAATTTTCTGAGGCACAGATGAAGGTCTTAGAACTGTTTATACGTTATGTCTCAAAAATATTAGCAATATGATACATTAGAAATCTCCCAAGCAAGTTATGACAGTGTTCCAAGAAAAAATTTCAAGTTAACCGTGTAGAATAGAGATACCCAGTTTCACGGCATTGAATTGTTGGGCGATGCTGGAGAATACTGAAATGAGAGGAGCAGCAACAGCTTCTTCTACATGAAGCAGACAAAACGCATATTTTGAAAAATTCATTTGAGAAAAATGAATGAGACTGTCTCCTAAAATTTAAAAGAATAAGACAGACATCTCTAGCGGCACTACTCAAAGTATTATGTATGGACTGGAGCTGGCCCCCGATGGTTCCCCAAGAAGAAGCATTGAGAAACGTCTCAAGCAATTTGATGTGACCACAATATCCAAATACATGTTATTTTTCTAATTTTTTTATTGTATCTTGTCAATATATTGGTTTGTGCCAATTGGACAAATAAAAAACTGGTTCGTCGTCACACTGAATTTAAGAAGCATTATTCTCTGGTTCCTGACACAGTAAGGACCTACATCAATTCAGACTTTTCTTTTTTTTTTTCTTTTTTTTTTTTTTTTATTTCAGAATATTACGGGGGTACAACACTTTGGCTATATATATTGCCCATGCACTGCCCGTGTCAGAGCTACAATCGTGGTCATCCCCCAAACTGTGCTCCCCGCATCCATTCAGTGAGAGTTTTTCCCATCCCCTCCACCCCCCTCCTGCCTGCCCGCCCCCTGATGAATATTATTGCCCTGTGTGATGTAAGTGTTGATCAGTTAGTACCAATTTGATGGTGAGTACCAGTGGTGCTTGTTTTTCCGTTCCTGTGACACTTCACTTTGAAGAATGGGTTCTAGCTCCAACCAGGATAATACCAGATGTGTTAATTCACTATTGTTCCTTATTGCTGAGTAATACTCCATGGTATACATATACCACATTTTATTAATCCACTCATGTATTGATGGGCACCTGGGTTGTTTCCACATCTTTGCAATTGTGAATTGTGCTGCTATAAACATTCGTGAGCAGATGTCTTTATTATAAAATGTCTTTTTTTCCCTTGGGTAAATACCCAGTAGTGGGATTGCTGGGTCAAATGGTAATTCTACTTTTAATTCTTTGAGGTATCTCCATATTACTTTCCATAGAGGTTGTACTAATTTGCAGTCCCACCAGCAGTGTATGAGTGTTCCTATCTGTCCACATCCCCGCCAACATTTGTTTGGGGATTTTTTGACATGAGCCAATCTCACTGGAGTTAAGTGACATCTCATTGTGGTTTTGATTTGCATTTCCCTGATGATTAGAGAAGTTGAGCAATTTTTTATATGTTTGCTGGCCATTATTCTGTCTTCTTTGGAAAAGTTTCTGTTCATGTCCTTTGCCCATTTTTTAAAAGGGTTGTTTGATTTTTCTTGTTGATTTTCCTAAGTTCTGTATAGATTCTGGTTATCAGCCCTTTATCTTTTTTTTAACAAGCACAAGCAAAATCAAAAGAGCTTCCTTTTAGAAACAGTTTATTGATAACCCATAGCTTCAGGAACTACCTCCAAATGATCACTTGATGACACAAATACTGGATATTGTATCGACATAATTGCATGTGACAACTACACTGAAAGTTTGAATTTTTCACTTCTTTGCATGTCCTTTTTTGAAGAATTTACTCAGAGAGTATTGACTTTTTTTAGTAATTGAAAAAGAATTGTGTGAATGCACTTTTGTTTCAGTTTGAACTTCATTTTAGCATTAATACTGCTGATTTGGATTATAAGGAAAGAGATTAAGTACTATATGAAGAAAATAGTATTGTCAGAATGAAACTTTGTTTTCAATGACATTCAGACACCATTTTCTCCAACTTAAGTTTAGAAGTGTTCCTAAAGGTTCAATGGACTTGTCAACTGGTTCTCATTGTTTCAAAAGAATTAAAGTTTCTGGTGTCAGATCAGCTCAGCACTGGAGCTTGTTAATTTCAGCCCAGTTTATTCTACCTCTTGCTATTTAATTTTTTATGTTTACCTAAAGTATAACACTGCAGTGGAAATTAATAAATCATATCAAATATGATAATCATTATATGAAAACAGTGAAAGCTAGCAATAAATAAAATTGTGTTACTGATTTCTCTCCTTTCAGTCCTTTAAAAATAACAAAAGTTGGAATAATTTTATTTCCCTCAGATACTTTTAAGCACTAGATATAGAAGGAGATTCCTTCAGAGGAAATATCAAATAAAATTAATAAAAAAGAACACTATTTTATTCTAGACTAAGTAGTTTCTTCATTTACTAATGGAGGTTTGTAATTTCTTTCTTAAAACACTCTGCCCTCCAAAGAAAGATAATAAAAGAGCTAAGTTATTCTGTTGTAAATTTATTAAGAATGGACCTTTAGGGAAAAAAAGAATTGTCATTAACCACTTGGCAACATAGTCCTGCACTGCGCCATCTTGTGGAAGATGTCTTCAGGAGTACAGCTTGTCTCTGTTCTTTAAATTCTCCTTGTATATGTCTTGACCCTCTAGGCCGACCATTTCAGCAGACGTGGCAAGACCTTTCCTCAACAAGAGTCCTCAGAGATCGAACTGGCTGAGGAGAAGCCGGTTAAACGCTCCATCATCACAGTGGAGGAGCTAACAGAGATAGAACGTTTAGAAGATCTGGATACCTGTATGGTAAGACACAGCTTTTGGCAGCACCATTATCCCAACTGGACTGTGCTGTTGGTTTTCTAAAAATATCTCACTTTTTGAAATCAGACCAAACCATTCCACCCCCCTCCCCCAGCTTTCCAAGACAATTCTTTCAGAAATTTGTTGCCATGCAGAGGCTGCTAGTGAAGCTAATAAAGCTTAAGCTCCGGGCCCCCAAATTTGCATAGTCCCCTTCTAAGGCCTTGTAGCCAGAGTAGAAAAAATTCCTAAATTAATTGGGAGAAATGGATTAGGTAACTTCTAAAGGTCCTTTGTAACAGGAAAATATATTTAAATAAGACTATAAATAAGCCATATAAAAATGGGAAAGGACTTTTTCTCAAATAAAATATATAGGATGACTATCTATTTCTCGGTCCTATCATTTTTTTTTCTGTTGCTGCTTCCTGTTTTTTTGTTATACAATTTTCTGGTACACCCTTGAAGTTGGGTTTCCTGTTTAGATGAGATTCTGTTTCATTCTCTTGACTTGATGTGCTTTAGAAGACGGAATACACACTAAAGTGTTTGCTTAGCAGTAGGTCTTTATTCCTTACCCATTTTTACATTTCATGTGGTGCAGCCATCGGGCCCTATAACTAAAGCATTTAGGTTATTGATACTTTTTTACTCTGAGGACAATTTTATTTCAGTCCTTATTTCATTATTTTAAAATTTGTATTATCAGTATGGCTACTTCTCACTTTACCATGAAAACTGTTATATGTGCCTGTTTCATCCACTGGATTCAATATGTTTATGTTTTACTAAAATATTTACTTTTTAGTAATTCCTTATAATCTGAGAGGATGGTGATAAGACTAGGTTTCAGTTACTCATATGCCCAAATGTTTCTACATTAGCTTCTGATTTTAGTAATTTTTAGATGTAGCCATTGTTAAGGAATAATACTTATTTTTATGGCTGATACTATTTTTCTAGTCTGGAAGACAATGTAATGCATTAAGAAGTTTCCTTATTTATAAACTGTTGTTATCCTTTTTTAAAGTCTGTGAATAAAACAGTCAAGTACTGTCTATGTAAAGCCCTGTCGTATACAAGGAGAGTAACAAAGAAAGCCTAAAAAGTATAATCCAAGATTTCAAGTAACATTCCAATATCACTAAATAAAGCTAAAAAGTAATTTTATATGTAACTATATAAATCTGCAAATATATTTGATCTGTGTGGAGGGAGTTATCAAGTTTTTGAAAACTTGCTTGTCCAGTACATTGTAAAATGTATATTTCATAAGTATTTTAAATCTGTTTGCATTTTGAGGCATTAGAAGTCAGACACTATGTTATCATAGGGTAATTGTCCTGGAGAGCTCTTAGACTAGCCTGAAAAGAAAATAAGTAATAGGAACTAGATTTGAATTAAAACTTTAAAATTAACTCTACATATCATGTTTCCTGCCAGAATTATTTGCTCATGTGTAAGTTGGAAAGCAGTAAGGGAAACACGAGCTAGTAAAATGTATTTTGCTGGGTTTATAGGTGATGCAGTTTGGGATGAGGGAATGTTGGTTGTGAAAGGCTGGCTCAGCTACTGTAACGCTGGTTTTAAATTGTATAGGCTTTGTTTGGAAGTAAGTTTGGTTTTTTTTTTTGTTTGATTGATTTGGTTTTATTCTGTGAAAGAGAAAAAAAGGTCGTTCTCTTTAAATAATGTGGGTGGGGTGAGGGTAGTGGAGAGGAATCATTTTTTAAAATGCAGATGCAGGACCTCCTCAGAACCTAAGGAAGAGGCATGCTGCAGGTGCAACCCACATGGAGGTGCTTCCATTTTGTAAAAACATCCATGTTGTCATGATGCATAAAGAGGCAGGAGCAGATGTAGATCTCTTTGAACAGAATTCTCAGGACAACCCGGGGTAGGAGGATGGGTGTTTGTTTATGTGGTTCAGAGGGCCAAGGAGGGTAAGGAGTGAGGGCTGGTCCTGAGCTGAGCACCTGTTGAATCCTAGGGTGAGGAGCAGGACCCTGGGTGTGGAGGGAGTGACAGAGAAATGCAAGACAGAGCTCTCTATAGAAAAACAAATACTTAGATGAGCAAACTTTTTAGTTTTGATAATGGCATTTTTTTTGTCTAATATATTTTGTTTTCAATCATTGTTCTAACTAATAAGTTGTTAAGTAGTAGAAAACCAGAGTTAAGTTTGCTGTTGTTAGTTTAGTGAAAAAGGGTATTTTTGTGTAAAAAGGTCAAGTCAGTGGGTTTTGTACTGTAATGATTTCCACTGTACTCTCAGCCTAATTGTCAATTCTCAGCCATCGAAGATAGCACCATTTATGTAGCAGCAGCTACCCCAAATGCAGGGATCCCTTGCCTAAAGGAAATCTATTTTCTGAGCTTTGTGTATCTTATTCTAAACGAGTGGTACAAACTCACAGCTAACTTGGAAGGAGTAGAGCGTTAGATTGGTCTTTTAAAATTACCTGCCCTGCCTGCTTTCATAATCAAAAGTAGCAATTCATTACTGTTTTCCATGGACATCTATTACCAAATATTTCAAGTTGTGATCCTCATGTCATGCCATGGGGTGGTGGGGGGAGTTGCAGTACATATTTCAAAGGGAGCGACATTTAATTTGTGATGGTTTTCTAATTTTCTAAATGAGCATATGCATTTTCCTTGGCAGCATTTCTATCTTAAGTGATCCAGAAAATTAGGACACAAAATTAACAATTGTGTAGAACATTACAGAAGCACAAGTACATAAAAGTATATCCATGTAACCTTACCCTCATGGAATTAAAAGCCCCTAGCAGGTAGAAATTGTGCCAGAGATGGAGCTAGGGCAGTTGAATTTGATTGCTTTACTATTACCTAAAGTGTTTGCTTATAGCCCAAAGAACTATGAAACTTTCCTTCCCTAGGGCATTCCAAAGTAACTTTGATACTTCACCAACCTTCTATTCACAGATTTAAGATTGTTAACAGATCCTGGCACTTTCTGTCCAAGATGTTCATGACATCTACTAAATCCATTTTTGAGCGTTTCTTTAGCAAACCTAGTAGAGATCTGGCCACTTCTTTTTTCCTTGCCCTTGGATTTGTAATCTTCATGTTTTCTTCCATTTCTCTCTGGTCCAAAAGTCAATTCCATTTCAGTGCTTAAGTCTCTTTAAAGAACCAATAGTTATAATTGCACTAGGGAAGGTTTAAGGGTATAAGTTAGGCATAGAAATTTATGTTAACTTGAATTTAAGGATTACATTCCCAGAGTTGGAAACAATAATCCATATGATTGATTTCTTTGAAAAGAATTCATCAGTCAATAACTATTAAACTTTTGTTTTGACTAAATGAGGGCTGACATAAGAATGATTGAGTGATTCTATGGGGCTCTTTATCTGCTGTAGGATGACCAAGCTTCTGATCAAACTTAATTTTGTAAAGTTGAAGAAAAAGGCTGTCCTTTTGAAACAGAATGTCAGAAAGAGGAATTATTTTTTTTTAAAAAATTTGTCTCCGATAAGATAAATTATCTTTTTCTTTTCACTAGAAAGAAACTAAGAGGTAATCTAGTTCACTTTGTGGGATAAGGTGGGCAGGAGCGGAACAAGAACTATTAGAATAACCTGCGGAGTTTTTCAGCCTATATCCACTCTCATAGCCCAGAGGTTCATTCTGACATCCCTTTAACTTCAGGGCAGAAAACCAAATGGTTTAAAAACTCTTCTTCATTTTTTAGAACACTTATGTACTACCCAATGGTTGGCACTATTCTAAGCTTTTTATGACTATTAACCAGTTGAATCCTCATAACAACCTATGAATAATTCTTATTCATATCTTCTATTTAACAAATGGAAACTGAGGCAGAGAAAAGTTAAGTAATTTGTCCAAGGTTACCCAGGCAGGCACTTTGGTACCAGAGTCTGTGCATTTAACCAGTCTTCTATAATCAGTATATAGATTTCATCTATGGTATTTCCTACAATCAGAATTAAATTTTGCATTAGATTTAATTATACTACTTTGATTTCTGTGAAATAGGTGCTTACTAATCCCAGATGAAATGAACGTGTGAACAGAAACAAAAGTGAAAGTCATAGTGTATATAACCATAATGGAAGCCTGGAGTTTTTAAACATTGTTGGAAAAAAAATATGTAAAAATCTGCCATGCTCAGTTGTTATCCAATTGTTAGAAATGACTTTGCCCACTTTTGGCTTACCTGGAACAATCTTTGCCTCTTATTTTCTTGGTGACAATGACTAATTAGCTTTCCTATATACTTCTTATCATTTCAACCCACATGCCTTGTATGTCGTGCTGAAATGTGTTTTCTTTACAATCTTTATTGTTCATAGACCATCTGTTCTTCTCCTGCAGTCAGGTGCTCTTAGGAAATCAGTATTCATAACTTTATCTTTCAACTTATTGGCCCTTGGGGTATTGAAAGATGCAGTACTTGTTCTATGGATTAGCTATTTCTAAATATTTAATTTGTCACCATATATAGTATACTACCTTTAAAAAATAGCAGAATTTGAGGGTTTAGGGTAGTGTGCCAAGTCAGTGAAGAGCCAGTGACTGCTCCTTAGGCATAACTAGTTCACTAATTGTATGTAATTCTTTCAATTATTTTAATGAGTGTCATACCCATTTTAAATCAAAAGATACTCATGCATAGAAGCAGTTCATCTGCTTATTGCTGTTTCCTAGGAAAAGAATTTTAAGAGGCTTGAATTATTACAGAATACATCTTTGTGAATCCTATCTCCAATGATAAAATAGCAATTACTTTCTCTTAACAAATTCAACCTCAAATTTCAATATATAATTTTTAAGCTTTTTAATATAGACTAAAGACCTTTTTCCCTGCAGGAAACAGAGCAGACTTCACCCCCAGAGCCGTAAAGCTCCCAGTAGGAACCAAACTCCCAACAGAGAAAATGGGGAGTGCTTAAAAAATCCCTCCATAAAGTGACTTCTCTCCAATCGTGATTAGTCAGGTTATTCCAAAGCCAGGAATAATAATGATAATTACAAAAGACAATTTTGGTCTTCCCTCCTGAACTAAATTAAACAAATGACTCTCATAACCTACAGATTTACAAAACAGAAACCAGGCCATTGATTATGTGTATATGTGTGGGAGGTAGGGTGTGGATGACACTGGAGTATACTTACACTTTCCTTAAAGACAAAAAGCTTTTATGCCCATGATGAACTGGATTTTTTAAAAAAAGAACAAAAATTTAAAAATTTTAAAAAATAGAAAAAAATTTTAACGAAGTCCAAACTAGTTAAGTCCTTTACAAGCAATCATAGATTTAGTGACTCCTGGGGATAGCCAATAGTAAATAAAATAATTTTTCTAAACTAAGTCTCACTTTTCAACTCTTAGAAACCTCATGCTTTCAGCGTACCACAATGACCTTTGCTTCAACAAACTTTCTCTTATGTTCAAAAGCTCCAAATTATCACTAATTGCCAATCGAAATAAAAAACCAAATCCCTGTAGGATGAAAAGTTTTCTTTTAAATTTCTGAATAAAACAATATTCAAATTGAAGAAAGTGTCTTTGGCTATTAAGGAAATACTTTGTGTATATATGTGTGCAAAAGAACCTGTCTAAAGGGAAGAAAATGGGAGGTCCTTAAAGAGGACATTTTTACCTGAGTGATGGGGTAGGAGAAAAAGCTGGGAGAAGACGGCTGCTGGCTCTCAAAAAAGCCCAGGAGACAAGATGGAAGTGCTTAACGTTGGTGAAGTCTGAGGTAGGGGTGAGCTATCAAAAGACCTCTGAGCCAAAAATACAGACTAGAAGGCCATTCACTCTTTCCGCAAATGCTTACTGTTGATCCACTGTGTACCAGGTAGTCCTAGCTTCTTGCTAGGAGTGGAAGGTGAATGAACCACCATATTGCCCACCAAGTTTGCTATGTTGAAGGGCAGAAATGGCAAAGCTAGTTCTGGTGGATCACGGAACTGCCATCTGTGTAAACCCACACATGAATTTGCTTGGATGTTGGAAGATGGAAGTCTACCACTGAAATGAGGTCATGAAGAAAGGCTTGAATTCATACAGGGTACATCTTTCAACCCTTTGGTCAAAACCCACTAGTGAGTCATGAAATCATGTAATGTTGTGACCAGGATTTTAAATAAAATGATCTGAAATAAAACAAAGTATCAAATTACATCCAATGTTTGTTTGTTTTACACAGGTGTACATGTTAATTGGGGTGTGATATAAAATGTATGTCTTACAAATGAGTTAGTCAAAAAAGTTTGAGAAACTTTCATCTACAATAACTCACTTTACCTGCTGTGTTTCAGCCTTCCCAAAGTACTAGGCACAAAGCAGCTCCTTACATTGACCTTATTCTTTTCCTGGCTGCATTGTTCAGATCTGGGAAGGGCCAGAGCAGAGGTGCAGAGGTAGAAGAGATTTGGTACCCTGGAGAGTCTCTGCTAAATAGACTCACCCCTTTTTCTTCATATTGTTTTGAGTCCCCATAGAATTGCATTTACTAAAGTGTGCTTTTGCTTTATGTCGTTGATCATCAAGGACCACTTTAGTAAATATCCTTATAAGATTTGTTACCATATGTGTCATTTTTACTGTCTATACCACTATTGTGGTCACTATTTATTTTATTCCAAAGTGCCACCATTACAAATACATCCAGGAGAAATTGCAGGTCATTATTAGGAGTAATCAAGGTTCTGAGTAGTTTGCTCTGTATCTTGCAGACACAATGAGTTGTGCCGTGACTGTGCCTCACTTTGGTACTGTCAGTTGAGAGGCTCAGAGCTGAATGTGTGTTTGACCTATAAAAAGCATTCAGTACTTGAAGAAGTATAGTTTGTTGTAGTGAGCTGTAATTCTAGCTTCATTTTTTTTGTTCTTTATCTTAATTTACTCATTAAAGAAAAATCTTGCTATTATATATGGGTCTCACCTCATTTTTTGGATCAAGGTGGTTATACATTAATAAAGTGAAATAGGGCAGGCTTGGTGGCTCACGCCTGTAATCCTAGCACTCTGGGAGGCTGAGGCGGGAGGATCGCTTGAGGTCAGGAGTTTGAGACCAGCCTGAGCAAAGCAAGACCCTGTCTCTACTAAAAATAGAAAAAATTAGCTGGGCATGGTGGCACATGCCTGTAGTCTCAGCTACCTGGGAGGCTGAGGCAGGAGGATGGTTTGAGCCCAGGAGTTTGAGGTGGCAGTGAGCTATGATGACACCACTGCACTCTAGCCAGGGCAACAGAGTGAGACTCTGTCTCAAAAATACATACATAAATAAAATAAAGTGAAATATTACATGTGATGGGAAAGTGCTCTGATAGAGGTAGGCATGTTGCTGTGGAAACAGAGAGACAGTGCCCAGCCTGGGGGAGGGGTATTGTCAAGGAAGGCTTCCTGGAAGAAGGTTCTAAGCATCATGCCTGGCACATAATAGGCCCTTGGTAACTCTTGGTACAGTCAGAGGTGGCATTTGAAAGAGAATTTAGCTGGGAGGAAAATGAGTAAGTAAATTTATTAGAGAGAGCAGCACATATAGAGGGCTTGAAGTGAGGAGAGAACAGCATAATTTGAGGAACTAGTAGTATTATGGGATGACAGGAATAAAGGGTAGGAGAGAGGATTAGGTGAGGAGGCTGGAAGGGAAGGCATGAGCCATGTCACACAGAGCCTTGTAGATCTCACTAAAGGGTTTGCTTGTTTATTTATTGTTTACTTGTTTATTATTAAGGCAGCAAGGAGCCACCCAAGGTAAGGAAACTGGAAGAAGGGGCAGGTTTTGGTAAAAGCAAACATTAGTGATTTCTGTTTCATCCATGTTGGGACTGAGGTGCTTACAAGACTCTGGTTGAGATGTCCAGGTCTGAACCAGCAGTCAGCCATGCCCATGTGACGCCACAGTGCAGATGTGTTCACCACGCTTGCTTCCCCGAAGTGGTCACAGCCTTTTCAGCTCTTCCAGCACTTTTCTTTTTCTACAGTTATGACATTTATCTCAATTTACCTTGAGCTACAGGTATGTATATTCAACTTCCTACTTCACATCTCCAATTAACTGTCCGACAGGTATCTCAAACTCAGTATGTCCCAAACAGAATCGTTAATTTCTTCCCTCTCCCCTACCCAAGGCTTCACCATCCAGCTTTGTGACTCCACCTTCTACTCTGCCCATTTGTTCCTAACTCTACCAGTCAGCCCTAATCTCTGTTTCCTTCACCGTTCATATCTGCTGCGATTCCTCCCCCAGCCACGTTTGGCTCTTGCCTGGACTCCTGAAACAGACTCATACTCCCACCCCCACATTCACTCTTACCCCTGCAATCAATCCTTCCCCTACTCAGTAGCCAGAGGAGCTTTCTAAAGTGGAAATCGGAGCGGTATCTAAGGTGTCAAACCTTCTGATGTCTTCCCATTGTACCCAGAGTAAATTTAGCCTCTTCCTTATGGTCCATAAGGTCCTACATGGTCTGGCTCCTGCCTTTCTCTCCTCATCCTGTTCTACTCTCCCCTTTGTTCATTTATCCCAGCTGTGGTGGCCTTCCTTTTCCTTAGAATTCGCTGTGGCTCCCATCCCAGCTGTTATTCCTTCAGCTTGGGACACGCTTCACTTGGTTCTTTGTTGTTGGTTCTTGGTTGTTGTAGGTTACCAAACTGTAAGAAAGTTGCATTGGAAAAAAATATTAAAACCACCCACCCACTGTGTCCAGTGCTTTGTCATAGCAGCTGTGCATGGTAGCTATTTTAACCCATTTTTCAGATAAGAATCTCAGAGCTCAGAGATGTTAACACACTTGCCCCATATCACGTTGCTAATAAGGGGTTGCCACAGTTGGGAGCCCAACTGCAGATGATCTGACTCCCAAACCCATTCCCTCTCTGCTGATTTCCTGGTCTTCAGCCTGGCCTGGGACACCAGAAAAAAAGTCCTGGGGAAGTTTGGGGTAGTTTGCACTGAGGGGTTACACTGAGAGTTCAGTAGGTAGTATCTCCATGCCCACAGACCAATCCTTTCCTTATAGAGTTTTATTCTCAATTGTCAGGGAATTGGGGGAGATTCTAACCTATGGTAACTAATTTATAGCTGTTCCAATTACAGGGCAAACAATGGCTTGAGTTGTAGGTGCCTGAACTGATGGAACTAGCAGCATACACACCTGGGGTAAAGGACTCTCTGGCCTCTGGAAGGTGCCCACACTGAGAACACACATGGTCCATCACATTCAGTCCTTGTGGTTAATCAGACTATGCTATTTGCCCTAACTTTCAATTTGACAGTTTTCCTTCTTGCCTGACAAAATCTGAGGGTTAATCAAATATTCCCTGAGAGTATAGACTTACTGAGAAGGGAGCAGCAGGGTGGAATTACTTGGGCTGAAATTTGGGAATGACCAAAAGAAGGGGCCTACAGTGTAGATTTGGACAGGGAAAGGAAACTAACATGTAAGTCTGCAGTATGCTTTTGACTAGGTCAGACTCGATAAACTAAGTGATTCTATCTAAATCTCTAATTGTACCACTTGTAGCTTAGAATCACTAATTGGGTTAACTAACTGAGTTAACCCTCATTCTTTAGCTCACATGTAGAAATTCAGAGAGTGAACTTGGCCTACCCAGATTCTCAGTTTCCCCAAATGCGCTTCAGAGGAAACGTCTATCACTGCTGGAATTTGTATTTAAGATTTCTCTCATCTCTCAGGACTGAGGCCAAACCTCCATCACAAGCCCATACCTTAACAAAATTAAAATATAAAGTAAATGGTTTTTAGCTTTGGCCTTTGATGTATGTGCTGAAGAAAATCATACTGACTTTTATTCTGAAAATCACATGTAGAAACTAGACCAAAAGATTACTTCCATGCTCCAGATATAACTGCGAGGAATTCCTTTGGTATATTTTTGTCTAGATCGTGTCATGTTATGTAAATGTATTTGTTGGATTTATATGTGTTCTGACTTTTTTGAGAAACTACTTTAGGTGGCAGATTTAATAATCCATAGAAACTTAAGGGTAAAAGAGGGGTGAACAGAGTTAAGAGAGGGAAAAAAACCCTGAGGGAGTTATAATATAGCAAACTCACGGATCAGTCCCCATGCTAGGACCACGTGGTACTCTATTGTGCTTGCTGGTTAAGGGTGGAGCTTTAACTTGGGAACTAGTGCTACAAGTTTTAGACCTAACATTTGATTATCAAAATTGAGATATGTGATCATTTCTCTTGCCCAGACATTAGACCATCTAACCAGAGCTGAGCTATAGGGTGGGTACCTACAAATCAAGCCAGGATTTTTCTTTGGAAGCAGCTTCAAATCCACTTCAGCCCTTGAGCAAATAGGCAGTTGAAATGTGCAAATGCCGTACTCAATTCAGCATGGCCAAAATGGCTTTTTCCTGTAAAAGATTTCAGAGCATTCTCTATCATGGCCATAACAAAACCTCAGTAATGCTTCTAGGTGTGTGCTGTGTAGCCTGTACTCCCCAGGTAACTGAATGAATTGGCCACCTGTATGCAGTTATTTGATATTGAAACCTTAAATTTTGGAGAATGTCAATGAAAGATTCATATGGGGTTTGTTATACTTAACATTAAGTCAGGACAACAGATAGGAGACTGCACCCATATGCTCTGAAAGCCAGCTTTGTTTTATTATAAAATAATGCCATAATGGCATATAAGAAGTATTTTGGATAGAAAATTTATCCAACTTCACTATAGCTTGGCTATCAATCATTAATTCATTTTGAAACAAGATCAAAGCAAATGAAAAATCCAAAGTGGCAAACAGTATTGCATATTGTTTTGGACAGATGTTCTCATAGGTGGAATGCAATGTATTAATAACACTGATGATCTAAAGTTTTTAGAAAATAACTATCAAAATAATGGATCTGTAGAGAGGGATATCTTGAGAATCTATTCTCTTGAGAATCTCACTAAAGAATCCATTCAGAAGGGATGTTAATTAAAAGAAATTAAATTGAAAATCACAAAGATCTTGGTTTCCAAGCCAGACCAGGTTTCACAGAGTTTTGGTGGTAAGCCATTTTTACCTGAAGCTCTCTTTGAAGTTTTTTGTTGTTTTGTTTTGTTTTTTTGAGACAGAGCCTTGCTCTGTCGCCCAGGCTAGAGTGCAGTGGCGTTATCATAGCTCACTGCGACCTCAAACTCCCAGGCTCAAGCGATCCTCTTGCCTCAGCCTCCCAGGTAGCAGGGTCTACAAGCACACACCACAATGCCTGGCTAATTTTTCTATTTTTAGTAGAGACTGGGCTTGCTCTTGCTCATGCTGGTCTTGAACTCCTGAGCTCAAGGGATCCTCTGCCTTGGCCTCCCAGAGTGCTAGCATTACAGGCATGAGCCACCACAGCTGGCCTCTATTTGAGTTTGAAGAGTTAGGATAAAGGGATTTTTAGGACCCAATTTAAGAAAAGCTTGGGGATCCATAATATTTGAGCCACTTGGTCTGAGAGTATAAATCAGGGAGAACCAGACCTCCTGATTACTGGTTGATTACTGCAGCCACCACCAGAGTCATGTCACCAGGCCCTAAAATCACCCTCCATTCTTTTTACCTGGCACCACTGCAGTTTATTTGACTCAAGTTTTTGAAAGCAGTAAAGCAAATTGTTACAGGATTTAATCTGGCTCCTGTTGGTGGTTTTGGTAGTGTTGTTGTTAACTATTAATTTTTGTCGTCTTTATAGAGCTAATAGTCTACGGAGGGAGCAAATGTTTTACATTGAGCATTTTAGGCTAATTTTGATCATTCATCTTGATGTTACTGAACCATGATATACATTCTAGAGGAGAGTATTTAAATCTTCTCCTAAATTCCTTATTCTTGCCTTCTACTGTAACATGGATTTTCCAAGATCTAGACTTAAAATACATCTCTCAAGTATAATACTCAGTGGGGTTTTCCCCTATTGTTTATCCTTTCACAATAAATAAAATGTTAAAGTGCTATTCAAATTTTATGACCACGGAGTAACATTGTACTTAATAGTGCAATAAAGTAGTTAAAGAATTTTCCCACTTTCTTTTTTATTATAATGCTGCAGGGCATATACTTGACCTTTTATCAATAAACATCATGCTTCTGTGCCCAGCAGGACTAACATATATTCCCATGGTAAGATGTTTGCTTGAAATCAGTACCAGATAATATCATTCTTTGGACTGCTTTTAAGAAAAATGTATGAAGTTATATTCACTTTCTAAGGAAAATATTCAAGTATGAAATTTCACTTTTGCATCAGTTGCAAGATGAGTTAAAATGAATAAAAAGTGAGCTGTTTCCTGGAGAAAACATGGCGAAGTTAGGAAGGTAAAGATTTAATTTTCTTGTATCAGAGAAATTGTGCAGATCTGGGAAATAAGGAAATGAACCATTTTAATTTCAAAATAGCACTCTACCATGATCTTTACAATCGCCTCTCATCATTGCTGTTCGCTGAATGTTTTGTTTTAACATCATGATGCCAGTTTAACTTTTATGTGAAATTAGACTCTGGATATAAAAGTTAATGAGTGTAGTGTAATAGCTGGATTTAATGTTGTGTTCAATAGGAAGTGTGGCACATCACTAAATCTCTATGCATCATTCCTCCTTTTGTCCATCGATTTATTGCAGCCTTCTCAGAGTTATGGCTTCTATATACCTACTCTTCCTAGGTTTTCAGGGGAAGACTCCATGCTATCCAACAGTCGTCATAGAAAGAATTAAGCATCTCTTTTTCTTAGTGAGATTTATACCACCTCAGACTTTAAGAAATGGAAATGCATAAAAATTACTTTTTAAACCACAAATGTGATAATACCATTAGGTTAGATATTTGAGGGCAAAAATCAATTAAGAATTACTGAGTTTTGGTCCCCCTTCAGCATTGACTCAGCTGAAAATCTAGTAGGAGATATTTAATTTTCATAATCTAATTCATTACACAGGAATTACCCATATCCATTTTAAAAGTGCACAGAAAAGCACAAGGTGAGCCTAGGATATCTTGTAATAAAAAGCAAGAATTGGCTCTACATCCAATAGGATCATTTCAAAGGACACAAAATCCATATTGAAAGGGCTCCACTGGGACACTCTAAGGACCAAAAAGAATGATGATAGTAATGATTTATGATGCATTGAATTAGTGAAAAAAAATCCATGAGTTCACAGTAATACTTAGAAAATATAAAGAGAGATGGAAGTGCAGAGGATTTTAAAAGAGGAAAAGCTGACCTTTAACAGATGAAGGGCAGCTAATAAATGTAAGAATAGAGAAAGAAGTAGGGCAGGGCACGGTGGCTTGCGCCCATAATCCTAGCACTCTGGGAGGCCTAGGTGGAGGATCGCTTGAGCTCAGGAGTTCAAGACCAGCCTGAGCAAGAGCAAGACCCATCTCTACTAAAAATAGAACAATTTAGCCGGGCGCCATGGTTTGTGCCTGTAGTCCCAGCTACTCGGGAGACTGAGGCAAGAGGATTGCTTGAGCCCAGGAGTTTGAGGTTGCAGTGAGCTATGATGACGCCACTGCACTCTATCCAGGGTGCCAGAGTGAGACTCTGTCTCAAAAAAAAAAAAAGAAGAAGAAGAAAGTTATAATTTTGCAGCTCTGATCATATTCATAATTCAGGCAAGGATTGTCAATGGTTGATTAAAAATAGGCTCATCCACATGAACTAAAATTATCACCTCATGGAGTTATTAATTACCAAGGAAAATGGTAGTTTACAGTGGAGGAATTGGGAGGTCTTTACCCTAATCCAGGGATCAAACTTAGCCTCAGCAGTAGTAGAACAACATGACATGTGTCAACCATTGTGATTCAATCAGTAGTTCACAATGTCCCCTATGTGGCATTTGTGCTAAGAATGTTTTACTGAATGTAATTATGAGGAAACCATCAGACAAATACAGAATATTGTACAGTCTATTAAACAATTGTCCTGGATTCTTCAAGAAAGTCAGTATTATGAAAAAGAAAGGCAGGGACAGTGGCGGGCAGAGAGGATGTGCTGACGGAAGACCCAAAGAGATGTTACCATATATAATGAGTAATTCTCCATTAAGATTTCAAAAGGGGAGAGGTGTTATAAGGCATTCCCCGTTGAGGGATAACTGGGGGAATTTGGATATGGACTATAGTGTTTACATTAGATATTATGTATTTGCTGTTAATTTTCTAGGTGTGATAATCATGTATGGTTATGTAGGAGAATATAATTCTTAGGATATTCATGCAGAACTATTTAAAGGTGAATGTCAGAATATCAACAACCTTTAAATGGTCCTGTCAAAAATTTTGTGTGTGTGTGTGTGTGTGTGTGTGTGTGCGTGTGTTAGAGAGAGGGAGAGGGAGAAAGGAAAAAGAGAGAGAGAGAGAGAAGTATGGTGGAAATAAAGTAATTTTGTGGGAAAAAGTGTTAACAATTGGTGAATCTAAGTGAAGAGTATACTTGTATTTATTGTACTATTCTTGTACCTTTTTCTTTTTTGGTAAATTTGAAGATGTTTAAAATAAATAGTTGGGGGGAAAGAGTAGGCAGATGTATTGGAAGAGTTTATTGGTTAAAGAGGTGGACACCAGTCCATGAACCACTAGGGTCCATGAGGAAATTTTTGTCAGTCTTATGTGAAATGGGAAAAATAAAGACACCAGAGTAAATTTTTCAGATTTTTCATGAAAATAAATATATCTAAAGGACTGTTGTTTATATAGATATGTCCTTCCTATTTTATCTTTGTACCTAAGTGCAAATGGTTATAGTAGTAACAGATTTTCTTTTTAAACAAGTCTATACACTATGGATGCTGGGAGAGCACTGGGTTAAAGGAGTGGTTCAGTTCACTCATTCATTCAACAAATGCTTCTTGAAGCCAGTTATATACCAAGTGTTGTCCAGGTTCTGGGGCCGTAGAGGTGAAGAGAATCCCGGCTTATTCTTTCCGCCCAGAGATGTGCATTTTGTCTTCCCCTGGAATGCCTGTGAGTCAGACTCTAGGCATTTTTCTATTTCAGCCAAATTAGTCCCAATTATGTATTTTTGACACACTACTTAAGATGTTTCAAAAAGTATTCTGCTATATCTTAAAATGAAAACACATGAAAAAATCACTGGTTTTGCGGTAAAGGATGTTGTAGTGAATTTTTTGGCCATTAACTTGTAGAAATAGTTTATCTCTGCCTATGTCCCTCCTGTTTCTGTTCTAAACTCATTTTTTTTAAAGTAAACATACTTGACTAGGTGACTTTTAGTAGTTGAAATTCTTGTAGGTATGGTGCTTATTTTCCCCTGGAGACTGAGAGAGGGATGATGGGGTAGGAGCCACTAGGCCCCTCTGCCAGTCTTTGGGCAAATTTGCCTAAATTGCTGTGCTTGGAGGCAAACTCTCCATTTCCTTATTTTTCTAACTAACTGGCTTTTTTCCCTCTTCAGCCAGTCAATCCAGTTCCAACCATCAAGTCTCCATCTCTGCTCTTTTATTAAAAGGAAGTGCTAAAGTGGCTGGCAAAACATTTGTTCATTTTGTACCCTCTTAAAGTTGATATTAATTTTTTTTTAAATCCCTCACATGTGAGGTTCATGATAAAGAAAATGAGGAGAGTGGATGTGGTACTAGGTTTTAATGTGGTTTTAATTTGGGTTCTTGGACTCTGGAAAACATTATCTCCTAAATGTTGGGAAGCTAGCTATTCTTGAACATTTCAACAGGGCAACAATAACACTTATACAACACTTATATATACTAAACAAACAACCCTGAGTTACTTCAAGAAACTTTAAAATTCCTTTCTGTGTGTTATAGTAGATCACTTTCTACCCTCAAACTATTACGATCAAACCTAAGCCTTTGTTATCATTACCCATCAGGAAGTGGCATAGTGGTAGGAGTATATGGTCATTCAGACAAATTCTTATTAGGGCATCTGCAAAGTATATCCAGAGAATGAGTAAACACCATGACCAGAGTGATTCCTTTAAGTATTCCCAAGTAAACTTTTGAGGCATTCCTGAGAAATTACAAAAAATGACCCCCAAAATGCCAAACGCCTGTGTTCCCACCACCCGAAGGGCCAGCTGTTAACACATTAGAATCTTTGTTTTGCCAGTGTACGCAAGAACACAAACTCTAGGAGCACAAGAGCTCATCTGTCTCATTCACTGCAATACCTACTGCCTTCTCCAAGAGTGTCCAAGGCACAGTAGGTGCTTACTAGTATTTGTTGAATCTTGAGTAATATAAAACATTACAGATAACCTTATATCTGATAGGCTCACTCTTCTCTTCCCTTCTCCAGAGGCACCCTCACAAGTTTGATTGGACACTTCCTGTTTATATTTTGTGTTCAAATATAATGTTTTCATGAACAATATATAGTGTTATTTTAGAATTTATATAAATGTTTTAGAGTTTATATAAATGGCATCCTACCATGTGTATCTTTCTGAAACTTGCTTTTTCACTCTGTGTTACCATTTGAGATTTGTTCATGTTGCTACAGATAAAGTTTTTTTCCTTTTAATGTTGTTCCTTCATGTGAATATACCTCATTTTTGGTTATTCATTCCCCTACTGATAGGCTTTTAGATTGTAACTTTTTTGCAGTTATAAATCTACTTCTTATTAGTGCTCCCTCCATTCCCACTCTTTGGGAATACAAAAATGGAAAAATGATAATAACAACAGTGCTCATAATCATGACCAATTATTGACACACTGGGAGGTCACTGATTGGCGCTATGTGCCAAGCGCTATTCTGAACACTTTTTATTCATTATTTAGTTTAATCTTCACAACAATTTAGAAAACTGCAGACTAGAAAACTGTGGCCTGACTTTGCAAAAACATTGGCCAAAGTCCTATGACCCAGTCAGTGGCAGATTCAGGATTCAAGCCCAGTTCTTAGGGGCCAAAGCCGTGAGTGTGAAACACACTGCTGGAAAAGGACAGCCTCTCTTCACCTACCGCTGCTTCCCTCGTCCTGATGGGGAGACGCTGAGTTCCACAAAGTGTATAGGAGTAGAGGAATGAACTAATGATCTTCACTCCGTTGAAAAGTTGAAATGCCTGTTGCCATGGTTTCCCTCTTCAAA
Organism: Daubentonia madagascariensis; assembly: GCA_023783475.1. Classification (NCBI taxonomy): domain Eukaryota; kingdom Metazoa; phylum Chordata; class Mammalia; order Primates; family Daubentoniidae; genus Daubentonia; species Daubentonia madagascariensis. The sequence goes on from JAKFHU010001672.1 coordinate 22,787,283, forward strand.
GGAACATTTTTTGCTTAGCTGTCATTTTGGGAGCTAAACCAATTGAAAGGTCCTTCCCCTTCACTTATAATGATCTTTAGGCAGATAATTGAGACAAAGTATTTGTCTTGTTGAATTAACCTTTCACGAAGAGATGGAAAGTCTAAAATTATTTATGGAGCTTAACCATCAGCAATAACTCTCTTATGTATGTGTTCATAAAGGAAGCTTCTGAGGGGATGTGTGTTAAGATAGGGGCAGAAGTCTTTATTTTGGACAATTCAAGAATATTTGAAAATACATTTTTACTTTTTCTCCTTTCATCCAGCAAGACTATTTACATGCTAATTTAATGGGTCATAAAATGAGTTATATTTGAAGAAAATTGCCTAATAAAGTATGAAATTGGAAGTGTAAAGATTGAGACTTTTTCAGGACATTGCCGATGGAGGCCTTTCTGATAAGCAAATATTACCAATTATGATGTGGTGATGGTGGTGATGGTTATGGGGAGTGCTTTTTACTTATGTGCTGCCTTACCTCCGAAGAGACCCAAACCATTTACATTCACAAATTGAGGGGCCCTGTATTTTCATCCTATCTTATATTGAGAACAACTGACACAAAAAATAAAGAATTTAGGGAAAAATAAAGTCAGTCCCAGGTAGAAGGAATGGCTACCTTCCTCAGAGTGTGTCTTCAGGAGGCTTGGAAAAAATTCCCCCAACATTCCCACACTTTGCCTTCACAAAGACTGATATTCTACAGTGAGACTTCTTGTTTTTTTGTTTTTAAAAATGCTTTTATAAATTTTTAGAAAAATAAGATGCTTTAACAATTGTTAATGATGACCAATGGGGTTTTAAAAATTATTTAATTAGAGATTTAATGTAAAATGTAAGGTAACCTTAATTCCCACTAAGGTATAAGGTATCATCAATATTTAATTGCACTGTGGGTAGGTAACTGTGCTAAATCCTGGCATCAGATACTTTCCTGAAAAGCTTTAATGACCGAGGAGTCAAGAGAATTCAAAACTACTGCATCCTAAAATGCAATGGGGGGCATAGCATGATGCAAATGGCTCCTGGAAGGGGCACCTGTAATGTTCATCGATACACTATCCCAGCTTTGTCACTGGGACTAGCCCTATGGCCCAAGAGCCAAGACTTGCGTGGGATTTTCTAATATCCAGCCAGTGTTCTGTCCATTATGTGCCTTTGGGACTGGAAATGCCACTATCCCTCAAATGAGGTTAATGCCTTGAGTTGGTAAACGGCATTTTGCTCACACTTAGCAAAAGAGATAATATCTGTAGGTAAGAGTTTCTGCGATTTTTCAAGCTGTAATTGTGCTTCTGCTTATAAAAAGCTAGGTTGGATGCCTTAAGCCCTTAATATTTTGGCTTCATACTTGCCTTATTCTTTTGCTATGATGGCTTTTTATGTATTTTAGCTTTTTTGTTTCATTGTTTGTGAATAGCGTCTCTCTCCCTCCCCTTTTCTAGTAATGCTGTTGCTTTATCTCTCTTCCATTCATATTTTTTTTCTTTCTTTTTGCTGCATGGAGACTCTCTGCTGTACAAGTGTAAGTATTTTTTGGTGGCTCTGCAGTTTCTGGCCATACTAGTTTATATTCTTATGCTCCATTTGCTTCTGTGCTGCTTGGCTGGTCTCCCAGGAGACTGTAGTGTTGTCGTCCATCTGCGGATCCTGAATGAAATAGGCAACAATTTAGAGACAAGATTGGATTTTACAAGACGGTTCAGCTAGCAAAACAGGCGATGAATTTAAAATATCCCCAGCCATGTGCCTGAAAGCAAACAGAGTGTTGATGAAGAGGGTACAAACATTCAAGAGAGGAAAAGTGCTTACTCCATCTATACAATAATAAAAATGAAAAGACATGATTACTTAAACTTCCAAGGTTTTTTTCCTGAGATTCTTGTCATATTACTTGTTTCGGGTCCAGGGTTGTAAAAAATAGGCACCGTAAGTTGCTTCTTGTATTAGAAGAATTTTCCTAATCTGCTTCTCAACTGGTACTGTTTTGCTTTTTTCTTTTAAGCTTTGGTAGGGGTTGGGGAGAAATTATAAATTCTTGAGCTTGGAGTAAGAGTGTTATTTATTATTCTTTGTACAAACTTGGCAAAAACAAGGAAATTACCTCATCCTATTTTTGTAGTGATAATAAGCAATTTAACTCTCATTTAAAAAAAATAGTATATATACGAATTACATGTTAAAAGTGGTTTTGACGGGAAAATATGTTGCATTGTTTGTAAGGTTCCAATGTTAGTCTTTTAACTTGTGGTAAAAGTGGACATAACTCTATTGAACTATAGGCAGGAGAGTTTTAAATCCATTGTAATCTATTATAAAAATTGGGTGAAATTAGTAATATTTCAGAGTAATGTAGACATCGATGCTGTTTTTGGATTCTTAGGAAATACAGCTATGGCATATTATCTGCCATGGTGGGAATTTATTGATGGTTTGTGATATTAGGACAAGAAAGAAGTCTGTTGAGGATTTTCCTTCTAAAATTACATTTAAAATAAGGGGTTAACACATTTTTTTCTCATTTCTTCAGAATGTGACTGTTGAAAATTACTTACTACTCAAAATGCATTTTTAAGATAAGCTAATTTTGTCTAGGCTTAAAGTTGACAAGTTAACCATGAATTGATTTGTGTAAGGTCCATTTGGAGTGTGCACTTCTTCTGTCTCGGTTGCTGACTCCTTCATCTGATGGACAGTTTGTGATTTCCCTGACTCAGAAAACACTTAGGCATTGACCAGTGTCAAGGGAAGGTCAAAGAAGACTAAGAAACAGTCTGAGAAAATTAACCCTTTCATTTTGGTACAAAAAGGGGAGAGAGCTAACAGTCCCAAAGAAGATGGTAAAGTCAGATTTTTTTTTCTAGGATGTAATTCATCAACCCAACAGTTGAGGGGAAGAGGAGGGAAGAGTGCAAATAAACCAAATTTCTAGAAAAACATTGAATATTTGCTCCTAAATATACACTTAGGTGGATAAATATAGTTCATTTTCACATTTCCTCTTGCTTTAGATTTATATGGAATGGGATTGTAGGAATAAACCAATAAGATTGAGGAGGTCCACATTTTCCATAAAACTAAGGAAGAATAAATTCCAAAGAAAAGTAAGAAAAATATGAGGGAAATAAGATTCATTTTTTTCTCTCTGTTGTTATACTTAAACCCCATGAGAGAAAGAGATAGAAACTGGGTTTCATTCTTCAGACCAATTACAGAAACTAGCCTGATTGTAAATTTTCTCTATTTTAGCAAAAGTCCATTGGCCGTGTTGCAAAAGTTCAGAACTAACACATGTGATAAGTACAGTGAAAGAGTTTTGTGGGAAATATAGTTAGAAGTTATTTGCAGTTGTAAAAAGCACACAAAATAAAGGAAAACAATGAAATGCATTAGAATGTATTTTTCTGACATTCACACTTTGTATACTGGGCTTTGAAGCATTACCAAATGAGACCAAGAGGAGAAAATTAGTTCCCCTTTGATTGATGTCAACCATCAGAAAATACTGATGATTTTGTGTGTTTCTTAATGTCTCTAAAATTATGTTGAGCTGAATGATTCTTTTACAGATGGACATCAGTTCATAAATGAGTTTCTATGCATATTATATATTCTATCTTTTTCCATATGTATAACTATATATATTCCTTTTCATACATTTGAAAAATTGTAATGTGTTTGAAATATCATAATTTTCATATATTTTACATGTATTTGATATCCATTATAAAGGCTTTAATGATAGAGAAACTTAAGCCAGATTATTTTTGCTCATGAATACCCTTCTTATAAAAAATAATCAAGAGTCACAGGAAAAAAAAAGATTCTTCAATCCATGCATTTTTAAACTTCTTTCCTATTTATTTGTGACTATCTAAATGAAATTGGCTAGAAATTATATCCCAAGCTACTATTTGATTCTTTTTTCTACCATGTTTGTATACAAGGTGGATAAAATACTGAAGAACTTTTCACAACTAAACACAGCATATATTTTGGTAGTTTGTATCTCCTGAGAATTAATTATTTTCAGAGGTTTCACCTGTGAGTAAACTAGTCGTGTCACTAACTTATTCAGCCAACCACAAAGCCAATTTTGGGGAGAACTGCCTTCAAACTGGGTTCCTTTCCAGTTGTATTGGGTTGACTGTGTTTTTATTGAACCTGCAAAGCCTGTTGCTTTATAAATAGATACTCCTCAGATTGTCTGCCTTTAACAAAACCTTGAAAGAACCAAATCAGCAAGTTTCATTTTGTATTTCAGGAAAACCAGCCTGGATTTAAATATAATTGCTCATCATTTTTTCTCTCCCTTTCTTTCAATAATAAGTAATAGCAAAAGGATATTATTATTAAAACTGCCATATTTATTTGTCAAAACTGTAGAGTTGTTTGCTTTAAAGTTCAGTATGAACCAATTTTTTCTTTGAGCCAAAGAAATGTTTTTCAACCATGTGGATTTTATTTTTTGGGAAAGCCTTAGATGACAACCTGTTAGATGAAGTGAAAGTATACAAACTAAGTTCTTTCAGTTGTGTTAGCTCTTAGTTCATACCAGTACCAGTTTCCAGTATCAAACCAGTTAAAACATCCTTAAAGTCCATCCATCTGTATATCGATCCAGAATGGGGTGGTAGGAGGGACACTGAGCTCCTTCATCAATGGGTTCTGTCCCTGGCACTGCTCCTACTGCCAGCTTGAGTGTTAGTCTTCATCATCTCCATGAGTCAGTTTTGTCCTTCAAATTTCTTTGTGTAAATGATGATAAAATGTCCCTCAACCTTTGACATTTGTGTGATCCTATTGAGGGAGAAGGTAATGCCTTTCTGAGGGTTGGCTTTATACCATAAACAGTGGACACCAACGCTAGGAAAATGCTCTTAAGTTTTGGCCTTGGTTTGAGTTTGGGTTTCATTTTTTAAAAGACTAGCAGGATCAAAGCCGTCTTACTGAGAAGTGCCAACAGATACAGACTTTTGAATCCTGGCATCTTTTCCTGGTCTTTGCCCATGATGGAAAGATCAAAATCTTGGTGGCAAAATATGAAACAAAAAAGTTAAACCACTTAAATCATTGAAGTGACACAGAAAGAGTTCAGTGTTGCTTACATTGATGTTGCTGTGACAATGAACAGTGAAGATGTGTGTTTTCAATTTTTTGTGAGTGATTTTTGCAGTCTTTGAATTTTATTTTTATATCTATTTTGACATCTTCATGTACAGCTTCGAGTTAAATTCTATATCATTCATTGTTCTTTTCAGCTATATAAATAGAATTTAGATGGTTAGGCTGGGGGAAAAAAGTAAAAGGTTAGCTGTATCATTTGAGAAATTTAAACATTTAGAAATATTAATATATCAGTTCAGTCTTTTCAGTCAGGCTATCAGCCATCCTCTAAAGCGGTGAAAATGATTTTTAAATGCTGAGTTTAAACAACCAATCTGGAACATTCCTGAAGTTTAAAAGATGAGTTTTCTGTGACTACTTGTCTAAGTGTTTTCTTTATTTTATTGCTAGATGACTCCTAAATCCAAAAGGAAGAGTATCCATAGCCGAATGCTGCGGCCTGTTTCTAGGGCCTTTGGTAAGTGAGTGTTTGCTAATGCCAGTCATTTCCTTATAACTATGAAACCCTCAGCAAGGCCCTCAGACCATTTTAGGGATGTTTCTTAGGTATGTACTATATGGGTAAATACTGAGAAAGAGAGTTAAGTGATTTGTGAATGAATGTTTGCTATTCCATGATAAAATTACTTTTAGGAATTTAAAAAAATCCATTTCTATGCATTAAGCTTTGGCCTTGGACCTTTTTTTTTTTTTCAATTTTAGAAATGGAGTTTGATCTAGATAAAGCACTAGAAGAGGTGCCAATTCACATTGAAGACCCGCCCTTCCCATCTGTCAGACAAGAGAAGCGGAGCTCAGGATTTATCTCCGAGTTGCCCTCTGAAGAGGGGAAGAAGCTGGAGCACTTTACCAAGTTGCGCCCCAAACGGAATAAGAAGCAGCAGCCTACCCAAGCAGCGGTGGGTGGGCCGCTGAGATGCCCCATCTCTCCCTCACCCTTTCCTTCCCGGGGTGGGGGGTGGAGAAGCTGGAGACTCTTGCGGTGCTTTGCACAACACGAAAGCTATAGTTAAGGAGACTAAACCCTCTTTCTACATGTGGTATGCATGCAAAGTATCTCAACTTGGTGCTCAATAATTTTGGAGAAGACAACGCTGTTAAGTTTCCAACTCTTGAGAACACAGCCGCCCTTGGAAATCCCTAGAAAAATATCAGACATGTGGGTGACATAAATAGGCTATGTCTGTAGCATTTTACAGTGTCTGGGCAAAAAGATGTAAAATAAGTCCCAAAAGAATTTATTTGTCATTAAAAATTGTTTGATTTTGGGGTGCACACAGGTGCTCCCCCCACCTCCATGCTCTGTCCTGCTGTGGTCCCTCTGAAGAGGCCCTACGTGGGAGCACTGGTATGTGACTCAGCGTTCTGCTCTTTCTACTCCAGTAGAAGATTGAATTGTATGTGCTGATGAGCCTTAATGTAATTCAACCTGTGTCTCTCTCTGGCTAGTGTCTTTTCTCTCCTTTATAGCCAAATTTCTTAGAAAAGTTTGCCTGTGCCTACTATCTCCCTTCCTCACCTTCTTATTACTCCACAATCCACCAAAATCTTCCTTCCATACCTGCCCACCCCCAGACTACCCTGCCAAGGTCACTCCTGACCTAACCTATGAACTCTTTTCCACTGTCTGTCATCTTGCTCGATGTCTCCGCAGTTCCTTGACACAGAAAGCACCATCCTTCCCGAAAGACAATTTCCTGTTGGTTTCTGAGTTGTCACACTCTCTTCTTTTCCACCTACCTCTCCAGTGACACCTTTTCAGTTTTCCTCTGCTGGGTCTTTAAGTGTTTTATTGGCCCTCTGGGTGATGTCATCTAAACCCATGGTTTCAGTCTCTAGTTTTGACTTCAGCCCTCTCTGCTAAGCTGTAGATTTCTAGATATCTACTTGCCTCCTGAACTTGAACACACCAGGGCACCTTAGGCTCAACAAATTCAAAATGGAGATCCTGTCTTTCCCTACAAACCTGCCCTTCCCATTATATCCTCTGTTCTTCATAAGACATCATCAGTTGACAGGTTAGGAAGCTAAACATGATCCTGATCACCAGCTGTCCACCTTCCTCCTTGACATCTCTACCTCTCATTCTGGGCTCCAGTCCTCTAGACCTGCAACCCTTTTCTCATTGCATCCCCTACCTCCTGGGCTGATAACTACTCTCAGATTTTTCAGCTCCCGACTGAGGCAAGATTTCTTCCAGGAAGCCCTCCATATCTCTACCTCTGTGCTCCCACAAAGCTGTGGTTGCATGATGCCAGGGAAAGTTGTTCTCACAGGCTAGTTGTGCTCAGTGCACAGCCTGAGCAACTCTCCACGGAGGCCCTGGCTTCTCTAATGCCTGATGCTCTCATCACACATTGTTTTCACAGCTCTCTCCTTATCTGTAAGCTCTATGTCGGGGGGACCTGTGATTTATTATCCATGGTAATATGCTCAGTGCTCACTGTGGGTTTAAACCATAGTGGGTGTTCAACAATACTTACTGGATAAATAGGTGGATGGCTGGAGACATAGGTAGATGAGGGTCACAACAGCTTATTTGCATGGTCAGTAGTTTACTCCCTTTAGATCAGTCTTTAGTTGTATTTGGCTTATTTCTCTCGTTTGAAGCTGAAGAGCTTAAAACAGTTTCAAAAACAGACCAAAAAAAAAAAAAAAACCCACTAGTGCACTGTTTTCTAATTTAGTTGATTTTAACTTTTTTAGTGCATTATTACATATTCTTAAAGGAATACACTTTTTTCTCTTTTTTTTAAAATAAGGGAAAGGCGTTTGCAGATGGGGAAAGACACAGCCTCACACACAGTAATCCATCTCTAGATTTGAGATTGTTACTGAATAAATGGTTTCTCTTTGGCTCTTTCCATGTGGAGAATCATTAACAGTAAAACTTGTATGTGAAATGATGGCTTAAGTTTCCCCTTGATTAAGTTGGTGACTCATAGAGAAAGAGAATTTTGTGTACTTTTTTCTTTATACATTTAAAAAATAAGAAAGAAGGGAAGGAAGCTGTGACAGAGTCCTACTGGAGGTGTATACTAGATATTGCAAGGGGGAAAAGACTTCTTTTCTCACCCATTGCTAGGTCCGTGGTTGAAGTGCCTATAACTAAAGGCAGATTAACAAGAAAAAAAGCATAACCAAATTTATTTAGTGTAAGTTTTACGTGACATGGGAGCCTTCAGTAATGAAGACCCAAAGAAATGGAAACATCTGTGTTTTTGTGCTAAGTTTGATGAAGTGGAGGAGTATGATTGGACCAAGGGGTATGGTCTAATGTAATGAACTGGGGGGAGTTAGCAAGTCTCTAAAGAGACTTGACCTTGGTTCACCCTAAAGCTGGGACTCACAGGGTTGGCATACCCTGGGCTGTTCCCTGTTAGGGACTCTAACACGAAGGTGAGTCCCAAAATAATGTATTATGGCCATAGGTCTAAATAGATCTGGCTTTTTTCCAGAGCCTTGGTGGACTAAGAAACGTGGCTTAGCATCCTTTTACTTGGGTTCATAGTGAAAATATATTACCTTTATGATATCACAATGCTTACCATTTTGAAAGTGCTTTCATGTCTTAACAATCCTGTGAAGCTGCCACACAGGTGCCATTATCCATAGTTTTCAGGTGAGAGTGAGGAAGTTGTGGCTTGCTTTTATTACTAGTGTTTAGCAGCAGCAATTGTTAACAGTTACCTTTGTTTTTCTTGCTAGGATTGAATAGAATCAGTTCATGCTAAGTCTATCTTAGCTTTTCTAGAGCTTATCCCTAACCTCAAATGCCCCTATTTAGCCTTTCCAGGTGTCAGAATTCTCAAAGTCAAGGCCAAGTTAAATGCCAACATGCTAGTTTCTTCTGGGCCAAACATATTATTGCTGTAACTACTGATTTTTGTGCCAAAAATATAAAAATAAATATTTATGTAAATATGAAGAGTAGATAACCTATTTTAAAAAGTAGGCCACAAAGATTTAATCTTAGGTCAAACCACAATGGTTTTAAACTACCAGATATTGTATGACTAATGGATGCATACATTTTAGCTATACATTTTAATTCTCTCCTACAAAAACAAGATTTATTTTTAATAACAAGACATAAAATATACCAGTTTCTTATTTTTTTACTTAATTAAAATATATATAAGAATTTTTAAACATTGCATTATAGCTGGTTAGCCCATGGAAGTTAATCTTCTACTGTAGTAGTAAGAGCAGGATGTTCCAATGGGCTCTCCATTCCCTGGCAATATGATTTTTTTTTTTTAAGCCTGAACTAACTTGTTTCTAAAATACCAGCATTGCCTACATCATTGAGTTGTCATGAGAAATAAGTATTAAATAGAATAAAGGTATACAATCCTTTCTTAAATGCAAATATTGTTCTTCAAACTAGTATTTCCATTTTATTAATATTAGCTATCTTTACAATATAAATATTATATTGGCTTTTGCCTTTACTCCTTATTTCCCCTCTCCTTCACTTAAATGGAGGAAGAAGAGAAAAGAAGTCCCTGGAAACATTTAATACCACCCTTAGGTACCCTCACTAGTTTAGGGGATTCTTACCCATGTTTATTAACGAGCAAATCAACAAACTTTACAAAAATTTTTATTCAAAAATTATTTCCTCAGTCGAAGTGATTTCCAGAAAGTCTTTGCTTTTGGGAAAAAAGCTTCACATGGGTAAATTAAGAGTGGAAATGCCATTTTTGAAGGTACCAGAATGTTCCAGCATGCCTATGGAAGGGTACAACAGAGAAAAGGGGGTATGTATAATGTACAGTTGGCCCCCCATATCCATGGGTTCTACATCTGCAGATTCAACCAACTGCAGATTGAAAATATTCAGAAAAATAAAAATAAAAAATAATACAATAATAAAAAACATTAAAATACAGTATAACAACTATTTGCACAGTATTTGCATTTTATTTGATATTATAAATAATCTAGAGATGATTCAAAGCATATAGGAGCATGTGTGTAGGTTATATGTAAATAGTGTACCATTTTACATAAGGGACTTGAGCATACTGAGTTTGGTTACCTGAGGGAGTCCTGGAATCAGTCCCCTACGATATCAAGGGGTAACTGTATTAGGTAGGATAACACTAGCCCCGCTATATGAGATAAACTTTTACTGTGTTGAAACCCTGATATTTTGTATGTTATTTGTTACTCACATCGTAGTTCATTGTGGGTATTTCTGGTCAGGAGACCCTCCAATGGTCATTCAGCGATCCAGGCTGCTTTCGCTTCATGACTTCACCCTCGTCTTTGATCCTTGGAGTCCTATGTATTCAGTTAGAGGTTGATGTAAAGCACTAAGGTTCATATCCATGAGGTTTTATGGGCCAGGTCTAAAAGTGATGAGCTTCACTTTCAGCTGAATGCCACTATCCAGAATTTGGCCACGTGGCCACCTAACTGCGGGCAAGCGTGAGAAACGCATTCTAACTACTAATGATGGAAGGGTGCTGACTTGAGCTTTATACCCATCCACCACCACTTAGCTATTGCTTCTTTCTACTTTTAGTTATTATAGCTATAGGTGAAAAGTATTCCCTTAAGGGAAAAATCATTGAAAAATTTACAAAGAGGAGTGAAAAGAACACTGGCCTGGGATATAGTCCTGACTCTGCTACTATCTAGAATCATCTCCCAGTGGAAGGATTTTAAAGATTCCTTTAAAATCTACTCACTTTTCAAGGGAATATGAAGCCCAGGGCAGATAACTGATTTGCCTGTGGTCATTCTCTGAATTATTATACCATGCAGTAGCTTCACTTTGCATATGTCAGTGTCAGTCAATTTGCCCTATGTGCTTGGCATAGCCCCACACTACTTGGCCCAATGATGAAACAAACCAGTTAATTAAAATCAACCAAGCCAGGCACAGTGGCACATCCCTGTAGTCCCAACTCAGGAGGCTGAGGCAGGAGGATCACTTAAGCCCAGGAGATGGAGGCCAGCCTGGGCAACATGGTGAGACCCACATCTCTAAAAAAATGAATAAGATTTTTTTTAATGCCATAAAAATTTTTAAAAATCAACTAAATCCTGGGTAATAGATTTTCTCCTATGTACTTTGAATCACAGTATCTATAAGGCTGGAAGGGATTTTGAAGTCATCTTGTCTGATCCCTCATGAAGTATTTAAAAACCCCTATGCAGCCATCATTTTCTAAAAGCTCTAATTATTAGCAAACTATTTTTTGTGTTGCTAAAAATCTTTCTTTACAGTTTTAACTTAGCCATCTTGTTTATGTCTTCTGGAGTGGCACATGTTATTTAAGTCTCTTCTACTTAGTAGACTTAGTAATATTTGCAGGTCAAATCTAAATTTCCTCAGCTCTTTCAATGTTCATCATATGATACTGTCTGGAATCCATTTACAAGTCTTGTTGCTCTGTTCTGAATACATTGCAGTGTGGCACCCAAGACAAAATAGAGTACTTCAGTAGGATTGGCCGTATCACTTCCCTCCTTTTAAATACCACACTTCTCTTTATTCAGCCACAGGTTGCATTCACCTTTTTAATGACCAGATCTTCCAGGTGACTGGTATTGGTCTTACTCTCAGGCAAGGCCTATAATCTGTTTTTACAAGCATATTTCAGACAGAAGAAAAGGGGGTACAGGCCTCAGGGAATCTGAACTTACCCAGAAGTCCTAGTATACTTCCAGTTACATGTCACCCACCAGAAATGAACCATATTTTCACCCCCAGCTGCAAGAGAATCTAGGCAGATAAGTGGTCAGTTGGTCACATTGATATTCCAAATAAGTCAGGGTTGTGTTACTGAGTAAACAAGAGAGAGTAGACACTGGATAGACACGTAGCAGTTTCTGCTGTTATTTATTCAGTTGAGAAAGTTTTCTTATATTTTGCTAATTTTTTTCAATGAATGATTGTTAAATTTTATTTTATTTCAGTATTTGAGATTGATAATTTCTCTCTTTTAATCTGCTATTTTGGTGAATCACATTAACATATGTTTTCTAATGTTATAGCACTCCTGATCATGATATTTTTGCTTTGTTTTAGTAAGTGCTAGACTTTGCTAATATATTCTTAGGATTTTTGCATCTGTGTGCATAAATGAGAGAGGCTTATTATTTTTCATTCTTTTTCTTATGTGTAACATCCATCTAGTTTGGGTTTCAGAGTTTATACTATCTTCATAATATTGGTTGGGAAGCTCTTTTTCCTTTCCTATTCTCTGGAACAGTTTGCATATAATGGAGATAGTCTCTGCCCCTCCTGGGAAGCCATCTGGGTCCAAAATGTGGTCTATGTGCTGTACGCATGTGATGCTTATATGTGAATATTTTACTAGGGATTTGCTTTCTTTTGTCATAGATCTATTCAGGTTACCTTATTTTTCTTCAGACCATTTTGATAATTTATATTTTTCTAGGATATTGTCCACTTAGTGTAATTGTTCATTTAGTTGTTTATAGAATTCTTTTAAGAGTTTTTAATCTCCCCTGTGTCGATAACTATGTCCCTTTTTTTCATTTTAATATATTTTTAATGCCTTTTCTCTTAGTTTTGTGGTTGTCTCTTTTATTAGTGTTTTTCTAAGAATCAACTTTTATCAATTCTCTCAAGTTCATTAATTTTTGTCTTTTATTATGTTTTCATTTTACTTCCTTTGGGTTTCTTATTTCTTGACTTGATTGCTTAGCTCATTAATTTTCCATGTTTTTTACTGTCTAATATATGCACATAAGATTCTGTGATTATTCACTTCACTAATTAGCACTCTTTGGGTATATTTGTTCAAAGAGTTACTAATATACCTAATTGTCCTTGTTTCCTGCCCATCTCTCTCCATCCGGCCTATGAAGACATAGTGAGAGATTTGGCAGCTGCCTTGTCAAAATCCAGGTGCACTGCCTGCTGTGTTTCCCTGGTGTATTCACTTTAATAATCCCAGCAGAGGGAAAACAGAGGGTGGTCTGAATTGTTTTTAGTCCTTGCGATCACTGGCTTATTTTCTAAGCATTCACAAATTATCCTTTTAGTGCTTACTTATACACCAGAGGTGCAAAGTCTATGTTCTTTATCAAATATCAACAACAGGGATTCCTGTTTTCATTTGCAAAAAAGCCTTTCTCTGAGTGCAAATCCAGTAGGTTCCAGCCACTAGCTCAAGGCTGAGGTTTCTGTTCTCCCTTTCCAAAGGCAGTGCTACCCTTTTTAGTCTGAAATTTATTCTCCTTGGCAGAAAAGACCAAAAGCAGATGAAATTTTGAGAACTTCTGATATCTGTATGTCCTGTCCTTTCCTTTTGTTAGAAAAGGAGCTAAAACAGCATGCATGTTTGGCCTTGAACTCTTTTACAAACTACACTTCAGTCTTCAGTATTTCTATTGCTCTTCTTCCAGGCTGACCGCACCTCCTGCTTCTATTTTAACAGATGCATGGTAAACTGTCTCATTGAAGATCTCCCAGTGATACTGGACTTCTCTTAACCTGTCTACTCTCAGTCTCTTTGTCGCTAAAATGATAGGGTTGGACTGGGGGATCTGTAAGGGCCAGTCCAGCCCTAAAAGCTTGCCTGTCCTGCAGGAAAGCAGACTGCTTTGTTCAGCTCTGTACTTCCATCTCTGAAACCCCACATCCCCAGAGAACCTTTTCTGCCAGCTATGAATTCTGTTTCAAAACAGGAAAAAAGAAATTTTTCCTGAGGGGAGAAATTACACAAGTAAAATTTAATTTTTTTTTTTTCTCAAAATGGAAAGGTGAGTTTGCCTTTGGAAACTGGAAGGAAGCCCCATGTTAGGACCATATGTCCTGGGGTCACATCCTTCCTTGTCTACCAGTCAGGTGACCTGTGTGGGCACCCCTCATACTCAGAGCCACTGTTTGATCTTCAGCTAGTCAAAAGGAAGATAAAACTATCTTTCCTTTTCTGTTCAAAGGGTAAATGTGAAGGCAAAATAATAATGTGTAAAACACATGTAAACTATCAAGTGCCATATTAACTTAGGAGGCTATTAGTGCTATAGAAGTTCTATTCTCCATTCTTTTCCAAAAGGAAAAATGACAATACAGTGCAAGCAAATTCTCTACTACTTTATCTTTTGTAATCAAAACAGAAGTTCTTCGGTGAGCTTTTTTCCCCCTCGTAATTGAATTATAGAACTTTGCTGATCCTCTGCTCATTTACAATGCATAGGAAAACCTTGTTCCAATATAAAGCACCATTCAGATGGGAGGTATGATTATTTTTATTATTCACATTTCATAGGGTTCTTTGTCTATTATCTGTTGTCTGCTCACTTTTTGGCATTTTACAAACATGAACTCAAACACACAGTTCATTTTCATAATGGAAGTTTCCTGATGAATGAGGTAGATGATTGTTTAAAGGAAATGATTGGTCTTTTCTTTAAACAATTCCCATGCAGACACAAGCCAAATTCCCTTTAGGTACCTTGAGACTTGCAAATCAAGATTACAGAAAATAACTTTGCCACCACTCTCTGGCAAGACATCTAAACCAGATACCCCAACCACATGAGAATTTTCCTTGTACCCAACAGCATAGGCAAGATGCATGCTCTTTCTCCACGGCCTGCAACCTATCTATATGAAATATTAATTTAATATACCATTGCAGATGCAAATCAAGCATCTGACTAAACTCATTATGAGTTGTCCATTCAAAGAGAAATGCTAACTTGGTAAATAGTTTTATTATAGCTTCTCATCAGCTTCTCTCCTGAGACCTGAGTTTTCGCTTGCCTGCTGGACACCTGCCCCTGGATTTCCCACAGTACCTCAAACACTTGAAAAGATGAGACTCGTCATGTTCTTCCCCACATGGGATCCCTAGGACATGCTCCCACTTACCCAGCCTAGAGATTTTGACCTTATCTTGGGCAACTCTTTTCTTTCCATTTTTATTTCTCCACTTCTTCATTAGTCCCTTGTTACCTCCAGATTAGATTAGATTAGATTATTATAGGAATCTTCGATTTGAGCTCCTGGACAGGTTTTCCTACCTCCAATTTCTGCCTCTCCAATTGGTCCTTCACACTGCCCCAGAATTACCTCCCCAGAATACAAGTTGGTCCCTGATGATTCTTTATTGGCTTCTTATCATCTGTGAAGTGATAAGAGTGTGCAAATTCCATACTCCTTAGCATAAGGTTCAAGGTTGTTCATTATGGGTTTTTGTATTATTAGTTGGGAAGTATTCAACTGGAGGTTACAAGATACTTAACTAAAAGTGACTTCAACAATAAGACATATTTATTTTCTCACCTCACAAAAAATTCAGAGGCCTCAGGATCCAAGACTGCTTTATTCAGAAGCACAGCACAAGCACCCAGGTGCTTTCTACCTTTCTGTTTTGTCATCGTCAGCATGTGACCTTTTGTCCTCAGGCCTCTCCTTTTCGTGAACTCCAGTTGGCTGCTACCGCTCAGCCATCACATCCTCCCTCACATAACCTTGCAGAAAAACACATCCTCTCCTCTCAGGGAAACCTGCCAGTGAGCCCCCTGAAGATTTCCCCTTGCATCTCGTTGACCAGGATTGCATCCCACATCCATGGCTGATCAGTCGCAGGCAAGCGGATGGAATTATAGTGTTTGGCTTGTAGGAATCAGTATGCACAACCTGGAATCGAGGCTCTTCCAGCAAGAAAGAAAGGAGGCAGGGGAGAGGGTTTGGAGCAGCCAAAAAGGAGGCCTCTATTAGTACTAGTAGTGTCTGCCAGTCTCCACCCTTAGCAGTCAGCCCCACCCACACACCTCAGGCTCCTGGAATGACCACCGCTGTGGGAACTCAGTGTGTGTTTCATTATCCCGTGCATTCCTTTCTTCCTTACCCCATGCCTGTAGTGCTTTTCTCTGCCTTTAGAAACACTGGATCCTTCCCGGCCAGTTAGGTCCAAGCTTTCTGGTACGACAGTCAGTATGAATCCTCCACCAGGCATTGTGTTTATAGTGCCTGCTTCACTTTTGTTTCTTCCTGTCAATGTTATGGTTGTACACAGGGCTTCTATTCCAGTGGATCATGCAGTCTCTATTTTAGTGAGTCTTCTCCCTCCGACGACCCTTATCACAATGGGTAAAAGAGTAATAAATGTTTGCTGAAATAAGGTGAATGTGAATTAATATTATGTCTGTTTGATTTGCAGATCTGTGCTGCCAACATAGTGTCCCAAGATGGTGAACAGAACGGTCTTATGGGGAGAGTGGACGAAGGTGTAGATGAATTTTTCACCAAGAAGGTGACCAAAATGGATTCCAAGTGAGTCCAAAGTCATTTCACTAATAATGCTATTTAACTCACATTTAAATTACTAACAGTTGCAATTAAACTTAATATACTAAGTCTCATTTTATATATGGGATTACTATTCTGATGGTTTGCAAAATATAGCCTCCGTGCCAACAATACAATTTTCACCTGGGAACGTGTTAGAAATGCAAATTCTCATGCCCTTCCCTTAGACCTAGTAAATCAAAATCTCTGGAGGTGGCACCTAGCAATCTGTGTTTTTATAAGCCCTCCAAATTATGCTGAGGCATGCTCTAGTTTGAGAACTATTGTGCTATTCTAAACCAGACCACAAAATATTCCACCCCGACGTATTTTTTTAGGGCTTTATCCATTTTCCTGGATGGCTCCATTGTAGGGATTGATCATTGGCATGCTGGAATTACTTACTTTGAAATTCTCCTTGTTCATAAGTTGATATATTTCTGGAGGAGGCTAAGTCACTGCTACATGGCATGATTGAACAGACAGTGTCAAATCAATGAAGAGGCTTCGGAGTTAGCCTCTAAAGAGTTTTCTCTGCATTTTCTTATTACTAAGAGTTTCTGTAGAAGACAGGTCAGTAGTACTTTTGTTAACAGTTGTTTCACTTGAAACACTCCAGTCTTTAAGCATGATTTGCACAAAGTTATTTAATCCCCAGCTAAATTCAGTTCCATCCCAAAATACACTCTTGACATGGATTTGTGTCCATAAAGTATTCTTCACCTTGAGATGTCAAATTCAGGAATGAATTTAAACCATACCGATAAGCCAAGGGCAGCAGGCTGGGCACAGGTAGGGAAGGAACTAGTGCATTCTGTAGATTGATGTGCCTTATCTTGTCTCAGCAGGATGGTGAGGTAGAAGTAAGTTAAATTTTTATATCCATAATAGTGTAACTTACTGAATCTTACAAGCTTTAGAACCCAATTATTTGTCTTCTGTGACACTGGCCTTGAAGCTTAGCATACTATACTTGGCAAAATTCTATCTCCTATCTTTCAAGAACCAGCCTAAATGTCATTTATTCTTTGAAGCTTTCTCTTTACTTCTCCTTCGCCTCCCCACCCCAAATTAATTGCTGTTTCTCTACTGCTGACTTAATACTTTTTTTTCCATCCTCTGCACACATCTGTTAGAGCACATATAATCCTTTGAGAGTTTGATTTTTAATTTTTTTTTTTACAGACAAGGAATAGATTAATGTATTTTCAATGTAAGAGATTCAAGCAGTAAAACATAAACAGAGCAAACTGGGAAAATCCCTTTTGATGATTTGCTTTCAAGTCTTTTTTTCCCAAAGAGGATGCTGTTCTTCAGGAGCAATACCTGGTTCTTATTTTTCATTGTAACTTCAGTGTCTTACACAGCCCATAATATATACTCTACCTTCAATCACTAATGGTTGAGTGCATCGAGGTCAATCTTGACCTGTTTCCATATGCTCTACAGTTAACCATTGTAGACTCTTCTTAAACTTTAGAAATTTATATTTAGTTAGTGGGGCAGTTCATGAGCATTTGATCTGGACCGTAGGTATTGTTATACCTGCCTCATTGTGATTTCCTTTCCTGTTAATGCTACTTTCTTCCTTAATAGGCTCTGAATGAAAGTTGGGTAAATTTTATAAGGTGTAAAATTTATTTTCTACGAAGATACTGCTCTAGGAGGAGTCTGTTCATGTTCCAGTGCACAAATAGAACTAGATGCATCAATTTTCATCAAATAATGATGGAATTTAATAACAGTTGTGATTTTTTTAGTTTTATTTTGTTATAAAAAATAGAATCCAGTCAGTCTGAGATATAAAGGACAAGGCATAGGTGAAATCGTGGAGTAGTATGAAGAAAGTTTGAATATCAAAGTTATGTATTAATGCTCCTAGCATAAAGTGTCAAATGTTCTACAAGATTTTAAAAGTCCTTGTTTCTGTCCCTACTCCCTATTCCCTGGAGGCAACTAAGTTTTATTCCTTTAGCTATTTGTTTTGCTTTTGTTTTCCTTAATAACATGCTTTCTTTTTTTTTCTATTTTCTATTTTCCAGATTTAGTTGATGATAATACAGATAATCCCTTATCTGAAATGCTTGTGACCGGAAGTGCTTCAGATTACAGATTTTTTTGGATTTTGGAATATTTGCATTATACTTATTGGTTCAGCTTCCCTAATCTGAAAATCTGAAATCCAGAATGCTTCAGTGAGCATTTCCTTTGAGCGTCATATAGATGCATAAGAGTTTCATATTTTGGAGCATTTCAGATTATGGATTTTCGTATTAGGAATATTCAACCTATATAGCTCTTATATATTCTGTTTCCACCACACACACACACACACACACACACTCACTTTTCCTCTCCCCATCTTCTTTATTTAATTCTGTTGCTTTAACAGAATACCTGTGATTGGATAATTTATAAAGTAAAGAAGTTTATTTAGCTCATGGTTCTGGAGGCTGGGAAATTCAAGACTGGGCAACTGCATCTGGTCGGCTTTTGGTTAGGGCCTCTTGCTGCGTCATAACATGGCAGAGAAGCGGAAGGGAAAGCAAGTGCCTGCCAAAAGGGAAGAGGGGACAAGGGAGGTTGACCTGCTTCATAGCAACCCACTCTCTTGAGAATTAACTGATTAACAAGAGAACTAACCCATTCTCCTTAATCCATTTTAATGACCTAATCACCTCTCAAAGACACCACCTCTCAACACTGCCACATATGGGGACCAAGCCTCAACATGAGTTTTGGTGGAGGCAAACCATAGCAGTTGGTTAGATCATTATTGAGTGTTTCTTCATTCTAACCATGTAAATATTCACAGCTGAGTTATGTAGTATACTATGATTACGTTTTCTTTCCTATTTCCTACAGCTTTTTATTTTCCCTGGAGTTAATAATCGTCCCCTTTTTCATTTGCTTGGTTTTCCACCTTCCTATCACTGACTTATCCCCTGACTTATCATTATTCTACGGTGATGATATAAATCTCCTCTCAATTTGTTTAAGTATTCTCAGTTTTATCTTCTTGGACACATCTCTTATCGGCTCCTGACCAGCTCCCATGTGACCTCTAGGCCTATCCCACTGCTGTCTTCTGGGGTCTCCCACATCATCTGCTGGGGGATCCCCTTATCTCATTCTTGTGTCACTTTCCTATTTCCACTGGCCTGTGTCTGTCTTAGTTTATGCCTTTGTTTGGGTAGAGGACCTCCTTGGGTTGCTTCCTGAGAAAGGGAGCATTGAAGGTGAGTTTCCGTAACTTGCATATCTTTCATTTTGATTAATAGTGTCACCAGGTATAGAATTAGAGGTTGGAATCCATTTTACCTTCGAATTTTGAAAACTTTACTCCATTATCTTCTAGATTCTGGTGTTGCTATTAGAACCCAATGTTACCTTGAGTGCTGATCTGTTGTTTTTGTTTCTTCTTCCCTGGAAGCATGTGGGATTGTCTCTGTGTTCTCAATGTTCTGAAATTTTATGATGATGTGCCCTGGAGTGGGTTTTTTATTTTTTAATTTTTTCAAACCAATTTGCTGGGTCCTCATGAGCCATTTTCAATCTGGAAATTCATGTCCTTTGGTTCTGGAGTTTTTCTTGAATTATTTCTTTCCTAATTTCTTCCCTTTTTCTCTGCACTCTTCTTATAAACTTTTGTTATTCAAATTATGTATTTCCTCTATTAATCCACTCTCTCTTACCTTTTTTCTGCTATTTTCTCATTCTTTGTATTCCCTTTCCCCTACTTTCTGTAATGGGCCACTGATGAGCTTCTTGGAAGTTTGTGGGTAGGGCTTGTGGACTGGTGGGCTTCAAAGTAGGGTGGTCTTCCTGGACCATTTTGTTGGGGGTGAGGAGCCTCACTGACTCTCAGAATCTTTAGGTCTTTTCTCTCGGACTTTGGAAACTTTGATCTCCTGCCTGGAGGGTGTAAACCTGCCTTCTGATTCTGGCATCCAGAGTGAGAAAGGGGGTAGGGGATATCCCTGTTCACTATGCAGGCTTTCTTGAGCCTCCCTGGTTTCAATTCCTAACTCAGCTCAGCTTAGGGTGGGATAGGCATCATTGGCTCTGTGGTTTGGGGAGAGGATCTAATGATTTTGTGGGTGGGCTTCACAGAGAAGAGAGTCTTCCTCTCTTAAGCTTCCCCTTCAATTCCATTTCCAGGAGTGCCTGCTGCTCCTCATTCTGGAGCCAACAGAATCCACTTGCTTCTGGGCCTTTCCTACTATCAGCTTAAGTTTCAGCTTTCTCAGATCTATTAAGTCAATTTTCATTCATGAGTCCTGTATTTTGGCTTCCAAATTCTGTTGTTTTTGCCTTTCCTCTCCTGTGGGGCTTATGCTTTTTTTTTTTTTTTTTAAATTCCTCGCTGTTATTTTAATGGAGATTCAAGGGAGCTAAATGGGTATTCAGTCTGCCAGCTTTAAATGGGAGACAGTTGTCTGTGATGCCTCCTACTTAGCTCATTTGGTTTACTCTCTCTCCCCTTCCATTTCCCAAGTTTCAGAACATTCTCTTTCTGAAAACTCTCTACCAAAACTCACTCTCTGCCTTTGCATTTTGTTTCCTCTTTCAATGATATTACATTTAGGCAAGTGGATTGAGCACTAAGGGTGGGATTTCAGATGTTATTTAATAATTATGGAAGGGTTGTTAGGTGATTACAGGGTAATCTGGCCCTTTCCAGTGTCCCCCAAATTAAATAAGGTAGTCACCCACCTGTGTCTCAAGTGAAGCCAGCTTTGTTGGAGGTTCTCACACAGAGAGGCCTTTGACTAGAGTATTTACATAAAAAATAACCAAAACTCACCTCTGTTCCCAGTCCTACCATTGACACTTTCAGATTGTCATTCTTAAATGTGTGTGTGCCTCAGTTTTCTCACATGTGGATATGATGATAAGATTCCACATTCCTTCCTATTTCTTGAGTGCAATAACTCAGATCAGTATTCTTAAATACTTCAGAATGGTTGCTGTATAGGCAGCAATCTCCATATTTATATTTTGACTGAGTCCTGCTGAAACTTATTTACCGTAAAACCCACAGGATCTGTGTTTTGGTTTGAAATGCAGGAAATGGTCAACAAGAGGCTCAGAGTCCCACGAGCTTAGTGAAGGAGGAGATGAAAAGAAAAAGCGAGATTCTCGGAAAAGTGGAGGCTTTCTCAATTTAATCAAATCCCGGTCTAAAGCTGAGCGGCCACCAACAGTCTTGATGACAGAAGAACCCTCCTCCCCGAAAGGGTCAGTCAGAAGTCCAGCTGTGGACACTCCCAGGAAGGACACGAAGGCAGCCGAGCACAATGGCAGTTCTGAACGGATGGAGGAGATAAAAACACCCGACTCCTTTGAAGACAGTCAAGGGGAAGAAACGGGGAAGGTGGACCGGAGTGACAGCAAGAGCAGCCCGCAGGGCGGGCGGAGGTACGGGGTGCAGGTGATGGGCAGTGGTCTGCTGGCAGAGATGAAGGCCAAGCAAGAGAAGAGAGCTGCTTGTGCACAGAAGGTAAGGGTGGGTCTATATCTGTGTGTGTTTTTGATACATGATAGATGTACATATTTTCAGGGTACATGTGATATTTTGATGTATTCATATAATGTATAATCATCAAATCAAGGTAATTGGGCTGTCCATCACCTTAAACATTTAGCTTTTCTTTATGCTGGGAATATTTGAATAATTCTCTCCTACTATTTCGAAATATACAATAGATTATTGTTAACTGTAGTTACCCTACTGATATATCAAACGCTAGGTCTTAATTCTGTTGTCTCACTGTATTTTTGTACCCATTAATCAACCTCTTCCCCCCTACCCTTCCCTGTCTCTAATAACCACCAGTCTATTCTCTGTCTTCATGAGATAAGGGTGGGTTTGTTTCAACTTTGTTGTCCTTGTTTGAGTTTTTGCCCCCAGTCAGTTTTTATGGACAAGAGAGGAACAGAAAATAGCCTTTAGTTACATACAAATCCAAAAACAAAAGACTTATTCCTAAAGAACCTGGAGCACAGACCATGAAGGAATAGCCATGTTTTCACTTTGGCCCCAGGGTCATGCACTTGTGGAGTGGCACAGCACTTGAAGGTAGGCCATTGGCTTTGAAGATGTGGGCTTTTTCCCACCTGCCCAGGTGCTTCCTGTGCCTGTCATGCAAGCATGTGAGAACTGTTCTGGGAAAATGCTCACATCTGGGGCAAAAGACTGAGTTAAGCTGAATCCAAATGGAGAACTAACAGAGGGAAATAAAAATACTGAAACCAGATTATAATTGTGTAAAGGTAGAATTTATTTTCCAGTTATTTCATAATTTATTTCCTTTTCCAAACCTAAAAATTCTTGCTATATTCCAGATTTAAAAGACAAAAGAAAAAAAGGTTAAGGTATTCTGTTAGAATTAATCCAATACTTGACCATTGATATGTATTGTCTATAGCTACAAAGAAAAACTTTGTAGTTTAAAAATTGCTGAGTTTCCCCCAAATCTGATGTTAAGCATTATTTATTCTTTTTTTTTTTTTGAGACAGGGTCTTGCTCTGTCACCTGGGCTGGAGTGCAGTGGCATCCTCATAGCTCATTGCAACCTCAAACTCCTGGGCTCAAGCGATCCTCCTGCTTCAGCCTCCTGAGTAGCTGGGACTAGAGGCGTGCGCCACCATGCCCAGCTAATTTTTGTATTTTTTTTAGAGATGGGGTCTCACTGTGTTGCTCAGGCTGGTCTCAAACTCCTGGCCTCAAGCAGTCCTCCCGCTCAGGCTCCCAAAGTGCTAGGATTACAGGCCTGGCCCATTATTTATTCTTTGGACCTCCTTTTACAGCATAAGGTTGTCGTTTTTTCTTTCCTTTCTACTACCTCTATTTTCTCCTATAGCTACTTGAAGGATTGTATCCTTATTATGATCACTAAGATGAATGTTACCATGTTTAACTCAGGTTTTGGTTTCTGTGCATTATCCTGAGCTCTTTTACTTTAACATAACTGGTTCTCCAAAGAAAGGAAAATTGTACATCTGTTTTATTTGAAGTATCAGAATGAAACAGTTCACACCGTGAACACTTGATTTTCAGGAAGTAAATAATAAACTATATACCAGGTGCAGAGGGCTCTTTTATATTACTTCTAAACAACTGATTGTTGTTGTATTAAATCCTGCATCCCACATAATTTTACAACCGTTCACCAAAGTTCTTCCATCAACACCAACATTATCTAGCAATTCTCTAGTTACAGATTTACTCCTAATTCACTCACGAACCTTTAGAGAACAGTTGGGAGACCATATAACTATATTCTGCTAATTTAACAAAGGAGGCATGATGTGGCCTTCATTGGTTGGAATTCTGAATAAATACTACGACACTGTCGATAGTGTGTCAGATGCCCAAAGGAATGTTTAAACTTTAATCCATTTTGTGAATTTATAACAATGAATGTGCTTATTTTCACTAACATGCTGTTTATTTTATCGTTTCCAGCAACAGCTTCTTTTTGGTGGGAAGATGAGAAATGCTAGAGTATTTTATTTATGTACTTTGGATTTGATATATAAATTGCCTCAAAGTGACAAAATCCTTATGGTTTAGTATTAGTGTTTGTTCAGGGCTTGTATAGTAGTAGTGATCTCTTAGCGCCATCTAGTGTTTGTTTGTTTGTTTATTTATTTATCTATTTTTGAGATAGAGTCTGTCGCCTAAGCTACAGTGCAGTGGCATGATTGTAGCTCACTGCAACCTCAAACTCCAGGGCTCAAGTGATCCTTCTGGCTCAGCCTCCCAAGTAGCTAGGAGTAACAGGTGCAAGCCACCACACCCAGCTAATTTTTAAAAAAATTTTTTGTAGCAACTGGGTCTCACTATCTTACCCAGGCTGGTCTTAAACTCCTGGCCTCAAGTGATCCTCCACCCTTGGTCTCCCAAAGAGCTAAGATTATAGGTGTGAGCCACTGTGTCTGGCCGAGTGTCAATTTAAAACAATAACCATCATTAAAAATCTTTAGTATCTAAAATTCAGACCAGTCATGGGTCTTCTATCATCATAATAAAGTAATAAAAGAAAGTTTAAAAAAAATTAACTTTAGAATATTTTCCCTAAAGTGCCATGACTATATTCTTTATAAAGGTAGCAACATAAGCATCAGTGGTCAGTATACTCTTGATAAAATATATTGTGTCTTCACCCTCCTCTGAGTAATCTCTTTACATTATTGGCATTTAATATGTGTATTTAAAGAAAAATAACAGTGCATATGAAGATATTTTATTTATCATTTATTAACAAAGGAGAGTAACAGGTAATGAATGCTTAGAGTTCATATCTTTTCTTCTGGGGGCCACCAAGTCAGCTGCCTGTGCCCAAAGACAGTGGCATTACATTCCATACAGTCATTTTTGGAATCTATAACTACCTCAGAAGACCTGAGAGGAAAAAGACAAAACAACTCCAGGATTGTTTTTGAGATGCAGGCAAATGACGTGCCCAGCGTACACAAAGTTTAAGGAGGTCCCCACTGTCAGGTGCGCATCCTGCACATGGAAGAGCCTGAAAGGGAGGGGTCCCAGATGGGGTTTCATGGCTGGTCCCCAGCCCTGCCCTGCAGACACTTGTCCTAGGCACAGAGGGCTGGCATGGGGCTTCCTTTCTTTGGGATCACTTTTTCATAGTGATGCCAAATAATGTCCCTGTTTTATCTGTGGTCCTTGTGTATATATTTCTTTTCAGAGACCTGCTCAGCATCCTCCACTAGTGAAAGCAGAACTTTTTGTAGTCTTGCTGAGAAATTCCTCAGCCTTGCTGCTGCTTGGGGGCTGCCTTCTGATAGAGCCGACACTCCTGGGTAGATTGACGAATGCAGGCAGTGAGGCTGACCTCACCTGCATTTCAAATGGTCCTTCATATATCATCAAAAACAGTTTAAAGCTAGGAATTGGCTGAAGATACTTGCTTTTTAGGTTTGTCAAAAGTGTGAGATGAACAGGAACATCATGCCTCTGGGTCTACCTTTCTACCTCTTCTACTTTTTAGACAAGAGGTAGATGGAGATCATCTTTGTCAATAGGATTCTTAGGTATTATTAAGCAAACACTGGACTTTGCTTTTCATATCTTTTTTGTATCTAAATGCCTCATTCTAATGTGGACTTCCTGCACTGGGAGGGGAGAGACTGATCCTAGTGCACCAGTTACAGCTCCTACCCTGAGACAGTGGCATTTCACCTTTCCCATCTTTGCCATCACTAATTCCTCCCACCTGTAGACTTTTTTTTAAATTAATTCAGGCCCATTCATCTGTATTTGCCTCCTAAAAAATAGATCTGTGTCCTGTGGTTCTACTTCAGTGGCAAGGAAGACCTTGCCTGTTTCAGGCCTCCTTTCACCTTATTGTATATCAAGGTTAGAAAGGTTTCTACTGCTTTTCAAACAGGGTTCTTGGAAAACAAACCTGGAGCGTGTCCTGTCAATTTCTAGAGTGTAAAGCTTCATGGCTGCAGAGCCAGTGTAGTGTTCAACAAGAAAAACATGAAAGGTCACCAAGCCCACTGCTTCCTCTGGCCCCATGTCCCCCTCTCATCTGTGGGGAGCCTTCTGAGGAACCAGCCACACTTTGGACCCCAGAGCCTGACTGCAAACACAGAGTAGGGTGTGTTTCTTATAGCTTTGTCCCAGCACAAGATCCCACGGAGGCAGACAGGTCAGGCGCAGTCACTGTAACAATGGGCAAGCTAAGGAGCTATTATTTGTTCTCACTTATTATCTGCTTTGTTTTTTTCCTTATGCATTAAATCAATGTGCACCTTTTCGGGCGGTGGTGCTTGAATTTTTCAGAAGCTTGGGAGTGATGCCATATCCCAGGATTCTTCCAGCCCAGCCTTGAGCAGCATGGAACGGCTGGATGGAAGTGGGGCAGGTAAGTCAGGCCACTGCTGTCACCCCCTTAGGAAAAGCACTTGCCCTCTGGTTTCAGTCATCACATGTGATTGACAGAAGGTAAATAAAAGTGGGGAGGCTAGAATGGGCCTCTGCGTTGTGTGTTTTCAGCTCTCACCTGAAAGACGAGATCGCTTCACCTGCCCCAGCTCCACCTGAGGGCACACTTCCCCCCACTATAGCCTTGGCCTGTGCAGGGCACCTTTCCAAATTAACAAAAGGGAGGAAATTCTGATTATTTTTTCATTGAGAACTCCTGAATTATGGACATTTTGGCAAAGGAGGGGGGAAATAAGGACGTGGCTAATGTTTTTAAAAATAAGCCATACGTGGTATGTGGAAGATGAGCGGCTATTTTGTTTGATGTGAGGAATATTCTTCCCTTTCAGCTTGAATATGCCTGAAATCCAATATGTTTTGTCCCTCTGACTTTTTAAGGGTAATAAAAGAATAAGATACTTGAGATGGAAACTGGACAGTAACGTGTATATTGTATATTAGAATCCTCATTTTGCTGTTTCAAGTTCTTGTGCTTAGCTATAGTATCTTTATGCAGTAAGAGTTGGACAATAAATCACATTTTACTGGCTTATTTTTGTCAGTTGTCTGGTTAAATTAAGGCAGCAATATGGATGGAGGCAGGGGATGGGATGACGTTTCTGGAGCCGTTCTCACTAGACGTGAGATTGTGGCTGTCAGCATAGCCCGCCTCACTCAGAACCTGGGGCCAGAGCCCTGATTACCATCCAGAACTGAGGCCCTTATGCTCGCTTATACCCGTACCTCATGCCAGGTCTGAGAAAGACCTGAAGGCTTCAAATGCATTAAGAACCACTGTTCTCTTTATACATGATTATAGAGCTATACACTATTAAATGTAAAGCTTGTCATCTCTGGAATAGTCAAGGGTGAGCAAAAAGCACCAACAAGTTTATTGCTTTTCTATGAAGAATTTTAGTCTTTCATAAGCATGTTTTGTTTCTAAGAATATGCTAGAAGGGCATGTTTCTGTTCTAAAATGGTCTGTGACAAGAAATGACGATAAATGAGTATAACAGTTTATACCAGACTTCTAGCTTCAAATTATTGGTTTCTTTGACCTTTGATTTGTAAAGTAAAGACATGTGCTTTTTTAATTTTAGTGCCTAAACTGCACCCAGGTCTTCCAGAGAACCGCTTTGGTTTGGGAACACCAGAAAAGAATGCCAAAGCAGAACCCAAAGTGGAAGGGGGCTCCAGGTCTCGGAGCTCTTCTAGCACACCTACCAGCCCGAAGCCCCTCCTGCAGTCCCCCAAACCCAGCCTGGCAGCACGGCCCGTCATCCCGCAGAAACCAAGAACCACCTCAAGGCCTGGTAAGGGTTTTGCTGGTCAGGGAATTGCATCATGACTAGGTGGTTTCCCAGGGCCAGCTGGATGGGGTTCCACAGGTGGTTTCAAGAGCTGCTGGTGAACGGGGTACAGGGGCTTCTGCAGGAGGGGACCATGAGAAACTTGCTTGGAGCTGTGCAAATGGTGAGGGCTGAGGTTATTTCCTTCTTCAACTCGAGACCCACTGTGTGCGAGAATTGGGGACTCTGAGACTGTCCTTGCTTTCAGGGCTACAGGTTGGTTGGTGGGCAAGACAGGAAAATCAGTCTCGTGTTGTGTTGACCCATCTGCAGTACTTGACCTGGCTTTCTGAAATCTGTCTCCAGGGTGTTCAGACCCTTCAAAAGGCTGCAGTTTAAGAATGAGGGCCACAAATGGGGAACACACAAGCACTTCTGCTTTTAGGGCATACTCTGTGACATATCAAGGGTTTAGAGCAGGACTTGGCAAACTATGAGCCTGTTTTTGTAAATAAAGTTTTACTGGACACAACCACCACTTGTGTAGGTATTGTCTGTGGCTGTGTCCACAGACAGTAATTGAGACAGGGCCATATGGTTTGCAAAGCCTAAATATTTACTCTCTGGCCCTTTACAAAAACGTTTGCTAACTATCAGTTTAGAAAATCTAATGATAGAAGAAACTTAAAGATATTAGAAATGGATTAGGCTCTGCCTTATTCTCTCTGACAAAAAAGACCACATTAGGTCTTTTTTTTTTTTTTAACTTTCTATTATAGGTATTTTCAAACATTTACAAACATAGAATGGGTAATATAATGAACCCCATATCAACTCTTCACCCCTTTCCTTTATTCCCCTACAAAAATTAGGCAAACAAGAATAGGGATATATAGTCAGATTATTTAGAAGTATATAGTCAGATCCCCCTCCTCCTCCTCCTCCTCATCATCATCAGCATCAACATCATGGCTAATCTTAATAAGCATGTAACTCTGTGCCAGACACTGCTCTAAGTGCTTTATGTGGATGAACTCCCAATGTCCTTGTCACCACTCCATTTTACAGATGAGGAACAGAGACATTAAGTTTGCCAAGTCTCACAGCTGGTGAGTAGTAGCCAGACGCTATGTCTCCACCACTTGTCATTGTAATCACTCTTCTGCTGACCTCTCCCCCATGGGCATGTGTATTGTGAAGTAGGATGCCCAGTTCATCATAATAATTTATCAATATGTAGATGATTTGGGTAGAATGAGAAAAAAGACAGTATCCTGTGTATCCAAACTCATTCCACTTGTGGATCATTCCCACTTTCTCTCATACATTCCTTTCATTCCCTGAGCAGCCTGGTTGATACTCCCAGGTCCTCACAGCCCATTGGTGCCTTCAGAAACCCAGTGAATGGTCTCCAAAGAGAAGCCACAAAGAAAAGGGGACACTGACTTACTTTAAGGAACTAATACTTGAAGCAAACTTAGGACTTGCTAATTCTACTCAAACTTTTTCTCAAACCAAAGTTCTTTATAATGGGGAACACAAAAAATTTCCTGGTGCACACAAGATGTCTCATAATAGAAGGGAGTGGGGAGAATGGAGACAAAGAAAATAGTTGAAATAATTTTTTTTATAGAAAGCAAATAACTACCCAAAAAGGAGACTTGCTCCTGATATTTTCATCAGCTAGGTGGGTCCCTAGTCTGAAGTGAGGAAACAGCTCTTATGAAATGAATCTAACCTAGTTTGTAGAGTACAGTAGTCCCTCCTATCCAAGGTTTTTCTTTCTGTGGTTACAATTACTCACGGTTCAGTATAATAAGATACTTTGAGAGTGACCACATTTGTGTAACATTTATTATGGTATATTGTTATAATTGTTCTATTTTATTAGTTATTGTTAATCTCTTACTGTGCCTAATTTATAAATTAAACTTCATCATAAGTATATGTATAGTAAAAAACATAGTGTATATAGGGTTCAGTACTATCTGTGGTTTCAGGCATCCACTGGCGGTCTTGGAACATCTCCCCCTTGAATAAAGAGGGACCACTGTATTTTGACTCCCCAGTTTCTAATGCCGAATATAAAACTTGCTGAATTCCCAGTGTTCTGTTGCAAGTAGCTTTTATTTTTAGTTTATTTACCAAATGTGTTCATGTATTTCATGGCACTTAGTATATCAGGAATTATGTTAACAACTAATGTTTTTATAGAGCTTGAGAATTCATCATGCATTTTCAAATACACCATCTTATTTCTCCTCCACCACAGTTCTGAGAGACTGTGAAGGTGGATGGTGTTATCGTCACATGTCTCATCACATCCCTGTTTATGTGATGAAAGCAAGTAGGAGACTTGAACTGCAAGTGTAAGACGGAAAGAGAACCTGGCTGTAGGTTGTCTTCTACACATATGGCACTCACACCTACTTGAGAATTACCTTGCTGGTAACAGTGCAGAGAAAGGAGTGAAATTCTGTAAATCCTTTCAATTACAGTGAAACAGCACTGGCTTTGATATTAAGAGACTAGAATTCTAGTCCTAGCTATTTTGTCATCTTTTTAGCTTAGTGGTCATTTAATCTCTTCATTTGTCCAATGATCAAAGTCCTTTCTGATTCTAAAAGTCTGTGATTCCAGATCATTGTTAGTGATCTCAGTATGTATGTGTAGGTACCTGTACCTACATATATGCATTGCACATATGTATGTGTGTATATATGTGTGACTACTTTACTTTGACAACAGGTAAAGTCAGTGGGTTATAAATATTACATATTTTAAGAAAACCAAACTGTGTTTGGTTTGAGGCAGAAGGAACATGTGGTTCATTTACAGTCTAATTTTCAAATATTGGCTCATTAAAATTCTGTATCTGCAGGATAGATTCACATCTGCAGATTTTAACCGTTTGTAAGTATTCATTATTTTTCTCTCTGTTGTTTGTGGATGTTACTTCACTGAGCAGAGACACAAAACTAATTTTTGGCCAGAAAAAGTCTATGATGCTTTTTTTTTTTTAATAAGCCATTTGTATTTAATTATTTACCAGGTTTATGTTCTTGGAATCCAGTTTATGGAACAGTTTGATTCATGTTCTTGTGTCTCCATAGAGGACATCCCAGACTCTCCATCTGGTCCAAGTTCGCCTAAAGTTGCTCTTCTTCCGCCTGTCCTGAAAAAAGTTCCTTCAGACAAGGAGAGAGATGGCCAGAGTAGCCCCCAGCCAAGTCCCAGAACATTTTCCCAGGAAGGTAAGATTTTTTTTCCTCTAAGTTAGCTCTCCTCAAGGAGGGTCATTTCAAAAGAAAGGAATTAATCCTAGACTTAGCTAATATCTTACAGTATGTTAAAGTCAGCATCTCTTAGATTAAATTTTTGGAACCAGGGTGGTTTCTTAACTCAGAAACCCAATTCAACATTATTGATGACATTAGATTGTAATGAAGAATGAAAAACAAAGCCAAGATACCCAACCCAAAGGTCTAACTTCTTTGCCAGAGTAATTAGTAGATGTTCCTGAACTGGACCCCAGCAGGTTTGGAGCTCCCTAGATATGATTTTATGACCTATTTGGTACTACCTGTAGATTTCTAGATCTCATTATTTCCAAGAAAATCTCCCCCTAGTTGTGGTAAATCACCATTGCTGAGGTTCAGGAGCTGCTCACAGCAACTTTATAGCTGTATGTGCTTACTCAGTCATGAGGTCAGACATTCCTCATTCTCAAAAATTGCAGCACCTGCGTTGACATTCTCAGTGTTATTGAACCGGTTTCCTCCTTCTAATTGGCTGGAATGAGGAGCTTAGCAAGATAATCCTGGGACTTGAATGCTTTCTCCCCAAATCAGATTGAGTTGTGATCAGTTATTATCAGAGGTGAGGTATTGTTGTGGCTTCAGCACCCAGGCCATTTCTTTTACCCACCTCCCCCATTCTTTTAAATGCACGATTGACTTGGGTTCTATCCTACCGTAAAGTGTAATATAAATGCTGTCTCTAAGCCCTACCTGCAAAGAAATTCTAGAGCTACCAAGTCATCATCTGTGTCCAAATGGCTGCTGTGTTTTCTTTTAGATTTATTTGACACTTTAGAATTCTTTGATCTCTCTGGCTCGGACATCTTCCTACATTGGTCTATTTTCTTTTATTGATAAAAGTCTTGGGTTGAAACTAATTGAAAGTGTTGCTGAGAACTGTCTTTGTGACTTGGAAATCTAATAAGAAAATAACATTGTCTACTTTCTCATCTCCATCCTGCAGATTTATTTGGTGGGTAGCAGCTTCACTCACCAATTGGCTATAAATAAAAGAAGGTGGGGTTTTGACCAAAGCTGGTAAACCACTTCTGTCAAATAGAGAAACTAAAGCTACAAAAGGCAGCTGGTATCTATTTCACACAAAGTAAACAAATACATGGGTCAGTGTTACAGGCAAAGTCTTTGGAAGACCTGGTGTAAAAGGAAAAAAATTTCGTGGTGTCAGCTCAGAGTGGCCTGAGCCAGCTAATGTCTCCTGACAGCCCAGTTCTGGCCACCCAGTTCCTCCCCCGTTCCTGCCCTTGTTTTCCTTCCTTTCTGCAACTGCTAACTTTACATATTTACTTTAAAGGAAGCTTTAAAAAGGCCTGAAAGAATCCAGATGGAGAGAAAAGGGAAGATGGGGAAGAGGTGTTGCTGTTAAGTAGGAAAGTTCATCTTGTCAAAAGCAATTGAAATATGCAATTGAAATATGAAATTGAAGGAGTTTTGTGCCCCCCCCCAAAAAAAGTCAACAGGTGGAATAAAAAAATCGTTACTTTAACATTTTTTGAAAATGATATTTTCTAGATGCCTATAGATGATCAAAACAGGGCCCAGAGTAACCCACCAGGCTCCCAAGCAAGAATGTGTGTCATGGGGCCTCTCTAGTTAACAAAGTGGGTGAGATACCGGATACCACTAGCAGGCTTTTCACTGCCATGAAAAAGTAAAGTGTTCTTTCCCCAGGAAGTTGGAATTAGAATGTGTTGCTTCTCAGATGTTTCAGAGCTTCAGGGGTAGATGTTTTGATTCCCTTCCTCACTCCCCCCAGTCATGCTTTCATATTCCCAGTCAGATGGTAGGGACAGCAGAGCTATGGAGCCTGTGATGTTCCCATCTGGGATCCAGAATAACTAATCACAGGGATCATCCTGATGGTACCACTTTGTATTGAAATTGGATGAAAATATACATGAAATCTGAGAACATTCTGTAAATGTCAGATGTGGTAAGATTTTGACTTTAGTTTATTTATCAGCTTGTCCACTAAGGTGGCCCAGGAATGGTAGCCACTTGTGAACCCTATCTTGGTCTTTATAAACTGTTTCTGTTGTGCTCATTTCTGTTTTCTTATATATTATTCATGCTGGTTACTTCATTTCCCTATTCTGTGCTTCCCTTTGGACTAGCGTGCCCAACTAATTTCTGAAACAGGTAAATTGCTATGATTCTTCTGGATTATTTCATAGTGAATGTGATTTTCATTAATCCATTGTGGAATCAAAATGGTAATACTGGGGTCTTTTTGTTAGTACCTTTTTGGGGCAGACTCAGAGCTCACCTCATTTTGCACGATATTTCCATAATGTTGGCTGTTGAATTCTGTAGATAATGGTGTATCTGCCCAGGACCAACACTGTAGGTTCCTTGAATCCTAAGTGGGGCGGGTAAGCTGATATTTCATTTTAATATTAATATTTTTAATATTAATGTCAACACATTGATGTATGTGCTAATATAAAGGGTAAAATGAATCCCTTTTCCTCAGTAGTGCAAAGAGGAGATTATTACAAAAGACATTCAGATCATGACAATGGCAAGCCTTCCAGTAGAGGGAAAAGATCTTCAAAACTGTACTCCACCATTGCAGAAGAGGAAGTGAATGCAATTGGGCACAGGAAGTCACAGCCAACAAATGGTTAGAGCCTTCAATTATCATCCCCCATTGACCCGAAGCTTATGAACTGGCACTAACAAAAATGAACTTTAATTGAGTACCTTCTCTCATGGGACTGGGTCAGGGATTAGTCATACAATAGAGTTTGGTTGTTTTTGTATTTCTAAATGGCAACAGGATGGTCCTCCCATTTGGGGCAAAAAATACTGACTTAAAAATCTAAAATTAGAAATTCTTAGGAGGATTAAGTTACTTTGGTGACTTGTCCTTAAATTTTTGTGATCATGTAGGTTTGTTTTCATATTTGGGGTCATGCCTTCTATTCTCTTCCTATATATCCTGATTTTTCTGTTACGTTTCAACTGTAGTTGGATCAAAAATTCTTAGAGTAATAGAGCTTATATCCTTAGAGAATATTGGCCTAACACCTTACACTCCTTTAGGAAAGATTCAATAAAAAGCCACTGACTAAATGCTTGGGTCATGATCTTTCAGTGGACATTTTATGACCCTTTAGTAAGAAGAAAAAGCACCAATTAATTTGTTAACCTTTAGGAACAATTTATTCTATTTTCTAGCTGTTTTCTATGACTTCTGTCCTCCATTTGGCTTAGTAGTAAATTCTGTAATGTTCATTTCAGGTGAAAATATCCCAAGAGATGAAAAGAAGACAGATTTCAAATCAGCTTTATCCTCTGATGGGAAATATTAGAACAAGCATTGCTGACTCAGAGAGGAAATATCTTTTCTGTGACTAACGTACTCATCAGCTTCCTGGTTGATTACTTTTTATAAATATGACCTCAAAAAATCTTTTAAAGGAAATCATAGTATCTTTAAAGAATATAAAAATGTTCTGATATGTGAGATTTCCTCAAAGGACTTCTCCTTTTGGAATGAGACTTTTGTCTTCCTGTAAAACTTTATCAGGGGTTAACTGATGAGTGTGTTTAGGCTCCCAGGGATTTGGTGCATGGCCCAGCATTCTAGCTGTAACTCCTTGCCCTTCACTGCCTCCTAAGAAAGCATTTCAGAATATAACTTAATGGGAGTGACCTTGTTATGGGGATACCTTGTCTTTAATGCAAAGGGATAAACCATTCTCAAATGTTAATACTTTATTATTGACGACAAATGTCTTGTGATCCATCTCACAGCTAAACAGCCCAATGAGGTATGATACCTCAAGTGGGAACTGTTGTCTTTAAGAAACTTCCTTGATATAACATATAAAAAGCATCCACCAACTACCCACCAACAACAACATTTGGAGCCTGCCTTCTCAGCCAATACCAAGGGATAAGGCATGTGTACTTACTTGCCTGGTGTTCCAGCACGTACTAGCTTGGTGACACAATGGAGTTAAGGTCACCACTCAGAGCATAAAGCAAAGTCTATGGGTCACATAAGGAAAGAACTTTCTGTTTGGACCAGGTAGCACCTGCCCTAGAGTAAACCAGCTGAGTTGGTCCTTCTTTTATTCCTTGTGTAGTAGACTTGTTTATAGAAACATAGTTCTCTCTACAAGAAATTTTCTTTGATATTGCCAAGAAAATCTCTGTTATCTTCAGTCATAGAAAAGTTATGTAACTGAACCCCTAAGACAGTTATTTTCTGAAGAGAGGTAGAGTTATTTTTGAGACTGTGTTAAGCCAGAATCTCTGTCTGTCTATTGCATCTTTTGTTAAGGACACCTGAGGTTACATAGATGTTTCTAGATTCTGGAAATTTACATTTGAACTATTATATCTGTTGATTTATATCACTTGATTATTAACAAAGCACCAGTGATGCAATGTTCCTTCTTCAAGAGGCCACTATAAGCACTTTACACAACATACAAAGACACACCTCCCTCCCAGTACCACATTGATCATGCAGTAAGGCTTTGAGTTAGAGTAAAAAGAGGATAGACACAGAGATAACCCAAATCATAGAAAGGCAAGGAGAAGAAATTCTGTGTCTGTCTCAGATCTTTCCATGACCTCTTTAGCTTTAAATTCTCATTGTGATGGGCTGCATTAAATTTTGATGGAATTAAATAGGACCATCTTGTATTTGCGTTTCTGCTTTGATTTCTTGAAATAATGA
Organism: Daubentonia madagascariensis; assembly: GCA_023783475.1. Classification (NCBI taxonomy): domain Eukaryota; kingdom Metazoa; phylum Chordata; class Mammalia; order Primates; family Daubentoniidae; genus Daubentonia; species Daubentonia madagascariensis. Next base: position 22,822,996 of record JAKFHU010001672.1, read on the forward strand.
CAAGCATCAAAAAGTAATTTTTACAGGAGCTTCAATTAAAGTAATTTTATATATAATATTTTAATTTTGTTTTGTTAGTGCCGATTCCTAGCACTTGACTGTCTTCACCTTTGCGAACTGCAAAGCAGTCTGCTTTCTGAATAGTTTCTGGTTAAAAAATAACATTTAGCAGAGCCATTCTATTAAATCGTTGCGTGTACTTTAAGTCTGTTAATAACAGCTTTGTTTACACTAAAACAGCTTTCTTATTTTCCTAAATCATGTATTTGTGAAACAAACAGAGGCTATTGTTCTCAAAGCATGCTGCATATTTTTATCATGATTATTGTTTTAATCGTGTGACTATTTTAATATTGATTTGACAGGTAAAATGCTTAATTTCTTTTACTAGGAATATTTGTAACTGCATCTTTTTAATTTTATATCATTTCTTTTCTACATTTAATTACAAATTTTGATGTTTTTGTTAGAGTATATCCTGCTTTCTTGAAGAAAATAGTTGGTTTTGGCTTTGTGTGCATTGTAACGGCTCCTATTTGTACATGGCATCTGACTCTGAGATTCCTTTTATATATCACTTGCTTCTTCCATAATCCAACCTGTAGCCAACAAATACTTGGCTGTGGCTTATAGTCTGTAAGCCAGTGCTCTGTTCTCCTTTTTCTATCAGATCCAAGTTCTACTTCCCCTATATGAGTTCTTCAAGATAAATTTAACAGTTGGTTGGCATTTGGGGCTTTTGCTAGAAAGTATAAAAAATCAGGGCTGACTACTGAATACTATTTTAAAGTCATCATAATGTTTTCCTCCTGGATGATATGGATGTCAGTGGAGCTTACAATGGAGAAAATATCAAATTTTCATATGAATCTCTTGTTCTGAGTTTGTATGCATGTGTCAGAGCTTTAAAATTAGTGTATATATATGCAAAGTCAAATCATCTTCAAGAATGACAGATTTCACGTTTGAGCCTCTCTGCACCAATTATTGCCACTGTCGACAGGATGTGAATATACATAGGGTGTTTGTGTTGAATAAATTACCTGTTAATTTACTCGAATATCTTCTATTAATTAATTTTAATGTTATGTGGAATAGTGAAAAATATGTGTATAGACACTTGCATAGAGATGCTCTAGCACTCTTAACTGTACAAATAGTTGCACTGAAGAGGTGTTTGTAAAACAATCTGATTTTTTTTTCCTTGTATAAAATCAAGCATTAAATCAAGCTGCCTAGGAGGAGGTCTGTCTGAATTAGTAAAATGTTTGAATTTTATAAATATTTTAAAAATAAACTCTGGAGTTTTAAGTTTCAAACAGACATAATTCTATTTAGACCATCCTTTAATGGAAGCCTGTCCAAATCTACTTCAATACTATTGTATTATAATTAGCATCTTAATTATATGCAATCAAATAGATGCTCCCTAAGGGCTCAAAAATAAACTTGACAAAGAACATTCCCCCTACAAAGTTGTTTGCACCAGGGATCTGCCCTAGTAAGGCTGGAGCCTGGGAGACCAAGCACTTTGGCTTCCAAACTCACCACATTAGATATGTGATTTTAATTCCTTAATCTCGCTGTACTTCAGTTTTTCTATCCATAAATGATGCTTACCTATTATACTAAGGACATTCCAGCCTGGTACTAGTCTCATTATCACATGCACATTCACAGTGATAGAGTTTAATCAATGAAGGTGAATATACTTAGAATGAATTTTTAAATAATCTTACCACCATAGTGAAATGCTTCAACAGCCCTCTTAAAAGAACATGCCATTTTTCCTCTTATTAACTGTTTTGGATAAATTACAATTTTTGCTTTCATGATTGATACTGCTGCTATGTCACCAACCCAGAAACCAGGGTATTAATTTGTTAATTTTTCTGTATCCTCCTCATTCCCCTGCCCTGCTGCCACCTACAACCCCCTAGTCCTGGAGGACTCAGTGTCAGTGACTCAAAAGAATCAACATGTGGATGGAAAGTGGAGGACAGTCTGCTTTTTGTAGGAAGATTCCCACACTGGATTTCTCTGAATTTCAGTCATGCCTGCTGTAGTGACCCTGGTCTGTAGGGTATCTCAGTTTTTATCTAGGACAAACATTTTTGGTTACATGAGTTTCTTTATTTTTAGAAAGTACTCTTATGCCATATCATGTAACGTGAATTAGACCTGAGATTTCCAGGAAGCTAAAATATTGGGAAGGATAAAAAGTTTGATTATTATTTTTATCTAAGAATTGGAAAAAATATATTTGCTCTGAAGAGAAATAAGCAATGTATCACCATATTTATTTTCTCTCTTGAATCTGCAGTGTTGAAACTTTATTTTTGAGTCAGTTTATATAGAGGGACAATTTATTTTGGTTTTAAAATAGAATGGGAAAAAACCTTCTAGCAAATATCACAAGTAATGCTCTACTTTGAAGTTGGATTTATTGTAAAATAAAAATATCTTCATGATGAAGATATATATCTTTCCTACTTCCCCCTGATCTTAGTACTTTAAAGGACACTTTGAGTATCAAATTGGTTTTGTGATAAAGGGCAAAATATTTATAGAAATGTATTTACCTTCTTTCTCCAAACCTGGCTTATTAACAACTTTCAAAGGATCAATAAAACAAGTACCTTTAATTTTTTCACCCAATGCAAGCTTAAAAAATAGAAATCAATTGTAATATTTGTTTGTTGTTTTCTTCCCTCATCTGAGAATTTGCCTGAAGCTGTTGGACAAAAAGAAGTCAAATTTTAAAAAATTATATACTTTTATGAAAAAGTTTTTTCTTTTCAGAATTTTGGGTAATTTCAATTTAATGTCATTAACTAAAAATTTAAATTTTTATTGTCTAGAGATCAGAATCTGGCTTTAACATCCGATTGGCAAGAGAAGCACTTTATTATGTTTGTATTTTGACTAAAGGCTTAATAAGCTTTTACTTCCTGAAACATTCTTCAGTGGGTTAAACATTTAAATAGCTAGCTCCCGGGAAGACGAATTTTTCAGAAAAATGCAAAAATCAAAATGATTACCAGCATCAAGTGAATCCTATAGTTTTTTCAGGACTAATGCAATGTTTTTTTCATTGGATCATTTGAACTTCCAAGTGATGAGGTAGTTGCATCTTCCTTTAAGCCACACAAAGTGTGTGGGTTTGATATTTTTAGCTCAAGTGGTGTCTGTACAATAAACAAGATGAGTAGTATTTAATAACCCTTAATAGCTATGCTAGAGTACAGCATCTGAACCTTTTCCCAAGGTATCATAGCAGTGAAGCCATGTTCTAGTTGGAAAGAACATGGGCTTTGGAGAGACAGATCTAGTTTAAATCCTGGTTATATGTATCTCACAGGGTAGTTGTGAGGAGTAGCAATAATAAAACTGAAGGTGCTTGACATATAACAAAGGCTCAGTTCCAGTAACGATTCTCCCATCATGCTTTGTGAAGTCTCAGTGGATTGTCCATATTTATATGTAATCAGAACAGGCAACAGTAATGGTAATTTTTTTACCTGGCAGTTGATTCCAAAAGGGTTGAATGTATCATAGTTAGTATTTAATTTGTTTTCATAAGACATTATTCTTTAAAGTATTCTTAGAGAGTGAAACTGAGGTTTTCTGAGACACGGAATGGTCTGATAGAGATTCCTGGGGCCTTTCCTGATATCCCGCCCCAAAAGCAGGGATGACTAGCCCTAAATCTGCAGAAGGCATTGAATGGGACATCTGTCTAGCCAGCGCCTAGGCTGTGTCTGCCCTGTTCTCTCTGCTGCGTGAGGGGGCAACTCCGACCCCCTCATGCAGCAGAGGAGGTCGCCTGGCACAGAACAGATTCAGGGCACTCCCCCTTCCTGCATCTCCCTCCCTCTCCTACCATTGTCACCCTCCAAGGGTCCTCACCTCAGATTCTTGACCACATCTATGATAGGTTCACCCTATCATAGACTGTTTTTTGTGTGTTTCCTTGTTTTAATTTGTTTCTGCTTTTGTTTTAAATTTGTCTCTAGTCTCTAATCATAGTAGCAAGTTTGTTTCTGAGAAAATTCATCCTGAACCCCTCCCCTCGCCCCACTTTTCAGGGCTCCTGCCTCTCACCCCACTGTTGGTGAGGCCACTGGTATTACTTTGCACTAAACTGAACGACTTCCCTTTCTATTTCAGCTTCAAGGAGAAGCTGGGGCCAGCAGGCCCAGGAGTATCTAGAAGAAAAGCAGCGGTCCTCCAGTAAAGATGGCCATCAAGGCAGCAAATCTAGTGACTCCGGGGAAGAAGCAGAAAAAGAGTTTATTTTTGTGTAAAGGTCACCCCTGCAGAAGTCTTCCTGTGCGGGGTGCTTTTGTTAGCCATCAGAGAGGAGCCAGGGGCAGCACCTCTTCTTCCCGGGCATTCTTCTCTTGGTGCTTTATTCTCTTCTTCTTCTTTCTTTCTTCCCTTTTTTTTCTCTTGGAGAACAGAAACACATCCATTTCTTGGTAATTGAAGCACATTTGTTTGGTCTTCCTCCAACCCTTGGCATTTGATTTCTAAACATTCCTTCATATGCCTTTAACAAAAGCCAGCAATTATCCCATGGGCCCTACTTGAATTTCTCTGAGGCAGCTACAGATTGCCCTGCAGGATGAGTTTTTGGAGGTGAACGAAGTAACTGGACACACACTCACATAAGTAACACCACCCAGCAGACCGTGGGATACTGCTGAATGTACCTGTGTCAAATATGCACATGACTCGATATAGCAATTTATTCTTGATGTATGCAATTGCACATTGTAATTATATTAACAGAGCACACTAATAAATAATTTGTATAAATTATATATATTAGATCTTGGGTATGGTTTTTACATTCTCCCATGGGGAACTTCTTCCTTCCTGATGTGGAATTGTACATTTAAAGTTGGTCGGTGACCTTTGCATACCATCAACAAGCACAGCTAAGAACAGAGTGAGAGAGGCCCACGGCTGATTGTACCATGTGCCCAGATTAATGTATATAGTTGATTGGAATGAGGTTTTATGAATATTCATGTTTTTTGAAGGCCTTTAATTTCTGTCTGCATATTAGCTTTTAATGTGTGATTTTAAGAGAGAATACTTTGACACCTGTAAAAAATCAAAATACTACTCTTTATAAGACATTTCACAAATATTCACTTACATTATAGGCTGAAGGTATTTTATTCATATGTATATTTATACCAATAAAATGATTTTACAAGTGCAATTTTGACCTCCTTCAGTTACTTTTTTCAGTTAGGATTGGCTTGTGGTGTTGAACTTGGTTTTGTTTCCAAAATCTAGAATAATCACAGTTCTCAGTTGATCAATCTGGGAACCATTACCTTCAAAATAAATGTAATGCCACTGCCTGCCCTCACCATGGGGAAGAAAGATAAAATTTACTGGAAAGGTATAGAATTATGAGTTTGATCCAGTTCCCATGACTGTGAATTAAGGGTCCTACAAGGGATGCAGGTGTGAACAATGAAGTATGATTTGAAGGGTTGCAAGCGGAGTGGTCATCTGTTGCAAAGAAGAATCACAGGAGGTGGGGCTTATGTGATGTGACTATTTCCTTCATCATCCTTTATACCTCCCCCACCTGGGTGCCTGGCATATGAAGAAGTGTCAATAACGTAGACTGGATGGTTTGCTGCTGTCGCATGACTTCATGAGGGAAGACAGACACAAGATTGTTTCCTCCAACTGTAGCTCTGCTGTCGTAAATGCTGATGGGAACAGATACTTTTAATTGCTGTCAAATGGGAGAAGCATCAGAAGACAAAGCTGGGCATGGTGCTTCCATGAGCTAAAGGCTGTGTGGAGGGAAGCAGATATATAACCCAACTAAGTATAACACAAAGTGATAGAGCCCACACTCATGATAGAGTGCTGTGGAAAGGGATTAGTTCCATCTGTCATGCTCAGGAAGCCTCAGAGGTGATGTTTGTGCAAGGCCTTGAAGTAATACCTTCATAAGTACAGGGTATCCTCTATAAATGTATGATATGACCCGCATTAGACCATAGGGAGTAGTGGGGAGATACAGTAAGTGCTCAGTCTCAGAGCAGTCAAGTTCACATTCACTTAGAATACTGTGGTAAAAGGCACATCTGCTGCTGGTTAGGACCACTCTGGGTTTTTAGCATAAGAGCTGTTCTTGAAGAAAGAGTAAGGAGAAGGGCAGATAGTGAATAGCCCTGGTGCTTTATTAAGGAGTTGGAACTTGACTCTGTATGCAGCAGGAGCCATTGCATATTTTTTTAAGCAATAATGTAATTAGAGCTAGGATGTATAAAGATGAACACTATGGACTGGAGGCAAGTGTCTGTGAAGTGGCTGAGCAAGAATCTTAATTATTTTCCCTCTCCTGGTGATCAGGAAGTACCCACTCAGATGCCCCATCAAGAGAACATGCCATGGGCAGCACGTGGGAACCATGGCTGACTGACAGCTTCCAGCTGCTGCCCCCTCATGCCTGATGCAGTGGTTATGCTGAGGCCACGCCACCCTCATCCCCTGGCTGCTCCCAGCCAACCACTGCGGATGGCTGGGCCACTAGAGCCCAGCCACTCCTGCCCAACATGGGACTCCTCTGCTGGGCAGCTTTTGCTCGAGGGCCCTTCATGGGCCTGGCCAAGGTTTCTCAGAGCTGTACCAAAGCTCTTCCTACCCAAGTATCCTTTCCTTTTTCCTAATCTCCTTTCAAATGTGTGGGCTTTTGTGTTTTTTTTGTGGATATGTTAGAATCTATAGCATGTCCCTCAAACAAAGATACCCTCAAGGCAGAGAGTAGACATACTGACTTCTCAAGGTCCTTTGGGACTTTGACAAACCAGATGCCACCTTGATTCTTGTTACCCTTGTAAAGGACCGGTGGGAGTGAAGAGAACTATGCCTGCACCCAGGAACCCAGTGAAGCTAAGTGCCAGAGCAGCAATGGAACCCTTCAGGAGTTGCAGGTCCCAGAGAGCCCACTTGGATAGGCCAGAAGGCAGGGAGCCACTCATGGGGCGAGGGCCAGAGCCTCCCAAAAACCCCCAAGACCCTGTGAGATGAGCAGAACCACTGTTAGGAGGAGTCTAGGAATCTTCTTGTAATACTAAACCACAGATCGCAGGGGTTTTTTCTGTTTGAGCCAGGCACAAGTCCTAAATTAAGAATGAGAAGATAAGGAATTCACACTCCATCTCAGATACGCAAAGCAGCAGCCAAATCCAGGCATCATTTCTGTTTGTTTTGGGGATGCATCCATTGTGTGACTCTTGAGCAGGCTGATCCTCCAATTTTGTTTTTCTTTAGTTCATTGGTCACTTTGGGTCTACGTAGCATAGGCCATTGGCCAGCAATTGGTCAGGCATGTGTCAGGTACTGGAGAGAAGTCAATTGCTATTAAAAATTGGCCACTGAAAATTCAGGAAGAAGATAGTAAACACCTGGTTCATTAGGAAGAGGAGAACAGCCTGCAGTGGGAAAGACAGTCCCATGACTTTGACCCTGCCCTATGTTAGCTCATTTCCCCATGTGATGATCCAGCTCCTCTCATTGACTATTCATTTTAATGCTCCATTTGCAAAACAGTATTCCCAGAGAAAATAATTTTGCAACTGAAGGGAAAACAGAATGATACATTTTTTTTTGCAGAGAAAAAGAAATGAATTGCAACAGGAAATCTCAGTAGGCAGGACAGCCCTGATTTTTCAACAGAGAAGTTATTATACATCTGTCCTCAATCTCAAGTGTGAAAATCCTAAATTGAGGGGGCCTTGAAAGGATTTTTTATTTAACACTTTTTTACTTGCTGGATTGAAAGCACTGCCTATGTGTGGCCCTGCAGTAAAAATTGTGGCATTTATTCATTCTCAATTTGTCCCCTTTCCTTTTTCCCCTCAGAGCAAGAACGTGAACCAACGCCTTCTACAGCTTGTCGGGGAGCCCCCATGGGTTAGGAGGCTATAGACTGTGGTGCTGACCTTAATTTCTACTCTCTTTAAAAGGTGCTACAGAAACAGTGAGGTTTCCTAGACCCTCACTGTTGTCACTGCCACATTGGGGTCCTGTTCTTCCTAAGTTACTCCAAATAGAAACCTACCCTCCTAAATTCCTTAGCCCATAACCCAACCCCTTGGCCAAACTGCTAAAAACCAGAGCAGGGAGACAAAGTAGGGAACCAAAGGACAATGGAAGGAGGAAGAGAAAGAATTTTTTTTAAATCTTTCTGTGTTTCGATTTTTTGTTTGTTTGTTTGTTTCTCCTGAGTTTTCACTGGATGAAGCAAAACTGTAACTAAAAGCCATGCTTTGAGGTGACCTGGCCCTCTCCTCCCCTCCCTGACAGTACAGGCCTGCTCACTGAGCTGCATCATTTTAACATCCCAGCTTCCTGCCACTCTCAGCTCACTTATACCACATCACAAAGCTGACAACAGGAGTAGGCTCGATTCACTGAAATGGGTTATAATTTAATCTGCTGGTGCCATAATTAAGGTGAGTTAAGAGCTATGCAGTGTTTGCATCACATACAGACATGGGAGAATGGGGGAATTCAGCTTCTGTGCAAATGGCCATCACTAGCCCAGGGCCAGGGTGGTCAGCGTGGGTTTTGGAATATTGATCACTGTCTTACACTGCCACCAAAATCACCAAGTCTCTAAATATAGAACAAGGCATTTGAGACCCACAGATTGCATTTCAGGATTTCTTAGCCTCAGGTTAGATTTTATCTTGTTTCATAATCACAACTTGAATTGGTAGCTTCCTTTTAGGGGCAATTTACATAGAGGTTATATCTCTATCCATAAGCCATACCTGAAAATGTGTCTCATGAATTAGAAACTCTCCCTAGTCAGAGATTTTTCAAAACAAATAGAGCTGAAATGTGTTTTCTCCAGGGCACTGTCCTTGCTGTTATTGGATGGTTGCAAATTTGAATAGAACTAGGATAATCCACCTATACTTTCTAATTGCAGTTTGCATGAGATTTAACTCAAAATGAGGCTGTCACTTACACAGTGTATGCACGTTTCGTGCATCCACACCCAACCCACTACTTTCAGGATTAGGCACAACTCTGCACTTCCCTTGACATACAGTGATCACAAAGTTTCTCCTGACAGTAAAAGCATCCATTTAACCTTATTTCCTAGAGGTATGAAGGAAAGAGTTATCTCAAAGATAAGCATTATCAGAGTAGAGGACATACTGACTTGCTTACCAAGTGATCAGGGGGGCCTGGCTGCAGAAAAACCACTGCTGGGGAGCCGTGCTTTAGCTTCTAGCATTGAACCCCTGCAGAGAATTTAGAGATGAATTGCACAGGGATCCTTCCACGCAGGGGTGTCCTTACCCATGGAGGAGGGGCTCTGGGACTGGCCCTGCAGAATAGGAGGTATTAGTGCAGGTGGAAGCTGTTATTGGATGGTTGCAAATTTGAATACAACTAGGATAACTTAGGGACATTTCTAGAGTGATCCCAAGGGGTCAGCAGATCTCTCATGCTCTTCCCTCAGGTCCTCAGAGGAGGGGGGAGTAAAGGCAGACTGCTTCCCACTTAGTGAGAGCAAAGAGTCCAAGTGGACATTTGCCTTCTGGCAGCTTCATTCATAAGGAGCCCTAACCAGCCCTGAGAGCCTGTTCTTTCCACAATCAAGTCATTTTGAGGCTGGCTGCTTGTGTGCCATCTTCTCACTTGTTACTTCCCCAGGTGACCTTATTCCCTCCCAAGCCTATAATTCTCACCTTTGCGAGGATGTCTCCCTCATCTCTTGCTTCAGCCCAGACTTATTCAGCATCATTAGGATGATGTATGGGCATCAGAAACTCTGTGTGTGCAACACGGATAATTCATGAGTGTAGAGAGACCAGGTGGCATGCCCGGGAATGACATAATCAATTCTGTGATACCCAGAGAGATCTCTAGGGCTCATCATACTCCGTTCTCACTGGAGATACACAGCCAGAACTGCCATGCCTTTCCATTTCTGTAGAGCAGAAACAGGGATTTTGGCCAAAGTCGCTGACCTTGCTCCTACTCCATCCCAGGTACCCTGATGGGGCCTCGTTGCCACCAGTACAATGGAAGGGCCTGGCTTTTCCCCCTCCAGGTGAGAGGGCAGGGAGGACCATTTGCAAGCAAGGACATGAGTGGGCTCCAGGTGAGCCGAAGCCAGCCCTGCTGTGGCCCAAGCACTCTCAGCAGAGGAGCGCAGCTCCTCTACCTGCTACTGCAAAGCTCTAGACAGGGTGCTTATCCTGCAGGCCATGGGCTGGGGAGGATGCAGGCCATTTGTGAGCTTAGATTGTGAAAAAAAATGAAATCATTATTTTCATTAACCTCATTTGCAGTTTAGCATTTCCATCAATTATGAATATGTGCACCAAACCACAATAGTGTATTAGCAGTACTTGGGACAATGGAAATCACAGATAACTTCAGATCAGTTTACAGTCATTGCAGGTATTGTAGAACATCATCACCCTCATCATTACTTCAAATTTATGGTAATAATAAGACCCCTGGCTATATCATGTTATTTAGTGAATTAATAAAGAAGTATATTCACTTCTAAATCAAAATTTGTTTAAAAATATTTTTAATATAATTAGTTTTCTTTATAATATTCTGTATCCTATTTATTCATATAAAATCTTTATTCTGAAAAGGTGCCCCTAGACTTCATCAGACTGCTAGAGGGGTGGTGGTCCAAGCACAGTTAGGAACCAGCTCTAAGAGCTACCACCCCAGGCCCTGCAGTGCAGAACAGGAGAACTTATAGGCCTTCCTGGAAATGAACAAGAAAAGGCTCTTCTCACAGATATATATTCCTTTCTGTTGTCTTTTAAGCTGCTTTTTATTCTCCTCTACCATGAGTCCCTGAGGAATTTTTTTCCACTGGGTCCTGAAAATGTATAAACATTAAGTCAATGTTTGTGAGGAGAAAATGGTTTCCAGAGTTGGAACTGGAGCTCAACCTTCAGTGTGAGGCATTGTCTTCGAGGCTGGCTGGGAGGGAGTGTGGAGTGGGCTCAGCTATGTGTGCCTGTGGCTTCCCTCCACCAGGGTGAACAGCTAGAGGACTTTATCTTTCAAGAGAGGGCTCAGGAGGCTATTTTAAAATGTAGGTTTCATTAGTATTCAGGTATGGTGAGGTCAGCAGATCAGGAGACAACTGCCATTGAAAAGATGGTTGATTACTTACAGTTCCCCAGAGGAAGGGACACACCACACCATGCAGGGCCACATGGGGAAGCACCAGGTTAGGTCAGGAGGCAGAGAGAGCTAGGAGAGAATGTGGGCAAGAGCTTTTATTGTGTTTCCCATGAGAAGAAATGGGTGAGGTAGGGAAACCAGACTCAGGATTGGCTAGTTTGAATAATTTCAGTGAGCTCGGGTATAGTAGCTGCCCAGAGTTGTCTAGTACCTGGCCCTGGGGTGATTAGGGGAACAGCAGCCTGGAGTGTGAAAGCCACTCCCACTCAGAGAAGGTTGTGGGATGGGTGGGCTCTGGACTGGTTAGTTTGCATATGAAATGCACACTTCCAGGTGATTTGTTTACTATCTCAAGGAATTGGTTAGCCCTGGGAGCGACAGTCTCTCCAGTGTCAGCAAGGCCCCAAGATACCAACATATCAGAATTACAGAAAATAAAAAGGCATGATTAATACAGAGGTCACCTAGGATTCCTGGCTGGAGGGATGGTGCACTCTGGGGACAAGGTCTGCCCCTGCAGCCTCCTAGGAAACAAATTAATCTCCTTTTAGCACAGACCTGAGCCATGACAGCCAGAAGGACATACTGAGGCTAATGTTCAGATAGAAATAGGCCTTCCATGTATCTTTGCAGCACCCTAGCCTCTTCCCACCCTCCACCACACCCCTCGTTGTCCTGCTGGGCTACTGGGCAGAAAAGGAGCTTGGCTTTCCCACCTTTGTGGGTCCGAGTGGAGGGTTAGAAACCAGCACTCCTGAGTGCCCGTGGGTCTGATGGCAATCTTATGGTCCAGAAGTGGCTGGCACAAGGAAGACTTTGGGGTTGACTGGGTTGGGCCTGTCCAAGTAAGAAAAACAATGAACCCCATCTTGTTGCTAAAGGAGCACCCACTCTGGGGGTATCACAAATGGCTTATTCTGAACAGGCTCTGCAAACTACCACAATCTTCTAAAAACTTAAATTAAAAAAAAAAATCTGCATCACTAGTAAGTTTAACTGAAACAGAGAGGAGAGATTTAAAATCCTGGGAGTATGAACATGTTAATTAGGTTGATTCTTCCTGGAAAGGGCAAGAGGAGGAACCTTCCATCTTGCTAAACCCAATTTTCTTTAATTGAATTATGGGCAGAAGTTAGCGCTCCAGTCACTCCTGAAAGGCAAAAAAACAAGAGCCTGAGGTGAATGAGGGGAAGTCAGCACAGCCCAGACAGCTGGCGCCCTCTGTGCTGTTAGCATTAATGCACAAGGAGCCACCATGGCAGCAACTGACACAAGCAAAGCAGCAAAACCCCCACATGTCACGTGGGTTTCTCGCAAGTTTTATGCCAGCAGGCTGTTTTTGAAATTCCAAGTGTTCATGCAATGGTTTCACATTTTGTTAACTTGTTCAATATTTGTTGAGTATCCATCATGCATCAGGAAATGATCTGGGTGCTGGTTTTGTAAGACCAAGTCCCCAGCCTTTGGCTCATGGAGCTTTGACTCATGGAGCTAACAGTGTAAAAGAGGAGGGAGAAAATAAACAATCAGGTGAATGATTGACATAATTTACAGAATAAATGCTCTGCACAGCAAGGATTAGGCAGTGACCAGCGACTACTGTTTGGACATGAGAGGGCTTTTTATTTTCTACATTATTGTTTTCTATTAATTTATGTTCCCCAATTGTGGTAGCTGCTGGGATGTACCACCCAGGTTTGTTATTTTAGCTGCCACTGGCAGGTGACTTCAGCTGTCAGTTCCCTGAGGGACTTGTCTCAGCTGAGAGCCATCTCACCCAAGGTCATACCCCCTTCCCTGGTGGCTCATCCAATACCTGATCAATAAAGAAGCATGAAGGTCCAGCCCCTCACCCCAACCCAGGGCAGCTGTGGAAGGCCACCCCGTCTTTAGAACTCTGCTCAGGGTAGGCTGAGGCCTCCGCTGGGACAGCGTCACAGCTCAACTTTCCCTCTGCCCAATCCTGACTCCTCCCTTCCCTCTCCTTTCACAGTCGTTGACTCTAAGGGCACCTTCAATAACCCTCCTGCACACCAGTCTCCATCTCAGAGCTGGCTTTCTGGTGAACCCAACCTGTGACAACTTCAAAAACGTGAATTTAAAGTGATTCAAATTTATGATGAACTTATGTAACAGAACATATTTATAGTTCATATCCAACATTCGTTGGGTAGGCTTCATGGAGACTCTGAGAGCTCCTGGGACCATAAACCTGGGCTGTTCCCCTGCAAACACGGGCATTCTATTCCTTTTCCCAGGATGGCCTTGGGAGACCAGAGGAAACTGCTCTTGGAGTTTCCTGGCCGGAGGGAGGGTGCGCTTTGGGGAGAAGGTCTGCCCCTGCAACTTCCTAGGACAGCAAACTGACCTTCCATTAAAGAGGTTGCATAGGTTAGGTTCCAGAAACATCCAGGAGTTCCCTTTCAGCTTCTTCCCAGTTGCACTGACCTCTCTGTCACTCTCCAACAGCTGGGCTGTGATCTCTTCATTAACCATGAACAAATATTTACACAGCATCTGCTATATGCCAAACACTAGCCTATGACTCTCCCCTCTCCCTGGAACCCGCTCCTGGTCCAGCGTTACCAGAGACCTGTCCAGCAGGGCAGCCACCCCAGAGCACTTAAGCCTCTTGGTCATTTTTCCAATTTTGGTTGAGGGGCCTTACTTAACCCCTTTAGCTTGAGTTTGCCGTTTTGTTTCTTTCCTTTTCACCATTATTTTTCTCTCTTGGCTGCAGTAGCTTCCTGTTCCCAGGGGAGCCTCCACCGGCCTCTCTGTCTCTCGCTTTTCTTGTTACTCTCTAATGGTATTTGCCAATGTTAAGGTCTTAGTATCTCAAAGTTCCTGGCTTTGTGAAATGTTTTCAAATGTACTATTATCCACAGTTTTCAGGTGAAGAAACTGAGAAAGAGAATGGTTAGGGGCTTTCTGAAAGTCCTCCAGAAAGGTGGAGAGAGGATGATAATAAGAACAGGCAACCTCTGAGCTCTGGCTCTGAGCCAGGCACTTGACACGCCTTCTACTTAATTTTCAGGGCAACTCTGGGAAGTAGGTAGTATTATCATCCCCATTTACAAATAAAGAATTTAAAGCTCAGAGAAGTTGAGTAACTTACTCAGGGTCACACAGCTCATGACCCAGGCAGTCTATTACCAAAAACACTGACTCTTAAAACACCATGCTATAGCAGCCCATCTCCCGATTGCCAGCCCAGAGTGGTGGGACGCAAGAGATGAAGCCCTTGGAAGTGAGAGAAAAAGCTCACGGGCAGGTAAGTCTCAAGGTTAACCTACAATTATATGTAAAGGGCACCTTGTCTCCTGCCAGGAAAAAAAGGCTTTTCTTGCCTGATGTCCCAGTGCTAATTACACTCTTAGTGAGCAGAACCCAGGCTTGTCCAAGCATCTGAGGTGGAGGAAGACCCCATTCTGAGAGGGGTTATTTCCTTACAATCAGGAGCCCTAGGGGCCCTGAGCAGCCAAGCTGGTAAAAGCACTGATTGTAGCTTGAATAACAATCACATGCAGAGAAGGGGTGTTGATTAGCTTACAACTCCCTCACAAGTAAAAGTTAGAGAAGTGGCCGGTCCATTTAGTGCACGCAGGTGGCATCAAAGGAGCCTTGTACTTTCCCCTCCTTCACCCCTCAAAGCTCCACATCTTCTCCCTTTGTGATTAAGCCCAGCCAGCTGGGGGACACAAGGCTGTGAAGTCTAGATTGTTTCATAAAGTGCTTTTTATGGAGACCTGGAAAAAACATTCCAAATGTCTATGCTCTCTTAAAAAAATGAAAAATAAAAAAGTTTTTAAAAGCCCCATGTAGGGAGTTTCTCTTGACTTTTCAGATGCACAAGGTGGTGATTAAGAGATTGGGAAGCAGGTGGGAGGGAAGGGCCCTGCACCGGTGGAGCGCCCCGGGTGCATGGCTCCTGCCCCTTTGCTGGCACAGGGACTGTGCTGGCTGGTTTGCGGGGCCTGGAAGAAAAGTGACTTGGCTTTTCTTCTATAACATGGAAGGTGTCCAGAGCAAAGCTGGGCGTTAAGACAGTTCTGCATGCCCGGCAGCTCTGCCACCTGCCCTCAGCATGGGCTGCATTCCAGGTGACTGGTCTTTGCCTGGTAGAGCTACTGAGTATTGTCGCTTGTCCTTGATGAGGGGGTGGCTGTCATGGGATGAAGGGTGGGGGCGCAGTGTATGATGCACAGCCCTGAATTCAAAGGCTGCAAGGGGTGGGGGTATCTGCAGAGAGCAGGGACATATATATGCAGAGCTGCTGGGCAGAGCCCATAGACTACCCCTGTCCTGCAAGTGTGAAGGAGGCATAAGCAGGAAAGCAAAATCTGTACTAGGGGTGGCGTGGCTGTTGGACTTATGTTAGTTAAATTGACAGATGAATTTCTTCATCTGGAAACTAGGGATAATGACTTCCTGTCTCTTAAGGTTATAGTGAAAATTGAAAATAAATTTATAAAAAGTGCCTGGCACAGAGTAAGTATTCAAAAAATAACTACCACTTTGATGATGACGATGACTACTACTATGCCACTACTGAGAACAGCAGAACATGTGAGTTGAGTGGCCCTAGATGGTCTCAGCCAGGATAAAGTTGTCTCTAGTCCACAAGATCCTCAGAGGAGCTAAGTGGTTCTGGAGTCAAACCCACCCACAGAGCCATCTCAGGACCTTGAGAGAGGAAGAGAGAAAGCTGCCTGCCTACTAAAGTAAATTGCTTGCCTGCCCAAGGATTGTTCACCATTTTGGAAAATCACTTCACCAATGGCAATATTGCTCATGGTATTTGCGTCACTAATATAAAACAATGATTCAGTCTGTATTTTGTAACTGTCACATTCTTGGGGATTCTATGTAGGTTGAAACCCCTGAGTACTTCATCATATCTTCTAGTGCAGTTGTGCGTGTTGTTACATGTCATGATTTACGTTGTTTTATTATGAATTATTTTCCTTTACATTACAACCAAGACATTATTTTATTGCTTTCTAAAGACAGCTTTATTGAGATATAATTCACATACCACACAATTTTCCCACTTAAAGTATATGATTCAATGGTTTTTAGTATATTCAGAGTTATGTACCCATCACCACAATAAATTTTAGAATATTTTCATTCACACCCAAAAGAAATCCTGCATTCCTTAGGCTTCAGCCCCTCCATCCTCTAGCACTGGGCAGCCACTCATCCACTTTCCATCTCTATGGGTTTGCCTGTTCTGGATTTCAAATAAATAGAATCATACTATATATTGTTCTTTGTGATTGATTTTTTTCACTTCACATAGTATTTCCAAGATTCATCTGTGTTGTAGCATGTCCCAGTACTTCATTCCTTTTATTGCTGAATAATATTCCATTGTATAAATATACTACATTTTATTTATCCATTCAACAGTTGATCAGTTTGGGCTTTTCCATTCTTTTTAGCTATTATGGATAATGCTACTATCAACATTTGTTTGTTAGTTTTTGTGTAGATATTATTGTTTTTTGAAAAAAAAAACAAGTAATATATGTTAGAAGATTAGTTTTCAATAATTTTTTTTTCAGGATAATAAAGGAGGCCTTACAAAATATTTGTTATAACAAGGGGCTTTTGGTCTGATGGGATTGAGAACTGCCATTTCAGTGGAAAGAAAACAAGATTTGACTTCAGGGAGACCTGGATTTGAGCTCCAACTCTGCTACTCACTGCCAGTGATTTTGCGGAAGTTACTTAAATACTCTGCATCCCAATTTGCTCATCTGTAAAAACAGGAATAATAATATCTGTCTCAGGACTGTTGGAAGGATTCATAAGATAATGTGGGGAAACATCTAGCATGCAGCAGGTACTCAGCAAATATAGTTCTCTTTCTCCAGCCTCTTGATTTTGCATCTTCTCAGTGCCTTGCATAGCATTTGGAGAGCTAGTGCTAAATAAATAACTATTGAATTTGAATTGGGAAGACAGCATAATTACTCCAATTGCTGGGCAGTGTAACTCTTCCAGGTAAAGGTTTCCACTAACTTCCTCCCATTGTGTAAAAAGGAACTTTTAATCTGCTCTAAAATTCACCTGCCCTAAACTTCATTCCTTTCGGCTTCCAAACATTCTTTGTGGGATACCTGGCATCATGGTTCCTGTGTCCCTTCCCTTTGATACACACCAGACTCTGTCCACCCAGCAGATGACAATGAGTGGGTTTTTGCTAAATATTCAGGAGTGGAAGGACTTCCTTCTCAGACCACATTTGTTTCCCTTCTCTGACTCTAGCCAGGTCCTGCTGTGTCTTTCTTAAACTGTAGCAATGTACAAAAAGTACATTTTAATGTGTCAGTATGTAAAGGCACTGCTTTTTATTACCAAAAAAGGAACAAACCAGGTGCCCACACTCCATTCCTGGGCCTCAGTTAGCTCCATCCCCCACCCTGGCTAAGGATGACATGGGATGGAGGAGGGTCAGAGATTCGGCAGACATGCTCACTGCCCTCATTACCTGGGTATGTTGTTAGAGTGGAACATTTAATGGTTTGTTTTTAGGTCCCCTCTAAGTGTGTGACACATGAAAATAACTTAGTCAAAAAACCCCTCTATTCTTGCAACAGAGAGCATTCCTAGACCTGTGCCGCCAGCTGAAGTGTGACAGGTCCTTGTAGTTCTGTTGACCATCTGCAAACGTGGAAAAGCTTGGGTTGGGGCCACTATCATAAGGATCTGGGCATTTTGGAATTGGGACTGCTTAATTTTCCTATAAAGCTTAATGTAGACTCAGCATGCCCCAGGATAAGGAAATTTTCCTCATCCATGCTCATATTGAAGCCTGGGAGTGAGGCAAGCAAACTCTCTCTGCTCCAATTCAGACAACAAAATTGAGCCACTCTGCTGGAAAGGCTCATCTTTCTTCCCAGCGTATAGGCCAATAAGGTAATTCTAAACCTTCTTCCCTAAATTACTGGATCAGGAATGAACATCTGACACACAGGGAACCAGTCCGTTTTTCCCAAATAATTTAGAAAAGTGAGAAAGAACTAGTACAGAGGTTGGCAAACCATGGCCCACAGGCCAAACCCGGCAACGCCTGCTTGAGATCAATTTCATGGGTCCAGAAAGCCTAAAATATTTACTATCTGGCCCTTTGCAGACAAAGTTTTCCGATCCCTGAGCAAGAAGTTCACAGAGACTCCGAAGCTGAGATCATTTGGAGACAGGAAGCCATGTGCATTTAGAACAGAGGAAACTGTACTCAGAGACGTGCGTGTGTGTGTGTGTGTGTGGTGTGTGTGTGAGAGAGAGAGAGAGAGACAGAGACAGAGACAGAGAGAGAGAGAGAGAGAGAAGAGAGAGAGAGAGAGAGAGAGAGAAATTAAGCAGAGGTTGCCAGGTGAAGCAGACAAGCAGCTCAGGGAAAGGGCAGAAAGGGCCTTACAACCTTCCAGTGTCCGTGAGTCTGTTCCACTGGTCTTGCTTGTGCTCCGTATCTATAATAGTCCCACATATCATTGCAATAAACCCTTTTTACCTAAACAAGATTGAATGTGTTGCTGTTTGTTTTTTTTTTTTTTAAACAAATAAATCCTGACTGAATCAGCCATAGGGGCCATTATGTGGCTGCAATAAGTATGAACCAATTAAGGTCTCTGGGTCCATTGTTGCCTCCCTTGATGAGTTCCAGATGGAGTTAAACTTAGAGAACAATGGTCAGCAATAAAAGGTGCTTGATTATATGGAGCTTTGGCTCTTAACCCATGGATCACCTGATCCTAGTTAGCTGTGCTGATCCACATTTGAGTGAAAAAGGCCACTTTTGCCTTCTAGCCCAAAAGGTCTGAACAAAGCAGACAGCATCCTTTTCCTCTGGGGCAGCAGCAAGAGCCCAAGAGGGACTTTCAGCAGAGGCTGCCTCTGGCCTCCCCAACCCTGTTTGTCTGATAATAACTGTATACAATGTGGAAACTGAAGAATAAGCCAAAAGGAACATGGGAAGATGGGCACATCATTAGTTGGCTGAAGTGCCGTGATAGTGGTAGCTCTGATTTCACGCTTTGGTTCTTTTCCAGAGATAAAGGTATGTTCTCATAGTGACTGTGCTTGGGAAATGCATTATAGCCTTCATTTGTATCATGTAATATAGAAAAAAAAATGGCAATAATTTTATAAAGTGATAATATCACAAAGCTATACAGACAGTAAATGGGAAGGTGGTCCAATAGCTAAAACACTGATGAGAATAATTAAAATGATTCAAATCTTCCTTTCTCCCAAAACCAGAAGCCAGAAAATTTTGACTATTCCAACTCTTAATACATAAAAACTCAAAATATGGCCATAAGGAAAGTTAAAAGATAAATGACAAACTGGGAAAAATGTTTGCAACTTACATTACAGACACTGGCTACATCATTATTTATTTAACTGAATAGTTGATGTTACTATTTTCCTCATCCTAGTGCAGTCCCCTTCCTTTTACCTTTGAAGAAACCACCGTTAATTTTCAAATTAATCACTACAATGTTTGGGTATGATTTTAAATCTGGCAAGAAGATGCAAATGACTGGCACAGGCCAGGTTGTAAAAGAGAGATTTCAATTGTCATTGCGGAGAGATTATCATGAGAGCTTCAGATTAAGATGAGGGACTGAGCGGGCATAGGAAGCCCTCCCTCCTATCCTAACACCTAACACCAAAAATCCAGAGCCAGAAAGGGGTTGTCCTGTCTATGTATGTGTATAAGAAAAAAACTTCCTCCTTGGGCTGGAGATTTTTCCACAGTATGGGACTGTCTCCACAAGCAAGGGGGCAGGCATGGGATTCCCATGAAGAGGAGCTCACAGACAAAAATTACAAAGCAAGAAGGAAGCCCACTACCAGTGATAAGCAATCTGAAGTGAACTTAAAATAAAGATGTTAAAAATATGTAAATATTAAAAAAGGAAAAGAATCCACAAGACAAAAATAGAAATTTATTTTAAAAGAACAGGCATTCTTTGAATGTCAGAAACATCATTGTGGTGGATGAAAGACAGGTGAAAATTTTTTACAGTGCCTTGCTTTGAAAGGCAGAGGCTGGGCTGGCCTTGCAGTCTGTTTTGGCAAATAGAATGTAGCAGTAGTGATATTGTGTAACTTATGAGGCTGGGCCTTAAGGTACCTGCACTGCAGCTTCTGTGTCTCTTAGAATGCTCCTTCTTGGAACTGTTAAAGAAAAACATATTCAATGACACTTGTTAAATCACAATAAGGAAGACTTTATTTAAAGTCAGGGGGGCTGTCTATATAGGTATAGGAATCACTGTGATTGCATTTTGCTGTCAGGGGGAGAAAGATTGGGCTTATACAGCATGGGCAAGTGGGAATTTATAGCCAAGGAACAGTGTGTGTGTAGGGTGGGGGGCGGTCAGTAAGTGAAAAATTACTAAGAGGAAACATCAAGGGTAAGGGGGATTCTGGCTAAATTGACCTAACAAGATGCTTGCTGAAGACAGGCCAGGGTGATCAAGTATCACCTGGGGGATGGTGAGGATGAAGACCCCAATCAGATATAAAAGGTGATTAGATATTCAGACTGGAGGGGGAGAGGCCTTGCTAAACTGACTTACTTAGCAGAGTTGTTGCTAAAACTGGATTTTATAAGAAGTGCACAGAAGGTTCAGGAGCCTAGCAAAAGTTTGGTCAAGCAAACAATCTGTCAGAATCCAGCTACCATGCTATGAGAAGCCCAAGTGAGCCACATGGAGGGGAACTGAGGCAATTTGGCAGATAGCTCCAGCTGAGCTCTTGGCTGACAGACAGTACCAACTGCCAGCCCTGTGAGGGAGGCCATTTTTGGACCATTCAGGCCCAATCAAGGTGATGCCACAAGCAGTGGCATTAAGCCTCCCCTGCTGAACCTGGGCCAAATTACAGGATTGTGAGCAAGTAAATGACTGCTGTTCTGTAAGTTCTGAAGTGGTTTGTTACATAGCAATCAATAATGAAAAAAAAAAAGCCATTATGTAGAAGTCACAGTTCAGATGAAAAAATGGCACATACCTCCATTGCCAAGTTTCTTTTGGATGAGCTCTGAGGCAGAGACCACACAGGCCTTTGTTGGAAGGGAGTGAAAACAATGTTACCCTGGAAGGGAGCCACAGATGGAACAGAGAGCATGACACTTACAATATTGAGGAGAGAAATATCTGCAAAAAGCAGCCAGAGCTGAAAATTAGGGCTAAGTCATCCAGTAAGGGGGGGAAAAAGTTTCAATGATTGCTGTTTCATAACAGCAAGGTTTATTATTTTAAGTAATTAACTTAGATCTGGTACTTCATTATTTAAAAGTTCACTTGTATTACATGTTGTTCATTGGCTAAAAATCACTGTATATATTCTATTAAATTAAAGATCTTTGCAGAGAATTCACTAGTGGGTAAATCATATGCACTCTATGCTTCTTGTGGTTACTTTTCCTTGAGACCCTAGCTCCTGGGCCACAAACCTCAAATCATCTATTTTCGGTTTGGTACCAACTATCTGTGGCCAGCAACTCTCCCAGACTGCCCTTGAAAGGTTCCTGGCACTGGGTGGGCAATCAACAAATATGTAAACAATTGAAACAAATTCACTTCTGGAATGAATGTAATGTGGGTTCCCAGGGTCCTCAGGGCTTTCAGGGGGCCAAATTTTCCTTATGGACAAGCTAGGAATAAACAGCTCTATAAACCCAGACCACTTATGAGAAAGGGTTAACACCTCCTGATGTGCCTAACTCCTGTCCTTAGAGAACTGAGAAACGATAAATACTAATGGAATGGAGTAGAATTCATGTTGGCAAATGCTTGCTTTCTCTTTTTTAAACCGTGTCAACTTTTTAACAGCTTTACTGAGGTATAATTTATATGACGTAACATTCACTCACTTTGAATGTAATTTGATGAGTTTCGGTAAATTTATACAATTGTGCAAACACCACCACAATCCAGTTTTTTAACACTTCCATCACCCCAAAATTTTCCTCATACCTGTTTTTGGTCAGACTCCATTCCCTCTTGGCCCTGGGCAACCACTGATCTGCTTTCTGTCTGTAGAGTTTTGCCTTTTCTAGAAATTTCATATAAATGTAATCACATAGTAGGTGTCTTCGTGTCTGGCTTCTTGGGAAAATCTTTTTTGCTCATTTTCTGTTATTTCTTTTATGCTTCATTTTGTCTGGTCATATTCACTAGCAGAAATGGGAATGTGGTCATGGGAAGAAGCATGGAGACTGGAGATCAGAGTTACAATCCCGGGTGTGCCACTCTCTGCCTGTTTCCCCGTCAGGAGCATTAGGGTCATCATGCTTCCTCAGTCTACTAGAACTCAAAATTTGGGAGATATGTCCAGTATGACCATATCAGTTGGAACAATACTGAAGTAGTTACTTACCAATTGGTAAACAGCCACTGTCGAGGGCACCCCCAGGTCACCTCCCCCACCATCCCAGCAAATTCAGCCTCTCCATCAGGACACCTTAGACCTTCCCATAATCTGGCCAAAAAAAAGGAGTAAAGCCTGATACAGCGGGGGCCTCGGACACCTCTCTCACTGTCCCCCACCACCCCACACCATGGTTAGTGTCCTTTCTGATTGCTCAGTGCCACGCCATAACCAATGTTAAATATTAGGACTAGAACCTCTGCTTACAGAAGGCAGTTGAGATGAAATGAGAAAGTGGAAGGAGGGCAATCTGGAGTTGGGGCTTTGGAAGAGAAAGGGCTATTAGATCAGACTGATTAGACTAGAACCAATATACTAAAATGTATTAGGGAAAGACAAAGTCCTACATTTAAGTTTAAAAAAAGAAGGGCACATAAATAGAGTGGGGTGACCTGGTGGGTGAGCCAGAGACCTACGTATTATAACCAATTACAAGCTTTCTATAAGCCACTAATAATATGGCAGAACATTCACTAAGAGGTGAGTGACAGACCAAATATTTACTTGCCTGAGAAGCCTGGCCAGGGGCTCATGAGCCCTCAGCCGGGCACCAGTGCATGGCCCAAAGTTCAGAGCATGGAAGGAAACTAACAGCCTGTCCACGGCTGCAAACACACCTGAGTCTGGCCTCAATGGTGGTGTGATGATTAAGTGGCACAAAGAACTTGCTACACCCTCTGTCCAATCAGAGTAAACTGGAGTAATGAGTTCAGGGCCCCAGCAGAGGACCCCGATGGCCAGAAACCCACTAGAGTGGCCTGGGGACCACTTGGTGCTGTTAAGGGGCCCATGTGTGTTTAACCTGGGGAAGAGTAAGGAGATAAGACACAGATAAAGTTGGCAAGATAAATCTACTTGCCTTTCTCTAAATGGAAAACTATAGTTTAATCGTTATCTATTCTTAAATATCTAGAAATATTTGAAGTGGGAGAGGCTATAGCTTTGGTCTGTGTGGCTCTAGAGGGTTCGAGTTGGAACCCTGTGTGGATGTAGCAGGGGGCAGATTTGACTGAAGGCAATTTTCCGAGAGTCAGAATTCTCCACAGGTGAAGAGGAGGGAGGGACTTTGTTCCATGGTATTTAGGTCAGAGGCTGGACACACACCCCTGTCAGAGATAATTAGAGGGGTATTCCTATGGGGGGCATGTTAAGGAGGAGTGCTTGTTTCCTCGCCTTGATTTCCACAAAAGGGAAGCTATTTCTACTCCATACTCCCAAAGGAGAAATATAAAAGAAAGTTCCCATTTCTTTCCAGATGCACATATACCTCCTCTCACCTGCCCACTGGCGAATTTAGTGACTTTACTAATTGGTTAATTTAGAAAAGGGGCTGTATTATTCTATTTGAACTGCCATCACAAAATACCACAGACTGGGCAGCTTAAGCAACAGAAATTTGTTTTCTCACAGTTGTGGAGGCTAAAATGACCAAGGTGAAATTATGGTTGCTTTCTGGTGACGCCTGTCTTGCTGGCTTGCAGACAGCTGCCTTCTCACTGTGAACTCACGTGACTTTTCATCTATGCACGTAGGGAGAGAGATCGATCTCTGATGTCCCTTCCTCTTCTTATAAAGACTCCAATCCCAGGAGATTAGGGACCCACCCTTGTAACCTTATTTAACTTTAATTACCTCCCTAAAAGCCTTATCTTCAATAGTTATACCTGGGCTTAGGACTTCACCATATGACTTGTGAGGGAAAACAATTCAGTTCATAACAGGGTCTGAGCATGCTGACTTTACAGATCTGCTTACCAACAGAAAGGGTGCACTCTGTCCTCTTCCTTACCACAGGCTACACTTAGCAGGGCAGCCTGTGCTTGTGAGGGGGAGCTTGTGGCTTTCCAGCCCTCCCTGTGGCATGGGGTACATTTCATTTGAAAATCAGAAAATATCAGGAAGCCTATTTTCCCTTATCTTAGCCACACCCTCCATTCTAGTTTTATTAGTAATATGGCTGATATTTTGATTTTCACCTGCCTAACTCTATATCTTGCATCTCTGTTGTGGGAAAAAAAGGGTGTTATTTAATGGATTCCTAAAACAAATGGGGGGGCAGCTAGAAACATGACCTCCTTCTGAGATCACACCCCGTTTTAGTCCTGTGTGTTACTGCCTTCTATGTCTGGATAGAAGCCTCAAGGAGCTAGGCTTTTTGACATGAGATAAATTTATGCTTGGGATAAAAATGTTACCCATGGGTCACTCTGTCATTCCTTTTAGAGCTAGCATGTGTTTGTCATTCAGATTTACCAAATTTCCATCAAGGAAATTTCACTCCAGGTGATGTTGGCAAAACAACATGACGTCTCTCCTGGTGAATATTGAACTATTTCTGAGCTTTCTGAGAAAGCAAACATCTCAGCAGTTGCTTATAGCCTCATGAAATACTTTCTGTTCAACATAGATGCAGATACCCCCAGGAAACAAATGAATCCTTGTTTTTCTGTTTATTTGAAGGATTTAGTAAGCCTGACTCTCCCATGAAAGTTTGGGTAATCTCCTAGAAAAATATTAACCACCTTCTGAAAAGAGGCTCACCATTTGGCATACTTCACCCAAATGAAATGCATTCATTCTTGGAAAAAAAATTACAGTTTAAATTAGGTGCCAAAGGTCAGAAGTCTAGATCCCTCCTATGCATATCCCAACTTCTTCCTCTCCTCAGAAGTGCCCCCTTCAGTCCCAAGCAGGAAACTTGAGCCCCTACTGTGCACTTAGAGCTGGCTCTGGATATTCATAGACATACATACCCGACCATTCCTAAAGCTACTTGCCTTTCTCTAAATGGAAAGGCAGTTACCCAAACACAAGCATTGGCTGGCATTTTCGTGTGCACTAGGAGCCATCACAGCTACACAGGGCTTTGCGCCCAAGGGATTCCCAGTTTGAATGAGCCAGAAACTAGAAAAAAACAATCAACCCAGTGAGACCCTGCTGATCTTCACCCTCCACCACCAGGCTTTGAAGAATACAGTAGTTTGCTCTGTTTAATTCTTAAAAAGATCCTTCAGAAGGTACAATCCCTAATGCATAGTTCTTTGTTGCTCTCCTGACTTGCCCAAGTGCCCACATGTGCCCATTGCCAAGGCTGTTTGTATCAAACAGATGATACAAATCAGTTTTTGTCCTTTCTTCCAACTTCCCATAGATGTAAAGAAGAGGACACAAGACAGCTAGTCAGGAATCCTGGGTGACCTTAGGCATCTCATCTCTCGGGGTCTCCTCTTCCTCAATGAAGCTACTTCAGTGTTTCCCAAATTTTACAGATGATTAGAATCTCTTGGATTGCTTTTTAAAACACAGATTCCAAGCCCTTGCTCTAGGAATTTTAACCTACCACGTCTTGGATAGGAACCAGGAATCTTTATATTTTATGAGTACCCCTAACTCAAATCAGACCATGAGCAGGCAAGGGTTAGAAAATACTGATTAGATGGTCTTAAAAACCCTTTCCAGATCTGGTGAAAGAAGTCCTAGGTGGATCATTTCAATTCAGCATGGGAATTGCTATCAGTCCAACTCTCCCCCACTCTTAACCATTCAGAGGACTTAACTGTGTGGAGCACAGTTGAGACCAGCTCTTTCTTAGAAGGGGCTTTGTAATTAACACCAGTCAAGCAGCTAATTAAATGTCCAGATTGCCTGGTAACTTTGTACTTATTCCTTCTTGCACTGTAATTTACCAGCTGGTTTTATTCAAGTC
Organism: Daubentonia madagascariensis; assembly: GCA_023783475.1. Lineage (NCBI taxonomy): Eukaryota > Metazoa > Chordata > Mammalia > Primates > Daubentoniidae > Daubentonia > Daubentonia madagascariensis. Next base: position 22,849,373 of record JAKFHU010001672.1, read on the forward strand.
TTCAAAAGTTTGCAGGCAATGTTTTAGTTTATAATAATAACATCTCTGAAATTCAAGGGGTGACAAAGATGAGATATTATGCACGCATTATTATGCATACTTTCATAAGCATGTATGACAAACATTTTATAGGTTGTTCTCTTCTCCTTTGTTTTGTCTTCAGCCTCAGGCTTCTACTCTATTCTCCGAAAGAATACCACTGGGTAGAAGAAGAACTTTATAGAGTTGAAAAAATAGAAAGGAAGAAAGAAAGAAAGAAAAAGAAAGAAGGTACAACAAATCTTTTTATCACTCTAAACATTGATATTTTGAAAAAATAAAGTTTCACACTTTTTAATTTAGCATCACGCAGAAAAATGGAAATTTTTGCAAGGAGTTTTGGCATTAAAAATTCAATGATTTCTATTTCTAAGAGGATGGTGGATGCTGACTGACCCACCTATTGAAAAGTAACTGAAAATGGACCATTTTCAAACTCTTTTAAAAACACATTGGTGCATTGACAATTGGTAAAGGATACCAAGGGATCATAGCTAAGTGAAAATTGGAATGCAGAGAGATAAATGTAGGCTGAATCTAGTCTCTGATTTGAAGGTATTTGGCAAATCAGGTGAACTTGTCCTTCATATTTCGCAGCATCAACAGACAAAGCCTGTGGAGGAATCTAATAAGAGACTCACCTCATGAAATTGGGACCCTAAAGAGCTATACTGTAATGTTAGAGTAATCTAGAAAGAAGTAACCCTCCAGGTGGCTGCATTAAAAATTATCTATTCCAAACTGCAGTGCAAGTGGAAGGGAAAATCATCTATCTTTCCTAAAAATCTCTAACCACAAACTGGCCTTCAAACATGTTTACTGCTTGAATTCATTCTACCTGGGTGTTAAACAAAACAAAACAAAAAACCCCTCAGTCTATGAATTTAGTTTAAAGTTGCCTTGAGCAGATAATGTCATAGGCACCTGGTGTAAGCAAGTGCAAACCCTCTCTGGAGAAACTCACCTTTAATCCAGGTTTTTAAAGTATTCCCATACATAAAGTTTTTTTTTTTTCACATCAATGAAGTGTTTTAATACAGTGTATGACACAAAGATAGGGTTCAAATAAATGTTAGTGTTTTGAGTCATTATTAACCTCCATCCACACTATTGGTGAGGTGTTCCCTCTGGCTCTTTTCACGAGACCATCACAGCTTGTTTTGTGCCCACTTCCTTTCTTTGATATCTTCATTTCTGAGCTTATTCAATATGCTACAGATATGTATGAAAGGAATATACTCGGGCTTAGAGCCAGAAAGCCTAGGATTAAACCCTGGATCCTATACTTACTGGCCTTTTTTTTTTTTTTTAATTTATTTTTTTAATTTCAGAATATCATGGGGGTACAACACTTTGGCCATACACATTGCCCCTGTTCTGCCCGTGTCAGAGCCACAATCGTGGTCATCCCCCAAACTGTGCTCCCCACATCCATTCAGTGAGAGTTTTTCCCATCCCTTCCACCCCCCTCCCGCCCGCCCGCCCTCAGATGAATGTTCTTGCCCTGTGTGATGTAAGTGTTCATCAGTTAGTACCAGTTTGATGGTGAGTACCAGTGGTGCTTGTTTTTCCAATCCTGTGACACTTCGCTTCGAAGAATGGGTTCTAGCTCCAACCAGGATAATACCAGATGTGTTAATTCACTGTTGTTCCTTATTGCTGAGTAATACTCCATGGTATACATATACCACATTTTATTGATCCACTCGTGTATTGATGGGCACCTGGGTTGTTTCCACAACTTTGCAATTGTGAATTGTGCTGCTCTGAACATTCGAGAGCAGATGTCTTTATTATAAAATGTCTTTTTTTCTTTTGGATAAATACCCAGTAGTGGGATTGCTGGGTCAAATGGTAATTCTACTTTTAATTCTTTGAGGTATCTCCATATTCTTTTCCATAGAGGTTGCACTAATTTGCAGTCCCACCAGCAGTGTATGAGTGTTCCTATCTGTCCACATCCCCGCCAACATTTGTTATTTGGGGATTTTTTGATATGAGCCAATCTCACTGGAGTTAAATGATATCTCATTGTGGTTTTGATTTGCATTTCCCTGATGATTAGAGAAGTTGAGCACTTTTTTATATGTTTGTTGGCCATTATTCTGTCTTCTTTGGAAAAGTTTCTGTTCATGTCCTTTGCCCATTTTTTAATAGGGTTGTTTGATTTTTTCTTGTTGATTTTCCTAAGTTCTGTATAGATTCTGGTTATCAGCCCTTTATCAGAGGTGTAGCATGCAAATATTTTCTCCCATTCTGTAGGTTGTCTGTTCACTCTAGTGATAGTTTCCTTGGCTGTGCAGAAGCTTTTCAATTTGATCAGGTCCCATGTATTATTTTGGTTGCTGCTGTGATTGCTTTGGGGGTCTTCTTCATAAATTCTTTGCCTAGGCCAATGTCCATAAGAGTTTTTCCAACGTTTTCTTCGAGAATTCTTATGGTTTCATGTCTTAGGTTTAGATCTGTTATCCATTGTGAATTGATTTTTGTGAGAGGTGAGAGGTGTGGGTCCACTTTCAGTCTTCTACATATGGCCATCCAGTTTTCCCAGCACCATTTGTTGAATAGGGAATCTTTTCCCCAGTGTACGTTTTTCTGGAATTTGTCAAAGATCAGGTGACTGTATGAGGTTGGTTTTATATTTGGGTTCTCAGTCCTGTTCCATTGGTCTACGAGTCTGTTCTTGTGCCAATACCATGCAGTTTTGGTTACTATAGCCTTGTAGTATAGTTTGAAGTCTGGTAGACAGATGCCTCCCAATTTGTTCTTTTTGCTTAAGATTGCTTTGGCTAGACGGGGTCTTCTCTGGTTCCACACGAAGCGTAGAATTATTTTTTCTAGATCAGCAAAAAATGATGTTGGTATTTTGATAGGGATTGCATTGATTCTGTAAATTAATTTAGGTAGCAAAGCCATTTTTACTATGTTGACTCTGCCTATCCAAGAGCAATTCCCATAGATAAAGTTTTCAGAATTATATGAGTGCATACAGTCAGAATTACAAAAGACACAAGGAAATAAAGCACCATTAGTGAGATCTAGCAGAAAAAATACACAGTAGAATCAGACTTCAGATATGGGAAATTAAGAATATTAATTAATTTTAATATGTTTAAATAAATAGAAGAAAAGATGTAGATATGAGGAAAGAACAAGGAATTATGAGATATGATCAAGTATGTTTTTTAAAAGAACAAAATTGATGATGTTAAAAGCTTAAATGATGACTTTAACAATTGATTAAATACAGCTGAGCTAAGCATTAGTGAATTAAAATGTGGATCTGAAAAAATTATGCAATGTGTAGCACAAAGGAACAAAGAGGTAGAATATATGAAAGGGAGGCTTAGAGTGAAAAGGACTAATATACTTCTAATTAGAATTCCTGGAGGAAAGGGGACAAAAATGGTGGGGTGTGGAGAGAGAGAAAGAAATTGAAGAGAAAATGACTGGGACTTTTCTAGAGCTAATGAGAGATATCAAATCACAGATTCACGTAGTCCTGTGAACTTTAAGTGGGATAAATAAAAAGAAATCCATCCCTACACACGTTGTACTGAAACCACAGAACTCCAAAGACAGAGAAAAATCCGTAAAGCAACCTGGACAAAAGGACAGAAACCTACAAGGGATTTACATATAGACCAGCAGCTGGCTTCTCAACAGCAGCAAAGGAATCCAGAAGACCATGGGGGGAATAAAAATTTCAGTGTTCAGAAAAAGTAGCTGTCAACACAGAAATCAATATCTAGGAACATTATTTGTCAAGAGCAAAGGTGAAATAAAGATATTTTCAGACAAACAGTAAGTTTCCCAACAACAGACCCTCAAAAGGGGATTTTAAAGGATGAGCTTCAGGAAGAATAAAAGTAATCCCAGACAGAATTTCTGAAATGCAAGAAGGATTAGGTGAGCAAAAACAATGGCAAATATGTGGAAAAATCTAAACAAATATTACTGGATAAAAAGGTAATGATAATATTCTGTGGATTAAAAATACATTTAAAATAAATAATAACAATACCACATAAGTTAGAATGAGGTGATCAGTTCTAAAATTTCCTAAGGTTTTTATGTTATATGTTATTTTTTCCCCAGAGAGGGAAAAATTGAGGAAGAAAATAAATTTAAAAAGCTACACTATGCTTTTGTATTATTAAATTTGTAATGAGATGGCTGTATAAGTGGCTGGAAAAATATTGACAATTTCAATTTATTTTAACAGACCTAGAGATTTTAAAGAACTGGCTTTGTGCTTTAGTATAGGTTATCAAAGTCTCCTTCTATAATTTAGTGATGTATACTCATTAAGAAAAAAATGGTACTGTTGGGGCAATATAGAAATACTAAATAACCACTGTTTGCAAGACACTGTGCCAGATGCTATGTGTTGTGGAGTAGGGCAGGGAGAGAGCACAGGGATTTTGATGGGCCATTTGAGTATCATAGTCTTTAACGTGTAGACCACCTCTTAATAAATCCTAAACTACTCCAAATAATCACTATAAAATAACTATTAACTACCACTTTAGATTTAATCCCATTCAAAGATTTGTAAACTAAAAATAAAATCCTAAACCCCTCAACCAACTGAATGGACCACCCTCTTGGCCAAGGGGGCCTCAGAGAAACCTTAAAAACTGAGTTCTGGACCATGACAGGACAAGAGATCAGACATACCTCAATATATCTCCTCCCTACTGCAGTTTAGACGCCACAACTGACCAGCATTAATGTTAAAATAGGGATCATAAGACTGACGGAATGGTCTCTTTGTGGCAGTAAGATACCAAATTATAAACAGGACCTAACGCCATACCAGGAAAGGGTAAAGTCACATACCCCTGCACTTACAGAATAAACTATGTTCTAAGTGCCACAGGTTTTTCTTTTTCTCTAGCAGCCAAACAAGCACTGGCCTTGATAAGCCATATTAAATCAATTTGCAGCTTCACCACCAGATGCCAACCCCTACCCACCCTCTTCCACAAGCTATAACTACAGCTTTGATTGGACAAGAAACTGATTTCAGTAATTTTCTCCTGATAAGAAGACCACTGACCATGGTCTGGTTTTACAGAGGCTGCGCACTTGAGGCCCTTTGTGTCCTGAAAAGACCTTTGGATGTATAGGTCCTAACTGTAATGCATTTAAATGTTAAGTCTCCATCCCAAATTGAATATGGATCACATGTATCGTGTATGTTTATCTAGCACACACGCGGCAGGACCACTTTCATGAATATTCATAGCTCCTCCTGTAACCTGTTTAATATGTATACTTGGCCAACCTGTTCAGCTTAAATTCCTGTCTTACCACTCCCTACCTTGAAGTGCCTGTCTATGGTCTTTGCTGGGGGCTACACTTCCCAGCCTGTCAGAATGGCCACTTTACAGGCTGTAACCCTTTATAAGAAACAAAGGTCTCCTCTTCAAATTTATAGATTGTGTGATTTTTAAATTAACATATTTTTATTTTTATTGTTAAAGGGGGGGAAAAGATACTCTGTTCCACTGCTTATAGCAGTATAAATCGGTGAAATCAAGAGGGAGACCATTTTTAACAGTATATACTAAAGACTTAAAATGTTATGTATTGTTCAGCACAGCACTTGTACATTTAGGATTTTATCACACAAAGAAAAAATTATGAGAGTGTGCAAACATTTAGCTGTCACAGCACAGATTATAATAGTGAAAACCTAGGGACAATTTAAAAGTTTAAAAAGAGGATGTTAGTTAAATAAATTATGATAATACCAGCATTAAAATGATATCATAGAAGAATATTTAATGACATGCTTCATAATATTAAGCGAAGCAAGCAAGTTACAGAGGAGTATAATTCACTTTTTGTGCATATGAAAAATGACTGGAAGGACATACACCCACATGTTATTACTGTTGGTCATCTCTAAGTGGTGAGATTATGAGGGAAGCTTTTCTTTCTCCATTTTTCTCTCTTTCTTTCCTCCTTTTCTTCCTTTCTTTTTCTTTCTTTCTTTTTAAGTTTTGATCTATATTATTTAAATGACCTGTACTATTTATGTGATTGCAAAGAAAACAATAAAAGGCATACTTTTTAAAAGTATTAACTCTATTTCTGGTATTTTCTTATGACAAACATTGTCCAATTTCTTCTGTTCTATTTCTGTTGCCATTTGGAGCTGGGGTGGCATTGTACCAAGAATGTCTCTTTGAATTCTAAGGTTTACTATATAGTCCATGAGGTGTCCACCATGCTTGAATGTTCAACAACTATTGGAAGATAATGCCAAAGAAAGCATTGTTTATATTTCTAGTTAGAAATATCATTCTGAGTTTGTAAAAAGATGCAGATATTTTAGCTTAGAATTGAATGCATGCATCAGGGTTAATTAGCAATGCTTCAAATTATAGACCACTGCCTGTTCTTGTACAACTAACTATCAATTAGCTATGCTAATGAGAAAAGCAGGAAATGATTGCAGGAGAAAATGAAATCAGTAGGAAAAAAAAAGAAAAACAACTCATTTTAGTCTCTAGTTTCAGCCATCAATTGTCAAAACTTACAAAAATGACTTATAAGTAAAAATTCTAACCTCTTTTTGAAAGAGATAGGGTATTAGTAAAAAAAAAAAAGTTATGGGGTATTAATAAAATGTTAATTCTTTTGAAGTCTTTTCCTTTCCTGGATTGTCCTGTGGAGAAGCCATACCCAAATAATAAAATGACCAAAATATGGGCAGCAGGAAACTTAGAGACAAAATGCCAGTCGGTGGTTCTAAAATAATTACTAGGGGAGCTTTTAAAAATATATCAGTGTAGATGCCTCAATCTAGACCATTTAAATGAGAATCTCTGTGGAAAGGACTAAATTAAGATGCATAGTATATCTCAAGTTGGTTCTAGCTGCTGAGCATTTGCTTTACTTGAGTTCTGTGGTTGGACAGTAAGGGTCTTGGTAAATCACCTCTGTTCTTTCATCCCCCTCCCCATCACTCCATTCCTAGGTAGGAGAATCTCTCCAGTGAGACAGTCTTAAAGGTGTCTCCTGCAGATATAGTATCTTTAAATATCTTCCTAATAGCTCTCTTCTCTGTCAAGGGTTGTGATGATTTTCTCAAAAGGAAATCTTTATATGAGGGAATGCAAAGTACATTAGCAGTATCTACCTAGTGCCATGGTAGATATTTGGATACAAAGAAAACAGAAAATAAATCACTGAATGGAAATTGCAGCTCCCCAGAGAGCTCCAGACGCCAGGCTCCTGGAAATTGTTCTGAGTTCTGTTTGTCCTCCAGTCCTGAGAAGAACAGTAATCCCTATAGCTGCACTTCTTTTCTTCTTTCCCTAGATTTCACTTTTATGACTTTTAAAGTAGAATTATAAATAGTGAAATTATTATAAAATCATCCATGAACGCCCCTTTTCCCCACTTCAGAGATAAACATCATTAACATCATTAGTGTACAGCCTTTCATTTTTTTAATGTGTAGAAACATGTATTTTATTTTTTAGAATTGAATAATACTACATGTACACTTTTGTACCTTGATTTTTAATCTTAATTTTATGTTCTGAGAATTTTTCTGTGCCATCAAACTTCAAAGTCAACATTTTGTATGCAGCAAAGCCCATCAGAGAGATTTACCATCATTTATTTAACCATTCCTCAACATGAGATGTTGATTATTACTTCTGAAATTTGCCTTTTTTTCCCTTTTCTCCACTGTTTATCAGAAAACAAGATCAGTCATCAACCTGGTGAGTTCATACAGATTACTTTTCCTGACTGATGTCTGACATTGTATCCAACAATTTTCCAGGGCCACCGATGATAACTATGGATCCTGAGCCCATTTCCCTCTACTCCCACTATGCTCTTGTCTAATTTTTGTACCCATCCCTTTCTCCATCAGTGATAATATTGTTTTTCCTCTTTTCTAAGACACACTCCTCAAAAATCCTGAAGTTTTTTTCACCATCTACCATATATGTATGTGTGGAAGATTTATCATTTTATTAGAAAACTTACACTGAGTGTTTACTGTGTGTACTGTGCTAATTGGCATATGTGAATTTTTTCCTTTAACCTTTATGACAATAATACAAAGCAAATGCTGCTGTTATTCCCATTTTGCAGTCAAAGAAAGAGAGGCTTATTTTGAGTAACTTTCCCAATATCCTACAGCTAGTAAGAAGCAAAGCTGGGCCCTGAACCCAGAGCTGTTTACTTCTAAACATTTTTTTCATTGTTATTAACCAGAGTCCATATTTTTTCAAATTTTCTTAAGCTTTACCTAATGTCCTTTTTTTGGTTCCAGGATCCCATACAGGATAAAACATTACATTTATTTCTCATGTCTTATTAGGTTCTTCTTGGCTATGACAGTTTCTTAAACTTTCTTTTCTCTAAATCATTATTTTTTATAATATAGCCACCCCTCGTCACCTATAGTGCCATTGCAGCTATAATTCATTGCACAATACTATGTGTGGCTCTAATCTTCATGTCAACCCTCCAAAGAAGATACTGTAATTCTCATTTTATAGATAAGAAAACTGAGGCTCAGAGAAATGAAAAGTAATGGTGCAGGTCACAATCTAGTAAATGATGGAGCTGGGATCCTGATCAGGACTATTTGACCATGAGTGCCATGTTCTTTTCACTGCTCTAGTTTAGATGGCTTATGCACGTGTGCTTTTTATAAATAAATTTGAATGCTAATGTCAGAGTCAGAGTGCCATGAAGAAGATCTATATCTGGTCCAACTTTCTTGTCTAATATCTAAGCTCCTTCTATAGATTACCCAATAAAATGTTCTAAGCCTGTAGTCAAAAGCCCTCAGTGTAGTTTGTTCCCTCTTTTACAAAGCATCCAATCAAATTTTGAACAGTCCTGATCATTAGAAAGCTCTGTGTTCCTCCAAATGACTTTTGTCCTTTGGCCTTAATCATCTGAGCCTTCTACCCAAGGACTCTGCGGTCAGCCATGTTTTCCCCCTAAACTCTCTTTTCCTGGCTGAGTATGGCTTAATTTACATTTCCCTCAGCATCCTAATGATGCCACTTTAAACCACAACGACTTGCAGTATCTCTATTTAGTTGCAAGTTCTTATAGTGCATAATAGTACAGCAATGTGAATGTTATATACAGTCAGGATTCAATAACTGCTGAGTGACTCCTTGCTTAAAGGTAATCTCTTAACCACCACCACTATCACCTCTTGCCACCTCCCCTCCCTTCACACTACATTTCTAAATCTTCAGATCCAAAGGGCCTAACACTGACACTTCTTCCAACCCTTTAAATGAGGCAGGTCTCCCTAGAAAACCCCTTGAGACACAAGTTTGGAAGGTGAGTCAAGCCTAAGAGGATTGTTTTCTCTGAGTTTGACAAACAAGTTAAAGGGCAAAGGCAGTGAGCCGTGGACGCCCGGAGACAGCTCCTTTCTTCCTGAATCCCCCACAGCGCTGAGACAGACAGGAGCTCCCCGGCGGATCTGCCAGTACAGCGCGCAGGGCGGGGCAGGGACGGCGCGCCTGGAGCGGGGAGGGCATCGTGCAGCTGGTTTTGCTGAGAGCCCGCGGTCCGAGCTGGGGGACTGCTTAGCGAAGCCAGGGCCATCCGCCCTGCCAGCCGCCCTTGCGCCCGCCCTGCCAACAGGTATTCAAAGCTAATCAGAGAGAAAAAGAAGCAGGCGAGGGAGTCAGGAATTATCTTTTTAAAACAGTTGTTAGCAAAGTTGTCTAGGTCCTTGCACGCCGGTGCCTGGTCTTCGAGGTCAATACCATGGACAGCGCCCGCAAACCGACTCCGTGGCGCTTGGACGCCGCTGGCTTCTGGCAGGTCTGGCAGCACTTTGACGCTGATGGTGAGTAGAACAAACCACCTGCACACTCAGGTGTAGACGCAGCTCCGCGCCCAGCCCGCTGAAAGGACCTAGAGTTTCCTCTTTCCTGTAGGAAAAGTTGTCTACTTGCATTGTTAATGCAGTATACCTAATGTAGTACACTTAACAGAAGTGTGGTCTACTGGTGTTACACATCTAGAAACCTCGTGAAAATTCAGGGTGGAAGAAGAGACTTGTCCCTCTCCCCAATCTCTCTCTCTCTGTGTGTGTGTGTGTGTGTGTGTGTGTGTGTGTGTGTGTATGGTTTTAGGCAGGTTTTATGAAAAGAACAACTGTAGCATTAGACATGCTGGTCACTGACTTTCAGTGTAACGTCTGTCATTCACTCACAGATCCTAAATGAGGATTTTTTAATACATATATACCATATATATAATGACAAATATCATTATGTATATTCAAGGCTTGTGGGCTGAGACTCAGCTATCTGGAGTTAATCTTCCTTAAATGTGCTCGTTTTTACTCAGCGACTTTGTTGTATACCCCCCTGCACTCTCTCACAGGGAGGATGAATTTTATCCATTTTCAAAACGACCCTTCCACCAAAAAAATTTACTTAAAAATAAAATAGAACTGTTTAGCATTTGCTTTATTTTTGTTAAGAAATAAACATAAAATATCTAAAAAGTGTATTTTAACCCTGAAAACTATGATTCAATACTTAAACATCTGTTAAGTTTTTCCAAACTTCAGAAATCCTTGGGTTAAATTTTATTGTAAAGCTCATGTTTATTTCTTGATTAAAATTCATGTATTTAATAGTTTTCCTTTTTCAAAGGTTAATATAAACATTCAGCATAAAGCATTTACTCTGGAACATGTTCACTCTTCAAATTCATGTCTTCTAGAGGTAGATGTTGGCACTTAGTTGTGGAAGAACAAAGAATAATGTCCATGGAGATTCTGTAAATTGTGAGGTTAAAAAAAATTTAGATAAATACTAAATGTCATATGTTATTCTACAGAATTGACTATTATTTATGCTTATCTTTTTGCATTTAGAAAAGGGTTACATAGAAGAGAAGAAGCTTGATGCTTTCTTTCACCACATGTTTATGAAATTGGGTACTGATGTAAGTACTTGTGCACTAAGCATTAATTTATGTCTCAGTAAAATACAAGCATTCAAGTTTTATGTTGATTTGTACCTATTAATTCCATCTGACCTCTTTTCTTCCTTGCATGCATATAATTTTTCTCCCTCTCCTAGCAACATAGAGGGATTTAAGCAGGTCTTATAAAAAGTACACCTGTAGCATTAGACATGCTGATCACTGACTTTCAGTTAACATCTGTCATCTACTCAGCAATCCTAACTGTGGACTCAGTCAACTTGGTTTTGAATGTCTCCTTGGTTATGTCTCTGCTAATTGCTTTATAACTGGAGATAAAGTAGCCCACTTTGTTCAAAAAGGTGGAAAAGATGTTAAGCGCATTAAGGTTCTGGGTGTTATACTCCTTTGATAACAAACTACAAACAAACCATTTAAAATCATTTTTTCCATTATTCCTCTTATGATAAGAAGTTACAGATTTCTCAGGGAATGACAAGATAGAAAATAACCAACATACTCAGAACCCAGATATAAATGTAAGCCCATCTATCCAGTGTCCATGTCCCTTTCTGATGGTAAATCTGGCCTTGAGAGATGTAGATGAGCTCTTGAAGATCTCTGTACCAAAGCAGAGAAAAAACTCAGAGACATATGAGCTGAGGCTAGCCTGGGAAGGGTCTCAATTTGATGAAAGCTCCATTAGGACATGCATAAGGGGGATTAACTCTGCAGGCAGTTGCATTTAAATGAATTATGGAAACAGTTTATCCTCAGACTTCAATTATTTACCTGGAAGAATAGTGAAGTGCATCGCATTCTCATGTAAGAGCTCAGGAAGGGGAACTAGGAGCTCTCTACTGAGAACAGGGAGAGGATGGCCAGGGAAAGCTAGCTCAGAAAAGAAGAGGCTGGCATCTGCCTCCATCAGCCACACAGACCTCCTGGTCTCCCTCTTTGTCTGTCTGCTCCTCATGTTCTCTCTCTCTCTTTCTCTCTCTTTCTTTTTATGTCTGTTTCTCTGATTTTTTCTGCTCATTTTTGTTTCCCATCTCTATGTTTCATGGGTCTCATCTCCTGTTGTCTCTTACCTTTCTCTCTGGCCTATCTCTCATCTCTTTGATCTCTTTGTGATTTCTGTCTATTTCCCATCTGTTTCTCCATCTCTGTCTCTGCTTCTCCTTTCTGTCTCCAGTCTGTCTGCTTCTCAGAGCTCTCTCTTGATCGCTCCTCTCCCCATGTCCTTCATTTATCTTTTCCTCTCTCTCTCCTATCTCTCTGTCTCATCTCTCTTTTTGCCCTTCATTTCTCTTCCTAGTTTCTCCTCCCCCTTCATCTTTATCACTTTTTTGGTCTCTCCTTCTCTCTTTCTGTACCTTTTATTGTTCTTTGTCTGCCTGTCCCCCGAACCCCCGCCCCGGGCAGCCTGTGAGGGAGTGGCAGGTGAGAAGGATGGAGACACGAGCCCCTTCTTTCCTCTGGTCAGACCATTTGCACACACTTCGCTTTATCCTTCATTCCTGCACTTATACCAGCTACGAGTAGAGCTGAGGAAGCCTCCCCCAAGTGAGGCTCTGGCTTCAATTTTGCTGGCCAGTTTCACATGCCAGCAGCCCACAGTGAGACCCTTCCAGTCTTGCCCGCAGGGCTCCTGTTTTCATCTGTAAATGCTGAGGCTCACGGCAGTCCAGGAACCCATGAGTCAGATGCCATCGTATCAACCACGGACAGGGGTATTTGAGGAAAGAAAAAAGATGAAGGTAAAGATGTCCAAAAACTTGCAATAAACTGGATGATCAACTCCTAAAAATCTATATCCCAGAGACTTGGAACTTCACATCTTTTTATTTTTATTTTATTTTAGAGACAGGGTCTTGCTTTGTTGCCCAGGCTAGAGTACAGTGCTATGATCACAGCTTATTGCAACTTCAAATTCCTAGACTGAAGTCATCCTCCTGCCTCTGCCTCCTGAGCAACTGGGACTACAGGTGTGCATCACCACACCCAGCTAATTTTATTTTTAAATTTTTTGTAGAGATGGGGTCCCACTGTATTGCCCAGGCTGGTCCTGATCTCCTGGACTCAAGCTATCATCCTACTTTGGCCTCCCAAAGTGCTGGGATTATAGTCATGAGCTACCACACCTGGCCTTCACACCTTTATATAACAGGCTCCTTGCTCTAGTGATTTATGGAAAAGGAGGGGAAAAATTGCTGTCAGTATTAAAACTGGAGGTGTCTCATTTATAGTCTCGGAGTTGGGGTGGACAGCTACTCAAACACAAGGGGCTGCTCTGCTCTAACCTGAGGATGCTGCGAGCTGTCTGCACCTGAGGTTTTGGCTAAACTTAGAGGCATCGTTGCCATTCTGAGCACTAAGAGGGATTTCATCTCTTGCAGCTTGGCTATCTTTACCTCAGATCTGACCTGTGGACAAATCCTCTCACCCAGGGGCAAGCGTGGTCCTTGAGGAAAGGAGACAACAAATGACTCATTGGTGTCTTGTGCAACTATGTTCAGTACAAGTGTCCCTGAGGCTGGAAAAGGGGTTAGAAGGTTTCAGAATCCTTAGCCAAGTGCAAATCAGATGTTGGTGTGCTTTAGAATGATCTACACTTGTTAAAATGCAGACTCTTGGGTCCCATCCCATAAGTATTTCAGTACATTTGGGGTCTGCCAAGGATCATGCATTTTAAAAGAACCCTATGTCAGTTTGCATGTCTTTTCACCTTCTGTCCCTCCAGGAACAGTGACTGCCTATTGGAGGGGGATTCTGATATAACCAGGCCAGTCCCACTGAGCTGTGGCAGCAGCCCCAGGCACCTCTCATAAGTGCTTGGCTAGGAGAAAGCTTTTGGAGTCAGAATGATAAGTTTAAACTGTTAACCAGAAATGGTGTCATCTGCCATTGGATCCTGTTAAAAATGCTGAGGCATTACTCTGTGGAGTAGGGTTGCAGGGAACTTTGCCGGGCACTCCACGATATCTGGACAACCATGATTAAGGAAATGATTTTTAATTTTGGGCTTTTCCCTTGATGGGCAATGAGTAGGCCCTAAGTAAGTCTGTAACCATAGGGCAGGACTTCAAAAGTGGATGCCTCATCAGCTGAGGTACACTCATCATTTGTTTGTGATGCCTGCTTTTGATCAGTACTGCCCAGCAAGTACAGAATCCAGCAGCAGGGAGGCCTCCACAATCAGGCAGCCCCTCACTCTGGGGTTTAGGAGTGGCAAGCTGTTCTTCAGGGGCCTGAATAGCTCTACTTTCCTCTGTTGATTAGTGAGTCACAGAGATCTTAGAAGAAGGTGTTTTAAGGTTTCTAACAGCAAGCTGCCTGCTAGTCAATCTCACAGAGGAACCAGCCTGCTTATAATTGCCTTTTCCTTATAGCCTCTGAGGAGATTGACTTAATGGAACCATCAGCTCCTATTTTTGCTGTTTCTGTTATTCCTTCTAAGCCTTTTCTTTTCAAATGCTGAGAATTGGCCTCTAGACTGGGTCTAGATCTTGCCAGTCCATTGCTGAACATCAGGTTCTAAGTGTACTCACCCCTCTGGTACAGATTATACTACCTCTTGGGCCTCTTTCAATGCTTTGGAGATTATAGATACTCTGTTGAGGCCTAGAGTATCAGATAAGGACAGATGGGGAGTTACAACTGAGGAGCCTTGGCCTTTTTTGCTTTATGTCCAAAGGATAGTCACAGGCTTTGGGGTTAGATGTCTAAGAGGACAGAAGTCAGAATTCAAGGCTGTGTGTCCTCAAACTAAAGGTGGCATGTAGAATCTGGCCACTGCTTCTTTGGCTTCACATTTATTTACTTTAAAATCTAATTTTCTATCAACATGGCCTATGTTAGTTTACTTCCTTTGGGAATGCCCAGCCCATCATAAAGAATCATTTATTTATTCAACAGATCTTATGTTCCAGAGATAAAGAAATTATTGCTGTCTTGGCAGAGTTCTTAATCTAAAAGGTCAAGCTGAAATTTGGAGTGAAGGCCCACCCTGTTGAGTGACTTCCATTGTGCTTCTCCTATATGGTGTATGCACACCCAAATGCAAATGCACACAATCTATGGTGCTGAGAATAGATAGGCTAATCTCTTTATGTTTAGTAGGTGTCACATGAGGAAACCTGGTTAGCAGAAGATCTTGGAGTCTCAAAATACCTATTCACATTCTATAGAGAATAAAAAACGTAGCTCTTTGTCTCTGAAGGCCCACTCCAAAGATGCCTCATGGTGTGAGGAAAGGGCAACTATATGTGTAGACAGAAATCTGATGTTTACATCCTAGCTCAGCATCTATAGCTGTGTGATATCGATATGCCATTTGAAGTCCCTGTGTTTCAATTTTCTTATCCATAAAATGGGAATAATAATATTTTGGCCTGCCTATTTCACAATGAAGACCAATGAGAGAACACAGGTGAAAGCTACTTTTTAGTTGCAAAAGCATCTACTTATATGTTCTTATGGTGATGTGGGATCCTTAGTTTTCCCAGTGTTTATTCTGGATCCTCTTTGCCTCAGGTCAACCAGTGGGTTATCCCACATAGCATAATTGAAGTTTGTTCTCTTAAACACTAAAAAGTTTTTAAGATCTAAAAAATAAATACATCTATCAATGGGATTTCCAGTTTATGAGAGCAAGTTTTCCAAGCTAGGATAGCCAGGGTAGCCAGGGTAGCCTTAAATCATACTCACCACTCATGAGTGAAGGATGCTATCCAGAGGTAGACAGTAGACAATAGACAGACGATCACCTCAGGGACCCAATACACTTGCTCAATCCTAGACAAAGGATCCAGGCATTATTTCCCCTTTCTTCACTTCAGATTTTGGTCCCAAATCACTAATGTCTTTTTTCCACATTTTTAGTTTGGTGTGTTCATTTAGGAAGGTATTCATTTTTTTAAAACTATGCCCTTGGCTATTCCTCATTTATAATCATCAAGTGAATACATTCACTTGTTGATGTTTACAGAGTCAATCTGTCCAAGTCCTCTTATTTTAGTGTTGGGTTTCTAAATACAAGACCAAAGCCATAGATACAACAGATGGCCTTGGTATGGCTAGAATACACAAATCCACTTGATTGCTATATCTTCTCAATCACAAGTGCTAGTGGTTTGGGTTTACTTTTTTTAAAAAATAGCTATACATATAGATGCTATTTTTAGTTCTTATTCACACATCTTTTAATTTTTTGCAAAGTGACTCACCTTCACTGCAATTTATTCTAAATGAAGTCTATTCTTCACTGTCTAGTATCCATTTGGGGACTGTACAAGCTACTAATTAATTCACTTCTTTATGTTGCATGCACTTCATCCATTTATCGTATTCCAACCCCTTCCAGCAAAAGGTGACAAGTGAAAAAAAAGAAGGTACAATTCCAGTTTTATAACTGCCAACAAAAGTTTGTGTATGGTTGGACAGGGAAGAGGCAAACCATTGACTGACATGAAACTTGGCAGTTCCCTATATTTCTGGTATCCACAGCAATCCTAGAAGTATGGAAAATCAGATGATCCGATAGCTTAAATCATCTCAGCTCAGAGCATTTTTTATCTCACTATTATAAGCCACCATCAAACAATATTTTAGTAACTCACAAACTATAAATTTTACCTAGTCAAGATTCTGATTAGTGGTTGTTTGCTCAAGAAATTTCCATCCTGCTGTCTCTTCTACAAAAGGATAGGAGCACTTTAAATGGCCAAGGAACCTGCTTCCAGGTTAGAATAACATAATCATCAGGCTGTGTGCTTTGAATATTTGCTATCCTGACTATACTTTTGGGATCCCAGTGGCTTTAATGTGGCTATATTTGGCCCATTGCAGGCTGCAGTCATGGAAGAAAATGTGCAGAAGGTGAAACAGCAATTTATGACTACCCAACATGTCTCTAAAGATGGTCATATACAGATGAAAGAGGTACTTTTCATTACTGTATCTTTTGTGGCTGTACTTTTCTTGACTGTTTTTTTCTTGACTTTGCCTTCTTGGACTGTAATTTCCTTTGAAAGACAATGGAAATCTTACATTTCATTGGGAAATTAGAGCTTTCTGCAAGGCAGTTGGTCTAGGGAACATTTTTGAAGTAATCATCTCTTCTTTTTCAAAGAGTTCTTTCATCATTTATTTAGGCCAATCAATATTTGTATCTATTTTATAATTGGGGAATTGAGATGATGGAGGCCTTTCAGTCACTTGATCCTACTTTTGTCTCTTTGTATAGTGTCCTGTTCAAAATGAACCTTGATATAAGAAAAAACTTACCGACAATATATTAGTTTAAACTTCAGTATCAGTTCCCAGATCTATTCCTGAAGATCATTAAAAACAAAACAGACAATAGCTATCTTTACTTCCACTCAACCCACTTTTATTGAGCACCTACTAAAGCAAGCAACTGGGTTAAGCATGCAGTGCCTTGGATGGTCTACTTCTTACCTGATCATTCCTCCTTCCAATTACAAAAATGTTTACAGTTTAGAAAGGATTTCCACATATATTTTGCTATTGTATTCCCACAGTAGCTAAGAAGATAGGCATGGAACAGTATCCCTATTTTGCTGATGAGGAAACTGAGTTACTTTCCTAGCATCATATGGCCAAATAGGTGACAGTGGCTTAAGTGTAACCCCACTTATAGGTATGAGTCTATACAGCTTCATACTATATAGGTATGAATCTGGACATAAAAATGAGCTAATCTGAAACAAAAATGTTTCTTCATGAAAATTGCCTGTTAGACACATTACCTGACACTTGAAGAGCTAATCTCTTGATGCTACCATACTTGGACAGTCAATATTATTGAAGAAAATAATAGGACAATTTCTTCAGGGAATTATGTTAATATGGCAAGATAATGTCTGTTAATAAAAAGTGGATATGTTCACCAGGAGGCTGCCTTTTCAGAAAACTAATAAACTAAACTCTATGTTTATAAGTGTAACTGTTTCCAAAATTTTTACTCAAAGGCAAAATTATATATATAACCAACAAATCTTATTATAATTGGTGTAAAAATATCAGTGTATCCATCAACAGAAAAGTAAGTGCAAGCATCCAGCTAGGTGCCCCAAAGAAAGTGTTCATGACTACATGTTCACTGTTGTTTTCTCCAGCCCCTAGAACAGAGCATAGCACACAGTGGTGCTCAAGAAATATTTCTTGACCTAATTAATGAATGAGTGAAACATAATAAATAACTGAAAACTATAGTGTTATCTCACTAATAAAAGGTAGACATTCCTGAACAATTGGCCAGACATTTTGTCATGGAATCCCACACACAAGTGTCATTGAAGTTGTTGTTTACAGAGAAGCTGATGGTGCAGAACTGGGTCATTCCCAAGGCTTCTTAAAACCTTGTCAGTCTGTGAGTCTAAGGAGTGGCAAGGTCTTCTGTTTCCCCTATAGTCTCCTGCTGTACCATTGGCCATTTCACTTATGCCAATTACAGGTAGTTGTGACACAAAAATCACCTCACCTTGACACATTTTGGATACTCTAGCAAAAAATAAGATGGGGAAAAGGCCATAACTAAAAGCCAAAGTGAGGTTTGGGGATTACCTGTTTATTTGATTTGTCCAGGACTCCTCTGTGCCACTCCAACCAAAATTGAAGACAGAGTGGGTTCAAAGACCTGGCATAAGTGAATGACATTTTAATTGGATTTTTTAGCCTGTGCCACCCTTATATGAAAACACACTGCTTAGTTCTTAAGAGCAGTTTCCAATTCCAATTGACCTTGTGTGGGTTAGTGGGAAAAAGCATAAAATCAATATGGCGGGATATGAAAGCTTGGGCAAGTTACTTAATTTCTCTGAGCCTCAATTTTATCATCTTCACCAACATGGCAGTTATCATTTAATATTGACTATTAACGTGTACCAAGTACTTAGCTAAACAGTTTATAAATATTGGTTCATTGTACTTTTAGCCTTTACATAAGCACCAGAATATCAATATTATTATTCTCATTTTCCAAATGAGGATATTGAGACATGGAAAATCAATTAAATTGCCAAGCTCACACAATTAGTAAGTAATGGAGAAGGAATTTGGATCCACTTTAAAGTCTATCACTTACACATTGCACTGTGCTGTCTCTCATTGGTAAAAGGGGGATATTTATACTCATCCCAAAGAACTGGTGTGAGAATTTTAATGAAACGATAAATGAAAAATACCTTGTTGGTTCCTGCCACATAGTAGGTACTCAATATATGATAGTTATTATTAACATGATGGTCAGCATACCTGACTGCTATTCTTCCTGTTTCGTTAGCTTGCCGGTATGTTCTTGTCTGAGGATGAAAACTTTCTTTTGCTCTTTCGCCGGGAAACCCCCTTGGACAGCAGTGTAGAGTTTATGCAGGTGAGTGTTTGGTTGTGTTTCTATGGAGAAAGAGGGTTGAGAGGAGGCCAAGGTCTTAGCCACCTACTGTGGCTGCCACCACTCCTGCCAAGTTCCCCAGGGAGAGCCGAGCACAGAGGGCAAGACCAAGCAAAGAAGCCCTTAGTGATGAGCCAGGACTTTGGCCCCAAACCTCGGTGTTCTCTCTTAGTGCTGGCCTGGGCTGCTCCTGGGCTGACGGAGGAAGCCTTAGACAAGGGGCCAGGCAGGCATACTGAAAACTGGAATGGGAGGGGGTGGCGGTGGAGGTGGGGGACTGTGGAAACTGAAGAGCCCATGCCCCATCTGAAGCCGATAGCCCTGTGGAACTTCACTGAACCATTGCCTTTTGAGACTTCTGTCTAGAAATCTAGACTCCATGGGAAACTACCTATTTTTTTTAAAAAATAATTTTTATTTCAAAATATTAGAGGGTACAAGTGTTCTTGTTACGTGGATGAATTGTACAATGTTGAAATCAGGGCTTTTAGTGTGCTTGTCACCAGAATAGTGTACATTGTACATGATAGGGTAAGTTTTTATCCTTCATCCATCTCCCACCCTCCCCCTTTCTTGGTTTCCAATGTCCTTTACTCCACTTTATGACAGTGAGTACCCATCGTTTAGCTCCCACTTATTAGTGAGAACATATGATGTTTGGTTTTCCATTCCTGAGATTTCCACTTAGAATAATGGTCTCCAGTTCCATCCAAGTTGCTGCAAAAGACATTATTTCATTCCTTTTTATGGCTGAGTAGTGCTCCATGGTGTATATACACCACAATTTCTTTATCTACTCATCAGATGATGGGCACTTAAGTTGATTCCATATCTTTGCAGTTGTGAGTTGTGCTGCAATAAACATTTGGTACAGGTGTCTTTTTGATATAATGACATCTTTTCCTTTGGGTAAATACCCAGCAGTGGGGCTTGCTGGATTGAATGGTAGGTCTACTTTTAGCTTTTTGAGGAATCTCCATACTGTTTTCCACAGAGGTTGTACTAATTTACAGTCCCACCAAGAGTGTATAAATGTTCCTTTTTCACCACATCCACACCAATACCTACCTATTTTTAAATGTTGGCAACTAATTCTAGTTTTGAAAGCATGGTACAGTAAAAATATAACTTATTAGAGTGTTGATCCAGCCAGCGGGCCTTCTATTTGCAATCACTGGGCTTGAGTAAAAGCCCTTTAGGCAGAATCAATGGCCCTCTGGGCTCTTTCCCTCTGGGCTACCCCTCTCTCAGTCTCTAGGTGTTACCACTCTGTTGGTAAAAAATGACCAGGGAAGGGCAGATAAGGGTTTCTCCAAGGCCAGAGCAGCCAATTCAAGATAGCCACTGCATCCAGACCCCACTCCTGAAATAGTTACCAGGTCCCCACTCAGGAGATAATAACTTAGCATCTTTTGTGCTATTTTGTTTACTTTCATGTAAAATTGGGTAAGCACATGCAAGGCAATTCACAGAAGAAATTTCAATGGACCATAAATATCTGCTAGCAACTCAAGAAATGCAAATTAAAAGAATAATTTTTTTTATCATTCAAAGTGGTAAAGATTTTAGGAGAATCAATAAAAATGTGCAGTGCTAACAAGGAGGCCCGGAGATTGTCACTGATGTTCTGTTGGTAGGCGTGTACTGTGGAATAATTTTATAGTAAGTAATTTTGCAAAAATTCAATAATGATCCTTTAAAATTTTATTACCCAGAGGTTTTTTTTTTTTAAATCTTTACCCTTTGACTTAATAATTCCACTTCTCCAGGAATCTACCTTATGGATATAATCAGAGGTATAGACAAAAGTTTTCTGTACGATGATGTTCATTAAATGTTGTGGTGTTATTTTTAGTCAAAACTGAAAACAACATAAATAACAAAGGAAAAGTTAGTTAAATTATGACACATTCATATAATCCATTCATTCCCCAAATTCTTATGAGCACTGCAATATACCAGGCACTGTTCTAGGTGCTGGAGTTTCACTATAGGAAAAACCCCATTTTCCAACATTATGTATCCCTAAAGATCAAGTTTTCAAAGAATACTTAATGACATGGAGGAAATGCAATATAATATTAAGAAACACAATTGTATATGCAGTATGATTTTAACTTTGTTTAAAAATTGTTTACCCTAACACTTGCATAGATAAAATAGTGGGTAAATACACACAAGATAAAAATTGGTTGTTTGTAAGTGATAGGATTTCAGATGATTTTATTCTTTGTACTTTTGTATTTCCCAATTGTGTGTATAATCATAATTATTTAAAAGTTATTTAAATGACATTTTAAAAATGATTTTAATTGTGTTTAAAAATGCTCACAAAACATCTTAAATGAAAATAATATATATGCCACACAAGTGTACAGAAAATTCAGTTTAGTTGTGTATGTCATAGAAACATGATGGAAAGGAAACACATAGAAGCACATAGAAACAATAAGTAATTATTTCTGGGGTAGGAATTTCTAGAGGTTATAAATTTCTTCTTTTTGTATTTCATTAATTTTTTACAATGAACAAGATTTACTTTTATAATACTATCAGAAAAAAGTATTAAAATGTTAGGTCTGTGTAGTCTTGAATAATCTTGGGAAATTGGAAAAGCAAATGGCACTAAGGAGCCTTCCTATATATATATATTTTTAAAATATATTCCATTTTCCCCTCCTTTCTAGTTTGTCAAGTTATTCAGTAAGGAAGACCCTTCCCTTACTCTACCCATTTTTTAAAAAAAAAACATAATTGTGGATTCTTGAATTCTCTTTTTAAAATTAAATTTGTTATAACCTATTATATTCTATATATTTTAAGAAATTCTAAGTTAATGTCTTTGCTTTTCCTCTGAACCACAGGACCTTAGCACACTATAACTCTTAACACATACCTACCAGCTCATCTGCCATTATTGTCTAGGATCTTGTTTTCTTTAGCCCCACAAATTTTATGCAGTCATGATTTGTTTCAATTTGCCCACGTGTCACCACATGTTACATTGCCACCATGGCTTTGTTTGCCATTCCTTTTTGTATCTTAGATTTCCTTCTTTGTATTCCTCCTTCTTCCTTGCATATATCCTTTACCAAGAGTCTGTTGGTAATAAACTCTGCTTTGGTTTGTTTGAAAATCTCTTTACTTTGCCTTCCTTCTTTAAAGTTAGGCTTGCTGAATATTCACATAAAAATCTTTGGCCCACCAATGGCTCAGCTGTAGTAAAACTATAAAATAATTTAGGTAGAAATTGATTGGAGAATAACATTTAAAAAGCATGTAAAATTTTTTTATTATTTGAAATTCTCATTGTTTTGGTATGAGATAAATAACAATAAAAGTTAGAATACAAATCACATTTAACTTGTTGATTTTGTAGATTTGGCTAAATGCACATGTGAATGACTGATGCTGAAATGTATGATATTTCTGAATTCTTCTCACTAAATGTCAGCATCAGTGTCATCACCTCCCACTATCCCTGCAGGGTCTACGTTGAGGACCCTGACTGTGGTTTAGAATTAAGGTCCCTCTAGTTGGTAACATAAGCAACCTATTTAGTATCTAAGGAAAATCTGTTAACTAAAAAAAATATAGTACTTAGTGCACTTTTCATTTTGTACAGGAGTTAGGGAGCTTGCCAGTTGAAGTGAGGCTTGTCCGTGGAATACTCAGAGATGGTCAGAGTAGCAGCATTTATTAAAGAAAGCAGTTCAGTGCTTTACTCAAAGATTTTCAGCTGTTCTGTCTTCCAGTTCAGTAATTGCATATTTGGCTGGATAAATTTTGGCCTCAAATCATTGAGAGGGATGACATGTCACCGGGAATTATTAGAGGTATTTTATCCTGTCCACCACCAGAGCCAAGGCCACACAGGCAAGATTCCTTAGTGGACTTTTCTAGAGTGTAATTTTTTTTAAGTTCATCCTTTCCCTAAGGTGTTGCTATTTGGAGTTTTAGTTTTAAGCAGGTGCTTCAATCTGATTTCCCACATTGCCTGGGTCCCAGGATTTGTCTCCTGTCTACCATGTGTGCAATTTTCCGATAAAGCTGCAGGCTGTGTTGCCAGAGATCAGCAGATACACCTGGGACAGGCTTTGGTTTCCTACATTACCTCTCAGGTTTGTGCTTTCCTATCATATTGGGTCTCTTAGAAGTCCTCTCACTTTCTTGCCAGTTCAGCTATACATTTAAAGAGGTGTTTTTATAGTATCCTGCATTTTAAGGTATTTAGTACGAGAAGGTTTCTTAGTTTGCCAAATTGCCCCAAATTGAAGTCCATTTCCATACCTTATTATCTTTCCATTTTGAGTGTTCCCAAAGAACCCTTTCAATGAAATCATTGTGGTCCTATTAAGTGGCTCTAAGCAACTGCTGTGATCCATTTCCTGTGAGTTCTGCTCAAACAATTGCTGTCACCAAAGAAAGCCTAAAATTTCCTATGAAAAGTCTTATTTGTATCCAGTTAAATATCATTTTCAGATGTTGAACGATAGTAGACACTAGCATAAATCAATTCCAAATTATTTGAGGATAAATGAATTAATGACTTTTGTTATTTCAGATTTGGCGCAAATATGATGCTGACAGTAGTGGCTTTATATCAGCTGCTGAACTTTGTGTAAGTGTCACCGGGATCTGTCGATGGATAAAAGGTGGATTTGTTCATCATTGGGAATTTGGTATATGTGCATCATGAGTTTGATTTCTGTGCACCCAAGAAACATGGATTTGAATTTGTTACTTTAAAAAGACATATTTATGTTTAAAAGGTTTAGAAAGTGCAGGTCACATTGCCCTCTCTGGAAAAGAGGCATAATTGAGGATTTATGATACTTTTTTCATGCCTGGAGCTATTGCCTGGGTTCCATGAGCTCCCTATAAGCAGTGACAACCCTCCATTCTTGGATTTATTGCTTGCTAAAAGCATTTTATTTCCTCCTTGAAACAAACAAACCACAATCCTTAAAATAAGGTCTCTTCAGACATTTGCAGTTTATTTGCTCACTATGTAAAACATGACTCTTGGTTCCACAGAACTTCCTCCGAGACCTCTTCCTCCACCACAAAAAGGCCATTTCGGAGGCCAAACTGGAAGAATACACTGGCACCATGGTAAGTAATGAATAGTGCAATCTCCATGAGGGCAGCTTCTCTGCTGCCTCCTCAGGGCCCAGAAATAGTGTATGGCACAGAGTAAGTCGTGAGAAATGTCTGCAGACTAAATGAATGCATGAAAAATCCTCAACTCTGAAAAACACTGGCTAACCTTGAGTTATTTTAGCCTCTCTCAGGACCAGATTGCATGTATTAAGAGAGAATGCTGTTCACCTGTCCGTGGGGAGACCTGGAAAGTCTAGTCAACATTAGGTTTCCAAGCACCAGGCCAATAACCTCAATGTTAATCAAAGTCACATAGAAACAAGTAAACATGGACCTAGACAATCAGGACCAAACAGATGGAAGCTTTCCCTTGCCACGGTGGATGATTCTACTCATTTAGCTGTTGACTTAGTGCAGCAGGGAATCAGTTAGATGGAGGGTGTGTGTCCCACCTCTGCCACTTACTAGCTATGACCTAGCAAAACTGTCAAGCTTCTTGACTTCATTTCTTCTGTAAAATCGGGATTAATGGTACCTAATTACTGTGAGGGCAAAGTGAGTTGATGCATATGAAGCAGTTTGCATACTGTCTAGAACATAACAAAGGCTCAACACATGTTAGCTCTTATTGCAGTAGTTGTTCTGGTCCTTGTCATTATTTCACATTCCCCTCATGGCAGCCTTGTCCTAAGTGATCTTGAGACTATTTTAATGTCAAGCTCCCTAGAAAATGGGGAAGTAGGAGAAATTGCCTTTGGTGAACTCATCCCCGTATTCTGTTTCAATACGTACATTGATGCATTTCTCCCAATACTAGTCAACAATTTATATTGAATTAGATCTGACTCCTCTACCTTTTGCCTCCCTCTACCTCCCAGGGTGTGCTTCATTCCCATCAAACTCTTACTTAGTAAGCAAGGAATTTGCTAATAAAGGCTTACTTACTTGTAGGAGTGTTACATTTATTATATAAAGAGTTCTTGAGCAGAATCACCACACTGCACCTTGTGGTGAATAGTTGCAGGTACATATCACTGAGAAGAGCCTGGGAGTTCCCGTAAATATGTGTACCACTAGGTTGATCTAGTTAGGCCTTTAATTGGTGTTTCCAAATACTGTATTATTTCTAACAACTTCTTTACAGTGTTGGCATTATTCATGCTATTTTATATATCTAATGACGAAGGCTTAGAAAGGGTAAGTGACTAAGTCATCACCAAGTTGAACTCTTAAACTCATTTTAAAGACAGATAACTAAGAAAAGTTGTTACCCAGCTAAAAGCACCAGTTAAACCGGAAGCTGAGCGCTCAGGTTTTCAGCACTAAACCCTTCTTAGCTCTTACTCTGGACTCCGACTACTCTGAATGCTGGCCCCAGTCAAGTGAGTCTGTGCTGGAGAGGAGGAAAGTATTCTTGACACGGTTACTCATAAATGGCCTGGGCAGCAGAAAAGCCGATGCCAAGGAGAGAATCAAATCCCAGGACAGGATTTCAATTAAGGAAATAATTTGGCTTCTCACTATATTGATTTGTTTTAATAGCATGCAAAATGATGTTTGAAATCCTGAGTAAATATGTGCTCAGCACTAAAGGGTGAAGTGGGAAATCCCCTAGAAGTGGAAAGCAGTTTCCCAGTACGGGAAAATCTCTAGGTTCCTTTTGACCTAAGCTCCAGTGAAACCCTCTAATGGAATAAATAATATGAAAAAGGAAATTAGACTGAAACTGCCTGGGGGGCAGAACAACAAGGAGGTGGTTATTCTAGTTGAGCGTATTTTTAATATTGATTTAACAGAATGTTAGCACTGGCTATTGTTATCTCAATTTTATTGACTTATAAGACATGAACTACTTAATGAATATATTTGCATTTAGAATCTCCAGCATGTTGTCAGAATTTCTTTGAATACCTTTAACTCAAAGGGGCTTCCCCCTACCACCAACTAACCATACTAAATCACTACCTTTTGACTTCTTAATATAGCTGAATTAATTTTTCCCTACTTTTCTTTACCTGGTTCTTGGTTATCCTTCAAGATTCAGCTAGATATCATCTTGTCCTAAAAAAAACTTCCCTAACCTTCCTCCACTGTGAACCCTTCTCTGTGCCCCTTTAGTGCCTTGTGCATATCACCCTCTTAACATCGTAGTCATTCATTTAATTCATTCCACAAATATTCATTAAATACCCACTATGCCCCAGGCATTATTCTAGTCACTGGGGATCCAACAGTGAGCCAAATAGACAAAGGAGAGGCTGACAATAAACAACAAATGTAATAAATAATAAATTACATTGCATGATAGAGGGTGCTGAGTGTTATGGAAAAAAATGAAACTGTTGAGCTGGGCTGGGGACGGCAGTGCCAGCAGGACTGGCTGGGGTAGGGGACTGGGGAGAGGGGTGATTTTCAATAGGTTGGCCAGGGTGGCCCCTCAGAGGTGAGATGTGAGGGAGGACTGGGGGTACAGCAAGCGCAGGGCCCCTAGGGCAGGAGTGTGTCTGGGATCTTTAGGAACAGGGAGAGACCAGCATGGCTGGAGCAGAGGAAGCCAGGATGAGACTAAACAGGGCCCAGATCATCCTGGGATTTTTAGGCTGTTGTGAAGACTTGGGGTTTAGTCTAAGTGAGATGGGAAGCTGCTAGAGGGTTTGAAGCAGAGGATGTTGTGATCTGGCCGCTGTGTTGAGACAGAATCAGGAAGATCTGTTAAGAGGCCGTTGCTGCCCTCCAGGTGAGAGGTTGGCAGCTTGAACTCGGGTTGGGTAGTAGAGGAGGTGAGAACTAAATATGTTTTGAAGGTGGAATTGATAGGTTTTCCTGATGAGTCAGGTGGGAGTCAAGGATGACACCAACATCATCTGTTTATGTCTCATACCCCACTAGCCTGTGACTGACTCCTCAAGGACAAGGACAGCATTTTATCTCCATGTCCCAGCCCTCATATGGGGCCCAGCACATATAGGCTACTTAATGCAAATTAAACTGAACTTTCAGTTGTTACCTAGTAGCCAGCTATGGTGAAAACATGACAAAATAAGTAACATTTGTCTTTATGACCTTCTATGTCCCTTGTCTGTGTTCCTTGTGACCCTGCACTCCTACTAAGGCTCTTGCTTCTCTTGGGACACCCGGAAGGTTGCATATGGCACATTTTAGCACAGACGCAACCTTCCCGAAGCAGAGCCTTAGTTCTGAAATTCTCCTTTTCTTTTTTTCCCCCATTAAACCAGACCCTTCAGGGCAGAGCCAGAAAGGGTGCCTGGCAGTGCTGAGCTCTCTCTCCTTTGTGGCTCTCGAGGGGGTCTTTCAGTGCAAAGAGAGTCTCAGCCAGGAGGCTCCCAACAAGGCAGTGGGCAAGAGCCATGCTGAGCCCAGAGAGCAGAGACAGATAGATGCTAAAGAAGGCCCAAGCTGAGGGTAAGTGGTAGGAGGAGCAGGAAAACCAGGAACCAGAGTTCCTGGTTCCTCCTGGAGTGAAGGGCTAGATCCAGAGGCAGCAAGGAAGATAGAGCAGAGCAAATTCGGAAAGCATCACTACAGCAGGACAAGTTAGGGCAAATCCCTGTGGATTCAGTCCCTGTAGATTCAGAATTCACATCACTATGCTCCTTTTCTTAAGTCCAGACTGGGGTGCTCCCTCCCTCTGGGCTGAGGGTAGTATCTCCATGTGACTCAGAGCATCCCCTCCCCCACCAAAGCACTCAGTCTCTTAACGCTTTTCTCTCTGGTTAGAATATGATCTGATAAATTAATGCACACAAAGATGTGAATTCAATCATTTGACAAGTATTTAGGGAGAACCTACCAAGGAAGATATGGTCCCTGCCCTTATGGAGCCTTCTAATCGTGGAAATCTGTAAAAGAGGGAAAAGAAGCAAAAATTCACGCTGGTCCCTCCTTTCATCCCCACTAGGCATAGCACTGTCAAAGGGCATCAATCAGGTAGGAGTTGAGATCCATTTTCCATCAATCCTTAAATCTAGCAATCTTACCTTGAGACCTGGTTGAAATATTTTTGAAAAGTTTTCTTGATTTTTCAAAAATAAGATGCAATAGGGACCCTGTGGATTACATTGACACAGCAATTCTTTAGCCTCAGTAAAGGCAGGACAAAAAATAAGGTAGGTGGACATTGTTAAAATTAAATTGTTATGAAATATCTTCTTTACTGAGTACATGTTGTATAATATTTTATTTTCATTGAAGGATAGCCAGCACTTATTCTAGAATTGAGCATTTTAATCATAATAACTGTGTTCACTTTATGTTAGCCTTGTTTGAAGCACTTTTTAAACGTCTCATATGATTCTCACAACAACCTTACGAAGTAGGAATTTTCTAACTTCCACTGTACAAATGAAAAAACTAAGAATTACAGACTTTGGTCAAATATGACAAGAGGTAGAGTAGAAATTCAGACCCAAATCTGTCTAAAGCCTGTGTTTCAATCATAACATTCATGTCTAAATGTCTGAATGTTAAATTGTTAAAAAGAAAACTTTCAAAAAAGAGAGTAAAGCTCTACTGAGAGATTGGGAAGAGAAGACAATCCTATGAAGAAAATGAAGAGCAAGGTAAGGACAAAGTCACATTAGCAAGTTTGGATTCTCGGAGTATTTCTAAAGATAAGATAATATCAGAGCTCTGACAGCCACAACTGGATTTATTACCCAGAAAAACTGATTTTCTCCTATGAAGCCCCTAAATAATCCTAAGAATTGACACCTTATTAAACACCAAGTAGGAAACAAATTAATAAAAGACAATGAGTAATAGGAAAGAGTTTCACAAAGCTGTTCTAGAGGAGAGAGGAACACTGATTAAACTGGGGAACAGAAAAGAGGAAGAAGAGGGTTAGGAACAGGCAGGAGACAAGTAGCTAGTTCAGACAGTCAGTACTTGGCTGAAAGAGATGCTCACATTACACATCCCCACAGCAGCCCTTGTTGCCCAGAGCTCTTCTCTTCATAACCTTCACGTTTAAATTTAAAGAACCTCAGGCTGGCAGCATCTTACAACGGGATGCCCTGAACTCAAGAAAATCTGACCATGTGCAATTTTTCAAGGCTTTGAGCTTAGATCCACAAACCTGGAGCCCTGTGAAGTAGCTGAGGGAAATCAGAGTGATCTTACCCAAATGTTAAGTATCTAGGTTGAGAATTGTCCATTGGTCAATACTCTCCTGTTTTTCTGTGTCTGTTTCATGGCTAAAACCTTGTGGCTCTTCCGCTCGTGTGTGCTGCAGTTAAGTACTCATTTTTGCTTTAAATTGTCCCATGGAGATAGGCCCATGATAGATCAAACTCCAAATGGTCCCTCATTGGCTCTTTGTCACTGAGGTAATAACCAAGTGTGGAGAAATCTGGTGAAAAAGTTTTCACCTAAAGATCTGAGTTTGATCAGAAGACTAAATGAGTTAATGAGATTATGACCAATATATTTCATTTTTCTTCCCTAAGTTATAGAGTTGACTTTTACTTTTCAATAAACAGATTTTTAGAACTGGAAAATTGATTTTTAAGAAGACTTTACATTTCCCTAGAGACCTCTGGGTGTACTAACTTTTAGAAACTCAACTTTCTCAAAAAAGGCTTCTACATCTGGAGCTCTAAGTGATACATCAAGCGTGAAATCACATTATTGCTGCTTTAATGGATTTTTATTGAGCAATGGTCACAGTCATGGCAATGGTACCATAAAGATTTAGTTTTGAGGTTTAGCATCAAATGCTTCACTTAAGAGATGTAACCAGTTAAATGAGTTCAAATTGACCTGAATAAGAATTGGCACATTTGAAAACTGGCTGAAGCATGACTAACAAATTAATTGAGGCAGAATGGCCAATCAGAAGAGAAAAGCTAAGGTCTGTACACCTTGTCTTGTCCTGATTCCTAATTAATGTTTGGGACAAGGAAGGAAATAGCCTATCAATAAAATGCAATGATGATACTGAATCAAGAGGTACTGCCAACACCAGGCAGGGGGAAGAATGAGCTATATGGAGAGGATATTACTATATAATATTTAGTTTTGTTAAATTAGACTAATACCTCTGGGAGATATTAAGCTCATGGACCAAATTAGAGCATGAAACTTGAACTTTTGTAAAACAACAGATTAAAATCTGAGACCACGGCAGACAAAGAGAATTATATGAGGTTAAGCTTGTCCCCATCCTCTATCCTGGTCTTGGTTGTCATCCCTTATACCTGGATTAAAGCAGCTGGCCTCCTGTCTGCTTCCTTGCTAGGTCTGAGCATACACCTCTCTGATCCAGGCCAACCTGAAACATGTCTGGGCTCAGTCCTGAGATCTCTTCTATGTCTACTCTCACTCTATTGGTGATCTCAGCCAGTCTCACGGTTTTAAATACCAGCTAAAGGTTGTAGACTCCCAATTTATATCTCTGACTAGACCACTTCTCTGAACTTCTTAGATTCACTTGGATGTGTATCTCTACTTGAATGCCCAATATGCATCTTAAACTTACCATGTCTAAAATTGAAATTCTGAGCTTTCCCTGCAAACCTGCTCCACTACTGGTCTTCCTTGTCTCAGTTAATGTGAACTCATTCTGTCAAGTTCTCAAGACAAAACTCTTAAAATCATCTTTGATGCCTCTTTCTATGTTACTCCACATCTAACCAGAAAATCCTATTGGCTACGTTCGAAATATATCCTGAATCTGACCATTTCTCACCCTGTTCCAAGCTACAGATATTTCTCAACTGGATTACTGAAGAGGCTTCCCAACAGACTCCACATCCCACTCTTATCTCCTATGTGTCTAAGAAACAGCAGCCAGGGTAATCCTGTTACACTGTGAGTCAGATCATGTCATCTCTCAGATCAAAACCCTCCAATGGCTTCTGTGTCTTAGAGAAAAAGCCAAAGTTCTTTCTCATACCAGCTGCTCACACACCAAGTCATCACCTTTCTCACTTTATCTCCTTTTATCTCCCCCCACAATTGTGCTCTTGCCAAGCTATTATCTAATACACTTCCTGTTATTCTAACATGCCTTGTATGTGCTGCCACAGGTCTTTTGCACTTGCCATGTTCCTGCCAATATATTTTTAACTCCAGGTATGAATATGATTTGCTTTCACCTCTTTCAGGTCTTTTTAAAAAAGCTACCTTTTCATTGAGGCTTTCTATTTCCACTCCATTTAAAATTGTACCCCTCAACTCACTATTCCATGTTACTTAATTTTTTCTCCATATGATTTAACATAGGCAACATATGTACATTATGTTATATATGTAACATAGTCAATATTTTACTTATTTGTCCATCTTTCTCTCCAGAAAATCAGCTCCATGAGAGCATGAATCTTTGTTGAGTAAATGGACAGTGCCTGGCACATAGTAGGCACTCAACAGATATTTGTTAAATGAATGAATGCATGAATAAATGCATGAATGAATGTTGTTACTCACTCCGTAGGGATCTATAAGAGTTTAAACTCTTATTTACGGCTTTTAAAGCTCCACATCATCTGGTCCCTTTCTCTCTTCCTCTCTAACTTTCTCTCTTTACTCCCGGCAGCATCCCTCCTCTCTGGTCACACCCTGTGGGTACCTCATTGTTAACATGTGAATTTCCACCTCGGTGCTTTTGTTCTTCCATTTGCCTGCCCACAACATCTTCCCCTCTTCTTCCTACCTCACATCCAAAGCCTCCCCCTCCTTCAGCTCTTATCTGAAGTCCCATCTCTTCCCTCAGTCTTCTCCATATCCTGACACATTGCTCTGTATCTTTGTCTCAGTGGTCAGAGAGAGAACACTGGATCTGACTTGTTACCTTATATTTCAGATATTAGTTTTGTCTCTTCAGTTACATTGTAAGCTCCTAAAATCATGTACCACATTAATAATTTTTTGGGGATATCCCACAGTGCACAGCATGTTGTTTGACACAGAGTAATTATTTGACAAATAATTGTGAATATGGGGGGAAGGGACTCAAAATCCTTTTGGGGATAGTATATGGCATTTATTTCCAGACAAGAGTCGGGATCTCTTTTTAAGTTAAAAAAAAAAACCGCTAAAGAATGATTTACAAGAATATTATTAAATAAAAAAAGCAAGTTGCGAAATAGTATATAGAATATAATCTTATTTGTCAGAAAAATAGATATTATATATGTGTGTGTGTATTTGTATACATATGCTTGTATGCTTAAAAAATTTCAGGAATGATGCATAGGACTCTGTGAATGGTAGTTACCTCTAGAACAGGCAAGGCAGGGACTTGTACTCTTCACTCTGCTGAACTATTTGCATATTTTTTACTTTTCATTTAAACAACTGTTTCAAAAATTCATGGACTCCCTGTCCCACCACGTGACAGTAGTTGTACTTTGGATATTGTTTGAGAAAATATCTACTGACAAGAAATTACCCAGTAAAGATTTTAAGTGAATTTGCATTTCACAATCACTATCACATCTATAAAGATTTGAAAAATTAAAAGAAACATATTATTCCACCTAAGGAGAATTGTGGGTAACTCCGAAGTCTCTGAGGAGTCTATTGCTGGAGAAGGGGACTACTGCTCACAGGATTTTGAGGAATTTGTCAGTAAGTCATTGTGTTCCATTTTTGGGAGGCTTTATAGTACCTTTCATGTAGTTAGTACTCAAAAATATGTGGACTGAGTATGAGTTCAAATTTGGAAAAGCAGTGGTAGAGGTGAAAATAGTGGTTAAAGGCTCTTCAGAATGGAGGGCATGCCCCACCGCAATTACCACCTGCAATTACCACAGCCCTACTGGAGTGAATTAGTGTAAAGAGGGAGAAAAAAAATCCATGTCTATATTTCTCTTCTTTTTTGAAAAATTTAATAAATATTTATTGAATACCTATTACATGCTAGACATGTTCCAAGTACTTAGAGCACATCACAGAACAAAACAAAGATCCCTGCCCTCACGGAGCTTCCGGTCTGACATTGATTACCACTTTACCTGCATCCTGTCTGTGACCCGGGGCAAGTCATTGCACCTCTCTGTGCCCCTGTCCTCAGCTGCCCACTGGGGGAATAAGCAGGCTCAGCTCAGATGTGGGTAACATGCCTGGTGCACTGTAGATGCCGAACAAGACACCCATCTTCAACCCACCACCCAGACAGTAAGTAGGGCTGGAAGTGGATTTTTAACGATAAAGTAAATTGGGAGGGGGAAGAAGGATTTGGACCAGGTGGCCTGGTGTGCTGTGGCTGTGGTGGGCAGGGGCTGTGATGGTTATACAAACTGTCGCTGCTGCTGCTTCTTGGTGGCCACCTTGTTGGCTAGGTCCTTGGCCTTCTCTGAAACTCAGTGCCAGCTCCTTCGCCTTTGCCTTGGCTCCCTTGGCTGTCTCAACAAGTGTTTTGGAAGGGGCCTCACCTTGCAGCTTGGCCAAGATGTATGAAAACTCTTTACACTCTTGGTCATGTTACTTTTGAAATGAACAAGACAAAATTCCTGGACAGCTCTGGAGGCACCAAATTAGCTACAGGAGACTCAATCTTCCTGGAGGATTTGGGTCTAGCACTATTCTGAGTCCACACTGTAAATACATTGTCCCTTCACCACCATGGTTGATGGTGGGTTGATGTTCCAGGTGAAGGTGGTCATGGTCTGATTCTGTGAGTCCGCAGTAGGGTCCTCCAGGATGGACACAGAGTGAGCATCATTGGCAGGAAATAGTCGTTTGGCCCACCGGGACATTCTGTTGTTGGTCTTGGTGGGGAGTCACTGGGACAGGAGCTCTGGCTGGGCAGGGGTCACCTCCCCGTTTACTATGTCTTCAGTCAGAACATGTTTGCTGTAAAGGTTCGGGTACTGCTGCCACAGGGCAGCGAACACTTGGCTCCAGGAACTCGGGAGCTTTCTTGCCCAGCGCGCAGCAGCAGGGCTTGGAGGCCAGGGCACCGGAGGCCGGCAGAAGCCCACGCCCCAGAGGTGGTGGCTGTCGCCACCGAGCAGTGCCCAACTTGCCACTGCCACCTGGAGCAGTTGTCCCTCTGCGCCAGACCTGTATTTCTTGCTTTGTATTCAGGGGTAGGGAAAATGTACAGAAAGGGACTATATGAGCATGAATCTAGTGAATTTGTGAAAATTGACGGCCTTAGAATTGACTCACCTATCATGAAATTTCCGTTTTTTTAGGGAAATTCAGAACATTGAGTGGGGCTGGAGCGGGGTGGGGCCAGGGAAGGATCCACTTAGAGTCTTTTTTGCTTTCCCAGGGAAGAGAGGCAATTAGAAATGGTAAATACCACATGTCTAGCATAATCTATTGCACCAGATGTTTTATTTCAGAACCAAACTTGAAGCAAATTAAATTCATGATGAGATACCCAGACTCTGAAAACTAAGAGCCTGGTTTTATGGAAAGAGCTCTGGTGACAGATATGCTTAGATTAAAATCTTGCTTCTTAGACAACCTACTTTAATCTTCCTAAATGTCAGTTTCCTCATTTGTGACATGCAGATAATATTTCTTACCTTATAAGGATGTTGTGATGATTAAAGGAAATAACATATAAAGTACTGATTCCTCACAAATGGTCACTACTATAGTTTTTAAGATTAAAAAGCCATTATGTCCCAAATAAATAGGCAAAATGTTCAAAATTCACCAAAGGTTATACTTGCAAAGAAATGTAATGTCCTAATGTCACACAAGGTCTGATTTCTAGTCTGGTGCATCAGGCATGTTCCAAGCTTCCCTCATTATGAATATTTTAAGTTATAGTTACTGAGGCCCTAAAGAAGTAGAACAGCAGATACAGAGGAGTCTGTACTTATGTGTACTGTTCATCCCCACATGTACACACACAGGAATGGGAAAATTAAGCAAAAAAAAATTTTTTTCTGATTCTTATTCTTAAGTAAACAACATAGCTAATTTTATGATGAGTAGAAGCATAGTTTATCATGTTGGTCTTTAGTTCTTCCCCAAGCCAATTTTGAGCAAAGGACTTTTTCCCCGCCTTTGGGTACGTTTGCACAGCAGTGGAGTTATGCCCATGTCTTTTAAGGTGAGTTATTCCTGGGGGGCTTAGAGCTCAAGCTAATGTAGCTTTCTATTAAGATAGAACCTCTCATAATAATGGTGTCAAAATAACTCATGGCTCATCCTCTAGCAGAGTGTACTGCTATTAATATCATACTTTTACTGAATACTGTATAGTGTTTATGTTTAAGGGACATAATTGGACATGTAATATGTCCAAATGTGTAAAAATATAACCTGTGTTCTGTAATACACATTTTGGTGCCAAAGTTTGAGGAGAATGGGCTTTCAAATTCATTTCAAATATTAAAAATAAACTGGATTTGGAGAGGGAGGAAGGATGTGGGACTAATGTATGTTTTAATGCAAAAATCTGTTGGGTATATTTTCAAATTATCTCACTCTCTCTGTTTCCTTGTGCAGCCTCCTTATATAGATATGTTTAGAGATATTCTGCAGCATTAAAATGTTGTGAAGTCATAAAACTCATGCACATTTCAGCTCAGATGTGCAAAGAAATGCATCTCCTCTATCTTGCCTAAATCAGTCTGGTCTTCCTGATATGTGGTTAGTGGAGAAATTCTTAACTTTTTGTCCTGTCTTTTTTAAAGTTTAGTCTGATCTAACCATGTAAACAGCTTCTTTGGACAATGCTAATTCTTTCTATGGAAGGAAAGGCCCAGCCTCAACTCCTTGTGCCTTTATATAAAAATGAGATTTCTTCTATACTTTATAGAGAGTACTCACTGTATGATATGAGCCTTCCATACTTGGTTGTTGATATGCTAAGAATAATTTTAGAAAACTCTGACTCAAAGCAAGAATCTAGATTTTGAGCTTATAATTGTTAAGTAAATCCTACTTTACCTGTCAGAAACTGCGGTAGTCTTTACTGATATCCACCAAATAATCGGTTTTCCTCCCAAGCAGATGTTAGGATTGCACTGCTTTGTCCTTTTGAAGTTAGGTGTGCCCAGAGACTTTCTTTGGACAATAAAATTTTAATCAGTAAGTGATTTGCCATTCTCTCTTTCTGCCATGGCAACCAGGAATGTTGCCAGATGGTAGCTACTTTGTCACTCCATGTCCTGGAGTATAGACAACATGGAGTAGAACTTCCAGCCAACTCTTGATTCTTATACAATATGAGTGAGAAATAAACTTGTGTTGTGTTAAGCCACTGCGATTTAGGCGGTTTGGTTACTATGACTCATCCTAACACAGAAGCTGACATGCAATTCCTTTTGCAGCAAATACTAATTTCCCCCCAGGCAGATGGGTTCCTCAGCCAATTTTGGCAAATATGTAATCAGAAGGGCAAAATAAAAAAGTGCTTCAATAACTTTCAAAATGAATTTCTTTTACAAGCATTTCTTACAACCATTCCTCCTTCTGCATTTCAGATGAAGATCTTTGACAAAAATAAAGATGGTCGGTTGGATCTTAATGACTTGGCAAGGTGAGTTACATGGAAATGATGTCATACATTCAGAAACACCTTCATAGGGGTTTGATGACATTGTATATTGCCTTTTGAAACTGGAAATCAAGTCTCACCTGAAGTCCAAAAGAATAGGCACGTCTTACCAAATAAACTGCAGTGGTTCTGAATCTTTTTGGGTAACAGATCCCTTTGTGAAAATAATGAAAGCTCTTCTCTTGAAAATACACAATACACAAACTTTTCATAAAATTTTATGAATGGGTCATGGGTAGACCTTACCCTCAAAGGCCAGACATTCATGGACCCACATCATGACCTCATGACAAAAAAGTCCTGAATCCCATTCACTGGTTCCAGGAATGTTGAGCTGTGAGTTCAGGATGGATAACTAAGCCAGACTCCAGCTGCACTCTATGGTCTTTGAGTGTTGGTGTATTCTCAGAGAGGCATCATGTGCCTGAAGGCTGGAAATGTAGGACAGGATAAAAGCAGAAGTGGCCCAGTGTCTGCAAAAATGTTGTCTGTGAGTCTGGTGTTGCGACACGTGATTGATGTGTCAGTATGTTTTGTCAAGGCTAGCTCACCTTAAACAACACATGGTTAGATCACTGGATCCAGAATGCACAGATATAACCCTTTTGGAGGAACAACCAGCTGCCTCAGGGTCGGGCTGGATGGCAATTGTAAACTGAACAGTGACAGGGCAGCAGTTTCAGGCTGGAGGGCAGCAGCAGGTGTAGCTGGGAGAGAGGAATTCCAAGGGCACTCATTCAATAACAAGGAGTTAACTCGACAAAGTCACAAGCAGATGTTAGTTTTGTCTCAATGGATCTTAACCTGAGTCCAGAATCACCAAGTGCTGTACCAGTGGTCTCCTTTCTTGGCAGCTATCCCTGCCAGGTTTTGGCAGATATCTGTGAAAGGGGACACACCAGGAAAAATATCTCCTCAGTAATGACCAAGATGTCGACCCCCACACACTAGATGGTCCTCTATCTGTGTCTCTTAGGAACTGTGAGGCAGCCTGTGTGTCTTCTTTGGCTACTTTACCCAGGACTTTTGTCCTAATTTTGGCCACACTGATGAAGAAGAGCCACTGAGAGACCAGCCAAAGAGGGACAAAACTGTTTCTCCCACAGGCCTAGGGTAGAAGGGATCTCAGCCTCTGTCCCCTGGATCCCACCTAGTTTTCTTGGCCAATTGGAGCAGGGTTTCTCTCAAGTATTGGTCAGAGGTCTGTGAGAGAGAGCCCGTCCTAAGAAGAAAACCCGAAGTGTCCAAAAGATTAATTCAAAAGATGGCAATCTGGGTGAAAACAAGAGCTTGCCATCCACTTGGTGGCTTGACTCAATTATGCACTTCTCTGAGATAGTGAAAGTTGAGGCTCCTTGAGCTCCAGTGGAAGACTGGAGTGTGCCCCTATCAGTAAGGCCCAGAGCAGCTGCTTTCTGCCCTCCCAGTCCCAACTCTCCTGTCTACTACTGAAATAAAGTCTGTAGACAAGGTGACCTAACCAAGTACATAATACTGAAATATCTCATGTAATGCACAGACTATAACATATAAAAGGAGAAATAAAAGGAAAGCAGTTAATAATAAACTATTAATAATAATGCATATTTACATGTATAAGTGCTTGGAAACAACCAGAGTGAAGCCATAACGAAGTGGTTGGTGCTGGCATCTGTGTAGAATCACTGTAAATAGGGCAGCTCCAATGGTGACTGATAAAAGTGTGGCCTTTTGGCAACTTGTATATCGGGAGCTCAGTCACTGTTGATATAATTTTATAAAATAATAAGTAAGTCTTGCTGGAGTTCCAAATGAAACACACTACATTTATCCTTCAATTAACACAATTCAGTATACCATATGGAAAATATGTGTAATTAGTAAATTATGTATGCCTTACAAAAATACTGTGAGTTTTTATGTAAATAAGAATTCAGTTCTGGGTTCAAATAATTATAAACAGAG
Organism: Daubentonia madagascariensis; assembly: GCA_023783475.1. NCBI lineage: Eukaryota > Metazoa > Chordata > Mammalia > Primates > Daubentoniidae > Daubentonia > Daubentonia madagascariensis. The sequence continues at coordinate 22,888,309 of JAKFHU010001672.1, forward strand.
CTTTTACATACATGATTGCCCCACTGGGCGTTTGAAAATCAAGTGAGACATGGGATAATTCCTCATTCTGTGGAAATTTCCATGCAATGCGAGACATCTAGCATCTGTAGCCCTGTGTACAAAACACCAGTTGTGCTCCCTCTATCACTGTGATAACTAAAAAGCCTCCCTGCATATATCCAAACACCTCACAGAGGTGGAACTGCTGTGACCATAACTATAGGGTAGGGACTATGCTTTAATCTCTTGAATAATGTCTCACCCAGTGGAGTATTATATAGGAAGAGTTGATGAGTAGTTGTGGGTTGAAGAAGGAATTAAAGTAGCACTGAACAAAGATGCAAGGCAGCAAAAATAGTATATTACAGTTGTCCCTTGGTATTCCTTGGGAGATTTGTTCCAGGCAGGAACCCTGTGGACACCAGAATCCATAGGTGCTTAAGTCCTGCAGTTGGCCCTGCAGAGCCTGTGGATATCGAAGGCTGAGTATATTTCAAAATCAATTTGATATGGAATTTGAAAATGACAACCGTGGTAGGTAGAATAAAGATGTCCACATCCTAATCCCTGGGATCAGTGAATATGTTACAGAACAGGGATGAATTGAAGTTGCAGATAGAATTAAGGTTGCTAATCAGCACACCTTAAAATAGAGAGCTTATTCTGGATTATCTGAGTGGGCCCAGTGTAATAACAAGGGTCCTTTAAATGTGGAAGAGGGAGGCAGAGGTCAGAGAGAGATTTGAAAATATAATATAATACAACTACATGCTTTGGAAAATTTTGCTCCTCTGAATGCCCAGGGATTTGAAAATGCGTGTTGCTAGCTGTGAAGTAGAAGGGCCCACAAGGCAAAGAATGCAGGCAGCATGTAGAAGCTGAAAAGGCAAGGGAGTGATTCTCCCCTAAAGCCTCCAGAAAGAATGCAACCCTGTTGACACCTTGATTTTTGCCCAGTGAGGTCTATTTCAGACTTTGACTTCTAGTACTGTAAGTTAATACAGTTTATTTAAGCCGCTACATTTGTGGCAATTTGTTACAGTACAGCAGCACTAGGAAACTAACACAACAAAGAGGTCTTAAAACATTTACACATAGAAATTTTCTTTCTCTAATTTTAGCTCTGAAATGCAGCCCAATTACTCCACATAAAAGCTCCTCCCAAGTATATGTCCTCTGGCAACATGATTTAGACTGCCTGGTGCCAACAAACAGTAAGGACAGCATTTCTTGCAGACACTCAGGATATTCTATCTTCTAATTGGCTCAAATTAATTCTCTCTACCGTGGGCATTCAGAGGAGCAAAATTTTCCAAAGCATATAGTTGTATTATATTTTTTCTACTTTTCTCTTTATGTATACCCATGATTATGAATATGAACCCAGTGCTTTTAGTCAGTTGAAACCAACTTTATTCCATTAAAATAGAAAAGAGGTAGAAATATATTTGTTTTCTAAAACAAAAACAAGATGATTTTAAAAACTGAGATATAATTTATATACCATAAAATTACCCTTTTAAAGTGTAAAATTCAGTAGATTTTAATATATTCATAAGGTTGTCCAATTATCACCACTGTCTAATTCCAGAACATTTCATTATGCCAGAAGGATACCCAGTACCCATTAGCAGTCACTCCCCTCTCCTGTCTCCTACAAGCCCCTGGCAAACACCAATCTACTTTCTGACTCTATTGATTTGCTTATTCTGGGCATTTCATATAAATGGAATCATACAGTATGTGCCTTTCATGTCTGGCTATTTCACTAAGCATTATGTTTTCAAGGTTCATTCATGTTGGAACATGATCCATACTTTATCCCTTTTTATGGCTGAATAACATTCTTTTGTATGTATATACCCCATTTTGTCCATTCAGCAGTTGATACACATTTGGGTTGTTTTCACTTTTTAGATATTATGAATAATGCTGCTATGAACATCTCTGCTCAAATTTTTGTGTGAATATATGTTTTTGATTCTCTTGGTTATGTACCTAGGAGTGGAATTTTTGGTTCATATAGTAATTCTATGTTTAATTTTCTGAGGAACTGCAATATTATTTTCCAAAGTGGCTACACTATTTAACATTCCCACTAACAATGTAAGAGGGTTTCAACTTCTCCACATTCTAATCAGCACTTGTTATTGTTTGTGTATTTTGATTATAGTCATCCTAGTGGATGTGAAGTGGTATCTCATTGTGGTTTTGATTCACGTTTCCCTAGTAACTCCTGATTTTGAGCATATTCTTATGTGTTTACTGGCCATTTGTATGTCTTTTTTAAACAAATGTCTGTTCAGATCCTTTGCCCATTTAAAAAATGGGGTTATTTGTCCTTTTACTGTTGAGTTGTAAGAGTTCTTTATATATTCTGGATGGCAGACCAGATAGTTTAGTCTAGTATCCAGATATATGATCAGCAAACACTTTTTACCATACTGTGAGCTGTATTTTCATTTTCTTGATGGTGTCCTTTGAAGTGCAAAAGTTTTTGATTTTCATGAAGTCCAATTTGTTTTGGGTTGTTTTTGTCTTAGGTGTCATATCTAGGAAGCCATTGTCACAATCCAAGCCCATGGAGATTTACCCCTATGTTTCCTTCTAAAAGTTTCATAGTTTCTGTTTTATGTTTTGGTCTATGATCCATTTCATGTTAATTTTTTATATGGTGTAAGGTGGAGGTTCAATTTTATTCTTTTGCATGTGGATGTCTACTTGTCCCCTTTCTTGAAAAGACTATTCTTTCTTTACTGAATGGTCTTGGCAGCCTTGCAGAAAATCAATTGACCATAATGTATGTATCCGCTTATTTCTGGACTCTCAATTCTATTCCGTTTATCTACATGTCTGTTCTTATGAAAGTACCACACTGTCTTGATTCTATAAATTTGTAAAAAAGTTTTGAAATCAGAAGTATGAGTCCTCCAACTCTGTTCTTCCTATTTCAAGATTGTTTTGGCTATTTTGGGTCATTTGCATATACACATGAATTTTAGGATCAGATTGTCAATTTCTGCAAAAAAGCCAACTTAGATTTTGATGAGGATTGTTTTGAATCTGTAGATCAATTTGGAGAGTATTGTCCTCTTAACAATATTCAGTCTTCCAATATATGAACTTGGGATGTGTTTCCATTTACTTAGGTCTTCTTTAATTTCTTTCATCAATGTTTTATAGTCTTCAGTCTATGAGTTGCACCTGTTTTGTTAAATATATTAAGCATTTTATTATTTTTGATGCTATTTTAAAGAGAGTGGTATTCTTAATTCTTTTTTGGATTGGTCATTGATAGTATGTAGAAGTACAATTGAATTTTGTGTATTGATCTTGTATCCTGTAAACTTGCTATTTATTTATTAGCTCTAGTAGTTTTTTGTTGGAGTCCTTAGGACTTTCTATATACAAGATTGTGTCATCTATCAATAGATATAGTTTTACTTCATTCTTTCCATTCTGCCAATCTCTGCTTTTAGTGGAGTACTTAATTTATGTATATTTTATGTAATTATTGATAAGGTAGGACTTGTTTGCTATTTTGCTATTTGTTTTCTCTGTGTCTTTTGTCTTTTTTGTTCCTCTATTCCACCATTATTGCCTTCTTTATGTTAAATAGATATTTTCTAGTGTACTATTTTAATTCACTTATTATTTCTCTTATTATATGTTTTTTGAGTTATTTTCTTAGTGGTTGCCTGGGGGATTACAATTAACATCTTAATTTAGAACAAATCTAATTTTGGATTAATCCTGACTTAACTTCAATATTATACCCAAACTTTACTTCTATAATAAATAGTTCAAATCCCTCCCTTCTCCTTTGTCTTGTTAAAATTACATCTTTATGCATTGTGTGCCGAACAACACAGATTTTTAATTATTGTTTTATGAAGTTGTCTTTTAAATCAGATAGCAAAAAAAAAGTTACACTCAAAAAATACATTTATGCTATTTTTTATATGTGCTATATAGTTACTTCTACTGGTACTCTTTATTTTTTCATGTGGATTCAAGTTACTGTCTAGGATCCTCTTCATTTCAGCCTGAAGGACTCCCTTTAGAATTTCTTATAGGACATTGTTGTTGATGATGATTTTTGTTGTTGTTTATTTGTTTAGTGACTTTTCTGAACTACTTGTGTAAAGTGTATATTCTTTGTCATGTGTGTCCACTGAAGTCTCTGTTCGGTATCTCAATGGTTAGTTTATAAGCAGACAGAGATTTTCTTAAATGCCTGGAACCAGTAAGTCTCCCAGTCTTTGCTAACAGGTTTTGTGTATGTGTTGGGGTAAGTTAAATGCCACAACATTCATTGCTTTTACCAAGATTCAGATTTTTTTTCAGAATAAACACTCCCTAGATTGTTGTAAGACTTTAACGATTTTCCAGAGTTCTAAAAAATTTATTATGACTATTTTTTTCCAGTTTTCTCATTGCTTTTATGGAGGAGAGAATTTTCAGAAGCCCATACTCTGCCATTTTCCAACAAGATGAATTTTTAAAAGTCTCTCTATGGTGCCTACTAATCCTTATGAGTCCCTCCCAATTAATTTATTTGTTTTTGTGATGCAGGAATTCTTATATTTCAAGCACCTTTTCTGTTTTGTGGGATAATGTGAAAATTGACTATCCTTTCCATACACCAAAGCTGTAAATGTGCTTATAACTGAGAGCTGATAGATTATCACAGGAATTTTTATTTTTTCCATTTAGGATTCTGGCTCTTCAGGAAAACTTCCTTCTCCAATTCAAAATGGATGTAAGTAGTGACATTTCTCTAGATGGGTTTATGTCATTCATCTTTCTTTATGAATTTGAGAAGGAGAGAAGAAAGGCAAGTGTCTATTTATCCTACCTTTTAACTTATTTAGAGACTAACAAGGCTCTGAGTGGAATCCAGGGATCTTAAGGGTCATTGACTCAAAGTTTATTAAAATTTCCCAGGACCCTGGTAGAATTGTACAACTGGAGTTTCACATTGCTGGATTGACATCATGTTTTTGTCTATACACAGGCTTGTTCTACTGAAGAAAGGAAGAGGGACTTTGAGAAAATCTTTGCCCACTATGATGTTGTAAGTGTGCCTCTTTATATTGTACCAACCATCTGTGGGTAGGAAGCTTGTTTAGCTCCTGTGTGGGGTCATTCTATCCACAGACCCCAAACTTATATGACAAAGAGCCATCTCACTTGTGTGTTGCTAGCTCAAAGTACCGTCTGCTTCTGTATATAACTTCTGAGAATTAATTAAAAATAACCAAAGGAGTATTTATGGTTGAGAAGAGAATAAAATCACAATTTTTTTTTTTTTGCTTCTTGGATCCAAACTAAGAGAAGTTTTCTCCTTCTTGTAGGACTAAAAGTCCATTTATAATAGTATGCAAAACAACAACAACAACAACAACAAAAATCAAACAAAAAAATCCCCCACATCTAACCCAAAGAAATAGAGGCAAAGTCATACCTGCTTGACATAAAAACAATTTTTCTTATAGGACCAATTATTTGATCCTTCTTTAGAGGGAAGACAATAATAATTCTAAAGCACAAAGTATGGCAAAGAGATTGAACTTCCTGAGGACATGGTAGGATAATGGAGGAAGGAAGAAAAGCAGAAAGCTGGGAAAGGTCATAAGAGATGTCTACCTGAAACTAATCAGACTGAATATCTATGTGTCATATTCTGAGCAGAAAAGAGTCTCACCTGGGAGAGGCAGTGTAGCACACAGGTGGTTAAGCATGTGGCCTCTGTGACCAATTACCTAGATTTGAATCTTGGCTTATTAGCCACGTGACCTTGGCTAGTTCCTTGACCTCCTTGTGCTTTGTTTCCTTTATTTGTAAAATTAGGGAGATAAGGATAATAATAATACTAACCTCCTGGGGTTGTTATGAGAATTAAATTTATTCAGGATTATAAAATCTTCATGAGAGTGCCTGGCATATAGCAAGTACTGTATAAGTATTTGGTAAATACACTAAGGGAATGGCATTTTTAAAATGATATGTTAAAGGTTCGGGATTAAGAAAACTTGAAGAGAGTGAATGAATTGTCATAAGTGGAATTTTAGAGAGGAAACTGAAATATTTTAATATGTATTGTATTTTATAGATGTTCATGCCTACATGGGTTATAAAATGGGTAGAAAAAAATAAAGAGTCTTATGTACAGACTAAATCATAACTCTAATGTGCTCATTCAATGTGCTCTCCCTTGATTTAATATCTGTATTTCAATAATCACCAAGTCATTGCTAAATCATAAAGCAAAATAAAAAAATTTCAACCTATCCTTCAAAGGATCAATATGATGTACAGTTAACATATCCGAACTGAAGCCTAGTATCTGTGAAGCAAGTAAAGTTAATATATGTCATGTGAATGCTATTTGTAAGAGCCAAGGAACTCAAAACTGCTGCTTCTCATTTGGCTACATGGAGCTATTTCCAATGAGTTATTTTAATTCATGTGGAACATTCACGTCCTGCATGGAGAACATAAATTGGAACATGCCATTTCTAAATCTGTTTGCATTTACACAAGAATACTGATCTGGTCTATTTGCCTAATTTATTCTTTAGCTTTTTGACTTAAGAAAATGATATTTGGGTGATTGAATCTTTTGTCTTTTAGAGTAAAACGGGAGCCCTAGAAGGCCCAGAAGTGGATGGGTTTGTCAAAGACATGATGGAGCTTGTCCAGGTGATTTCATGAAGCTATGGAGATTATTCTCATCATGAATTGGGGGTGCCATTTTGACTGATTCCGTTGTTCATTTGTGGGATCCAGTGAGACTAAAGGTTAATGTCGGAGAGAAAATCTAGGGATGTAGTCTATTTAGTAAGCTTTGAACTTCTATGAAACCCAACAAATCTCCCTTGCTTTCTTTAGATTGTTTGTAGTTTAAATTACATGAAACCACCATAGAGGCATCTTTTTACCATCATTCAAAGGTCACCTATTTTACCAAAGCACTGCAGTGCCACCGAATATCTTACTGTTTTATTTTTTGATTAGAGAAAGTCCTTCTTTTCCCTGGACTTGACTATTAGAATAACACAAATTTTTATTTAATTTCATGTAATAAATCTCATCTTCAGGGTTCTAATTTTTTTTTTTTTTGCCAAGGGGTTTCTCTAACACCTAGCCTAAGATGGTTACTTACCTGTTAAGACATTACTGTTTTGGGGGCTGATGCAATCTAGATTATATTTACGTCACATAGCTGTCTTACGTAGGGTAGACAATGTTTTAAAAAAGCAATTTCCTTTGAGATCCTGAATTGTATTGACTGGCTGTACATCCAGTTAAGCAGATAATTTCCAACTCTTCCTTTTCCAGGGGACCATGTAAATAATGAATTTAGTAGTCTTGTATTTTTTGGAATTTTTAAAAGTTTGCTCAGGACACAATAATTGTGTCCTGGTTGGCCCAGATGGTGACAAATTAGAGTAGCAATTATTAATTGTTTTTGGAGTTCCAGACCTCTTTGAAAATCTGATTGAAAATCTAATTCTGCACCTTGCAACAGAAAAATGTCCAGATATTAATTTTTGCACAAATATCCAAGGAGTTCAAATACTGTGACTGAGCAGGCATGGATAAGATTCTTTCCAATGTCTAATTGGGGTGACTGAGATGTCTTCTGTGACTCCTAACTTTTGTTATTCCCATCCCAACTGGTCCCTTGCCTCTTCATTTCTCCCTTCATTTGTTGCTCCCATTGGAGATTTCACAGGCAATGAATAGCCAGAATAATTGATAGGTATGGGTGTGGTATTATTGCCTTTTACATTGGTTGCTAAAGGAAAATCCCATTTTACTCATTATGTATTTAATGCCAGAATGACTTCTGTAATAGAAACTGAGCAATTATCTATGGGATATTAAAGTTGCATGGCAGAAGGACTTGCCAAATTGGAATTTTAATTTGCTTTTGATAGAATGGATGGGATGGTGAGCCTGTTTTTGAGAGCTGCCTGGACACCTCTGTGCAGTGGAACTGGGGTCCAGTAACTGCCTGAGTGCAGAACCTGGGGGCTTCAGATCCATACACATCCCGCGGTCTTCTGATTTTCTGTGGTTTGCACGCACAGCCCAGCAGTGAGTGTGGATGCCCAGCTGGAGTGAGCGATCAGTCCTGAACCAAAAGAATCTTCCTTTTTCCTTTTTTGCTATCCCTTTTCTTTAGTCTTATCTCAAACTTGTAGGAAACAAATTTTGGGTGGGGGGGCTGATGTGTCATTTTTTGCTGAAAACCTTTTCTGGCACCCCACATCTTTGCCAGGCTGTGGGAGACAGCTGGACAGGGCTGAGAGATTGGGCTCTGCTTGAATCCGGATCCATCTCTGATGCACAGAATTTGCAACAGTGGTTTCCAGAGGGGCTGCCATGGTGGCAGTAGATGCTCCTCCCCCTCTTTTGTAACCTCATTTTTGTTCTCTTCTTTCTCATTTCCTTTTCTATAAAAAGAATTGGTTGAAAACTTCTTGCAGGTAAGGCAGTATAAAATGGTGGACAGTGCTTTGGACTCTAACAGATCTGAGCTTTAACTCCAGATCAGACATTTATTAACTGTATGTCTGTTGGGAAGTTACTCAAACTCTCTGATTCCTGTCATATCGTCCAAAAAAATGGGCAAAATAATATCTACTTCCCAAGGCTGTGTGAAGACTAGGAATAACATAGACATCTATCACAGTCCCTGGGATATAGTATGATTTCCACAAATAATGGTCTTTGTTATTTTATTAGAACAAATTTGTTATAATCTTTAGAATACATTTCTGAGCTTCAGAATAGTTAGCATTTGAAAGGAAATTTCACAAAAGGAATCAGCAGCTTAATGCATGGCCATGCCATTCTACTGGATAATCCTGTTCAAAATAATAATGTAAAAGAAGCCAGTGCTAGAGAGAGCTTCTAAAAGATAGGCATGACCATGTCAGATGGCAATTAACGTACATGTTTTAGAACATGTAATTTAAAAATTTTTCTTTCTTTTCTGATTGTAAATTAACCTCTACATATTGTAGAAAAATATTGAAAATACAGGCAAGTAAAAGTCAAGAAGCCGATGAGAACTCAAGCTAAGAATTCAGGTTCTAGGCTGACCACCCTGGGTTGCAGGCCTGGTTTTACCACTCACTGGTAATATGACCTTGGGCAAATCACTTAACATCTCCAAACCTCAGTTTCCTCATCTGGAAAATGGGAATTATTATAGATCCTACTTCCATAATGTTTTCATGAAGATTATAGGAGAAAACCTTCATAAGGCAATTAGTATTGTGCTACTTCACTAATATTATCTAGAATAGTAGATTATTATTGAGAACTGAATAAATGTTAGTTGTCGTTATGACCATATCACAAATTGATCTGGAAACTGATATAGCTGGCATAACTTTAGTTACTATGATCTTTGTTATTTCCATATGATTTTTCTAAGAGAAAGCCCACATCTCTATAGCCAGTGTAATTTCGCTGGATTCCCTCTTGAAAATCATCACTTTTCAATCCGGATAATCTTAAGAATTTTCAATGATTCTGCCTTTCAGTTGTCACTGAGTTTGACAATGGTTTCCAAAGGTCAAGAGGAAAAGATGGAAGTAAAATCCAAACCAACAACATAATAGACAAGACATTTTTTTTCCCAGAGAAAATTAAAAGAAGCAAAAAATTCTAGACCAACCAAAAAGATTAGTGGGAAGCAGAGGCCTGCCTCACTCTTTAATGGATTCACATCACCTCCCTGGGAAATCAAAAGATCCCCACCCTTTTTGTCCTTGCCTGTTTCTGGGGAGCTGCTGGGGCAGCAAAAATGCCCTTCTCAGTATAAGCAGCAGCCAATTTGAGACAGAGCTAGTTTCTAAGGACTGAGTCAGACTATGGTCAGTAATACAAAAGTAATTTATCAGGGTTCTCCGGATGATTTGTTGAGCTAAAAAGTGTGCACACAGTAGTTGATTCTCCTCTGAAGCCAGATAATTGACGGTGCATACCTTTACTGTCTTTCCTAGTCTTTATTGGATCTTTCTTAGTGTTCTAGGTTTCTTTAAAAATATTCACCATGTAATTTGACAGATGCAGCCAAGGGAATGACCATTAGTTGAATCTTGGCTTTATAAAGAGTCTTCTACTGTGACTTTTTTCTTTATTTTCATTTTATGAGAAAGCTCCATGGGACAAGTAAACAAATCAATATCTGAAATTTGTTTTAAAAGCAACTATCAAAAAATGACCATGGGGTCAGCAAGGAGTTGGCCAAGTTTCTAAGTTTACAGTCCTGGGTCAAGGTCCTTGATGTTTGCAGTAATAACCCTTAAGTAAGCTTATTTTATAGTCTTTTAATTCTTGAACAACCACATATGATGCATATGTTGACTCTGTATTAACGAGATTATTTGGTTACCAAAACTCCCAATTCCTCAAGCTCTGAAAAATTATACCCAAGTCCTCTGTCAGTCTGACAAGATAGCAAGTACCTGAGGGAACAGACACAATTTATTTTTTTTAACCAACTTATTGATATATGATTGACATTAAAAAAGCTGTACTTTTGTATATAATTTAATGTGTTCAGAGATAAGTATACACCCATGAAACCATCATCATGTACAATGCCATAAACTGATCTATCACCTGCAAAATTTCTCTGGCCCCTGCCCATGCCTTTTTTGTTTTTGTTTTTGCTTTTGTTTTGTTTCTCCTTTTGTGGTAAGAGCGCTTAACATACCATCTACCCTCATAGCAAAATTTTAAGTATACGATATAATATTGTTAATCATATGCACAATAATTTCTGCACAAGATTTTTTGAGAGCCTGCAACTTACTCAGCATAGTATAAAAATCACCACAAGAATCTACAGCTTAAACTAGAAAGTGGAAAGGCAAGAAATCAAAAATCTCCCAAGAAGAGGTAGAGATGTGAACAATAATATTGGAAACCAAATAAATGGGCTGCCAGAGATGCCTCCGATGGCAGGAAACAAAGCCTATTATTCTTCAATTAGAAAAAAAGCTTAGAATAGTTTGAATGAGGTAAATACACTGGCAAATTAATTCATGCTAACGTGTAAGTGACTGCCACTTGAGTCTTTTCTAAGAGTAGGATTTGCTAAAAGGATCCCGGGGCAGAAGGCCATTTATTGGAGAAAAGTTACAGCAACAAGTCATTGGAGATGCTGAGAACAAAACATCACCACTTTGCAACTGTACAATAAATAAGCTCCTAACACGGGGTCTCGGAGCGCAGCATGCTGTTTTCAGGACCTCTGAGCCACATTTCCTTGGGCCACACCTACACCTGCCTGGTATTGACACCCAGGGAACTATCCTTTGTGAGCCCCAACCAACAGAACCTATTGCCAGTGTGTTACATCTCGGCCTTGCTGTCTCATCATTCAGGGAACCCTCAACAGAGGAGTGAAGTTGGCCAAGTTTATCTTCTGGTCCCAGACTCTTTCACCTCTGGCCACCTCCCTCAATCCTATGCCACTCTGGTGTTTATTCCCAGTTTCCGTTGCTCTCTTCCCTCCTTCCTCCTGTTTAAAACCTGCTATCAGGGATAGATTTGGTGTCATTTACCCTGTTGGACAGTGCAAATTAATATGTCTTAATGTGACTCTCTGGCTCTCTAGTTGAGGAATGCAAGTTTTGTTCCCTACTGAAGATCTTTTAAATATTTCTTTGGAAGTAAGGAAACCTTGGGGCAGGGTTGGGTGATGGGAAACTCTTCCCTGGGCCCCTGAAGTCAAACCCTGCAGGCAGCTGCCTTCTCCATTCACTCGTAAAATTATTCCAGTAATCAAGGGGCTTGGAAATCTTGTTAGTTGGGTTTCTCTTTCTCTCTGGACATTGACTTTGAAATTTAGATTCATCACCATTCACATGGCTTCATTAGGCCAGCCTGTCCCCGTGGCAATGGTGTGAAATAGTGGAAAGAGAACTCAGTTGGAGTCAGAGGACTTGGGATCAAAAATGCTGCCACAACTTTCTAGCTTGGCAAGATGGTTAAGCTCTCTCTCAGCCTCTGTTTCCTCATCTGTAAAAGAGGTGTAATTATTTACCTCCTAGGGTTATTGTGAAGATTAAATGAAATAATCTGTGGAGAATCAATTAGTTTCATCATTGCTCACTTTACAGGCCTTTGAGCTTAAGGTCAAAAACTTTTCCTAGCTAGTATGCATCGTGTTCCTACCTAACATTCTTCTTAGCCCCTAAAATATCCTTTGGAATAAATTTTATATCTCTAGCTCTACAACATAACGTTTTAGTTAGATTTTCATTCAGTATAACCTTTTTTTAAACGAGAGGCACAAAAACCTCCCACAGGGAGATAATAAAATGTGTCTTTTCCCATCAGTGCTGCAAGACAGAATTTATGATCATGATTCTCTACCTTGAAGCAAAATATCTTTATTACGGTTGTTAATAAGGCAGGCTTTCTATAAGAAATGCAGGGAAGTGATGTGGAAATAGACTTTTTTTTTTTTGCCTGAAGTGACATGCTGAGAAATGAAGCTAATGGCAGAAAACTTACACTTGGCAGCATTTGGTGGGATGAGGAGACAGGCTCATTTCCTCACTCCCCCATGGCCTGGCTTCTCTGAAGGCCAGGGCACCCGCTGAGCTTAGCGAGCTTCAGGGAGGGTGTTAAAGGGTGAGACCGACATTAGCTTACCTATTGACATGTTACTTTTGTCACCCTCAGCCCAGCATCAGCGGGGTGGACCTTGATAAGTTCCGGGAGATCCTCTTGCGTCACTGCGATGTGAACAAGGATGGAAAAATTCAGAAGTCTGAGCTGGCTTTGTGTCTTGGGCTGAAAATTAGCCCATAACCCCCAGACTGCTTTGCCCTTTGCTCTTACCGTGTTTCTGTGCTCTTGCTGCTAGGATTGTGTCTGTGCATTGCTGCTGGTGACACAGCAGGCAAACTTTCTCACAATTGGTGTGGTATGCTTGGGCAAGGGGAGGGAAGCTAGGGCCTCGCTTCTACCAGCATGTGTGTCCCTGACTCACTGAAGGCCCCCCCATGCAGTGTCTGTGTTGTTTTCCCCTTGACCCTGGGCTTTCCTGTCCCCCCAAAGACTCAGCTATCCTGTTAGATCTGCTCTGCTGTTCCTTCCCAGTCACCGGGAGACAGTGGCAGCTGAGTCCATCCATCTTGTGCTTCCATTGTGGGCTTTCTGCTAAGTCTGAATGGTGTATGGCATTCATGGCAATTCTGTACCTTCTACAAATAGATTTTTGTGTGAAAATAAAACTGCAATTGGAAACAAAGATGTACTGGTAATTGCTTCTGTCTTGTGATCTTTGAAACGTTCTACCTGATGGTTTGACAGACAGGGGGGACAGGGTGGGGAAGTGGAGAAGGAAAGTGGAGGGCAATATCCTAAAGGAACGCACACCACTGACCCTTCGGGGGTTCTCAGATGCTCTCACTGGGGCTCACTTCCTGTTGAGCTGGCATGAAAGTAGGAGTTGCCAATAATCACTTTTTACTGGATGGAGAAGACCAGAACACTCCTCCTGGACTGGGTTTTGTTCTTAAGTGCTGGTGAGCTCCCATGGCCAGGCAGGTAGAAATAGACAAGAAATTTGGAGACAGTGGTTCCCAGGTAACCCAAGCATCTGCCCCACCCCCCTCCAACTCTTCCTTTTCCAACAGCATCCTCTAGGGAACCTGGGATCACTTCGACCTTCTCCTAGGCCCCTAAGTGTCTCCTATGGCACCTCTACATGCTCCTGACCCCACCATGTGCCCTGCTCACTTCATTCCCGGGACTGACACCATCCCTGGAGAGGGGCTTCTTTCCCCTGGGGCAGGGGCAGAGGGGTTGACACAGGACAGGCCTCACTTCCCTGTAGTGGCCTCACACTTCATTCTCCATAACACTCTCGCCTTACAGCAGACTGTGCAGGAATTTCAGGCTTAATGAAGTGTTATAGATAATTCAGAAAAATTACAGTGTAGAATGGTGTGTTTAGAGCTGACCATAAGCCAAGAATTCCACTGTTCCCTGGAGTGGTCCTAACCTGCCTCTCTTCTCCTCAGGTCTCCTTTACCTCCAACATGCAGATAATTAATATTAGGAACTCACTAAGTACTTTCTATGTGCCAGGTACTTCTAGGTGCTTTCCATACCTTAATTAACTTAATCCTTACCAAATCCCTGTGAGGTGGGTACTATCATGATACCCATCTTAGAGATGAAGAAACTGAGGCAGATAGAGTAAATAACATGTGTGTTATCAGACCTCTTGCAAGTGGAGAGGCAGGGAGTGTGGGTCCAGAGCCCGTGCTCATAACCACCACTTTAATTACAGCCAATTTTCACGCACTTTTCAGGAAACCTTGGCCTCTCCCTAAAGGTTTAGTCTCACCATGGGATCCACGGCAGTCTCCAGCAGGACATTTCTCCAGGTCTGGGTCATTCAGTCTGGGGTTTCACTTCACGGGAGCTTAAAGAAAGTCCAGGAAGCAGCACAGGGCAAACCAGGCATGCCAGAGCCTTCTGATTGTTCCAGCGGTGAGCTAACCGTGCACACACACACCCGCTTCAAAGGACAAACATCCGTTTTCAAGGTTGAGGCAGTCTAAACCCACAGGAGGAAAAAACATTCTTTATCCCCTGGAGGACATCACATTATTTTACGGCACATTCATTCCTCTTCTTAATCTTCTGTTTTCTTTTTCTTTCTTTTTTTTCTTTTTCAATAAAAGAAGCTCTTTATTTTACGTGGTTGGATTTATTTTCTATTTATTTAGTGCAACACTTTCTATGCTTGTTTTAAGAAATTCTGCTCTATATGTCACAAATGCATTCTCTTCCACTACCTTTTTTTTTCTTTTTCTTTTTTAGACAGAGTCTCACTCTGTCACCCTGGCTAGAGTCTAGTGGCATGATTATACCTCACTGCAACCTCCAACTCCTGGGCTCAAGTGGTCCTCCTACCTCAGCCTCCCGAGTAGCTGGGACTATAGGCACCTGCCACCACACCTGCCTAATTTTCTCTGTTTTTAGCAGGAAGGGGGTCTTGCTCTTGGTCAGGCTGATCTCAAACTCCTGACCTCAAGCGATCCTCCCGCCTCGGCCTCCCAAAATGCTAGGATTACAGGCATGAGCCACTGTGCCCATGCCTGGCCACTACCATTTTTAAAAATTTTTTTAAATTAAAAAAAATTTTTTTTAGAGACAGGGTCTTGCTCTGTTGCCCGGGCATGAGGGCAGTGGCGTCATTGTAGCTCACTCCAACCTCAAACTCCTGGGTTCAAGCAATCCTCCTGCTTCAGCCTCCCAAGTAGCTGGGACTACAGGCATGCATCACCATGCCCAGCAAATTTTTCTTTTCTTTTCTTTTTTTTTTTTTGTAGAGATGGGGTCTCACTATGTTGCTCAGGCTGGTCTCAAACTCCTGATCTCAAGTGATGCTCCTGCCTTGGCCTTCCAAAGTGCTGGAATTACAGGTGTGAGTCACTGTGCCCAGTTCCCACTACCATTTTTTAAAACTTTATTTCCCATTGTGGCCATATGTACATATGTATGTGTTTTGTGTCTCTCTGTGTGTGTACAGCATAAAATTTGCCATCTAACTGTTAAGTGTAGAGTTCAGTGGCATTAGTTACATTTATGATCTTGTGCAGCCATTACCACTATCTATGTCTAAAACCTATTCATTGCCTCAAACAGAAACGCCATACCCATTAAACAATAACTCCTGATTCCCCTTTCTCCCAGCCCTGGTAACTTTTTTTTTCACTTCAAAATATTAAGGGGGTACAAATGTTTTAGGTTACATGGCTTGCTTTTGCAATGCTTGAGTCCTGGCTATAGATGTGTTCATCACCCAAATAGTGTTCATTGTACACATTAGGTAGGTTTTTGCCCCTCCCCTTCTCCTCCCTCCCCCCTGGTTGATTTCCACTGAATTTTACTTCCCTCTGTGCACATATATGCTCATCAGTTAGTTCCAATTTAATAGTGACTACATGTGGTGTTTGTTTTTCCATTCTTGAGATACTTCACTTAGGAGAATGGTCTCCAGTTCCACCCAGATTGTTGCAAAAGGTATTAATTCATCTTTTTTTAATGGCTGAGTAGTATTCCATGGTATATATATACCACATTTTATTAATCCACTCATGAATTGATGGGCACTTGGGGGTTGATTCCATGTTTGCAATTGTGAATTATGCTGCAATAAACATTTGAGTGCAGGTGTCTTTTTGATGAAAAGTCTTCTTTTCCTTTGGGTAGACACCCAATAGTGGGATTGCTGGATCAAATGGTAGGTCTACTTTTAGTTCTTTGAAGAATCTCCATACTGTTTTCCATAAGAGTTGTACAAATTTGTAGTCCCACCAACAATGCATAAGCATTCCTTTCTCTCTGCTTTTTAACTTCTAATTTATTTTCTGTCTCTACAAATTTGCCTATTCTAGATATTTTAGATAAGTTGAATCAATATTTGTCCTTTTGTGTCTGGCTTCTTTCACTTAGCATAGTAATTTCTTGATTCATCCATGTCATAGCACATATCAGAACTTCATTCTTTTTTTATGGCTGAATTATATTCCATTGTCTGGATATTCCACATTTTGTTTATCCATTTATCAGTTGATGGACACTTGGTTTGTTTCCACCCTTTGGTTATTGCAAATAATGCTGCAATGAACATTGACATATGAGTATCGGAGTCTTTGTTTTCAATTCTTTTGTGTATACACCTAGAAGTGGAACTGCTGGTTCATATATTAATTCTGCGTTTATCTTTTTAAACAACTGCCAAACTATTTGCCACATAGCTGCAACATTCTGCAACATTTTACATTCCCACTAGCAATGTAAGAAGGCTCCAATTTTAATCTCCTGCTCCTAAATAGAGCTCTTTCTGGAACTGTCAAAAAATAAGAACCGGACCCAGGGCTGAGTTATATCCACTGAATTCGTGTCTCTTCCTTTAGCTACACAGACAATCTTTGAGTTACTGCTGCAGCAATGGGTGTACTAAATTCTTAGCCTAGGGTCCTCATCCTGCTCAGTGTCTGTCTGGAAGTGGCTAAGATGAGGATAAGGGTGGGTAAGTGAGGGAGATTTTATTCTTTTAGGAATAACTTGTTCAGCTCCATTGAGGGCAGCTACTTGTTCTGAGTACCAGCAAGTTTTTAGACATGGCACACAGCTGAAACTCTATTAGAAGCTCTCAGGCTTCCTGCCCAATTATAATCTTAAGTTGGCAAAGAATTTCCAAGCATACAAAGAAGGGACTGGTGGAGATCTTTGAGTAGAAAAAAGGTGGGCTTGTTCCACTCAAAGAATGAGTCCATCCAGAAACATTCTTAACAAATTTTACCCTCATACCCTACAATGTAGGTGCTGGTGGGTTCATTGATGGATGGCTAAGAAAGATAAATGGCCCTAAGCTTCTGTTGGAAAACCAGATGGGGTTAGGAGCTGAAGGAGGGGCTCCCAGGAGGCAGAAGTCTCTTATCAGAGCCCATGCTGTGTATATTTGATGGGTTGGGAAAAAGTGTGTGATGGCACCTCTAAAAGCTATGCTCCAATTCAAAGGTATGTGTTCATTCATTCATCCAACAGACACTAAGAATGAGTGAAGCCTTCTTCAATTGTTCAGGCCCTCATATGCCACTCCCTCGCCTAAACTATGATCCCAGTTATTCACTGTGCCACTCATTTGACAACTATGCCTCCATGTAGTGTTATTTTTATATTTATGGATACTTTTCTTTTCAAGTGGATTGTAAAGTTATTGATATCAAGGACTTGTGCCCTACAAGTCTTTGTGTATCTAGCACAGGGGTGGGGAATCTTTTCATGTTGGAAGGCCACATTAATTTAGCTGTAATCAAATAAGGCCACATTCAAGAAACTTCAATTAGATATACTTAAAAATGTACATTGTTTTGTAAAAATCTAACTACTATGTACTTAGTAATTTCAAAAAATGAAAACTAAAAATATTTGCTAATTTTAAAGTTAACTAACCTTTTGATGACTTTGTTGTGGCTACTTTTTGTTGGAAAGCATTTGAATATTTGGTTGCAGCATGGAGGTCTGCTGTTTCAGTTGATCCTTAGATGAGTATCAGTTATTTGTGACCTTAAGGGCATCTTGATTTGGGTTAGGTAGGAGAATGTAGATTCACAGCAATAAGTGGTTGAAAAGCAAGAAAGCATTTTTTGGGCATGTTGCCAAAGGTCTGGGTATTCTATTGCATTTTTCCATATTTCAGTTGGATCTTTATTAACATCAAACAATGACTTCAAAATGCCGTCTACTGAGAGATCGATCAATTCTGTCTGTAGTTCTTTAGGTGCCTTGGTGATATCAACTAGGTGAAGCTGAAATGCTAATTTGAGTGTAATGTCATGATTCTCAAAGTCAGTGAACCTTTCATTGTATTCTCCAATTAGTAGGTCCATAAAAGCTGCATATTCTTCAAATGATTTGCATATATCATTCTGTTTGTCAATGACCTTTGCTAACTGGGGAAAATGTTCATCTGAAATTTCCTTTTGAAGAAGAAGTGTTTTGAAAAAAGATAGCTTTTTTTGAAATGCTTGGATTTTCTTTTTTCTTTTTTTTGGCCACATATCATATATAGACTTAGTTTTAACTTGCAAAGAAATATTCAAGTCATTTTGATATGACATGATATCACACAGAAATGCTGCACTCCTATAGATACCTTCTTTCAATAATTCACATGGCTGATTCTGTTCATAAAGTTTGTCTGTTCTCACAGAGATAAAATTTTGGCTAACACCTGTCCCTGAGACAGCCAGTGCACTTTAGCATGATACAGCAAATCCACACTGGATACCTCATCATTCAACTTTAGCATGTTACAAAACTGACAGTGCCATGTTGCATTTGCACGAATATACTTAACAATACTTATAACTTGTTGCAAAATATCACTTAAAATAGTAGCTTTAGCACAGAGATTTTGCTGATGCCAGACACAATGAAAAGAAATGAGAGCATCTGGATCTGTTAATATTAAGTACTTTTTAGAAAAAACCTGTGCAATAAACCCTTCATGTTTTCCTGTCATGTAAGGTGCACCATCTGTACATACACTTACTAAATTTACCAAATTCAGTCCAACTTCATGACATTTATCTTGAAAGTTTTTGAAGATATCTATTCCCTATGTTTTGTTTGCAAGAGTGCCCAAAGCATGTAACTCTTCGTAGCAAAGAAAATCTTCTGTTATGACCCAAATGAAGTATAAAACTTGCACCAAGTCAGTAGTATCACTTAATTCATCCAAAGTGATTGAATAATATATATTTTCCTTTTGAAATATTGCATGAAGTTGTTCTGTTAAGTTGAAGGTTAATTTATGCTGACAATCAGTTATGGTTCTCCTTGAAAGAGGCAGTTGTTTATACTTTGAAACGTTATCAGGGTCTAAGCATCCTACAACTTCGACAATGCGTGCTTTCACAATTTCTACATCACTGAATGGCTTCCCTTTTCCCCCCGAGTATATAAGCTACTTTAGAAGTTGCTTCGGTGACGTTATTTCCTGGTCTCATTGCTGCTTGAAAGAATTGTCTTTGCCTTTGCTTTTCATCTTTTAATTTCTGCAATACAACCTTTCGTGCCACTGCCTCTAATTTAAAATATTTGTGTTCCTTATGAGTGTTATAATGCTGACGGGCATTGAATTCCTGTAATGTTGATATTGCAGTATCACAAAGGAAGCAAATCATTTTATCTTTAGCAGAAACAAGATACTAATAATATTGGAATTCCCAATCCTCATTAAAAAATCTGTTTTCTTCCTTCAGCATTTTCTTGGTCTTCTTTGACATAAAGAACATTAAGCAGGCAGAATTTAAAAATACTGTAGAGTTGTGCAACTATTCACAAATTCCACTTCAGGCGGAAACACAATGCACCACTGTCAAAAGCTGATAACACATTGGTGGACTCAACCCCCATAAACTCTCACCAACCAGCCTCGTGCGGTAGTGGTGCCAGTCAGGCGGGGGAAGTTAGAACTAAATCATGAGCATAGCAGCTGTCAATTTAGCTCTTATGGCTAATGTTCTAATTGTGCTGGTCAATCTGGGAGGATTATTTCATTGAAAGTTATTTTATTCTTTGGTATTTTAAATATGTTCATCTTAAAAATAAAATAAAAATTTAAAAGACAAACAAAAATGTATTAATAAAAATAAAAGGATTTGTTCTGTAAAATTTGGTTTCAGTCAAAAGGCCACACTTAAGGACCTAGAAGGCCATATGTGGCCTTAAGGCTGCAGGTTCCCCACCCCTGATCTGGTACAGCATCTTAGCAGTGCTCAAGAATGTTTATTGTTGTTGACAATGGTGGTGGCAGATGTGGTAGTAGTGATGCTGTTGGTGATGTTGTTGTTGGTAATGCTGCTATTGTTGTTGGTGGTGATGGTGGTAATGATGGTGGTGGTAGTGGTCCAAGAATCCTGTGCATAACATAGTTGGGGATGAGGCAGTACTTAATACATTCCTTTATTGGATCTATGTGATAATAGTCACAATAAAAATGTAATCACATTTGCTGCATAATGTAGCCTAAAATAAATAAAGTGATAGATCTCAATCACTCATTTTTGTAAAATTTCAGTAAAATTGGTGTGGGTACCCAGCTTTACTTTATCTCCTGGTATTGCAATTTCTGGTCAATTCAGCCCCAAATTCTGTAAAATTCAGTAGCTTGAATGGACTTAATAGTCACACAAGTACAGACTTTCTGACTAAACCTAGGCAAGGCTTGGTGTAAAAACAACTCCAGAGGCCCTACTACCACATCCATAGGCTTCAGTTTTGCTTCTTGATTGCTTATTTGTTTATAAGTTCTTGAGGGTGAAAGTTTGTAAGTTTTCCAAATAGCAATAGTCAGCCTACTTTTGCTTTATTGGGGTGGGGATACTTAGAGTCATGGATACTTCTATGAGACTTTTAGGACAATATGAGTTTCTAACTATCAAAACAAACAGTCACAACCTGGCAGATAAAAACCTGTTTCTATCTCCTCAAGGATCTTCTCTCTTCTTTCCCTCCAGGGTTAGAGGAGCTAATTATTTCAACTGCCAACCTTCCCTCATTTTTCCCTACACTCCGCGGCAGCACAGTGTCTTTCTAGCTTGTCCCCTGCCTTGGCTGCACTCTCCTCTGCTGCCTCACACCTGTCCACCCTCCCTTCTCTCCAGGCAGTGACCTCACAGCTGCCTGTTTCCTCCTCTTGACTTTCATCTGGTCTCTTCTTCCCACCTTTCACTTCACCCCTCTTGCCCTAGACCAATTAAAATGTACCCTTTCTTCATGGGTCTCCTTAAGTCCCAAGTTTTCCATAAAACTTGCTCCAATACACTCCACTGTCTCTTTTCACCCAATTTCCATTATTCTTTAATGAATACCCATAATTTAATTCTAATTCTTCTGTAGTTGTTCTATCTGTGTGGCTCTGTCGCCTCCAAGGAGGTGGAAAGCTTCCAGTAACATCCAAAAACCTTGTTTTAGACTTTGTTGGGTAGCAACTGCAGCTGGCCCTGCCAGACCACTACATGAGCATACATCTAGCACAGTGCTCAGTGCAGGTGAGACACTTATAGTATCATCATGTAATGGAAAAAGCCTCACTTATGAGGCAGGTGACATGGTATTTTGTTGTAATTCTGACTTTTCCTAGCTGTACAACCTGGGGAAAATATAATCTCTCTACATATCCATTTCCTCATCTGCAAAATATGAATACTGACTTCCAGTGAACATGATGTTGTATGTTCAAATTTGAGCATATCTCTCCCCTGGCCACCACTCCAAAGGCATAGCAGTGTCAGAATCAGTGAGGAAAAACAATTGGAAAAATGATGTTCACAAACAAGACAAGCCTCTTCCTGTAGGATAGAGCAGGACTTGAGGTCTTTCTAGGCTCCAGATTCTGAGGCAAGAGTGGCAACAGCAGGCCCTAGAAGGGTCCTTGAGGGAGGAGGAGTGAGTTGGTCTCACTGCTTGAAGACAGGGGCTGGGAATGGACTTCCCAGCTGTGAAAAGAGGCTGGAAAGGCTGAGAGGTGCTGCTGGGCCTAAGGCTTTTGAGTGGCTCATACCTAGAGACCTTGGAGGAAGCTGACCCCGCTTTATAGCCTGTGCCAAGTCACCCACTGCACCATCATGTAACCTCTAACATCCCCAATATTTCTAGAGGAAAGGAGTCACAGGCCCCAGTACAAGATGTGGGTTCTGAACTGTGGCCCTGAGAGGCCAGTCTGATGCAAGCCACTAGAGAAGAAGAACTTAGATGATACAGAAAGAAAGGGGGTAGGCAGGGAACTCTTATTCAAATAAGTCCACAAATTTATTCTAAAGCTCATGAAATTAAAAATAGAACTATCAGCAATCCCTCTTCTGAGCATATACACAAAGGAGATGAAATCGCCACCTCATCAAGATATCTGCACTCTGACGTTCATTGCAGCATTATTCATAATAGCCAAGATTTGGAAACAACCTAAATGTCCATTGATAGACAAATGGATAAAGAAAATGTGCTACATATATAAAATGGAATGTTTTTCAGACCTTAAAAAAAGGAGATCCTGCCCTTTGCCACAACATGGATGGACCTGGCAGATGTGCTAAATGAAATAAGCCAGACACAGAAAGAAAAATATTGCATGATCTCACTTATGTGTGGAATATATATGTGAAAAACGAGCTCAAACACACAGAGATAGAGAATGAAACCAGTTACCATGGGGAATGTTGCGGGGGTGGTGGTGGGAGAGGACATTGGGAGATGTTGGTCAAAGAAAACAACGAAGCAGATAAGTAGGATGAATGTCTAGTGATCGAAGTTACAACATGAGTACTAAAATTAACAAAATAACATTGTCTTAGGGAGTTTTGTTAAATAGTAGATTTTAGCTGCTCTTGTTACAAAAAAGTAACTATGTGAGATGATAGATATGTTAATCTGCTTTACTATTGTAACAATTTTACTATCTATATATATCCCGTAACATCATGTAGTAAGACTCAAATATACCCAATAAAATTTATTTAAATAAATAAATAAATAAAACAAAAAATGCTTAAAGTCATTGGAAAAAATATAAAGCTTGAGGAAAACTAATACCTAAAGAG
Source organism: Daubentonia madagascariensis (assembly GCA_023783475.1). NCBI lineage: Eukaryota > Metazoa > Chordata > Mammalia > Primates > Daubentoniidae > Daubentonia > Daubentonia madagascariensis. The sequence continues at coordinate 22,911,480 of JAKFHU010001672.1, forward strand.
ACTGTTATAAAATCAATACTCAGGGAGTAAAATAATGAAACAAAAACAATAGAGCCATATAAAAATAGCTTTAAAATAAGTATGCTTGTATTTGCTTAAATATGTGTAGCTTATTTTTGTAAGAAAATTTGCAATTTGTTTGCCTCCAGGAAGAGGAACTGGGTGATAGCGTTGGAAGGAGACTTCACTTTTGAATTTTGAACATTGTGAATGTATTATCTATTTAAATAAATATATAAATTTAAAACTTAATAATTATAATACAAAAATATATTTGTTTAGGAACCTTACAATGATAAATGAATGATAATTTTCTTTTAAAAACAATTATTTAATAATAGGGATAAAACAGAAACAAGTGGATATAAATAAGAATCTATTAAAAATCCTAAAAATAAAACATATTTAATATAATCACTGAAATAATATCAATGCAAGAAATAACTTTTGACTGGTCACTGTTGAAAGTAATTAGTGAATAGAAATATTGCAGATAATTCACACAGAAAGACACACAGAGACACACTGAAATAAAAAATATGAAAAAGAAAGATGGTAGCTGTTAGGGTGGGAATTTGTATGCAGGTTGAGAAAGAATTCTCACACAAAGATTAGGATAGTTTTAAAGAAAGAAATTTTATTTTACTTCTCAAAGAGTGAGAAGGACACAACATGAAAAGAAAGAAAGGAGAAGTGTCAGAAGTGAGGATAAGGGGTTTGGAGGTTTTTATTAGGGGGTAAAGAGACAGAAAAAAAAATGATTGTTGCCAGCTGATAACAAAAAGCAGCTGTGAAGTGGTTGTGTCTGGTTTTTTCTTTTTTCTTTTTCTTTTCTCTTTGAGGCCAGCATATCAGAGTCCTTGAAATGTGGTTCTGGCAGGAACCAAGACAGAGAGTTTGCTCCCCTGCTGTCTGCTTAGGGCTCTTCAAGGCTGTTAAAAAAAACTCTTAAAATGAAACAATTTAAGCCACAGGTGCTTGATCAAATAAAGGGCAGTTGTGTTGTGATCTTTGCCTTCAAAGGGGCAATTATGTGCTGTGAGTTTATTCCTCTTTCTTTAGGTAGTTTATTTTTCTCCATGTGTTAGTAAGGCCACCCTATCACTTACGACTGGGCATTTTGGTTGTTTCTAGACTTTAATATCCTATAGCTAATACAGTGAATGCCCTCATAAATTAATTTTTGACCAAATCTCTGGCCATTTCTAAGGTTTAGATTTTTAAAAATCAATTTCTACGCTCACTACTGTTTATGCATCCTGCCCTTCCTTTTGGATTTACTTTTCTTCTGATTAAATACATCCTTTACTCGTTCTTTCAATAAGAATTTCCAGGGAGGTGAGTAGAGCTCTCTTAATATTTGCCTATCTGAAATCTTATTTCACTCTAAATTAGAGTGAATGATAGCTTAGCTCGGTAACATGTTTTAGGTCGACGGTTATTTTCGTTCATTACTTGGAAATGCTCCATTGCCCATTTGGCATCTGGCTTTGCTGATAAAAATCTACTGGCAATGTAATTATCAGTATTTAGTAGATAATTCTCTCATTTTTCTCAGATAGCTTTTGAGATATTTCTTTTTTGCCTTTATTTTCTATTCAATGTAAGGTGTCCGGTATGGGCTTATTTTTATTTATCAGGTTTAGGATTCGATGTGTATTCACATTCTGAGGACTTGTCTTTCTTCATTTCTGGAACTCAACCATTATCTCTTCAAGTTTTTTTGCCCGACATTCTTTCTATTCTCTTTGTTTGGAATTGCTATAGACATTCATTGTGGACTTTAATACAGCTACTGATAGGATGGCCTTGCTAATAAATGGAGAAAAGTAAACTAACAGAAAGCAAGAGGAATAAACTCACAGCACATAATTGCCCCTTTGAAGGAGAAGCTCACAACATGGCCACCCCTTTATTTGATCAAGCACCTGTGGCTTAAATTGTTTCATTTAAGAGGTTTTCTTATTAACAGCCTTGAAGAGCCCTGAGCTGACAGTGGTAGTACAAGCTCTCTGTCTCAGTTCCTGCCAGAACCACATTTCAAGGACCCCGATAAGCTGGCCTCACAGAAAAAAGAAAAAAAAAAAAAAAAGGAAGAAACCAGACACAGCCACTTCAGCCATCTTCTGTCATCAGCTTACAACATTAACTGTTTCTTTTCCCTTTTTCCCTATAAAAACTCTGAGCCTCTTCTGCTTGGAGCCTGGCACTTCCCCTTCCTCCTTTCATGTGCTGTGCCTTCTCTCTCTCTCTCTATCTCAATTTCTCTCAGAGAAAGTAAAATAAACTTTTTACTTCACATATCCTAATCTTTGTGTTGAGAATTCTTTCTCCACCCATGCCATGATCTCCTCATCCTAACATCACCTACAGTAAGGACATGATTAAGTTATACTGCATTTGTAAAATGGAATGTTTTCATATTATACAGTGATGAAAATATTTTCAAACAAAAAATGAGATGTTTTATTTGATAATCTCTAAGTCTCTTATAGTCCTAGTGTTATAATTCTGTTGTTAATTAATTGACTGAAAAATAAGCTTAAATCATTAATAATTTTTTCCAAACTTCTGACATCTATTATTCCCAGCTTTGTAGCACTTCATTTTTATTAAAAACCTAGACTCCTCAAAGAAATGTCTCAGTCTTTCATATATTACATAATCATCTCAGAAAATGCCTTTGTGTAAAAAGTTTTTTCAACATTTATTTTTCATATTTTCCAGACAGTAGAGGTGAGGAGGAAGATAATTATTTATTTCTTCAGAAAAAGATGAAGGAACAATTAGGATTATGCAAATCAAAAAAATGTGCAATGACATTTTAAGATCATTAAGTGTACAAACAGGACATTTCTAAAAGTGAACTGGAATGAATTAGGAAATATACCCAAAGCAACATCAGATTCTTCACTCTTTTAGAAGTAGCATTTCAGTAAGTTAGAGATACCTTTAGACAAAAGAAATGGGTCTGTCCTGACTCTATTCCATTATGTTAAATTACAAGGAAAAACTCCCAACGGTCTGTGGAGACTGACAATGGAGATGTGAGAAAGTTGAGAATAGGGGACTGACCTCCGAGAAAGCTAAAACATTTTATGGCATTTCTTCTGACGTGGCTCCTCTTCTCCCATCCTCCATCTTTATCCTGTTCATAAAAATCTATCCATTCTCTTCTTTTTAAAATAGAATGAGTGCTAGCCTAATTGGCTTTCCTGGAATCTAATTAGTTTTAAACATTCTCAACTTAATTTTCTGTATGTAAAAATGAAGATAATGTTGCAACAGAGTTGGGTAATCATTTTCACATGGAAATCATTTCCAGGGAATTATAGCATAACTGTGCTTATTAATTTGTTCAAGCATGAAATGATAAACTCCATTTTCTGCACTCCAGATTACAGTCAAGGGAACATCTCTTTCTTTTCATACCCACCATAAAAAGAGGCTCAATAACTACAGTCTGCCATCTAGTGCTTACCTATTACCAGAAAAACCTCCTGGTGGCAAAAACATGATCCTTCACTCCTCATTTTACTTCATTATTTGGAGTTAACAGGGTCAAAGCTAACTCACTGGTACGACATCTTTTGCTAGATTATAAGACCTCCTCCTTAACACCAGCCCCCTTGCTGCAATGGCATCCATGCCACCAGCATTAAAAAATTGACAGCTTTTGTTCTTTTGTACCTCCCGTGGCCTTTGATACACCAGGCTTCATTACATGTGTGACATTTCTTTATTTAGCAAATATTTATGTATTTAATAAATACAACATGCTAGCACTCTTCTGGCTGATCAGTGCATAACAGTACCAAAGACATGAAGTTCTGCCCCTGTGGTCTTATATCCTGGTGCATGTACACTTCCTCTCCCACCCCACCTGCTGAGGAGAATTCTATTTTGTCCATTGCATTCCCAAGCCTCTTTTATGCAGAATGAGGGCACTGGGTAGAGAAAGAATGGCAGAAACCAAGAAGGTTTACATTGGAAAGGACTGAGTCATTGGGAGAGAGACAAACCCAAAAGAGAACAAAGTGGAAAAATGAAACCACAGTGTGGGCTGGTATTGGGGAAGAGTTTGGGAGAATTTGAAAGGAGGAAGGAGAGAATGGAGGCAGCTATGTGTGAAAGTTATAAAAAGAGAAAGATGAGGAAATAGAAGTTTAAGAAAGTTCACTGGGTTATACTTATGGTGTCCCCTTTTGATGTTTATTTAAATAGTTCAATAACGATTTGAGTTTTCAAGTTTTTTTTTTGATTGTCAGATCCATGTTTCCTTGAACAAATTACTGCATGAGTGGGCTGCAAGGCTGCTCAATTTTAAATGGGTAACACTTGGTAGTAACTAGTGAGGCCATTTGATATGTATGGGGTCATCTTCTATGAAAGGCTGGAAGATGTCCCCTGACAAACACAGTGTGGTAGAAGAGGCACTGAACTTGGGGTCTGGAATTCTGAATATGAGTTCCAGTTCAGGCCATTTTTTCTTGGACAAAGTCACCTGACTCTCCTGGGATTACATGTCTTCTATGTAAAATCAAAGGTCCTATGGATTGATTTTTAAGGTTCCTTCCAGCTCTAACTACACTCTTGATTACAAGCCATGTTGCAGGATTGATAACCTAATGGATCACCTTTTGGTGGGCATATGAGTACTGTAATTTTTTTTTTTTTTTTTGAGAATACTGCTTTCCCTCAAAGGAGTGGATAAACTTTCCACAACACAGGCCAGTAGAAAAGATTTTAGTGGACATGGATGCCAATTAGAGTTCCCAACATCAAGTAACATAAAATGACTGCCTCCTTTGGCTTCTGTATGTGTTTCTTTGTTTCAGCTCTTCAGAAAAGAAAGAATAATCTTAGGGATGAGAAGGCAACTATGAAGGAAAACACATTTCTCAGTTATCTGACAGAAACAGAAACGTGGTCAACTTGCAATTGGCCAGCCACATGGAAGAATACCATTGTAAACCATCCTGGCTAAATTATAAATTCCAGGTGACTTTCCCCTAACACTAATCAATATTTTGGATAAGCTCCAAGATAGTTGCCCTTACCCTCAGGGCCACCCCAACTGAAGGGGTAGGAGCTGTATCAATTAGCATTTGCTGTGTAACAAACAATCACAAAACCTCAGTAGCACAACAGTGTTTCTTTCTCACAGGTCCAAGATCAGCTGGAGGTTAGGTAGGTCACTTTGCTTATCTTTGTTAGGCTGGCTCACGTATCTGGGGATTGCCTGGCTGTTGGCTGATATAGACTGGCCTATATCCCGAGACAATCTCAAGAAGTGCTTCTAACATTCCAATGTTCTAAAGAAAAAGAGTTGAGCAAATGTCGTCGTTTAATCAAATTGTTCTCAAGAACATGAAGAAGTCAGGGTATGTCTGGAGAAATCCTTTACAGTTTTGACTCCTGCTAAGACAGAATTAGAAAATGATTTTGTAGTTCCCTTCACTTGCCAAAAAAATTATTTGTAGTTTAAGGAAGAAAAAAAGTACTTGGGAATATGAAAACAAACAGACTGTTTTGATCTCTCTCTCTTGCATGTTTGTGTACGAGATTGCATGCACGCTTATGGTTGTTTGTAGAATAATAAAATGTCATTACTAATGAAAACAATAGCTTCTAATTGAGCAGGGCTGCCAGCATCAATATCATGGAAATATCTGCTATAATGGAAGAGTGAACAAATGTTTTCATTTTGTACTTTTTTTTTAATAGTACAAACTTTATTCACAAATAAAACTCTATAAAGTTAAAAGCAGGGGCAACTCCTTTTGTAAAAAGTGAATATAAAAAGGCATAATGTCATTTTATTTAAAATTGCAAATTAGTTTTTTTGAATGGTTGAGCTGGGATATTAAATTCCATTCCTGCTTCTCAGATTTCTATAAAGTAGCATACTCTATCCTCAGTCCTATGCAGTCATGGTGGAGATTCCAAATTGCCTCTCAATATTGAAGTGAACAGCTCAGTGTCTTCTCTTGCAATAAAGGCACATCATTTGCTACATAAGGGAAAGTAGCATTCAGATTCCTGCAAGATTGCGGTGAAGAAGCAACTTCCGTGTCTTCATTCTCAATGTGTATTCTCACCTTTGTTTTCCATGGGTAACACTGCCAGTTTCACCAACTCTCCTTTCAACTTCATTTAAAAGAGGATGCTGTCTGAAAATTGGCATAACAGCATCTACCGCAGTTGGGCACCCACAGTCCCTGGGATGAGGGAGGGTGAGGAAGGAGCATTCCTTGAACCCACGAATTTGAGACCAGCCGCTTGGGTAACATAATGAGACTCCACATTTGTGGAGAACGCATGACAGAGGCATTTCGGATCGGACGGTAGAGTTTCTTGAGATATACTTGATTTTAGTTTTAAACAGAACAAATTCCTTGAAAGTTACAATACCACAGTCACTAGGAAGGTAGAAAAACTCATAGTAAACTTCCAGCTCAACTTCAGTTACAGGGCAGTTATCTCCTAAATACACTTCATCAGCATCCATATAAAAATTTTGGAATATCAGGGGTTTAATCCTGGCAGAGAACCAATGTTGGGTGCATTGTACTTGAACAGCTGACCAGTCTTCAGCACAGGTTCATATGAAGCAATGAAGGAGAAAGAGGCCCCTTAACCCCAGGAAAGTCTTCATTTGCCCAGATTGGAAACCAAATCTCACTCAGGAAACAGCAAGTTGGGCCATTTTGTACTTTAATTACAGAAATTATTGTTTAAAATTACTTGCTAATAACTGTTGCCCCAAAGACAATTCAAAGCTGAAAGTTGCTTTTATGCACTAAAAGGCTTCATGGGGCAGGTCTGGATGACTGTATTCAGTAATAAGGCAAATCTATTTGGACCAAACAAATGCATCCAATGTTAGAAAAGCTCTAGGGCTATGGTCCCCAACCCCCAGGCCACAGAGTGGTACCGGTCCCCCCCACCACTCAGTGTCTGTGGAAAAATTGTCTTCTATGAAACTTAGGAAGGGGTGGGGGACACACAGCAGGAGGTGAGCGGCAGGAGAGTGAAGCTTCATCTGTATTTACAGCCCTTCCCCATCTCTTGCATCACCGCCTGAGCTCCGCCTCCTTCCCACAACTCCTGTCCCCTCCGCGGAAAAACTGTCTTCCGTAAAATTGGTCTCTGGTGCCAGAAAGGTTGGGGACCGCTGCTTAAGGGTATTTCAGGTCGGAAAGAACACATAATAAAACAAAACCCCTATACAAATGAGAAGGAAAGTATCTGAACGTAGAATCGGGAGACCTGGTTAAATTCTTGAGCCCACCACTCACTAGCTATGTGCTATTGTGTCATGCACATCTATGTATACTCATGTACAACCTGTTTGAACCTTAGATTCTTCATCTTTTAAATTAAAATAATAATAACAATAATACATCACATGGTTGGTGAAGAGATTGTATGATTGAGTGAACTAATGAACATGAAAACATTTTATAAACTATAATGTTCCACAAACATTAGGTAGGTGGGATAGTAATAGTGGGAGGAGAAGGGGTGGTTTTCATTCATCATCATCTTAAGCAACAAAGCTTAAAATAGTCTGTCATTCCCTTGGTCCATCACTGCTCCTGAAACCCCTTAAATGTGCTCCGCTGTGGTTATCCAATAGTCCCTTGTGTGTCTGTACCACAAATACTCATGTTGACCATGAGTCCTGACTTTGTACCCTTGTGGTCATCTCAGGACTCATTCTGCTTGCATTTAATTTATTTCTCTTTTAAGCTTGGTCCTTGTTACTAAACTTGAAATAGTAAATATTTCCAGCTTCCCCATTAGGCCTGTATTTAGTCCAAGGAATCTGGGGATGGCTGGGCCTTACCCTTGGCTCCAAGCAGCAGAGTACAGCTGACAATCCTGCTGAAGTAGGAACTGATTTTTGAACAAAGGAGAGAGAGCTGTGATGGGAGGTACCATTATTATTTCTATTTTACAAATTAGAAAATCTGGGCTCAGAGAAAGTAATTAAATTGTCCAAGGTCTGCCAGCTAGTAAGCGACAGAGCGGGATACAAATGACAGATAATTTTTACCTCATAGAGTGTGTTAGAATTTTTTAGTTGCAGACATGGGGCTTCCTCCTTCCTCTTGGCCTTTACTCAGGGCTCAAAGGAGCTTGACATAAAGCTTCAATCTTTCTTTCCTTTCATCCAAGTGATAATTATGGCAAGCATTTGTTGATCACTTAATAAATGCCAGTCAGGCCAGGGATTAGAGTTGAGTAAGTGAGGCGCTCACCCTGGGAGCAAAATTTAAAGGGCCACAGAAAAATTCAGTAATCAAGAAAAATATTACTTTAATACAATATTTTTTAAAAAATTACAATGCACAAAAAACCCTGGTGAAAAAAAAATCAACATGTTAAATAAAGACAGGATCAGTACTATTGACTTTTGTCTCAGGCTTCAATGGCTTGGCCTGTGATGTTGGCTATGTAGAAATTTCAAGATGGGGAAGCATTGTGAATGAACATTCTCTGAAAAGGAATTTGGAGAAAAGAGACTGTAACAATTTGCAAACGGGAGACACCCTTCAAAGGCAGGGTTTGGGTTTTACAGCAAAAGCTCCTGCCCAGGTTCTGAATCAGGCCTTTTTGTGCAAATGAAGAATTCAAACTTGTTTAGTTCTGATTGGTTGCCAAATCTGAGTTCTGATTGGCTGATAGAGATAAGACCTGATTGGTCTATACAGCTGAGACCTGATTGGTCAATACAGCTGACCTGTGATTGGTCAATATAGTTGAGCCCTGATTGGTTGGTAAAGTTGAACAGAAGTGTGTGGGTTTTCTGGGAGGTCAGAGTAAGTGTGAGACATCTAAGTTAGCAAATGGCCACTTGGTTCTATTTTAAATTTAGGCCCAGTTAGCCAACTGGGGTCTGTCTTGAAGCACTGGCTCTTTCATTTTCACATTTGTTCACAACATCTTTGCATTTTACAGTTCCCCTCTTAATCAAAAGATGACCAGCTTTATATTCTTTTTAGTCCCAGGGGAGGTTCATGGCCCTGGGCTGCAAGTGTCCCAGGTTTTTCTCTTCCAAAAGCCTAAGAAGTTAGTCTGTGGAGCAGATACTGAAGAGAAAAGAGGATTTGGGGGAAAAGGCAGAGGATCTTGGAGAACCAGGAATGCAAGCTGTGCTCCCCACTCCCAAATAGAAAAAAAAAATCCTTTTGCTAGAATAAGAAAGTTCTTTGGGTACCAGAGCACTGGAATTGGACCTAGTTTCATGGCAGAACCCCAGGGAAACAGCAAGATCTTGGAGAGGAGACTGCCATGTGTCATGTCAGGGTTCCCTGTGAGCCAAGCATAACAAAGAATCTGAGAACCAGCAGATCCAAACAGCCCTCCTTTGTCTATCAAAATATAGTGTTCATTTTATCCTAGACATTGAAGCAAAATTTTACTCCCTTGGTTATTTGAGTGCAGATGGTAGAAAAATTGAGTGAGAGAATGTGGTACACAGGTGGGAGGAGGGGGAAGGGAGAACAGTTTGTGTGGAAACCCTTTCTTGGTACACACTATGTCTTTTTTTTTTTTTTTAAATAAATCTGTGTCCTGACTCAGCATTGATTACAACATACACAATTATAGTAATCCGCAAGCAAATGTTAATATTGCTAATGATACTGCTTGCAGAGTGATTATCTGAGAGCCATTCTGAGCTGTTGCATCAGGATTACAGCATTTGTGTAACTCCAAATCAAGCCAGTGGTGAAAAAGCCAGCACTTGTTCAGTCAAAAAGAGCTGACAAAGAGGGCAGCCTGCAATTAGATCCAGCATGCTTGTCACCAGGGGGCTGGCAGGCCTGGTTTACATGCTCAAGGGTTGGGGATGACCTTTAACAGATGTAGATTCTCAATATAAAAACCCTTGAGTCCAGAGCAGATAAAAGAACAGAGCTTTGTATTAGGCTGCTTCATATTTCCATTTCTGCTTGAATAAGCATTTTCTGGGCTTACAAAAGTCATTGTTGAGATCTCTTAAAGGCCCAAACCAGCCAGCCCCATCTGTAATCTTGTGCTTGGATATCCCAGGGGTCAATTCAACCCAAATCACTCACTTTTGCCAGTCCCTTGAACATTTTCTGGATATTTTCCTTTTTGATTTTTTGGACAAGAAAACTTCATTTCCAAATGTTTTGCCTAGTATTTTTACCTTAACTCTGTATACAGAGTTATCTTCCAAACACAGAGGATCACTCCAAATATCTAAAGATTCAGAGCATCTATTCACGAGAGAGGTGCCAGCTTATAGGACTGGGCTATTCGATATATTTCACTGAACATCTTCCTCTCCACCCCCAATCCTGCCTCTGCCAGCAAGCCAAAGAAAGAACTTGTTTTTATGAAAGCCTGACCTTTGATTACTGGCACACTCAGGTTCACAGAAATCTTAAATGGCTCCCTATTGGCTACAACTTTTGTCTCCTCAGAATTTTGTAATCAAAAAGAAGAAGAAGAAGAAGGAAAATTATTTTAATCTCAGCACACTCAGGCACTGAAACGGCTTCCTTCAGCCAAGCACCAAACTAGGCAAGGAGACAAGCTATAAGAGCTTACAGTCTAGTGGAGGAATGCCGGTGCCGGTGCCGATGACCCTGCAGGCAGACAAAGCCCTTGCTTGGCAGGTAGGTAGAGCAGACCTCCCCCCAAATGAGAGATCAGCTTTGGTAAATTCTTCCTCAGAATTTTGTAATCAAAAATAAAAAGAAGAAGGAAAGTTATTTTAATCTCAGCACATGTATATTTTGTATCACTAAAACTTTTTTTTTTTGTTTTGAATTATATAAGGTTTGGGGGATGAAGGGTCTACCATAACCTTTGCAGTGCTTAGTGGCTCCAGAGGTCTTCCAAGAACCCTGGGAGAGCTTGGCACAAAAATATGTAGTTACACTAAAAGAACAAATGATCCTGAAGAAGAAGAAAGGGAAAGAATGGTTTGTAAAGAAATAAATGTGATGGCACAGGAAGCTCTGATGAATTCATCAAAAGGATCTGATAAAAGGCAGCAGGAAAAATAGTTTTGTTAAGACATAAAAGCATTTAAAAACAAAACTAAAGGCCCAAGTGAGATGAGGCCGGAAAATCACATTCAAGGTCTTTTTTGAGTTCAGTTTGAAGGAAAAAGGTGAAGTTCAGACCAAAGAAGAGGGAGCTGGGGGGCAATGAGTGGATAATGTTATGTCAGCAATGGCAGAGAGTGGATACGTCTTACCTCCTAGCATATCTTTACCTTTTTTGGCCAAGAAAAATGGTTGTCAGGTACAAAGAATCAGAATAACTATAATTAAGGGAAAACCAAAGCCTCAGATGGGTGAGGAGATTTCAAGAACACCTACATTCTCCTACTTGGTGGTTCCCAACTTGCGCTTTCTTTTCCTAGCTACACTCCATCTCTTTCCCCTCCTTCTCATCCTTACACCTAAAAAGAATATTCTGAGTTGTTTTCTTCACTTCTTCACCTCCCACAGACTCCTCAGGCTGTTGTAAGCTGTCTTCTATGTCCTGTAAAGGACTCTGTGAGGTCAACAGTGACTACCTAATTGATAGACCCAACAGGCACACGTTATCCCACTGGGCCCTCTGCTGCACTCCACTGTGTTGTTCACTCCCTCCTTCTTAAAACTCTCTCTCTCTTTGATGTTCAAGATATCAAGCTCTTTTGGTCATCTTTTTATCTCTGAATATTCCTTGCTAGCCCCTTAAAGCTCAGTGTTCTGTAGGGTCCATTCTTTGCCCATTGCTTTTCCTGGTGATCTCACCTACTACAGTGGACGTGGTGGTTGGTTTTCAGCATCCATTTCACCTCGGATTTTTAGCTTCTGACAAAAAATCACAGCAATTTAGTTCCCCTTGAGTGATCAGTTTATGAATGGACATGGTACCTAACGCTGATCAAAGAAACAACATTGGAAATCTGCTGGGGGCTTTTTGAGGAATTTTTCTCTGTCCCAAGAGAAAGCCACAGAAATTCTCTTCCTTAGGTAAAGTCATGTCTGAAGAGTACACCCAGACCTGCTGCTGCAATCTTGCATGAGTCTGAAGATGAAGCCACAATATCAAGAATAGCAAACAGAGAGAGGAAAAGAACTTGAGTCCTCGATGATATCGTTGGGCTGCTGAATCAACCAGCCCTGGAGCCTGCCCTACTTTGAGACTTTCAGTTATGGTAGATAATAAATTATCTCTTTATTAAGGTACGCTTATAACTTTGACTCAAACTGTACAAAAACAAATTATGTAACCAAAACGTGTATACCCCCATAATATTCTGAAATTAAAAAAATATAAAATAAATTCTCTCTTTATGCCATTTTGAGTTGAGCTTTCAGTTACTTGCAGCCTAAAGCATTTTTATTTATACTCTCATGGCTTCAACCGTCATTTATTATAATGACTCCCAAATAACAATTTCCAGCCCAATTATCTGCACCAGTTTTCACACTCATATATCCGGTTGTCTGCTGCTGAATGCTTCCAGTTGTAGGTCCCAGAACATATTAAACTTAGCAAATTCATCATCAAGTTCCCATTATCTTTAAAGCAGGCTAATATCCTGCAAATTGCTGGGATTACAGACATGAGCCACTGCACCTGGCTGAGAATGCCTGGTTATCTACTACTGAATCTCATTAATATGTGCAGAAAGAGGGTGAGAAATTACAGAACACAAATTTGAGTGAAAGGTTATGTAAAGTTCAGGGCCTGGTAGCTTAATAAATATGTAAATATACCTGGTTACCTGGTCTACAAATATTTCCGTTGATTTAGAGTTGCATCAACTTTGAAGTTTGACACTTTAAAAAAGAAAATTGACATTGTTTTTTTGAGATACATACTGAAATATTTACAGATGAATGGTATGATGTCTGGGATTGGGTTTGCTTCAAAATAAGGGTAGAGAGGAAACAAGGTTGGCCGTGAGTTCCTATTGCTGAATCTGGGTGATAATTACATGGGGGAGTTCATAATGCTATTTTCTCCACAACTTTGCCATAATACGTTATTTGATAAAAAGAAACAGAAAGGAAACTGATTTCTTGACACAGAAATCTCACTTCTAATGATCTATTTTAATGGAAGAAAACCAAATAGATGTCTATGAAAAAGAAGCTTATTGCAGGCTTATTTATAACTAGGAAAACCTCCCCAAAACCTAAATGCCCAATAATAAGGAAATGGTCAAATAAATGATGATAAATTTGATATAATCAGTATTATACAGGCATTAAAAAATAATGCTTTTAAAAACTATGTAATAAAATGGAAATATGCTTATAACAATGTAAAAAATTGAGGTACAAAACTTTATAAACTGATAACAACAAAATTGATCCCCATTTTGCTTCAATCTTTTCTTCCAGGTACAGTGCAGTGTGTCATCACAGCTCACTGCAACCTCAAACTCCTGGGCTCAAGCGAGTACCTGGGACTATAGGTATATGCCACCACACCCAGCTAATTTTTTCTCTTTTTAGTAGAGAGGGGGTCTCGCTCTTGCTCAGCTGGTCTTGGACTCCTGAGCTGAAGTGATCTTCCTGCCTTGGCCTCCCAGAGTGCTAGGATTACAAGTATGAGCCACCGCACCCAGCCCACTTACATCTTATTTATGTAAATAAATGCATGCATGGGGGAAACAGGGAGAAAATGTTAAAAGTGGATGCTATGGTTTGAATGTGTCCCCCAAAGTGCATGTGTTGGCAACATCCCAGGAATGGGTTCGTTATCACAGGAGTAGGTTCCTTATAAAACCTTCTCCTTTTGGCCCCCTTTTCTCTGCGTCTTTCTCTCTCTCCCCTCATCTCTCTCTCTCTCCACCCTTTTCTCTCCCTCCCTCCCTCCTCCCCCTCCTCTCTCTCTTGCCCTTCCACCTCCTACCATGGGATGATGCAGCAAGAAGGCCTTTACCAGATGCTGGCACCTTGATCTTATACTTCTCAGCCTCCAGAACTATGAAGAAACAATTTTCTGTTTTTTACAAATTGCCCAGTCTCTGGTATTCTGTAATAGCAGCAAAAAATAGACGAAAATAGTGGATATATTTGTAGGATTTTGCCCAATTTTTACTTTTCCTTTAAATTTTCCCTCATTCTTCTCGAATGTTTGGCAAAGACCATGAATATTTTATAAATGTGAAAAAAACTGTTATTCTATAAAGGAATGCAGCAGAGGCCCATCACAGAATATCTGAAAGGAGAGTATTATGATGCATCTCTGAACTGTGAGGGATTTTTCATGCAAATTGGGAAACCCAAGAGTTAATTTGAAATAGAAACCTTCAGCTGAATTGTTTAAGGAAAAATGTGATAAGGATGTCTTGTCTCTCCTATAAGTGCATCATCAGAGCACTTCAGTGTGGAATACACTGGATCAGCAGGTGTCTTTTCCTAAATTTGCCTCAGGGCAGAGGTAACTGCTGCTCCCAACCTGCACCCCTGTGGTAGGCAGAATGACCCCACTCTCACATACAAATCCTAGTTTCCAGACATGTGAATATGTTACTTTACTTGGGAAAAGGGACTTTGTAGATGTGATTAAATCAAGGACTTTGAGATAGGAATATTATTCTGGATAATCTGAGTGGGCCCAATCTAGTCACATGGGCCCTAAAAAGAGGAAGAAGAGACAGAAATGTGGGTCAGAAAGATGCAATGTGAGGACTTGACCTGCCATTCCTGGCTTTGAAGATGGAGAAAAGGGCCTTGAGCCAAGGAATGAGGTGCCCTAGAATCTGCAAAAGACCCTCAGCTGACAGCCAACAAGGAGACAGGGACCTCAGTCCTACAACTGCAAGGGACTGAAGTCTGCCAACAGCCCACAGGAGCAGGGAAATGGGTCCTCCCCTAGAGCCTCCAGGCAGCCTTCCTGGTACCTTGATTTTAGTCCCTTGTGACCTGTACCAGGCTTCTGATCTATACAACTATAAGATAGCAAATCTATATTGTTTAAACCAATCAGTTTGAGGTAACTGGTTATGGGGAAAGTAGAAAACTAATATAACTTCCTTTCCCCTTAGAGCTTCCATTTTATCCCAGTCTTATCTTGGCTGACAATTAAGGCTTTTCCCTTTGTGGGAAAGTTAGTTTTGCAGCATGTTCATAGCAGAGAGAAGTCTCAGGCTTGAAGGAAACCAACCTTCCAAAGAACAAAGAGATAATTCAAGAAAGAAGACATGTAGCTGGATGACCTCAGACACCGAGGCCTGGTATATGAGTTTTGTCCTCAATCCTTGTAACAAGTTTTCTACCCTCCCCACCCCCTTGCTCCCTAGCTCAGGACAGTAGGCCTGGACAGCAGACCTCAGCATCCCCTCTCACCTTGAGAGTGAGTTTGAGCAAACTCATTTAGTCCTTTCGACCTCCATGCAACACCTACTACCTCATGCCCTCATGCTTCAGTGCTAGTAGACTGAAGCACTCAATTCAGCCCTTCAGGACTCTGCCCCAGGAGCAGAACAGGTGTAAGGCCTGTTTTAGGACTTCACCACTACTTTTTTTTTCTTTCAACATTTGTTATGCAATGGTAGTCGAGAATATTTCCCAAACTTTCCTGGTCATAAGAACAACCTGAGGTACTTTTCATAAGCATTCTGTCTCCTTTGGAGGCTGTTGTATTTCTTGATGGGGTCTGTAATCCTTATTTTAACAAGTATCCCAGGCAGTTCTTATGACCTGAAAAATTTGGGAAACACTGATCTAAAGATGAACAATACAAGGTCCCCCAAGGTGTTCACAATCTGTGATAGACAAATGTTACTATGCTGTGATGGACAGTTACTACGTCCTGGTATTCACACCCATGAGGAGTCTCCTTCCACACTGTGTCATGGTTGGTCTGTGTGACTAAAAGAATGATAGTATGCCACTTCTGAGATTAGGTTATAAAAGATATGTAGCTTTCATCTTGGGCACGCTTTCTCACCCTCTTTGACTACTTGTTCTGGGAAAGCCAGTTGCCATGTTGTCAGAAGCCCTATAGAGAGGCCCACTTAGCAAAAAACTGAAGCCTCTGGCTAAGAGCCACATAAGTGAGCTTAGAAACAGGTCTCCAGCCTAATCAAGTCTTGAGTGAATTGCAATCCAGGTTGACAGCATGACTACAACTTCATGAGAGACCCTGAGCCAAACCACCCAGAAAAGATGCTCCTGAATTCCTATGAGATAATAAGTATTTGTTATTGAAGTTACTAAATTTTGGGATAATTTTTAATAAACTTCAGACCACTAAGTTTGTGGTAATTGTTTATGGGAGCAACAGAAAACTCCATACAAGATAGTAAATGCTAAAAAAGGTAACTAATACACCATACAAGGTAGTCAGTGCTTTGTGAGGTTATGGGAGAGCTCTTTGGTAAGGCATATTGTGCCCTGACAAGGGCACCCAGCCAAGGGGGCTGAAATTCAGTCCAAGCTCCAGCTGTCAAGCCATAGGCTGTGATACAAATCTGTGTCAGACCACAGGTATAAAGCACTTCTTTCTAATTCTCCCAAGGGCACTCTATGGGTTAGTGGTAGCTCTGGAGGAGAGATTATGCTCTGCAGAAACTGCAATGACTTTCCTGATAGGAATAAGAGCAGATTTCCCCCTTGTGATAGGAGAGACCGTATTT
The DNA here is from genome assembly GCA_023783475.1 of Daubentonia madagascariensis. NCBI lineage: Eukaryota > Metazoa > Chordata > Mammalia > Primates > Daubentoniidae > Daubentonia > Daubentonia madagascariensis. Next base: position 22,928,116 of record JAKFHU010001672.1, read on the forward strand.
TCAGCTTGCATGACTGTCTGAGTGGTCTGAGCCTTTGATAACAACTTCTAGACTCCAAAAAACTCCCAGTTTGAAGCAAGGCAAGTTCCCAGAAAGGTACAAGGCTAAGAAGAATCCTTTACTCAGTCACTGGTCCTCAGGCTGTGTCTGAGTTGGTACAGAGAAGCCTGCCTCAGAGAACACAGAGTGTTGGTGATTCATGCAGCCCTCCAGCTCCGGATGCCTCTGCTGGGATGTGAAAAGTGTGACAAGTGTTTGTTTTTTTCCACTCAGCTGGTTAATGTTGGGCCTTTGCAGCCCCCACACACTGTATGAGCTAATGATTGAAAGGTGTAGTGGCCTTTCCCTCGGTTCTTCAGCTGCTGCCTGGGACTTAGGACTTACCTAAGGGGAGTCAATTAAGAGATGCAGCAAGAAGGGAAAGTGTTCTCCAAGACCATGTTTATTTTACACCAGATTTTATTTTAAGACACGTTTGCGTAAAATGCCTGTACATTTTCCCTTAGAGAAAGAAATATTTCTGGACCACCTGCTATAGGAGTAATAGGTCAGATTCAAGAATGCCCTTTCCCCAAGGCCGTGGGGTCAGACCCACTCAGATCTTGTCCTCCCCCATAGGCAGGAAGCCCACACCTTGGTGCGGCTGTCCCTCTCTGATAGTCCACAAGCTGGCTTCCTCACCATTGCTGTGCAACACTACACATAATTTTCAGTTATATTGTGAAAGGGGCGGCCTTGCAAAAATAACAGGAAAATACCTAATTCCACAATTTCCCCTGTAACAATTGAAGATCAATCCTGTGAGTTCTCTCACTAACTGGCACCCTGCAGGAGTTCTGTTTTGCTTTGCACAACTTCTGAAGAAAGGTGAATGGATGGAAAAGAGATGTAAATCTCTCTCTTTCAAAATTGTTTTTGAGAATCTTCTTTTACCGAGTTCCTGAGTAAACAGCAGGAGAAGGAGCTCCAGCCTCAACCTTATCTCCAGGACAGAGTCCCATCTCCTGTGATAATCCCTTCTCCAAGGAAGGGCAGGAAACCAAGCTTTGGACTTTGACATAGGTGTAGTTTTTGTTCTCTACCTGCTGCCACTTTTGTTATCAACTGACAGCCATCACTAGTTTTTCTTTCTCTTCGTCCCCCTTAAAAGCAGCAAGCCACTTGGCCTCGCTGCTGGCACCCCCTTCTCTTTCTTTGGGATGCCACGCCGTCTCCCTGCTCCCTTCCCTCCCCCTTCCTCTCTCTCTCTCTCTCTCTCTCTCTCTGTCCTTCTAAAGGATGTAATAAACTTTTTTACTTTTATATCTTAATCTCTGCGTGAGAAATCTTTCTCCACCCGCGCTGTGAGCACCTACTAAACTTTCCACCTTAACATACTGTCCACAATTTCTTTTAGAAAGTGCACAGAAGGACTTCCATAAAGTTAGCCCCACTGAGATTCCCACTGTTTTACTGAACGTTTCCAGTAACTTTCTGACACAATGAAAGAGTCATAACGACAAATTTTATGCAGTCATTTTGGATACATGGTGTGGGCATTTGCTTTCTTTCTACATGAATGTAAAACTGAGAAGGGAGTGTGTCCAGAGCCGAGCTCCCTACGTGGCTGAAGACAGTAGCTCAGGCAGTGAGGAGCCAGCAAGCGGTCCCGGGCGCTCAGCTCCCTGCGTAGCCCGTGGCCTCCCTTAGGGTGCTTGCCATGCTGTGTCTTTTTATTTTTTTAAGTATAATTTCCATTTTATTTTCTTCCAAAGGATAGTTTTTCTGCAGTCCTCAAGGACTCAACTCCTTACATAGGCTTTGGTGGAGGTCGGGGGCGGCACCCGCAGGTCTAAACTGGGGTGGGGGTGCTCGGTCCTTGCGGGCTTCCAGGGAAGGATTCCTGGCTACTTTGCTGGGAATGGCACAACCCACACAGTAATGTAACTTCACATATAGCTTGGGAAGCACATAGGCATCGAAGACACGCTCTTCAGAAATGTCCCTGACAGCTGCAGCCTCCACTATGTTCCGAATGACGAACTTCTTTATAGCTTTGTCTTTAGGCATGGCGGGGTGCAGTTTGTGCAGCGAATAGGCTGCACATAGCCAGGGCCCCTTTTGGCACAACTGTTGTTCCTTCTTTTCTTTGTCATCTTGGAAGCAAGAACGCGAAACTCCATGCTGTGTCTTAAAAAATGGGCATAAATAATGAATTCAGAATGGACACACAGTAGGTGCTCATAAATGTGAATCCACCTGCCTCTAGCTGTCAATTTAAGGCCACACCATCATGATTTGGTGGTAATTTCTGAGTTTGGTCACAGAACTTCTGGGCAGACAGGACTCAACAAGCAAAGGAAAGGTGAATTGTCAAGAGACTTTCTCCAGTCCCCTGGGAGAAAGGAGCAGAGCCAGGACTCAAACCCAGGACTTCTGACTCAAGGCCTTTTCTCCCATGCACCATTGGCCATGGGTGTTGGGCAGAAGAGGCTCTTTTGTCCTCCATAGCTAACTAGAACCACAGCAAACTCCCCAGAACTGAGAGCGGGAATGTGCTAGGGTCAGGAGGTGAGAGCTGTCCTCACATAGGCCCATTCTACAAAAAAGGGCAGAGCCCCTGTGCCTCTAGCATCTGCCACAGCATAGGCCAGTGCTTCCACAGAAGTGCTGAGGAAGTCTCCAGCACATCGTTCTCAAACAAGGCTAAATCAAGGGATGGCAAGCCCTGGGAGAGTGTCTCTGGACTGCTCCACCAGCATGCAGACTGCCAAAGGCATCCAGTGCGCTCTGCATCCTCTTGCTCCACAGAGTGGGTTGTTGAAGGTGCTCACTTTTAACTGAAAAAAAGGGGGTGTTCTCTGTACTTCCCTCACTCTTTCCCACCCCCCACACTCACAGACTGTTATAAGCCATAGTTTGATTATTAGACTGCAATCCCCTGAATGGCAGGACCTTTATATTTCATCTTATTTCCAGAAACTCAGAAATACAACATAGATTCTCAGCAAGGAGTATCGATTATATTGATTTTCTCTAGATCAAGGTTTCTCAACATTGGTACTTAACTTAGCACTTTGAGGTAGCTAATTCTATGTTGTGGTGGGCTGTCTTGTGTATTATAAGATGATACACTTAGTAGCACCCCTGGCCTCTACCTATGTAACTGTTATGTGGATACCAGTACCACCACCCAGTTGTGACAACCAAAAATGCCTTCGGACCTTGCCAAATGTCCACTGGGGAGCAAAATCACCCCTGGTTGAGAGCCATTGTTCTCGATGAAGAAAAGGCTAACATATTAAAGTGTGTGCTATGTGCCAGATACTTTATTGATGCGATCTCAATTTTATCTTCACAATAACACTGTGAGATAGGTATTACCATGTACAGGTGGGGAGACTGAGGCATAGAGAGATTAGGTAACTCATTCAAGAACACTCAGCTTAGAAGTAGCAGACTAGGTTTTGAAGCAGGCCTTTCTGATTCTCATGCTGACAGGAAGCAGAAATAACAAGTGAAACAGGATCTGTACAGGCATTTGTGAATGTTCTACAACTATTGTTCATTTAAGCGTCATTCTTTTTTTATGTCTTTCCCAGTTCACCAAAAGGTTGAAGTCTGAATGTATATTTTTAGCACTGATTTCTATTCTTTTTCCCTAGAACTATTAAATGCAGTATTCATAATTTTACTGTACATTTTATCCAGTGTCATTTCAGAAATGCTTTAAAAATTTGTTCTTTTCATAGGGAATGCCTACTGGGCTCCCTCTAGTGTTGGCTATGATTATATTTGACTTTAAAAGAGCTCATGTGTGACCACATTTCATGTTAATGAGAAATTTGTTCTTTGTCAAGAGACAGTTTAAAAAATTCAACTGGTTCTCATTGATTATGCTATGAAACTGTCTTATTCTGATTTTGCAAATATTCTATTAAGGGCCTAACATAATTTAAGTTTTATAATATTAGAAAACAACTAATGTGAGTTAGTTTAAATTATTTTTTAATGGACCCAAAGGGACATTTCACAAGATAGGACTAATTGGCCAAAACAAACATATACAGTCATGTGCTGCATAAAGATGTTTTGGTCAATGCTGGTCTGCATATACAACGGTGGTCCCATAAGATTATGGTACTGTATTTTTACTGTACCTTTTCTTGGTTTAAATATATTTAGACACTCAAACACTTACCACTGTGTTACAATTGCCTCCAGTATATTCAGTACAGTAACATGCTGTACATATTTGGAGCCTAAGGGCACTAAGCTATACCATATAGCTTAGGTGTGCAGTAGGCTATACCATCTAGGTTTGTGTAAGTACACTTTATGATGTTTGCACAACAAAAGAGCCTAATGATGCATTTCTCAGAATGTATCTCTGTAGTTAAGAGATGCATGATTTACTTATATATATATATATATGGATATGTTCAGTCTCATTCTGATGAAAAGAAATGCAAATTAAAATAATAATGTGGTAGCCCTTTACCCTACCATCTAGGCAAATCTTTAATTCACTGTAAATTGTGAATGTATCCCTGTTCTTCAGTGAGCAGGTCTATGCAAACCTACTGTTAAAGCCTGAGGGAGCTGAGAGGCAGAAGAAAGAGGCTGACAAATCCAGTTTCTCAGAAACAAACATTTAATAGACTTAAGAACAGAAGCCATTTCTCAGCAGCTACCAGAAGAGATGGTGGATCCCAGCACTGTTTGACCCCTCAGGGAAAGGCAAGAATTTGCCTAAGGGTAGGATTTATGGTAAGCACTGTTTAGGATAACATCAAGGTTATTTTGACCTAAGGGCAAAATTTATGGTACCTACTTAATAGTAGATAAACTAGAAATCTTAAAGGAATTCCTGGAACTAGGGTTAATCAGAAGTCAGTATGGGGGCTTAGCATCAAAGATGGAGTTGCTTTAGCCTCAATCCGTTTCTCATATATTTCTGCTAATGTGTGCCTTTTATAGACAAAGCTATATTTTCAGGTGTTGACACATGAAGAATAGTGTATCTTCTAGAGAATTAAAAATTTTTTTTTTCAAATAACTTCATTAAATTATTTTTTCATTAAATAATATCACTCTGCTATTAATATTGGAAAAACAAGGTATGGTGGGGTAGTTTTGCCTGGAATGTATTTTTCTCCATTCCTTTTCTTCTAAATGTTCTGTGCCAAGAAGTTTTGAGTGTGCATTTTATAAACAAGATATAGCGATGTTTCATTTCTAGTCCAATTCTTCTTTTAAGTGGCAAATTTAATCCATTTATCTTTGTTTTGGTATCAGATTTATTTGAACTCATTCCTAATATCTTATTTTGCATTCTACCTTGTTATGCCTGTCCTTCCTTTCTTTCATGTTTTTTGCTTTACATTGGACTCACTGATTTTTTTCATTATTACTTTTTCTCTACATTCATTTTATTACTTTAGTGGTTACATTTAATATCATAAAATATACACCCAACTTAAGCAAATATAACTTAATCAGTATGTCTACCTTCCTTATAAACAATACAAGGACATCAAAATGCTTTATTTTGGTTTAGGCCCTTTCATCTTCTATAATTATCATCCAGTGTTTTTGGTTCACTGTTTAATACCCTAATAAATATTATTGTATTGTTACTATTTTCTTTTTTTACAACTAGTATATGTATTTAGATTGATTTACACTTTTACCTCTTTCTTTTGCAATATTATTGCTTCTTGCATCCCTACTTTTTCTTCTGTGTTCATTTACATTCTTTAACAGCAATTCTTTCAGGATGCATTTGTGAGCAGTAAAACTTGCCAGTCTTTGGCCATAAATTATTTAATTCACTGTTACACACACCAAAATAGTTTATCTGAGTGCAGGATTTTAAACTGAGAGTTATTTTTGCCTTATCTATAATGTTGTAGGGGAGGCAAAACTTTACTTCTTCCTTCTTTGGATTTTTTGGTGAGGCCTGAGACTTATAATAAATTGACATAAGACAGATCAACAGGAGAAAAGCATGCACATTTATTGAATACAAGTTTTATGTGGCACAGGAGCTTCCATAAAGAAATGAAGACTCAAAGATGCAGTTAGAATATAACACTAATATACTAAATTGGATAAAGAGCAGTAAATTGTGAAAATGTGACAAGGCAAAGGGGCTTGGGTAAAGGGAGTTAACTGGGTAGAGAAGTGACTAAGATAAGAGTTAGTTTAACAAGGTTTGTTTGTACAGATTTCTCTCAACCTCAATTCTTCTGTCCTTGATGAGAAGAATGATACTTTCCTTCTGGTACAGGGAGGGCATCTTTCATCTCCTGCTTTTAAGAAATAGAAGAAATGTCAGAGTGTTCTTGTATCTGCTGTTTTTCAAGTGCCTTTAACTCAAAATAGTCAATATGCTAGAAGGGCCTATTTGGGTGCTGCATTCTGAATCCCTTCAATGTGATTTATCATAATAGGTAAAAGAAAAAAAAGTAGCATATATTTGTACAGTCACTGCTGAAGTGTAATGGTTAATAGGCAGTATTTGTTTTAAATTAACAAGTCATTGATCTCAGAATAACAAAAGTCAAATGAAAACCCTATATCATGCTTGAGAGAGGATCATATTATTCTGATTATAATCAACAAGTTGAGAAAGTCAATATCATTTCGATTTATTATCATTCCTGATTATTAGACAATGTATTTAGATGAGATTAACTATAGAAAACAATAGGAAAAAATATAATTTTTCTGCCTACCTAGAAAACTATAGAGAAAAAAAGCTAGAAATAGAAATGACAAAATTCAAAAAGGTAAATACAAAATCACAATACAAAAGTCATTAACGTTTCTGTCTGTAAAAAATGATCAGGACGAAAACATAATAGAAGAAACCCTTCTAATATTTCCCCAAAATATAATAATAAAAAAGAACACCTGGAGATAAATTCCATGAAACATGCATAAAAACTCCATAAGGAAAATTATAAACTTCTACAGGAGGCACAGAAAAAAGTTTCAAAAATAAGGAACATGTCTCCTTACATATATATTCCATTTTTATAAGTATTATTTTATTCTATATAAACTTTTAATTTAATACAATTTTAATAGGATCGCATTAGAGCTGAAAAGTAAAGTGTTATGTAGCACATTTGGAAGAAAAGAACACACAGGTTATCTTGTAGTCAGGTCCCTCCTCTCCTGCCTTCCCATACATGTTCTATACTTTGGTAAATCCGGGAGTTAAGCTCTCCCTCCTTGATGGAGGATTATTTACATAAATTACTTAGCACTCATCTGTTTAGATTTGTCTTATATCCCTCATTTATTTATTCAATCACTTATTTATGTCAGTATTCTTTCCTGATTTAAAAATTTCACATTTTCTATGTTCTAAATATTATCCAGTTTTTCGCACTGTATCTTTGCAATTTCCTTGTCAGTTTTCAAAAATCTTCCTTGTTTTGCCCTCCCCAATTACATGTTTTATTCAGTATTTATGTAGATTAATTCAAGAGATTCAGTTATCCCTTGAATTAATCTACATACGTTTTATTCAACATATGATGTACTTTACTTTTATAGGACTTTATGCTTTTTCTTACCTGCTTCTTCATGTTTTATTATGTATAGACCTTGTCTCCAGCAATGACTTTTCTTTTTTTGAGGTAAGGTAAATTGCTGGATATTGTACGGTAATTTTTAATTTCATATTTGACTACCTTACTAACTGGTAATTTGCTTTTCACTTTCTCTTGGTGTTTACAGTGCACACAGATCAACATTTTATTTGAAATTCAAGAATTTCAAATAATTGAAGTCTTCTTGTCACATTCCTGTCCCTACTGACACTGACACTAGTGTCTTACCATCACACGTGGTATAAGTCTGCTTCTTGACATACCTTGTTCTACATTTTAAGAAACAGTTCTATTATTTCTATACAAAGTGTGAAACCACAGGTATCAAATACTCATATATGCTCCTTTACTACACTTGAAGATGAACTTGCTTTCTACTTATATGCCGTATCTAAAGGTTTCATGATACTACTATATTTGGAAGGAAATTCTGATATTTCATACAACCTTGTTAGGCTGGTTGATATACTGTAGGATTGCCCCAAATTAAACCGAACCGTAAGGTGCAAGATTATATCTTCTCTTTCTTGTTGTAATCTAATCACTCACGTACATAATCCTTAACCCATTTAAATATAAACCCTGAGATAGGACTACCCTGATTACACTACCTCAGAAACTATATAGTTGTCACACTATTAAAGTAATGGAAACTTACTCCTCCTATATTCTCCAGAAATGGGTTGACTAAAAATGGCATTGCTGCTGCCAGGAGTTTAAGGCTAGTTTCTTACAGAAGTTAGGGATTAGAGCAGGTTCCTCCTGGCAGGCATTTCTAAATTCAGGGGCTGTTGGCCTTCTCAATTGCTCAAAAGCCTTAAGCAAACAGCTTCCGATTACCCTTTATTAGGACCAAAGCTCCTTTCAAGAGTTATGACAGAATTTTTCGACAGGCTACTAATGGGGAGTTGTATAACTACAGCTCTTCTTTGAAGTAGTGGGTGGCTCTGAAAAGAGCCTTTTGTTGGTTTCCCCTCCAGACATTTAGGTCATTGAAATACGCTACCTGGAGAAATTACTTGCCCTGGACCTTGTGGTGGTGACCTTCAGTCTTCTTGGGCAGTAACACAGCCTGGATGTTGGGCAAGACTCCGCCCTGCGCGATGGTGACGCCGCCCAGCAACTTGTTGAGCTCTTCGTCGTTGCGGATGGCCAGCTGCAGGTGCCGCGGAATAATGCGGGTCTTCTTGTTGTCGCGGGACGCATTACCTGCCAGCTCTAAGATTTCAGCGGTCAAATACTCCAGCACGGCCGCCAGATACACAGGCGCACCAGCCCCGATTCGTTCGGCATAGTTACCCTTGCGAAGTAGACGATGGATCCGGCCCACAGGAAACTGTAAGCCTGCCCTAGATGACCGAGACTTAGCCTTGGCACGTGCTTTTCCCCCCTGCTTCCCACGTCCAGACATACCAAAAGCACACAGCTTGCAACAAGAAGAAAATGCAACCATTAAGGTAGCGACTGGGCCTATTTATAGCCTGACAGCCTTTGTGATTTGCTATCTGATTGGCTGATGGCCGTCCATCCAATCAGAAAGCCTTACTAGAATCACCTCATTTGCATTCACGCCACTACCCATTATCCAATCAGATAGTGGATTTTCAACACGTCAGATGAGGGCCGCGCCTATAAATACCGCTGTTTCGCGCATCAGGTGCTCTGTGCTTACTTAGTGCAGACTGGAGCTGGGGAGCTGTAACTCTGTAGAGCTGTTAACGTTGCAGAGCTGTTAACGCTGTAGAGCTATACACTAGTCATGCCGGAGTTATCTTCAAAGGGCGCTACGATATCCAAGAAAGGATTCAAGAAAGCCGTTACCAAAACTCAGAAAAAAGAGGGGAAGAAACGCAAGAGATGCCGCAAAGAGAGTTACTCTATTTACATCTACAAAGTGCTCAAGCAAGTTCATCCAGATACTGGCATCTCTTCCAAGGCCATGAGTATCATGAATTCCTTCGTTACTGACATTTTTGAACGTATCGCAGGAGAGGCGTCCCGCTTGGCCCATTACAACAAACGGTCGACCATCACCTCCAGGGAGATCCAGACAGCCGTGCGTCTGCTGCTGCCTGGGGAGCTGGCCAAGCACGCGGTATCCGAAGGCACCAAGGCCGTTACAAAATACACGAGCTCCAAGTAAATTTGCTGAGTAAGCTTCTACAACCCAAAGGCTCTTTTCAGAGCCACCCACATTAACTGAAAAGAGCTGTGGACTCCCTGCTAGGTAACATTTTGGAGTAGTAGAGCAAGTACTTAACTTTCTTGGCTGTTAAAGTACTGTTCAAGTACTCATACTTACGTATTTGAGGCTATTGAAATATCAGGAGGGTTTTAGGGAAGCCGGGCCTGAGGGAGTATTAGGGCTGCTTGCTTGTGAATCAGCCTGGTTTCTTGCAGGTTGCTGGGATTTGGAGCCTAAACCCAGGGTTTCCTAGCCTTAGGTCATATACACTTCAGCTGAAAGCTTCTAGGTTCAAGTTGAGGCTCAGTATGTTGACGTTGGACTATATTAGAGATCATGCCACTTCCTTGAGGCACATGTGGAAGACAGCAATCTTGCCAACCACAGTCAACTGACAAGCATGATTTACTTCTACAAGTTTTAGTACAATCACCTGTCTTTGTTTTACAAAAGGATTATTGAGAGTGGTTGTGTTCTGAAACCAGCAATCCTGCCAACCTCAATCAACCGGGAAGCATGACTGACTATTTTACAATTTTAGTAGGATCACGTGTTTTGTTTTGCAATAGAATTACTGAAAGTGGTTGTGTCCTGTATTACTGGATTACTTAGATTCCGCAAGAGCAGAAGCCTTAGACAATATACAATAATAGCACATTGAATTAAGTCACTTTGAGGGAGCAAATTATTTCCTGGAAACGTGTAGTTAGCTGGAATCTTCAACTTACAATTTATTAGTGTGTATTTTTATCATGAGACTTTGCATATATTTTCTTATACTAGGAAACCTTAGTATCATTTGGTGAAATATATGAATATCCAGTAAAAATTCATAAAAAAGATACCTCAAACTTCTGTGCACAGTGAGCCCCTGCAGACCCCCTGCGTGTCTTAGCTGGCAGTCCTCCAAGGAGGAGACTGGAGATCTGTGCCCAAATTGTATTGGGTGTGTCATCTCTAACCAAGGGTCCCAACTCCCCTAAGACCTTGGGAAGCCAGGTATCACACATCTCTCAAATACCTGTCAACTTTATGACCACTGTCATTAGGCTACCCTGATCACCCAATAATCTTATGATTATTTGGGCAAAGGGCAACTAGGAATGCTAGGAAAGAACATGTTTTTTCAGACCAAACCTGATGCAGTTTTTACATCAGATATATTTTGGCTGCAAATACAAAGTGTCAGCTGAACTGGTTGAGATAAGTAATACCACTAAAAAGAACACCCAAAGGCAGAGACATTCCATGAGTGGGACAATCAGCCCTGGCTCCACTGCCCTGCAGTTTCCTTGTCTGTTTCCACACTCGGACTTTACTCTCATGCTGGTCACAGTTCCAAGTGTTTATGCAGATAGGACAAAAGGCAGGAAGAGACAATCTATTCCCCTGGGTCTTGAGAGCAAGGAGAGACTTCCCAGAGAACTCCTTCCCCTTCGGGTCCATTTGCTAGAACTGAGACCACATGATGGATGTAGACCAATCAACTGCCTTCATGTAATATATATTTGGTATTTTTAAAAAATGGACAAAGTTCTAGGTATTTTGTTTTTGTTATTGTAAATGAGGTATTCTCTATTCACATGTTCTAACATTTTGTTTCATATGAAAGATTGCTTTCTGCATCATTTTTATATCCTACAACTACTACCACATTGAATTGACTTATTTTCATATTAGTTTTCTGGTAGATTCTGTTCGGTTTTCCATATTTGCAATAAAGGTTGAGCATCTCTAATCTGAAAAGCTCCAAAATCTGAAACTTTTATTGTGCTATGGATTTCTTTGGAAGTCTAGTTGAGCCTATAGACATCTTAATATAAATGCATACAATAAGATAGGAATTTTAGTAATGAAACAATACCAGATTGAAGTAGTTTTCAAAATATTTTTTTAAATGTTGGATATAGTAATATTTGTGCTTTTAATAATAAGATCTAAGATGATACTATTTTAGTACATACATTATGGCTAACAGTATAAAGGCTCCTCAAAAAACTAAAAATAGAACTGTCATATGATCCAACAATCCCACTACTGGGAGTATGTCCAAAAAGAAATGAAATCAGTATATCAAAGAGATATCTGTACTCTCATATTCATCGCAGCATTATTCACAAAGAAACAACTTAAGTGTACATCAACAGATGAATGGATAAAGAAAATGTGCTATATATACACAGTAGAATACTATTCAATCTTAAAAAAGGAAATCCTGTCATTTGCAACAACATGGATGAACCCGGAGGACATTATGTTAAGTAAAATAAGCCAGGCATGGAAAGACAAATACTGCATGATCTCACAAGTGAAATCTAAAAAATGTGAACTCACAGAGGTAGAAAGTTAGAATGGTGGTTAGGAGGGGCTGAGGTAGGGGAGGTTTAGGGGGATGTTGGTCCAAGGATACAAAATTTCAGTTAGGAGGAATAAGTTCAAGAGCTCTGCCGTGCAACATGGTGACTATACTTAGTAACAATGTATTGTATTCTTGAAAATTGCTAAGAGTAGATTTTAAGTGTTCTCACCACAAAAATGAGAAGTATGTGAGGTAATGCACATGCTAACTAGATAGATTTAGCCATTCCGCATTGTATACATATTTCAAAACACCATGTTATACACAGTATATACAATTTTTGTCAATTAAAAAAATAATATTTTGAGGTTGTGAGGAACTAATATTTTGAGATATCTGTAACTATGGTTAAGTGCTAGAAATATAGCTGTGATTTTCATTGGCAACAAAGTTATAGGTATGGCTAATATGACTGGTCTACTGCCTATCTTCATAATTGAAAAAAAATGTGAAATTTCAGTTAGTAGTTTTGTCCAAAAGACAACCAGGATGGCTAAATAGTACAAAAGGGAGAAAACTGGGAACAGACAGTTTCTAGCGTGGACCGTAGGTGCCCTCTCTTGGAAGAGGGAAAGGGCAGGTTGAGTTTTATGCCTCACGGGGTCTGTATTACACAATAGGGTCGTATATATTCAACAGGTTTTGGGGAAAAGCTATATGTATTTATGAAGGGGGTTGAGCACATGTGCAGTGGGTAAACATATGTAACATACATCCCATGTTCACTCTGGGGCAAGGATTTAGCATTACAATAAGGTAGAATTTGGCTCTTTGTGTCAAAAGGTGAACTATAGGATACAAAGATGATTTGTGCACAGTCTCAATAAACTGGCTGAAACTGGCTTGAGGTGTACTGTTGCTTATCAGAAAAGAGTATTTGTAAAGCCAGTCCTCTCCAACCAGATTTGCAGTGGTCTGGGTTGTAATTCAGAGTTAAGAAGGGTCTGATAATTTGCCTGATAACTCCTATTGTTAGGGAGTTTAGCAAGGGTGTGGTTTTTCTTGTAGCCATAGGAAATTAGGAAGTTCCCATGCCAGCTAAACCCTGAATCCTTGGCTGGTAGGTAACTTTTGTTTCCTTAACCTTAAGGTCCATCTTAGTTGATAGAGGCATCTATTTTGGTCTCTCAGATCACATTAGTGAAAACAAAAATATTTTTATAACCTAAAATTACTTTGTCAGTTGGGTGGAGAGAGGGAGGCAAGATTAGGAGCAGTGAGACTAATTAGGGACTGTAATCCAGGTGAGAGATGATGGGTACTTGAACAAAAATGGTGGCAGTGGAGATGGTAAAAAGCAGTCAGACAACAGAAATATGTAGGCGTTATAATCACTGTATTTTGAAAGATTGAAGTGGAGGTTGACCAGAGGGATTATCAAAGAAAAATTACCACGTTTCTGGCTTGGACAGCCATATGAATGGGGTGGTCCCTCCCCATGGATATAGAGAACACTGGAGTTCAGAAACAGTTCTGTCAGGATAGATTAGAAATCCCTGTGGAGAGAATTTTGAGATGGTTGAGAAACATGGGAACTGTGATGGTGAATAAGCAGTTGAAATTACTGGGCTGAAGTTTAAGGAGAGCCCTGGACTGCAGGTACAAATTTGAGTCATTTGCCATAGGTGTTTAGAGCAAGGGATGTCATTCAGATTGTCTAGAGAGAGACAGTTTAGAGCTACACTGTCCAATATGGTAGTCACTAGCCATATGAGGTTACTGAGCACTTAAAGTGTTGCAAGTCTGAACTGAGATGTGACTTAAGTGTAGAATGTAGTCTGAATTTTGAAGTCTTAATTTTTTTAAAAAAGGTAAATTATTTTTATCTTGATTGCATGTTGAAATTATAACACTTGGATATATTGGATTAAACAAAATATTTGATTAAAAGAAACCTCACTTGTTTCCTTTTCCTACTTTAAGTGTGGCTACTGGAAGGTTTAACATTATATAAGTGGCCAATATTTCTAGTTTACATTATATTTCTAGTGGACATTTTTGACATTAAAAACTTAGACTCTGTAAAAGACACTGTTAAGAGACTAAAAAGACTGATCACAAACTGGGATAAAATATTTGGCAATCATGTATATGATAAAGAACTTGTATCCAGAATATATTTTTAAAAAATGCTTGAAACTCAGCAATAAGAAAACAAACAACCCAAGTAAAGAATGGGCAAAAGATCCAGACAGACACCTCAACAAAAAGATATGCAAATGGAAAATAAACACATAAAAAGATGCCCAACATCATTTGTTTTTAGGGAAATGTAAACAAAAACAATGAGATACGACTACACACCTATTAAGATGACTAAGATCCAAAACATGACATTAACAAATGCTGGCAAGCGTGTGGAACGCTAGGAACCTTCATTCATTGCTAGTAGGAATGCAGAAAGGTGCAGCCACTTTGGGAGACAGTTTGGCGGTTTTTATAAAGCTAAATATACACTTACCATATGACCCAGCAATCATACACTTAGTATTTACCCAACTGACTCAAAAACTTATGTCCACACAAAAACTTGCACAAGAATATTTATAACAACTTTACTTACAGTGGCTAAAAAGTGGAAGCAACCAAGATCCCCTCAATAGCTGAATGGGTACAAAAAATGTGATATATTCATACAATGGAATACTATTCAATGATCAAAAGGAATGAGCAATTGATCTATATGCCGAAATGGGTGAATCTGAAATATATGCTGTCAAGTGAAAGAGCTAGCCTGAAAAACTACTACATACTTTTTAACTCGAGTTGACAGGGATTTGGGGGCTATGCAGATATCTACTGTTTCCCAGGGTTTTATCAAGGCAGCTCAGACCCCCACCCATAAAATGTGGGCACAGATGCCCCATCTGTCAACTCCTTGGAGGACTCCCAGCTAAGGCATTGTGGAGTTTTTCAGGGGCTGTCTCATTGTGCATAGAAGTGGGATATTTTTTTTTTCCTTGTGGATTTTTACTATACATTTTCTATCAAATGGTACTAAAGTTTTTTAATGTAAAGAAAGCATAAATGTACACTCCAAATCTTAAAAGAAGCAAGAATTTAAAAATATATATAAATAAATCAAACTGAGAATTCTGTCTAACCCATAGGTTTCTAGGAAGTAGTAATAACAATTTGATCCCTTCTTTTTAAGGTCATGTATTTCAATGTCTGTTATCACTGATTTTTGTTTTTAAATTTTATCTGCTCTTGGAGAAGAGTGCAGATGGTCATGACAGTGGATCTTGCAGTCAAAATCTGCTCAGCATACAATTTTGATGTATACTCCATCGTCAAATTTGAAACATTTGAGTATTCGAGTCCAGTGATAACAGGACACAAACACCATTTTTAACATCCTATCACAGAACAGAAAAGACATGATCCTACCATGACTTAAAAGAGAAATAATGCAAAAATAGAGGAGATTCAGTTAAAATTACTCCTGTCTGTCAGTCAATTGTGGTTAGCAAGGTTGTTGGGTTCCAATATGAATTACTTGATTTGGCAAGGTTTCCACACTCCAATACCAACCTATTCTCAACATAACAGTAGAGACCCCAATGAAATGTAGAGGACATCATCAGAACAAGAAACCCTGGGCTTTGGGCCTCAAACACCAGCACCGCGAGGGCAACTAGCCTGGTCAGTAGGAAGAAATTTTTCACACACCATGGCCAAAGTAAAAAGGAAGAAAAACAGCCTTAATGTTCAATGCTGGACTTCCCTAAGGTCTGCCCTAAGTCCACACAGCTCCAGGTCCTTCTTGGTGTCGTCTGATAAAATCTGAAGTAGTAAGAGATGTCCTAGAAAAAGGCAAGTCTTGTTTCCCACACCACTTGTTCACAGCAGGGACATCCACATGGACCCGGGATTATTCGGGGCTTCTTTCAGAGGGCTCCCTTCTCCGAACTGCTTCAATTATATCTGAGTTCAGAGTCTATGTGAAGTTTAGAACTGAAGATAGTCAAGAAGTTACCTATTCTGCTTATTTTCCCATCACAGTGTGTAAGAAAAAGTGAACTTGTTAAATAGAGCAAATGTACTTGCTAGCTAAATCAGACACTCTGGCAGTGAGGCTTACACACATAAAATAAGCAACCACATGAGCAGCCTACAGCCCTACTAGTAAGTGTAGGTGGCTCTTAAAAGAGCCTTTGTTTTACGAAGCTCATCTAGGGACTGGATAATTTTACTTGGAGCTCGTGTACCTGGTGATAGGCTTGGTGCCCTCAGACACAGCGTGCTTGGCCAGTTTCCCCCGCAGCAGCAGGCGCACGGCCATCTGGATGTCCCTGGAGGTGATGGTTGAGCGCTTGTTGTAACGCGCCAGGCAAAAAGCCTCGCCTGCGAGGTACTCAAAAGTATCCTTGACAGAGAAATTCATGATGCTCATGACTTTAGAAAAGACACCAGTGTCCCGCTGGACTTGCTTCAGTACCTTACAGACGTAAACAGAGTACCACTCTTCGCAACACCTCTTAGGATTTTTACGGTCCTTCTTCTGAGTTTTAGTGACAGCTTTTTCGAAGCCCTTTTTAGAAGTGGTAGTGCCCTTTGAAGTAAGCTCCGGCATAGTTGGCACGGCCCCAGTGTGAAGTCAACAAGCAAATGGCGTTTGGTGAAGAGGGAAGCGTGGTATTTCTAGGAATGGCACGCAAACGCCGTCTTTGGCATCCAACATCTGATTGGATAATGGGTAGTGGTGTGTATGTAAATGAGGCGATACCAGTAAGGTTCTCTGATTGGATAGGCAGCTATCAGCCAATCAGATAATAAACCACAATCTGCCATCAGACTGTAAATAACCCCGGCACCTGCCTTAACGGTTACTTTTTCCGTTATACCAGATTTATTCTTGAGCTATGTCTGGGCGTTGGAAGCAGTGGGGAAAGGCAGGAGCTAGGCCTAAGTCTGGTTCACCCAGAGCGGGCCTGCAGTTCCCCGTGGGCTGTGTGCACCGTCTGCTCCGCACAGGCAACGATGCCCAGCGCATTGGGGCCGACGCGCCAGTGTACTTGGCAGCAGTGCTGGAGTACCTGACTGCTGAGATCCTGGAGCTGGTGGGCAACGCAGCCCCCGACAAGACGATGCACACCAACCTGCGTCACTAACAGCTGTCCACAATGATCAAAAGCTCAACAAGCTGTCGCACGGCGTGATCCTTTAGCGTGGCGTCTTGCCCAACATCCAAGCCCTGCTGGTGCCCAAAAAGATTGAGAGTCACTACCACAAAGTCCAGTGCAAAAAACCTCACAAATTGTAAGGCTCAAAGAGTGACTTGAACGTCTGGAAGAAAAAACATAAAAACCCAATGCTGAAACCAAAGACTCTTCAGAGCCACTCAAAATTTCTGAGAAAGAGCTAAGGTTTACAAAGGGATTACAAAGAACAATAACTACTGATTCACCAAAAACAAATTTAATTGACCACAACTTGAATAAATAGGACTCTCACAAGAATCTAGTTCTAGTGATTGGAATATCTGAAGCAGTTCACTTTTAATGTCCGATAATATTGACAGGTCACGATCTTGGATGGAACCGTTTCAGCACCTACTTCTGGGTGGGTAGGGCAGCCATCCTAGCAGGCTCCTGATAGGGGAAATGCCATCCTTGGGAAAAGGAGCAAATTTAGATTGGGACATTGTTGTGACAATCTATATAATTCCTGAGAAAAAGAATATGAATATGTGGGATCCCATTTTGGGGCATGTAGTATACTTTACTGAGGGTAGAGTTAGACTAAATAATGACTGGATTAGAAGCTAAGGAAGATTTTTAAACTTGCAGTTTTCAGCACAACTCATGTTAGGAGAGCATGCCTACAGGACATCAGTCAAGGAGCAAGCGTATCTAAACGTACATCTAGGCCAGCGGTCCCCAGCCTTTTTGGCACCAGGGACTGGTTTCGTGGAAGACAATTTTTGCACGGGGGGTGGGGGGAAAGGCAGAGCTCAGGCGGTGATGCAAGCGATGGGGAGTAGCTGTAAATACAGATGAAGCTTCGCTCACTCACCTCCTGCTGTATGCCCCCCTCTTCCTAAGTTTCGTGGAAGACAATTTTTCCACAGGTGGCGTGGGGTTGGGGGATGCGGAGCTCTGTGGCCCAGTCCCTAAGAGGCTGCAGAATGGTACCGGTCCATGGACTGGGGGTTGAGGACCCCAGATCTAGGCTGCATGTTTTCTCAAGTACCTTCTAGCAAAGAATTTTCTTCCAAGAGTTCTGCCATGGTTATACGTACCAAAATCTGTAACCCAGCCATGTTAATAAACCAAAAGATAAAAGGCACAAATATTTGAAATCTTATGTGAAAGCGCTTAGCACAAATGAGTAATAGGTTTGTATTTTAGCGTGTAGGTTATATCTCAAACCAAAGTCTAGTGCCATGTCGATGGTGAAATACAATCAGTAATGTGACAAGGCCCCTTACTATCATCAGTTATTCAGGAATATTAGGCACTGAATTCTAACCACTGAAAATGAGGCAAAATATTTTGTTGAGCCTTTAGCACTGCATATTAGTAAACACCAAAGAAACAAAAACAGAAAAGCAGGCAAATACAAAATTACTGCACAAAAATGAAATTGCCAAAATTCTCTAAACACAATGCAAAACAAACCAAAAATCTGCACATTTATAACAAACTACAAAAATTCCTTTAAAATTCATGTTAAAAATTATTTTCTTAATAATTGTATCTGTAAAATTATGCCCAAACCTACAGAACTGAATAAATATGAGAGCTATTTCTTGAAAACAATTATTAAACCTTTTGGGAACTTCACTTAGAAAAAAGAAAAAAAATTAGGAATTGTTTTAAAATTACAAGGACACAGTTTTAAAAAACCTGTGTTAACATACTTGAAAATACTGATGAAATGTAAGAGTTTCTGAGGAAACATAAATTGCTAAAATTGAACCTAGAAAGCAGGATTAAGAAGAATGACAAAAAAAATTAAGCTTATAAATGAGTTAACATCCTCATATGTCAGGCTTCCTCTGAGACATTTAACGAAAAGAAATCCACAGCTAATGAGATGGTTCCAAATTATGAAAAAATTCCATTTGTATTTTTTAAGAAATATGACAAAACCTAATGAAGAAAGCATGCTACTAAGTGCAGCATGCTCTCAGGTTATAAGTATCCACAAATCTTCCATTAAATATGAACAATCAACTCTGGAAGCCCATTAAAAAATTAATAATGACAAGGATGCATCTAAGAATGTAAGGATGTTTGAATGTTTAGTAAAATGCAAACTTAATTGACTATATAAAGTTAAAGGAAGAATAAATCTTATGTTAAACTCAGTAGATGCTTACAAGGTCTTTGCTAATATGAGTAGTTGGATAATTTTTGTTTCTTAGTGGAATATTAGTATTGTTAGAGGACTTTTTCCACCACTATTATTTAATATTATTCTATAATATTAGACAAATATCTAAAATTGATATTAAAAAGATTCTGCTGCACTAATAGATGGAAAATAAAATCAGGTGTAAGTAACATCTGTAGGGTAATGCCCCACAATTAACTGGGAAATAATTGCATTGGAAATCAATGGTTTTCCTCAGAGCCATCCAAACTTTCAGAGGAGGAGCTGTGATCAAAAGACATCATTTCAGTAACTCACTTATATTCAATGTAATAATTGCAGCTGCTTCAAAATGCTGGTGTTAATCCATCATCCTTGATTCATGCAAATTGTATTACATGAGAAGGCATTTTGATAAGTAAAATAAAATAGGACTTTTTTTTAGTAAGCATTGGCTGTTTTTCATTTATAAATTCAGAAAGTCATAGTAAACACTTATTAAAAGAAATGGCAATATTCCACTATAATTAGACTGTGGAAAAGGAGTGTAAGGGGATTAAAGACAAATGAAGTTGGGAATGAGCAAGGACACATAGGCTTGATGTTAAAGCCCAGAAGGCAAATAAGTACATGTGATTACTCTCTAAAGTGGGTGAATGAGGAGCAGAGAGATTAAGTGAGCAATCATGCTCTAATGTGGTCTGTTATGCAAAAGGTCAAACATCTAAGCTGGGAACATCAGCGCTGATAGAATTCAAATACATAAACTTTGTGCAGCAAAGCTGAAAGTTTTCCAATTTTCTTTTTTGCTGCAACAAACATTAAAAAATACCTTTTATTGCATGACCAAAGTCATACCCAGAAATACACCCACATACCAGCTAAACAAAAGTTTTCAAAAAACACTATACTATTGTGGAGGGATTCTTCTGAGATTATTATTCTAATTTATTCCATTTTGTTCTATTGGGTTTTTTTTTTTTTTTAATTGAGACAGTCTCACTCTGTCCTCTGAGTGCCAGGGCATCAGCCTGGCTCACAGCAACCTCAAACTCCTGGGTTCAAGTGATCCTCCTGCCTCAACCTCTTGAGTAGCTGGGACAATAGGCAGGCACCACCACACCTGGCTAATTTTTTCTATTTTTAGTAGACAGGGGGTCTCACTCTTGTTCAGGGCTCAGGCTGGTCTTGAACTCCTGAACTCAAGCTGTCCTCCTGCCTCAGCCTCCCAGAGTGCTAGGATTACAGGCGTGAGCAACCACGCCTTGCTGGTTCTATTGTTTTCTTGTATATCCTATTTCACAAATTGTTCATGGCTTGCTGTTTGCAACAAGATTGGGGTGATGGGAATGGTCAATCACGTCAGTCCACTCTACACACAGGATTAGACAACACAGGAACTTCACTCCCTGGGCCAAAATGATTGGTTCAAACAGTGGGAGTGCTGCCCAAGTTGAGCTTGAAGAAGATCTTAAGATCCTTGCGATGATAGGCTTGTTCTGTGTCTTAATAGTGGCGATGGTCACTCAAATCTACACATGTGATAAAATTACATAGCCCTATACACACATTGTACCAATGTCATGTGCCTGGTTTTAATATTGTACTATAGTAATTTAAGATATGGCAGTTAGGAGAAACTTGGTGAAGGACACAGGGCACCTCTGTGTACTATCTTTGCAACTTCCTGTGAATCTATAATTATTTCAAAACAAAAAGTAAAAAAAAAAACCAGTTCCTTTTACTTATGAGGTTAGACATTATAACTCATATCCATTAATTACTGGGAAAAAAAGACAGAGCTAGAGAAATTTGGGATTAAATAAGAGTATAAAAACGTGTTAAAAATTTATAAAGAAAAATGTAAAGTCACAGGCTGGAGCAGGAACTATCTGACTGACATGAGGGAAGACAATGAGCCTATACCTTAATGACTTGGAAAACTATAATAACATATTTTATAAGCCACATTCTCCAGACGATGCAAAAGACAAAAAACTTGGATATTTATAACAAGGTACAAACAACTTGAAACATCTGCAAAATTGTATTTTTTTCTTAAAATCTGGATCTCTTAAATATCAGAAATGACTGATTAATATAAATTATTTGCTGGATAAAAAAATCATTGAACTGAACTTCTAACTTCTTTAGGAAAAGAATAGGTAAATAAATATTGGGATGTAGTAAAATTACAAGAATACAAAAGTTGAAAAAAATTAACCCCCAAAGAATTTAAGGACTAAATAGAATGGGAGATACTGAGATCATTGAATCATTCAACTCCCTTCCCAGAAAAGTGAGTTTACTGTCAGGTTTTTATGGAGATAATTCTACTGCAAATGAAATAGTTCCAAAAATTAATCTCAATTCTAGCACATTAAAAAAAATTAAGATATCTGCACTCCCATGTTTATTACAGCAGTATTCACAATAGCCAAGATAATGGTATCAACTTAAGTGTTCATCACTGGATGATTGAATAAATAAAATGTGGTATATATACATAATACAACAGTATTCAACCTTAAAAAAAGAAAGAAATTCTGTCTTTTGCAAGAATATGGATGAATCTGGAGAATGTTACCTTACGTGAAATAAGCCAGGCACAGAAAGACAAATACTGCATGCTCTCACTCACATGTGGGAGCTAAAAAAGTTGATCTCATGGAGGTAGAGAGCTGAATAATGATTATCAGACTCTGGGAAGGGTGGGGTGGGGATGAAGAGAGGTTGGTTAATGGGTAGAAAATACAGTTAGATAGAAGGAATAAGTTCTAATGTTCAATAGCACAGTAGGATAATTATAGCCAACAGTAATTTATTGTATACTTCAAATAGCCAAAAGATTTGAAATGTTCCCAATACAAAGAAATGATACATGTTTGAGGTGATGGATATCCTAATTACCCTGATTCTATCACTACACATTGTATACAGGTATCAAAATATCACATGTGCCCCCATAAACATGTATGATTATTATGTATCAATAAACAAAAGAGAATTGTTAAGAGAGTAGATTTTAAGCGTTCTTAGCACAAAAAAATAAGTATTTCAGGTGCTATATATTAATTAGGTCAATTTAGCCATTCCACAATGTATATATTTTTTAAAAAACATAGTCTATGCAGTAAATATATACAATTTTTGTCAGTTAAAAATTTTTAAAAAATTTAAAAAAATTGTAAAAATGTATGTAGGCTGTGGCACGTGCGTTTGTAATCTCAGCTACTCGGGAGGCTGAGGCAGGAGGATCTCTTGAGCCCAGGAGTTGAAGGCTCCAGTGAGCTAAGATCACGCCACTGCACTCCAGCCTGAACAACAGAGCAGAGACCCTTCTTTAAGAAGGAAACAAAAAAAAAAAAAAAAAAAATCGTGTTGCAACTGAAGTTGCAAACCACAAAATGCAGAAAACTACATAAATACTTATTAGTGCTGATTAAAGAACTGACAAATCATTAGTCCAAATGACTAATTAGTTTTGAATGATTAATCCAAGTAATTAGTCCAAAATGACTCTTCTTTTGAGAAAGTAGGTGAAAAGAACCTTAGGGTTCCAATTTAACAACTCACTTGCAACTGGTGTCCTTCATGGTCAATACACAGGAAACATCCCTTCGATAAAAGAATTTTAAGTAGCTCTGAATAAAGCCTTTGGCTTTTAGTGAAATAGCCCAATAGCCTGGCAATGCGCTGGGAAGCGGTAGAGGCACCAGGTTCTGGAACTTCCTGTGTTTAGCAGGACTTGACACCTAGTATCACAGCCGAACTTTGGAGCAAATTTGCTTTAGGATCTTGCCAAACAAATAAAACTCCTGTTGTAACGCCAGTATTTGCAGTTCTCACTTTTCTCATTGCCTTTCCTAGAGGCTCACACTAAAACCCCTCAGAGAATTAATTACAGAAACACAACTTTCCTTCGCTTAAGAAAATGGATGATGCGGGAGGCTGAGGAGGGAGGATCTCTTGGGTCCAGGAGTTTGAGGCTGCAGCCTGGGCGACAGAGCGAGACCCCGCCTCTTAGTATACAAAAACAAACAAACAGAAAAATCCTGCTGATGATTTGGATGGAGTATATTTATATTTTGTGTATTCAAATAAGGTTTTGAGACAACTAGGTCTGCCAGGTCTGATTGGAGAAGAAATAATAGTAGAATGCATATAAAAGTAAAACTGCTAGATCAACTCTCTGGTTGGATAAAAGCTGACATCCTCCAATCAGAACACTTAATTATACCCTTTCCCTAGTCTGGAAGGTAGAATAGGCTGCAAATACTTCCCTCAGTTATGCCCTAAGTACTATTATTTTTCTGTTTTCTCTTTTTTTTTTTTTTTTAGTGGGAGAGCAGGTAGGCAAGCTCACAGCAAAGGGCTATCTATCGTGCCTGTGGTGCTGGCAGGGAGCGTGCATTCTGCAGCTGAGGAGCCATTGCGCACTATCCCCACATGACTCCGCATGACTCTGTATGACCACTGTACAGGGCGGGCATCCTGCTCGATTCCACGAAAACCAAGAGCCATCACCAGAGTCCGTGCAAATAAAGTCCCTAGGCAGTAAAGCCCAGCAATAATATGGATTTCTGTGTAAAGGAAGTAACAACAAACCAAACCCCAAAGACTGTTTTCAGAGCCGTGCACACAATTTCAGAGAAAGAGCCGTAGACAGATTCCAAAGAACAATATACAATATTTCAATAAATCAGTCCATTTTAAAATAATGTTATCTTGACACCTTCCCCATTAATTGTAATCACTCTGTGAAAATGAGGTTTCCTTGAAATTTAGATTGTCATTTAATTTTAAATGTTATATCCTAATCTTTTCCATTTCTTAAAAACCATGCCACTAAATTGATTTCAAGGCACAGTAGAAAACCACAGTTTACAAAATGCTGAAATAAGCGCCAAAAGAGAGTTGCCGATTCCCCGCCCCGACAAGCACACAGCTAACAGAACTGCTCTCCTGGTCCGCAGTGATTGGTCTAAAGATGGGAAAACCTCCTGAGCTGCGCCAGTGAAGTCTTTCAGCTTTGCAGCTTGAACATGCTTTTTTCTTTCTTTTGTGAGGATGTGAATGAGACTGTGGTGCAGCTGCGGAAGCATCTCCTCTATCTTGGAAAAGACGGAGCAGGAAAGTGAGGTGAAACAGAACAACAAAAATGAGAGTTTGGAAGTTTGGGGCGGGGAAGAGAGAGATTGGTATTTGCATATCCAGATCTCGGCAGCTGTGCTTGTTTCAACAGCTCTATCCTGGGAGTGAGCAGTACCAGCTCGTTTAACACTAAATCCGCCCTCCATATTTTTTTTCTTTTTTCCTTTTTTATGCTATTTCAGTTTGACTTCTGTCACTTGCAAGAGGCTGTGTCTAACAAATGCAAGGCAAAACTCAGCATAATAAAAATTCCACCCCCTTATCCCCCAGCCTAATGGATAAATAAATGCACTGTGCCCTTAATTCTGACCTTCCTTTTTTTTGTAGCAACAATACTGATGTCTTTGCTGTTAATCCTTGTCTTTCACTGAAGGTGACGTGAAAGTCAGAGTGGGAGAGAGAGTAATTTGAAGGGATTGAACCCATGGAAAAGTTTTAAAGTAAATGTAGAAGTAGAAGGAAGTCAAGTAGAGTCTAAAACTATGCCTGACATTCCTAACAAGAGCAGTGGGCATTTAAAAAAAGAAGGAAGAAAGACAGAAAGAAAGAAAGAAAGAAAGGAAGGAAGAAAGAACGACAAAAAGAAAAGAAACCCTTTTTTGCTTTTGTCTCCAGGCTAAGATTAGAATTCTGTGGTGGTTGAACTAAAAGACAAAAAAACACAAAAAAATTGAAGAGAAATTTATTTTCTAATAGGTGGAGGGTAAGAGGTCAGACCCTACAGCCAGGCTTGAGGGCTGGAATCCTGACTCCATCCCTTACAAGCAAGTTACTTAACCTTTCTGTGAAATGAGGATAATGAGAGTACTTTGGGGATGTGTCGTGAGAATTAAAAGCATAAGTGTATGTAAAGTGTTTTGAACATTGACTGACACGCGGCAAGCGCTAGACGATTGCTCTTTGAAGGAGCTGCAGAAAGGAAGAAAACGGAAGCTCAAGAATCAGAAAAAATAAGAACCCTGTATCTGTAGGCAATAAGATAACAGAACTTTCTTGGAGAAAACCTAAGAAAAATCGTGAAAAATTACAACAGGCAGATAATTTAGCAAGGTGGCAGGATATAAAACTAATACAAAAATCAATAGCATCATTTATAAAGTATAACCATTTAGAGAATATAAAAGGGGAAGGATCAAATTTTCAAAACAAACTAAATACATAAAATATCTGGGAGTACACTTCCTAAGAAATATGCAAAACCTATATAAGAAAAACTTTAAAGCACTCCTAAAAGACTCAAAAGTAGATCTGAATAAAGAGATATATCTCTTACTTGTGGACAGAATGACACCACATCCTAAAGATGCCAAGTTTAGCACAATCCTATTTATTTAACAGAATGAAAAGAAAATTCACAGGAGATGATAAAAAGATGTTCACTTATAATCAAAATAAAGGGCAAATAAGGACTACACTGGAGTATCAATTGCCTATCAGATGATCAAAAATCCTACAACCCATCCTGCTGACAACGCTGAAGAGAAATAGGCACACTCATACATTGCTGGTGGGAGTATAATATAATACATACGGTACGGAAATTAGTAAAACCTAACAAAATGACATATGCCTTAAGCATGAGCCCAGGAATTCCACTTCTAACAATCTACCCTGAAAATTCAACTGTGCATATGTGAAACAACAAAGATGTACAAAGTTGCACATGCAGATTATTTGTAATTTAAAAAATTGGAAATAATGTTAAGGTCCATAACGGGAAATGTTTAATAATCTCCAGGAAAGAGTACCCAGAAAGCCATAAAAATGAATGAGAACTATCTTCATGTATTGGTAGAGAAGGAGCTCCATAATGTATTGTGAAGGGAAAAAAAGAAAGGTAGAAAAATTGTGTATTGAGTAGTACCTTTCTGTAAAAAGGAGGGACATTTTGAACCATGTTAATGATTCACAGGTTCAAGAAATAAACTTAAATCAAAGGAAAATAAACTGAAATAAATGAAACTAATTGCATTTTATATTGGTAACATGACTACACAGGGAACAGATTATTTCCAGTAACTTTTGAATATAGTTCTCTGATAACACATTCTTAATGGGATGCCTTCTATTTCTGCCAAAAACTTAAAAGAAAATCTCCCAGGTTTTGTAAACTAATTCAAAGCATAGAAAAACATAGCAACTTCTATGGATTCTATGAGCTAGCATTACCATGAAATCAAATCTAGACAAAGGTAACACAAGACAACACAAAGCTAATCTCAATTACTAGAGTAGATACAGAAGTCCTAAACAGAATAATATAAAAGTCAATCAAGCAGTTTATTAAGGAAAAATACATTGTGAAAGTACTCGGTTTATCCCTGGAATGCCAGTATACTTAAAGTCTTAAAATATTATCCGTCCACTCATTAGACAAGGGTTACTGAGCACCCACATGCGACAGATGCTGCTGTTGGCACTGGAAAATTTGTGGCAAACTAGATAATGTTTCAAGGAGTTTATGGATAAAGAAGTGAACAGATAAATAAACCAGATAATTTCAGAAAATCATAAGTGCTAAAAGAAAGCTGTTGCTATAGCAGATATATGTACAAAAGTTCATGAGAGTCACTGAGTTGAGGGTCTGGTTCTGATTGGTGGGAGAGGAGGGTGAGAAAAGTTTCCCAAGAAGGAGAATATCTGAGCCAGAGCTGGAGGAGGGAATCACTAAGTGCCATGTACAGAAAAGGGCAAGGTCCATTCAGGGAGACAGAAGAGAGTCATCAAAGGCACTGAGGTGTGGCCAGGCAGGGATGGCTTTGTTGAGTAATAAAGATTAATCTAATGTGACTAAAGAACATGAACATGCAGTGGGAACATATGACTGGGTGGCAGCTTGAGGTCAGTTGACACAAACCTTTGTGTGGCATGCTAAGGAGACTGGAACCTCGAATCAAAAGTGCAGATGTCCAAGGCTTCTGAGTACAGGAATAAAATGGTCAGATGTGTGAGAAATAGAGAAACTGGTGGCAGCAAGAGCAATGTGCATGGATTGTAGTGGGGGGAACAGTGGTGAAGTACAAGGAAACACACAGTTTACTTGAGCCAGAAACTTGGGATACTCTTAAGCATAGAACTCTACCTTTAATCCCTATAAGCAGTCACACACAGAGCCAGTGTTGTGCTGGAGCTGGCTCTGATGAGTGCAGACCTACTCTCATGGACCGATTGTTACAATTTCAGGAGTTTTGCAAGCTTCTTGTTAAATACCACCATTATTAAAAATTAAATATCAAATTATAATTTAAAAAATTAAATTTAGAACAGGTGAAAATACAGTTCTCATCACTTCCTAATTATTTGCCACTGTTTTACTATTTGCTGTCTCTGCTCTTGAGGTTATTTATCTCAATTCTACTTGAATGCTAGAAATGCTATTTAATGGTAAGCTATTGTGCATCTCTTCCCAACTCTGCATTGGGTGATATATGGGGAGCTGGAAACCAGCGGGATGGATGTTTTTACGACATGGAAACCAACAAACACTACAAATCAGGACTTTATTGTTTTGTTGATTGCCTAGACTTAAGAAAATTTTGGAGAAAATGTTAATAATGTGGATTAAACTTAAAAGTGTGACGTATCTGTAGCTATTACATTGTGAATAGCCAAAAATATTAAGGAAATATTGTTTCAGTGTTCAAAAACTATTATTTGATTCAGCAAAGTAGTTGCTCATGCCATTGCCATCTGAGCGAAGTTCTGACATGCTTTCACTTTACTTGGTGAAATTTTTTCAAAAAATGAAATAAGAGAAAATAACCAACATCTATGTCAGGACTGCACTCACTAGTCAATGTGTGAGTGACTTCTGAGATGAAACAGATAAGAATCAAGCAGTTTGCAGTCTGATTTTGTGATACTATTGTTGGCAATGAACTCATAAAAGTAGATAGCAGATTTTGCAAGAAATAGCAATCCCTTTGAAGTTATAGGTCTAAACTGAAAATCAAGGAAGGATTTTAGCTTAAACTTATTTCTAAAATTACATAAAGAAATATTTAACAGAAATTTTTATATTAACCTTCAAGTGGTATCATGAATTTTATTAACATATATGTATATATGTGTATGTGTGTATGTGTGTTTTGTGGGTATATATGTGTATATTCACTTTTCTCTTAGAGCTAGTTGTTAAACATTTACCAGCACATAACTATCTACAAACCATATATTTAAGAGAGGCTTCTAAATGAAATACCTCCACAGAGGACAATGAGAGGCAAAGGAATATTTTAACATTTACCTGGTCTTTGGTCTCAAATCCCAGCATATTTCTTGATGAGAGTAAGACTGCCTCATGGGAAGAACTTTTCCTTGCACTATAGAAAACAAAGAGGAAGTAAAACTTGCTCAATCTAAAATGCATTTAAAAATGCTACCTACAGGTTCTTTTTAATTAATTAATTAATTAATTAATTATTGGTTTTTTTAATCCTTTTATTTCAGAATATTATGGGGGTACAACACTTTGGTTATATATATTGCCCATGCCCTGCCCATGTCAGAGCTACAATCGTAGACATCCCCCAAACTGTGCACCCTGCACCCATTCAGTGAGAGTTTTCCCATCTCTTCCACCCCCCTACTGCCCCCTGATGAATATTATTGCCATGTGTGACATAAGTATTGATCAGTTAGTACCAATCTGATGGTGAGTACCAGTGGTGCTTGTTTTTCCATTCTTGTGATACTTCACTTTGAAGAATGGGCTCGGTGAATTAACTCATCTGGTATTATCGTGGATGGAGCTACCTATAGGTTCTTGAAAGTTAAAAACCTCTAACAAACTGAGGATAACGAGATAAATTCTAAAAATTTTTGAATGGATACATCTCAAAGAAAGCCTAGCATACGAAGTTCAGTAGTAAAATAGTTTGATTGCCATTAGAGTCAGGAACCTACAAAAAATTCAAGTCCTTATCACCATCTTGTGTCTTGTTGTGGAATGTTACACAAAACCATTAAGCATGGAATTTAACCAGGGTCCACCCTAAGACAATATCACACTTTTGGATAACTTAATTGTATACCTAGTGTGGTAGCCAGCTTCTAAGATGGCACCCCATGATTCCTGCCTCCTGATATTCACAACCTTGTGTAGCCTCCTCTCACCTGTACCAGGGTTGGGCAGTGTGACCAGTGAAATGCAATATGGCAGAATTGATGGTATGCCACTATAGAGATTCGGCTATAACAGATAATGCAGCTACTTTTAGCCACAAAGTGGAGAACAGAGTCAGCAAAGCAAAAGACTTGATTCACCAGCAATAGACTGCCAATGAAGAGATACTTTATGACAATTCTTATTTTATAAGTTCATAGTACTCTAAAAAGAATCTTTGATTGTAATGACAGGGGCCTCCCAAAGTAGTTCACTGAGAATATCAGCTGCAGGGGAACTCGTGATGCTTATGGCTGCAGAGAGGATGCTAGTATTGAAGTAGATCTACTTTAGCATCTCCTGCAGGTAGCAGAGTGGCCAACTCAGCATATTCCTGCAGCAACATTGCCGTCCTTACTGGTTAGGGCATTCGTGGAACTATTCTAGGGTAAAGGAACAAAGTGCAATTGTTCTGGCATTGTGACAACAACATAGTTCTTGAGAAAAAAGAATAAATATGTAGATCACAGTGGATCAATGAAGAAATCTTATTTTAGGGCTTGCATTTCAATGGTATAAAAGCTAGACTTGAATGCTGATTGGATTAGAAGCAATGGAAGGAGGCATGTAAACTTGCAGCCTCCAGCTCAACTGTCTGGTTGGAGTATGACTCTAAGACATCAGTAAATCAGCCAGCAAATAACACCACATCTCTAAGGCTACACAAATTTTTCAAGGATCTTCTAGCCTTCCAAGAAACCTAGTGTTATGGACTGAATGTGTCTCCCCAAAATTCATATATTGAATTCCTAACCCCCAATGTGATGAGATTAGAAGGTGGGGCCTTTAGGAGGTAATTAGGCCATGAGGCTGGAGACCTCATGAATGAGATTAGTGCCCTTATATGAAGGGACACAAGAGCATGCTTTATCTGTTCTTTGACATGGGAGGATACAATTGAGAAGACAGCTGTCTGCAACCAGGAAGCGGGCCCTCACCAGATACCAGATCTGCCAGTGCCTTGATCTTGGACTTCCCAGCCTTCAGAACTGTGAGAAATAAATTTCTGTTGTTTAATCTACCCAATCTACGGTATTCTATTGTAGCAGCCTGAACTAAGACACCTAGGATATATTGACATTGAAAAATCTATAATATGGGATTTATAATACCAAGACAAAGGATTTTAAAAAGCATATTAACTTCAAAATTTGCAAAAAGGGTGTATGTGTATATTTGTAACTTATTTTACATAAAAAATGCTTAGTAAAATAAAAATAATAGTATTCTTAATATATGGGCCAAATATGTCTCAACCTAAAGCCCAATATCATATTTGATGGTGAAATATCAGTGCCATTCCCATGACAACCAGGAACATAATAAGAAATCTTTATATCATCATTATTATTTGATGACATTTTGTAATATATTCAAGAATATTAGTCAGGGAATTTTAAAAGTGATTGATTTCTTGCACTATACATAAGGAAACATCTAAATAAAGAACTAAAACCAGAAATAACTGTTTAGCAAAGCAGCAAAATACAATACTACTGTTAAAAAAGAGAAGAGCTTCTTCAACAATGAGGTTAGTAATATAATCCATATATACACTATCTCACACACACACACACACACGACATACAGAGATTTGGAAAAAGCGTAACAAAAATGTGTAGTAATATTGTGAAGAAAAGTTTAAAGCTCTTTAAGAGAATTAACATAATATTAGAAGAAATGACATAATTTGATAGTTAAGAATAATAGTTTGTGGAAAAGTCAATTGTTCTTTGAATTAACCTGTGTACTCTCTTTCTGTCTGTGTACATGTGTGTGTATGCAAATATGTATTTTGCAGAGAAGTTCTATACAGGTTGAGTATTCCTCATTCTAAATGCTTGGGACCAGAAGTGTTTTAGATTTCAATTTTTTTTGGATTTTGGGATATTTGCATATACATAATAAGCTATCTTGGGGATAGGACCCAAGTCTAAACATAAAATTCATTTATGTTTCATATACATTTTATACACATAGCCTAAAGGTAATTTTATACCAGATTTTAAATAATTTTGTGCAACTTGTCACATGAGGTCTGGCATGAATTTTCCATGTGACATCAAGTTGGCTCTCCAAGTTTCGGATTTCAGATTTTTGAATTAGGGATGTGTGCATGTCTGTGTGTGTGTGTGTGTGTGTGTGTGTGTGTTTGTTTTTTGTTTTCTCAAAAAGAAAGAGAAAAATTCTGGAAAGTATGGAGAGAAAACTGAACCATAGACACATTAAACAAAAGTATGTTTCATTTCTATTTATGTAGAAAATATAATAGTAAGATGAAACCAAATGAATACAACATGCTCAAAATTGTTGAGAGTGGCCTATTCCCTACCTGAATTATTAGACGTCAACTCCAGGACAACATTAAATGTTAATAATTAGCATACAAGAACAAAATTCTGTTGAAATGGTTCAATATTTAGTACTATGCCAAACAAGTCTATGGTTGTATCGGTCGATCCAATCAGGAGAGAGAGAAACCACCACACAGTTATTTGATCAGGGAAAGTTTAATACAAAGAATTATTAACTCTAACAGTTAATATGGGTTGGCTAGTAAGAAGTAAAAAGAACAGTAAAGAATAGAGGACTAACAGAGATAAGGAAGAGCCATGACCCCTTGGACTGCAGTAAAGCACTCAGGACTGAAATTCAGGCACGTGTGAGGCTCATTGGATAGCAGAGCAATCTCTGTGGTTCTGCACCTGCTGAACTTACTAGAAATCCAGCCTCTAGGGGATGTGTGTGTGTGGTGGGGGGCAGGAAAGCTGGTTGTTGGGAAGTGTCTGCTGGAGGCACTCCACTACAAAACCATCTGAGGGAACATGGTGTGGGGAAACTACTGACTACTGGGTGCTGCTGACTGCCCTGCCCTGCAGAAGCAGGCGCTGGAGACGTGTTACCGCAGAGGCTGGATTCACACTCTGCAGAAGCCTCATGGGTCACTGGAGCCTGTCCAGGGAGCACACCCAGCCCCGGGAAGCAAAACCCCTTTCCTCCCACTATGTCTCTCTTAGTGCCCTCTTTTGATAAAGCTTCAGTACCAACTGGCAAAGGTAAAATATTTGAAGGGCCTGTGTTCATTTTGACAGAGCAGGCAAAAGGGTGAATTTGAAGCTGAGAGGCAATAAAATTGATCACTAACACAATGGTCAAACAGGGCATGGCTGGCCCCTCTGAGGAACAATCTGACACCATC
Organism: Daubentonia madagascariensis; assembly: GCA_023783475.1. Lineage (NCBI taxonomy): Eukaryota > Metazoa > Chordata > Mammalia > Primates > Daubentoniidae > Daubentonia > Daubentonia madagascariensis. Next base: position 22,961,101 of record JAKFHU010001672.1, read on the forward strand.
TTCACAGCCTCATGTCTCCAGTTCTCAGCAGTGCTGCCAAGAAGGACCTGAGGAGAGCAAGATGGACAGCTGTACCACTCCAGGCTTCCTCAGTATTGTCCTGTCATTTTTCTAAAGTTGGTCATAACTGAACATTAATTCAACCAAGTTTCCTTCCAAGGCCTTTCTACAATGCAGAAATAGAAGCAATAACCTAACATATAGCTCACAGAAAACTGTACTCCTTTGCTGTTAAGCCAAAATCATCAGCATTATGTCAGTCAAGTGGTAGGCCTAATTTAAAATGTATGATGCCAGTGGTAAGAGAACTACAAAATTGTTTCCTTCCCATTATATTTACCAATCCAATTGAGAATGCCTATAACTATCAATTCTTTTTTTTTTTTTTTTTTTTTTTTGAGACAGGGTCTGACTTTGTTGCCTGGGCATGGGAGCAGTGACATCATCGTAGCTCACTGCAACCTCAAACTCCTGGGCTCAAGAGATCCTCCTCCCTCAGCCTCCCAAGTAGCTGGGACTACAGGCACATGCCACCTGGCTAATTTTTCTATTTTTTGTAGAGACAGGGCCTTGCTCTTGCTCTTGCTCAGGCTGGTCTTGAACTGCTGGCCTCAAGCAATCCTCTCATCTCGGCCTCCCAAAGTGCTAAAATTAGAGATGTGAACCACCACACCCAGCCTCAATTCTTTTTTATTGACAAAAAATTAAAATTCCTACAGGAGAATATCCTCTCCTTATTGCCACTACATAGGGCCAAGACCTGCACAAAGCTACAGCTGCCATGACAGGTAAACTAGAAAAAAACCTGTCCACTGGCTTAGGGAGACAAGAAAGCTTTTCTCTCTTGGCATGTATTCTAGGTGGTAAAGAAATAAAAATACCTCCCAATAAAATAAACTACCATCTTGTGCATACTTTAGTTTTAGATTCAAATTTACATTATTTACATAATCCAGGAAGACCCAAGCTATAAAATGTATACTAAGGTGGTCTCAGATTGGTGTTACTTGTCAGAAGCAAACACAAACTCTAACTGGAGAAACAATCCCTCACCCCCTGGCAGGGTTCCCCGAACTAAAGCTCATTAAACATGAGCTCACAATCTGAAATTACATGATATACCTGAAACAAGCCCATATGAGCAAGAGTCAGGAGAACACAAAGATTAGACATCCTTCCCCAGAACTTCAGCTAATAAAACATAATAAGAAATTGTATAAATTAAGAAAATAGAAACATAAAACACCAATAAACTATTTGTAAAGACCAGGCAAAAATGGGAAAAGGGGGGAGGGGCAAATAAAACCTAAAAATTGGAGTCATTGAAAATAAAATTCAGTAAAAGTGAGTTTAGTATCAGATTAGACACTGCTTAATCCTTGAGTTGTAAATAATGGCTTAAACAAATAGAATTTTATTTTTCCCAATTTACAGGCAGTTCAAAACTACTGCACTGGTTCAATGAAGCCAGAGGGACTCAGGTTTTTTCTATTTTTCTACTCTACCCCTGTGGTGGAATATATTACTATTCACAGATATTTGCTGCCTTCCTTAAGAGGAAGGATCGTACTCCTTGGCCACATAATGTCTGTCTGGATCATGTGACTTGCTTTGATCAATGCAACCTGAGCAGAAATAACATGTGTAATTTCCAGCCTTAAATTTTTCCACATATTCTCTCTTTTCTCTTCCATGAGACTGGCAATGTTTCAGATGGAGGTTGCCCATCAGCCTGGTCTCAACATGAAGATGACATAGAACACAGCTGCTGCTGGCCTGTCTAGACATGTAGCATAAAGCAGGAAATAAAATTATGGTCAATGCTACCAATTAAGGTTTCATTTGTTACCACAGCATAATTTAACCTTTCCTAAAGAATACAGAAATTAGTACGAGGCATAGCATAAGGTGTCACCATAGGTTAAAAATAAGACAAAACAAAACAAAACAAAACACTAACTTTTTTAGCATTGGATTCAAGGATGGGATGAAGACAGAAAATAAACTGTGATTGGAATTTAGGATAATAGTACCCAATCTGCATAAGTGAAACATTTAGAAAACTTCTTAAATTTATAGGGAACTTCCCTATTGAGCTTATTATTTTTGGTGAAGTTCTTGGCATAATCAGTGTAAACTGTGTGATTTACTATTGACTGTATTTCACAAAGTACTACCAAGAAAGACATGATCTCAAAAAGAATTAGCTGGTTTGAAAATAGGAATGAAAAAAATCAAGAGAAACTAAAAATTCTAGACTCGTTGAGTTGAAAGATACTACTTCTTCTCAACTCCAAACAATTAAAGATAAAACTGAGAAGTTATTTAAGTAAGAAAGTCCTTTTTAAGCTTAGCCTTGTGCAAGTATCAAATCAAGGTGGTAACCACCCATCAATGTTAAAAAATCTCTGAATGGACTAAGATAATGGTCTATAAATAACTTTAGTTGTCAAAATAGCTCAAAATAACACAACAAAGGTGATGTCTTTTCTATTGAAGCCTGAAAGTCTTAAACTACCCCAAATCTCAGAGAGAGAGAGAGAGAATATCAAATCTCAAAGAGCAGTGGGTGTGACTATTGGCACAGGTAAGCAAATATATAACAAGCTGGTTAAGGTTTCCAGTGACATAATACCAAAGGGCTAGCAACCTAGATAAAGGAGGCTGTGACTGATCAAAGGTGAAAATGTCACTTCTGGGTCCTCCCATTTTTTTTTTTTTAATTGTTAGCAGTGGGCTGAGAAATCTGCTCTGTCTTCAAAGACTATTCAAATATGGCAGAAGAGGATGTTGGAAAAGGAAGGACTGCCCAGAGGGTGGAGCCAAGAGCCATTAACAGTGATATCCTGGGGAACTACTCATGGTGTGTAGAACTACAGATCTATCAGGGACTATTCTCCACTCCAGGATAGGGAGACCTTGAAATACCTACCTATATGATTTCATATTTCTTTGAACTACAAACCACTGTGTGTTTCCTCTGTTTGCAGTTACCTTGTCTGTGTTCTAGCCTGATACACTGTATGTGCACGGGTGTGTGGGGGAGCAGACACTTTGTCTTGTTAGTGAATGAGTTTCTGGAGCAAGAGTAGCCATACTCAGACTGATGAGATAATATCATAAAATTGTGAACATCAGGCATGATGCTATAATTAAATGGGACTTTTGAGTTGGCTTTTCTCAGGAAGGGATTAAGTATATTTTGTGTGCAGAAAGGAGATTTAACTGAGTATTTTTCAATAGAAGTTAGGACAATGATAGCTTATATTACTGTTCAAGAACATTCCCTGGCTCTTCCGTGGAAAGGATTATATTTCTCTACCTTGGTTCTGTTGGGCTTGGCCATATGACTTGCTTTGCCCAATGAAACGTGAGTGGAGGCAACTCCCAGGCAAAACCTTTAGGAGCCAGCACCTGGCTCACCATGATTTCCTCTTTACTTCTCCCATGAGATCATCCATGTTCCAGATAAAGACTGATTCAACTGGGTCCTGGAGTAAGGACAAGATGGTGAGAATCTGTAGCCAATGCACGATGGATATGAATTATGAACATCATACAAAACTTTGTTATTATAAGCAACTGAGATTTTTCAGTCATTTGTTATCTCAGTGGGACTTATCCTGACTGATACAGCCATCATCAATTTATTGGCTTTCATCTTCATTCTTGTTGTCTCATGATTATCAGATACCTGCTATACCTCTAGACCTGACATCCACAGTTAAGATAGGAGAAAAAGAAAAAAGGGAAAAAAAAAAAAAAAAGATGAGGCACAGGCCTACTTCTTTTTATGGGTCAATGGCCAGAAGTGGTAGGCCCCATTTATTTCAAGAAAGGCATAGAAATGAAATTTTTGTTTCTATAGCCCTTATAGTAGCTATAAGCTGGGACATAGAAATTTGGAAATGTAGGTTGGCTTAGCCAATTATTAGTAATAGTGCCTGCCATATAACTGTACTAAATTCATCTACTGCTTCTTCTCCCCACAGAGTCTATGCTCTACATTTGCTGTAATGCAGTCACACAACGCTGGACGATGGGGGTACTTTCTGAAAAACACATCGTTAGGTGAAAATTTTTTTTCTTTCTTCGATAATAAATTAACCATAGCTTACTGTACCTTTTTTACTTTGTAAATTTTTAAATTTTTCTTAACTTTTTGACTCTTTTGTAATAACACTTAGCTTAAAACACAAACATACTGTGCATCTGTACAAAATATTTTCTTTCTTTATGTCCTTGTTCTATAAGCTTTTTTCTATTTCTAAAATTTTCATTTTCATTTTTTTTCTACTTTTTAAAATTTTTTTGTGAAAAACTAAGACACAAACACACATGTTAGCCTAGGCCTATACAGAGTCAGGATCATATTAGAGGCTTCTTGGAAAATATATATTTAAGTGTTTTACTTTTCTAATAACATTGATAAAACACTTGTGATCAACTTGGAGAGTTGGGCATCACTGATGTGATAAAAGCCCTGAGGCAGGAATGAGCTTCTTGGAGAAGGCAGAACTGGCTGGAATTTAGTGAATGAGGGAGAGTATTGGGACAGAGGTCAGTGAGGCTGGTGTGGCCCAAGTGATAGAAGGTCTTGGAGCACCTTATGGAAACTGAATTCGTTCCATTTTGTCCTAAGTTCACTGGGAAGTCTTTGGAAGACTTTTAAACTAGGAAGTAACATAATCATATTTACATTTTAAACATTCTGCCTGCTATGTGGAGGTGGACAGAAAGAGAAAAAAAGGCGGGGCCAGGTGAATAATCATCCTACCTACCGTGGTGACAGATGACTGCGATAGGACCACAGGAAACGAAAAATAATAGTCTGTGGGAAAAGGTGGAAGATAGAACTGACAGAACATGGGGGTGGAATGAATTTTGAGGGAAAATATAGAATCGAGGCTGACTGCTTTTGGCAAAACAACTGGGGAAATGGTGATGCCATTAACCAAGATGAGGGAGCCTGGGTCAGGGGTGGGATGAAGGAGGCTTCAGAAGTTCTGCCTGTGGCCATGTGAAGACCGAGACAGCTAATGGGTACTCAAGGAAAGATGAAGGCAGCTGAAGTTTGAAGCTCAGAGAAAAGGTCAGATGGAGCATGTAAGGAAAGGAGAGAAGGAGAGACTGTGTGGGATCTACTTGGGAGTGAGTTAAGATCGGTCAGAAGTTCAAGGACAGAGTCCTGGGTACACCAACATAAGAAATCAGAGAAAAGATGAGGATTCAGCAAAAAGTGTTGAGAAGGAGCATCCAATAAGGCTTAAGAAAAATCAGGCCTGAATGAACCAAATGAAACAAGGCATCAAGGAGTGAGTGATAAAATCTGTCGTTGACAGATAAGGCCTGGGAAGAGACCACTGAATTTGCCAGTACAGAGGCTGGTGACGGCTTTGCCAAGGGCTGTCTTGTTGCTAGCGGGTTCATGAGAAAATTGGAGGTAAGGAAACAGAATGCAAGTATGTATGAGTCTTCTGAAATGTTTTGCTACAAAAGGGAGCAGAATTGCAGAGTGTTAATTTTCACAGAAAACTCATTGGCCTTTGTGCAAATAGTTATAATCAGAAAACCACAAAAATCACTCAAGTCAACCAAAATGTTTTAAGTCTCTCCTCTGTAGAAAGCTCAGTTCTATTAAACAGAGGGATGGTGGAAAAGCAACTCAAAGGGGATAAGACATAATCCCATCCCCATGAAGATTACCTTATATAACTCTGAGAGAACTCGGAAGGTGACAGTGCTGTAAAGGTGGCGTTCAGGCTGTCAGGATCCTTATAAAAAGGGGCATTGGTTCTGATTGGAGGATGCGGGCAGATGTAAGTGACCTCAGCTGGGCTTGAAGTGTGAGGAGGATTTAATGAGTTTGATCTGCTTATCAAATAATCAAAGTAAAGTTAAAAGTTAAATCACTGAGCCAATAAAATCTTCCCAGTTGGTAACATAAGGACTAAAGGTTTTGGGTAATCATTTACCTCCCAGGGATTAGACAATTGCAAAAAGTGGAGAGAAATTTATTTGCAAGAAATGAGGATCCTGCACTCTACCTCCCTCAGGTTAGCTTTCAAACTTTTGCCCTTAATATTCTGCTTTTGAGATGATGGGAATGGGTCTTTTTCCCTTAAAGAGCAGCTTAATTTGCTGTTTTAGGGTAGAGATTGTGAAGGTGGGGAAGAGAAAGCCTCTCTCCTGGGGTAAGTCTGAAAAGTGAGAGAAGATGTTGCCTTTTCCTAAAAGAAACAAGAGCCCTGGAACAACTCCAGGAAATAAACTCCAGGGAATAAAATTCTCCAAAAGTATAGCTGGAGAGGGAGGGAGGGAGAGAGAGAGAAAGAGAGAGAGAGAGACAGAGAGAGAAACTGAGTCATCTGAAGCATCTGGAGGTGAGCCAGCAATTTTAAATTATACCTTTAAGGGTTAATATCACTCAAGTATTGGAACTAGATGATCTGGAGTGCAAGATTCATATATCAAGCTTGTTTTTGTGGTATACATTAATTTTTTTTAAAAGCACTGATCAAATCTATGGTGAGACAGTAAGTGCAAATGCTGAATTCTCACAGAGGAAGATTTTCATCAGGCCTAAAAGATCAACTTAATCAAAACAGACCAAACCCTTCCAATGAATTTATGTACAAGGGGAAAAGTAAAACAAATGAAATCCTGCATGGCTTTGGAAAGTAGATAATGAGTGAAAAGTCTGGGGCAGAGAACTTTTGTTTGGGAGCTGTGAATAGAGCCCTGAGCTGCTTGTCACAAGGAGGAAATGTTCAGTGCCAAGACCAGACAGAGATGACATCTGAGCTATTAATAACTCTGCACCACACCCTAAGGAAAAGTCTCATTCTACAGTGAACTTGTGACTAGCAGAGGAGCAGGATGTATGTTAATCCAAAGGGAACAGACACAGTCTTGACAAGAAAAACTGATGGGAAACTGACATAAGGATTTCTTTGCTGATTCTTCATTTACCTGGTCTCAAGATAAATAGATAAGGCCGATGACTTCCAGATTTATATTTCTACCAACACCCTCTGTTCTAAGCTATAGACTTCCAGACACAAAGCCTACCTGGCAGTCTTCCCTTCTGGGTCTAACGGGCATCTCAACCCAAACAAAACAAAACTCTTGCTTTTCCCCTGCAACTTTCCTCCCCCCACCTCCACCACACACACAACTCATTTCCCCTACTTCATTGAACACAACACCATTCACCCATTTGCTCAAACCATAAGTCTAGAAGTGTCTGACGATTCCCTCCTTTCTCTCATCTCCACATCCACCTCCTTAGCAAGCCTTATTGGCTTATCTCCAAAACAGGTGCTGAATCTGGTCTTTTTCATCATGGCCAGCCTTGCCCAGCCACCATCATCACCTGCACAGGTAAAGACAACGGCTTCTTCTTGAGGCTCTTGGTTCCTGGTCTTGTCCCTTAAAGGCCATGCACCACACAGAGGCCAAAGTAAATGAAATCCCCTTACCAGGCCTATAAGACCCCACCTGGTGGCCTCTGCCCACTACTTTGATCTCATCTCCTACCATTAACCTCCTCACTCACTCTGCACTGCCATGCTGGACGACTTTCTACCTTGAAAAACATGACAAACTTGCCGGTTCCTTCACCTGGAATGCTCTTGCCCAGCACTGCCTTCTTCTCATCGTTCCCATTTCAGCTCAAATATAACCAAACTAGGTAAAGTACTTAGACTAGGCAGAGTGTTTGCCCTCCTCTCCAGATGCTAATGACTTAGTTGCTGTCACAGCTACTCTTTTGTTCTCTTCATAGCAAATGTTATTCTTACTTATTTCTTTTCATATTGTGCCCCCCTGGGATGTGACTTTCCTGAGGGCATATGCCCATGGCTGCATCCCTGCCCTACAACAGTTTTGTCCTACTTTCACCCTCTGCTGCCTGCTTCCACTGCTCCATTGACTCCAGCAAAACCATTATTGCTGGTTACCAGAAAAACTGGCAAGTGCTTCTATTATAACAAGTATGGGGGGGCAATTTTAATGAGAACTAAGTCCTTCAGTCATGTAGGAGAAAGAGCTACGGAAGCAGAACATTCTATTCACTGATTCAACAAATATTTACTGAATCAATGAATGAATGAACTAGTGGTCAGTGAACTCTTAGGCACTAAAAGAGTCTCTTTGGGAAAAAATGTTACCCTGAAAGGTAAGCCTTCAATTCCTGTGACTGATATAATTTTTTCAATTCAACTAATGATAAGCAAATTATTTTTACAGCAGATCATTCAGTCCCTTCATTTTACCAAGTTTCTTCTCAGAGTTACCAGAACCACTCTATTTTGCCAGTGTGTGTTAGTTTGGATTTCAGCTCAATTTTGAGTTTGTGGTTGAATTCCAGTGCAGACTGGAGGGCTCCGTGGTCTGGCACCGGTTTCTGAAGGACGTAAAGGAGACAACTCGTCTGTCAGTTGCTCACTTACCAACTTTAGGGGTGACTTGCACAGGCCTTATGTAACATTTCCACTTACAGTTAAACACAATATCAAAAAGTACCAGATATATTTTCTTTTCTATTAACAGAAAAAGTCCACAGAGGGCAAGTGGAAAATGATTCCATTTTATCAGCAACTAGTGCCCCACCCTTATCCCTTTACAGCTGCTGGCCCCATAACTTCTCTGATTGTTTTCCCGTAGTAAAATTCTACTGGTTATTTTCGGCCTTTGAATAATCTCATCTTAGAATTAATAGGTCCAGTCCAACAAAAAGCACAAGACTCCAAATTTTATCTAAAAGTAAAGCTTCTCTCCTCCAGCCTGGGCCTGGGGAGGGAAGGGGTCACCTGGTTTGGCTTCTTACTCTCTTTCTCTGCCAGCTCCTCCCCTCACCCCTCTTGCTGTGGCTTCTGGTCCTTCTAGGATGGTGATTAGGGAGACAGAGGGATGGTAAGAAGCAGTGAGTGTCTTTCTTGGCCGGAGCTCTTATGATCTGGCATTGGTGCTCTGTGGGCTGGGTGGATGTTGGATGTTGGGTCCGTTACAGCTGTGGTCCCCAACCCCCTGGCCAGACCTGTCCGTGGCCTGTTAGTGACTGAGCCACAGAGCTCTGCACTCCCCCCACCCCCACCTTGTCAGTGGAAAAATTGTCTTCCATGAAACAGGTTCCTGGTGCCAAAAAGGTTGAGGATTGCTGCTTTAGAGGACCCCACTGGGGACATCTGTTAGTCCCCCTCATGTCACAGGTGATTTGTGTCCACTGGCTCAGCCCTTATGCTTCCTTCCTCAGCCACTGGGCATCATGCAGTCTGCCTCTTCTTTTGGGGTTATGTGGCCTTTCCAGACAGTGCTCTTGGGCAGGATTTTAAAAAGGCTGTAAACTGGCTCTTGCCTGAGTCATGCATATCTGATTCACAAGAGACCTGTAGGTCTCTGTCTGTGCATCTTTGCGCCTGCTGTTGTGGGAGGTATCACAACCTCCCAGTGTCGTGTGAACTTTTCCTGCCCTCTGCAGCCTCAGACAAATAGTCACCACCTCATGCCCTTAGATTCTGAGGCATGTGTCACTCACTAGTCCCCCTCATGTGCGCACATGTGTGCATGCGTGCGTGCACACACACACACAAACCTCCAGGGGACATACGTCAAACTCTCTAAATGACACCTTTGTAGGTAGCTGTTGTCATTTGACTTGAAGTGAGGGCCCTCCTCCCCTCTTTCATAGAATCAGGGTGAGTAAGTGATGGAGAATACCAGCAACTTTCTCTAAAAAAATTCTCTCTCAACTTCTTCATCTCAGCCTGTGTGTGCCCTTGAGGTGGGCTCAACAACCTCCTCCTTCTTAAGTCCTGCATGATGGTCTTGCCTGCTATTCTGAAAATTGGGCAAAACTTACTGTTTTCTTCTCAAAATAGTGTGTATTCAGTCAAGTTGGAGTCAGAAGAGTCCCCGTTTTAACATCTAGTCACACACACACACAAACACACGCGGCCCTACACACATATACACTGTTTCTGAGGATGTCTGTCAGAACCAAAGATTCCCACATTCCATGGACTTGATCACAGATTTTGTGAGAGGATTTTTCTCTTTTTCTGTTTTTTTTTTTTTTTTTTAGAGATAGGGTCTTGCTCTCTCACCCAGGTTAGAGTGCAGTGGCGTCATCACAGCTCACTGTACCCTTGAACTCCTAGGCTCAAGAGATCCTCTTGCCTCAGCCTCCTGAGTAGCTGGGACTATAGGCACGTGCCACCACACCTGACTGTGACAGTTTTTTGTTGCTGTTATTTTAAATTTATTTTTTAATCACAGTAATAATTCACAAATACATTACTATTGTAATACATTTAAAGACCAAAGACAAAGTTATGTTCCTGTGTGGCCATTCCTGCCCTCCTCATTCCCTTCTACAGAGATGACCAGGATTATCATATTAATATATATCTTAATTTTAAAAGCAGAGCTCAGGACAATGTGGGTGAGAGCTGTCACTGTGTTACTGTTGTAATTTTTCTTTGCATAAATTTTATTCATTTATAAACATATGTATACACATAAAATACATAATGTAATATCAGTATGTGTGTTTGACTTATTTAATTATCTTGTACTTAAAAATTGTTCTACAATTTTCTTTTCCCATCTGATATGTTTTTAAAATCTTTATATGCTTTTATATACAGATCTAATTCTTTTGATGGCTGTATAGTATTCCAGAAAATATATGTACTTTAACTATACAGATATTAATGATCATTAGCTTCTGATGTTTTACTTTTACAAATATTGCTACAAGGAGTATCCTGGAACATACTACTCTGTGTGGCTGCGTCTGTTAGTCTCTGGTGCATACCAGGAAGCAGCAATACCAGATGGAAGAATGCAGTTTGACTCCCACCAGAGACCACCTCCAACCCCCTTCAGTTCTTAGTAGGCTCTTCAGCTGGATCTAGAAACCAAATGGACGCCAGGCACATTAACAAGAGAAAAGCACACAAATTTTATTAGTTTTACATGTACATAATGATCTTCACAAGAGAGTGAAGTCTGAGGAAGTGGCTAAAGCAAGATGCTCGTGAACTCTTTAGACAAAGAATGATAAATTTGAGAAGAAATGACAGGACAAAGAAAATTTGGCTAGGGACAGTAAATTTTCTAGGGGAGTCACTAGGAGATATATGGGAGGGTATAGAACAGGTGGAAGATAAGGGTTACTTTGTTAAATATGTCTCCCCAGGCTGGGCACGGTGGCTCATGCCTGTAATCTCGGCACTTTGTGAGACTGAGGTGGGAAGATCCAGGTGCCTGTAGTCTCAGCTACTTGGGAAGCTGAGGCAGGAGGATCACTTGAGCCTAGGGGTTCAAAGTTACAGTGACCTATGATGGGGCCACTGCAGCCTGGGTGACAGAGTGAGACTTTGACTCTTAAAAAAAGAAAAAGTATGTTTATTCATGTCTATTGCACTCTCCAATTCCAAGCCTCTGATGATAAGGGCTATTTTCTTGCCCTGGTATGGAGAGGATACTCCTTCCAGAGGAATCTTTATCAGTTGCTACATGCAGAAAGAGACAAATCAGCTTGCCCTTTCTGAAACTACAATTTCTCCAATGTTTTCAACTTGAAATAATCAATATAGCAATCTGGCATATTTTGAAATGGCATATTCTTCACTTGTTCAACACAAGCAACAGCTTATTTTCCCACAATTTTGCCTAAACTTGGTGATAACAATCTTTTAAAATATTTATGAAAGCTGATAGGTAAGAAATAATAAGATCTTGTTCTTTTAGTTTCCCTGTCCTTGATAAGTGAGGCAGAGCACATTTTCTCACGTTTGTTCTTCATCTATATTTATATATTTTCTGATAGTTAGCTACTTTTTACCTATTTCCTATATCTTGTCTTTTTAAAAATAATCTTGACAAGGTTTAAAAAATGCCACTCCTTATCTGATATCATGCTGTAATTAATTTCTCCCCTTCTATTAGTGATCATTTATGATATCTATTATTATAAATAAGTTTTGTGCTTTTTGTATCCCATAGTCTCCTTACGATATGCTAGGTGTAGCTTTAATTTCATTTCTCTGGCTTGAGATCCACTGTGATTCCTGAATCTGAAAAATCTTATGTTTCATCTCTTCTGAAAAATTACTATTTATTATTTCTTAAAGTATTGTCTTTTCTCAATTCTCTTTATTTTCTCCTTCTGGAAGTCCTATTCAATATGCATTGGACCTTTTCACTCCCTTTGCTATCATCCCTCATTGTCTCACTAAGCTTTTTATTCTGTATAATTCACATAGCTCTACCTTCTGTTTCATTAATTCTTTCATTAGCTATTTCTAGTCACTTAGTTTCAAATTTCAATGCCTAAATTTTTCTTTTGTATTTCAAGTGGTCTCTTTCTTAAATCTGCTTCTTCTTTTTGGTATCTTCTTATGCTTTAGACTCCATATTATATTTCTTCAATTATTTTAAGCATACTTACATAATATCTTTATCAGTTTATTCTATTTTTGGAAGTTCCCTGCAGTGTAATCCTGCTATATGTTGAATCTGAGAACTTCCTTTGAATGGATCATTTCTTTGAGTGTTCATAATTTTGGATTTTGAGCTCATATTAAGTAGAGCTTCATCTGTAGTAATTCTGTATGATCTGTGTTGAGCAAATCAGCCTGGGCCCAATTCTTCAAGCAGTTTTTTAGCTGGGGATGAGTTCTCAGACAATGCAGACAGTATGAATTCTAATTTTCAACTCTCTATAGCATAGTTATGAATTTTCAGGGGAGGCTTTTTATTTTCAAACCAGAGCTCAGGACAATGTAAAGAATTGTCACTGTCTTAATGTAATAGGCAGAGCCCCTTTAACTAAATTTTGAACTCCTTCAAACTCCTTCAAGTCTTCTGGCTTCATATTAGGACCCTTATAATCTCCTTCCTGGCATGGGTTAAGGCTTCATCCTTCACCCTCACAGCACTGTAGATCTCAAGCCCCCACATCACTGAAATTGATGCTTCCTCTGTGCCCCAATCTCAGGGTCACTGAAGAGTTAGTGCATACCTCTAACTTTTCACTATATCCACGGGGATATCTCTTACTATCTTTGGAGCAATGTATTTAAAAGGATGTTTGCTATATTTTATCTAATATATCTAGGTGTTTATAACAGACAGTTTTTCAGGTAATTTAATCCACTGAAATCTTCCAGATGAAATTTCAAATAGGGTGGTCAAGTTTTCATGTTCAGTTGATACTAATATCGGTTTAGAGACATGGGAACACAGAACTACAGAGAATCTTACCATTTAATCAAGGCAATCCAGGCCAGATCCCTCATTTTAGAGAGGCAGATACTAGGACTCATTGTAACTGTGACCTTTCCAAGGCCAGGCAATTGGTTAGTGATAGAACCAGGATGACAAATTAAGTTTCCTGAACCCTAATCTAGCACTTTTCCCACCAAGTAACATTTCCTCTTAATTCTTAGAAGAATCGGGGCAGTGTCACATAAGATTTTGTCTGTATTTACTTTTGTATTCTTTTATTTCAGTAGGTAAATGCCAGTCCCTGAGAGGAGAGAACCAAAATGTCTACTGGAGCAGACGTCAGGGCTACAGTGGGAGACATTTCCAACGATGGCAATTTAAACATTGCTCAACAGCAATCCTCCAGGAAAGGTAAAATCACACACAGGAATCTGGATGTGGATAAAACTAGGATCTATGTCGCTTTAACTTCCGTTTTTTTGGATATACAGCATTCTTCTTGCTACTGCCAATTGCCAAGAATTCTATACAGCTACAAAGCATTTTTTACTGGTAATTATTTCATTTCTCATAGGAAACCTTGAAGGTATATAGGACAGGCAGGTATCATGATATTATTTAGAGATGATGGTAAAAATTCACAGCAGATTCTAAGTAGGAAACCTAGAAACCAATCTTGGCTTGTCTGATTCTAAGTCCAAAGCATGTCCCATTAGATCTCTCTGCTCATGTTAAACCCAGACCCACCTCAAAAAGAATGGGCTTTTCCTTTCCACCATGTCAGAGATATCACCTTTCTTCCTTCCTCTCATCTACATGGCAACTTTGTGCTTTTCCATAATATGCATTAAGGAAAACTGTACAACACCTTATTTTACCAAACATTTAATGACTTATAACGATGTTATTCATTAGTTCTCTTAAGGGTACAGGCTTTTCATGAAATAATGCCTTTAAAAAGCAAAACACTAACCAAGATGGAATGTTTTTTAATATTCAACATTTTAGCTATTATGGTTTATCTGTTAGGAAGCATGCACACCTTCACAAAAAGAGGGTTCTTCTAATTTTATCTACCAGAGAAGAAATAAGGAGACATACATGCTAATACTCATGCTACAATCAACCACCACGTGACCCAGAATGAATACCATTCCAGTGCTTTTGGCTGAAAGTCTCATCCATTTCCAAGTATTTTAGAGTCTATTGTACCATACCATTGGCCAAATTCTCCTCTCCCTCAAAATTAGCAAAATGAAGAACTTATGTATAAAATTTTACCAAGGTGCAGTATGGCGCACTGGGTAAGAGCACAGGCTAGAAGCCAGATTGAGTTTGCAATCCTGATTCCACTACTTATGGGTGTTGTGACCTTAGGCAAGTTTACCTATATCTCAGTTCCCCCATTTGTAAAAACGGGATGATAGTAAGTAACAGTAGCTAACTCATAAGATTGCCACAACGATTAAATTCGTCAAAATATAAATACTTAGAACAACACCTTGCATGTAGTAAACACTATATGAACATTAGTTATTGTTATTACTACTCACACAGGGTCCCCTCCTCAGCCCACTTATTGGCGGTCCCTGGAACATTCATTTATAGTTTGTCTAAAGTGGGACTATTATGTGGTCTTTCCAGTTTCTTCCACAGTCTTCTAAAACATCTGTCCTGCCGTGCTGCTCAGTTCTCTGGTGACTATTCCCGAAGCTACAACTGTATCAGACAATACCTATGTAACCCCAGGCTGTTGTTACAAATGGTATCAGGCTAGTAACATTCATTCTTTTTTGTGAAGTTTCTTCCCACCTGGTAAGGCAGAACCCCAGCTACTCTTCAGTCTTACCAAGTTATTTTGTTAAGTTGTTGCATCTCCAAGTATTAATATTTCTCACAGTGCTTGGGAATAAACCCTGCTGATGGCTTCGTCAGTTGGTGTCCAACACCAGCTTTCCTCTCATCTCTCTCTCTGGCCCATGCCCAGGTCCTCTGTATCAGACTCCCAGGGTTTTCTCTGGGTACCTGTGCCCTCAAAGGCTACTGATGTTTTTGCTGGGCACTGCTATGGCTTCCAGATACTCAGAGAACCAAATCCAGGTTCCATGAGGTGTGGAGAAATGCCTCCTCTCCCATTATATGTCACGTCTGGTCCCCTGGTCACATAACTGAACTACTTATGCTCCTATATCGCCAGAGACCCTGAGTGAAGAAAGCTGGGTCCTCAGGTTCTGCTGGAAGGTCAGTGGTCCTTATCAGGCTCAATTAAGGATTCGGGGGGCTGGGGTGGAGACAGACACCACTTTGACCTCTGATCCTCTTATCCCCGGAGACTCAGGAACTTCTATATCAGTCTGGGTTCTATCAGAAAAACAGAAGGTGGGAGGTTTTGACTAAATGTTCTCAGAGTTAAACCAAAGGGGAGGATCTGTCAGTTCCTGGAACTTAGCAAGAGTGTAACTACACAAAAGGAAATTGTGCTGGCTACTCCAAGAGCTTTGCCGCCTTTCAGGAGCCAGGAATTAGGGCACCTACATACCTTGAGGCAGTGATCACATATTACCTCTGAGATTTCTTTGCAGGGATAGTCGATCTACCCTTACAGCTATTGTCAAACTAATGTATTTGGACTCAACCACAGGGATAGTCCCAGAGTGCCTATGGAACACTGGCAAATTTTGTGGAAGCACAGATTACAACACTAATGTGAAGTTTAAATACTTCTATAATCTAACCTTAGCTTTTACCTTTGAAGTTTCATCTCCCCCCCCAGACCCCAAACAAGTTTATCTTCCATGTTCTCCAGTTATAAATGGCACTTTGAGCTATGCCAGCTGCCCAAGCAGGGCACTTGGGAGTCATTTCCAACAATTTCTTCTCTCTCACTATTCCTATCTGATCAATCCCTACTTCCAGCCAATTCTTTCTCTAAATCCACTTCTTCCCATTCCCTCTCATCTGCTCATCCCAGGACCCCTGCTTGAAAAGCTCTTCCCTTGTGCTTGCACTGACCGATTCCACACATTCTTCAAGGCTCTGCTTGAGCAATGCTTCTGAGGGAGCCGCCTCCCCCAGTACCTCCCAGGGGGACAGGGGTCCACTAGACACCTACAGAGCAATGTCTGCTCTCCCTGTACTTCTGTGTTGCAGACAGACACCAATCTTCTCCCTCTTCCAGACTTAGGAAGGGTGGGAGAAAAGCATTCTAAGATTTTTTTGTGCCCTTCCTCTCTCAGGCTTTTGTTCATTCCGACATGGGATGGCCCTCATCTTGCAGCTCTGTAATTTTTCGATTTATACCCAGCAAATGAACTTGAGCATTGCCATCCCAGCTATGGTGAACAACACAGCCTCTCCTTGCCAGCCCAATGCCTCCATAGAAGGGCCCTCCATTGACTCCCAGCACTACAGGAATGAAACTCTAAAGGAATTTAAGGCAGTGGTAAGTTCAATGTGACTGGACCCTTTCTTTAACTCAAATGGTCTGACTTAAAGGGTTATCTAATTAAAGAGTGAAATTCATTTACCTAGTAAATATTTATTGGTCACCTACTATGTGCCAGGAATAGCACAAGAACATAATATATATCTAAGGAGGTTATATCCCTACTTAGTGACTATTAGTGTAACCAGGGACTAAGTTATAATGAAGGAAAACAGATTTTACCATTGAGTGGACATGAAATTCTTCCTCTACAATGATGAAAATCACCACAAAATATGTTTCACAGATTTAAGTCTACTTTCTCTTCCTTCCTTCCGCATATATTTTTATTACTTTGCCTATGATGCTTTCTTCTTTATAGGCTTTCTTTATTTACAGGCTCTCTTATGTTTTAATTGGTTAGTTAATTGTGTCAGGGAGAGGAGAAAGAGTGTGTTGGGCATATATTTAGGATTTTTTAAAAATGAAATTGGTATATTGGAGGAATTCAAGAGGTAAAAGGAAAGAGAACTGCTGTTATTTTTTGCCTCTCAAGTCCTCACAATAAAACTGTCAACTCTCTAACCAAACATTGAGAATCTCTTTGTCATCTAGGCCCCTGCGTATGACTGGAGTCCTGAAATCCAGGGAATCATCCTCAGCTCCCTCAACTATGGCTCATTCTTAGCTCCAATCCCCAGTGGCTACGTGGCTGGAATATTTGGAGCCAAGTACATGGTTGGGGCTGGCTTGTTTATTTCTTCAGTCCTGACCCTCTTCATTCCACTGGCAGCAGATGCTGGAGTGGCGTTCCTCATTGTCCTTCGGGTTGTCCAAGGCATAGCCCAGGTACCAAGATGTTTTCCAAGTGTAAGCAGAATATAGGTTTCATAATAACCTCAGATAAGAACGGAATTTTTTTCCCCCCCAGGTTATGGTATTAACAGGTCAGTATTCAATTTGGGTCAAATGGGCTCCCCCACTGGAAAGGAGTCAACTCACCACCATTGCTGGATCAGGTAATTGATACCCTAATCCTCACCTTATATGCACTATCCAAGAGTACTCAGCAAAGGCCTGCCAACGGAACCAATACCTTACATTCCGATTACTCTGTCTTCATAGTCCTTGCTCTAAATCACTACCCTATACTGTCTTTCTTCATCATAACTGAATGCTTTCTATGCATCAAACATTCTTATGTTTTGCACATATTAACTTCATTTTAGTCTCAGAACAATCTTATAAGTCAGCTATATTTAATTACTTCCATAATGGAATTTGAGACACAAATAGACTAATACCTTGTCCAAGATCACACAGCTACTGAGTGAAGGAGCAGTATTTGAACCTAGGTAGTCTTGTTTGAAGATCATACCTTCAATCACTGTGCAACTCTGCTTTGTAGAAAGCACACAGAGTCCCAAGACTGGTCTTCTCACCCAGAACATCCTCGCATCTTCTGTTCAGGGTCAATGCTTGGGTGTTTCATCATTCTCCTTGTTGGTGGTCTCCTCTGCCAGACCATAGGATGGCCTTATGTCTTCTATATCTTTGGTGAGTTTGTGCTTTTCAAATCTCAGAATTTTATTTTATGACAGAGAATGCTGGACGTGATTTCTGTGATGCAATTTATCTATAGTTAACCAAATCCTAATAGATATGGATACTTACATAACTAAAGTTGATAAAGTTCAGAGCTAATCATGTTGTGAATTTTGCTGTCTTGTAAAAACAACGTTTAAGTTTTAGTAGCCTGAGTATGTAGCTGGAATAACCTTATGACTTTAAAAGAATCACAACATTCCTCTCTGCTTCTAAATTGAACCCAAAGGACCCCAGAGCAATTTCTTTCATAAGATTTTGAAAATGTTTTCTTGGTGGGACTATATTTTTAGTTATGCTTATTTATTTAATACATTCTTTTAAAGTTTTCCTGTTATTACAACTACCAGAAAATTGTGTGAATGTGACCTAATCACAGGTAAAATACTGACTAAAGTGGAGAATAAACCAACAGAGCTTGCAAACAGGGCAGACCATGTGAGGTTCAGGAATGGACATAATACACACAAGAGATGCTGCAGAAAAGCTCCAAGGGCACGTGTAGTGCTCCAGAGGCAATAGTTTACTACTTACCATTTTACCTTTATGGAGCTCTGGTTGGGATCTGACCAGCTGCTGTCAACTAATGTTTATGTTTGTTTGATTTTTGAAACATTTTCTGAAATCTCACCTGCCAATTGATTCTGTAGGGTAAGTTCCACTAATGTTTTCATTAGAGAATAGTCCTCTTAGATAAAGCGTTCCTGTAACATCAGGTCAATATATTCACACACACACACACACACACACAATTGTGACAATTACTTACACATCAACCTTTAAAGGTTCTGTCATGAAAACTTCAGAAGAATAGGTTACAAAAATTATGTAAACAATGAGAGAGCCTTACTGTGCTCATGGGTTTTGAGAAACATTAAGGAACATGCACAAAATAGAAACTCACTAAATATTTGTTGAATCAATATTAATATCCTCCAACTCCAATGTGCAACATTGCTAATTTTCATATCTGTCCCTCTCCACTTGATTAAGTCCCCTGATGGCAAAATTGTGTATTTGTATTCTCATATTCTCAAAATTTAGCAAAATTCCCGGTGTATGCTGGCTGCTGTATGATGTTTGTGAATGAATGTGTAAATGACAAGCTAGCCAAATGAAGAGAACTCTTAAGAATTTCTTAAGATTCTAAAAAGGGATATTAGAGATAAGCCATATTTTCACTCCATACTGATAGTGTTGATTCTCCAACTCTGTAATAATGTACATATTAGAGAAAATTTCTTTGCTGAGGATTAATTTCATTTCATGTCTAGAAATTGGGTAATCAATTGCAAATAATAATGTACTGCTCCTAACTCTTAAGTGCTTTAAGAAAGATAAGAAATAGATATGGAAAGGTTTAATGATGAAAGGAACTTTGCAAAGCATGATTAGCAGGAGGGATGCTAACTGGTACTTGAACAGTGAGGGCATTTTCAAGCACATGGGGCAAACACATTAAGAACTTGTAACAATGTGCTATAGCCTTAGTAACAGTGCATTTCAAAACCTCCCAAAACTCAGTGGTTTAAAACAATAATCACTTATTCTTATAGTTCTGCGGGACAGCTGGGTGGCTCTGCTGTCTGTGTCTGTCATCTGCTTTGGACAATGGATTAGTTGGAGCATATTTTTTCTTCCCATGGCAATGGCCAAGACCCAAGAGGACAAGTAAAAAACTGCAGTGGTTCTTAATGCCTAGGCTTGGAAGTGCCCCATGCCATGCCCAAAGTCAAGTGGTGGGAAAGTACCCTCCACCTACAATAGGGCCATGCAAGGGTGTAGATGCAGGGAAGAGTGGAGTACTGGGGCCAGTCATTCTGTCAACCACAGGAATCATCTCAGGGTGGAGTTAAACTGAAAGAACTTCAATCCAGGGCTAACTGGATCCTCTTTTCAAAACTAGGTGGAATTGGCTGTGCTTGTTGTCTTCTCTGGTTTCCTCTCATTTACAATGACCCTGTGAATCATCCCTTTATCAGCACTGGTGAGAAGACATACATTGTGTGTTCACTGGCTCAACAGGTACATTGAGGAACTCTCCTACCATTTCCCTATGTCCATCTGGATATCTCAGAGGTGAAGAGTGCAGTAGAGAGAGCTCTTGTCTTCTGATGGAGGGGCTATTGACATGTGCTTTCTTCCAGGATTGTTCACCAGGCTGGTCTCTTCCCATTAAGGCTATGATCAAATCTTTACCACTCTGGGCCATTTTAGTCTCTTATTTCTGTGAATACTGGCTTTTTTATATCATTATGGCGTACACACCAACATACATCAACTCTGTACTTCAATTCAACCTCAGAGATGTAAGTACAGAGAAAGCTCATTCTGTTCTTCTATTTAAATGTTTCATTATATAATTCTTTGTCTACCCCATGATCACAAAATCAGGGACCCAGCACCCCCATGTAGGAAATGCAACCTGGTTAACTTGGATTCTGATTGATCTCAATGTGGTTTACTACTTATTAGAGCAGGGTGGTATGGCTCTAGGTCAGCTTGATATTCATAGAATGTCACATTTTTAAGGGACCTATGCAAAAAATTTTATACTCAATCCAATCAACATTTGCAGACAAGACACTCTGCTGGCAGCATAAACAAGGATTAACAAAACAGATTCTGCCTTTCAGAAAATTGTGACAGAGAAACATAAACCACATATGCTGAAAATAAGACAGTTTTAATAAGACATAAAGTCCCAAATAAGACTTATTATAAAAATTTGTGGATAATGTTTTTTTAAAAAACATTTTATTCAAGTATAACATATATAGAGAAAAACGCACATATGTGTAAAGCTCTCTGAATTTTCACAAAATGAATGGATGCTTTGATCAGCTGACACAGGAGCCTTTCAATTCCTGCTAGATGGATGTCTTAAAAGTGTATCAGATGTCACAACCATGACAGTTCACAAGGCCACTGAGTTACCATCACACTCTCACCCTTTGTACTCAAAAAGTAGCCCTCTCATATAGACTGGATTCCTTTGGTGAAAACTTGCTAAGTAGCAGACAGAGAGCTGACCTTCTTAGCAGTGGCAAGAGTCTGGCGAGCATGCAGGCAAGCAGCTGGAGGTACGAGGTACTGAGATCAGAAAACCCCAGGAAGGACTGGCTCTTCTCAAAGAGGAGGACGGCCAGAAGCAGGCAATGAAACCAGCACCTCAAGCCAGGGAATCAGGGGACAGAAGGGCCAGACAAGCAGGAGACCAGTGCTGAGCAACAGACATCCTGAGGCAGGCTATTGGAAATGATTTGTCTCTGGTGTAAGGCTGGCTCCCCACTCTCTGAGGCCAAGGCTGAGGAGGAGGAGGATGGGGGAATGAATGGAAAGGTAAGTCGTGGCCAGAGAGCAGAGCTTCCCATGCTGAGAAGTCAGGAGACCTGGACTCCCATTGCTCTCAGGGTATTTTCTCACTGTCACATAACCTTGATGGCCTTGGTTTACTCGTACATAAAATGAACCTCTTGAACCAGGCTGACAGCTAAATTCTTTTCATTGTTTGGCTTACATACAACAAAGGATGGTCTCTTTTTCATTGCATTTTCTTTAGTAGAATTTTAATTTAGAGGTTTTATTTGATAATAACAAAGTTCAACATTTTAAAAACCATATAGACAGGTAGAATGAAAAATCTTTCTCTCATTCCTGTTCCTAAGCTGCTGTTCTCTCAGCCCACTCCATAGACAACTCTTGAAATTTCTCGTCTATTCTTCCATTGTTTCTTTATGAGAATGCAAGCACCGATGAATGTATCTTATTTTCCCAACTTTTTTTTTACACAAAACATTACACTCTGTATATGCTGCTATGCTTTATGTACTAGGTTTTTGCCACTTAATATACCATGGGGATCTTTTCATATCAGTACATGAGAACACATTACTGAGCCATATTTGGGTTGTTTCCCATCTTTGAGTAATGCTGCAGTGAAAATTTCATTCATTTGTCATACATTCATGCAACTATTTCTGTGGAGTAAATCTCTGCATGTGAGATTGCTGAGTTAAAGGGTGAATGCACTATAAACTTTTATATGTATTGTCAAATTGCCCTCCATAGAGCACTAATAATATTTGTGAGTACCTCATTCTCCACAGTGTCAGCACAGAGCATGTCAAAAAATTTTTGAGTTTTTGTCAATTTGATCCATGAAAAATAGTATCTCACTGCAGTTTTATTTTGCATTTCTTTCATTATGAGTGAGGTCGGGTACATTTTAATGTGTTTAGGAGCAACTTATTTTCTTTTTCTCTGTAAATTGTCTGTTCATATCCTTTGCCTATGTTTATTTTGGTCTTTTTAATATCTATTTCCAGGTGATCTTTATATATAAAGAGAGCATTAGTTCTTTTTTTTTTGCAAACTGAGCTATATGCATATTTTCCCCTGGCACTAAAATTATATTGGCTCATTCTAGTAATATGAAATTTGTATTAAAAGTGATGTGTAGATAGAGAAAAGCCACAGATATGGACAATCCGTCCCGGGTCAATCTGTGTCATGGCGGGGGTGGTAAGGACATATGTACCTCACCTTGTCTCTGGTCCTCAGAGTGGGATACTGTCAGCCTTGCCGTTTGTTTTTGGCTGTATCTGCATTATCCTTGGAGGTCTCTTGGCAGACTTTCTCCTCTCCAGAAAAGTCCTCAGACTCATCACCATCAGGAAACTCTTCACTGCCATTGGTAAGGGCTGAGCTGGACACAGGGATGAATGTGGGAAGCTCAGGGCAGCCTCCTGATTACTCTGTGTTTGTCCTCCTGCCCCAGGGGTTCTCTTCCCATCTATGATCCTCGTGTCCCTGTCCTGGGTCAGATCCAGCCACAGTATGACCATAACCTTCTTGGTACTGTCCTCTGCCATCAGCAGCCTCTGTGAAGCAGGAGCCCTTGTCAACTTCTTGGATATTGCTCCTCGGTAGGGACCCCTTTGCCTCATCCTTACAGAAGCTCAGTTCAGGCCCAGCAGCTGTAAACCTGCTCTGACACACAGGTAAAATGTGACATGTGCAATAACAGGTCACAGGAAATGTCAGCTTGGAAGAGACCCAAAGCCGGTCAACCATTGTGAACTTAGTTTTTTCAGGTGTGAACAAGAAGAGTCAGTGGCCACACTCACAGCTCAGCTGAGGGAGATGCACACAGATCTCTCTCTGTTGAGGAATTCAGCAGTTACACAGGGTTGGATAACTGAAAGGATTCATGAGACTCTACAGGGTATGCTTATGTAAGGCTTTAATAAAAGTAAAGGACACAGCATTGCAGGAGAAATATTTACCTCTGATACAGGTAAATACCAGAGTTGACTGAGACTTCCAAATGTAGCTCACAGGGTCCTGTCCCAGTACTTCACTTTCAGATAATGAACCACCAAGATACGTGGGAGATACTTTGGTCTCAGGGGAGCCAACATTTCATCCAATGAAGGGTCTTTTATACCGAAGGAGGAGTCTTTTATACCTAAAAACAAAGCTACAAAATCAGACTCCATAGCAGAAACAAACAAAAACCCCAAAAAACCTATAAACCAGGTGCAAACCATCAGGTGTACATTTTGTATAAACAATGTTGAAAAATTAATACAGGTTACCCCTCGGAAGTCTCAGACCCTAGCATAGGATTACACAAATCATTAGTCAGTACATTTATTCAGGTTTAACCAAGAGGTTACCCCCAGATCCCCAGACATCCCCAGATATAAGCATAGAGTTGCAACAGACCAGCTGAGATTAACCGTTTGTTTGCATGGGAATGTTTCTCCAGCTCTCTCTTTCTCCCAGGTACACTGGCTTTCTCAAGGGATTATTGCAAGTCTTTGCACACATAGCTGGAGCCATCTCTCCCACCGTTGCTGGATTTTTCATCAGTCAGGTGGGGTCAAATGTTCTGATAAATGTTCATAAGAGAATATCTATCTATAATATTCTATATATATTCTAGATATTCTAATATAATATCTATAATATTCTCTATAATATATTCTCTATATAATAGGGGCATGGCATTTTTACATTTGTAAAGCATCCTAGAAGGCGCACTTGAAGTAGTCAAAATAAACAAATTCACCTGAAGACTTGAGCATTTCCTAAGAATCTTATTGATAGACTTTACATGAAGAAAGATGTATATGACAGTCACATAAATATCATTCTTTAACTTTCCTGTGGTTTTCCACCAGTAAGACAGAAAAATGGGTGGAGAATAACGAAGAAAGGGTATTCTTTATGAAATCAAGTTCCTTCTCTTTTTGAAGCCTTAAGTCCCTTCCAGGCACTGCCTAACACATTGTCAGAAAATGGTTGTTTAAAATGGAAATTCTCAAGCTGACCTCGTTTCTCCTGTCGTTCTTGTATTCATTCATTCATTCATTCAGTACATAAGTGTTGAACATCAGCATGTGCCATGCACTGCTTAAGTGAATAAAATAAACAAAAGTTCCTCCCCTTGTGAAACCTATATTGTAGGAAAGAACCAAAAGAAAACTAATGAAATAAGTAAAACATATGGTATGTTGAAGGGCGAAAATGCTAAGAAAAGAGGAGAGTAAGGCACATAAAAGGAGGTGGAGTTTCAATTTTAACAGGGTGGTCAAGGAAGCACCCACTGAAAAAGTACCATTTAAGCAAGGACTGGAAGGAGTGAAGGAGCGAGCCAGATGGTAGTGTGAGGGGGAGAACGCTCCAGCCGAGGGGATGGCCAGTGCACTGGCCTTAAGGCAGATATGGTCCTGCATATTCCAGAAGCAGCCAGCAAGCCCACGCAGGCTGCAGCAGATGTAGGGGGCTGGGGGCGGATAGCAGTAGGACCCGGAGCCGAAGCGTTTCTGAACCAAGAGGGACAAGAACTGGGCGACCGTTAATAACTTGTATTTTCCTGCCTCCAGGACTCAGAGTTTGGCTGGAGAAATGTCTTCTTGCTTTCAGCTGCTATTAACATATCGGGCCTGGCCTTCTACCTCATCTTTGGCCGTGCAGATGTGCAGGACTGGGCTAAAGAGCAGACGTTCACCCACCTCTGAGCAAAAGGAGAGATGTGTTAGAGCCTGATGCTTAGTTGTTCATCGTTTTCCCTCACAGACATTCCTCTTTCATGCCTCCTTGACCAATCAGCCATTTAACTGGAATTGACTTTGTTTCCAGTGTCTTCTCAGAGACCCTGGCTGGCCACATAATACTCAAGATTTTACCATGCCTGGAGATTTTCTACGGGGGGATAAAAAGGACAGTTATTTAACTGTGAGCTCCTGAAAGCACAAGTGTATTGGAGATCTCTAGGTGATCTCCTCTCTTTCCACTGTTATCCTGGTAAAAGCATCAGGGGCTGGGGGAGAATTTCTCACCAAGCAAAAGAGGAAGCCAGAACCACAGGAGTGAGAATTGAGAATCACAAGGGAGTTGTGCTCAAACATGCAGAAGATGAACCTTATGAGCTGCTAACAAAAGAAAGCCCGAAACAACAGAAAGCTTAGTGTACACAATCCAAAGTCCTGGGCCAGGAGGCCAAAGCAGGTGAAGTCGCTCTTACATCAGGTGAGGAAGGATACAGCACCATTCTGAAGCCCAGTGTGGGCAGGATGCCTAGGAGAAAAATGCCAAGAAGGAAAGGACAAAAAAGAGTGAATCCATCATGATGAGAGGAATAAACGTGTCTGTAACTAACGGGGGGTGACATAGTAGACTTTGACTCTTTCAGACAATGTGTGTTCTGTGGATGCCAGCTTTGGAATCAGAGCCACCTCTGTAATACCTGTACTGCCTGGGCACTCTCCAGAGTCCGCTCTTTGACAACTGTCTTCTTTCTGGCCATCTTGACCTCTGCCCCACATCTACTTTGTGAATCCGTGCAGATCCCATACATCTTAGCAAATGGACATTGTCCAGTGTCTCGTCCATCCTCTCCAACATTTCTTCATGCTTTCATGCCTGTCTGGATGTCCTTCATCTGCGCCTCTTCCTGTTGGAATCCTACCCACCATTCAGTGGGCCTCATTCGTGTTCACATCATTAACCTAAAATGTCTTCCAAAAATGTATGTAAGACCCATTCTGGCTTGATCGCACTCCAAACACCTGGAGGGTGTGAACAGTGTTTTCATTAAAGCCCCAATACAGACAATGTGAGGACCTTGAAAGACAGCAAACCCGTTCCAACACTAAATGAATGTTAATGCACACATTCCTGGGAACATGACAGAAATCAAAACTACATATGGCTTCAAGGAGCTTAGCATCTCAGGAGGGCAGACGACTTTAACCAAAGTATTACACAAATGAATATGTAATAACAACTGTAGAAAATGAAATGATGAGGGGTCATTCACTTCCTGGGGCTATGGGAGTGAATGATAAGGGCAAGCACACTAATCTGAGGGTAAGGGTGGGGGGCACCACTACAAAGTGTCAGCTGAGCTGGGATCTGAAGGACAATGGTTAAATGGTGCAGGAGGCTGAGGGGGAGAAAGTCCTGGGAAGAGAGAACAGCATAAACCAAGGTTTGGTGACAGGAGGGAGCAATCAAATTCAGCCAGAGTACATGGGGAATGAGGGAAGCATGGTCTGTGAGGAGGCTGTAGAAGTATAAGGTCAAGAACATATAGGACACTGTGGGCCCAGTGAAGTGCATTGGTCCTTCTCTTGAAATGAGTGGGAAATGTTTTGGTGGGGAAGGGTTCTGTTTTTCAAAGGTTAGTCTGCATTCAGGAATAGGTTGGAGTTGGAGTTCATGGTATGGTCCAGGAGAGAGTGATGGCCCCTGGCATGAGGAGTGGACATGGTGAGAGGTGAATGGATTATGTGATTCATGGGATAAACCTGACAAGACTCTAGTACTAAGTGAGAGAGTGGAAGATGTCCAGGTTTTGGTCACTACTAGATTAATGGGATGCCCCTCACAAAGATAGCAATCATACCCAGCGGAAGGTGACAGGAAGTAAAGGGGATATACAGATCTGGATTTCACTTGTGAGATCTGGGCTCCATTTATAAATTTAGGAATCATTTAGATATAGGTGGTGATTAAAATTTTTAGCATAAATGAGACTGCCCAGGGTGATAATATGGTGTAAGAAAGGAAAACCTGGGAAAAAGTCTTAAAGAACTCCAATATTTAATGGTCAGCTGGAGGATGATTAGTCTTGAATGAAGGAAAAATGAAAGAGCTATATACTAAAAACAAAACCAAACAAAAAACACTGTGCATATAAATGGGGGTTTGGAATTCAGGTAGTTTGATATTACTGCTCTCCCTAATAAGAATACATTTTATCCACAACAATAACAAGGCAAACTTTTTGTATTGTTACCAAATTCACATTCTTTGTAAACCAATTTCTTATTAAGAAAATGAAAATAAAACCTCTCTTTTTGATCCTGCACTCACCACACTGTGGCCCTGGCCAGAAGTGTTACCGGTCCTTTCAAAGAACAATTGCTGCAACCTGTGGTGATTGGGATAGCGCTCCCTGGCAAGCCAGACTGAAACTGGGCTTTACCTGGTTAGCAGGTGTCCAGATTAGCTCCTCTGGTGTCATATTCTCCAAAACCCAATAAGGGGGAGTGGCCAAAGTGCTAAACTGGGGTACTGGGGTGTCAATCCAGGGGCCTCTCTGGGGTAACAATGAGGAAGGCACATACTATCTTTCCTTTGTATTGAGAATTTTTATTCCTTTTTGTATTGAAGTTTTATTAGTTATTAAAACATGTCATCCAGACAAATAGACATTTTCTGGGGTTTCCAGGGGAAACAGCTACTTACATTGCCTAATGAGGGTGTACACATGCCCTAGTTATGTTTCTACATGTTAGCTGAATACAAGCATTCCCTTCACATAGACAGTCATGATGTATTTTATCCCAGGGAGAGGAAATGCTACCCAATTTGACCAGCTGCTGGGAGAAAATTCGACATCTCTCACCAAAATGTCACTGTTGTAATTATACACAGTCCATCTGAGAAAAGAAGGCATCTCTTGTTCTCTCTCCTTTTCTGAGATAGCCTATATTTGGCAAATCCTTCATAAAAATTTATAGTGAATAATTCTGTAACAGGGTGTGCAATGATGTTACCTTGGAGACTTGGGTGTGGGTGGCAAGATACACAAATATAAAGTTCCAAAGTGAAGTGTAATGGTACCTTATAGATATTGTTCACGATGTGATCAAAAACCAGTCATATGGCTCTAAAATAGCTTAGTTTACATAAAAGTAAAGCCTCAGAAGAGCGGAGATGAAGAAAGGCTTTGTAGGAACTTAAAAATGTGTGTTTTCTCCCTAAGATCAGGAACAAAACAAAGATGTCCTCTCTTGCCACTTCCATTCAACATTATACCAGAGGTTCTATGTACAGAGATTAAGCAAGAAAAAGAAATAAAAGTAATCCAGATTGAAAAAGAAGAAGTAAAACTATATTCACAGATGACATAATCTTATATACAGAAATCCTAAGAAATCCACTAAAAATATTAGAACTAGTAAACGAGTTTAGCAAAGCTGCAGGACACAAGACCAATATACAAAAATCAATTGTATTTCCTATACACTTGCAATGAACAATCCAAAAATTAAACTAAGAAAAAAATTCCATTTAAAATAGCATAAAAAAGAATAAAATACCTAGAACTGAGTTTAACAAAAGAAGTACAAAACTTATATGTTCAAAACTACAAAATATTGTCAAAAAAATTTTTTTAAAAGCTGTCTTAGTCTGCTCAGGCTGCTATAACAAAATACTATGACCTCACACTATTTACAAAAACTAACTCTAAATGAATCCAAGACTTAAATGTAAGAGCTAAAACAATAAAACTCTTAGAAGAAAACAGGGGTAAGTCTTTATAACTTTGGATTTGGCAATAGTTTCTTAGATATGACACAGAAAGCACAAGCAATAAGAGAAAACATACATAAATGAGACTTCCTAAAAACTAAAAACTTGTGTGCATCAACAGGCA
Organism: Daubentonia madagascariensis; assembly: GCA_023783475.1. Classification (NCBI taxonomy): domain Eukaryota; kingdom Metazoa; phylum Chordata; class Mammalia; order Primates; family Daubentoniidae; genus Daubentonia; species Daubentonia madagascariensis. The sequence continues at coordinate 22,990,323 of JAKFHU010001672.1, forward strand.
CTATTAAGAAAGTAAAAGAAAACCTATAGAAACTATTTGCAAATCACAGACCTGATAAGCGTCTAGTACCTAGAATATTTTTTAAAACTCTTATAACACAACAATAAAAGACAAAGAAACTAATTAAAATGTGGGCAAATGCTCTGAACAGACCTTTCTCCAAAAAAGATATAAGAATGTGCAATAAGCACAGGAAAAGATGCTCAACACCATTAGTCATTAGAGAAAAGCAAATTAAAACCAATGAGATACCACTTCACACCTACTAGGATGGCTACAAAAAAAGGGGAAAATAAATGTTGATGAGGATATGGAGAATTGGAACTCTTTTACATTGCTGATAAGAATGTAAAATGGTGCTGACATTGTGGAGAACAGTTTGGCAGTTTCTCAAAAAATTACCAAATGACTCAGCAATTCCACTCCTAAGTATATACCCGAAAGAATTGACACATATCTTCACACAAAAAGTTGTACACAAATGTCCATAGCAGTCTATTCACAACAGCCAAAAGGTGTAAACAACTCAGATGTACTTCAACAGATAAATGGATAAAGAAAATGTAGTACATCCACACAATCAAATATTACTCAGCCATGAAAAAGAATGAAATGCTGCTACATGCTAGAACATGGGTGAACCTTGAAAATACGCCAAGTGAAAGAGGCCAGTCACAAAAGCCAAATTATATGATTTCATTTATAGGAAATGTCCAGAATAGGCAAATCTATAGACATAGAAATTATACCAGTGGTGGTTTGGAGCCTAGTCTGTGTTTAGGTGGGCCCATGGGTCTGCTCCTGACATTCATGAAAAATATGAGTGTGAGGGCTGTGGCATTCCACCGGAGGAGCAGGGCAGAGAAAAAGTGACTGCTGTATTTGAAGTGGACAGACTCCTCCGTTTTGTTGGGCCAGAGACTACATTAGTGTATTCTGTGGATTAGATGCAGGTCACACAGTAGACATAGCCGGCCCCAAGGGACTATCTGGAAGGGAGAAGGGATATCCACAAAGAAATCTGTAAGGAGTGGAGCCGTGACTCCAAGGGAGATGGGCAGCTAGAAGAACCAAGTGTACTGCCTGCCTTGTTGGCCTCTTGTGCGTGAAGGAAAGGGTCTGCCTTTAACATATGCCAGCCCAGGGAGCATGTACTACATAGTATTTGTGCCCCAGACAATGGTGGTGACTGCAACACACCACGGAGTAAAATGCTGAGAGATCTGTATAATGTACAGAATTACCTCTCAGAGGGCACCAACTACTAAAACCAATGTTCAATTCCCTGACATCCCCCTTGATATCTCAGGAATTTCACACTGGCCAGAACATGCTCCTTACCAGAGAAGTTCTGCATTAGGCTTCCTGAGGGCTCCCACTTGTCTGGTTTTCTTCCTACCACACTGGTCACTTTCTAATCTTTTGTTTCCACCTTCTCTATTACGTCTATCCATGTTCACATGGTCTAGGACTTGGTAACTGGGTCTGCATTTTTGTGCACGTACTTTTTCCTAGGTAATCTCAACTACATGCTGAAATGTTTATCTCCTACCTTAACCTCTCTACTGTGTTCCTGACTTGCATGCTTACCTGTCTACTGTATACTTTTGTGAACCTGAAAGAGCCAGTCCTTCAAGATGGATCCTGTAGTGCTAACTGGGCCTAAATTTAAAATAGAGCCAAGCGGCCACTTATTGATTTCGGGTCACACACTTACTCTGACTTCTCTGAAAACCCGCACCATTTTTATCTTTGGGACTTTCAGAGCTCGCCTGAATCAACCAATCAGAGTTTCAGCTGTATTGACCAATCAGGTCTCAGCTGTATAGACCAATCAGAACTAAGCAAGTTTCAATCCTTCATTTGCATAAACCAAGAACTGATTGGGAACCTAGGTGGGAACTTTTGCTATAAAACCTGAGCCTGCCTGTTCTTGAGAAGTCACCTGCGTTTTATGCTGGAGGCGGTGTCTCCCCAGTTGGGAAACTGTTCATTGGAGTAAAGTCTATTTCCTCCAAGTTCCTTTTTCAGAAAACTTTTGTTCACATTCTTGGTGTCAGAAGTGGACCTCCAACTCTCACCCTATCACCTTCACGGACCAATGCATCGGTGCCTCCAAGAGCCCCTTGGGCTCATTTTCTCAGGGTCCTGAGGGGCTTGGGTAAGTCCAAATTCAGGCCTCTCAAGCTTTGGTAGAGGTCTCCGAGACTTTATTCCTTCCCCATAGGTGCTCTCCATGCAGACCCCAGGGGGAACCTTCCTTTTCGCCTGGGTTTTGTGGGGGTGGCTTCTCAGTCTCAGCTGGTTCCCTTCATCCGGACCCTGAAGGGTACTCTCTGAATCAGCCCTGAGTTTAGGGATGGGCCTTCCCGTTCACACTCAGCCAACCTACAAAGTTTCGTGGGGACACTCACGCTAAGGGCTCTGGAAAGGGACACCTTAGGTCAGTGCAATGGGTAGCCCTTGTTCACAGTTTTTTCCTGCTGATCAGTCACCTTCTGGCACTCCAGCTGGCTTTACGAGCAGAAATTATGGTCCAGGGGGTTGTAATCAGCTAGATATCTAGACAAAAATTACCCAAGATAATCTTAAACTTTGTTGACCAAAACGAGGATTCTTTGAAATCCAAACTTGCCTATCTGTGTGCACAGTTAAGAACAAACAGAATTCTACACCAGAGACAATGGGAAGCCTTTTAATTGGCACTTTGAAAGTTCTAAGAATCAAGAGGCTACCATTGCCTCCCTTAGAGAAAACAATTTCAAATTAGGTGAATGCCTTAATGAAACAGAGAGATTAGTGCTTGTGAAACTGAAGATAAAGCTGTGGAAGAAAAAAAACATCTGGAAGAACTTTCCTCCACTAGCCCCCCTTTCCTACCACTCTGCCTGTCTTCTGCACCCTTTTCACCGCCTCTCCTTTATCCTTCGCTCTCGCTTTCCTCTTTCTCTTGGTAATTTTGAAAAGGTTTCTAAATTTTATCTGGACTCCTCTCTCTGTTTCTTGTGTAGTCCTCTGATGAATTCCTGTGATTTTGTGTTACCTTTGCCTCCATTTTTGATACTTCTTTAACACATCTAGACTTCTTGGAGAAGCCTGAATTCTCTCTGTGCTTGATATGTAAATTTGTTACCCTGTTTTCTCTGAAATTTGGTAAGGACTTCAGCTATGTAGAACAGATAAATTTCACACTCTTACATTTATAGAGGTGCAATTTGAATCCCATTGTCCTTTTAAATTAGTGAGTTTTACCCAACTCATGGCTAAAGTTTTAAAATTACAAGATCTTTCTTTGTCTCTGCTGTATTTTCATGTGAACGTGTGTATACATATCTGTATATTGTCTATGTTACTAAATTGGCTTATAAATAAATGAGTACTCATAAATTAACCAAATAAACCCAAATGCTTCTCAAGTTCACATGATTTAGTAATCTTTTGGAAAATGGGATTAATCTAAAATTGTTGGTGTCACAGGAATGGCTGTGTCTCTTGAGTTATCCACAAAATATGCATGTATTTAACTTTAAGGTTCTTACTTTTATGATACTTGCCTGGTATACAGTAATGTAAAATTGGTTGATAGAAAATTTAGTTTGGAATGATGGCTAGATTTGTCTGATGTCTCATGAAATTTTCCAGGCATAACTGTTGAGAATGAATGGACTAGGTAGATATGGATGGGATAAAAGCTTGTTAATGAACTTTTGATAATGGTTATGTTTTGTTATGTTTACTTAGGAAGGTTTCTCACATCTTTTTAGTAACTATACCTTTAGAATTTTGCTAAGCTAAATTAAATGACAGATGTTCATTGAATGTCTAGATACTTCTAAACAAGATGTAATGCTGAGACTTGGTTGGTCAATATGCGTTTAGGCTCATATACTTTCGGCTTCTTATTTCAGAGGAACAAAAACTATTTGAGTCTGTTAGTAATAAAAGTGTCATGTTCTATATTAAAGAGTTGTTCTGTTAGAAAGACCATGTCTCTGGAATTTGTAAAATATGCATTCATAGATTGTTGGTACATGACTGATGGTTAAAAATTGCTTATTTCCTAGGTTTATAGTAAAAATTAAGGTTGCTAAGAGTTAACATTGTAATTAAAGTGTGTGATTAAACTACTTGAGATGAGAAAGACAATTCTACATGCAAGTGTATGAGGAGGATAGGATGTATTTCTGGTAAGGAAGGTTGATGCGGTTTGGATGTTTGGCCCCTCCAAATCTCATGTTGAAATTTGATCCCTGCTGTTGGAGGTGGGGCTGGCGGGAGGGGGACAGTTCCCTCATGAATGGCTTGGTGCCCTCCTAATAAGTGAGCTTGCACTTTGTTAGCTGGTTATTTAAAAGAGCCTGGCACTCCACCCTTCTTGCTCCTTCTCTCATCACATGACATGCTTGCTCCCCTTTCACCTTCTGCCTTCAATGGAAGCTCCTGAAGCCCTCACCAGAAGCAGATGCTGGCACGATGCTTCTTGTACAGTCTGCAGAACCGTGAGCCAAATAAACCTCTTTTCTTTATAAGTTATCCAGACTCAGATATTTCTTCCATAGCAATGCAAAATGGACTAATACAAAGGTTGAACAGAAAAGAGAATAATTTTGTATGAGAAAGAATCTTTGTGTGGTAAATTTTTGTCCTACAGTAAAATGCTTATTTAAGAAAGAGAAAGTATAGGACAAAGCAGAAAGTCTAAGCATGTCATAAATGGTCTAAGTAAGTCATGATAAGTCTTTGTGAAAAGAAAGTTTATAAAAGGAATTTTCTGTGTAATCAGGTTGGCTACAATTGGAAGGAAATTATTTATGGGTTTTTCTAAAGATTGAACTTTGATGTTAAAAACACACTGATACAGAATGTAAAATTTTGGTCTTCTATGTTAGAACAAGAAGGTTTTCTCAAAATATTGATTTGCTCTTACTAAAACTATAAGAGGTTTTGATTTGTAATTCCAAAATCTATTCCCTTAACAGCTATTCTCTAAACTATAAACAGTTTCTATTTCTGCCACTTTTCTTCCTGAGAACTGTGTTGCTTCCCTGGTTTCAGGTTGAGAATGTAGCCTCCTTTCTGCCCTTAAAAAGGTATATCTTTTTGTTTGACTAGGGTGATGACTCTCCTTCAAACTTTTCATGAGCTCCTGTAACTTTTTCTGGTTCTACCTCTGCTGTTGTGGACTGACACTAAAGTGTTCATATCTTGAAGGTCTAGAAAAGCAATGTCTGCCTCCAGTATAATTTGATTTTGTATTCTTGGCTTTTTTTTGATGTGTCTGAACTGTTCCATGTAACCAGGACTTCCTATGCTGTTACTAAGAACCACATACTCCTCTGCTCAAGGTAGTAGTTTTCCTGTTTACATTCCTCTGTAATAGCATAAACTCAGAACCCTGCATTCACTCTCCCTATGCCTGACTAAATTCAAGTACCCTTTCTATCAGGTTTAACTTCCAGGTTATCTAAATGGGCTTTTCATAAGGAGAGGCAATCACACTAAGGAGATTTTTTTCCTTTGTCTTTTGGTATCTGGCCTAGGAAACAAAGATTCTATGTTTTACCAAGCTAATTTCCTGTGCTTCATACTGTCTTTACTAGCTTTTTGATTACTTAGGATACTGAGCTTTGAAAGTGTTAAGGTTTTTACATCCTTGTAACTTCCTGTAGTGCTTTTGAAGTCTTTTGATTACTAATTTGGTTAGATGAATATTATTTAGCAGTGACCTATGATTCTGTTCAATCAAGTACTTTGAACCTTTTGACATCTTTGGCAGGTTTCCCCAGGATCAAAATCCTAAATTAAGTCTTTTTGATCTTGTAGAGATATTAAATAATTAGGCTTATTTAGTAAATCATATGAGAAGCTAATTAAATAGGACACAGTGTTTAATTTTATTTAAGTTATATTTATGTAAATGTGTTATTAAAATGTGTCCCAAAATTGTATGAGATACCTAAAATTCTGATATGTCATGATATGTGTTTTAAATCAAGATTATGATTATTACATTGAAAGGTTGTATGCCACAGAAATACCTAAGTTGCCTTGTCAATTGTAAGCTCTCATCATATTTTTAACCATGGCTATTCTGAGTTTTTATCATCCACAGTTATTGTTTTAAATTCTTATCTGGAAGCATTTGCAATTGGCTATAATCCAAAATTGCTTTTCATGGTACTGCTAATCAAGACTGGGCAAAACAAAATTACATGAAATTAAGAAATTGATAAGGATAATGTTTTTATGATTCTCATTTGAAACATTGTTGGTTCTTTACATAAATGTTTTATTTCCTAGATTCAAGAAAATTATCATTATAAGCTATCTGTAGTTTGCAATGATTTGGTAAAGTATCTTTTCTGTGAACAAAGGTGGAAGCATTTGTTTTTTCTCCCTATTGATTCCTCCAAAATTCAGTAAATATTTGTGAGTATTCTTATTTTTATTTACATAAGTTCAATAAAAATCTGCTCTCTCTATATAGGCAGGATACAATTGGAAACATTGGGTATATTACCAAGGTTTTGACCGAAATGTTGTATTTAAGAATGTGCATAAAATGCCTGGCTTAAAGAGTTCCCAGCCTTACAATGAATTAGTAAAAGTTGTCACTTCTTGGTAGGCCTAAGAACCTAAAAACTGCAAGTAAAATGTAAAGCCTACCTTGGCTTGGCTTCCTAGCTTCAAGGAGTTCTAAAATCTGAGATTTACTATATGATCATTGTGGAGAGAAAGTTATACCGCTAAGGAAAACTAAAGTACACCTGTTAGTAGACTGAAGCTCTGTTCATTGTTTTCAAGTTCTTGTTGTCTGCCTGTAGACTGGACTAGATCTTGAATTCTCTTAATTTCCTTCAATATTTGGCTACAACTAAGTCTGGATAAAATCCCCTGGCCCTCTCCCATCAGTCAAGACTAGGGATGCTCCAGGGACATTAAGGGGATTTCCCCTTCTTAAAACTAACCAACTTGGGGGATTAGGTATTAGAATTGGGTGTGAACTAGTCACAGCTCTGGTTGATGCTGGAGCTACTCTGTCCTTAACCCTGGCACACTTTCAGTGTTCCCTCCCCAGAGTTCTTAATTCATCCAGGTGGTCGGGGTAGTTAACCAACTTATGATGGTTCCTAAATCTTTACCTATCCCCTTTCCAACTAGGACCCTTTGCTGGCAGTCATTGTTTTTTGGTTTCCCAGTCAGTCCTCAATCACCTCCTGGGAAGAGACTTCTTAGAAACCTACCAGGGTCACATTTCTTCCTCCCAAAAACGGGAAATAATGCTTGCGTTTTCCTCACCAGGAGATTTTTGCCACAAATTTCCATCTATTTCAGTTAGCCTCACCAGTGCTGTGCACCCTGCTCTCCAAGAGCTACCTGAGAGTCTTGGGTCACAATCCAACACTGACAATGACCCCTTAGATTATGAATATGATAGTTGTGGACACTCACAAGGTTGCGATTTACCTGGAGCGGTTAAGCCTAGTGAAAGCTCTAGATTAGGAAGGTTTCCCAGGTCCTAGTTTGGATTAGGTTCTGCTTGGAATGAATATATGATCAGAAACCTTTCCTGCACTGTTAACCGAATTGTCTGCTCCACTGCCTGTGCTATCAGGGCACAATAGAGATCCCTAGACTCCCTTGCTCATATGGTCTTAGATAAGTGCATTGTATGAGACTGTCTCCTGGCTGTATAGGGTCGTGTTTGTGCTGCTGCTAACACTTACTGATGCACCTGGGTAAATGCTTCCAGTCAGGTTGAATTGGAAACATCAAAGATCCTAAAGCTGGCCAAATCCCTGAAAGGAACATCTTCTGAAAGCCTCCTGGCTGGACTTACCGGGTTAAATCTCCAATTTCCAGATGTTTCCCCGTAGTATGGGATCCCTTCTGTGTTCTGCCCTATAAGTCTTAATGATCTTCCTCATATCTGGGCTAAGTATTTGGCTCATGTTTAAAATTGTTCTAGCCTATTAACAGATGTCTGCAAGAGTCCCCCACCAGAATCGTGCTTACCCAACCCTTGAGAATTTAAACTTGCTCCAGCCAGAAACTGGAACCAACTTAACCCAAGAAACTTTGATTCAAATTTAACAGGTACCTGAGTGCCTCTCATAAGTAAATGGCTCTAACTGCTCAATTGGCCACTGCCCTGCTACTAGGATCCCTTCGTGTGACTAGATGGACCTGGAGCAGGTAGCCAACGAGTCCGTCACCATGAAGGAACACAACCAATCTATTTGATCATAAACGTTCTCTACTGATAGGTCTTAAGAGGGGGGAAATGTGAACAAATGTGAACCTGAAAAAGCCACTCCTTCAAGATGGATCTTGAGTGGCTAACTGGGCCTACATTTAAAATAGAGATAAGCTCCTATTTGTTGACTAGGAGTCACACACTACTTACTCTGAATTCCCCTGAAAAACTGCACTATGTTATCTTCGGGAATTCCAGAGCTCACCTGAACCAACCAATCAGAGCTCAGCTATATAGACCAATCAGAGATAAGCAAGCTTTAATCCCTCATTTGCATAAACGGATCTGATCGCGAACCTGGGTGGGCACACTTGCTATAAAAGAGGAGCCTACCTTTTGTGCTCTTGAAGGCACCTTCATTTTATACCTGAGGCTGGGTTGCAAACTGTTTACTGGAATGACGTCTCTTTCAAATTCCTTTTTCAGAAAACTTTTGTTGACACTTCATGAGAATTCTAAACAAGATGGCCAACTTAATGTGGACAAAACCCCACCCCTGTCTCCTCCCTGGCAAGCCTTCCGATCTCATTAGTGAACACCCCTTAGTTGCTAAAGCCAAAATCTAGGTCCTGTCCTTGATTCTTCTTTTTCCTGTACAGTCCACAATCTCCCTGCCTTGTCTGGCCAGCCCTATCTCTAGAACGCGTCTGAATCTGGTTGCTTCTCACCACCTCCTCTGCCTCTATCCTAGTCCACACTACCATCTCTTACTTCTGAAACAGCTTCTGTCCTGGTCTCCCTGCCTCCGTTATTGCCTCTCTAGACTCCTTTCTTTCTCTAGAAGGTGGCCAGAAGGATCTTTTTAAAGCATTAATCAGACAAGTTACTTCCCTCCTCAAAAGCATCCAATGGATTCCCCTATAAACTAGAAATGAATTCAGACCAAGCTCTTACCATTACTTGCAAGCCCTATGTGATCTGGCCCTTAACCACTTACAAATTTTCTCTCTCTTCACTCACTAGATTCCAGCCATCCTGCCCTCCATTCTCCCTTTCAGGCATACTGAGCTCACTCACATCCCAGATTATTTTCCTTAGTTATTTTTTATGCTTGGGACACTCTTTCCCCTGTTTTTAATGTGGCCCTCTTTCTCATCACTGAAGTCTCAACAAAAATGTCACCTACTATACTCCAGCTAAAACAGCTCACCAGAACACTCTGTTACCGTTTCATGTTATTCATAGTATATCAGTGCCTAGAATTATCTTAACTGTTTAAATATAGTTATTCATCTCCCCCGGCCGAAGTGTAAAGCTCTTTTAGGCACAGAAGTGCTGAAGATGTTGCTAACTGCTCTATCCCAGTACCTATAAAAGTGCTTTAAAAATATTCATTGATTGAATATTAGAAAACAGGGATTCTTAATCTGGGGTCTGTGAATTTACTTAGAAAAAAACTACATCATTATTTCCCTAACCTCGGACTGAAATTTAATATTTCCTTCTTTATAAATGTAGGCAACAAATCACAGTTGGGGTAGTACCAATGACTTTGATACCAGTATAAATCACCAGTATTTTCTTAGGACATTATAATTGTGAACTCTGAAAAAGCCAATCCTTTATAACGTGGCTAACTGGGCCTAAATTCAAAATAGAGCCAAGCGGCCATTTGTAGAATAGGGGTCACACACCTGTGAGTTCCTGCAAAGCCCACAGTTGCTTAACTTTGGGATTTTCATAGCTGCCTGTCCCTGTTTACCTTACCTGAACCAACCAGCCGTCTGTGACCTGCATCAACCAATCAGCACTCAGCAAGCATCAACCAATCAGAACTAAGCAAATTTGAATCCTTCATTTGCATAAGTGAATCCGGGTGGGAACTTTATTAAAAGACAAACCTTTGTTTTGTTTTCCAGGGTGCATCTTCCTTTTACACCAAAGGCAGCCTGTCCCCACTTAGTAAACTGCTCATGGTGATAAAGTCTCTTTCCTCTAAATTACTTTTCAGAGAGCTTTTGTTCACATAATTACCAATATCTCAAAATATATTGTTCACTCTTGAAATTAGTGCATTAATAAAGAAGCATGTACTATCATAAATGTGCTTTTTAGTATCTTGATAACTATTTCAACATAGTTTCCTTTAGAATCTTCTGCATTATAGTCTGAGTAGTCCATCACACAAAAGAGGTTGAGATGTCCTGCTATAAAGGACCCTCCATAGACCAAATGCATGCCACTTTATACAATTATTGTCCCTGGAATCCACGGAAATAAATTCAAAGAAGCAAAAACAGAAAATTACAGAAAGTAGGAAACTACCTCATACCCAAACCAACAAGGACTATTTGCTAAATTCAAAACGCTGAGGGCCAAAAGAAAGGTGAGATTGTTAGATGCAGCTGCCTACCAAACTCCAGAACTCGGCAAATTCAGCGGGCATTGACAGGTGGAAATGCTGCACGGGCTGATAGCCATGGCCCTACTCTACCCCTGCCCTCCCCCTCCCGCCTTTATTTGCGTGAGGCGGGGCTGGAGGGGAGGCATCTGGGAACCAATGGACCCTTGTAATCTTGGTGCCCCAGTCACGTTGGCAATGGCTTCTAGGCTAAAGGAGAACCACGTGGCCGTGACTCAGCCCTTTCTTATTTTCCCCCAACTTATTAAATTTCAATGGAAAGTTATAAAGTAACCAACTTTGTAACACTGGTCAGTTTGAGAGTGATGGGAAAAGTACTGCTGATTCTGCAAACAAAAGGCCTGTGTGCTGCCAAATGGCTGACAGTCCTGAGCGTGCAGGTTGTTGAAGAAACAAACATCAGCATAAAACAAAGAGCAAGACCAGAACATCTCTTGCGCTATGGCACTATCTGTACTGGTATTCTCAGAGTCCCTCTGTTATCTAGCCTAATAGCTGAACGGTGAATTTAAAACTTCCACCACCAGCCTGATGGGAAGATGCCAAGGGTTACCAGGTAGACAGAGGAGAATGGAGGAAATTGTACCCACACCATGTTTGGGGAATTACAGGCTCAGGAAGAATTGGCCCTGGCCAAAAAAAAGTAATTAGAAAAACTGAATGTGTTTGATATTTTGGAAGGGAAAAGAAAGCAGAAAAAATATAGTATGTAAATGGAAAAATGAACACACATTTTCAAAGATTTAGAGAGTGTAAACAATCAAAATTTTAAATATTCTACAAATCTTCTGAATTACTAGAGGCAGGCAAGAAGGCAGGAGTAGGAAGAGGACCGCAAAGATAAGGAGGAATTTTTTTCAAGGGAATATAAAATAAGGTGACAGGAAATGAAGTGTATTTGTAATGACAATAAGTGCAGTTGGATTCAACTCATCTATACAAAGGAGACAACTCCTGAAGTGGGTGAAATAATTGGACACAACTATATGCCCTTTGCAAGAAAAACATATTGAATGAAATGACTCAGAAAGGTGGAATTTAAAGGCTATGCAAAAGTATTCCAGGGAATCTAAAATAACCACACACAAACAATTTGAGGTTGTCATATCAATATCAGAAAGTGAATTAAAACTAAAAATCATAAAATGAAAAAGGCTGATGAATTTATAAAATCAAAAGTAAATTTCCAATTAAGATATACTGGTCAAAATCTTTTTGTGAAATTATAGAACAGTATTCAATACAACCTCCTTGGACATGAAAAAAGAAATGAAGAGAAAATAACAGTAATAGAAAACTTTCCCTTGGTATAACCTTCAATATTTAATAGGTCAAATATAAAAACTCAAATAAGATTTATGGGGTCTGAATAAAGTAATGTGATTGTTCCCATAACTGTGCCCAACTGTGTACCTTAGAAAAAAAGGATAAACCTTTTGCTAAGGCCCATGGGATACTTTCTAGTGCTGTTATATGGTTGTTCATAAGGACCCTCTCAGTCATTTCTACATTAAAACATTCAGATAAGCTTTTATATTTTTAAACTGCTGGTTATATTCCATTCATTTAAATAAAATTTATTAACTAAGGCTGCATTGGTAAAAATGTTTAATTCCAGATCTGGATTTTTCCCACTTCTAATCAGCAATCTTGAGTATGCATGCATCTTGGCAAATTACTGTGAGTGCACGATTATGGAAATTCTTAGTAGTGGCAACACTGAGTCAATTTAATACTGACTCCTCAATTTAATTTTTGAGTGATACTATCAAATTTTCCTCCAAACATCATTTGGATCATTTCTTTCAATAAATTTATGAAATAAATTCTAGCTAAAAAGAAAAATAAAGCTTACTGGCTATTTTTGTTTAAGGTGAAAAAATTTGTTTATTAATGGGTTTTCCAGGAAACTTACTGCATTTATTTATTGTTTCTTTAGTTTTCTAGTCAACCCACTTGGATTTTCTAGGTAAATGATCATATCAGCCACTCATAATGGTAATTTTACCTTCTTTTCCAATTTGTATTCCTTCATTTCCTTCTCTCTCTACTCCTCCCTCTAAAGTAAAAACCTCACTGCTTATTGCACAGGTAAAATGCCAGCCTATATATTGACCATTGCATAAACTCTACCTTCTCCCTACCACCATGGATAAACTCTAGGTTCTTATCCAAAGCCAACACCTGCACTGGTGCTTGAATTTCATCCCCTCTGGATGACTCAAGTACTTTAATTTGTATTTGTGCCTTCTCTCCTACATTGTGAAACCTCATTATTGGATTGTACCATCAGCTTATCTGCTATTACATCTATCTTCTGAAACAAACAAAAAAATCCCTGTTTGATTCCATATCCCTCTATAGATACCACACCATTTCTCTGCGGTCTTTCATAGGAATGTCTATCCTGGCTGTCTCCATTTCCTCAGCTCATACTCTCTTTTTTCCTTAAATATAAAAAAAACCACAACAAAATAAAACATAGACACAGAGAATTGCACAAAACAAATGTTTGGCTCAATGAATTATTATAAGGTAAACACTCTTAATCACTAGCCTAGACATGAAAAATAGAATATTGCCAGGATCCCTGAAGTTCTCCACGTGGTCCCTCCCCGCCTCTAAAAGTAACAACTACCCTGACCTTTATAATAATCTCTTGTTCTGTATTTCTTTATAGATTTATCACGCACATGTATATCCCTATAGGGTTTAGTTTCACCAATACGTAAAAATTTGTGATATGTCTTCTAAGTCCCTTTTAATCTAGAGAGTCCTTTTCTATCTCTTACTTTTCCTTGTACATAATTTATTTGTTAAAGAACCTGAGTCCTTTGACCTACAAAATCTCCCACAGTTTAGATTTGCTGATGATATACTTCGGATTTAGTTCAACATATCCTCTGTTCTCTTTACTTCTTGCCATAGAGTAGCTGTATCCATAGGCTTGATCAGATTCAGGTTGATTTTCTTAGGAACACATTAGTGGTGGTGTGTTCTTTCACCAGGAGGTACACAATGTCTTTTTGTGATATTAATATTAACAGCCAATGATAGTCAACATCTGGATCTCTTAATTCATTGGAGGTTGCAAAATAGGGATATTCCACATCTTTCAATTCTTACTAGTAGCTGAAACTATTCTACAAAGAGACATTTTCCCTACTATTTATTTATCACTGATAGAGTTAATATAAGAAAGGCACAATATCAGTGCCTTGAACACACTTTAATGGACCCTTTGTCTCCATCATTTATTTGAAAATCATTTTAGTCAGGGGCACCTTTAAGGTACCTCTTGCCTAACCCATTATTCTCAGACCTTATATAATTGAACCCCTTGATAGCACTTGGCAAAGGTACTCACTCTCGCCTTGTTTCACTTGTCTTTGAGACACCACATTTTCCAACTGTTTTTCCTACTTCATTGAAGACCCTTCTGAGTCTCTCTTGCAAGCTTGCTTCTTCTCTTCCTTACCTTTTAATGTTAGACAGGCCCAGCCACCCAAATTTGTATCTCCAGCCCCAATGTCCCTGCAGAATCCCAGAGCCATTCCCATCAGGATATCTAATATTTTCAGGCTTAACATGGTCCCCTGTTCTCCAAATCTGTACCCCTTATTCTTCCCTATCTCAGGGGTCTTTCTCAACTCCTTTCTTTCCTGGATTCCCAGTTTCAAAAATTGTCCTTAATCTGATCACTGCTCACCTTCAGAAGCGTGTGTGTTGCCTTTCCTTAGCCCAGTCTTGAATTTCTGTTTTACCAAACATAAGGTAGAAAATTAGGCTTATCACATTAATGGCTGCCATCAGGAAGAAGACTTTAAACCAAGCAGATTCTGGATCCTGAGGGATTAAAATTCGAAGTAATTGTAAATTATTGATCTTGTTTTGTGTTTTGTAACATTTAAAATATAATATTAAAATAATATAGACTCAGTGCAGGTCACTTAACAAACTCATAAATAGCCAAAAAAGGTCATCATTTCACTCTACAAAAATAACCACTTTTATCTTTCTACTATATATATGTTTTCTAAAATTCTATTTTAATCAGATATTAAGTTTATATACCAGTTTCTTATAGTTCATAATTAACTAATGTATCTTTTTGTTCCATTCTGATCTATTATTTCAAAATTTTTGGCACCTTTTCAGTGTATCTTATGTAGGCAACATATTGTTGTATCACATAAACATATATAGATTAAATAGGTAGACAAAGTGTGGTTTTTTATTGTAGTTGACAAATTTAACCTATTTTCATCTTCTGTAATTATTATTTGTTAGGATTTATTACTGCCATGTTATTTCATATTTTCCATTGCAATCGCTCTTAAAAAAGTTTTTGATTTCACTTTAGAGAGATTGAGTTTTCTTCTACTCGTTTAAAAGTTATCCATATTGCTCTTTTGATGTTTATTCTTCAGATCTATACTCAAGTTGATAAAACTATCTTGACAGATCAAATGATATAGCTATAGGGATTTTAAAATACATAGATAAGTATGTCTATTTATAGTAGATACATATTGAACTATGTATTAAATACATAGAAAAACAGATAGATATATAAATCTTACCAATATTTATCTTTCTCTTATAGATCTAATATTTGGCAGGCTCTCATTTCTTTTTGGTCCTCTCCTCCATCTCCATCCCCATCCCATGCAAACAAACAAATGCTTCCTATTTTGGCATTTCTTAAAAACTTTTAATTATTGATTATTAGGAGTAGTCTCTCTTTTTTTTTCTTTTCCTTTATCTTTGATTTTAAGATAACAAAGATATAATCAAGATAATCAATACTCTTATTTTTCACTTATTTTCTGATTGCATCTCCTGGGCTTTTTAAAACCTCTTTAGCTGTTCATTTATTTTCCCCTAAAGTGTGAGCCATTGTGTGGCCTTGTATCCTGGAAAATATTTTTCTTATACCATTGTCTTTTTGCATCCTGTGTTGTTGACAACTTTCAAACATTGCCTCAATGAAACTATTTTGAACAATGCTGAAAAATAGGATGTTTGGTTAAATTTGAATTTCAGATAAACAGTGAATAAGTTTTTAGTATAAGTATGTCCCGTGCATTTTGGTAATGAAGCAAAGTCCTATATTCACACTGAGAAATTACTCCTTGTTTATCTGAAATTAAAATTTAACTGGGCATTCTATATCTTTTAGGTTGGTTTTTTGCAAAATCTGGCTTATGAACATTTTTTGTACATGTTTCTGAGTGTATATACATTCACTTATCTTAGAGTGAAATTACTGAGCCATAAGATGCATAGCTTAAGATGCATAATTTACTAGGGAATACCTATTCTCAGAAGTATTAGTTTCCCTTTGCAGCACGTCGTTATTAACTCTTGGTATCATAGAGCACCAATCTAGTAGGTGTGCAATGTGAGCAAGTTGTGATTTTTAATTTGCCCTTTACTATATTTATGAGCTATTTGGATTTCATCTTGTAAAATGCATATTTACATCTTTTTTTCTATTTTTTTTTCTTATTGATTTGTAGTAACTGTATATTGTGACTAAAAGCCCTTGGTTAGTTATATGTGTTGCAAATATCTTTTCAAACTCTATAACTATCTAACCTATTAATGGTATCTTTTCAGGTACAGAAGTTCTTAATGCAGTCACATTTATCACTCTTGTCGTGATCTTTATGTTAGTACTTTTAGTATCCTGTTTAAGAAATCATTCCCTCTGTCAGGTCATGAAAATATTCCTCTGTATTACATTCTAGAAACTTTATATTATGCCTACAATTTTTAGATCTGCAATCCACCTCTAATTGACATTTTTATATATGGTAAGATAAATTAAATTTTATTTTTCTTCATAAGGATATTTAACCTTGTACCATTTTATGATAAGCACATCCTTTCTCCACTGCTCTGCAGTGCCACCTTTGTCATAAATCAAGTGTCCATATATGTGTGATCTTTCTACACTCTTTAGTTCCACTAGTCTGCTTGTCTACTTGTGCCAATACCATAAGGTATTAATTTCCATAGCTTTGTAATATATCTTAATATTAGTTAGAGCAACTATTCCAGCTTTTCTTCAAGACTCTCTTGGTTATTCTTGGTCCTTTGTATTCTTGGCCCAATGTCAATGGTATAAAGATCTTTTCAATTTCCACAAAAATAATTTGGGTTTTGATTGGTATTACATTGAATCTGTAGATCATTCAGGGGAATGGGGAGATATTTTACAATTTTGAGTCTTTTAATATATGAAAGTGGCATTTCCCTCCATTTATTTAGATTTTCCTTAATTTCTCTTAAATTTCTCTCATAGTTTTTTTGTAGAGATCATATAAATTATTCATTAACTTTATTCTTAGATAATTATTTTTTATTATGGTATTACAAATGGTATCCTTTTAAAATTTTTTATTTTCACACTCTTTATTCAAGTATTTAGAAAATAATTCATATTGATATATTTACACAGTATTTGATATCATTCTAAAACCCACTTATTAATTCTAACAATTTATAAGTAGTCTCTGATTTTCTCTGAACACCAACTATAAATAATGCTAATTGTATTTCTTCTTTTTCCATTCTTCTTTTTTATATTTTTGTGCCATATTTCACTTACTAGGACAAAGGACAAAATTTAATATAAATAGTGACAGCAGCCATCTTTTTCTTGTCCCCAATCCAGAGAGAAAATGTTCCATATTGTACCAATATGTATGATATTTGTTGCAGGAATTTTGTAGCTATTCTTATTTCCCATCAAGGGATAGCCAATTTTCATTTCAGCCTAATTTCTTGGATGTAGTCCTAACTTAGGCTCTGAACTCTAATGTTTGTCCCTCTAGCTCTATAAGGTTGTGAAAAGCTCTGCTCAATTCAGTTGTCTATTCCAGAAGGAAAAAGATGCTTATAGGGAAAAATCACCCAAATACCAGAGTAATGTTTATGGCCTGGATTGTGGCCCCATAAATTCTCCCTACATTGTTATATCTCTGTTACCTCCAAACATAAATATAAAACATTTGTGCAATTTTCCATCTAGTCTTAGAAAACTGAGCCAAATTACTGAGCTTGCCAATATTAGCAGCTGAATACCTAGAGTGTATTTCTTATTTTCAGAACATGTGTGGTTTTTTCTACTTATCTTTTTTGTCTTTGATTACTGTCATAATTTTAATTGTGATTGGAGGACATATTATATGTAACTTCAGTTTTTTTACAATTGCTAAAATTCACCTAATGGCATAGTATGTGGTCAATTTTTGTAAATGTTCCAGGAAACCCTGAAAGAAATGAGGACTCTGTGGTTGTTGAGTGGGGTATTATATATATGTCAATTAGACCAAATATATTAATTGTGTTGTTCAACTCTTTTAGATTTTTCTCTTTACTGCAACAATTACTAGAAACAGTATATTAAAATCTCCTGTTATAACTATGCTTTTGTCATTTTTTCATTTATTAATATTATATAACACACTATTTTATGTGCATACAAATTTATAATTGTCATACTTCCCACTGAATTGAATCATATATCGTTATGAAGTGACTGTCCTTATCTCTAGTGATACTTTATATTTAAAGTAGCTGCTGGTATATCTAATTTACCTACCAATTTTGTTTGCTTTGTATTTGTATCTCCTGTTCCATGTTGCTTTTTCTCTCCTTTTTTGCCTTCTTTTAGATAAGGTATTTTTAGCAATTCATTTTTCTATTACTTTGAAATTTATGTACCCTTTCCTATTTTTTTATTTATTACCTTAGGACTTATAGCATGTATTCTTTTTTTAAAATATTGTTTTGTTGTTACAAAATACTTAATAAGAATTAATTAAATTTTCAAAAATTAAATTTAAAATGTCAGCTTTATTTAAACAATTTAGATAAAAATTTGATATTTGTTGATTATATTTGCCATTTAATTTAAAATTTTTTATTGTAGTAAGATACACATAACATAAAATTCACCATCTTAACCATTTTAAGTGTACTGTGCAATGGTATTAAGTACCCTCATATTGTTGTGCAACCATCTTCACCATCCATCTTCAGAACTCTTTATATCTTGCAGAACTGAAACTCTGTACCCATTAAACACTAACTTCACATACTCCCCTCCTCCCAGCCCCTGGCAACTACTGCCATTTAATTTTAATACATGATTTTGAACATTTTCAAAGAAAAATATTTTTGAAACATGAAAAAATTTAAATATTTTGATTTTACCACCTGATTTAATTTACATTTGCCAATTTTAATACAATTTACATATTATTTTAAAATCCTTTACTACTTCTTTTTTTTTTATTTGAAAGTATCTGGGTGCCAGGCACAATTTTAACCCTGAATAGCATTACAAAAGCTACCCATGTAAAGCTTTTGTACAAAAAACACTTGTACAACATGTATTCTTGATATATCAAACTCTACTATTAGTTCTTTCATCCTCTGGTAAGACAACATGAAGTCTTTGGAATACTTTACTCCATTCATCCTTTCCCAACTTATTTTACTATTATTGTTTATTTCATCCTTTCTATATAGATAATTTTTTAAAACTCTGCAAGGCATTATTTTCATTTTATACAATAAAACAAATAAGTGAATAAGTGTATTTACCCACTTATTTACCACTTTTAGTTGCTCTTCATTTTTTTCTGCATCTCCAATTTTTTTTAAGCCTAAAACAATATTTAAATGCCCATTAGCAAATTTAAATCCCTCAGTTTTTGTTTGCGTGAAACACGTTGTCTTCATTTTTGGAAATTATTTTCACAGTTTACAAATTTAAATTGGCAGTTATTTTTATGAAGCATACTAAAGATATCATTCTGCTGTCTTCTGGCTTCCTTTTTTGTGGTTGAGAAGTCAGAGATCAGTCTGTTGCTCATTTGAAGGCAGCCTTTCTTATTTCTCTGCTTGTATGACTTTCTTTTTGTCTTTGTTTTTCTGCAATTTCTTTATGAGGTATTTTGCTGTGGATTTCTTTTTTTATTTTACTTGAGATCATTGGGCTTCTTAAAGATCTGAATTGCTATCTTTCTGGAAAACTAGAAAACAATAATTTTATCCTCAAATATAGCCTCTGCTTTATTCTTTTCCCTCCATATTCTGGGACTCCAGTCAAATGTACGTTGGGCTTTCTCACTGGATCCTCTCCGCCTCATGCCATATATTATGTTATTTTCCACCATTTTTAATTTCTGGGATTCATTCTGGATAGATCCTCCTGACTACTGAAGATAGAGTAGGTTATACTATAGTAACCAACACCTCCAAACTTTAGTGGCTTTTAATGACAGAGTTTTTTTTTTTTTTTTTTACATGAAAGGTACATAGAGGGTTGGCTAGAGGTTATGCTCCACATAACCTGGATGCCTGGATCCTGGTTAATAGAGTTGCCATCGTCATTCTCAATGTTACCAATTGCTGTGTCAAAGGGAAAGAATGGCCTCCTGGTTTTTAATGCTTCTCTTCAGAATTAACACATATCACTTCCTCTCATATTTCATTGGCCAAAATAAATTACATAAATACATCTAACTTCAAGGAAGTGGGGAGATGCCCAAGAGGAGGACCAGAAAAATTACTGCAGCAATAATTGACTTCCCAGTTTGCCCTTCTGGTCACCAAATGTTTGTTTCACTCACCTTCCTCCATGCAGAACACACTAATCAAGGGCGACCAACCCAAAGATCCTCCAATTTCTACATTCAGCAACTTCAGGGCCTCATCAGAGAACATTCAAACATTCACCATGAAATGGAGCAGAAAGTTTGAGAGCCAGTGCACAATTTGCTGCACACCCCTTTTCTCTACCTTGGTAATTAGAAATGGATAGAGAAGGGGATCTCCCCAGTTTACCCTGCCAGCTGACTTGTGATAGATACATCCATTGAGAAAGAAAGAAACTTTTATGGTTTTTAGCTACTGGCATTTGGGATTGTTAGCACTGTAGCTATGTCTGTTCAACTCATCCACTGAGTTCCTAATTTTATTTATTGAGTTTTCCATTTTTAAAATTTATTTTAGTATTTTTCAAATATTCTATGTGAATTATTACATTCTTGAGCCTTTTACAGCAACTTTCAAGCTTTGGTTATACTGCTTTTAACAGAGTAAGCATATTGATACAATCTGATTTGATAATCTTATTATCTGTTGTCCTTGGGGTCTATTTCTTGTGCTGCTGTTGTTTGCTGTTCTGCTAATCCTCTCTTATTTTGTCATGCCTCCTCACTGTGCCTGGTTGTGTTTTGTTGTCTGCAGAAGTTGTGCTTACAAAACTATTCTAGGGACAGTTTGATGGGTGACGCCATCTTCCTCCAGGCAGTGTTTTTGTTTGCTTCCTCCTGGCTCACTTGGGGGCATTAGTACTCCTGAACCACTTTAAATTAAGGCTTGATATTTTCTCTCCACCCAAATGACTCAAAGCAGACCACTGAGGACTGGTTTATTTCTGTTCATCTTTACTCCTCAGGTGCAGCTCTTAGAGGGTCTCAGCCTAAAACACTTAGTTCTCAGGGCCTCACCCTTGGCAGGTCCTGGAGAGCCACCAAAAAATCAAGAGTCCTCACCCTGGCAGAAAAATAACCCCTGATCCTTTGCTCGGTTCTTTCAGTTCCTAGCTTCTCCCAGATATTTATTGCCTGCTACAGCTTTCCATCTCTTTAGTTTCTTCTGAAGTTTCACAGAAGACTCTTTTTTCTATTTTTTCAGGCTTTTAAATTGTCTTTATTAAGAGAATTGGCTCAAATTACTTACTCTTCCATTAATGGAAGCAGAAGCCTCACTAATTCTCTTTTTAGCTGTACTTAATATGAAATTTTTAATTTCAATTTTTATATTTTTAATTGCCAGAGGTTAGATTTTATTCTTTATGAAATCTCATGTTTCTTATTTATATTTTCAAGCCCTTCTTTTACTTCTTTAAATATAGCATAAATTTCCAGTATCTCTGAGGGTCTGAATCTATGAGGTTTTTTTTTTTTTAAATTTCGTCTAACTCTTATGCATGGTATCTTATTTCTTCAAGTGTTTTGTAGTCTTTGACTGTGATATCATATTCACTGAAACTATATGCATAAAGAAATTCTGGAACATGAATTCAGAGTGTGTTTCCACAGAAAAATTTTATTTGCTTCTATTATATTAGACATTTGTGGACTACTTGAAATTCAATTCTTAGCTTGTGGCATTTGGAACAAATAGGGTTTCAATTTGGGCCTCAAACCCTTTTGAAAGTTGGTTTATTGTTTCAAATGCTCAGAAGAGTCTTTATTCAGTTTTTCTCTCCCTCTGAAGCTGAGGTAGAAGGAGACAAGTTAACTTACTAGGCAGAGGCAACTTTGGACAGTTCTGGGGCCACATTTCCTACCACATTTTGGAAGTTAGCAGAAAAATTAGCTCAGCTAGCAACTTTTGGAAGTCAGCTCTGCATATCTGAGGAAGAACAGATTGTAGCAGGCACTATGCTCAGACGGAGAAAACAGACCCTGGTCTCCTGGAGTTCCCCCTTTCTAATGAGGCCACTTCTCTGACCAGGGAATGTCCATGGTTCTAGTGATGTTTTCTGCTGTTCTGATACCATAAGTATGGAGAGTGTGGTGGTGGAGGGCCACTTGCTGTGGGAAATTTGGCCATGGTGCATGCAGACCATCTTTCCCTGGCCCAACTATGGGATAAAGAACATTTGGAAAAATTGCCCACACACTATTTTTTCTTATCTTGTAAGCTTTTCTTCAAATAAACTAAATTTATCTATGATTCACATGGTGCTAGTGGTGTGAGGGTGTAGTCCTTTCTGATTACAGATTTATACCATCATTTCCATTGTGACTCTTCTTTTTTGGGGTGGTTTTAGAATATTACTCTAATCTTCTATAATACTTGTTCACTGTAACTGAAGATAAAGATCACCCAGTATGGGTAATGTCCCAAGGTAGCCAGTGGCTTCAATGGTTGGTCATTTACCTCTCTGGAATCAAACTCTTCTTTCTTTTTTAATCTCTGAAATTTTATCTTACTTTTTTTTCCCAGATGAGGCATGCATTTAAAATGACTGTTAAAATTTGATAGGGCATTTTAGGTGTTCTTAATAGGAAGATTTCAGATAACTTTGTCCATGACTCTTGCAGAAACTGAAGTCAGCCTTCATAGAAGTGATTCTTTTGGTCATTGTTTAACTCTATTTACTCCTGATTTTTAATTCTTTTCCTAAGAAAACTGTATTTTGTTACTTATATTACCACTCACCCAGTCAAATGCCTGTTTTGACCAAGCCACATATTCATTATTAAAGATAACAAAGGTCCACTTCTGTTCCAATGGCCAATGACTAAAGAATTCCCAGCACAACTAATTGATATATAATGAGAAAGAAATTGTATTATGCGTAGATTTGGAGGGATGCCTGATTTGATCAAGTAAATTTTCACACGACACAAAATCTCACAACTCACGTCCTGCTGGCATCTTCTCTGAAATTTTTCATACAGGTATTGCCTTCTTTCTCTGTACAGTTAATATTGGAAAAATAACTGTGCATGTTTGCATGTTTCTTACCTGACTAAGGATCAATCCAGTCAAAGTGGATGAAATTAGTCCTCCAGTTATTCCAATTAAAGATGTAAATGCTTTAAGAAATCCATAATATCTATACAAAAAAAGAATAATACACAAATGTAAAGTAGTACAAATGCTGCAGGAAAAGCTAACCTAATCAAATGAGATTTAAGAGAGATAATTGCTGATTTTGTGAATTAACCGTTCCTACTTCTCAAATTCCATTAAAATGTCAGAAAAACTATGTAAATATAAGCAACTTTCTAGTTTCACCACAGAGTCAGAAACATTAGCATTAGCAGTGAAGAATATGAAGATATTAAGAAAATGGGACCATATTTAGAGTGAAATTCAGCAGACTTAGGAAGCATATAAATACAGTTGAGAAGTTCAGAAGGTGATGTGTATTGGTAATGGGACTGATTGGGGTTAATAAAAAATAGAAGGGCTCTGTTCACCTGGTCTAGTCCCACAGTAATGGAGTTACTGACCCCAAGGATTGCTCCCAATACTCAGGCAAGGAAACCAGAAGCCTAGTTTACAAGCAACTATGATTGGCCAATCCTGGATACTCAAACTAACTTCAACAGGAAATGAGATACAAAAGCAGGGAAGCCACAGGATAATAAAGAAGGGGTCAAATCCATCAGCCATGAAGAACTAGGGAGTGCCTTTTGGAGAGCAGCATAGTGTCTAATCAAGACATGAGTTCAGTCCAGGACTGAGAGTCCTTATTTTTCCTTCCCTGCAGATTTTACCATTAAAGTTCTGTGTTTCCAGGTCTTCCCTTTTATGAGAGGGAGAATTTTTTGTTTGTTTCGTTCTGTTCATTTTGTTTTATTTGCCTAGGTTTATCCCATTCCTACTCTGCCTTTACATGTTGAATATGGGAGGGGGTGTATACTTTGTTTAATAATTTATGGGTCCCTGGTCAGAGAGGAGTCACATCTGCACCTAGAGTCCTTGGATGTTGAGTTGTATGTAGTCACTAGGTAGAATTTGGGTTCTCTATTTTTGGGGAGCTGCAGAATGTGTTCTAATGTGTGAAGAAGAACATTTATGGTTAGGAGTAGCCACAGGTGCAGACTGTGGCAGAAACTGTTAATTGTCTCCATTGTTCATTGTTCCCCTTTTCATTTTAGCAGTAGAATCCCTGGAATTTAGGTGGGAATTGGGGCCACTTATGACTTTTGTGAGCCCTTGTCACTTTCACCTTCATGAGTCCCTTTCACCCATAAAAAATATTAAAAATTTTATTTTATGACTTCTCTGGTATAAAGACAAATACATTAACATTATGCATTAAGATATTTTCTTCCCACTGAGTTTTCTGAAAAAAAAAAAAAGATATTTTCCTCCACCTAAGAGTTTATTTTTTTCTCTTCCAATTTTAAAATAAATGAAAACATTTTCATGGGTTCCTAAAAATATTGTAGGCCTTAGGCACTGTGCAACTGGTAGAAATATGAGTATCCAGTTAGTAGTGCATTTTAATTTACATATATTCTACACCCTATAAGGTGGTATTGTTTTTGTTTTGTGAATTCAGTTATTAGATTTACCCTACTATTTCTCCTACCCATTTCTCTTCATTTGTTCCTATAATTCTATGATTTATTTGTGATTATTTTACTTACTTCTGACTGAAGAACTCCCATTTAGTAAATTCTTTTACTAGAGGTCTGTTACTGCTGAATTCTCTCAGTTTGCCTTAAAATGTTTTTTTCTATTTTTTAATTTTAAAAAAAATTTTACCTTATTTCTTTTCTTTTTTTTTTTAAATATTTTTATTTCAAAATATTAGGGGGTACAAGTGTTCTTATTACATGGATGAATTGTATAATGCTGAAATCAGGGCTTTTAGTGTGCACATCACCAGAATAGTGCACACTGTACCCAATAGGTAAGTTTTTATCCCTCGCCCCCCTCCCATCCTCTCCCCTTCCTAGTTTCCAGTGTCCTTCACACCACTTTAGGACCATGCGTAAAGCCGTTAGCTCCTTACTTTACCTTAATTCTTGAAGGGCTTCTACGTTAACAGTGATTTTCTTTTTTGTGTTTTAGAAATATCAATTGATTGGCTTCTGGCTTTCATTGTTTCTATTGAGAAGGCAGCTGTTGGTCTTATTATAGCTCCTTTGGAAACAATGTGCCTTTTCTGTGTGACTATTTTCTTAAATAATGTTTTCTCTCTCTCTCTCTCTCTCCCCTCTCCCCCTCTGCCCCCACTGGTTATTAGCAGTTTTCCTATGATGTATTTCAGTGTGGTTTTCTTTGTATTTATCCTTTATTTATTCTTTATTTATAATATTTTAATAATTGTTCTCTTCACAGATTCAAAAGCCTTTAGCATGCTGTGGCTGTGGGAAAGGATTTCATCTATTTTTACTAAACGAGGTGTTTTATTTCATGATCAGAGATATAAAGAGAATTCCCAGTGTCAAGAATCCTGAGTGCCATGACAGTTCCTCTCAAATTACACAGCCACAGGCTGGAGCAGTTCACCACTGTTAGGGTAGCCAGGTGAGCACTTTTTATGCCCTTACCCCTCACACCACCCAGACTCCTAACAGTGACTATTTGATATGGGAAATGGAAACAACCTGGAAGTTGCTTTAATGTAAGACAGTTTTCTGGACAACACTCAGCTCAAAAATTTCTTATTCTTCAGCCACAACAGTCCATGGTACAAAAGCATTTTGCAAGTTTAATATCTACTGTAGTAGACTTTCAATTTTATTGATTTTATACTTTGGTGTAATGTGAGTAAAACCTGAACAAAATTCAGATATCTGAGCTATGGTTCAGTTCCACATGGAGGGAAATTCAAGGGTGTATACAATCCATTCATCAGTCAAAAATAATTAAAAGCAATTAAATTTTTGTTGCAACCTCCCTTTAAGAATGCCAAGGGGATGGGAGTGCCTTATTAATGCATCACGAGCATCTTAAGAATCATCTATTCTTTTCCTCTCTTGATAACCCCCAAAGAAATGGCAGCCACTGCATTCCCAGGTCTTCTCTGTCTCACTCAATCTCATTTCTCAAAAAATATTCTTACAAAACCACATCTGTGTGACTCCTCTTCTTTCTTCCACACCTTCTTTCTTGCCACCTTTGTTCTGCCCAAACAAATGTAATCTCTTGACCTGCTCTTCAGTTCTAGCAAAGACCAAATTCCCCTAAGAGGATAATTTAGACATTTTATCTTCTAAGGGAATTCTTTTTAACAGACAAAGGAGGTCTATGATTAGAAACATTCTTAGTTACGTAAGTTTTGTCTCCATCTCATTAAGAAAAAATAGTTTAATGGAAATTGATAATGTTGAGACATAATGCATATATGCCCTAAAGATAGAGGATGAACTAGCTTAAGAGACTAAGAATTTTTTTTTAATTGTATATTAGTATACTCACTCTGACTCTAGAAAATTACCAGGCTAATATGGAATTTGGGCCAGTTGGAATGGTGCAACTCAGGCAAAGTCAGATGTTACCCAAACCATTGCTAGCTGAGATATTTCATATTCTACCAACTAGCCACTGGCAAATAGCACTAGTGAGGAATTGACTACAGCTAGTTAGCTTTGAATGCAGACATGTGTAGGTGTGAACCCTCACTCTGCTTATTATTAACCATGTGACTTTACACAAATTCATTTCCCTTGTCTTTTGTTTCCTCATTCACACTATGTGGATAATATTATCTCACTCACATTGGGGCATGACAAGCATATAAAAAGTACCCAATAAATGGTAGCTATTTATAATTTTATGAATATGTCTGTTCATGTATGAGGGCTGTCCAGAAAGTATCCACCCATGTAATTGTTCTTGTTATATTAACAGTGGCTGGATACTTTCAGGACAGTCCTTGTATATATAGTCTTAGTTTTTCTGTTTTTTAAAAGTGGGTATGATTCAGTTGGTATTGTGCATGCTATCTCAAAGAATCCTTTTATGTCTTTATAGAATTCCAAATAATCAGAACACCTGCAGGCATTTTTAAGGCAGCTCTTGGAATTGAATAAATCAAATGGCTACATGTCCTCATCATTCTGGCACTCACTTTGTGTAGATCTGGTGGGTAAGATTCTTTATAGAATTGTAACAAAGTGAATTATTCTTGGTTGATTTTGCCTTTCTACCCCACTACTTTATAAAACTTCAGAAAATTCAGTGGATTTTGGATTTACATTCTCCAAGGAGTGCTAGCCCCACAAAGTATAATACAGTATGAACAGTGTCCCCTGAGTTGTACAAAGCACAGAGCTGCTTCTGTTAACCATACTTATTACATCTCTAAAGAATGCATAACATCCTAAAAAGAGCAAAAGTTTTATGCCAAGGAGATCTCGATTAAAATCATCGGTAAGATTTTAAACCAGTGGTGAAATCTTGAGTTGAAAATTTTTAGTATCTGAACCTCACTTTCCTTTAGTTGTAAGATAAATATGACTAATTGATGGGTTGTCATGAGAACTAATAATGTGTAAACATGGACACAATAGCAATAGTGATGGAGTAGCTAACCCTTATACAGTGTTTGTCAGAATATGCCAGGTACTATTATATGTACTTGAACTACATTAACTTATTTAATCACCTTCATAACTCTGTGAGGTAAACATTCTCTTATTATCCCCATTTTATACATGAGGAAACCAGCACAGAGAAAATAAGTAATTTGCTTGAGGTAAGTGGCCCTACTGATATTGAAATTCATCAATCTGACCCTAGAAACTGAGCTTCTAATCACTGAACTATAGTTCTCCACATGTCTATAACAGGTACATACATCTATATATATATCATTAGGTACATAATTATTAATGATTACGTTTGACTTACATAGATACTTCTTCAGAACTTTGGCCTGCTGGCTATGAACTAAAAATAATTGAAATCTTAAAACACCTTTGAGAGCTTGGATTCAAGAAAGAAAGAGATTTTTTAAAACCCTACCTGGTAATAACAATTATCCAAAAAAAAAATCAAGAAAATAATCCCATTTACAATAGCTACAAGAAAAATAAAATACTTAGGAATAAATTTCACTGAATAGGTGAAAGACCTGTGTGCTGAAAATCATAAAACATTGATGAAAGAAATTGAAGAAGACAACAAATAAATGGAATATATCCTATGTTCGTAGATAGGAAAAATGAATATTGTTAGAATGTCTGCACTGCCCAAAGCAATCTACAGATTCAATGCAAGTCCTTATCAAAATTCTAATAATATTTTTCACAGAAATAGAAAAAAAATCTTAAAATTTGTACAGAACCACAAAAGACAAGACCCTGAATAGCCAAAGCAGTCTTGAGCAAAAAGAACAAAACTGGAGGCATTACACTACCTGACTTCAAAATATACTTCAAAGTTATAATAATCAAAACAGCATGACACTAGCATAAAAACAGACACATGGACCAATGGAAGAGAATAGAGGACTCAGAAATAAATCCACACATTTATGGTGAATTGATTTTTGACAAAGGTGCCAAGAACACACAATGGGGAAAGGACAGTCTCTTCAATAAATGGTGTTGGGACAACTGGATATCCACATGCAGAAGAATAGAATTAGACCCTTATCTCATACCATATACAAAAATTTACTCAAAATAGATTAAAGACTTAAACATAAGACCAGAAACTGTAAAACTGTAGAAGAAAACTTAGGGGGAAAGCTCCATTACATTGGTCTGGGCGATAATTTTTTGGATAGAACCACAAGGGCATAGGCAACAAAAACATAAATAGACACCTGGAATTACATCAAACTAAAAAGCTTCTGCACAGGCAAGGAAACAAACAACAGTATGAAGAGACAACATATAGAATGAAAGAAAATATTTGCAAACCATACATCTGATAAGGGGTTAATATCCAAAATACATAGGGAACTCAAACAACTTAAAAGCAAGAAAATAAATAACCCAATTTTTAAAATGGGCAAAGGACCTGAATAGACATTGCTTTTTTTTTTTTTTTTGAGACAGAGTGCAGTGGCTGATCATAGCTCACTGCAACCTCAATCTACTGGGCTCAAGCAATCTTCTTGCCTCAGCCTCTCAAGTAGCTGGGACTACAGGCACATGCCACAACACCTGGCTAATTTTTCCATTTTTTAGTAGAGACAGGGTCTCGCTCTTGCTCAAGCTGGTCTTGAACTCCTGAGCTCAAGCAATCCTCCCGCCTTGACCTCCCAGAGTGGTAGGATTACAGGCATGAGCCACCATGCCTGGCCAGACATTTCTTAAAAGAAGATGTACAGAAGACCAAGAGGTATATGAAAAAAAATGCTCAATACCCCTAATCATCAGAGAAATGCAAATTAAAGCCACAGCAAGATATTTCCTCACTTTAGAATGGCTGTTATAAAAAAGGCGAAAGATAAGTGTTGGTGAAGATGTGGAGAAAAGGGAACATTTGCACACTCTTGGTGGGAATGTAAATTAGTATAGCCATTATGGAAAACAGTATGGAGGCTCCTGAAAAAATTAAAAATAGAACTACTGTATGATCCAGCAACTCCACTACTGGGTATATATCCAAAGGAAATGAAATCAGTATGTCAAGGAGGTATCTGCACTCCCATGTTCATTGCAGCATTGTTTTTACAACAGCTAAGATAACGGAATCAACCTAAGTGCCCATCAGCAGATGAATAGATAAAGAAAATGTGGTATATATACATAATGGAATATTACTCAGCCTATAAAAAAAAGAAATCCTGTCATTTGTGACAATATGGAAGAACATGGATGACATTATATTAAGTGAAATAAGCCAGGCATAAAAAGGCAAATGCTGCTGGATCTCACAAGTGAAATCTAAAAAAGTTGAACTCACAGAAGTGGAGCGTACAATAGTGGTCACCAGACACTGGTGGCAGGGGAGAGGGGTGGGCTGAGGGAGGATGTTGGTCAGAGGATACAAAATTTCAGTTATAGATGAGGATTAAGTTCAAGAGATCTATTCTACAACATGGTCACTATAGTTAATAACAATGTATTGGAGTCGTGAAAATTATGAAGAGAGTAGATTTTAAGTGTTCTCACTACAAACACTGATAAGCATGTGAAATCATACAAATGTTAATTAGCTTGGTTTAGGAATTCCACAAAGTATCCGTATCTCAAAACATCATATTGTATAAAATAAATATACACAACACTTACTTGTTAATTAAAAAAAAATTTTTTTTAACACCCTACCTGGGAGCAATATCCAAGCCATTTATAAGTACTCCACCCAAGCAAAAGCTGCCTGTTGCACTAGCAAGGATCAGGAAAATGACAGTGCTATGGAAGCTGAGACTCAGGTAAGGCAGGCACGCGCTGAAGATTGCAGGAAGGAGAAATCCTGGGGAGAGATTCAGACAAAGCAGTCAGGTGCATCCTGAAGATGGGGCTGAAGTATCCCCCAAGTGCTTGAGTGTTCTGGCTGTTCCTTACCTAGTGTGGTGAAGAGTTTCCGGATGGTAAGTATGCTAAAAATATTCCTGGCCAGAAAGAAGTCTGATATCTGACCTGCAAGGATACCACAGATCCAGGCAAACAAATAGGGGAGGGCAGACAGCAGCCCATTCTGAAAAGGAAACATTATGCTGAGAGTGAGTACTGTGGGAGTAATCCCTACACTGAAATTCAGTATCTAAAATGTGTACTTTCTAGGAAACCATCAACATACAACACCAGAATTACGCCTGGGGCCACACGACCCAAAAGAAGGAGAAAAATAGTTTTGAGATCAGTAATATTTGTCATAATCACTCAAGTTTTCTACATTTAGTATCATGAAACCTGAAAGCATTGTGTAATAGAGAGGAAGACTACGTAGGGAATGGGAAATACTGGCCCTGGGGAAAATGATAGAGAGGATAGTGACAATTGCAAACATGCGTATATGGTGCTTTCCCTGGACCAGCTGCTATTAATCTTTGCAACAACTCCATGGCCTCATGGAAGATAAAATTAAGTTGGGGAGAGTTCATATGACCTCCCTGTTATGATGGTCCCTAGGCTGGTTTACTAGGAATTTGTTACAGAAAGCCACAAAGCGGGAAGCCCAGACTCCA
Source organism: Daubentonia madagascariensis (assembly GCA_023783475.1). Classification (NCBI taxonomy): domain Eukaryota; kingdom Metazoa; phylum Chordata; class Mammalia; order Primates; family Daubentoniidae; genus Daubentonia; species Daubentonia madagascariensis. Next base: position 23,021,592 of record JAKFHU010001672.1, read on the forward strand.
TTTTTAAAGGAGTCTTGTCTGGTTATTATGATATCAAACGACAGGAAATTCTAGTCGTCAGTGATTCTCCAAGTCAGATAAGCAACTTGTGTGCCCATCCTTCCAAAGCAAGGCCTGGGTTCTGGGTTCATAGCCCAGACTCATTGCCTTACCCTGGAGAGAGGATTGGTAAGAGCTGGACAGAGTAGCAGGGTCTTGCTAAGTGACTTTCAGGGAAGGACCCCAGTCTCCATAGGGAATGGTGGTGCTGAGCCTTAAATAACACACAGAGCAGTCATACAGTGAATAGGAGATAGAGAATGTGTGGAAACATGGATATGTGTGGACTGTTGTTGGAGTGCCAGACACTATGTCTCTATCAACACCTTTTGTTCTAGGAAATGTTCACATAAAAATCAGAAACAGTGAGTCTCCAGGTGAAGAGCACTTGCCAGACAGTGTAAGAGATGGGCAAGGGCTGAGACTAGGGTCATTAGAGACAGAGAAATGAACACAGACTCCTTCATAAAGTTAAAAGAGAACAAATGGTATACTTACCTCTCTGATATTAACATGAAGCACGGAGTCAATAAAAGTTGGGGTGTACATAAGCAGGGTGTGTTTTGCCCAGGAATAAGCAAAATTACCAAAGGTAATAGCCCAGACTGGGAGCGACTTAAGCATAGCCTTGATAGGCAGAGATTGTCTACTTGAGCTGACCTGGAAAGAAAGGAATTCATTAATCATTAGCACATAAGGACAAGTTGGAACATGCTTAGTGTGGAGCAGAATCTGGGAGATGCCAATGTGGAGCACTGTGTTCTACCTGCTGGTTGAGGGAGGATGTGATGTATTCCTTCTCATTGATGCTTATACATGGGTGGTTCTTGGGGTCATCATAAAACTGAACGAACCAGAGAAGACATAGAGCACAGCCACAAGCACCTATCAAAGCAGGACAAGTTAGAATTGGAAGTTTCTGTTTGTAGTGGGTCTCTTTCCCAAATTGGCATTTGTCAATGTATCACTCTGAGAACTTGGACCTTCTCTTCTCTTTTCAAACGGCAACGATGCTCACTTTTTTATCTGCAGCTGCCTCTCCCTTCAGAATGAATTTTACAGAAATGGTGGTAAACCCCTTTGGCTCTTAGCCTCTGTATACCTCCACTCATGGCTGCCCTACCCTCAGGCCCTCATCTTTTCAAATTCCTACTGTGTTCCACCCAGAGAGTATGGCACAGCTGAGCCTGCGCAGGGCTTGACAATCACAGTTTTGAGAGCTTGGCCTCAGCCATGTTCCTGAGCTACAGCACAGGCTTCAGGAATTATCCAAGTTCTGTAAGAGTTTGCCAAACTGACACTAGGGTCACTAGAGACAGAGAAATGAACCCAGACTCCTTCATAAAGTTAAAAAGAGAACAAATGGTATACTTACCTCTCTGATATTAACATGAAGCACAGAGTTGATAAAAATCGGGGTATATTACAAGCATAATATTATTTGCCCATAATCGGGTTATACTAATAATAATATACTAATAATCAGGTTATTAGTATAACCCGATTTTGGGGCATCCTCTGTTAGGACAAGAAGTATGTAGTGCTTATCAGTCACTCTTCCAGAAGTGCATTCATTGGTTTGACAAATATTGATTAAATGCCCATTATGTACCATGCACTTATTCAAAGTACTGAGGATACTGCAGTGAATAACAGGGACAAAAATCCCTGCCTTCATAGAATTAACTTTCTAGTGGATGAGAAAGAGATTATTTTATTCAACCCTCATAAAAATTCAGATAATGCTATCATTATCTCTTTGTCAAATTGAAAAAAACTGATCAAGTTACTTGCCCAGGGACACATGGTTAGTGGTAATTGACCCTTAAGCATGAATTATATTGTACAAGGAGGGAATATAGCCCTGGAGGAAGAGGCTGTGGCAGAGCTCTGAAGATAGACAAGAGTCAACAGCAAGTAGAAAAGGATGAGTTAGCAAAAGAGACTGAGAAGAGATGGCCAGAAGGATGAAGTCCAATGCAGGGAGGGCATAGTCAAAGAAACAGATGAAAAGGAATGGCCTGGAAACTTTAATAAAGAATCAGAAGGAAATGCTGGAAATCGAAAACACTATAACAGAAATGAAGAATGCCTTTAATGGACTCATCAATAGACTGGACATGATCAAGAAAGAATCAGTGAGCTTGATAAAATGTCAATAAAAATTTCCAAAACTGAATTGCAAAGTCAGAAAAAGAATGAAAAAGCAGAACAGAATATCCAAGAACTGTGGGATAATTGTAAAAGGGTTAACATACATGGAATGAAAAATACCAGAAGGAGAAGAAAGAGAGAAAGAACCTGAAGAAATATTTGAAGCAATAACTACTGAGAATTTCTTAAAATTAATGATAAACCTCAAACTACAGATACAGGAAGCTCAGAGAACACCGAGAAAGATAAATAACAAAAAATTTACACCCAGGAGTATCATATTCAACTGCAGAAAACCAAAGACAAAGAAAATTATGAAAGAAGCCAGAGGAAAAAAATGACCTGGAGAGTCAGGTTTAAATTTAGAAGTCTTAGATTCTGCTAGCCACAACTCCCTGGCCACTGGTCTGAGGCTTGACCTCTTCTATTCCAACCCAGATCCATTCCCACATCATTAGGAGTTTTGATTCATAGGTGTGGAAACCCTTTCCTTCCCCATCATGCACCATTCATATCCTCTGCAAATAGTCCCTTCTTCTTCCCTTGGTCAATCCCTAGTGCAATGGATATTGGGAAAAGTCCTACTGGTCTGAAAAAGCCTTGATTATATTAGTTTAGTAAATATGAAATGTCTGATTTTGAATCAAAAGTGTAGTTTATTATATCGCAAATAAGAAGTACAATTAATCAAAGTATGCATCTAAACTGTCTACACAGTTTTCCATCTTAACGGTAGCTTGTTTACGCTAGCAGCGAAGCCTTGAGAGTGAGTGGCGATGAAATCACAAAAAGCATTTTCCACAGCTTGTTGAGAATTGAATATTTTTCCGTGCAAGAAGTGATCCAAAGCCTGGAAGAAGCGGTAGGCAGTTGGTGCACGGTCTGGTGAATATGGTGGATGACAGAGAGTTTCCAAGTCCAGCTTCTGTAGTTTGAGCAGCGTTGTTTGTGCGACATGTGGTCGAGCGTTGTCTTGCAAGAGGATTGGCCTGTCTCTATTAACCAATTGCAAGCATCCTCATCATTTTGTCCAACTGGTTGCAGTAGGCATCTGCTGTAATTGATTGACTAGGTTTCATGAAGCTATAGTGGATAATACCAGCACTGGACCACCAAAAAGACATCGTTAGCTTTTTTTGATGGATATTTGGTTTTGGACTGTGTTTCGGCACTTCATCTTTATCCAGTCATTGTGCCAAATGCTTGTGATTGTCAAAAAGAATACATTTTTCATCACACGTGACAATACGGTGTAGAAATGGTTTGCCTTTATGTCGTGACAGCAAAGAAAAGCAAGCTTCGAAACGATTTCTCTTCTGGTGCTCATTTAATTCATGTGATACCCATCTATCCAGCTTCTTTACCTTGCCAATGTGTTTCAAATGGTCCAATATTGTTGGAATAGTAATGTCAAACCTTGCTGCTAATTCACACATAGGTTGAGATGGATTTGCTTCCACTACAGCTTTCAGCTCATCATTATTCACCTTGGTCACCCACGTGGCTCATTTTCAAGATTAAAATCACTAGAACAGAACTTATGAAACCATTGACATACTGTACATTCATTAGCCACATCCTTCCCAAACACTTCATTGATATTTTGAGCTGTCTGTGCTGCATTGGTTCCACTATGGAACTCGTATTCAACAATAACATGAATTTTTGACTTATCCATGGTTTCACAAAAATTACTCTAAAAAAATCTGAAAGATAACCACAAGCCAAACCATGCATTTGAAAGAATGAGGATGTACCTTCACAATATAAATAACACAAGAAGTGTCAAAGTGAAATGTCAGAGATATCAACTGTCAAACTTAGTACTTAAAGAAATCGTGTATTTCAAACTTGAAATGTTCCAGGAGCGATGGCTAGAAGGAAAGTCATGGGCTGTAATGAGCCTTCTGTCTTCGCCCAGCAGACTCCCTGCCTTTTGAAGAGAACCTGGCTGGAGAGAAGCCAGACTGAGCTCTCTACAGTGTGGAATCCAGGGCAAGGGCCCTCTTGCCTGGGCCTCAGGGCAGCCCTGATGGAAGCCATAGGTGATCTAGACAAGGGCGATGTTGATGGTACAGTAGGTCAAACACTAGTCAGATGTAAGTTGAGGAGAGAGTGAAAGGCTAGGCAATGTGGGCAGTGGACAATAATTTTAATTGCCAAGGGGAGGTTACTTGAGATAGAATACAGGGGAAAGGGAGCCATTTTAAAGATTTGAGAAGAGTGGAGAAGCTTGAAGTAGTCTTTGGAAGACAAATGGCAGGACGGTCAGGCCATTTTAAGTGCAAGTGTAAGTTTGTGACACAATTTGCTCTATTTGGTAATCTCCAGCAATTATTAGCTACTTAAAGAAAGACATTGTCTTATTCTCTAAAACACCATTCGGATTTGTTTAACTTTATTAGCAAGAATATTCAAATGGAGTTTAAAAACAATCTTGGTTTTAGTTTTGCCTCTGCCACTAACTTGGGCAAGTCATTTGACATCTGTGGGTGTCATGTGACTCACAGTAAAAGAGTTGTGGGGGCAGGTATCTAAATCCCTAAATCACTGCCTTCTAAGCCCTTTTCCTCTATTCTCTGTGATAAGTAAAAAGCATGTGAGGCACTTCACCATAAAGCTGTTATCATAATATAAGGTATAGTCCCTCCTTTGAGTTTCATGGGGCCACCCCACCACTTATTTATGTTGCTGTACTAATCTTGTATTAGGAGTACAACATGAATATTGGATATCATCCAACCCCTGACCAGCAAAATTGGGCAGCATTAATTATTGCAAGTTGTCCTTACATGGAGCTGAAGCCTCACCTCCCTGTAATTTCTGCATATTTGGTATAGTTTTGTAATGTAGAACAGGTCTGCATTTCTCTTATATGACAGCCCTACAAGGCATACTCTTTCAAGTTTTCTTTTCTTCAGGCTAGACAGTCCCAGTTTTTTCAGGCCCTTTCCTGATACAGGGTTTGTGTTCCATCACTGCACTGACCATTACCTATTTCTGATGACTAACACAGTGATTAAGAGCAATGGAATTTTGAGGATGGAAGACATGTTTTCACATTACAGCTCTGCCATCTGCTCACTGTGTGTATTGGATATCTTCTGTTTGTCTCCATAGATGTACTCTCCACCCTTCTTCATCCTGCTCTGACTGCAGATGGCTGATTTGGGTGAACAATCAGTAGGCCCCCATGTTCTCTGCTTTCCAGTTGGATTTGGCCAACAGAAATCCCAAGCAGAGATGAGAAGGAGAGAACTGAGTGAGATTAAGGTATCTTTTCAAACCCTAGTTATCTCCCTCCTAGGACTGCCTCGATCTTGGTGTCCGTGTATGAAAAATCATGGGTCCTTTCAAGGCAACCTGCTCTATAGGATTCTCTCCTAAGGGATTCTGATAACTACTCCCTTGTTTGTCACCTTTGGACCTGGGGATGGTACTAGCGCCTATATCGCTAGCCCCAGGTTACTGCACTATCCCTGTGATTCCACCATATCTCGCACCTACCTTTTTAAATAGTTGCTTTGTAAATAAATCCTTCTGAATTTACCCTGAGTATGAGACTTTGGGCAAGTTGCCTAAGCCTTTATAAGTTTCCTCACTTGTCAAATGGGCATATAGCACCCATCCACAATCCCTTATTCACAGATCTGAAACCAAGATCTAAAAGACAAAAGTGATTTTATAACTTATCTGTCAACCTCAATTTTTAATCGTTTTTTAATATATTCCAATTTGTGTGAATTTCATTTTTTACTGCATAAATTAATGTGTGTAATTATGGGGTAGTGCTACACATCATGCTTGGAGTGTTAGGTATAAATGGTATATTCATCATAGTATCTTTCTGAAATCTGAAAAGTTATTATTTTATTAATCCCTTTCCCAAAGTTTCATATAAAGCATGTATCTATAGCACCTACATTATAGAATTATAAGTTATGTACAAAAAATACATATATAGTTCTAAGCATGATGCTTTGTTTATGATAGGAACTTAGTGAATGTTGACTTCTATCTCTCCTTCAGCTGGGTTCATGATTTGTAACATTAACCTTATATAAATTACTACATAATATTAGGTTTTTATTTTTGATTTTTTCTTCTTAAATTCTGAATAATAACTGGGATTTTATAGAAGGAGACTCACCAAAAATATAGAAGACCATGGGCCAGCCCAGAGATTCACAGATGACTCCAGTCACAAGCAGGACAATGAAGGGTCCCAGCATAAGCCCTAATCAGAAGGCACAAAGAACACCCCTGATTAATGCAGGCATCTGAAAGTAGAGATGATATAGCCTCACTGTAGCAATGAACAATTTTCTGTGAAATAAATTTGTATAGTGTAACACAGATCAGAAGAAAAGGGAATATTTGCTTTTCTCTCTTTTTTTCTATTGTTTGAGATAAGGATACCTCTTCTCTATTCTAGACAATTTTCTCATCCTTAAAGCAAGAATACTGAAATAGATGATTTCGAAAGCCCTTGACAGTTCAAAACACACACATTTCTTATGGCTCTAGGGAGGAACGTGATACAATGAGATGAAAATGGGATTCAACCATTCTAGGCTCTAAGTCCTTACCTGATAGACTCATAGAAGTCAGTCGGCCTCGTTCCAGGGGAGGAGCCCATTTGACCCATACTTCATGCTGAGCTGTTACTACTGTCGCCTGAAATGAGAAAGATTAGGACAGCTGAACTCTAATACTTTCTGTGAACTTAAACCTTGTTCAGTTTTCGCATTGTCTTAATACCTGGGCTATTCCCTGGACTACACGACATACAATGACCCAAGTTTCTCCAACTTCAGCTGCTGGTGGGATGAACAGGCTTAACAGAGAGCTGAGGAATAATGCGCAGCCAACCATTTTCTTTACAGAGTATATTCCAGATAAGTATCCAACAGGAATTTGGATGAAGACTACACCATAGAAGGTGGAACTGAAGATGATCCCCCGGATATCAGGGCTCCAGTTATACACAGGGTTCTGAAAGAAAAGGGGAGACACATCTAACCACTCTGCATGTTGTAGATTTACTGTGACATTCAGGGATTCAGGGAAACTGATCTTTAGGCTCACCCCATGTAAAGTAGTTCCCCTCTCCCTAATACTCTTTGTCACAGGACTTTCTTTATTCCTTTATGACATCATTTTCTGTATGTATTTGCATTTTATCATTGGTATCTTCAACTATAAAGTCCTCAAAGCCAGGGCACCATCTGTACCTCCAGAACCTGTCACAGCATAGACATTTAATACTTATTTCTTGAATGTTGCTAAACTGCATGTAAACTCTACTGAGGAGTTCTGCATAGCACTACACATACTGCAGTAGTTAATTTCCTGTACCGCGTGGTACTACACACACTGCAGTAAGTTAATTTCCTCTTGCCTCTTCTCTTCCTCTAACTCCTCCATTAATTTAAGCTCATTGATAAAACCATCTTTCCCCACATACACACTGCTTCCAGAGAGAAAAATAGCAATAGAGATACCAAACCATGAAGAGCTCTCAGTTTGAGCTGTGCAAATGACTGCATGGGACAATGAAGAAAAAGGTCATTTCTCTGCCTTTGCTTGACTCTGATGTGGCATGTTTTTTCCAAGGAATGGATTCATTTGTCTGTTCCTAGGTTAGAGGGGCTTCTATAATTTCGTTACATTATTGTTAAAGGCTGATAAAAGAAATTCTGAATGTTGAACTTATTGTTGAGACTATGGGAGGAGGTTGCACATGTTTTTGGACTCATTCAACAGAGAGAAATCTTAATGGTAGTAGGGGGAGGACAGGATAAAGCTTCTTTGGAAGCTTAAGATAGTCCCATTCTCTAAAATTTCTGTTAGTTGCATAATTAGGAGGAACATATTAAGAATAAGAACATATTAAGAAATGAAGGGTTTTGCTGACTAAAGAGTGCTGAGTGGTATTTTTGGTTGATTATTAAATAAGGAAACAGGTAGGAATCCATGTGTCTGTTCTCATCACTATAATCTTGTTCCTCCATTCCTCTTCTTTCTCCCCTTTTCAAGTTCGTCACCCTATAGCTGTGGCCTCTGGATGGTAATGTCTCTTGGATGGAAAGGGACTTATATGAAGAGATCTGGTAGGAGTGCCACTCTGAGGATAGTGAATAATAACCAGTGAGGCACATTCCTATAGTAGCCAGGCAGTCAAGGAAGTTCCAGATCTTTTCCATTGAGAGGGAGAGGGCTACCCAGAGGATGAAGCAGAAAGCTCTGCCAGTTTTGTTTTTTAATCACAGAAAGCACCAGGGACATTAATATTCACCATATTAATATTACCCATATTAGGTGGGCTAGCAGACATTTGCTCAACTCTCTCTGTGCACATGAACAGATGACTCAAAATCTTGAATAGTTTTTCTTACCACTCTCCATAGCAGAATGTAGAAAAAGAACCCACCGGAGTTGAAGTCCCAGGGGAAATGATAAACAACAAGAGCTGCTTTCCCTTTTACCTTGAAGTGTTTGTCCTTAGGGACAGCACAGTTTGCAACCCTGGTAGCATTACCTTGTGACATTGTTTTGAAGTCCACCTCTCTTCTTTGCTTTGGAAGGAATGTCTTCCCATTCCTTTACTTTTAAACGCTCTACATCAGAAGGGAGCCCTCAGTAACCAGTTTGCTCTTCTGTCGTTCTTCCCTGCTTCCATCCTGTCGCTGGCAGAGCACTTTTGTACCTTGAGATGTCCAGGTGATTTTTTCTGCTCCCAAAGCAGGTCCGCACCAAGTGATAGAGGCACTTTGGCCTCCACTTGTGGATTAGGCTTGATCATAGTATTCTGCCAGACAATACCTAAGAATGACCTCCAAAGAGCATTGACCCCTTTGAGTACCCGTCTCAATAGTCATGGTTTTTAAATCCAATGGTCATTGTAATATTTGTCCTTGGATTGCAGTTTCTTATGTTTAGAGTTTAAAGTTGATTTTCAGAATGTTCTTAGAAAACTACATTTTTTTCCTTTGTGGAGCTGCTTTGATTGGCTGCTGGGATAGATAAGCATAGGCTTAAAAATGTGTTCCTCCCAGTTTTCTGGCCTTTCCCATTCTTTTCTTCCCTCCCTCCCTGACTCCCTCCCTCTCTTCCTCTCTCCTCGTTTTCCTTTTTTTCCTCTGCCAGGCCATTTCTCAAATTTACATCAAAGATACCTCAAGTGTTGGTATCTGATAATATCTGTCACTCTTATCTGAGGAGGGACCTTTCATTTTTAAGATGACTACAGACCTATTTTTAGATATGTTTTTAGTACAGTTGTCAACAGCAACTTTTTAATTAAACATCTTCCAGTGTTAGGAAGGTGAGAAATGTCCATAGGCAAGTCTGCTGTTCTCTGTCACCATCCTTTGTCTCCCTGAGTCCCTTAGGAGCTCTTTCCTTCCCCCTCTAGTTTTGGGTGTGCATGTTTGGGGTTTGTAGTGGGTGGTTTGTAAAGCTGGAGACCTTTGTTCTGTTTTTTTTTTGGCTACAAAATGTGAACTTTGTTCTTTTTTTTTTTTTTGCTACAAAATGTGAATAATTGAAAGAGTGAACACCTTTTTTGATGGTGACATCTCTCAGGAATAAGCTGGATCTCCAATGTTTTGGGGATGCTCTGAGTCTCAAAAATTGATAATCAGAAAAGTATTTGTGTTTGTTTAATATATTCCTTTTCCAGTTTTAATTAAACTTCAAATTTTGTCTCACATTAAAAAAAAGTCCCTGAGCTCAGACTGAAACTACACACACCAGAAAGATAAAACCTTAGTTTGTATCTCCCTATTCAATGCATTAACTAGTTGTCATTGTACAAAGTATTCCACATATAAATGTGTAAATTACCCTATATAAATCTTAGGAATAAATTATATGTACATTTGTATGGGTTATATAAATGAATAAGAAATATATAGCATAATACCTCAATAGGTAAAATTGACCAAGGGTATCAACAGATAATTTATGAGAGAAAAAGTTAAAATGATCAATAAACATAGGCCACAGAAATATAAAAATGTGTAATGCCATTAATAATGAAAGAATATCTATTTTAAAGTTATGGTAGAATTTCTAACTATCAGATTGGTAAACTTTAAATAGAATAATGACACATACTCCTTGACTCTGATGACAGAGGGAAACCTGATGACAAAATATTCCTCACTCACCTTCTTTCTAGTCTTTTGTCCTCTTCTTTTCCCGGTGTCCCTGACTGTGGTATCTATTCTTCCTTATTTTCCTTGTTATTTTCTCTTCTTTTCTAAAATGTTCTGTCTTACTTTTCATAATCTTTTTCTGTCAGTTTCTTTTTTTCATTTGTCTGCTGTCTGAGCGTAGCCTCCTGTCGCCAGCCATGTCTGCTTTGAGCTCTCATAGGTAGTATACCGTGGTGTTCTTCCGTAGCTATAATTGCTTCACTAATTTCTAGGATCATTTTGTAATGTTAGGTTACCCGCTTCACTCACTGTTAAGTTCATTTTGTAATGTTAGGTTACAATTTAAATCTGCTTTGTGGAAATAATTTTCTGGTGAGTTTTCCTATTTTAGAATAATTATGTGTTCTATTTCTTCATTTTTGCATATAGTACCTTTGCATAGCGGTAAACTGCACTGTAGCAGGAGGGTCCATGGGGGCAGTGGTGGTGGTGAATGTGCTAGAGAAATGTTCCAAGCTCCATAGCTCAAGAGTTTCCTTCTCTTTTGCTATAGTGAAGGATCTAAAATACAGGCCCTTTGAGTAGCCATTTCTCTAGAAAATGGGTTTCTCGATCTTTAAAGCAAAGCAAGAGAATATCACAAGTATTTAAGAATATAATGCAAGAAAACGTTTTTGAATAAAATAGACTTTTGGTAACTGACACAATAAACTGTATATATGTATACACTTGTGAGACCATCACCACAATCAAAGTAGTAAACATATTCTTCACCTCCAACAGTTTCCTCTTACTTTCCCTCCTGCCCCTTGCCTGCCACTGATCTGCTACCTGTCACTATAACTTAGTTTTCATTTTCTATACGTTTTGTATAAATGGAGTCCTATAGTACATACTCTTATAGAAAACAGTTACCAAGTATGTATTTTTCTGTTCCTCCTTTCAGCTCTCAAAGTTTTTGTTTTCTTGTATTTTGCTGCTCTGTTATTAGGGACATACACGTTTTGTATCATTTGTCTTGGAGAATTGACCCCTTTATCATTGGGTAATGCCCTATTTATCTCTGATAATCTTCCTGCTGTACATTCTGCTTTTTCTGAAATTAAATCAGCTACTGCAGTTTTCTTTTGATTAGTGTTCCTGTGGTTGCACAAATTTTCCATCTTTCTTCACTCCTTTACTTTTAAACTATCTGAGACTTTATACCTTAAGAAGATTTCTTATAGATAGCATATTTGGGGGTCTTTATTTTTTTATCAAATCTGACATTCTCTATCTTTTAACTGATATGTTTAGAACATTCACATTTAAAGTAATTATGAATATAATTAGATTAAAATCTACCATCTTTTAACATTTCTTATATGGTAAGCCTACTGGCACTGAATTCCATTAGTATTTTTTGCCTGAAAAAGCCTTTATTGTCTTTCACTTTTGAGGATAATTTCATTGAATATAGACTTCTGTGTTGGCAGGGTTTTTTTTTTCTTTCAACACATTAAAGAGTTCATTCTTCTTTTCTTGTTTGCATGGTTTCTGATAAGAAGTCTGTTATAATTCTTATCCTTGTTCCTCTCTAGGTAAGGCATTTTTTTCCTCTGGCTTTATTCAAATGTTCTTTGCCTCGGTTTTCTGCAATTTAAATATGGTATGTCCAGGTGGTTTATCTTGTTGATTGTTTTTCTTTTTGCTATTTATCCTGTTTGGTACTCTCAGAGCTTCTTGGATCTGTGCTTTGGTGTGTGCCATTAATTTTGGAAAGTTCTCAGCCATTATTTTTTTCAAATATTTATTCTTTCCAATTTCTCTGGCATTCCAGTCATGCATGTATTACACTTTTTGATATTGTCCATAGTTTTGGGATGATCTGTGGGTTTTTTTGTTTTGTTTTGTTTTTATTCTTTTTCTCTTTGTATTTCAGCTTGGGAAGTTCTACTGACCTATCTTCATGTTCACTGATTCTTTCCTCAGCTTTGTTGAGTCTACTGATGAGCCCATCAAAAGCATTCTTTAATTCTGTTTTAGTGCTTGATTTCTAGTATTTCTTTTTTATTCTTTTTATATTTTAGTTTTCATCTCTCTAGTGATATTACCCATCTTGTATTGCATGTTGCCTGCATTTTCCATTAAAGCCCTTAACATATTAGTATTAATTATAGTTATTTTATTGTAATAAATTCTCTGTCTAGGAATTCCTACATATGTGTCATATCTGAGCCTGGTTCTAATGATTACTTTAACAAATCAAGGTGTAGTGCATTGCATATAGAATGTTATCTTTAATGTAAAAAGGGGTGAAAATTTTTAAAAATGTTCATTTTTGCTTATATATTTATAAAGGAAGATAAGGAGAATATAGTGAAAAAATATTCTTTCCACCCATTTTAATTTTTTCCTTCATCTACACTTTCTCACAGATAAAAACTCATTAGCTTCCAGGGATGAAATTAATGAAATGTTTAAAAATACTGCATATTTAAAAAGTTAAATAAAAAATAGAAAATGTCTTCACCTTCCATTTCTGGTTTAAAAGTTTTCCCTTTCTTCTCTTGTCAAACTTCTTCATTATAAAGAAGCCCTAACTCTTGGGTTTTATTCTTACTCACATATGAGGACTAACACAAGCCCTTCAGAAATATTGAGGCATAGTTTAATCATGAGACATATTTATTTAGGTCATTACTGGCAAGGTAGATGAAGACTTGAGCTGCTTTTTCTAATTTTTATTGTCATATCAATAATATTCAATCTCTACACAAATTAGTTAGCAAGACAGATTTTAAACATTTGACTGTGGGCAGTATTTTTTACATACCTTCGTGTTATCCTGGAGGTTCTTTGTGGATGTGTTAGTCAAGCCATGTGGATCTGTGCTGTTCACCATTGCTACCATTGTGAGGCTCAGACATGTGTGCTGTGCCGTTATTAAAACATTACAGCAGTGCAGGAGGAGAGACAGTCCATAGCGAAAAGAACAAAAACCTGGAACTAGAAAGCAGAACAGAAAGACTTAGTTGTTAAGACAGCTGAGATAAAAAACATGCTTTAACTTTAGGAGGGCCATTCAGAAATTTGGAGCCCTAGATACAAATCTAACATTTTATTGTTACTTAATGGCCTTTGAGAAATTACTATGTAATAGGAAGATGTATGACTGATAGAATAATCCCATTCCCCCTAAAATATAATCCCAACTAGAATGTCCCAGAAAATTAAACCAGTTTTCCAAGTACTTTGGCTCATATCTATTTTAAAGGAACCTTTTATAAATACCCTGCATTACTCTTGGAAGTAAGTCCCCTTAATAAAAACAAAGACATCATCTCTCAAGGAAATTGCTTCATTTTCCAAACTTATAAGAATGCTCTGATTGAGAAATTCGTAAGAGCATATTGCAGAAAAAAATTGCATTTCAAAAAATGTCATCAGTTGTTGAGATAGTGTCAATCTAGAGTAATTAGTGTAGTGTTATAAGCCAAACAGATTCATCAATGGAAGAAAGTAAGGAGTCCAGAGACAGATTCACATATTTAGTCAAATGTTTTTGAATAAACATACTAATGTAATTCAATGGAGGAAAGTAAAGTTTTTTTCAATGAATGGCATTTTTCAAGAGAAATATAAATATATGTCTACAAAAAGACAGGTACAGAAATATTTATAGCAGCTTTATTCAAAGTAGCAGAATGATTAGAAAAGATGAACATATTGTATATTAATACAATGCATATTACTCAGAAATAAAAAGGAAGGAACTGCTGATACATTCAACAATCTGGATGAATTTCAACAAAAACATGCTCAGTTAAAGAAGCTAGACACCAAAGAGTATATACTATAGGAATTTGTCTTTACGAAGTTCAAAAACAGGCAGAGTTAATTTATAAGGCCCCCTCCATCTCCAAAGCCAGCAATGGGAATCCACTTTATGTTGAATCTAACTCCTCTCTCTGTCTCTGACCTCTAGGTCAGGGCTCATGTGATTAGATAAGTCCTACCTGCATAATTTCCCTATTTAAGATCAACTGATTTGGGACCATAATGACATCTGCAAAACCCCACCAAGCAGCACGCAGCACCTAGCTTAGCGTTTGTTTAAATAAGTTGGAGAAGGTATGTATATACTAGGGGCCAGGAATCTTGGGGGATAATCCCAGAATTCTGCCTACCACAGTCCACCTCCACTCCAGCCCCTAAAGATTCATGTTCATCCCACTTGCAAAACACATTCACCCCATCCCAAGGTTCCCAAATCCCTCATTTTATTACAGTATCAGCTCAAGTCTAAAACGTCATCAAAATCTCATTAGCACAAAAGTCCAAAATCTCATCATCTAAATCAGTTGTGGATGAGGCTCCTGGAGTAATCCATCCTAGGGCATGATTTCTATCTGTGGACTTGAGATACTAAAGAGACAAGTTATATGTCCCTAACACTTTCACCATATAATGGTGGAATGGGCATAGGATAAAGTTATAGACATTCCAGCTCCAAGAGGGGGAAAATGGAGGAAAAAAGTAGTCATTGATCCATGCAGTTTTTGAAGCTCAGCCAGACAAATGATGGATTTTTCATGAGACCTGGAGATAATCCTTGTGGCTCTACCCTCTAGGCTCTCGGGTCTGTCTTCTGTGCTTATGGTTCCACCAAGAATACAACAGGGGCTGGGAATCTTGAGAGCCATCTTAGAATTCTGTCTACCACACATCCATAATTAACTAAAAGTTTTTATTGTGAATAAATGTTAACGTCATAAAGAGGTTTTTTATATCTATTGAGATGATCATATAGTTTTTCTCTTAATTAATTTGTGTTGAATGACATTTATATATTTTCCAATATTAAACTACTCTTTCATTCCTAGGATAAACCTGACTTAGTTTTAGTGACTTTTAAAAATGTTTTTTATGAATTCTTACATTGGTTTTGCTAATATTTTATTTAGGATTTTTGTATCATTAGTTATGATTTTTATATGATAATTTGGCTTTATATATCTGGGGCTATTTATTAGATGCATAAATATTTTAATATAATCTCATTGAATTAAATTTTATGTCATTAAGCAACATTCTTATTAAATTGTTTAAAGTAGTAAAAGATTTTAAAGAAGGTAGATGTCTTTAAATCAGTGACCAGCTAAATAAATTATAATATATTCATCCATACAAAAGTCATTTGCAGTTCTAAAAAATGCTGAGGAAACTTTCTATCTAAAAATGTGGAATACTTTTTAGATATACTGTTAAATGAACAAGAGCATTAGTATCTGACAAACGGTTGGCTAGTTTTCTGGACTGAGCTTCCATTGTAAACAGATAAGAATACTAGATAAAAATATATTTAAAATAAAGCATTTCATTAAAAACAAGGATGATGACCTAGCAGGAAAGATGAACTATTCAGGCCAATGGCTTAGTGAAGACAGGGTCCTCAAAACATAAGCTGAACATTGAAGGCAGATTTTTCCCTGTGGACTTTTGATCTTGAGATTTTTGGCCTTCCAGAGTACGGACAACAGAAATCAAATACCAAGATCCTAGCAATGGGAGAGTATAGAAGGAGACCTTCTCCCAAAATGCTTAGATGCCAAAGACTTACTGGGTCAATGAAGGATGTCCCCAACCTTGGCAGCAGACTGCCAAAAAAATTTGCCCTGTGTGAACCTTAGAGCTGAGCAGAAGGGAAGAAAAGAATGCTCTGAGAAGTTTAATCATCAGCCAGCCCTTCCTTTGATTTGCAGCCTAACCTCACTGTCTTTGGGTTATCTAAAAAATATCTCAGACTACACACACATACACACACGCACACACCCACACACCCACACATACATATACTGAGGACACATACATATACTGCAGCTAGCTTGCTCCAAACCTTTCTAAACACAACCCTCAAATGCAAAAGGGAAGTGAATGGACCTGCCTGGAAAACTAACAGAAACATTGTCAGAACCCCTGGAGGAGAGAAAAAAGCCTCTAGATGGTGAAGGGAAAGCAATCTTCACCATGTGCAGAGAAAGGCTCATTGTCCTAGTCAGTTAGGGGGGCTTTTCGAGTCTTACTCATTTTTCTCCTCTGCATTGCTCTAGGAAGACCATGAATTATGTCTAACTAAGTCTTGAGTTAAAAAGGAAACCATAAGAGGGATTCTTAAGTGCTTGGGACTGAGTAACAGTAAGAATACTACATATCAAAACTCATAGAGCAAAAGGTACATCTCTAAATATATTTGTCAGAAAAGAAGAAAGAACTTCAAAAACTTGAAAACTGAACAAAGGAACAAACCCAAAGAGTCTGAAAGGAAGTAAACAGTAAGCATAAGGAGAGAAATCAATAATATATTGAATATATATATATATAAATTGGAACACAGATGAAATGGACAATTTAAAAAACCAAAATAATAATATCAAAATTGATACAAGAAGAAATATAAAATTTAATAGACCACTAGCCTTTACCTAAACTGAAAAATTATATATTCTATTGTCCAACCCCTGTTCTGGGGTTTTGTCCCCCATGACATGGACACAACTCTAAGCCAATAGTGGTAATTCCTTATTGTCCTTACCCTGCCCTGCTTAAAATAAACATTTTCTCTCAAAAAATGTTCAGTAAACATGCAACTGTTGACGTTCAAGGATGCAGTGACTCAAGAACATTCATCCTGCCTCAATTCCTTTTATGGATCTGTCTCCTTCTCCTTTAGATGGAACCAAAACAGCCCACTTTTTTCTAATAGTTTTCATCCAGTGATAAACTGACACAAGTGTACAAGAATGGAAATAAGTTAAAGTGTGAGTGACAAGGGTACATGGAATCTTTATTTAGGGCTTTTCTGATGGAAAACCACAGCAGAAATAATTTTTTTTACATACTTTCCTAAGACCTCTTATGTGTTTCCATGGTAAAATTCTCTCACATGGAATCTGTAGTGTCATATTTAAGAAGGAGAAAGCCCGTATAATGGAACTGAGAATAAAGTGCTACCTTTCTTGGGAGGGAACTGGTTATCCATTTGCATGCAGGGCTCAAGTTGCTTCTGTTCTTGCTGAAGGGTTTGGTTTCCATCCACTGTGAATGCAAAACACATTGATGTCAACATAACTTAGGGAGGCAACTGACTAAACACCACCCAGTATTTCTGCCTGATTTAAAGTTTACATCAAAGTGCAACTTGCTCCATCATACCAGTGCCCATTCAATTCCATTATGTGCTTCCTTTGATATTTCACTTTTATGATATTTTTGGTTGATTAAAAATATACAGAAAACCTAAAAACTATAGAAAATAAAAAAGCCCTGCCAACCCAGAATTCTATGTCCAGTTATCTCTCAAAAGTGAAGGAGAAATAAAGCCTTTATTAAACAAACAAAAATTGAGGGAATTCATTGCCAGTAGACCTGCCTTTCAAGAAATGTTAAAAGAAGCCCTTCAGGCAGGAGGAGATTGCTATAGATCAGAAACTTAGCAGTACAACAAGAAAGGAAGAATTCAGAAAAGGAATAAGTAAAATAATTTTTTTTCTTTTTCTGAATCTTAATACAGCTGAAAGATAACTACTGCTTATTATTATCACCAGCTTGAGCAGCAGCACATCACCCCTACATGTACCTGTCTGTATCTTCTAGTATCCGTGGATGGAGCAGCTACTGCTGCCAAGTCCCCATTTTATGGCAGGAAGCTCAGCAAAGCAGATGAATAGGAATGGAGCAGTCTCAAATCAGACAATTCATTACAATCAGAATTCAGCACCAACATGCATTGGTCAGTCTAGACTTCGAGATTTGACCACATCAGTTTATGTGACACCAGGTGCCCAAAAGATACCTATACCCTAAGATTGGATTTGCAAAATATCTTTGAATGAACAAATTTGTCAGCTGCTGTTATCACACATTAGAACTTCTTCTGGAGTTGCTGTTTATTTCAATACACACATAAACACACACATACAAACTTAACACATGCATATCACACACACAAACTACCCATACATACATACCACACACATATATCAGTATAAACACAGCACAAACCTCCTTCAGGCTCTCCACCCATACGCTCCACACATACATACAAACCAAACATACAAACACATTACAATACCACATATACAACACATGGTCAAACTACATAACCACACACATACACAAACCACAGGCACATACACACCATACACACCCAGTGCACCACACACATCACAGATGCACCACACCGCTTACAGCTGCACAAGTACTACATACCATACAATACACACATCTCTTTCCTTGTGTCCTTGTGCACAACTGTCCACCTCACACTCATTCCTAAAAATATGTCCTTTTTTCCTTCTCTTGTGAAAAGCCTCAGAAGATAGGCCTAGGCATATTTTTCCCCCAAATTTTCCCATATTGGCAAATACCTTCAATAAGATCGTTGCCAGAGAAGTCCCCTTATTGCCCTCTGGGGAATTAACTAATTGTTAATTCATTTAATGAGCAGCTTATGAGAGTAAGACTAACCTGATTTGGAACAGAAAAATGATTCCTTCTTCCCCTGTGAAGACTTTTCTCTCAGCTTTACACAATACTGAATTTCTAGATTTGCCAGTTTTGGCCCCAGGAAGCCTTTGACAAATACTTTGACATCACTATGTCAAAGTTAAAAGCTTATTTTTTAACTTTACCCTTTTCTTGAATCTTCAGGGGAGTTGTGTGAGTCCTAAAATGACCCAATGGACTTGAAACCTCCTGGGAATTTGCCAGTAATTTCACTGCAGAATAAACAAATACCCTGCCCAGGAGGTAGAACTTGCCTGCCATAA
Source organism: Daubentonia madagascariensis (assembly GCA_023783475.1). Taxonomy (NCBI): domain Eukaryota; kingdom Metazoa; phylum Chordata; class Mammalia; order Primates; family Daubentoniidae; genus Daubentonia; species Daubentonia madagascariensis. The sequence continues at coordinate 23,040,757 of JAKFHU010001672.1, forward strand.
GTACTCCCAAGATTTCTCTGTCAAGGATGGCTCTGGGTATACAGTGCTGTTCTCACAGGAATGCTGTGACTAAATGTCCTATAAATGCTCTGTTAAATTTTCTCCCTGAATTCCTTCCCTCCCTCCCTTCTTTTCTTCCCTCCTTCTCTTTCCCTTCTACTTTCTCTCCCTCCTTCCTTTCCCTCCTCCCCTCTCCCTGTCTTTCTCCTGCTCCCTCCCTCCCCCACACTCCTGTCTCTCAAGGGTCACATCTGTTTGACATTCAGCATACTCAGAAAGAGGTACATTTTATTGAGGCATGTCCTCTGGAAGGTGTGACTTCCCTCATGGCTTTTCCTGCAATGACTCTAAGCTCTGGTTCAGCCACCTGGCTATAGCAATCCTTAGGAGCACTTTTAACTTGGAATTCTTTGAAGGTGATCCACTAATCAGGAACATCTTAAGTCCTGAAATCAGTGATTTTGCACTATAGATAATTTGTTATATACTTGATAAGCATTTTAATTTTTGTATTATGCTTTTAAAGTGCCTGTTAAATGTTTGGCACATAGCAGATGCTCTATAAATTGAACCAGTTATATTTTCTCTAAAGAAATGTAAATGTTTAACCTCTTTGCCCAGGAGACTTTGATGTCTTGTGATTTGGATTTTTTCTTCTTCAGAAGTCCAGGTTCTGCTGATCCTCTTCTCTGTGTTACAGAATGTCTGAATTGTCTGTCCTGTTTGATACTTGACTATTTTTGGCACTTTCTGCTTGAGAGCCCTGTGTCAGCAGTTGTTAAGTGTTCATGTTTTAGATAAACAACACTCTCATCTGGCATCAATGTCACAGGTTCTGGGTCCTGATTATGCAAAAGGGAACCATTTTTCTGTTTGCTGTCCCACAGCTTTCTGTTGCTCTGTGAGATTCTTTGAAATTGCTTCCTCTGTATCCTGTGTTTTTTAATTTAGCATTTTATTATGGAAATTTTCAAACTACAAAAAAAGTAGAACAGTCTAAAATAACAATATACCTAACCAGCTTCAACAATTAGCAATATTTGGTTTTCATATCCAATGGCTATTTTCTGTAGCATTTTAAAGCAAATCTCAGACATTATGTTATTTCTTCTCAAAGAACAAATCTCAGACATTATGTTATTTCTTCTATACAAAGTTCAGCATGGATATCTAATTCATTAGGAATTTAAAAAACCTAACGAACATGCCATTGACACATCTAGTAAATAATAATCCCTTAATATCATGTAATATCCAACTATTATGACAATTTTCCCAATTGCTTCAAAGTTGTTTCATTTATACTTGATTTAAGTGAGGATCCAAATAGGATCCACATAACAGCATTTGTTAGGGCTCTTATATCTCTTATTTATAACAATCCCCTCTCCCATTTTATACTTGCTGTGACTTAAAAATAGCAACAAAAACAAAACACGGTCATTTGCAGAGTGATCCTACAAATGGGTCATTATTGATTTGGCTAATTGCTTCCTTTTAGTGTCACTTGACACTATTTCTTTATTCTTTATTCTCTTACATCCTTACTGTTAGGTATGTATATAGAGGTTTGGTTAGAGTCAGTGCAAGAACACTTCATAGGGGTACTGGATATTTCTATTGCATCCTGTCAGGAGGTACATATTAAATAATAGCAGATTGTCTCACTTTTAGTGATAGTAAAAATAACTAGTGGATTCAGCTATTGTCAGCTTGACTTATTAATAAAGTTCTCATCAACCTTTCACCAATGGCTTTTAGCTACTGTTAATAAATGTTGCCTAGATCCATTATTTGATTAGAAGTTGCAAAATGGTGATTTTCTAATTCTATCATGTCCTCTTCATTTATGAACTAAAATTTCTTACAAAAAAAAAGTAAATTTACCTTACCATACCAAATATTTGGTAACCTGGAAATACAGATTTAATAGGAAAGTCATGATAAATACTTGATAAAATTTCAGAATAATGACTTAGTGCCTTAGCAAAGATGACCAAGTACAGTTATGATCTCATGGATTTTATTTGATGTTTTTCAATCTATCACAGTTCTTACTTTTTTTGATGCTTAACTTGTCCCCTCTTTGGCCAATGGGAGTCCCTTCAAGCTGGTTTCCATGTCATTATGACATGACTCTTGTGGTCTTGGACAGCTTCCTTGTTTTCTAGCACAAAAACATTTTTACAGCCCCCTTTATATATTTCCTATTCTCAGACCTGGACTCTTTATTAAAGAGTGTTGGTTCTTTTTAGTAGGAGATAATGTTAGAGATCACACTCTGGTGTGGTCCTCGCTCCTGGGTCTCATTGCTTCCAGACCTTTTCAGTGGAAGAACTTGAAAAAAAGTATTTTTTTAAATTATAGGTTTTTTCTTATGTTTCCAAATCAAATTTAAGATTAGAGTGATTTTCAAAATTTCTTTGATTTATACTCTTACATATTTCTCTTGTGTTGAACATCTTTGTTCCTAATATACCTTTTTGCTTTATTATAACATGCCTATATTAACATCAAAATAACACTAATAGTATTACCAAAATAAACTGCTATCTTCTTCAGAAGCAGACCCTCAGATAAAGATTTGTATAAAAGTGATATAATAATGTTTTCAGAAAAACAAACCAACAACAAAAATAGGAAGTGGAGAAGTAGGCTGGGAAAGGAAGGAAGTGAAGCAAGGGTATGATAACAAACCAAGTCTGGAAGAAGGTGATTTTGGACTAATCCTTCAAGAGAGCAGTGGGAACAGTGCCGGCCACACCTCAGAGTTGTCTTAACCAAAATTAGAGGAGTTGGAATATTTATATGCCAGCACCCATCAATGGTCGGCTGAAAGCTACTTTAGGGAGGCCCTGAATTTCCAGTGAGCACAGATAAAGTGGGTTCCAGCAGCCCAGGAGCAGCCCTCAGAGCAAGTTATGAGCATGCTGGCTGTTGGCCAGATACTCCATTTTACCAGGACTCAGTAGTGGATAAGAGCTTCTTTTTAGATGGAGTATGATACTCTGCTTCAGATGTCATGACCTTATTCCAGAAACCCAGGGATCTGAGCTATGAGTCTCCTATTGGGACTTGATAGAGCCTCCACATAGCACCATGGGATCTACAGAGCAATGTGGTCCAAGCAGCAAGGCCACCTGTCCCATAGCTAGTTCTGTTGCAGCCTTTTATTTTTCTGGACCCCACTCAAAAATGGCCTCCTTCCTGAGTCTCCTGATAAATGGGACAGTACAGTATTTCTTCATGTGGTATATATTGCCTCTAAAACCTGATGAGTTTTATGCCTTTTTCTACCATGCATTGGGATTCTTTCTTAGTAGTAGGCGTTTCAAGATGCAATAACTTGCCTTTTACCTTGTTGATGATATTCTGGCACATTCCAGACCACTGGATCCCTGATAACTTCACTTATGTGGCAAGTCCCTGACACTTTGTAGGCTTTCTCTGCCTCCCTTGGGAGGGTGTATATCTTTACAGGGCATCCAGAGTCCTTGTCCCTTCTTACTATTCAGTTCCAGTTGACGTAATTTAATGTTTATAGTGTAACAATGTGATGTTGAAGATAATCAAGGTCCCCTCAGATTATATTGTGAAAGGGGTTGGAGAGTTAATATAGTCCCTGGCAAGACTGTAAAAGGGGTGCTGTCATTTATCCCAAGTTAATGCAAACTACTTCTAGTCCTCCTTTCTGATAGCTGTTCCAAAGAACACACTCACCAAATCAGTACATGCGTACCAAGTAACAGAGCCTGCGTTGATCTGTTTCATCTGACACAGTATATACAGTTAAGCTACCATTGGATCCTGTCTATGGTGGCCCTCCACCATCTACTACAATCCATTTACACTTGAGCCACATTGATGAGTTGAATGTGAATATGATAAGGATCATGACTCTAGCGTCTTCTAAGTCTTTACAAATGGCATTACTTTCTGCCATTCCACCTGGGCTGTGGTATTGCTTCTGGATTACTAATTCAGAGTGGACTATTTTGGGAATTCCTATTTAAGCTTAAATGACATTTAATCTGGAGTCACAGCAGTGTATCCCCATATTGACAAAATTTCCCTTATCCAGCCTTATACTCTGTCCCCAATACCCTGGTGCCATATTCTAAGCATGCTCTCCTTGTCCCTTCCATTTTGTTGGTAAATAATCCTTTCCCTCCCTTAGCAGAGCCAGCACTACACCATTTGGGCCATACTAAGACCTGACCTAGTTATTTGTCTAGTATTTAGGTTTATTATTTGTCAGGTATTTGAGAAAGTGAGGACAGAACTTGACTAAGTAAGTATTGTCTTTCAAGGCATCTGTATCAGGTGTGCTTTCAGCATGGACTTCAGGCAAAGGGAGGCTGCTACCCACCAGCGTAATGTATTGGGCCACTTCTGGAAGATCAGTTTCAGGTCTTCCCAGGACTTGACTTTAGCATAAGAGATTTGTTGTGGCTCTGAATTCAGCCTTCTTTGTGTTTCTTTTACTCTGACACCGAATCCTGAGTCTGATCTTCAAAACAGGTCTTCCCTCGAGCTATTGGAGATCAGGATATCTTTAAATGCTGCCAGGCAGGTTTTCTGGATTTCATACCATGCTCTGATGTAACTGGCTATCTTGAGTACATGCGTGGTAATGACCAACGAACAGCCAACTTCAGAGTTGTTACAATTGCAATTTCCCCAACTCTCTCAAATGCTAGAGGTATTGACCAAGCCAGTGCATTCCCTTTTACCTGTATCCCATCTCCCCTTTGAATATACCGTGGGAGAGAGTATTAGCAATTGTAATGCTGCAGCAGAATACGGTTATCAACACTGCTCTTACTAACATCCATGGAGTCCTTGGGCCATCTGGCTTGTGACTGACCTAACTCAGTTATCCTGAGAATTTGCATTTGAGGTCTTTTGGTGGGAACAACTGGCTTAGATCAGGTTATCTAGAAGCAAACCCCGAGATGAAGATTCTTGGAAAAATTATTAGGATATATTCCTAGGAAAAACTGACAAAGGAACGATAAGTAGGATCTGGAAGGGATATAAAGTAAGGTCTAGCTCAATTCTTAGGGAATTTGGGAGACAGTGTGGGTATTGCCTCAGATATCCCGAGCAGAAGCAAGGGAGATGAAGCGTTTATATCTTGGTAGTGATGAGTTGTTGACTAGGAGTTGCTCCAAGGTGGACACAAATTCCCAGGCACATCCAGGCTGGCAGGCAAAACATATTCCTGAAGCCTGAGGGCAGCCTTCCAATAAGGAGAAACAGGTTCCAGGTGTTGGGAATGAAAGCTCATCAGGAACTGATACTCAGCAAAATTACAGTGGGAACTGAGGAGATATGGGTGGAGTACTGAGAGTGTATGCTATGATTACTAAATGTATTTGAATATTTCTTATTTTTGATGGGAAAGAACCTCTAGATTGATTTCTTCCTGCACTTCTGAACATGTGCACACACATAGTTAAGGTGAGGATTGTCTGAGACTGAACTTAAACTGTTTTCATTGCTAATATTCAGTGAAATACATATATGCCTGGTGTATGGAGAAATCCAGTGTGGTAGGACTCACCAGAAACCTCTTCGTTAGTGACTAAAGACCCCCTGGAAATGAGGAAAATTTTTTAAAAACTTACCAAAAGGGATGATGGAGTCAGGCACACAATTTCAATATTAGTGAATCAGTAACAGTGGTTCAGTAAATGGAGAAGAGAAGCAATTAATGGAAGAGTAAAAGTGAATGTGTGGTTCAGACCCTAGGATATCATGAAGAGAGAGTATCTGACAGGTAAAAATTAAAGGAGTGGCTTTACCAAAACCTCTCTAAAAACATTTTAAACAAGGCAGTTCTGTTTGGAAATGCATGCAGTGAATTGTAGAGGGACATTTGGAAGAGATCAGTAATTCAGTTTAGCTCACCAGATACTCATTAAATGCCTACACTGAGGCTCAAAGAAGCATGGCCCAGCCTCAGAACATCAGGGACTTCTGTACCCTCAGGTGTATCCATTTAGTACTCTCAGTGACAAGATTAAGGACCTTTCATTTGCATGGGCCATTTCCAAGGTCCTGGGGGGAAGGAGAGCAGTAGCAATATGTTCATATTGTCTTATGTTTTTGAAAATTTGTAGAATTAAGCTATTTTAACTACAGTTGTTTAAGGCCACTACCTCCATTCTCTTGTATACCATAGTGTTCAGTGATGGAGTGGCCAAGGGCATTTTTTGATATGGTGAAGGAAAAGCTGAGGTGGGGCTATATTTAGTTGAAGCTAAAAATTAGGATATATTAATATTTATGTGGTTTGCATTGATAATGGGCATAGTTGTTACTGAACCCAGAAGAGGTCTGGCCTAAGTCCAGTTACTCACCTCACAGAGAGCCAGTCACTAAAACAATGAGGATTGACAAGGAAGAAAGGAATGTTATTACAGATGACATCAGCCGGGAGAATGGAGGGGCAGCCTCAAACCTGTCTCCCTGACTAACTAAGGGTAAGGGCTTTTATAGTGGGTTGTGAAGTGCAGGTCAGGTTTTGTGGGGCTTGAAGTCAGGAGGTCTGTAGGTGACCTGACTGAAGAGTCAGCTGTTGGTGATGGATGGTGAGTCATTAGGAAGTCCTGTGGAGAAGTCAGTTAAGCAAGAAGATTGCAATGTTCTGTTTGTTAGGCTTGACTGGTTTGAAAGTCTGAGGTATTGGGGAGAGAACAAAAAGTAACTTATGAAGGGGGTCATTTTGAAAGGCTGATTACAATCCCCCCTTCTCTTTGTTCATTCCTCAATTTTGGGGGGAATCAAGGCATCATTCCACCTGGCTGCTTCCTGCTGAAATAGGATGTAGCTGGGGTATAAGGATGAATGAAAGTATTGGGCCCCATGCATCTTATTCATTTGTTAGTAGGCTTAGTTTGAAACAACAACTTAAGATTGCTTAATGGCTCATAAGACCAGGCTGGCTTAGTTCTTTATTCAGGTTCACAGGGGGCAAGTTTTACCCAAGTATAGTGAATCCATGGTTTTACTCCTGCTAGCTTGACTGATTAATGGGTGGTCAGGAGTATCTCAAAGGGAAGGGAAGCCACCAACACATATTGTGGTTTCAACTGATCTTCAGGGTGTTGGTTCCTCCAAGTTTTAAGCAGCACTCAGTCTCCTGGCTTCAGTGAATGAAGGGGCATATCCATCAGGAACTGGAGCCTAAGCAGACTTAGAGATACTAGTTAGCATGTCACCTGTTTTACATATAAAAGAGCCTCCATTTCCAGGGGCAGAAAATTGTTAGGCTATACCTGATTAGAGGCCTGCAGGAATAGTCTTACATAGAAAATTTCAAAGGGGCTAAGTGTCAACTTGCTTCCAGGGGCCTCTTAATTCTCAACAAGGCAAGGGACAGTACTTTATCCCAGATCAAGTTGGTCTCTTAGCAGATTTTAGAGAGAGTCTTTAATTTCACACCCATGACCTGAATTTCAAAAATCTGGTCATATTTTATTAAAACCTTATTACTTCTTAGTAAGAATGTCCAAAGTATCTGAGATGGCATCCCAGTAACTGAAAGAGTCCAGCAGAAAGAAGAGCTGCTCTGATCTCACTATCTGCAGCCAAAACCAGCCAAAAAATACCCCTCCCAGGAGACTCAGATGCAGCTAGAGGTTTATACTAAAGCCTAATTACTTTACTTTTGTACACAAGAGCCAGTTCACTTTTTTTCCATGTTCAATGTTTAGCTTTGGTGAAATTTTGCCATGTTCTTCCTCATCTGTTACTGAAGCATTAATATTTCCATCCTTCTTGGTATAAGTTCCTCTTTTAGTTTTCTTCCTAGGAGTAAATTTTGTAGGACTTTTCTGTTTTTTCTCAACTTCACTGCTCACATCCCACATCCCACCTTGTCTTTCCATCATTCCCTCCAGTAAGCAACAAATAGAATTTTGGTAGAAAGTAGACCTGGGATACCCCTAGAGTGTGGCCCTTAGATCTCAAACAAACCTGCATTTCTGGGTTCCAGGTTTCTGAATCAGCAGAACAATAAGGTCAAAGAAGTCCACATTCCAAAAAGGCTACAATTAGGGGTTGAAGACCCTCCTTAGCTTGAAGTTTTAATGGGTACTGCATGACTCAGGGGAAGAAATTCCTGGTTTTACCCTGATATGGATGGGGTTCACATGTGCCCTTCCAGGTCATCTGGTAGCCTGTACCTCAGGGTTGACTTGATTGAGAACTTTGGTAGACAGAGCTTGCTGCTTGCAAAGCGCAGTCATATTCTGGAGGAACTCTGATAGGTAATTGTTTGTTCTGAAAGGTCACTTGAGCCTGCAACTTAGCAGACCTCAACCCAACAATGGGAGAGAACACCCACATGTAAAGAAAGCTGGGTATGAGGGAAGAATGTCCAATAGCACAATCTAGTGGCTGGGGAAAAATATTTTTGAGAGGGTTCTTCAGACACCCCAGTTACCCACATTGAGTCTTTAGTGAGCCAACTTGATATTTAAAACTGAGTACATTGCATCAGTATCAATTAAAAAAAAAAAGCCAATCTATCACCCACCTTAATTGTTACCCTGGGCTCCTGGTGGGAGATGTTGATCATGAGCTGTAATTCCTAGAGGCTTTGGGCTCCATAAGTCTCCATCGTCTCCATCTAGCCCAGCCAGTTGCAGGGCAGGCTCCTTACCACCCTCTGCTTCAGCTTGGGGCAGTCCTTCTTCCAATGACCTTCCTCTTTACCACAAGCACATTGATTTTTTCCTGGGGAGGGGGATGGCCTTTGGCCAGTGCTTTTCCCCTCTCCTTAGGGCTGCAAGTCTCCTTCATTGGGCTCCTTGGAAGTCCTCTTCAGGGCTGCTGCCAGAAATTTAGCCTGCTGTTTGATTTCTTGCAATTTTTTCCCATTTGTTGTTCTTCAGACTGTTCTTGATTTATAGGAACCTCATAGGCTACTTCAACCAAGTGAGACATTGCCAAGGTTAAGGCACCTTCCAATTTTTGTAACTTTTGGTGGATATTAGGCGTGCTTTGACCAATGAAATTCATGTTGCTCAGTCTTGAGTTTTCAGGGTTCTCCAGGTCTACATCTGTATACTTTTGTTATGCTTATAAAATTCTTTCTAAAAAGGCAGATGGATTCTCATCTGCTTCCTGTCTTATTTCCTGAACTTTGTTCAGGCTTTTGATCTTAGGGACTCCTTTTCTAAGCCCAACTGCACAAAATGCAGGCCCAAAAGTGTTGGATCTTACCTTTATCTCCATCATTCAGATTCCAGTTGGGGTCATGAGTAGGGATCGACAGATTAGCTCTGGTCCTTACCTGCTTATTTGGGTCTTCTGCATGTAGCCAATCAGTCTCCCCTTGGGCTTTTTCTAAAACAATACAACATTCTTCAGAGGCTTTGCATATCCACCCAAATGGGATGATTTGTGGTAAAAACAGACTCAGATATCAGTTATCTGCTTTGGGTCATCCCTGTAGGCAGGGTTATTTTGTTTCCAATTATATAAATCAGAAGTGGTAAATGGGCTAAAAACCCACAGTAGTCTGGTAGGTTGTCCATTTTCATTTAATCCTCCTATGGGGACCTGCCTCAAAGGAAATAGCCCTGCTGGGAATGGAGGAGGACCCCAGCCAAATTGTGTGCCCTGGCAGGTATGGGAGAGAAAGACCATAACCACAGGTTTTTCAGGGCTGCCCTCAGAGGCAGAGAGCTAAGTCAGAGCCTTAATTTAGGCAAAGATGTTAAAAGGCTCAAAACATTTGATCAAAACAATCACAGGTCATTGTAAAATAATAGCAATTCATTTAACCAAGAGTGATAATCAAAAGACTTTAAAGGCAATATAGAAGGTTACATGGATGTAAAAACCTTAACTTTTTAAAGCTCAGTTTTCCCAGATAATCAAAAACCTAATAAGGAAAACATAGGAATTATCTTGATAAAAGATAAAATCTTTGTTTCTTAGGTCAGTTATTAAAAGGTAAAGAAAAACCTCTGCACTTGAGTTAATCAGATATAAGAGTGTGCCCAGGGTGATGAGTTAACATCATAAAGGAAACAAGAAACTAGAAAACTAATGCCTTGAACAAGGAAATATGTGACTCTAAACCATTTTATAATTTTTAGAAAAATTTTATTTATAAGCATTTATCTCATTTACATTTACTAATTTATTTTGTTAAATGTTTACTTCAATTACTTATGAAAGTTCAGACATTAGAAAAAGCTAGTTATCATTTCAAGTTATTTTCCTGTTATCCATTTTTGTAGCCTGTGAATATTAAATATTTACCTAAGTAAGAACTTTAAACACATGGGCATTTTTTGCTGATAACTCAGAAGATTTAGCTGTTTTCATTAAATCAACAATATTAAATTAGTCTTGCTTATTTAAAAAATCAGACAAACAGATCATTTTGTTTTGATTGAGTTTATACTTTTATAAACTTTGTGTCAAACTCTGACACCTTCAAACATCTAGCAGAGGCAAACATAAAAATGACAGTAAACCCAGGCAAAAATGTATGCTGAAAATTTTGAAGACATTTTTATTTTTATTCTAATTTTTAAAATTAGCTTATTTACCAAAGATTACTAAATTCACATGAACTTAAGCATTTGGGCTTATTTTCTTAATTTATGAGTGCTCTTTTATTTATAAGCCAATTTGGTACCATGTAGACATAACATAATACATGTACATACACAAAACACATCTAAACTTACACATACACACAAAGGTCCAATAGCTTTTATCTCAGAACTCTAGCCATGAGATAGTAATAATCTGCCTCTGAAATTAACTCTGTAGTGGCAGAATGACAATTTGAGCTATGAATTTTCCTTGCTGTAATTTGCCCATCAGTTTAAACGTGCACAAAAATGGGCCATGATATGTAGCCAGCTAGAGCCCTAGAAAACCTGTCATGCCCTTGAATTGTCTCCTAGTCAGTACATCTACATGCCACATGCCAATACAGGTAAACACTCAATACAAAGAAATTCAAGAGATAGGATCAAGAAGGCTAACTAGACATAGGTAGTATATGCCTACTTCATGGAGAGGAACTAGAATAGTAACCAGATTCTCACATTTCAAACAGATCATCTAAAAGAGAATGCTAGGATTCACAATGGAAAGCACCAAAAGTGGGTAAGAAGAGGGTTCAGGGCAACTTGCCTGGCCAGGGACTAGCTAAGAACTGGGAGAAGCTCCTGGACATGGGGAAATAGTAAGAGAGAAGCCCCCAGGGCTCCACACTCTGAGATGAGCTTTTAAGATCTTGGGTACAAGAGAACCCTCCATCCCTGTAGGTCTCAGCCCTGACATAGGGAGCTACTCAAAGACGGCACAGAGACATTGTTCCATAAAGGGAACCAACGTGGAATCCCACAGGCATCCAAGCCCAAAGGAGCTTCAGCCAGATGCCATTCTGAGAGCCTAGATACCAGGTAACTGTGGGCATACCTGAAGCCACTCTGTGGCTCTGAGGAGAGAGAGGAGCTCAGGCACTCCCATGTACCCCTGGGAAGGTCACCACTGCCCTGCTGCAGGCTGCTGTTGAAACTGAGAAGTGAATGGATGACATTTTCTGTGGTTTCTCACCCACGCTGCTTGCCTAGGTGGGGTCCCAGCCTTTCTGGTTGCAGGCCCAAGGTGCCATTTTTGAGAGCTTAACACTGGGTTGTGCCCTACCCTCAGACTGAGTTTAGGCTGACACAGCTGCATACCCTGCCTGGATGGGGAAAGGCATGGAAACCAGGCTTTCCAGCATGCAACTGGGATGGTGCCCACCATCTTACAGCAGGCTGCTGTGGGACCAAGTCTTGAGTGAATTGCACTCCCCAGTTTCCTACTACTGCTGTCTGCTTGAGAATGGACCCAGCCTCTCTGGTCACAGGCCTGCAGTGCCACTTTGAGAGTTTAAAGCTGGGTAGCACCCCACCTTTGGGCTGAGTTCAGGCTGACACAGCTGCAGCCCCACCCAGTTGAGGAGGGACAGGGGAACCCAAGCTCTCCTAAACACACCTAGGACAATCTCCACCACCCTGCTATAGGCTCCTGTGAGACTGAAACGTGAGCCAACTGCAATCCCCATAATTTCTTGCCCATGCCACTTGCCTGAAAGGGGCCTCACCCTCTTTGATTGCAAGCCTATAGCTGGTACCATTTTGAGAGATTAATCCTGGGCTTCACCCCACCCTTGGTCCAAATTCAAGGGGACCTAGCTGTAGTTGCCACACAGCCAGGAAAGGATAAGGGAGACCAAGCTCTTCCAAGCACACTTAGAACAATACCCACTGCCCTGTTACAAGCAGCTATGGGACTGGGACTAGACTTCCCCATCCATTACAGCTACCAATAATACCAACTTGGATCACCTGGGTCCTAGCGGGTGGCTCCATTACCACTATTGCCACATCCCACATAATAACAGCTGCTCAGAGAATCTACCCACATACCCAGCCCTTTGCTCCAACTACTAGCTTCTGAGCAAGCCACCTGAAAGTCCAAGAATTGGCCCCCAAGGGCACACTAACACTGCTGCCAGCATAAGCTGCTCTGGGGTCTAAAATCAGGCATACTCAGCACACTGCTTCTACCACTAGGCCCCAAAGACTGGCTTGGGTGGCATTAAAGTCCCCAGCATAACTTCACCACAGCATCAACTAATAACTATACCCTAAGCCACCAAGGAAATCACAGATACTGCTGACCCTGTGTACTGCCCAAGAGATCATACAAAGGTCACTCTACTGTAAGCACCCAAAATCAAAACCAAAGTGTCCTACTCAACCAACAACATGTATACATCTTTAGGAAAAAATTCTCCCCTTCAAAAGCAATTTCAAAAAATCAGAACAAGCAACTGCTACATCAGATGTGCAAATAATGAAAGGACACAGGAAATATGAAAATGCAAGGAATTATGACACCAAAGGACAAGAAAAATTGCCCAGCAGATCTAAACAAATTCAAAAAAATAGAAATCATATCATGTATCTTTTCAGACCACAGCGGAATAAAATTAGAAATCAATTCCAACAGAAACTCACATCTTCATCCAAAAACATGGAAACTAAACAATCTGTTGCCGAAAGACTTTGGATCAAGGAGGAGATTCAAATGGAAATCAAAAGATTCGTCGAACTCAATGATAATGGGGACACAAGTTATCAAAATCTGTGTGATACAGCAAAAGCAGTCCTGAGAGGAAAACTTATCACCTTAAATGCCCACATCCAAAAGACAGAAAGGTCACAAATCAGTAAACTAATGAATCATCTTAAGGGAATGGAAAAGGGAGAGCAAAGCAATCCTAAAGCAGAAGAAAAGAAATAACCAAGATCAGAGCAGAATTAAATGAAATCGAGAACAAAAGAACAATACAGAAGATTAATAAAATGAAAGGTTGGTTCTTTGAAAAGATAAACAAAATAGACAGGCCACTTGCCAGGTTGACCAGAAGCAGAAAGGAAAGGACTCTAATAAGCTCAATTAGAAATGAGAAAGGAGAAATCACAACTGATACCATGGAAATACAAATCATCATCTTTGAATACTACAAAAATTTCTATGCCCACAAACACGAAAACGTGGAGGAAATAGACAAATTCTTAGAAACATACTACCTCCCTAGGCTCAACCAGGAAGAAACAGAATTTCTAAACAGACCAATATCAAGCACTGAAATCGAAGCATTAATAAAAAATCTTCCCACAAAAAAAAGTCCTGGACCAGATGGGTTCACACCTGAATTCTACCAAACCTACAAAGAAGAACTGGTGCCTATACTTCAGAAATTATTTGAAAATATCCAGAAGGATGGAGTCCTCCCAAACTCATTCTATGAAGCCAATATCACCTTGATACCAAAGCCAGGAAAGGACACAACAAGAAAAGAAAACTACAGACCAATATCCCTTATGAATATAGATGCAAAAATTCTCAATAAAATCCTTGCAAACCAAATTCAAATGTACATCAAAAAAATAATTCATCACGATCAGGTGGGCTTCATTCCCGAGATGCAGGGATGGTTCAACATACACAAATCTATAAATGTAATTCACCATATAAATAAAAGCAAGAACAAAGATTATATGACCCTTTCAATAGATGCAGAAAAGGCTTTTGACAAAATCCAGCATCCTTTTATGATAAGAACTCTTAACAATATAGGCATAGATGGCTCATATCTCGAAACTATTAAAGCCATATATGATAAACCCACAGCCAATATCATACTGAATGTGGAAAAATTGAAAGCATTCCCCCTTAAAACAGGAACTAGACAAGGGTGCCCACTATCTCCACTTCTTTTCAACATAGTGCTGGAAGTCCTTGCCAGAGCAATTAGACAAGACAGAGGAATCGGGCGTCCCGATGGGGGCAGAAGAGGTCAAACTTTCACTATTTGCAGACAATATGATATTATACATAGAAAACCCCAAAGATTCAACCAAGACATTACTGGAATTGATAAATGAATTCAGCAAAGTCTCAGAATACAAAATTAATACACAGAAATCCATAGCCTTCATATATGCTAATAACAATCAAGCCGAGAAACAAATTAAAGGTGCAATACCTTTCACAATAGCACCAAAGAAAATTAAATATTTAGGAACATATCTAACTAAGGAGGTCAAAGACCTATATAGAGAGAATTACAAAACACTGAGAAAAGAAATTGCAGAGGATGTAAATAGATGGAAAACCCTACCATGCTCTTGGATAGGCAGAGTCAACATAGTAAAAATGGCTTTGCTACCTAAAGTGATTTACAGAATCAGTGCAGTCCCTATCAAAATACCAACATCATTTTTTGCCGATCTAGAAAAAATAATTCTACGTTTCGTGTGGAACCAGAGAAGACGCCATCTAGCCAAGGCAATCTTAAGCAAAAAGAAAAAATTGGGAGGCACCTATCTACCAGACTTCAAACTATACTACAAGGCTATAGTAACCAAAACAGCATGGTATTGGCACAAGAATAGAGACATAGACCAATGGAACAGGACTGAGAACCCAAATATAAAACCAACCTCATACAGTCACCTGATCTTTGACAAATTCCAGAAAAACGTACACTGGGGAAAAGATTCCCTATTCAACAAATGGTGCTGGGAAAACTGGATGGCCATATGTAGAAGACTGAAACTGGACCCACACCTCTCACCTCTCACAAAAATCAACTCACAATGGATAACAGATCTAACGCTAAGACATGAAACCATAAGAATTCTCGAAGAAAACATTGGAAAAACTCTTATGCACATTGGCCTAGGCAAAGAATTCATGAAGAAGACCCCCAAAGCAATCACAGCAGCAACAAAAATAAATACGTGGGACCTGATCAAATTGAAAAGCTTCTGCACAGCCAAGGAAACTATCACTAAAGTGAACAGACAACCTACAGAATGGGAGAAAATATTTGCATGCTACACCTCTGATAAAGGGCTGATTACCAGAATCTATACAGAACTTAGGAAAATCAACAAGAAAAAATCAAGAAACCCTATTAAAAAATGGGCAAAGGACATGAACAGAAACTTTTCAAAAGAAGACAAAATAATGGCCAACAAACATATAAAAAATTGCTCAACTTCTCTAATCATCAGGGAAATGCAAATCAAAACCACAATGAGATATCACTTAACTCCAGTGAGATTGACTCATATCAAAAAATCCCCAAACAACAAATGTTGGCGGGGATGTGGACAGATAGGAACACTCATACACTGCTGGTGGGACTGCAAATTAGTACAACCTCTATGGAAAGTAATATGGAGATACCTCAAAGAATTAAAAGTAGAATTACAATTTGACCCAGCAATCCCACTACTGGGTATTTACCCAAGGGAAAAAAAGACATTTTACAATAAAGACATCTGCACGTGAATGTTTATAGCAGCACAATTCACAATTGCAAAGATGTGGAAACAACCCAGGTGCCCATCAATACACAAGAAACTCACCCTACCCATAAAAGACACATATAGACTGAAAGTAAAGGGGTGGAAAAAGATACTCCATGCAAATAAAAACCAAAAGCAAGCAGGAGTAGCTGTACTTATTTCAAATAAAACAGACCTTAAATCAAAAACAGTAAAAAAAAAATACAAAGAAGGTCATTATATAGTGATAAAAAGATCAATTTAGCCAGAGAACATAATAATCCTAAACATACATGTACCCAACATTGGAGCACCCAGATTCACAAAGCAAATATTACACTCAAAGAAACAGATAGACAGCAACAAAATAGTGGGGGACTTCAACATTCCACTCACAGTACTAAGCAGATCAATACAGAAAATCAAAGAAACATGGGACTTAAATTGGACTTAAGACCAAATGGACTTAACATTTACAGAACATTCCCAACTATAGAATGTACATTCTTTTCATTAGTTCACGGAACATTCTCCAAGATAGACCACATTTTAGGCCACAAAACAAATCTTAATGAATTTTAAAAAATTGAAATCATATCAGTTATCTTCTCAGACCATAGTGGAATGAAGCTAGAAATCAATACAAACAGAATTTTCAGAAACTATACAAATACATGGAAATTAAACAACATAAGTCAATGAAGAAATAAAAGACAGAAATTTAAACATTTTTTGAAATTAATGAAAACACAACATACCAAAACCTATGGTTTGTATGTATGTTTGCTATGTATAGCAAAAGCAGTGCTAAGAGGGAAGTTTATGGCATTAAATGCCTACAGCAGAAAATTATACAGATCACAAATTAACAACCTAACATCACACCTCAAAGAACTTCAAAAACAAGAACAAACCAAACCCAATGTTAGCAGAAGAAAAGAAATAACAAAGATCAGAGCAAAACTAAATGAAACAAAGACAAAAAAAAAAACCCCAATACAAAGGATCAATGAAATGAAAAGTTGGTTCTTGGAAAAGATAAACAAAATTAATAAACCACTAGCTAGACTAACCAAGAAAAGAAGAGAGAAGATCCAAATAAAGACAACCAGAAATAAAAAAGGAGACATTAACACTGATACTACAGAAATACCAAAGATCAGAGACCATTATGAACAATTATATGCTCACAAACTAAAAAACCTAGAAGAAATGGATGAATTCCTGGAAACATATAACCTCCCAAGATTGAACCAGGAAGAAAGAGAACTCCTAAATAGGTCAAAAACAAGTAGCAAGATTACATCAGTAATAAAAATTCTCCCCTCAACAAAGCTCAGGACCAGATGGATTCACAGCTGAATTCTATCAAATGTACAAAGAACTGGTGCCAATCCTACTGAAACTGTTCCAAAATATTGAGAAGGACAGAATCCTCGCTAACTCATTCTATGAAGCCCCAATACTAAAACCAAGAAAGGATGCAACAACAACAAAAAAGAAAACCATAGACCAATATCTCTGATATTTTACATACAAAAGTCCTCAATGAAATACTAGCAAACTTAATCCAGCACCACATCAAAAGGAAAAAGCATTTGATAAAATCCAGCATTCATTCATCATAAACTCAAAAACTCAGCATAGAAGGAATGTATTTCAAAATTATAAAAGTCACATATGACAAACCCACAGCCAACATCATACTGAATTGGGAAAAGTTGAAAGCATTTCCCCTAAGAACTGTAACAAGACAAGGAAGATCACATTCACCACTTCTATTCAACATAGTACTGGAAGTACTAGCCATAGCAAACAGACAAGAGAAAGAAATAAACAGCCTCCAAACTGGAAAAGAGGAAGTCAAATTATTTATTTGCTGATGATGTTATCTTATGCTTAGAAAACCCTAGACTCCTCCAAAAGACTCCTAGATTTGATAAATGAATTCAGCAAAGTCTCATGTTATATGATGAACATACAAAAATCAATAGCATTTCTATACACTAATATCGACCAATCTGAGAAGCAAATCAAGAATACAATCCCATTTATAATAGCTGCAAAAAAGCAAATGTAGGAATATATTTAACCAAGGAGGTGAAAGATCTCTACAACATCTATAAATCACTGATGAAGGAAATCATAGATGACACAAACAGAAAAATATCCCATGCTCATGGATTGAAAGAATCTCTATTATTGAGATGACCATACTGCCCAAAGCAATCTACAGGCTCAGTGCAATTTCCATAAAAATATCAAAGTCCTTTTTCACGGAATCAGAAACAGTAATTCCAAAATTCATATGGAACCAAAAAAGAGCTTGAGTAGCCAAAGCAATTCTAAGCAAAAAGAACAAAACTGGAGGCATCACCTTACCTGACTGCAAATTATACTACAAGGTTATAGTAGCCAAAACAACATGGTGCTGGCATAAAAACAGACACACAGATCAATGGAACAGAACAGAGAACCCAGAAATAAAACCATATACCTACAACCAACTGATCTTTGACAAAGCAGACAAAACTATACACTGGGAAAGGACATGTTATTCAATAAGTGGTGCTGGGATAATTGGATAGCCATATGCAGAAGAATGAAACTGGATCCCTATCTCTCACCATACACAAAAATTGACTCAAGATGGATTAAAGACTTAAATGTAAGATCTGAAACCATAAAATCCTATAAGAAAACCTATGAAAAATTCTTCTGGATATTAGCCTAGACAAAGAATTTATGACTATGACCCCAAAAGCAAATGCAACAAAAATAAAAATAGACAAATGAGAATTAAACTAAAAAACTTCTGCATGGCAAAAGGAATAATCAAAAGAGTAAACGGACAACTTAAAGAATGGCAGAAAATATTAGCAAACTATGTATCTGACTAATATCCAGAATCTATAAGAAACTCAAACAACTTAGCAAGAAAAGAAACAACCCTATTAAAAAGTGGGCAAATGACATGAACAGCCTTTTTTCAAAAGAAGATATACAAATGGCTGACAAACATGAAAAAAATGGTCAACATCACTAATGAGAGAAATGCAAATTAAAACCACAATGAGATACCACCTTAGTCCAATTAGAATGGCTATTATTAAAAAGTCAAAAAACAATAGATGTTAGTGTGAATGCAGTGAGAAGGGAACACTTATACACTGTTGGTGAGAGTTTAAATTAGTACAATCTCTATGGAGATCAGTATGGAGATTTCTCAAAGAGCTGAAAGATCTACCATTTGATCCTGCAATCCCACTACTAGCTATCTACGTAGAGGAAAAGAAATCATTATATGAAAAAGATACCTGCACTTGTATTTTTATTGGAGCACAATTCACAATCGCAAACAACACAACCTAAGTGCCCATCAACTGATGATTGGATAAAGAACATGTGGGGGGAGTGTGTGTGTATATATATACACCATGGAGTACTACTCAGCGATGAGAAAGGATGAAATAATGTCTTTTGCAGCAACTTGGGTGGAACTAGAGGCTATTATCCTAAGTGAAGTCACTCAGCAGCTCAGCGGGTGTATAGGCGGAGTATGAGGTATGCTCTGTTACTGTGCGTGCACCCTGCAGAGCCCCCTGGGGTCTCATTGGCTGTTCATGCTCCATTCTTTGTTTTATAACTGGGTGGGCACTCAGCAGGGGAAGTGACCCACCCTCAGTCTCATGTGTCCTTGTGGCTTCACCGGCATCCACAGCCAAGGCACTCGTTAGTTTCTTCTCCAAAGCTTGTACCTGGGCTTCCAAGTTTTCTTCTGTCACCTGTAATTCTCTTACCTGGGCTTCTCGCCACAGGGTATCTGCATGTTGCTCACCGAGGGCTGTAAGGAAGAGCCAGACCACCCGACCAGCTGCCGCTCACTCCTTAGGCTGCAATGACTCTTCCAGGGCCCGCAAGGCCCTTTCCAGGGCAGCAGGCCTACACTCTACCTGTTCCCACTCCGTGGCAACATGAGGACTGCTGCCACTGGGTACCACAAGCCTGTGGGAGGCCACATGTCCTCCTCTGTGCGGGTTGGGGGGATACTTACCCCAATTGAATACTGCCACTATGCCAAATGTGGGGCGTGAGTTCCGTGGCCAGTGAGAGTACCAGAGCAGGTTCTGGGAATTGGAAGAAGAGGCGAGCAGCGGCAGGCAAATGAGACATACTCTTTATTGACAGGGCACAGCAACAGCAACCGCAGCAGCAAGTGAGCGTTAGTAACATGGCAAGCATTCATATATATATGGCTCAGGACAATAATGACAATGTGCCCAATCAAAGGGTGGGCACGTGGGTCTTACATAAGAAATCACATCATAGTTACACAAGTGTGATGACTCATGCCTTACTGGGAGGCCCGGCCGAAAGACACACCGGCAGTCATCGTGGTTTGACCTAAGAAACCTATTGCCTATACAAACGGGTTTCCCTTACAGAACAAAAAATAACTTATGGAGGCGATCATTTTGCAAGCTTGATTACATAGTTAAATTATTGCTAAGTACCTGAATATAGGAATAGCTTCCCGGAATACTTACATCTTCCACAGTGCCTGCTCACGTGTGTTATGGAATATCCAAGGAATGGGAAAAAGGTGAATCAAATGAACATATTGGAAATGGTTTTAACTTTCTTATTGACTTGACACAAAACCTTGACATTGCAATGATAACACCAAAAATCGTAATAATAAGCCTCTTACTGGGATTCCCAGAAATATTTGAGCTTTATTGGAGGCTGAAGGTTTAATAGGAGCAGGTTGTGGTTCAAGTTACATAAATGGGATTTTTCCACCTGTAACTGTGAATCACCCACCCCCCAACCCATGCCCCAGGTTGGTGTTACCTAGAGGAAAAAAGGGTTTCACAATGTATGTCCTTATTTCTTAAATATCACCTGAAAATTTCCTGTCTTAATGAAAAGCTCACTAGTTTTACCTTTAAACAGTTCACTCCCCATATCATGTGGATTATACCTATTAAAAACTTCATGTTAAAAATGACCATGTGAAAGATGTTGTGCTAGAGGCTGGCTATGCCCAGGTAATGAAATGTTTGCACACAAAGTCATGGGAATGGAGATCAGAGTGTATAGACTGAAGGCAAGGGTACAGAAAAGAATACCAAGCAGAAATCCATCCCAAGTCAGTGCTTCTCTGGTTGTATTGGTGCTCAAGTGGGGAGGCCAGATGGCTCGATCTTTTCTGGAGCAAACTGGTCACTTCTGGACATATGACCCAAATTGCAAAATTCAGAATGGGATGAAGGTGAGCACATATGAAAAGCAGAAGGGGAAAGATCCCTTGCCCTTGGTTAAAACAACTCTGAAGTGAGACATACACTTTGAAAGGAGAACTTTCTCTTGAGGTTGAGTCAGACCTTGGTGGCTGACCCTCCCTCTGTGACCTCCTCCCTTTATGATTCTACACTGTGATGGTGAAATAGGAACTGGTGAAATACGTGTGCCAGAAGAGACAGCTGGCTGATGAGGCACTTAGTCCTGGGGTAACCCTTAAGCTAACGGGACCAGTAGGTGAAACTTATAGCTCATGGTGAATGCATGTTTTTAGAGACCCAGCAGGACAAGACAATGAACTCCTCAGTTCAACGTTGGCAATGTATTTGGAGATCAAAAGAAATAGCAATCTATTCATTTTGTACAATGGAATTCTGGCTGTTGTTAAGTTCTTGCCTTTAACACACTATTCCCTTGAGGATGCTATTTAACCTCTTGGCACCTCAATCTCATCACTGTGTGGAAATGGAAATAATATTTCATAATCCACAGGGTTGTTGTGAAGATTTAATAAAAGAACATATATAATTTTTTTATGCCTAGTAGGTGTTCCTGATTCAAGTAGAATATCCATTTAAGGATAGTATAGGGTAGAGGTTAGAGGCACAGACTCTTGGGTCAGACTTCCCTAGATTGAATCACAGCTTTTCTACTCATTGCTGTGACCTTGGGCAAGCTACTTAACCATTCTATAACTCTTAGTAAATGTATACTACTGTTATTATTCAAGAAAAATCAGTTCCCTCCTCTTGAAAAAAAATCTCTAGCAGCAAGGCTGCTGCAAATGCTAAGTGTTGTGGAGACAGCACAACACACACTGGCTCTCACACCTGCCAGGTTACCTAGAGACAGGGAAGAGGGTAAATAGCAAGTATCCTGAAATGACAATTCTATGGTGGCTATGCTGAAAAAATGTCCTACCAACCCTCAATGTGCTTCCACACACACAAACCAACACCCAGTGTGCTCACAAATGAATAAATCAACACACAAATTGCTCTCACATGGGCTTACTCCCTAGTATCCTGTCCACGCATGAGGAAACACCCAATGTATTGTCATCTAGACCTACAAACCCATCAGTAAACTTCTGTGGGGGCTTCCGAACACCCATTGTTGTAACAAAAGGATTTACCAACCCTTAGTAAACTGTGACATGGGCCTATGAAATCCTGAAGTACTGTCATGTGGACCCCCATACTTGAATTGTCATGTGGACCTAAATGAACTATCATGTGGACAGACCAATACTGCATCTTTATTCAAAAAGGCAAATCAACATCATAACCCCATTCAACTTCTTTCCTCTCTCATAAACATCTCATTGTATCAATTTTTACCCCTTTTCCTTGATTGTGAAGCAATATAGGTGCCTCTCCTCACAAAACAAAAAAATAAAAGCAAGGAAAAAACACCTTTATATGTGTTTTGGATTTCAGAGACCTTTAAAAACTTGACTGCAGTAGGAAGAATAACATTGCTGTCTGTCTTAAACTTTAGGCAATCTCATTGTAGTGTATAACTTTAAAAAAAAAATACACCTAAAGGTAGAATCATTTCAAACAACTGCTTCAATTTTAAATCATCTTTCATATTCACCGTAGACATTTTAATGATACATTTAATAATCAAGACCTTGCAGCTGAGGTAAGCATATGGAGCCTTTAGGTTATACTGCACAATGGCAAATTTTTCTTTTTCTTTTGGGACATCAAGATCAAGGGAACAGAGTATTCATCAAAAAAATGTATCTACTTTAGAATGCCTTTATTTAGTTTAACAAGTATAGTGAACGGGCATTTTATTGAAAAGAAAGTGGACTTTCTTTCTTAAAGAGAAAGGTGACATTTCTGATTTTATATTTTCTTGATGTATGTTTAAGGCAAACACCTGCATTTGAATCCTCGTGTCCTCCAAGACCTTGATCCATCTCTTTGTCCTGCTCTTCCACAACTTCACGCCCATTTTTCCTCCCCCAGAGCCTCCCCTGGGAGGGTCTCATTCCTCTGTAGGTCACTCTCTCTTACCCTTGCATCCCTCTGCTATGTTCCCATCTTCCTTTCTCAACCAAACTTTGTGAAAATATTTCTCTTACTTTCCATACTCTATCATTCCCATTCACTCACCAACAAACTGCAGACTGACCTGCACACCCATATGTCTGCTAAATGCACCTTGAAAAAGCCACCAATGAACTCCTAATCACAGGATAACTAAGTTCTTTTCCTGACCTCATCTGACTGAACTTCTTTACTACACTTGTTATTGCTGATCAGCTGTCTTTCTTAAAAGGCCATGTGTATGAGTTTCAGTGAGAATTGTACTCTCCTATAGTTTCTCACACTTACACACCTGACCCTTTCATCTCTGTTATGTGTGGGCGTGTCTTATTTTGCCTGCTCCTTAAATGTTGGCATTCTGTCTTGGCTGATGCTTTTCCATCCACAGGCTCTTCGTGAGTAGTTTGGTCTAAACTCAGATCTTTAGTACTGAACATCTGTATTTTTCTCCTATATCTTTGTTTCCAGCTCATTCCCTTTCTATAAATTTCAGATTAATGATCTGGTTCCTTCTTGGGCATGCTGTTATAGATTGTAGTCCCCAAAAGATGTTGAAGTCTTAATCCTCAGTACCTGTGAATATGACCTTATTTTAAAATAGGGTCTTTGCAGATGATCAAGTCAAGAAGAGGTTATAAGAGTAGACTCTGATACAATATGACTGATGTCCTTATAAATATGGGAAATTTGGACACAGGGACAGATGCATACAGAAAGAAGATAATGTGAAGACTCAGGGAGAAGTCCATTTACAAGCCAAGGAACACCTTTTAGCTGCCAGAAGCTAAAAGAGAGGCATAGAACAGATTCTTCCTCACAGCCCTCAGAAGGAACCAATCCTGACAGCACCTTAGTTTCAGACTTCTAGAACTGTAAGATGCTAAATTACTGTTGTTTAAACTACCCAGTTTGTGGCACTGTGTTAGGGCAGCTCCAGGAAACTAATACACATGCCCACTTGATTATCCCACTATCATCACTAACTCAACGTGTCCCAAAGTCAAATTATTACCTTCTGCCTGAAAAGGGCTCATCTTCCTGCATTCTCTGGCTTAGTTGTTCAGACCACTCTCTGTTCAGTCTCTCAGGTTAGAGACCCAGGACTTCTTGATTCCTTCTCTTTTCCTGCATCCATCTAATCAAATACCATGATTTTCCAATTCTACCTTATAAACATTTGTCATGTCTCTTTTCTTTATCTCAGCTCACCTTGCCCTAGTTCAGTCTTCATGACAGCTATGTAGACCACCGCACAGATGGTCATTTAACTAGTCTTCCTTATTCTTGAATTAAGCCAAAGTGTTTTATCTAACGAGAAAATCTGCCCATGTCAATATTGCTTTGATCACTACCTTATTGCTTGTAAGATACACCTCAATTTCCCTGACAGGGCAAACAAGACCTCTATATTCTGGCCACACACATCTCCCTAAACTCATCTTCTATCCTTTCCTAACTGATTATTCAGGCAGGTGATTCCCTTCAGAATCCATCCTATTTCTTGTTTTCATGCTTTTGCACATGTTGGGCTCCAGTATGGGAAATCTACTCCCTGTTAAACCTTTAGCTCAGGAATTACTTGCTGGAGGAGATACCTCCTGTGCCCTGCAGCTTGGGATGGGAGCCCCCCCATGTGGTCTCCCATAATGACTTGCATATTCCTCTGCTATTGTACCTAAGACAGTATACTGCTATCTGTTATTGTGTCTGTCCCCCACATTAGAATGGAGAACAGTGACTGTGTCTCATTTACTCAAGTGTCCCAAGAGCCCGGACTCTAGACCATAACAATTATCTCAGTAATTGATGAGTTTATTCAAGCTTGGCCCTCTATATCCTTACCCTGATTTTTCACTCATAACTATTATCTATCACATTGCCTGCATATGAAGTGACTTGATAGTTCTAATCCCTATTCCATAGTAGAAATCAGCATAGGGGTCAACCCAGAATATGGTCCTGGACCCTCTGATCATGCTCTGACCCACTGACATCCACAAGTGGTCATTTTACAAAAATACTAATTAATTTCATGTTTTGAGGTTTATATATGATTTAACCACTGAATTATTTGGATCCCAGAAGAAGAAAGATGACAGACTTACGCTGGGTAATTTGGGAACAGTGTTAAGAGACAATTTTCACAGAATTGGGCAGGTGGTAGGGAAACCACAAAGGATTCTGTAGCACCCCGGAACTAGCAAAATAAAGGCAAAAAAGGCCTGAAGGGACAGGGAAAGAGAGAAGTCACCAGAACATGTGAAGAGGACTGCCTGCCAGGAGCTGTGAACTGTAGTGGAAAGATCAGCCACCTGCAGACTCCACAGAAGAGACCATCAAAGAGAAATACTCTGTCTTCACTCTCCTGTCTCCATTGAAAATCTAGCAGCAGCCAGTGGACAAGGGAATGTGTGATGCAATCCATGCAGGTCAGCCTCTTGAGGCCTGAATAGGATGGAAAGGAATGGAGCACACACAGGGAGCCCCACATGACAAGCCAATGGATATAAATTAATATTATTTTCCTAAACAGGAAAAATCATGGCCCTACTGAGGTTGCCACCCTGGTTTAGGAGTTTTGAAACATTGTTTCTTGCATCCAGAAACAGAACCTAACATATTGACTCCCACTCTGCAACTCCTCTTAACTCATTGTTAATTCTATGAAGATGACAACTTTGTTCTTGGTTATTATTTTATTTGAATTTTTATTCATCTAAAATTTCCTCAAAAAGAAGTCTGAATAAAAGAAAGAACTGATCTCATATTTGAAAAGAGCCACAGCAAACAAAATTCTTTGCATTGGTATTTTCGTCACTGGAGTCTTCTCATTTATTAAATAAAGTGCCTAATGACTTTTCCATCCATGGTAGGATAACTAAAAAAGGGAAATGACATAGAATTAAAAACTTCAAATAGTGCTTCTATGGTTATAACCATAGATGAAATCATTATTCTTTACCTTCATAAACGAGTGAGTTTGCTCTCTTTAGCCCAGTCTTGGATATCTGCTTCTCCAAATATGATGTAGAAGATCAGTCCTGATAGGTTAATGGCAAACATCAAGAAGAAGGCATTCTTCCACCCAAACTCAGGGTCCTGGGACACAAAACCCCAAGTAAATATTACCCCTTTCATCTTTTTACTATGAAATATCATATTAATAATTCAGATGACAACATTCACTAGTGGGTTTCCATATAGAAATTCATTTCCTAAAAGTGTCTTGATAGTTAGAAAGGATTTCAAAATATATTAAAAATGTTCTTAATAAAATGGATTTGGGAATCTTCATGATTAACCTACAGAACTGCATTTGTCCCTATTTATCAAAGTGCCATACATTTTCTCTTTTGCATGAATCTTATTTACGTAAGCATTCAAGGTTTTTCTTACATTGTGATAATGTAGTGAAAAAATTATGGGCTTTTGAGCTAGACGGGTTTAAGTTAGAAAAATTCTGATTGTACATCCTCATAGTTGAAAGGCCTACTCTATCAGATTTTTAATTGAATCATTAGGAAATGAGAATAATATTCAATTTTCACAATTGGTGTGAGAATCAATAGTTAAATGAGTTTACTGTATATGAAATACCTGTGTTAATGCCTGCATGCATCAAACACTTAAAATATTTGCTTTCATTATTCCTTTCCTTTTGCATGGTTATGCTAATGAAAATTTCAGTGTTACAGAAGACATGGCAGGTTGGCATCTATGCATGGAATCATCACCCCAAGACACCTATGTGGCTGTATGATTTCAGTTTCAAAGATGGCAATTACCAGTGGTTCACTAGTTCATTCTTTGGCTCCAGAATGAACCAGGGTTGAGGTAACCAAAGAAATTGTTCTATATTTTTCTTTACCAGGTTCATCTTCATGACAAAGTTACCCACAAGTTAATTTTATTTTCCAATCTTTGAATACATTCTTTATGCTATCACCTTTATAAGTGGATTTGGCAGAACATTTTAAGAGTTCTTCTTAACAAGAAAATTCTACCTGACTGAGAAGAAATCCAGTGACATTGGGGACCAGGACGGATGATATGTGTGAAAATTGCCTTGAGACTCCTGTGAGGAAACTGGAATGCCTGTGGGGGACAGGAATGTTCCAGGCTAGATCCAGAGATGTTTCATAGTACCCTTCAGCCCTGCTCCGTGTATGAATCCATAATTCAATTATATTTTTACAATTGTTCATAATTATAGATACATAATTATAATTATAGTTACATCATTATAATTTGATAATTATATCAAAAAGACTTGTACTGTGTATATTCAAAGAGAGGCACTAAGGCAAATCAATACCCCTCCCCCAAAATAGCTGAAAAAAATAGCCATAGGTGCCTCTGTGGTCCTTGCCTATGACTTATTCTTTTCCAAAATTTGGGCCCCCAAATAGCTCCTAGAATCTTTTCATATTTGCAGAAATAGTGGAGATAAGAGTTGGAGAAAATCCTACCTTGGAGCAATATCTAGGCACTTGATATAGATCCGTGGCAGTTGGAAGTATCACGTGATTGTTAGAAGTAGAGTGTGATTAGTTGGAATAAAGTGAGGCAAGCCACAACAAGTGGAACGGGAGATTACCTAGGAATGAGAACATGACATTATACTAGTGAATGCACTTTGGCTGTTGCCTGTTTTTGAATTGCAATTCTCTCAGGCCCTATTTTGCCTAGAAACTGTGCAATTTCCTCACAGTGATGAGCCTAAAATTCTTGGTCAGAAGGAAATCTGCCAGATAGCCTCCCAGGATACCTGTGACGCAGGCGCCAAGAAAAAAGGAAAGGCTGATAGGATCCCATTCTGAAGGGAAAACATAGAAAGTCATCAACAAAGGCAGTGAGATACCTTCTTAGTGATAAATCTATAATCCACTAGACATTCTGAGATCAAACTCTGTAGGTAAAATCATATATCTTTAATGATATCCAGAAAGCCCACTGCATAAGTGTTAATATTTGGATTATTTGGTAATAATGAGCAATTCTCTAGAGGAAAAGGATTGTGAGGCAGAGTAATCATCGGCATGCAAACGGAGAAAGGGATAGAGGGAATTATAACATCTGATGTTAATTGTACAAGAACTGATGCAAGTAGTGGACAAAATATTGTTAAGAACCATGATGGGTGACATGCAAATACAGATGACCAAAGGAGTAGAGTCGAGTAAGCCTGATGGGAAAGATGACTTAGAAGAACTGACCTGAAACACATACGTAGTCAGAACGGAAGATCTGAGATAACGCTAACCTTTAGTCAAATAGAATCCTTGTACCAAGGTCTCTACAGGGTGAGAGTCCTTAGGTGTACCTGTTGGTCCAAGGAAGATATGATGATCTTTTTGAGTGCTTATCATGGTAGACGGGTCACATAAACCAGAACAAACCAGAGAAGGCAAAAGACACAGCCAATGCCTCCTGCAAGCACAGGGTAAAATTGGTAACTGGGCTGATTTCTGCCTTTTGTGTGAATTTCTTTTATGATGGGACATTTTCTGGTATAAATCCTGGGAAAAGCTCTTATTCATTATATCCCCTTTCCATTTCTCAAACAATTCACATGAATTTCACAGCTAGATAGCACCCATTTCTTTACATTTCTTGTTCATTTATGTGTGCGGAAATCACAGACCCTAGGAATAGTACTGCACTTGGTATCTCCATCTTTTTAATATTAGCCATTCTAATAGGTGTACAGAAACCACTCATTGTGGTTTCTATTTGCTTTTTCCTTATGACTAAGGATGCAGAGTTGAGCATCTTTTCACATGCCTATTTTCCCTATCTATATCTTGTTTGGTGAAGTGTCTTTGCCCATTTTTTAAATTTTTTGTGTTTTTTTATTATTGAATTTTGAGAATTATTTATACATTCTGGATAAAAGTCATTATATGTGGCTTTTGCAAGTATTTACTCCTTGTATCAGCTTGTCTTTTTAGTATCCTAACAATGCCTTTTGAAGAGGAGACATTTTAAACTTTGATGAAATCCAATTTATCAACTTCTTATTTTATGGATCATGCTTTTGGTGTCATTTAGGAAATATTTGGCTAACCAAAAAACGAAGGTTTTTTTCTTTTTTTTCCTAGAAAGATTTTTATATTTTTTTCAGATTTTATATTTAGGTCTGGGATTCACTTTGAGTTAGTTTTTGTATATGATGCAAGGTATGGATCAAATTTCATTTTTTTTGCATATGAATATCCAGTTTTTGAGCACCATCTATTAAAAAGACTATCCTTTTTCTAATGATTGCACTTTTGTCAAAGATCAGTTTATATTATATGTATGAGTCTATGTATGACTATTGTTTCATTGATCTATTTGTCTATTTTTATGCCAATACCACACTGTCTCAATGACTGTAACTTTATAATATTTCTTGACATCAGATAGTATTAGCCCTATACCTTTGTGATTTATTTTCAAAGTTGTTTGGCTATTCTAGAATCTTTGCATTTTCATAGGAATTTAGTTTTCAGTGCATAGGTCTTTCGTGTCTTTTGTCAGATTTATCCCCATGTTGGGTAGTTTCTGACGTGATTGAAAATGGTAGTGTTGTCTTTAATTTAAATTTCTAATTCTTTCAGCTTTTGTATTTCTGAAAATATATTTGTTTTTGAAACAATTTTTTCACTTGATCTATAATTCTAGGTTGACAGTGTTTGGTTTTTTTTCCTTTCACTACTTTAAAGATGTTATTCCACTGCCTTCTTTCTTGCACTGCTTCTGACAGGAATGCTGCATTTCTCATTATCTTTGTTCCTCTGTATAAAACATGTCTTTTAGCTTTGGCTGCTTTCAGATTCTTCTTATCACTGGTTTTGAGCCATGTAATTGTGATGTAACTTGGTGTAGTTACTTGTACTTGAGGTTCATTGACCTTTTTGAATCTGTGAGTTTATAGTTTTCATCAAATTTGGAAAGCTTTTGGACATTATCTCTTCAAATATTTTTGTGGTTTTTGTTCCCTCATCCTATTCCTTTTCTTTGGGCACTCCACTGCTTACTGATGTTCTCATTTTATTATTATATTTTTCTCTGTGTGGCTCATTCTGGATGGTTTCTATTGCTGTTTTTAAGTTCACAGATTTTTTTCTTCTATTGTATCTAATCTGCCATTAATTCCATCCAGTGCATTTTTCATCTCAGATATTGTACTTTTCATCTCCAGAAGTTTGATTTGGGTCTTCTTTATATTTACTATGTTTCCACTTAACTTTTTGAACATATAGAATTATGTTATAATGCAATTATAATAAAATTTTTCATGCCCTTGTCTGCTAATTCTAAAATTTCTGTCAGCTCTGGGTCAGTTTTGATTGATTTATTATTCTCCTCATTATAGGCTGTATTTTTCTGCTTTTCCTCATGTCTGGTAATCTATGGATGGAGCCAGACTTTACTAATTATATCTTTCTGGATGCTGAATAGTTTTGGGGTTTTTTTCCAGAATATTATGGGGGTACAAACGTTTTGGTTACATGAATTGCTTTTGTATAGTTTGAGTCAAAGTTATAAGTGTGTCCATCACCCAGATAATGTGTATTGTACCTGTTAGGTGTGAATTTACCCATCCCCACCTCCCCCCCCACCTGCTTGATTTCCATTGAATTTTACTACCATATGTACACATGAGTATTGCTCATTTAGTTCCAATTTAATAGTGAATACATGTGGTGTTTGTTTTTCTATTCTTGCTATGCTTTACTTAGGAGGATGGTCTCCAGTTCCATCCAGGTTGTTACAAAAGGTGTTTGGTTCACCATTTTCTTTTTATGGCTGAGTAATACTCCATGGTATACATATACCACATTTTATTAATCCACTCATGTATTGATGGGCACTTGGACTGTTTGCACATCTTTGCGATTGTGAATTGTGCTGCTATAAACATTCAAGTGCAGTGTCTTTTTTTTATAAAATGTCTTTTTTCCTTTGGGTAAATACCCAGTAGTGGGATTGCTGGATCAAATGGTAGGTCTACTTTTAGTTTTTTGAGGTATCTTCATACTACTTTCCATAGTTTTGTATTCCTATAAATATTTTTGAGCTTTGTTCTGGGATATAATTGATATAATCAAATCATGTGGGAATAGTCTGATCCTTTTAGGTCTTGCCATCATCATTTGTTAGAGAGATCCACAGCAGTGCTCACTCTAGGGCTAATAATTTCCCACTATTGAGGAAAGACATTTTGTAAGTATTCTACCCAATGACTCATGAATTTTGAATTTTTCAGTCTGTCTTAAGGGAAGAGGCACTGATTCTCTATGAGTACTGAGTACTGTTCTCTAATATTTACCAATGATTCCACACACACACACACACACACACACACACACACACAAAATCTGATCAGTACTATGCTGACTACTCAAAGGGGACTCTGCAGATAACTGGGGTTTTCTCTATGTGCAGCTGTCTCCTCTTAGATAATCTATTCTATGAACTCTACCTGTCTTACTCTCTCCAGACTCTTAGTTCTGCCTCCTTAACTCAGAGGTTCTGCTGAGCATTGCCTAAATTCCCCTTTCTTGTATCATGCCCTAGAACTTACCTCTCACAGGTCATTGTTTTTCCTCTGAGGTCCAGTGTCTTGACAATCACTCTTTCATATATTGTGTCTGATTTTTTTTTTCTTTCCAACTGTTTCACACCAGAAGGTATATCTAGTGCTTCTTACTATATGTTAGGCAAAAGTGGACACTCAATACAGTTTTATGTTTGCTGCAGGCCTCATTGTGTCCCTGAATTGCAATGAATTTTGAATGTTGAGTCTGCCTTACATTCCAAATATAAATTCTCCTAGTCGTGACGCACTATGCTTTTTATATATTCATGGGTTCAACTTGCTAATATTTTTTTCAGGATATTTGTGTTTAGGTTCATGAGAGATGTTGGTCTGTAGTTTTCCTTTTTTGTAATATCTGTGTGTGGTTTTGGTATTAAGGTAATTCTGGCTTTAAAACATGAGTCATGAAGTATTTTCTCTTCTATTTTCAGGAAGAATTTGTGTAGAATTGATTATCATTTCTTACTTACCTATTTGGTAAAATTTGTCAGTGTAACCAGTGGGTCTGGGTTTTTTTGTTGTTGGAAAACTTTAAACTAAAAAGTCAATTTCTTAATGTATATGGAATATTCAGTTTGTCTCTTCCTTCTCAAGTGAACTTTGTTACTTTGTGTCTTTGAATTAGTTTGTTCATTTTATCCAAATGATTAAATTTGTGAGCATAGAGTGTTTCATAATATCCCCCATTATGATTTTAATGTTTGTAGGGCCTATATTTAGATTCCTTTTTCATTCTTGATGTTGGTTATTTGTATCTCCTTTCTCTCTGGCTCTCTCTCTGTCCATCTGGCTAAAGATTTGTCAATGCTATTGATCTTTTCAAAGAACCAACTTCTGGTTTCACTGAGTCTCTTTTTTTTCTATTTAAATCCATTAATTTCTGCTTTTATTTTTGTTACTTCCTTCCTTCTGTTCAATTTGGGTTTAATTAGCTCTTTTTTTCTAGTTCTTAAGGCATAAGCTTAGATCATTAACTCGAGACCTTCTGTCTTTTCTAATATAAGTATTTAATGTTAAAAGTTTCTATCTAAGTACTGCCTTAATTGCATCCCACAAATTTTAATATATTGATTTTCATTTTCATTCAATTCAATTTTAAAATTTCCCTTTTGTCTTTTTCTTTAGCTCATTGGAAGTATGTTGCTTACTTTCTAAATATTTGGGGCATTTCCAGAAAACTTTGTTATTTGTTTCTAGTTTAATTCTATTATGTTTGAAGAATATAATCATACTTTCTATAATTTTCATATCATTTAAATTTGCTAAAGCTTGTTTTTATGGGCCATAGATTGTCTATCCTGGAGAATGTTTGAAGCACACTTAAAAACAGTATTTTACTGTTGTTGAATGAAGTGTACTTCATCTGTTTTCTTATTCTACTGATTATTGAAAGAAGAATTTTGAGTTCTCCATCTCCAATTTTGGATGTGTCTTTTTCTCCTTAACTGTTCTATCAGTTTTTGCTTTATGTATTTTGAAGCTCTGTTGTTAGGTTCAAATACATTTCAGATTGTTGTGTCTTCTTAGTGAATTGGTAATATTTCTGGTTCTGAAGCCATTCTTGTCTGATATTAATGTATCCACCCAGTTTTCTCGTGATGAATATTTCCATGGTACATCTTTGTTCTCTGGATTCCACGGGGTCCTGAAAACCAACAAGATTCTATCTCTGCCCTCAAGGAACACACTGACCAGAAGGGGAAGTGAATGTGGAAACAGATAAATGCAAGCTGATGAGAACTTTGAAAGTAGAAAGTAAAAGCTACTGAAGTGGAAGCTGTGGAGGGAGCTTGGTTGTTTCTTGATTTCCAATAGTTAATGGAAGGCTCTGGGGCAAATGCTGAGTTTTGGCAGAATTCATCCTCTTTGTGTTTAGTGTTTTCTCTTCTTTAAGAAACTGGAAACTTACCCAGGATGCCTCATTGCTACGCTTAATCTGAGACAAAACCCGCAGCAGCACCTATCTTTCTGGATTTCTTTCTTCCATCTTTCACAAACTACTGCTCTGTAAGCCTATCCTCTACTGTCTGCAATGGCAGCAGAGTATGCCTGATCACATTGTGATAATAATGCATTGTGGTGGGTTAATAGCACTTTATAATAGGCAGAAGGACTTCCAAATTTTTTGATGGCATAGGCCAGAGATGGGGAACCTATAGCCTTGGGGCCACATGAGGCAGGCCTTCTAGATCCTCGAGTATGGCCTCTTGACTGAATCCAAATTTTACAGAATGAATCCTTTTAATAAAGGAATTTGTTCTGTGAAGTTTGGATTCAGTCGAGGGGCCACACTTGGGGATGTGGAGGGCCACATGAGTTAATTGTTCCCTTATATTATACTAAGATATTTTGGTTTTGGGAGATTTTTCTATCTTGACTCATTTCCTTCAAAAAATTACATACAGAGGTACATACTCAGAAGAATATTCCTGAATACGAAAATCTGGGAATTTGGAGACAATAGCTTACCAAAGACATAGAAGGCAAAAGGCCACCCAAGGGCTTGACTACAGAAGCCACCCATGAGGAGGGCAGTGAAGGCTCCCAGTGGCATTCCTGCAAGGAGACAAAGGTAATCTGTGGGACTCTGGACTCCCAACCAACAAACACATATAGACTGATGGATGACTTGTTAGAGAGTAGTAACTCCAAACCATAAAGAGATGAGCATATTAGAATATATGAACTTCAGATTCATGATTTAGTTCATATGTTCTCCTGAGAACACATTTTTCTGGCAGTTCTCTAGTAACATGGCAGATGACTGTCATATTTACTTTCATACTGTTTTAATTTTTAATTACACAAGTCATATATGCTTATTGTATAAGTAAACTACTGCAAAGAGCCAAACTTTCACATACCTTCCCGATTCATTCCCACTCTTCTCCCTAGAGTTAACCATTAATAACAATTTGTTATACAATTGTTCTACAATATATTGTTATACAATATATAAGTGCATACCTTTTCCTTTTTGTACACATACATAATATATATCTACACATACAATCATCCTCTTTGTAAATTCATTTATGTAATGTGTAGACAGAAAGCTAGATTTTTGTATAAGTGTGCTAATAACTCTGTTTTAATTTCCATAGCTTTACAGAGTGTTCTAATATGGTAGGGCATGTTCCCTTTTTACAACTTTTTCAGACATTTCTAGGGTATTGTATTTTTTACTTTCCAGAGGAACATTAAATCAACTTGTTAATTGTATGTATATAGGAGTTATTATTTTTAAATAAGCAGGATTATAATGTCTCTATTGTTTTGTGACTTCATTTTTCATTTAACAATTGGTCTTGTAAGTATTTCCATGTCACTGTGGATTCTACCAAGTTAGTTCTGAACATAGACATAATTACTAATTTCTGAACATAAACATAATTTATTTCTGTGCAATAGATATCAGAAATAGACTTACTACATTAAAGGCTATGTGCATTTTAAGTTTTGGTAAATACTACCAAAGTACCTTGTTAGTAAGGCTGTACCAAATTAAATTGCCAACAAATTTTTTTTCCCTTATCCCTGTGACACCATTTAGTATCCTCAAAGTTTTTAAGAATTGTTTTTTCAATGTGAATAAAAAAGAGTATCTCATTTTCATTTCCCTTTTTATAGTGAGGTTGCACATTTTTTTCTATGTTTAACTATCATTTTTATTTCTTCTGCGAACTGTCTGTTCATGATCTTTTTCGTTTGTTTCTTTCTTTTGCTTGTTTAACTTTGTCTCAATGTACAAAATTTTTATGTATTGTGAATGATCCTCTGTGTGGCATGCTGGCTGCAATTTTCCCATCTTTAACTGTGTTTATGATGTGTTTTGATTCTCCTTTATAATGACCTCTGCATTTACTCTTTTGCTTAGAAGGTCTTTCCCCACCCTACCATGTAAAAAAAAAAAGTCACTTAATGTTTTCCTTCTCTTTTAGCCATGTTCTATTTAAACATATTACTTGTGTTGTCTCATTTAGGTACTAGTAGTCAAATATTTATAATTGAGGAAAGAGAGACGTGGAAAAGTTAAATAATTTGCCAAAGGTCACACAATTAATAACAGGGGAAGGCAGCATTTGAAATGAGGCCAACTGACTTCAGGGCACAGATAGATGAAGATGGAAAACAAGCACCTTTTTCCACCACTAGGTCCACCAAATCTGTATCTTTTCCCTGAACTCTCTGCCTTTGCTTGACTATAAGAGGAGACAGGTTTCTGTATCCATCCAAGGTCAAGTCTCTTCTTGTCCTCTGGACCTTCAGTCCCCAACCCCCAGGCCAAGGCCCGGTACTAGTCCGTGGCCTGTTAAGAACCGGGCCTTGCATCACTGCCTGAGCTCCGCCTCCCCCGCCCCTACCCCGTCCGTGGAAAAATTGTCTTCTATGAAACTTAGGAATCCGGCCGCACAGCAGGAGGTGAGCAGCGAGCCAAGCCAGCAAAGCTTCATCTGTATTTACAGCTGTTCCTCATCACGCACATCACTGCCTGAGCTCTGCACCCTGCTACGTCCATGGAAAAATTGTCTTGTCTTCCATGAAACCGGTCCTTTGTACCAAAAAGGTTGGGGACCACTTCTGGGCCATGTCTCCTCCAATCTACACCAGGTATGGGCTCCTACAAGTATGAATTCTCACTCTGCATCCTCACTTCCTTCCTCAACTCTTGACTCTTTCCCATCCACATGCAAACATACCTTTATATGGCCCATGTTCAAAACAAAACAACAAAAATTCCCACCTCTTCAGAACTCCTTCCAAGCACTTTGACATTTCTCTGCTTCTATTTAAGGCAAAACTTCCCAAAAGGCTGCGCTTGCTGCTTACACTTCTTTCTCTTTTATTCCCTCTTCAGCCAACTCCCACACACTGACATAGCTCTTGTCAAGGCTCTTTTGACATCCACCTTGCTAACCCCAGGGCCACTTGCTCAACCCCAGCAGCATGTGGTTCAGCTGACCCTTCACCTCTGACTGACTGTTGTCTCAGGCATCTGTCACCTGCACCCTCCTTGTCTTCCCACTGCCTCATGGGAAGCTTATCAGTCCCTTTGGTGGCTTGTCATTCTCTTCTGTTTGAGGCCCAGAAGTGGGAAGGCTGATGCAGCACAAAGACAGAGAAAGAATGTTTGAACATTTGAACATTCTGCACACTTGATTAAGGTCATGCAGTCCTTCCAACCTGCTTGCACCCTATTTTACATAGGTTAACCTACCCCATTTGCCCCCCCCTCACTTTTTACTATGTGTTTTGAATGGATTATAATTTATCATGATAAATTTATAATTTTAATTATAATTGCACAGTTAAATAAATTTAACCAATTTACACAGTTAAATCAATTTAACTAATTTGGCCTGTGAGCCTATCTCTTCTGTGACCTCTGGGATAGCTTGCCCAGTAGTGTACCTGAGGCTACCATCCAAACAATTTCTCCCGTGATAGACGTGCTTTATTCATTCAACATTAGTGTTTCTAAGATTTATCTGTGTTGTTTCATGTAGCTACAGTTTTCTCATTTTTACTGCTGTATGATATTATATTATTTTTAGATTAAAGGTATTTGGGTTTATTTTTCCCATCACCTATTAGACCTGCCTCAAATATGAGCCAGCAGTTCTGTTTGGTCTGCTTAGTCCCTTAAGTCATTAAGCTACTTAGTTGGCTACAAAGTTTGTCCTACCTATAATAGGTGTGCCTTTGTAGGTCCCCTTAGAGAAAGATACAGTACATTTTGTCCTAAAAGCTGGCAGTACTTGAGTCCTTCCACTGAAGGCAGGTACCTTTCTGGGGAGTCTTCCTCCAACCTTATGGGCTGAGTAGTCCCATCCACCAGTGCAGCCCTCTGAGGGGCCCCATCATTACTGGAAATGGCAGTTTCTATAAGACCTACTGAGGCAAGCGGGTAGGTTCAGCCCACTTCACCTGCCAATGGGTTTCTCCAGTGGCTTTCTGTTAGGTGCCTTCAGACAGCCATGGCCTCTGTGCTCTCTGAACCAGGTTCTGGAAGCCAGAAAGGATCACCTCCCTAGAGCCTCTCAAACAGTCCCCCAACACTAAAGACAAGAAAGCCCCTGGACCTTGCAGCCTTGTAGGCTTCTAAGATTCTTCTAGATACTGTTAGTTGACCTATTCTGGTTGTTCAGTCTCTATATAGTAGAAAGTGAGAGGAAAGGAAGTTGCTGCTTTCTATAAGGTCGCTGTCTTCATTCCAAGTCTTTTAGCTTTTCTTTTATGCATTCCATCTCCTGATTTTCTTATGCAGTATTCTGGGATAATCCCTCAGTGTGATAACAAGTGAATTTCCTTAGTCCAAGTTGCACCCTCCATTCCCCTATCAGTGAATACAAGCTCTTCAGGGTTATAAAAGGCTTTAGAGGGGTGTGCTGTCAGGCAGGGTTTGTGTGTAGCTTATTTTCGGGACTTGAAGAGTCCCTGGCCTTCTTTGTATTCTTAAGTTACTGAAGAGTTACCCTTCTGTTCTTACCTAGCACCCACTTTGGCAATCTCTTGTTTGTTAACCATACATTGTCCATTTTCCACTCTTCCCAAGCATAACTTAGGCTTCTTCCTCCAGAATATTCACTCTGGGCACATTGTCCAAGCAGATCATTATCAGAAAGAAGCTCTCAGGACAACTGAGAACAATTCTAAAGAAGATTAAGGGATCTATACCTTACACTGAATACTAGCACAAAGTCTAATATGTCAGGAATTAATATATAAAAACAAAACCCTACAGGTTCAAGAAGAAAACATGGATGGATGTTTTTATAACCTTTCTATCTATGACTCAAAATCCGGATGCCATGAGAATGATAAACTTGACATAAAAATATTATTTTTAAATGGCAAAAATCATATTATAAGCAAAGTCATGCCACAAATGACAACCTAGGGAAAGTAACTGAAAGTCATGTCACAGGCAAAGGACCAGTCTCCTTAATTTATGAATATGTTTTTGACATTGAGCAGAAGATGAAGAACTATGTAATAGAAAAATTGTCAAGGAACCCCGTGGAAGAATGTTGGATTGTGGTGTACCCATTTGGATTATATGTTTTTACCTGATAAAGCAATGCTGCAGAGTCTGCTTCGTTCATGTGGAGGACCCCATTTTTCCCAAAGTGCAAACTGACCCCCTAATCCTGAGCCCTGAAATAAAAAATGATTAGGGTTTTTGATATGTGGTGCCATGTAGAAACTCATATCCAGCTCAGATTTATAAAATATTGAGTACCTGGCTTAGGCCCTGGACTATTCGAGTTACAATGAGGGAAGTTAATCCAAAGTCAGCGGCCAGGGGGGTGCAAAGAGTGAGAAATGAAGATACAAACAAACTGAAACCAAATACTCTCTTTGTTCCTACTCTTCCAGCCACATATCCACTGAGAGCCGGTGTCAGCATCGTGCCATAGTTGATAGAGCTGAAGATGACGCCTTGAATTTGGGGGCCCCAGTCATATGAAGGAGCCTTAGAGAAACAGAGAATGCTGTAATAAACCATATATAGAAAGATTCTTACATTCTCTAAGAAGCTTCTTTAGATCTTTCACTTGATTTCAAATTACTATTTTCTCAATTAAAATTTTCGAACATATAAACTCTAGAAAAATAAATATCCAGACAAACAAACAGCAAAAACAAGGGCACAAATTTAAATTTTGCTTTGCTTACCACTGCAGGAAGACTCTTTGGGGTATTATTTGGGCCACCAAATGAATCAACAGGCAGCCCCTCGGTGGAGCTGTTGAGCTGGGATTGATGGTCTGTGCTGTTGACCATGGCTACCATGGTGATGTACATGATAATACTTTGTGTTATCAGTGACAAGTTGCAGAAATGTACGATAAGGGCTAACCCATAGCGAGTGGAACATAAGCCTGGAACTGGAAATATTATGACATTACATTAGTGCTTTTTTTATTGAGCCAACATTAGTTGTTCACAAGATATAATACAAAAAGGTACTGCAGATCATCACCTGATGATTTAAATGACACTTCTATTGGCTTTAGGAAAGGAAGATACAAAAGGAAGAGAACATTGAGTTGAGCCAAAGGGCTTTTTATACCACAGATTTATGGAGCCTGACTTACCGTAGGGCATTCTGTCCTTCCTGTGATTTTGTCTCTCCCATTCCTAGGTCGTCATGTTCTATAGTCGATGAAATTACTCACAAGAAAATTTATATATATATCTCTCTCTATATATATATTTATGTGTGTGTAACACAAATATATTAAAAGTAAATATATACATATAAATATGTATACATATTTAAATTATTACATAATTTATAATATATTATATAATTTGCATGTATAATTACATATACATATATGTGATACATATGTCATATACTACAAATATTATTATATAATATATTATATATGTTATGTATAATGTATATAAACTTTATATATATAAATAAAATGTAATTTAAACTTTGATGGAGTTCTTCATTGGTATAGATGATTATTCCACTCAAATCTTCAGGCATTGAGGACAAACTTTCATTTAAATTTGGAGATTAAACCCCTATAAAGATTTTCTCATTTGAGAAATTGACACCCACAAACTTTGAAAAAATAAAGTGAAAAAATAGTGGAAAAAGAGATGAGCACAGCATTCAAATAATCTGTACTTGCACATCCAGGAAAGATGGCAACTTAAAAGCAGAAATCTCATTCTCCCTTTCTCAGATCCTGGCTGCATTGTCTGAAAAATGTAAAACATGGTAAAATTAACTTTTGTTATTGAAATTAAAGAATAGAATTGTTCAGAAATTGAAATATGAGAAAAATCAATTAGATGAGATAAAATGGTACAAAAATGTCAAAGGTTAGCTCTCTACTCAGCTTCTTCAAAAGTCTTGCAGTGTTATATAAAGTGCGTAGACGATATCCTGGCAGAACACAGCTAACAGTCTAATTTGAAGAACAAATAAAATGTGTGAGGCAGGAAGCTGTATTTACCCGGTCTCAGATTTCTTTAAAAAAAACTTCAGGCAGAGGAGGCTTTTGGAACTTTCTCCACTGCCTTCACTTTTTTCCCCATGGGAAGAAAAGGGATTTAAATCAATCAATTTAGGTAAATAAATTGAGTATGTATAGCTCAGCATCCTCTCCAGCCTGCCTGGGAGCTGTCTACTCTCCTACCGTGCAGCTATTAATACTTTAGCAGAGCAAGCCTGGGTTTGTCCAGTTCATCTCACATCTGGATATGTAATTCTGTTCAATTCAGGGGAAATAGCAGGGAGCTGGACTGATCACCCTTCTAAGCCATATCTGCCAGTCCAGATTTTATATCTTCAATCAATCATTGAACAAAATACTTATTGATCACCCCCAATATCAGGCCATGGAGGTGTAGCAGCAAACAAAGTAGATAAATGGGTCTGTGTTTGTGGACTTCACATTTCAGTGAGGAGCACAAAATATGAACCACAAAACAGTAAATCATATAATGTATTAGAGGGTGATAAGTGCTGTGGAGAAAATAAAGCAAGCAAGGGCAAAGTCCTAATGACAGACCAGGGAGTTGCTCATGCAGATGTCTGGGGAAAGAGCACACTAAGTAGAGGCAACAGCTCCGAGGCTAGATGGAGAGTGCCTGGTGTGTTCAAAGAAACGAGAAGAGGTGAATATGACACCATAGATGGGTGCCAGTGCTATGCTGTCTGTTAAATATTTTCAGTGATCACTCCTAGCTGTATGAGAATGTGTGAGTTTGTATGTGTGTGAGAAAGTGTGAATTAATAAATATCTGAGGGCATACTATTTAGCCACTGAAAGAGGGCACTGACATTATGAAATCACAGACTTTTAAAACTGGGCGGTTATACTGATGAATTCAATACTACTTTAATCAGAATCCCAGATGCTTGTTTTTTAACTTGATATGACAGAGAAACCCTAAGGGGACTCCCAGTAATTCCCACCTCATGGTCTTCTCATATTTGTGTAAGTCCCTCCCCTTGAGTGGGAGCAGGACCTACGACTTGCTTCTATCTAGTAGAATACGGCAAAGGTGATGGGCTGTCACTCCCATGATTACATTATGTTATATAAGACTATCTTAGCAGACTGAAGATAGACACTCTCATGGGCTTGATGACGTAAACAGAAAGTTGGAGAAACCCACATGGTGAGGAACTGTGGGCATCCTCTAGAACCTGAGAATGGCCTTCAGCCAAAATCCAGTCAAAAGCCAGAGCCCTTAGTCATACAGCTGTTAGAAAATGAATTCTTCCAACAACCTGAATAAGCCTTGAAGTGGGTTCTTCCTCAGTCTACCCTTCAGATGAGAATGCAACTTGGTCAAACACTCAACTGCAGCCTTGTGAGACCCAGAGAAGAACCAGCTAAGCCAAGCTGTGCCTGGAACTCTGACCCACAGAAACTGTGAGATACTAAATATGTGTTGTTTTAGGCTACTAAATTTGTGGTAATATGCTTGCAGGAATAGAAAGTGAATACAGTTGGCAAAAAATAATAAAGAGTAGTTGAATGACTACACAAGACTTTTTGGCAGGGTGGGGGGTAAGCATTGAAAGATATTTGCATTATAAGCATTGAAATTTGTCATGAGAGTAAAATGATAAGACATGATTGACTTAAGGAATAAGAATATGCAGAAAAATCCAAGGAAAAATAGAATAACATCCAAAAGGATCATGTAATGTATAAAGGATGTTGTGGCAATTAATGGGGGGGGGAAGCTAGATGGTGTAATAAGTACTGTTGAGATAATTGGTTAAATATATGGGAAATAAGCCGTGTGCGGTGGCTCATGCCTGCAATCCTAGCACTCTGGTAGGTGAAGGCGGGAGGATTGCTTGAGTCAGGAGTTTGAGACCAGCCTGAGCAAGAGCAAGACCCCGTCTCTACAAAAAACAGAAAAATTAGCTGGGCTCGGTGTCGCACACCTGTAGTCCCAGCTACACAGGAGGCTGAGGCAGGAGGATCCCTTGAGCCCAAGAGGGTGGGGTTGCAGTAAGATATGATGACACCACTGCACTCTAGCCAGGGTAACAGAATGAGCCTCTGTCTCAAAAAAAAAAAAAAAAGGGAAATAATGTTGGCAATATCATTTTTAAATCAAAATAAAGCCTAGATATAATACAATAATACACATTTTGTTAAATTGAAGCCATCATTGATTTTAAGATACATCATTTTTTGTTCCACTAAATATCAATTGATCAACTGATTAGCATATCAAACTTAATAGGTCCAAAACTAAACTTCCGAGGTCCACCACCCCAAAACTTGCTTTACCCAGAGTCTTTCCGAACTTGGTTGATGAAATCCCATCCTTCTAAAACACTTTGCAATCCTTGATCTGGAACATACTATTGTCTTTACATTCAACCCTTTCTCACCAGAACCACTGTTACCTTTTGGTTTAAGGCTGATTCCATGTGGTTCTAGCTACGAACATCTCCTGCCTGGATTTTTGCAATAGCCTTCAGCTTGGTTCCTTGCTTCCAATCTATTCTCAGTACAGCAGTTGGAGTCCTGTCATTATATCAGAAATCAAATCACCTCCTCTTCTGCTCAAAATCCTCCATGTGATTTCATTTTTGTTCAGATTAAAAACTAAAGGTCTCTATAGTGGCCAATGG
This sequence comes from Daubentonia madagascariensis, assembly GCA_023783475.1. Lineage (NCBI taxonomy): Eukaryota > Metazoa > Chordata > Mammalia > Primates > Daubentoniidae > Daubentonia > Daubentonia madagascariensis. Next base: position 23,084,230 of record JAKFHU010001672.1, read on the forward strand.
AAATGAAATATGTAAACTCTTTGCCTCACAATTTTCATGTCTTAGGAATAAACCCTGAGGAAGTAATTCCAAATGTGGACAAGTGTTATGTTAAAGAATGTCCATATATCATGTATATGATATAATAGCTGTCATATATAGTTCATATACATATAATAGCCAATTAACATATATAGTTCATATATACACATGATAGCCAAGTAACAAAACAAAACCCCACAACTTAAACATCCAATCACAAGAATATTTTTCAGGTAAATAATATTTTATCTATTAGATATCTTGGAATATAATATGTATCCTTTACAAATAATGTTTGTGAATATTATAAAGCAATATGGAAAAATATGTTGCCAAGTTAAAAAAATATATAACATAATATATACAGTATAAAACTGTGCAAAAATGTACATAAAATGAAGGCAATAAAAACAAATTATAGTGGTTAATTTAAACTTATGAAAATCTTTTCATTTCTTGATTTTTGAAGTTTCTTTACTTAATTAAGCAATACAATTATGTTTAAAATATTACATGCAATCACAAGCAGAAAACATACATTATGGGTAAACAATTTGGTAGCAATTATTAAGAATATAAGTGACTATGGATAAAGATTAGCAGGTAACTGTCAAACATAAAAGATCTTTTTCAGAATAGCGGTATTTATTTCTTTCATAGTTGCAAAATGTACATTAAAATTACTGGATTTCTTAAAAGAATTAAACAACTTAACAGTTATAAATTCATTTCCTTGTATTAATACTTTGCAGAAAAAAGTCCACTGTAAAAGTCTAAAAGCAAGCAGTTGAGGTCAAATTTACCTTTCCTGGGGATGAGCTTCTCGTCCACTTTCACATCTTGAGAGTACTTACTCTCTCCTCCTGTGGAGCTCAACTCTGTCATGGTGGCCATTGCATTTCTCCTCTCCTGATTAATGGTTTTCACCTATCAGGATGATATGTAATCCACATGTGTCAGTCAAGAGAAAGGGACTCCTTTGAAACATTTATACAGGAAGAAAACAAAGGCTGGCCCATTCCATCTGGTTGGGGTACAGGAAGGCTCATTACCCCCTCTTGGCTCAACACAACAGGCATAGTGCACCTAAGGTTTGGAACTGTTTACTATTTAGGATCTAGAGTGCTCACCGTTTGCCAGTCTATGAGCGCTGGCTTTGGAGTTAGGCATTCCCAAGTTCAAATCCAGGCTGGTGATTCACCTACTGTGCCAAGTACCACCAGGAGCAAATTTATGTAATTCAGTTTCCCCATCTGTTTTTAGTAACAACAACATCTTCATCAAAAAGTTGTTGTAAGGCTTAAATAGATTGCACATGCCAAACACTGTGCCAGGCACTCTAAGTGGTAGCTGTATAATGCCATCTACATACATAATACTGCATTATTGTCATCATTGCTGGAGCTACCACAGATCTGGGTCAACACAGAGCTGTGCTCCTCTGGAATCCTCTACCTGCACCTGAGAACCTGGCTTCTAGTGCCCTTGACAATTCCCAAACTTCTTCCTCATTTGACCCACTGTGAGTGTCGCTGATATGTGTGTCACTAATAATTGGGGGCCAAATTTGCATAACGAGATGGTAACATTCAAAACCCATATTATTATTGGCTATAGGTTGATGATGTGCCTACAGAGGTCTAAAAATAACTAACATGGAGGTCCTGACCTCTCTGCATGTAAGAGAACTAAAAAAAAAAATCATTACTACTGTACAATATTAGGATCTTTAACATTCAAAGGGATTATGTGGTACTGAGTGTGCTATGTTAGTGCTCAATTTATTAAATTTATGAATCTCTTAAAGAAAAAGTTTGAAATATATAACTGCTATGCCACTAATAAACCAAATGTGTTGGCTTAATAAATTAAATCATCCTAAACATCTAAACACGAGTACTTAACCAGAACTTGTCTGATACCATTGTTGCAAACTGAGGAATGACTTTTTAGCATCTGTTTATAATAAAAATTTCATGATGAGATTTTTTTTTTTCTGTCGAGAGATAAGGGCTTGATCCAGTGAGTAGCCACCCCTGCTAGGACGTACAGTTAGACCCTCTGGCGGTTGTGGCTGTGAGCGCTGCTTCTCTTTGCCACTCCGTAACAGTGAGTGGTTATGGGAGTGGTTGCTCTTTTCTCTTCTTGGATCCCATTTTTCCTCAACTGCTTGCCCTACATCCAGAACCCAAATCCATTCATACTTTATATAAATGAATTTTATAAGTAGGCATATGTACTTAAAAACAAAACAAAAAAACACAGGGCACACTTCTGTCTATTCTCCTTTACATATTAATTTATTTTTAAAATATCCATAATAATACCATCCTCCTCTTGTGTTACAGCTATTGTATTAGTACTTTTTTACATTAGTGTCTCCTTTTTAAAGAGTCATTATGGAATCATGGTTTTAAAATTGTTCAATTTAAATGTGATTAGAATTTTATTTTCATGCTGAAATTATCCTACTTGGTTTGGGGTCAGGTTCAGAGTGTGGCCTTTGGATGTTTCCTCTCTATTTCTGGCCATTTTTTTCTTTAAACAGCTTTATTGAGGTATAACTGACATACAATGAGCTGCACTTATTTAAAGTGTACAATTCCATAAATTCTGAAGGATGTATACACCTGTGAGACAGACAGTGCAATCAAAATAGTGAACATACACAGTCAGTCCTCCGTATCTGCGGTTCTGCATCGGCAGATTCAACCAACCGTGGATCAAAAATATTAGGGAAAAAAAGAACACTAAAAAGCAACAATACAACCATAAAAAAGTACACATTTTAAAATACAGTACAACAGCTATGTACATAGCATTTACATTGTACTAAGTATTATAAGTAATCTACAGATGATTTAAAGTATATGAGAGGATGTTCATAGGTTATGTGCAAATACTATGCCATTTTATATCAGGGACTTGAGCATCCGTGGAGTTTGGTATCTGAGGGGGTCCTGGAACCAATCTCCCGTGGATATCAAGGGGACAGGGTGCAACTGTACATTATCTCCCAAAAGTTTCCTTGTGTCCTTTTGTAACATCTTTCTGCAGTGTCTTCCAGCATCTCCTCTATTTGCCCTGCTGTACCACCCCTGGCAAGCAATAATCTGTTTTCTCTGATATAGATGAATTTGTGTTTTCTAGAAATTTTATAGAAATGGAATCATACAGTATGTACTCATTTTTTTCCTGGATTATTTCATTCAGTATAATTATTTTGAGATTGATCCATGTTGTACATATTAATAGTTCATTCCTTATCGTTTAGTAATATTCCATTGCATGGTTATAACACACTTTGTTTATCCATTTACCTTTTGATGAAAAATTGCATTGTTTGCAGTTTTTGGCCATTACAAATAAAGCCATTGTGAGTATTCATGTCCAGGTCTTTGTATAGACATATACTTTCATTTCTTTTAGATAAATACTTAGGAATAGAATATCTGGATCATATGATAAATGTATGACTGACTACCTTTTTAAGAAAATGGCAAACTGTTTTTAGAATGGTTGTACCATTTTATATTCCCACTAACAGTATATCAGAGTTCCAGATCCTCTATATATTCATCAACTTAGTATGGTAAATCTTTTAAATTTTAAACATTTTCAAAGGCATGTAGTAATATTTCATCATGGTTTTAGTTTGCATTTCTCTAATGAAGTTGAACATCTTTTCACGGACTTATTTGCCATCAATATATCTTCTTTAGGGAAATGTCTCTTCAAATCTTAGCACTGGACATTCTAATTCCATGGTGTGGCCAGGCCATTTTTTAAATAGGTAATTGCCCTGATACTATACTCAAAGATCTTTTAGGAGATATTTTACCAAATGACAAAGATAAGGCCACCTGCGTTGTCCTGACCTGGCAATGCTGAGTAGGAATATGTTGTTTCCATTAACAGTTTTTCCCCCTTAAGTGATATTTATTCTCACTCCCCTGCTCCTTTAGGATGTCACTTAATGTGACTAAATGGCTGTGAGACTTTACTACCCTCTACCATGGGGCCACTGCTTGAACTGAAACATTGTGAAAGTCAAGTTTCCATTCTGAAGCCATTCCAAAATTATCCCAAGTTAAGCAGCCATGGGAATTGCCCAGATCTGTGGCCTCTTCACAAAGCATCAGCCTCTGCATTCTTGTTCTTGGTTATACGAGGGAAAGACTGGTTGCTGGATTATCAATGACTGGCCAAGAAGACGTGCTTAGTAAGAACCTGATACTCGGCTGAGGCCCCTATAATTTGGACCCATGACTGCCTGAAAGGAAGGGTATTTCTTTTATAAACAGGATCTGTTTGATTAAAGTTATAAACATCCTTTTATTTAAGTAATAGGTAGTTGTGATTATGAAGTTGCTTTCAACTGACACATAGCTTGAAAAACTGATACCATATATGTAATCAGCAGGAAAAATGAAGATAAAACTTGAAGACCCTGGCCAGGTGCATTGGCTCATGCCTGTAATCCTAGCACTTTGGGAGGCCCAAGCAGGAAGATCACTTGAGGCCAGGAGTTCAAGACCAGCCTGAGCAAGAGCAAGATCTCCTGTCTACCAAAAAGTAGAAAAAAATTAGCTGGGAGTGGTGGATGGCCCCTGCAGTCCCAGCTACTCAGAAGGCTAAAGCAGGAGGATCGCTTGAGCCCAGGAGTTTGAGGTTGCAGTGAGCTATGATGACACCACTGCACTCTAGCCTGGGCGACAGAGCAAGACTCTGTCTCAAAAAAAAAAAAAAAGCCATCCCTTAACAGCTGGATCTGGGTTCAAAAATGATGCCTACATGTTTGAATACACTCCATATTAGCAGCCAAAGATGGTGGTGTAAGACTCTGAGTTCCCTGAACTATTGATGTTGGAAAAGGTTCCTCGTTTCCCTTCCTTAGATGCTTAGATGAGGGCTACATGATGCCTGATAGTTATCTCATTCAAGAAATTCAATAATTTCTGGATAGGAGGATGGTTGGCTTTTTGTTTAAAAAGGTTAAAAGGAGGTCCTAAAAAAAGAAATGAGACAACCAAACAGACATTTTCAAGAATATTAAGCTATATCAGAGGGCAAAATTATATAATATAAATAGATTAAGGCATGGCAGAACCTGAATCGAGTTAGGAAAACAAAAAAAGGGAACCCCAAGACAGCTCCTCAGAAAGGATAGTGCATGGTAAGGCAATGGTGTACTGGAACCAGCTCATCTGAGCCCAAAACTGATTATTAATTTTTTTTAAGGAATTTTGTAAGCTAGTTGTTGAAAACAGCCATTAACAGTTAAATTATATGAATTTAGAATTGAATAAATTATATTTTTAAAAGGTAGTAAATATATTAAACTTATCACTTCATAATTATTTCACTACATTTTACTGTGAGCTCTGCTCTTGAGGTTGCTTATGTCTCTTGTATCTATATGGTGGGAATACTGTATAAAGGTGTGCTACTGCATACTTCTCCTCAACTCTAAACTCAGTGACGTCATTATGACAGGAACTTTAATGCCAAAAAGAATGGCAAAGGCTACAAATTTGGGCTTGATTTATTGTTTATTGACTTCCTGTACTTAAGAAATTTATCAAACAATATTCGTGTAAGCATGTGTGTGTGTGAACAGAGAGAATAATGAATGTTCATCAGGCATGATAACCCTGAAACATGAGTTGTATTTCACTTCCCACTGGTTTCCTTTACAATAGTATGACCTCTCTTGCAAAGGATAGGTACTCTTAATAAAATGACATACTTCATACTTAGCCTTGCATCTACTAGCCACTGCCTCTATTCATCAATATGGTCTCCAGTCTCCACAGACAGGTGAAGTCCTCTGATTACCATGCTGATAGTCCCATTTGTTTCCTTTCTTTTGAAGATACTTTTCAAAGTTATGTAAGCCTTCATATGACAGTCTACCACCTGCACATAGATTTTCCAAACACCATATCTCCTGGATACTCCAAGCAAACCAGGTTGTTTCACTTCCTCCTGACGGCAGGTCTGGCCCACCTGCATCATCATGACAGACACTTACTGCCACACTAGCCCCTAAACATTTCACTGACTTGAGACGCTGGATTCAAGCCCTTCCCACAGCCTGGATCTATAATTAGGGGAAGGAGAGGTAATGAAACTATCTAATGAACTATCTAACAGAGAAAATAACTATCTAACCGGTTGTCTCCAAGATTGACTGCAGGGGACATTAGCCTTAACCTGCTGTTTTTGAGATTAATCACCTATCTTTTAAGATTAACTAACCTCCTGCGGAGATGTTTTCACAGCATCTGAAAAGAGCTGAGCAAACAAAAAGAAAGCATAAATCCTTCTCCTTTACATTCAAGAGACGAGTTTTGCCAGAACCACTGATAAGCTAGTCTCCAGGAGCAGAAAAAAAAACAGGAGAGACAAACACCTTGACATCTTACATACAGCTAATTACTCCACAGCCGCTTCTGTTATCAGCTGACAGCTGTAACTATTTTTTTTTCTCTCTTCTCTTTGTCCCCGTAAAAATCCTGAGGTGCTTCTGCTCAGCGCCGGCACTTCCTTCTCTTTCTTTTGGGTGCCGTGCCATCTTGCTTCTCTCTCTCTCTCTCTCTGTCTTTCCTTTTTCTCTCCCTCTCTCTCTCTCTCTCTCTCTCTGAGAAAACAAAATAAACGTTTTACCTCTTTATATCCTAATCTTTGTGTTGAGAATTCTTTCTCAAGCCTGCGAATTCACACCCTCACAGGTAATCCAGAGGGAAATTTCATGGAACCTACTGGTGAGCTAAGAACCGGCTCAAATAGCACAACATAGGAAATGCAGTCTCATCATCTTCTCTTCAGTGTGCCCTTCCAAAGACTGGTAGCCTTTCTACACCTTGGCCTTACTCTGAGTGACTCTTGCCTGTTTTAACAGTCCTCCTTTATTTCCCACCAGAAAACTGCACTGGTTGCCTGGGTCAGAAACTCTATATGGCCCTCTGAGAAGTTTCTGGTCTAAAGCAGTGTTCCCAGAGAATCACTATCAGGATCAGCTTCTGGCAGAGATGGTTATGTTTAAAGGCAGGGGATATCTTACTAATAGCACACTCTTTATATGCCTTCGAGGTCCAAGTGCCACCAAAAAGTTGCATCTTCTATATTCTGGTCTTGAGGATTCTCCCTGATTACCTCCTTCCCACCGCCCTCAGCACCTACCATCTTCTGCAGATCTTGGTGACTGTTTCATAGCCTCATCTCTCCATTTCCTTTTCTATCCCCCAGTCTTTTTAGTTTGGTTAAATTTCACACCATCACTGGTTCTTGATGCACTATTCCTCTAGAAGCTTTCTTGGACTAGAGCCACCCTGGCACTATCTTGTGTCAAAGTCCTGGCCCTGGATTCATCTGGGCAATGAACTTATTCACAAAATGCTGGAGTTCAGGATATTGGGGGTAGCCAGGTTGCTGCAGCAGATCTTTCTAGGAGAAAAGCCCAGTACAACCTTCTTTGGGGTGGGGGCGGGGAATTGAATCTTCATGTGAGAGATGGAGATGTGGTTGCTGAGCCTTTTTTACCTGTAGTGTTTCCTTACCACTACCCTACAGCTCTTCCCTGTGTTTCATCAGCTGTTGATGTATAGAAATAATTACTATAGCCAGTTATAAACTACTGTCCTAAGCAGTTTACATCAACCCCAGATGGAGATATTACTGACCCTCTTCCTTCAGGTCACCAAATTGAATGAAAGAGCTGATATTTGTTCACAAGCCAGTTTAAACCCCCAAATTTTGCTTTTATTTATTTTTTTTTTTTGAGACATTCTTGCTCTGTCACCCAGACTGTAGTGCAGTGGCCCAATCACAGTTCACTGTAACCCTGAACTCCTATGTTCAAACGATCCACCAGCCTCAGCCTCCCAAGTAGGTAGGACTAAAGGTGCGTGCCACCACACCTGGCTAATTTTTGTATTTTTAAATTTTTTGTAGAGATGGGGTCTTGCTATGTTGCCCAGGCTGGTCTTGAACTCTTGGCCTCAAGGGATCCTCTAGCCTCAGCATCCCAAAGTGCTGGGATTACAAGTGTGAGTCATGGTGTCCAGCCCAAAATTTTGCTTTTAAACACTTCACTAGAGTTCCTATTTCTTAGAAATATCTTCCACAGTTGGCATTGTCTCCACAAGCTAGTTTCAAAGTGTAGGGATGATCTAGCACAAAGCTTCAGCTTCCTGCTTCTCCCTCTCTTTTATTGTCAGTCTTGTTAATATGGGTTTTTACATTTTCACCCACATGTTTATCAATATGAGAAAACTTAGGGCCTGGGTAGGCATATAAAACATGTCAGCTATTATATAGAAAGAACCCTTGGAGATTCTTCAAATCAACACCAAGATAAGCGACTTACCGACTTAATGTCTAAGGAAAGGCTTCGCGCTGGACTCTGTGTTTCCTCCACGCTTGCTTCCCTTTTCTCCTTGCTCGCAGCAGGCAGCTGAGGATTCTTTGCCACCCTAAATTGAATTGTTAATCATTAATGAGATTGTAGAACTAGAAGTTGATTGAGAAGGGCTTCTTGACAAGTGCTCTTTGGGGAATTTTTCAGAAAGGCTGTGGAATCCTGACCCCTTCTTCTGCTCCTCCTGCTTTTTGGCTGATGTGAGCATCTTGAACTTTCTCGTCGTGGGTGTCTCCTTAGAACCTCAGAGGCATCCTCTGGTTCAGACACTTGCATGTGGTTGTTTTGCTTTGCTTTGTAGTACCTTTAATGTCTTTAGTCTGTTTTGAAAAGGTTAAAATGAGAAAGAGAGAAATTATATACAACAGTTGAGTATTTTTGCTGTTTTTTCCTTCTTTGGTTTTTTTTCCCCTTCTTTGAAATTTTGTTAATTTTTTCTTCTTTGAAATGTATAAATTATAATGTTATAGATAAACTTGAACTTCATCCACTCTATTGCTCTCCTTTTCCCTTGATCTCTTTCTCCTTTCCTCACCAAACCAAACCAAACCAAACCAAACAAAAAAAGCCTCACATAAATATAGTATTGTTTCTCCATATTTTTCTATTTTTACTAATGTTGGGGCTCAGAAAACAATACCCCAAAATGAAGTCCTCAGATGCAGCCTCAGAAGCAAAAGTTTTTCTCTGACCTTCTGTCCTCCTGTCTCTCAGTCCCATCCTCCCCGGAGGCCAGCCATAGAAACCAGAATCCCTCTTCCCCAAGGCAGCTCATAGAAACCAGAACTCCTTTTCTTGAAAGTCAGCCATGAAACCTAAAAATATTTTGTGTAAAAACTGGCCAAATTATGACTTATGACTGTAGGTCATAAGACCCCCATTCCAAACAGAGCCCTGCCCCACACCCAGAAGAAAGGAATGCATGCTCAGAGAGGCCAAGAAGCTAGACAGACAGGCCTTGTTGGGTTTCCCCACTGAGTCTATTAGCATTAGATCATACCCTTTTTGTACAATCATATTTCTACATGGCTATCTATAATCTGTTGAACCTGAGCCTAAAAATGAACAATTTCCCTTGTACCTTTGGTTCTTCATTCTGAAGGCTCCCATGTACACATGTTAAATAAATTTGTATATCTTTTCTCCTATTAATCTGCATCTTGTCAATGATTTTTTAGGAAAACTTCAGCAAGCCAAAAGGAACCTTCTCCTTGGCCCCAACTACCTATATGTGTGTACCTGAACTATATAAAATGATGCTTTGTATTTCTAAATTTACACATGTGCAATCACATAGTATGGGCCATTCTATAACCACTTTGAAAAACACGTGACATAAATTTGGCACACCCACATGGGCACAGTGAAGTCCAAACATTCTCAATATCTTCAGGTTGACTCTTGACAACACCCAGGAAGTTGAAAACATTCTCACTGCTTTCCAAGCTTGTGCATAGTTCTGTTTGTCCTTGTTGCATAGATAAGGCAGTACCTTCAGACTCCCAGCTCTATGCAGATAGTTCATTTCTAGCTTCCTGAGTGCCCTGGGTTTGTAACCCAGACTCTTTTCTTTATGTGAGCCTTAGCATCAGCCATGGGAAATTAAACCTTGTTCTGTACTTCCATGGCTGTCCTGACTTCAGCTCCTACTCATCACATTGACTTTAAGTCCCTTCTTAGCTTATGGCCCTGAAGAGCTCTCCTTTAGATTTTGAATTTGACTATTTATACCTATTTGAACTGTATTGTGAGAGAGTAAACTACCACCCAGCACACTGGCTAGGAATGGGAGCCTGGCAGAATCTAGCACGGAGAAGAATTCAGAAGGAGGAACCTGGGTCTTGGGGAGTCAGAGCTACTATTTGCTGAGTATTTATTATATGTTATCCTTACCATTCTTTCAGGTAAGTTTTGTTATATTCTTTATAAGATAAAGGAAAAGAAAAACAGATTTGTTCCATCTGCATTTTGGGAATTTAAGTACCGAAAATCTAAGTCCATCCATTATGGTTGGGGTGTATGTATAAATTTTACCTTCCTGGGTAAGAGATTTTTCCCTGAGTCATTTTTGAAGGACTCTTGACCCTGGGATAAATAATCATCAACTTCAGAATTCAAATATCACATGACAGCCTGGGCAACATAGTAAAACCTTGTCTCTACAGAAAAAAAAAAAAAATTAGCCAGTCATGGTGACAGTGCCTGTAAGTCCCAGCTACGTGGGAGGCTGAGGCAGCAGGATCACTTGAGCCCAGGAATTGGAGGCTGCAGTGAGCTAGGATCATGCCACTGCACTCCAGCCTGGGTGACAGAGCGATAGCCTGTCTCATTTAAAAAAGAAAAAAAAAAGTCACATGAACTATGTCTGACCCTGAATTATCCAAGTCAGAAAATATGACTTGGTTTTGCAATTTAATTTTAACTTTATTTTAAAGTGCCCATGAGTGGTTTGTTCTTGCATTCTATAGGTTTGATGTGGTAAAAATAGACTCAAGTTGTCTCTGTGTAGAAAAAATAAAAGTCCAGCTTTCCTTCATCTCTATGATTAGTTTTAAACATTTGAATATAGACTGAAATATTTCCTTGACTTAGATTGTAATATCCATCTTTTGAAAAAAATATTTTTAATAAGGTTGATTTTTAAATTGCTTCATTGTAGACATGAAAATCATCAGAGAGAATAGAATACACATTTCTCCTTTGATTTTACAGTTATCTTCAGAGTTGTTTTCATAAGACTGTGAACAACTGTTGTTAATGATCAGCCACATGACAACTCAGCAGGATTCTGGCTTTGAGTCTGGGTAAAATTTCAGAGGACTCCAGTGCACAATCCCATTGTCATCATCGGAAGTCTGTTATCTCTAGTCTGTAAGCCCAGGATGGGCCCAGATAGAGGAAGCACTCTCATGCACATACTCTCCCCCAAAACTCACAATGTCCAGCAGGGATTCAGATGAGTCAGGGACAGCTGTCAAGCAAGCACACTGAATGAGCCTGTGTCCTGAAACAGAAAACTTGACTAAATGGCAGTGGTCATTCTCTGGAACTTGGCTGGTTTTTCATACACATTCTAAACCATGAACCCATACGTGGTGGTATGTCTGCTGAGAACCTCCCCTCCTCATGGTTCTGGCAAATCCTTTCTTCTCCAAGTTTAAGTCAAGCTCCTGTTTTGCCTTACCATCTGTAGGACAAATGGGTCAATCTGTTCATCAGTCTGACATCATCTGATCGTGTGCTGGTCACTGTTCATAGTGGAGTACCATATCTATTATTTTGCCTTATATCAGCTAAGCAAAGTGGTGCAGCTTTTGTTATCTATACAACTTTGCTTTTTTTCTTAGACATATCTGCTTTCTAGTCTACTTTCCAGTTTCAATGCCACTTATTTTAGCAACTGCAGTAGCAGGAATGCCCAGCTAAAGCTGCAAAATCATATGCTATTGAGGATAATGGCCATAGAAAAGAAAAAAGAATAATTTAAAAATCTTTAGGAAAATACACGGAAGAAAATCAGGAATGTTTATGCGCTGAGGTGTTATGTACTTCCAGATAGAATAGTAAACAAGACAGTGTTGCATTTTTTAACCAGCACATGTTATATAATTATACCATGCTAAGTTCATATCCAAGTGCCTTCACTTACTACCTGGGATTTGGAACAAATGTATTTTACTTTGTAGAGTCTCACTTACTTGGAGATCATTGAAAAAATGAGGAATAAATCATGCAACAAAACCACTCACCATATCTTGCATATAACAGAAAATCAATAAATGAAAGTCATCATGTCATCATTATCATTATTGTTGTTATTATTACCACATCTGAAATGTCATGCAATAATATTCAGGACAGAAATAAAGCAAGTAAAAATCAAATTTATCCAGAAGAATCAAATATAATTAAGTTAAAAAGTTGGAGGTAGCAATCTGTCAAAAAATATAGAGAATAGATTACTATATGCATTTTAACAAAATAGAAAGGGAAAGCATTCCGTGCAATCTGAGAGCAGATCAAGATTCCTTGTATTTAATAGTAGTAAAAAGCATCTATAAAACCTGCCACAAACATTCCACTCAAATGTGAACCTTCCTATTAAAATCAGATAGATAAGAAAGGTGTTTGCTACATCTATTCGCCATTATACTGGAAGGCCTAACCAGCACAATAACACAAGAAAGAAATATGAAGCAATTGGAAAAGATGGAAAAGTATAATTATCAATAGATGATATGATTGTCTACATTAAAAAAACAAAAAATTTATATGTAAATTACTATAATTAATAAGAGAGTTTAGCAAGTTTGACAGATGTAAAAGTGATGTTCAAAGACCGATTGCATTTTTAGTTATCAGCCCTAAACAAAAAATGGTATTATAAAAAGAGATTCAATTCACAATGGCAATAAAAGAATATAATAGCCACAAAAAGATATAAGATCTAAGAATAAATCTTACAAATAATGTGGAAGATTGTTATGTAGAAAATTATAAAACTATATTGTAAGGTATTAAAGTAGAACTAAATAAAGAGACATTTTCATGAACAGGAACATTCAAAAATGTAAAAATCTCAAGTCTCCCCAGACTAATCTATAGATCTAATGCAATTCTAACCAATATTCCAACATGGTTTTCCATAGAATTTGACTAGCTAAATGTATCCTCAAATAAAAATTGTGTTATCTTTTCCTATCCAATCATTCTTCTGCTTTGCCCCTTACCCCCTGATATGGTTTGGATGTTTAGACCCACCAAATCTCATGTTGAAATTTGATCCCCAGTGTTGAATGTGGGGCCTGGTGGGAGGTGTTTGGGTCATGGGGGTGGATGCCTCATGAATGTCTTAGTGCCCTCCGTGAAATGAGTGAGTTCTCAATTCATTAGTTCACGTGTGAGCTGGTTGTTTAAAAGAAGCTGGCACCACCTCCTCTCTCGCTCCTTCTCTTGCCATGTGACATGCCTGCTCCCCCTTCACCTTCCACCTTGATTGGAAGCTCCCTGAAGCCCTCACTAGAAGCAGATGCTGGCACAGCACTTGTACAGTGTGCAGAACTGTGAGCAAAATAAACCTCTTTTCTTTATAAATTACCCGGCCTCAGGCATTCCTGTATAGCAGTGCAAAATGGACTAACCCAGAAAATTGGTTAGTTTGAGGAGTGGGGCATTGCTATAAAGAGATCAAAAAATGTGGAAGTGGCTTTGGAACTGGATAATGGGCAGAGGTTGGAAGAGTTTTAAGGGCTCAAAAGAAGGCAGGAAGACAAGGGAAAGTTTGGAACTCCTTAGAGACTGGTTAAATGGTTGTGACCAACATGCTAATAGAAATATGGACAGAGAAAGCCAGGCTGATGAGGTCTCAGAAGGAGATGAGGAATTTATTGGGAACTGGAGCAAAGGTGGCCCTTGATACATCTTAGCAAAGAACTTGGCTGCAGCGTCCATGTCCTAGGACTTTGTGGAAGACTGAACTTAAGAGTTGAAGGAGCTCAGGAAATTTCACCCCAAAATATGACTCCTTAGTATAAAGAATATTTTGAATTAAAGGCCCTTCCAGACATAAAGGCACTGGAAGGAGCTTTCCCTCTACCTGCATAAAGCGGACTGACTGATCAAAAGATCAAAAAGAAAAATTGACTTCCTTTCCTCTCCCTGTTATCTCAATATGAGATGGAAAATAAAAACTCACTGAAAACCTTTCATTTTGAAAGGTTAAGCTATAGCCCTGTTGATGTTAGATTGCTTAATCTGCTTTTGTAAGACTGTTTGTTGCAACCTCCTGGTCACAAGAATGCTTGTAAAACTGCAGCTGTTGCAAGAAAGATAACTGATAACTGGTTAACGTGACCCAGCTTATGTTCTTGCGACCAGCTCCCTCCCTGCAACTTCCTTATCTGTAAACCTCATGAGATAAACTGCTCTGTACCCTTCCCCCTTGTTCTAAACTATAAAAGACAAGTCCCCCTTACTGGGGGTGCTCCGATTTTGGCAGAAGATCCCCTCTGAGCCCACCTGTTTTAATAAACCTGACCTCTCTGCATCTTCGCGTACCTCTCGGTGTTTCCTTGGGCAACGTGACTCCGGTTTTTGCCGTTACATTTTTGGTTCCCTGGCCAGGAAACCTGACTGCGTTGGCCCTTTGTTGCCACCGGTGTGGGATGGGGCACTGGCCGACCCTCCCAACCACAGAAGTCAGGCGCGCCAGGTCCGAGTTCGGATCAAACATCTTCGGTGCTCGGCGGGGCTCTGCCGGCCACTGACCCAGGACCCGGCCAGACATGGTGAGGATGCAGACGGACAGCCAGGAATTGTCTGAAGACCTCAGACACGGTAAGGTTCCGGGGACCCATCCCAGTCAGGCCTGTCCCAACGGACGGAAGAGGAGACTGATCACCTCCTACAGTCAGAGATTTTTCCGGGTGGGAATGTTTAACCTCTCTGGCTGTGTGTGTGTGTGTGTGGTGAGTGACTGTTAATGGTTCCACAGCTCCGGCTACAGGATCTGACTGAGTCCTAATCTGCGGTTCCGTGACAGTGATGTACGGCATAACGGTGACTCACCTTCCCAAAAAGGGGGATGACCTGGCTCGGGACTTATACGGGCGCACCTTAGCCAAGTCGTGTCCTAAGTCCCCGGAAGGGGAACGGCCAGACGGACGCCTGAAAGTTTACCCCATCCCTTGTGCGGCACCGTACAATCTCACACAATGGGAGGGTCTGTCCAAGCCAACTGTGTTAGGATGTATGCTAAAGAATTTTAAAAAGGGTTTCTCAGGTGACTGTGGAGTGTGGATGACTCCAAGTCACCTGAGCACCTTATGTGAGGTAGAGTAGCTGTCTTTTGAAGTAGGTTGGCCAGACACAGGCACCTTAGATGTCCAACTTGTCAGAACAGTCTGGAATGTCATTACAGGGACCCCAGGCCATCCAGACCAGTTCCCCTACATTGATTCTTGGCTTGAGGTAGCCCAGATCTTGCCCCCATGGGTCCGGTTCTGTTCAGGAAAGGGAAAGAGTAGGATTCTTCTGGCCCGCAAGCCCACGAAACCGGGACCCAAGGAGTCACCAGCCCCTATTCACCAAGAGCCACAGGAGGAAGAACTGCCGCTGCCGCCACCCTATAATCCAGCCATCCCGAGTTCCGATCCACTGGTTCTCGACACGCCACCCTCATCTGCCTTGCCACCCCAGCAATTCCCAGAACCTGGCCTGGGGATCCCCGTGGCTCACCATCTCCAGTCAGCACAGACCCAGGAACCAGCCCTACTGATGCCCATCCGTGAGGTCCAAGACCAGCCCTGTGCTGCAGAGGATGGCACCATTCATCCCAGGCAGCCAGTCCTGTATTATCAACCCTTCTCAACTACAGATGTCTTTAATTGGAAGCAACACACCCCTCCTTACTCTGAGAAACCTCAAGCCATGATTGACCTCCTCGAGAATATTTTTCAGATCCACCAGCCAACTTGGGAGGACCACCGCCACCTCCTCCTGTCACTCTTCAATACAGAGGAGCGGCGCAGGATCCTCTCGGGAGCCCACCGCTGGGCCCAAGAACACACTCCCGGAGGGATCCTGGATGTTGAACAATGGGCTCAGCAAGCCATTCCTGACAGCACACCAGCCTGGGACTTCAACACTCCTGGAGGTCACGACTTGCTGATCCGGTACTGAGAGGCCCTCCTGAGTGGCGTCCAAGAGGGTGCCAAAAAGCCTACCAACATGAACAAGGTTGCCCAGACTGTTCAGAGGGCTGATGAGGTGCAGAGCGACTTCTACAAGCACCTCTGTGAAGCATATCAGATCTGCACACCCTTTGACCCTGAAGCTCCAGAGAACCAACGCATGGTGAATGCAGCCTTTGTAGGGCAAGCCTATCCCGACATACAGCGGAAATTGGAGAAGCTCAAAGGCTTTGTGGGCATGAACATCTCCCAATTGATGGAAGTGGCACAGAAGGTATATAGAAACCGGGACTGGGTCGCTCAGCGGGAGGGAGAATGGAAAATGAAGCAGAAGGGAGCACTCCTGAAGGCAGCACTAGGGAACCCCGCTCCACCCCCGTGACCCAAAAATCACCCTGACAGAGGCCGACAGGGGCGACGGCTCTTGCGACCAGACCAATGTGCATACTGTAAGGGGACCGGGCATTGGAAAAATGAATGCCCAAATCAAAAGCTGGACAGTGGGAAAAGGAATCCACCCCAGAAATACCAGCTACAGCCTGAAACTCAGGACCTTATAGGCCTAGCTGGGGCCGGTACCGACTAGGCCCGACCGGGTTCCTTCGACCTCGGCCCCCGGGAACCTACGGTCGTCATGGAAGTAGGGGGCCAACCAGTGACTTTTATTGTACACACATACTTGAATGTGACACACATTCAGTGGTCACAACACCAGTAGCCCCCTTGACTCACCAGGAGACCACCATCATAGGGGCGACTGGGGACCAGCAAGCACGCCGCTTTTGCCAAGCACGGACCTGCCAGATGGGAGGCCACCAGGTGCGACATGAGTTCCTGTACATCCCAGACTGCCCCATTCCCCTGCTCGGGCGAGACCTCGTGCATAAACTGGGGCCCAGATCACCTTCCACGAGGAAGGGTCAGCAAATCTCACACTGAAACCCACAAGGCCACTCATACTAGCAGTCACCATCTTGCGGGAGGCTGAGTGGTGGCTATTTGCAGAGGCAGAAGAAAATCAAGATCCGACCTCCGGCAGGACTTTCCAACAGTATGGATGGAAGACAACCCCCCAGGTCTGGCGCACCAACACTCTCCCCTAATAATAGACTTAAAGCCAGGGACCCAGCCTGTCAGAAAGCGACAGTATCCGATCCCGAAGGAGGCCCGGGAAGGAATCCAGAAACACCTGGATAGGCTCTGGAAGGAGGGCACATTGGTAGAATGCCAGTCCCCCAGAACGCCTCACTGCCGCCGGTCAAGAAACCTGATGGGAGTTACCGCCCGGTCCAGGACTTGCGACTCGTCAATGAGGTTGCAGTAACTCCCCACCCGGTAGTGCCTAACCTGTACACTCTTCTAAGCCTCCTCCCCCGGATGCCGCCTGGTTCACCTGTCTGGATTTAAAAGATGCTTTCTTCTGTTTGAAACTGGCCCCGCAAAGTCAGCCCCTCTTTGCCTTTGAGTGGGAAGAACCCCAAACTGGGAGGAAAATGCAACTCACCTGGACGCGGTTACCCCAAGGATTCAAGAACTCACCAACGCTGTTCAGGGAAGCGCTAGCCTCAGACCTTGCAATTTACTCACAAGACCGCTGCACTCTCCTCCAGTACGTAGATGACTTATTCTTGGCAGCACCCACTCAGGGAGACTGTCTCTCAGACACTTGAGCCCTACTACAACTGCTCACAGATTCTGGGTATAAAGTGTCCTGGAAGAAGACCCAAATTTGCAAGCAACGCGTCAGATACTTGGGCTTCCACATATCCCGAGGGCACCAGGCACTGGGCCATGAAAGGAAACATGCTATCTGCACAGTACCAGACCTGAGGGTAAGAAACAACTCAGAGAATTCCTGGGAGCAGCAGGGTTCTGCTGGATCTGGATCCCAGGATTCTTGTTGATAGCCAAACCTTTGTATGAAGCCTTGCGGGGACCTGAGGGGCAGTCAATCGAGTGGACAGACCAACGAGAAGAGGCATTCAAAGCCATAAAGGACCTGCTACAAAAGGCCCCTGCACTGGGGCTGCCAGACCAGACTAAAGACTTCAATCTCTTTGTGCATGAAAGGCAACATGTTGCAGTCGGGGTCCTAACCCAGACTGTAGGACCCTGGCAGAGACCGGTGGCCCCCCTGCCTACGGGCGCTGACAGCCACAGTCTTGTTGGTCAAAGAGGCAGATAAACTCACATACAGCCAAAAGCTCTCTGTACGCTCACTACATGTGGTTCTTCACCTCCTTAATAGCGTGGGACATCGGTGGCTCTCTAACAGTAGGCTGGCTCAGTACCAGGGGTTGTTGTGTGAGAACCCCCAGCTTACTCTAGAGACTGTGCAAACCCTGAATCCTGCCACCCTCCTGCCTGTCGAACCAGGGCCACCAGATCATGAATGTACAGAGGTGATGGAAGAAATCTATGCAAGCAGACCAGACTTGAAAGACACACCTCTGACGACCCTGGACCTGGAACTGTTCACGGATGGCAGCAGTTACGTTCAGAATGGGAAACGGTTGGCAGGTTATGCAGTTACCACAGCCAGTGAAGTCATCCTAGCAGGGCCTTTGCCTCACGGGTGGTCCACACAGAGAGCTGAACTTTGGGCCTTAATCCAAGCCCTCAGAATAGCTAAAGACAAGAAGGTAAATATCTACACTGATTCCAGATACGCTTTCGCCACCATACATGTTCACGGGGCCATTTATAAGGCAAGAGGACTGCTGACTGCAGGGGGTAAAGGGATAAAGAACCAGGAAGAAATCCTTCAGTTGTTAGAAGCTGTGTGGGAACCCAAAAAGGTAGCAGTCATTCATTGCCGGGGGCACCAGAAAGGAACAACTGTAATAGCGACTATAAATCATCTGGCAGAGCAAACAGCTGAACAAGTGGCAACCCAGAAACAAGAGACTAAGGGTGAGCTGTTGGTCTCTAGTAAAATCCTCCTAGCCCCACAGTGACTGGACAGACCATGTTATACAACTGAAGAGGACCAATGGGCAAGAAAAGAACAGGCCAGAAAGAGTGACAATGGGTGGTGGCATCTACAAGACAACAGAACCTTTATCCCAGGAAATATAGCCTATTCAGTCATTACCCAACATCATAACTTAGGCCACATGGGGAAAACTGCACTCACCCACCTACTCACCAGGGTCTACTACGTAGCCAAACTCCCGACTCTAGCTGCAATGGTTTGCACCTGATGTGACACATGTGCCCGAAAAAACGCCACAACACAGCCAAAGCCTGTACCCGGTGTTCAGTACTCGGGGGCCACACCCTTTGAAGATGTTGAAATAGATTTCACCGAAGTGAAGCCCTGTCAGGGATACAAGTACTTGTTAGTAATGATCTGCACTTACTCAGGGTAGGTAGAGGCTGTCCCCACCAGAACAGAGAAGGCTCGGGAGGTAGTAAAGGCTCTCCTAAAAGAAATAATTCCTCAGTATGGCCTACCCCTCTCATTTGGAAGTGACAATGGACCTAGCAGTGACAATGTGACAAAGTGACAATGGCAGAAATAATTCAAACTATAGCCAAGACACTTGGAATAAAATGGAAACTTCACGCTGCATACTGGCCACAAAGTTCAGGGAAAGTGGAATGCATGAACTGGACCCTTAAGAACACCCTAGCCAAACTATGTCAAGAGACAAGCCTACCATGGATAGGCATGCTCAGCTTAGCACTTCTTAAAGCCAGATGCACACCAGGGCCAGCGGGTACTCTCCCTTCAAGATCTTATATAGAAGACCTCCCCCCCATCGTCAGAGGCCTCAAAGGGGATGTTAAGCAGGTAGGAGAAATGAACTTACAAAGTCAGCTTATATAGCTATCAAAGATGTTACAGCAGATTAGCCAAACAGTATTAGAACAGACCCCCTTGGCCCTGGGAGCCACAGTACACCCCCAGGAGCCTGGAGACCTGGTATGGGTTAAGGATTGGAAGAAGATACCCCTACGGCCCACCTGGATAGGACCACATACTGTTGTACTAATTATACCAACTGCTGTTAAAGTTTCAGGTCTCAAGCCATGGATTCACCACACACAAGTAAAGAAGGCTGCGCCGGAGGACCAACAAAGTCCGTGGACGGTACAACCCGTCCAAGACAGTCGCCTGAAGCTCCACCTACACCGAACCAGGAAGGACAGAGACGCCCCGGACGGAGATGCCCCGGACGGATGAACCTATTAGGACCGGGCAATTCCAGACTCGTTGAGCCTGGACTGTTTGGACTCCTGGCCCTATTACTGGGCATTGGACTCTGGGCAGTAACACCAGGAGAATGGCCGTGGGTTTACAAGACAGGTTTCATCCTGCTCTATTGGGGTACTGTATTATGTTTATACTGCTTGTTGTCAATCTTACCGTACCAACCCCACACCCCCTAGAACAGGATGCCCAGGTTTGAGCTACCACATTTAACCTGACCAATTGCTGGATATGTCTAGGCCCACAGGCAGGACATGTTGTCCCAGCACCCCACGAACTTTTGCCAGCCCTGAACCTGACCATTTTACAAAGTTTGTTTTTCAGTGAAGCTCTCCTATCAGAGGCTACCCCACATTTGGAGGCAGCGTGGCATGAAGAGGCCGGGACCCGAAAAGGACAACAGTACCCCATTACGAATTCCTCCAACCTAGTTGGAGGGATTTCTTTGGGAACATTAAAAATAATTGGCAGCTTCCCCATTTGCTTCAACAGCAGCAACAAAACTCAGGCCTAGGAATATGTAGAGCCACTCCACATGGGTATTATCCCACAAGACAAATGCAACTTGACTGTAGACATATATTGGAGCAAATCAGAGGAGGCATGGAACTCTAGCTATATTAAGGTCAAGGAGTGCGTACATCAAACTAAATACAGCCAATTTTTAGTCGAGCCCCCCCGCAAACAAAGGAGGGCCCAATTTAAGAGTGAGAATAACAACTCCTGCACCGTGGGATGGGAAACAATAAACTGTACCTACCCACTCCCATGGGCAGGAGCCTTAGCCCGGTCTACCCACGTATTCATGCTAAAGACATATCCAAATAACAAACTCTTGGTCACGGCTTACTCACAGGAATATAACGTTCACTAAGGACAGGTAAAACCCATTCGACAACTGCCCGAAGAGGCCACCCCTTCCCTAATCTATGTTTATGGGTTAGGAGTACAGCTTGATCTGGGAGATGGACTGTTCTTCATCTGTGGAGGTACGGCCTACCTCCAGTTGCCACCCTCATGGACAGGTGTCTGCGCTATAGGTATGGTCGTACCTCAAGTGTCAACTACTAACAAACCTCTACCTATCCCAGTCTTAAAGTTATGGAAACCACAAGAGAGAAGGGCAGTACTGGCAGTCATGGTTCCACTAGGGATTGGCCTCGCCAGCCTGATAGGAGGTGCCCTCAGAGGGGCAAGTTTGGCCATGTCAATAAAACTTGCAAAGGCCACGCAAGAGTTAACAAGTGGGGTGAAATTGCTTACACAACAGGTAAATTCCTTAGCCGGAGTGGCATTACAGACCCGGCGAGTGGTAAATCTGCTCACATCACATGCTGGGGGCACTTGTGCCTTCTTAAAAGAGGAGTGCTGCTACTATATAAACAGCACGGGATGGATCATGGACCATCTAGACAATGCCCAGACAGAGGCCACCGAGGTATATACTATGTGGACACAGTGGAAAACCTCGCTGATGACCTGGTTAGGGCCATTCATCACCCCTCTGATGCTGATAATAACAATCCTGGTCTTTGGACTGTGCCTCCTAAGACTCCTAACACAGTTTACAGAACAAATAGCTAGACAAGCGACAGCAAAACAGATGCTAATAAGGGGCTACCACCCCTTCCACACTCTAGAAGAGTATAAAGAGATAGATGGAACACAGGACATGATGCATCATTAAAGATTTTAAGATGAGCATCAAAAGGGGGGAAATGGTGGGGAAATGGAAAATTCCACTATCCTTGAAACTGCTTAACAACTGCAACTCTCGCTTCTGTAATCAGCTTTCAGCAACTTCCTTATCTATACACTTCCTGGTATAGACCTCTATAAAAGGTCATTACATCTAAAGCGCGGGGCTCAGAATTTGGTGGCAGAATCCCCTCTGAGCCCACCGGCATAAAATAAACCTGTTCTGTCTACATCCTCGTGCGCTGCTCGGTGTGTTCCCAGTCTCTCTGATTTTGGTTGCCGTAACAGCACCAATGTGCCCAGGATGTAGAACATGGAGCCAAGAGAGATCATTTTGGAGCTTTATGATTTAATGCCCGCCCTGCTGGGTTTCAGAATTCTGTGGGGCCTGTGGCCCCTTTCTTTTGGCCAATTTCTCCCTTCTGGAATGGGAATGTTTACCCAATGCCTATATCACTATTGTTATCTTGGAAGCAAATAAATTGTTTTTGACCTTACAGGCTCATACATAGGTGGCAGGAACTTGCCTTGAGTCTCAGATGAGACTTTGAACTTTGAGTTGATGCTGGAAAAAGTTAAGACTTTGGGGGACTTTTGGGAAGGGGTGATTGTATTTTGCAATGTGAGAAGGACATGAGATTTGGGGGGCCAGGGGCAGAATGGTATGTTTTGCATGTTTGGCCTCTCCAAATCTCATGTTGAAATTCTATCCCCAGTGTTGAATGTGAAGCCTAGTGAGAGGTGTTTGGGTCATGGGGGTGTATCCCTTATGAATGGCTTTGTGCCCTGTTGGGCTTACTCAGGGTGGGAACTCGAGAAATGTACAGAAAGGAATGGGGTAGATGAAGAAGTCAAAGAGTCTTTAAACCCACCTATAACCTGTAAGCCCCCTGCTTTGAGATGGCCCACCTTTTCAGGCCAAACCAATGTATGCCTTCCAGGTATTGATTTATGACTTTACCTGTCTCCCTGAAATGTATAGAACCAAACTGTAACCCAACCACAAGTGAAAATTTGGCTCAGAATAAACCTTTTTAAATTATTTTACAGAGTTTGGCTTCTTTTCTGTTGACAAGTATATCCACAAATATTTCCAATACTATTCATTTATTTATTTTAAATATTTATACTAATACTCTTATTTTGGAGAGGAGGTTACAGTTTTTCTGTTAACTTTGGTACTCTGTGAGGATGTTGAGTTTTGTGTATTGGTTTTTGTTGATGATGTTGAATTGCCAAATAGAAGAATATATTTCCACAACTTCAATGTGAATTACTACTTAAGTGCAGGTTAACGAACTTCCTGATTTTAAGAACCTGTCTTAGGAGAGGAAGTGAAGGTTATTTATGCTGCTGGGCCAGGTGTGTGAGGTGCTGGAATTTTGAATCTAGGGTCTCTTATCTGAAACATTTTTGTTTGTTAGCCCTCAGTGACCATGCCAATCACTTAAAGCATAGCTACATTTCAAATCTTAACTCAGAGAAAATGCAAAGGATAATTTTTCTCTTATTCTCTTCTATTATTTATTTTTTTTGCCCTCTGCTACCTTTATGAAGAGGTGGAGTTTGCCTCAGGCTTAACTTGGCTTCTCTCAGGTTTCAACATTTATATCAAAAGCTTTTGATTTTGCTTAATTCCTTTCAATTCCTCCCTCTTCCACTCAGATTCTTATTTTTCTCTTGGTGCTAAATCAGGATGAGGAGCAAGATCATTGACCTCCATTGTTGCTACAAAAGAGGATTAGGGGCCAAGCCTATTTATTGGCCATTGCACTGCAAGATTCAGTTTTTATTGTACTCAATTAGTTGTGGCTTCTATTTGTCAGACACCTGCACTTACAAGTGACAGGAGTCCAACTGACATGGCTTTGGAAGAAAAAGAAAGAGAAAAAGAAAAGATGAAGAGGTAGGTCATAGAAGAAAAGAATGAGCAGCTGGAACAAGTATAGCTCTGGAGACCAGAGACACTGGAATTAAATCTCTGCCCCAAAAACAAATCAAAACCCTCCAAACTCTCATTTCAGCCATCCTTTTGTGCTTTCCCTCCCTTCTCTTAATCTTCTCCAAGAGGCAATAGACATGTCTGCTGGAAGTTCTGGCATCTCCTTCTTTATATCCATAAAAGGAAGGAAAAGCATCTATATTCAAAGTCCACATCTGAAAATCCTAGGAAAGGCACTTATTGGTCCAGCTCAGAATACTTTATCACCATTTGAACCAATCACTGTGGCCTTGTGGGTGCAGAGTCAGGTACTCTGACTGGCAACTCCCATCATCCCAATGTTTTTCAAACTACAGGTCACTACTCTTAAAATCAATTTAGTGCCTCTTAAACAGCATTTTTTTTTTAAACAAAATGGATTAGGTTAAAATAGAATGTAATAGATGACAGTCCATCCCACTTAGTAAGAGTAAGGATTGTTTTGTGAAACTTCTGATTCTGAAACACATACTATATGTAATATACCTATATATTAGTATTGCAGCACACTGTAAAAATATATATCTTTTTCATTGTAGGTCATACTTCAAAAGGGTTGAAATTCTCTCTTTACTGCACATGTTTCACAAATCTTATTTCTATTAATAATGCCTCTGCTTTCCAGATTTTATGCTTTTGTTTGGCCTTTCAAAAAGGACAACCTAGAAAATAATTGCTGAATCACATAATTGCTTCACTTTTAATTACCCTGTGGGTTTAATGGGCAGATACACTCAGTTCTTCTCTGGACTCCAAAGTCAAAAGTTTTGTTTTGTCTGTGTGCTTCCTTCCTCACTCTAGGTCAGACTCTGTTCCACAGTCCAATCTGGGAACTGGCCTAAAGTTCTGGTTGTTAAGCAATGGTAGCGACCAAAGAAGCTTAAGGTGGTCTAGAGTTAGGTTAATAAAAGCAAGTTTTAGACCAGCATCTGCCACATGTACAGACACTTATGAAACCATCTAACCATCACATTGCATCAAATGTTCATTACTGGCAGGTGCAACAGCATTCCAGAGGCAGGATTCCGTTACCCTGAGAGTTAGTATTAGGCAAAAGGAAATCTAAACCAATGGTTTACACACATGCTGATTAGGGTACCCTCCATAAAAATATAGGTTAAAGACCTTGCTGGATTCTCCATATTTGGACTCAGCAGAGTCTGGCTTTGGCAGAGATATGGCCCATGACCCTCTTTCACTTTCATCCTGGTTGACCACCCTGGAAGGAGACTTCTTGGGAAAACTGACAGCCCACAAAGCGAAACATTAAACCAATTCACACATACATAACTTCCTATACTAAAATATCTAAAGGCTAACTAAATACAATTTTAACACGTCAAATACAGTGTATTAAAGCACATACCTTAGGCTTGGAGAAAGAAATTAATCAACAATTGACAAATTCACTGTGGCGTCACTGCAAATAAAACAACCCAAATAAATAAAAGGGCTTTTCTAGATACCACAGAATAATGTCTTTCAAAAAACTACAACTTGCATGAAAATCCAATGCTAAAATCACCTTTAAGGAAACCACTGTTACATAATATTGCTGAAGAAGTCAAAGTGGAGACTATTAAGGTAAGGAATGAAAGAAATGGAGAGACTTTATTGAAATCCTGTTTTGCAGTATCTGCCTACATTTTTTTTCTGAATTCATGGCTAGCTCTTAAAAGAGCCTTTGGTTTCACTCTTTCTTTATTCTTCTAAAAAGCAGGCCATCTGCTGGGCTTATCTGGGGGCAATCACTTGCCCTTGGCCTTAGGATGGCTCTCGGTCTTCTTGGGCAGCAGCATTACATGATGTTGAGCAAGACACTGCCCTACGCCATGGTGATTTTGCCTTGCAGCTTA
Organism: Daubentonia madagascariensis; assembly: GCA_023783475.1. Taxonomy (NCBI): domain Eukaryota; kingdom Metazoa; phylum Chordata; class Mammalia; order Primates; family Daubentoniidae; genus Daubentonia; species Daubentonia madagascariensis. The sequence goes on from JAKFHU010001672.1 coordinate 23,110,115, forward strand.
TTGAGCATCTCGTCTTTGCGGAAAGCCAGCTGCAGGTGGCGCGAGATGATGTCTGTCTTCTCGTCGCGGGCCGCGTTGCCAGCCAGCTCCAGGATCTTGGCGGTCAGATACTCCAGCACCGCCGCCAGACTCCGGCCCCGACCCACTCGGCGTAGTTGCCCTTGCGGAGCAGGCGGTGCACTCGGCCCACCGGGAACTGGAGTCCGCCAGGGCAGAGTAAGTCTTGGCTTTAGCGCGAGCCTTGCCGCCCTGCTGCCCATGGCCAGACAACTTCTGCGACGTAGCGCCCTCTAATGCAAAAGAGAAAACAAAAATCAGACCTGAGTAAGGGATGTATCCCTTAAACACACACACACACACACACAAACACACACACACACACACACACGAGCTGAAGCCTGCAGTTAGCTTTCTTACTGGCTGACTTCTTGAAGGTGCCTCATCCAAGCAAACTAGAACTGGCAGACTCTTTTACATGCTTTTTCCATTGTTTTTAATCCAATCAGACTTTTATGTTATTAAGGCTTCGTTTGAATAGAAGTATCTGCAGGACTCCCCTTGTCACTTGTAGAAACTCTTTCTCTTTTCAAGGAACCAGAAAGGAGTTTTGATATGCCTGGGGTTTGGAAGCATTCTGCAATCTCTAGAAAGAGCTCCAAGAAAGCCGTGTATAATTTGTATTTTTTTAATAAATTGAGAATATTTATTTCCTCTATAGATGACAAGAAAATGAAAGGGATGTAGATGTATGCAAATCATAAGATCTGTTATGTATTGGTGGTGATTAATAAGCAGATCATGTGTAGGTTAAGAAATGGGAGGACCAAAAGATATCTAACATTCATGAGGCCTGAAATAAACATGAGACACCTGTGCACAAAATACTTATTCTAAATATACAACAGACACTAAATATCCAGGGTACACTTAAGATATATAAGCACCCAGTATTTGTGAGGCCTTGATTCATCCACCTACTGAGAACACCCATTCAGTCACCGTGTGTTCTCTCTCCAAGAAACACAATACTATTCAGCCTTAAAAAAGAAGGAAATCCTGTCATTTGTGAAAACACAGGTGAACTTGGGGAACACTATGCTAAATGAAAAAAGCCAGGCACAGAAAGACAAATACTACATAATCTCACTTGTATGTGGAATCTAAAAAAGTCAAACTAATAGAAGCAGAGAGAACAGTGGTTACCAGAGGCTGGGGGATTAGGGGAGATTGGAAAAATGTTGGTCAAAACATACAAAATTTTAGTTAGGAAGAAAAAGTTCAGCTCAGGAGATCTATTGTACGATATGGTGACTGTAATTAATAACAATGTATTATATACTTGAAAATTGCTAAGAGAGTAGATTTTAAATGTTCTCACCACAAAAAAAAAGATACATAGGTGAGATAATGGATATGTTAATTATCTTGATTTAGCCATTCCACAATGTATACATACATCAAAACATCATATTGTATGCCATAAATATATACAATATTTGTCAATTTTTAATAAAAGAAACAAAACCCATAGCTGTTTAGCATGTATTTCCCATAAAGCAAGTGTGTGTCATTATCCCCTCCTATGTCACCTTTTGTCTGTGGACTGGAATCTCAATGCCAGTCCTTGTAACCACACCATCAGCAGGGAAAGTTAATGTGGTGGAGAGGGAGACAGGATGTGTGAACATTATGGACTTCCAGATTCAGTCCTATGGTCCTGCCATCTTGCTTGTTCCCTATTCTAAGTACATAAAATTACCCTCTATTTTCCCCCTAGCTTCTGGCAGTAGATTTTAAATTTATTTAACCAATTGTGCATATCTATCACCTTAATTTGGTCTATGAGGTTTTCTGTTCCATCCACGGATCACCTGCCGCCTCATAGCAAACTTGGAAGTTCCATTTTATCAGGATCATTTCCAACAAGCCACCATGATTAAGATCAAGATGAAGGATGGGAGAAACAGAAGTTCAGCTGCAGAATACTCTAAATGAATAACTAGTAACCTTTAGGATGTTGAAACAGATAGACTAGCATCTGATCCAAGGCCATGTGCATCATAAATTCCTTTTGCAATGGATCGCTGGTGAGGCCTCCCACCTGGCCCATTACAACAGATGATGTACCATTATCTCCAGGCGGTTCAAAAAGCTGAATGCTTCCTATTGCCTGGAGAGGTGGCCAAGCACACCATGTGCTATTACCAAGCACACTAGTTGCCCCAGTGAGTTTCTTTTATCAGAACTTGAATGTCATATGCCAAAGACATTTTTAGAGCCATCTAAGTTTTTAAAATTAGAGTTCTAGTTAATGCATTTTTATGCTAATTTATTGGTTGTGCTAATAATTCCTTGACTGTGAATTGCCCAATCAACTAGTAAGTTAACACAGCTGGGGAAAGGGGTAGGGAGGGAGGAGAAATTTTAAATTTTCTCCCAACTTGAACACTTTTCCTTATGACTAAATAGGTCTTTTGTGGTTTTTTTGTTTTCAATTACATAGTACTGTGAGCATGTGCTCTAATGTACCACTCATGAAGTGATAGCCTTTACTCCCTTACTTTTATTAGAGGCTTTAAATGTCATTTCATGATATGTTTGAAGCTTTTCTTCAGGGTTTAAATACCATCCTCATAATGTTCTCAGTCTCTTATGGTATTTTGGTTTAATCTGTTTCCTAGTTTGCTGGTCCAACTCCTTATTTTTTTATTTATTTTTTTGAAGATTTTTCCAGTTTACTGAGGTTTTCAGCCAGTCCTGGAGACATTGGTGCCTCAATCCAAGTGCCATTTTTTCTAAGATCACTTTTCTTTCCCAGGTCAGATAATTCCTGCTCAAGCCAGGGTTGGCTCAACAAGGCAGTCTCCAACAGCAGTTGATTGTGGGTGAGTGGATATATGACCCAAACTGAACCAGCATCATTTCTCATGGACTTAGGTTAAGAAGATCAGTCTCTCTCAAGTAGTTGAAACGGAAACCTATAAAATTTAGGTGCTGTGGGAAGAGTCTTTTCAAAGTACTCTTGGTATAGCCACACTCAGGTATTAGACTGTCTGGCTGCCTTTTGCTTTCTAAGTGGTTCATAAAAAGTATGAACACCATCTAATCAGAGTGGACTTTGATCAGCTCATTTGCATTCTTTCTTTACTTTTCATCCAATCAAAGATTGGGTTGTTCCTGTTCCTCATTCAAATATGGCAACCATAAATAGTTCCTGCTTGGTACTAGCTGCCGTTCTCTTTACCTCCAAGTAGTGGAAGGCTGGATCTACTATGCTTGAGTCTTCCTTTAAGTATTTTGCTGTCTCCATAAATGACTCTTAGAAAACTTGTTTGCTATCTCCAAAAAGAACCCAAAGAAAACCTTGACCAAAACTTAGATTAGCAGGAGAGATGCCCTAGAGAGACCTACTCCATCTACTTTAACAAGGTCTTGAAACAGGTGTGCTCTAACATGGGCATTTCGTCTAAGGTAACGTGTGTTGAGTACTATTTTGTCAAGGATATCTTCAAGCACATAGTAGGTCAAGCTTCCCTCCAGGTTCATTGTAACAGGTGCTGCACCATTGCCTCCAGAAAGATGCAGTGATCTGTGCACCTGCTCCCACCAACTGAATGGACTAGGCATGCTGTATCTGATGACATCAAGGCCATGATCAAGTACACCAGCTCTATTCAAATGAGCTGCTGTTGAGGATTCAAACAGCAGAAGACAAAGGGTCTTTTTGCAGCCATCAATGTTTTCAGTTAATAGTTACCTCTTAATATATTCATATTTCTGATGGATATCTCTTTGTGTTACCTCTTCAGGAATTGTTCAGGGTCCTATTCAGTTGACATACTTAGTAAAACTTTTCTCCTTTCTATCTTAAATTTTTAAAAGTAGGTCTATTTTGATTCTGGGTTTTCCTAATGAGGGATAGTATATGCTTGTATGTTTGTGCTTTCAAAAACCCTACCATGTGGCCAAAAGTGGTTTCAGTTCATGTGATTTAGCAAAGGTCTCATTGATGTTAGTGTGAACAGCCTGAATTAATTTCTCTAATTTTTGAGGTTAGACACATATTGTATAATTGTTGGATTTAATTGTTTTTCTGGGTACAATTGCCATCATCTTATATCTTAGTTTTAACATATTTTTGGCCACAGTAGGGCAACTTCCCTTTGAAAGTTCTGGAATCATCTTTGCTTCCAGTTGAACTATACAAACATTTTGTCTTTCAAGTTCTAAAGAAAGTTTTATCTGAATTGCATTGAATTTATACATTAATAGAGATAATAATAGACATTTTTATAGACTTGTGATTTGCCATTTAAGAAGCCAGGTGCTTTGAAGTATTTACATGTTTTATGTACTTCTGTAAAGCTTTATGGTTTTCTTCATGGAGCTGTATACATTTTTTTCATGGAGTTTATCTTAAGATTTTTTTTGTTTATTAATTTATCTGGGTATAAATATAATATGAGATTTTTACATTATATGTTCTAACTGTTTTTCTATGTATGAATGCTATTGATATTTGTGTTATAATATTGTATCTGGTTGCTTTGCTGAATTCTGTCATTTCAGTTTTCCAGGTTTTCCTGTAGGATTTTCCAGGTAGGCAGCAAGCTTTCAAGCAGATAAGAAGTCCCTAAGCATCAGCACAGTGGCAGCTGCAAAACTAGCCTTGCCACATTTTCATATATTTAGCTAGGAAGGAGAAAGCGTCCAAATCTTAGACCATTTGTCTTAGTTTGGACTGCCATAAAGAATTACCATAGGCTTAAACAATAGAAATTTATTTCTCACAGTTCTGGAGGCTGAGAAATCCAAGACCAAGGTGCCAAGAGATCCAGGATCTGGTGAAGGCCCACTTCCTGATTAGCAAATGGCCATCTTCTCCTTGTATCTTCACATGACAGAGAGAAGAGAGGGAGAGCAAGCTCTCTCTTGTCTTTTTATAAGGACACTAATCTCATTCATGAGGTCTCTATTCTCATGGCCTAATTGCCTTCCAGAGATCCCACCTCCTAATGCCATCACAATTGGGGTTGGGATTTCAATATATGAATTTGGGGGAGACACAAACATTTAGTCCATAGCATAGTTTATTATTTCTACAGACAGTGAAAGCAAAATCAACATGGTGTCCCACCCCTGTTTTTCTAGTTCCATGGGAAGGAAGACATGGAACTGGAAGGGCCAGATGACAAAAGACACAAGAGGTGGGCTATTCTGTCATTGAGGAGCCAACACTAAGCTACAGCCATGCAATTTTATAGCCTGCACCTGTACCCAAAGGGTAGATGTAGAAAGTCCTATGCCTCGTTGAAACCAGAGAGGTGGTGGGGGAGAAACTACCTCACAGCAGCCTCCCAACAGTATAAGTAACTTCTATCTAGATGGGGAGGCTGATGATAAATGGCCTTGTGATGATTCCTCACAAAACTGCCTCTTCCCATGTTCCCGGGAGGATCACAGGGCATTGCACCACGATGGATCAGAGTGTAGTTGAGCCTGTGTGGTCTATGCACAGATCTGCAAAGTTGCCAAAGTGCCATGGAAAAGCCACTCTTCTACACAAACCATATGATTATTGTGCTGAACTACTTTCAGTAGTTAAATCTCTTCTCTAAATGCATTATATAATCTTCTGAGGCAATGATAAAGAAATAGTGATAACAGTGAACTTGAATTTCTCAATATAGTACACAGCTTTATTTGACATATATTACTCCCATGTTCCTAACAGGCTTTAATTTAAAATAAATATAAAATATTAGCATCTACCTATTTAGCAACTACAAAGATGCATATGGTTCTTTTCTCCTTTAACTAGTATCATGAATTATACTTACAATTTTTAACATTAGCAACAATAGAAACCATAACAATAGAATAATAGCTGAAAGTGCTGAGGCAAAACACTTTTCAGTCTAGAATTATAAGTATAACTAAACTATAATTTAAGGGTGTGAGTGAAATAAAGACATGTTTAGACAAAGAGTGAAAGATTTTACAACTCACAGAAAGATGTTTAACTTAATGTATATTAAAAAGGCAAGATTATTTTCACCATTTGGATTTCAGAAATCTGAATGTTTTTATTTTATTTTTTATTTTTTGAGACAGAGTCTTGCTTTGTTGCCCCGGGTATAGTGCAGTAGGGTCATCGTAGCTCACTGCAACCTCAAACTCCTGGGCTCAAGTGATCAACCTGCCTCAGCCCCCAGTAGCTGGGACTACAGGCAGCACCACCAAGCCCAGCTAATTTTTTTTTCTATTTTTGGTAGAGATGGGGTCTTGCTCTTGCTCAGGGTGGTCCCAAACTCCTGACCTCAAGCGATCCCCCCGTCTTCACCTTCCAGAGTGCTAGGATTACAGGCATGAGCCACCGTACCTGGCCAAACTGCAATTTTAAAACACATTGTTGGTAAGAATGTAAAGAAATAAGCAATTAAATAAATTATTGATGGATGTGTAAATTGTTAAAGCCTTCTGTGGAGAGCAATTTGGAAGTGTCTATTAACATTTAAAATACAGACACTTTTGACTCATAAATTCAACCAAGAGATTTTTATCTGCACTTACACTTGCACAGGTGTGCACTAAAGTGTATGCAAGGGTATTTATTGCTACATTGTTGATAGCAAAGAAAAAATCAATAATATTGAACATATAGCATTTAATATGGTGAAGGCCCTGTTCAAAGTGCTTTACATATATTAACTCATTGATTAACTCTCCCAACAACCGTGTGAGGCCAGAGCAATTATTATCCCACGTGACAGATGAGGAAACTGAGGAGCAGAGTTGTTAGGTAACTTGGTGGGCATTGTTTGTGTGTTTGATCTATTGTGGAAAAGGCAGTCTTGTATATTGACTAACCCATTTTTCTCTTCCTGGGATACTGGACTGCTCATTTCTCATCATCCCTTGAAGTCACTTTGTGTGCCTCCACTGAACAACCTGCACTGAATGGTGATGTCAGTAAGAAATAAACCTTGCTTTCTTAAACCACGGAGATTTTGTAAGTGTATTTGTTAGCACTGTATAGTCTAGCTTACTCTGACTAGTTCAGAAATTGGTACCAGAGGTGGGTTACTACTATAACAAAAAAAACTAAAATAATGTTGTTCTCGTTGCTCCATGGAAAAATCATAGAGGCAATGACGATAATGCAATATAAACTGTATTTCATTTTTTTTGCCATCTCTAGCGTTAGAGAAATAAACTATTTCAATGAGGTTAGCATACAAACTGTATGCAGACAAGTAACAGCAGATTAGTTTGCAAGGGTAATGTGTTGTGTTTTACATTATTTGTTGGCTGAGCCAAACTCCATTTTAAGATCCCCACTCCATTATTCACTTGTATTTACTTTTAAAAAAGACTCTAAAAGCTAAAAACTCAGGTTTTAAGACTCCCTTGCGACTAATGGGGTCTTGATGCACATTTCTGGCCAAGGACACATAAGCATTTTCCTGCTTTGATAGTGGATATGAGCTCTGTATACGTGTCCAAAGACTATGAGACAAAAGAATGAGGAGAAAAGCCAAGAGCCTGGGAGTAGGTGTATCAGCTTGGAGGTGACAGATAAACTGCAAATCTCAATAGCTTACAAAAATAAAAGTCTGTATCTTGTTCACACTACATGTTCATTGAGATTGGCTGTAGCAGCCTTGCTCCATGTTGTCTTCCTGTCAGGGCCTAGGTTGATGGGCTAGACTCTGTGTGGAAGATGGGTGGTTGCCTTATGAAGGGAAAATGAAGAACTTGGTGAGCCATGAACTGGTGTTAAAAGTTTATTGTGGATGTGACCCACATGACTTATACTCGCATTTTATTGGCCAAAGCAAGTCATATGGACAAGCCTGGTGCCAACTGGATAGGAAAGTATCACCATCCCAAAGATATTTGTAAGCAAAAATATGATTCATCACAGTCCAAACTTCTGATCACAAATACTTAGTTCATGCTCCTTTCCATGCACAAAATATATTTGATGGGTGCCCCTCCCTCATGCCAAGAAAGAAAATCCAAAAGTCCCATTTAGTCACACCATTAGCATTGAAGTGCAGGATCTCGTGATAATCTCTACATCAATCTGGATTTGGGTCCTTTTGGTCTGAAAACCAATAAACTAAAATGACACATCTGCCCCACCCCCACTCTACCTTACAACCCCACATACAACAGTGGAACAGGAATAAGAGAACTACAAAAATAGGAAACAGACATTAGTCACTTTTCCAAGGAAATTTTGGAATCATTCTGGCCAGATATTGCAAAAGTTTTCTACCCTGGAAGTGGGAAACATTCCTTGATTAGTCTGTAGTTACTACACCTTCAAATTAGCTCCACAGCTCATCGTTTTCCATGGCTCCATGGCTCCACCTTCTGGCAAATCTTTCCTTTTCCGTTATTCTTCTTGGCCACGTTTGAAAAGGACCTTGGAGCATATGCCCTTCCCTAGGAATTGAGCAACTTTCACAGTCCATCTTGTGCAAAAAAAAAAATTGGTGTTCCAAGGCAACATTTTGAGTCCTGAATAGTCACAGTGTTCTTTAGCCCAGGCTTATTTATATTACAACTCTCAAGAACTTTTTCAGTGTCTTGCTTATTTAATTACAACCAACTTCACCTCTACCGATTAATTTAGAGATTTGCTGTTCTCTCACCAACTCCTTCTCTAGACTTAATTCTGAGCACTTTGAGCATATCAGGCTCCAGAGGGAAATCCAGGTCCTTTGCCTCATTTTCCTGAGCCATTTTGTTGAACCAAAAGTATTTACTGGACATTATCTTAATTCAGATGTTTGAACAATCGGTTACAGTTTCCCTCATTGCTTTGGCTTTAGTTCTTGTCATGAGAATGTGTTTTAATAAGTTTATTGTTTCTTAAATCATTTCTCAATTGAGAGGAAGTTTCTTCTTCCAAACCTACAAGTCTAGATATTTTGAAACTGGTCAGTTACTTTCGGGTCTTGTGTATTTTTAGAGAACATTGTCAAATGCAACCAATAGTAACAAAAACACAATACTAACATTCAATATCTCAACCACTTCACCTGAATCAAAAAGTTCATTAGGTATATTATCTGCCTTCCGAGTTGCTTTAGGCAAAATTTTACTAAATATTTCACCAACATATATCAAGGATTATCCTTCTAGCCTTTTTTTTCCCCCTTGCCTCTTGATCAGTCCTGAAGCCAACACTACACATTTTGAGATTTTGTTTGTTCACTTGTTTGTTTCTCTTATGATAGCATTTGACTTCTAGTAGTAATTTTTGTATCAGTCAAGACAGACTAGGTTATACTGCAGTTACAAATAACCCCCAAATCCCAGTGGTTTACAACAACCTGCTTCATGCTACATACCCAATGTTCAGCTGTTACTCTGTTCCGCATCATCTTCACACTGGGACCAGGTTGATGGGGCGGCTTCCATCTAGAACATAACAAGTCTAATGATGGAGGGAAAAGAGGGAAGATGGGAAAAGCTTCTGACTAGAAATGAAACATAATGTTGGCTCAAATAGCATTGGTCAAAGTGAGCCACATGAACAATCTTGATATTAATGCAGCAGGGAAGAGAGAGGAAGGAAATATTTGTGTACAAATCATTAGTATACAAAAATTTATGTACAAATAATTTTTCCACTGCAAAAGTAAAAAGAGCCTGGATCTTTGATGTCATCGTTGAATCACTGCCTCACCTGTGCAATGTCTAAGCCAGTGTTTCTAGTTCATGAATGTAACTACTCTGATCTGCTACTTAACTCACATATTAAGATTTTGTTTTTCTTTAATGACTCTAATTATCTGGCTTCTCTTCACTTCTTATGCATAACCGTCTGGTTTGTTGTTATTTACTTTTATTTCTCTTACATTCATTTCTATTATTTCTTCTTACATTCTTTTATTTGAAAATTTGGGGATGGCTGTTTGTGTTTCCTGGATTCTTGCTCATGGTAGATTGTTTTCCATATATGCTATGTAATTTCAGATGGTGAGAAAATAGTAAATGGAAATTTATTTGAAGGAATCTTAATGGCTAGGGATTGGGTGATAAATCCTTTTGAGAGGATTATGTTCACTTCTGCTGGGTATGACCAAACTAATCATTTCTATGTTTATTTATTTCGTGGCTTTATAGACCACATATATATTACACATTTGAATCCCAAGCCAAAGCAAGTACAAACTAGTATTTATTCACTCTCAACCTGGGCCAATAGAGCTAATCTTTCTTGTGTCCCAACGACAATGGACAGATGTTTTCTAATCTACTTGCCATTGCAGCTGTGACCTTCTGTGAGTCCTGGCTTTAGGCAGTGTGACAAAGGGAAAAGAGATTCATTAGGGAAATCTTAATATTGATGTCAAATAAAGAAGGGCATCAGATCGGTAAATGTAACTGGAAAAAAATAAATGTTAATTCTCTTAAGTTGTGGGCAGCAGGTTGTTCCAAGTAAGCTGACACATGATGGACATTGTGTAATGAGAGGTGATTTTGACTTGACAATGTAGCTGAGTATAATTCAGGATAGGAAATATGATAGCTGGTTACTTCCATTCCTATTGTTTAGGATGGACTTGGAAGTAGTAGTCAGGAATAATTTTAGAAAAATTGTAGGAGAATAATAAGGAAGATCTAAGAGGCAAACTATCCATCTCACTGCCCTCAAATAGGTTCATAGCAGCAGAGGCAAATAGTGGAGAAGTGTGCTCATGAAGATGAAGCCAAGAATGCTCTTATGTACCTCCAATGTCCTCTTCAATGAGGCTAGCCATGCCTGTCTTTAACCTTTGTCTTAGTGTATTTTATGCTGCTATAACAAAATACCACAGACTAAATAATTCATAAATAATAGAAATTTGTTTCTTTCAGTTCTAGAGGCTGGGAAGTCCAAGATCAAGGTGCTAGCAGGTTTGGTGTCTGGTGAGGTCCAGGTATCTGCTTCCAAGATGGTGCCCTGTTGCTGCATCCTCCAAAGGGGAGGAACACTGCATTCATTTGTGGCAGAAGAGATGGAAGGGCAAGCAGGCCAAACTCACTACCCCAAGCCCCTTTATAAGGGTGTCACAGGAAAGTAACTCCCAGTGCTGGGAATCACTTGAAGTCCAAGTGGGTCCTTGGCTTCATACAAGAAAGAATTCAGGAGCGAGCTGACAGAGTAAAGGGAAAGTGAGTTTTATTTAGGAAGTATAGAAAATCTACTCCACAGAGTAGAGGCTAGTTCTCCCTATGGAGAAGAACAGCCCTCGTGGTTCCTTTAGCCCCTCTATTTAAGCAATGGCTTAATTATAGGCTAAACAAGGGGAGGAATATACATGTTATTTCTTGGAAAGGGGCAGTGTTTTCCTAGAATTAGGGTGACACCCTCCTTTTGACTAAATATGGTCAAACAGGAAGTGTTATGGCATCAAATGGGAGTGGGAGATTTCCTTAGAAACGTTCACAGTAATGAGATGTATAATGAAGCTGCAAGGTCAAGAAGTGGTTAATTCCTCCACCATCTTGGTTCTAACTGGTTGGAACTTGTCCTGTTACCACATGCACCTGTTTTGTTACCACATCCTGTTTTGATCAGAGTGGTCCTGACACTTCCTGACTCATTTAAGCAATGCCTGCCAGTTCCCTATCTCGAGAGCACCTAATTCCACTCGTGTGGGTGGAGCCCTCATGACCTAATCATCTTCCAAAAGGCTCCACCTCTCAATACCACCACCATAAGGATTAAGTTCAACATGAATTTTGAAGGTGACACCATCATTGAAACCATAGCAACCATAAACTTGTGTTTTCATTATTTTTGTTATTTGGACAAAAAGCAAAATCTGTTCTTTTACTGGATTTTAAACTTCCTCTCTACCTCTCTCTTATTCTCCATATAGCCCCCAGTGACAGACCAAGATTAAGAACTTGGAAGACTAATTTCTTCCTAAAGAGGAGGAGAGTGAAGATGGGTTGAGACCGAGGGCCAAGATAATTTTATTGACTATTGTGCCGGGACTGGGGTTTTCATTGTACCAAGTTAACGGTTGTGGCTCACATATGGTAGGCATATATGGTGCCTCAGTCAGAAAGCCACACTGAACCTGTTTCAGGAGAGAAAGCAACTAGGGTAAGGGAGCTCACTGAGCAGAAAGAATGATGGATGAAGCAAGCACAGCTCCAGAGATCTCATGGCCTAGAATTCAAGATTTTTATCCCATTCTCTTCTCCCCCCTTTCCTTTGCCCTCTCTTCTTTCTTTCCCTCCCTCTCCTTTGTTTTTCTTTCTCTCTCTCCTCTTTCCTCCCTCACAACCCCAACTGCTCTCATTTCTGCTATCTTCTTACACATCACTGTCCTTCTCTCAACCTTTTCTAAGAGAGACGAACCCTATGTCTGGCAGTCTGGAGTCTCATCCTTATGTCTTCACTATGAAAGAAAAGGTATTTGGATTCAGGCTCCAGACCAGAGAGTCTCATGAAGGACTTTTATTGGCTCAGCTTTGGTCATTTCCCCAGTTCTTGAACTTATCACCTCAGCTGACAGAGGGAGAGTTCTCCCACTGGCCAAATTTATATGAACCTTTGGTAACTTGGAGGGCTCTGACTAGCTGTTTTCATAAAACCAGAGTTTTCCAAAGCACTAATCTTGACTCACTAGTGAAATCAATGTAAATGGCTGTGAACATTTTTATAAGATGAGATATAGTAGATCAGGGACTTATTTAATAAAATTGAAAATTTCAGAGTGTATCTCATGTAATAAAGGTAATTGTTTTATAAATATTTTGTTTCATTTATATGTGTTTGTTTTTGTATGTCTTGATTTGCACTATAATACTATATTTCTCACTGAGTGATATTGTCAGAAAAGTTTTTAAAGCCCTTCTGTGCTGCGCATGGTTTATATATTTTATTTATGTTAATAGTCCCACATTTAACACACTTGTAATTTATTCTTCACAGTAGAAGGTGGTATTTATCCTATTTAGTCTTTCAAAAAGCTCACTTATCAAATAATTGCTCATTCATTTAACTTCTTTGCTTCTCTTACATGCATTGATTTTAATGAATATACTAGTTTCTCCACCTATTCTTTAAATTCGAACCTTATTTTTCTTTCATTCTTACCAAACTGACTTGTCTGTATGCCCACTTCTACTTCCTTTATTCTACCACTTACCTAAATTTACTTTGTGATCAAAGAATGGAGAAATAATATTAGTAATATGCTTTTCTCATCAATGGTTCCCACCTGTTCTCTGAGAAATTCAGTTTCAAGAACTTTAGTTTGACATGATTGCAAGCTTAATACTGATACCTACAGCCTAAATCATAAAAATGTTTCAAAATGGGGGTTTTTTTGGTTTATTTGTTTCTTTGGAATATGTGTAAACAAGCATGTTTCTGTCTTGTACTGCAATTTGTGTGAAATTCTGGAGTTCACTTAAGAAGATGCCCTGAAGTACCAATATTTAATTGATTCTAAGTTATACATTGTATCATATTTTATTATTTCTGAAATCCATAGGCAAAACTGATAGTGTTTTAGAACTTCCTCTGGCTGGTGGTAATCTTGATGTATTTGCATTATCTATTGACAAAATATCTAAAGCTCCAGCCTCCAAGCTTGTAGGGCAGGTGTCCCTAATTTGGAAGGAAATCTCTAGGTAAATAGTAGAGGCATTTTTAACCCATAGGAACAAAATAATCATGCAGAATGAGTGAACAAGGTGTTGAAACTAAAGTGTTTAGCAGCATTCCAAAAGCATGAGTTTAAATGGGCTACCTGGATGTAGTGTCAAATCCAATTTTGGAGGCCAAAACTAAAATCTCTTATTTTATTCTAAAAATTATTTTCAGAAATGCTGAATGAACAAATCTCAGGTAGTTGTTATTTTTGAAAAACATGAATATCAATAATTCTGGTTGGAAAAGATCTTTTAAGAGCCATCTAAGTTTCCAAAATAAGTGTTGCAGTCAAATTAAGTGTATATTTTCCTGATTGTAATCTACTGCCTGTGAATTGCCTACCAAACCAATGACCTACTGGAACACATAGACTGCATGTCCTATTCATTACCTGCACTTGCAGGTAATAGGCTTAGCAAACTTACAAACTTAGTCTATGATTTGAACCAGGTCTAATTTCAATTATGCCAATTTAGTCTAAGGGTGCAGAAATTTATTTTGTATCTGACAAACTATATGTTTTTACTTGTTTATTGTCAGTATCTCCCAACTAGAATGCAAGCATCTAAAATTCACTGTATCCATCTCTGAGTGTTTTTCCAGCTCAGGCACAATCATTTTTTAATATCCTGTAGCTTAAAGATTGACTTATAGTGTTAATCAGTATTAATACATCTTAGTAGGAAAGAAGGAAAGGAAAAAGATCATACACACACACACACACAAATTTACATTGAGCAAGTATGAAAACGTGTATAGGTTTTATAGCTCCTCTTGCCAATAGTTACATCACAGTATTTATGACATCCTTCACCAGTCTTATTCCATCTTCCTTTTGCCTTCAATTAGTACCTCAGCTGGCTGTATTTTTTACTTGTCAAGACAAATTCCTGAATGATCTCGATAATTAGTGATCCTGCTTATATGAAAGTACTATAGTTTTTCATGAACTTTTCCACTGGGCAGGAGAGTAGTAAGAACTCCCAGAGAATTCTCTGGGTTCCAAAAATACTTCTCCCAGCCATCATTGTATAGAGATAACCCAATTTACCTTTAATAATCAGGAAGAATGACTGCAGCTAGTGTAATTATATGATGTCTGTAAATTTTTTTTTCTGGGAAAAATGTAATGTGAGATTATTTGCAAATACCATATCTTGTTTATGTATGTATCTAACACATCTAGAGCTTTCCCAATAAAGTTCTCTTCTCTTTCTCAGCAAATGGGAAGATTATACTACCAATCCCCACCCCTGCACTTAAGTGTGGCCAATGGGTTGTAAATTAAAGTGAAGAGACCACTGGATGAAAGGAAATCTACTTAGCCCCAGCCTCTTTATTTCACCTAGTGGAAAAAGTCTTAATCCACAATGGAGAAGTTCTCAAGGACATAGACTCAATTGGCTCACATATTTATGGAAGCTGAGGAGTCCCATGATTTGTCATCTGCAAGCTGGATACCCAGGAAAACTGTTGGTATGATTCAGTCTGAGTCCGAAAGCCTGAGAACCAAAGGAGGTTATGTGAATCCCAGTCCAAGGCGGAAGATGAGCTGATATGTCCCAGCTCAAGCAGTGAGGCAGAACATAAGGGGCAAATTCCCTCTTCCTCTGCTTTTTGTTCTATTCAGGCCCTCAATGGGTTGAATGATGGCTACCCACCTTGGGGAAGGCAATCTATTTACTAAGACCACTTATTCAAATGCTAATTTCATCTGGAAACACCCTCACAGACATAGCCAGAAATAATGTTTAACCAGATATTTGGTCCTCCCTTGATCCAGACAAGTTGACACATAAAATTAACTATCTCAAAGACTTACTGTAGTCAATATGGCATAGTATTGGCAAAAGGATAGACACTTAAGTCAATGGAATAGGATAGAGTCCAGAAATAAACCCACAAAAATATTGTCAACTAATTTTTTACAAAGGGCAAAGGCCATTCAATGGAGAAAAGATAGTATTACCAACAAACTGTTCTGGAACACCACCATATGTTAATAAATGAACCTTCAGACACCTTATACAAAAATAACTAAAAACAGATCACAGAGCTAAATGTAATACATAAACTATCAAACTTTTAGAGTAAAATATAGAAGAAAATTTGCATGATCTGAGATTTTGCAATGGAGTTTTAGCTGTAATACCAAAAGTACGATCCATGGAAGAAAAAGAATACTGGTAAGTTAAGGGTAGGGTAAACTTAGTGACTCACTTTCAAAAATAGAGTAAGGGAAAAGAAAACTAATTACTTTATAGTAGAGAAACCTAGCAAACCAGGGTATCTTAACCAAGTGATGAAAGTTAACATCAATGATGTCATGTAGATATCATATATCCCCTAAAATGATGTGACAAGGAGGGCCCTTCACCTTTGTGATATAATTTCCAAAAATCCACAACTCTAGTCTAATCATGAGAAAAACAAACAAGTAATTTTTAGGACTGTTAAGTTCATGAAAAGCAGGAAAAGACTGAGACACTGTCATAGTCCAGAAGAGACTGGGGAAATGTGACAACTAAATGTAGTGTGGTACCCTAGATTGGATCCTGGGACAAAAAGAAAACATTAATGAAAAAAGTAGTAAAACCCAAATAAATTCTAGAGTTTAGTTAATAGTAATGTATCAGTGTCAGTTTCTTACTTTTGACAAAATTACCATAATAATATAAAATGCAACAATGAAGAAATTAGGTGAAAGATATGTGGGAACTCTCTTGTACTGTCTTTGTACTATCTTTACAACTTTCTGAAAATTAAAATTATCCTAAAACAAAAAAAGTTAATGCTATTAGAAATCAGGATAGAGATTATATAGCAGGGGCTGAGGAACTAGAAGAGTCTGTGAAGGGTCTTATTAGCTGATACAGGTTGAGTATCTTATCCAAAATGCTTGGGACCAAAAGTGTTTCAGATTTCAAATTTTTTCAGATTTTGGTATATTTGCATTATACTGATCATCCCAAATCTGAAAATCTAAAATCCAAAATATTCTAATGAGCATTTCCTTTGAGTGTCATGTCAGTGTTTACAAAAAGTTTCAGATTTTGGAGTATTTTGAATTTCAGGTTTTTAGATTAGGGATATTCAACCTGTAATAGTGGCTACCTGCTTGTTCTGGGAGCTAATTATATGGGCGTGTCACTTTGAGAAAATTTAGTTGCTGATATGTATAGTTTTCTGGATATAAATTATACTTTGATAAATATTGTTTTAAACGAAGTAATTGTATTAACTATCTTCTAACTACTTTTTGGCTCTACAATTCAGAATTCTTTAGTACTGAATATTACATATTTTAAAACAAAAGTTTTATTTTAAACATCCTTATTATTTGGAACATGTAACACATTCATATGGTTTAAAATTCAAACCTACAAAAGAAAACAATAAAAGCAAGCAGACAGGAGAACAAAAACAAAAACAAAACACCACTGAGCCATGTTCTGCAGTTCTTCATTTCCTTCTTGGAAGAAACCAGAATAATGTTTCCTGTGCATCTTTCCAGAGACAATTTTTTTTAAACTTTTTTTTCTTTTTAACAGAAAGGGTGGTGTACTAACTATTCTAAAATAAATTAACATACATATACTTTTTTCTTCTAATTGCTATTTAAAATAAATTTTGGGAAACAGGAAAAATTGTCCAATATTCATCATCCATACATACCAAAAATTTTCAATTAAATGTATTTCCCAGGTCAGTTTTTACCTCATTTATTGTTTATTTGGTTTGAAATCATAGTACAGATATTAATAAAATTTGAGGCAAGTATTTTAGATGTTTTATTTTCTTTTGTATTGAGGACTGAATTCTGATCTTTTTCTTTTGCCCAAATTCCTTTCTTAAGGAGTCTAGTGAGTCACACCTACAAATGATAAAATCTCACTAAACAGGTTTTGTTAACCAAATATAGTGCAGGTTTACTTCCCAACCTGATTCTGGTATAGCAGTAACATCATCCAGAAGACGGAAGACCCCCCTCTTCTTAACTCAAACATTCTAACAAATCCTTATTTTAAGAAAGATCCTCCTGTTTGGACCTCCCAGAGTGCTCAGACCTTTTATCTTAAGCATTTCCTTTGTGGTCTTTTAGATAAAGCCTAACTCTTTCAGCCAATTGTCAGCTAAAGAATTCCTAAACCCACCTATGACTTGTAAGCCTCCCACCCCTTCAAGATGGCCTGCTTTTTTGGGCCAAGCCAATGTATGCCTTCCGTGTATTGATTTATGACTTTATCTGTAATCCCTGTCTCCCTGAAATGTATAAAACCAAACTGTAACCCAACCACAGCAAGTCCACTTGCTCAAGCCTTCTTGGGTGTGGCTCTGGGTCATGGTCCTCAAATTTGGCACAGAATAAACCTCTTTAAAATTATTTTACAGAGTTCGGCTTCTTTTCTGTCAACAGTATCATGAAACTTTAAGAGGACAGGGAATCTTGAAATACTCATTCAGTTATTCACCACTCAAAATATTGTCATAACACATCCATTTTGTGTCAGGCTATTTGTTAAGAACCAAACTAAAAGAAAAAGATGGTTACCATCCTCTAGGAGATTATATTTAGGTAGAACAAATACAAGCACAGAATTTTAATTAAAATAAGATGTGACTAGGACTCTCAGATGACTGATTCTGCCTGGGAACATTTTAAAAGGCTCCCTAGGAGAAGGAGTGTTTGCATGGGTTTTCCAGGTGGGAAAGTGTCTTAGTCTGTTCGTGTTGCTGTAAAGGCATACCTGAGGCTGAGCAATTCATACAGAAAAGAGTTTCTGCAGGCTGTACAAAAAGTATGGTGCCAGCATCTGCTTCTGGTGGGAGCCTCAGGCTGCTTCCACTCATGGTGGAAGGTGAAGGGGAGCTGGCACATACCAAGATCTCATGGCAAGAGGAAGCAGGAGAGAGCAAAGGAGGAAGTTCCAGGCTCTTTTTAACAATGAGCTCTCACGGGAACTAACAGAATGGGAACTCACTCACGCTCCTTCAGGGAGGGCATTAATCTATTAAATAGGAATCTACCCCCATGTCCCAAACACCTCCCATTAGGCCCCACCTCTGACACTGGGGATCAAATTTCAACATGAGATTTGGTGGGAACAAACAACCCATAATCAAACTATAGCAGAAAGCTTGCACAATAGAAAATATATATGAAAGACTGTGCTGACTTGGGAATCAGGGATTATATATTGTGACCAGAGAAAAGAGTTCTAGGGTTTGATGTCTACAAAGAATTAAGGTTGCAGGTGCTTCTGGACACATGAAATGATGACAGCAAGGAAGAAAGAAGTCTAAGGAAAGGAGGAGTTAGTGGGAAGCCAACAAGACATAGGGAGAAGAGATAGAGCTGCAATGACCGAGGGGAAAAATGGCAATGCTAAAATCAAAGTATAAAGAAGGAGGGAGGATGGCAGAGGCTATGAAATCCTTTCCATGAGGCAATGGGGCAATAACCTTGGAATTGCTGAGTTAGCAGCAGTGAGTGACAGATTCAGTGCCAAATCATATAATAGAAAAAAAAAATCAAATAGAGATAGGGAAAAGCCCAGATCCAATGAAGAAGGTTTTCAGCAGTAAAGTGGGTAGTAGAACCCACCCAGATTTTTAGGGTATGGGGGGCTCTTTTCCAGGCGTCAGGGTCACTGGGGGACCAGGAGAACTAGGCATGGTGATCCAGGTACAGAGCCTGTTCACCTCACAGTGTAGTCAGGCACCAACCACTGAGAGCAGCCCCTTCCAAATGCTGCTGCTGTGTTCAGCTGCGGCTCTTGAAAAGCCGATCAGCTGGTGTCTTATTGATTTTAGGAGAGAAATGGGACAACCTGCAAGATAAGTGGGAGTTAACCTCATGTTGTCTCCTCTGCACACCATTCATGCATACTTGGAGAGCATGGTGTAGCTCTGTTTATTCTTTGCCTGGTTGTGTTTTTGAAAGCTTTTAATTAATTAGTCTTATTAGCCTTCATTTGGATTCAAAGGCCAAATAATAACCTCCTAACTTGTAAGTGGAACCGTTTTAACTAAAGCAAGGCTTAAGTTTGGATAAATTTTCTCCCAACTGTTTGCTATTCCTCTACAAGCTCTCTTAAAACACTGGATGCACACTAAGAAGGCTCTCAGCACCTTCAGTATTATGACAAATCAAAAACTAATAACTTCCATAAAGGTGTCAATTTATGTCTTTCTCAAAATCATTGTGTATTAGTTAGTGTTCTCCAGAGAAATAGAACCAACAGGACATGTATGGGACTTTACCCATATGTCATCTTTTCAATAAGTCCCCCTTCCATGCTTAATTTTTCTTCATAGCATTTATCTCTTCCACACAATATGCACTTTACTTACATATTGTCTTACTCCCTTTCACATGGGCAAGGATTGCATCTGTTTGTTCACTACTGCATCCCTAGCACCTAGAGTGGTGCCTGGCACATGGCAGGTGTGTGATATGTATATGTGGAGTGGGAGTATAAGTCCCCATTTAGGATGTCCACTTCTATGATAAGAACAACACAGGCATCTCTTGTCATTGTGCCTATAGCACCTCACCCAGAGCCACACAGAAGTGCCTCAAAGTATGGATAAATGAAGTACAAAACAGAATAATCCCATCTGAAGGGCAGGTTATAACAAAAGCAACATACTTGTTTCTGGAAGGACATGGAGAGCATCAACCTTAAGACTAAAGACTAAACTTGAGAGGTAACTGTTGAATTACTGTTGAAAAGAACTCAATACAAAGAATAATAATAATAAACTTTCAAGAAATCTGCGAATAATGACATCTGCCTGAGGAGAGAGTTCCTCAATTTCACTGCAGCTTAATTGTAAATAATATCGTAGGCCACCATTCTGAACCTATTTGACACATTTTAGTTCCTCCCTATATCCATATGTGAAGCCAAAGACCCATTTACATCCAACCTCTGTGTGCCAGCAGCCACAGGTACCACACTCTAAAATGGCTAAACAGTTATTCCTCAGGATTGGTTCCAAGAACCCCAACAAAAATTAGAGCTCTTGGTACCAGGTTGGCCTGGATTTTCAAGCTCCTGGGTGAATACAGAGCTGTAAGTAAGGATGCTGTCCACTGATCTTTGTTAATGCCAGCCTCTCTGCTTCACTGCACCTTCCCCTTATGTCTGTGGCACCAATTTCTCTGATAGTCCTCCCAGGGGATGGGGTTACATGTGGGTCCATAGTGCTGGACCACTAGGGATAATTCACCTTTAAGACTAGCAAGCACTTTCTGGAACTGAAGAGTCACATATTGAAAGGGGCAGGACCCTGAAAGTGGTTTCAACACAGTTGAAAGCCATTCAAGTTGATGAAAGCTGTTGCATTTCCCTGCTGGGAATACCCATGAACTCTGCTCCCTCTGCACACTAGAGTCATTTAAATGAGCTAATTGATCATATAAGCTGACATAACCTGGGGTATAGCTCAGGTCCTAAGAATTGTAGTGGCACTTGGAGCAACAAGGAGGAGTCCCCAAAAGAAGCCATCCTCCCTTTATTTTGACAAACATCTGGCTCAGGTAGAACTGGTCTTATTCCATAATAATTAAAAAAGAAAAAATAAATTTTATATAAACCTATTTCCAAGAGTTCTTACCCCTTCTTATCAGCATTACAACTTTATTTTTGGGAACTATCTCTTGCCCATTTTGTGTGACATATTGTGATGGTGAATCATGGTGTTCTGATCTTGCCTATGGAAGCTGAAAAGTTCTGGCGAGGCTCTGTCAAGCGGCTCTCTAGGCTATAGTAAAGCCAAGGAGTGAGCATTTTACTTAAATTTAACCAATTAAATTTTCTCCTGAGGCCTTAAATATTGAGTAGAAGGAAAGAAGAATGGAGAATGTAGGTTCGAACTCACTTATTTCAGCAATGAAGCAAGCTTCTGCAGCTAAGGCCTTTTGAGGCTGCCTGTTTCTTAAGGTTTCCCTTTGATTCTTGGAGTAACCCTCACCTCGATTTCTTTGAATAAATCTACTTATGGCTTAACCAACCCAGTCTCTGTAAATACAATGCAAAAATACTCACAGATACAAACTTTCAAAAAAAATTTCAATATGAAAAAGGGAAACCAATATTATGGGCTATAAATGATTGGCATATTTTAAAAAATTTTTCTCAAGAAAGTAAATTCCTAAAACTTTGTTAAAGGACTCAAAACAAACATATATTCTACAATGTAAACTATAAAAATAAAAATATGACAATGGGCTGAGAGGAAAGGGGAACTGGTAATATTAAAGAAAGTTTTTAATTAACAAATGCTGCTATGGCAAATTTTTAAAGACTAGAAATAATAAATGTCAGAATGTATACTGCTTAAAAACAATTTATATAGACAAGTGGTTTTCAAACTCTTTTGATTGTGTGCTAAGTAAAAGGATTTTGAAAACTTTAGGTACCATCTTGAACATTTTTAAATTGACACCTAAAACTTCTCATCAAAAATACAAATGTTTTTATAAATAAAACATTAAACATGTTATAAGATGAGAAATGACTACAATTAGAACAAATATCTCTTAGCATGATTTAATTTTAGTAAAAGTTTTAACCACCTTATTGTATAATTCATACCAAATTTATTGAAGATAACTTAAAACTTGGTACTCTGGGAAAATATTCCAGCTTCATTTGAAATACCCAGTTCCCTATCCTGTTCTGGTTCAGTTGTTCTAAATTCAGAACATTTCCACTCTGGCCAATATTTTCCTATAATAAAAACAAACACACACAGCAGGCAAGGAAAGGCAGGTAAACTGAGAGCCAAGGTAAGTGTGCTAATTAATCATTAATAGGTTACCCCAAAACAAATATTTGGAATTATCACTTTGTTGACAACCAGGAAGTGTTGACACTTCAGGCATTTCACCAAAATAAGGTATGATGCCTTTCTTTTTTTCAAGTGGAAAGAGAGATATCTCGGACACAAGTACAGTCTTGTGCAATTTTAGGAAATAAGTTGAGTCTGACTGAAGTTGAGAAAGACCTTGGAAAGTGTTTGTCTGCCTCCACCACTGAGAAGTTCATGGAGAAAGCAAAGCAAAAGGTCCAAGGATGAAAGTCAGCAGAAACTAGAAGAGGGACCATAAGGTTCTACCATATAGATAAATAAATGAGGGATGCTTAGTAAAAACATAACAAATTGAGGAGAATCACTAAATAAAACAAAATTGAAGAAAACTCTAGCTGAAAAGCAAATTACTCATAATATTTGAGGCAACATCAAGTGTAAGTGATTAAGAACTTAGGATATCTTGGTAGAAGTATGGAAATCTAGGGTAAATAAAATACTATAGCACCCAGCCTAAACGTACCTCTCCTACAAAAATTAGCTGGCTGACTAAACTTCTTTATATACCAAAACAGACTAGGAAGAAGTCAATATTGTCTTGAAGAAGAAAAATCGTGAAACAAAAATTCTGTTCCCAGCTAAGTTAATATTTTGATGTATTAAGCCTCCATAATGATAGTATAGAGGAATTCTCAGTTACTCTGGAAATCAGAGGATTATCCAAGTACTGTTCCAAAAACAAATCTCCATTAAAATGTTTTGAGAAGAGTCAGGGATGGTCATTTAAAAAAAAAAAAGTCATTGGCCAGGGCTAGGCTAAGGAGAGCAAGAGGTGTCCAGAGCTCAAAATTAAGGAGACACTCAATTCACTCTCATGTGCCATTTCTGTACTAGCATGAACCTGATAAACAGTGCCTCCTTAAATGTTTCTCCTGGGCCCCTCAGTTGCCTCACCCTAGTTCCAGCCCTCAAATTATATCCAAATAACAGTGACAAGTATGGTACTGAATAGAATGAATACAAATGCTGTAATTCTTGTATGGAAATTACTCAATGCAAAACTAATACATTAACTGCAAAAGGTTAGAGCAAAATTTCTAGAGAGCAGAAATAAAATCAAGGGGGTTGTACTTGGGTAAGGTGTTAGGATGTCTCAGTGTGCCAGTTTCTTCATTGTATATAAGAAGGGAATCAACAGTTGCTTTTTACTCCATAAGTTATTAACTTGAGAAATAAAGCATTAAGGAACAATGAATTTGGGGGCACAATACAGCAAAGTGTAATCTGTCCACAAAAGTGGACTTAGAGGAGGATTTTTCCTAATTAAATAAGCATGAATGAAAATGAATGAGCTAAGTATTTGAAACAAAATTTATAAGAAGTAAACAAAGAGATATAGGAGGTAAGATTGATAAAAGATGAAGCTAATAGATTATAAAATAAAAAAGGCAAGCTATTCTTAAATAAATTATTAAGTGGTCTAATGAAGCAGAAAGCACATATGCATCATGCCAGAAGTGCAAAAAAGCTAAAACTTCAGATCTAGATACAATGAATTTATTATAAAAAGATAATTTGATAAAATATTTGAATATTTTGCAAATACATTTTAAATTGTGTATTAAATGGATGATCCTCCAAGATAACATAAATTGTCAAAATTGATTGAAGAAAATATAGAATCCCTGAGACCAATGACTGAAGGAAACTGAGAAAGTTATTAAAGAACTCGCCTCAAAAAAATGGCTTCAATCCTACATAGCTTTACAAATCAATGCTTTCAAACCTTCGAATAACAGTAGCAATTATAAAAATTCCATTTTAGTTCTTTTTCAGAGTATTGGAGAATATAGAAAGTTCCCCTCTCTTTTTTTGAAATTGGTATAAGCCTCATATCCAGACAGGATAAAGACACAAAAACCCATATACACATACAGAGCCAATCTCATATATCAACACAGTAGATAAAGTCCTAAATAGTGAATCAAATCCTGTTGCATATCAAAAGAATTCTCAAGGAAAATATAGCTCAACGTTAAGAAATATGTTAATATAATTCATGATATTTAACAAAGAGAAAAAGCAGATCATCTTATCATTAGATATATGACAATAAGCTATTTGAGAAAAGTGAATTAATTTTCACGACCATTCATGTTATTATATAAACAATTCTTTAGGGAAGGGGACTTGGTTAGGGGTAGCTCATAATTGCATCTATTCTGAAGACATTAGGAAATGTGAATGGTAACTCTTCCTGAAACCATCACATAGGAAAAAATACCTTAAAAGTCTCTGACACATAGATGCCATCTGTCAGGAATTCAGTCAGAGCAGTGAAACCTAGACATGCTGGGCCATTGTTGTTCTTACCTCCCGTGGCAACTGATGCTTCCAGAGTCATGTTTCTTGGAAGCCTGAGCTCATTCATTTTGCTGTTTGGGAACTCAGGCTTTGATCCAAAAACTAACAAGATAGATTGTTCCACTGCCTTCCCTCCTGCTCTGATGCTAGAGGGTCCAGCAAAGGAGGAGTGGGGAGAGGACTAAAAAGAATATGAAAGCAGAGGATCAAGACCCCTTCCCAACTGCTCCAGTATTCAGACCTAAGTCAAAGAGAGAAGAGAAGCTTTGAACTGGATGAAATTTTAAATTTGTTTCAAGTAAATGTTTTAGGTTTACATACATAAAAGTGTACAATCATAAATGTACAATTTTCACAAAGTAAACACACAAAGAAACAAAATATTACCAATGCCCCAGGAACCCTTCTTAAGCACCCCCATTCAATTACGATTCCCACCTCCACCCAAGGGAAATCACTAACTTGATTTTTAAGAGGATAGATTAGCATTTTGTCTGTTTTTAAAAACTCTATATAAACCTTATAAGAATGTACTCTTTGTCTCGTTTGACTCAATATTGTGTTTATGAGACCCATCTATGGTGTTGTATATCGGAGTCTGTTAATTCTCATTTCTATATGAATAGACCATGGTTTTATTTACTCATTCATTCTTCACTTAGCAAACAATTTATCTGTTTCCTGTTTGGGCTATTATAGCTCATGCACCTATGAACATTATTCTACATATTTTATGAATGTATGTATGCATTTCTAAGTGAAATGTCTGAGTCATTGGAATTGTACGTTTAGCTTTAGGAGATATTGCCAAGCAACTTTCCAAAGATCTAATTTGCACTCACATTTATAGTGCATGAAAGTCCCACTTGCACTACATTCTTGACAACATTTTCTGTTTTCCATCTTCTTTCATTTTAGCCATTCTGTTAAATATATAGTAGTATCTCATTGTGGTTTTGATTTTCGTTTCTGTAATGACTAATGAAGTTGAATATCTTTTTATATGTTGCTGGGCCACTTAAAATTTCTCTATTATGAAGTTACTATTTAAGTCATTTGCCCATTTTTCTGTTGGGTTGTCTGTCCTTTCTTGAGGGGGTGGGGGGTTCTCTTTTGTCTGTATATAATTTGCCTATCCATCTATACATCTCTCTTTTTCCTCCCTTCTTTTAGTTTTCTACAAATTTGCCTTCCTCTCTGTATCATCAGTACCCAGAAGGCAGGACCAATGTTCTCATCTTAGTATCACTCTCAGGGCCTGACGCTCTGTTTTCCTGAAAACATCTGCTCAATTATACCTGTTGATTTGCATTAGGAGATTCTCTTCACCTGCTGAATTAGCCCACGGTTCTTGACCTAGTGGTTCTACTGGGATTTTAAATATGGTAGAAACTTCTTCTTTAGAAAAGTGGCAAAACCAGAATCAGCTCTATGTGTGGAGACAACATAGAAGATGTGTTTTAAAAGGTAGGAGCCAGAATTAATTCCTGCTAGGGTTGATGATGCTTATTTGAGTATCTTGGTAAAATAAGGAAAATATGAAGAACGTCAAAGGATCTTCTGATTTCTAGATAACCTCATTCATTTAATCTTTTTCTGGTCATTTACTGGTTGTTAGTCTCCTGCAATGGCTAAGATAAACCAGGATAAGTAAATATCTGCTTCACCTGATGGAAATAATCCTAATCTAAATAATTTGAAATGGTCTGTTTAATTTTAGCATGTAATTTTAATAGAATTTAACCACATAAATAAACATCCATGTTTTACAATGTATAAAAAACAATAAAAATGTTAATTCTGTGGATAACAGCTTTAAAATTCTGTTCTGTTCTGAATTCTAATAACATATGGCTCCAATTCCCCACAGATCTTCTCTGTATCCAATAACCACCCCCATGAAGGTATCTATCAGTGATTATTTTCACATAGATTTTTATTCAACTTTAATTAAACTTCCAAAGAGGAAAATTTAAAGGCAACAGGAATCGAGTTTTCCAGTTTGTCCAGCAGCTGTCAACCCTGGCTGCACGTTAGAAACCCCTGGGAAATATCTACGAATTAGTGGTTTCTGAGCTCCACCCCAGACCAATTTATTCGGGATCTCTGGAGTGGGTCCCAGGCATCAGTATGTTTTAGAGGCTCCCCAGGGAAGTCTAACACATAGCCAGAGTTAAGAACTGCTGAGTCTATGGTCAAGAATATGACCATAGTGTAAGTAAATGGTGTAAGTAAAAAATGTTGAAAAGTTAACGCTCAGTACTACATTTACGTTTGCAACTCTGTATCCTCAGAGGCGGGTGAGAGTCCTCTCTTTGGCCCAGTCCTGGATATCTGCTTGTCCAAATGTGAGGTAAAAGACCAGGCCAAACATGTTAACAGCAGCAGACAGGAAAAAGACATTCCTCCATCCAGACTCAGAATCCTGGGTGCAAAAAAACACAGAATAATTATCAATCTCATAACCTCCTTCTCCACCAGTTCTAGAAGTCCTCTATGTTATGTATTGCAATGTTGATCACCAAGAATACAGGGAACAATTTGCAATAGCCACTTAACATCTTAAGTCATCAAAGAAAGTTTATGAAACTGTTGAAATAAGATGACTCTAAAACACACATTGCGTTCTGAGTTGGGATGAGTATTTCTTTAAACAAATAAACCACACTAATGTTTTTCTGGAAATTTGGATTTCAACATTCCCGAAAATATAGTATTACTCACTTAAAATTATGCTCAAAATGGCATCTGTAAGATCTCATGTTTGTGTTTTTTCTGTTTTGTTTTGTTTTTGGCTGTTGACATCAATCACAACAACCCATCTCAATGTAACATGAGTTCTGTTTGGTCTGCCTGTGTGACCCTCCTAGTAAGTCATAGCTCATTTCCAGCATTATAATCACAGTGGATTCCTAGGAACTGGGTCAAAAATTAACCAAGAGACTAGATCACATAGAGATGTTAAAAACAAAACAAAATTTCTCTCTGTACATGGATTCTCATCAGTCCTTCCACCCCAGCCTGGTTTAGCCTTTTCATCTTCCTCACCAGCCCACACTTCCAAATACTGAGCAGGCCTCACAGCCCACGCTCCCTGCAATGTCTCACAGCCATTCTCTTTTCACCCATTTAACTTCTCTTTAAACTAGCCTTGGGAAACTTTGTGTTTCCTTTTGTGATTTTTTTTCTTAAAAATTGAAATTAGTCTGAATAGATTCCTTATGATCTTCTTCTTCTGCCCCTCTGTCTTCATCTCTTGCTATTCTTGACATGTATCATTCACTCTGGTCATAACTAAGAACTGTCATGCTTGTCTACCTCTAGGAAGTCAAACATGCTGGCTGTCTTTTGCACCTGAACAGCTCATTTTGATCAATCTAACATCTATTCATTTTGAGAAATTCAGCTTATATTTTTTCTTCCCTTAGAAACCTGACCTACCGGAGTCTGACTTAGAAGCTCCTGTGAATAGAGCAATTGTGTTGACATCCATGCTTGTTTCCACTATGAGACAGAACACAGTGTGTATTTCCAATACCTAAAGCAACACCTGCCACTTGCAGATGTTCAATAAACTGGCCCAACCTGACTGATAAGGAATCCAGTGGCAGTAGAAGAGACGATTCCTGCGAGAAGTCCAAATCCCCTTGAAATTCCCATGAGGAAACTTGCATATCTGTGGGAAGATGATTTTATATAGAAAGCCACCTACAGCTTCTGCAGCAACTCAGCTTTAATGCAGCTCAGCTCTAACGACGAAGTCATTTTGCCTAATGCAGGTTTTCATTTACCTAAAGATATTCAGGGCAATGTCTGTTTGGCAACCCTGAAATTACCTGTCTGCTGAATCATTAACCAGGGAACAATGCAGTCTCCCTGGGAGCCGAGTTTCTCCACTCCTGCTGCTCAGCATGGAAGGCAGTCTGTGCAACGGGCAGGACACAGACTCCAAAGCCAAACTGCCTGGGTCCAAACTGCCCAGGCCCTTGTGTGACCATAGTCATACCACTTAACCTTCTTATGCCTGTCTTTTCCCCTGTAAAATGGGGATAATGATAGGACCTACCTACTATTACTGTGAGGGTCAGATGTGTTGATAAATGAAAAGTCTTTAGCACAGGGGCTGGCTCATGGTGAATGCACACATATGTGGTAGCCAGTATGATCAATACCCTGGAAACTTTTCCAAAACACATGTGTGTGGACCTTTTCCCAGAGTACACAGTCTAGTCTCTGGTAGAGAAGCTTGAGAACTCTTTTATCTAAATGATTACTAGGCAAGATTGTGGACTGTTGTTCTAAAAATGCCATATTAGGTCATGGCCACATACTGACATTTCTAGTTATTTGTTATTCTGCCATCAGTTAGTGTGTGTCAACAACATGAAGGAGTTGTATGGTGGTACTGAGGTCTAACACCTCTCAAGAGGTCTGGAGAAGGAGAAAAAACAGGTACAGCCCTTACCTGGGGGCGACATCTAAAGTGTTGATGATAAACCCTGAGTCACACAGGTTGCTGGTCCCAGGAATAAGTATCAGCAAAATAATTGTTGTCATGTAACTGGAAGCCACAAAGGGCAGGGCCACAGCACATAGTGATGGAAGGAGGAGCCCTAGGCAATGAGGACAAGCTGTCAGGATACTTCTTAGACCATGTGTATGGAAAAGGGATTGGTTAACCAAACCCACATGCCTATCCTTACCTAGGGACGAAAAGAGTTTTCGCACAGTGATCAGTCTGAGAAGATTCCTGGACAGAAGGAAATCTGCCAACTGACCTCCTAGAATTGTACAGCTTGAGGCAGCAATAAAAGGCATGGAGGACAGAACCCCACTCTGAAAAAAGGAAATTTATACAGAATAGTTATAGAGGTACATATAGCACCAAAATTTATCAGTTACACAGACCAACCACTAGCCTACCTGCCCCCCCAACATTCTGAGTTGTTTTGGGAAATTAGCATCCTTTTTCACACTAGAAGAACATGTCTCAGGTAAGAGGGCCAGCAGCTGCATCACACTGGGCTCCAGAAAAAAGCAATATTAATTTCCAAGAGAAACTTTAGAATCATCTGGCATGGCAATAAAGCACAGTGGTTAAGAGCACAGATGTTGCAGCAGCTCTACCACGTAGTATTGTATAACCTGGGACAAGTTATCTCACCTATACATGTCCCATTTCCACATTTGTGAAATGGGAATCATTATAATCTCTCAAGGTCATTGTGAAGGTTAAATGAATGGTTACATGCAAAGCCAGAATGTAATAGCTAGCATAGAACTATTTCTCCTTATTGCCATTATCATCATTTTCATAGATGTATAGGAAGTATACTCACATCTCTGATGTTAACATGGAGCACAGTACTGATGTACGTCGGTAGGTATGTTATGATTATGGTGCATAACCAGAAATGGCTGAAAAAACCTGTGAAAATGGCCCAAAGTGGAAGGCATCTGACCATAGCCTTTATGGGGACAGATCGTCTAGGAGAACTGGACTGAAAGAAAATAGCTAATCAACAAGAGTATTAGAACAGGCAAGAGGGTGCCTATCCCAGGAAACCCACACCCTGCCCTGGAGGTCTTTGCATGGTCCACAGGTACAAGGGGTGCACTGTACCTGTTGAGCCAGTGAGGACACGATATGTTTCCTTTTCCCTGACACTTATGCATGGGTGATGTGTGGGGTCATCATAAATCACCGTGAACCACAGGAGACAGCAGACACAGCCAGTGCTACCTGGAAGTGGTGATGAAATTAGTTTTCAGGTAGATCTGTGTACTGGGGGAAGGGAGTTGCCTCTGAATTGGCATGTCTCACCCTACCACACACTTATCGATTCATGGTTATTTCTACCATAAGTTTAGTAAGGACTTAAATTTTCCCATTTCTTTCTTTCAATCCTTCTACAAACCTCCTTCTTCCATTAAAGCTTTCCAGATACTACCTCTCAAATATAGAGTCAACATTTGTCAATGTCAGAGCCCTTTGGAGATAGCACGACATTGCATAGCTGATTAGTTACTCAAAAGTCTCCCGTTGTTATAGTACTATGTGTTTTTAGCAGCAACTTCTTAATGCATGCATTATTGTCTTCTTTTGGAAGATCTGAATAATCAGGACTGAAGAAGAAGAATAGTCATACCTACATGAAACAACCTGCCATGAACTCAGTGTGGCAAGGAAAAATTTTCAGCATATTTACAAGAGACAGTGTTATTGGTATTCAAACCATACATCTATTATGAATTCCCAGAAGAAATATTTCTTGACAATACCTGGTTAACATTTACAAAGCAAAATGATCTGGTATTAGCATCATTAATGAGAAAGCCATCCAAGCCAGAACCATATTCAATGACATCATTTGGCTATAACAACAAGGCAATCTGTAGAAACTTGTCTCATTACTGGGATTTGAAGAAGAATTCTATGTTAAAAGATTCTAGGGACTAATGTTCTTTAAATTCCCTCTAATTACTGGGTTCATCCACTCTTTTATTTTAAAGTCAGGCACTATGATGACACCAAAGTGATAAAAACATTATAGAATGGATTCCTTGCCTCAAGCATTTCACAGTCTAGTGGGGAGGTAAGGGAAAATAAATAATTACACACAACATAACATAGAGAAGAAATAGCAGCAAGGATCACAGAGGAGAGAATGGCTGAATTGGATGGGATAAATCCTGGAAGGTTCCATGGAGAAGGGGACATTTGAATTGAGCTTTGCAAGATTCACCTGGTAGAGAACAGGTTAAGGGCATCTTGGGCAGAAATAGTAATTATAATAAAATATGAAGACACATTGAAGATGTATTTCACCATCTTTGACATCTTAACTGCATAGTGACTAGACAGGCATTTCAGATATGGTGGTATAGATTCTACAGAAGATGCTTGAGGCAGAGGGCAAGGCTGCATTCCTGATTTCCCAGAAGTCGGTGCCGTGTATACAGTTATCTCCTCTGCCCTGTGCATGTGGCTTCCCAGAACCACCAGGAAGATTTTAAGTTGTGTGACTAGATTAAGAAAGATTCCAATTCTTGACATTTTTCATCTTCCATTTAACAAAGGATATTTTCTGTCATATGGGAAGAACATGGGTGATGTAGGCATCAAAACGAATTCTTGGGAAATAGAGGTGTTTGGATTTAAGAGAAAGTGACTTACCAAAGATGTAGAAGATAAAAGGCCAGCCCAAGGCCTGTGAAATTAATCCTCCCACACAGAGTATGATGAAGGATCCGAATGCGACCCCTGAAGAGAAGAGGGAGAAAAACACTTATCAAAATAGCAAAGGCTAAGACTTCATGGCTCCCTTGAACATTGTCGCAACAGTGAGGTGGCAGACTTAGAATTACTGGATGATAAGAGTATTTATTTCTGCTCACAAATTTTCCCCAATAAAGTCATGCGATGTAATAAAAATTAATAAATATCCCTGACTTCACCAATAATACAATTCATCCATGTAATTCTTCAATGGCTCCTCAACACCAATGTGACAAAATCTAAATCCCTTAGTTATCACAGAAACTCTCTGCAATCACAGCCCACCAGTATTTCCTTATGACTACAGTTACATTCTTGCATGATGCAATATGAGGCTGGGGGCAAGAAAGGAAAGACTTACAAATATCAATAAGATACAGTCCCTGCCCTCAAGGAGATTTCCATCCAATTGAAGAGAGAAAAATGTGAACAAAATTCACTATCACAAGTGAAATACCATGTAAACTCTGGAGTCTACATTAAAAACAACAACAGCATAATTCACAGAGACCCACAGTAAGAAATGCATTTTACATGGTAACATAACACACACACAAATATATACAAACACTTGTACACACAACCACACACACATGCCTCAAACAAAAGTTTCATGAATCAATATGTAATTTTACCATGTGGAATGCACTCCAACATTTTCTAATCTATTCTATTCACTTTCACTTTTTTAAATGCTTGTTTTGACCTACTAAATTGATTTTATGACATACTAATGTGTTCTAACCTGCAATTTGAAAAAAATGATGTAGAATATAAATATAATAAAACTACAATGTGTTATGGAAGTATACATGAGGATAAATTAATAACAATTATAAGATTTAGGAACCGTTTACACGAGCTAAGCAGTAGGATAGGTGGAATTTTGGCAAGAGGAATGGGAGCAGAGAACTTTCGAGGAATATGAGCCAGAGGGAGCAGAGCCAGAGGGAAGTGAAGTGCAGATGTATGTGCAGCACATATCGGGTACAACTAGAGCCTTGCTTGCAGAGGGGTGTTGTGTGGGAAGCAGGATGGGGCCAGATGACTGAGAACCTTTATATTCATGCAATAAGGAGGTCAGTCTTTACTCTGTAAAGATAAAGGAACACATTGAAGATTCTCAAGCAAATGAGCAAAAATGCCCCATGTGTGCTTTAGAAAGATAACTTGGCTTTGATGGGAAGAAAAATTTGGAAGAAACCAAGGTAGAGAAGAGAGACCAGCAGAGAGTATTTGGAAGTAGAGAAGGTGGTAGCCACTGTGATGGGAGGAAGCAAGAAAGCAGGAGGGTTGCTGTGAAGTAAAAGTCCACAGGATACAACCGTGTATCGGATCTGGCAGTGAGAAGCTTGATGGAGTCTCAGTTCTGTTTTTCAAGTATATATTGTCAGCACTCCAGGCTAGGAAAACAGCTGTGGTAAAGCTGTGGTGGCTTTAGCAGGATCACTGGCCGCCATGGAGAGGCAGTCCAGCAGGATGATTTGAGAGTGTGCCTCTGGAGCCAAACTGCATGGGCTCAAATCTCAGTTCCAATACCTGCTGGCTATTGGTATTTGGGCAATTTACTTAATCTCTACATTCCTTAACTCCCCTCTCTGTAAAATGAGAGTTTAAAATAGAACTTAAAGGAGAGGGTTGTTGTGAGAATGAATTAGCTCAGAATAGTAAAGAGCTCAGAATAATACAGACACTTCCGGCCTGATTTCTCTCCCTAACACTTTTGAGTTCTGGTAGGCTTAATTCTTACTTCAAAACCTTTGCTAAAATGATGTTTATATGGTTTCTTTGATCTTTTTCCATTTATGCAATTCTTAAAGCTTTAAACTTTTTTGTACAAGGATTTTCTGACTACCCTAGCTCACCCTTTGTCTTTCCTGCTTTTGAGCCTCAGTGTCCTTACAGCACAGACGTATCTTTCTTATTTGTTATGTAACTGTCTTATATTGAATTTTCCAGTAGTACTTTTTTCCCTCTCCCCCAAACCATCTGGTTCATAGAAGGAAAGACACAGTAGGATGGAACAGATAATAAAGCTGTGACCCATGTATACATCCTTACCTGATCCTGCAATGGTGGTGAGCTTGCTTCGTTCAAGTGGAGGAGCCCATTTTGCCCAAATTGTAAACTGACCTGTCCATGCCATTCCCTGAAATGAAAATCATTAAGATCTTTGCTCTTTTATAGAATTCATGAATCTGGAGCCCACTCAGAATGAGAAAGTATCTGGATACCTGGGCCATGCCCTGGATTGTACGAATCACAATGACCAAAATCACTCCAAAGTCAGCAGCCAATGGTGTAAAGAGGGTAAGAAGGGAAGAGATCAGCAAACCAGCACCAAGCATATGTTTTGCTCCAAATATCCCTGCTAAATATCCACTTGGGATCAGAGTCAGTATTATCCCATAGTTGATGGAGCTAAAGATGATACCTTGAATCTCTGGGCTCCATTGATATACAGAGGCCTAGGGAAAAAAAAAAAGAGAAAAAGAAGAAGAAAAGTAAAGAAAACTCCTTGCTAAGAAATCCTTTTATGAAAATTTGCTTTACAGTCAGAGTTGCTTAGGGTTGGTGAGACCCTACTATAAAATATCTATTTTGTTTTTCTCTAACTTTTACCTGTCTTAAACATTCCACCTTTTCCAAACAAACAACCAATTATATCCCTAATTTGATTCTCTTAGAGGGACAGAAAAAAAAAAAAGGAGGAAATGAAGAAGAAAAGAGATAAAGAAAATGATTATATAAATGGAATAATAGGAAGAAGTAAATTTAAAAAGCCATTGAGAGATATTTCATCTGTGAAAGAGTTTCCTTTAACTATTTTTGTTTCTAGTAAAAGTAGGGTAACATGTTGACTCATATCAATGAATAAGGAAAACACAACTTCACTGAATTTTTCTTACCAAAATCAGTCCCTAATTAAAAAGAAAAATCAAGTTTGGGAATTATGGTCTGCCATAGCAGAGCTGACTTCCTAAAACACATATTACAGATGAATAAGATCATGTTCTTCTTCTGCTATAACTCAATAAATAATTGAGTTATTTGGGGATAACTACCTAAAATACCTAAATAACTATGTAAATTATATTACCAAAGTAATTATTTACCTAAAATTAAATAACTTTTAGGCATCATGCTATAATGCCCCTAGCTATTTGGCATCATGCTATAAGTTAATGTAGAGAGCCAAAGAATATAAAATATGAAATATTTTATCCACTTAAAAAACACTATAAATAATGCAAGGTATATGACCATGTGATAATTAAAATTTGAGAATGAACATAAATAAAATAGAGATTTTGAGAAGAAGGAAGAACAATTTGGGAAGGTGCCAGGAAGGAAGCAGTATTTTAACTATCCTTTGAAGAACAACTATGATTTGTATAAAGAAGAAAAAGGAAAATCCATTCTCATTGGAGAAAACAACAAAAGTGGGCTTGGAACATTTGGAATGATACCAAATGATGAGAAACTAACAGGGACTCTGGCTTGCTGAGAATAAAGACTTTCCCTGGGCTATTGATAGCAGATATGAATGTGCCGAGGAGTAGGACCAGATTCTGGAGGTGCACAGCATGTTAAGACAGCACAGCATGTTTGACAACTTGAAGGTGTCCTGGATTCCTGGTCCCAGGAGTATGAATGTATAGAATGGATGATGGAAGAAAGACTGGAGGTAATGATTTTATTTATTCATTATAAATAAGCTGGGTCCAATGTAATAAAATTATGAATTATGAATTATAGGGATGACATTAGAAATTTACAGTAAATGATAGTTTAAAAGATAATTTTTAAATAGGGTATAATCATGTTTCTCATACAAATATAAAATAAGCATGTGACAAAGATTTTATTTAACTCATTGATTAATGAGAGAATCAGTAAGATGTTACAACTGGTTCAAAGACAAATTCAAAGAACCACACATACATAAGCAGGAAGCAATGCTGAAATAGATTTTAAATAGTTGATAAAGCTGGCTGATTCAAATGGATGGTAAGTAAAGGAAAGTCCCAGTTGATTTTCCACTGGGCAAAATTTATTTTGAAAGTTATGGACAAGAATCATTTGCCTTTCTATTCATTATATAGAATTTACAGGGTTGTAAAAAAGCTCAAAAACAATAAAACATGCAGAGACCTGAATAGAATTGGGTAACCTGGAAGAATGTGCCTAGACAGTACCCAGTTTTTCATTGAGGACACCCCATGATCTATTCCATATTTTAATTTTTCACATTTTTCCCTAGAATTCCCACACCTTGTAATCATAATAATATCATTGAAATATTATTTTTACCATAGAAGTAAGCAATGTCTCAAAGAAAAATAATTCCAGTCATTCTTAATTTGTTATTGAAAATTCATCCTTCTATACTCCACAGAATCAAGATCCAAGCCTTCCTTTCAAATTGAGTTTCTCCTTCTCAACAAAAAGCCTTGCTCTCCATCACACTTACTCTTGTATTAAATTCTTTGATGGATCTGCTGAGGTTATTGAGGGTGTCTGCAAGAGGCCCCTCAGTGGAGGCATTCGATAGACAATGCTGCTGAGTGCCGTTCACCATGGCAATGATCGCAATGCTCAGACTGACACGCTGGGTTATCATGGTGAAGTTTGAGAAGTGCATGATGAGCGCCAACCCATAGCGTAACGAGCAGAAATCTGGACCTAGAGAACACAGAATTATGCAGTGAGCCTCCTGACTGAGACCTGTTCTTTTCATTTCTCCCACTGCTAAATCTTAAAGAACTTGGGATGATATCATGCAGTCTCACTGTCTTTTTCCACCAAAATAACCAGGACTACAACCTTCCTTTGTCAAATTCTTTGGTCGGCTTTAAGACAATGTATATGGAATCTTATAATCAAGTAAAGCAAATATGGACTTCTTTTAGAGGTGTGGGAAGTAGATGATAAATAGAGAAAAATCTAAATGTAAGGCATTTTTGTTGCATTGCACCAAAGTAGAGTGAATGGGGAAAAGGTGGCAGAGCCAGTCACAAAACCAAGTCTCTGGGCTGCAAGTCAGTGGTCCCATCTGTTATGCACATTCATTTATCACAAAGCTTGAGAGTTTATACACAGAGAGCCACCTTTGAATTATGCTATTGCACATCCAAGGATCCGCTTTTAAAATATCCGAGAGATGGTACTTTCTTTTTTTTCTTTCTTTTTTTTTTTTTGCCACTCTGATCCAAGTCCCAGAGAGATAGTACTTTAAATGAGCAGCACTTCCACTAACTCCTTAGTGTAACATCCACTTGGACATATTCTTGCTGTTTGTCACTAGGCCCTGCCTTCCCATATGTTCAATTTATTTTCTTAAAAAAATTAATACATAGAATCATTTTTACTAAGTTTGTAGGTGATATGGTACTGGAAGAGTATTCAATATATTGATTGCAAGGACAACACTTTTTTTTTAAGTATCCACAGAGTGGAACAATAAACCAATATTGAAAGAGTTCCCATGTGAATGATGGATTAGATTCCACATTTGGAGAAAAAGGACTAAACGGAAACAAAGAGAGAACCTATGAAGAAATAGATAAAAATATAATGAAAAAAATAATTTTTAATGGCCAAATAAGCTCAGGGATAGGATTGGTTGCCTGCAAAAAAAAAATTATTAATATTTCCATATTACTGGAGATGTCCAAGCTCAGGAGAAACAGCCAGTCACTTGACAAGGATATTAATAGCAGAGATTTATACACAGGTTGGGGTTTTGCTTAACATGACTTTTTCAAAACTTATTCCATTCCTTAGATCCCAGGATTTATTAATCATTTGGCTCAATTTCTGATAGATAACACTGTAAGTTTCCCAAAGGAAAAAGCAACAGGTAATAGGATCAGGGGTTAGAGTTGGCTCTGATGTTAAACTGGGAGAATCTCTACAAAGGGGCAGCATGACAGAGAAGAGAGAAAAGGAGGGCAGGGATGGGTAAAGAACACTGGGAATAGGCTTCAACTTGTCCATAATGTAGCCCGTAAACAAAAGCGCTGGCTTTACCTTTCCTGGTGGTAGGCTTCTCGTCCATTTAGCTTCTTTAGGAAGTGGTATCACACTTTGCGGTGGAGTTTCCCTGTGCCCTGAATCTCTTTTACCACAACAGTCTTTTATCTCTGGGGAGAACATAATCCAAAACATGACATACAAATAATTTTCTCTTGTTAATATTGCCTCCTCTCAGCATCAGTAAAAGTTTTGACCCAACACACCTATATAATTTACATTTTATAGTATACTTGTGCTATGATTTTGGAGGACTGGACTGTGTAAGGAAATCCAGCTATAAGTCCCAGCAATGTGACTTAGAGCTAGTTGTTTAGATTCTCTAATCATCCATTTCCTCATCTGTTCAGTAAGAATAAGGCTGTTTTCTGAGTGGTTCTGTAAGAATTACAATGAGAAAAATTGCAAGCGCTTTATCAAACCATAGAGAACCATGCAAAGGTAAGGAGTATTATTGCTTGTATTATAGCAGGTCATAAGAAAGGACAGTTAAATTAAGCTCAAGAGCTGAGAAGGAAGGTTCCAGAGCAGTCTTTTCTTTCATTCTGATCATGTTTCTGCTCCCTCTGTACAACCAGAAGAACAATGTTCCATGTGTCTTCTTTGAACATGAAGGATGATATTGCATAACTTATATGTATTACATGTAAAGATTTAAAATGTTTATTCTCATCTTTGCTACACACAATTTGGACACTTTATTGGACTGACAATGTCTTCAAGTCACCTGCAAAATGGAGACTTTCTACTATAATTATGAATAAATCCAGCTATTTTGACAGGCAAAGAAAATTCATGACCCCAAATATGACATCTTTAATTTGATATTTGCACACCAATCAAACTCTCTTTGGGGATACATACATTTGTTTCTTTTAGAAACAATCCTAATCCTAAGAATATCATCCATTTTGCATCCATTCCTAAATTGAAGCTTCTGTGACTTTAAAAACACACGTATCATATTTATATTTCATCATTCAAGGCTTTGTACTCTTTCTGCATGTAAATTTAAAAAGACTTATCCACACCCTAAAATATGTTAATAACCTATGACTTTGGAATGGAGGATCATAAAGAAAGATACAGATGAAGAATTTTTTTCAAAAGATCATTTGTGGTATTACTTATGACAGCATAATATTAGAGATAAGTTAACCTAACAATAAGGGTTTGCCAAGGCAATTTTGATAGATTCTTGTGATGGACTCTAGTAAAATAATGTTTTCAAAGATATGGCATAACACTAGAAAAATGCTTATACTCTAGTGTACAAAGCAGGATGTGTTGTGCACATCCACATACAGAAAGAGAAACAGATTCACACAAGTGCCAGAGGTCGCTATTTCTAGGTTACAGAACAGGGTGATCGCTTTATAATTTTTCATAGTTATCAAGTGATTTTTTAAAATAATTAGTAGATATTCATTATATACCCAGAAGAAGCAAAGTGTATTTAAAAGAACAATAATTAGGCTTCATCAGAATGGTAAGGGTAGTTTTTCTGCATGCTAAATGTCTCTAGAACTCTGAGAATAATGTCTCCTTACCTAAGTTTTGAAATTTCCTTTTTTGGTTATAATAGACACAAATGGAGGCCCAATTGCCAGCAAGAGCAGATCAGCACCAGCACAGATGTTGGCTGTTGCTCTGCTTTGGAAGGCTTCCAAGTCTTGCTAACATCTGGATACCAGGAGTTCAGCTCACTGTCCTACCCTCATATCCTAGCTGAAGTCATCTGGGTCCAAATTCAGAGTTTGAACCATTTTCTATTTGATTCCTCTCATTATACAAGAACCCATGGCTTGGCTGAAGGCAACTTTTTAACTGTACAGGCAGCTGCAAGTACTTATACTCCACTTAAAGCTTCCCTTCCAGCCTCTCCAGTGAATCTCAGAAACACTCAACTGTGAAGCTGAAAGAGACTCAGAGATCCTCTCTAGCCCAACCCTTCATTTTATTGTTGAGAAAATTGGTATGCAGAAAGTTCAGAAAGCTGG
Source organism: Daubentonia madagascariensis (assembly GCA_023783475.1). Lineage (NCBI taxonomy): Eukaryota > Metazoa > Chordata > Mammalia > Primates > Daubentoniidae > Daubentonia > Daubentonia madagascariensis. The sequence continues at coordinate 23,150,289 of JAKFHU010001672.1, forward strand.
CTGAAGCCACACAGTTCACAGAGCCAGCACCAGGTCTCCTAATGCCCAGATTGCTGCTTTGTCTACCTGTTAATATCACTTCCCCTTTATTTTCATAGTATTTTAAGCACAAGCCGAAAACACAATAAAGTAGCTTCATATTGAGGTATTCTAAAGGGGAATTTATACAATTTTAAATCAGGTTTTAATCATTTATTCCAGAAGGAAATTTGATGATGAAAAATGCTTTAAGTTAAGCTTTCAATAGTAAACACACAGAAAACTATTTTTTGTTGCTTTTTATGTTAGTGGAATTATATCACAAATCTATCCTTCTCATTCTCTGTTGCTGTCTAGTGAGAAGGGAAGAAAATCCCTACTTAGCTTTTATGGTTTCAAATGCTACTTTGAATTTTGTCTCAAGAGGTAATTTCAGTTGTTAATTTCCCTTTTTCCTTTGCATGAGACAAATACAAAAATCAAGTTAACATTCCAAACCATTCTAAACTGGGGTCTTTCTGTGATGTAGTATTGGAAACTATTTTTCTAAAATAGCCACAGAAGCTTAGAAATTATGGGGTCTGACCACTGGCATGATTAATGTGCACTTAGAGATAGTGGAATAATTCTTAGCTTTCTTGTAAACAATTGACAACATGTGACAATGTCAAAATCCTTCCCATTAGGAGTGATACCTCTAAAAAAAAATAGTGAATTCTAGTGTTAGAGTTGTAAGCAGCCACAGAAAAATGAATTGAAATTAAGTTAAAGGAAAATTTTATATTTAAAAAATAATTGTATGACATAGTATAGGTTATATTTGAGATAAAATCAATAATATAGACGTTACGGTTTATGCATAAGCTAAAACATAGTTTTTTCCTATTTGTTTTAGTCTAGAACTCATTATTTTGTTATAACGGTCTTTCCATACTCTTAGGTTTCCCCTAATACCCAACCTGTCTTGCATCATCTCTGTTAGCCATGTCTCCTAGAGTTTACTCAGAGTAAATGTTACATGTAGTTCAAAGAGCATGAACCTGCAGTTGAGAGGGTATCTAGGGACTGAATTCTACTCTACCAATCCCAACCTAAGTAAACCAGAGCAAGTTTCGTAAACTCTTATGGCTTTAATTGTTTCATGGGAAAAATGGGGATAATATTACTTCACAGGGCTATTTGGAATGAAAACAAACGTATGAGACATGCCTTGTAAATTGTAAAGTATTATACATTGTATAATGTTATTGACATTAACAACAACAATAATAAACAGTCACAATATTGGCAGTCCATCAGTACGTACAGGCTTGCACCAAGTAAGATACATTTCTATAAAACTGTTTTTGATTGACTGTTAAATTGTTTTTAAACTTTTCCTTTTGAGAATGGATTCTTCTGGACTGGAATCCACAAAATATATGGAGAGGGGATGCATCTTGCTACAAACATCAGAGAACAGGGTAAGAAGCAATTCCCTCCATGTTAGTAAAACTGAGGCCCCTCTCATCACCTGCCTACCTTTCTGAGAAATTTGTAGTTCTGAAATAAAATTGGTTGTTTCAGTATGTCATTTCTGTCATGCTGTCAATTAATTTATGTATTTAATCATGAAAAAAGAAAAAGTGTACTGAGCACCAATGGTGGGCAATTCTAGAAGACAGGGTTATGCAAAAACTAAGGTGCAATTGGAGCACTGCCCACAGGGGGCTCGCAGCTGTTCAGGAGATAGGCGGGAGTGCCTGCACCATGCCTCCCCGCAAGAGCCTCAGGCTTTGTCTTCCAGGCCGATGCGTGCCCAACTCTGCTTTGAATTGGGATTTTCTGTGGATAGATTGGTAGACGGCACCTTCACCGAGTTTTTTCCCCTCTGGCTTCCCATGATACCACTAACAGCTGCTAACCAAAATCTCTCTGGGTACCTTTTCTTAACTGTACAATGAGGGCAACAAGCCAGGTGATCTGTACAAACGCACACAGTTTTTCTTGCCTTCAATCTTATTTACAACTTCAGTCATGTTCTCCTTTTCTTGAGGATAAATTTCAAATACATTGAGAAGTCTGAAAAGACTTATTAGTCACAGTCCCAAACCCGAACCTCGTCGGTTCTGATCCAATATTTCACTCCACAGCCAAAGCCAGTCCAACTCATCAAGGCATCACAGTTAATACTCACAAGGTGCTCGGAGAAGTGACCATTGTCCACAGTGTCCATTGGCACTAGCGGCCTCTCAAGTCTTGCTCTAGGGTTTTGATTGAATCAGTTACCTTTTTTAGAAAGTCTGTTTGTTTTGGAACTAGACAGCATTCCCACATGGAGATCTTTAGGCTGCCGTTAATGTTTTTTCTCTGACTTCCCCTAAAACTGTTCCCTCCCTTTAATGCACATCTGATAGGTTAATAATTATCACCTACTGAAAAAGAAGAAAAGCACTTACCTTCACCATTAAACCAGTATTTTAAGCCCTAGACTGTAAGGCTAACTTGAAGAAAGAGGGAGTTTCCATCCTTTCTTTCCATTTGAATAATTCTGCTGGGTTTCACAGGGATAAATAGTGAGCCACGTGGCAGTCAGGCAGCACCAAGTTTGGTCCTACATTTTCAGAGCAGAGAGCCTGGGTTTGGCTTTGCAGCTTAATCTTTAACTTCATTTTCAAGTTCTCACTGATAGAGTGAGTATCTCAAAAGATGTCACTGGGTTTTTCTGTTTTGATCTGTGCATACAACCATTCAGTCAACAAGCTTTTTTTTCCTGAAAGCATGGTGTGGAAGAAAGGGCAGGGCTCCTGAGATTGCAGATGGGGGTCAAGCCCACATTCACTTCCCAGTATTTTCTGTGAACTTGGACAAGTCACTTAACCTTTTTGAATTGGTTTCTGCATTAGTAAAGCAAGGGCAATAATTCTCAATTCATGGGGTTATTGGACAAATGAAATACATATGCTAACTGGTCTTAGGTCCTCAATAAATGAGGTGTTCCTGTTAAGAAGTTTCGTTAAGTCCGCTAGATTTCCCTTAAGCATTTGGTGCTCACAGCCTAATAAATGTGAACTGTGGCTACTATGACAATTTCCGATGAAGCTATCCTGTACCCTTCCTATCTATTTCTTATCTGTGTCCTTCCTAATCCAGTTTCTGCTTGGCTCTGGACTCTTGGATTTGTGTCCTATTTGTGATTCTTAATTTTTGGACTGTGGTTGCTACTGGATCTTCCTAGTTTGACTCCTGCCCCTTATAAAATGAGGTGGGGGCCTGCCCTCTCTGGCTCTATCAGCTTCAAACTTCCCTAGTTGAGTTCCCCCATCCTAGTTAGTCTCACGATACTCCCCAAAACAGCCTACTGGAGTAGGCTTAGTCGACTCAATACCTTAGCTAGGCCACTTGGTCCCTGTGTCAGTTTTCTATTTCTGCTGTAATAAATTACCACAACCTTGGTGGCTTAAAACAACACATATTTATCCTTATAGTTCTAGAGGTCAGAAGTCCAAAAGAGGTTTCACTGGGCCAAAATCAAGGTGTTGGCGGGACTGTGTTCCCTTCAGAGTCCCCAAGGGGAAATCTATTTCTTTGTCTTTTCCAGCTTGTAGTGGCCACCTGCCTTCCTTGGCTCTTGGCAACCTTCCTCCATCTTTAAAGCCAACAGCATAACATCTTCAAATATTTTTCTCTCCGACTCTTCTGCTTCCCTCTTATAAGGACCCTTGTAATTATATTGGGCCCACCTACAACATCCAGGATAATCTGCCCATCTCAAAATCCTTAACTAATCACACACATAAAATCCCTTTTGTTGTATAAGGTAATATATTTACAGGTTCCAGGGATTAAGACAGGAACATCTTTGGAGGGCAATATTCAGCCTACCATAGTACACTTTTGAGGGGTAGAAGGGTAGCAGGGAGAATTGAAACAATGATTCCTTCCTTTCTTTAATTAAAAATTCTGGTTATTGATTTTTTGTAAAGTCAGCATGTGCCTGATCAATCAATGAAAGTAGTTAAAAAGAGGACAAATGGGAACTTTTTTTGCTTAATTTGCCCAGAAGAGGGTGTGACATTTTCTGAATCTGTGCCAAGGCAGGGCATGACCTGCTACTTGTTCTGGTAGAAAAGTAGCTGAAAATGGATCCCTCAAATGGGAGTAAATATAATAAGGAAATAGTGGTCAAAATCCTTCAATGCCATAAGTAAGATTCAGAGTGCATTTTTCAAGCTGCACATTTTGTTTAAATAGTGTAATCCTATAGTTGGATTTTGCAGGCTTTTTGAATGGATCTTGTTTATTGTGAGAATTACTATATCTATAGTTCTTGGCACAGTATCTGGCCAAGAATGTGCTAAAACTATAATATGTACTATTGTCTAAATGTTTGTATCCCCCCAAAACTTATATGCTGAAATCCTAACTCACAAGGTGATAGTATTAGAAGGTGGAGTTTCGGGAAGTGATTAGGTCATGAGGGCAGAATCCTCATGAATGGGATTGCTGTCCTTATAAAAGAGAGGCAAGGAGGTTTGTTCAACTCTTCTGCTATGTGAAGACACAGCAAAAGGATGGTTATCTGTGAACCAGCAAGCAGGCCCCCACCAGACACTGAATTTCCCTGTGCCTTGATCTTGGACTTCTCACCTCTAGAACTGTGAGAAATACATTTTTCTTGTTTATAGGCCACCCACTTTATGGTATTTTGTTAAGCAGCCTGAAAAGACTAAGACAATATGTGTTTAATAAATATCAGTTTACTGAATGAATGAATTCTTGAGTTACATTCACCACTAAAAATCAAGATTTCTGTAGCTGATCCAAAAGCCTCACCCCTAATCATGATTTTCACATGACAAATTGTCATCGAATCAACTCAGTAAGCTATACATTTAAAGAATTTAACATAAAGAAGTTATTAAACGTCTGTCTTTTGTGCTGACATTGTTACAAAAAAATCAAAAGAAAGAAGTTACATCTGTAACATTTATAAACATCAAAAGTGATGTAGCAGAAAAGTTCAGAGAGCCTTAAAAATTTAGGTCTCTATGGCCTGACATTAACAGGTATTGTCAATCAGAGCAGCTATTCTCAATTCCACACTTTTTTTTTTTTTTTTTTTTGACAATTTGCTATGTTCCAGACATAGCATTAGCTTCTGAGAATATCAGTTTGTTTAAGATCTGGCCCATGATTCTATAGAGTTCAGAGTCCATTGAGTAAACTACACACAGAGACGGACAACTAGGATGAAGGATAATAAACACAAACAATACAAGCTTGCACAGGCTACTAGGCAAGAACAAATAAAGACCCCTGCCAACATAGGGGTATCAGGGGGAGGCTTCCCAGAGAAGTCAGGGCAGTGGCCAGTCTTCATGAGTGGTATGAATAAGTCAGTAATGTAGGGGAAGGACCTTCCAGAAAGAGCAAAGCCACAGAAGCTTGATGTGAGGAATTAGAATTGTTCAATATGACTGAGGATTAAAGTACAGAGGCATAAAGGAAATTTGGTGGACTGACTGGAAAAGTGAGAAATATTTTTTTAAAAATCAATTGCTGTTCCCAATAGTAGAAACAACTAGCCAGGAATACAAAGAGAAAGAAGTTTTTAACGTTCCCTAACAACAAAAACTATAAAATTTTTAGGAATCATTTAAACAAGAAAAATGTGACTCAAAGGAAGAAAACAATAGAATTTTATTAAAGGACATAAAACAAAATCTGGCTAAATGGAACTATATACTATATTCTTGAATGGGAGAAGTTAATATCATAGAAATACTGATTTTTCCTAAATTAATCAACGCATTCAGTGAATATCCAATTGGAAGAAGGAAAAATGGGAGGACAAACTGGAAATAGCCTAAATTTCCATTAATAGCGAACTGAGTACATTGTGATACATCCTTATCACAGAAAAGTAACCGATAGTTAAAAAGAATGATGGTATACATCTACACCATTTGACTTGGATGCTTTTGTATAATGTAATATAATTTTAAATGAGTCAAGCAGATACAAAGTACATATAAAGGGACCCCATTTTTTCTAACTATTTACTGAGAAAAGTCTATGTATGTACATCTTTGTTTGTGTAAGATTGAGCCAGACCAGCTATTAACTTGGGTTATCAGGTTTGGGTACCTAGTGAGGTGGTAAAAAATTTATAAGACTAAACAAAAAGGTGACCACAGAAAAGCAACATTTATGGGCTATGGATGTAAAATTATGTGTGTGTGTGTATATATATGTGTAAATATACATAGGCACATGTTTGTTTATGTGTACATGTATATATACATGCATATGTGTGTGTATATATACAGGTACATGTATATCTACACACATACACATAAATATATACTGAGAGAGAGAAATAGCTAAGGTAGTGAACTCTGGGCACAAGGATTTTTAGATGAATCTGACTTTCTATCTTAGGTTTTTCTATACTGTTTAAAGTTTTATACAAAAGAGCATTTATTTATTATATAATATAATTAGAAAAAGCAAAAACCTATTTTGATTTTAGGAAAATCCAGGCATCCAGATCAAAAATTTCAATTTAACTGGTACTCACCATCAAACTGGTACTAACTGATGAACACTTACATCACACAGGGCAATAACATTCATCTGAGGGCGGGCGGGCGGGAGGGAGGTGGAAGGGATGGGAAAAACTCTCACTGAATGGATATGGGGAGCACAGTTTGGGAGATGACCACGATTGTGGCTCTGACACGGGCAGAACAGGGACAATGTGTATGGCCAAAGTGTTGTACCCCCATGATATTCTGAAATTAAAAAAAGAAATTAAAAAAAAAAAAAAAGAACATGATCCAGGGGAAAAAAAAAAAAATTTCAATTTAGGGAATAGTGGGAAATCTGGGGAAGAAGTCAGCAGGACCAGGTCACAAGGGCCTTTTATGTAATATTTAGGAGCATGAACTTTTATCTTGTGGTGGCTGTACTTCCTCAACACAAATGTGTGTGGACACAAATAGAAATGCACAGCAGTGTGCTAAGGTCATAGGAAAAATGAAAAACATTTTTCTGAAGTGCCAATTTCACTCAGTAATTTGGAAAACATTTTAAAAATTTGTTTTAAGTAAATGTGACTGAATTTGACAAATTTAGTCAAATGCAAAATTTGCATTTGTCAGAGGAAATATATTTTAAGAGGAAAAAAGAGACTTGAAAAAGAATGCATGAAATACATGAAAGAATGCATATACACAGCATATACTTGAAAAGAATCCATGTATATGCCAGACTTTCTTGTGTTGCACACCCAGATCCCCAATGTAGTTAAAGATAATCCAGTAGAAAAAAAATGAAATGTGATTGGAAGTCATTAAAATGTTTTAAGCAGGAATGGGACATGATCAGAGTTTTATTTTCAGACCATTTGGTCTGCTGGTTATGTCTGATGGATAGAAGTGAGGACACTCCTAGTTGAAAAGCAAGTACTACTAAAAAACTCAATGTGGGAGTCCTAGAACTAAATCAGACTTTTGTTACCAAGTAGGAGGCAAATACAGATAAGCAGTGATGAGGACAAAGCAAGGGCTGAATCATAGAAGCTTCACATCATGAGTAATTGTATTTCTCTAAGTGAACATCATAAAACTTACTTACAATCTGGCCACAAATTGCCACTAAGGTAGAAAGAAGTTGATAAATTGAGATTGCTCTAGGCCAAGATCCCTAAGTCCTCAAGAAACCACCAAAAGTTGCCTCAAGTTCGCAAAGAAGATATTCCAAGGGGGATCCTCCAAGTAAGTAAACACTAATTATTTCTGTAAGGCTTAAGCCATAAGACCTTTGGATAGGACCTCTACCTCTGTGATACGGTCTATACCACTTTGGAAGGGCCATGACTGATTTTACCTAGTCATCCAAGGACAAAAGCAGGATTAAGAATGAGCCTCTTGCTTGCTTTTCCCCTAGACTGACATGCTGATCACAGCGCTCAAGATCTTAGGCCCCAAAGGGCAAGAAGAGGCAAAGAAGGACCAACCCAAGGTGAAATGCACCAAGAAAAAAGCAGCTGTTTGGCTAGAATTTTAAGATAAAGAGAGACACTTAAAAGCTATCAATGGAAATAACAGAAAGAACAACTTTTCATCCAAACAATAGATGGGACAATAGAGGAACACCTCAACAATACAGTGGAATATCATGGAAGAGAAGCATAAATCACTTGTATGTGTCCTGTTCAGAACTTGCCATGTACTCATGATTTAAGAAATCAATGTCTTTGGTTCCAAAAAAATTCTCAACTATTATCTCTTCAAATATTTCTACTCTTCTTTTCTTAACTGACCCATGTTGTCTACTATCTCTGACTCTTAACTTCATTTTCCTATATATTTTTTTCTCTGCATTCTGCATTCTGAGTAAGTTTCTCAAAATTCCGTTCCACTGCCCTAAGACAGTACTTCTTAAATTTAATGTGCACATAAATCACTTGGGGAAATTATTAAAGTATTAAATATCTCAGTGTCTCAGTGTCTAGGATGGACCTGAGGTTCTGAATTTCTATCAAGTTCCCAGGTGATGCTGATCCTGATGCTTTTTGTTCATTGCTACTTGGTATAGAAATTCTCTTCCACTCTCACCTACTATATTTAGTCTATAATTTATTCCAGGAATAATATTTAGTCTAGAATTCATTCCAGCAATAAAATTCCTTCTTTCAATGTCCATATTTCTTCTTAGTATTTCAAAATTTTAAAATATTTAACATTTCTTGCATTATTTCTTCCTATTTCAGTTTCATAATGTTCCATGTTTTTAAATGGAATTCATTTGTTTATTTCCTTGAGCATCCTAAACGTACTTATTTTTTTCTGACTTTAAAATTAGTTTTATTTATGTTCTATTTGTTGAGTTTGGTTGCTGTCTTTTAGGTTTAGATTTCTTCTTGAATTTTAAAATTTTGGTGCACAAACCAAATTTCAGTGTTTTTATCTTTCTTTCTTTCTCAATATTTCTTCTCTCTTCCCTCTTTCCCTTACTCAGGCCTTACTTTACACTGTCTAGGAGTTTTGGGTTGTCTACATCTGGCTTTTGGGGCCCACATTCCAAAATCAAACCTAGTCTTACTGTGACATTCCAGGTCTCCTGCCTTGTGGTGACTTTCCAGTCATTGCAAATATGATTTCTGATCTTATAGGCAACTTGGCTGAGGTCCCAGTTGCCAGCCTTATCCCATGTTTGTCTCTATAACTCCTCAGGACTACGTCTTCTTTATCTCACAGCCCTGGACATCATTGGCCACAGATTGGTCGGCAGTCTTTTTTACAACATAATGAACATACTCTAAGATGGCCCTCATCATCCTTGTCTCCTGGCATTCATGCCTGTGTTCATGCCCTTGAGTGTGGATAGGATCTATCTTTGATTTTCCTCTAGCTGATAGAATATGGCAAAAGTGATAGGATTTCACTCCTATGATATTATATTACATAAGTTTCCATCTTGCTAACAGACTTATTCTCCCTCTGCCCCCTTGCTGGCTTTCAGGAAGCAAGTGGTTGTATTGGGGAACCCCTACATACTAAGGAATTGCGGGCAGCCTCTAGAAGCTGAAGTAGCCTCCACCAAGAAACTTCTACAGATGCAAAGAACTGAATTTACCAACAACCTGATGGAGCTTGGAAGTGAATATTTCCACAATAAAGCCTCTGATGAGAATTCAGACCCAGCCAACACCTGGATTGCAGCCAGATGAGACCCTGAAGCAAAGAACTCAGTTAAGTCATGCCAGAACTTCTGACTGACAGACCGTAGATAATGGTAAATGTACATTATTTTTAGCTGCTAAATTTATGGTAATTTGTTTTATAGCAATCTATAACTAATACACGTGAACAGTAGAAATTAATATGAGCCATGGATTTCAAACAGTGAACATATCTCTGGTCCCATGTCCTTAGAAAGAGTACTTTTTATCTCTTTGTCCTTTTTACCCTGCAGGGGTCAAATTCCCAGATACTGCTACCAGCTCCCGGTTCTGTGCCCAGCAGCCCTGTGGCCTCAGCCTTGTGCAAAGCTTTGTGTTTCTCCTCACTTTCTAGCTTGTAGAGATGTTACCATTGTTTTTAAATTCTCTGCTAAGTTATTTTCCTGTTCTATTTATATTTTACCTATTTTTGCTTTATGTTTGGAATAAAGGAGAAGGAGTTTTGTATTCATCTTTGCCAACAGTCTTTTTAAAAAAATAGCTAGTTTTATCAATTCTATTTTCTGTTTACAAAAATAATAGATATCTTACTTATTAACTTCTGCCTTAAAACTACCCTGGGAGTGCTAATTCTTGGTAAGATGGATAAGCATACTCCATGCTATTCCTCTACTGAATTCAGCTGTAAATCTTGGAAATAACACATAGAGCAGCTATTGAGGACTCTGAAATATAAATGGTACCAGGAAGATAGGAAAAGAAGAATAAATTTGAAGTACCACTGAGTTAGGGGTGAGTTTGCCATTTATTTTTCTTCAGTATCCCCTGACATGGACTCCAGGCAGCTCACAATCCCAAAATGAGTGCAGGGGTACAAAGACAGATCCAGAAGAAGTTCTCTAGTTCTGGCTCAAGGACTGGAAAAGGGTCTCCTAACACTCAAAAAGAATAGGAGGAAACCCCTATATTTTTCTTTTCTTCATTCTCTCCCATCCCATCCCTTAAACAATCCCTTAGCCAAAACTCTAAGTGAGGAGAAACTTCATCTCAAGTGAGGAGAATTTTGTGGTCTCAGAATGGTGTGGTAAATATCCACTTCTTTTCCCTCTCTCTGTGCTCCTGACACTTTACCCTGAACAAAACTGCTGTCACAGGAAGAATGCAGCAGAGTAGAGTAAACAAAATCCAAACTTTCTAGTCAAAGACCCTAAAAGGGGAGCTCCGAGAAACTGAAAGTACCAGGGAGATCATGAAAAGGCAAGGGCTTGGGAAACAACCCCATGAATTTGTTTATAAACTCTGGGCTCATTCCCGAGAAGTAGTATGTGCTTAGATCTGACCTTAAACAGCATACCATATACACTGAGAAATGAACTATGGATAGAATACTACCAAAGACCAGGAATGACCACTGGGTGACACACATATAGGACAAATCTAAATAGCACTGAAAAAGTTTTAAAAACTGAACTGACCACAGAAAGCTGATGGGAACATGCAGCCTGAATGTAACCAGGTTTATTAATTGCTAAAGCAAAAATATCAACATTCTCAATAGAATTTATATAAGACCCAAACTCTTATACGGTAATATTCAAAATCACCAAGATACAAACCGAAAGTACTCAACATATGAAGAACCAGGAAAATGCCAATGTCTCACAAAGGAAAAGGTGATTAACACATGCCAATTCTTAAATGACGCAGATGTTAAAATTATCTGAAAAAACTTTGAAGTAGCTATTTTTAAAATGTTCGAACAGGCAATTGCAAATACTCTTGAAATGACTGGAAAGACAGAAAGTCTAGCAAAGAAATAGAAAATAAAAAAGAGTCAAATAGAAATTTTAGAACTGAAAAAATGATCCCCGCCTTCCCACCTACTGAAACAAAACAAATCTCACTGACTGACTCGATAGCAGAATGGAGATGGCAGAGGAAAGAGTCAGTAGATCACTAATGATAGATCCAATCTGAACTAGAAAGAATGAAGGAAAAAAGATTTTGAAAAAATGGACAGAGCCTTGGGGACTTGTGGGACAATTCTGAAAAGCTCTAACATTTGTGTTATCAGAGTCTCAGAGAGGAGAAATAGACTAAGTGTGGTGGCTCATGCCTATAATCCTAGCATTTGGAGAGGCCAAGGTGGGAGGATCACTTGAGGCCAGGAGTTCAAGACCAGCCTGGGCAATGCAAGACCCTGTCTCTACAAAAAATACACAACTTAGCCAGGTGTGGTGGTGCACACCTGTAGTCCCAGCTACTTCGGAGGCTGAGGCAGGAGAATTGCTTGAGCCCAGGAGTTTTAGGTTGCAGTGAGCTATGATGACGCCACTGCACTCTAGCCTGGGCAACGGAATGAGACCCTGTCTCAAAAAAAAAAAGAAGGAGAAATAGTACACTACAGAAAAAAATAGTTGAAGAAAAATTGGCTGAAAACTTAGATGCATTGAAAGACATAAATGTACAAAATTAAGAAGATCAGAAAACCCCAAACAGGATAAACCCAAAGAAATCATCCATGCCCATATACAACATAAACTACTGAAAATTAAAGACCAATAAATAATCTTAAAAGCAGCCAGAGGAAAACTTAAAGTGAAACAATGAAACAATGATTTGAAAGACTATAGATTTCTCCTCAGAAGCCATGGACGCCTCAAAGGAGTGGCACAACATTTTTTAAGCACTGAGAGAAGAGAATTTTCAACTCAAAGTTCTATATCCAGTGAAAATATTTTTTAGGAATGAATATGAAATAAAGACATTTTCACCATAAAAAGGAATGAAATCATGTTGTTTGCAGCAACTAAAATGGAACTGGAGACCATTATCCTAAGTGAAGTATCTCAGGAATGGAAAACCAAACGCTGTTATGTTCTCACTAATAAGTAGGAGCTAAATGATGGGTGCACGTGGGCACAAGAGATAGAAAGGACACGGGAGACCAAGAAGGAGCGAGGGTGACAGGGGAGGTGTGGGATGATAAAAACTTACCTATTAGGTGCAATGAACACTATTCTGATGACGGACACACCAAAAGCCCTGACTTAAGCATTATACAAGGTTTCTGTGTAACAAAAACATTTGCACCCCCTTAATATTTTGAAAGAAAAAAGAGACATTTTCAGATGAAGGAAAACTGAGAGAATTCATAGTCAGCAGACCTGTTCTAAAAGAATTTCTAAAGGTCTTCAGACAAAAAGAACCAGTACCAGAGGGAAACGTGGAACACCAGAAATGAAGAAAGAGCAACGGAAATAGTAAATATCTGGGTAGATGCGGTAGACTATTCTTCTCCTCTTTCGTTTCTTAAACTATATTTGACATTGAAAGCAGAATTTATAATTCTGATGGGATTATCAACGTATAATAATATAATCTGATGGGATTATCAACGTATGTAGATATGATACATAAGACAACTACAACATAAATGCAGAAGAGTAAAGAAATGTATACAGTAGTGAAGTTTCTACACCTAAAGTAGTAAAATATTGATCCAAAAAGTAATAAATATAACATAATAACTATAAAGAACAAAGTAAACATCACCCATAATAGGCCTCCAGAGATAATTATAGTTTTGGTGTTTGTCATTTCTGATTTGTTCTGGTAAATAGAGAGATATACATACTGATAAAACCATGTACTTTTTAAAGAAAAGATGGGATTGGAGTATCCATGTAGTCTTGTGACCTACTCCTCACAATATTTTGTTGAGGTCTTTATATAATATTGCATCTATGCTTATGAATATATGGGTGTCTTCCTTTTTAATAGCTACATAATCTATTATATAGCTGAATAATCATTTATTTAACTGGTCACTATTTTTTAACATAAATCTGTTTCCAGTGTTTTTGTATCATAAATATATGCTAAGATTAACATAGATTATTATAAAGCATATTGTTTGTACACTGGTCTGATTATTTTCTTAGGATAATATCCTGGAAATGGAATAACTGACTTAGTTGTAACATTTATTACCAGAGAGCCTTCCACCATGGTTCTTACTTCACCTACCTACTGCAGTCCTCCAACAAGCTCCATATCCTTGTACTTCATGCAATTCTAGTCTCCAGTTAGTCTCTTTTTATTTCTCTAATTTATGCAACATCCAAAGTCCTTATTGATCTTGTGTTGCGGCTGTTGGAAATCTCAACTCTATCCCCTCCAGAACAGAGCCAGACATTCCTCTTAGAAAAATTTCCATTCATCATAATTTGAAATCTCTCTAACATAATTTTTCAACCTAAATTCCATGTGTGACTTGGGTCTCAGAATATGCAGCTGCCCCTGAAGTTTGATACCTGGACGTGTCTGAATTCTTAACTGAAATCTTAGACCACATACTACCGCATATTCACATGCCTCTGGAGCCTTTAGCTGAGGTTGTAGTTTTAACTTATTAACACCTGAGCCTATTCCAATGTAAAAGCTCCAAAATGATTCAGTCTCCAAAATTTACTTAATTTGCTGCACTGTACCAAATGTTAGTCTTATTGAGATAATAAGACATGTTTCAGGATCTCAAGCCCAATGTCTTCAACAATCAGCTTCCCACTTTCTAAGGTTCACACAGGAGATTGGCAGTGGGCACATTTCAGGGCCAGTGGTTCTTATCCAGGAGGGAACCTCAGAACTACCTGGGGAGTTTTAGCAACATACACACCAGTATTCTCAAGAGTGGGGCTCAGGCATATGGGTGGCAACAAAACTTCCCTCATAAAAAAGCTGCTCCAGCACTAGATAAATAAAAACTGCTTTTTAGTTACAGAGCTTGGCCTTAACCTAGTGGTTCTCAAGCTTGGATGAACATTCAGCTATCACGAGGGTGGTTTTAAATAGCACTAGTGCCTGAACCAGACTCCAGAGATCCTGATCCCTAATCTTAACCTGACCATAACTCTGGCCCTAACCCTAACCCTACCCCAATACAATTGTTCTGAGGTGTGTCCTAGGCAAAGAGAATTTTAGAAGCTGCCCGTGTGATTCTAATGTTCAGCCAGGCCAAGAACCATTGAAAACCTTCATATGGAAACTTGATTCCAGACAGCTGGGCTGGACCGTGGCTAGAAGAAGGAATAGAGATGACAGAGGCCATGGGTTCATTTCCCAGAGAAAGGCTCCACCCTCTTCTAAATGTAGAAAGAGGCCCTGGAGTCCCTGATCCTAAGCAGACGCAGGACAGATGCTCCAGAGAATGCTGAGTGAAGCAGATAGGAGTCTAGGTTCTAAGCCACACCTTCCCAGAGTCACCACTCATTCCTGGTAAGGTATCACCAAACTTACCACTGTTCAATAAAGAGCAGGAGCAATTATGTGTGTTTGTGTTTGTAACTTTCTACACCAAACATAGAAAATAGTGATTCAATTTTCAGCATGCATAAAATTTTGTGTTTCAGTATTGTTTTATTTCAAATTACATCTTGGAGAAAATGCATTATTTTGAACTGGATAAAAGCACCTCCCTACTGAATCCTAGACCTTTCTCTGAAGCCTGAATAGAGCATTGTAACTTTAAGGGCTAAAGGGCTGGTCTGGAAATTCTCCCCTCAATTGCAGAAAGGGAAAAAGAACCAAACCAAACAAACAAACAAAACAAACAAATAAACAAAAACACAAAACCCTTGGGGTGAAGAAAGATACATATTGGACTGGGAAAGTGATAGATCTGGTATTCAGAGGAGTGGAGGAGTGTGGAGAAAGAGAGAGAGAGATAGACCCCATAGGAAGGAACCAAGCAGCCTGTCTCCTACCTTGTATCCCTCCATCTCATAACCTAGAAGACATAGGGCTCCTGCTTGTCCTGGACCCTGGTAATGTAGGACAAGGTACAGTGGGATTTGTGGTTTTTAAAAACTTTTTATTTTGAAATAATTTCAAATGTACAGAAAAATCACAAGAACAATACAAAGAACTCTCATATACCCTTTACCTAGATTCATCAATTGTTAATATTATGCCACATTTACTTTCTCTCTACCTATTTATTGATATACCTGTATATCTCTTTATATATATACTTGCTGAAGCATTTGAGAGTAAGTTGCAGGTAACATCCCCCTTTATTCCTATATACTTTATCTTTAAATTCAAATTTCACCAACTGTCCCAGTCATGTCTCTCATGACACTTTTTTCCCCTCAAACCAGGATCACAAATTGCATTTAGTTGTTATGTCTCTTTAGTATCTTTTAATCTGGAACAGTTCCTCAGTCTTTCTTTATCTTTCATGACAATGAATTTTTAAAGGGTACAGGTTAGTTGTTTTGCAGATTAAGCTAGTTTTAAAACCACGCAACAGGTTGAAGATGCGTGGGAGCCACAGAGAAGGGTCTGGTCCAAAGGCTGATGGCCTTATCATTACAGCACTGCTCAATCAGGTATAGGTCTGGGGATGTGGCAGCATGTCCATGGCCCTGAAGGGTGTGAAGGGTGTTGAGGAGTGCCTAGGGTGGTAGATTTAGAGAAAGGGAGGCTGGTGTGAGGGTGTTCCAAAATTGAGTTTGGCTATGGAGTTAGGGAAGGGCTTTAGGCCACCTCTGAGTGGTATTGGATTTGGCCCTGCAGGTAAGGGGTCCTTGGGAACTGGACTTGGGCTGTCTGAGCCCCCTCAAGGGGAGGGAATTTGGGGGGGAAGGACTCTCCTAGAAGAACATAGCTTAGGATGAGCAAACCAGGCAGGTTCATTCTCCACCTTCCCCTAGCACTCTGGCTTAATGGTGGCTTTGGATTTTTCCCATCCCTGCAATTACTCCATAAAGGAAATGTGCAAGGGAGAGGGAAGAAAGGAGATGTAAGTTTTGCTAGATGCTTCACTGTTTCATTTTCAGATTTATTTGAAACAAAACCTCCTCCTGTATTCCATGCTCTCCAAGCTCATGGTCCTGGGACTTCACCATATTTACATAATATGGAATATTTTTTATTA
Source organism: Daubentonia madagascariensis (assembly GCA_023783475.1). NCBI lineage: Eukaryota > Metazoa > Chordata > Mammalia > Primates > Daubentoniidae > Daubentonia > Daubentonia madagascariensis. The sequence goes on from JAKFHU010001672.1 coordinate 23,166,878, forward strand.
CCCTTGACCTTTTCACAGACAATATTTATGGAATTCCTAGGCCCCCTCTTTCTCCTGGTGAACTTTTGCTTCTCCTTCAGAAAGTGACTCAGCAGTTGTCACCTCTGCAAAAGTATGCAGATTCTTCCAGGAGTTGCATGTTGCTTTGTTCTTCTCTTAGCCTCAACACTTTTTCTTATCTTGTTATAATATTTAGAATGTAATGTTTTGTTTTGTTTTTAAAACATGTCTTAGCTTTCTGGAAACTTACATAGAAAATAAATTTTTTTCTTAGTGTTATATCCCCAGGGTCCAGCCTAGTATCTGCCATAGAGAAGCTGATCAATAAATGCTCATTGTATGAATAAATGAATACACTTAAAAATGACTGTTTGGGTAAAATTAACATTATTAGCTTGAATCATTGAAAAGCATCCATAAGAACCAGATTAAATTTATATTTCTTTAACATTGGTCAAAGAAGTAGTTATGCTGCTTTCTTAAAGGCAAAACCATACAGCCACCAAAAATACCAGAGTGCCATCTATTGGTAAAGTTGTTAGCAGACAGAGAAGGCACTGAGAAGCCATGCAAAATAGACTTTCCTAGGTTATGTACAATGTGACAGATGGAAACAAAATTGAGAGATGTGGTTATGGTATTTTCCAGGAAAATTGGAAAATATTTTTTTCGAATAATCCATACAAAATGTAATGATATTTTTTAATGCAGAAGAAAATAGGATAACAAAAAACATTATAGTTACAATAAATTATTGAAAGCTTTCTCCACTTCTGCCCCTTCCCCCCAGAGTAAGAATGAATCAAGGATGCCAATGATCATACTTTATGTTCAATATTATATGGGAGATGCTAGCCAGTGTACTATGGGAAGAAAAATAAATGTTGATGTTAAATGTTAATGGTGTAAATGCTCCAATTAAAAGGCAAATATTGTTAGAATAGATAAAAATGCAAGAACTGAACATATGTTAGCTATAAGAGAAACACCTTAAATATAAAAACACGGATAAGTTGAAAATAAACATGTTGAAAATTATATATACTTTGCAAACAGTAAGCATAAATTAAAGACTGGACTGGCCATAACAATAACAGCTAAAGTAGGATTTGACACAGAGAGTGTTACCAGAGATAAAGAGTGACATTTTGTATTGTTAAAAGGGTCAGTTCATCAGGAAAACATAATAATCATAAATGTGTATGAGTCTAATAACAGATTTTCAAAATACATAAAGTAAAAATGGAAAGAAAGGAAAAAATAGACAGTTCTACAATCACAGTTGGAGAGTTCAATACCTTTCTTTCAATAATGATGGAATAACTAGACAAAATATCAGTAAAGACGTAGAAGATCTGAATAATCCTACCTATCACCTTGAACTAATTGATATTTATAGAACATTATACCCAATATCTGCATCTACATTTTGTTTCAGTGCACATAGTATATTCATTATGATAGACCATATTCTTTTTTTATTTTATTTTTAGTTGACTCATAATAATTGTACATATTTATGTAACAAAGGGTGATATTTTGATATGTTTATACAATGTATAATGATAAATCAGGGTAATTAGCATATCCATCATCTCAAATGTTTATTATTTCTTTGTGTTGTGAACATTCAAAATCCTCTCTTCTAGATTTATGAAAATATACAATAAATTATAGTTAACCATATTCACCCTATAGTGCTGCAGAATACCAGAACTCATTCCTCCTATCTAGCTATAATCTTGTATCTATTAACCAACCTCTCCCCATACTCCCCTCCCCCTCCCTTTCCTAGCTTCTACTACCCACAATTCTACTCTCTACTTCCATTAGCTCAACATTTTTTTTAGCTTGCACGTATGAGTGAGAACATTCAGTATTTATCGTTCTGTGCCTGGCCTATTTTGCTTAACATAGTGTTCTCCAGACTCATCCATGTTGCCACAAATGACAGGATTTCATTCTTTTTTATGGCTGAATAGTTAGTATTCCATTGTGTATATATGCCATGTTTTCTTTATCCATTTGTATGTTGATGAACATTTAGGTTGATTCCACATATTAGCTATTGTGGATAGTGTTGCAATAAACATGGGGATGCAAGTATCCTTTTAATATACTGATTTCTTTTCCTTTGGATAAATACCCAGTAGTGGAATTGCTGGATCCTATGGTAGTTCTATTCTTAGTTTTTTGAGAAACCTCCATACTGTTCTCCATAGTGGTTATACTAGTTTACATCCTGAACAACATGTATAAGAGTTCCCTTTTTTCTGCATCCTCACCAGTGTTTGTTATTTTTTGTCTTTTTGATAATAGTCATTCTAACTGGGGTGAGATGATATCTCATTGTGGTTTTGATTTACATTTCCCTGATGATTAGTGATGTTGAGCACGTTTTCATAATTTTTTGACCCTTTGCATGCCTTCTTTTGAGATATGTTTCTTCAGTTCCTTCGCCCACTTTTTAATTAAATTATTATTATTATTTTTTTTCTGAGTTGTTTCTTGTAATTCTGGATTTCCGATGAATAGTTTGCAAATATTTTCTCCCATTCTACAGGTTGTCTCTTCATTCTGTTGATTGTTTCCTTTGCTGTGCAGAAGCTTTTTAGTTAAATATAGGTCCATGTGTCTATTTTTATTTTATTGCCTATGCTTCTGAAGTACTAGCTGTAAAATCTTTGCCTAGACCAATATCTTGAAGCATTTCTCCTATGTTTTGTTCTAACAGTTTTATAGTTTTGAGTCTTATATTTAAGTCTTTAATTCATTTTGAGTTGATTTTTGTATAGAGAAATAGAGGTCCACTTTCATTCTTCTACATATGGATATCCACTTTTGCCAGCACCATTTATTAAAAAGGATGTCTTCTCCTCAATGTATGTTCTTGCTGACTTTGTTGAAAATCAGTTGTCTGTAAATACATGGATTCAATTCTGGGTTCTCTATTCTGTTCCATTGGTCTATATGTCTGTTTTTATACCAATATCATGCTTTTTTGTATAGCTTTGTAGTATATTTTGAAGCTTTGTGATGCCTCCAGCTTTCTTCTTTTTGCTCATGATTGCTTTGTTTATTTGAGGTCTTTTGTGGTTCCATATGAATTTTAGGATTATTTTTTCTATTTCTGTAAAGAATGTCATTGATATTTTGACAGGGATTGCATTGAATCTATAGATTGCTTTGGGTAGTAGGGTCATTTTAACTATATTAACTCTTCTAATCCATCAATATGGGATGCTTTTCCACTTGCTCATGTCCTCTTCAATTTCTTCCATTAGGGTTTTGCTTAGTTTTCATTATAGAGGTCTTTTACCTCTTGGTTAAATTTACTCCTAGGTATTTTCTTTTTTTTTTTTCTTTCCTTTTCTTTTCTTTCTTTTTTCTTTTTTTTCTTTTTTTGGTAGCTGTTGTAAATGGGATTGCTTTCTTGATTTCTCTTTCAGCTAGTTTGTTATTGGGGTATAGAAATGCTACTGATTTTTGTATGTTGATTTTCTATCCTGCAACTTTACTGAATTTATTTATCAGTTCTAAGGGTTTTTTTGTTTTTAGTTTTTGGTGGAGTCTTTAGGTTTTCCTATACAAAAGATCATGTGGCAAAAAGGGACAATTTAACTTACCCCTTTCCAATTTGGATGCCTTTTATTTCTTTCTCTTGCCTAATTGTTCTGGCTAGGACTTCCAGTACTATATTGAATAAGACCATATTCTTGGCCACTAAAAAAGTTTTAGTAAATTTTAAAAGATTTAAATCTTACAGAGCATGTTGTCTGAACACAGTGGAGATAAAGTAGAAATCAATAAAAATAAGATATCTAGGGAAAAAACACAAGTTTTTGGAAGTTAAATGACACACTTCTAAATAATCAATCACTTCAAACAAATCACAAGGGAAATTATGAAATATTTTGTACTACACAATAATGAAAATAAAGCACACCAAACTTCATGGGATGCAACTGAAAAAGTGCTTAGAGAGAAATTTGTAACTCAAAGTGCTTATAGTAGAAAACAAAGAAAGTCTAAAATCAAAGCCCAGATTCTACAAAGGTGACACGTCTAATAAGAGACACTGAGGTTCTCCCAGTAAGACTGAGATCCCAAAGGATGATAAGAATAAACTAGAAGTGGACACACCTTACTCTTTGGGAACTGCAAGAATATTTGCTCTGCTATTCAGCAGATCAAGGGGCAAAGAACACACACACACACACACACACACACACACACACATACACACAGAATATCCTGGTAAATTGTAACCATGAGTCAGTTTTTATACATATTTGAAGTAAAAAAAATCTCAAGCCAAAAATGAGTTTAAAGTAATACTTGACTGGTAATACCCCAGCTTCCTCACAAAAGCAAGCACAAACCTCCTCTGGAAGGAAGCGCTTTCACCCCAGTCCTCTATGACCCACAAATAATTTTACCAGAACAACAAAGACAATGGCAAAATAATCTGACACACAGAATGGATTGGAGGAAGTGCAGCAAGAGTAAATAAAGGGAGACCAGTTAGGAAGTTCCAATAAATAAGGTTAAAGTGATGGCATTCTGCGATATTTGTGTCTTTATATTTAAAATAGATTTCTTGTAGGTAGCATATAGTGTGGTCTTTGTTTTTTCCTGTTTTAAAATTTCAATCTGACAACCTCTGGCTTTTGAATTGGGGGTATTTAGAACATTTACCTTAAATGTGATAATTAATATGTGTAGATTTAAGTCCATTACCTTGCTATTACTTTTCTATTTGTCTCATCTGTTTGTTGTTCTCTTTTTCCCCCCATTTATTAAATAACTTGAATATTTTTTATGATTTTATTTCTTTTGTGGCTTATTAGCCATAATTCTTTGTTTTGTTATTTTAGTGCTTGCTTTAGAGTTTATAGTATACATCACTAATTTATCACAGTTCATCTACAAGTACACCACTTCTCATATAAAATAACCCTAAAATAATATATTTCCATTTCCCTTTCTTACTGTTGTGCTGTTGTTGTCATACATTTTACTTTTACATGTTATAAACCCCACATTGTTAAATATTTTTGTTGAAATAGTTGACTACCTTTTACAAAGACTTAAATAACATTTTAAAAATTTTCTCAATTTACCCCCATAGTTACAATTTCTAGTGCTCATTATTTTTTCATGTAGATCTATATTTCAACATGTTATCATCCTGCCTAAAGGACTGCCTTTGATATTCCTTATAGTTCTAGTCTACTAATTAGATGTTTATTGCTTTTAGGCAGGCAGAGAAAGAAAAAATATATTACAATATTTTAGTTAAGAACTGAGTCAATTGAGAAAAGCAAGACTGCCTACTGTTTAATTGCACAGTTGGTTTTTAAAATGAAATAGAAAACTTACATCTGTAGAAACAGTGCAAAATGCATCATAAAACTCCCACATATAACTAGGTGAATTCCTTCATCTTTTGTATATCTTAAGTAGTCTTTATTTCACCTTCATTTTTGAGAAATATTTTTGCTTGGTACACACTACTAGGTCTTCATTACTTTAAAGATTTTGTGCCACTGTCTTCTTGCTTGTACTGTGTACATGAGAAATATGTAATTGATATACTTGCTTTTCTGTATAAAATATGTCTTTTGTTCTTGGCTGCTTTCAAAAATTTTCTTTTCCTCCTCCTTGCTTTGGGTTTAATTTGATCTTCTTTTTCTAGTTTCTTAAAGTGGAAGTTAAGTTATTGATTTGAGATCTTTTTTCTTTATTGAGTTATAAATTTCCTTCTAAGTACTACTTTTATTACATCCCATACATTTTTGCATGTTGTGCTTTTATTTTCTCATTCATCTCAAAGTATTTTAAAATTTTCTTTGTGATTTTTTTTCTTTGACCCATTAATTTTTCAGGAGTATGTTTTTAAAATTTCCACATATTTATGAATTTTCCAGCTTTCCTTCTGTTATTGATTTCTATCTTTATTCCACTGTGGTAAGAGAACATATGCTGTATGATTACAATCCTTTCAAATTTATTGAGATTTATTTCATGGGCTAATATATGGTCTATCCTGGGGAATGTTCCATGTGCACTCAAGAAGAATACATATTCTATTGTTATTGGGTGGACTGTTCTATAGATATGTTAGGTTTAGGTGTTTTTGAGTATTGTTAAATCTTTCATTCCATTGTTAATCTTCTGTCTAACTAGTGAGGTATTGAAGTCTCCAACTATTATTGTTGAATTTTCCATTTCTCCCTTCAATTCTGTCGGTTTTATTTCAAGAATGTTAGGGCTCTGTTATTAGGTGCATATATGTTTATAATGTTATGTTTTCTTGATGAATTGACACTTTTATCATTATAAAATTCCTTTCTTTGTTACTTATAATAATGCTTATCTTAAAGTTTATTTTGTCTGATGTTAGTATAGCTATTGCAACTCCCTTTTGTGTACTACTTGTGTAGCATACCTTTCTCATTCTTTAATTCATCCTATTTGTGGATTTGAATTTAATGTGTGTCTCTTGTAAACAGTGTATAGTTGCATGCTTTTATTTTATTTATTCTGCCAATATCTCCTTTTCAATCCATTTGTGCTTAATGTAATTGCTGAAAAGATAGGATTTACATCTTCCGTTTTGTGATATTTTATATGTCTTATATCTTTTCTGTTCTCATATTCTTCCATTGCTGCCTTGTTTTGTGTTAAATAGATAGTTTCTTGTGCACCATTTTAATTCCTTTCTCATTTCTTTTGCTATTTTTTTAAAGTTATTTTATTAGTGTTTGCTTTCAGGGTTACAACTAATATCTTAACTAATTTGATTTAGATATATACCAACTTAATTTCAATAGTATATAAAAATTTTGCTGCTATATAGTTCCATTCCCTTTCTCCACCTTTGTGCTGTTATTGTCATACAAATTACATCCTGTGCTTGCTTCAGCAGCACATATACTAAAATTGGAATGATACAGAAAAAATTAGCAAGGCCCCTGCACAAGAATAACATGCAACTTTGTGAAGCATTCCATATAAATTTTTTAAAAATAAAAAAAAGATAAAGGAGAAAAAAAAGAAAAAACCAAATTACATCTTTATACATTTATACATTGTATGTCCATCAACTGTTTTCTTTGGTGGCCTTTCAAACCAGATATAAGGAAAAAAAGAATTACAAACAAAAAATACGTTTATGTTTTCTTTTATAATTACCTATAGAGTACCAGTTACTGGTACCATTTATTTCTTCATGTGGATTCAGGTTACTATCTAGTGTCTTTCATTTCAACTCTAGGAACTCCCATTCTTATAGGGCAGGTTTGCTAGTGGTGGATTCACTTTTTAATATTTATAGAGCAGGTTTGTTGGTGATGAACTCTGTTTTATTTGAGAATGTCTTAATTTGTCCTTCATTTTTGAAAAATAGTTTTTCTGGATATAGAATTCTTGGTTGACTATCCTTTTTCTTTCAGGAATTTGAATATTTCATCCACTGCCTGCTAGCATGCATGTTTTTCTTGTTTTTTGTTTTTTGTTTTTTTGAGACAGAGTCTCGCTTTGTTGCATGGGCTAGAGTGCCATGGCGTCAGCTTAGCTCAGAGCAACCTCAAACTCCTGGGCTCAAACAATCCTCCTCAGCCTCCTGAGTAGCTGGGACTACAGGCATGCACCACCATGCCTGGCTAATTTTTTCTATCTATCTATCTATTTATTTATTTATTTTTATTTTTATCTATCTATCTATCTATCTATCTATCTATTTATTTATTTATTTATTAGAGACGGGGTCTTGCTCTTGCTCAGGCTGGTCTCGAGCTCCTGACCTCAAGCAATCCTCCTGCTTTGGTCTCCCAGAGTGCTAGGATTACAGGTGTGAGCCACCATGCCTGGCCACGTCCATGGTTTTTGATGAGAAGTTATCTGTTAATCTCATTGAAGATTGCTTGTATGTGGTGAGTTGTGTCTTTCTTGCTACTTTCAAGATTTTATCTTTTTCTTTGTCTTTTGCTAATTTGATTATGATGTTTCTAGGTATGGATCTCTTTGAGTATATCCTACTTGAAATTCATTGAGCTCCGTGGATGTGTAGATTTAAGTTTTTCACCAAATTTGGGAAGTTTTCAGCCATTATTTATTCAAATATTCTTTCTCCCTCTCCTTTCTCTCCCTTCCTCCTAGGAGTTCCATTATGCATATGTTGGTATGCTTGATGGTATCCCCCATGTCTCTGAAGCTCTGTTTATTTTTCCTCATTCTGCCTTCTTCCTTCCCCCCGACTAAATAATCTCAATTGACTTATCTCCAAGTTCGCTGATTATTTCTTTTGCCTGCTGAAATTTGCTGTTGAACCCCCTTAATATTTCAGTTATTATACTTTAAACTCCAGAATTTTTATTCAGAAGGACTATATTAATAAATGGGGAGTGTTGGCATAGTCCTGGCCCAAAGCAAGTGTTCAATTAATGTTAGCTACCTTTAGGGCTATTATTACTAGCTGCTTCTGGGACCATCTAGGGAAAGTTATTTTCTCTAAGCCCCAACTCACTCTGAGAGCAGGCTTCAGTGAAGAAGTCATCTATGTCATAAGAGATGTAGGGGGCAAGGGTGTTACAGCCCAACCAGGTTCATTGCCCACTGCTCAAGAGGAAGCCAATACACTGAGACAGCAGGTGTTATGGTGAAGAAAGAGTTTAATATTGCAAGTGCCATGTGAGGAGATGGGAGGAAATTCTCAAGTCCATCTTTCCAAGAACTTGGGAGAAAGGATTTTTAAAGACAGTTTGGCAGGCAAAGGCCTAGGCAGTTGGGTCTGCTGATTGCCTAGGTTCAGGGTAGAATCATAGGGGTGTGGAAATTATCTTCTTATGCTGAGTCAGTTCCTGGGTAGTAGTTGCAAGACCAGCTGAGTCATTTCCTTGGTAGAGCCACTGGTCTGGATGGGTCAGCCAGTCCACCAGAATGCAGGGCCTGGAAGATATCTCAAAAACTAGCTTGGCTGGGCATGTTGGCTCATGCCTATAGTCCTAGCACTTTAGGAGGCCAAGGTGGGAAGATTACTTGAGGCCAGAAGTTCAAGACCAGCCTGAGCAACATGGTGAGACCCCATCTCTACCAAAAATAGAAAAATTAGTCAGACGTGATAGCATGCACCTGTAGTCCCAGCTACTTTTGAGGCTAAGGCAGAGGATTGCTTGAGCCCAGGAGTTTGAGGTTGCAGTGAGCTATGATGATGCTACCGCACTCTAGCCTGGGCACAGAGAGCCAGAGAACAATGGCTGGTTGTATATGTGTGTGTGCGTGTGTGTGTGTGTGTGCACGTGCACATATATATCAAATACCTATGCCTATACCTTTGTAGAGCTCAGGCCCCTACCACAGTTCCCACCTTGTGGCCCTCTATTAATTTTATAAATGGTGGTTTCAAGGGGACTTTCCCTTTGTTCCTAGAGGGTTTGCTGAGAAATCAACACACAATAAGGCAGATCAATAAAAGGTGTCAAATAAATTTGATTCAAATTTATGATACTGTATACACAGGGAGAATCACAGAGTGATTGCTCAATATTCCAATGGGGCTCAGAAGCTTATATACCACATTCCAGTTTCAGAAAAAGTGGGTGTTTGGAACCTGGAAAAACAGGTTGTGGGAAGGGGGAGAAGAGGAATTCTGTTGAAGGGCAATAAATGACTACTAGGGAGAATGATTGGATTGGGGAACAGAGATTAATTTGTAAGTAGTTTTCTTCGGAATTTAAATGATCCTTGGAGACAGTTATTATCTTGTAAAAGGGTCTGTTCAAGTGTGACTACATCCTTGGTCTTCTTTTCTATAATGGATAATGAGATAAGAAGGGGGGGCAGGAGGGTAATTGGTGGGGGTAGGCTGGGGTGGGGTGGTGAGGGAGAACAATTGTTCTCCTTGGTGGGTCCATCTATCTTTATGTAGATAGGGGAAAAGTCTCTTCCAGTGCCTGTTGATATCTAAGGGTCTTTGATTCAAAATACTCATTATATTAATACCAGGGAGCCATATTTGGGGGTGAAATTTCCTATACTCCTTCAGAGACATAGGTACAAACTATATATCCTTTGGGGATATCCTTTGTTGTGCCCATCATTCTGATTATCTCAAGTCAGTTTCCTCACAGTTTTCTTTTTTTTTTTAAAGCTATGATTCTGTGTCCTTTCTTCCTACCTTTGAGTAGTGCTTACTGTCTCCTCTTTGATTATTTGAAAAGTTTGTCCTCAAGATTACCTTCATACTGTGGTGTTATCAAATCACCTCTAAGATCTCTTTCCTAGACACCCAGCTCTTTTCTTACTTCCTTTTTTATTTCTTCCCAGTTCAAACCATCAGTATATCTTACAGGAGGGAGAGAAGCAGCTTTCTGGGAAAGCAATAACTGTAACAGAAGAAATGACTTGAAAAAAATGGCAAAAATGCTTTATATCTCTTTAAAATGTCCCCCACTCCTTTTGGAGAACTAGGACCTGCATCCCTGCCTCAGGCCAGTGATCAGGAGGGGCAGGAGAATGTCTTTTGTTCTTTGTGCCACAGGAGATAGCTCAAGGGAATTGTCTGGGCGGAGGTCACAAGATCATCTTAGCCAAAAATGGGATGAATCCTAGTGGAGGTCATGAGATTGTTTTAGCCAAAGATGGGATTGATCAGAACCTTTAAAAGCTCTGTACTTCTGCTCAGAAGGAGGACATTGGTACTTTGAGACAGGAGTCTGCCAACCTCTTTGCCAGCAAGTTGATAAACTTTTCTTTCCATCTCCTCAAACCCCTTGTTCTCATTCTTCTGATGTGGCCTCGGGGACAAGTGCCAAACTTTTGGTAACAGAATCACTATGGATTCTGATACTTTCTGGTACCATTTGCCATGTTAACATGCCTGCCACCCCCAACATGTATGTACACACACACATCACATCATATACATCACACACATCACACAAACACAAATTATGTATTACATACCATACAAAACACACACCACCACACACCCCTCACATCACCCACACCACATTACATGCATCACATACATATGTGTGCACACACTTCCTATGATGTATGTTTAATGAAATTCAGAAAGTTACTCTTTCATTTAACACACATCACTATGCTTGAAACTGTTCTAGACATTTGGGGTTCATCAGTGAACAATACTGAAAAAAATCCCTGCCCTTATGGAATTTGCATTCTCATGGGGATGGCAGATAATAAGCCAGATAAACAAAAAAAATTTTCAGTGATAAGTGCCATGGAAATAAAATAGAGGGATTTAAGAGGGCTTGGCAGTGAGGGAGGGGTACAATTGTTAACAGGTGATCAGGGTAGCTTGGTTGAGAAGGAAAACCTGAAGGAGTTGAGGGAAGGCCCACCAGGGTTATCTGGGGGACGACTCTCCCCCACAGAGGCAACACTCAGCCGAGAGCTTTTTAAGGAGACTCTATAGACCTACTTCCCATTTTGATCCCAGACTCCCAGGATCAAGCCAACTTCACTTATTGGAGATAATGCATTCCTCCATGGGGGTAGAGAAGCTATCTTCACAGGGAAATACAATTATAATTAAACATTAATCAGGCTGCACTTTGGCCCACATTCAAAAGACATGTGATTTGTATCCCCATTATTCCTACAGATAGGATTTCTGACATTATAATCATAAGGCTTTCGTTTAAGAATTGTGTAAGATATTTTTCAGATCCTGAATGCCAACAGAACAGCTGATGCCAATCAGTGTGAAGACCTCCACGGTAAAACCGAATCAGCAGAGAATGCAGTTTCTTCATCTCCCAGTCCCATGACTTCACCCTGCACTCACTGACCAACCAACGATCTACACGCTTTGGCCCACTCCAAACCTCTTAAAATCCCTCCCCAAACTCTTCAGGGAGGCAAATTTGAGGTCTCCTCCCATCTCTTCATTTGGCAGCCCTACAGTTAAACTTTTCTCAGCTGCAACCTGGTGTCTTGGAGTATTTGACTTGACTTACCCATCAGGCAACAAACTACTTATTATGGTTACAGTTCTGTTGGTCTCTCCCTCACCGGCCTTTGGGGACATATCACTGAAGGCTCATCTGCATTTCCTCTCCCCTTCTAAGACCTGCCCTTCTCTGCATGACCTGGCTCTTCCTTTATGCAACAGGAAACAGGTGCAAGGTGAGACAGTTGTCACAATCTGTCTTGCTTTTGTCTTGCTGTTTGTTTGTTGGTAGTGGTAGTTTGTTTCCTTTTTGGCATTCACTACCTTCCTTTTCCTGATCCTTTGATAAGACAAATTTGGGATGAGCTGTGCCTGGGTCTAGAGTCCCATCTACAACAATGAAAGTCATGGCTATCTGCAAAAAGTTATTGTGGGACCAGGGATGCTGGGGCTCATTCTTTCTCATCTCTCTGTGTGCTGGTTGTATCTGTAAAAAGAAACTCAAAATCTCCGGGCCACCCCCCCAACTCCTTATGAAAAAGAGAAGGTAAAGGCTTCAGACACCTGTGAAGAACTGGCTCCACAGATCATTCATTACGGAAATTCCTTGCTGATGTTGACAGAAGAGAACACAAACTCTGTAAAATAATTTTAAAGAGGTTTATTCTGAGTCAAATTTGAGGACCATGACCCGGAGCCGCACCCAAGAAGCCTTGAGCAAGTGGACTCGCTGTGGTCAGGTTACAGTTTGGTTTTATACATTTCAGGGAGAGAGGAATTACAGGAAAAGTCATAAATCAATACATGGAAGGCATACATTGGTTTGGCCAGAAAAGGTGGGCCATCTTGAATCAGGAGCTTACAGATTATACGTGGGTTTAAAGATTCTTTGACTTGTAATTGGTTAAAAAATGAAGCTTTGTTTAAAGGCTTGGAATGTTTTTAGATAAGGAAGAGACAAGCCACCAGACATGTATTTGTTGTGTAAATTGGGACCTGCAGGTTTGTCTTGCATAGCCTTAGGCCTGCTAATGAGTTACAAAGGATATCTCCAAGAAGGGAGGCGGGCATGATGAGGCATGTCTGACCTCCCTGCTCATGGCAGACAATTTAGTTTTAGAGTATCCTCTTGGCCAGGAGGGGGTCCATTTAGTCAGCCGTTGCAGGGGAAGCCCCACTGCTGTTACCACCTCTTTTTCCACCACACCCTTCAGAATATTTATAAAACAATAAGCAGCCTAGAAATAGCTAAAAACATCAGCCAGGAAGGCTTATGGATTCCCAAGGGGGTTGGCAAAAATAGAAAACTTTCCAATCAGAGTCTGTGAACCCACCACCCTCTTCAGGCTTCCTGGTTTTAGATACTCTGTTTTGGGGTCATAAGCTAATTTACTGGGTTGTTAACCTGTCCCTTCTTTTTATTGCTGTCAAAGGATATTTTTCCTATGTTCTCCTCTCCTTTTCAGAAGAAGCTGAGTGCAAAAGATACGAGCAACGTCACTAGTTTTCTCCTAAATCTCACGGGCCCCACCTCCCACAGTAGTTTCACTTCTGAGTTTTGTCCGGCCTGAGTTAACTTCCTCACCCCCGACCCAGGAAGCGGCAGCTACGGACGGGACTAGCAGTAAATATACGACTGTCTGAGTGGTGAAGGTTGTGGCCAAGGTTTTCTCGGTGGACATGTGAGTGTGTGGTGGTGACAGGTGGGTGGAGGGTACATTTCCGGACAGCAAGGCCCCTCAAGCTCTGAATATGGTTGGGACTTTGCTTTATAGCTCTTACTCCTTGTTTGCTTTCTCTTTCACCAGACTCCACACCACATCTCAGAAGATTCAGAATATAGTGAGAGGCCCAGGCTTGGCACCCTGGGCCTTAGAAGGAGGGAAGGCCCTTCTCCCGAGAAGCGTGGTGTCCCTGGCAGAAAAGGACCTAGTGTATCACGGGGGACATAACCTGCCAAGGAATAGACGTCTTCAAGAGACACTCTGTGCAGCTCCAGGAGACTAGTCCTGTTTGTGAGAGGAAAACAGCCTATCTGGTAACTTTAGTTGAATTCCTATTTTATTTTAGTCACTGTTATTTCAAAGGAAAGGTCACTGTCTAAACTTCCTCCCTACTCTGCCCCCCTCCCAGACAAAAAGCCCCAGCAGTTGGGGGGCGGGGTACAGGGAGAACAAGGCTAGGTTCTTGGAAGCAGCTGCAACAGGAGGGGAGGGGACAGACTCTTTTGCTCTTGATCGCTCCTCCACTGCCTCTGGTGGTCAGTGTTAGGGTGGAGAGGCTAGTACGTGCCTAGTATGAGTGGGTGGGGAAAGATTTCTCACGCGGAGATTAAGATATATAAAGTTAAAAGTTTATTTTGTCCTTCTTGGAGAAAGAGTGAAAGAGAGGGGGGAGGGAAGAGAGCAGGGAGACGTGTGGCATCCCAAAGAAAGAGAAGGAGGTGCCAGCAGCGAGGCCCGGTGGCGTGCTGATTTTATGCAACAAAAGGGAGAAAAAAAGAGTGATTGTTGTCAGTTGAGACAGAAGCCGCTGTGGAGTAATTAGGAGTAATTATCGGGCAGCTGCTAGACATCAGGTTGTCCATCTTTCTTGTTTCTTCTGCTCCTGGAGACTTGGTAATCTCTGAAATGTAGTCTGGCTTATCACAGGGGGTGTGATTTTTGCCCCTGAGATATGGTTTTGGGCTGGAAACTAAGGCCTGGCCTTTGCCACCCCCTGCTGTCCGGCCGGCCGGGAGCTTCCCAGGAACACCTTGAGGCAATAAAACAAATTCTCAAAGCAGTTTCTGGTGAATATAAAGAGAAAGATCTGAATTTCCTTTTTGTCTGTTGGGCTCCTTTTAGAAGTTTGTGAAAACAGAGTCCCTGCAGGGTGCCTGCCAGCTGGGGAGAGAAAAAGCTCATAGTATTGATCATTAGCTGTTATTAGAAAAGTGCAGGATTAGATATTTTCCTGTTATTTCAGCAAGGCCGCCCTTTCAGTCAGGTCCTTCCTGGTGGACACCAGGGAGTCTAGCACTGGAGATGCCATCGAGCGACTTAGCTTCCCTCATGTCCTTTCCACCTTCTCTACATCCTGGGCTCTGCAAACTCCCCGTGTCCCAATCACCCTGACCTTGTCCTGGGAGATAGGTCCTGCTCTAGAGAAGTGGTAGTAAGCTCCCTAGTTCTCCACAAGCTCTGATCCCAAGAAATAACTGCTCCCCAGGACCAAAGCCTCTCCTCCCCAGCCCTGTTTCCAATTCTCTTTTCCTTCAGTTTAGTGGGGAGCACACAAAAATATAAACCGGTTCTTCTGGTTTTCCTGGTTGCCTTGGTTACTTTCAGTATCCTTCTGGTTGGGTCTCCACCAAGACTTTACTAACCTGGTGTCTTTTGTTCTTTGTGGGGTAGGGATGGGGGTCAGGGTGGAGTCAAATTTGATTGTCACATGGTGTAGGGGCCAAGGGAAAACTTCCCCTTTGCCCTCTGAAGGTTGTCTGAAAAATCAACTCACAAAAGGCAGATTCATTAGAGAAAAGGCATACACATTTATTAACATGTACATGGGGGAGAAATAGAGTGATTACCCCCTATCCTAATGGGGCTTAAATACTTATATAGCCTTATTTTGGTGGGGGCGGGAGGAGGCTGATGGGGAATATAGGTAATTATGTTGAGGGGCAATAAATGATTACTGGGGAGAATGAATGGATACTTGGGAGTCTGAATGGATGGGGGAACAGATACTAACTTGTAAATGGTTCTCTTTGGAAATTAAATGACCCTGATGTAACAGAGGGAATGGCTTGAAAAAACAAACCAAAAAATCTGGCAAAAATGTTTTCTGTCTCTTTAAAACTTACCCTACTTTTTGGGGAACTGAGACCTGCATCCCTGCCTGAAGCCAGAGGTCAGGAGGGGCAGGGGAATATCTTTTGCTTTTTGCACTGCAGGAGATGGACCTGGAGGCCTAGTACCTGGCTGTCAGAGGAGGTGGGTTGGGGGAGGTCAGAGGTGCAGGTGGGCCTCCCAGGTGGGCGGAGGTCATGGTTTTCTCTTCAGCAGAGATGGCAGAGATGGGAGGATCAAAATCATTAACTGTACTTGAACGACAATAGCCTAGAACTGAGGGCCCTCCCTTTAAAAGCTCTGAATTTCTGCTTATGTACAGGAATTTGGATTTTGAGATAGTATACCATTTTCCTCCTTTGCTGGCAAAGTAATAAATTTCTCTTTCCTTCTCCTCAAATTTGTCCTCGTTCTTCTGATGCAGCTTTGTGGACAAGTGTCGAGCTTTTGGTAACACTGAAAGACACATTATTTTGTGAAAGGGTCTTGTAGGGACCAAAGCTCTTGGCCCCCTAAAGGTTTGCTGAAAAATCACTGATATGAAGCAGATTGATTCATTGGAGAAAAAGACACACAGATTTATTTTAACGTGTATTCATGGGAGCCTTCAGTATGAAAACTCAACTCCTTAATGGGGCACAGAGGTTTTTAAAGAATGGGGTCTTGGATTGTAGCCAAACTGGGTTTTGGTGGCAAGACACGTTATGGGAGGGAGAAAGGAAGCCTGGCTAGCAAAGGTGGTCCTGTTATGCAGATAAAGCCTCTCAGACAGCAGCCTCCGAGAGAATAGATGGTAAATGTTCCTTTTTAGACCTGTGAAGGTATCAGAATCTCAGTTAATCTTTCCTAGATTGGATGAGGGAGGGCCTGGCTGCATTAATGGAGATTCTTTACAGATGCAAATTTCCCCCAACAAAAAGACAGCTTTGCAGTGTTACTTCTATCCTTGAGACCTATGGCAGCCATTTCAAAATATGTCAAAAAACATATTTTGGGGTAAAATATTTCTAATTTCCTTTAGTCTGGTAAGGTTTGGTTACATTCTTAGTCTACTTTTCTTCAATAGATAATGGGATAACAGGGAGGGGAAGGAAAAACAATAGTTCTCCTTGGGGGGGGTCCATCTGGTCTACAATGATGGAATGTTCTATATCTGGGCTGTTGTGTAGCCACCAGCCACATGTGGCTGTTAAGTAATTGAAATGTGGCTAGTGGAACTGAGAACTAAATTTTTTATTTTAATTAATTTTCATTAAGTTAAATCTATTTTATTTTTGAGACAGGGTCTTGCTCTGTCACCCAGGTTGGCATGCAGTGGCGTCATCATAGTTCACTGCAACCTCAAACTCTTGGGCTCAGGTGATCCTCCTGCCTCAGCCTCCTGAGTAGCTGGGACTGCAGGCACATGCCACCATGACTGGCTAATTTTTCTATTTTTTGTAGAGACGGGATCTCTGTCTTGTTCAGGCTGGTCTTGAACTCGTGACCTCAAGCAATCATCCTGCCTCTGTCTCCCAGAGTGATAGAATTACAAGCGTTAGCCACCGTGCCCCACCTGCCTCTTCTTTTCCTTTAAAAATCCACTTGTAACTGCTGATTATTCTGGGCAACTTGAATCTATGCTTCCAGCTTGTAATTCTCAAGCTTGGCCCAAATAAATTCTATACTTATATTAATTTTGCCTCAGCTTCTTCCATTTAGGTTGACAACTTAGAGACCTTTGGAGGCCAGTAGCAGCCAGCTTGTCACACAGAGGTACAGGTGGGGTTTATTTCCATCACTGTGGAAAATTCTGGTTGCCTCATCTCCACTTCAAAATCCAATACTGAAGTTTCTCAAGAAAAACTATGGCCTCAACTGCTAGCATCAAGATGAGGGAGGAAGCCACTTGCTCCATCTGCCTAAACCTGATGACTAACCCAGTGAGCATCAACTGTGGACACAGCTACTGCTACTTGTGCATAATGGAGTTCTTTGAGAAGCCAAACCAAAGTCAGATGAGGTGGAGGGCATTCTGTTGTCCCCAGTGTCGGGCCCCATTTGCCATGGATAGCCTCCGGCCCAACAAGCAGCTGCAAAACCTCATTGAAGCCATTAAGGAGATGGATCAGGAAATGTCATGTGAGGAACACGGAGAACAGCTCCACCTGTTCTGTGAAGACGAAGGCCAGCTCATCTGCTGGCGCTGTGAGCGGGCATTGCAGCACAAAGGGCACACCACAGCTCTGGTGGAGGACATATGCCAAGACTATAAGGTGAGCGTGTGGGCTAGAGGACCTTGGCAAGTGCCTGGTGTGGGGACAAGGGGAAACTTCCCTGTCACCCTGGAAGGTTCGCTGAAAGATTAATTCACAATAAGGCAGATTAATAAGAGAAAGAGATTTATTTATCATGCACACAGGGAAAATCACAGAGTGATTCCCCAATATCCCACTGGGGTTTAGAAATTTATATACCCTCATTTTAGAGGGGAGGGGGAGATGAAGAATATAGGTAATTCTGTTTAGGGGAAATAAATGGTTACTAGGGAGGATGACTAGGTACTTGGGAGAATGAATGAATGGGGGAAATAGATTGACTTGTAAACGATTCTCTTTGCAAAGTAAATTAACTTGAGAGACAGGTATTATACTTAAAATGATTTGGGCCACTTCTGGTTGCATTCTTGATCTTTCCTGTAATATGTTGAGATAACAGGGAGAGGAGGGGGAGGGAAATCGATTGTTCTTTTGATGGGTCTGGTTTTTTATGAAGAAAGAGAGAAAGTCCCTTCCAAGGCCTGTTGATCTCTAAGGGCCTTTAATTCAAAATACTCTTTATACCAAGGAGTCATATTTTGGGGTGAAATTTCCTGAGCTCCTTCACTGGTCTCATGTTGCTCCACAAGACCTGAAATTATTTAGCCTGAAACCTAAGGTTATGTCTCTGAAATACAGCTTTCATCATGTTGTTTTCCTGAAAAATAGTTTATGATGGATCCTTGCTGAATCAAGGATCCACCCTGTCCATCTTGACCTTCAATGGCATGGTCAGACTCTTGTCTCTATCCACTCATGTTATGATGAGCTTCTCCCTGCTCTAGAGCAGGTTGTCCTCAAACCAAACACCCTCGTCTTCTCTTGCTTCAAGCCACATATATAATTACAGAAACTACAATGTGCAAGACCATGTCTGGAAATGCAGGGGAGAAAGACCCACCACCTTTTAGGTATTCCACAGTTTAGTATAGAAGACAAGCCAGCAAAAATGACTGCCTGGAGAGTCCCCTGGTTTGGGTGGTGGGGAGGGACAACAGGGAGTAGGGAGTGGTTCGTCCCAGAAGTGACTCCTGAAGGACACATAAAAATTAACCACCTTCAGGGCATCCTAGGCAGAGGTAACCACAAGTGGAAAGTGTTAGGTAGAGGGAGCAAAGAAAGAGACGGAAAAGTGGCTTGGCGAGCAAGACTGGTTTTAATGGTGAAACCTGAGGAGTGCCTTTGTCAGAAAACAGACAAAGACCCTGGCTCTTATAGGTTGGGGGGTTTTAAGGGCTCTCCCAAGGGGGTGGGGCTGAAGGCTCGCAGGCTTTGAGAGGGGCTGGTTGTCCATCTGCGGGCATAGGGAGGGGGTTACATTCTTGATGAAGGGAGGGGGAGTTCTTCCTGGAGCCATGCCAGTCTCTGTTGGCTCCATCCTGGCCTTGTAATTCAAAGTTATCTCTATCACCTTGGGAGTCCCCTGGGGGCCCTCATCTGACCTCCTTATCCACCCCACCCTGAGGAAGCCCAAGAGAAAGGCACAGCCATGGGAGCTCTCCTGACTTGCCATGACCAGGCTAGGGTGTCTGTGGGGGGGAAGGGAGTGATGAATGGAGAAGAAAGTTGGGGCCCAGAACCTTAATATAAGCCCAGAGTGGTACCTGCCACTGGGGGGAATTTTCATTTGGGGAGTGAAGGGTCAGTGACATTGAAAAGATCACTCTGGGGCTGGGTGTGGTGGCTCACACCTGTAATCCTAGCACTTTGGGAGGCTGAGGCAGGAGGATTGCTTGAGGCCAGGAGTTCAAGGCCAGCATGAGCAACATAGGGAGACCCAGAAATTAGCCCAGTGTGGTGGCCTGCACCTGTAGTCCCAGGTACTTGGGAGGCTGAGGCAGGAGGATTGCTTGAGCCCAGGAGTTTGAGGTTGCAGTGAGCTATGATTGTTACGGTAACCGAAATCAGATAGATCGGGAACACACCAAGCAGCACATGATGACATAGAGAGAACAGGTTTATTTTACGCCGGTGGGCTCAGAGGGGACTCTGCCACCAAATTCTAAGCATCGCGCTTTAGATGTAATGACCTTTTATAGAGGTCTATACCAGGAAGTGTACAGATAAGGAAGTTGCTGCAAGGGAACTGCTGAAAGCTGATTACAGCAGCAAGAGTTGCAGTCGTTAAGCAGTTTCAAGGACAGCAGAATTTTCCATTTCCCCATCGTGATGATGCCTGCAAGAGTGGAAAGCTCACTAGGTGCTCACATCGCAGGTGGAGAAAGATTTCTCACACAAAGGTTACGATAGAAAGAAGAAAAAGTTTATTTTAACTTTTTCCAGGTGGAAAAAGGGCCAGCATGGAGGTGGAAGAGGGGGAGAGTGCTGGCCTAGAAAACTGACTACTCAGGCTTTTTATTCAGGGTTTGTGAAGGGGGTGAAGAAGATTCATGGCTGTATCCCCATTAGTAGGGTACAGCTGTGGAACTGCTGCATCTGCTTCTTCTTGTTTTTCTTAGTGGCAAGCTGCCTTTCCCTTGGAGACAGGCTTATTGCTGGAGATGTGATCTTGTCAGTGATTTTGCCCTTGATATAGGGTTTTGGGCAGGAACTGAGGCCTGAAGCTCGCACCCCTACTGTCCACTCAGGAACTCTCCAAGGCTGTAAAAGCAAACCCTCAAAAGCAGTTTTAACCTATAGAGAAAGATTTACATTTCCTTTCTGTCTGCTCAGCTTTTTTCAGATATTGTGAAAACAGAATCCTGAGGAGTGCCTGTTAGTGAGAGCTCATATAATTGATCTTAGCCATTATTGAGAGGCTTCGGGTAATAATTTTTTCTTGTTAGCAAGGCCATCCTATCAATGCCACTGTACTCAAGCCCAGGTGACAGAGTGAGACCCCGTCTCAAAAAAAAAAAAAAAATTACTCTGACACTCCTAAAATAAAAGGAATATCAAGGAATTAAAATCAAACTATCCCTATAAGATGGGGAGGAAAGAGCAGTTTCAAGAAAGAGTCAGGAAGAAGAGTTAATGATTTGAAAATGCTTGGTTGTGGAGTGTGAAGCAGAGGGAGAGGTTTTGGGCAACTCCTAGGTTTCCCCCTAGAACATATAAAGGAAGGCAGCCCCTTTGCTGCAGTATAATAAAGGAGTGGGCATTAGTCCTGTTGCCTCTTTCCTTCTCCGTCCTGCCTAGATTTGAGGAAAATGTTGTCCCTTGTGTGGGGCTCCTTGTTCTCTCCTCCATGAGGCAGAGGTGGTCTTATATGAAGGCTCTAAGTCCTTCATAAGGACATGTCAATCCTGACCACCACTCAGCACATGGCGACTATTCCTTAAACTCCACAGAGCAGCTAGTAACTGCAATGGGGATATTCCTATTTGAATTAATTCCCCACCAAGTAGTAAGAAAAGTAGCAGCACAGGGTAACGGTTATAAGCCTCAGAAGTCAGACCGCTGAAGTTGCAGTCTTAGTTCTGCAGATGAGCAATTTGGGGCAAGTAACTTAATGTCTTCCTGCCTTGGTTTCCCCATCTGTAAATGAGGATAATAGCAGTACCCTCCCTCCCTAACACACATACCCAGGAGGTTGTTATAAGCTTTAAGGGCACTAAAATATGTAAAGCATAGAATAGCACTTGGCATATAGCAAGGGCAATATAGTCTTTTGCTAAAAGTTACATAGAACCCTTTCCTGAGAACACTTGAGAATTAATAAATACGCCTGTTGGGTTTACGGAGGACAGGAGAGAATTCTTTTAGCATTTACCACAATTAGCAATTTGGGTCAGCTTCAAATTGCTTTCAATGAAAATATGAGAAACTATTTTGAAAAATCATCTTAAAGCTTGACATGAATACCAACCATTTAAAATTGGTTTTATGATACCATTCTTCATATCAGAGCTCCTGTCTTCTGTTAACTGTTTCTAGTAACTTCAGATGGCATCCTGGTTTTTCCTGACTCATCCAGAGTACCTACAAAATTCCACATGTGCTACATACTCCTAGTATTGGTTATGTTCAGCACATTATTTTATAAAATTTTCTTTTAGATGATTATGATCTTGTTCTAGGTGCAATTTTCCCTGGCAAGACTGTACTGGTGGGTGTAGCTCAGGCTCTGAGTCAGCAGATGAGGTTGCAATTGTAGCTCCACCTCCTGCCAGTCAGAGACCCTCGGGCTAGTTACTTAACCCCTTGCTAATCCTCGTTTTCTACAGCACAAAAATAATGTTAAAAATCCTACCAAGTGTTCATGGTTGCTAAGGGGATCAATATGTCACTGCACATATAGTCTTCAGCACACTCCCTGGCAAAAACCAGTGAGGACTCAATAAATATTCAGTGGTAGTCTAACACATTTTGGAAGGCTGGGATTCCCCCTAGGTGCCTAATGAAGAGTCAAATTGAATAGACTTCACTGACACAATTTTTCCTTCAGGAAAAGCTCCAGAAAGCTGTGACAAAATTGAGGGAACTTGAAGAGGAATGTATGCAGCTGAAGGTGTCCACTGCAATGCAAATAACTGAATGGAAGGTAAGAATCTGAGGTCATTAAGCTCAAGCTATTTTCCATTGTAGAGTTTAGGCATGGGGATGATTAGGACAATGATGATTTATTCTCACTAAACCAGACCAAATAGATGAAACCCAGAGAAGAAACCATTATTTGTGTTTATGCCCCTAATTGTTTACATCCCTGAGAACTTATCACTAACCCCTTCAATCTTTGAACAGTAATTGGCTGGGATTCCTGATACCTCAGTCAGGAGAAGCAGAATTGGTGTGCCTATTTACCTAGAACCAGCTTTGACTGTGTTTCAAATTTTAAATACCTCAAAATACTTTCCTGGTTTGCAGGCTTCAACTTAATAACTTGGGACATTTACCACAGTGCAGGGTCTGGCTCTTAACCTTGCAGGTTCAGGAACCAACCTTTGTGAGCACTCAGAAAACAGGATCACTCCAGATTGAAATTCATACTACTCAAGCTCATGAGGCTGACAAAGGAAATGTACTTGGTTTATAAGGTGCGTGGTAACTGCGGCACGAGCCTAGACACTTGTTACTGCAAACTATAGGGTCTCTCAGACTATTTCCATGGCTGTCCAGCCTCCACATTATCAGAGACACATTCCTTTATGGAAATACTTATGTAATCCATCAGCTTGCAGGCTGATCCCACAGGCTGGTCAGCCATTTTGCCTCTTTTAGGGGTCCTTTCCAACCTCTGCCCTGATCCTTTGTTTGTAGATGTTGATCTTGAGCTCCCGAGTATACTCTTAACTTCTCTCATTTCTGGAATCTAGGGCAGTGGGGAAGACCTTGATTGTAACTAACATATATGGAAACTTTGTCAATATAAGAGTGAAAGCTGCACCTGTGTCGTACACAAAAATTCCACTTCATCCTGATTACTAACTCTTCTACCACCACATTACAGTCATCAAAACACTGCATGAATTTAGAAAGCACTAACTGAAATTGTAATTTTATATCTCGTCAAATAAAAGCTAAGTCCCCTAAGATGCATCATTTGATTTCTGTCAGTCTTACACATAGGAATTCTTACGATGACCCTAGCCTGGTGGATGAATATTTCTCAGTTAACCATAATAAAAGCCTGCCACACCTACACCTCCCCCTGCCAAGAATCATGGGCTCTCCTACCAGCCTGGTTGTCTTAAAATCCAGTCTTGGTGATGTTTATTACAAGCTTTTGCTTCAAGAAGAAAGTCCCTCAGACTTAGAGATACCTTCTTACATTCTAAGTTAAAACTCATATTTATCCTTATAACTGATAAAGTGTTTGAACTTGGCCTTAGTTCCATAATTAAATTATCTAGTACTCCTGCCACACCCTCCTCCTATATCTTGGATGAGGAAGAAGGACATTAACCAGGTGACTATAGAGAATGGGGGACAACCTCTCCCATTTCTGAGTGCCTACCTCACAGGCATGACTCTGCAGCAGGAGATTTGGGACATTCTTCTAGCTTGAGTGACTCATGGGAACATAATTTCCCAGTAGCTGATCATACTTTTTTTGGGGGGGTAAAGTATACATAACATAAAAGTCACCATTTTAACTATTTTTAAAGTGTACAGTTCAGTGGCATTAAGTACTTTCACAGTGTTGTGCAACCATCACCATATCTGTTCCCAGAACTTTTTCATCTTCCAAACTGAATACCCATTAAACAATAACTCCCCGTTCTCCCTTCCTCCCCAAACCTGGTAACCACTATTCTATTTTCTATCTCTATGAATTTTAACTATTCTAGGTACCATATATAAATGAAATCTTATATGATATTTGTCCTTTTGTTTCTGGCTTATTTCACTTAGCAGAATGTCTTCAAGATTCATCAATGTTGTAGCATGTATCTGACTTTCGTTTTTTATTTTTTAATTTTTATTTATTTATTTTTATTTTTTAGAGACTGGGTCTTGCTCTGTTGTCCAGACTGGAGTGTAGTGGCATGATCATAGCTCACTGTAACCTCAAATCCCTGGGTTTGAGTGATCCTCCTGCCTCAGCCTCCCAAGTAGCTAGGACTACAAGTGTGTGCCAACATACCCGGCTAATTTTTTTATTTTTCATAAAGACAGGGTCTTGCTATGTTGCCCAGGCTGGTCTTGAACTCCTGGGCTCAAGCAGTCCTCCCGCCTCAGCCTCCCAAAGTGCTGGGATTATAAGCATGAACCACTGTACCCGTCCCATTCATTTTTAAAGGTGAATAATATTACATTGTATCTTTCTTGCCTCAAGGAGAAAATACAGGTTCAGAGACAAAAAATCCAGTCTGACTTTAGGAATCTCCAGAGTTTCCTGCAAGAGGAGGAGAGGTCTTACCTCTGGAGGCTAGAGAAAGAAGAAGAGCAGACTCTGAGGACACTAAGGGTCCGTGAGGCCGATCTGGGGCAGAAGAGCCATGAACTCAAGAGCCACATCCTGGAACTAGAGGAAAAATGTCAGGGCTCAGCCCAGAAATTGCTACAGGTGAGGCTGTATACTTGGAGCAGGAAAAGAAGGGATCTGTTACTAAGCTATTAAGAGAAGAATGCTAAGGAAGCATGGGAAGATCGGCAGGGCCTTCCTGCCTTCTCTCAAAAGTGGCACATTAGTGTGGGGAATTTAAAGCAGTATTTCTTTTAGACATACATCAGTATCATCAGGATGGCATCCACTAGTCTACAGGGTACCTTTATGTTAATTAGAAAAACATACCTCCTCTGAATGAACATAGCTTGGCCAAACAGAACCATGGGATAACTTTCACCATCATTTGCCCCTTGGCCCATGTGCACAGAACCCTGTCAGACTTTCTCCTGAAACACCCCTCCAGGTGACTTATAGGTGATAAAGTGGGGCAGCCAAAATGACTGATAGCCTTTTTCCTAATTTGCTTGTAGAGCCTTTGCTCTGGAGCTATTACGGGGCATTCTACAGCTGCATGAAGGACCCAGTCCATTAAGATAAACACCTGGAGCTGTTAATTCTTGTTCCAGCTGTTAATTCTTGGTGGTTACACTGTAAGGTTGAGAGTATAGCATGACTGCTCCGCCACCATGTGACACCCGTGGCCACCATCTTAGTAACCCAATCTCGGGGCTATGCATGAATTCACCCCTAAGAACCTTTGTGATAAGTGATCTCTAACATGGGCTCACTCTGAAGGAAATCAGGTTACCAAAATCAAGTGTTGCCAGAGGGAGCATGGGCAAAGCTCCTGGTCCTCTTCCCCAAGCAGCCCACAGTCTTCAGCGAGGAAGATAATAGATGCAGAGGTTGATAAACATCCTGCCATGCTGAGTTTCCCAGAAGCTGGTGGGAACGATTCTATCTGGGTATCCATCAATATCTAAGGCTGCAGTCACTTCTTTACTTGTTTGGGAATAGTGTTTGTGGAGAACAGCCCCACATGGCAAGCACCATGAAATACTGATGTTCCTATGCTCACCTTTTGTTTGTGTTTCTTTATAGGATGTGAAAGACACTTTGAGCAGGTAAGCTCTGCATGAATGCAGGAGGGGAGGGGTGAGGGTATATAGAGCGGAATGGAATGTACCACTGAAGAAGTCTCTGGCCTCTGCTTATTCTAGGAGTTGGGCTGTGAAGCTGGAAACACCAGAGGCCTTTTCTTTGGAGCTTCATACTATGTGCAATGTCTCTGAGCTTTACTTTGATGTGAAGAAAATGTTAAGGAGCTATCAAGGTATGTGAACTGAAGAATTTCTAAGTGCTGTTATGGAAGAAGCCTTAAGCAGTAACCAAGTTTACCAATGTTCCTGGGTAGGCTCACAGCCAGAGAGGTTGTTTAGTTATTTTCAGTAGAGCTATTATACTCTCCCTTGTTAGTATGATCTAATGCTTAGATGTGAGCATTGCATACTGGCTATTGGCCCAAACCCTTGAAATTCCTGCTCTCCCATTTATTAGTTATCTTATTCCAGGTGACTTCACATTACTCAGTTTGCCAATCTGACAAATTAAAGTATTAACAGCTCCCACTTCATTGGGTTGTCATGAAAATTAAGTCCATCAGCATGTGCAAAGTGCTTAGCACAGTGTCTGGCACATGATCAGGGCGACATCGTGGTATTAAATCTGATCATAGTGTTTATTGTTAGTATTTCACTCAACTCTTAGAGCAATGAAAGAAAAGTAGGTGAGTATTATGGACTATTTTTCAAATGGTTTTAGGAATTTGAGTCAGATAGCACAGACGATAAATGTTAGAACCATGACAAAAACTGTTTTTCTGATTGCAAAGCCTGAGTTTCTTGCTCCCTTGATTTTCTTAGAAGTAATACAAATAAAATTTAATCAGCCAAACAATGTAGAGGATATAAAGAGAAAGTTCAAGGTTTCACCCACCCTTCTCCAATCCTATTTCTCCAGGTAATGAGAACCTATATCTTTCCCTATGTTTGTATAAATATGTAATATATTAATAGAATGTCTCTTCTATTTCATTCATTCCTTTTTAAAGCTGCCTAATATTCCATCAGTATACCATAAATATATGTATACCATAAATATATATGTATATATAAATAAATATGCCATAGACATATATGTATATTATATCCCTACAGATGAACTTCAGGCTGTTTCTAGCACTTGGGTATTACAACATTGTTGCAATAACTTTCTAGTCTGTGCACCCTTATATCCTGGTGCTTTCATTTCTGTTGGGCACATACCTAAATCTGGGATTATTAGGATTGTTGTTGATCTTGATACATGGAACCAGATTACTTGCTTCAAGGCTGCAATATGTTCTCTCACCAACACCAAGAACCATGATTTACATGTATTGAGCACTTTTTCTATGACAGATTAGAAAAACTTTACATGTATCTTGCTTTATACCACTCTCCTTTACAGAGAACATTTTTACTTTATATATGAGAAAACTATGACACAGAGAGGCTAAGTGACTGTTGTAGAATCCCACAGAGAGTGGTGACTCGAATAGTCTCTCTCTAGAAACCACTCTCTTAACCACTCTTCAATGTGGCAGGAAATGAATACGAAGTGTTATTTAATTCATTGCCTTGTGGGGTGGGTATTGAAGTTGTGTGCGGTTGATTTTTGTTTGTTGCTATTGCAAACGATACTGCTGTGAACATTCTTATCCATGCTTCCTTGAAGTTTCCTCTAGTGATACACCTTGGAATGAAATGCTGGTGTGAGGGATGCACATCATAATTTTACTAGATACTACAGATCTTGAAATTGTACCAATTTATACCCTGCCAGCAATATAAGAGTTCCCACTGTTCTACAACTCCCTGGGTCTTTATTTATAATTTTTGACAAGGATTTGAAATGGCACATAATTGTGGACTTAATTTGTGTTTCTCTGATTTCACTAGTGAGGTTGAGATTCTTTTTGTATGTCCGTCAGCCCTTCCGGCTTCTTCTGTGATTTATCCATGATTTACTGTGCTTTAAGAATTTTTTTATTGGGTTCTTTTTCTTATCGATTTATGAGAATTGATTATAGCTGATATCTTCTCTTGGTATGTGGATGGCATTTTACATCTTCATTCTATTCTTTGATAAATCGAGTTTCAAAAGTAAGGTAGACACATTTTCCTTCAAGGTCTGTGTCTTGTTTTCAAAGAGCTTAGTCATATGGGCATTGATTTTATCAGTGAGTTAGTTGCATTCATTAATAGGATCATGTATTTTCTCTTCTAATCAAATAATATGTTGATGGTGATAATTTACCTTCTAATGTTAAACGACAGTTGCATTCTCAGGATAAACCAAATTTTTATAAACACACACACACACACATTATATATAATATATAGATTTGATATTCAGATTTCAAGGTATTATGCAAATTAGTATTATGCTACAATTTTATTGCTAGACAAGTGTTGGTTACATAGAGTGGGTAACATAAAAATAATCCATTGGACAAGGAGGAATTCTGACATAAGAAAATAGGTAAAGAAAATTTAGCTGCCATCTATATTCTGACAACATTATGATCATAATTGTGATGATGTTGAAGACAGTTGCTAGGTAGGTAGGAAGAGGCTGTTTATACATTAGATCTCTCCATGTATAAAGTGAGCTCATATGTTTTGTTAAGTATGCTTCTGTGGACACCTTCCTTTTTCATAACTATGACTAGTACTCTACCAGCTCTGTCAATGACAACATTGCATGTTGGTTTCTCAACTTGACTTTTTCTCCAGTTGGTAATAAAACCATCCCACCAGTCTTTTCATACTATATTTGGGGGGGGAATACTATATAGCTAATAATATGTAATATATATAAAAGCCAAACTTTGATATATATTATATATTGATTACTGTATGGTTTTTATATAATGTGTTACATAATATATATTGATGTTATATATTAAATACATATTATATATAACACAGTATATATTAATGTATAAAAGAGTAGGTTTTAATTTATATATTGTAAATATATACTGTACGTATATAATATGTAATGCTATATATATTATAAATATATGTTAAACATATATAATGTATACATACATAATATGTATAGCTATATATAAAATTCAGTTTGTTGTTATACTATTTTATACAGGATTTTGTATCTATGATTGTAAGTAAGATGGTGATATAATTTTCTATTCTTTGGAAGATTTGATATGAGATTAACATTATCCATCCCTTGACTTATAGAATTTCCTATGAAACTGACAAGATCCATTTTTGCTTGATAAATATGCATGTTTTATTATCTGTGGGTAGGTTTTAGACTACTGATTTCATTTCTTTAATGTTAGGTCTGCCCATGCTTTTTTTTCTTTTGAATGAATTTTACTAAGAAATCTTTTTTCTAGGAAGTTATTAATTTTGTCAATGCTTTCAATTTTATTGGTAGCATAAAGTTTATCATAAATTTTTTTAATATTTTAAAAATTTCTGTATTCATTCCAGTTTTGCCTTCTCTCTTTTCATTTGATAAATCTTTTCAGAGGTATGTTTATTTTATTAGTCTTTTCAAAGAAGGTACTTTGGGCTTTTTCCTCTTTATTGCATTCTTATTTTCTTTAATTTCATTGACTTATTGTTTAGTCTCTTTTTCCTTTTTAAAAAATTCTATTTGGGTTTCTCAGTTCTTTTTCTAATTTAAGTTAGATGCTTAGCTCATTAATTTTCAGCTTTCTTCTTTTTCTAAGATAAGCATTTAAAGGCTATAGATTTTCCTCAAAAAATTTAGTTTCATTGTATATTTTTCTTCTTACACTTCACTATGTAGAAATTCATTGTCTATTTTTATATATAGTATTGTTCAATTCTATATATCTTCATATTATGATTTAGAAGTGTTTTATATTTCCTAATATTTATTAATGATCTTTTATTATTGATTTATAATCTAATTGTATTGAGGTTGGAGAAAATGATCTGTGTAATATAGATTTAATAAAATTTGTTCATAATTGTTTTCTGACTAGCATTTACTCAATTAGTACATGTTCCATCTATACCTGAGAAAAGTGCATATTGGCTTCTTATTAGTTGCTGAGCTTTATATATGATTATTAGATGGGGCTTGTTGGGTTGTTCAAATCTGCCATATCTTGAATTATTTGTTTCTTTTGGTTTGCCTGATCTATCAATTATGAAGAGAAGAATGTTAAAATACCCCATGATGATTGTAGAGTTGTGAATTTCTTCTTATAATTCTATAATGTTTGCTTTGTATATTTTGAGACTATATAATTAGTGCATCCATGTTTAAAATTGTGATATCTTCCTAGTGAATTGGACATTTTCTTTTTTAGATGGGTCTTTTCATCCTTAATCATGCTTTGACTTAATATATTTTGATATAGTTATATAACTAAAACAGCTATATAACTATATTATCTATCCTTTAGCTTTCAACCTTTCTATATGTTTTTGTTATATGTATCACTTATAAACAGTATATAGGTGGAATTTTTTTACATTTTCTCTCTTAAGTGGTATTACCAACAAGCAAACATTTTAATTTCTCAACTTGGATTTTCCTGGATCATACTGGTAAAATAAATTGAAACCCCAAATGTTTGTGGGTCAGGCTCATAATAAGAATTGACTGAAGAGAGTTTGGGAGAGGGGGTATTGGGTATTTACAAAGATGAGGAGTAGGGAAATCAACAAGGAACAGTGAAGTACCCAGAGCTAGGAACAGGTAGGGAGTCATCACCTCCTCTGAGCCTCAAGTAGCAGATGGAGGAAGCTGTAACTATAGGAGAGTGTGACTAGAGGCAAAGGAATGCAGGCCTTTGAAATCATAGTCAGTGAGGAGGGACTAGGGTACTAAATATCCCTAACTGCTTCTTTGTGCCCTATGGTCTCCTCTAGTGCTTCCCATAGGCTGAACCAAACAGAAACCAGAGGGAAGAAAGCCTGGTTGATGTGTCCACTGGGATCGGCCTTCCTGGGCACAGAGAAAGGCAGAGAAAGATGGGGGAATAATCTGGAGAGACAAACAGAAAACATTCAGCACAGGAAGTGTTTCTGAATACTTGATTTCCCATATTGCCACAGTCCCACTGATCAATATTTAACCCAGTAGCACAGTAGTTTCTTAACTCTCTTATTAGAACATCCTATTACCATTTTTCATTTGCAAAATTACATGCTCAACATGCCACATTAGGTTATCACATATTTTTCTGTCTTACTTGATTATAGTCTGATATTTTTCACATATATTTGATGCAGAGGATGCCCCAACGAAGGGAGGAAAGCCACCTGAACTTGCCAAGTGGGTTCTTGGCTTCATGCAGGAAGAGAATTCAAGAGCGAGCCAACTAGGGACAGAAAGTTTATTGAGAGAAACAGGCAATAGATCCTACTCCACAGACAGAGTAGGGGTCTTCTCCTGAGCAGGAGGGGAACCCCTTATGGGGCAATGGTAACATTTTAAGTGTTCAAAAAGTCCATTGGGAAACAGCCATGCATGACCAGCATTGTCTTAAGGTCAGGCCATAAGGGTTAATCATAAACTACTGTCACAGAAAAGAAGCACAGTTTGTAAGGCATCTGGCTTAGTAATTCATCTATCTTTAGGTGGTCCTGGGCCAGCAAATTGCTGGCGACTTCCTTGTTCAGGGTGGTTAGGGTCTGGTATCAGTCAAAATGGCCGCACTCAGGGTCTCTTGACCTTCCTTTTCTGCCTTATCCCTACATTACATTGGTCCCTATTACCTTACACTAATCCCTATGGAACATTAACTGAAGGGAGAAAGAAGAGCTTATACTTAAAAATCACAGGACTAGGCATGTGTCCTGAGGCCTGGGTAAAATCCTGGCTATTCTATTAACGAACTGTGACATTAGCTACATCATTTTCCTTCTCTGATTCTCAGTGTTGGTGGTTATTAAGTGGAGAAGGGAAAGGCTCCTTTCTGTTCCACTATTTCCTGATTCCTAAAGTCCTACATAGGAGTATAAGGGCTTTGAACAGGACAGTAATCAGAATTGGTTAGTTCTGGTCCTTGAGTTCTCTGAATGACTAAGATGGTGATGATGAAGATGCTGCTGCTGCTGCTATTATTATTACTACTACTTATTAGTCACTTATCTGGCTGGGTTTTTTTGTTTTGTTTTATTTCATTTTTACAACTCAGGCCATTTTTTGTCCAGATAGGCTGGTTTTATTGAAAATAAATTGTGTTTTCAGCACCAAAAAAAGTGTCTTTTTTTTTTTTTTTTTGGCAGTCAGTGTGACTCTGGATCGAGATACAGCTCATCATGAACTAATTCTGTCTGAGGATCGGAGACAAGTGACTCGTGGATACTCCCAGAAGAATCATGACACTTCTTCCAGGAGATTTAGCACCTTTCCCTGCGTCCTGGGCTGTGAGGGCTTCACCTCAGGAAGATACTACTTCGAAGTGGATGTTGGAGAAGGAACTGGGTGGGATTTAGGAGTTTGTATGGAAAATGTGCAGAGGGGCACTGGCATGAAACAGGAGCCTCAGTCTGGATTCTGGACCCTCAGGCTGTGCAAAAAGAAAGGCTATGTAGCACTTACATCTCCCCCAACTTCCCTTCATCTGCATGAGAAGCCCCTGGTTGTGGGAATTTTTCTGGACTATGAGGCTGGAGTTGTATCCTTTTACAACATGACTACTGGCTTCCACATCTTCACCTTCCCAAAAGCTTCCTTCTCTGATACTCTCCGGCCCTATTTCCAGGTTTATCAATATTCTCCATTGTTCTTACCTCCCCCAGATAAGTAAGGAAAAGAGCAAAGTCTCCTTGGTTTAACCTGCACAGAGAACATAACGTAAATCCCATAAGGGCAGAAATTTGGTCTATTTTCTTCACTGCTATTTCCTCAATACCTAGAATAGCACTGGGCTTTTAGCAGATATGTAATAAATCTGCATTGAATGACTAGATACAAAGACTGTAAAGATACCACAGATGGTCAGCCTGTACTGGGAGAAAGGGAGATAATAGTCATGATCATATATTGTCCTCTCCATCCCTCTTCAATGAGTCCAGGGTGTTGATTTCCAAGAGTCCTTGGGTGATGAGTAGGGTGACCCAGAGGTCAGAAGGTCTGCATCCTCCCAGTTTGTTTGCCCTTTGAATTTATGTGTGGGGGATGAAAGAAAACTGCAGTTGTTTGCCAACTAAATAAAAGGGCAGGGAAATCAAAAGAGCAGTGACTCTTCCAACACTGACAAGTTGACTAATAATCTGAGCTATAGTTCTGGAAGCTACCAGACCTGGGGAGCTCTGCCTAGGAAACAACCAAGTAAAATGTAAGAGAAGAGTTAAAATTAACTTACAATAAAATGCCTCAAATGGAAAGGGGATTATGAGTAAAAATGAATTTTGATGGGGAACTCAGTTGTGGAAAAGAAGTTGATATTTTCCAATCTGTGCTAGAGCCAGCTGTTTGAAATATTTAAAAATCTCAGTAAATGGTTATTGTTGAAATGATTATTGACAGTCTTTATTATAATTCAGACATGATCAAATAGGCCTTAACTCTATACATGGGTTTATTCTGAAAAGTACATTCCCTGTCGAACCTAAATTATCACGCCTGAGTGGGCTAATGACAGGACCATAAGGTCGGCCAAAACATAAACATTAATGATGACCAAAAAAGTCACAAAATTGCTGTTATAATTTACAGTTGATTTATTTTCCTCACCACTTTACCTACATGCCCAGCCTAGTACCAAGTGCATAGTAGTTGCTCAAAGATTGAGTGAAGTTGACTGAAGGCCAGCAAAATAAAGAGTAATAAAAATAATAGGGTAGATTCACATCACAGATATGTATAATGGGGAAAATAAAACAAAGGCAAAGAACCAAATGACCTAGTCTTTGGGCCAGACTGGACTCAATTTGAATTCCAACTCTGCTACTTTTGAGCTATATGACACTTAATCTGTTTTATCCTTAGTTTCCCTTTCTGTAAGTAAAGGCAAAGTGCCTGGTAGATAGTATACTCTGAAAAAACGTGTCTGTGCTGATGATGCTGATTAGAAGTAAGCCTTCCTCTCATTCAGCTCCTGCAGGGCATCACAAAGCCCTTCCAGAGGAGGAAAAGGAAGAAGACCCTGCTATGGCAAGGTTATGATTTTCCAGTTCTAAAGAACCTGATCATTGAATGGGACTGCAACGTAATTGTCAGTCTTTGCTCTGTGTTTGAAACAGATATCCCTTCTCCTCTGATTAGATAAAGGGGAAATGATGTGGGGTTGAGTTAAGCACCATTTGGTCATTTGAATGGGCTTATATTACCTTCCTGACAGATTCATTTGTTAAACAGATATTTATTAAATACCTACTATGTGCCAGGTTAAGGCACAGGCTAGATAAGACACTGAATAAGATACAGGCTTTGTCCTCAAGGAGATTCCAATCGTTGGGGAAACTGAAAAGTTTAAATATGTGATTAAGACCCAGGGAGAAAAGTACAATAGGAACAAAGGGGGAGCCTCTGATCCAGACTACAGTGGTCAGGCGAGGCTGAGGATATGACTAGATCCAATAGGATGAACAGGAAGGAGTTCACTAGATCAAGAGTCTGGCTAAGACTGTTCCAGACCCAGAGAGCAGTGGGCTTAAAGAGGAGAAGCACAGGGCTTACAAAAGTCAAGTTCCTGAGAACAACAGGATGATAGGGAGGCATAGACCTAATCTTGAATAATTTAATTTTTCCCTAAATGCTAATGGAAGCTATCAAGTTTAATTGAAGTCAAGTAATTAAATTTATGTTTTTGTAAAAAGTCCCTCCAAAGCAGTGTGAAGCATGAGTTGAAGTGGGAAGGATTAGAGTCCTGGATATCAGGAGACTACCAGGGAGAAGATGAACACTTGAACTAAGGCTATGAAAAAGATGCTGGAATGAAAGGGACCATTTTAGAAGACACTAACAAGATAGAATCCACATGATTTTTGGCTCATTGGGTAAGAAGGGAAAGTCAGAGTTGCTGTGTAAGACTGTAATTAAAAACCACACAATCTGGGGTCAGACTCCATGGATTGAAATCCCACCTCCACCACTTATAAACTGCAGGGCTCCTATGTCCAGAATAACAAGCTTAAGGTTATTATTTATTATTTACTGTTTTCTGCTCATAGTGACAGGACTGGAAACATGCTGTGGTCCCTTGAGCTCCTCCTTGTCCATTTCAGTGAGGTAGGACATGAACTTGGAGCTCTGTCTTGCTAAAATTCTAAGAGTCATCAAAGAGCTACAGGGAATGTGTGGCAGGGGCTACAACTCTCACCCAGACAAACTTCTTACTTGTTCAGTGTGGGCCACCCTCTCACCAGTGAGCAGCACCCGTAGGCAGCGTCTGGTACAGATTTAGTCTGAAAACGAAAGAAAGCCCTCCCTTGGTCCCCCCTTCCTCATTCCATTTGACATCCCTCCGCCCCTGTAATTGGATACAGGGTCAGGTATGTGTGGTGTATAGGATATTGCTGCAGAGGACCGGGGATATGGACAGAAGACAGCAGATATAGTAGACAAGGACAGCAATAGAGGGACACAGAGAAACATAAAACAGACTGACTGACTGAAACATAAAACAGACTTTCCTCAGGCAAAGTCCAAATTCCTCACGATGGTCCAGAAGGCAAATTCTGGCCCCACATACCTCACCTGGGTTAATAATCTACTCTTCCTGCTTTCTACCTTCCATGTACAGTGGCCTTCTCTTTGGCCCTAGATGATGCTAAAGTCCTTTAAAACATGCTGTGTTCTGGGCTCAAAGCATTTTTTTTCTATCTGCATTTCCGCATTAGGGTTTTTTTTCCTGAAGCTTAGTAAGGTCACTCTGATTACCAGCTGGGAAGACAGAAAGTGAGGGGGAACTAACATCCCAGGAAGGAAAATTCAATGAAAGGGGGACTGGAGTGGGTGGATAAAGGCTCCAGCCAACTGACCTTTACAGGAACAATTCTGAGACCCCTTTTACACAGCTCCTCAGAAGACATCCAGTGGGATGGAGCCCAAGGTGTTCATGGTAATAACCAGGTCAGAAATGCACCTGTCACTGCCTTTTCTACCTTCTCTGTCTCACTCTCCCTATTCTGGCATCCCTTCATCCTGAGATCACATCTTAATAACCAGCTTCACTCACTTTCAGGTCTGAGCTTGATTTTCCAGATGCATCAACCACTGCCACTTCCCAATTTCTTGTCTCCTTTCTATGTATAAATATAGAAACAGATACAGATATCTGTGGAGGGTAAAGCAACCCCATCATGAATGCTAATCCACCATTTTGACTTTTGGTTAACCTCAGTTCTGGAAATGCCTCTAAGATTTCTACTTTCTGGAGTACTTGCTAAATCCTGCATTTAGGTCAAAACAACATTGATGTTATCCTAAATGTACATACCATAAGTACTTAGGTAAATTCTTGCCTTTCCCTGAGGGGTCAACTTCAATTGTCCTACACATCCCTTCTCTATGGTATATAAGCCCTGGGTCTGGGGGGTAACTACGGGGATCCACCATCTTGTTGGGTGGCCACCTCAGACATGGCTTCTGTTCTTAAGTCCCTATTAAATGTTTCTTTTTGAGAAACTGGATTTGTCATCTTCTTTCTTCAGCCTTTCAGCTTCCTCAGCCTTTGGATGTAGATTTGCATAGATCTGCTCACTGTGGATCTATGCTTAAATTAACATGTATTTATTGTGGGATACTGCAAAATATAGTAAATTATATTCCCAGTACTAAGGAACCTACTGTGGTGGTAAATCACCTTCCCCACATATATGTAAGATCTTGCATTTTTTTATGGCATTAAAATGTATTTTAATATGTGGTTTTAAATTACTGCAGCAATCTCACAATTACATATACAATCTGGTTGTTTTGTTTCTTGCAATTATAACCATTGTTCAAAGGAACATCATTGTTCGTAATTAGGTCTTTACATCTCTTGTTTTTCCTCGGGGTGGGTTTTTGAAAGAAAATTCTTGAAGCACAGCATACAAACATTCATTGAAAAGACTTGCTATATTTTTGTCCCTCTCCTTTCCCTTTCCTCATTTCCTCCACCCCTCTTCTGCTTCCATAGCTCTGGTTATCATCAACCAACCCTTCCAGAAGCTGGGAACCTTGGGGGGCTTTGATAATATAGAAACTATGGGTCAGGGGGTCATGTCTGAGGAGATGAGAGTGGAGAAGGCTGCAGTTTGGGGGTGAAAACAGCATTGGAGGCTGAGTCAGGAGACTTGGATTCTACTCTTCAATCTGGTAATTACTGCCCTTGGACTTCCTAGTTCATTCATCTCCACTTCTGTTTCCTCATGTAAGAAATGGAGGGATACACAAATGAAATAAAGAGGGGGAAGAAGCAAGGAGCTGGATGGATCTGGGATTTTTCACATGCAAGCGTTGCTCCTCCTGAAGGACAGGCAGAGCTGTCATTGTTGTAAAAGACTAATTCACGGCCACTAACTGAGCATGAGTCAGTCAATTTTTAATGGACATGTAACCATCCCAAACTTAATTGCTTAACACTGCTACCATTTATTATGCTTATTTAACATAATTCTATAGGTCAGCTGGCATTTCTTGTAGTAGTTTCTTGACTTCTGCTGTGCCCTCTCATGTGACTATATCAGCTGGAGAATCAACTAGTGCAGTGTGATCTGGGATGGCCTCACTTACACATCTGGCAGTTGGGTGGCTATTGACTGGGCTGCCTCATTCCCTGGCAGGGTAAAGCTGACCCAACGAGGCAAGCTCGGCCTCATTCACGTGTTCCACTCAGGGTTGCGTGAGAAACAACAGGGGGACAAGTCACAGTGTTCCATGTTCTTTTTAAGCATGTTTGGGTCACATTAGCTAATCCAGTTAGCCAAGCCCAGATTCAAGGGATAGGGAAACAGATGCTACATTTTGATGGGAGGAGCTACAAAGTCACAGTGCGAAAGGGGGTGCAAACAGAGATTGGATAAGATGAATTTTAGGGAAAATTTTGCAATCTATCATAAGAAGCTTGCTGCTTAAAGTTTCTACATCTAAATCAAAGGAGGGACAGAGATTCAGAGGCATCCTGAGTCCCTATCCCTCAGCAGGTTCAGCCTCAGTTTCTCCCCAGAGATAGGGTCTATTAGAGCCCTCAGTTCTATCAATAATTTCACTCTCTCCTTTGCCTCTACACTTTGGATTCTGGGAGAACTGATCCTCATGCTCACCTCTTTTAGCCTTACCCCTTCAGCTTACCTGCATCACCAGCCTGAAGTGGAGTCTGTATACCAGTTCTCTGGAACTTCCAGGGAAGGAAATGAATCATCAGGCAGCTGGAATTGGAAATGCAGAAAACTCTGCAGGTCCTTCACCCAAAAAAGTCCCTTCTCCACCAGGAATAAAGAAAACAAAGAAACCATGGTTTAGAAATGTGTTTGATTAGCACGTTAATTGAGCATATGACCAAGAGAATCTGCTAAACTTCTTGAGCTTATCCCGAATTTTACAGACAAGTAAACATGATCCAATGGGCTTCTGTGGAGAAAGAATGGGGGCGGTGTTAAGTCAGGTTCCTAATTTGGGGGAATTCTTGCAAAGGCTTGAGAGGAATGTGCCCTTTCCATAACTGCCCACTCCAGAGCAGCCCACCACCCTTTTTCAGATCACTTGTCCAAAGGATGACATATGGCCACTTAGCTCAATTATGGAAGGAGGCACCTTACACTTTGGAGAAAATTTTATTTGCCTCCAAATATAAAGACTCCACTGAGTAGGGTCAAGCCGTCTAACTTGCAGGAAGGAAGATGTGCAGTGCACTGGGGATCTTCTGTGCTGTCTGGGCCCCTTCTCCTTCCCCTCCTCACCAATTCCTGATTTCCTCCCAGGGAAAAATATTTCTTTAACAACTCCTAAGAAAGATTGGTGGGGTGGGGGATGTGGGGATCCTATATCAAGAACTATATCAAGAAACTTCACAGCTAACTAATCTGTGAGGAAATTTAGCAGTCAGTGTCATAGAAGACGCTTCCCAGAGCATTTGAAAACATTGGCCATGTACATCAAAAGCACAACTTCTAGAGGAAGATGGCCAAAGACCTTAAGAAAGAATTGGGGAAAAAACAAAACAAAACAACTCTTCTTTCTGTCAAAGAAAAAAAAAAACCATCAAAACCAAATTGGATTCAGAGAAATCTCAATGAGCTAAGAAAAGAAAATGGTCACAATGGACCAAAATTGGCTGAAACAGAGTTTAAACTCCAGCCCTTCTCACCTGGCTGTTTTGCCCCCGCTGTTCTACATGCAGCCCTTGGCAAAGCCCAAGAAGATTCAGGGGTCCCTTGGGTGATCAGGTTGCTAAGGAAGGAGGAAGCGTTAAGCTCTAAGGGTTTAAGGATTAAGGGTTTAAGGTTTAAGGGGTTAGCTGATTCCTCTTTGAAAGAAACAACCACTGCATCAGGACATTTGCTGAGTTTCTCAACTAATTTTAATAATATATATTATTTTATTTATGTATGTACTTATGTATTTATTTATTTTTTTAGAGGCAGAGTCTTGCTCTGTCACCCAGGCTGGAGTGCCGTGGATCACTGCAGCCTCAAACTCCTGGGCTTAAGGGATCCTTGCACCTCAGCCTCCCAGTTCACTGGATTACAGTTGTGAGTCACCATGCCCGGTTAAGAATATGCTTTATTCAACCTATTATATGTAAAATTTTATTATTCCAACATGTAAACAACAGAAAATATAAGAATATATTTACTTTTTTTCATACAAGTATTCAAGATCCAATGTATATGTTACACTTACAATTCATCTCAATTTAAACACTAAATTTTTGTTGAAATACTTGATGCCTATTTAGGTTTCATAAAATTTAAAATCAAAAAAGTAGATTCATATACCTGAGTTGTTCCAAACATATTTAAGAGTTTTTCCAATAACTGAAT
Organism: Daubentonia madagascariensis; assembly: GCA_023783475.1. NCBI lineage: Eukaryota > Metazoa > Chordata > Mammalia > Primates > Daubentoniidae > Daubentonia > Daubentonia madagascariensis. Next base: position 23,206,795 of record JAKFHU010001672.1, read on the forward strand.
CCAGTACCAAAAACTCATTTTCCTTAAATATTCATACCCACATTGACAAAAAAATTTCATGTTTTTGAAGAAGTGATTTGGCTTTGGAGCAAAATATGTAATAGTTTCAAAACTATGTCTAAGAAGTACATTCACTACTTTTTGTACCAACTCAGTATTATTAACATTGAATTCAAAGTGGTATCATAAAAATTGAAAAGCAATTCTAAATTCATCAATTTCAAAAAACATACTTCAAATTTTTCTTATAGTTTTGGTAGCCATTTTACATGATGCTGTTGATCACAATTAAAACTGTCTGCATAGAAATTCATATTAGAAAAATGTGTAAAATGATTACTATTGATTTGTATTATTTTATGAAAAGTTTTTGTCTCAACATAAACTGTCTTATCTCTTTAGTTAGGTCACACATAAGCTTTTACTTTCCTTGGAGTTTCAAATTTAGTTATTCATATGCAGTGCAATACCAGTGAGAAAATATAAATCACACTGCCATGTTTTATTTTTGATTATATTTGGTAAGCATTCCTTTTGTTTCAAGAATGCCTGGAGTTAACAGTATTGTAAATCTTTATAAAACTCCTCCATAATTCAATCAGTATGCATTGGCAAAGAACACAAAGTCATTAAATTCATTTCATCAGTTTTTTGTTAATAGTTCCATAAACTATTAATAGTAACAATTCATAGTATTTGCATGTATATACCCTGAATGATTTTAACAACTGAACACATGACACATTTTATAAAGTCAGCTTAAGAAAACTGAGCACAATTTTTTCAATATAATTAAACTATATATTAAATAATTATAATTAATAAAATGTGGTATATGTATACCATGGAGTACTACTCAGCCTCAAAAAACAATGGTGAACTAACATCTCTTGTATTATCCTGGACGGAACTAGAGCCCATTCTTCTAAGCAAAGTATCTCAAGAATGGAAAAACAAGCACCACATGTACTTACCATCAAATTGGTACTAATTGATCAACACTTATGGGCACATATGGAAGTAACATTCATCAGTGGGGGGGGAAGGGATGGTTAAATCCACACCTTAGGGGTGCAGTGCACACTATCTGGGGGATGGGCACTCTTGTAGCTCTGATTCAGGCAGAGCAAAGGCAATACATGTAACCTAAATGTCTGTATCCCCATAATACTCTGAAATAAAAAATAAATAAAATAAAATAAAATAAAATACAAAAAGAAAGAAAGAAAAAAAAAATACTAAAACTCCTAGGGCAACAAACAGTAACAAAAAGGTCTTGTCTCTAATAAAAGTTGTAAAGGACTGCAAAATAAAACATTGACAAGCTAGGGGGCACAATTAGCACGCAGGTAATTTCTCAAGGTGCCCCCCCCTTCTCAGTCCCTCAAGTCTCAATAAAAGAAAAAACAAAAAAAAGCAGAAAAAAACTGAGCACAATTTTTTCAATATATATCAAACATTGAAATAAAGAAATAAGGGGAATATCATTTATTTCCTACTTTCAAAAAAATTGAAATTTTGACCTCAAATAGCTGAAATACCATCCATTGTGAAAAAACTAATATATTTATATCTAGCTGAAATTCTTCTTTAGCAGATATAAAAGATTGAAAGATATCTATCTTACAAGGTTGATTTTTTAAAATTAATACACTTTATGTTTTAGAGTAGTAGTAGACTCACAGCAAAATTGAGCAGAAAGTGCAGAATTCCGATATACCCTTTGTCCTCACATACACACAACCTCCCCTACTACAGGCATCCACCACAGTGGTACATTTGTTACATTTGAACCTACATTGACACATCATTATCAACCAAATTCCATAGTTTACATTAGGGTTTACTCTTGGTGTTGTATGTTATATGAGTTTGGACAAATGTATAATGACATGTATCCACCATTATAGTATCATACAGAATAGTTTCACTGTCCTAAAAATCCTCTGTGCTCTGCTTATTCATCCTTTGCTCCTCCCAACTCCTGGTAACCACTAAATCTTCTTACTGTCTTCACAGTTCTGCCTTTTCCAGAATGTCATATAGTTGAAATCATACAGTATGTGGCCTTTTCCGATTGGCTTCTTTCACTTAGTATTATGTATTTAAGTTTCCTCCATTTGTTTCCATGGCTTGATAGCTCATTTCTTTTTAGTGCTAAATAATATTTCATTATTTAAATGTACCACAGTATCCATTTACTTACTGAAAGATATCTTGGTTGTTTCCAAGTTTTGGCAATTATGAATAAACCTGCTATAAACATATGTGTGCAGGGTTTTTGTGTGGACATGTTTTCAACTCCTTTGGATAAATACTAAGGAGTGAGATTGGTGAATCTTATGGTAAAAATATGTTTAGTTTTGTAAGAAACCACCAAACCGTATTCCAAAGTGGTTGTACCATTTTGCATTCCCACCAGTAATGAACAAGAGTTCCTGTCACTCCACATCTTCACCAACATCTGATGCTGTCAGTGTTCTGGATTTTAGCCATTCTATACCATTAGGTATGCAGCGGTATCTCACTGTTGTTTTAATTTGCAATTCCCTAATGACATGATGTGGAGCACCTTTTCATATGTGTACTTGCATCTGTATAGCTTCTTTGGTGATATGTCTGTTCAGGTCATTGGCCCATTTTTATTTATTTATTTATTTATTTATTTATTTTAAATTATGACTGGAAAAGACTTCAAAATTGTCCCATTTTTAAGTCAGGTAGTTCATTTTCATATTGTTGAGTTTTAAGTGTTCTTTGTATATTTCAGATAACAGTCCTTTATCAGATATGTCTTTTGCAACTTTTTTTCCCAATCTGTGGCTTGTCTTCAACATTTCTTTGTAAATTTGCAAGTCCTTTGAGGAAAAAAAATGTACCCTAAATATTAATTGGGCAGTCTCATATCACAAGTCGACTCTAAAGCAAAAGAAAAGTAATTACAAGTTTTCAAATTTTCAATCAATTGATCTTTGCTATTGTTAGCAAGGTCTTGTAGTATTCTTTAGCAATTGTTTGGTTACTTACTCTTTCACTTTTTGCAAAAAAGTTTTTTTTAGCTTTTTCTCACAGTTTTCTAATGAAAGTTCCATAACTGAAATAATAATTTCTCTTTACCATCTCTCCTTATAAAAAAATGGTGTTCTTTTTTGTGCAAGAATCCAAGCCATTTTATAGCTGGCCAAAGTTACTAGCTCAGATCCTATTAAACAGCATTTAAAATTTCTTGTTGAATAGTTTATTTTTATTTCAGACAACTGATATCTATTCTTTTTGCAGTGTTGGAAGAAAACTACTTATCAAATTCACTATGTATTTGCTGAAAGTAGCTTTTAATATTGTCTGCTTTATCATCTTAAAAATGGTTTATCCACAACACACAACTTTGTTGTTTTGTTCTGCTGTAGCATATTTGCAATTGCCATTCATAATGAAATTTGTGACATACCTTCTGCTACTCTCCTTTTTTTCTTTACTATTCTGGTTATAGCACTAGCTTTGCATCTCTACTCAATTCTGCATCAGTAATATGCTTTCATTTAAAAATTTTAAATTTGTCCATATTTATTTTTAATTATAAAATAATTTGGTAATAAATACTAACTTAAGTTTAATTAATGGTAAATATTAAATGTTAAATAGGGTTTATTAAATAATTAAATAAAATAATTAAAATATCAGTATTTCAGTTTGATTACTAATTATAATTCACATAGTTATCACTGTAACTCCTGATGTCTGTATAAAATATTTTTTAATATATTTTTAACATGTTACATTATCTCCAGAAAAGTGCTGGGATAAAAATGTAAATCGGACTACCCTTTCTGGTTTGGAGAATATTTCTGCTTTTGTAACAAACCAAGGAAGAGTCCTTCAGGCCCCTCCATTCTGTCATATCTGAGAAATGCATGTCCCCTCATCACTCTAGTTCACAGGCAGGGTCCTCAGTGTTCAGAACTCCTTCTCTTTTCCCTTGCCTTGTGTCTCTTTTCTCCAAGACCTAAACTTCCTGAGGACAGGACTGTTTTTTACATCTTGGTGTCATTCCTGAGCACCTGCTTTAGTGCATTGGACACTCTGGGTCCACTGAAAATATTCAGTGAAGTTTGAAAATAAATCTTTTCACCTTTCTATGGTACTGCCAGTTCTTTGTCCAATTTCTGATTTCACTTTTCAGCTGGGTGAAAGTGGACCAGTGACACCGTCCCTCTGGGCCTCTGTTTCCTCAAATGTTAATATTGGGGCAATAGTTCCAGGTTGTTGTGAGAAACGCTAGGCATATAACACAATAAATGGGCTTTTCTCTAAGTTATATAATGATTGCAAAGGACTTTCATGTATACACCTGCTAAAGAAGAATTCTTGGGCCACTATCAGTTAATCTGTGTGGGATCATGGGTAAATCAATCCCTTCTCTGGGCTTCAGAAAAAAGTATGAATTCAATTTCAGGGACCACAAAGAAAAGTATTCACTATTGTGTAGGACTCAGCCCAGATCACTGGTTCTTGACTTTGCACATATTCTGTTCACCTGGAGAACTTTTTAATAGTTATTAAAAATAACCTACAGATGCCTTTGGCCTGCTCCAGACAAATTAAAAAGGGATGTGGATGCGGGGGGCTCAGTCAGAGGTTTGATATCTTGCAGCTCTGGAGTGCCAATGAAGGGGCTTCTCTCCTCTGGGTATCATCAGGTGTTAGTTCTTTGGCTTTACCCAGGTTCACGCCCACCTCAGATGAGCCCCAAGATTGACTTCAGCACGTCGTCCCCCCTCTGCCTCCCAACTCAGTACCTCCCTTTCCTGATGCGTGTCCTGGGAGCGTTCAAGGTCACACGGGCCTCCCATTGGCGACTGGACCAGGCCTCGGGCTGCCGCTGGACCTGGGGATGCAAGGCGCCAGGACCACCGACCGACGACCCCCAGCTGGATCAGGCCGGGCTGCAGGACCCGCGGGGCCGCCCAGAAGCGCGGCTTCCTCTTCACAGCCACAGGACCGCTCCGAGGCCGAATCCAGGCCTCCGCGGGATCCGCGAACTAGTGGGGAGGCAGTTCTGTGAGGCTGTGGGGAAATTTAAGATATCCTTTCCCTGCCATTGCCACTGACATATTTCAGAAAACAGGTTAAAGTTCTGAAAGGACATGGTCACGAGTTTATTTCTTGTAAAGATGTTTCCCATGTTTTGTTCGTCCGTAGGAACAAATCATTCCCCTTATTTGTGATTCTCACAACCAAAATCTGGCTATGCGACGCGCATTCAGAAAGCAGTAAGGGTTCCGAGGCAGAAGATGACTCGTTGGATCGCGGCCGAAGCCCAGACGCAACAGGGCTTAAGGGGAGGTGACCGCCCGAGGACCGACTCCCGCGCCAGCGGCGCAGCGAACACTCGTGGCGGGTCTGCACCCCGGCACCGCGGGTGCTGTGGCCCCGCCCCTTACGCCGCAGGAACCCCGCCCGCAGCGCGGGCCAGGCCCCGGCCGGTACGGGCTCCAGCGCCCCCTACAGCCGCCAGTGCGTACGCCCTGCGCGCGTCCCACACGAGGCTTGTTTTCTGGCGCCTCTGATTGGCCAGCTCCCTTCGCTCAGCCCCAGCGTCCTTCCACCTGATAGGGCGCTCTGCGTCCCTCACCAAGCCTGGTGTGAGTCTGGGGACCCTTCCCACTGCCCCAGGGTCTGAGGCCTGAATGCTGTACTCTGTGGAGAGCCGCTAATAGGTCTCAGCAGATGCTTCTTTCGTTTTCCTCTAAGGACGAGAGCTCCGGGAAAGGAGCCGATCCCGATGGAATATCTGAGTGATGGGAAGAAGACTACGGGTCTGGGTCCGCAGGAGAGAAACGAGGTGAGTTAAGAGATCTCAGGGGTAGGGTAGGGCGGGACCTGGAAATGGGGGCGGGGCGGGAGTCCCGGGAAGGGCGGGGGCGAGGCTGGTGCGCAGCCTAAGAACGAGCTACCCCTCCTAGCTGTGAAGCTGTGTTGTGCAGTTTCTGAGCTTTCCCGTGAAAGATTTCAAATGGAAAAGTATACAAACTAATGTGATGGAACTATGCGTACGCAGCCCCCAGATTTTTAAAGGTTAACATGTGACTGTATCTACTTCAGATGTTGTTTAAAGAAGTAAAAGGTGACAAACCGGAGAACTCACTCAGTTCCCCGAGGAGGCAACCACGCTTCTGACGATCGGTTATGTTCTCTCAGTGCCTATTTCTATTAAAAATAAAAAAGAGTACATTTCCAAATGCTAGATACAGTGTGACATCATTTAAACGAACTTTTTTCATTTAGGTGCTTTCTTTTTCATTTACATGAATTTTTAAGGACAGGCAAAACAGTATCAATTGCTATCTTGTACTGACCTTTTGTATCTAACCTCTTGCCAGTTGCTTTTTTTCCTGTCTGGTATTGATTTCATTTTATCTGTGTAGATACATACTGTTCGTCGAGCCCATTCCACTGAAAAAATAAATCACAATGTATTCACATGTTGAACATTTAGGTTGTGTACTGTACTGCCACTACGTGGATTTTGGAGAACTGACAGGCTCTGCCGCTGTGATCTCATGCTGTTTCTTAGTCCTGTGATTCAGCATGGTGTTAAGACTTCCATTTTGCTGTGTCTAATTTATCTTAATTCTAATGGCTGCAAAGTACTCCTCTGTGGTGTGCATCTCCCTGTTCCATTGTACCTTTTCACTCTCTCAATGAAGGTCTTACAAATTCTAGCAGTTACTAAGTACTGCCAGTTATTATTGCACCAGAGTGTGACAGTTTTATGTCCCAGTTTTTATGTCTTTCCATGTCCTTGCCAACCTGTGACATTATCTAGCTTTTTAAATTAAAAAAAGTGCTGGTCAAATAGGTGTAAAGTGATATCTCGTTACCGTTTTATTTGTCCATCTTTTTTTGGTTCTGTGAGTTGTAAACTTCTTTAAATAGTTAGCATTTTAGTTTCCTTATCTTCATACTGCCAGATGATATCCTTTGTCAATTTTTCTATTGAGTCACTTATATTTTCTTGTTAATTTTTCAGATATTGATATAGTCTAGATATTAATCATTTTTTGGTTCTCGATATTTTAAATACCTTCTCACAAATATATTAATGTTGTGGTAGATCCTTAATTGAACAGAAAACCTTAATTTTAATGTAATCAAAATTATAAATTTTTGCATTATGGCTTGTGTTTATGGGCTTTATTAATACTTCAAGAAATTCTTTCCTATTCCTAGTTCACAGAATGGCCTCTTTTATTTTCTTTTGCAAACTTTGGAATGTACCTTACACTTTTAGGTGTTTAATCTATTTACCTTTGAATGTGAGATTCAGTTTAATTTTTGTCATTCAGTGAGCTAGTTTTTCTGGCATCCTCTACAAACTGTCCTTTCTCCATTGATATGCACTGCCTCCTTTTCATGTATTCAGTCCCCATATCCAGTGGAGTCTGTCTCCAAGCTCTCCAGTATCTTCCAATGTTATCTTTGTTCTTTTTATTACTATGACATTGTCATTTTGGAGGGCTGATCTCCCTTGTATCCTGTAGTTTGAAGTTAACTTAATCATCTGTGGGTCTTTTCATTCTGTGTGAATTTTAGAATGTGTTTATTCTCAAAAGTAATTCCATTTGAACTTTATTCTGTATTGGAACAAATACAGATTTCCACCCCCCCAATTTTTAAAGTTTCATCTCTCTGCCCCCCCTTTTTTTTTTCTGTTGGTCATTTTTGCCAGAGATCTATTTTGCTAATTTTGGAAGAACTGGCTGTTACTTTTGTTAATCTCTTCCATTTGTTGTTGTTTGTCTTATCACTAATTTCTACCTTAATCTTTATCACTTCTTTCCTCCTCCTCTTGCTCATTTTTTCATCTTCTTAAACGGAATGATTAGCTCACTTAATTTTAACTTTTCATGTTTCCTGAATGAAATTAGAGAAACAAAATTTCTTCCAGATATTGTTTCTATTTGTTAATGTGGTTAATTACATTGTTACTTTGAAGATATGTAACTATTATGTACCCATAGCAATTAAAAATAAAAAATTTTTTAAAAGTTACTCTAATATTAAACTATCTTGACTTTTTATAGCTTCCATAATGGAATAATATATTTTTATATAAATGTGTATATTTTAGACACATAACATGTTTTATAAATACTTATTTTGTAGGGGAGGCAAAACATTACCTTTACCCTCTACCTTTACCTCTCTGACTGGGCCTGAGAACTAATTTGGCAAAAAACAGATAAACAGGAGAAAAGTATAGAGGAGGGAAAATACCCTCTGAGGGTTTGACAACTGAATTTATGAAATAAACTGACAGCAGGCAGATTAGCAGGAGAAAAGACGCACAAATTTATTACGTGCACCGGGGGTGTTACATGCAAGAAAAGTGAATACTCCCAAACCCAGTGAAATGTGGAAGCTTATATACTCTCTTCATAGGGAAGAGGGGAAGGGAGATGTAGGCAACCTAAGGGAGAGGTAATGATTTTGTAGAAAGATGAATAGGCCCTCTGGAGAATAAGTAATAACCTGTGACAAAGTCTGTCTGTATGGTGTCAACCTCCAGTTCCTGGTTGATGAGATTCCTGGGAAGGGGATTCATGACAACTGAATTTCTTTTGGAGGATCTGTCTTTAGTCAGATAAGGGGAGTTCAGAGAAACCCCCACCCTGCATTTGCTGTTCTCCAAGTGCCCTCGGTTCAAAGTAATCAGCATACCAAAGTGTCATATTTTGGGCTGGTATTTCCTGAACCCCTTCAAAAGCATACAGATTTATTTAATACAAGTTATGTGACATGGGCGCCCTCATAAGGAAACGAAGACCCAAGGAAGTGGCAAAACCTAAGTGCTTTTAAGTTGAGCAAAGGGAGGCAATTGTGGAAAAGTAACTAAAATATATGGGGAGGCTAAAGGAAGATAAGAAATATTTTAACAAGGTCTATTTGTTGTTTTTGATGATAAGAATGTTTCTTTTCTCCTGGTATAGGGAAGGGCAGCTCTCTACATGGGAATTTCATCTCCTGTTTTTAAGAAAAAGAAGTGGGATCGTAATGTCCTTTTTGTATGTGCTATTTTTCAAGTGCCTTTTACTCAAAATAGCCAATATGCCAGAAGTGCAATGTTTTGGGATGACATGCTCTGAATGCCTCCACTGATTTGTTTGGTTTTCTAGGTAATCATCTCATAACCTCTCTTCAGAAATTGTCCCCTACCCCGTTAATTCTTAGAGGGAGATATGCACCTTTCCTCCTAAACACTCCCATTTCAGGGTATGGCTGTAGGAGGTTTCAGTCTACCTAAAGAGACAGACTGAATAAATACAAATTAATTTAAGAACACAGTAATCAGCACATATACAAAACATTCATTATTATTATTGTTAAAAATGGTTAGTTGTAAATTATCTCACAGTGGTACTTAGTGCCTGAAGAGGCTTTGAGCTCAGGGTGTGGAGATGAGAGAAACACTGTGGGCAGGGGCCAAAGGGGGAGCTTCATGAAGAAGGGGGAATAGATGTGGTTCTTGATACAGCTTTTAAAAAACAGGATATTTAAAATTATTCTTGTAAAACATAATAATTATAGAAAAAAGAAAAAGTAATAATTTAAATCACTGTAATCCCATTACCCATAGACAACCCCTTTTTATCATTTGTTGTACATTATGCTTTTGATAGAATTTTCAAATAGTTATATTAAAATGAGCTCGTATTCTTTAACTGCTGCTTAGCTGTCCATTGTATGAATGTAACTAACATCTTGTTTGTACATAACTTACTGGTGGGCATTTAGCTGTTTTTTTTTTTCTCTTGCAAACACTGCTGCAGCTTACATTGTAGTACACAATTTCTGTGCATGTGTGCAAGAGTTTTTTCAGAGTGTGTACTAAGAAGGGAATTGTTGAGTGTTAGGTGATGTACACTCCCAACTGGACTCTCCAGACTGCCAGATTGCTGTCAGGTGGCCTGTATTTCTCCACATCCCTGCCACTGTGGGTGTGAAATAGTATTTCACTGTTATGTAATTTGCATTTGCTGGCCTTTTGCGAGTTTTTGGCCATTTTGTAGTTTTCTCTTACACCGGTTGTCTGTTGGTACACCTTTGACCAGTATTCTTTTGAGTTGTTTTTCTTTTACTGACTGATTTTTAAGAGGTCTTTATATATTTTGGATTCTAATCCTTAGCTATATGTGAACAAATAGTTTCTACAAGTGTATTGTTTGTCTCTTAACTGTGATTAGAATGACTCTTGTTTTATAGGAAAAGTTAATTTTGATCTGTTTAAATTCAACGGTATATTCCTTAATAGTTTTTGTTTTCGTATCTGGTCTAAGAAATTCTGCCTTTCTCTGAGGTTGTAAATATTCTCCTTATTTTCGTCTAAAATTTTAAAAGATTTTCTTTTCTCACCTGTATCTTTCTACTAGACCTGGAATTTTTTGTGTATGATACGAGTTAGAGCTATAATTTTCTTTTGATTCCTTATGAAAGCCAGTTTCTCAGCCTTAGTTATTGAATATACAGTCCTTTCTCCACCAACTTTTAAGGCTGCTTCTGCTTTATGGTTTGCATGGTCGTTTCTAGGCTTTCTGTTTTATTGTACTGATTTCCTCATCTATTTCCGCATCAAGGCTATCCTCTTGGGGAAATAAAACAACCCTGCCAACCATAGACCCCTCTGGGTCCTCATAAACACATCATCATGGAAGACTGCTGTGGCATAGTGAGAGATAGGACATATCAATATGGCATAATCCAGGATTCAGGTAGTGCTGTCCGTACACCCTAGCTGTTCGGCTACTTAGCTGGAGCCTTAATTATTCCAGGTACCCAGAGTTGGTGGTCTGATTTGTATGGAGGCCCAGTGTATGTGGGATAGAGGGGTAGGGAGGGCTGGGGAGTGAAGTGAGGATCCAGAAAGGAGCAATTTCCAGATCATCCCATTCACCTATTCCAGTATGTAATCTCTTATCATTAAGAGTTGATTGTTTTGGTTTCTTTTTATCTTCTTTAGATATTGAAGTGTTCACTAAGAGTTTACATATATCTTTAAATCTTCATATGAATAAGTTTATCTGATAGATTTTGGTGATAGATAAATTAGGACAATATGAAACAACCAGAATGATGGCACATGGAAGGGTCAAGGGTGGCTTTGGTTAGGGAGGGCAGCTTTTTAAAACTATGGGCTAAAATAAAATTTATAAATTGTTTTTAATTTTAATTAATCATACCATTATTTCTATCCTTTAATTTCCATATATAATGAGTTCATTATAGTATTCTTTAGTTTTTATTATACTTAATTATCCTAAGATAATAATTGTTCCTCCCCATTTCAGCCAATAATATACTTAATAAAAAATTAACTTTATTGAGGAATAATTTGTACACAATAAAATGCACCTGTATTGATTATACAATTCAGTGAGTTTTATATACCCAAATAGTTACTACCATAATCAAGATACAGAACATTTCCATCAACTTAGATAGTTTCCCTTGGTACTATCCCTTGTGACCTGTCTTCCATACACTTGCCCAGGCAGCCACTGATCTGCTTTCTGTCATTACAGCTTAGTTTTCCGATTCCTAGAATTTCACAGGAATGGGATTTATATCATATGTATTATTTATTTTCCTCCACATGTTTTTGAGATTCATCCATTTTGCTGCATGTATCAGTAGTTTATTTCCTTTAATTGCAGAGTAGTATTCCATTATGTGGATATATTATAATTTATTTACCCATTTACCTGTTGATGGACATTTAGGTTGTTTCTAGTTTATAGCATTGAGAAAAAAGCTGGTATGAACACTTGTATATAAGTCGTCGTGTGGACAGGTGTTCATTTCTCCTGGGTGGAACTGATGGGCTGCATAAGTGTTTATTTAATTTTATATAAGACACAACAAAACTGTTTTCCAAAGTGGTTGTAACATTGTCCACTTACAACCACAACATATGAGAGTATAGGTTCCTCCACACCCTTGCTAACTCTGTCCTTTTGACATTAGCCATTCTATTGGGTGTGAAGTGTTATCTCATTGTGGTTTTGATTTGCATTTCTCTAATAACTAATAATGTTGAACATCTTTTCATGTTGTTTCATATTGTCCTAATTTATCTGTCACCAAAATCTACTTACTTGGCCATTCGTATATGTTTTTTTGTGAAATGTCTGTTGAAAACTTTTACTTTTTTTTGTTTTGGCTTGCCATCTTATTGAGTTGTACGTTTCTTTATATTTTCTAGATACAAGTCCTTTGTCAGATATATGTATTATAAATATTTTCTCTCAATCTGTGTTTTTTCTTTTCATTTTCTAAACTGTGTTTTTTGAAGAACAGATATTTTTACTTTTGATAACTCTAATTTATCATCTTATCATTTATGGTTCATGCTGCTGTTTCTTTTTAAAGAAATTTTTGCCTATTCTAAGATATTGATGATTTTCTCTTTTTTTTTAGAAGTTTCATAATTTTAGCTTTTACATTTAAGTCTATGATCTGTTTTGAATTAATTTTTGTGTAAGGTTTGAGGTAAAGGGTTCCCCCACCCTCCACCCCAGGATATCTAGTTGTTTGAGAATCATTTGTTGAAAAGATTGTACTTTCCCTATTGAATAGCCTTGACACCTTTGTCAAAACCAGTTGCCCATAGATGTGTGGGCCTATTTCTGGATTCTCTATTGTGTTCCATTGATCTTTGTGTCTATCCTTATACCAATATATTCTGACATACTGTCTGGATTACTATCACATTTTAATAAAATTGTGAAATTCAACAGTTTAACTCCTTGGACTTTTTTCTTTTTAAATATATCAGCTTGAAGAGAATTGACATCTTTTTGTTTGTTTTGTTTTATTTTTTAATTTTTTAAAATTGTTTTTTAAATTGACACATAATAATTGTATATATTTACGGGGTACATAGTTATATTTCAGTACACACAATGTGTAGTGATCAGATCAGGGTAACTAGCATATCCATCATCTCAAACATTTATCATTTCTTTGTGTTGCAAACATTCACTTTCCTCTCTTCTAGCTATTTGAAAATGTATTTACTGTTACCTATAGTCATCCTACAGTGCTAATAGAACACTAGAACTTATTCCTCCTATTTAGCTTTAATTTTATATTCTTAAACAAGTCTCTCCCTAGCCCCTCTTCCCCCTACACTTTTTTGCCTCTAGTAACTTCTGTTCTATTTTTTAATTCTATGAGATCAACTTATTTATTTATTTTTTTAGCTTCCGCATATGAGTTAAAACATGTGGTGTTTAACTTTCTGTTCCTGGCTTATTTCACTCAATGTGACATCCTCCAGTTCCATCAGTATTGCTGCGAATCACAGGATTTTATTCTTTTTTTCTGGCTTAATAGTATTCCATTGTGTATAGATATCACATTTTCTTTATCCATTCATCTTTTGTTGGACGCTTGGGTTGATTCCATACCTTGGCTATTGTGAATAGTGCTGCAGTAAACATGGGGGGGTGCAGATATCTCTTCAATATACTGATTTCCTTTCCTTTAGATAAATGCCAGTCAGTAGTGGGATTGCTGGATAATATGGGAGTTCTAATTTTAGTTTTTTGAGGAACCTCCATACTATTCTCCATAGTGGCTATACCAGTTTACATTCCGAACAACGTGTATAAGAGTTCCCTTTTCTCTGCATTCTCACCAGCATTTGTTATTTTTTGTCTTTTTGATAATAGCCATTCTGACTAGGGTGAGATGATATCTCTTTGTGGTTTTGATTTGCATTTCCCTGACGATTAGTGATGTTGAGCATTTTTTCAAATATTTGCTGGCCATTTGTATGCTTTCTTTTGAGAAATGTCTGTTCAGATCATTTGCCCATTTTTTTAATCAGATTGGGTTTTTTTGTTGAGATGTTTGAGTTTCTTGTATATTCTGAATATTAATCCCTTGTCAGGTGAATAGTCTGCAAATATTTTCTCTCATTCTGTAGGTTGTCTTTTCATCCTGTTGATTGTTTTTTTTGCTGTGTAGAAGCTTTTTAGTTTGATATAATCCCATATGTTTATTTTTGCTTTTTTTGCCTATGCTTTTGAGGTCTTATTCTTAAAATCTTTTCCTAGACCAATGTCCTGAAGTGTTTCCCTTATGTTTTCTTCTAGTAGTTTTATAATTTCAGGTCTTACATTTAGGTTTTTAATCCATTTTGAGTTGATTTTTGTATAGGGTGAGAAGCAGGGGTCTAGTTTCATTCTTCTGCATATAGATGTTCAGTTTTCCCAGCATTGTTTATTGAAGAGACTTTCCTTTTTCAATGAATGTGCTTGGTGCCTTTGTCAAAATTAGTTGGCTGTAGATATGTGGATTAATTTCTGGGTTCTCTATTCTGTTCTATTGGTCTGTGTGTCTGTTTTTATGCCAGTACCATCCTGTTTTGGTTACTATAGCTTTGTAGTATATTTTGAAGTCAGGTAGTGTGATGCCTCCAGTTTTGTTCTTTTTGGTCAGGATTGCTTTTCCTATTTGGGGTCTTTTGTGGTTCCGTATGAATGTTAGGATTGTTTTTTCTATTTCTGTGAAGAATGTCATTGGTATTTTGATAGGGATTGCATTGAATCTACAGATTGCTTTGGGTAGTAGGGTTATTTTAACTATATTAATTCTTCTAATCCATCAACATGGGATGCCTTTCCACTTGCTTGTGTCCTCTTCAATTTCTTCCGTTAGGGTTTTGCTTAGTTTTCATTATAGAGGTCTTTTACCTCTTGGTTAAATTTATTCCTAGGTATTTTCTTTTCTTTCTTCGTTTCTCTCTTTTTTTTTTTGGTAGCTATTGTAAATGGGATTGCTTTCTTGATTTCTTTTTCAGGTAATTCATTGTTCATGTATAGAAATGATACTGATTTTAGTATGTTGATTTTGTACCCTGCATTACAACTTTACTGAATTTATTTATCAGTTCAAAGAATTTTTTTTTTGTGGTGTCTTTAGGTTTTTTTATATGTAAGATCATGTCAATTGCAAACAGGGACAACTTGACCTCCTCTTTTCCAATTTGGATGCCATTTATTTCTTTCTCTTGCTTAATTGCTCTGGTTAGGACTTCCACTATTATGTTGAATAAGAGTGGCAAGAATGGGCATCCTTGGCTTTTTCCAGTTATTACAGGGAAAACTTTTAGCTTTTCCCCATTCATTATGATATTAGCTGTGGGCTTGTCATATATTCACTTTGTTGTGTTGAGGTACTTTCCTTCTATACCTAATTTATTGAAAGTTTTTAATCATGAAGAATGTTGAATTTTATCACATGCTTTTTCTGCATCTATTGAGATGATCATATTGTTTTTGCGTTCATTCTGTTGATGTGATATATCATGTTTATTGATTTTTATATATTGAACTATCCTTGCATCCCTGGGATAAATCCCACTTGATCATGGTGTATAATCTTTTTAATGTGCTGTCGGATTCAGTTTGCTAGTATTTTGTTGAGGATTTTTGCATCTGTGTTCATTAGGGATATTGGTCTGTAGTTTTCTCTTTTTGTTGTATCCTTATCTAGTTTTGGTATCAGGGTTATGTTGGCCTCGTAGAATGAATTTGGAGAATTCCCTCCCCTTCATTTTTTTGGAATAGTTTGAGAAGAATTGATAGTAGTTCTTCTTTAAAAATTTGGTAGAATTCAGCAATGAAGCCATCAGGTCCTGGGCTTTTTTTTGTTGGGAAATTTTGTTACTGATTCAGCCTCATTACTCATTATTAATCTGTTCAGGTTTTCTATTTCTTCTTGGTTTAATCTTGGTAGGTCATATGTGTCCAGGAATTTATTAGTTTCAATTTTGTCTATATCTGCTCAGATCTTTATTATTCCTTTCTTTCTGCTAATTTTGGGTTTTGTTTGTGCTTGCTTTTCTAGTTCCTTGAGTTACACTGTTAGGTTGTTTATTTGAAATTTTTCTACTTTTTAGATGTAGGTATTTATTGCTATAGACTTGCCTATTAATACTGCTTTTGCTGTGTCCCATAGGTTTTGGTATGCTGTGTTTCCATTTTTCGTTTGTTTCAAGGAATTTTAAAATTTCCTTCTTAATTTCTTCCATTACTTATTGGTCATTTTGGAGCATGTTGTTTAATTTCCATGTATTTGTATAGTTTGGAATGTTTTTCTTGTTATTTTATTCCATTGTGGTCAGATAAGATAGTTGATATGATTTTGATTTTTAAAAAAAAATTTTTGAGACTTGTTTTGTGTCCTAACATATGGTCAATCCTGGAGAATGTTCCATGTACTGATGAAAAAAATGTATTTTCTGCAGCTGTTGATGAAATATTCAGTGAATGTCTGTTAGGTCGATTTGGTCAATAGTATATTTTAAATCCAATGTTTCTTTGTTGATTTTCTGTTTAGATGATCTGTCCAATGCTGAGAGTGGGGTGTTGAAGTCCCCAACTATTATTGTATTGGGGTCTGCTCTCCCTTTAGATCTAATAATATTTGCTTTATATATCTGGGTGCTCTGGTGTTGGGTGCATAAATATCTACAATTGTTATATCTTGCTGAGTCGATTCCTTTATTGTTATATAATGTCCTTGTCTCTTTTTATAGTTTTTGACTTAAAGTCATTTTTTATCTGTTATAACTATAGCTCCTCTTGCTTGCTTTTGTTTTCTGTTTTCATGGAATATCATTTTCCATCCCTTCACTTTCAGTTTATATGTGTCTTTACAGTTGAGGTGAGTTTCTTGTAGACAGCATTCTACAGTTTTTTGGGCCTTTTTAAAAATCTATTTGGCCAGTTTATATCTTTTAATTGGGGAATTTAACCTTTTTAGAGACAGGGTCTCACTCTGTTGCCCAGGCTGGAGTGCAGTGGCATGATCATGGCTCACTGCAATTTTAAACTCCTGGACTCAAGTGATCTTCCCACTTTAGCCTCCCAAGTAGCTAGGACTACAGGTGCATGCCACTATGCCCACTCTTTTTTTTTTTTTTTTTGTAGAGACAGGATCTTATTATGTTGCCAAGGCTGGTCTCGAACTCCTGGCCTCAAGCAATCCTCCTTCCTCAGCCTCCCAATGTGCTGAGATTACAGGTATGCACCATTGTGCCTGGTTCTGCATTCAAGGTTATTTTATATATACATGTTTTCTCCATATAAGTCAACTTGATCAAAGTTATTATTGGTAGGTGAGGACTTATTCTTGTCATTTTATTGATTGTTTTTTGGTTGTTTTGTATATCCTTTGTTTTTTTACTTTCTCTCTTATTGTTTATTTTTGCAGTTTGGTGGTTTTCTTATAGTAATAATAAGGTTTGATTCCTTTCTTTTTCTCCTTTGTGTATTGGCTCTGCCAGTGAGTCTTATACTTTTGCGTATTTTCTTGATGGTAGTTAGTATCTTTTTGCTTCTAGATGTAAGACTCCCTTAAGTGTTTCTTGTAAGTTCAGTCTAGTGGTGATTAATGCCTAGGATTAACATTTTAACAATTCGTGAATATGGATTCCAATCCATGAATATGGCATATCTCTCTATTTATTTAGGCTTTACTGAATTGACTGAAAAGATGCATAAGGAAACTTTTTGGAGTCATTGAAATATTCTGTATCTTAGTTAGGGTGGTGGTAACATGGGTGTATATATTTGCCAAAACTCATCAAATGGTACATTTAAATTCTGTGCAGTTTATGTGTTATGCTTTAATGAAGTTGATTTAAAAAGCAAAACCAAAAATTACCTCAGTTATTAAATTTCTTTTTTTTAATGATTCATAATCATCAAAATTATCTGATTTGTGCATCATTTTATCAGTTGGTTTTATGCTCAAGATACTACATTGGTTCATTATTGTTTTAATATCCCAACCAACCCAATCCAGGAATAAATGCTGGCCCTGTGATGTGGCAGGAAAGAGAGACAGTCCTGGGCCAGGTATACTGATAGCAAAGCATCTGTGTCAGAGGGGCTGTTATACATTTACTACAATCCTATTGCTGGACTCAAAGTTAGATTCCTGTTAAGTTCTACTTGTCAGTGTATATGACCATGTGACTGAATTCTGGTTAGTAGGAGGCGGGCAAAAGTGATGTATACTCTTCCAGACCTGGTCTGTGACCACATATCACTCACAATACTTTATGCCTTTTTTCTCTTAAGACTTCTTGGATTAGAGACCATTCTGAGGGCACTCTTGGGAACCATGTGCTGAAGATGGCCAAGCCACAGGATGGAAGAAGCTGCATCTCCGAGTCACCACTGGGGAACAATCTCTCCTAATGGATTCGGAGAGAAGTCTTTTCTAAGACGCACTTCTAAGTTCTGCTTGTAATCCACTTCTTTTATTCTCCCAGCACTCTGTGTGGTTTAGGGGAAATTCTAGTCTCATAATATCTTGGTCATGAGTAAATAAGGGAAGGGTCTTTACATACATATAAGGCAAAGCAGATCAGGACAAGCAGAGCAGCCTGAGAGCAGCAAGACCCCAAAGGGTAAGGAAAGTCCTACAGAAGGGCAGAGCAGTGCCACAGAGGCAGGCAGCTGAGGAAAGTGGATGGTGCCTTCAGGATGGATCCATGGGGCATGCCAGCATCCACCAGGGACTAGCAAAACTGTTTAGAGAAACTGATAAAACTCTGCCAACCACAGTCACAAAAGATGGGGCTTAGAATGATGGGTAAATCTGGAATTAACATCTCCATTTTATTGATGAAGAAAATAAGGTTTATAGAGATTAGAATGTTTACCTTTGTACCTAGCACAGTACTTATTTCATAGTAGATGCACAATAAGTATTTGTTGAATGAGTGAATGAGTCACTTGCCCAAGACCTTTTAAAACATGTTTAAATGTTTAAGTCTGCTACCAGGGATTGGGAACTTGCCTATTTGGTGGTAAATAGAGGGGTGTGGTATTGGTACCCAGGACAAGACACATTGTGGTTGAGTGTTTTAAAAAGTTTGAATGTTAGTGTGCTCTCTGGTGTACCCTAGGTCCCCCTACTCCCTGTTGCCTTATAACTCACCCAGTTCACACACTTGTCATCCATCTGTCTCCTGTGGGCTTCAGTTGTAAGAGATCCCTTCCTACCCTTTGCTGTTCACAAGTCATCTTTTAAATAGAGCTTGTCCCTAATCCTGTGTTTTGTTTTTTTCTCTTTCATCTCCTTTCTACCATCACCTAGCCATATTCTCTTTCCCATTACCTATCCACATATGTTCTCTGTAATTTTTTTGTTTTTTTAATGTTACAAGCATAAATCCTTAGGCAGCTATGCCACTTACACAATGAACTTGAAAACCTAAGCAAAGAGGAACAGGGTTGTACTCAGACATACCTTCTACAAGTTTGTGTTACACATATTTAAAGATATATATTGTGCTGTGTGATTATTAGGCAAAACTCAATAAGCAGTGCTTATAAATTATGCTTAATGTAACTTTTATAAACATGTCACATTTTATAGGTATTATGTTTTTACTAGCTTCTATTAACTACCTGGGCATCTTGCATGGGTCATTTTATTATAATATTTTTGTATTTACTGAACAAGGAGTTAGAAGGCATTGCTATTAAGGAACTTTACAGGTACATGTCGAAGGCTTTATAAGTTTATGATTATTGCCTGGACAGATAAAACCTAAGGCAAGTGAAGGGGAAGAATGATGTAGTACAAAGTGGAAGTTGCCTGAATGCTAACTGGGCCAAAGTTCTCCCATAAGACATCTTCTGTAAAAGAAACCTAAGAACCTACTTCATTAGGAGGCCACTGGGAACAGTTTCTCTGGAAATCTTGAGACCAGATAATCAGGTAAAGTTCTACATTCTGTTCCTTTCTGGTCATGATCTTCACAGTCTGCTTGGTGTCTCCTCCTCTGTGACTCTAGATTCTGAGGATCAGCCCCTCTACCATACACACATTCACAGTGCCTGTGGGATACCATGTGGCATGGGAAAGAAACTCTCTTCTGACTTAATCTCTTCCTGCACGCCCCAGGCCTTGAGGCAACCCTATTTTTTGCCAGAGTGTTGCTTTTTGAGGTCTCCGCTGGAATTCCTGCTGGGTTTTTGCAGTCAGTCCTCTCCCATTTCCCACACTGGCTCTTGCAGACCTTCCTCCTCCTTGTTTCTATTTTGCCACCATGTCAGACATGACTTTCACCACAGAACCTTTGCCCTACTATCGAGAAAACCAAAGCCATCAGTGGAAACTCCACTAACATGGGATTAGATTTATTTATTATTCTGCCCTGCTGAAATATGGGAGACAAGGTGGTGAAAGTTTTGTCTTAACACCTGAGAGGGTTTTTGTTTTAGTAGCTGGAAGATAGAAACATAAGAAAGAAGCTTAATAAGCTTTCTGCTGTTCAGTTGAACTGTGTGAGCTGTCAGTATTGTCTTTGTGAATTAATTTTGTAATAATCTAGACAATGTCACAAATCTTCAAATCAGTTTAAGCTTAAATGTGTAATACTTAATAACAAGAGCAAATATGTTATATGTTATAATGTTATACATTATAATAGAGGGCTCTTATGTTTTCTTTGGATAACAGTTAAGTATAAGAGAAAAATGCATTTGCTTTGAGATTTTTTAATATTTAGCCTGGCAAATTGAGACAGCATAGAAATATGCTGATTAAATACTGGTTCTATTAAAGTAGAAGCTGCATTTTAGAATAAAAAAGAAGGAGGTGTTTTATTTTGTTTCTTACCTTTATATATAATAAATAAAAATTCAAATGAGCTTGAGGGGAGCATTTAATTTTAATTTTAATTTTTTTGAGACAAGGTCTCGCTCAGTTGCCCAGGCTAGAGTACAGTGGTGCCATCATAGCTCACTGCAAACCCAAACTCCTGAGCTCAAGCAATCCTGCTTCAGCCTCCTGAGTAACTGGTGCATGCCACCACGCCTGCCTAATTGTTCTATTTTTTGTAGAGATAAGATCTTGTTATGTTGCTCAGGCTGGTCTCAAACTCCTGGTCTCAAGTGATCCTCCTGCCTTGGACTCCCAAAATGCTAAGTTTACAGGCATGAGCCTCTGCGCCTGGCGGGAGCATTTAATTTCTACTCCTAACTATTAATACTTAAAGTTTTGGGCTAACCTAAATCATATGTAGTTTGTGGCTTTATAAATTAGGGAAATTCTGAAGAAATTCTGGTAAAATACAGTAATATAAAAACTTCATAAGTGCCTATAATCTTAGAATATGTATATATTTGTTTTACTGTAAAATAAGTTTATTGTTGATAACATTACATAATTTATTCTCAATATTTGGATCCTTGTATATAACTGGCATAAACCCCATTATTTGAACTCTCTTAATTGCTTTCTGTTTCTTCCCCTAAAGACCTGTTATGTGTCTTCCATAAGTACATCCAGTAAATGGAGAATTAAACTGGGACACAATCTGTACATTCTTATAATGTACACATTTTCTACACAAGATACATTTCTTAAGAGACTCCTTATAAGGATTTTCATTGGAATGGGCAGGTCCTCATTGCTGATTACCTGTTTATATTATGAACAACCTCTGCTCCACAGCACCGCCTGAGTCCTGGGATGTGTGAGGCAGACAGCAGCCATTAACCAAACGTGTCAACTTTTGCTTCCCTAGACTATTGCAAACAGCAACCATAGCTGCCATGATTCCTCTTTTTTCCTCTTCCTTTAGTTCCAAATTCAACCTTAGAATATATTTCAAGAAACCAATTCAAAAGGAGCCAATACCCAATTTTAGAAATATGTTAATTGTAAAATTAATTAGGGCAGCCAAAATATTCTGGAATTCCTTCTAACAAAACAGATAAGTGACTTTGTAAGTATACCAACAAGTTTGAAGAATTATATAGCATAAAAAATGATTATTATGAACACAGTAATTTAGTAAAAATGTTTGGTTAAGTGAAAAAAGCAAAATGTAAAATTGAATATGTACTATGACAGTATATGGAAAATATACTTGTAGATTTATAAAAGTTAGAATGTAGAAAAGTAAATATACTAATATTTCTTCATAATTTCATTCTGCAATTTAAAAAAAATTTGGATAACTCTTTTCTAAATGCTTAGGAATAATGGGCATGATGGTTATTAAAGGCCTCCACCAGGAGTCCACTGCTCAAGGCTTCTGGGGTGTGGCTCCCAACCATAAGCCGCCTTTAAGTCTATGGTCAGCCTGTCATCAGTCAGAGGGTTCCCTCTGCTGGGCAAATCTGGGAACACACTGGAAAAATCCTTATTCATAATTTTTTCTCCTTGTTCCAGGTGAACATTTTCCTTTTGGGAAGCCCTGCACCCTGACATTGCAGTGTCACCCCTGTTTGACTTGTAGTCTAGAACTATCAGCTTATTGTCTCTAGGAAGGCTCCCTTTAGCTGAAAATCTCATTCTGAGTTTTGCCTTTTAGAAACATTCTCCCTGTGCATCCTGGTACAGTTGGAAAAGGCTCTGATTGGTTGGTGGAGATGTAGGAAGAGAGGTAGTGGGGGGCTGGAGAAGGGATGCCTATATACATGGAGAGCAACTGACCAGAAACTCAGACAAAGCATGGAAGTAAAAGAATCAACGTATACTGAATTTACACAAAAGGATTTTAATTGATTCTGTGCCATGTAAAGATAAGCTCCAGTAAGCAGTTATAGTCTCTATCCCTAAGAGAGACTCTCTCTCTTTGAATAGAGAATTTAGCAGCAATTCTAAAGGAAATATTGAACTCTACAGCCTGGAGGATGGAACTGCTCTCACAACTCCTCCAGGCAAGCTCTGTGCTCAGCGGTGTAGATAACAAGGCAAGCCCATAAAGGGGTTAAATTACTGACAAGCAATAATTTTAAAATATTATGAACATTTCAGGAGGAACAAAGATGGCTTCATCTTGAGGAATAGATTGACCAGCTTCCCTGGTTCTCAGACTGTGTCAGGAGGGAGAAAAGAGCCCCTTGGTCCCCATGAAACAGACGCCCCCTCCTCCCCAGCTCCAAGGCTCTTTGATGAGGAAGTGGGGTTTCCAGCTTTCTAGCTTCAGGTCTCTTACCTCCCAGTTTCTTCCTTCAATCTGGATATTCAGGACAATAATAGTTTATGGTGTTGCTGAGGCCCAGATTTAAATAAAATATGTGAAGATACTGGCATTCGGTAGAGTCACTTAGAGTATGTCCAGATGACTTCCCCCTACTTTTATAGATCAAAAGGATTTTTCACTCTTAATTGCTTGCCTAATCACTTGCAAGGAGTGGTAAAAGTTTAGTGTGGGTATGGAAAAAATGGCCATAAAATGGGTAACAAAATTTTAGTGATGGTTGAAAATTGAATTAGCTTTGATATAGAAATATGCCCAGGGGGCATAGGACTGTTAACAGTGCAGATCTCTGTCCCATCCCATCTCCAATTCTTTCCCTTCCTGACTGTAGTCTTCAATTACCCATCACTATAAAGACTCTATTTCCTTATCTCCGACTCTTTTGCCTCATGGCCTTTTTATTACCTAGACACAGCCACACCTCAACTGTGGGTAAACTTTTCTGCACCTATACCCGGATGTTTGAGTATGGCTGAAGAAAAACACCTAACCTTGAATTTTTTAATCAATATAAATTTATGGCCACAGACTTCACCTGCGTCATCTACACTGCCTACTGAGTTTCTCCGATTTGTTCTATTTCCACTTTACACATTCAACAAATACTTATTAAGCACCTATTTTGCATTAAGCTTGAGGGTAGGTTTGGAGGGGCCATTGGTGAATAAGCAGAGTCTGTGCCCTCATGGGACCTACATGCTGTATGGCAGCTGTTTCAGACACTCTCCTCTCTTAGAGCTTTGAGCCCCTCCCAGCCCCCCTCAAGCACAGCTGCCTCCTCACTCCCACCTTCGTAGTGGCAATAAAAACCATCATAGAATGCCAACTTCCTGATTGAACTGTATTTACCCTTTTATTCTTTTAGTTTTTACTTTTAACACATTGCCGCACTAGAAAAAAATTTTCTTTTCCTTGGGACCACAGTGTTTTATTATGAAAATAGAATAAAAACTTCGAAAACAAAACAATCCTTTCTAATTTAATGAAAAATTTATTTTTTATTGTTTTCTGTGCATGAGTTTTGTGCAATTAGTCAATATTAATTGTAACAAGAACATCAACAAGTAAGATTTTCACAAACCAAATGCGGGGTTTTGCCCAGGGGGCCGCCCATGACGTAACATGTATGCTACAGCATGGCAGCGTGAATTGCCTATGCACCACGTGGCTCCCAAGGTAAGGAGATAGGTGAGTTACATATGCTTCACAAGGCCTCCAGCTCAAAACTAGTGTGAGTTAAATACAATTCACGTGGAAGTTAACGTGTTGACACAATTGTACACGTTTATGGGGTACAATGTGATGGTTTGATACAGTATGCATTATGTAATGATTAAATCGGGGTAATTAGCATATCATTTTTTATTTTTTTAGTCCTGAAAAATGGAAGAGTGCCATATTAGGATTCCAATAGGAAAAGATTAAGCCAAAAGAATATATGAAGGGGATATAACAAAGGGACCATTTATAAAGGTGTGAAAGGGCTAAAGGGAACAAGGAATATAAGGCAACACAAAATGAGCAACAGTGGTGATGTAGTACCCCTCTGTATTGATTATGAAGATCTAGTCTCTTCTATCCTCTCCAATTGGGCTTTGCTAGCCGCCTTCCCCAGGCCTTACCAATAGGAGGCACTGGGGGAAGACTGGGGGACTAGAAGGATGAGAGAAGACTTTCCATTTACTTCCTGTTTTTCATGTTTGCTGACATCATCACCATATCAACGGTTCTTTATCCTGGCAGCAGTAGTTGAATCCAGCAACAGCAGTTGTCTTTAGTCTGCAGCTCTTCCATGCTCCTGAAATCAGCCTCATCATGTCTCTACAGACACACCAACACCAGTGGTCCAGCATCCACTCCAGATGTGGGTCCTAGTTCTGGGAGTCTCTTCAAAGAATCTTTTCTTTGTTTTCCCAACTCTAGAGTTGACAGCTGCTTTTGTCATTACTATCTCTGATACTTTAGTTCCCCTTTTCCCTTTTTAATTCTCTCATAGCCAATTAACAACTAATTACATAAAATTATTTGTTCAATTTCAGTGCAGTTTCTGGCTCCTGAGTATAGCCTGCCTGACACACCCTTAGGCCTCAGAGGCAAGGGGAGGGACACTGTAACCAGAGCCACGGGGAGCTGGGATTGTGGAGGAAAGGTTGCCTGCCAGCACCAGGGGAAGCTATGCAGGGAGTAAGTACACTGATTTCTCTCTCCTTTGCCATCTAAACTGCTGGGCCTGTCATTGGTCAAATCCAACTAGAGCCAGAGGGCAGGGATGCCCAGCTAATGCCATCTGTTGAAGCCAATCTGCTGGGGCACAAAGGTCAGAGACAGGCAGAACATGGATCTGGGTTTGGGGCAAATACAGAATAAACCAGGTCAAGGATTCTTCTATCAAGACCAATTTATATACTTAGTGTTGGGGTGGAAAGGCTAGTAGGTGCTTACGGTGCAGGTGGAGAAATATTTCTCACGCAGAAATTAAGATATAAAAGTAAAAAAAAGTTTGTTTTATCTTCTTAGAGAAGAGAGAGAGAGAGAGAGAGAAGGTGGGGGGAAGGGAGCAGGGAGACGGCATGACATCCCAAAGAAAGAGAAGGGGGTGCCAGCAGCGAGGCCAAGTGGCTTGCTGCTCTTATGCGGACAAAGAGGAAAAAAACTAGTGACAGCTGTCAGTTGATAAAAAAAGCTGCAGCAGGTAGAGTACAAAAACTGCACCAATGTCAAAGTCCAAGAGTTGGTTTCCTGCCCTTCCTTGGAGAAGGGATTATCACAGGAGATGGGACTCTGTCCTGGAGATAAGGTTGAGGCTGGAGCTCCTTCTCCTGCTGTTTACTCAGGAACTCGGTAAAAGCAGATTCTCAAAAACAATTTTGAAAGAGATTTACATCTCTTTTCCATCCATTCAGCTTTCTTCAGAAGTTGTGCAAAACAGAACTCCTGCAGGGTACCTGTTAGTGAGAGAAGTCACAGGATTGATGTTCACCTGTTCCTAGGGAAATTGTGGGATTAGGTATTTTCCTGTTATTTTTGCAAGGCCACCCTTACACTTAGAGCTTGGATCCCATTGCTTCCTTCCATAAATGTAAATAGTATGCACTTGTTTTTTCTACCCTCTCTCCTGTACCTTCACCCTTTGTTAACTTCTTACCCTTTATTATTTACACATAGCTCAGTCTCTCTCAATTAAAAAAAAATACTCCCTCTCTCCCACATCCCCATCCAGCTGCTGATGTCTCTCTTCCAAAGCTGACTTTGTGGGAGTCAGTTATACCCCCTACATACGTTTCATCACCTCCAACTTAGGCTGAACCCGCCATAGTGAGGCTTCCACCCCTGCTAGTCCTCTGGCTCCATTATTGACAAAGTCACTAATGACTTCTTTATTTATAAATCCAGAGTGCCTTGCCTTTTTACTTATCTTCTGGGCATCTCTAGATATCCATATTTGTTCTCTCATTCTTGTTTTTTTCTCTCAACTTCAAAGAGTCTGAGCCTTGCAGCTCTTTCAGCTGTAATCCAGGGTTATTAAACTGGAGCCCTGGTGGTGTGGGGGAGAGGAAGCATTCTCTAGTCATAGGAGTAACTCTCAGTCTTTTGGCCGGCCTGTATCTTGGGGCTGTGACCTTCACAAGTGTTTATAAGAATGTATCTATCTCCCTCCTTCCCTACCCCAGACCTCTGCTCCTTTCCCTGGGTGCACTATTTCCCATTTATTTCCATGAAGCTCTGACTTCTGTTGGCTATTTTTCCTCCCTTAGGTGAGACAGGAAGCCTGGAGGAGGCTGCAGTGGGAGAAATTCCCTTCTCCCAACTGGGATGAGACGCTGGCAAAGTGTTTTCCCCTGGAGAGTAGGCCTTTGTTTTGAAGAAGCTTCTGGGTGTATTGCATAATGATTATTCTTCTCCTCTCTCTGCCAGGACCACAAGAGGATCTTTCTCAGATCTTTACTGTAAGAGTTTGGTGGACTTTCTGATGGTAAAGTCCACAAAAGTGTGGGAGCTCCCCTAAGGCTGTGGCTGCCAGGAGTTTCTCATGCTCATGGGAGTTCTCATGCTCATGGGAGTCTGCACTCTGCCTCCAGCTGGTTGTCAAAATTACTATTTAAATGTTCTCAAACATGGTATTGTCTCAGCTTCCAGGACATCACACACTCATGATTTTCTACTATCCTGATGTTTGCAGTCTCTTTAGCAGATCTCCCTCCCCTTGCACCATGGATATCGGTCATCTTAGGATCTGTCCCAGGCCCTCTACTTTTCTTGCTCTGTAAGAGTCAACACATGGTCTAACACCCACCCTGTTCTTTCTGTTCGCATTTTCAAGAAGGAATGTTCCATCCACTCGTTTGCTCCAGTTAAAAACCATGGTGTCATCCTTGACTGTCTCACTTTTCTCATCCCCACATCTAAGCTGTTAATTCTACCTCCTAATTATCTTTTTTTCCCTAATTATCTGTTAAACCCATTGTTTTTCTCCATTTTCATTGCTACTCTCCTGCTCTAATTTTCCATCATCTTTCTTAGAATTACTGTGACATTTTCTTGCCTCCAGTTCTGCCTTACTCAGTTCATTAACTCCACAGCTGAATTGTGGATGTGCGTGCACTTCTGAACTATTACTGAATGTAGCAAAGCTAACGTGTAAAATATGTAATAACTATGTAATATAAAAATATGAAATATGCAATAGAAATATACAAATGATCTCAACACTAAGGAAATGATATTGATCAATAAATAATTGGACAATGAATGACAACATATAACAAAGTGTTCAGTAGGTTTTATAAGCTGTGGGTTCAATAAATGTTCATGAAGCTTGTTCAGGGGCTTGAAAAATGTGCTATTCTTTGAATTTTTAAAGAAGAGAGGGTTTTTCAGATGAGAAAAAACAAAAATACATAACATGAAACAGTATTTGTGGTTGTTTTAGGGGGGTCATGATGTGAAGGATCCCTATGGGGACAGTTCTGAGATTCAAGTGCTGAGGCCACTGTACATCTGGACACTCAGGTCATAGATTTAGTCTGCAATTCCAGTGAAGGCCTTGTAGGTTTGAAACTAAACACCAAGGAACAGTTGTGCTCTGCATTCCACGGGTTGGGGACAGGGGAAACAATATTCCTTGGAAGTCTTACTGCCTTAAGAGGTATCCCTCAGACATCAGTGTCTTATGTGAAAGAGGCCTTTGTGCTCTGGGGAAGGAGGTCCTTTTTGATTGCTGGGGCAAAATTTTTAAACAAGGAATTGTACCACATCTGGGCATGAAGCCAGAGAACTCTCTGAGAGCAGGGCTAAAGCTCTCAAAGACTTTCAAGGAGATTTCCAGCCTTTTCTATTCCAGTCTATTCTTTTTTTTTCCCTTAATTGACCATTTTCTATATATGGAGGTTATTGATTTTTCTGCTTTTATATCCTGATACTTTAATAATTTTTTGTTGTTTGTAGTTTTTCCATCAAT
This sequence comes from Daubentonia madagascariensis, assembly GCA_023783475.1. Lineage (NCBI taxonomy): Eukaryota > Metazoa > Chordata > Mammalia > Primates > Daubentoniidae > Daubentonia > Daubentonia madagascariensis. Next base: position 23,235,333 of record JAKFHU010001672.1, read on the forward strand.
TATTTGAATTTTCTACATATGTGACCCCAACAAAGAAAACTATAATACATTATTCAGAGAAATTAAACAAAAACTAAATAATGGGGGAATATGTTATATTTATGGTTGAAGTACTCAATATTTTAAAGGTATTGTTCCCAAGCTGATCCACAAATCCAATGCAGTCCTAATCAGATTTCCAACAAGTTTTACTATAGAAATTGACAAACATGGTCCATATTTAATATGCAAATACAAAGGGCCAAAAATAGCCAGGGCATTCTTGAAGAAAAACAAAGTAGAGCACCTGCTGTAGTGAATATCAAAAGTGACAATAATCAAGACAGTGTGGTTTTGGTACAAAAATAGACAAACAGACCAATGGAACAGACCCACACAAATATGAACATTGATTTACATCTAAAGTGGCATCACTTTAGGACTCTTGTAAATAAATGATATTAGGACAATTGTGTATACTTTTAAAAAGAAAAAAGAAAAAAAAAAGGAAACTTGACTCCTACTTCATACTATACACAAAAAACAATCCCAGTAGATCTAAACGTGAAAAGCAAAGTAATAAAGCTTCTAAAAGTATATAGTAAAGATTAATCTTACCCAAAAAGAGGTCTAGCCTTTGCCATCAGCTACTGGTAGGTGATCTCTAGGCTCTTGGAATGTCCTCCCTAATAAGGGAGTCTTTGTTTACGTGGAGTCTTTGGCCACCAGTCAACGATGTGATTTATAAGGGGAACTTTGAGCCACTCAGTGTGTCTTCTACCTCTGGAGGGGCTGGAGATTAAACATCAGCCATGTGAGCAGTCAACTCTGGAGCTCCAATAATCCTGGACCCTAAGGCTCAGGTGAGCTTCCTTGACTGGCAGTTCAGTAGTTCTCCCTTATCCACTGTTTTTCTTTCCATGGTTTTAGTTACTTGCAGTTGACTGCAGTCCAAAAATAATGAGTGGTAAATTCCAGAAATAAACATTCATATAACTATTATAGTATATTGTTATGATTCTTCTATATTATCAGTTATTAATCTCTTACTGTGCCTAATTTATAAATTAAACTTTCTCTTAGGTAGGTATGTATAGGAAAAAAACAGTATATATAGGGTTCAGTACTATCCATGGTTTCAGGCATTCACCAGGGGTCCTCAAATGTATCCTTTGTGAATAAGGGGAGGCCCTACTGTACTTCACGTGTATTGTCACACATCAATGCTGGGAAAGTATCACTGCCCATAATGCAACTGGGAGAGGATAACCGGAAGCTCACATTTGGAATTTGCCTGGATTGTGCCTATTAGTTTCCTAGGGCTGCTGTAACAAAGTACTACAAGCTGGGGTGGCTTAAAACAACAAATGTATTGTCTTGTAGTTCTGGAGGCTAGAAATCTGAGATCGAGGTGTTGGTAGAGCTATGCTTCCTCTGAAACCTGTAGGAGAATCCTTCCTTGCCTCTTGGTAGTTTGCTGGCAACTTTTGACATCCCTTAGTTTGCAGCTGCATAACTCCAATCTCTGCCTTTGTCATCACATGTTTGTCTCTGTCCTCACATGGCCATATTTTTATAAGGATACCAGTTCTTATAAGTCACAAGCCCGTAGTACTCTACTATGACCTCATCTTAACTAATTATATCTGTAACCACTCTATTTCCAAATAAGGCCACATTCTGAGGTACTGGGTGTTAGGGCTTAAACATATCTTCTTGGGGTGGGAGAAAATGGGACACAATTTAATCCATAATCCTGCCCTGTGTGCTTCTTTCCTTGGATGATTTTAATCTGCATCTTTTCACTATAATAAACTATAACCATGAATAGAACAGTTTCCAGCAAGTTCTATGAGTCCTTTTAGCAAATTATCGAACCTAAGTGTAGTTGGGACCACCCCTCCACCACCCACCCAACTTACAATTAAATTACAATTACAATTAGTGTCAGAAGTAAGGGTGATCTTGGGAACTCTGTATTGTTCCCCTAATTTCACAAGAAGATATAAAATAAAATCTTTATGACCTTAGGATAGAAAATGATTTCTTAAACAAGACCAAAAAAAAAAAAAAAAAGCTTTACCATAAATGGACAGTGTGATTGAATACATTAAATTAACAACTTTGATTAATCAAAAGATATTCTTAAAAGAGCAAAAAGGCAGGCCACAGAGTAAGAGGAAATACCTGCAACACACAAAATGGACAAAAAGCTGTGTCTAGAATTTAAAAAAATGGCTATTTTAAAATAGCAAGAAAACAACCTGTTATAGACTAATTGTGTACCCCCAAAATTCACATGTTGAAACCCTAACCCCAGTGTGACTATTTGAGATAGGGACTTTAGGAACTTAATTAAGGTTAAATGAGATCATAAGGGTGGGCCCTAATCAGATGGATCTGGTGTCCTTATAAGAGGAAGAGACCTGAGATCACTCTTCAAGCACATATGAAGAGGCCACATGAGACTACAGGGAGAGGGCGACTGCTATGGTTTGAATGTGTTCCCCAAAGTTCATGTGTTGGACACTTTTTTTTTTTTTTTTTTACTTGAAATCCTTGTATCTTCTAATGAAAACTTAATTCTTAATGCAACAGTGTCGAGAGGTGGGGCCTTATAAGAGGTGATTAGATCACAAGCACTCTGCCTTCATGAATGGATTAATCTTGTTATCACCGGAGTGGGTTAGTTATAGTGAGAATGGGTTTGTTATAAAAGTGAGTTCAGACCTTTCTCTTAAGTGCTCTCTTGCCCTCCTGCCTTTAGTCCATGGGATGACACAGCAAGATGCAGGCCTCTTGACTGTAGACTTTCCAGCCTCCAGAACTATAAGAAAGAAATCTCTACTATTTTTTATAAATTACTCAGTCTCAGGTATTCTGTTATGACAGCACAAAACAGACTAAGACAGCAACTATCTGCAAGAAGAGTACCCTCACCAAAAACTGACTCTGTTGGCACCTGAGTTTAGGATTTCTAGCCTCCAGAACTGTGAGAAAATAAATTCCACTTAAGCTACCTAGTCTGATATTTTGTTATGGCAGCCCAAGCAGACTAATATACAACCCAATTAAAAAAAAAATGGGCAAAAAAATGTAAAATAAAACCACTGAGATACTACTGCACATCTGCCACAATGGATAACATTAAAAGAGACTAGCAATTTCAATTTTTTGAAAAAACTAAAAGGATGTGGAACAATAGGATTCTCTTCTAGATTTCACTCAATGTTAGGTTTGCGAGGTTCATCTATGTCTAAGTGTGGTTTTAATTTTCATTCATTTTTTTATTCCAATGCATGTAAACTTGTACAACCACTTTCAAAAACAGTTTAGCATCTGACCCAATAATTCTACTCTTAGGTAACAAGAAATATTGTGCACATTTTAAAGACAACAGGAATATTCAGGCATTGATTGTAATAGCAAGAAACGAACAACATGAATGTCCAGCAACAGTGGATAGATACCTAAATTAATTATTCATAAAATGGGTTACAACAATAAATAATTATCACTGTTACATAGCAAACAGATGATCGTTCAAAACCTAATGTTTGGAGTATAAGTATCAGGCAAAGATTTACAAAGTGTTGAGGCTTATGGTAAGGTTGGTTAATTCTTTTTGAGCTTTGCTGATAATTACAATGTGTTCACTTTGTATTCAATTATTAAGCTTTGCATTTGTTATGATTTTCTGTTTGTATATTATGCTTCTCAATTAAAAAAAAGTTTAAGCTGGGTATGGCGTCTCATGCCTGTAATCCCAGCACTTCAGGGGGCTGAGGCAGGAGGATTGCTTCAGGCCAGGAGTTTGAGACCAGCAACAGAATGAGACCTTGTCTTTACCGAAAAAAAAAAAATAATAATAATATTGGAATCTTCTACTAAGGAAACTTTTTTTCAGTGAGAAGGGTTTTAAGCATCCAGAATCAATTTAAAATCTCCAATTTGCCTTATAGGGAGGTTTATGGGTTAACTGCTACTCACCTTTTTTCTTCCTTTGTCAATACTGAAATAATGAATTAATGAAATTGAAATAATGAATATTTGCTGCATAATTAAGGATCATGTAGCATATTAATGGGTTTATAAATAAAAGGATAAAGTCAACCTGCCAGATATTCTGGGAGTTGCTACTGTCATTGACCTAATACTGTTTCCCATGGGACATGAGCTAGTACAGGTTTATGGGTCACTTCCAATATATATCCAGGCCTTATTTTAGAGAAGCATAACAGCATTGGGTTCTATACAGGCAGGGTCTAGGCTTATACGCTTGGACCTTGCATATTCTGTGAAGAGCCAACACATAAGTGAATGATTCTGTAAAGACCACAGAAACATACAGAACTGTGGCAGAAAGTAGATGTTTACCAAACCTATTTCCTCTTCTTCCTAGGCACAGAAGGAGAATAATTTACCTTCTTTCCTTGGAGTTAGGAGTTCTCATGTGGATAGGGAAACAGAAAGCCCTTCCAGAGAGTTTGGAAGAGGGAATGATAAATTTGTTCAAAGAGAGCACCCACTAATTCTTGGATAATAAAACTTATTTTAATTTCTTTCTTACTCTTTTGCATTGACCATGGCTTAGCATAGGTTTGAGAAAAAGCATGCCGTCTATAACCTATTACTGCCCTTTAATAGTTGATAGGGGGTGCTGTGGGATGGTGTTCAGTGAGAGGAGAACAGGGTCTCTATGGAATTTTATGACAAAAATGAAAACTAAATCATCTCCAAGCCTTCTCCAGCTCTAAGCATTCCACAATTCTTTGAAAAACTGGAATCCACAATTGCTCTAAAATAGAAACAGTAAGGGTAGACAGTCTTTACCATATTTTATATAGGACCATCCTCAATTAAAACCTTGTAATACTGGTGATTGAATAGACAGACTGATGCAAAGACGACAAAGTCTGTAAATAGACAATAAAGACAGCATTTCTAATCATTAGGGATAAAGATGGACTTTTAAAATAAATAGCGTTGAGACAACTGGATGGCCATTTGTAAAACATTATATACCAGGATAAACTCTAAATAGATCAGGATGTAAATACAAAAAACAAAACACCCAAAAGTCTTCAAAGAAAATATAGGTGAATTCTTTTGATTCTTAGAGTGGGAAAGGCCTAATTATGACTCAAAAGCCATGAAAGAAAATATTGATAAATTCGATTACATAAAAATAAAAAGATGGCATAGCAAAATTCATCATAAACATTGTTAGGAAACAAATGACTATCTGGGAAAAAAATATTTTGCAAATCATGTTACAAAGGGCTAACCTCTCCAATATGTGTAGATATTCTGGAACCAGAATAAACCATTGTTTCCTCACACATTCTATTATCATGTACCTGTGGAAAGAAATGAGGAAGACTTCTGTGTCCTGTTATGGACACAGCTCTAACACAGATTGTTAAGTGGACAATGGTATAGAATGTGTACGCATTATCCTCTGAAAAGGGAGGGAAAGAAAAGTATATGCATATATTTTGTTTGTATTTGCATAAAGAAACACTAGAAGGTGAAGTGTGTGAATAGGAGGGGGTGTGGAAATTAACATCTCAGTGTATAAGTTTTCATGTAGTTTTAATTTTTGAATCAATATATTATCCTATGAGAAAATAAAATATAAAAGATATGAACAATGATAGTTGAGATCTATTAACATTTTGTCCTTAGGTATTTGTTTTTCATATTGCATTATAATTTTACTACAACCTGTGATTTCTAATGTTACTTTTTACCTTTTAATATAGAAGTCCCACTTCTGGGAACCTATTTGGGATACACTTGAAAATGACTATGTAATTTTTGTTAAATAAATTTTTAAAAATCCAACAATAGGTGACTGGTTAAATAAACTGGAACATATACACAATGGAATACTATGGGTAGCTGTTAGGCCACCATTTTACTGAACAATTATTTAGTATTAATACTTCTGTTTTAATCCAGTTCTGTTTTTATAGGCAGATTAATATCTTTTTCTAATTTAGCTTTACAAGTGCACATTGTTAAAGAACTGAAAACCATATTGTAAGGAAAAGAACAAATTCACCTCCTCTCTTCGACTTTGCCCACATAGGACACAATAAAACCTGTAGTATCAAGATGAGAGGTTCCCCCCACCCCATCTCTTTCTCTCATCTATGTGTGATCATTGTATGACTAAGTAACACATTATTTGTAGTCTATACCTCTTTAAGGAGTCCCTACTGATCATCAGTCCCCCCTGGAAATCATTTATTCTCCTATGCTTTTCTCTGCCTCTTTCTCTTTCCTTTCCTTTCAAAATGCCCCACAGGCAGGGAACAATTAAACCAATTAGCAAAGAACAGAATTTATAGGTCACTACTGTCACCTGCTTGTCTCAGGAACATCCTTGAGATAATCAATGAGATTGATTTCAAGTCTACTTTTATATAGGTGTAGTTCTGATATAATTCTGTGAGCATCAATTTAAACAATAGACTCTTGGAGTTAGAAAAGACCATGGGGAGCATCTTAACCACTGACTTTCAAACTGTTTTGACTGTGACTCCCCAATAAGAAATGCATTCTTCATGACCCAGAACATGCATACATATGCCTAACAACATAAGTGCTAGAAACCAAAATTCCAGGAAGTCATGTTTACCTTCACAAGGTGGCACACTCTAATATGTTTTATTTTATTTCCAACAGTCCATAATATTGAAAACAAACACTGCTCTAATCCAATCCCTTTACTTTTAAATAAACAAGTGGAAGTACAAAGAGATAGATAATTTATTCAGCTTTATCCATGATAAATGGTCAAGGCCAGGTCTCCCTTGAGCCTGATGTTGGATATTTCAGGGGTCAGACATTCCTCCCCCAACACCTTTTTATAGCTAATTTAATCAAGTGCCACCTTCCCCTTTTCTTTATATTCTTTTCTACCTCAGTCACTCCCTTGATGGCTTCACTCAATCTCATGGTTTTAACTAACATCCATATACCAATGACTCTCAAATGTATAACTCTTCTTCCAAATCAAATCCATCCTCCCTCAAACTACTTTTGTGAAGATCTCCATGCTACAAAACCAGGGTACTACTCTCAGTCTTCTCACTTTAATCTATCAGCAGCATTTGACCCAGTTGATTATTCCCTCATCTACTTGTTAATCTTAGACTCTACAAACTCCACCACAAAAGTTCTGATTCGTCCTCTCCTAAATCCACCACTGCACACCTGCTTCTCTCTTATAGATGACCATCTTAAAAAACATACTCATTCTTCTAGTTTACTCTTTTAGTCACATTGAGTTTGAGGACCTAACATCTAAGAAAGCACTGAACAAATTAAAATCATATCAATACATGAAGAAAATCTAGCAATCACTCAATCTTTTAAAAAGAAGTAAAATAGAAGGAAACCACTTAAAAATAATGCAGATACTAAAACTTAATAAATATTAGTGTTAAAGATACTTAATACGGTAATTAAAATCAAGAACTAAAAAGGGACACCTGCTAAAATTATTATTCAGCTTTGCTTTGGAGATTTGCAGCAAATGCAGTACAAAAAAAGTAAAATGCTTGGTATTCACATTGAGGAAAACAAAATGATTTATTTTGTTGTCAACTAGGAAAAACTCCAGGGGTTCAAGTTTAAAGGGTAAAGAAAGAACTGCAGAATTTCAGAAATTGGTAAGTTAGCTGGATACAAGATATCAACACATTTCTTCTCTGCTAGCAGTAAGACCTAAAAAAATGAAATGAGAAGGATATTCCATTCACAATAGAAATAAACCTATGAATTAATTAGGAATAAAATTGAGAAAGTACATAATTTATATGAAAAGATCAGTAGAAAAAAATACAAAAATAGGCTCCATTGTAAGAACTTGAACAAAAGATGGCATATTTTAGTTCAGTGGGGAAGTGAATGTATTATTTAATAAATGGTATTGGAACAACTGGCCATTAATTGGGGAGAATGTAAACTTGGATTATATCTTAAACTATATAAAATGGATTCTAGATGGATTAGAGACTAAAAATTTTTTTAAAGCAAAAATTTTAAAAGACTGCAGGAATATTAGAAGGGTGGGATACAGTTTCTTGACCCTAACAGGAAACCTAGAAGCCATTAAAAAAAAGAGACACATTTGTGTGTGTTTAATATTAAAATTATTAAATTAATAAAATTAATACTAACATGTAATATTTAAAGATTTATATATCAAATATGCCTGTAAATTAAAATGTACCATAAACAAAGAAAATACACAAAAATGTCAAAATTAGAAAACTATTGGCAAGACAGGTGATAAATATAAGGTTCATTTCTATTATGTGAAAAACACCATGGGACAAGAAAAAGAAACTGCCCAATGAAAAAGGAAGAAATATCAGCAGGCAATTCCCTGAGAACATATTCAAGAGGCCAATAAACCTAAAGAAAAGGATACACTAGTGGCTATGGTAATGCAAATCAATGTGACAATGTGAAATACTTTTACACCAGTGAGACGGGCAGAAATGGAAGAGACCACGCCTTGATAGTTGGAATGGAGAAGGGGGAGCTATCTCACACATGTGTGGAAGTGTGAGCTATTTTCAAGATATGTCAACACCTATTGAAATTTAAAATACATTCTAAAACCTAGCAATCTCAGCTCTGGAACTCTATTGCACCATGTTCAGCAGGGGTAATTGGAAACATCAAAGCTCATCAATGGATGAATAAATTATGCTGCTTCATGTGAAGGACATTAAAAATGACTGGAAAGGATATTTGAAAGAAAAGCAACACGCAGAAATGTATATGATATTTTGTGAAAAATTAATAACAAAACAATTATTCATGTGTATAGACAGATGTATGTAAAAGACTGAATTCAAAGGAAAACATGGATAGCTACGTATCAATTTATGGGGAGGGGAAACAGGGATATGACGTGCTTATAACGCAGACTTCAGCTGCGGACAGAGGAAAACGATGGAAAAAGAAAAAGACCTTTAAAAAAATACAACTGACTACTAAAAAACTTATATGTGCTTATGCAAAAATAAAGTTTTACAACTAACTGAGCTTTGCTATGTAAAAGAGAGTAAACTTGGCTCATCATATAGTGTCTTGTCAGATGCGAACAAAAAAGACAATTATTAAAATCTGGAGTCCCAGAATTAAAAGTGCAAAAACTTAAATTCTACCAAAGGGCCCCTAGTGTTAATATTTAACGTGGGGTGGCTCCACCAGGGTTGAAAATCCTGCAGGATTGATGAAATGTGATCAAGTTCGGCACAGAATGTAGTTTTCCAGACATCCAATCCGGGCGCTTTTGTTTCTATAAAGAGAAAGGGAGTAAGGGATTTTGGGCTTCAGCTGTAAAACTCCATTGCAACTAAGCTCTTTGTGCTAACCATGGCCCCCGCACCAAACCAAGCCGACAGCGTGCAAAATCCACCCAGGTAAGGCGCTGCCCAAAGCAAGAGCAACCTGCGTTTTCAGAGCTCTGTGATCGCGCTGCAGGAGGCGAGCGAGGCCTACCTGGTGAGGCTCTTTAAGGACACCAACCTAGGCGCCATCCACGCCAGCGGGTCACGGTATTCCCCAAGACAAACAGCTCGCTAGCCACACCTGCGGAAAGAGGGCGTGGTTAATCCAAGGGTTTCACCAATTACTCCAAAAGCATTTCTTAGGGCCACCCAATTTCAGAAAAGGTCGCTTAAGCAACATTGGCCCAAGAACGCAACATCCCCGCTTTGAAATTGCACTGGCCACTGAGGAAAGTTTGATTGAGTAGACAATTAGCACGTGCTATATACGCTTCCAGCCTGGGTGTGGGACTTTCAGGTGCATCTAAAACTCTCCTAGCGATTAATGTTGTAAATTTGAGGCAAAAAATAGAACTATGCAACTCCGTAAATTTAGTGCATTTTAAGTCACCTGAAAGAGCTTCATCTTGTTGATTATCATCAGCTGGAACTCAACCTAGATTAAAAAATAAGTGATTTTAATACAGAGCAAATGCTTGGCTTGAGAGCCATTGCATTTGCTCGAGGACTGAAGTCTGATGTTGTGCTACAGCTCTTTTCCTGAAACACGTAGGTGGCTCTTAAAAGAGCCGTTGGGTCACTGGAAGAAGCTTCCAACCAGAACTACTTTTTCTTGGGTGCTGTCTTCTTGGGTTTGGCAGCAACCTTTGGCTTAGTCACCTTCACCTTGGCCGCTTTGGGCTTTACAGCCTTAGCAGAGCTTTTGGCTACTTTCTTGGGCTTCACAGCTTTGGACTTCTTGGGACTCTTAGAGGACTTCTTTGCTACCGCAGGCTTTTTAGCCTTTTTTGGTGTCTTAACACTCTTTTTAGCAGCAGCCCCCGTGGCCTTTTTGGGCTTCTTAGAAGCGCCTGTTGCCCTAGCTTTTGCTACCGCCTTTGAGGCACTAGGCTTAGCTTCCACAGAGGTTGCTTTCTTATTGAGCTTGAAAGAGCCAGAAGCGCCGGTACCCTTAGTCTGCACCAACGTGCCCTTGCTCACCAAGCTCTTAAGGCCCAGCTTGATACGGCTGTTGTTCTTCTCCACGTCGTAGCCGGCGGCCGCCAGCGCCTTCTTGAGGGCAGCCAAGGACACGCCGCTGCGCTCCTTGGACGAGGAAACAGTCTGCACGATCAGCTCCGACACGGAGGGACCAGCAGTTTTCTTCTTGGAGGCCGCTACAGCCTTCGCAGGTTTCTTCGCTTTCTTGCCAGCTGAAGGCTTCTCAAGAGCAGTGGAAACAGCTGGAGCGGGTGGCGCAGCCTCAGACATGGTGACTGCAGAAGCACACAAACTATGCTGATTAAGACCTGACAAGGCAGGAGAACGCAAAAAAAGCCCCGGCGGAGCATATTTATAGGGCGGGGCTGCACCGTGATTGGTGCGCGCCAGTGCCCACCCCTTGTAGCCTAGCGCCCCCTGTGCCGCCGCGGTCGACTCTGTGTCTCTGAAGGCGGCGGTGGGTGGGGGCCTCTAGGGCGTAAAGTCGGTTTCCCCCTCCAAGCCAGCAAACGCACCCAAAAGGCCACCCCCGTCGCCTCGTTGAGACGGAAATTGTAGGCAGGCTCTGCCGCCCATAACATCAAAGGGTACTTCCCCCTCAAAAAGCAGCTCTTTTTGGGGGATGGAATAGAATGAGGGAAAGCGGTTTGTAAATGAGGCAACCACATAAAACTTCAAGGCGTTTTCCCAAAAACTACTAGAGGACGCGTTGTCACGGATGTTCGTTTCTAATTTGTAAAACAGGTAAAAGATTGTCTTGAATAGTTGGGGACAGAGAGAGGAAAGCGAGGGTTTCAGGCCTTGTCTGCCGGTTTGGGACAAGTTCTCATCAATGCCACTCAATTTCCTGGCAACGTTTCAGATACCTTTTATGTATTATGGTCAAAGGAAAACGAATCGTAGAAAACACCAGAACTCACTAACGCCACAACTAACAAACCGCGCGTGTCGAAAACAGTATGCAATTTCTGCAACTGCAATTTATTTCTGCAGTCCAATTAACTTCACGAATTTCCAATGCCATTTCATCTATACAACATACTCCAAATAGGCTTTAACATTTACAACCTATGTTCCATGTCAGAACATGCAATCAGAGTACCGCGACATGGTCAACTCACTCTAGTTCAACAAAGATTTATGGAGCTCACAATTGAGCTTATGAGAGGGGTTAAATAAAAGCTAGGTGGATGAAGCGGTTCTCTGACAGGCATTGTGCTGGGGGTTTAGGTCCCCTTAAGTGTGAAAACGAGAGAACACACTCTGGAGGTAAGATTTTATGCCACCCACCCTTTAAACTGTGGCTATAAAGAGCATTTAAAAGCATCAACACTCTGAAACGATTTCACATTGCGAACCAGAGACTGGACTAACAGGAGAATAAAATGCCATTAAACCGACCTCCACTTCACAACCAATTCTCGGTAACCGCCCAGCGCTCGGGAGAGTAAGGCAGTATCTCCTGCGCGCACTGTTGCAGTTTTCAAACAAGTCCGTCCTGGGCCACGTAACCGAGAATTCCATTTCCTTCAAACCACGTGCTAATACTGTAATATAGACACTTATGTCCATCTTCTTCACCAGTCTTTCCTACCTCCCATTTTGAGAAACTGTATTTTCAAATGTCTCATGTAATTTTTAAGAACTTGGTAGAGAACAATTGGAAACAAAACTATGCATCTTTGTTTGAAGGGAAGTCAATTATAAAACAGGCATACTAAATTGGAAAGTTTTTGTAGGTAAAACCCCTTTTTGAAAGATATAAACTTTTCTTAGTGTAATAAACGAGGCACCTAAACAAACGCAACTTTTAAAAAGGAACTACTCCCAATTATCTGATTCGGGAGTAGTCTGTAATAGCAGCTTCTTATTCAAATAATGGTTGCTGCCTCTTGTTTCCATTGGCTTAGGCTTCAAATAGAATAGGAAGGCTCCACGGAAATGAAGGATGGCTAGATCTGCATTCTTAATGGCTACTCAAGAAAATGGACTAAACCAATCAAAAGGTAGAATCTGGCCTACCTCCTGTTGGTATAAAAGGGTCACATTCACAGTGTTTCAATGTTTAAGAGTTTTAAGCTATGAGGTGAGTTCTTGAGAAGACCAAATTACGCTCTTTGCGGTCCGGGTTTCAGTTTGGCTTGGGCCAAATCCGCCAGCTCCGCAAGGGGAACAATTCCAATTTGGTCGTACCTGGCGATGGTTGCTGGAGAACCGCCATTTTGCGCCTGATGAACTATTCCCGAGGCTTTAGAAAACAAAAACTTTAGGAAGTTGCAAGTGTAGGATTCAGAAGAGTGAACATTTAACAAAGATGTTTTTGTGAGCGGTAGTTAATTTTACTGCATTTGGGATTATGCTTTGTAGCTTTCAATAAAGGTCCTTAGTTAAAGCATAACAAAGGAATCCTATTTTTACGAAAGGTTTCAGAAACTTCTAACCTGGTATCGGGTAGAGAAGCAAAAACGTGTAGAAGTCACATTTCGGGGGAAGGAATAGGCAGTAATCCCTCTTTTTTTTTTTTTTCTCTTAAGAACTTAAGGTTATACAGAACTGGAGAACTACAATACATAAAGAGGTAAACATGCTCAATTAAAGCACTGCTTTCCGGTCAGGAAAATCAGATGTAGAAGGTGACAAAAGTTTAAAAAGAAAAAAATCCGTACGTAGTGGCACACGTCTGTAAAGCCAGCTACTCGGAAGGCTGAAGCGGGCGGATCCTCTGAATCCAGGAGTTCAGGCCAGCCTGGGGAACAAAGCGAGACTCCCCCATTTCTGAAAAAGGAAAAAAAAAACTCCAAAAGGAGCTTTGGGTAGAAAATAGTAACCAATAAAACTGCACTTTTGTTGGAGACTTTAAAAGTAAACCAATCAGAGCCTGATACGTCATATTTAAACTTTTTTCTCATCCAATCATTACACTTAACTTACTATAAATGATAGCAATGATTCCAGCAGCCATTTATATAACTGCTTGGAACCGCCCTGTAGGTATTTCCCGTAATGGCTCGAACAAAGCAAACCGCTCGTAAGTCCACTGGTGGCAAGGCGCCCCGCAAACAGTTGGCCACTAAGGCGGCTCGCAAGAGCGCGCCGGCCACCGGCGGCGTGAAAAAGCCCCACCGCTACCGGCCGGGCACCGTGGCCCTGCGCGAGATCCGCCGCTACCAGAAATCCACTGAGCTGTTGATCCGTAAACTGCCTTTCCAGCGCCTGGTGCGCGAAATTGCGCAGGACTTCAAAACGGACCTGCGCTTCCAGAGCTCCGCGGTGATGGCGCTGCAGGAGGCTTGTGAGGCTTACCTGGTGGGCCTTTTTGAGGACACCAATCTCTGCGCCATCCACGCCAAACGCGTCACCATTATGCCAAAGGATATCCAGCTCGCCCGCCGCATCCGCGGAGAGCGGGCATAACACTGCTAGCTTTCTTTGATACTTCAACCAAAGGCTCTTTTCAGAGCCACCACTTTTTCAAGTAAAGTAGCTGTAAAGAACTGTAGTCACAAATTCAAAGATGGTTAAGTCAGCCATGCACTTGACAAACGAAGAGCACCGGCAAGACTTTGCCCGTTGCTTTCGCCTAATGTTCGCCACTGAACGTTTCAGAGGGACGTGAGAGGATAGGCATTTCGAGAGCATTAAATATGGCCGCTTGAACACCAAATTATAAGAGACGCGGACAGGAACAGGATGAAAAGCGTTAACAAAACGTGACTAGTCACCGATACAAAGTAGAACATTAAAAAAGAAACCTACGGGCGGGGGACCTGGCTTGTCATTTTACACTTATCTCTGATCTTGACATTTTAACAATTAACCAGGATTTCAAATTTGTTGTGAAAAGATTTGGCCTTTTAAAGTATTTTTTGTATTTAAAAGATTTTGGAGTCCGAATGAGTTTACATTTAAATTCTAAACGTAGTTCCTTCAAGCAGAACAACGTAGCTCAGTTAAGGAAGCAAAAACCATTGGTCAAGCTGGCTTGGTCCCGCCCTCGACTGCGCCAGTCCTTGGTGCTTGGGGGAGGTCTCAAGAGAGGTTACTGTTATCGTCACATTTCCCGCCTGCGCGTTTCCAATTCTCTACATCTGCTGGCGAGGGGGCGGGGGGGAGGAGGGGAGATAGGTATATAAGGATCAATTCTCCCTTTCCTTCCCACTTGCTGTTGGTTCACTTCTTGAGAAGTCATGTCTGGACGTGGTAAGGGCGGGAAGGGTTTGGGTAAGGGGGGTGCCAAGCGTCACCGCAAGGTGTTGCGTGACAACATCCAGGGCATCACCAAGCCGGCCATCAGGCGCTTAGCCCGGCGTGGCGGAGTCAAGCGTATCTCCGGTCTGATTTACGAGGAGACTCGTGGGGTGCTCAAGGTGTTCTTGGAAAACGTGATCCGGGACGCTGTCACCTACACGGAGCACGCCAAGCGCAAGACTGTCACAGCCATGGATGTCGTCTACGCCCTTAAGCGCCAAGGACGGACCCTTTATGGCTTTGGTGGTTAAGGTTTCTAATTTCGCCACAACTTGCATTTTCTGAACCAAAGGCCCTTTTCAGGGCCGCCCAAATGTTCAAAAGAAGAGCTGTGGTAATAACGCTGAGCCAAACGGTTCAATGTGTAAATACTGGTACAGCCCAGAGAACAAGGAAGGTTGCCGGGACTAAATGCAAAATTCAGTCCTATGTCTCTTTATACCCATGCAACTGCCTCAGGTCAATAGTATATTTTACCCACTTAGCTTCTCTTACCCCGCTGTCTCTGGATGTGGGTAGGGGAGCAGTGATACTCCAAATCTTTAAAAAAAAATGAGTGAAAAACAACCAAGTCTTGCAAGGTATTTACACATTTCCAGCGAACAAAGAGAATCACTGCCCAGTCAGCGAGCCCCATCCGGGGCTGTCAACCAATCAGAACTGATGAGCTAATAGTCCCTGAGGCGAGCCAGAGAGGGGGATGGGAAAACTGTAAAAAGCTTTCTTTTCTAGAAATGGCAAAATCCTGTTTTAGAAAAATTTTTAAATTTTGTCTTTTATGGATGGTGAAATAGAGTAAGCGACATCTAGATGTCCCTTAATCTTGTATTGAGAACAGTACGGAAATTATAACCACCAATACGATTTGTCTCGATTAAAAAAATATATATATCTGAAATGGAAACCGGATTCAGACTCCCAGGAAACCCAGGACACTAGATTCAGGGAAGATCAAAATCTGGTTTAGGGAGAAAAGGTGCCTCTCTTTCAGTGCCAACACAGCCCTCAGCAATGGCCATACCTTTGTCTTTTTTCACAGAGAAATGGAAATTTGGGTGATGGAAATGTTCTAAAATTAGATTGTGGTGATGGTTGTACAACGAAGTAAATATACTAAAATTCATTGAATTGTACACTCAAAGTGGGTAAATTTTATGGTATGTAAAATACATCTTAATAAAGCTGATTTTATATATGGGGAAGGGAGAGAGAAACAGGGTGGCATGAGATGAGGTTGGTAAATGTAGGCACTGCTGGTCTATGAAGGGGCTCCGGCTAGACTTGGAAGTATGGGCTTTATCAAATCAGTCACTGTAGCCACAGAGTTTTAAAGGATGTTCCTGATCCAATTATGTCTTCCACTAGAAGACTTCAGAACTCAGCTGGAAAAGGGATGTGAACTCACTTGAAGTTGGCTAATAGGGAAACATCTTACCTGAATAGATATTCACAAATGCCTCTGTCATTTTTGGGCTCTTTTTGGTATCATTTTTATAGAGGACTCAGTTCAGCTTCAGTATGTTAGCTTCAGTCATGGCTGTATCTCCTTGATTTTGGGGTCCTGTTTCCCACCTGACAATTGTTGCCTGGGATTTCTTGGGGGATGACAAAAGTACCCAATTTGGCTTGATTTAAAACTGACAATGGAGAGAATTCATAACTGCATCCCGGATGGTTTCAGGAAATTAAGGAGTCAGAGGAGCAAAAATGAGCCTGGTAGGGAGAGTGGTCATTTTATGTCTTCCTTAGCTGGTATGCTTCAAGAGCTATTTACTAACCTCATGTAGTATTCCAGATTTTCTTGTATTGGGCTCCATCAGTGAGCAAATTAGAATTCCCTCTCCTGATAACCCTCAATGTAAAGAGGTGCGTGAATGCAGATTTCCTATGGGAGTTATAATTGCTATAACAATAGCCATGACTGGCTTCTGTTATGGTCTGCCTGGCCTTTTTAGTTCACAGCATTGCTGTTAGATCATACTCATTTTAGGAATACCATCTAGCACCTTGGGCCTTCCTCAGTCCTAACACTCATGCAGTCCTTGTTCAGGACAAAAATAACGCTTTTTAATTTGCAACCCCTGTGTCATTCCTCAGATCTGGAGAGAAACTGCTATGCTGATTGCTTCAGGGAGTGACAGGTCAAGGAATTAGAGATAGGGAATTGATTGTATCAGCACTCTCTGGTCCTGGTGAGGGGCCCTGGGGACTTGTGTAGAAGATTCATGCATGCATTCATTCAACAAACCTCCATAAACTACCTATTAGATGTCAGCCCTGTTCTAAGGATACAGGGATCTAGAGATACTTCAGGGACAAAACAAAGTCCCTACTTTCAAGAAATTATATTCTAGTTGGGGGAGACAGAACATCAAACAAAAAATTTAAAAATATATATATCATTTTAGGTGGGGGATTTTATATATGTATATATGTATGCTATTTGAGCATATTTTATCAGCTATAAATGCTAAAAGGCAGAAAGAGTATTATTTTACAAAGGGTGATGAGGTGATGTTTCTTTCATAAGGTGGATATTTGAGCAGAGGCCTGAATGAAATGAGGTCTAAAGCCATGCAGATATCCAGCATAAGACACTTCTAGAGAGAAAAAAAAGAATAAGTACAAAGGCTGTGAGGCTGGAAATGCCTGGTACGTCCCAGAAACAGCAAGGAGGTCAGTGAAGATAAAGAAATGTGACAGACAATGAGGTCAGAGGGTAGCAAGAGACAGCACTGGTGGGGCCTCCTAGGTAGGTTGACCAATTCATCCTGGTTTGCCTGGGACTTTCTAAGTTCTAATACTGAAAGTCCTAAATTTTGAGAAACCCCTCAGAGTTAGACAAACTGGAATGGTTGGTCCCTTTACAGTTTGTGTGATAAGGATGCTGGCTTTTATTACAAAGATGATGGAAAGCCACTGGAATGTTTTGAGCAGACAGTGGATATGATATCTTTTAAAAAGATCACTCTTGTGCTGGGTGGAGAAAAAACTGTAGGGGTGGGAGGATTAAGAGTGAAAGCAGGAAGACTAGTTTAAGGGCCACTGTGGTCATCCAGACAAAAGGTGATAGGGGCTTGCCCTAGAGAAGCAGCAAACAAAGTAGTGAAAAGTATTCTGATTGATTTTGAACACAGAGCTGACTGGGTTGGATGAAAGTTGTGAGAAACTAAGGTCAAGCAGGATTGCAAAGTTCCTGGCCCAAGCTGCTGGCAGAATGGAGTTCCACTTTTTGAGATAGGGAATATGAGAGGAAGAACAGATTTGATGTTTGTGTATCGAGATATTTATTCTGGACACTTGAGATGTCCATTAAATATTCAAGTGCATATGTCAAATATGCAGTTGTATATATGAGTCTGGAGATTAGGGGAAAGGTCAGGGAGATAATTTATAATTGCAAACACCATTTTTCTTAAATTATAGGTTTCTTTGTGAAGCTTGAAGTGTTTGGAAGAAATCTGTTAGCATTTAGAGAGGTTAAGGCCACCCTACAAAAAACAACCATTGGGAATGAGAAATAGCTGGAAGCTGCCACCCTCACAGGCTTTGGCATTGCTACAAGCTAACCTGGCACTTACAACTAGGCCATGGTGCTCTCCTGTTGAACATAAACTATTTTAAGACAGAAAATGTAAGTGGTGAGACTAGGATGAGATCACCAAGAAAAGAGAAGGGGTCCAAGAACTGAGCCAAGGGACACTAGAAAGAATGTACTGCAGTACAGCTTTCATACTCTTTAATAGTGCTGTGTAGTATTCCATTTTATGAATATAGATCACACTTTATCCAGTCCCTTGCGATGAAACTTTACAGTTCCCATTAATTGATCATTACAAATAATGCTGCACTAAATTGTGCTTAAATTTTTAGCAATCTCATTGAGTCTCATCATTTATATACCGATGACTCCTAAATTTTTATCTCTAACCCAGGCCTCTCACCTGAACTCACTTTCAACAGCCTATGCAATATCTCCTCCAGGGTCTGACAGAGGATTGCTAGCAACGTAACCAGCCAACAAAAAAAATTTTTTTTTCTTCTGACGCAGCCATTAATATATTTTTCAAGTATGAAATCAAAGATGCCGAATATTCAGTTGTCTGACTTCTCAATTTGGGTACCTAACTTTAAACAACTTTTCATAACTATGTCGTACAGTTTGAAATTTTCATAATAAAAAAATAAAAATTGACAAGTCAATCTTGGAAGTTAAGGCAGGGAGAGGAGAGAAGACGGCTGGCAAGAGGGTGTATGGCGAAGATGCAAGCCACTGTTATCTTACAGGAGGTATCTTCTTCCTTACACCTACTTTGAGGTTAGGTCCTGCCACAGGCCTCGTAGTTGGAAGAAAGAATTTAAAAGTCCTTAATTATAAAACAGACTCCCTTAGTCTAAGAAGTGGGAATCCTCAAATTCTGCTTAGGCAGCCCGCTTAGGAGAGCCTCCACGCTGAGGATGGAAATCCGCAATGCCAAAGCACCTTTAAACCTGAGACTACCCGGGGTGTGTGTGTGTGTGTGTGTGTGTGTGTGTGTGTTCTGTGTGTGTGTGTGTGTGTCTGTGTGTGACGTCCTTCATCATGACGGCAGGCTCAATTCTATGTGGAGGTAAGGGGGGGCGCCGGCCTGGTTGGTGAAGACTAGATGGCTCGGGCAGAGGCGGAGGGGGAGAGGGCAGCTGCGACTGGAGAGGCTAAAGTGGACAGGGGAAGCTAAAGTGAAGATCTTCCCTCACGTTGCCGACGGCAGATAAACCGGGAACACACACCCTGAGTTTTGGTGGCAATGTCTTTACTTCCCCACTTGCGAGCAGCCGGGTACATCTTGCCAAGTTCTTTTACAAACACTCACTGAAACCTCCTGAAACGAAAAACAAGCTAGGCGCTTCATCAGGCTTGCGTTGTACGGCAAAGTTGTTTCTTCAGCCAAAACTATACAACACATAGTTGACAGTCATTTATAGACAACGCAGTCAGGCTAAACCACCCGCGCTACAAAGTGCTGGGGACCCGGAAGCTTAGCGCTTTGCTTCACCGGAGGGCGCCACAGTCACCGGGTAACTCCCAGCTCTAGTCCCGCCCACACGAAGCCCATGCTCCCTCCCCATTGGCCCGAAGTAAGAGCTACTCATAATAAGCTAACAGACTGGCTAAACGGAGCCAGTTGCAAAAGCTAGCGAAGAGAAAACGAAGAGCACCTACAAACAGAGTACAGCTCTTCCAGAGACAATGTGGGCGGCCCTGAAAAGGGCCATTAAAAAGAAACTCCAAGAAAAGAAAGGTTTTAGCCGCCAAAACCATACAGAGTGCGCCCTTGGCGCTTGAGCGCGTAGACCACATCCATGGCTGTCACTGTTTTACGCTTCGCGTGCTCCGTGTAGGTGACAGCGTCCCGAATCACGTTCTCCAAAAAAACTTTGAGCACCCCTCGCGTCTCTTCATAGATCAAACCAGAGATGCGCTTAACACCACCACGCCTAGCCAAACGCCTAATGGCAGGTTTGGTAATACCCTGGATGTTATCGCGCAGCACTTTCCGGTGGCGCTTTGCGCCGCCTTTACCCAAGCCCTTGCCGCCTTTGCCCCGGCCAGACATAGCGAAGACAACTGAGACCAGCCAGGTACGATGTGAGGAAACAACGGAGGCTACGGGTAATTATACGATACAATCGGACCTCATTGAAAACTGAAAGCGGGAGCTGCGACAATGGGGCGGTGCTGTCGCAACCTCTGCTCCGCCCCTCTCTGGGCAGTGACTCTAAGACTAAATGTGAGAGAACACAGTAAGTAGTTTCACTTCTTAATCCCTTGAATTTTTCCCCTCCCGTTGACTGCTCTGCCGTTTGAATCTGAAGGTATACCTTCGACTAGGAATTTTAGTAAGGGCTTATATTTTAAAGAGAAAACACTTGAAGAAGTTAAAAATATACCACTTTGGCAGATTGACTATTTAAGTTAAACGCACTTTAAAAACCAGGCGCAAAAAGATCATTGAGCGGCGTGAAACAGACCTGAAACAGATCTTCATTCTGTTTCTTAAAAGCAGTAGATGAAATTCCCATGCGAAAAATGTCCTCCCTATACTAGAAAAAAAAATGCAACATTTTTATCAACCACGGGAAGTTGAGGCCAAGAGAATTCTGTATGAACAAGCCTTGTTAAACTAACCCTTTCTGGTGACTTCCCTACCCAATTCAGTACTCTAGCCGAAGCACCTTTGTCTTAGCACGTCTTCACAGTTTACTATTGTTCGTCCAATTCAGTATATAAATAACTCATGCTAACTTCTTTGGGTCTTCATTTCCTTATGAGGGCTCCCATACGTAGTACAACTTAAGTTAAATAAGTTTGTATGCCTATTTCCTGTTAATCTATTTTCTGTCAATTTAATCTGCGGGCCCAGCCAGTGCCATAAGAGGGTGGAGATGAAGTTTTGTTGCCCCTACATACCGTACTTTCTCATTCAGAAGGAAATGATTGTTAGCTGTGTGACCTTGTAAACTTGCCTCCTTTTCTTCATCTGTAAAACTGGGATGAGGATAATACTCATGGGACTTTTGTGAGACTTTAGCTAATGTAAACAAAGCATGAGAACAGAGACTGTTAAAAAGAAATAGTACATAAATATGCCTTATTTTTAGATGTTATTACTTTAAAAATATGCCTGGAGTTGGGATATTGCCCTGAGCTCTCATTTTCAGGTTTTTACTTCCAGCACAATATTACCAGCAGCAAATATGTATATATTAGTAAGGATTTTTTTTTTAGTCACAGCATGTAATAAAGTACAAGATGTTGACAGATTCTATTTTGGTTTTTATATGTGACATGTTAAAAATGATTGTTTGAAAATATTACTTCTTTCCCTTTCCCAAGGTGCATTGACAATTGAGCCTTCATGCTTTCCCCACAGGTAAGCCTAGAGTGCAGTTCGAATCTCCATACGGACTTCTTACTGTTGAGTTGAATCTCCCTTAAACACTCAATAATCAATAAATCACTTCTGCTGGAAAAACTAGAAGGGTTACTGCTATATTTTAAGTCTGAAAAATGTACCCCAAATTTGACTTCTTCCTCTTCTCTGAGAATCTTGGTTTTTTCACCCGATTCTCTCTTGCCAAACCGAAACTGGTTCTAGACTCCAACAGCATTAGCTATAAACTTTAGCCTGTGGGGAAACATCACTTCTTGGTGACTGGGGAAGAAAAACCTTGTTTAACTGAAGACTTGCAACAACCAACATTTAATGCATACAATGTGCACATTGTAGGGAGGCAAAATTTTACCTGAACTCTGTAAGGGTCTCCAGTTGACCTGAGAATTAATTTGGTGTAAAACAGATCAACAGGATAAAAGCATACAAATGTATTTAACATAAGTTTTACTGGACATGGGAGCCCTCATAAGAAATGGCAATATCTAAATACTTTTATATTAAGTTAAACAAAGAGAGGCAATTGTAGAAAAGTAACTAAACCATATGGGGAGGTTACATGAACATAAAAATCTTTTTAACAAGATTTGTTTGTGCAGAATTTTCTCAGCTATGACTCCCTGCTGTATTTGTGCAGAATTATCTCCTGTATGATTCCTGGCTGAAGAACATTTCTTTTCTCCTGGTACAGAGATGGCATCTTTCACATGGGAATTTTTATCTTCTGTTTTCAGAAAGAAAATGGAAGATTAGAATACCCTTCTTGCATTTGCTGTTTTTGAAGTGCTTTTAATTCAAAATAATCCTTATGCCACAGCGCAGTATTTTTGGGTGGCACATTCTGCAAACATTAAACACCCCCTTTTTGTTTCCAGCATCATTTTAATCACTTTTCTAATACAAAGTAATAGATTTTTAATGCAATGACATTAAAATGCTGGCACTATTTTTCAGTGCAAATGCTCAGTATATTTTCTTTCACAAGTGGATTTCTTCCATTCTTTGATTTTTAAATATCTGCTGAAATTTAATTTTTAAGTGAAACAGAACCTATGCAACTGAGTAATGCCATGTGAAAAGGAATTTCAGAAGCTAAAGTTTGAGTTATTTCAAAAATTTTAAAATCCTAGAATATAAGAAAAAAATGATATATCCAACTTGGAAAAATTAGTATTATTTATATTATGCTATGTGTCCAAAAGTAGACTTCAAATAACATCCCTACAAAGTGGGTAATGCTATTCCCACTTTTCTGATGATACACAAATTTAATTTTACTAACATGACACAGTAAATATTAATGTGGGGATTTGAACCTGGGCAAGCTACCATCCAAATGCTATGCTTTGCTGCCAGCTTCCAGAGTCCTCCTATAGTGTGATTAATAGTGTCATGAATTTTGAAATGGTACCAACCTTTTTCTTGTAGACACTGGCTAGTTGTTTTGTTGAAGGCCTCAAGTAAATGAAGACTTAAAGCAAAATTCTTGTTCTGCGCCTGTAGGGGCAGGGAAGGTGGGAGGGGGCAGAGGAGAACAGCTGGGCTGACTCGCTGAACCCTGTCCATCTGATCCTCCGACAGTAATGGCACTTTTGCTTTTTTAATGCTATCCGGTCAGATCCTGTACCTAAAACACTTTTTTTTCCCCTATAGATAAAGAAAATATAAGGGGACAGAAATCAAGCATTGTAAATCACAGCCAGCACAACTATAACTAGAAAAACCAAAATACTTGGCCTTCAGCTGGGGCCCAGAACTTGGGGGCAAAGTCACCTTGGTATACGCCCAGTGCACTGGGGCCTCTAACAGACCCTATGTGTAACAAGTGTGTGTGCCAGACAGAGTTGCTTGTAGGAGTCGAGAAAAATGAAACGTACAATACAGAGAAATATTCATTTTCCTCATTTTAGATATGCAAATACTATTGTGTAAACCAAAAATTGCTTTATTAAAACCCTGGGACACAAATCCAAGTAAACTATACAATTCTAAGTTAATCTTTTGTGTGTGTGGGTTTTTTGTTGTTGTTGTTGACAGTTGTCCAAATGATTTCAGCATGGAGTATCATTTCACATTTTAGAAGTAGGCGAAGAAAGAATGTTAGGTGTAAGGAATAAGGTGTAAAAAAGAATGTGAAGCAAGGTCTTTGGAATTAGGGATTGTCATGTTGTTCAGCATACTGTGTAGTCATTCTAAAGTTAGTTTGAAAAATATGATGTGAAAGCTATATGATAAAAAATAACCACAATTATATGAAATACAAAAATTAAAGTTTAAAGTAAATGTGATTTCTCTTTTCACATAGAGACTATTCCTCCCAATCACCTTCCTTCCAGCACTCAACCCCTAACCTCTAGAAAACATAAAAGCGGGAACAAAAGGAAAATGGTTAATTTATAAATCTTGTATCTGAATAGATACTACAGGCAATTGTGAAAAAAAAATCGTGTGGCATGTCATGGTATAGTCCTAGAGGAGACAAAGCAACACAACCAATACTTACGATCAAGGCCGCCTATATAAAATAACTTATTACAAAATAGAGATTAATTTGTGCTTGGTAGGCAGATTAGCAATTATGAAAAGTGGATAGCTAGCTGTGAAAACATAGAAGTAGTCAGATCACTACCTCACGTTTAACAAGGGTAAACTTCAGGTTAATCTGAACGGTAAAAGGAACCAGGATTTAAGAAAACCTAAATATGTGTTGGGGTGAAGAAAATCTTTTGAGTATGTTGAGAAACATCTTAACTCACTTGTGGCCCTTAAACACTTTAAGGGTTGTAATTCTGAGTTTACCACTCCTTCGCATTTACTGAACTTTAGAGACTATAGCTTGCAGCTTCCTAACGCCTTTAAATATTCAATTACTGGCTCTCGTAACGTGTATTATCTTTTAGTAAAAGGATAGTTAGACTCATTACAGCTACTTCCGTAGGAATAATTAGGTGGCTCTGAAAAGAGCCTTTGGGTTGTCCACAAAAATAGACCAAAAACTCGGTTTGCACTTATGCTCTCTCTCCGCGGATGCGGCGCGCAAGCTGAATGTCTTTGGGCATAATGGTCACTCGCTTGGCGTGGATGGCGCACAGGTTGGTGTCCTCAAACAGGCCCACCAGGTAGGCCTCGCAAGCCTCTTGCAGCGCCATCACCGCTGAGCTCTGGAAGCGCAAGTCGGTCTTGAAGTCCTGCGCGATTTCGCGCACCAGTCGCTGAAACGGCAGTTTGCGGATCAACAGCTCGGTTGATTTCTGGTAGCGACGGATCTCGCGCAGGGCCACAGTCCCAGGCCGGTAGCGGTGGGGCTTCTTCACGCCGCCGGTAGCCGGGGCGCTCTTACGGGCTGCCTTGGTGGCGAGCTGCTTACGAGGTGCTTTGCCGCCAGTGGACTTGCGAGCTGTCTGCTTAGTACGAGCCATGGCAAAATATAAAAAGGAAAGCTGTGCCCACAGAGATGCCTATGAAGCAAAAGAAAGAGCCACCCTACTTTTATAGAGTCAGACCACCAGCTATTGGCCCAAGAACATTCAAAAGTCCCCGCGCTTTTATCGGATTGGTCCACCTCTGTGCCTGGTTGAGGATTAAGAGTAGTTTTCAAGATGGTGAACGAATCCGAGGTCCTGCCCTTCACAGAAGCTACAGTTCTGACGTCATTTTATTAACCCTTTCGTTTCTGTATCCCCAGGGGACAAAAAATCCTGCACTGCAAGCTTCTGATGTCTTAAAATTTAAAACAAGGTGACCACACAGAGAAATGCGGAAAACTCAAATAGATTCTGGTGGGGTGGGGGGAAAGGCAGATATTTTGGAGGGGATTAGGTAAATTCGCACAGGGGCTGCATTTAAACTGATCTTGGGTGTGGCATGAATATTGTAGACAATTAGGAAAATGCTCCTGATTTTGGAAGATACACGGAAGATGTTAAGTGTGATGTGTCAAGGGGTATGCAACATACTCTTCTACGGCAATTGTGTACAGGCTATTGAACCTAGGTGGAGACTATGTGGGTGTTCCTTAACAACCTAGGTGCAGTGTTACACGGGTGTTCCTTTTAACAATTTCAGCACATACTAACTTTCTAAAATCCAATGCGTTCATTGCTATACTTTCCTTTCTCCAACATGTAAGGCTGCTTTGTCTCTGCAAAAACTTATCACCTGTGGAAGAGCATGTTTTACGTGTCTGACTTTTTCCCCACATAACCCTAAGTCTCTGGAAAGGTTTTTATGGGGCTACATTTCCATAGGGCAATTTGGTGGGCGTGTCAGCTCCTCCTTTTACCTCGAAACCTTCATACAGGTGGCATAATTCTAAACATGACAGCTCATTTAACAGAAGGGGTGGGTGGCTCTGAAAAGAGCCTTTGTTATTCGGCTGATTTTCCTTGCTCTTGGAAAACGAAAAGGCCAATGCAAAGAGTCAACACTTTACTTTCCCTTGGCCTTATGATGGCTCTCGGTCTTCTTGGGCAGCAGCACAGCCTGAATATTAGGCAGGACGCCGCCCTGCGCGATGGTCACACGGCCCAGGAGCTTGTTCAGCTCCTCATCATTACGGATGGCCAGCTGTAAATGGCGCGGGATGATGCGTGTCTTCTTGTTGTCACGGGCCGCATTGCCCGCCAGCTCCAGAATCTCGGCGGTCAGATACTCCAGCACCGCCGCCAGGTACACCGGTGCGCCGGCCCCAACTCGCTCGGAATAGTTGCCTTTGCGGAGCAGGCGGTGCACTCGGCCCACGGGGAACTGCAGACCGGCTCGAGAGGACCGAGTCTTGGCCTTGGCTCGAGCTTTGCCGCCCTGTTTTCCACGACCTGACATTACTGCTACAGCAAGAAAGGGAAAACCTCCACAAAATAATATAGTTAGTATACATTAGAAGAGAAAGCAAGAGAAGTATTTATACGGACCGGAGGTAGGCTGTGGGGAATTCTCTCATTGGCTAACGTCAAGTAACCAATGGGAAATCAGATTCTGCATCCTTCATTTGCATATAATTCTTCCCTCTGGCGTAGATCGTAAATTGGAACCAAGCACTAATCCGGCTTGATGAGCCTTTACCTTGAAAACTAGTAATTGAATCAATTTGGTTTTCTCAAAATACCATTCTTAAACACGGAGTGGAGGTGTTCTGACTTTTGGCCACTGGTCCTTTTCTGGGATTGTGACTCATGGTTTTGAAAAGACAAGACTTGAAACAATTTCTAAATAGATAACATTTAAGGACATACTTCTGTGCCAGGCGTTTTTAACTCTAAACTTCTCAATAGAAAACAGGGAGAAAAGGAACAAATGATTCTTTCTTGTGCCCTAATTCTTTTAAAACTAGCTGAACAATGAGAACAGGGCAAGGGTTGGATGAACAGCCCCTGACTTTTCACTTGTATCTTGTATGTGAGGCTTTCAGATCCCCTTGAAGGCATGCAGAGTGAGCACTGTTCTCATTTTAGAGATTGAAAAACTGATAGACCTAGAACAATTATTTACCTTGCCCAAGATAACACTGAGTGAGACCAAGGACTCTCACTTCCTGCCTGGAAACACCTTTCTTATTCACCAGAGCCATTTCCAACACTCCATCCCTTGTTTTTTTCTCACTTGGCTACAACACACAGGATTCTAGTTATTTCCAAAAACTCCACATCATCCTCTACTGTACCCATTTTGCATATAGAACTGTAGGGGAGGGAAGACTTTCCCTCTATCTTCTTTGGGTTGAATAACTGAGTCTATAAAATAAACTGAGAGCAGGCTGATGAACAGGAGAAAAGATATATGAATTTATTACATGCATGGGGTCATTGCAGGAAAAAGTGAATACTCAAACACCCAGTGAAATCTAGACGCTTATATACTCTCTTCATAGGGTAAAGAGGAGGGGAGATTTAGGCATATTAGGGGAGAATATATGATTTGGGGTAAGGATGAGTAGCCCTTAAAAAAAATAGGTGATGGCCTGTGAAAAAGTCTGTTTGGGTGTGGTATCTACCTTCTCTCTCCTCTTCTGTGATACAGTTAATCTTTCCTGGTTTATGAGATTTCTCTTGTGAGGTTCCCCTGGGGAGGGAACTGATGACAACTGTTCCTTTTGGAGGATCTGTCTTTAGTCAGATAAGGGGAGTTCAGAGAAAGCCCTTCCCTGCATTTACTGTTCCCAGAGTGCCCTCAGTTCAAAGTAACCAGCATACCAAAGTGGCGTATTTTGTTTTAGGGTGGCATTTCCTGAATTCTTTTATAACATTGACGCACATACCAGACTCTTTCAGGAAATGAGAGAACAAAAGACTCCATGACACAGAAATACTCAAAATGAGATTATGTATTATAAGACATACAGACTCATTGCCTGGTCTTAAGCTCTCATGTCGAGGAACACGAAATCAAGAGAGATTGCCCAGAGAAATCTTGCTGTTTTTCCTTTTATAGTCCATGAGACAGAAGCAGATGGGGTACAGGTGGAGGTAGATAATTATTTTAGGAATTTCTGAGGGCTCAAGCCCAAAGGTCTACTTATACCAAAACAGGATGGTAGAAGGAACAAGAGTCATGGGTGAGAGAAAATCTGCTCCTAAGCTAACACTGTCAGAGAATAGAGTTTGATTCAGGGAACCTGACAGGAGAGTAAAGGTGCTCATTTTCTGTTTCTTTTTTGACTTCTCTAAAGTCTTCTGACTCCTGCGACCTTTTCTCTTCAAAATATTCAACCTCCTTTTAAAAAATGATTATCTTCACCATCAAGAACGGCAATAAACATCAATAACCACCGGCTAATGAAAAGTTGAAATTTGCAAGACCTGTGATGGAGATGTAAAAAAGGTATCTCAGACATTGCCCCAATGAGCATATACTCTGCAAAGAGAGGACTTATATACCTTGACGATTAAATAGCAGTGCATCTTCTGCATCCAAAATAAAGGTTTTGAGCAATAAATAATATAAAAGCACATGAAGGAGAAGATTGATCACTGTAACTTAGAAGGATCAGGAGAGTTCATGAGGCAGATATGCATCCAAGATTTATTCAACATATATTTACTGAAAATCTGCTAAGTGCCAGAGAGTGTTCTAGGCAAGGAACATAGCAGTGAACAAAGCAGACACTAACACCTGTGTCCTCAGGGTGCTACTTATTTTGTTGGGGGAGGTGCACAATAAGGTAAATACATAGTAAAAGTGCAGAGATAAGTAATGAGTGCTATGGAGAAAAATAAAGCAAGGAAAAGGGATAGAAGAGACAAGGGGGATGTGAAGGGAAAGTGTCACTAGGAGGATGTCATTTGAGTTCAGACCTGAAGGAGATGAAGAAGCCAGCCAAATAGGAAGAATAAATACTTCAGTAAAATGCCAGATGTATTAAAAGCCAGGAAAATGTCAGGAGCCAAGGGTCAGAAGGTACAGCTATTCTAATTTCCTGAACAAATTGTAGGCCATTTTGGATGGAGCAGTGGATATATACAGGATTAGATAAAATAGAAGCCAAGACTAAGGGCTGCTTCAAAAACCCAGGCTAGAAGCAGGAGTACCTGTAGTCACAACGTCAGGAATCTATATTCCATTGAGTCATGGATAAGAAAAAATCTTCCATTCATCTAAGTCACCTTGAGTCAAGCAAATCAACAAGTACTTGGCATCTGCTATTAGTAAAACAACTTGATGAAATCCTGTCAGCAAGTGTCTAAAAATCAGCAAATTCTAGGAACTTGCCTTTGAATAACATATAGAAGACAGATATTGGGGATGGAGATATTGGAAGTTATTTATTCCATATAAATATGAGGGGAAAAGTAGTTGTTCCTCAGTAACAACTCCAACACCAGAAACAGTGAAAGTAAGATAATTTTATGCCCACCAATTTGCATAAACAATGAAAGAAATGTCTATTCTTTGCTTAATAGAAGTCACGTGAGTATAATGTGACTTGAACACACTTGTAGAAAAACTGGCCAGCATAGAGGTTATTATAATGTAGGGGAGGAAAAAATTTTCCTCTGTCCATCCTAGGTTCTTGGCTGGGGCCCTGTTATAAAAAATATATTAACAATAGAAAAACATACTAATTTATTTAATATGGGTTTTATGTGACATGGAAGCCATCGTAAGGAAATGAAGACCCAAAGAAGCAATTTGAGCTGAACACATATGTTAAGTTACAAAGAGTAGTAAACTGTGAAAATGTGACAAGACACAGAGACTTGGGCTGCGGCAGTTAATCATGGAGAAGTGAGTAGGAAGATAAAGGTTAGTTTAATAAGGTTTGTTTGTACAGATTTCCCTTAGCCCTGATTTCTCATCCCTGGGATAACAATGTCTTCCTTTCCCTAGGTGCAAAGAGGCCTAGGTGCAAAGAGGGTGTCTTTTACACAGGAGTTTAACTTCCTGCTTTTAGGAAGGTCAGAGCGCTCTTGTGTCTGCTGCTTTTCAAGTGCTGTTAGCTCAAAACAATTAATATGCCAGAGCAACATATTTTGGGGTGGCACTTAACTCCTTTAAGTCAAGAAAGGGTTTCTAAGAGACAATTCAGGTGGCACGAAGCACCCAGCCACTCCCTGAAATTCAGTAAGGTGGAAGTATAAGGAAGGAGGCGTGTAAATCTAGCCTGAAAAGGAAATAGATAGGAACATAGGACCCCAGAGGTGGTGGTACAGACCTCCCAGAGATAGGTAAGGGGTAAAAACCAGGATGAACAAAGAAAGGAAGAGAGTCTACTTTTGTACAATTGCATATTTCAAAGCATATGGGTTTCTGATCTTGGAACACAGCTCTCCGAAACAGTAGCCACTAGCTACACATTGCTACTCAGAACTTGAAGCAGGGTCTGTCCAGATTGAGATATTCTGTAAGTATGAAATAGACTTAGTGTGAAAAAAGAATGTGAAATATCTTGCTAATAATCATTCACATTGATTACACATTATAATAATATTTTGACTATGAGAGTTAAATAAAATATACTATTGAAGTTATTAGAAAACTTAAAATTACATATATAGCTTACAGTATATTTCTATTGGATAGTAGAAACTCCAGTAATGTTCCAAATGTAGTATGTGTTTGTATGGAGTGGGAAGGTACTGTTATATAAGATGATCATGACATAGTGTCTTAGTTCATTTTGTGTTGCTATAACAGAATACCACAAACGGGGTAATGTATAAAGAAATTTATTTCCCTCAGTTCTGGAGGCTGGGAAGTCCAAGAGCATTACAGCACCATCTGGTGAGGGAGTTTTATAACATGATGGGAGAAGAAGAGGATGCTTATTACCTCAGATCTTTCTTCCTCTTCTAATAAAGCCACCAGTCCTATCCTGATGACATTATCTAATCCTAATTATTTCCCAATATCCTCACCTCCAATAAATATATAAATTTGTGGATTATGATTCCAACACATGCAAATTTAGGGACACATTCAAACCATAGCACACAGGTAGATTAATATAAATTTGCTTTACAATGGTAAAATAGAAGCATTTATAAGATTCTAGATTTGTTTTGAGCTAATGTGTTCAAGACTAAACTCCATCACTCATCTGAACACTGCAAGAATTAGAACCATAAATACTTTTATAATAATTTCTTAATTTATTCAGGAGCTACCCATTATTTACCTTAAACACCTTATAGAACACTGGTTAAAAACCGGAGATGTAATGATCCCTCATTTTCAAATAGGTTAACAATGATAACAAATCTTCAAGACAGCTCTAGTTGATCTTTGATAGGACTTAGAAAACAGTACCCCAAAATGAAGGCCTCTGAAGCAAAAGTTCTTATCTGACCTTCTTCTGTCCTCCTGTCTCTCAGTCCCATTCTTCCCTGTGGCTAGCCATAGAAACTAAAATCCCTTTTCCCCAAGGTCAGTCGTAAAAGCCAGAACCCCTTCTCCTGAAATCCAGCCATAAAATTTAAAATTATTCCATGTAAAAACTGGCCATAAAGTAATTATCTGACCTACCTTGTTTGACTATAGGCCGTAAGACCCCCCATTCCAGACAGGACCCTGCCGCACACCCAGAAGGAAGGAATGCACGCTCAGAAAGACCAAACAGCATCAAGACAGACAGGCCTTGCTGTGTTTCCCCATTCAGCCTGTTAGCATAAGATCATACCTTTTTTGTAAATCTTATTTCTACATAGCTATCTGTACTTTGTTGAACTTAAGCATAAAAATGGACAATTTCCCCAACATTTTTGGGTCTTCATTCTGAAGGCTTCTATGTATACATGTTAAATACATTTGTATGTCTTTTCTCTTATTAATTAATCTGCCTCACATCAGTGATTTTTCAGCGAACTTTTAGAGGGCCAGGGGCTTTTGCTCACTACACTTTTTTGGATCTGTAAGTTGCATTTATCTGACAGAAATTCTAATAAAGCCAGATAAGATATTTTCAATACTTCAAAAACCACTATTAAAAATTATGATTATATCCATTTTAAAAAATGTATTGAATATAAAGTTATATTTATACCCATAATGTGTTCTTTGGGGAAATTAGTTTGAAAATAGTAGCTGGACATCTACTCTCTTGTATCATCACATAGAAGCAACAAATAACAATTATTTAGAAAGCTTAAAAACTTCTGGTTCTGAAACAGGATGGAGTCGATGCACTTCTCTCTATTCCTACTGCTAAGCACAGCTAAAAACCCTGGACATTATATGTAAGATAACCATAATAAAACTGTAAGGCCAGGCGCAGTAGCTCATGTCTGTAATCCTAACACTCTGGGTGGCTGAGGTGAGAGGATTGCTTGAGCCCAGGTGTTGGAAGTTGCATTGAGCTATGGTGACACCACTGCACTCTAGCCCAGGCAACAGAGTGAGACCCTGTCTCAAAAAAAAAAAAAAAAAAAGCTGTGAAAGGTGGAGAGAAGAAGGTAGCCTGGCTATGAACCTTGAGATCTGAGGAACAACAGAGTTGTATGCTCCCTGGGTTATCTTTTTACCTCATGTATCCTGGACTATAACAAAAGACCTAACATTCATGTCTGTAAAGCTTTCAGAAGGAGAAAACAAAGAGGGTGGTATTGGAAAAAATATTGAAAAAATAATGGTTGAAAATTTCCTAAATCTGACAATGGACATAAACCCACAAATCAGTAAGCCAAACCAACCCCATACAGAATAAACTCAAAGAAGCCCATGCTCAGACACATCATAATCAAACTTATGGAAGCTAAAGACAAAGAAAATATCTTGAAAGCAGCAAAAGACTAAAAAAAAAACAACAAAAAACCAAAAACCCAAAAAACCTTACCTTTCAGAGAAAAATCAATTCACATTTCTCATCAGAAACCATGTGCCAAAAGGAAGAGACGTGACATTTTTTAAGGACTAAAAGAAAAGAACTAGAATCCTTAACTGTGGATTCCAGTTTAGAAATTAATGGTGAAATAGACATACTAAAACAAGAGAAAAAAAAGAAAATTTGTTACCAGCATGCCTATCCATAGAAGAGTATCAAAAGGAAGTTCTTGAAAAAGAAAGAAAATGATGTAAGAATCTTGGAACATTAGGAGGGAATACTTTATTATAAAGTATTATTTTTTAAAAAGTGTATATACCACACCTTTTAAAATCTAAACATGCAATGAAATGAACAGTCTCCTACAGTAATAACCATTTATCGTAAACAACTGCTTTCAGCCATTTTTAAAGCTGTAACTCTCACTAGTCAGCCATCACAGACACAAAGGTCATATTTGAAAATACGTCATTCCAGTCAAAGCCTTGGTAAAATAATTAGTGTCTTCAATTGTGCCTTGTTACAAAAGAAAACAGGTTTTTATTAACTTATGTAAATAACTATTTTATAAATATACTCAAAATAGTTTACAAATTTTGGAAAAATCAGGTAGAGAGAAAGGCAAATGTTTTAATTTTGTTCATAGAGGTATATTTTGCCCAATTGTTACAAGCTATACACAGCTGAAAAGAAAAAAAAAGTTTTGTTGACTCTGGAAAACAAAATATAAAAAGAATCGGTAATGTTTTAAACAAAAAAGTCAAAAAAAATTCAGTATCAGTTCAGTCACATGTAATTAACTTGTTCCGCTTGATTTTGGGTTAACAGTTTTCATGAACATATCCACTTTTTAATTAGAGTCCTGACACTTTTACCTAATCCAATTAGGTATGATCTCCAAAGTTATCAGAAACCTATATTTAACAGTACTTGTTAGACTTTTTGTCATGAATTTCTGTAAAGAAATAAATACTGGACTGTAGCAGATTATAAACTGCTTTTTGAGAAGGATCAAAGCAAAACAATAATTGTGGATCACAAATCTTAGAATAGCCTTTGTTAAAGACACAATTGAGAAGGAAATTGGTTATACTATGCTACAATTTAACATAATAATCATAATTGTGAGTGACAATATATGTGACATATGAGAATTTTAGGAATTTCATACACTTTTGGAATAAATATTATTAACACATTTATGTAAATAGAACCCAAAGAAAGTTAAACACCATTTTAAAAAAATTTGACAATGTTTCTTGTATGGTTTTAACATACTAAATAAGCCTAGTATGTCTCTCTTGGACTGGGGGGGGGTTCTTGTTATGACAAGTTAGTTTGGATCATAAAGATTTAATTTTGGAATTTGAAATTTAACATTTGAAAATTTGTCAAACATCAAAAGTTTAAAACACTTGCTCAAAATAGGCTCACAGAAGTGCACTGGTGGTATAGTTGTGAACATGGCTGCCTTTCAAAATAGGATCACAGGACACTGTAAAATAGTAGTCATTTATTTAGCCAAAGTGATAATTCAATTATTTTAAAAAGCAAAAACTTTTACTCTTTGATTGAAACTTGGATTCCCAATCATAAACCTAACAAAGACACCATAAGGCAAAAAGAAATCTGTCTTTCTGTCTCTCCCCTCCTTCTCTATCTTTTTAAATTTTTGGTAGTTTATTCAAAAGGTGGATAAAAATCTTCTACTATTTCTATTAATACTACATGAAAATCATGTTTAAAAGAGAAAATTAAATTTTACCTTTTATAAAAATCTTACCTTGTAGCTAATCACAGAGTGATTGCCCAACCCCTCCAATGTGGTATGGAAGCTTATATGCTATCTTGAGATTACAGAAAGAATGTGGGCTCACAGCATAGCCCAAAAGAGGTTAAGGATGGTAAATCAGCTTTTAGTGGCAATACAGGTTATGGGAGGGAGAGAACAGGAGACTTGGCTAGCAAAGGTGGTCTTATGTAGATGAAACCTCACAGATAGCAGCCCTCAAAGAAAAGAGATGATAAACTTTTTTTTTTCCCCCAGATCTTTAAGGTGTCAGACTCTCAGGTAATATTTCCTAGATCTGGACAAGAAAAGTCCTGGCTACATTAATGTAGATTTTCTACAGATACAAATTTCCCCCAGAAAAGACAGTTTTACAGGGCTACTTCTGTTTGCTGGTTCTCTGACAGTGATCTCAAAATATGTAAAAAAATATTTTCTGGGGTAAAATATTTTGATTTCCTTCAGTAACGTGGTTTATAATTTTAAAAAAGGAAAGGCCAATTCCTAAAGGGCAATTATCTACTTCCTTACAATGAAATGCAGGCATGAAAATGATCAATAGAATCTTTATTAATTTAAAAGGATAACAGAAGAACAAAAGTATGGCATATGAAAAAGATTTATATATCTGTGTGTACAGACTTGCATGAGGTAAAATTTTTGTGAGAGTGGTCACCAAAATATCCTGAATGATGGAATTACAATTGATGTTTATATTGTTGGCGAGAAAAGCTTTGTTTTTTCTTCACCCATCACTACGTTCATGGCTGAGGCCCCTATAATAAATGACAGATTAACAAGAGAAAAGCATACAAATTTAATGTAAGTTTTACATGACACGAGAGCCTTCAGAAATGAAGACTCAAACAAGGAAACTCGTATATTTTTATAGTAAGTTCAGTGAAGGAGTGGATGGTTGTGGAGAAGTATGATTGATGGCAGGGGTATAATCTAATGGTAATATACTGGGGGGAATGTAGCAAGGCCTGTTTGTTCAGATTCTTCTCTGTGTCCCTGCATCTTCCAAGGTAAGGACATTCCTTTCCTCCGAGTATAGGGAGGGAACCTGTCACAAGAGAGTCTCCTGATCTGCTTCAGGAGAAGATCAGAGAATTTTTTTCCTAGTTTTTATGGCCTGCTTCAGGGGAAAAGGAAGAGGGGAAAGTGAGAATGACCTTCCTCCTTCTGTTGTTTTCTCAAATCTCAAAGTGCCATATTTTGGGGTAGCATGTACTAAACCCCATCAACATATTTATTTGAAATTATTTTAGTTGTTATTATTGTTTTAACATAATGCACAGGGATTACTTTTCCAGGAAGTTTTAAAAAAAAAAACTCATTTAAACTTATTTACTGGAAATGAAAAGCCAAGAAAAACATATCAAATGTTGCTGAGAGATGCTGAAGACAGAACTGAGAAGTCTATGTTCTACCTGCCAAGCAGCAGGGCCAGGGCACTCCTTATCTTTTGACTATGCCTTTTCTTTCCCAAATCATGAACAGTCTCAGCAACTTCTGTCATCTGTCTCTTTGTGGGCCTTTATTATTTCCGAATTCTTGGTCAACCTCCCTCCAAATTAAAATTCTCCCAAGACCCCTGTATCTAGTTTCCAGTTGCCCAGAACTCAGTTAAGGGCAACTCCTCTTCTCCCTGCAAGGTCCCTACAAAATCAGCTTATTCTGTTTTCAGGTCTTCTTTTTTGAATGGAGGCGGGGACAAGTCTTTCCATGACTAAATGGAGAACTGAGGATGTAGTACAGGTTATTTTTCTCTCCTTTGCTTTGTAACTCAGAGACTGCAACTTTGGACACAGTGTGGGAGTTTATTAGGGGAGTGTATAAACCCTTCTAATTTCACTCAGGTGGATGGGCTTGCTCTCTGGTCCTGTTGTGTCCACAGTTGGAACCTTATCAGAACCAACTGGTCAAATTTCTGACTTCTTAACACTCCCCATGGAGTCCAGGAATCTGATTTTATTTTTAATTCCCTATTCACTTATTAAAGATCAGCCAAATATCAGTATAGATAAGAAAAAGGCCTACCTTTGAGTTTGGGAGGCCTAGGTTTTGTTTTGGGCTTGACAATTAAGGGTATAGTTTTAGAAAAAATATCAAGAATTCTTATTTGAAAGAATTTCTTATTTGAAAGAAAAAAGGAAAAGAGAAGGACAGAATAAAAAAGAGAAAGGAAAGGCAGAAGAAGGCAAGCAGGCAAAAAAGTTACAAAAGACAGGATAAGAAAATAATTCCTATTTCAAGAGTTCATTATGAAAATGCTAAGAAATAATATTACTACCAGGTCTCACTCCCCAAAGAGGATACCCTGAAGGTCGGTTTCTTAAACTGAAGCCTGGGATTTTTTTCAGGGCAGGCGGTCGTTTCATAATCTAAAAAACAAAAATCGATGTTTGAATCAAGTCTCTCTTTCACAATGATAGTTTGCATAAACAGTACTGAGATGGGAAGTGCTTCCGATACAGTGCTTCACTGACATCTTTTGTGGGATCTAGAAGATACTTTTATTTTTCCATCTTTTAAAAAGGGTCCTGTTTGAGAAACTTTAAATTTTATTTTTTCATCCAAAGACACTGCTGAACATCACCTACATAAGATACTCATAAACAGGAGGAAAATATACATATCTCCCCCCTCCTTTTTAACAGGCAGTCAACAGCTGTCTCATCTCCCTGCTCTTCTTCCCTTCCTAGTCCGGGACCCAGATGCGACCTTATTTACTCCTCCTCCTCAACCACTGCCCTTCCTGTCTTTTTCTAGGTATTATTTTTAGAGTCCCGGATTCTTCCAAAAAGGTCTGCAGAAGAAAACCAGTGAGTCTCCCCCTCTTCAACTGGGGCCCTCCCAGTCAGCTAGGAGGTGGCGCCAGATAGGACAGGGCTCGAAATTCAAACCCTTTGTTCCTCCCAGAGTTTAAGCCAATATCCAGGCCCCATTCTAGCTGTAAACCCGAATGAACGGTAAGAGGCCCAGGAAATTGAGAGTGTGGATTTCCGGTATGCATGAAAAATTTAAACGTTATGTTAACTGTTGTCATCCATAAACAATTATAACGCGAAATTAGAGGAATTTCATTTCATTTTGCAAAGAGCTGGAGGTATACCACATAGAGATGCCCAAGGGAAACTTCAGACTTCGCTTGCTGTTTCCCCAATGCTTGAGGCCAGAATTTCCAGTGTGAGTTCAAGCTCCAGAAATAAACATCCCTACAGGCACTCCCGCCGCCGCCGCCCCCTTCTCTGCATGAACCCCCACCCACAGCAAGAAGAGTATAGCTAACGACCCCCACAGAAGCTCCTCGCCTCTGAAATCCAAGTACTTCATTATCCAGCAGGGAATTACAATCTGCACCAGAAACGGGCTGGGTCAAGGAGGGGAGTAGTGACATTAAAGTAATTGAATAAGCACCCAAACGCAACGAGGACGTGCGTTAAATACATAGATAATAAACAGAAATAGCCGTCTTTCGGTTACGTTTTAAGCCAAACGACCAAGTCCTTCGCCAACCTCGGTTACAAATTTGCCTGACATTCAAATTTATTTATTAGCCACCAAACCAAGCAATAGCTAAGCTTACAAATACTATAGCTCTCTCTCAACAATGTGCGTGGCGCTAAAAAGACCCTTCAAGGTTACAGAGTGCCTAATAAATACTTGGAAATGGTGTGTTCGGTGACAGCAGTGGTGCCCTCAGATACGGCGTGCTTGGCCAGCTCGCCTGGCAGCAGCAAACGCACAGCCGTTTGGATCTCCCTAGAGGTGATGGCGGAGCGCTTGTTCTAATGCGCCAGGCGAGGTGCCTCGCCCGCTATGCGCCCGAAAGTATGAATAACAAGTGAGTTCGTAATTCCCACGGCTTCAGAAAAAACACCCGTGTAAGGAATGATCCTGCCTCAGCACTTTGTACACGTAAATGAAATAGCTCCCCTTGGTTGCGCTTACGCGTCTTACCATCTTTCCTGTATGCTTTAGTGATAACCTTCTTGGGACTGTTCTCAGAAGCTGGAACAGATTTAAAAAATTCAAGCATATTTTTTTCCGGCAAAATGTAGAAACGCCAGTCAAAGTCACCACAACAGCGCGTACAATACGCGGCGGAGCCCATATATTTATAGTCCTGTAATTCAAATGAGGGTTCAAGATTTGTTGCTTCTGATTGGATAAAAGGAAAACACGTTTTCTAAGGGGAGGTGTTTATGCAAATAAAGGATTGACGTTTTGTTTTTCTATTGGACAGCAAAACAAACATTATTCGACCAATAAGACAGCTTTCTGTCCAACTCCTGCACTGTGTATAAAATACTTCTTCAAGTTGTGATACTTTTTCTTTTTTTTGATCGGGATTTTTTGCTGCGGTACTACGTTGCTATGTCCGGACGTGGGAAACAGGGTGGTAAAACTCGAGCTAAGGCCAAGACTCGGTCATCTCGAGCAGGCTTGCAGTTTCCCGTGGGCAGAGTCCACCGTCTTCTTCGCAAGGGCAATTACTCTGAGCGCGTTGGGGCTGGCGCGCCAGTGTACCTGGCAGCGGTGCTGGAGTACCTGACCGCTGAGATCTTGGAATTGGCAGGCAACGCGGCCCGTGACAATAAGAAGACTCGCATCATTCCTCGCCACTTGCAGCTGGCTATTCGTAATGACGAGGAGCTCAACAAACTACTGGGCAAAGTTACCATCGCGCAAGGCGGCGTCTTGCCTAATATTCAGGCCGTGCTGTTACCTAAGAAAACTGAAGCCATCATAAAGCCAAGGGGAAGTAAAATCAACTTAAGCTAGAAAAACGTAACACACACGTGTTCTTTGCTATGCTATTTAAAGGCTCTTTTCAGAGCCATCCATATTTTCACAAGAAAAGCTGGTAACTCCGTTATGCTGCGGGTTTTTTTTTTTTTTCTTTTAACCCTGTGCTGTGTTAGCACCAAACCTTGAGTATTTGTAAAAGACGATGATGTTGAGACATTACATGTGAGTTACGAGAAAATATGTTGTCCCTTAAGCACTCCATTTTAGGGCATACCGGGTGAGACTGAAACCAAAATACATTTTGAGAACAAGGGCGGGGCGGGTATGCCACTTGGACTCGGAGAAAAACTAAAGAACAAGGAAACTTGCCATTAGCCAGTAATAAAGTAGTGGGGACTTTTCAATTTCTGAATTTACTGTCCATCATAAATCAGAACGTATGTTGTGATTCGGTGGGTATCTGGCAGCATTAATAATTTGAGAGCGTGTTAAGAATGCAGAATTCCAGGTCCCATTCAGACTTTCTGAATCAGAGTTTACATTTTAACATGATCCTTAAATGTTTTGTTATGCACACTGTACTTGGTGACGAGATGAACTAGAACATTAGAATATTTATCTCAACAGACTAGCAAAAAGGATTGAGGCTGGGCGGTGGAGCAATTCACCTAATCAGATTCTCTACTAACAAACCAATCACTCGGGGTCACTCTTCAGCCAATGACTTTATCGCGCGGGACTTTTGAAATATTACAAGGCCAATCAGAATGCTTCTAACTATATTTAAAGGCAACTTAATCTCGGTGTAGAACAGACTTTTGGCGTGTCTTCAGTGACCCCAAATGGCTCGTACCAAGCAAACTGCTCGCAAGTCTACCGGCGGCAAGGCGCCGCGCAAGCAGCTCGCCACTAAGGCTGCCCGCAAGAGCGCTCCAGCCACAGGTGGCGTGAAGAAGCCCCACCGCTACCGGCCCGGCACCGTGGCCCTGCGCGAGATCCGCCGCTACCAGAAGTCAACCGAGCTGCTGATCCGTAAACTGCCTTTCCAGCGCCTGGTTCGTGAGATCGCGCAGGACTTCAAGACAGATCTGCGCTTCCAGAGTTCGGCGGTGATGGCTCTGCAAGAGGCTTGTGAGGCCTACCTGGTGGGCCTGTTTGAGGACACCAACCTGTGTGCCATCCACGCCAAAAGAGTGACCATCATGCCTAAAGACATCCAGCTGGCGCGTCGCATCCGTGGGGAAAGGGCATAAACCAAGCTTGTTTCCTCTTTGAAAAAGGCTCTTTTCAGAGCCACCCACAATTTCACTGAAAAGCAGTTGTAATCGGTTAGCCTGTACATTTCAATTACTAAGACATAATGCAACCTTAAAGTTTTATTTATTCCCCATTGCAGAAAGTAACTGGTGAGTGTGCTTTATACTTGAGCACTACACTTACAGACACTTTGCCTTGGGAATAATTGACTTGTGCTTAGGTTTTTAGAAGTTTGCAATTAAAATCGTTACTCTACCGAAGCTGACACCCTCTTCCCCCAAATTCTGAGGAATAGTCGAGACCAAGTTATTACATTAATCTTAATATCAAATTGTCACTTGCACTGTCCCTATCTACTGCCTTCTGAGATCTAGAGAGGCATAGGAAATGGAGACCAAAGAAAGCTTTTAATTAAGGGAATTTTCCCCTTGAGACCTTTGTAAACATTTTTTTCTTTAGTTCTCAAACACACAAACACTTTTTTTTCTTGTTTTTTTCATTTGAATTTAGTCAAACAGCCTTTATATATATGGTTATAAAAACAAAGCCATAGCCATCACAAAATTCAGAAAAATTAGCATATTTTAATAACTCTCAAGCACTATAGTGTATTTTTTCTATGTCTTTGGATGAATACTCATTCCATTTTAAGATGAAAATTATTTTGTAATATTTTCTATAGATAGTGGAAAGAGAATTTCGCTTTTCCTCCTGGGTGGTTGATCATTATTTTTTTGATAACTTAGATTTCAGCTTTAAAACATTATTGGTAATGTCAAGTTTTTAGGATTGTTTTCAAATTTGGAAAATCCTCTGTCAAGCTTTTTTTTCCATATGTGAGTCGTAAAATGTGTAAGAATTCTTCCCAGACTAGCTTCTGGCTCTATACATTTCTCCTCTATTATGCACCCACTCTCAGTGCTGGGTGGGTATTATGAATATTTGGATGTCATGATGTTATCTAGCCCTGCATCTTGCCAGGAATTCAGGTGAGTTGTCCCAGTACACATCAGGAATATTCTTTGAAGCAATTCTTACATCAGATTGGCTATCAACAAATGAACTACATATAAGCACTTATGTAAATCACATTATATAATTTATTAATCCTATACTAAATACCTCTTCAACTAAATTTTCTCTTACCTAAATCCCAATATTTTCATCATTGTTCCCACATAATCAGACAATGGTGAATTGTAATAGAAGAGAAGATCGAAGTGGAAATAAAATAACGGTCTTAACCATATGTTTTTAAAATATCTTAACATGGCAAATTAAAAAAAAAAAAGACAAAGTGAATACTTCATAGAGCCCCTCCCACGGCCTTGGAAGAGAAGGACCTGACAGACACTTGAGTTTCATTAGCCTCAGGATAAATCTACCTCTGAGCACTGGCTGTGCTTTTCCAGATTATACATGGCCTTCCCCGGCATCCTACCACTCTGTTCAAACACACCTCTGCAGGAGCACCCTATGCATTGAGAATCACTGGCCTGAGATGACTCCCAGGCATCTGAGATAGAACACTGCTTTGTATGACATTTTGGATGATGGTGCTGTTCTCAGAGATACCAAGAGGAGAAAGCTTAGTGGGGAGGATATAAAGTCAATGTGAAGCAATTTGAACAACTTTCAGTGCCAAGGTGAATTCCCTGAGACAACTTTGCAAGGTTTTATAGCTCCTGTACTAAATATCACCTTCTTTTAGAGAGGTCCTCATGGAAGGAAGGAACAATAAAACAATGGATTCATTAGAGGGGTCAGCCTAATAGCTATCATTGATAGTGTTCCATGGGTCAAGTACCATGTGAATTGATTGGTCTCAACTATTATATATAATTCTTACTAGAACACTGTAAGGCAAGTTCTCTCAGTCTCCATTTTATAGAGGACGAACTTCAGCCAAAGGAATTTCAGTAAATTGGCAAAATTCACACCACTATCAAATAATATTACCAGGTAGGCAGTCTCACACCAAATCCACACTCTTAGTATATTCTGATCAATAAGATTACCCGAGAATAGACTATCAGACCAAAAATAGACTATCAGATACAGTTTCCTCCTCAAGGATAACTGTATTTCAGAAATTGGGCTGCCTTAGGTGGTTAGGAGGGGATTACAGTAGCCTGGCCCAGGCTAAATTCTGCTAGACTGTTCTGGTCAGGGACCTGGTGTGAGGTAAAGTGGGTGGGATGAGCGAATAAAATATCAAGTCTTAGGGATGCTCTCCAGGCTTCAGGACTAGGTCAGAAAAATTGTTTCCTTGGAAATTTCTGGATTCTGCTCCAGAGCAGGTATTTGTTTGTGTGTCTTCCCACAGTATAAGAGCTGTACTGCTCAAGATGGTAGCCACTAGCTATATGCAGCTATTAAGCACTTGAAATGTGGCCAGTCCAAATTGAGATGTGCTTTAAGTGTAAAATACAAACTAGATTTCAAAGACTTAGTACCAAAAAAAACACAAAACCTCAATATTTGTATATTAGATTACTTGTTGATTATGCTGAGTTAAAAATACTAATATAAATTTCACTTGTTTCTTTTTCCTTTTTTTTTAATGTGCCTACTGGAAACTTTGAAATTACATATATGGCTCTTACATTTGCAAGGAACAGCACTAGTATGTGGAGGATAATTATATTGACTCACAGATTAGAAACTACCTACCCACATCCTTAATGTCACCAAGCCTCAATTCTTTATCTCTAAAATGGGAATAATAATGGCACCTACTTCAAAGTGTGGCGACAAAAATGTGTTTGAAAATAAATACAGAGTGATTAGGAACAGTGCTTGGCATGTTGTTGCCACTGTGCCCTAAATCCCTGTTCCCTTCGGAAATCCTCTAATGGTGTAATCCTGTCTTGCACTGGGCCTGTTCAACTCTGGTATAGATTTTAACCACAAAGCCACCTTTTTCATTTCCCTCAGGCTTACATAGCCGACATACCTAGAGCTTTGCCTAGGGGAACTTGTAGGTTATTTAATTTTTTAGTCACCAGAGCACTGTGTATGAAAGTTTGGAATAATATATTACAAGTAGCCTTTGATTTCTGTGTTACTGACACTTCTATCATAAATTAACAATTTCATTTATTTTCATGGTTGAATTATCAGTCAGCTCTTTATGCAATATTCATTGACATTTTTGGCTAATTAGCAGTGTTTGGAGAATTGTTTGAATATAGTATTGCTGTTTGTCAATATGGTTTTATAAAACTAAATGAAAAATTGAAAATGATAATATTAATAATGTCAAATAAAATACAGGTTTTGAAGAGGCTCAGAATGTCATCCTAAATTATGTCACTTTGGCATAAGAATTATTTTCAGCTGAAGGCAACTGAGAATCAACAGATGTAGGAAGAGTTCACTGTCTTTCCCTTACTC
The DNA here is from genome assembly GCA_023783475.1 of Daubentonia madagascariensis. Classification (NCBI taxonomy): domain Eukaryota; kingdom Metazoa; phylum Chordata; class Mammalia; order Primates; family Daubentoniidae; genus Daubentonia; species Daubentonia madagascariensis. The sequence goes on from JAKFHU010001672.1 coordinate 23,279,463, forward strand.
AACTAAAAGTAGGGCACACATTTCCCTTTTTAAAGGTGATTTAAAGGTGACATAAATTTCCCTTGTGAAAGTGTCCTTGCCTCCTATACCAGGAAAAAGAGAGCAATTCTTATCACTAGAGATAGTGAGTTGGCGCTGAGATGAGTTTGCAAAAACAAACCTTACTAACATAATTCTTATCTTTCATTAGATTTGCCCATATATTTCCCAGTCACTTCCCTATAATTTACCATCCTGTGAAGTCCCCAACCCCCTTTCCTTTGCTAGAATGGTATATAAGTCTTAGAGTCTAACTGCTTTTTTAAAGATTTTTTAAAGACTGCTTTTTTTTCTGTGAGCTCTGTGCTTGTAATAAAACTGTATGCTTTTTTCTCCTATTAATCTATCCTTTGTCATTTAAATTCACAAGACTCCAGTTACTAAACCTAAGAGGGTAGAGAAAAAAATTTTCTGACAGTTTCATAAACTAAATAAAATTGAGACAAGAATTTTTTTGTCTTAGAGTAGCCAATTTTTAGATTCAAATGAATGGCTCATTAGACCTAAGCCAGTCATCCATGTGAACAATTTTGAGGGAATGAAACAAAACTAAAGAAATGTGGACAAAACTAAGGAAACACATTGAAGACTGAATCTAAAGGCTAGGTAACATTGGAGATTTTTGGTATTTAACTCTCTGTAAATTTGAGGAATATGTTTCATTTGAAAGTAAACATCTGGCATATATGGAAATATGTTTCCAGGAGACATTCAATGTCAGGATTAATAGTAAGTATGTAAGTCCAATAAATTGAGACCCCAAAGGCCTTGAAGGGAAACTAGAAAATCAACTCTCTTTCCTTGGGTTGATTTCTCTCCTGCCTAACTCTTGGAGTTGATATAAAAGTCAAGTAAATGGGTAGACTTGAAAGTATTTGAGGGAGAAAGGAAGAAAGAAGTTCACGGTGCCATTCCTTTAAGCACTAATTGTGATTACATTTGGAGTGTCTTACCTAGGTCTCCAAGTTGCTGTAACTTGACTTAATCCAAGCTAAGGGAGGTGGCCTCCATGGCAGGAGTTCAGATGGCTCCAAGAACCAAGAACTCAGGAGATGTCAGGAACCCAGGGAGTGTGTCTCTGTACATCTCTCATCTCTGCTTTTCTCTGCACTTTAGCTTCATTCTACTCTTTTTGCATATCAGATCTTCTGGTTTCTTCTAAGTAATATCTAAGAAGGCAACATCCACCCCCTGACATCAGGTCACTTAAGCTTCCTTAACTCAATTCTAGTTTCTGAACAGAAAATTTTTGATTGGCTCAAATTGGCCCAATGACCTCTGGACCCATTGCTTAAGGCCAGACACTCTTTATCCTCAAAATTTGAGTACAGAAAACACAGTCCATAATTAGGAAACACTAGCATTCAAGCTTTGAACCAAAAAATGAGGTCAGAGAAGACCACGATGAGACCAAAGAGCATTCTAGAGTTGCACTGTCCCTATCATCTCCATGAGCCACATATAGTTAACAGTACTTGAAATGGGTTACTATAAACTGAGATGTGCTGTAAGTATAAAATACATATGAGATTGCAAGGACTTAGTATGAGAAACAAAAAGGAATGTAGAATATCTCCTAAATATTTTTACATTGATTTTATGTTGAATGATAGTATTTTGGATATTTGGATATATTGAGCTAAATAAAGCATATTATTAAAATTAATTTCACCTGTTTCTTTTTTCTTATTTATGTGGCTTCTAGGAGGTTTAAAATTATATATGTGGCTTGCATTTGTGCTCCCTTTATATGGCTAAGGATGGTACTGTTTTACAAATTGTTAATTCACTCAGTATAGATCTCCAATAACTGAGTAGCTTCAATGTGTACTTTATGAGATGCTGACCCTCAAGGAATCTAAAACCTATAGGTTGTCATTTCCAACAGCAACAAAAAAGATAAAATATCTGGGAATAAGGGTAAGAAGAAATGCTAAGATATATTTAGAAGAAAATTAAAACTCTCTGGATAGATAACAAAATACTTGAACAAATGAAAAAACAAAAATTCCTGAATAAGAAAACTCAGTATCTCCCCAAGTTAATTTTTAAGTTTAACACAATCCCAATAAAACTACTCATTGGGTGGTGAGGGCTTTTTTGTTTGTTTTTTGTAATGTGTGATGTGGGGTGGAGGAGTAGGAGGGGGAAGCTTCTTAAAGTACATATGGAAAAATAAAATAAACAAAAATAGAATAACCAGGACAATTCTGAAACAGAAGAGTAATGAGAGGGAATTAGCTCTATCAGCTATTAAAGTCATATTATAACATTTCAGTTTATTAAACATTCATTTAAATTAGTTCCTCCTTATTTGGGGGGCCTACGTTCCGAGAACCCCAGTGGATGCCTGAGACCACAGATAGTACCAAACCCTATATTCACTATGTTTTTCTATACATACATACCTATGACATTTAACTTATAAATAAGGCACAGTAAGAGATTAACAATAACTGATAATAAAATAGAACAATTATAACCATATACTGTAATAAAAGTTGTGAATGTGATCTGTCTCTCTCAAAATTTATTGTACTATACTCACCCTTTTTGTGAGATGATACAATGCCTACATGACGAGATGAAGTGAGGTGAATGGGGTAGGCATTGTGAAGTAGCATTAGGCTATTGCTGACTAAGGTACTAAATATTTAGGTACTATTTGAATATTTGACTTCTGTCAAGTATTCTCAGCATTAAAGATAGCACTGTGAAAGAATATTTACAACAGTATGATCCTAACTTAGGAATGGCCAGAAAGATCAAAGGAACAAATAGAAACCTGATTTAGTCCACCTGTCCATGGAATTTAGCCTGATAAAGGTGGGATCCAAACTGGGGAGGGAGTGGTGTTGGGTGGAAAAATGGGTCCATATGTTAAACTTTACACCAAAATACAGGGAGGCCTAATTATTTAATGTTAATGTAAAATTAACAACACAAAATAACTTAAAGAAACTATGGGGATATTTTCTTTCCTTCTTCCCTGCCTTCCTGCCTCTCTGCCTCTCTGCTTGCCTCCTTTCCCTCACTCCCTGCTTTTTCTTCCTTCCCGAGGATGAAATCCGTGGTCACTACCACTAATGGGGGAATTTGCTCGCACAATATTCATCGCTGTGAAAATGATAGAATAACTGAGCTGCAGGTCTCCAGAAACCCTCCCGTCCTTGTAATTTGGGTCTCACCAAAATCTATGTCCACCAAAAGGAAAAAAAATGAAGAGAGAAAGAAACGGGACGAGGAACTCTCTGTATCCAGGAGAAACACCGTGGATGTGAAAGAATTCAGGGAACACTGTTAATGAAAACTAAAGGCCTTTATTAGAAACATGCTTCCTAGCCATACACACGTTTTTCAATAGTTAATAGAACCAATACTTTGTTCTCCGCGTAGAAACATTTGGACTGTACAAAAATGCGTTTAATGCAACTTCGATTTTTAGATGTTGATGTCTGTCCAAAGTGAGGATCAGTAACCGTCATGGGAGGACAAAATGGCTGGCTAAAAGTTGTGCTTTTGATGCACTCAAATCCATCGCTTCTTTTTGGAGAGCTGCATGATAGGAGGAACAAAAAGATCCCTGGTCCACCATTGCGCCCTGGGTGTAAGGGAGGGTTGGTGCCGCTGGTGTAGCTGCTTTTTAAATTCGTTCCTTAGTTGCCACAACTATCGTAAATTAATGGCAGAGGACAAAGACACCTGCAACTCACTGTCCCAGGGCTGAATGTTACCAACGCTCCCAGAAGACATCAACTTGACCCGTCATTTTTCACGCGAAAAAAGCAAAACTTTAAACCTCACTGAAGCAAAACATACAAGAGAACAAACAACGCCGGCAATCACCCAATTAAATCCAAGACGAAATTTATGGGCTGAAGGAGTGGGCCAACCCGAGAGCAGGGCGGGACTTTTGAATTACTTTTTAGTCCAATAGATACTCTCTTAAAACTACAAAACCGGCTTCTTGCTTTGCAGGGTTTTTTGCTGTTCTCAAAGCTCGGGGCGGGGCTGGCGGCTGTCCCAAGTACATCTGCCAGCGGAACACGTCTCAGAACAGCTTACCAGGAGGCTACGAGTACGGAATGGCCAGGAACAATCGAGCTCCCCCAGGGTGGGAACAGGGGGAGGAAGTGCAGTCAACACGTTGTAACCTCACTGCGGCCACTCTCTGCCAGACCCAACAATCAGGAGTAATTGTAATGATTCCTGCCCAACTGTGCCTTAGGATTGAGAGATTAGAGAAAGAAAACAAAACAAAAGCAGATGTTAAGCTCTTTTTGAGGTCAGTGGTGGCTCTGAAAAGAGCCTTTTGGGTTTTAGAAGCAGGTATTCAAACTACTTCTTCTTGGGTGCTGCCTTTTTGGGCTTGACAACCTTGGGCTTGGTGGCCTTGGCCTTCACAGCCTTAGCTGCACTCTTGGCGGCCTTCTTGGGCTTGGTAACCTTAGCCTTTTTCGGACTCTTGGCCACTTTCTTGGTCACAGCAGCCGCAGCTGGTTTCTTCGCCTTCTTAGGGGTCTTCTTGGCGCTCTTTTTCGGGGTGGCGGCGCTAGTCGCCTTCTTGGGCTTCTTGGCTGCCCCAGCGGGTTTCTTGGGCTTGGCTGCGCCTGTTTTCTTGGCCTTAGGCTTAACCTCTGCGGACGTTGCCTTCTTATTGAGCTTAAAAGAGCCAGAAGCGCCGGTGCCCTTGGTCTGCACCAACGTGCCCTTGCTCACCAAGCTCTTAAGGCCCAGCTTGATACGGCTGTTGTTCTTCTCCACGTCGTAGCCGGCGGCCGCCAGCGCCTTCTTGAGCGCAGCCAAAGACACCCCGCTGCGCTCCTTGGAGGCGGCCACTGCCTTGGTGATCAGCTCTGAAACCGGGGGACCAGACGCCTTGCGGCGCGCCCCCGCAGGCTTTTTGGTCGCTTTCTTCTTCACCGGGGTCTTCTCCACCGTAGGTGCCGCAACGGGAACGGCAGGAGCAGTCTCCGACATATTGAAGATCAACAACTCGGGTACAAGTGGCAAAGCGCCGATGAAGCAGCGCTTAGGCAGGGCCGCCGTATATATAGAGCGCAGGCGCGCGCTGATTGGTGCTCTGGTCGTCTGCCTGGCTGGCAGGCTCTGAGCCGCCGCGCTGCACCCAAGTTGTGTTTGTTCCACCTCACAAAAAGGGGAAAATATTAAAATGCCCCGCACCAAATCACCTGGATTTGGTCAGGAAAGGATCCGAGAAGCCTCAGGCTTCGTGCTCTCCATTTATTTTTTCCACAACCACAAAGACAACGCGTCCAGACGTCCCCAATTCCCCCAACTCCTGAGGAAGTTCAGGGCAGTGAGAGACCACTTTCTGTTTTTCTTCTAAATTACCTGTTCGCTCCTTTGCCCCTGAAAGTTCTTTTTCGCAGGGGTGGTTGGGCACATGCTTCCCTTATTTTGGGGACAAAAACGAAATGTTTTCCACCTAAATTTTCACGATAATTCTGTTTCTTCGCAAGGGAAGTAACACAGGTCCTCTGCGAATTCTGCTTACAGACCCACAGGAACTGTGGACTGGGACAGGGATTCCAAAGCTAGTCCAAAGGAGTTAGGGTGGGATGGGAGGGGGTTCGTAAGCCTTAGGTGGGGGGTCCAGGGTAGTGGGGGGTTAGAGACTTAAATCTTGATTTGAAGACATTGAAAATCTTTATCAAATCCCTCTTTTCATAGATGGGGGCGGGGCATCGTTTTCACTTCTCTAAAGGCGAGAAATTGGGCTGTTTTTAAAAAGCTTTGCGGTCTCCCTCTGAGTTGTGCAAGGCAGGGGGTCTCGCCTTGAAGAATAGGTATAATAAGGGAAGAAGGGAGACCCCTTAAGCCTGCAAAGAACACCCAATAGAGTTGGCAGTTAGGGACATTGAGATGATCTGTTTTCAAAGAAAACAAGCATTTATTTATTTATTTTTGTATGCTGCAATATAAAGATGAAGTTCAGCCCATGAAAATTTTAGGTTACCTCCAGTAATAATGCCTTACATATGTCACCGTATAGAAGGACAATCTCTAACTGGAAACTCAAAGGTATAGATGGAAATAAAACGACTGACTTTAATAAAACATACTTTTGACATAAGGTGGACCACAGATTTGAAATAGAAAAAAAAATTAGATACCAAAAATTTAAACAGAAAGGTAGGAAAAGTACTAGAGCATATAAATCATTATACCATCTGCTGTTGAAGAGTTTAATATCACTTCTTATCCCCTCTAAAACTATTCTATTCTAAAGTTTGCTTTGCTGCTTTAAGGTTTGCTACTTCATATTTGACCCTTTGACTCCAGGTAATTGCAATTTTTTTTTTTCCTTGAGAGAAAAGTTAAAGTAAACTTTCTGCTCATATATTTAATTAATATATTTATATTTAGGTACAAAGGCAGTATTACAACTGACCAAAAATTCCTGTTGAGATGTATGTTTCCATGAAAATATGTGGTAAAGATACCAGCCTTAGACTGTGGTAAAGTCAAAAGAGATTAGACAAATTGAGTTCAATGATGAATAGAAATAAAGCATCTTCTTGTAGACTAAGGATGACCCCCACGGTTTTATTAAATAACATTTGTTCAACATTTGGAAACAGTGTCTACTCCTGCTCTTGTTCTTTGTGAATTAACAGTCTAATGAGATTAGTGATGGATGAATTAGCAGCCACAGAAAAGCACTTTAGACTGGTTATCCCTCAGAGTGACTTTGGGTATAGGAATTGTTATAAGTTGTTGAAAGTATACAAACAACTGAAGCACCTTCATTGTACTAATATATTTTGGTAAGAGGAATAAAATAAGAACATGTCACTTGCTCTGATTCTATGTGGAGCCACCTCCTCATCTAAAACTTAGCTAAGTGATTTTATCCACCAGGAAAACAGCTGTGTGGAGTCCTGATTACCTGGTCACTGGACCTCCTTTTACTATAAATTGGTGTCCTGGTTTATACATCATAGACATGTAAATTTGATTATGATGATTCAGTTCTTTAATATGATCATTCAGGTCAAATCAATCAAATCACATCTCTTCACATGCAAATCTAAAGTCCAGACTTCAAGCCACTAAGACAGCCAACCACCCAGAATCTTGCCCTCTAACCTCTTGGCAGCATGGAAGAGGCCAGAAGGCAGAGAAACAAGTAATCCTTCTCCAGATCCCTTGTAACTTGTGTTGAGAAAAGTTATGCAAAACTTAAAAACAAGGCAAATATATTTCTTCATATCCTTCCAAGCTATATTAGAGAATTGTCTAAAAAGCCCTTTTATGGGTCATCTGATGCTATAAGGCAACACTAGACAATAACATAGACTGTGAGTCACATGTAATTTTTAATTGTCTAGTAGTAATATTTGAAAAAATAAAAAGAAACAGGTGAAATTATTTTTAATGATATGTTTTACTTAATGTATCTAAAATATTATCATTTCAGCACATTATCAATATTTTAAAAAATGAGATTGTTTACATTCTTTTTCTAAATGGTAAATTTTCAAAATCTGGTGTGTATCTTACACTTGCAGAACATTTCGATTCAGACTAGCTACATTCCAAGTGCTCAATGACCACATGTAGCTACCACAATGGACAGCATAGCTTTAAGTAAAAATAACTTTGCTTTCATATTTACTTTTTACTGGGCCCAGATTATGTAAAGTTAGATGTTCACTTATAGAAGATTAATAAATCAATAAGAGTTTTGTCTAGTAGAGATACAAATGAATTATTTTCAGTAGGAAAAAAACCCCAAAAAGTTATGATTGTATTGCCTAACAGGACATTAACCAATTTTGTATCTGACTTTTCAGTCTTCTAGCATTCGCTTTCCCTGACTAAATACATATTTTATTCTTATATATCCTCCTTTGACCTAATTTGTCATCCTGTTTGCTCCCTCATTAACAGATTAAATCATTTTTTGATCCATACATGAGCTCACTACATATAGTACTTGTATGCCAGTCATATTTTAACTTTTTGAAAATTATACTTTGACACTTGATTGGTCAGTTTGTCCTAAGGGCTCTGAATTAGAATCTTTAGAAGCCATTCTGAAAATCAGAAGACACAAAACTTTTGACCATCAACTCTAAAACAACCTGAGATCTGGTAGGTGTACCACGGAGTCTCAGATTTTGAAGTAAGATTGAACAAGCCTGTGAGCCACAAAAACATCTACTAAAATGAGCTCCAAAGGAAAGCTCAGATCAAGGATGTGGTCTTCCCACTCCAAATTGATGGCCTCAAGATAGCCACCAACAAATTGATGAGACAGTTAAAATATTGCAACACAATATACGTATCTTGTATTTTCACACATCATGACTAGTATAGGTTGGCTAATTTTGTTTCATGCCACACTTTTTAGGCCCTGGAAACCCTAGTGGACAAAGTTAAATACGTAGAGCAGAATGTCAAGTCCAAAAGGCATTAACAAAGCTGGAGAGAGGGAGTCTCAAACGGTAAGATACACTCAAAGGAGAGTAAGAGGAGTTGTTGGGAAAAGTGTAAGGAACAGGGCTGACAATTGATTGTTCTTTCACTACTTCCATCTACTATGCCAGAGTAGGTTTGTCAGCTTTTGGAGGTAGCTAAACTAACCCTAATTAAACCTGTATAGGCCCCAACTTTGAATGATTAAAACCTGTTTTTTCCTGACTCACCAATGGATGAGGCTAACAATAACAGCCACCCTTTTTGGCTGTGCCTGCCCAAAGATTGTGAAGTGTCAGTGCTGCTGTCCACTATGAGACCAAAAATATAGGGCAGCCTGAGAAAACTACACAAGAAGGGACTTCAGGAGATTTGCAGTCTAAATAAGATTGTAGGCCCTCTAGTCTGTTGCCTTGCTTCACCCCCACAAATTATTTTTACAAATAACCTAGAGCAATGTTTTTTGTTCTTTCTTCAGTCTTTGCAGGCAAATGGCCAACAATTAGGAGATTAAACCTGAGCCTAAATGTTTTCTTACCTCAAGGGCTGAGACCAAAGTTGCTGCATCTTTATTCCCTGACACACCCTCAAAATGGGTTGGGGAAACTGATAGAAAACATAGTTGCACATATATTAGTTTAATAAATACAGAGAAAATATTGCAAGAGGAACAACACATTGCAAAACATATTTACCTAACATTGAAATTGCCATTAGAATTGTATATGTGATGCAGGAAATTAGGTCATTAATAGCCACCTTATTCTTAAACCATGTTTTCAAATGACTTTAAACTGTTTCAAACAGTCAAATCTACCTTCAAAAAATAAGAATTTGTGAATCATGGGAATATATACATTTTTACATCTTCCCAGCCTGGCCCTATAATGATAAACAATTATAAAGCACAAGATACAAATATTTATTAGGCAATAGCCTTAATCAGAATAAGTACATAGTCTCACACAATGACTACTTTGGAGGAAACATGGAAATATAAATTTTAATAGATTTGTTAATACATATTTATTTTATTCCTAGTGCTTCACTATGCTGTGCTTTTCACACACTTACTGAGCACTTGTTAAGCACAGGACGCCAGGAGAGAAAATAAAAACCAATATCAACCAAACTGTGTGTTCTCTTAAGAATGTATGCCTGGTAGGACTAACATAGACAAGCATAACTATCATATACCATGTGAAAAATCTGATAGGAAAAACACAGCCGCTGAGAGAACAGAAGAATAAGAAAATAAACATGTTAATGTGCTGGTTAAACCTCTGCCTTCAAATACTTACCAATCCAGCTGGGAAAATAAGATATAAGAGGACAGCCTAGAACAGTGGTTCTTAAGCTTTTAGATTTCAGGACTTCTTTAGACTCCTAAAAATTAGCAGACTCTCCAGAAATTTTTTGTTAATGTAGATTGTACCCATAGATATTTACCACTTTAGAAAATGAAGCTGAACATTAAAGGATTTAATAATTTAGATTAATAATTATTTATAACCTTTTAAAATATTATAAAATTAATTATATGTATTTATAAGTATATAGAATTTATATGTATGTACATATAAATATATAGTTTCCATATAACTATTATATAATTTATGTATTTATATACTATATATTTCTATGTGTTATATATATTTTTGTATATTTTTAAAATATATTTATATATATAAATGCCAAACCATAAGTTTGCCATTCCCTAACTGATTCAAAACCCTGGCAATTCTGGGCTAATCTGAAACTTAAAAGGCTGCCTGCAGGTGGAGAACACAGCCAAGCCGGTAGTGCAGAGGATTGGAAAAATAGCAGCTTTGGAGCAAGAAAACTTGATTTTAATCCCAGTTTTTTCACTCATCAGCTAGGTAACTCTGCCAAGTTCCTCCTCTGTAAAATGGGAATACCATTCACCTCCCACAGGAATATAGTGAGGATTAAATTATTAATAGATAATGTGCACACAGTTTCTGGGATTGAGGTGAGCACACAGTAGCCTCTCATTTGAGATTTATTTCCACTAGATCCTTGCAGTATGAGACCCTCCTGGTTTTTGAAGATCTATTCCCACATCATTGTTCTGGGAGTTCACTTTGTCCTCCGCTCAAGCTTGTGAAAACATACAATGGGAAAGGGTTATAATGACACTCGCGTAATCACCTAATCCCTGCCTCCTGTATCCCAGGTGTGTGTGTACTTTTGATAGCAGGCAGGTGTGGCTGGCCAATTCATAAGGACCATGGTATTCCATCACTCTGTATTTTTTACTACTGAACTCGCTCAACCTGCTTAACTCAAATAAAACTTTTGATTGGGACCAAATTCTTATCATGTTTGCTTACCTAAGTATTTGTAGCTATGTTTAGGTTGATACATAGATTGTTTATACTTTTCATAGTTAACTGTAGCACTGATATTTTCCTCATAATTTTACAAGATAATCCAGGAAAAATGTGAGGCAGCTTAGTATATTAGTCAAAATGTTAATTTGACTGGCTTGAAAGCTGGAATGTCTGTGTTCAAATTCAATTTTGCCATTTACCAGCTGTGTAAACTTGGACAAATTAATTAACTTCTGTGTGCCTCAGTTTTCTCATATGTAAGTGACAATAATAAGACTACCTGTTTCATAGATTGTTATGAGGATTAATGAGTTAATGTTTAAATAGTTCTTAGAACAGCCTCTGGCATATTTTAAATGCAAAAATATATACATTTGTTGAATTAATAATAATTGTTTCAAAATATTGTACATACAATCTTGTGTGTAAACTGGTGATTTCTGTAATTGTTGGTTTAAAAGTGTCAATAATACTATTAAAGCTAATATTTAACTGAACCTGTCCTGTGCACCAGGCTTTATATGCACTGTTTTCATTCCAGCTACCAACATCCTATGATATACCTACCATTGCAGTCATTACCATTCCACCAACAAGGAAATGGAGATAGAGAATTCAGACTTCTTCAAGACAGTGTTGCACACTGGTTATAAATCAAGTATCCTAAACACACACGTATTAAAACACCAACTGAACTAAAGTCAAACAAGATAAGGCTTTTGAATTTCTACCTATAAAATGCATAAAATTAAAACTTGCCCCCATCTATTAACTACTTACTAATACACTTAGTAAGTTTTAGAGGGAGACGTTTTCACCCCTGCAAATATATCCTGCATCAACCAACCTCACACCTTACCCCTCGGAATCACAGGCATTTACAATGTCATGCTACTTATCTGGTGGACACCAGATGGCGCTCCAAACCAGAGACACACTTTTGAAGTGGCTTATGTTCTCATTTCCCCTAGCATCTAGGTAATTTTTAACCTCTAGTTATACACTTAGTTTTCTGTCTCTTTCGGTGGGCAGAAATTATTATCCCTCTTTGGCAGATGATAATTCTGAGGCACTGAGAAGCCACGGGACTGCCGTGATTTCCAGGCAGGCCAGAACATGGGAGGAACAAATTAAGTGCCTTGGACTCTTACCTAAGTGGTCTAGAAAAATCATATTGGTTGATTCATCGACGCCACAAAGAATTAATCAACATTGTCAATAAGCCCAGCACTGTGCTGACTTCGGAGGACAAGAAAGTAAATAAGACAGGCTCTACCTTCATGGTGGGGGTTGGAAAAACGGTCATAGTGGCTGTTGAAAAGATGACAGAGTGGATATGAAAAGGAAGAATAGTCAATTTTACCTGGGGGTGGAGGTTAAAAATAGAGTTCTGAAGGGAAACTTTAAAAGTGAAAAGAAAGTAAAATGACCACAGTGAGGAGGATAACAGAAGAAAATACTGCTGTGCAAGTATTATAACACTGGAACTGGCTATTTCCTGATAGGGAGCAAAATGATGAAATTTCTGATGAAAGTATATCATAATGATGGCGATCATATATCTTGTTCATTATAATTACAAATTATAATAATAAACTTTTTAATCATTATGTGCCAACCAGGATACAGAGAATCAAGGGGTTTGTGACTTTACAAGGTGCCTGAGAACAACCCAATATCTTGATTGTAACCCACATTCCTTTAAACACACACACCCCAAGCAAGACCCCAAAAAAGCAGACTGCATTAAATGGAGGTTGTATACAAGCCCAACAGAAAAGGCACCCCCACAATTGTTAAATATAATTTTTTTTTTAAACTTTAAAATTTTTCAAGACTAGCAGAACTGCTGAAAGGTAACTCAAAATGGATTTGCTTTGGCTTTAATCCTTCCCTGCCCAAAGACATTTACAGTGTAGGATGTTGTTTGCGCTAGTGGACACAAGATGGCGCTCCAAATGAAAACTGTCGGTAGTGGGACAGCTACCGACCAGGCCGCCTGGCAAATCATTAACTTGGCGTTGACATTGTGTTACTCAGTAGATTTCAAAACTCATTCGCATACAGAGTCTTTTGATGGACAGAAATGATTATTACACACAATTGATGATGACAGTACTGGGAAGCTGTGAGACTGGAGTAAGGGCCCAGAGCAGTCAACTACAGAGGCTTGCTCTTAGGAACTTTACAGTTAATGTTGTTTCTAAAGAGAAATAAATTGTCAAATTGAAAAGAAACTCATGTGGGATGATCGTTCACTTCACCAAACAATTATTAAGCAGAGGAGATTATAATGACCCTCATAGTGCATACCGTTTACAATAAAAGGGGAGAAACATGGGAAAAGAATGAGGAGTGATAATTTATGTCTGTTGGTATAGGGTAGAGAACAAAAAAGGAAATGGTTAATTTTACCAAATAATGGGAGTAGACATAGTTTCGTGGAAAAGCCACTTCAATTGTGTCTTAAATGAGGTAACAAATTAAGTGTAAGAACTTGTAGGGGCCAAAAGAAAACTTCCCCTGTACTCTCTGAAGTTTTGCTGAAAATTACTGACAAGAGGAAGATTAATAGGAGAAAAGGCATACAAATTTATTAACGTGTACATAGGAGCCTTGAGACTGAAGACCCAGAGACACAGGAGGAACTGTCCATTTTTATGCTTAGGTTCAACAAAATATGGACAGCTATGTAGAAATGTGATTTGGTCTAATGCTAACAGACTGAGTGGGGAAACCCAGCAAGGCCTGCCTGTAGATTCTTGGCCTCTCTGAGCATCCATTCCTTCCTTCTGGGGGTGGGGCAGGACCCTCTCTGAAATGGGGGTCTTATGATCTACAAACAAGGTCGTTCAGAGAATTTCGTTATGGCCAGTCTTTACTAAGAAAGGCAGAGGGAAAGTTAGAGTAATATTTTTAGGTTTTGTGGCTGGCTTTGGGGAAAAGGGATTCTGGTTTCTGTGACCCACCTTGGAAAATAGGGATTCTAGTTTGTATGACTAGCCTCAAGGAAGAACGGGACTGAGAGACAAGAGGTAGGAAAAGGTCAGAGAAAAACTTTAGCTTCTGAGGCCTTCATTTTGGGGTGTTGTTTTCTGAGTCTCAACAAACCCCAGGGACCTACAGAGACTGCATATTTTTTTCTTTTATTATTATTTTAATTGTGAGATAACCACACATAGGCAATATATAAGAGTATACCGAACCTGGTAGAGAGCAACATCCTGAGACATGAATCGTCATTGATGTTATTAGTAGTAGTATTATATGAGGATATATAATAACAATAAACAGTGGTTTAGCCTTCATTATATGCCAGGCACTGCACTGAGGGCTTCATTTATCAATTTTGATTTTTAAATTTAATTCTAAATATCATCATTTGAAACAACTATTATTATTACCTCTTTACAAATAAGAAAATTGAGACTTAAACTGTTTAAAAAGTTTTACAATATAACTTTGACTGCCTTTCAGATTGATTGATTATAATTCCTGTGCCTTTAAAACATAGGCATACATAAATCAGAAATGAGAAAAAATAGGGCAGTTTGCAAAAACTCAGTTTATATAAAAGTAAACGAGCAAATTTTGTTTTCTCATCAGTAATGAATAATATATATAGACAAGTGAAAGATACTAGATGTAGAGGAAATTTTCCTCCTTAAAGTGTCTAGGCCCATGAAAGAGCTGAAGGATAACAACAAATATAGTTATGCCTTGGCCTCAAACTCTTCCCATCTGAACCAGACATTTATGCTTACTATGGTGTTTTGTTAGTTCTAATGAGAGGTAGATGGCGCTCTAAACCAAAATGCATTGTAGACAGTTTATTCCTAATCTGTCAGGTCTATAATTATTACCTTCTAGTGGTGTCTATACCTGTTAATGTTATTTTTCAGGTCCAGGTCTGTTCTGCCTGCATAGTTTAAATCAATCACTGTGACACAAGTTTTGCAAAAGCGAAAAGATTTAATAGCAAGGCCACGACGGAGTGCGGAGGCAGGAGAACAACTCTCAAATCTGCCTCCCCGAAAATAAGTCTTAGAGATATTTATGGGTTAGGGAAGTGGGGTGTTTTAAGGTGTGGGAAAAGGTAATTGGCAGTGGAGAAAATGAAGTAACAGGTTTATTCTGTCCAAGTGTAGTCAGGGTTCATGACATTTCAAAGGACACGTACAAAAAATGGTGCATTAGCATGATGTAAAGGTGGAGTTTTGGGCCCTCCAATGTCAAAAGGCCATCTCTCAGGCACTTGAGCAGGCCTGGTTGAAGGGTAGGTGGTCTCAATTGGTTTGAACTGGACAGGAGCTGGCCCAAGTTTCTGAGAAACAACTGAAGGGATCACTACAATGGTGACTTATGAATGTTATCTGTAAAGTAACTAGTGAAAGTTAAGTTTCAGCATTCAGTAGCACTGTGGCCTGCAGCTTCATGGAAAAAGGGGGGGGGGGGGAAATAACAAAAAGTAAGCAACTGAAAGCAAACAGGGCAGGCAGACCCGATCAAATTAACCCCTCAGTTTCATTAGCAGTTGTAAGAGGTCATGCAAATAGAGTATCATTTTGTGATCAGAAATTATTACTCCTGTTTCACAGGTGAGCAGGTTGAGGTTCAGGGAATCTGGAGTAAGGTCACTGTACAAATGGTAGTTCTACTTTTAGTTCTTTGAGGTATCTCCATATTACTTTCCATAGAGTTTGTACTAGTTTGCCGTCCCACCAGCAGTGTATGAGTGTTCCTATCTCTCTGCATTCATGCCAAAATTTGTTGTTTTGGGACTTTATGATAAAAGCCATTCTCACTGGAGTTAAGTGATAACTCATTGTGGTTTTGATTTGCATTTCCCTGATGATTAGAGATGTTGTGCATTTTTTTATGTTTCTTGGTCATTAGTCTATTTTCTTTTAAAGCCTTTCTGTTCACATCCTTTGCCCACTTTTTAATGGGGTTGTTTGATTTTTTTCTTGCTGATTTTCCTGAGTTATATATAGATTCTAGTTATCAACCCTTTACCAGATGTATAGCATGCAAATATTTTCTCCCATTCTTTAGGTCGTCTATTCACTCTAGTGGTAGTTTCTTTGGCTGTGCAGAAGCTTTTTAATTTGATCAGGTCCCATTTGTTTATTTTTGTTGATGCTGTGATTGCTTTTGGGGTCTTCCTCATGAATTCTTTGCCTAGGCTGATGTCTATAAGAGTTTTTCCAATGTTTTCTTCTAGAATTCTTATGGTTTCATGCCTTAGGTTTAAGTCTGTTATCCATCGTGAATTGATTTTTGTGAGAGGTGAGAGGTGTGGATCCGGTTTCAGTCTTCTGCATGTGGCTATCCAATTTTCCCAGCACCATTTATTGAATAGGGATTCTTTTCCCCAGTGTATGTTTTTATCTACTTTGTCAAAGAACAGATAACTGTGAGGATGGTTTTATATCTGGGTTCTCAGTCCTGTTCCATTGGTCTATGTCTCTGTTCTTCTGCCAGTACCATGCTGTTTTGGTTACTATAGCCTCGTAGTATAGCTTGCAGTCTGGTAAATTGATGCTTCCCAATTTGTTCTTTTTGCTCAAGGTTGCTTTAGCTATATGGGGTCTTTTCTAGTTCCATACAAAGCACAGAATTATTTTTTCTAGATCTGCAAAAAATGATGTTGGTATTTTAATAAGGATTGCATTGAATCTGTAGATCACTTTGGGTACTATTGCCTTTAACTTTCTGAGTTGTTCTATCATAAAGAGGGGTACTGGTTGAGTTTCCTTCTTGTCTTGCTTTATGTCCTTGAGAACTTGACTTGTAACCAAATGGGAGCATTCTCTTGGTCTTCACCATCTAGAGAGCATGTTTTTTGAGTCATGTAAGGTGGCCAATCTGAAAATGGTCAAGAATCCAAGACTATTTGTTCCAAATATATCAAGCTCTTGGGAGAGTTTGTCCATCTTAGCCAGCCTATTTCTGGGAGTGTGGGGGGATCTTTGGGATTGCTTCTTCTCTGAAAAGACTATTGAATTGAGTCACCATTGGAATAAGTACACCATTCCAATGGCCAGAAGGTGAATCCTTTAAATTAGACTACTAAATTAAAAAAAAAGAAAGAAAGAAAAAAAAGAAAAGATTTTAGAGATCTCTTATTCTAAATAATTGACGGGAAGATCAAATTAAAAGACAGACACACAATAGTGTCATGATTAGCCTTAGACATTCTGTTTACTAAATTAAAGAGCAAAAATCTGACACAAAACTGTTGGGTCTGCCCCAGAATGCATGCGGTAGATAAATCAGATAAGAACCCCCTCCCCTCCCCCCCAGGCTGCACTCTCCAGAGGTTGTAATGATAACTCTGAATTAAAAAGGCTGGGATGGAACCAGCAGAAACTGGCAGAACTCCCGCTCCCAAACTTTCTATAAAATTCACCACCTTCCCCTCCTCTGGGTGGATGCCTTTTTCGGCCTCCACCCACCTGCACCCAGGTGCTCAAAATAAATGGCATTTTACCATGCACCCAGGCTTGTATGTCTTCCTCTGGGCTCTGACCTAACAAAAACAAAGTTAAAATCCTTTGTACACTCAAATTGCCTGCTTTAGATGGCTTGTGGGATTGACAGCAAGAGCCACTCCACTTTGTGACCTAATAGCTGGAATTTTGCACTTTCCCTGCCAGGGCCTGGGTTTGATTCCTAGTCAGAGAACCTCTTGGTTTGATATTTGTGTGACTTTTGACTTTTTGGGGTACCATCCTTTTCTCTTCCATGGACAGCTTTTGATTTCCTGTTTTCTTCCATCTGTGGGGGGCACACAAGACTTTTGGGCCTTTGTGTATAGCTGGTCAGCTGAGAAGTTGATATGGTCAGACAGAAATGTAAGTGGTGTCCCATTTGTGGCTAGTGAAAAGTTTTCTTTCTTTGAGCTGTCTTTGAGTGGTTCTAGATATTGTGAGGACTGCTTTGCACCTCTTCAGAGATGCCTCGTGCATCCGTGGTTAAGTCATAACCTTGGTTTATAAAATTTATTTCTTAGCTATAGCTCTATCTACTGGAAAAATATACATGGATATGTCAATGGAATTTCATCCCTGGAGGGTGGGATTGCAGGTGCTTTTAATTTTCTTCTTTTTGTTTGTCTGGTTTCAATTTTTCTCTCATAAACATGTACTGAGTTTGTGAATCAATTGCTATAATGAGAGGTATGCACAAAATCCACCGCAAACAGATAAATGATGTATTTTTTAATACCGGTTGGAAGTTTTGGTGAGATGTAGTTTGAGCTGCAGCTGCAAGGGTAAGAACTCCTGAAATGCCCTGGGCATGAAACTCAAGGAAGGGAATGGAAGTTGGTTGATTGGATTCTAGCCTTGCTCTGCCCAGCCCATAATACTTTGCAGATAAGACGAGAAACCTAAAGAACAATGGTGTACAAGCTTGATCGTGCATCAGACAACCTGGAAATCTTAAAACACCTATTGGTAGGCTCCACTCCTACTGGCTGTATTTCAGTAGGTTTGAGATCGGCCCTGGGACTTTGTATTTGTAACAGGTTTCGGGGTGACGCTGACGCTCCCGGTCTGGGGAACACAATTTGAAAATTCTTCCTCTAAAGGATTAAATTCCCAGCCTCTTCCAGGTTTCTGGCGTTTCGCAGGTTGGCACAAGCCCACAGCAGGTAGGCACGCAGACTCGATGTGTCTACAGGACAACAGAAGTTGCAACGCCTGGCCTAGGTGCTCCACCGAACTCTGAGCATCACTTTGGGAAAATTTAATCTGCATCAAGACTACCGCTGCTTCTCCTTTTATCTTTTCTGGCCCCCTTTTGGAGTACAGAGCGGTGAGTCGCTGGCTGAAATCCCTTGCCCTCTTCCCACCTGGTCCGGGACACCCAGCACCCCGCTCGCAGCTGCCGGCTTCTCCCGCTTTGGGTATTTCCCGCTGGAGCGGTCATTATCCACGCTGATGTTATTTGTTCCTCTGCAAGGTGCTCTCTCTCTCCCTTAACTATATACAACAAATAAAACAATATTAACAGTTCTGCGCTCCTTCCGCTCCACTTTCTGGGATCTGTGCAGGATTTCTCCCGCGACTAATATATTATGCAGGAGCTGAAATAAGCCGACTGGGCAGCCGGAGCCACAGATCCAGCCTGGATCCGGGAGGGGGTCGGATTCCCAAGGGCTTGGGAAAAGGGCAGGGGAGGAAGGGATAGCGGGTGTAGCCAGAGGGAGAAGGACCCTCCAGGAGTAGTGGGTTGGAGGGGGTAAAGGAAGGGGTTGGGGTCGGAGGAAACTTCCGGAGGGGTCACGAGTTGGCTGGAGGGAGGGTCATGGGCCGGAGGCAGGGGGCTTTGGGGGTGAAATGTTCTGGAATCTGAGAGGAGTCAGGGGACCTTGGCTAGGTGAGAAGGGGCTAAAGTGCACAATAATTTTTTTTTTTCTGGTGTGAATGAATAGATGAAAAGAGAAAAAAAAGTTCCCAACAAACCCAGTTCTTAGAAATTCATCCTGAGTTTATGCTATTTGCTGCAAAGGAAGGAAAAAAAAAAAAGTAAGGAGTAAAGTCAAATAAAAAGCGGCTTCTGTTGGGCTGAGTGCGGGTGGAGCGCCTGTAGTCCCAGCTACTCTGGAGGCTGAGGCAGGAATTGAGCTCAGGAATTCGAGGCCACCCTGGACAACATAGTGGAAACCTTTGTCTCTGGGGAAAAAAAGAAAAAAGAAAAAAAAAATCCTCAGGAAATCTTTGAGAAAAAAAGAACAAATTGAGGAATGGATATCTAGTCATAGCAAAAACTTTAACATTTTACAAACTCTCTGTCATTAAAAGAGTGTGGCACTGATGTATGAATAGACAAACCAGTGGAACAGAACAGTAAGTCCAGAAAGCCAGTCAAGTGCATAGCGACCTTGAGACCATCCTGGGCAACATAGCTGGAACGGACAAAAAATAGACACCTTGGCTCTTAAAAAAAAAAAAAAAGAGGAAAAGGAGGGAAAGCAGCTTCTGTTGATGTTGTTATGGCTCCTCTCTGAGGATACTATTGAAACCATTAAGGCAAGAAGTCATTCATCTCTGTGAACTTAGACAAGATAATCAACTTTCCACTTGCAAAATACAGTCTTCAAAAGACTTTGAGAATCTTAAATAATTCTTATATGTAAATTGCCTAGCATGATCCTTGGTACAGAGTTGTCATTTTTTAAACTGTATTTCCTTCTCTGTTTCTCCCCTTAAGTAAAGAGCAAGACTTGAACAATTTGCGATTACAATTGAGGGAAAAGCAAGGATAGAATCTTGGGCCTGAAGCCCTTCATTCATAGATGAGGCCAGGGCTGTGCCATGTGGGTCCTGTAGGCCCCATGCCAGGCAGTGTCAACACATCAGTAGATAAAAGATGGCTACTGACCACTACTGAACAGGAGAGAAGTTTCAGCTGGAGCATTATTTGATCAGAGCTACATTTTAGAAAGGCTTATCTGAAACCAATGTGTGAAATGGGTTAGTTGAGGGGCTACAAATCAAATGCCTGCAGTGGAGAAGTGGGCCATGTGCAGGAAAACAAGAGGTGGTGTTACCGAATCCACAAAGAGGTTCTGGCCTAGGTCCGGTTACCCACTGCACAGAAAGCCAATTACTGAGACAAACAGGATTGCCAAGGAAGAAACGGAATTTATTACAGGTGATGTCAGCAGGGAGAGGGGAGAACTGTCTCAAATCTGTCTCCCTGACCAACTAAGGGTAGGAAGTTTTGTGAGGGGTTCAGGAAGGTGGCCACATGCATTTGGGCAGGTTGTATTGACAGCAATGTGTGCGGGAGGTCTAATTCAGAAGTCTCAGGTTAGTGATGAATGGTGAGTCTTGGCGTTGTTATCGTGTGAAGAATTGCTGTTTCTGGGAAACAAATGAAAAGGTGAAAAAGTTAGCTAAATGGAAAGATTATAATGTTCTTGTTGTCGAGCTCTACTGGCCTGGGAATCCAAAGCATAAGAAAGCTACAGGGAAAACATAAATGGGGTGTGTGTGTCATTTTGTGTTTGTTCATGGAGCCAATTACAGTGGGGACTATGGGGGCCTCCCATTTCAGAGGGTTAGAAGCTCCTCCTGGACCCACTCTATGGAAATGCAAGCCTAGTACAGCAAAATCTTATTTAAAGAAAAAGAAAAGGAAAAAAAATAGGAATCTAAATTTCCATGTAAAACCTTCTAATTTTTAAATGTTAGCATTTATTTCTAATCTCTTTTATACACTCTTCAGGACAAATCAAATACATTTTCGGGTCTCCTCTGGTTCATGGATTTCCGGTTCCTAACCTCAGGCTAGAGAGTGTCATTAATACCATGTACGCAGCTTTAAATGTAGCTGGAGGGAGATCTATATAGATGACAAGTAGGCAGTTCAAACTGCATACCTAGAAAGAGGGGTATGGGTCAAGGATGGAGATATCAGATAGAACAATGGTTCTCTGCCCAAGGAAATTATGCCTCATCCCCCCGCCCCCCACCCCAGGGACATTTGGCAATGTCTGGAGACATTTTTGGTTGTCACAACTGAGAGGTGCTACTGGCATTCAGTGATTAGAAGCCAGGGATGCTGTTAAACATTGTACAAAGCACAGAACAACTCCCACAACAAAAATTATCTGGCCTTAAATGTCAACAGTGCTGAGGTTGAGAGATCTTGGGTTAGAGAACCACTTGCAGAGAGTTAGCAGTTGAAAGTGTGTAAGATCAGTTAGCCATAGGAGAAAGAAAATAGAAAAGAAAGGAAGATGCTAGATGGTGTATGAAGACAAATGAAAGCAACTCTGTGAAAGTTTAAGAGGAGCCACCCTGCCCAGCCTGGTTTGTGTTTTTGACATTTTTTACTATACCCTAGATTTATCCTTTGGTGACTTCTCACTTCCCCATCTCCTTCCACTGGAGGCTAGGCACATGTGTGCACATGCGGCGGGCAGTGAGAGGGTTAGGTATGTGTGCATATATAGAAGAAGTTTAGGTGTATGTGTATATATGGGGGAAGGTTGGATAAACATGTATATATGGAAGAATGTCAGGTATATGAGTATATATTGGGAGGGGAGGTCAGGCATATGTGGAAAGGAGAGATCACAACTCTCCTCACCCAGCTGCCCTCTTCTTGCCCTAGCAGGCTGAGGGGGAGAGTGATGGGGATGTAGAGGGTGTCCCTCCCTTCTTATTAGCCCCTAGGGACTTCAGGATCACTAGTGGTTGTTTCTCACAGAATTTTAAAAGATAACAAATAAACAGATGTTATCCACACAGGATATACCATTTTTTTTAGACACAGGGTCTCACTCTATCTCCCAGGCTAGAGTGCAGTGGTGCGATCATAGTTCACTGTGGCTTTGAACTCCTAGGCTCAAATGATCCTCCTTCCTCAGACTCCTGAGTAGCTGGGACTATAGGCACATGCCACCACGCTCAGCTAATTTTTTTTTATTTTATAGAGATGGGATCTCACTATGTTGCCCAGGCTGGTCTTGAACTCCTGGTCTCAAGCAACCTTTTCACCTTGTCCTTCAAATGTGCTGGGATTACAGGTGTGAGCCACTGAACCCAGCCTAGGATACACCTTTTAAATCATTTTTATTATTTAATCATAACTTTATTAACACTTATTAATTTACTTGAGGTAGGACTTTAAATATTTTGTTTAAATAAGTGTTAAACATGAGCTTTATTTCCCCGACAGATGGCAGAAGGAGACAGGCCAAAGGTGCTTCGATTTCTTTTATCAGCAGTTCAAAGAACCTTTGCTTTTCAAGGCACAGGACATAAATTCCATGAATTAGCACTGGGAGTGGGGGTGCAGACCTGTCTAAAAGGCTCAAAACTTCTATGAAAATAAAAGGGTGTGTATCAAGTTTCTTAGGATTACCATAACAAGGTAACACTAACTGAGTGGCTTAAAACAAAAGAAATTTATTCTCTCACAGTTATGTAGGCCAGAAGTCTGAGAACAAGGTGTTGTAGGGCCAAGCTCCCTCTGTAGCCTCTAGGGAAGGATCCTCCTACCTTGCCTCTTCCAGCTTCTGGGAGCCTCAAGTGTTCCTTAGTTTGGGGCAGCAGAACTCCAATATCTGCCTCCATCTTCACCTGGCCATCTTCCCTCTGTGTCTGTGTCACTTCTCTTCTTATGAGGACACCAGCCATTAGATTAAGGACTCACCCTACTCCATTATGACTTCGTCTTAACCAGTTACATCTTCAATGACCCTATTCCAATTAGGGTCACATTCACAGGTACTGAGGGTTGGGACAACATATCTTTTTGGGAGACACAATCCATCCCATAAATGGGTGGAAAAGGATGATTAACAAGTGGCATGTGGGGACATAGTGTTTTGTATCTACATAGTGCCCACCCAATGTCTTTCTTCAACACACATTTGTGACCCTATTCTGTATTAGGTTTATAGGAAAAAGTAGCTCTTCAATCACTTTTCTGAGGTTTGGATAAAATTTCCTTACTTCTGTTTCACAGATTGGGTGATCCACCTCAGTTCTTGATCTATGAACACAGCCCTGTGCCAGTTACCTCCATGCGTGGGCCTGTAAACTAACCTCCTCTCCAAGTGTACATGGAAACTTGAGCCCAGCTAATATGGCCTAATTCTGATTCTGACATCCTCAGGAGTCATTTGGTGTCATGTCCAGCTCACCACCCTTTGTGAGTGTTGAGTTCCAGTATTTCTGTGAGCTTGGAGGAGAAGGTGGGGCCAAGGCCAAGTGGCTCAAAATTGGGGCAAAGGTTTCTTCCTTATCAGCTGTCTACTCTTTAGACCTGGAATTATAGCTTCCTACATGCTCTCTTCATTCACCTTTAGACTATTTGCCCTCACCTTCCCGCTAACCTGTCTATGGTTGAAATCTAGGATCTCTTAATGTCCAAATACAATGGACAAATTTCAGATTACATCTAACTTTATTTCTCTGCAGCTTTAGGTACCTATTAATATAACCACTCTATGGTTTTCAGAATATGGTTGATCATTTCTTTTCTGTTTATATATCAACTTCTTATCCTTCTCTTGCCTGTCAAATGTTGGCATGGACCACAGTTCTGATTTTGGCTATTTTCTTTTATCATATTAAAAAAAAAACCCAAAAAGTTAAAATGCATTTGTTGCATATAAAAATCTGAAAACATACACAAACATAAAATAGATATTGATAAGTAGATCATAAAATTCATATGGAAATTCAACATACCCAGAATATCCAATAGAATCTTGAAAAAATAGAACAAACTTGCAGGAATCACACTTCTTGATTTCTGGTTACTATAAAGCTACAGTAATCAGGACAATGTAGTCCTGACATAAAGACAGAAATATAGATCAGTGGAATAAAATTGAGAGTCCAGACATAAATCCTCAAATTTATGGTCAGTTGATTTTTGATAAGAGTGCCAAAACAATTCAATAAAAAATAGTCTTCTCAAAAATGGTTGTGTGACATGAAAAAGAATGAAGTTGGACCCCTACTTCACACAATATGTTAGTCAGAAGCTGGAGAACCAGGTAAGCCAGTGGCGTAATTCAGTCTGAGTCCAAAGGCCTGAGAAAGGGGTAGAGGAGTCTGCTGGTGTTAAGTCCTGGAGTACAAAGGCCTAAGAACTAGGAGCTCCAATGTCTAAAAGCATCAGAAGATAGATGTCCCAGCTCAAGAGGAAAGAGCATATTTGCCCTTCCAATGCCTTTTTGCTCTGTCTAGGGCCCTGAAAGGATTTGATGATGCCTGTCCACATTGGTGAGGGTGATCTTCTTTACTCAGTCTACCCATTCAAATCCTAATCTCTTTTGGAAACACCTTCACAGACACACCCAGAAATAATATTTTACCAGCTATCTGGGCATCCCTTAGCCCAGTCAAGTTGACACATAAAGTTAATCATCATATATACAAAAAATTAACTTGAAATGGATCAAAGACCTATATATAAAAACTAAAACTGTAAAACTGTTAGAAGAAATCATAGGTGCAAATCTTTGTGACCTTGGATTTGGTCTCTTACATATGACACCAAAAACAAAAGTAACCAAGAAAACAATAGAGAAATTGGATTTCATCAAAATTAGAAATGTCTATGCTTCAAAGGACACCATCAGAAAAGTAAAAATACAACCTTTGAATTGAAGAAAATATTACCAGATCAAATCTCGGATATGAGACTTATATCTAGAAAACATAAAGAACACATACAACTCAACAATAAAACACAAAAACCCAAATAAAAAAATGGGGAAAGGATCTGAATGGAATTTCCCTTCTGAAGATTTACAAATGACGGATAAGCAAGTAAAAGAAAAGCCCAGCATCACTGGCCATAAGAGAAATGGAAATCTAAACCACAAGGAGGTACCACTTCACACTCATTAGGATGATTAGAATTATAAAGATGGACAATGAGATGTTGGGCAGGCAAACACTTAGAGAAATCAGAACTCCCCTACACTGCTGATTGGAGCTTAAAATGCTACAGTTACTTTGGAAAACAGTATGGCAGTTCCTCAAAAGGCTAAACAGAGTTACCATAAGACACAGCAAATCCACTCCAGATGTACACCCAAGAGAAATCAAAACAAGTCCACACAAAAAACTTATCCATGAATGTTTATAGCAGCCTTATTCCCATTAGCCAAAAAGTGGAAACAACCCAAACGTCCATCAGCTGATGAATATCCTTACAATGGATATTATTGGTCCATAAAAGCATACATGCAGACGTTATGCTACATGAGAAAGCCAGTCACCAAAAAAAGCTATATATTATATGATTCTATGTATATGAAATGTTCAGAATAGAAAGAAAGTAGATTAGTGATTGTTGAGGCCTGGGGAGGAGGGAGGATGGAGGGATGTGAGAGGTGATGACTATAGGGTACAGGGTTTCTTTGTGGGGAGATCGAAATTTTTCTAAAATTGTGGTAATAGTTGCATACCTTTGTAAATATAACTAAAACCCATTGGATTTTTGCATTTTAAATAGATGAACTAACTGTATGGCACTTGCAATAAACCTGTAACCACACACACACACACACACACAGAATAGTACAATCGTCGACCCCAATCTGCCCACTACCAATATTCAACATTTTTCCAATCTTCTTCCATCTACTTGCTTACAGTTAAGAGGGCCTAATTTTTCAGTTTGATTTATCTTGAATTGTCAAAATTTGCATACAAGCTTAGAAAGGTATTGCTTGCTAAATTTGTTAGATATTTAAAGATTTGGGGCAAATCAGATGTATTAAAGTTGTTAATATGGTTTGAAATGTCTAAGGCATTTATTCCCAAACTTTGTCCGGGGAAAGGGAAGCTTTTAAAATCCCAATGCCCAGGTGTCACCCTATGACATTGAAATCAGAATGTCTGGGGGTGGGAGCAGGGCTTCAATATGTTTAATGATGCTTCAGGTAATTCCAATGTGCAGTAAAGTTTGTGAAACACTTGTCAGGCAATTCATTTATGTAAATTGTGAAAGGTGTTTCAGTAGGATCTATTGTAATTCATTAATCTTAGGATTTAATTAATTCTAATCAAATAACAAAACGAAAAATCATTATATTTCTAAATCAAATAACAAAATCAGCAAGTTGGACTAAACTTGAGATAAAAATTTCAAAAATGTACAATTGGTGGGGCGCAGTGGCTCATGCCTGTAATCCTAGCACCTTTGGGAGGCAGAAGCGGGAACATGGCTTGAGGCCAGGAGTTTGAGACTAGCCTGAGCATAGTGAGACTCTGTCTCTACAAAAAAGAACCAAAAGAAAAAAAAAAATTAGTGGGGAGTGGTGGCTTGTGCCTGTAGTCGCAGCTATTCAGGAGGCTGACGCAGGAGGATCGCTTGAGCTCAGGAGCTTGAGGTTGCAGTGAGCTAGGATGACGCCACTGCACTCCAGGCTGGGTGAGACCTTGTCTCAAGGAAAAAAAAACGTATAATTGAATTTTGAAATTATTGAATATTTAGATCAGAAAATTGTGAAATATACTTTCCCCAATCAGCAACACCCCCTTAGGACTTAGAAACTACAAGGACAGCTGGATCACTATTTCACAGGCAGGTAACCTCTGCTGCAGAAGAGAGAAAGTTCAAGTTCAGGAGACGCATTTCTTTTCACCAATGGCCCAGGAAGGGATCTCAATCGCCAGGGAATTTTACTGGGCATCCCCCAGCCTAGGCAATGCCTCCAGGGAGACTTCTTGGGCGGTCCGCCTTTCTCCGCCCCGGCAAAGAGGCGGGGACGCACCGGGACGCGCAGTCCATGCCGGGGAAATGGGCCCGCGAGCCAGGCCAGCGTTTCTCCTCCTGATGCTCTTGCGGACCGTGGTGTTGCACGGGCGACAGCTGCGTGAGTCCGAGGGCTTCGGGCGAGCTAGGGGCGCGGCGGGGGAGGAAAAATCGAAACTAACTTTTCTTAGTGTTTGGGAGCTTTCTAACTTCGGAGGACCTGCTCAGCCCCATCCGCAGTCCCTTCTCCCTACTTTCCGGTGTCCAGACCCCGGGAGGGGACGCCTGCCACCGAGTTGCGGACGGGGTCCCTCGCCCCAGGATCTGCCCCCTTTCCTGATCCCGTCTGTCGCCGCTCTTCGGAGTGACATTTGGCACCACCACTCCTTCCCTGGACCGTGACGCTTTTAAATAAATCTAATAGTTTCTCACTTGAGCTGAGCTGAGCCTGGGGCTCCTTGGATTCCGATCTCGTTTTTTTGTTTTTGTTATTTCTAATGTCGGCTGTGCGTTTTTTTCCCCAGTCATCTCCAAACAGGAAGTTCTTACCAAGGACGACTTGGCTGGGGCGCCCGCAGGGAAGCCTGAGCGAACCCACAGTGGGACCCGCGCGGTTTCCACCTCAGAACTAGTCGCGCAGGGCGATGGGGCTGTGGAGGATTGGGGTGGGCATCTGAATTCTTTCCACCCCACCCCCTTTTGGTGACACCTGAGGTGGAGGCCGCGGGGGGTGGGAGGCTCCTGAGACAGGCCTACCTTGGGCCTTTCCTGACTCTTGGCTATTTCTCTTTTGACTGGAAAATTAAGTATGTATTATTTTTGAACATTTGAACGGAACGTAACAGTTCTCTTTTTCAGCCAGGCTTTTTTGATTTGCAGTGTGCTGTTAACGGGCCTTTTCTAAAGAATGCCAAAGTGATGATAATTAACATTTAAGCAATGAAGCCAGTTTTAAATCACTTTCATATCTGTGATCTTATTTGACTCTCAGTAGGCATTAGGAGGTAGGAGCTATTAATAGGTTTATTTTACTAGTGGTTAACTGGCCCTCAGGTTAAGTAACTCTTTCCAGGTTACAAAGAAGGTAAACAATCTGGTTTTCTGATCAGGTTCTACCACTGCTTCTAATCTTAGCTGGCAGTGATTTTGCCCTGTAGTCTAGCACAGCACTCTGCGGTTTACATGCATTATCACATAAGCCTCAGAACACTTTGAGGGTAGGTACTCTGTGTATCCACATTTTACAGATGACAAGAATGAGGGATGGCCTGCATACTGGTAACTTTGTTCTATGGTACATCTGGCTTTGGTGGCAGAGCCCATGTCTCCACGTCACAGCTGTGATTTTCAAACATCACACTGCCTTAGAAGCTGAATAATAAAATTTGATGTTGAACAGAAATAGTCATTGTTCACAAGTGTAGAATGAGTCCCAGCCATGTGTTGCACTGTTCTAGATTCTGGGGGAGAGAGCATGGAACCAAATCTTTGCTCTCTGATACTTTGCATTCCAGTGGGAGAGATGACAATACATGAGCAGAAAGATATGCAATGTCAGGTAGTGATGGGTGCTGTGAAGCCATGTGAAGCAGAGAGGTCAGGGCAAGCGACTCTCTGAGGCTGAACAGAGACCTGAAGGAAATAAAGATGACGTTCACTGGGGCAGCACTTCCCAAGCAGCTGAGTGGGCCTGGCAAGTTGGGTTGAAGCAGGTTTTCTCAAAACTACTGACTTTTTTTTTTGGTTGGGGGAAAGTGGGGGCTGTTGTGTGGATTATAGGATGACTAGCTTCATCCCTGTCCTCTACTCACGATGCTAGCAGCACTCCTTCACTTGTGACAATCAAAAACGTCCCCTGGGTGACAAAATGTCCTGGTTAAGACCCATGGGGTTGAAAGAAGAGCAAGGAGTGCCAGGGCTGGAGGCAGAGAAGCAGGCAAGGAGCTCAGAATAGAAGCCACAAGCCAGGCCATGTGAGGCCTATAGGCTGTGGTGTGGATTCTAGCCAAGGAGTAACAGGATCTGTCATAGGGTTTAAAGAATGCTCCTGCTGCTATATGGAAGACAGAATGAAGGGAGCAGCTTTAAAAGCAGGGAGCCCAGTCGGGATGCTGTTACACTAGTGCAGGCGAGACATGGTGGAGTAGGCTGGGTGGGAGGAGAGGAGGGGTGAGAAACGGTTGCATTCTGGATATATTTTGAAGGAGGTTGCTGAAGGATTCTATGTTGTGTGAAAGAGAAGAGTCAAAACTGATGCTATTCTTTAATTATTTAATTTTAATTTTATTTTATTGGCCTGAGCAATGGGGTGATTGGTGATGTCATTTCTGAGATGGTGAAGGCAGAGGAAAGAGCAGTTTGGGGGGATATCAGCTGCCTGGGTTTGGACATGTTAAGTTTGAATTCCAGTCAGGTATCTAAGTGGTGATTGGTAGGTCGGAGCCTGGGGGCATGGTAAAATGCCATTTATTTTGAGCACCTGGGTGCAGGTGGGTGGAGGCCGAAAAAGGCGTCCACCCAGAGGAGGGGAAGGGTGGTGAGTTTTATAGAAAGTTTGGGGAAGGGGAGTTCTGACAGTTTCTGCTGGCTCCATCCCAGCCTTTGTAATTCAGAGTTATCTTTACAACCTCTGGAGATTCCTCTGGAGCCTGCAGCCTGCGGAAGTCCTTATCTGACTTCATCTACCGCATGCATTCCGGGTCAGACCTAACAGTGATGTCATATTATAGGCAGTTGGCTGTAAGAGTCTAGAGTTCAAGGCCAGAATTAAAAGTCATCATTTATTCATTTTTCCAAAAAGTATTTAATATTTATGAAGCACCTACTACACGCCAGGTGCTGTTCTAGGCACTGGGGATATATTCCTGAACTTCCTCCTTCTATAACTGTGGGAAGGGGGGCTCCTATGTTTGCTTTGGAACTGTTGTGATGCTGAAAAGTTGCCCTGAGCTATTTATCAGCAGATCCTCCAGCATTTCACAGGAAACATTTGCATATGAAAAGGTTTGGATGAAGTGGTAAAAAAGACACAAGAGCAAATTCCTCAGGACTTGGGTCTAATTTGTTCTGAGCACCAGCTCCTGAGCCAACTACCATGGCTAGAGACACCTTAGGATTTTCTAGAGTCTGTCCACTGCAGGGGAAACTGTCTAATTGTGAGTAATGGGTCAGGGTCTGGGGCAGCGAAGGGGTGGCAGCCGTATATGGCAGAAGGGGTTACACAAGGAGAGAGCAGCCAGGACTGTCATATGGATGGAAGACAGGAATGTGTCTCACTTTTCACAGGGTAAGGACCAGACACAGCTGGTGGTATGAGTTGATTCTGGTGTATGGCACCTCTGCCTCCTAGTCCTCCCTGCTGCATGTGGTGAAGGCCTGTTGCTATCTTTCCAGGTTCGCACTCTCTGCGCTACCTCTTCATGGGTGCCTCAGAACGGGACCTTGGGCCTTCCTTGTTTGAGGCTTTGGGCTACGTGGATGACCAGCTGTTCGTGTACTATGATCATGAGAGTCGTCGAGCAGAGCCCCGAGCCCCATGGGTCTGGAATAGAACCTCAAGCCAACTGTGGCTACAGCTGAGTCAAAGCCTCAAAGGGTGGGATCACATGTTCATTGTTGACTTCTGGACTATCATGGACAACCATAACCACAGCAAGGGTACGTGGAGAGGGGGCCTCACCTTCCCGAGGTCTTTGGAGCTTTTTACCACCTCAGGGATGCATCTTGAGGGAGAGAGCTGAACATCTGAGTTCCTGGGGGGCAGGGAAGAGGGAAGACATTTGCTTCCTGAGATCATTTGGTCCTTGAGGATGGTGGAAACAGGGACCTATTCCTTTGGTTTCAGTAACAAGGCTGGGGGTGTTTCCAGAGTCCCATACCCTGCAGGTGATCCTGGGCTGTGAGGTGCAAGAGGACAACAGCACCAGGGGCTTCTGGAAGTACGGGTATGATGGGCAGGACCACCTCGAATTCTGCCCTGAGACGCTGAATTGGAGAGCAGCAGAGCCCAGGGCTCAGGCCACCAAGCAGGAGTGGGAAGTGCACAAGATTCGGGCCAAGCAGAACAGGGCGTACCTGGAGAGGGACTGCCCTGAGCAGCTGCAGCAGTTGCTGCAACTGGGGAGAGGTGTTCTGGACCAGCAAGGTATGGTGGAAACATCCTTCTGCCCCCACATTCTAGTGGCAGAGTGAGGAGGATGCAGGGTTTCAGAGGTAGCCAAGGTTGTGTGACTCTCCAAGTTCTGGGAAGGGACTTTCCCAATCCTAGGGTCTCCACCTTATAATTGAGATATATGACACAGCCACGAGTCATGGTTTTAATTTTTTTCTCCATGCATATGGCCAAAGAGGAAGTATCTATGACCTTTTTTCTATTTAACCAACAATCCTGTGTATATTATACCTGTTAGAAATTCAGAGATGTCAACTATCACATGAATACCAAGGCAAGAAAATACAAGTGAGGCCACCCATCAGAGTAGCAGATTCCTTTAGGTTAAAGATTTCTTTCATAGAACATAGCAATAATCACTGAAGCTGGCTCTATTACAAAGCCCTTCCTTACAAGAACACTACCTACTAGGTTGAACTAGGTGAAATTGATAGTCTCTATTCAATCATTTTTGATGCACATAAAAGGCAATTTCATCTCTCAGAACAGAGAACATGGGTAACAGATATGCATATTTCCATAATGGACAAGAGAACAGGCTGATATGACTGTGACTATGTTCCATGTGACACTGCATCAGAGCCTAATCTTGGAATGAGTTTTAGGACACAAAATGGTGTCTCTCCTGCAGCTTGTTTTTTTTTGGGGGAAAGGGTATTTCCTTCCTCCAACCCGGTAGAAGGAAGTGAAAGTTCCAGTCTTCCTGGCAAGGGTAAAAATATCCCTTCTCCTCATCCTTCCTCTTTCCTGTCCAGTGCCTCCTTTGGTGAAGGTGACTCATCATGTGACCTCTGCAGTGACCACTCTACGGTGTCAGGCTTTGAACTTCTACCCCCAGAACATCACCATGAAGTGGCTAAGGGACAGGCAGCCACTGGATGCCAAGGAGGTTGAGCCTAAGGACGTGCTGCCCAATGGGGATGGGACCTACCAGGGCTGGGTAGCCTTGACTGTGCCCCCTGGGGAAGAGCAGAGATATTCCTGCCAAGTGGAGCACCCAGGCCTGGATCGGCCCCTCACTGCCACCTGGGGTGTGTGACAGATGAGAGACAAGAGCTGAGAAAATCTGTTGTTGGTAAAATGGGAAGGAGTGGGGGATAGGAGGAGAGGGCCCCGGGGGATCAACATGGCAGTGAGAGGAGGGGCTGGTCTTTGTTGGGGGTTGGGTTGGGGGTGGCAGTCACAGGCTTTAACTTGATTTCACTGTTTTAGAGCCCTCGCCATCTGACACCGTGGTCATTGGAGTCATCAGTGGGATTGCTGTTTGTGCCATTATCTTCCTTATTGGAGCTTTGTTCAGAATCTTCAGAAAGAGGCAGGTTTCAAGTGAGTAGAAACAAGGAGGAAGTCTCTTAGTACCTCTGCCCCTGGGACACAGTAGTCCTCCTGGAAGAAGTGGGGCAGACGGAGGGAAGAGAGGATTTGGCATCCATGGGAAGCTTTCTTCTCTCTTATTTTCTTTGGGGACACCAGCACCTCCCCAGGAGCAGGAAAGGAATTAATGGTTTTTCCCACAATGAAAGTTCCTAATTCAACAAATGTCTTTTGAGCACCTACTATTTTGCAAGTGCTGTTTAAGGTAGTGCAGGGGCTTTGAGGTTGAGAAAGTCACTGTTGCTATTCTCAGGAACCCAAATCTATTAGGGAATGAAATCAATGACAAGTAGATGCAGTTAAAGAAGACCCCCTGGGGTCCTAAGGCAAGTAGGAAGCAGATGCTTTGGGGTGTCAAAGGAAGGAATGATCATGTTCAGGTAGGGATCAAGAAAGGCTTCTGATTCTTGAAGGAGAAGTGGGACTTCTTCAGGTGAGGCTGAGGATGAGGGGAGGTCTATACAGATGGAACAACCATGCCAAGCGGGAGAGTGTGAGGCATACTGGGAAGTGAGAAGTAATTACTATACCTTGTCCTGACTTTGCATACTTGTCAGGCACCAATTCTGCATTTTTACTCCCTGAACATCTGGTATAGGGAAAAGAGAAGCAGACAGAAGCCAGGGCATGTAGAGTCCTGGGGACCTTTGGGACATTATGTTATGATCACTGGGGAGTCAGTGAAGGGACGTGAGCAAGGAGGGACACAATCTCCCTTGCATGGTGAGTGGGTTGTCAGGAGGTGAGATGGGAGGTGAGGAGACCAGTTATCAGGCCAATAAGCAATTCCAGATGAGAGATAAATCCAGTAGTGCCCTGAGATGAGAGTGGTCAAAGTCGAGATGGGTGAATGAGGAAGGTGAGGGACAGGGAAGAGGCAAGATGATGCCTAGGTTTGTGATGTCTCTCTCCTGGGTCTCTTGTCTTCACAGGAGAAGCCATGGGGGACTACGTCTTAACTGAATGTGATTGATGTGCAGCCTGCAGACCCCTTGTGGGGAGGAGATCAAACTAGAGACTCAGAGGGGGCACACTTGTGGAGCTCTTCATGTGCAGGACAGAGTTGGACCTAACAGACAGAAAGTGCCTGAAGAACTCTCTGCTTTTAGCCTTCCCTGTTCGCTTTCTCGAAAAGATTTCCCCATTTAGGTTTTTGTGTTCCTGCATGCTAGTGATACCAGCTGTGACCTCTCCCCCAGAGCTGTCTCTCATGAATCTCAAACTGCATATAGAGGTTTCCTTCATTTCCTCTATCACCTCAGACTCCATACACCATGTCATCTCATCTCTTACCTCTGGAAGAGGGCTGCTTAAATCTTGAGGACTCACAGTTCATTTTAACATATGAAAACATGTGAAAAGCTATGAACCTTCACCCTGGGACATACACACTCATATCCCTACCAGAATTTTGCACACATATCCAGGCATTTCCTGGACCCCCTCAACTTTCCTTTGAATCTTTTCTCTCTGTTATCCAGTAACTCATCTGTCATCAAGCCATGGGGACTCTTCCATCAGAGCGTGATCTGGGTCTTTGTGCAGCTGTGAAGGCTGTGCACTACACAACTGGAGGAGGCAACTTTCCCAGAAAAGGCATCATGGATGTTTGTATCTATTATGATGAGTTTTTTAGTGGGTGGGAGGAAAGTGTCTTGAAGGTTGGCGAGGGGTGTCTTTTTCTAATTTGCACAAAGGTGTCACATAGGCTTTCAAAGATTAATGGTGCCTACATTTGCAATGCAGCTGTAGTATATACCAGACCTGAAGTACCACAGTAATTTTCTACCTGGTCTCTGCTGACCCCCTCTCCTTGTTCTGATAGTGAAAATCATGATAAATATGGTGGTAATAATGATAATGTGGCTAATACTTATTAAAAATAAAAGCACTTACTTGGTGCCAGACTCTGTTCTAAGCACCTACGTACATGCCTTACTACATGGTAGGTTCTCTAATCTCCATTTTTTTTTTCTTTCTTTGATGGAGAAAGTGAAGTACAGAGTATCTCACAGCTTGCCAGAGATAGAGACAGGTTTCAAACTCGGTCAGTCTTGCCGTTTGATCCATCTCACAGCCCACTGCATTCGGGTGGTTTAGATGCGAGGAGCAAATGGAGAGAGATGGAGATGGCTTTTCTTGTCTCATTGTGTTTCTTTTCAGTGAGCTCAAACCAAATGAAGGGAAACAGAAGAAAATGAGCTACTGATCCTTAGCTGCCATGTTTCCTTTCAAAGTCCCTGTGGGAAGGACCTGGAATGACTCTTTTTTTTCTCTGTTGCTCTCTCTGGCATCTATCCGGCCCCCACACAAGGACTGTGATTGGTGGGGTCACTTAGTGGCTGTGCTGGGGTTCAGACACGGTGTCCTCGCTCAGTCAGTGCTTCCCAAGTGGTATTTC
This sequence comes from Daubentonia madagascariensis, assembly GCA_023783475.1. Classification (NCBI taxonomy): domain Eukaryota; kingdom Metazoa; phylum Chordata; class Mammalia; order Primates; family Daubentoniidae; genus Daubentonia; species Daubentonia madagascariensis. The sequence continues at coordinate 23,314,489 of JAKFHU010001672.1, forward strand.
CCTTGATGAACTGGAGCAACCTCTCTCATTTTGAGATGGTTAAAATGGAAGCCACCAAATGGTTTGGAGAATGCCCAGGCATCATTTTCCTGGGGTCACTGGGATTCTGATTCTTATCTCCAATTGTGCACATTAAAAAATTCATCTAACCTGGCCACTCAGGAATTACTAGATCCTGGGAAAGAGATTAATCTGATCATGTTCAAAAGTCTCTCTCTCTCTCTCTCTCTCTCTCTCTCTCTCTCTCCACACACACACACACACAAACACACACACATATGCATATATCTCCAGATGGTGGCATGTATTGACTTTATGCTACTACATATATTTGGCTGCATAGCTGTGGTACAAGCACTCTGTCTTGGAGGGCAGGTGCCCCTCAGGAGACTAAGTACAGCTCAAAAATTTGTTTTGTAGGTATTGAATTTGGGTGAAGAGATCTCAACTTTTTTTACAAAAACTTTTTGTTTTTTTCTGGCTATGAAAGTTATATAGAAAAAAGCAAAAGTAACTTGTGCTCATTGTAGAACAGTCCAAAGTTGAACAAAAGTAAAACTATTATTTAATTAGCCAGTGATCAACTTTATTAACAACTTGCATATTACCTGTTAGTATTATTGCTGCATTAAAATTTATAAAATTAACAAATACATATATTTTAATAAATGTATAATTGTGTTGTGTATGGCATGATTTTACTGATGTTCTCATCCATCTCATGTGTATACTTTAATCATGTCATTTTGGGGATATTTGTATTCCTTCTAATATTTTTACATTTTGTTTTATGAAATATTTTCATTGAACTGTGGTAGCTGAATTAATTGTTTTTCTTCACTCTAGGGACACTATCATCTAAGTTGTGAGACATTGGTTATTTTACCTCCAAACCACGCTGGAAGCACACTAACAAGTTCTTCCTGTCTAAATATCATCCTATACTCAAAGTGGACCGTCCAAAAGCTTCACTTACTTTTCTACCTCATGAAGGATATGTTACAGTTAATTAGGTAACAGTTTGTTTTATATTGGTTTTATTTCACATGGGGTGAGATTTCAGGAAACACCCTAGTCTTCACAGTAACATATTTACTAAGGATTGGCAACTGTGGCCTGTTAATTTTTTTTTTTTGTAACAGAAATTATAAATCACCTTTTCTTTCAGTGATTTTTAACTTAGTTCTAATATTTTTAGCTTAATTTTTCTGTCTGTGTTCATCGATTCTTGAGGCCAACTACATTTGAAAAATCAGAGACCTGAGTTTTAAATTCTGTCTTATTTCCCCTTTGACAAAACCACGCAGGAACAAAGCATGGTAGTAAGGAGAAGAGTGACACCTGGTGGCCATAGGTGAGAGCAGCACAGCTGTCACAGGACTGGAGAGAGCCAAGGCTGGAGGTTTTCCTGAGGGTAAGGGGCTGGACAAGGATGGCACACTGGAGACCACTTGTAGAGAAAAGCTAATGAAAATTTGAGAAAACAAACAAGAAACTTCTTACCAGCTATTTGAATCACAGGCCACTGTTGAGCTCCCTGAACTAGGAACAGAACAAAAGGAAAACAAATAACGTTGGTAATCTTTGAGTCAAGTACAGCAGGTGATTGAGGCCTGCCAGGAGGAACAGGCCAAAATTCTTGTTATGTTATGTCATACTAATGTCATCTTATGGTGCTGTGTATACTTTGTGTATTATAAAACATTCTTCATGGACACACACATTTAAAAACTAAGAATTTTCTCTAAAATGCCAAAATTTCTTATATGCTATCATTTTTAAACTACTGTTTTTTTCTAACCACACTCTGATTTCATAAAGACTAGCACTCAAACATGCATGGCTTTCAACATTAAAGATTTTCACATGCAGGCTGGTATTTGTAATTTTGATTCTCTTTGTAGACTTTGGGTCATAATGTGTTCTTTTCCCTTTTTGCATCAATGATTAACTTCTACATGCTAACATGTAGAATATTAATACAATATTAAAGTGTTTTGTGTGACAATTTAATTAGAAATCCTGGGTTGCCTTGACATCCTGCATACATTTGTTACTTGGTGTGGCATGCATTCTGGTATCTCAAGCATTCTGTTTCTGAGTTTAAGGTGTGGAAGAGATACATATGATGTGTTTTGAATAGATGTTTCCATATCTTCTATTTCATGGCTGGATGAATTTGCATACTCAAAGTCTTCCTTGGCATGAATATTTTTCTCAAACTAATATTTTTCAGCTGGTTATTATTAAATACTTACTAGATGTTAGGCTCTGCTCTGAATCTTAATTTAATTCCTCCAAAGAATCCTATGAGGCAGGAACTATTGTTATGTTATTGCCCTTATTTTGTTATGAAAACCAAGGCACAGAGAGGTTAGTTAACATGCTAGAGGTTACACAGCTAGAAAATGGTTGTGCTAGATTTTTATTCCAGCCATTCTGGCTCAGAGTTGAGTTCATAACCACTATACAATACTTATATTTGGGTCAAGAAAACATATGGTGTGGCATTGTTACCATACTGTTGATATACTACTTAAAAAATATTCATTCTGCTGCCTGGTAGTAGCACCCATAATGTTTTCTATAGGCTCCCTGTAATTTTTCCCTAAATATTTTGAAACATTTTTCAGGTGTGTTTTTAAATTTTGGGATGTTTTGTTTGGTTCATATACACATTTTTAACTATTGAATTTGCATATCTATTTATTCTCATCATTCAGAGAGAAATTTGGGGATGGGTAGCTTGAAGCATCTGCAAATCATTTTATCCACCAGATTTGGGTACAAAATATTGTTCTAATTATTTTAAAAACCAAATTCTGGCTTTTGATCTGAAGATTCTAAAAAGAATTTTGGAGTCTTCAATTTACTCTTTGGGGGGTAAGTACCAATATTTGTATACATTTCAGTGCAAGTGTTATTAGTTAACTTTAGTCTATGAGTTAACTAAATTTCCTGAGTTTATTCATTAAACTGAGTTACCACAATGGCACTTTCATAAAACAATCAATAACTAACTTCATTACTGCCAACAGAGTTTTACTTTGTGTGTTAGAACATCTATTTTAAATATGGGTCTTTCTTTGTATAAGTTTGGGTTCACAATTTCATCAATAAAACAAATGTAAAATACTTTGTGCTTTCTGTGTGCAATTAAGAAAGTATTCAAAGGAATTTTGAAAATCGAATTTAATTACCACCATATTTATAAAAATTTTGAACCAAATGTTTTAAAAAGGATAATATTAGAAATTCTCTGTCCAAATACCTTTTTAAAAATAGGTCAAAGTATATTAAGAGGGTTTATGGAGACTGCCCACAGAAGGACAGCAAGCCTAGGAAGTGCAAGTGAAAAAAACTTTTTAGTAAAAGACTTTGGACTGAAAAGAAAAAGTGGGAACATTTTCCTAGAAGAGTAAGGAGTAGAAGTAAGAAAAATATGCAGAGACATAGGACATGTGCTATGGAACCAAAGATGTTCAAATGGCAATGACAGTTCATTTCAGGAAAAGTGAATAAGAAAATGAATATTCACAACCAGAGTATAGGTTAGGTTGCTGAAAAAGAGAAATTCAGTGAAGCCTTAGTTGGGAGTGAGATAAATCAGTCATTGGCTAGAGAAGCTGTTTGCCCAAGACCAGGAGTGATGTCCCAAATACCTGGAGATAACAATTGTGATGTTGTAAAGCTCCAGTCTAAGTTGGGTGACACTGTACTTGTACATTCTCTTAACTGTAATATATCTCAAAAGTATTTTTACTCTGGGATTTCTTTACTTTGTACTGAACCAGTTATACACTTAAAAGCGAAGGCATATGCTGGACTGTTTGTGGTTCTCAATGCTGGCAAGGTATCAGAATTGTTTGTTGAATATGCAGTTGCCATATACAGGTGTATACTCACCCCCAAACATACCATATGCCATCCCTGAAATCTGATATTCTGATAGAGTTAGTCTGTGGAGGGTTTTTCTGGGCATTTCATATTTTTATAAGACCTCTGATTACTATCATAGTTTTATTTGTTTGAATGTTTTGTGTGTCCTATTAGCCACAACTTGTTTGCAGAGTTTTTATCTGAAGGGCCTAGCTAACATGTTGAATGAATGAGGTTTGCCTGGAATGTGAGAGGAAGGCAAAAAGGAAAGAACAGGAAACAATATAGATTCAGGGGTAAGCCACTCTTCTCCCAAACCACATGATTGAGTAATGCCTGTATTCTTCCCAGAGTGGAAGGATCCATTTTTAATATATATCCATATGTATATACCCTTTAAATTTCTGCCCTGACATTCATTTTTGTTTTTTGAGTCAATGGTCACTGAAAAAAATTAGAAAAGGAGATATTAAAAGGAAAAAGGAATAATCTAAATGTTAAAATAAAAGTGATGGTGGCATTGGTGGTATAGTTGTGAACATAGCTGCCTTCCAAAATAAAAGTGAGGTTTTATTAATGATATAATAGGCAAAATAAAGGAAAGACATCCTAGGCCTTTGGTTTAAATGACGATTAAACTTGCTAGGATGTGTTTCAGGGTAGCTCACACCATGTATTTTTGCATGAAATTACCATACTGTATACACTATATATGTTTGTTTTCATGAATCAAAAAGCACGTTGAGATTTCAGAGTTTCACGTATGATCTCAGTCCTTGCACTTTTTCTCTATAATGTTTGACATTCCTTCCTAGTTAAGTCCCCTGTTACAAGGTGTGTGTTGTGGCGAGTGCATAGTGAGAGTCAGGAACTTAAAATCGCTCAATTTGGGGTGGAAGAATCTAACCACTTAATTATTTCAGATGTGTTACAAACCACAGGACATTTAGAGTGTTCCTGCCCTGTCCTGGGTCTTTCTTCTACCTCTCTGGGCCTCTTCTCTTTTCCTATGAGCAAGTCTGAGGTTATATTATAATATGCTTTCTTTCACAGGCTAGTCTCATTCTAAGGCTCCACAACAGGCATTTATTTATTAACTGGGAGATGGTGGTGGTGGTGGTGTAGTAGTTTTTTGTTTACTTTTTAAACAAGAGTGCACATGCACATTTGCAACAACTGCAGCAGGAAACTAAGGAGAAAATTTTAAATTGAGAAGTCTCTCTCTCTCTCTTCAAATCCCATTCAGATCTAATTCTGCTGGGATTAGCTTTGTTTTAACATCAATAATCTTACCAAAGGCCTCCCAGACAAGGACCCAGTAGGCTTTGAAATGACCTTAATCAAGTATTAGCCCTATACTTAAATTAATCCCCAACTCTACAAAACATTACGTTCTTGTCACTAAAGCTGGAGCAGGTTGAAAGGGGATTACTAAAGGAGGGAAGGAAAGAGAGTTTGCAATTGTAGGCACATCATACAGGCGCAGCAGGCCTGGAAGAGAGTCCAGGGGCAACCGATTACTCGAGCTTAGCTTTGTTTCTTGCCTCTCTCACAGGCTTTTGCAGAGAAAGGAGTCACTCAATAAATATTTGAATCGAGGTAGGGAAGAAAAGAGGAAGAATTTTTCTCTTACGAAGTTTTAATTTGCAATTATTTGTCTACCTTTTTGTTTTCCCAAACACAGGACCTTTAGGAGCAGAGCCAACCTTACACTTTGTCCAGCACAGAGAAAGCCATAAAAATGCATGGGTTTAAATAGAAATATTAAAAGGACTGGGAGGGAAAGTCCCTTAGCCTATATATTTGTTCCTTCCCCAAAGAATTAATTTATGAATTACTAAGTGGAAATAAAAAATGTGGAATGGGGCTCTTTCTTTGCTCAGCGTCATTGAGCTGATAGAAACACGGTACTTTCAACTTGTAGAAGTGCGGGGACAAAACAATACGAGGCAAAAGAGAAACAAAGGCTTTGCAGCCCAATGAAATCTGTACCTTTCCTTCCCACGAAGAGCGAGGTTTCACTGGCCAATCAAAACATTGATATCCCAACGAACGTTTTTTTTCTTGCTCCACCCCCTTGGTGACCAAATTTTTAAAAACTCCGCCAACGCATTTTGTTCTCAATCAGGTCCGCCAGAGACGTATTTAAGGGACAGACTCGGGTGCGGGTTTGTTGTATTAGGAAAGATGTCTGGCCGTGGCAAGGGGGGGAAAGGTTTAGGGAAGGGTGGTGCTAAGCGCCATCGTAAAGTGCTCCGTGATAATATCCAGGGCATCACCAAGCCCGCGATCCGGCGTTTGGCCCGGCGCGGTGGTGTCAAGCGCATTTCCGGTCTCATTTATGAAGAGACTCGCGGTGTGCTTAAGGTGTTTCTAGAGAACGTTATTCGAGATGCCGTCACCTACACCGAGCATGCTAAACGCAAGACTGTTACTGCTATGGATGTGGTTTATGCACTAAAACGTCAGGGGCGCACCCTTTACGGCTTCGGAGGCTGAAAGGATACGCTACCTTACAACTTAAAAAAAGGCCCTTTTCAGGGCCGCCTACGAAGTCAGATAAAGAGCGGAAATACGTTGCCAGGATAGCTGAACACGTGGCAGTCCACATAAGGGTGTTGACAAGTAGGGACAGTTCTGTGCGTGTGGTGGTTTTTGTATCATAGCTGTGTTTATTATGCCCATATGATAGCGCCACAAAGAAGTTGAAAATTTTTTTTCAGAAAGGAAAGGCAGATTTCAAGTTCAACGAAGGTGAGCGCGAACAAATGATGCTAATAAAATGGCTTCATAAAGTATGCGTTTTGTGTTTGAGAGCATTCTAAGAACTGTACTTTGGACTTAAATTGGGTGGTTTGAGGTAGACGTTGCATAAAGGCACTCCCCGTTTGGCTCACATAGTATGCAACTATGTAGATGAAGCCTGTTCAGGGACAATCTTATTGGATTAGAAGTAATTTAGCGGAGGATTGGATTTTATGACCATTATCCTATTGGCCAAAACAAAGCGGTCTAATAGCCATCCCCAGAACAGGAGGCCGAACTGTGGGTGGTTCTTTGTTTTTAACCCGACGTATGCCGGGGCGCCGGAAGGTGCGAGGAGTAAAGGTGCACGAAGCCCAGTCTAGGATTCTCATAGTGTTGGGAGGCCGGCCAACTGCTACGCGAGGCCAGCCATTCGTCCTCATAATCTGTGATGAGTGTCTGGAGTCAGCCCACTGCTCGACACAGCGGTTAGAAGGGCTCACTTCCATGTCAGGAAAGTGAAACATACTCAGCACCATCCTCACAACTCCAATCTTATAGAGAAACAATGGCTATTATTAATATAGCCAAGCAAGGAATGGGCTGTTTTCTATTTTAGGACACTTTTTTTTTTAAGAGGCCTAATTATACAAGTAAGTCCGGAAAAGCGAGGTCCTATTGAACTATTTGGACATGTTCGTGTATGAAATAATGCACTCCATAGTTTTGCAATGGGCTTTGTTTAAAGTCGCCCCAAATAGGTTAACATTAATATAATCTTTATGATTAAGTAAAAATGCTAAATAACAAATTAAGGGAGAAGTAAAACTAACTTTAAAATTTAAGAGAAAGGTACTTCAGCTTGGACCCAGAGCTCCCTAATACAGTGTTTGATTTAGGAAGGTTGAATTCAGACCCTAACTGCAGCCTCAAACGTTTCCACAAGGGTTTTGGGTTCTTAACATTTTTTCAGCCCATGGAGCGCTCTGGGAGTCAGATGAAGCCTATAGACTCTTTTCATAAATACAATACATAAAATAATACATAGGATTACAATCGTGTTAGAATAGTATTAAAATAATTAAACCACTTTAAAAACATGTCAGTAATATGTGCATCTTTGTTCATGTATCACGAAACATGTAAGAATAGTATTTTGGAAACGAGCATAAAAGTTGTTTCAAGATTCTTGCAACTTGACTGAAAATATTTGTGATTTCTATCAATCACACTCAATGTTAGGAAATTCTGAATTTCAGGTAAAGGTTAATGGAAAGAAGAGTTTAGAAAAAAAATTCCCTAACATATTCTGGGACACCTTGATTATTGTTTTTGACCTCTTGAAGTCCCTGTCACCGTTACAAAACCTGTCATAATGACACCCACCACAGCGAAGAACAGACTGGAATGCAGCAGTGATTGAAAAAATATATAAATTCCACTCCCTTCCTAATACCAGTATCTCCAGGATTTAGACATAAGTCCTACTCCAGAGCACAATCTAGTTTCTCTGGATTTAACACCCAAATAGTTCAGCTTCTGGACCCTTGTAGGTCCACGTTGTACTTAACAAGAGACCCTTCGTATTTTGTCCCTTCACAACGTAATTTACTGACAGATCAGGTTAAATTCTAGGAACTGGCCAGTGTCACACTTTTTTTTGAGTTATTTGGGTGGCTCTTAAAAGAGCCTTTGGGTTCTTTCGAAATTGGCATGAGGAAGCTCTTCACTTTTTAGATGTCACTTTTCTAGGATTAGTTTTATGCTGGGTCAACTGTGGCTTCCCAGCCTTGGGCTTCCCAGGCCTCACCTTTGCCGGACTCTTCCGCTGTTGCCTGGCCTTGGCTCCTTTAGTCTTCCTTCCGCTTCTCACAGCTTTTTTAGTTGTTCTTGGCTTCTTAGCTTTTTTGTTGCTCTTGGCTCTCTTCGATGCTTTCGGATCCCTCGGTAAGACCAGCTTCTTGGTCTTGTTAGAAGTTGGCCTTTTGGTTTTGCTCCTGGCGGGTTCAGGAGCAGCCTTCTTACTGAGTTTGAAGGACCCAGAAGCACCGGTACCCCTGGTCTGCACCAAGACTCCTTTGCTCACTAAACTTTTGAGGCCCAACTTGATACGGCTGTTATTCTTCTCCACGTCATAACCAGCGGCCGCCAGTGCCTTCTTGAGTGCAGCCAGTGACATGCCTGCTCGCTCCTGTGACACTGACAGCGCCTCAATGATCAATTTAGACACCGAAGGACTTGGTGCCTTGCGACTTGCACCTGACGGACCAACTGGTTTCTTCCCTCGCTTCTTGGTTGGAGGCTTCTCCATAGCAGCTGCAACAGGATCTGCTAAAGCTACAGGCGCCGTCTCAGACATCCCAACACCGAAGAGCGAAATGAAACAACTAGCGAGAAGCGTAAATTATGGCGGGGCCCCAGGGCCTTATATAGGGCAGGGCGCGCTGTGATTGGTGCATTGCCTAGGCACCGCCCCCGCCCCTCGGAGAAGGAGTATTTGTGTTTGTTTTACCCTGAAAAATTGAATCCTACAAAACTCCTCTGTACATAATCTCCCGGGTTCCACTGCGGAATGATCCGTGGAGACTCATATTTTACATACCTTTTCACATTTTAATGAAAAATGACCCTGCATGCCAAAACTATTCAAGAAAGCCCTCCATTTTCGTCCAAATTCAAGGGCAAGAACAAAACTTCCTCTTTTCCTTGTAAAAGCAAAAGTAATTTTTTGCAGGAAACTTATCTCACCTCTTCTAAGTGGTCTTCCAAATGGGTGGCTTCCAATGATTGGAGAAAATCAATTATTCATGCCATGATTTTATTGAAAATAATTTATATATGTGAGGGAAATAACACAGATCTCTTAGCTGTCTCACTGCAGTTATGATATTCATAGAATTGTCTAAAAACTGCAGAGGATGACCTTATTTAGGTAAGTGCAATCTAATAAACCATACTTTACAAGGCACGTGGGTTGTCTCTGATTAAAGCCACTTCCCAGTCTCTGTAGCTTTATAGAAGACTCTCAAGGATGGAGTAATATTAAGGATCTCGTACATGATATCTGCTTGGCCAAAATCAGGCCACCCTCATGGCTGGTGACCTCAACGGAGTTTTGCTTCTGGTTTCATTGATTCAGCTCCCCTCCATCCCCCTCTCCCCTCAGATAAACAGACACAGTCCCTCGCCTCAATGAACTATAAAACTTGAAGCAGGAACCCTGTCCTGAAGAACCCAGTGGAAACCACAGAACCTGATATCTAAGAAGACTCCGCTGGCAGGTGTTGCTGTAGAGCTGTGGGAAAAGGGTTGTCGGGAAAATGTTCAGTATGCTCCCCTGAGCTTGGACTGGCCTTTGTGAGAAGTCTGGAGTTTCCTAATGAGGGCCAAGGCCTTTCTGGAGGATGCTGAGGGAGCAGCGTAGGGTTGCCAGAGCCTAGGGTCTCAGCAAAGGGAAACCTTTTAAAAGGACCATTTTGTGAAGATCTCCAAATACCTGTGTGAGAAATTTGGTAGTTATTCTGTGAGCCAGGGAGCCATTGGAGGTTTTTAATTGGACAGTGTGTTGTATTGTTATTGTTGTAGTTGTCTCGGCTTTAGATTTATTGCATAAATAATCATTAGTGAGAAGGGCCCACTGTCAAAGGTTGGGAGTCTGTTGCAGTAGTCTCAGATTGACAAAGGATTTGCCTAAGGGGACAGTGTGGGAAAGCAGAGCGTCTACGTTGGAAATATTTCTGAAGCAAAAGCCAGAGGATGAGACTTCCAACTTCTGATTGCAAAGAGAGGTAGAAAAGTCACTTTCTCTCTTTCTGTCTCAAATACATACACATACATGCACAAACACCTGAAACAAAAATTCAGAAAACAATACTACCTTAAGCACCTGTACTCTGATATATTCTAGTCTATCTCATTTTTTTTAAAAAAACACTGGTTGCACATCATGAAACTGATTTCACAACATGCTAACGAGCTATGTCCCTCAGTTTGGAAAATATTTCTCTTGATAGAGATTACAGGTACATCTTTCTGAGAACCCCATGTTTTCACACCTGCTTGGTTCCTCTGACTCTTGGTAATCCCTGAGTGTTTGTATCATTAACTGTAAGTGGCTTAGAAGTCAGGTTGGGGATCAAGTTGATCTTTATATTTACAAGTTGACCAAACAAATCATTCCATTGCTTTCATACTAACATAGAATTGGAGAATTTAGGCAATTCTTAGATTCCATAATATAAGACCCAGAAAAGGAACCATGATTCGTATTTTGCATTAGATAGCTAAAACGTTACCATAAAAACAAATAACATGTACACACACACATATAGTATATGGTGCTTACCCTGTGCCAGTCATTTTCCTAAGTTTTTCTCTTCCTCTTCCCCAAAATGTAGAAATTCATTTTGTAGATGAAGAAACTGAGGCACAGGAATGTCATGTGACTTGCTCAAGATCTTAGAGCTAGTGAGCAAGAGAACTAGGATTTAAGTCCAGAAGTCAGGCCTCCTCCCTCTTCTTCCTCTCACTCTTGGGCCTCTCCTTGGTAGCTACAAATATTACATATATTGGGGTTATCTTTTTTTTCTCGTTCACTTAATATGTCAGGACTGATGTTCACATGATAACATTTTTAAGTAACTTTTTTTTTGTGGAGCAATACACATGTATTTCTATTTGTAAAATACTTGTATTTTTATACATAAAAATATAGTTTTATTTTAAAAAATTCTCTACTGTGGGAAATTCAGTCTTCTGAACTTTCGTTATTGAAATAATACTCCCATAAACATTTTCCTAGATAAATTTTGACTGGCATCTCTAACTTCTAAGTATTAAGTCAATGGATGCAATCACAAAGAAAATAAAAGGAACTATTTTCTTTAAAAAAAATAGTAAATTCATATCTCTGGTGATGTGAAAAGTGTACAGCCTATTTTTACTATTAATTTTATATTCTAGTCTGTAATTTTTTGCAATATTTTCATATATTTTTCTTTCTATACATATGTGCGTGTGTAAAATAAAGGCATCAATTATTTTTGCTATGCTTTGTGAGATTAGCAAGGCCTCACTTGCCCCACTCCTACTGTACTCACTTCTTGGATTTTCCTGATATCTAACATTTAGATCTACTTTCTAAAACTAGTACTTCCTATTCATTCACATGCTTCTTCCTTTTTCAAGAACTATTTTTGAACTTTATGTTTTGTTTGCAACATCTTCACAGAAATTATTTCACAAATCAACCGTAACTCTCAGTTCATCTGATTTCTTCATTTTTAATTATTTTGAATACTTTCTTGTTCAACTATTGAGTAATTAATTTGTTTGTATTGTAGAAAGGGTATGTGGACAATTCCATGTTTTGTAAAAATCATCTCTAAAATTTTCTCAAAGTATTTATTGAATATCAAATGCAGGTGTGATGTAGTTTCAGGGCTGAGGAACAAATACAATATCATTTTTTTAATTCAAAAATATTACTTGATTGATAAACTAAAGAAATTGCCATTTATTTCAGGAGATCAGATCTAAACATCTGCAATGACAACAATTATCAGGTGCCTAAATCAATGTCCAAGGTAATAATTGTCCCAGGGTTTCAAGGCAGGGAAATCACTTAGAGAGAAGGTGGCAGGAATACTGTCCCCTCTTGTCAGATGAATCCGAATGATTCGTTCAGAAGGTTTCTGTTGCTCTTTTGTAAACTGCACATCTTCCAGAGTCCTAGAAAACATCCGAGAGGACAGAGGAACCAAGCTCAGGGCCACCATTTAATGAGGATGCACTGGAAGTATCTGGCCTGGAAGAAAAGCTTTTTGCAGAGCTGGAATACACGCCTGGGGGAGCCATGTAGGTAATCTTATTCCTGTTCTTCCTGATATTCCAACTTCTCTTATAAGCTATTTATTTGTAAGTAAAGATACATACCCACAACCACACCAGCATCTATTGTTTTGGGACTTTTTGATAAAAGCCATTCTCACTGGGGTTAGGTGATATCTCATTGTGGTTTTGATTTGCATCAGATCAAAACTTTGAGCATTTTTTCATATGTTTATTGGCCATTAGTCTATCTTCTTTTGAAAAGCTTCTGTTCATGTGAGAAAGGAACACTTATACACTGTTGGTGGGACTGCAAACTAGTACAACCTCTATGGAAAACAGTATGGAGAGTCCTCAAAGAACTAAAAGTAGACCTACCGTTTGATCCAGCAATCCCACTACTGGATATTTATCCAAAGGAAAACACGTCATTTTATCAAAAAGACACTTGCACTAGAATGTTTACTGCAGCACAATTCACAATCGCAAAGATGTGGAATCAACCAAAGTGCCCATCAATTCATAAGTGGATTAATAAAATGTGGTATATGTATACACACAGAGTACTACTCAGCCATAAAAAATGAATTAATACTTTTTGCAACAGTCTGGATGGAACTGGAGACCATCTGCCTAAGTGAAGTATTGCAAGAATGGAAAAACAAACACCACATGTACTCACAATTAAATTGGAACTAACCGATCAGCACTCATGTGCACAGAAGGAAGTAAAACTCAACGGAAATCAAGCAGGTGGGAGGGGGGAGGAGGGGATGGGTGAAATCATACCTAACGGGTACAATGTACACTATCTGGGGGATGGGCATACTTATAACTTTGACTCCAGCAGTACAAAAGCAATCTATGTAACCAAAACATTTGTACCCCTGTAATGTTCTGATATTTAAAAAAATGACACATACCCATATCATGGTGTTTCTTAATTTGTGACTAACATGTATAATGCTAACAACATAGACTGATGTTCAAAACGTTTCTATGAAGAGCTTATTGCTGGGTGACTGGAATAATTTTTCCAAGGTACATGAGCCAGTTTTTGAAAGCAAGGAGACACAAGCATTAGAATTTGGGTGAATTTTCTATTGTCCTGTAATCCAGAATATGGAATAATCAGATAAAAGCAGAAAGTCTTTCTTCTTAAATTTCCTGATAACAAGGGAGGTAAATCGGATAATCCATACCTACTTCCTTTTGCCTTTACCCTTTCTTCCTGCCTGGAACATAGACACGACCCCTAGAGGTGCTGCAGATGACCATGAGGTTGAAATCTACATGGAAGATGGTTAACAACAATATGATAGAAGGAACCTGAATACTTGGGCAGTCTAGTCTAGCTTCTAACAGCCCCTGACAAACCAGCCTAGCCCTCTTGCTAATGTAGAAAATCAAATCCCTTTCTGGCTAATCCACTGTTAATGGGTTTCTATGAAATGTGGCCCAATGCATCCATAACTGATACACAAAACTTGATTTAGCGGTTGGTACCTCTCCATGAGCATGTCAACTTCATGAGGTTCAGATTTTTGTCTTTCATGTATACTGCTGAATTCTACCGTAACAGTGCCTGGAGCATGGGAAGGGCTCAATTGTGCATATCCATTGAATGAATAAATAGATGCATGGTCATTCTAATTTCCAGATATATCTCATATCTTTCCATTTTTATAAAAGTGAAAATCTTACAGCATATATCCTTCCAGGTTATTTACCTATCTCAGGCATCCCTCTAGGACCAATTTAGAGTCTACCAGCACTGTGTGAGCACCTGTTTCACTACATATACAAACCTCTTCAAGAGCATAAGGATATCATTAAGCTTTGTATCATTGTCAATTAGACAGGTAAATGTAGTTTTGTACATAATTTGCATTTTAGTTTTTCATGAGGTTCAACAAAGGTGAGTTGTCAGAGCGTATTTATTCAAGATTGGGCATCTGTCTCCTGGTGAGACATTTGTACTAATGCTTGGCCTTTGACTCTCTGAGGCTGCTGTCTGCATGTGAAATGGAGGAACCCTGGCCTGGGAACAAGGAGAACTAGGTTAACTTCCCACCTCATCTGTTTCTGACTTTTGTGTCTTTGGACAAGTTTAACTTTATCTCTCCTAGTCTTAGTTGTCTTGTCTGTAAATTACAGCAATGATGCTGTCTCAGTTGGCTTGGGTTGCTATAACAAATTACCATGACTGGGTGGTTAAATAACAAAAGTTTACTTCCTCACAGTTCTGGAGGCTGGAAGTCTGAGATCAGGGTATACAGCATGGTTGGTTTCTGATGAAGGCTCTCTTCCTGGCTTGTTGACTGCTGCCTTCTCACTGTGGGCTCACATGGCCTTTCCTCAGTGTGTGTGTAGAGAGAGATCTTTCTCTCTTTCTTTCTCTTCCTAAAAGGCCACCAATTCTATCTGATTAGGACCCCACCCTTGTGACCTCATTTAACCCCCAGTTACCTCTTATGAGTCCTGTCTCCAAATATAGCCACATTGGGGTTTAGAGATTCAACATATGAATTTGGGGGGAACACAATTCAGTCCATAGCAGACATTTTCTCAAAGAGTAGTTAGGAGGATTATAAGAGACAAAGTAGGTAAAAGTAGTTTCAGTTAAATGGAGCCAAATGCGATTTATTATTCTGACATAATCCTAGGCAGAGGATGCACTTGATAAAGATTAGTTTTTTGGCCTTTAACCTAAGATCCTACTTATTATTCTTTACATAGTTCCTTCCCATGAAATGATTGCAAGCATGTACATCAGTTTGCAGCACAGTTTATTTCTTATAGGGTCCTGGCTAATAAAAATATGGAAAAAAATGACCCTTGGTAATAATGAAGGAAACTTAATTTCAATTTTTGGGGGGAGGAGGCAGTTAAATTGACAGTGCTTTAAAAAAAAAAGTCATTGTAAGTATGAGTGCTGTAAAACAGGAATTTCCGTATTATGTTGGGATTATAAATTGGCATAGTTCTTCTGAATGGCAGTTCGACAGTGTATATGTTAAGGACCTTAGAAAATGCTTTTCACTTCTGATTTAGTATTTTCCACTTTTAGAAGTCTATCCTAAGGGAATAATCAAATATTTGAACAAAAATTTATGTACAAAGATGCATGATCTGTGTGACCTATGATGCATAAAAATGAGATTCAATCGAAATAGCCAGTAACAAAGAATTATATAAGTATTGATAAATTCATAAATAAAATATTATAAATCCATAAAAATTGTTTCTCAGCATATTTAGTTACCTAAAAAATTACATATATATAACATGACATCTAAATTTTCTTTATATATGACATATATTTATTGCATATATAACATATATTCATATTCATGTATACATATATCTCACATACATATAAAAAGAATAGGAGATACTAGGAGTTATTTTAATTTTTTTTTCTTTATATGTTTCTCCTTTCACAAATTTCTACAATGAACATTTAATATTTTATACTCAGGAAATAAAAAGCTAATGTTTTAGCCAGGTGCTTATTGGTCCTTCCTTGATTGTTCAAAATACCTTCGTTTATCTTCTTCTACTATCACTCATATTCATTGGTTTATTTGTGAGATAAAACGGTATCTAGCAGTGACAAGTGGTGAAAACAACATGTCTAAAGGCTATTGTCACTTCCTGTAAAAAGAGAGAGATTGATTGATTCAGTTCTGTAATTCATTATGTAACGGCAAAAACCGGAGTCACGTTGCCAAAGGCAACACCGAGAGGTACACGAGGATGCAGAGAGGTCAGGTTTATTAACAGCAGCGGGCTCAGAGGGGATCTTCTGCCAAAATCTGAGCACCCACCAGTCAGGGGGACTTGTCTTTTATACTTCAAGAGCAAGGGGGCGGGATACAGAGCGGCTTATACCAGGAAGTGTACACATAAGGAAGTTATTGTAATTTACAAGGTAGCTGCAAGGGGGAGCTGTTTACAGGAGCATAAACTGCAGGCGTTAGTCAATTTCAATTTCTTTCTTTATAACATCAGTTTCACAAACATTCCTGTGGGTGTGGCGATAAGTAGTCTTACAGAAGCAGATTAAGCAATTAACATACACTGGGTTACAGCTTGTCCGTTTCAGGGTAAAAGGTTTTTAGTGAATTTCTATTTTTCCCTCACATTCCCCCCTTTCAATACTCAGACTGAATCTTCACCTGAGTAGTTATTGTTTTCATATTGTGATACCTGTTGGTATAGATGGTGTAGTACCATCTGTAACTTTATTCTATTTGTCTAGATATTAGGGAGGTCAGATATTTGAGTATGCATGAGGCTATGGTTAGTAAAAATATTAGTCCCAGTAGGGGCCTGAGTAGGGGCGTAATCCAGGGGGTCCAATCCAGAAACGGATTCCACCATGGGGCTTGGCTTTCTCTCTCTTTTATCCGGTTCTGGATCCTAGCCTGTAGTTGGCTTAAATTTTCTTGCACTATCCCAGAATGGTTGGCATAAAAACAACATTGTTCTTTTGGGTATAGGCAGGTTCCTCCCCTGGCTTGCTGTTAACATGTCTAGGGCCCTCCGGTTCTGGAGTACTACCTCCGCTAGGGAGTTTACTTGTTGTTGGATGGTTGATAGTGCCTTTTCTACCAAGCTGAGGCCAATATCTACTTGTGAGGCTAGTTGTTTAACCTGATGGGATGTTACCCCTAGGGCAGCTCCCTCGGGCCAGCCCCCCTAGGAGACCTATAGTAGCCAATATTGGAACCAGGACCGGGACTCGCTTGGTCCGGTGTGGCTCAGGAGGGGAGAGGTAAGCAACATCCGATCCTGGTGTGACAGTTATGTCTGGAATAAGGATTACAATTGCACATAGGCTACAACTTCACCCATTCAGCCTCTTGTATACCCCGTCTGCACATGAGAAATATGTACTGTTTGGAGGCTGATATGCTTGATCTTCCAACTGTGTTATGTCCAGGCAATCAGTAGCTATATTTGGCCTGTTGCCTTTTCCCAAGACACACAAGGCCTTTCCAAGGGTTTGGATAGGCCTCAGGACTGGCAAGGCTGGTTCCCAGATAGTATTGGCAAGTTTGATGGGGGTGGAATCATTGACCCCAATGGCAGTATATGTCCATGAGGTCATCGGGGCACACAGCCAGCAGTCAGCAGCTAGCTGCTGGTTAGTAAGATTGAGGATCTGGTGTGTGGCATTTATCAAATCTTTCAGCCAGATCCGGGGAATTTCCCATCGATATCTATATCCTTGTGGGCGGGCGGTGTCCTTACCTAATACTCGGACAGAAGTTGGGGGTGTTGATGGCTTGTAATATTTTACTTGGGGCTTGTAGACCTTTATCACCTTTATGATTGTTCCAGGATCTCTGCCTCTACCATCTACCCTGTTGCCAGCTATCCTGTCTGTCCAGTTGTTGGGGTTATTGATCCTGTATGTAACAGGGTTGCAGTTCCCAATCCACAGTTATTAGGGGCCCTCAGTTTTTCTAGAGGACTACCTGGGTTACCCGTATACCCATGGGTGCATACCCAGCTGCCACAGTAAAATTCAGCTGCAGCATGACATGGCTGATGCCAATAGTTTGGGTTGAAATCAGGTTTGAGACAAAGATATTTGTGGTTGGTAGTATACTCTCTCTCCCAACTCAATCCTCCACAGTTAGTTTTGGAATTAGGATCCATGGCCCCACATACATCAAATGGATGATAACTGAAGGGGACTCTCCATCCCACTGGGTGGAGTTAATGACTCCTTCATCTCCCCAAGTGCGCCTCACTTGAAGCTCCCAGGGCCCTATGGTATTGTCCCACAGGTGGCCCAAATTGACGTCATTAATACATAAGTAACAAACAGTACAGTATGGTTACCACGCCCCAGTAGAGCAGGACCATTCCTACTCTCTGGATCCATGTCCACTCTCTTTTGGTGTCACAGCCCCAAGTCCTATACCCAATGTCAGAGTCAATAACCCGACAAGTCCAAGTTCAAACTGTTTGATGTTAATGTCTGACTCAGGCTGACTCATTCGTTCTCAGCAGTCTGGAGACTCCCTGTGTCCCATGTCACTGTGGATCTCCAACGCAGGCGCAGCTTGAGCGGGTTGTCCCGGTCTGGCCGCGCTACCCACGAGTCCTGCTGGCTCTCTGGACTTGACCTCTTGGCTCGGATATGATGAATCCATGGGGCGATTTCTGCAACTTTGACAGCAGTGGGTGTGACTAATACTACAGTAAAGGGGCCTGTCCAGGAGGGTTCTAAGGGGGTTTTCTTCCAATCTTTTACCCACACTAAGTCCCCTGGTTTGTGGGGGTGTACTGGGGCCCCCAGGGCCACGGGGGCCCATCCTACTACTGTCTGGCTAATCTGCTGTAGCATCTTTGATAGCTGTATAAGCTGACCTTGTAAGTTCATTTCTCCTACCTGCCTAACATCCCCTTTGAGGCCTCTGGTGATGGGGGGGTCTCCCATATAAGATCTCAAAGGGAGAGTACCCTGTTGGCCCTGGTGTGTATCTGGCCTTAAGAAGTGCTAAGTTGAGCATGTCTATCCATGGTAGGTTTGTCTCCTGACAGCTTGGCTAGGGTGTTCTTAAGGGTGCAGTTCATACGTTCTACTTTCCCTGAGCTTTGTGGCCTGTATGCAGCGTGAAGTTTCCATTTTATTCCAAGTGTCTTGGCTATAGTTCGAATTATTTCTGCTATGAAACTAGGTCCGTTGTCACTTCCAAATGAGAGGGATAGGCCACACAGAGGAATTATTTCTCTTACAAGAGCCTTTACTACCTCCCAAACCTTCTCTGTTCTTGTGGGGACAGCCTCTACCCACCCTGAGTAAGTGCAGATCATTACTAACAAATACTTGTAATCCCCGACAGGGCTTCACTTCTGTGAAATCTATTTCAACATCTTCAAAGGGTGTGGCCCCCAAGTACTGAACACCGGGTACAGGCTTCGGCCGTGTTGTGGCGTTATTTCGCGCACATGTGTCACATCGGGTGCACACTGTTGCAGCCAGAGTTGGGAGTTTGGCTATGTAATAGACCTTGGCAAGTAGGTGGGCAAATGCAGTTTTCCCCATGTGGCCTAACTTACAGTGTTGGGTAACGACCGAATAGGCTATGTTTCCTGGGATGAAGGTCCTGTTATCTTGTAAATGCCACCACCCATCTTCACTCTTTCTGGCCTGCTCTTGTCTTGCCCACTGGTCCTCTTCAACTGTATAACACAGCCTGTCCAGCCACTCTGGGGCTAGGAGGATTTTACTAGAGACTAACAGCTCACCCTTAGTCTCTTGTTCCTGGGTTGCTGCTTGTTTAGCTGCTTGGTCTGCCAGACGATTTCCTGTAGCTGTTGTAGTTGTTCCTTTCTGGTGTCCTTGGCAATGAATGACTGCCACTTTTCCGGGTTCCCACACAGCTTCTAACAACTGAAGGATTTCTTCCTGGTTCTTTATCCCTTTACCCCTGCAGTCAGCAGTCCTCTTTCCTTGTAAATGGCCCCGTGAACATGTATGGTGGCAAAAGCATATTTGGAATCAGTGTAGATATTTACTTTCTTGTCCTTAGCTATTCTGAGGGCTTGGATTAAGGCCCAAAGTTCAGCTCTCTGTGTGGACCACCCGTGAGGCAAAGACCCTGCTAGGATGACTTAACTGGCTGTGGTAACTGCATAACCTGCAAACCGTTTCCAATTCTGAACGTAACTGATGCCATCCGTGAACAGTTCCAGGTCCGGGGCCATCAGAGGTGTGTCTGTCAGGTCTGGCCTACTTGCGTAGACCTCTTCCATCACCTCTGTACATTCATGATCCGGTGGCCCCAGCTCAACAGGTAGGAGGGTAGCAGGATTCAGGGTTCGCACAGTCTCTACAGTAACCTGGGGGTTCTCACACAACTCCTGGTACTGAGCCAGCCTACGTTAGAGAGCCACCAATGTCCCACGCTATTAAAGAGGTGAAGAACTGCATGTGGTACGTGTACAGAAAGCTTTTGGCCGTATGTGAGTTTATCTGCCTCTTTGACCAGCAGGACTGTGGCTGCCAGCGCTTGTAGGCAGGGGGGCCATCCAGAGACTACTGGGTCCAGTTGCTTAGACAGATAGGCCACAGGTCTCTGCCAGGGTCCCACAGTCTGGGTTAGGACCCCCACTGCAACATGTTGTCTTTCATGCACAAAGAGATTAAAGTCTTTGGTCAGGGCTGGCAGTCCCAGTGCAGAGGCCTTTTGTAGCAGGTCCTTTATGGCTTTGAATGCCTTTTCTCATTGGTCTGTCCACTCGATTGACTGCCCCTCAGGTCCCCGCAAGGTTTCATATAAAGGTTTGGCTATCAACGAGAATCCTGGGATCCAGATCCAGCAGAACCCTGCTGCTCCCAGGAATTCTCTGAGTTGTCTCTTACCCTCCGGTCATGGTATTGTGCAGATAGCATGTTTCCGTTCATGGCCCAGTGCTCGGTGCCCTCGGGATATGTGGAAACCCAAGTATCTGACGCGTTGCTTGCAAATTTGGGCCTTCTTCCAGGACACTTTGTACCCAGAATCTGTGAGCAGTTGGAGTAGGGCTCGAGTGCCTAAGAGACAGTCTCCCTGAGTGGGTGCTTCCAGGAGCAAGTCATCTACATACTGGAGGAAAGTGCAGTGGTCTTGTGAGTAAGTTGCAAGATCTGAGGCCGGCGCTTCCCCAAACAGCGTTGGTGAGTTCTTGAATCCTTGGGGCAATCGAGTCCAGGTGAGTTGCATTTTCCTCCCAGTTTGGGGTTCTTCCCACTCAAAGGCAAAGAGGGGCTGACTTTGCGGGGCCAGTTGCAAACAGAAGGCATCCTTTAAATCCAGACAGGTGAATCAGGCGGCATCCGGGGGAGGAGGCTTAGAAGAGTGTACGGGTTAGGCACTACCGGGTGGAGAGTTACCGCAACTTCGTTGACAAGCCACAAGTCCTGGACCAGGCGGTAAGTCCCGTCAGGTTTCTTGACCGGCAGTAATGAGGTGTTCCGGGGGACTGGCATTCTACCAATATGCCCTCCTTCCAGAGCCTATCCAGGTGTTTCTGGATTCCTTCCCGGGCCTCCTTTGGGATCGGATACTGTCGCTTTCTGACAGGCTGGGTCCCTGGCTTTAAGTCTATTATTAGGGGTGAGTGTTGGTGCGCCAGACCTGGGGGGTTGTCTTCCGCCCACACCATTGGAAAGTCCTGCTGGAGGTCAGGCGGATTTTGATTTTCTTCTGCCTCTGCAAACAGCTGCCACACAGCCTCCCGTGGGACAGTGACTGCAGGTATGAGTGGCCTCGTGGGTTTCAGTGTGAGATTTGCTGACCTTTCCTCAGGGAAGGTGATCTGAGCCCCTAGCTTATGCAGGAGGTCCCACCCAAGCAGGGGGATGGGGCAGTCTGGGATGTACAGGAACTCATGTTGCACCTTGTGGCCTCCCATCTGGCAGGTCCATGCTTGGCAAAAGCAGCGTGCTTGCTGGTCCCCAGTCGCCCCTATGATGGTGGTCTCCCAGTGAGTCAAGGGGGCTACTGGTGTTGTGACCACTAAATGCTCGGCTCCTGTGTCTACCATAAAAGTCACTGGTTGGCCCCCTACTTCCATGACGACCGTAGGTTCCCGGGGGCCGAGGTCGAAGGAACCCGGTCGGGCCTAGTCAGTACTGGCCCCAGCTAGGCCTATAAGGTCCTGAGTTTCAGGCTCTAGCTGGTATCTCTGGGGTGGATTCCTTTTCCCACAGTCCAGCTTTCGATTTGGGCATTCATTTTTCCAATGCCTGGTCCCCTTACAGTATGCGCATTGGTCTGGTCGCAAGAGCCGTCGCCCCTGTAGGCCTCCATCAGGGTGATTTTTGGGTCTTGGGGGTGGAGCGGGGTTCCCTAGTACTGCTGCCAGGAGGGCTGCCTTTTGCTTCATTTTTCATTCTCCTTCCCGCTGAGTGACCCGGTCCCAGTTTTTATATACCTTCTGTGCCACTTCCATCGATTGGGAAATGTTCATGCCCGCAAAGCCTTCGAGCTTCTCCAGTTTCCACTGTATATCGGGATAGGCTTGCCCTACAAAGGCTGCATTCACCATGCATTGGTTCTCTGGAGCTTCAGGGTCAAAGGGTGTGCAGATCCGATATGCTTCACAGAGGTGCTCGTAGAAGTCGCTCGGCACCTCGTCAGCCCTCTGAACAGTCTGGGCAACCTTGTTCATGTTGGTAGGCTTTTTGGCGCCGTCTCGGACGCCACTCAGGAGGGCTTCTCGGTACCGGATCAGTAAGTCTCGACCTCCAGGAGCGTTGAAGTCCCAGGCTGGGGTGCTGTCAGGAACGGCTCGCTGAGCCCATTGTTCAACATCCAGGATCCCTCCGGGAGCGTGTTCTTGGGCCCAGCGGTGGGCTCCTCTGTATTGAAGAGTGTCAGGAGGAGGTGGCGGCAGTCCTTCCAAGTTGGCTGGTGGGTTTGAAAAATACTCTCGAGGAGGTCAATCATGGCTTGAGGTTTCTCAGAGTAAGGAGGGGTATGTTGCTTCCAATTCAAGAGGTCTGTAGTTGAGAAGGGTTGATAATACAGGACTGGCTGCCTGGGATGAATGGTGCCATCTTCTGCAGCGCAGGCCTGGCCTCGGACCTCACAGATGGGCATCAGTAGGGCTGGTTCCTGGGTCTGTGCCGAGTGGAGACAGCGAGCCACGGGGGTCCCCGGGCCAGGTTCTGGGGATTGCTGGGGTGGCGAGGCAGATGAGAGTGACGTGTCGAGAACCGGTGGATCGGAACTCGGGATGGCTGGATTATAGGGTGGCGGCAGCAGCATTTCTTCCTCCTGTGGCTCTTGGTGGATAGGGACTGGTGACTCCTTGGGTCCCGGTTTCGTGGGCTTGCGGGCCAGAAGAATCCTACTCTTTCCCTTTCCTGGACAGAACCGGACCCATGGGGGCAAGGTCTGGGCTACCTCAAGCCAAGAATCAATGTAGGGGAACTGGTCTGGATGGCCTGGGGTCCCTGTAATGACATTCCAGACTGCTCTGACAAGTTGGACATCTAAGGTGCCTGTGTCTGGCCAACCTACTTCAAAAGACAGCTACTCTACCTCACATAAGGTGCTCAGGTGACTTGGAGTCATCCACACCCCATAGTCACCTGAGAAACCCTTTTTAAAATTCTTTACCATACATCCTAGCACTGTTGGCTTGGACTCAGACCCTCCCATTGGGTGAGATTGTACGGTGCCGCACAAGGGATGGGGTAAACTTTCAGGCGTCTTTCTGGCCGCTCCCCTCGCGAGGACTTAGGACACGACTTGGCTAAGGTGCGCCTGTATAAGTCCCGGACCAGGTCGCCACCCCTTTCAGGAAAGCAAGTCACCGTTATGCCGTATGTCATTGTCACGGAACCGCAGATTAGGACTCAGTCAGATCCTGTAGCTGGAGCTGTGGAACCATTAACGGTCACTCACCACACACACACACACACACACACACACACACACACACAGCCAGAGAGGTTAAACATTCCTACCTGGGGAAACCTCTGCCTGTAGGAGGTGATCAGTCTCCTCTTCCGTCCGTTGGGACGGGCCTGACTGGGATGGGCCCGGGACCTTACTGTGTCTGAGGTCTTCAGACGATTCCTGGCTGTCCGTCTGCGTCCTCACTGTGTCAGGCTGGGTTCCGGGTCAGTGGCTGGCAGAGCCCCGCTGAGCACCGAAGATAATTGATCCGAACTCAGACCTGGCGCACCTGACTTCCACAGTCGAGAGGGTTGGTCAGCCAAGTGCCCCATCCTACACCAGTGGCAGCAAAGGGCCAATGCAGTCGGGTTTCCCGGTCAGGGAACCAAAAATATAAGGGCAAAAACCGGAGTCACATTGCCGAAGGAAACACCGAGAGGTACGTGAGGATGCAGGGAGATCAGGTTTATTAACGCCAGCGGGTTCAGAGGGGATCTTCCGCCAAAATCTGAGCATCCCCCAGTCAGAGGGACTTGTCTTTTATACTTCAAGAGCAAGGAGGCAGGGTACAGAGCGGCTTATACCAGGAAGTGTACACGTAAGGAAGTTATTATAATTTACAAGGTAGCTGCTGCAAGGGGGAGCTGTTTACGGGAGCGTGAGCTGCAGGCGTTAGTCAATTTCAATTTCTTTCTTTATAACATCAATTTTACAAACATTCCTGTGGGTGTGGCGATAAGCAGTTTTACAGAAGCAGATTAAGCAATTAACATACACTGGGTTACAGCTTGTCTGTTTCAGGGTAAAAGGTTTTTAGTGAATTTCTATTTTTCCCTTATAATTAGACACCTGATATTGTACTCAACTCTGAGAATAACAATAATAATGATGGTGGCTAATGTTCATTGTGTGTGTCCTCCATACCAGGCAGTGTTCTAAGCACTTTATAGATACCAGTGCATTTAGTCATTGCAACAACCTTATGAGGTTCCTGCTGTCATTCTCCCTGCTTTATAGATGAGGAAATTAAGGCACAGAGAGGTTGAGTTTCCCAGGTAGCTTCTCTGCAGTAAACCCACACCATCTAGCACTTGAGTCTGTGTGTGTTCTTAAGTACAGGATGAATGTGACCTAGTCAGTGTCCTGGAAGTTCCATTTGATCTAAGCCTTGAAGGGTAGGAATTTGTCAGGTGAGAAAAAGAGTTAGGGCTTTCATAAAGGAGACATAGTGACAAAGGCCAAGTGGTAGGTATTGTCTAAGATGGGTACATCTGCTTGGTGGTGAGCCCTGTGGAGCTGCCTGTGAGAGATGCAGAAGGTACTTACATGACAACAGGTTGAAGATCTCATGCTTGTTATTCCCACATAGGACAGTTGTAACAGTTTCCAGAAACTTCCCTTCTCATCAGCTCATCCCTCTGGGCTGCTGTCAGAGAAAGTCACCCCCATGTCCCCCACCTCCACTTTCCTTTAAAATAAGTGAAGCCAAATGAAATATACCTAATGGAAAAGCACCCAAATAAATGTTTAGTCTGTTTCTTGGGGTGTTACAAAATACATTTTCTTCCTCCTCTTGACAAGTTAATAAAGGCAAAACTTTATGATCTCCATGTGTCCAAATCCAGTGCAGGGAAATGAATGAAGAATTTGCTTAATAGGGAATCCCTTTTAATACCTGTGGGCTGATACATTAGTCTGGCAGGGAGATATGGGTTTCTGTGACAAGTGTTTACACATTTGGCTAATCCGAGGGTTTATAATCGTGACTCAAGCTTGACACATCTAACACCCAATCATCACTTCACTTTATAAAGACAGGCTTTTGCATGTACTTGGAAAAACAGTAGTCAAAGTCATATTTAGGTAGGTTTTAAAAAAGATCTCCCTGGAAGCAGAGCCTGGTGGTAGTGGGGGTGTACATGGGGGATGCAGTCCTCTCTGTTTAGCTGATGAGGGGCATGGTGTCCCCCACGAAACTTTGACCATCTCTGCTTACTCAAGGTGTGAATTTCCAAAGGTATATTTAATAGACTCATGGTTGGCTCAAATATAATAGTCTTAACAATTGCAAGTGTCACACGTTCTCTTAAACACTGTTGAAAAGGCACCAAATTTAAGGACTGTACTGGAGGGAACCACAGCTCTCCCTCCTTGTGCTCACACTCACCTTACACCTACCCTCACAAGCTCACACTCCTAATGAGAGCAGTGACAATGGCACTAGAGAAGGAAGGACAGGTACTCAAAATAGTTCAAAGGTAGAACCAATGGGGCTTTGATTTCTGCTCTTTTCTCCACTACTGGTTCATCCCTGCAGGGTTTATTATGTGCTTTATTGAGTTAATATAGTAAACTGCTTAGAACAGTGCCTGGCGCATACAAAGTGCCAGCTACTATTGCTATATTAAGCATTTACATTAATGTTAACATAAATATTATCATGTCTACTACTATGCCTAATCTCCCTTTCCTGCTTTCCCTTTCCCTTTTCCTAGCACATACCCCTTTCTCACATTCTGTGTAATTACTTATAATAACTTTTGTCTGCTGTCTGTCTTCTCCAGCTGAGATGTAAGCTCCATGAGGGTAGGGACTTTGTCCTTTTCCAAGGAGACAGGCACTGAAGATGGCTCCTGAGTAGCTGAAGGTACAGGAGCCAGATGATGGTCCTTCAGGGTGAGAGGGAAGAAACCCCTCCTTAGATCATCCCAAGACTGTGTCCACACTCTCTCTGTGCTAGATGTTGTCACTGGCTGATGAGCAGTCATCGTGAGGCCTTTTAAAAGGGACAGAAGGGCAAGAGGAAGAGGGAAAAGGAAAAGCATAAGAGGTGAAGTACAAAGAAGAACTGGGCAGGATGACAGACAGAATTTGCAGCTAGCAAATTCATCCATCAAAACTTCTTTGTTTTTCTGCCTGGGCACACAGCCAGTATGCATTTCCCTGCTTCTCTGCAGGTAAGTGGGGCTGTGACTTAGTTCTGGCCAAAAGGTGGGCAGAAATGATGTGTGCCACTTCCAGGCCTGACTTAGAAAAATCTCCTTCATAAGTTTCATAAATTTTTTTTTCTTCCTCAGTCTGCTGGCCCGATGTTGAGGCTCTAGCAGAGATCTTTGAGACCCTAGGATGCTGAAGGTACAAGATGGAAGGAGATCTTGTCCCTGAAAGACCATGGAATCGAGCATTCTATAATATAATGGAGTAATAAACTTCTATTGTGTTTAGACCTAAGTTTTGGGGTCTGCTAATACAACAGCAAGTGTTACTTACTGTGTGTTTTGTTTTGTTTAAGAGATGGGGTCTTGCTATGTTGCCCAGGCTGGACTCAAACTCCTGGGCTCAAGGGATCTTCCTGTTTCAGGCTCCCTGGTAGCTGGGACTACAGGCACTTGCCACCATGCCCTGCTTACTTACCTTGTTTTGATCTGAGGTTTATCTATTGAAACAAACTCAACATGGCCATCCATAATAGCATAGATCCCCACCAGCCTATCTTGCCCAGGCCTTAATCCCAGATCTGGTCTTTGATTCAATAATTAGCATACATTATCCCATAGCAAACCTCAGCACCTCAAAACTTTTGATACACTAGCTGGCTCCCTTGAGACCTTCAGCTATTGGGGGGGTCTCATGCTCAGCATTTCACTCATTGGTCATCATTGCAATTTCACTACCCTTACATAGTCCTCATGTCCCTAACCCTGCTCTGTTTTTTTGTTTTCTGTTTTTCTCCATGACATACACCTTGTAACAGACCAAATATTTTGCTTATTTATTATGTTTTTCTTTCTTTCTCTACTAAAGTCCTAACTCTGAGGGCAGGGATTTTGTGATGTTTTTTACTGACATATGCACATGTAGAACAGTGCTTGATACATAGTAGGCATTCAAAAACTTTATGGAATGAGTTAATAAATTCAATCATTTTTGTGTACCAGTGATACAAAAATGTGGCTCAGTGATAGCCCCTAGGGATATCGTGGTGACCAAATCAGAGCTCAGAACCTCTTGAGGGTGACAAATAGACAAGTAATGACAATTGAGGGCAGACTGTGCAATGGTTACACAGAGCAGTTGGGAGGAGGTGGTCAGAGATACCACCTAGGGAAGGCAATGCCCAAGCTAATGTCTGCAAAATCGGTTTGTGAGAAGGGAAAGAGAAAAAATATACATATATCAAAAAAGGAGGTCCAGCATACGTGAAGAGCAGGAAACCAGGAAAAGCTGGGTGTGTGTATATCTGGCTGCTGTACACAGCATAACAGAGAAAGGAGCACAAGAGGCCCCAGAGAATGAGCAAGGGAAAAGCCTGTCAAGGCATGTTTGTGTTTGGAGTATCCTAAAGGGAAGATTAAGCTCTTTCAGGCCCATTCCAGACCACCCATGATGCCCTAGCTCAAATGTAAGCAGGATGGAGGCCCTATTGCCCCTTTTCCTCATTTCCAGCTGATTAAAATTCCCAAACCGCTCAGCCTTATTTACGTCTAGAATTGACTGGGCCAAGTTCAGTCTCTGATTCTTAGAGCCTAAAACCCTGAGCACTCTACCCTCCAAACTCTTACCCTGCTTCCTGCCTGGCATCTTTGAGCCACCCTTGAGGCTAGCAGGTTTTCTTTCATTCAAGATCTCAGAACCTGTATCGGCTCTGTAGAACTCTTTACACAATTTTATTTTTTAATTTTTAGAAATATCTTTCAGTGCATTAAAGCCCAGATGTGTGTGTGTTTTAAAATCTAGTACTCAAGGTCCATCACACTCTAATTGTTTAAGTAAGCCCAACAATAGAAAGGGCACATTATAATTTTCAATATTTTTAGGTTCTATCCTGTAGCTGAGTTTGGGCCAATAATACTAGGAAAAAACGTCAAAAGAAAATTAAGGACAAGAAATAAAGGAAGAGAGAAAGGGAGGAGAAGAGGGAGAAAAGAAAAGTGAGGACTGGGAAAGGTGGATCATGCCTGTAATCTCAGCACTTTGGGAGGCTGAGTTTGGAGGATTGATTGAGGCCAGAAGTTCGAGACAAGCCTGAGCCACATAGTGAGACCCCATCTCTATAAAAAAAAATTTTTTTCCGAATCAGGCAAGTGAAATAAAAATAATAATAACAAAAACATAAAAAAAAGTGAAAACAAAAGTTTATTCTTATTGCTCTTGAATCCAATTCTCTTACTGTTGGGAGAACTTGATGTGGTCAGAGGACAAGTCTAGGGTTGTAACTGATGAGGACAAGATTTTACCCCAGGGTTGCCTCCTGTACATAGGTCTGTCTCCTCACAGAATGAGAGGAGCCCCATCATTTTTGTTCCTTTATCCCTTCCTGAGCCAGTAACAAGGAGATCTAACAACAAGGCATGAACAACCATAGCAAGATGAAGCCTTATCTATTAATTATTCTACAAACTGCTCATTGGATAATAAGGTTACATGAGTTTTTAAATTAGCCAGCCAAAGTCCCATTATTATTATTATTATTATTTAATTCTTCTCAGAACTAAAGTGAGGGAGCAGAAAGCAATTAGCTCATTCTCCAGATTTACTCCCTTTTCCCTAATTTATAAGGAACCCACAGTACCTGAGGATATGTCAAGCTGATTTTCACAGTCCAAAGAATTCAGTCAGATCCTAGAATATCTTGCAGGAAAGGTCACAGGCAGCTGTATACTCTGCCAAATTTAATTTTATGCTTAGTCATCCAGGATTGCACAGGGTGAAAATTTGGAAAAGCTAACTGATTTTTAATATCTTTTAATTTAAGACAACTGGGACTGTCTGGCAAAGTGCTAATTATATACACCCTTCCAAATCTGGAAGATTCAAGATAAATGATAGTTATCATTCTTTATGTCCTTAGGAATATTCCTAGAGAACTAATTAAGTATGTATGAATAAAATGTACTTTTTTCTCAACCTGTTGGACCAAGGTAAACATAATACAATTGGTTGGAATTTTTATATCAAACAGTTTGTGAAATTCCTATCACTTATAAAAGGCCAACTCCTACCAAGGTCTTTAGTCATAAACTGCTTCAAGTTCTTTTAGGAGTGTAGGATGGTTATAAATAAAATTTGTCAAACTGGAGCAAACACAGTGCTTTATAAGCATTAAAGATCTTTAATCCTGGCATACCTCTAGAAAATAGGTGTTATTACCATCATTCTCAAGATACAGAAGAGGATACTGAGGCACAGAGAGATTAAATGACTCACCTCAAAGACTCACAGCTAATAAGCGATGATCTGGGAGTCAAACTTGAAGATTTTGTGTTCAGAGACTTTTTTTCACCGCAGGGCAATGCTGTGCAGCAATGCTGTGCAGCCATGTTACTGGCATGATATCATTTCTGGGATAAATGTTCTATATTTGCTATTTCATTCTCATCCCATCTTTATGAGTAGGTAATTATTACCACCCTACAAGCTCAGGATGGCTGAGTTTGTTAAACGCGTAACTCATTTAGTCAATTGTTAGCACACTGTTTACTTGTACACAGGTAAACCAAGCAATAGATTGATTTGATATAACAAAATAAAAAAAAGAATTATTTATATAATAGAAACAGGGAGAAAACCTGCAGACTCTCTAGGAATAGGATATTGTGTTTTCCCATATGCTCTAGAGGGATATTCCTAAGGACATAAAGAATGATTTTCAGTAGAAAGGAGTTTGGTATGGATAGTCTGTCCTTGAATAAACGAAGAAAAAAATTAAAAGAAAACAATGAATGATTCTCTAGAAACTCTTAAGATTGGCTGTGGAGCATTGAGACAGGCTGTTTCTGTAATATATTCCACTGAACAACATTTCTATCTTAGGAAGGTTATGATAGAAATTTCTAGTACCAGAGTTTCTCAACTCCCCCATTTTGGGCAAAAAAGGGAGTGAGTCAAACCATGTGGGTTTTAGTCTTTTATTGACCATGGCTTTGTAACAACATGTAATCATCTGTATATTAGACAGAAAAGAAGGGCCAAAAAAAGTTATATGAGTGTAATCACAAATATTATAAGAATTATTTGAAATCCTTATTGTCTCTAAGAATTTAATTAGCTTATCTTAGGAGAATAGGTCTCAAAGATCAGTTTGGTCAACTTTAGTTAAACAAGTTTAATTTTCCTAATGGATTATTTCAACTCTAATTCAGGCCATAGTCAGAAATAAATTATGTAGCATACATTCTTATGTAGGTATAAAGGTCCTTGTGAAAAACATGTAAAAAGTTAGCATGCCAGACTCTTAATAGCATATAACTGAGGTTTTTTTATTTGTTTGTTTTTTAATACTTGGGAAGGCCAAATCAAAATTTAATCACTGGCAAGATTGATAATGGAGAAAAAGACAAAACAGCATAATACCACAGGAAAAAGAAGGAAGTGGTTGTTTAGTCTAGACCTCACTTTGATCTATAGACTCTCAGGAGGAAACTTCCTACTTCCAGAATTCTGAAGGTCTCTTAATGAGTCTCAAAATTTTATTTCCAATGGATATCCAAGTGGGATTCTAACTGTGTTTACACTGGGAAGCACATATCCATCTGTTATGAAGCTTAAAAGCAATATTTGCTGTTTAAAGTACTGAAAATGGCACTTTCCAGCATTGTTATAGAGTTGACATTTGTTGGATTCTCTTTCAATATAATCTTTAGTTGTATATTATGATATGCTTTTTAGAAATGTATTTGTTGGATATATGACAGTATAGCTAACATTAATTACTGATATCTGAGCATATCAGAGTGCCCCAAGGTGAAACATGTCAAAAGAGATGAAAAGCCAAGTCACATGGGTCTTTTAGTGCAATTTCAAATGGTGACAATTTATGGGTATCTTTGGGTATAGACCATTATACCATTATCATTATTATTAGGGTTAGGAGTAAAATTTTATCGCAGTAAATTTAAACTCTTTGGCAAATTTTACTTTAAATTATCTTGTGCAATATTCTCAATAGTTAGGAAATGATGTAGACTGATGTGATTTGTCCAGTAAGTATAATTTTATATGTATTTTGAAGTATGTTACCTATGATCTCATTTTTTATCATTTAAAAGTAGGTATTCTTAGCTAAAAAAACCAAAAAATTAATATCTCAAACTCCCAAACTGCTGGGATTGCAGGCATGAGCTCACCGCACCAAGCCTGTTCATGTTGTGGTTCTTGAGGTATGGGGTTGAAGTACTGCCTCGTTTTTATAGTTTTTCAATTTATAATAATTATAGATAAGGGAAGATTCAGTTACTTGTCACATCTTTGGGCTAATCAACATTTTTGTAAAATTTGAACTAATTTGTCGTTGGAGTTATTTTTTGTTACATGATTATAAAGTCTGGAGGTGGCTGGATGACACAAAGCAGTATGAGATTTGAGATAGTTCATTTTTGTTAAGGGGGCTGGCCATATTGTATTTTATTTTTTTCTAATTTGGAAATCAGACTAGACAATTGTCATTATAGTACTAATGGTGATAAAATCATTAGGGCTATTTTTTGCATAGAATTCAGGGCATTTTCTTTTGCATTGCTTTTAATTTTAACTACTAAGATTTCCTTTAGTCGTTCTTTGTCTTCCATGAATCATCACCCACCTCCTCCCAATATTTATTGAGCTGTCTGAATAAGTTAGAAAACCCCTTTGTTTTCATACAAGTTAAAGTAATGAACAACCCCCAGACATATCTACTGTATCTGTCCTTTAGCCTTGAGTAAAGTGACATTCTCACATCTGAGCTATTAAATAGACTGAGTTATTGGTTATGGAATATTTAAGTTAGCACATAACAATAAAATGTATATTTTGATTATTCTTCAGAGTCAAGATTGTAATTAGGGTTGAACATCAGACAAACCAGAATGAAACAGATTTAGTGGGATAACAGCTGTTAGAAAATCATGAGATTCACCTTTATCAGAAGGAGGTCTGGAGGGTGGATTTAGATTGGAACAAAATTTAAGAGTTATATAATATGAAGACTGAATAATAATGTTGCAGGTGATATGTGAAAAATACAAATACACCTAATTACTTTAGCATCCCTCCTTTCATTAAGGTGTGGGAATAAATTGTTGACTACCCAATGGCTACCAGGGAAAATCCAGAGATAATTTTTTGGTGTAAAATGAATCTTAATAGTTTTATTATTTTGAATTTACAGCTTAAATTTAGTATAGGTAAAAAATAAATTTGTAAGAAAATTGGTTATTACATTAAGATATGAACATCAATCATGGGTATATAAAAACAAGAAAAAGATTGCAGTCTTATTTTAGAATGACAATATATTAATTTGAATTTACTACATTAACAAACAATAAAATTTTTATTAAGAAATAAAGACTACACATAGCCATTATCTTGTAGTCTTATTTGTGTTTCTATGTAGCTATAGTACCTGGTAGAGTCAGAGCTGTTTAGATTAACAACAGCTCTTAAACAAAGGAGGCAATTGTGTTCCCTTAGGCACAAAGAAAAAGGGAGGCAGTCACCCAAGACCTGCCTGGTCCTCTGGGCCCACGCATATACATTACATATCCCTTTTACAAATCCAAACTGGCAAAAGCGAGAGTATCTGTTGCCATTTTTCTAAGGCAACCATAAATTCTCTAAACTGTTAATCGATGGTTCTAAACTGTGTAAAAATGTTACTGGCAAAGAGTAAACTGTTTTTAGTGATTTGTATTTTGTCCCTCCAATTTAGAAATTGTCCAGGTATCCAAGATTAAACATTAATTTATTCAATTAAATATTCATCTAAATTCTTAAAGTTATCATAGATTGTGAATTCAGTGTTTAAACTGACAGACATATTGAGTCCTTATAATTTGAGACACGATAAAAATTAATACCATTTAAAAAAAGATATTATCTATTATGATTTAATTTAGTTCAATGCATAATTTACAATTTTAAAATTATAAATAAAGTGATGTTAATTCATCCAACCAGTAAATCTAGTGGAAGAAATTTAGTAAATTAAAACTAATTAGTTTTTTTTAACACAAAATGAATCCTAGACTTGTATAAACTAGAATATTATGCTAACATTATTTTTACATTATAACAATAAAAGACAGAAAACTATTTTGAAAATTAAGCCAGAGAATTTGTCCAAAAACTAATCTTTATTAGAAATATCATGTGATTTTTTCCCTATAAAATTATATACCAGGTATTAAAATTTTTAAGTTGTTTAAAAATACTGTAGTACTTCTGTTTTATTCTTTTCTTATACTTTACCCTGTTAAGTAAGACCACTAATTAAACCCACAGTTAAACTTTCTTTAAAAGATTAATAAACAGTTAAAAGAGGTAGCAATTTTAAAGCATAAAAGCAATTTTGATTTGTTTTAGACAAATTGGAGTTCTCATTTTACACTGATGTATTTTTAAAGTCTTTATATAAGCCAATTAAAATTTAAGTTTACATTGTAATTTATTAACTTCCTACTGAGGTAGACAATTTGTTCAAAATTATTTATATTCATAAAACAGAATATTCTCAATCATTGTATAAGTTGGAGCTACCTGTGCTAACAGAACAGAATTTAAGGTAGGTAAAAACAGAGCCACAGGTATCTATTGAATATGTTGATCAGTTAAATTCAGCACGATTACTGAGAATATGAATAATTCTCTGATTCCCTTCTAAGAGTGGTAGAAAATTCTAGTTTCCAGTGCCATGTCCCTTACAATAAACTCATTAAAGTTTATAAAATATTAAGTCTTTGTTTTATATGGGTATTGGAAGCACTTTTTTTCCCTAACTCAATAGTCCAATTTATAATAACATCATTATTTATTCTCTCCTTTCTAACCTTACTTAAAGAGCCTGAAGGGACAATAATTTGGAATTACTGAATCGCAAACTTTAGAGCCTTTGGCATAGTGATTAAAGAGACCAGACATTCAGTTTCCTTGGTTTCTGTTTTGTCCTAAGTCTCCTGTTAGTCCTAACACTAAAGGCAAAAGTTACCATCGGCAGCCATTTTATATTTATATTCTCTTTTTCACAGAAATGCTATTTTTGCAGATATTGACAACTATTTGGATTCAGAATGAGTAAACATGAACAAAGTTTTGGAAGGAGGAAAGAGGCATACAAACAGAACACCAAACATAGTGTATCTCATCAAAGGCCAGAAAGAAAAACAACAAATATCTGGCCTTGTGTTCTTAAATACAGAGAATATCAACATTCTTAAACACAAACAACCCAAAAAAGATCAATAAATGAACCAAATTCGCTGTCCTCGTCACTGAATAATCACTTAATGATGTGATCATAAAACCGTAACTAAACTTCCACTACTGCTACCAATATGTACCTAACCAACCAAGCGCAATCAGAATAACCAAGACAAGAAACAAATATAGGCAATAAAATTTTAGTATGCAAAAGCCATGGTCAGGTTGATAGAAAACTCAATGGGCCCATGGCTTGACAAGGTGCATTTTCAGGCCATAGATTTCTCTTGGCTCCTATTGCAGGACTCAGGTAAACGATGTCTTGGTGGAATCTCCAGACATAAATGATCAAGGAATTAATGATCAGCGTACCGTTTACTTGTAGTGAAGAGAGAACAAGCAATAGATTTCATCCAACACAGGCAAAAACAGAATTTATATAAGAGAAAGGGGAGGTAGGGGGCAAAAAACCATTGCAATTGGCCTGGGAACAGTGAATCTTGTTTGCAGTTTTTGGTTAAACTGAAAAGTTGGCAGTTAGGAGACAGGTCATTCAGGATTGGACACTAAGTCCTTGAGGAGGGCCGCTAGAAGCATAGAAAAAAGAATTCAATTATGAGACTCTGGAAATCTTGAGTTTGGCTGTGGAGCACGTGTGACAAGCATCTGTCAGTGTCCAGCATCTGGGCTACCACGTTAGTTAGTTTAGTACTGCACCGTTTCTCATCAGAACTTCTCAAGTAAGTCACTCAGGTAAGGTAGCCAGTAATTGAAGAGCAGTGTTCAATTGGAGGCTTGTCTGGCACCAAAGACTGGCCTTAGTTTATTATACTTTCCAGGTGTCAAAGAAAACTGCAGATTTAAGATCACAGGGTCCTTATGTTAAGCAATTTTGCAACCTAAATAACGTTATTTATCTGAAATTGTAAAAAAAGTTTTTTTAACGTAAATTTTATTTCATGTATTTTCCATTTTTAATGGAGAAAGCAAAGTTCACTCCTAACTGCTGAAAATGTGTTCTAGACTTGAATAAAACAAGTAAAGTGCTTCTACTCTTTCATCACAAAATCTTCGCCTGAAACAAAGATCATGAGGAAAGTGCTTACGGGAAGGTGGTACTGCCCAGCCTATAAAGCGGCCTGCAGTTGTCTGGGAGGGAAGGGTTCTCTAAGGAGACATAGAGCGTACGCCAAATTTAATAGCTTCTCCCTCCTTTTCTCCCACCTTGCGCACAGTACTTGCCTTCAATCAGTCTCCAGTGAAGGCTTGTCAATTTATCCAGCATTTTGAGCTGGCTTCTCCTAAATGTGAGCTTTTCAACAATTTCCTCATACTACAAGCCACCTACGAAGCTTTTAAGATTCAATGCTCAAACGCCGCACCAATTTTGGCAGGGACTGAGCACTGGGATTCAAAACAAGCGTTGGTTTGAATCTTAAGTAGATAAGCCAATTGAATGGAGAACTAGAATAGATAAAGCAACATTTGCCAAGTGTTTACACCAATATTAGTCCTGTACTGCTTTAGTTCCCTTAGCAAAACTACAGAAAAACAAGAATTAGGTTAAGAAGCTTTATTACCACAGCAGTTTGCAAATCCAGGAGATACAGCCCCGTTAAATAACAAAGGTGTGCTTCAGAAGAACAAAGAGCGGGATTAGCTGTATAGAAAAAGTTCCTGCCCAGGTCCTCACTCCGGTCCGCTATGTAAATGAGGTCTCCAAACAGCTTTCCCAGTAGCCCTTGTCTTGGGGGGGGTTAGATTGTAACTCAAGTTACACGAGTTGCGTGATTCTTGTAGGAACACAAGAGTACGTGTGTGACATCTTGTCGGTAAATGGCCACTTGACTCCATTTTGAATTTAGGCTGTTAGCCACTCAACCGATTTTGAATAACTGTCTTTGAGAGCTCACAATCACGTTTAAAGTTACTTTAAAAATAATAATGCTCACTCCCGGCTCTACCATCCTACTAAATTAAATACACTGTCAGGCCACAGCTCTCTTTGTGGATATGGGGGTGGCTCTTAAAAGAGCCTTTAGAACTAAGGGAAAAGACGCTTACTTGGCAAATTTACTTGGAGCTGGTATACTTGGTGACAGCCTTGGTGCCCTCGGACACGGCGTGCTTGGCCAGCTCTCCCGGCAGCAGCAGGCGCACGGCCGTCTGGATCTCCCTGGAGGTGATGGTCGAGCGCTTGTTGTAATGCGCCAGGCGAGACGCCTCCCCCGCAATGCGCTCAAAGATATCGTTGACGAACGAGTTCATGATGCCCATGGCCTTGGACGAAATGCCGGTGTCAGGATGGACCTGCTTCAGTACCTTGTACACGTACACAGAATAGCTCTCCTTGCGGCTGCGTTTGCGCTTCTTCCCATCCTTCTTCTGCGCTTTGGTCACCGCTTTCTTGGAGCCTTTTTTCGGGGCAGGAGCAGATTTAGCTGGCTCAGGCATCTTAAAAATTTAAAACACCAGAAGTGTGTGCAAAAGGAGCAGATTTCTGCTACTTATAGGGCTTTTATGCTAATGAGGGATTCAGAAACCGGCTTAGTTAATTGGAAGACAAACAACAGAGGTTGTCATCTAGGGGCCGAACTATGCAAATGAAGTATGGAAATACTGCTTTTCTATTGGCTACTTGGCTGACTCTCTCTACTAGCCAATCACACAATCGGAGTTACTCCCCAGGACATACCTATAAAAGCAGCCATGTTTTACATACTTCTTGATCGTACTTGTTTTCGCGTGAGCTTAGCCGTTTTGTTTTCTGTTTGTTTGCAATGTCTGGGCGAGGCAAGCAAGGAGGTAAAGCTCGTGCTAAAGCGAAATCTCGTTCTTCTCGTGCAGGCCTACAGTTCCCCGTGGGTCGTGTCCACCGCCTTCTCCGCAAGGGCAACTACGCAGAGCGTGTGGGAGCTGGTGCACCAGTGTACCTGGCCGCAGTGTTGGAGTATCTGACTGCCGAGATCTTGGAGCTGGCGGGTAATGCAGCTCGTGACAATAAGAAGACTCGTATCATTCCGCGCCACCTGCAGTTGGCCATCCGTAACGACGAGGAGCTCAATAAGCTCTTAGGCCGCGTCACTATTGCACAGGGCGGTGTCCTTCCCAACATCCAGGCGGTGCTGCTGCCCAAGAAGACCGAGAGCCATCATAAGGCCAAGGGCAAGTGATTTGACAGGCATCTGAGCTTCCGGAAAGGCTATCAAACCCAAAGGCTCTTTTCAGAGCCCCCCACTTTTTCAAAAGAAGAGCTAAACTCATTGTTTAGATAAAAGGAAAAATATTAAGGTAAGTTAGTTGTATCCAAAACCAGGATAACATTCCTGCTTTGAGATTTTTGGAGTAAGACTGAGTGTCAGGGAAAACTGCTTAACCTGTAGGAAATAGTGAAAGATCTAGTGTTTGCATGTACTTGATATCTTCACGAAGTAAATGCTCTTCTAAACGCGTTTTACAAGGTTGAGTGGCTGACCATGGTCAGTAATGCCTAGCGGTTTACTACCATCAGTAGTGCCTAACTACCGTTTAAATGCAAAGATACCCTGTTATGGTCTGAAACCTTCCTTATTATTCCTTAAAAACTGTTCAGGCGTTTTTGAAAGGAAACTTGCTGGTAATGTTTCTTTCCTGTTCTCTGGCTGGACCCTCTTGGACTTTTCGTCGTTTGAGGCTGTAGGCAGCCCGCCTTTTCTGATTGTGTGAAGTTCTAGGGTCTGTTTGTGTTAATGTTCAAAGTACAGTGTGAAACTCAAACAGGACGTTGAAAGGAGTCTCTAAAAGTGGTTCCCCGGATTTGGTATGTGGTATTTTAGAATAGACGTAATGTAGACTGGAATAATAGATCTTCCCCCATTTACCAGTTGTAAGGTTCAGCTGATTTCTAATCTCTGGAACTCAAATTTTGTTATCTGTAAATTGGGTGTAGATTGTGCCAATGAAACAACCTAATGCCCTTAACCTAGAAGAGTTTGGCATTCAACGAGCTGGAGTTAATGCTACTACTATAATTGTCTTGAGACGTGTAGGTTCCCAACGCAGCCGAAAAGCAAGTAGAGTGGGGCCACAGGCCTCCCCAAAACATTTGCTACTAGGGATCTGGAAACAGCTGCTCCAACCACAAGAGGCGAAATGGAACGGTACAAAAATTCCTAGGGCCCTATTTTTCCTGAGTTTTTTGGGTCTCAGCAAGTTTTTCTTTTGGATGACTCGGTTTGTGCATTGATAGGGAATGTGAGTGGGCAGGGAAGCCTAGGAGGTTAAGGCTTGCCCACACGCTTCATCGCGCAGCTGCTCAGACTAGCCAAGCAAATGCAGCCGCTTAGTCAAACGCTCCTGGAGCTCCACTGAAGCGGTTTGCGTGGAATCGTTTGGTTTCGAGCGTTCAAATTGGAGTGTGTGCCCGGGAGAGAATTTTTTTTTTTTTTTTTTTTTTTTTTTCAAATCCAAGGGGCTGCTTCCTGTGGACGCACCTCCTACTTTCTAGACACGGATACCGGTTTGGGGCGGGTCCAGCCTCTTCCCCTCCTACCTCCCTCTACCTCCTTCCGCTGCAAACACCTTCAAAGGAAA
Organism: Daubentonia madagascariensis; assembly: GCA_023783475.1. Lineage (NCBI taxonomy): Eukaryota > Metazoa > Chordata > Mammalia > Primates > Daubentoniidae > Daubentonia > Daubentonia madagascariensis. Next base: position 23,354,103 of record JAKFHU010001672.1, read on the forward strand.
AGGATCGGGTGTCCAGGACTTAGGGTGAAGGAAAAGTGGCAGAAAAACAAGTGATCACCTTGGTGGCCACACGTTAGAATTTCCCGAAGAGTTTTTTGAAGTTACAATGATTATAATGGGCAGCTGGACTGAGAGTCATCAGACTTGGGAGAGGTCTGGCCTTACAGGGCTCCTGGCCCGGGACCGCAGTGAGAACCGGATTCCTTCCGCCCGGCGTTTCCTTTATGTCAGAAAACGTGGATTCTTAGGTCAGAATTGCTTCATATAAGCCTTGGGATCCTTTTCATTCCCGTGTCAAATTGCCTTTCAACACAGCTTCTAATAGGTGCTCGTGATCTTAGCCAAGGTGCTTAACCTCTTCTTTCCTCTCTCTCTTCAATCGTGCCTTTGCTCACCTTGCCATGAAAAGAACCTGGCTTGGCAGTGTGGATTCTGAAATTAGAACATAGGCTGATCAAGAGAGAGAGTATATTTAGACACTGTGTGCTAGGCTCATTTCTATGTACTTCCAGCATATTAATTTATTTAATCTAACAATTTTAGAGATAGGTTCTAGCCCTGTTCTGAATTTAAAGATGAGGAAACTAAGGAATAGAACTTAAACAACTTGTCTAAATTCCAAGGCCAGGAAGCCAGTACTTCTAACTGCTGGCTGTTCTATAACCACTTCTAAGAGATTATTGTCAGAAAGATGGAAACAGTAAAAAAACAAAACAAAACAAAAAAACCCAAAAAACATAATGGGTGAATTTTGTCCACATACCAGAATGTTACTCATGGCATGCTAAACTCTGAAGAACTTAAGGGAAGCACCAGAGGTAATTTTCCCCAGAATCTACTTTAAAGGAAGAGAGGTAAACCTTGACAATGTGTTTATACTGTAAACCCAGATAAAAAACAAGTATACTTTTAATTTAAGGTGTGACAAGTGAAACAAGGGAACAGGAAGATGGTTTGGTAAAGAGCTACAGGAGTTGATGAACTGATTGTGAGGCAAGGAGATAGAGAAGACTCGAGTTTGAATTCTCCTTCTCTGGGGTCCAGTAACAAAACTTTGTATTTGACCTATTTAGTAGGTCAAATAAATCTAGTTATTTAATTTTAATTACTTCCTAAAGGTCCTATCTCCACATACAGTCGCATTGGGGTTTAAGGCTTCAATATGTGAATTTTGGGGGACACAGTTCAGTCCGTAACATTCCACCCTTGGCCCACCAAAATTTATGTCCATCTCCCATGCAAGATATATTCATTCCATCCCAACAGCCCCCAAAGTTTTAACTCATTCTAGCCTCAATTCTAAAGTACAATGTGTCATCCAAATGTCATCTAAATCAGATATGGGTGAGACTCAAGGTACAGTTCATCCTGAGGTAAAATTTCTCTCCAGCTATGAACCTGTGAAACCAGACAAGTTACATTCTTCTAAAATACAATGGTGGGACAGATGTAGAATAGAGATCCCCATTCCAAAAGGGAGAAATAGAAAAGAAGGAAGGGGTGATGGGTCCTAATCAAGACTAAAACCTGGCAAGGCAAAGTCCATTGGATCTTAAGTCTTGAGAGTAATCATCTTTGATCAGTGCCCTGACTTCCAGGCCCACTGGTGTTTCAGAGTCACCTCCATGACTCTGGGAGTGGCCTACTGCTTTTGCCCTGCCCAAAGCTCTGCCCTTCAGTTTGGTGGGGTCCCACCCGGGCAGCTCTCTGTGAGGACGCCTCCCACACAGCTTTGTCAGGCATCCTTCCTCCTTGAAACTGAGGTGGAGTCAGCCTTTCCTGCCCACTCTCCCTCCTCCCCTCTCCCTGCCTGGGCACCGGAGTCTGAGATGGGAGTGGCAGCCCTAATGGTCTCTGAATTGCCTCTGGGGTCCTTCTTCCCCCTTCTTGAAGGATAGTACACATTCACAGCCAGATAGCTCCATGGTAGTGTCCTGTAGAATCCAAAAAGTCTGACAAACTTTTTCATTCCTTCCCATCCTCCCTAATTTAGTTCAAATTGGCAGTGTCTCTGCTAGTATAATCCCATTTCCCTTCCTGACTTCTGCTGAGGTGGTTGATTATGTCCATGAGTTGTACCCATTATCTCTTTATCAAGTGGTGGTTCAACCATACCTCCTCAAGAAAAGCTTTCTCAATTTTTTTACAATATGGATAGGGTGAGAATTTTCCAAATCTCTAAATTGCTTAAAAATTCCTTTTTCAATTCATCTCACTTCTCCTACATTTTACTGTAAGCAGTAAGGAGGACCTAAACCATACCTTCAATACTTTGCTTAGACATCTCTTCTGCTAAATATGTAATTTCATTGCTTGTAAGTTCTAGCTTCCTCTAAACACTAGAACATAGTTCAGCCAAGTTCTTTACCACTTTATAACAATGATTAGATTTCCTCCAGTTTCCAATAATCTGTCTCTCATTTCCTTCTCAGACCTCACCAGAATGTCCTTTAATGTTCATATTTTAGCCAACATTCCATTCATGATTATTTATGTATTCTCTAAGAAAATGGAAACTTCCTCTCCAGTTCTCCTCTTTTCCTTCTGAGCCCTTACGAGGATTGCCTTTAACATCCATATTTCTACCAATAGTCCCTTTGGCTTTTTCTAGCATGAAGCTCAAAACTCATCTAGCTTCTACCCATCACCCAGTTCCAAAGCCACTCCACATTTTTAGGTATTTGTTATAGCAGCACTTCACTTCTTGACACCCAAATCTGTCTTAGTCTCCTTGGGCTGCCATAACAACATATCATATACCAGTGGATTAAACAATAGAAATTTATTTTCTCACAATTTTGGAAGCTGAAAATCTGAGATCAAGATGTCAGCATGGTCAATTTCTGGTGAAGCTCTCTTCCTGTCATATAGGTAATCCCATGGGTACCAGGCAGATGACCATGTCCATTCTTTCCTGTATTAATAGTCATAGCTGAAAGAATAGGGCTCTGCCTTTATACTACAACAAATTGTCTTTGCATTAAATATTCATGTCAAAATGACTGGACTGTAATGTGGTCTAAATTTTAGAAACTTGGAGCTTGTTTCTGGTTCCTATTCTTTGCTCTTTCTCCTTGATGGGTTCATTGATACTACACTTTCAAAGACCACATACATGCAATAAACCTCCAATTTTACATCTCCAGCCCTGATCTCTTTCTTTAAATGCAAATGTATGTATCTAAATTTTTGCTTGACATCTTCATTTGGAACTCTAACAGGGCTGTCAACCTGAATACTTCCAAGACACAAGATTTAACATTATGATCCTTAAACCTGTTATCCCTTCCAGTCCTCCCAACTCAGTAAATGACACTAGCATAAATTCATTTATTCAATCCAACATTCTAGGAGTGAGACTTGCTGTTTTTCCTTCATCTCCACAAACCCAAACTATTTGTGAGTCATGTCACCTACACCTTCAGTGCATATCTTAATTCATTCTTCATACTCCTTACCAGGACCTGAGGGACCACACATGACCACCTCTGGCCTCTGTCCACTTTTCTGACTTCATCTCCTTTGCTTGTTCTAGCCACACCAGTCTCTCTTTCTACCAAGCAGCTAAATTCTGCTGTCTCAAGATGTTTGCATTGTGGTCTCATTCTCTGAAATGCCTGTCCTCTGACTTTTCTTCTGGTGAGCTCATTTTCACCCCTCAAGTCTCACCTCTTTTTCAGACAAGCCTATCTAAAATAGACCTGCCTAGATGTATTAAAGATCTAAAAATATGAAATACAAATATCAGAAGACATTTTAGAAGACCATTTGTATATGTTGTGTGTGTGTGTTGGGGAGGGAAACACAAAAGCCATATAGGAAAGGACACAGACCACATAGGCCAAAAAGAGGTTTAAGATATAATATATGCAAATAAAGTAGTAAAAAATGAGCAATAAATTGGGATAAAGGATTCGCAAAACATATATAAGGTTAATGACTACAATTTACAAAGAAGAACTACAAGCTGTTAGGAAAAAGGCAAATAACATGATATAAAATATGATTAAACAGGGTATTTTATATCCTTTATTAAATTCAAATGGCCAGTACATATGAAAAACAGAAAACCAAAAACTGTCAATCTTCCTAGTAGTTATGCGTATTAGTGTAACAAAAGGATACCATCCATTTCTTACCTATAAATAGACAACCACTGAAACCAGTAATATTCAGGACTGCCGAGGATGAGGAAAAATTGCCAATGTCAAATAGTCTTTGAGAATTTGTCCTGGCAATATCTATTAAACTTTTTAAATAGATATTTGGGAAAGAGGAATGTCTACCATCTAGAAATAAAGATCCCACTATGTAAGGTTATATGTGTAAGGACTCTTTTTCAACACTGTAATGAGGAAAACAAAAACAAAACCAAACAAATTCCAGTTATACTTGTAAACCATCTAAATAACCATAACTAAGAATACTGTTGACTTAAGCAAACAGTGGAATATCCATTTATACTGTGGAATAAGATGCAGCTACCAAAAACAATGATGCAGTGAAACAGAATCACACACACAATTGATGAGAGTAAATGAATATAGAGAAAGGTGTGGGAAAAAACCCATCACATTAATTATCTCAGGGAGGTGAAATTAGAACTGGATAAAGAGAGACTAACTTTTATAAATATCTGTGTGTGAAGTGTTAAAATAAGCACATATTAACTTTGTAACTTAAAGTGTAAAAAGAGAAACCAAAAAGTTAGCTCCCTTTCTCCACTCCCTACCTCAAATTACATTCTATCAATCATCCTGTTTAGATTCTTTAAAATACAGTCTGATATTTTATTTATCAGACCCCATGTTATTTGCCTCTTCCCATTAGACTCTGCTCCATGAAGTAGGGACCTGGTCTGTCTATTCCCTGTTATGTCTAGCAGAAGGCCTGACATTTAGTGAACTCTCAGATATCTGATGAATGAACAAGAGAATAGATGTTTTGGCCCAGAAAGCTCTTTGGCTGCCTAGCGCATCATTATCTGGATTTCTGTATAAAAATGTCTGTCTACAAACCCATTGTTAATACATTACCTACTCACCCTACCCAGCCAGCTAGCAGGAACATAGTGAAATTTTTTAAGTACGCCTCATTTGTTTTCCACATGCTTCCCAGTTTCTGCACTAACCTTTCCGGATTTAGTGTGTCATGATAACCCTCAGTTGCCCAGGTAGCCATTAATTCTTTTGAGGGCCTGTTCTCTGCTGGCTGGTATCACGCATAAAATAATCCTCTTTAATATGCTCTGAGTCTATGGTTAATAGATGATTGCTTTAAATCTTAGAAAGAAAAGGGTCACACAGCTGGTGTGTGTGTGACCAAATCTATGCTGTTTCATCCACTTAACAATGTTTATTCTGCAATAACAGAGCCTCACCAGCTTTTACATTCTAATGTTGGGATTACCCAGTTAACACTCATCTACATAGTAAGTTGGTAGAAGAATTCTACCTTGCTCATCTCTGTACCCTGGTCCTTCACATCCTTCCTATATAATAGATTTCAGTAAAGACTCAGAACAAATACGCAGAATGAATATGTTGACAATAAAACATATGTGAGCAGAAATGGAGTAGTCACTATCTAAACCACAGAGATTTATGAGTTTATTCCTGAGTTATGTACCATTTTAACCACCACTCAATCTTAAATCCCAGTTGCTAAATTTAGAGGCACATACGTGACTAGTTCTAACACTGTGCTATACAATACAATAGCCATTACCCACATGTGATATTTTAAAATTTAAATTAAATAATCAAATTAAAAATTTAGTTTCTCAGTCACACTAACCACATTTCAGGTTGCTGGCGGCTATTGTATTGAACATCACAGATATAGAATGTGTCTATCATCACAGAAAGTTCTATTGGATGGCACTGGGCTAGGTGCTTCTTGTCCCTCTGGGCTAGTGAGTTCAAGAGCATATAACCAGCTTCTTCCAGATGGAATATGAGGACAAGATTGCCGGGTAAAATACAGGATACCCAGTTATATTTGAATTTCAGATAAACAACAAATAATTGTTTTAGTAGAAATATGGCCCCCTAAATATTGTATGAGACATACTATACTAAAAAATAATAATAATTATTATTGTTTATCTGAAATTCAAGTTTAACTGGATATTCTGTATTTTTATTTGTCAAACCTGGAAACTCTATCTGGAGAGCAAAATCAGAGCATCTTCTGGGAGGGTGGCTCCTTTTACCACAGGGAGTTATTCTGTGAGGAGTTGAGCAGGGCTGATACCTGGAGAGAAGCTAACTTATTATGAGGAAAGGGATGTGTAAGTTTTTCTGTATGTGTGAGGAAGGCTGTGAAAGAGATTCTCACATATATTTACTTTTTCTTCTCTCTCTTAGGTTTCAAAAGCTTCTCATTACAGAGAGATGCTAAGATCCTGAGTGTCTGCCAAACCCACCAATTCTCAGATATAAATGGATGGACAGTGTTAATGTTCCTACATCACTGATTGATTCTGCATCTGCAAATGTTTTTATATTAAAAACTTGCTCTAGGTTTATTTCTTTGTGTTTACATGTGTGGGGGAATAAGGAAGGTAGAGGAGAGAGAAAGAATACTATTGAGGGAAAGCTCTCTTTAGTACAAAATGTGTTTAGTTTTTTGAATAAGTATTACATTCACAGGGTTCAAACAGCTTGAAATAACAAGGTGTGTATTGAGAAATCCACCCCTCAACTTCCCCCAGGTGATCACTTTTTTTTTCTTGCGTATCTGCCCAGTGTTAATTCATACTGATGTCAGTCAATAGTGAATATGTTTTATCTCCACCCTTTTCATTCGTACAAGGTAGCAGACAGTATACAGTTGCTGTGTTCATAACAATATATCTTGGAGAACTTTCCATATGAGAACACATGGAGTGGCCCATACACCATTGCATGGTATTGCGCTTTGGGGATGCATTGTAGTTTATGTAACCTATGCCCTGTTGGTAGGCACTTGAGTTGTTTCTAGTCTTTTGCTTTAAACATTTCTAGAATGATTAACCCTGATTTACAGCAAAATTGAAATTGCTATCCTATTCTGCTGGGATAGTGGACAGCAAACTGAAATTCCAGCCACTCTTGGGTTGGACTCAAGGTTCTTTCCCTTAAAAAACTATATGACTGTCACCAGGTCAGTCATTTTGAACCTCAATTTCTTTATCTGTAAAATGGAGGTAATACCTATCTTAAGTGACTATGAGAATGAAAAAGATCATGTGTATGGATTGTTTGGAGCTCTAAAAATCAGCACAAATAAAATTATTTAATTTTCAACACCTTTTGGGTATGTGTGTGTCTGTGACAGAGTTATATATAATAGATTGTGATAGGAGCAGAATCCCCAAATTCAAGCCTGGCATGAGGAAGTAAAAGGTGATGCAAAGAGGGAGGACGCAGTGTTATTAATTATCTGCCTAGGACACCTCCCCAATTAAATTGCCATTTCTTGCCCTCCCTGCATAGGAATTAGAAAACACACCCTCCTAACCTGCTTGCCCCCTCATACCTAATTTTTTACCTTCAGTCCAGGTGAGTTTTTAAGAATGTCTCTGCTACTCTAGTAAAATCTGTGTGTGTTGGAGGTTGGGAACCTGTTTGGTCTACTGCTGTATTCCCAACTCCCAGCACAGTGCCTAATGTTGTCTGGCATATAGTAGTTACTTAAGAAATAGCTAATGAATTCATGAGGCCTACTCTGGGTGGAGATTTCAATTCTGGCCCTAAATTTTCAGGAGCTAGTGGGAGAGTCACACAATTTCACAGGCTTAGTAGGAAGAAGTAGACACTTATTCTTAACAAATACCTATACAATAAATCCACAAAAAAAGGATTTCTTGTGTGTGCATGTGAACACACATACATAGACATGCAGTCAAGTGTTCTGGAAAGACAAAGGAATCTGAAGCTAAAATAGTTGGGCTTGTGTTCTAGCTCTGCCACTTACTGAGCATCTCACTGGGGGTTAGTCACCTGCCATCTCAGAAGATCAGCCTTGTCATCTGCAAAATGAGATAATACTACTTCCCAGAGTTGTGAAAAACTATCAAATGAGATGGCACTTGAGAAAACATTTTGTTCCTTGTAAAATCTGATAAGATCATGTGCAGGACTATATAAAGACTACCTCTCTATCCATCTCTAAATGTGGAAAAATGAAAGCAGGAAAAGATACTGGTATATCCATCAGGGATTTGCTGGCTTCCACTTGTAGAGATTAAAGTACTTGAGGTTGTTAAGCCAAAGCACTAACTGCTTCTGTTTGCAATATATTCCTGAATGAAGCCTGGTAGATGTGCCATGTTGGAATGGTAGTGGAGTATACCCACAAGCCTCCCACCAACTCAACCCCGGGCTCAGAAGCAGCAGTCCCAGTGGTGTTCCAAACTCAGCTGAGCCTCCTTTACAGGAGACAGGGATGCTGCACCCTCTTCCCATTGTGCTTTTGGTTCAACTTGACTCCCTGCCTTCAGGGACAATATGGAGAATTCATCCCTACTGAGTACCTGAACAACCTCGACAGAGGAAAGAAAAATGAGGAAGGCCCTTAAGGAGAAGGGCTCTAGATACATACATTGGCCCTGTGGGAGGAAAGAATGAATGAAGGGCAGAGCACAGAAGGAAACTTTTATTTTCTTTAGCACAGTCCCTGCAGATTGAGGATGAAGACACTAGGGCTCTGAACTAGTTGGTATTGTGCATGGTCACAAAAACAGGTCAATGGTTTGTCCATATCCACACTGAGTTATATTTCTGTCCTTAGTATAGTCATTTTCTCCAATCTCGAATTGAAAATCTATGTGTATTTTGAATCCTTTCCTTCCTTTCTATTGTGTGTTCAATGTAACATTGGTAGCCTGAAATTGGCCATAATGGGAGTATTTACACCATGGGAATTAGCAAATGCTACAAATTAGGGTTTTTTGTTTTGTTTTTAGAGCACCTGTTGCTAAACATTTGCCAGCACACCACCATTGCTTTAAATATCCTCTGCTCCTTCCTGGTGATGATAGTCTCCTCTCTCTTCTTTCTTTTTCTTTCTCTTTCTCTCTCTCATGCATATTGGCTCATGCTATTGCGCTGTTTTCCTACCTAGAAGGATACTGTCTCACCTCCCAAACGACCCCTATGCATCTGGCATGATTCAAGTTCCATAGTCTCTCTTATGATCTGTACCCACTGCATGCATGTCTGTGTTGTTTCTCACCTCTTCTATGTCTGCTTTCCAAATTGTATCAGGAATCCTGAAACACTCTTCTCAAAGACACTCACCTGTGTCAACACCTTATTTCTGTCATTTTTTTGCTCAAATGTCACCTTTTTGGTGAGGCCCTCCCTGACCATTCTCCTATTGCCACAGGAGAAGAAATGCCTTCTAAAAGAATGGCCACAATCTGGAGGGTGGTGATGCTGGGCATGTGGACTGCCAGCAACAGCATGGCTAGGAATACCATGATCAAAGGTACTGTGAAGACACAAGCAGAGCTGTTTAACTGCTGACCCCAGGGACTTTCTTTGGGTTGCCTGGCAATGAAATGGGAACAAGGGCTGCTGCTTTCCCTGTGGGAGGATCAGCCAATGTTCCCAGGTGCTGGGAGGCTGGCTTTCCCAGCTGACACCCACACAGAAAATGTTTGTTCTCCTTGTTCAAGTCTGTTCTCATGCTTTCTCTATGAAAACGGAACAGCATGGGCTGTGTGTGGGTCCCCTTCTGGAGCACAGCCCCCTGTGCATCAGGCTACCCCCTTCCTAGGCTTACAGATCTTCAGGCTGCAGGAGAATGGGCACTGTGCATCTGCTAACCTATGCCCACGAGTTCCAGCTGGCACGAGTGACTGTGCTTGCTGATAAGACAGACAGAAGGCAAGAGTGGGTAGACCTGTTAGAAGGAGTTAAATTACCTCTAGAAGTGGTAGTCAGTGGAAATGAGTGGATACAAACTTTTATTACTAGGCTAGGATCTAACTTTTTAATCATTATTCTAATCACCTGGTGCCTCCTCTTCTCAAATGCTCTTAACAAAGCCACAAACCAACAGCTCTTTCTGTAATTTTCCATTTATCCTCTTGTATGCCCCCCTTTCTATTGTCCATTCTTTTCCCACTCTCTCTCTTTCCTCTCCACTTAGCATTAGCTATTTTAAAAGGAGCATTTTGAAAAAGTATCTCTCCTGTTATCACACCGGTAGTCAGCATTGAAATATGGGGAGGCCCTACCTCCGCACTCCGTGGATGTCCCAGTGGGACTCATTCATGCAGGACCTAAGAGTTCAGCTCCCGGTTTCCAGTGCCCCACATCTGTGTTGTGGAGCAGCACATGTGGACTGGTGCTCTGGCTCCATGTTTAGGAACCAGACTGCTCGAAACTAACTTTTGGCTCAGAAACTGTGCTTCAGCATCAGACAGATATTCCTTATTGCCCAAATTTATTGTTCTGCTATCCAAACGAGATTAAGATTGTAATTAATATACTTTCTACCTCATTTCATGAATTAGCTTATGATGTTCACTATGTGCCAAGCATTAACTCATGTTATTTAGCCCTCATAATAAGTTTATGAAATATGTACTATTATTCCATTTTATAGGTGAGGAGATTGAGGCACAGAGAAACGAAGTACTTTGCCCATGTCACTTACCTAGTAAAATGGCAGGGGGTGGGGGAGAAGTGGTGCAGGTAGGATTAAAACACGGGGAGTCAGGTTTATAGTATTATTGAGAAGGTATATGGAAAGGCCTTGGAAGAGCACCAATCACAAGGGAATCCTCAACAAATGCCAGTTGATTGTGATAGTTATTATTTTATTACACAATGATATCAGTGGTCTATTAGCCCAAGAAACTAATGTTGGGGCCAAGGAAAAAGTTCCCCTTTGCCCTTTGAAGTTTCACTGAAAAATCAATGCACAAAAGACAGATTAATTGAAGAAAAGGCATACAAATTCATATAACACGGACACAGGAATTTTCAAAATGAAGACCCAAAGATACAGGGAAAATTGTCCATTTTTATGCTTAAGTTCAACAAAATATGGACAGCCATGTAGAATTATTGGACAAAAAGGGTATGATCTAATGCTAATAGACTGAGTGGGGAAACCCAGCAAAGCCTGTCTGTTTAGATTCTTCTTGGCATCTCTGAGCATGAATTCCTTCTTTCTGGGAATAGGGCAGGTTCCTTTCTGGAGTGGGGGTCTTATGACCTACAGTCAAACAATGTAGTTCAGATAATTTCTTTATGGCTGATTTTTACACAGAAAGGTGTTTGGGGGGGTGGGAGTTAGGTTTTATGGCTGGCTTTGGGGAAAAGTGGTTCTGGTTTCTATGACCAACCTTGGGGAAGAAGGATTCTGGTTTCTGTCGTTAGCCTCAGGGGAGGATGAGACAAAGAGACAAGAGTGCAGGAGAAGGTCAGAGAAAAAAAATTTGTTTCTGAGGCCTTCATTTTGCAGTATTGTTTTCTGAGTCCCAACACTAAGAATTGCCTGCGTCTTCAGAGGTTTTGTTTTATTTGGTTTCCTTTGGTTATTTATTACTCCAATTTCATATTGTACCCTGTAATTTAGTCCTCAACAAAGAAACACCTGAAATGAGGCCCTAATCCTTTTTTATTTTTATGTTAGTTATGATGTTCTGTGAGAGAAAGAAATAGGGATTGGATTTTAAGAAAGTGAGAAGACATTTGAATTTAAACAATTTGTTCTTTTTATTTGTATATGACTCAACCGGATGACAGCAACCTTAAAGGCTGGTCATTCTGATTTTTGGGACTGTGTGAGATAAAAGAAATAAAAGCACAGGTTTGGCCATCCATCAGGTGCCTTCTTTGCATCGCAATGTGACCTTGAGTCAATTATTTTCCCTTCTCATATTTGGTTTCTTTGTCTGGAAAATGGAGCTAGTCATGATGACCCACCTTAGAGGACAGATGTGAAGATTAAATGGAGATAATGTGCTTGGCACAGAACAGACACTGAAAGCCATGCCCTCTCTACCCTTCACTTTCTCCTTATAGGTGTTTCATTTATCTCTGGGTGTATTCATTATCTTACAGAGTATCACAAATTTTCCCAAAACTTGGCAGCTTCAGCATCTGGGCTCAGTCAAACTAAATCCTCTGGATCTCTTACACGGCTGCTGCCAGGATGATGGCCAGGACTGCTGTCATCTCAAAACTCGGTGTACAATTGATCCACTTCTAAGCCTACTTAACACGGTTGTTGGCAGAATTCAGTTATTTCAGGACTGAAGGCCTCAACTTCCCATGTGGGTTTCTCCACAGGGGAGCTACTTTCTTCTAAAAGAAGGAGCAAGTGAGAGGGCCCTAGACAAAAGCCACAACCTTTTGTAACCTAATCTCAAAAGTGACACACCATCACTTTTGACACACTCTATTTGTTAGAAGCAAGTCACTAGGTGCAGCACACAAAAAAAGGGGATAATGCAAGAGTATGAACACTCAGAGGTAGAGATCATCTCAGAGGATGCTTACCATGCAGGGTAAATCACAATCTGTTTTAAACAAGGCAAATTGTCTTCTTGATCCAGCATCTTTAAAAATTGAAGTGCACATCTGTGTTTTCTAGGGAGTCTGGCTGAGTGCAGGTACAGGGTCACATGCTTAGACATCTGAAATTGCAGAAATATTTGTGTTGAGTTTCTGCTTGTTTCTATCATTTGCCTGTTCACACTCTGATACTGGTGTATATCACTAAAAACTACATGTCCCAGGTTTCCTTGTTCCCTGGTTTCCAGTAGATTTAACCAATGGGAGACACTGATCAAAGATGCTTGTGGAGCCACAGTATTTCTCCCCTTCCTGTTTATTATTTTTTAAAATTAATTAATTTATTTATTTTTAGAGAAGGGGTCTGGCTCTGTCCTCCAGGCTGAAGTGCAGTGGCACTATCATAGCTCACTGCAGCCTCATACTGCTGGGCTCAAGTGATTCTCTCCTTCCTTCTTTGATTCCTGAGCCTTCACCAGCCTTGTTGGTACTCTAACTGCAATCCCACCAGATAGCCCTTTTCTCCCAGTGGTCTCTGTTTCTGCCTTACCAGCCTGTGCTCTTCCCACTTAACTGGGATGGGAGTTCCAGCTCCAACTCCTGAATGCCAGCATCACTCCTTTGTTCCTCTAGCATAAGGAGAGGTGGCAACTTTCTGCTGTAGCTTATCTTTGGGTTGTCCCTACCCACTCTCTTGAGTTTCTCAACTCTTTCATCATGTGCTTATCTAATTACCCCTATTACATTCCTTCTATATGAAATCCCTGGAGTGGTATCGCTTTGTTTAACTGAATTGTACACTGACAAACATTAGGACTGAACACAACCGATGAACTTTGTTCTTTGCTGAGAAACTCATGTACAAACAGCAGTGTTTGAAGGGTTTTCTAGTCCTAAATATCTGCCCTTGTCCTCATACTGCTGGAAGTCCAGAGTCTTCAGGATGTACCTTCACCGCTCTGGGTTCAAGTTTTCTGTTTTGTAAAGTGAGAGGCTCTGTGACATCTGTGGTCCCTTAAATCTCTGAATTTTTGGGGACTCCAGAATTTCTCCATAGGGAAAGTTTAGAAATAGCATTCTGGTTGGAAAGGAAGTGGGAGCATTTTATAGGAGACCAAAGTGGGAAGGTTAGGGGGAAGAAAGACGAGGTCAGGAAAGAAAAGAAACAAACAGAAAACCCCAAACCCTGAATTGTCCACATCAGAGAAGGGAGTGCCACTGGTGGAGACCGTGAAGAAAGCTAACATGGACCATGCCATGACTTTATAAAATAAGTATACTGTCCTACAGATTGCTTCCTGTTTTCTAGTCCTCTCCCTGATTTCTACCTTGACCCCAAATCAAGGAAAAGTGCTTAGGAATATAGTTAACAAATATGAAAATAACATTTCATTTTACTTGGGGTAATAATTTACAAAGGATGCTAAAATTAGTCATTGGAGAAATCAGAGAGGCAGGAAGGTAAGCTCTCTAAGCTTTAGGACCCTTAATATACTTAATGTCTTTATATAGTTTTGTCTTTTGGAAAATGGGGGTACTAGTAGTACACAGGGCTATTATAAAGATTAAGAGTTTGTCAAATGCCTCGAAAAGTGCCTGTCACATAGTATCTATTCCATAGTAAACTTTATAAATATGTTGCAATAGTTTAAATTGTAACTGAGGACACTTATATTGTAACCGCTGTAAATTATACAGGTATACTATACTTAGTATAAGTCTGGAGAGTCCAGATAAGAGCAATTATGAGAAAAGGAATGGTGATAATTATCTAGAAAAAGAAGAGCTCATAGAATAGTGACTTGTTCAGTGTATCTTTTCCATAGAGCACAACACAGTACATCATGACTCCCTGGGTTAGAGGAGCTGATTGATCAGGAGACCACTGCTTGACAAAAATATCCCTTATTATAACTCTATACTCAGAAAGTATCCTCTAATCTCTGTCATGGTCTCCAGACCAGAAAATAATGCAATAAACACACTTCTGATACTTATTTTTAATATTGAATGTATCTTTCATTATATATTAATAAAATTAATGACATGGCTTATAAATCTATCTCATGTGAATTTAGGTTTGTATAATCATAGTAATAGATAACATGTATGGATACTTACTATGTGCCAGACATTGTTATTAGCATTTCAAAAATATTATCAATATCTAATTCTAGCAACAATCCTACTAAGTATGTGAAGGAATGCAGGGAACTTTGCCCCAAAATATGGCTCCTTGGTATAATGAGTATTTTGAATTAGAGCCCTTAGAGATCAACAGACACTGGAAGAGACTTTTTCTTTGTCTGCATGAAGACCACATAGATCCACCAAAGGGAGCAATTGTTTGTCCTCCTTCTACCTCCCTCAACCCTCAGTGTCTCCCAAAGCACAGGATGAAGTTGCTCTCTCAAGTTCCCTTATCTGCTTAAAGTCTGAACCTACCAAAGAAGAAAACAATTACTCCTGGTCCCTTCCCTGAGTCTTCATTAATTGAGCTCATATTGCAGAAAGAAAGACTGAAGTCTGTCAACAAACCTAGTAAGCAGACTTTTGTCACAAACCATTGTCTGCAGACCCAGCAGACTTTGTCCCTGCCCATTGTATGTTCTGCATTGAATGTTCTGCATTGAATCCCCCTAAAAATACTTTGTTACCCCCTCTAAAATCATCTACACTTCCCAATCTACCTTTCCCTTAGCAAGTGGGGTATATAACCATCTGTACCCCATTGGAATAGTGGATAACCACTCTGTGAATTTCCCTCACGTGAACATTAATAAATTTGTGTGCTTTTTCTCCAGTCTGCCTTTTGTGAGTTGACTTTTCAGTGAACCTCCAAAGAGTGAAGGGGAAGTTTTTCCCTTAGCCCCTACATAGGTAATAATTGTATCAGTTAGGTTTTGGTAAATTATATAACCAACAACCCCCAAATCTTGGTGGATAACAACAGGAAGGGTCATTTCAGACCTAAATTGCATGTCTTTGTGGATCAGCAATGGCTCTGCTTCATAGCTTCTTCATAGAGGGACCCAGGCCGAAAGAAGATGACATAAAGGGATCTCATTACTCTTAAAGGTTCTGTTGAAAAGTGGGCCTATGTCACTTCTACCCATATTTTACTGACCAAAGCAACTCACATGTGAAGACTGTTGCAGAGGTAGTAGGAAAGAGTACTCCTCACATGGGGAGTGTTATTATAAGCCCATATCAATGTGCAGTGATGTTTGATACTCCCACAAAGGGCAGCAAAAAATTGGGAGCAATGGTACAATCTACTGTAATATTCTCATCCAAATTTTAGGCACGATAAAATTGAGAAATAATAGAATTTTGTATGTTTCTTAAAGTCACCTAGTAAATGTTGGGATTGGGATTTGAAATAGAGTGGTCTATCTCCAGAACTGTGATATGCAGACACCATGATGGCCCCAGTAATTCTAACTTCCTAGTATTCACACACTTGTGTAGTTCCTTCCAAAACTGGATAGGTCTGACCTATGGAGCTAACAGAATATTGCGACTTCAGAAGTTAGGTCATAAAAGATACTGTGACTCCTGCTTTGCCCTCTCTTGGATTGCTCATTCTAGGGGAAGCCTGCTACCATGTAGTGAGACTTCCTGAAGCCCTATAGAGAGTGTCATGTGCCTAGGAACAAAAGCCTTCTGCTGACAGCCAACACCAACCTGCCAGCCAGGTAAGCCATCCAGAAGCCCCATTCTTCAGCTTACGTCTGCAGATGACTAAAGCCCCAGCTAATATCTTGACTCCAATCTCATCAGAGATCCCCAATCAAAACCACTGAATTAAGTCAACTATAGAAATTCCTGATCTATGGAAACTGTGTGAGATAATAAATGTTTATTATTATTTAAAGCCACTAAATTTCAGGATAATTTGTTATGCAGCAATAGAGAACCATAGAAGAGTCTATTTGCTTAATCATTATGCCAAACTACCCCCACATATGATTTAATGATCCTGTATAAATAGATAATCCTTACATTTACAAACCAGCAAATCCATATAATGTAAGGGAAGTGGAGAGGGAAAAGTAAAGGGATATTGAGGAAATAATAATAGGAAGTATGATAGACAAAGAGAAACTGAAGAACTGAGAAAAGATACACAAGAAGGCCAAATGCAATGTGTTCTTGTTCATTGAACCATCTCTTCTAAAGATACTAGCAAGATGTTTGAATAAATAAATGCTAGAGGGATGGATTAGGAAAATGATTATGGGTTCTGTATTAAGGTTAATGGAAAGGTAGTTAGTATTTTCTCAAGTATTTCTCTTTCTTTTTTGTTTACAGACAGAGTCTCACTCACTCTACAGCCTAGGCTGGAGTGCAGTGATGTCATCATAGCTAATTGTAACCTCGAACTCCTGAGCTCAAGGGATCCTCCCACCTCAGCCTCCCAGCACCACCATGCCTGGCTAACTTTTTTTTATTTTTGTAGAGATGGGGTCTTGCGATGTTGCCCAGGCTGGTCTCAAACTCCTGGCCTTAAGTGATCCTCCTGCTTCGGCCTCCCAAAGCACTGGGATTATTTAGGTATGAATCACTGAGCCCAACCTGTGTTTTGACACTTAGGAGTAAATATGTAGACACTTTTTATATACTAAAATCTTCTAGCCCAAGAAAGTACATCCCAACCCTCCCGTTCATCCCCAGATCTAAACAACTCTCTACCTGCACCTTTTGCAAGGACCCTTCCTGCCTCCAGATTCTGTAGGATTTCCCTCCTCGTAGCCCAGAGGGAAGTCACTAACTTCACTCAGGCTTTCATCTTGAAACAATAATGGGTTCCTGGAGTTTCCATATGCTTCAACATCCAAATTAAATTTAGAATCATTTATTAGGTTTATTCTTTTCATATTTTTTGGTTGTTTTATTTATTTATTTATTTAGCCTTAGGGCTATGTGGAACAATTTAATTCTGAGATTAGAGCTTAAAAATATATGTGTGAGTTTGTGTGTGTATGTGCACACATATATTAATACAAGGTAAAATATGTAAGATATAAAAATATATACATATTATATAAAATATATAAACAGATGAAGATCACCTCTTAAACTGCAGCCTATAACATAGTGTTCCTTCAATCTGCTGATTGTGATCCATTATTCATGAAATCAGTTTAGTTGGCTGTGATCAGCTTTATTACAATTAAAGAAAAGAGAAGGGAGGGAAAGGGAGGAGGGAGGAGAGAGAAGAGGAAATTTCATTCAAAGGGATATCTATTACTTTCTCAAACTTTCATTTTATTTAGGGAATGCATGCATGAGTGTGAGTGCATGATATAAAATGTGTTTCTGTATGTTTGTTATTGTTAAAAATATTTCTTAAAAAGTAACTGGTCATCTAATAAATACATAAAAATAAACTAAAATTACTGCTTGGGGCTACTCATTTGGTATAACAAAGTACCCCAAAACTTAGGGGCTTAACACAACCATTCTGTTATGCCCACAGATTCTGCGTATCAGAAATTTAGATAGGGCAGAGTGAAGTCAGCATATCTCTGTGCCATGATGTTTGAGACTTCAGCTGAGAAGACTTGACCACTGGGGTTTGGAATCACCTGGAGACTCCTTTCACATTTCTGATCCTTGAACTAGGATGGTTCAAAGGTCAGAATGGCTAACCAGAATGCCCAAACATGGTCTCCACTCACAGCTTGGCTTTCTTACAGCATGGTGGCCTCAGAATCACCATAATTCTTATGAGACAGCTCGGAGATCCAAGCTTGAGGACTCCAACAAAATTAAATTAAATTTACCACATTATACAACCATGAGAATATCCATAAGGAGTAGACTAGATAAGTAAATACACTGGGGCACATTTATAATATGTAACAGCAATGGAAATGAACAAACTTGAGCTTTTGCAGCAGTGTAATACAGAGGAATGGATTCTATTGAGGGGGAAAAAAGCAAGGCACAAGATAATAAATACACTATGATTTCACATATATGAATTTGAAAAACAGGACAAATTAAATCATATTGTTCATGGAAACACATGTAAAAGATAAATCTATAAATTAAAAAAAATAAGGAAACAATTTCAATAAAAGTTCAGATAACAGAGAGAAAGACAGCACAAGGTAGATGGTATCTGGATGTCTGGGATACTCAGCAGACATTTAAAAAAAATAAACTTTATTATACTTTTAAGAGAAACATGTTGTTTGCTAATCATAAAGAAATCCATGCTTTATGGTAGAAATTTTGAAAGCACATAAGTTTAGACATAAGAATAAAAATAATTTGTATTTCCACCACTACAGAGAATCTATATCATACAGTTTCCCCCTGCCCCATCTATGAAGAGTATTATAATATGGTAAAATACTAAGAGAATTTTTTTTAGAAAACTTTTTTATTTCGAACCTAAACTTGGATTTACTGGAAAGTTGCAAAAATAGTGCAAAAATTTCTTATTTCCCTCAACTGGCTTCCCCTGTTATTGTTTTATATAACCATATGTAATTATCAGGAATAGAAATTAGACATTGGTAAAATATTAACTAAACTTCAACCCTTATTCAAATTTCACAAATCTTTAGA
This sequence comes from Daubentonia madagascariensis, assembly GCA_023783475.1. Lineage (NCBI taxonomy): Eukaryota > Metazoa > Chordata > Mammalia > Primates > Daubentoniidae > Daubentonia > Daubentonia madagascariensis. The sequence continues at coordinate 23,373,203 of JAKFHU010001672.1, forward strand.
CTAATGTCCTTTTTCTGTTCCAGGATCCTATTCAGGATCCCCCATGGAATTATTTTTTTCTTACTCTTTTCTAGTCTGTAATAGTTCTGCAGTCTGTTCTTGTCTTTTATGACATTCACACTTTTGAAGAGTGCTGATCAGTTATTTTGAATAATGTCCCTCAATTTACATTTGTCTGATGTTTTCTCATCATTTGAATGAGTTTATGTATTTTTGCCAGGAAATACCTCCAAAATGATAAGGTGTCCTTCTCAATGCAAGGAATTCATGATGGATATATGTGTTAGTTATTACATTGTGATCTTTACCTTACTCAGGTAAGGTGGTGTTTGCTGAGATTTTTCAATGTAAACTTTCCTTTTATAGCTATATTTTCCCTACTCCAGCCTTGGAATCAACCACTACTCTAAGAAGTCACATTTCCTCTTGCTGGAGAATGAATGGTACTAAAAACCAAAGAGTGTGTGAAAGTTGTGCGAATTGCTACTAGGGTATCACTAACTTGTAGGCGCTCTCAGCTGACAGAGAAAGAAGATATATGTGTGTATACTAACCCATACATATACACACACAAATCTATGTTTCTCTATCTATATAACTGTAAATTTATTTTTAAACATGAGTTTATATTAATACCTCTGATTCTAACCCAGCACCACAAGGTTCATTTTAGCCAAATACTTCTTTTTCCACCAGTGAGAAAACTGACTCTCATTATCTACAGTATAAATAATTTTACTTATTTGTTCAATTCTAATGTGCTCATAAAGTAGTTTCAGAATTGATAACCCATAACCCTGAGAGACACACTTTTACTATATATACACACACACTGTACTATATATACTAGACTATAGTGTGAATATATGTATACACACACACATATATGTATTTGTCTTTAGCCTTACAGTATCCAGTCAAAATTGTTTTCCACAGTTATTTAAGTTAACTTTTATCTTCCTTAATCCCTTCAGTGTTATTATGCTATTAATTTGTCATTAATTGAATGTAGTTTGGTTTATTTGTTAGTGCTTGTATTCCATTTTGGATTCCCCCATTTCTATTGGCTTTAATAGTTTCTTTATTTGATAGTTCCTTTTGCTGGTGTATAAAACATTACGATAGCTGTAAGAGTCAGAACTATACAAAGAGTTATACTAAAAAAATTGTCACCCCCTTATAACCCCTGCTACCTCTTCCCATTCCCCCTTCTTTCCACCCTTTTCTCTCTCACCTACCTCCCATAAGGAACCAATCTTTCAAGTTTATGGTTTATCTTTCTTGTATTTCTTTTGTACAAATTAACAGAAAATTGTGTGTTTTCTTATATTCCCTTATTTCTCACACAAAGGCATCATACTATGGATATTCTTTTGTGCTTTGCTTTATCAGTTCAATGTATATCCTGGAATTCACTCAGTATTAGTTCATAGAGATTTTCCTCAGTCATTTTTGTAGCTACATATTACTCCTCTGTGTGAATGTGCCCTAGTTTATTCAACCAATCTCTTATGTATGGACATTAAGGTTGTTTTTAATATTTTATAATTCTAAACAATGCTGCAATGAATAACTCTGGGTATGCAACCTACAGTTTTAATAGTTGACTTAAAGAAAATCTGTGTCTAAGATAATATATAGTCCCTTTGTCTAGTATAAAGTACCTCTTTTCAAATTCTATATCTAACAAAACAATCATGGTAACATCATATTAATATAGCAAAGTCCAGAATTAAGCACTTGGAACCCAGAATTGTGGAGTAAAAGGAACTAAACATCATCTTCCCTTTCCTTTCAACTTTTCTACAAATCACATTGTTTCACCTGACACAGTTGATATCATGTCCAAAATAAAAATGATCAGAGTGTCCCCCATTTTCTATCACTCAGCATTCCTTAGAGGCTTAAAAAATGTCAATGATGGGAAATTACTTTCCTAGTTCATTAAAGAATAACACACCTAAGAATATTTCATGACTACAAAAACTCAAAATATTTCATGAGAAAGACATACTACGTACTCTGGACATATGAGCCTGCACAGTAAGAAATGCCTTTTACAGGGACCTAGCACACAAAAAGTTGTGAATATAACTAAAACTACATGCAGTGAACTCTGGTATTTTCTATTCTATTCTAATTAATTGGGAAAAAAAGAAATATTTTAGCCTTTCACAGCTAACTTGATTTCACAACTTTTAATGCTTGTTCAGACCTGCAGTCTGGAAAACACTGGTTAATAAGAGCATATGCTTTTAAGTCAGACCTATGTGAACTGGAATCTGGGATGTACCTCTTATCAACAGTCTTCTCAGGAGAATTCCTTCACCTCTGCATATGCATTTCCTCCAGTGCAAAGTGGTGAGACTATCTGTAACAGAGGATTATTGCATTGACTAAGAATGTAGGGAGCACACAGTAGCCAATAAATGGAAAGGAGAATAATTATTAAGAATGTTAAAAATGAATTAAAAAGTAGAGATTTTGTAGTAGAAGATTCAGGCAGTCCATAGATAGCCAAGGTTCAGTCCACTCTCTGTGGATGGAAAATAATTAATTGTTGGATGCTTGACTTTACTCTCCTTTCTCCTTCCTGAGCCCACTACAGTGGCCAGTGAAGTGTGAATTCAAGGAAGTCAGGATTGAACTAATGCTGTTCCCATCCTCCCAACATGTGGTCATAACCAGCATGGACATCTTTTCTAAGATCTCACAGGCAAGCCCAGAAATCCATGGTCACACTCATATGTCAAGAAACACTTTTCCCTGTTGGTCACCTCTAGTGAGAGTAGCAGTGGTTCCCAAACTTGATTGGGCATGACAGTGGCATGAGGATTTTGTTAAATATTCATATTTTGAGGACCTCCTGGCAAGTTATTAGATAAGAATCATCTGGAACAAGTTCTTGAAACCTACATTTACAACACACACATGAACGTCCATGTGCACACACATAGTTTCGACGTAGTCAGCCTACTGGCAGATCATTAAGAAAGTGAAGCCTTTTGATATTGCTCCTATTTCATCCTATAAAGAAGTGTCAAACAAATGCTTAATTTAACAGTGACCAATCCTCAATGTCTTGTTTAAGTCAAATTGTTTTGTTTATCAGAAAACACACAGCACCATAAGGAGCAAGCAGAAGTGAGTCGAAAAATCCCAGAATTTGGAGAGTTTAAGTTCCCCCAAGGAGTGGGGAATACATAGGATAAAGTGAGGCATTTGAAAGCATCACTTAGCTTGGGCAGCCTCTCAAAGCTCTGCTTCTGAGATCGAAATGTGAACTTGTCATTTAATCCCTACATATCACTAATTTTCCTTTTCATGGAACTCTGGGAAGCATTGGGCCATAGTCTTCATGGAGACTGAAATCATGCATGGTGAGCGGACTAGTCATCCATCAGCTATTCGGTAACAACAGGGTCTGCGTTTCTCTAGTAGTGGGAACAGATACGTTCCAATCTACAGTTATTTATTTTCCCTAAAGATCACTGCTTGAATTTCGGCTCTAACTAGTATATCACAATTTGGTCCTGAAGCATATGCCAAAGACACTCAGTAAGGCGGCAGATAAATTCTTCAAAGTAAAGTGTACCTTCACTTCCAGCGACTTTATGGACATCATATTTGAAAATTAATCCTTTTTCATCTCTGTACCCTGAGTATGTTTTGGACTCCCCTTCCCTCCCAAATACCCTGAAATCAAGGTATCTCAACCCATGGAGCAGTTGTCCAGAGGAGAGAAGCAACCGCCCCGCCCCCAACCCTTGGGAGCAGAAAGGGAAAGAATTATCCAAAGGAATTATTTAAAAACTCAAGTGTAGCGGGTAGAAATAAAGCCATAGCTGCATAGATTGATGTCCCAGGGGTCCAAAATTTAACCCCAAATAGGCAATAATTTGTTTGGCATTAAACTAAACCAGTTTGATGAACTCAAATGCCCTCGGCTCAATAGGCAGGACTCTCCGAGGAGCCTGTGTTACTTCCCTCACTTAAGTGCAGATTTGTAATAAAAATCTTAGTGCCAGTGACATGTTTTTTGGACATAGAAGAAGCTAACCACTTGGACAATCATATTTGAGAGGTCAGAAAACTCCACAGTTAAAGATCAGTTTATAATTTACGAAGAAAATAGAAAGTTTTGTTTCTCTGAGTTGAAATTTGCCGAGCACGGCGGGAAATATTGCTAGTTTCTGGCACAAGGTTTTGTGCTTTCCTCATAATTTGAGTTCTGCGTGAAGCCTGAGGCTTCGGGGATCATTATCTGAGAAAAATTGGGTAGTTCAGTGTAGAGAATTTTGATATTTTTGGCTTTTTTTGAGGTGTAACAAACACAACTCGGGATCCAAGAGGACACTCTGCGGCTGCCAGCGAGGCGGGCTGGACAGCGCACCAATCACGGCGCAGCTCCGCCCTATATAAACGGGCGGGCGCAGCGCCGCGGCCCGAGTCCCGGCCAGTGCCTCAGCTTCCGGCTCTAATTGCTCTTCCTTCACGCCCTCCTTCAACATGTCCGAGACTGCGCCTGCCGCGCCCGCCGCTCCGGCCCCTGCAGAGAAGACACCCGTGAAGAAAAAGGCCCGTAAGTCTGCAGGTGCAGCAAAGCGCAAAGCGTCTGGGCCTCCAGTGTCCGAGCTCATCACCAAGGCTGTTGCCGCCTCCAAGGAGCGCAGCGGTGTGTCTTTGGCCGCTCTCAAGAAGGCGCTGGCGGCTGCCGGCTATGACGTGGAGAAGAACAACAGCCGCATCAAGCTTGGTCTCAAAAGCTTGGTGAGCAAGGGCACCCTGGTGCAGACCAAGGGTACCGGCGCCTCGGGTTCTTTCAAGCTCAACAAGAAGGCGGCTTCTGGGGAAGCCAAGCCTAGAGCTAAGAAAGCAAGTGCCGCCAAGGCCAAAAAGCCTGCAGGAGCGGCGAAGAAGCCTAAGAAGGCAACCGGGGCCGCCACCCCCAAGAAGAGCGCCAAGAAGACCCCAAAGAAGGCGAAGAAGCCGGCCGCAGCTGCAGCAGCCAAAAAAGCGAAGAGCCCTAAAAAGGCGAAAGCAGCGAAGCCGAAGAAGGCTCCTAAAAGCCCAGCAAAGGCCAAGGCGGTGAAACCCAAGGCGGCTAAACCAAAGACCGCCAAGCCCAAGGCAGCCAAGCCAAAGAAGACGGCAGCCAAGAAGAAATAAAGTCCTTTGGTCAACTGCTTAGACGCTCAACACAACCCAAAGGCTCTTTTCAGAGCCACCCACTGATCTCAGCAAAAGAGCTGTTACACTTCACTAGGGGGCGTGGCTGGGACGAAAACGCCACTAGAGAAGGGCGGGCCTCCGGGGAAGGAAGCCCGGAGGATAGATGGGTTTCAGTGAAGTTATGTAGCTTTCGGTGCTTTCATTTTGTAGAAATCAGGGAAAGCCCTGGGGGAAACCAGTCGGGGCCTTTCATGAGGTGTTCACTGCCATGCAGAGCTCCGGTCGACCGTGCACCCACTTTTGTGGGCTGGGTTGCAGCCAACTGGTGCCAACTTAAAATGCATGGTGCGCGACAGCGCATTAAGTGGCACACTCGTGGTGTTTACCTAGTGCTATGTTTCCCAGCTTTAGCACCTGGACTGAGGGCATAACCGAAATGCAGAATTGCCAGATGGATGCGCGGGGTATCTCGTTGTGAACAACAACTAGCATAATTTACGATAAAAAACTGGAAACTGAAGCAGTGCAGGGTTACTGCGGGGGCTGTCATGGACGAATAGCTGCAAGAAGGACAACATAGTCTCTTCACCAATTGTTTGCTCTAGCTCCAGTAAGGAAGCCATTTGCAGCACATACTCAGATTTTACGTTCAGGTTAGCTGTGGAAGTGTCTAGAAACAATGCTGACCCTAGGAAACTAGTCAGTGGCTATGAACATAACTCCTGCGAAATACACAAGCCTGCTTGAAGAGACCTATTTATAGTAGCTTTGGGCAGCCTAGTCTAGGCTTTCTGATTGGGTCAAAGTAAAGTAACGAAATAGCCAATGAAAAGATAGGCCTTCAAGTGTCGTTTACATTGGCATTTGTGACGACACACTGAAATTAATCCAATCATAAAGGAAATCTTATTAACCTCATTTGAATACCGCGTCTATAAATGAATGTGTCCTCGCCGGGGGTGATTATTTTCCCAGGTGTTCGCGATAGTGTACTTTTTAACGCTAGGATGCCTGAACCCACGAAATCTGCTCCTGCCCCAAAGAAGGGCTCCAAGAAGGCGGTGACCAAGGCACAGAAGAAGGACGGGAAGAAGCGCAAGCGCAGCCGCAAGGAGAGCTACTCCGTATACGTGTACAAGGTGCTCAAGCAGGTTCACCCCGACACTGGTATCTCCTCTAAGGCCATGGGAATCATGAATTCTTTCGTCAACGACATCTTTGAGCGCATCGCGGGGGAGGCCTCTCGCCTGGCGCATTACAACAAGCGCTCGACCATCACCTCCAGGGAGATCCAGACGGCCGTGCGCCTGCTGCTGCCGGGGGAGCTGGCCAAGCACGCCGTGTCGGAGGGCACAAAGGCCGTAACCAAGTACACCAGCTCCAAGTAAACTTGCCAAGTAAGCCTCTTTACACCCAATCCCAAAGGCTCTTTTAAGAGCCACGCATGTTTTTCAACAAATGAGTTGTAATTCTTTCATGTAAAGGATTCTTGGATTTCTCAGCACCAGGTTTTAAACTATATTACCAATTTTTGTTATGTTGGTGCTGTACAGTGGGTACGCGCAAAGTACAGAAAATAACAACAGCCACCAGAAATTGAGCGCTTACTGATGGGCACGCATAAGTTCTATAGAATCATTACCTCGTTTAGTATCACTTAACTAGATACTAGTGTAACTTGAAGATTTCATTTTAAGTGTACAGGTATTAGTTATCGTATGTAAGTCTTCAAATTGTTGGTGATGTTGATCCTGGACTCAGTGATGACTGCTAACCCTGAGCACAAAAGAGCTTGCTGCGACAACCTACTCCTGTTAAGAGATTATTTTTGTTTTGTTTAAATTTCTTCATTTTCTCTTATTAATTTTTACTAAGTAGATATGTAGTACCGTTAAAAAAAAAAAGGTGAAGGTAATGGGTTTTCACATAAGTATTACAAAGGTTTCTGGTTTGCTTGCTTTGCATTTGGGCCAATTTCTGTCTGAGGTTTTGAGTAGGTGAGTGGGGGAGGGAAAGGTGGATCCTATGTTTTATCTAAAAAGCAGTGAGAGAGAGCAAAAAGAAGTAGTCTCTGAGATGCCTTCAAATTTTGTCAGTCACTATACTTTCTCAGAAAATCTTTATTTAATTTATAGTCTTCTTTTAGCAGCATTCAGTTTAAAAATCCCCTGGGTAACAGGAGAGAAGCCAAATAGTCAATCCATTAAGGTGTCTGACAGCAGAGAGGCAATAGTCACCTGAGGACTGAGGCCCCCTTTGCAATATGGACACCCTTTCCTGGATGTCCCTGAGTGCCAAGGATAAGAGGAGATAGGGAAGGAAAACCCCTTCTGGCAGGATGTGGCTTTTGTTGCACAAGGTAGGATGATGGTGTAAACAGTTCTCACTACGGGGGAATGGATAATTGGGGGAGGAGGGGGGAATTTAGGAAAAGAGACTGGAGGGAGTGGCCAGAAGGAAAGGAACCAAAGACTCAGATAAGAAAATTGTGAGGTGAAAAGGCTAGGCTTGGAGTGAAGTTCTTGCTGAGACACAGAATTTAGGTGGTGGGTGATAATAGACTGATGGAGGAAATGAGTTTAGAAATCTTTGTGTCCTCATGTCCTCACAGACAAACATGGATTTATGGATTATGGGATAGATTTTTCATAATATGGCAAGCATGGTACCTGGATGGACAACTAAAAAGCCTGGATAGTATTTTTTAAATTCTTAATAGCAATGAACAGTGGCTAAGGATGTAAGGAACTCAGGCCCAGGGACTTGGCTCATGTGAAACTAGAAGCACTACAGCTAGCTTTTACCCAAACCTGAGCTTTGGTTTTTAGGGTGTTGTGCGGAAACTGATCAGGGTGTGGAGCCTGGTAAATCTTTTCAGGTAAAGTTGAGACACCAGACCAAAAGCTACCTTCTCAGGGTAGAGGGATGAACTAGAAATAAACACACATTTTCCACGGAATGATTGCAGAGTCAGCTCGGAACCTGGGTGCTAAGCAGGGTAGATTCTGCTGCTGAGGTCTGGACTACAAGCCAGCCTGGATGCTTACTTGTTCCAGGCATTCATAGCACAGGGATTCAAAACACCCAAGCTAAGAATTTAATTTAGGGATATCCCAGGCTGGTTTTGTGCCCCTGAACTCCTAGTAGAAGCAAATACAAGACATCTCTGGAGGAACAAGCTCAATTTTAGGCCTCAACAAATGCCCCCAGATAAAATATCAAAGAAAATCAATGAGCAGCTTCACAATCAAAATCAACCAAATACATCATGAAACAGGGAAGCACAATGAAGAACAAGAGCAACAAACAATGGGAACAAAAGTAGTAAAGAGAATTAACAAATACAGACTTTTAAATGACTAAATTTAGTGACAAAAAATAAATCAAAAACTGTTAATAATAAAATATCCACAGGGACTAAGGAAATATAAAGAGTGGACACACAGATTTAAATAAAGAATGTAATAGATATTCTAGAAAATAAATAAACATAATTAATTATAACACTGAATTAAAAGCTTACTGGATGGGATTAATAGCTAATTGGACCAAGCAGAAGAAATTTAATGAACTATATAACCAGATCTCAAAGAATTATCCAAAATGAAGAAAGAAAAATGTAGGAGTTTAAGAGATTTGAAATTAGTAGTAAAATGATCTACATGGATCTACTCGTACTAGTAGAAGCACAACCTCAGAGAACGATGCAGATGTGAGATTTGAAAGATCATGGTTGAGAATTTTCTAGAATTGATGGATCATTAATTTAATTAAAAATAATTTAAAGTCTAAAATAATACAACAAAAAGGGGGTCACTATGTGACACTGAATTAAGCTCTATAAATTCATACAACAAATGTAATACTTATTTTCATAAGATTGTACCTTCTGTCCCATATTGACACATGGCATCAGACTAAAACAGTTTGAAATTCTTCGTGTGGGAGGATAATTGGGCAATTGATTATTTACATGTATTTTGTATCTAGTTAGCTTTATCAAATTCTATTAATCCTAATCAATATTTAATAGACTCTCTTTATTTTAATTACATATAATACTATTATTACCAAATAAAAATGTTGGATACTCTTTCCAATAACTATTTATTAGTTGCTTTTATCATCTTATTGTATTAGCTACAATCACAAACAATATGCCATATTAGACATGCTAGCAGGTATTGTCTTTTCCTCCTTGTCATAGAAATGGCTTTGGTAATTTCATGATTTATAATAATATTTGCTGGTGTGTCTGTGCATATGCGTAGTCTTTATTGTGTTAATGTAGTTTCCTTCTATCATGTTTTAAGAGTTATTAGGAATGATTTGTGAATTTTATCCAATGACTTTTTGACATCTGATGAAATCATATGCTTTTTCTTTTTTAACCTGTTGCAATGAAGTATAGATAGATTTTGTAATGTTGATTCATACTTTCATTCCTAGGCCAAATCTTATTTGATCATGTTATTATCTTAAATAATGGCTGGATAAATTTTGTTAGTATTTTACATGAATTTTTTTTCCATTTCTATTCATATAAAATCATTCTATGATTTTTCTCTTTTGGGTTTACCTTTATCAGGTTTTGTCATTAAGATTATGGTAGCCTTATAAAATTAATTGTGGAGCTCTCTATCTCTATTAGTTATCTATTGCTTTGTAACAAATTATCCCAAACTGAGCAGCTTAAATTAATGAACATTTAATATCTTACTTAATTTCTGTGGATCAGGAATCTAGAAGTGACTTAGCTGGGTGGATATGGCTCAGGGTCTTTCTTGAGGTTGAAGTCAAGATGTAAGCATAGGTCGTAGTCATCGGAATCCTTGAGCTTCAGAATTCCCTTCTAAGATGGCATACTGGCATATCTGGCAAGTTTGATCTGGCCATTGGCTGGAGGCCTCAGATCTTTGCCACTTAGACCTCTCCAAAGGGCTCACTGACCATCTTCAAAACATAGCAGCTATTATCCCTTAGAGAAAACAGAGAGGGAGAGAGTGGGGAGAAATAAGCCACAATGCCTTTTGTGAACAAACTTCGAAAGTCACACACATTTGCCACATTCTATTCATTATATATGCAAGTCCCATAAATATGGCACATGTTCAGAAGGGGAATTAGGGTCCACCCTTCCAGGAAAGGATAGTAAAAGAATTTGAACATATTTTAAAGCAACTACATCATTTTTTTTTTTTATGCTTGAAATACTTGAATGTAAAAAGTATTTGTGCTTTAAAGAATAGGTAGAAATTGGTTGTTAAGTCACCTGGATCTGATTAAATGGTAGACCTTTAAGAATTCTGACAATTTAGACTACAATTGACCACTATTCCCAGAGACAAAGACCAATAAAATCCTCAAGTGATTCCGTGATGGACTTTTCCCTGAGATTGTAAAGGACAAAATAGTGTCTGTACAATTTATATAAAACATTAGCCCAGTACATAGCAGATACTTAAAAAAAAAAAAAAAAAGTATTGAATGTATTGAATTAATTCATCTGGGAAATCCTAAACTAATTTAGCAATTTGTAAAACAATTCTCTGGAGCATGATTGTTGTTAGATTGTCTAACAAATATGTTTGGCCTTTTGAAGTAAAAAACAAATTTAAGTAGAAAAATACTTACAATAACAATGATAATCTCAGAAAATACTGTAGATTATGGAAATATGAAAAAAATAATATGGAAAAAACAAATTCATGAAATTTAAAATTGGACAAAAAGTTAAAGCTATATTAATAATTTACTTAATATATAAAATTTAAGAATAATTGAGTAATAGTAAAAAATATATGCTTACATGATAAGATAACAGATTAAGAGCAGAAGGAGGTAAAAGGAGAAGAAACTGAATAGAAGAATTTAGTCATAAAAGATTATAGGGAGATTCTTGAAATGCGTCAAAATTCCCTAGTAAAATGTAGCATGTCTATCATTCAGTGTTTATTGATAAATCAGCTTATTCAAGAGATAATCATTGAATGGTTTGGGGCTAGGCACTAGCTTGGGCACTGGAGATAGAGAGCTAAAGTGGTCCTGGACCTCCTGTAGCCCTCAGTCGATGAGACTTACTGCTAATCGCTTTCATTTTCCTTTCTCTTTCACTAAGACCTAAAAAAAAAGTTTCCCATACTTGAGAAATCTTCAGGCAAGCAGATGGATTTGGACTCACGTGGGGACTACCAAACTCATTGTGTTAGGCAGACAGTGAGGGACTCCAGCCGTCCTGGGGACAAAGGCAGGCGCCCCGAGCAATTGCCACATCAGGGAGAGGAGGGAACGCCCTACCAATCTGCCAATCAGAATTTAGCGCGCCAACTGCAGAGGAATGCAGAGGATTCCCCAGCCCACGGGCCAAGCAGCACAGGCACAATAGGGTCTGGAAGGTGACCGAGAACAACCTAAGGCTAATTATCATGTCATTAGCGTAAATCTACATTACGGTTCAACACACACACACACCGCCCCCCCCACCCCCCCACCCCCCCCTTTCAGAAAGTCTCATGGGGACTTGCATGGGCAGTAAGACTCAGGTTATATAACTCCCAACTGTCCATAAAAGTGGTGCCGTGGTGACGTTTCAACCACAAGGAGGGCCCAGCCTAGGAATATAAAACAGGACCCCAAACCATAATCGGGGCCTTCCTATTACGATGGGGGGGTCCTTTCGTTTCATTGTCTGTCAAACACCTTATTTTACTCAATAAAATCACCTCGTGCTTGCCTTACTTTGGTATATCTAGTCATAATTCAGCCAAGAGCACACCAAGAACCAAGAACAGACAACTGTGACCCTACAATTGCATTAAGGCAAACATATTTATCCCTATTTTTAAGTAATAAACAAATTATAGTAATATTAATATTATTTCATTTAAAATTTTGGCAATGTTAAGCTGTACTTCATAAATAACAATAGTTTATAAATATTACAGCCAAATTATGCTGCTTTGTAGGAAAGAGAGAGGAGTATGGGGAGAAAAAGGTGACAGAAATTGAGAAGGACTCAGAAAAGGAATGGAAAAAGCAAACTGTTACTATAAAAGGGAGGGAAAGAGCTTAGAGACCAAATACAAGCCTACAGCAGAATGTAGGAAGAAAAAGAGACAGAGAGAGGAGAAAAATGGGGGAGAAAGGTAAATAGACCTTTTCATATATTTGATGTCTCAGCTGGGTGTAATACTTGTCATATAGTGACTAAAATACTTCCCACATTTCTTGTATTTTGGATTAAGTGGATTAATTAAAATGTTACCACATATGGGAGGTTTTCTCTGACAGTAAATGTAAAATGGCACCCTTCCCTCCCCATTCTTAACTTTCTCTATTCATTCTTCTTCATTATACTTAGCACTACTAACATAAATTTATTTGTTTATTGTTTGTCTACTGATCCCATCCTCAAGACTGTAAGGTCCCTAAGGGCAGGGAGTTTTTGTGGTTTTTTTTTCCTGCTGACTCCCTAATGCCCAAAGCAGCTCTGGACACACAGTAGACTCAAGAAGTATTTGCAACATGACATAATTAGTTACTTAAGTAATTAAAGTACACATATGTCTATAACAACAGGAATAGAGCCCAGGGCTGAGTTGTCACAATGGTACAATTGAATGAGTAACTCGGACTTTCCAGTTCTCACTTTCCTTGTCTGTACAAAGAAGATGATAATAGTAGACCACTTCTTAAAGTTGTTTTAAGGATTAATTGAGATAGTTCATGTAAAAGCTCTTAAAAGAGTGATGAACATTTAGTAAGCACTTAGCACTTGTTAGCAATTATATTTTCCTTTTTGCTGAGTTAAAATAAAAATCAGGCCCCACCTGGTGGCTCAGACCTGTAATCTCAGCACTTTGGAAGGCTGAGGTGTGTGGATTGCTTCAGGCTAGGAGTTCGGGACCAGCCTAGGCAAGATAGTGAGACCCCTGTCGCTACAAAAATAAATAAATAAATAAATAAATAATAATTTAGCCAGGCTTGGTGGTATGGGTCTGTAGTCCCAGCTCCTCCAGAGGCTGAGGCAGAAGGATCGCTTGACTTGGGATTTGTAGGTTTCAGTGATCTACAATTGTGCCACTGCCCTCCGGCCTGGGTGACAGAGTGAGACATTGTTTAAAAAGAAAAATAAGAAAAAAGAAAAAAAATTAAAATCAGAATGTCCAAATATTTTTAGGTCAAAAACTAAAGGGAGAAAATATGAGCTTTTGAACTATTTGAATCCCACCCAAGAAGGGTAGTTGGGGGATTTGAAAGAAAGATCATATTATTCAGTGACATCTCTTGACTAGCCATGATTTGAGCCATTATCTGTTAATGCTAATAATTACCAAAGTGTAACACTGAAGCAGAGATTCCTGATAGTGCATTATACAAGCACATGCAAAAAGGACCCTCTTCTTTGTATAGCGAATATTAGTGCTGACAGCAAAATGACACCTAACAAATAAACCCTTTTTATTTCTTCAATCAGGGGAGAAAGATGAATGCAGAGAAGAAATGAATGCATAAAGTAACTGAAAATATGAATCTATTCATAGAAGTTATGAAGTATGAAAAGTCTGATCTGCCTGAGAATGATTGACTAGTGTCTATATCCCATCCAAATCCAACCCATCCTGGTTTGCTGCACACTGATTCATCAAAAGGAGATCATTACCTGAGTGGAAGAAACTGAACAAGGTTTTTAGCTTTTTAATTTTATTTTTTGAGTTATAAAAATAGAATTTACTTCTGTACAGATCTAGTTACTGGGAATTCACTATTTACCATGGACTACCTTTGCAAGGAAAAGTCTGAATGAGAGGATGGCAGAAAGTCTGTAAACAAAATGTTATAATTAATAAAATCTGCAGAGAATTGGAATTCTGCATTCATTGTTAATTCAAATCTTTCTCCTAAGGTCTTCCCTTTCTAGACATCTATCTAGCTACCTATTTACCTATCTATCTTCACTTTCCAGCATCAAGGTCTGAGTGGGTAAGGCCTAAGCACTGTTTTGCCTTTGGTAATGATCCTGAAGTTAAAACAGCTTAGTTCAGGCTAATTTGCCGTTTGAGAGGTTAATTCCAGCATCTGGATTAAGAGAAACACAATACTTTGAAGCAGTCTCAAACTTGAGTGTGCACCAAAATTACCTAAAGGATTTTTTAAAACATAGATGGCTGGACCCCATCCCTATAGTTTCTGATTCAGAAGTAGGACCTGATAATTTGGACTTCTAAATCCAGATGATGCTGATGTTGCTGGTCCGGGGACCACATTTGGAGAATTTTGTTTTAAAGGACATGGAATTGCTCTAAAATGCTACTACCATACAGCCACACAAAGCCGACAAATTGCACAGAATTTCAAACTGGAGGCGAGAGGTTCTGAAAAATGGCAGCAGTCGTCCTACTCTCAGTCCAGCTATGAAAGGGTGGAAACGAATCCCAGGGCCTGCCACGCCCCTCCACGCCGGCTCCTTCATAGGGCCGTTTTGCCGCTCCCCGCTCGTCCTGACGACAGAGCCTCACGTTTCTCCGGCGCCACGTTGCGTCACTCCGGCCCCAATATGGGGCCGCCCGTACGTTTAAATCCGCCGGTCGCTCGCGTCCGGGCAGTTGGAGGTTGGTCGCCCCCTGGTGGTTCCCAGGCCTCGCCCACCTATACCGTCTCTTTTGGCGGCCACCAGACCACCAGACATTGGAGAGTCTGAACAATCTACTGGGGTCACTTACTGATGAAAACAGAGGATGGAGAATTTTGAAGACCGAGAAGCAGGGCAACCATCCATCCTTGGTCATTTTGCTCCTCTCCCAACTGTTTTTCTGACGGCTCAAACCAAGAGGAGAGGATTGAGGAAGCAGGATGAAAATTTCATCTTCAATATCCCAGCGTCTCCCTGCTTTCTTCTCAGAGAGCTAGCACTTCCCGGCTTCTCCAGTGGTTGAAAGACATCCCTCACAACTCCAAGGAGACATCGCTTGAACCACCCTTATTTATTGGCCTCACGTTTGTAGGGCACTTGGTGTGAGGATTCAGTGTACGTGTGTATATGTATGTGTGTGAATAATTATTTCCTAATTGAATAACATATATATATATATATAAAATTCATCCTCAGGTGCACGCAGGACTGACATCCATTAGGGCACAGTAGGCACAGTGCCTAGGGCCCACAGTACTTTTAGAGGCTCACAAAAATATTTTAATTTCTTCTAAAATCAGAAGAAAAAGTGAACTTTTAGATTAAAGAAAATAATGCTATTTTAATAGAGGAAGGGGTCGACGAGGACAAAAGTGCCTAGGGCTGAAGAAAGACAATGCAGCTGTTGTTGCATGTAGAAGCAGACAACCTGTCCAAGTTATTTTTATTTATTTACTGTTTTTTTGAAAACACTCAGACAATTTGTAAGTGCTTTCCAGGTGTTAGCTCATTTAATCCTCATAACACACCTGTGTCCTGTTGTGATCCCAATTTTACCCATAAGTATACCAAGTGAATCTTAAAATAACTTTCCCAATGTCATAAACTTAATAAATGGCAGAGGGCTTTCTGACACAGGCAGGTTAGCTCCAGGGTCCCTTCTCTTAACCGTTACACTAAACACAATATTTCTTGATAACTCTAAGGAATTAATTTAAATGACAGGTAAAAACAAAAACAAACAAAACCTTGCAATTCACAGGACCAGTGAGATTTCTACTTTTCTGCATGCCCATAACAGTACCACACAGTACTTCTCTCCCCATGTCACACATACATATCCACTCAACTACCACCTCCTTCATCTACAGGGATGCTTCTCATCTTGAATGACACCCCAACATCATATGTGTAGACAGAGACCCCATTCTCTGCATTGGAAGTACTCACCAACTTGATGAATCAACAAGGTTCCTTTAGCCAACAGTGTGAGTTAAGCTTAGGATCAGAGAAATATTTTAACATATTCACCCCTCCCTCCTATTAGGTCGGAGTTGAGAGGAAGACACGCAAGCCTGGGGCATGGTAAAATGCCATTTATTTTGAGCACCTGGGCCATTATTTTGTGTTAGAATTCCTACTGCTATCTCCTGTCTCTCATCCGTACATAGCTGGAAAGGTTGGGTGAGGTCAGGAAGTGTGAGTTTCTGAGCAGAGGTTAGGTCATTTCTCAGGGCTTCAAAGGAAGGCCGAATATTTATACTAGGGTCTTCTTTTGTGTGAAGCTATACTGGAATCAGGTCGGGAAGTAAACCTCATCATAAAAACCTGTTTACTGAGATTCTATCATTTGTAGGTGTAACTCACTAGGCCCCTTTAGAAAGGAATTTGGGCAAAAGAAAAACATCAGAGTTTAGTCCTCAGTTTCCCCTGTTGGCCAAAGATCATTCCATGGAATGCATGTGTAGGCCAAATAGCAGGAGGTCCCACGGCGCTAGGAAGGCTCATTCCTAGAATTATCTATTTGGTCATCCAGTGTTGGTGAGGATGGTTTTCATATTGGCAATGTTGCATGTTAGGGGAAGGACATGACTTGACCTGATTTGATGGCGAATTGTTTAAGGGGCCAGAGAGAGTCAGGCCTAGGATTCGGTCTGAGAAAAACATCCTGAACCATATCTATTCTTTGAACTATTGTGATCTGGGGCTTTCGGTTTTTTCCTTTTCACGTATTCAGTATAACCTTTACAAGAAATAGACAATGATAATACAGCAGTAAGTGTCTTAGGCCAAACAGAATTGGAGGTAGACAGGCACTCATCAACCCTTTTAAAACCTTCTAGGCAACATAAGAATAAAAATCAAAATGTCAAAGGCAAGGCTACAAAATTAATAAAAACTTAACCCTTAAAGTTTAGATTTTTTGTTAGTGAAAACCTAATAAAGAAACAGGTTATAAAATCCAAATGAGTATGTTATGTAATTTCATTAAGAGCAAATTAATACCTCAAGAAAACTTTGTTTTAACTAAAATTTGTTCTTTTAATTATAGCAACTGGATTATATACAAAATTCCTTCATAAATTCCCTTTATAAACTTTATCCCAACCTGCACAGACCATCTCTAAAACATGCCTAAAAACTTTCCATTTTGTTTACATATTTAGCTAGAACTGCCAGCAGGATCTCCAGGTAGCCTTTCAATTGCAAATGCCATAAAAAATGAGTTATCTCAACCTCAATAGAAAAAGTTAGCAGGTTTTAGAAAGGAACACATAGCTGCCTAATACCTTCCACCCCAACCACTTCTCTGAGTGGGTATAAGCCTGGGGTGGTAGAATCTGTGGGTCTGGAATTTGATCGGGTAGTAGGGGGGCTCGGGAGGGGGTGTGGAATGGGTTGAGAGAGAGCGGTGGAGGGAGTTTATATGGGGGAGGACTGCGATCTGAGGGATCAGGATCTGGAGTTTTGGGTGGTTCAGGGGCTGAGGGAGGAAGTTGGGAAGGGAGTTTAGTGTGTAGTAGAAAGATTTGTGCCAGGTTGCAATTTTGACAGAAGGAGGGCTGTGAGCACAGGGTGAAAAAGGCTTGGACACAGGGAATTTCGGACCATTTGCCATTGTGATGACAGAAATTGTTCAGATCTTGTAATATGTTATAGTTAAAACTTCCATTCTCAGGCCGCTGGGAGTTATTATCTAATTTATATTGTGGCCAGGCCGTATTACAGTAAAAGAGAAGCCATTTTGGCCGGACTTCATCAGCGAGACGTGGTTTTAGGAGGAGTGAACTGAGAGCTTCCCATGTTCCTGGAAAGAGTAGGGACTACACAATTCTAGGCATCTCTAGAACGAGGGAATGGCACGGGAGTGATGAAGGAGCGAGGAGCAATGCGATTAAATTATTTGGCACAGGCGTCCCTGTGTCGAACAAGGGCCCGGGGGCATGGGGGGGGCTGAGATTACAGTGGGCGAGGGTGAGATTATTCTCCGGTTTACCGGTAGGAATTGTGAGTGGAGAAGCAAGAAGGAGAGGGATCGGGAAATGAGAACGAGTTTGTGAACTCTTACTTACCAGGAACAGGATATGTCAGGGTGTGGATTTTGGAGGTCAGCAAGGAAGGTCCAGTGTCTGCCTTTGGCTTGGTTCGGAAGGGTCCGGGTGGACAATATCTTACCTTGGCTGAGCTACAGCGCCAGGCCTACACTCCAGGATCAGAGACAAGTTAGACAGAGACCCCTTCACAGCTCGGGACTTCTCCCAGCCACCTCGTCAGAGACAAGGGAGGTTAATGACTCCAGGGGACTCTTGATCAACCCAGGAGACTGGCCTCTCTTAATTCAGTCAAAGATCTGTGGATACCTTACCCATGACCTAGGGACTTAGAGGAAGGCAGGATTCGGGAGCAGGCTGGGATGAGCTGCTGCTGCCTTCACCTCGAGTTGCAAGCCTCCTCTGCTAGACTTCCGGAAGTCAGGTCCACCCGAGCACCCATCTCCCGGGTTTCGGCACCAAATGTTAGGTCGGAGCTGAGAGGAAGACATGCAAGCCTGGGGGCATGGTAAAATGCCGTTTATTTTGAGCACCTGGGTGCAGGTGGGTGGAGGTCGAAAAAGGTGTCCACCCAGAGGAGGGGAAGGGTGGTGAGTTTTATAGAAAGTTTGGGGAGGGGGAGTTCCGCCAGTTTCTGCCAGAGTTATCTTCACAACCTCGGGAGATTCCTCTGGAGCCTTATCTGACTTCATCTACTGCATGCATTTCAGGGCAGACCCAACACCTTCCATTCCCAAAAATACAGTAGTTAAGACTCAAAGGCTGAGAGCATCCATTGAATAGCTATCGATAGGCAATTAGAAAATGTCAGTAAAGAGACTCCCAGAAAACAGCAAAAGTGTCTAACTCCTTTCTACTTACCTGCTCTTTATACCTGGACAAATGCCACACTGTTTTAATCACAGGTTTATATGTACTCACATATAGCTCTAAGTCAAGGCCCACCATTCTCTCTTTCTTGTCTTTTCGAGAATCATCTTGACTAGTTTTGTTCATCAATACATATTGTGCAATGCTGTACAAAATATCCAGCAGAGTTTTCTTGGCATTGAATTTTTAGGTTATTTTGGAATGTATGAGCATTTTATTAATAGCATATTGAGTCATCACAAAACATATACACTACAGCATATACCTGTCTCTTAATTTAAATGGATCTTGTTTTGTGTCCTTCAATGACATTTCATCATTTTCTTCATGTAGATCTGGAATATTTATTCTTGGATATAGAATCTGTTGTACTATTGTGAATGATGTCTGACTTTCCTATCTCAATTTCAGATTGTAATTACTAGTGTATAGAAAAGCCATGCATTTTTATATGCATTTTATATTTTATGCCTACCAACCCTCTTGAGTTCTTATTAGATCTAATTATTTATAGATTATTGTGGGCTTTTACATTAGCAATTATGTTATTTTCAAACAACAAAGATAATCGTCTTTTGTTATTGAATCCTTACCCTTCTTACTTCCTGTCCTTGTCTCATGGTATTGGCCAGGCTCTGTGATGCCATCTTGAATAGGAGTAGTGCCTCAGCACTCTTGTTTTGTTTCTGAATCTGTGGGAGTCTTTCCAAAATTGCACAATTAAGTGTTATGCTCATGGTAGCTACACCTTATGAAGAATTCTTCTTATTCTAGTCTGTTAAAAATGTTTACAATGAAAGATATTCTATCAAATGCTTCAGCATTTGTAGAGACGACCTCATAGTTCTTTTTTCCTTTTTTTTCTAAAATCCTACCCCCGACTTCATAATTCTCTATTGATCTTAAACTGACAGATTTATAATACTAAACATTTCTTCTAATCTTGGAATAAACCCTACATGACATCCTTTTTTTTTAAAATAATAACATGGCCTCTTGTTTTCCATTTTCTCTTGTTTTAATGAGGGCTCTTTTTTGAAAAATGAATGTTCATAACTGAGACAAAGCAATAGATTTCTTTTCTTCTTTTCCTCTCTCTTCCTTCCTTTTTTAAATTTGTATTGTTCTTCTCCAGTTTGAATAATAAGGTTATGTAATTTTAAAAGAAAAAAAATAAGAGAGCTGTTTTTCTATTGAAACAGATTCTATAAAATATTGATCGTACCAGGTGCTGTGGTACACCCCTTTTGTCCCAGCTATTCAGGAGGCTGTGGCAGGAGAATCCCTTGAGCCAAGGAGTTTGAGACTGTAGGACACTACTATTGTTCCTGTGTATAGCCAACTGCACTCCAGCCTCGGCAACATAGCAAGACCCTGTCTCTTAAAAAAAAAAAAAATAGAGATCATCAATTCCTTAAAATTCACTAAAACTTGTAAAGTCTCACTGAGCTTGGCATCATTTGTGTGGAAGGGCATAGGAGAGATTTTTTTAACTGCCTACCCTATTTTTGTGATTATAATTTGTTAGTCTTCTTACCTATGACTTAATTTTCTTATTTTTTCCTGTTTAATTTTTTTGTAAAAGTTATCTTTTTTTTTTTCTGCGACAGGGTCTTGCTGCTCAGTCTTCCAGGCTAGAGTGCAATGACGTCATTATAGCTCACTACAACTTCAAGCTCCTGGGTTTTAGAGAGTCTCCTGCCTCTGGCTCCGCCTCCCAAGTAGCTGGGACTAGGCAAGCACGCACTACACGCCCGGCTAATTTTTCTATTTTTTGTAGAGACGGGGGAGTCTCGCTCTTGCTCAGGCTGGTCTCGCACTGCTCGCCCCAGGCCATCCTCCCGCCTTGGTTTCCCAAAGTGCTAGCATTTCAGGCATGAACCACCGCGCCCAGCCCTTTTGTGGTTGTTTATATCTCCCATTTGGTAATTACTTTCCCTTTATTCATATAATCATCATAATCATCCCCCCCCCGCCACGCACACATTTAAAAAAAATTTTTTTTTGCAAAGAACAAGGTTTAGCTTATGAGTAATCTCCATTTTTTTCTATTGAATTAACTTTTTTCTTTTAAAATGTCTTTCTTCTTTATACTTTATTTTGATTTACTCTCCTTTTTAAGCTTCGTTTCAATACTTAGTTTACATATCTTCAATGTTGTTTGTTCCTTAATGTATGCGTTTAATATCATATGCTCTTCTTTTGGTACCACTTCAAGTACGTCCTACAATTTTCATATGTATTATTCTCATTCATATTTGTTTCAGAATATTATATAGTTTCCCTTATGATTTCCAGTCTAATCCATGATATTTAGGAGTGTGGTTTTTAATTTCTAAGCATATAGGGAGATTATTTTATTTTTACTATCTTTAAAAAAATAACTTTTCTATTGCCCATAATTAGATTATGATAAAAGAATATAATGTATATAAAATTTGTTCTTTAGTATCTATTGTGACTTTTTCTGAAACCAGGGTTAATTTTTGAAATCGTTCAACATGTGCTTAGAAAAAACTTGGATGTTCTCAATGTGTCAATGCAGGAATCATAGATATATCAGGTTTGTTTATTGTCTTGTTCAAATCTTCTGCAGCCATAAGGATTTTTCTTTGGTTGTTACATGAGTTTCTAAAAGTGGTATATTGAAATGTTACCCTACAATCTTAAATTTGAAATTCTCCTTCTCGTTCTGCTAGTTATTGACTTACATAGTTAGTGGTTCTGTAGTTAGGTGCATGCAATGTCCCAAATGCTACATCTTATTGATGGATTTTTATTTTATCATTATGGGATAGCTCTTTTTCATTTCTAGAAGTTCTGTTTTGTTCTTTTTCAAATATGCCTGGTTTGGATTGTCCCTTGCTCCTTGATTATTTTATTATTTCATTTTTTATTTCTTTAAACTTTTAGTAAATAATTATAGTCTCTATCTGATAATTTCAATATTTGAAATTCTTTGGGGGTGTGGGGGAAGATAAAAGTCTCTTGTTTGCTCAGAAGTCCAATCTTCTATAGTGTCTATTTTTTTCTTAGATTTGGTGATATTTATTATGATCTTATATTTGGACATCCAAGTTCCTGATAGAGTGTCTGAGATATCTAATAGGTGCTCAATAATTGAAAAATAATCTGTGTAGATCTCAAGAACTTGGGTTCAAGATGCTTTCCTCCTGAAGCTGTTTACATTTGCTTTCGTAAGGCACTAGGGGGCGCTATGAACCTGGGTCAATTTAATTTCAGGACGCGTTCGTTGGAACTCCCAGACTCTAAGTAAATCTAAGGTTAAAACCATGGGGCAGATATCTTCTACCCTCCTCCCCAGAGGCACAGATTCCTGTGGAGACAAACAGGTTTTCTTCCTAGGAACCTTTGCTAGATTTTTTTTTTCTTCTTATGCTGCTGTTTCTCAAAGGGTCCTGACTTTATGCTGTGTGTCTTCAGTTCTGTTTAAGAGCCTAGAATTCTCTTCCTCAAGGGACGGGCATAATTCCCACAGCTCAGAATCCTGGTAATGGTATTTGCTCCAGAAAACTCACGCTAGTGTGTTTGTCATCCTAATTTCAGCCTCTAAGTTTTATTGTTCTGGGATGAAGCAGGGAGAAGGGTTTAGAAAATTTTCCTTTCTTTTTTTTTTTGTTAGCTGGGCAACTATGTGCTAGTGTGTTTGTTGTAGTTTCCCGAGTCCTTAGGTGTTTTGCTTCAGGGGGGCAGGTGTCTCTTTCTATCCTTACAAATATCTTTGCTTTAAATTCTATTGTGCCTAGTAGTATTGCTATACTTACACTCTCTTGGTAAACATTTTCCGGGCATATTTGTCCCTTTTCTTTATTTTTTTAATTATTATCATTTTTTCAATCAATTCATGATTTGTATTCGGACTTAGATAAGAAGAGCACTCTCTAAGGCACATTTTATTATATACATTTTTTGTGTGCTATTAAAAAAGTAAACATAATAAAAAGATAAAATACTGTACATATTCCAAAACTGACATATGGGTATATGCTTTTCTGAGAAAGGCAAAAGAAAACTTATAAAACTTCTGTGAAATCACAGTCATATAGCAAAATACTTTAGAATATATTACATTTAATGTGGTATATATATATATACCAGGGAATACTACTCATCCATAAAAAGGAATGAAATCATGTCCTTTGCAACAATGTGGATGGAACTGGAGGCTGTTATCCTAAGTGAAATAACTCAGAAACAGAAAGTCAAATACTGCATATTCTTAAAGAAAAAAAGAATATATTACATTTAAGTTAATATCTACTATTATTTTGGAGTTCCATTTTATGTAAACTTGAAAACAATCATTGTTTTTGGATCTGGGGAGAATTTTTATGGGGGCAAAGTCTATCAGAGAAATCTACTTATTTGTAAGCATACTAGCCAGTGTTGTATTTAAACTAACAATCCTGTGGTCCAGGTAACACCTTTCAGCTCATCATTGAATAATTACTACGTCAGAAGAATTCAGAGCAATTAGGATTCAAGAGTTATAACTAGACAGGCAATTTTCATGGTATCAAACATATATTGCTATAAATAATTAATATATTTCATTAATTTCAGATTACATTAAAATAAAATCAAATGTGTTTAATATTTTACATTTTTATTATTTTTTTGTAAATATCAGATTTAAATAAGATGTCACTGATTGCAGTTGATGATATTGACCTTTACCTGGGCCCTGTGATCCTGGAAAACAGTAATGGTTAAAGTAATCCTCCCACCTTTTTTTGTTCCCAAAATGACTTAATGCAAAGAACCACCTTTCACCATATGACTTAAATTTAAGAGTCATAAATGGCCCCCTGTTTACCTATAGCAAGGCCAAACCCAGACTGCCACGGTTTGAATGTGTTTCCCAAAGTTCATGTGTTGGAAGCTTAATCCCCAGTGCAGCCATATTGAGAGGTGGGGCCTTTAAGAGGTGATTAGGTCATGATTGCTCTTCCCTCATGAATGGATTGATTTTATTATCATGGGAGAGGATTGGTTATCTTGGGAGTGGGTTCTGGATAAAGGGATGAGTTGGGCCCCCTCCAAAGATAATCAAGTGCTTATGATCTAACTTCAGGGATGGAATAAGAAATAGCAATAGATATCTAATCAATTAGAAGATGAGCTTACAAAAAAATTAATTACATAAAATCCAACTTTTGTACCTTTAGCTGTATACCTGAAAAAAGAATGAATCCCCAAGGAAGCAGTTAGAGTTGAGCTTATATGCTGAATTTGACAAAGTGGTAATTATGAAAACATGATATGACAAAAGGGCTTGGGTTAGGGCAGTTAATGGTGGAAAAGTAACTAGAAAATAAGGGTTAGTTTAACAAGATTTGTTTGAAGAGATTTTTCCTGACCTCAACTCCCCATTTCTGGTAATAAAAATGTTCCCTTCCTTCTGTTATAGGGAGTACATCTTCGATATGGTGGTTTAATCTCATGATTTTAGGAAGAAAAAGGGGAGGTCAGAGTGCCCTTCTTTCATCTGGTGTGTGTGTGCCTGCATGTGTGTGTTTGTGTGTGTGTGTGTGTGTGTGTGTGTGTGTGTGTGTTTAAGTCCCTTTATCTCAAAATAATCCTTATGCCAAAATGGCATACTTTGAGCTGGAATATTCTGCCACTGTTCACATTATGAAGGTATTGTGTGCCAGGCACTATGCTAAGTGCTAGAGATACAGCAGTGATTAAGACAAGCAAAAATTCCTGCCCTCATGTATCTTACATTCCTGTAGGGTTGTCATTCATTTTGCTTCATTCCTTTAACCTAACCAACCAAATCCTACCTGAATGAACACTATGAAAATTTTAATTACTGAAGCTTTATCTGTGCCTTGATTAAGTTTTTTTAAAAAAGCATGCTATTTATCTCATCAATGCAGGCAATTAAATTAAAAGAGTTTTTAGAATTCACTATCCCATCTCTACATAATTTCCATAAACAAATGGACTGATTTAATTCAAGAAGGAATTTTTTTTGAAGATCATACAGTAATGGCAAACAAAATAACTTTAAAAGATTAATAATTGTGATGAGTAAAGAGACAGTTAATTCAATTATTTAAAGAAAATTTCTCTGACATACATATAGAAGGATGTTAGTGGTAGGAGAATTCCATTTAAAAATTGTATGTCAATACAAATCAGGATGTAGATGTCTTATATGCCTTATTATTAATATTACAGACACATTTTACTAATTTCTTTGCCTTTAATATTGTTCTTTGATTTTAAAACAGTTCATTGGGTTCATTTTTTTTTCTTGTTAAACTAGCTCTTTATTTTTTGTATGATGTTATGTGAAATGCAAAATCTCTGATAATTTATGTATTTTAAAGTATCTTTGTCTCCTCCTTGCTTTTGAATG
This sequence comes from Daubentonia madagascariensis, assembly GCA_023783475.1. NCBI lineage: Eukaryota > Metazoa > Chordata > Mammalia > Primates > Daubentoniidae > Daubentonia > Daubentonia madagascariensis. The sequence goes on from JAKFHU010001672.1 coordinate 23,398,596, forward strand.
CTGACTTTCCTGGTCATAAAACTCTGAGTTGAAATTATTTTCTCTCAGCACTTAAGATATTATTCATTGTTTTCTAGAGTCTATTGTTACTATTGCCATTCTAATTGACTTTCCATTGTGCATATTCTTTATTTTCTCCCTGGTAACTTTTAGGATTTTCCTTTTTAAAAAGGGATATTATGCAATCCTATTATCACATATCTATTTGAAATTGTTTTGTTTGTTTATTAGGTCTAATAATTTCAATGCTAGAAAAAGCTCAGCCTTCACAGCTGATAAACAATGGGCCAGACTCTGATCACTTCAAATTATCCAGATTAGTTGAAGAAAAAAGTGCTCAAGACTGATTTACATTCTCTGAGCTACCTTCCCCATCCCACCTTCACTGACACTGCCTTATGCCGCTCTGGTGGATTATTTTTATTTGCCCCTTCAACTTCATCCTTTGCCTTCTACAACCAGCTCTTTGTCCTAGAATGTTGACCTTGACGTTATATCAGCCAAATTTCTTTACCCTCTGGCTTTTTATTGGCTAAGGGGAAGCAGCAGCAGGAGATTTGAGGATGGGAGGAAAATGAAAGAAAACTATTTATTCTGCCTGGCCCCCCCCCCTAAAAAGAATGGGCAGTGACTGCATTTCTTTGACAAAAGCCACAGGCTCTATTAGGTAGCCCTCTCCTCTACTTACTGCTCTCTTTGGAGGTTGCCTTTCCCTTGGGTCTTCTAAACTCAGTGAGTAATGGCCCCCCTCTTTTTCTAGGCCAACGATCCTTCACCATCCTTTGTTAGTTTCCCTTAACCCTGCTCACAACTTTGTAAATAGTTTCTTTATTAAACTTTTTTAAATCAACCCATGGCTGACACAGAGATCTCCCTTCAAGAAAGGACTCACTACCCAACTGTGGATAGTGTGGATATCCACCAGCGTCCAGGGGTGAGTTTCATCAGGGTCCACCTCAGTTTCCAACCTAACCACCCCTTTCTTATGGCAGCTCCCGGTCAGTAACTGAGTAAGGCAGTGATCAAGAGCTTGACCATTTCTCCTCAATTTGGAACTCATCTTTGTCACAGAGCTCCCTGTGGGCCAGCAGAGACTTCATCAGATCTGCCTTACCCAACGCTGAGTCCCCCATTTTCCTTTCATAAGTGTCATTTCCCAGTGACTCTGTTGTACTCTTGTCTCAGTATATGCCTGCCAGCTGGGAGTGAAGACCCCCAATTGGGACGTGCCCCTTTTGAATGAGCCATATTCTCCCTGCTGGAACCCTGGCTAATGCCTATATTATATTACATATTATGTAGTACATCTTATATATTATTTATATTATATATTGTCATATACTATGTATATTATATATTTAGAAATATTATATATTTATATACATTATGTATTTATATTATTATATTATTTTGTCATTCCTTTCATTGAAAAATCCCTTTGATTTCCTTCCTAGATGGGAATCAGATGTTTACTTTGAAAGATGAGTCACTTTTCTTAAGTTTTCCTTAAGATTTGTTTAAAAACTCACAAAACTTCTCTTTTACGTCAACACCTTCTCTCTAAACATTTCTGGGTCTGGGCGTGAGCGTCTGTGCCTTTAGAGAAAAGCTGGGGCAGAAAAGGAAATAGGTGGTGAGTCCGCGAAATGGGGTGCTGTCTGTGAGCGTGGAGCCATCACCTCAGCTGTGGCTGAAGTCAGAGACCAAGGGAATATTCCCTTGGGCACACAATCATCTGTTACAGAAAGCACTCAACTAATAGAAGATCTCAGTGAAGTAAATAAGCATACTGCGAAAAGGCGTTTTCTGTAAAGATGACAGGCAAATTATGTGTTTCATATGTTTGTGACCAAGCAGCACCAGAATGACAGAGTAAGAATCTGTGTTGTAATCACCTTAGAATAGCCACACTAGGTAGCATCAGGTGATTTAAGGTTTATCCTGCTGGGTGAAAGCTGATCAGAAGCAAAAACACTCACAGGACCCACATTATAGCTGATGACTATAGTGAGAATTCTCTCTACACTTGTTCAAATGATACAGTTGTTATTTTTTTTCACATACACACAAAAAATAGGGATTTCCCAAACTCCCCAATTACTATCAGAAACCACCTACGGTTCACCAAAAAATATGACCATATTTATAAAAGTTCTCTAAAGAAAACAAAGATATTATCAAATTTGAAAAACTGTATTCCCCTAAACCAAATTCTTTTGTCTTTAATGGCCCAAGATTCTGGAGGCAAGTTCTAAATGCTGTAGATAAATCTTGATTCCTAATCATTCCCTGCAATTACAGCTTTTCTGCTTTGTACTTCCAACACCTGAGGGTTTTTTTGCTCCAGTACTAGAGTTTGGTAAAACTTATGCAGTGACTGTGCACTGCCTTCTGGTTCGCTGTCCCCTGGCCCTATCCTTGAAAAAACTGACCAGCCAGCATTGTTCCCTTACACTCTTCCTGTTTTATTCACATCATGCTTTCATTGTGTTCCTCAGTTGCATGGAGTGGGGCTGGGAGGTACAGAACTTTTATAGATAAAGGCAAACCAATGAATGGGGTTAAATCAGCCACATGATCAAGAAAAATCATTTGACTTTAAAATGGGAATAGATTCAGGTCGGAGTCTGGTGAAGAGAAGGAGACCATTTGGTAATCTACTGCATTCATCCTAGCTGGAGGGAATGAGGCCAGAAAATAAGAAAGTAGTAAGAACTGTTGGGAAAGAGGGAAGAGACACAGATATTAAAAGGAAAATTAACATGTATTTAATATTTGCTGTGTGCCTGCTACTAAGCCAAGTGATTTTACATATATTATCTCATACACTTCTGACAGCAACATATTTAACATTTTATTAAGGATTAAGTTGAGACTTGAATTACAAATTAGAAGATACCTAAAACCTTAGTAATGACTAGTTCAGTTGAATGGTGGGGACAGAAATAGTGGGTTGAAAAGAACAGATGAGAGGACATAGAGGAAGTGAATACAGACTCCCACCAGAATGAGGCTTGGCTGCATGGCATGGGAGGAGGGCAATAAAGAGAGGGAGCAGATTTAAGGGTAAATATTGTTTTAGTAACATGCCAGGGACTAAAAGATATTTATAACCTGAAATAGGGAAGTCATTGAGAAGGAAACAAAAGTGAAGATTCTGAAGAAAGGGAGGGAAAACTGGTAGGACCAGTTTCTATAATGGAAGACACAAGGCAGAGAAAGTAGCTTTAATAAAGTGAAGTAGAACTTTCCTGTTCATTCATTCTCCTAACAACAAAAAAGTTATTTATGGTATACATTATTCTAGTCATAGGTGGTTGAGCAATGTACAAAACAAGACTAAGCCCCTGCCCACAAGGAACATTCAAGTGAAGACAGACAGGGGAAAAAAATAAATAAATAAATAACCAGAATAAAATATGCAAAACTCCAGGGTTTGATTCATGAGGTGATGAACAGGATGAAGAATAAAAAGGATGTGTGTTGGGACAGGGTGGGTAAGGAGTGCATACTATGGTGAACAAGAAAGGTTACGTACCATGGTGACTCTAGGAAGGTAAAATTTGATCAGCCCCTAAAGAGGGTGAAGGTGAAAGCCTATGTGGGATAAAGTAGTGAAGACTATCCCCGGCACAGGAACAAGTGAAAAGGCTCTGAGGTAGGAGGTGCTTGACATTGTGAGGACTAGTAGAGAGTCCAGTGGTCAGAGAGGTATTGAAGACCCAGATCATGTAGGGCTTTGCAGGCAAAGACTTTGGCTTTTGCTTTAAGGGAGATAGGAAGCCACTGCAAAATTTTGAACATAGTATTGACATGCATAGCTTGAGTTTATAAAAGATCACTCTGGCTCTATGTTGCAATTGGTCCATAGGTGGGTAAGGCAGCAGGTGGCAGTGAGGTGATTTCTGTGGACATCCAGGTAAAAAATAACAGTTGATTGGATCAGGATGGTAATGGCAATGGCAAAAATAATTGGTCAGATTTAGGATACATTTAGATGGTAGAGTCAACTGGGTTTGTCAACTTGTTGTTGGACTGGATGTGGGGTGTGAGAGAAAATGAAGAGTCAGGGATGGTTTCAAGGTCATCAAGGTGGTCTGAGCTCCTGGCAGAAGGGTGGTCCTTCACTGAGACAGAGAAGACTGCAAGCAGGTTGTTTGGAGACAAGGTGAGGAGTTAAGTTTTAGGCAATAATATAGGAGACTCTTATTAGACATTTTAATAGAGAGGATGCTATACAAATCTGGAGTTCAGATAAGTGGTCTCATATATTTGGAAGTCAATACCATATATATGATATTTAATATCATGAAACAAGAAGAGATCTCCCAGGGAGAAGAAGTGTAATAATAGAGCTTCAAGGTAGTCCAAAGTTTGAGGGACATCCTTTGAAAGGATTCACTTAGGTTTAAAGGGGGAGGTTGGGGAAGTAGGATATAATGAGTTCACAGATTTCTCTGTGAGGTGTGGGACACTAGTGTCTGCCATAGGAGAGCATGTGGGAACAGAGTGAGGGTCCAAGAAAGACCTGCAAGAGTTGACTATGAGAAATGGTGTAGGAAGTGACACATAAAAGGAAGAAACAGGGGACCCTTTTCTCTTGGCACCAACAGAAATTTAAAAAGTATCTTATGCCAAGGTGTTAAGAGATTTCAAGTGTTAATTCTACAGAAAGGGACTTGCCCTTTGAAAGAGGCAGCTTGGAACTAGTTGAACTGGAAAGAACAACATGAAAACAATCTTTCTCTATGAGTATCTTTGGATGTATAACACTAGGATTTTTCTATAAGGAAGGTTCACTATCTCAGGTTCTATAAGCGTTCACTCTCCCACTTTCCTCCACAACAAAGCTCTGGAGACTTTTCTAATAATATCTCAACAGCTGGAAAAATACTACCTACTAGGAAATAGAAAATGGAAAATGCTTCTTTCCACCCAAATAATTTCATGGTCAGTATTTATGATGGTTAAGAACAATTATTGGTAACTTGGAAAGAAGTTAAAAGGTGGGTGGCAGAGGGGATGGCCTGCCATTTTTCTACACCAGACTTGAACCTTGAGCTCTACATCTGTTGATGTGTTGTCACCCTGTGCAGCTCCATGTGACTGTCTCTACCAGCCTCTCACCCTGTTACATACAGCCTAGAGAAATGTGTGCACATCTATACCAGGAAACATACGCAAGAAAATTCACAGAAGTAAGGACCTCAGCAATCCCAGAAAGACACAACACAATGTCTATTACAATAAACTGAGTAAAACAATGTCACTATTTATTCAGCAATTAAAAATGATACTGGAGTAACATATACGAACATGAATGAATCTCAAAAACATCAGTTTGAATGAAAAAAATCAGAAAATTACATACGGCTTATGATTCCATTTACATGAAGATAAAAGTAGGCAAAATGAAACAAGGTAAAATTTATGGGTCCGTATTTAGATGATGGAACCATAAAGAAAAACAAAGACTGATTAAAACAAAATGTAGGATTGTGGTTTATATCCTACATATATGTCACATATGTGTCACAAAGTTGGTAAATTTAAAAAGAGAGCTTTATTTATAGTGGGGCTAGACCCGCAGGCAGGAAGCTAAGAGCTAACCCCAACAGCAGTGTTTCATGGGGGAGGAAGAAGTAAGAATGTATGCTAAATAGGGTGGGTGGGTATACATATTCAACAGGATATAGGAGGAGGCTTATGAATATTCATGAAGGAGACCGGGACACAAGCATATTAGGTTTGCAGGTGTGAAACATAAAGATACTTTCCATGTTCACTGTGGGGTGGAGATTTAACATTTAAATGCATTATAATTAGGTCCTGTACATTAAAAGGTAAAATGTAAGGCACAGGACCATGTTCTGCTCATCCTCAGGAAACTGGTCAACACCAGTCCGTGGCCCATAGTCATTTATCAAGAAGGAGTTCTTTGTGAACCTAAATAGCTGTCTTGTTGCAACCATAAAAACAGCAGGAGGGCACCCAGTAGTGTGATGAAGTAATAGAAGGAGTCCTCCAGCCTTTTGTTCTCCCTAGCTGGCTTTTGAGAAAATCTAGTAATGATTAGGAAGGGGAAGGGAGGTGGAAGCAAATGAGATATGACCAGCCTCTAGTCTTGCCATGGCCAGGTACTTAAAAATTTGGGGTCTTTTAGCCCACGGAGTGTCCATTAGTCTGTTGAAGGGGTTTAGAACATTATTTTGGTGTTTACTAGTAAGTTACTAATGGTAATCTAGTTCTTAAGCGGGATTTTTAAGTCCCAGGCATTTGTTTTATAATTCTTGTTTATGTTGTATAAGCCTTTTTATATGGAGGTAATATTTTAATATAAAAATTAAAAAACCTTTTCAATCATGCATAAGGAAACTCAGGGCCACTCAGATTCTTGTCGTTTAAAAAAATTCTCATATAATTTTCTTCTTTACCTGTGTGCCACATCACCATTTTTATTCAAATGGATATAAAAGTGTAGGAATGTTAAAGTCTTAAGCAGGAATCCTAAAAATCACAAATGGCAATGTTACTTCAATAAAATCAGTTATGAGTATCAATCCTATCTTATCAGTTGAACATCTGATATATGTAGTTAAGATGTAGTTAAGGACCTTCATATGCACTTCTGTTTCTGTTTCTTCTTGTAGTTGCAGATTGTATCACTGGATCCCCCCTCTATGGTTTTCTTTGTATATGTACATTTTGTGTCTTTCCAAGATATTAGCTCATCCTCCTTAGGCAAATTTCTTTCTCCTTTTACCCCTTGCTTCCTCTCTGCCTCTCCATTATGTCAACTTTTCCCCCCTCTCCCTCTCCACTTTTCCCTTAATTCCCTTTAAGTTTTCTGTCTCATTTGTCTTTCTACTCTTTCTCTACTGACTAGGTATATCGTACAAAGCTTTTTCATTTTTGACGATCTCTTTTAGTCATTAAAGAAGTGCTCTATTTCTTATGCTTTTAAAATGAGAAGAATAAGAAGGATTTCTCTCTTTTTCTAACACAACCTCCAGGGTAGCTGGAGTCTGTCCTTTGACTGATGGCCTAGACTAACTCCAGACTCTGCCTAAATCATCATTCTGGTTCACCAACTATAATCGATGGTATCGGGTAGGATTGGAGGGGAAGATGCTGTGCCTCGGGTGCTCTTATTTCCATTTCTGTAAAATGGAAAAAAAAAAAAAAGTAACATTTATCACATAGTGTTTTTAGAATTAAATAAATAGAAATAAAGCATGTTAGCTATTGCTCTGAGCATTGCTACATTGGCTAAATTGGTAATAAGGAAGAAATATACTGACCTTCAGGTTTCCTCCTCATCACTGAAGTCAGCAAAACAAACTATTTTGTGAAATAAAGATAAGACATAATAAATTCAGTAGTGCACTTTTGTTAGACATTAACTAGCCACAGGGTGGAAAACTGTTGGTGCAGATGCCTTTTTGCCTGGAGAGTTAGAGCGATGGGGGAACAGAAGGGGAGGGTGGAGTGAGGGTTTAAAAAAAGGACAGTCAAATTTAGGAAGGACTCTTTCTCTGCAAAAGGAAAGATGGGAATGGAAGAATTAACTAAGAAGCTGGCTTTAGCCAAAAATAACAATAATAAAAATAAAGCTGTTAAATACTGCGGTCTTCCACTTTCGATTTTTTTTTTTTTTTAATATTTTCACTAGTTAGACTGAAGAACTATTTATTTCTGATCCTCGCTCTGTGACTAAACTAGGTGTGATTCGCTTTTTTCCAGTAGGAAGGACTGTAGCCATATTAGCTAAGGAATTCTTTTCTGTCTTATCTCCCTTCAAGCAAAGTTATTTTGCTTTCTGTGTGGGGTTTTATTCCCTGCCCTTTATTTTCACAATGCATTTGTACACTCTGCACAAGGTGGGAAACAGCGTCCTCGTGAATATCTGGGTGATCACCTAGTTCTCAGTTCTCGCCCACTGGTCTAAAATCTAGCTAGATTCAAATATAAACATACAGCTTTTCCAGGAGATTTCAAAAAAGCCTCACAATTCAAAGACGTGACTTCCACGAGCTTCGTCTCCTGGAATTTCAAAATATAGGAGAGAGGAACTTCTAGTTTTTAAAATAAGCAAACTAATCTGAATTGTTTGGACAGAAAGGAACTTGTTATATAAAATGCTAATTAGGCAAAAGAAGTTGGCCTGATTTCTGGAAAAACCGCTCTCAGGATATGACCAATAGGAGAGGAGAACTAGAATCTGTCATTTGCATGCACTCTTCACAATAAAGGAACCAATTAGAGATTGCGAAACTAAATCTTCATTTACATAACACTGTCTACAAATAAGAAGGATCCGGAGCCGTAGACTTCATTTTCTTTCTTCCTGGAAAGTAACGAAGTTAATCATGCCTGAGCCAGCCAAGTCCGCTCCGGCCCCCAAGAAGGGCTCCAAGAAAGCTGTGACCAAGGCGCAGAAGAAGGACGGGAAGAAGCGTAAGCGCAGCCGCAAGGAGAGCTATTCTGTGTACGTGTACAAGGTACTGAAACAGGTCCATCCTGACACCGGCATTTCGTCCAAGGCCATGGGCATCATGAACTCGTTCGTCAACGACATCTTCGAGCGCATTGCGGGGGAGGCCTCTCGCCTGGCGCATTACAACAAGCGCTCGACCATCACCTCCAGGGAGATCCAGACGGCCGTTCGCCTGCTGCTGCCCGGAGAGCTGGCCAAGCACGCCGTGTCCGAGGGTACCAAGGCTGTCACCAAGTACACCAGCTCCAAGTAAATGTGTTTTTACGCACTGTCAAACCCAAAGGCTCTTTTCAGAGCCACTCACCGTTTTTACAATTGGAGCTGTGCACTAGCATGTAATCTGGCTGGAAATTAGATGCTTATTTAAGGTGAGTGGCAACACCGAAAAGCCTTACACCGATTCTCGGGTGGCACACACACTACCTACGGTTCTGACGATCGCGTCTTGTACAAGGGTTCCCAGCTGTGTAAGCAAAAGTGAGCTGAAACTGCTAAATCTCAGACACTTTGATCTATTTGTAGCTGGAATTAGTATCGTTTTTAAAACACATGGGCACTATGTGGGTTAAAGGCCACGCTTCGTGAAGCTCCGGTGTCCATTTTATGTAAAGTATCAATGTGTAGCGTGTAAGGTTACAGTAACGTTTGAAAATCGCACTCTGCAAAAAACCATACATTGTTTCGCCTTCATCCCGCCGGCATCGGCCTACGCCCAAAGTTAGGTGTTTAATTGTTTCCATTTACCCTCCCTACTTCACGCCCTTTGCCTACTGCTTTTAGAGTCCTTCGGGAGTCTTAAGTTTTTCACAAACGTATTATTTTAGGGGTTAGCTGCAGCAGCAAATTAATGCTTAATTTGCCTTATTTCTTTTTTCCTAAACAATTTAAAAGGCCCTCGTCATTGGATTTTTATTTTAAGATCTAAAGAAAAAGACAAAAATCCTCTCGCCCTCCCCAACCCACTCTAGCCTTACCTCGGTTCACAAACTAGACCCGCATCAACAGTATTCACAGCAGGCAACCGCCTAGGTTTCCTCACTAGTATGGCCACAGAATATAGAGATTAGCTTTGCGGTCTCCAGTCCATCCTTTTTTGTTACTTGTCAGTTCCAATCCGAGTCTGGCTCTCCTTTCCTGTCTCCAGCTCTCCTTCCCCTGCTCCCTTCAACAACCATGGAGCGATTTTGGTGAGGAAGAAGAGACAACCCAGGCAGACTAGAGGTAGTGAGAAAGAAAAAAAAACCAAAAACAGTGGAATTAGACGCTTTTTAACATTCGGATGCTGAACACTGAAGTCTGGAAGTCTAAGGTCTGTGATCACATAATGCCAAAGTGACTAAACCCCAGCAAATATACAGCAGAACTTCTCTTTCCACCCCCCCACCCCCCCACCCCCTTTTCTCAGGTCGTTGCTTGCTTGGTAGAGGATTTCTCCGGGAAGTAGGTGAAAAAGGCTTGGTTGGGGCACCTCGTTCATAAGTAGAAATACCAAATCCACCCAAGAATCAATATCACTGTCCTATGGAGGCCCCTTGAGAAACACTTCTAGCCAGCCTTCCCAGCCAGTCTATTCTCTCAACAAGGTAAAATAGCAGAAAGATAGAAACAAGTATTTGCTTTCAGGTTACCAAATTACAGCCACATTTCAACCTCATTTGCTCACCTTTATTTTAGTTTGAGATAATACTGAAACTCCTCCATCAATAGTGAATCCAGTTTTCATTCCACAGTCACAGTGATCTTTTTTAAAAGCCCATCTGAGCATATATTATTATACTTGCTCAGAACCTTTCAGTGATTCCCCACTGCTCTTAGTGAAAAATCAGTAATCTGTGCTATGGTATGGCCTCACCCTCCGCAACTTCCGGCCTTCACTTAACTATCCAACCCAACATCAGAGGGGGATGTGTGTGTGTCTGTCTCTCTCTTTCTTTCTTTCCTTCCTTCTTTCTTTTCTTTCTTTCTGTTTTTGTTTTTCCAGTTTTGAGAATTCCCCAAGACCCATCCAACTTCCAGGCCTTTGCAATTTTTCTCTGCTGGAAGTGTCCCTGATTGTATACCTCTACCCAATATGCACATATGTGTGTGCATGCACACACACACTCACACACACAATGTTTATTGATCAACAAATACCATCTCACCTTAATCATCACGTTCTTGGAGAAGTTGATCTTCACTGTTGTGGATTTTCATAGCCCCAAAAAACTGACTCTGTACTCAGTCCCAAGCCAATCACTAGTAAGGAGCATGGGATAGGTGTGGTCAAATTACAATCAGATCCCTAAATCTGGGAGGAACTCTGCCTTCTGTGGAGCCCAAGGCAGGGAGCAAGGAAATACCTGAACAAAATCAAAGTTGTAAGGAAGTAGGGAAAATGTCTTTAAGGGAGATACCTGCACTGCCTGATACAAGGAACTTCCAGGCAGACAGAAGGAACATCCAGTAGGTTCAAAGTGGATAGCCACTCAGTCATATTCAAGTGCCAAGCAGTGAATTAAGTACTGAGGATAAAGAACAGTGGTTCTCAAATTTGAGTGTGCATCAGAATCATCTGGAGGGCTTGTTAAAGGACAGTTTGGTGGTCCCCATCCCAAAGTTTCTATTTCATTAGCTCTTGTGTGGGAATCTAGGAACTTGCCTTTCTAAAAAGCTCCCAGGAAATACAGATGCTGATTGTCTGGGACTATGCTTTGAGAACAGCTGATATAGAAATGAACAAGCTAACCAAGGTCTTTGCCCATGTGACGCTTTCCTTGTGGTAAAGATGTGGTTACCATATAGGCTTGTGAAGGGTCTGGATGTCAAACTGTGAAGTTTAGATCCATTTTCCAGATGATAAAAAGTTATAGAAAGCTTCTGAACAGGAAATTATCTAATCATCTCTGGTTATAGGAAGATGCCTCTGGTGGAAGGAGGCTGGATGGATTGGAGGGAAATGATAGTGATGAAGGGGATGAAGGTTCAAGACATAGAAATGGCAGCAGTAATGGACCTGTGGATGCAAGAAACAACTCAGAGAGCAGTCGAAGGGATCCCACTCAGTATTTCATGAAATATTAATTGTATTCCTTGTGTGCCAGGCATTGAGATACCACAGTCTGCTCTCCCTGGGCTGATAACCTAGTGGGAGAAGAGAGACAAAAACAAGTTGACAACTCAGCAAGATAATTTCAAATAGAAAGGAGTTCTGAGTGCTGTGGAAAAATAAAATATAACCAGATGTCATGATAATGACTAAGTGATGCTTTAGATAAGGAAATCAATGGTCTAGGGATTAAAAGTTCTAGGCCAAGGGAACTGTTGGTACAAAAAACTCTAAGGCAGGGAGATTTTGTGTTCAAGAAATAGAAAGCCTGTGTGCTGGGAGATTAGTGATCAGAGGTAAAATGTTAAATGATAAGGCTGGGGTTAAACAGGTGCCTGAATATGCTGGATTTTATATGCCAAAGGAAAGTGCACATATTTTTATTTTGTCTTAGCAAACTACTGAGATTTTAAGCACTTTGGCTACTACATGGAAAATAAATTTTATGGGACTAAAAGTAGAATGAATCAGGGGAAAAATGGAAAATTGCAATAATCCTGGTGAAATTATTAGAGTTAGAGTTAGGAGGAGAAAGCCAAAAGAATTTATTCATGGATTAGGTTAGATGGGTAAGAAAAAAGTAGCTAACATTTACTGAGCCCTTGATATGTTTCAGAAACTATGCCAAGCTCTTTGCAATGGTTAACACACTTCCTCCTCTCAACATCTTTATCATCTGGATTAACTATTCTCATCCTTTGACTGACTAGAAGACCAACAAGATATGGGGCTGGGTTAGACCCAAGGCAGTGTGCCCCTACAGATTATATGATTGCCCACTGCCCTATAGTGCTGTTGAAATTCTTGGATGAATGATCAAAAATTGTAGGAAAGGATGAGATTTGGGAGACTATGATATAACCATTTTTAAAACACCCTTAAGCATTCATTCCATTGGAAATGTCCCTGAGTAGTTGTATACATGAGTCTGGAATTCAGAGGCAACATCTGGACTGGACATAGAAATTATAAAAATTTTGGAATAGAAATTTTAATGTTGCCAGCATAGAGTGGGATTGGAGATTATCCATGAAGAGAGAAGAGAGAACTGAGTTTATACCACAAGCACTCCAAACTTTAGAGAAAGGAAACAGCAAAAGATACTAAATTGTGGTAAGTGAGCTTAGAAGTAAATCAGCAGAAGTATAAAGAATAAATTATTTAAAGAAGAAGCTGGTGTGATATATAGTTGGATGAGAACAGACATAAATTTTGGATATGATAAATGGAGATCACTGGGAACCTGGGTTATGGGTGCTGAAGGGCAACCCAGCCACTATCTGGGACAGCATTAGGATTCAGGATAATTCCCTCTTCCTTAGGAAAGCTGAGCCTCAACTGATCACATTATACTATTAGCTCTATCTTTAGTCATCATATCTGACTGATGCAAGCACCTACCCACTGGATCAATAACATTCACTTTCCTAGAAATTGGGAAAGGAGAGTGAAGATAAAGACAAGCCATTGGAGTGTTCAGCAATGTCTTAAGTGTGGTGAGCGACCTTTCAAAAGAATTCTTGTCTGTTTTTGTTTTTATTTTGCTACCTGAGATTGGTTTTTTATATTGGCATCCAAAAGAACTTTAACACACTTGCAACACTTTCAGAATACATACAAGCTTATATCTGTTGAATACATGATATGTTCATATTATTTATCATACATTTTCTCAGTCCTAACAAAAATATAAAGTTTCTCTCATGTTACAGATAAAGGAAGAGTGGTTAATAACTTGCCACAGACCACAAAAATAGAAAATGGCAGAGCAGAAACTTCAAGTACATATCTTCATGGTTCAAATGCCACCTTTTTCTCTGGGCCTCTCTAATGTCATGAGAAATAAGAATAATAGTAATAGCAATAATGACAACAGCCAAAACCTACAGTGTTTACCATGTGCCATGCAGTGGTCAAAATGCTTAGCAAATATTTAATTTTATTTGCCTCCAAACCTTATAAGCTAGGTAATACTATTATCTACAGATGAGGAAACAGAGGCACAGAGAGGCTAAGTAACTTGACCAAAGATGCATTCCAACTAAGCATCCTTCTGTACAAGGTTTCCCAAAACCTCAAGAGGGGTATTGGGGATGTTTCTTACCAACTTAACATATGATTTGCTTAATGGCATAGACGAGTGCATATTCAGTCCTTGTTAAATATATTTACTAAGATGCCAATAAAAGACATGTTCAAAGGGTCTCAAGATAAAATTAATGGATTTCTTCTTTAATCAAGCTGAAAACAAACTCCCAAGTTTTTCCTAAAACTTATGAAATTCAGTCTGGGCATTCAGGCCTCTGTGAATCAAAAATTTTCAGAATAAGCTACCTTGCATTCTGAGTTATAAAATGTTAAAACTTGACCTAACTTCTTAAAATATGTAGGTCTATTGCACTCCATAAATAAATGACAAAATAAACTCCTTCCTGGTCAATGTGCTTTTTTAGTATTATGTCTCCCTATTTCTCTCTATCCTTAAATTTTGGGTCTCTAGATCTCAGGCCCTGAAAACATGGACCTCTGGTTATTGGCAGAAATCCATGGAACTGTGGGAGTTCCTTGAACCTCAGAGGATAAATGAGCCCCATAATATATATATGTCCGTATGTCTATTTTTCAACAGATTCTCAAAGGAGTTTTTGGTCCTTAAATTGTTAAGAACTACTCACCTAAGGGGACATTGTACATTAAAATATCCAGATTACAACTGCTTAAAACATTTGGGTAATCTACTTACGGGTCTCTAAAACATAATGAGCCCCACTGTGTTCTGTCTATAATGGAATACAATGGAAGAGATACAAGGGAAGAGGCTCATTTGGCATCAGCTTTTCTTTAAAGAGCTTTCATACTGATGGAAGGAAACACCTCAATGTTAAATAAGTTAAAAACAAAACAAAACAAAAACAAAAAACCTTGTATTTGTATGGTGAAATTAAGCTGCTATAACAAACAGACTCAACAATAAATGAACTTAAAGACAGTTATTAATATTTTTGTCTCATGGAACAGATCCATCATGATTTGCCCAGCTCTCTGGAGCAGCTCTGCTTCTTGTGATCAATCAGGAACCCTCATTCCTTCCAAGTCAGTGTTCTGTCATCTCCTAGGGCCTGATGTTCTCTACTGGGACAAAATACAAACACCATTATAACTCCTGAGAAGAGAGAATAAGACAACATGAAAAATTTTAAAGCCCAGAACTGGGAGTAACTTTTGTTTATTTCTACTGATATTTGTTGGAAAAAACTTAGCTGCATGCTCACATCTGCTGCCAGAAAGGCCAGGAAATGTTGCCTCTGGTTAGACAGCCACCTGTCCAGCTATACCTTTATTATAACAAAGTAAACAAATTTTATTGGAAAAATGCCAGCCTACACAATATTCTTCATAGATTAAAACTGATTGTGAGGACCCCAAATAACACAATGGCATACTGACCATTTCAAGAGATTGCAGAAAGTCTACAGTGGTTAAGAACAAGGAATGGAATAACCCACTGGAAAACTGCTGACTTATTTTTGTCTCATTTTCTGAAGTGTAGGAGGAAAGAAGGTAGGATATGAATCATGACCTGAGCTGGACAGGCCCATTCCAGAACTTTTTGTCATGGTATGTGGCATGCAACCACAGTACTATCGTCTATAATTTAAGGTAAAATAGGCTTGTAATAAAGTCTCTTATTACTCAAGATAGAGAACCAACATAACAAGGACTCAGTAAGCATAACTACATGTTTATACTGGCCGCAGGTACATTAATAAAAGGTTGTTTTGGATTCAAAGAGAGAAACCCAGTAGCTCTGGATAGATGGGAGGACACCTCAGAGAAAACAGAGCCAAACAAGTTGGCCTATTCCACCTTTGCACTCTTAAATCCTTGACAATCCTATGTACTTCCGTTCTTGTCTCTCCTTGACAATCCTATGTACTTCCGTTTTTGTCTCTCCTACAGGACTTACTGCGTTCAACATACTTTTAAACTTTTTTTATCTTTGTTAGTCACCCTCACCGTCACTCCACTCTCCAGGAAGACATGCCATTTTGCCTTCAGTGTAGAACAGTGCGCCAGGGGGGCTAGACGCCACCACCTCGGCTTCCATCCCCGTTCTTTCCAGCAGCACCAGCTTTTACCACTGGCCTTCTGTGATGCTCTCCACCAGTACTACCTTGCTTATCTGACAACATTGCAGAACGTTACCTACAATTGACCATCCTAAAACGTCATAGTCCTTACTATGACACACAAAACACACCAACTACGAACTAATTGTTACCCTTGAGTAGTCAAAAACGTATGAAACAAAAGTTGACAAATCGAGATGAAGCAACCACACAAAAAATCACAAGAAATGTACACACTTAACATTCCTCCACACACAAAGAAACGTAATTGCTACAAAGCGGCTACTAACTCCTTCAGATGAACGGATAGGTGGCCCTTAAAAGGGCCGTTTTGGTTCTGTAGAATTAACCTGATTTAAGGATTAACCACCAAAGCCATAGAGAGTGCGTCCCTGACGCTTGAGCGCATATACCACATCCATGGCCGTAACAGTCTTGCGCTTGGCGTGCTCCGTGTAGGTGACAGCATCACGGATCACATTCTCCAAAAACACCTTCAACACCCCGCGAGTCTCCTCATAGATAAGACCAGAAATACGCTTTACGCCACCGCGACGAGCAAGGCGCCGGATAGCGGGCTTTGTTATGCCCTGAATGTTATCCCGCAGCACCTTACGGTGACGCTTGGCACCTCCTTTGCCGAGACCTTTTCCTCCTTTACCACGCCCAGACATTGCGAAAGCTCCGCTACTAACGCTTGCAACGCAATGCCTCTGGCAAACCCACACAGCACTTTTATAATAACATAACGGACCTGTTTGAAAACCTCAAGAGCAGGGGCGGAAACTACAATCAGTTCCTGCCTTTCTGCGCAGCTGTTCCTTGCTCAGAGACTGGAGGAAACCAGGAGGGGTCTGAGGCAACGGCGGAGTCTTAGTTGGGATTTAATAAATGCTCCCAGTTAGGGATATGTGTGCATGTATGTGTGCATGGAAAACTCGCAGCCATTAACTAGGTCAACAGTTCATCCACTTTCCACAAAAAAGCCTGCCATTTGTCCCTCACATTTCCCAGAATATGAAATAATAAGTACACACTGTTGTCCATTATAATATACTTTCAATGTGGTTTTAAGTAAATCATTTCTACATCATTTAAGTTTCCAAATTATTTTTATTGACTTATGGCTCTCTAATTAACTAAACAGGGCTCTTTAGCATGGAAACTAGATAGTCCCACTGAAGGAACTAAAAATATATGAAGTTTACACATTTAAAGGTCAAATCAGGTTAAAATCACAGGGATGCATTGAAGACTTATAAATAAGTATATCCCAAAGCAATGAGAACTTTGTGGTGCTGTGAATTGAAAGTTTATGGTTTGACTGTGTCTTTAAACATGGACAAATTGTAGTTAGCACTATTATCTGTCACCAGATTCTATTACTCCAACCAACTGACCTCATAGCATCCAGCCAAACTATGGAGACAGACTGTTCCATAGACTAGCTGTGTGATCTTGGGCAAGCTATACTCAATTTCCTTGTTTTAAATGTATAAAAAAGTTGAATGTATAGAGTATTTGTTACATTTTAAAAAAATAATCCATGCAAAATTCTTCGGATAATATCTAGATTACAAATTGAGCAATCACTAAACATGAATTATTATGGTATGTTATAGTAATCTGGCTGGTTTCAATTCCTCTCCTTAAATTCACCCCTCTGAAGTGATGAGCCTAAGAGAGTATCCTAATTTGCTCAAAACCTGGTTTTGAGAACTCCTCCAAATAATAAATACTTAAAGACTTAATTCATCAATAATACCCTTGAGGAGTTCCAGGTGCTTTGGGTGGAACATTTGGCTTTTTGTCCACAATGACCTGTGAGGAGAACCAAGTTCATCATAGCTGTTGCATGAGTTCATGGTACACAGAAACAGATTGCAGAGTAAGAAATTCCATGAATATTGGAATGAAAATCATATGTTAGTAAAAATAATATGATGGGGATGTGTAAGGGTAAATGGCAATAATTCTCTTAATTTTTAAAGTGTAAAAAGGTAATTTCCCCTCTCCTCTTCTTAGAGAGTTTTCTTGGAAAAATAGCAAGTGTAAATTTTTATTCTACCCTTGAGAATAGAGATAAATCTTTCTAAGGATTAAGCCCAGTCTCTAATTTTAACAATGTAGAGATATCTCCAAGGTCATGGGCCAAATAACCTTTGCATATGATTAAATGTACCTGTGGAATTCATTTAGAAGTCTCTCAGGAGATTATCACAACTTACAACCTCTGTATCTCAAGGAGATAAAAGACATTATTGTTCTTTCTTCTGCTTTGCTGTATAATATATGTGAGATTTTGTCCTAATTTTGTTGTTAATTTTGTGCTACCTTACATGCATGCAAATCTGTTAATGTTTACTCAGTAATAAATCATGTTATGTCTCTTTTATATTGGTACAGAA
Source organism: Daubentonia madagascariensis (assembly GCA_023783475.1). Lineage (NCBI taxonomy): Eukaryota > Metazoa > Chordata > Mammalia > Primates > Daubentoniidae > Daubentonia > Daubentonia madagascariensis. Next base: position 23,416,719 of record JAKFHU010001672.1, read on the forward strand.
GGGTTATTTTTCTTCCAGAATTGTTTTATTTCTCCAACATATGAAGGGGACCGAGAGCCCCATAGTGATTTTGCATTCCTTTATTTTATCTTAAATAGAAATATGATTGCTAAACATGAATTCTCTATCTAGATTAACATTAGTATTAGAATGTGCCTTAGAAGGAGATAGTATGCACCACTCAGAGCTCAATGGTAGAAATTAGAACAAGCTACTTATTTCATAATTGCTCTGCATCTTTAATGGTGTATAAGGCTCCAACCAGCTAGGTGTGGCTCTCATTCAATTTAAAATGATTAATAAAAGTCAAGCACTACTATGTCAATAGTACTGCACAGGGCATACAGGTGCAGAAAGCAAGCATTTGGGCATTAGCCATGATGGCAGAATAAAGTAATGGAAGAAGGTTAAGGACACTTGAGATCTGTTCCGGTTCCACACAAAATCCCTGTATGTATTTGTGCAATTTCTTTTATATGATGGTATGCCATATAAATAAGACCAACTTTATACTTTTAGTTGTTTACAATCTACTAGGAAAATTTTAAAGTGGAAAAGTATGCAGATAATATAAAACATATCATAATGTCCCTTAAAGAAATCAATGTAGGAATTCAAAAGAGTGAGAGATTGCATCCCGTTTGAGAGAGAGGAAATGACATACATAAACATTTGAAAGTATGTCATTAGATTAGCTTGAAGTATGTCTTGACTTTAAAATAGGGTAGGGGAGAGGAAAAAGGGAAGGGGGGAAAAACTGGAAAAAGATACTGCAAAAGGTTACATAATTTCTCCAAGATCCTGTAGCTTGTAAGGGGCAAAACCAGACTCAAATACAATTCATTGTGTTTACAAATTCCATGTTTGTTCTACTAAACCACACTGTCAGAATGGTGACTTAAGGCCACATAAAACTTTGAACTCATTGAAGTAAATAGGACAGTACCTTGGAGAATTCCTACCATTAGAAGTAAAAGCTCTTCCTTTGTTGGTGCTGCATATAATCAACTATAACAGGTAAAAGCCATTTTAAGATTAGGAATACATAAACTACATAAAAAGTGAATACAAAAAGTAAATATGATTTATATTTAGCTGGTTTCTCATCTCAACTATTTTAATTGTGGCTTTAAGTTCCCCCTTGGGAAATTTTAATTACTTTGCTTTTCTGAATTGTAGCAAACACAATTCAAGGATAGCTGAACTAGCTTGCTGCAAAGGTGGAAGACTGAGCTGGGAACCAATCCACGCGCAGTGTCACGGTATGTGACATACACATGATCACACACACACACTCCCAGCCTGGCAGCTCAACTAGGAGACCTTTTTTTTTTTTTTAACTGATAAATATCCAAATCTACAATCATGTCCGAAACAGCACCTGTCCTGACTCCTGCTCTATATCCCGCGGAAAAGACAGCAGTAAAGAGAAAGGTCTACGAGTCCGCGGGTGTAGCGAAGCGCAAGGCATTCGGCCCCTGGTGTCCTAGCTCATCACCAAAGCCTTAGCAAGCTCCAAGGAGCCCAGCGGCGTGTCTCCCCGCGCTCAAGAAGGTGCTGGCCCTGGCGGCTACGACGTGGAGAACAGCCTCATCAAGCTGGGCCTTAAGAACCTGGTGAAAAAGGGCACCCTAGTGCAGACCGAGGGTACTGGCGCCTCGAGTTTTTTCAAGCTAAACAAGAGGGTAGCCTCTGAGGAAACCAAGATCAAGGTCAAGAAGGCAGGTGCAACCAAGCCCAACATAGCTGCCTCGGTAGCCAAAAGAATCAAGAAACCGACGGAAGAGGTAATCCCGTAGGACTAAGCAGATCCCAAAGAAGAAGCGTACAGTAGCCTCGGGGGCAAAGAAAGTGTCCCAGAGTCAGAAAAAGGTGAAAGAAGACCAGTGAAAGCCGCAAAGACTCCAGTTAAAGGCTAAGCTTCCAAGAGCAAAACAAAACCTAAAGCGGCCAAGCCCAAGAAGGCTGCCCCTCTAAGTATACAGACATTCCTTAAAGGCTCTTAAAAGAGCCACCTAATCAATCCCATGAGCTCTTAATACCAATTCTGCGGGGTAAGATGTAAGAATGCTTACTTACATCTCGGGTGAGCATGAACAATAACACGGTACACAGCATCTTTTATGGAAAATGTGGTTGGCTCTGAAAAGAGCCTTTGGGTTAGGCTAGCACACGCTCACCAATTTACGCCCTCTCCCCACGAATGCGGCGCGCCAGCTGGATATCCTTCGGCATGATGGTGACCCGCTTGGCGTGGATGGCGCACAGGTTCGTGTCCTCAAAGAGCCCCACCAAGTAGGCCTCGCACGCCTCCTGCAGCGCCATCACCGCGGAGCTCTGGAAACGTAGGTCGGTCTTGAAGTCTTGCGCGATCTCCCGCACCAAGCGCTGAAAAGGCAATTTGCGGATCAGCAGCTCGGTAGACTTCTGGTAGCGGCGGATCTCGCGCAGAGCCACGGTTCCGGGGCGGTAGCGGTGGGGCTTCTTCACGCCGCCGGTGGCCGGGGCGCTCTTGCGGGCCGCCTTGGTGGCGAGCTGCTTGCGCGGCGCCTTTCCGCCAGTGGACTTGCGCGCTGTCTGCTTAGTACGAGCCATCACAAATTTCTGAAACCTGATAACTGGTGGGAAAACGAAAGTATACCCTTTTTTACATATGTGTGTGTGTGTGTGTGTGTGTGTGTGTGTGTGTGTGTGTGTTATATACACACATATATAAATAAAAAGAAAGTCCTGTTCTGATTGGACAAAACAGTAGTTCCTCTGCAGCTCGCAACGACGGTATTGGTGGCGACGTTCACCCCCTGACCACAGGAACCTCCTCTGCATTTAGACCAAATATCAAAATCTTCCTTGATCCTCCCCTTTAATTCCTGGTGTTTTCAACTTTACTTGCCTGTAGCTTTTTTTGATCCTTTTATTTAAAATGTTTGATATTCCCCCGCAGAATATTATCTAGTTATTAAGATGATATATCTGACTTGCTGAATAATATATGTATATATGTACATATAAATTTTGGCGCCTGAAACTGGCTTTTGATCAACTTTTTGAAAAGGCGCGCGCTAGATGTGTGATTGGCCAAGTTCCCCCGCCCCGCTTAAGTTCTGAAAGTCTAATTTAACCACAATACCTTGACTGGCCTATTTAAACTTTTGGAGATTTAAAAAAATACAGATTTGTTCCAAATGCATCATGACTTTTAACTTAGTGTCAGTTTCAAACCTAATGTTAAACTAAATTGACACATTGTTTCATTAAAATAAAGTACTCACATAAAAGCACTCATCTACCTTTTACAAGTTCAACTGACGTTTGTGTAAATTAGTGTTTAAAAAAATAGCCGAATTTATAAATGGTACAAAAAATTACCGTGTGCCTTTTCAAAGTGATGCCAAACACTTTATTAAGCTCTGCCAAGGAGCCGAGCCATCCGAGTGCAGGGAATGCAGTTAAAGCAAAAAAAACCTTAATGGTCTGAGAGTGACCCCTTTAAGACTCAAGAGAAGATAACAAAGCGTGGTCTTACTGCTTTATTAGATTTGGTTGTATACTCACACATTAACCAAGCATTACTCTTCCCAGTATTTCTACCATATTTTAATATATTTACAATCTTAAGGGCCGGCTGCATTGATCCATTTAAATTGCCTGTGGTGCAAGCTTTCTCTCCACGTCTTAGTTTGCGTTAAGTTTATTTACGGTAACCTTAAACTGGACTGTAAACCTCAAGTTTCTGTTTAAATAGGTATCTAATTCTATGGTATAAACTACTCAAGTAGGAAAAAATGCAAGCCCTTTTAATGAATACGTAGGTGGCTCTGAAAAGAGCCTTTGGTTAAGAATGACTCCTTTAAAGACTGAAGACACTAATTTCCTAAATTTACTTGCCCTTAGCCTTGTGGTGGCTCTCTGTTTTCTTAGGCAATAGCACGGCCTGGATATTGGGTAGAACACCACCTTGCGCGATAGTGACTTTGCCTAGCAGCTTGTTGAGCTCCTCGTCGTTGCGGATAGCCAGCTGCAAGTGGCGCGGGATGATACGTGTCTTTTTGTTGTCCCGAGCTGCGTTGCCCGCTAGCTCCAAGATCTCGGCGGTTAGGTACTCCAGCACTGCCGCCAGATACACTGGCGCTCCCGCTCCTACTCGCTCGGAATAGTTGCCTTTACGCAGCAAACGATGAACTCGGCCCACGGGAAATTGAAGACCAGCCCTAGATGAGCGAGTCTTAGCCTTGGCGCGGGCTTTGCCACCCTGCTTTCCGCGTCCGGACATTTCCAAGAACTCACAAAGCCGCTCAACAAAGAAAGCACAAATAGAAATATGAATTTTTTAGCAGATGAGAAGCTATTATACTTGCAGGCCGAATTGTAAACTCCGCTGTTTCATTGGCTAAACCAAGCTTTAAAAATGGCAACCAATTGCAAAGAGGACTTAGAATCACTTAATTTGCATACCATTATACAGCTGGGACAAGTTATCCAATCAAAGTCTAAGTTTTTCAATACCAGTTTTGCATAGGAGCCCTACAAATATTACCAGCCTTAGCGCAAAGACACATCATTTCTTAACTTGGAAGCAATTTTTAGTTGACATGCCTGAACCAGCCAAATCTGCTCCTGCGCCAAAAAAGGGCTCCAAGAAGGCTGTGATCAAGGCCCAGAAAAAAGATGGTAAGAAGCGCAAACGCAGCCGCAAAGAGAGCTACTCCGTGTATGTGTACAAGGTGCTGAAACAGGTTCATCCTGATACTGGTATTTCGTCTAAGGCCATGGGTATCATGAACTCGTTTGTTAATGATATCTTTGAGCGCATCGCGGGTGAGGCTTCTCGCCTGGCGCATTACAACAAGCGCTCGACTATCACCTCCAGGGAGATCCAGACTGCTGTTCGCTTGTTGTTGCCTGGAGAGTTGGCCAAGCACGCCGTGTCTGAGGGCACCAAGGCGGTCACCAAGTATACCAGCTCCAAATAACTTTAACGCATGTCTTCATGCCCAAACTCAAAGGCTCTTTTAAGAGCCACCAATTTTCTCAGCATGGGAGTTGTAATGACTTGCATATTTTCTGTGATTTCTAAACAAGCTGGTTTTTCCTATTGTTTGAAAGTATTTGTGGGTTGCTGGGCTTGCTGTTGTGTGCTGCTAGTACTCTCAAATATCTTGGCCTTTTGACTGGTTGAAAACAAGATACTGATACCGTACTTGGTTGGCAGCACGTCTGTCTCGTCCCCACTACCCGCTTGTTTATAAATCTGGCCAAAGTGCTGCCATGCAAGCTTTACTTAAGTGTTGCTGTGATGTGTCCCTTACCAAATCGATTTTTTGAGTCAAAATAAAGAGGACTTGCTTTTTTGGCCAGTGGTAGGTTTGGTGAGGAAAAGGGAAAAGTTTCATATTAGCTTAATCAGTACAGCATTGTACACATCTAGTGAATTTATTTTACCTGTTTAAAAACAATATAATTTTTCATATACTAAGAGAAGCACAACTAATGTGCATGAAAATGGAAAATGTGAGCATCACTGTGTCCTTGATGGGTGCGCTTAGTTATAATGAAAGTTGTCCAGGGTTTACCTGTCTAATGAAAGGTTAGAAGACCACTGGCAAAATACCACTCATGATTCTGCTCATGATCTGGCAATCCAGGAAAGGAACAACCTTGACATATTTTTGTACCTCTCCTTTAAAGTTATGTTTTTGTTTTTCTTCAGGGTTTATCTAGTATCAGCTTATTTTTATTCTAATAGACAAAAAGTGTAATTTTTAAATAAAAAATAATCATTCGTGTGTCACTCTAGTTACAACCACCACCTTCCTGTCATATGTACACATATGAAGATACTTAATTGTTACACTTTTCTCCTTGTAATTACAAACCTTACTTAAGGTTATAAACCACTATGAATGGCATTCCATGCAGAATAAATGCTGAGAATGTATGTACAAAATATTTTTAGAATTTCAGTTCAGTCAGGAAAAAAGTAATACTATTCTGTATTCTTGTATAATTTCTTTCAAGACTAACAACTTCCCACTCCCTACCCAACACATAAATATGCAAATATACAAAAAAAATTATATATCAACATTCAAATAAACAAAACACACAATATGAAAAATGAAAGCAACAAGAAAAATCCAGAATGAAAACTGAAAATACCAGACAGCTTTCTTTACATGAAAGTTACATTGTTATATAATGTCAATGTTTGCTTTCTGTAGTCCCAGAATTACATATCTAAACTAAGATCTACATCAATGTTAGGGGAGTACATAAACTTCCTAAAATCACATGCAAAAATGTGTTCATATGTGGTTCCCCTTCCCAGAGTAGAAATTACATAGCTTTCTACCTGAGGACTGAACTCTGATCTTTTTCTTTCGCCCAAATTCCTTTCTAAAGGGGCCTAGTGAGTCACACCTACAAATGATAAAATCTCACTAAACAGGTTTTGTTAACCAAATATAGTGCAGGTTTACTTCCCAACCTGATTCTGGTATAGCATTAACATCATCCTAAAGATAGAAAACCCCCTTTGTCTTAACTCTAGCATCCTAGCAGATCCTTATCTTAAGAAAGACCCTCCTGTCTGGACCTCCCAAAGTGCTCAAACCTTTCATCTTAACTTATGCATTTCCTTTCTGGTCCTTTAGACAAAGCCTAACTCTTTCAGCCAATTGTCAGCTAAAGAATCCCTAAACCCACCTATGACTTGTAAGCCCCTGCTTGAGATGGCCCACCTTTCCAGGCCAAACCAATGTATGCCTCCCATGTATTGATTTATGACTTTACCTGTAACGCCTATCTCCCTAATATGTGTAAAACCAAACTGTAACCCAAACACAGCGAGTCCCCTTGCCCAAGGCTTCTTGGGTGTGGCTCCAGGTCATGGTTCGAAAATTTGGCTCAGAATAAACCTCCTTAAAATTATTTTACAGAGTTCGGCTTCTTTTCCGTCAACATACCAAATTCTAAAAATACTGTGACTCAGTGCAGTAGGCCGAAAAATGCCACCCCAGTGATTTTCACATCCTAGTACCTGGAGTCTGTGAATTCCTGGAGTTTTTGGTAGGTTATCTGACAAGGGATAATTAAAGTTGTAGATAGAATTAAGGCTACTAATTGGCTGACCTTAAAATAGGGAGATTATCTTGGGTCATACAAATGAACCCAATGTAATTGGAAGGGTCCTTAAAAGTGGAATAAAGAATTTGAATAGAGAACCAGAGAGAAGGCAGCATAAGAAAGATTTGGCCATAAATTTGAAAATGAAGGAAAATGACCATGAGCAGAGGAAAGAGGGTGGCTTCTAGGCCGTGAAAAGGCAAGAACACAGATTTTAGCTCCTTAGATCTTTAAAAGCAAACTGACACCTTGATTTTAGCTCAGTAAGATTGTGACTGAATCCTGATTTATAGAACTATATAATTATAAATTTGTATTGTTTTAAACCACAAAGTTTGTGATAATTTTTCAAACCAGCAATAGAAAATTAACACACCCATAGGTTTAACTATTATTGATCAATCTACTCAATAAGCTTTAAAATTATAATTATACATATTAAAATTCAAATGTGTAAATACTATTAAAATTATTATAGATACATGTAAATTCTTCCTAAATATCCAAAGCTCACATGATTTTGAAATTGCTCTGATTTTAACAGCAGCAATTTACATTTCCTTTTGGGTGGTTTCTAGGGTATCTGATTTTTTTTCAAACCAGAAAGTCTAATTTTTTGGAAGAGCACATCCTCCACTCATTTGTAGTATTATTTCTGATTACAACACACAATACTTCAAAAAGCTTGCATTCATTATATTTAAATATAGGATTGACAGAAAAATTACTTCATAATGTTCATAAATAACTCCATGAAAAAAATCCTCCAAAATGTTGTGCTTTTGTTGTAATTATTGAATTTGTTTGTAAAAAAAGTTCAATAGAGTCGATTTTAGTAATATTATCACTTTGAGAAAAGAGCAGAAAATGTAAGAACCAAACTTCATTTATGTGGCAGAACTCCAATTCCATCCATGATTTTTTTCTGATGCTATGTTCTTTCAAAGATGTCTTGATAGAATGTAAAAACACTTCATTTGCCTGAAAATTGATGGCAGCCTGCAAGCTGCCATCAGATTTACCTCACTTCTGGCTCTTGGATTAAATGTTTTACATACCTGAAGGAACTGATAGCGATAAACCATTCCCAGTAAGTTCTTTGAGGGTAGGGAAAATGTTTCAAATAATTATCAAAGTCCCTGACACTAAGAGGATATTCAATAAGCTAATGCATTAAAAGGTAAAGTAGCACTGGCCCTTTAAATCAAGGGAGGCTCAGTGCCATGTAGCAGTCAATATCCAGTCAGAAAAACAAAAACTCAGTTATGTTTATAATGATAATTTAATAAAAGTTACACAAGTATTGGAACATTGAAGAGCAAGCATAACTGAGGTATTCCAGAGACAGCTGACAGAAGCAGGAGCTATATGTGGCCTGGGAGCACAAGGAAAAAAGTTGGATTATTAGAACGTACATGTCTGGAGGGTAGGCCTGGTGGAGCTGAGGCTCAGAACTTTGAGGCGGTGTAATGAAGAGGATTCTGGGAGTGTCGGGAATAAAGTTGGGAATTGGAATCAATTTCTGATGCCAGGGGGAAAGAGCATTGTTGGGGTGATGCTGACAGAAACAGAGTTCCCTCTCTTACCTCCTCCCTTTCAGCATCCCTAGTGTTCCCTATTCTCCTAGCCTAACAGCCATCTGGCTGGCAAAAACTAAATAAGTAAATGAATGAATGTGTAGGAGCCAAGGAAAAACTACCCCTTTACCCTCTGAAGGTTCACTGAAAATAATTGACAAGAGGCAGATTAATTGGAGAACAGTCAGACAAATTTATTTAACATGTATACACAGGAGACTTCAGAATGAAGACCCAAAGACACAGGGGAAATTGTCCATTTTTATACTTAGGGTCTACAAAGTATGGACAGCTGTGTAGAAATATGATTGGACAAAAAGGGTCTGATTTAATACTAACAGACTGAACGAGGAAACCCAGCAAGGCATGTCTGTCTAGGATGATTCTTCTTGACCTCTCTGAGCATGCATGCCATCCTTCCGGGTGTGGGGCAGGACTCTCTCAGGAATGGGGGTCTTATGACCTACATTCAAACAATATAGGTCAGATGATTTCTTTATGGCCAGTCTTTACACAGAAAGGGGTAGGGAGAGTTAGAGTAATATTTTTAGGTTTTATGACTGGCTTTGGGGAGAGGGGTTCTGGATCCTAGGGCCAGCCTTGGGGAAGAGGGATTCTAGTTTGTATGACTAGCCTCAGGGGAGAATGGGACATAAAGTCAGGAGGGGAGGAGAAAAAGTTTTGCTACTGAGGCTACTGAGGACTTTATTTGGGGGTATTGTTTTCTGAGTCCCTATATTACCTTCTATTTAAAAAGCCTGAGGGAGGTAGGCTATTTATTTTAATACCTTGGCTTGACAGTTTGCCAAGTCTCTGGAATAAGGCTGCTACCAGAATCAAAGAGAAAACGAGAAATATAGAAGAAAACCTTAACACACTAGCAAGTTACTGGATGTAGATGTTTGGGGTGTCTACATATTAAAATGAGAATTACAAATTTTAATAAACAGGGAATGAAGAAAAAAAAGCTGGGAGTGGAACACGGACCACCACGGGGGGCGGGGGGGGGGGAGCGAAAATTCTACCATGGAATCACTAAGTAACCATGTCTTTGGCTTTGCGAAGAAAACTCTTTTGGACAGATTTCTCTTGTCTTGGTGACAGAGAAGGTGAAGTCTTGCAATTTTCAAACTCTTTCGCAGTAAGGTTTAGGTCTGCAGGGGCTTTACAGCAGGAGCAGGAATGCCAGAGGCACTATATGTATTGGACAAAGCCGGGCTCCTAATTCAACAGAGGTTGCTACAGTTCCAGATGTGTGGAGCAAGGCTCCTGTGCTATTGTCCTAAAGAATCCCAATCAGCAAATGATAGCATAACAGCAAAAACCGCAGTCACGTTGCCCAAGGAAACACCGAGAGGTACGCGAGGATGCAGAGAGGTCAGGTTTATTAAAGCCGGCGGGCTCAGAGAGGATCTTCCGCCAAAATCTGAGCACCCCCGGTCAGGGGGACTTGTCTTTTATACTTTAAGAGCAAGGGGGAAGGGTACAGAGCGGTATATATCATGAGGTTTACAGATAAGGAAGTTGCAGAGAGGGAGCTGGTCGCAGGAACATAAGTTGGGTCACGTTAACCAGTTATCAGTTATCTTTCTTGCAACAGCTGTAGTTTTACAAGCATTCTTGCGACCAGGAGGTTGCAACAAGCAGTCTTACAGAAGCAGATTAAGCAATCTAACATAGACAGGGCTATAGCTTCTCCCTCCAGGGTGAGAGATTTTCAGTGAGTTTTATTTTCCATCACAATAGTAATTTTAAAATGTTATTACTTATTTTTTTTTTTTAGTCTGATGTAGTTAAAATGGTCTGAAAATTCTTATTTGAATACTTAAGACTAGCAAGGTACGCCTTGGCTGAAAGCGCGCTCTGCCTGCCAGGACCTGAGACGTTGGTGACGTCATCTCGGATGGGCTGCGGTAGGTGGGGCCAATGGGTCAAACGAAAGTTCCTGTAGGCGCATCCTGTTCTCAATTAGGTCCGCAGACCGTAGATATAAGTGTATTCAGTCTTTTCTTTTCGCGGTTTTTTATTACTGATAACTGCTACTTGTAGAACTATGTCTGGCCGTGGCAAAGGCGGAAAGGGCTTGGGTAAAGGAGGTGCTAAGCGTCATCGCAAGGTCCTGCGAGATAACATCCAGGGCATTACCAAGCCTGCTATCCGGCGCCTTGCTCGACGAGGTGGAGTTAAACGCATTTCTGGTCTTATATATGAGGAGACGCGTGGCGTTCTGAAGGTTTTTTTGGAGAATGTCATCCGCGATGCTGTCACTTACACCGAGCACGCCAAGCGCAAGACGGTGACAGCCATGGATGTGGTGTACGCGCTTAAACGACAGGGTCGCACTCTCTATGGTTTTGGCGGTTAAAGTCTTCAGTTTACAGAATCCAAGGTATCCAACCAAAGGCCCTTTTCAGGGCCACCCACATTTTTCCGTAAAAGAGCTAGTATCTTCTGTTAAGTACTCTTTTATGTTGCTGTTTTAGATACGTAGTGGTATTCTGCGTAATTTACAAGTACCGTCCGATTTAGACACAGTCTCAAATACTTAAATTCGGGTATACTAGGTTCTCAGGCTGTATTCTCAACCTGCTGGTAACTGGTGGGTCTTAGATGTATCGCACACTTTAACGTTTACAAGTGGCAGTGAAGACTTTAAATTCATAAGAAACTTAGCAGTTTCTAGTTTTTTGTGTTTACATGGATCTCCGGTACTGTAAAATGTTAAGCTTATGTTGCCGTGCTCAAAATGGCAGGGAGGGCAACCAACAAAGAAAGCCCGCTCGGCGGCGGGCCTGAGAAAAGCCAATCGGTGAGCGGGGGATAATGTCTGTCAGAGCCTAAGTCCGGACCGTGTGTGCGCCGCTACTCTTTACCTTGACGACTGCTAATGTATAAAGGGCACTAAGGTAAGAAGTAAAAAGCGAGGAGAGTATGCAAGTAATGTTTCGTATAGAGGCCAATGCATTTCTGAATTTCGGTTACGAAAACGTTAGGCTAGTATTCAATGAACAACATAGAAGTAGAGATGATTTTTTTTTTAATAGTATACAGACAGGCTTCAGGACACTTCACCCCAAATTATTAAGTAATGCACTTTGTAAAATTCCTACATAATCTCACACCCAAAACCAAATTTTCAAGATCTTGTTAAAATATACCCCAACAGGCAGACGAAATGAATTCACTGTGGTCAGAATGAGACAAACCAAAAAAATAAATAAATAAAATTTCATGGCCCGCAGGATAAGAGCTTGGTCACGTACCCTCGTGTTATTAAATGCCATACGGTTTCTTTCCTGTAATTTAGCAGAAACCAGCTCCTTTGAAAGCGTTACCGAAACTATAGCTGGAAGATTCAACCAACCCTGACTCGGATAGAACAGCCAGACGCCAGCCAACCAATCCCCTTCCCAGCCTTGCAGTCGTGCCACAACTCTGATTGGACAGAGGACTGGCATAAACTTTCGTTACTGATAAATGGTGTAGACCTTAAGCCAGTTTTAGCCTGCCCGTGGAGACTGCGCACAAATTGTCTTTATGCCCTATAGCTCACTTATTTACATAAAGAGCAAGATTCCACCTCATTTCAGTGCTAAAACCCCACCCCAAAGTGATCATGGGATGTGTGTTACATACATGTTTACCCAATGCGCAAGCGCTTGACTTCCAACATGAATATTCATAGATTATCACCAACCGTGCTTAATATTCACGTGAAATTCTGTAAGGAATATATACCAGCTCCCCCCTTTCTTCTGCTGAGCGTATACTTTCGGAATTTCCCGAAGCCACGTTTCCGCATCCTAGGATTGATTGTTAATCCCTCTGAAAATAAAGTCTTTCCTTCCTCCGTAGATATCATATTTGTTAATGTCTGGCAACGATGGATGGGGTCCGATGGGGTCCGAAGTGACCCCTGACTCCACCACCCCCTACCCTCCCCGCACTGCCTCTGCCAACGCTAGGCAAGAACCTTTTTGGAGTTTAGTTGTGCCCTGGACACGCTGGGAAAAGAATTAGGTAAGCCCTATCTGATATAAATTTTCCCGCTTTTAAACTGAAATCTAGGAGACTATTTTCTTTCAGAAAGGTCTGTCATCCGATTTTAGGGTAGACCTAACGCTTAACTCTCAAGGTCCAGGGGGTGGGGGATGGAGGGTAGGGGGCGGAGGGACGCCCGCGCTGCAGTTGCACTCGAAAGGCTATTCTTTAGGTGAGTGCTATAGGTAATTTACCCACCGAGGAAACTGGTCATTTCAGTAACTCCATCGGCTTACATGTTTAAAAACTACGGGAAATATTTTTTATGAATATTTGGGATGCTGGATAAAAATAACCTGGGATGACTTAAAGCTTTGTTGGCCACAATAAGGAACTTTTGATATGCTTAAATTATTTTATCTTCGCGCGCAATTAGAACACAGAGGATTCCGAACTTCTCAAAAGCAGTGGGGATTTTTTTTTCTATTGGTATTTTGAAAGCACTAAACGAAATCAAGAAACTCTACTTGCCTCCTTAAAAGAAACTAATTCAAAACTTAATCAGCGTCTTCCAAAGCTTGAAAATCCTCCAGAACAGACAAAATTTAAAACTGAAAAGGACGCTGTGCCTTCTTGCCCGCTCCTTGCGTTCCGCCAGCGCCGCCCCTGCTCTCTTCCCCACTTATCGCCGCTCTCTTCACTCTCAGAACTGCCATTTTTTCCTTCACATTACCTTGGGGAACCGCCCTCTCCGCTTGCTAATTCTGTACCCCTGTGATCGCGCCATTTAAAGTGATTGCTAACTGTACAGGCGTCCAGACCCCCTCTTACTGTTCTTGGACCAAGTTTGAGCTTTTTAGTAAGATTTTCTTAACCTTAAAACACTCCCTTGAGTTTGAACGCCATTTTAGTTTGATTAGGAATGTACACCGGCCAGGACTTACTGCTGCTTATCAGTTAATTCATGTTAGTGGGAAATGTCTTAGCTCAAGAATGGATGCGTTTAGCTGATTGGGTTAAGCCCCAAGATTTTCAGCATACTCGGGAAATAGCCTTTAAGGTGATGAGGAAAACAATCACTAAATTAATTAGAGCCATTTCAGCTCTTACCCCCCCCATCCCCCACCCTCCGGCAAATTAACTGGAAGCCTGTCCAGCGATGGAATCAGAAAAGAGACGAATCTGTCCTTGATTACTTTGACCAACTTGCAAAGGATTTCCAACAAAATTCTGGTATCCGGTCCTTCCAGACAATTTACAAAGGACCACCCTTACTTTTGTACATAACCTCCCATTGGAACCCTGACAAAATGATACAGTGGAGTAAACAGTACTATTGGGGACTATTGCTTCTTAAGTTTATAAATTATACATAATTTGCCCTTTATACAATAATGGGAATCCCTTAAGGGCCGCCCAAGGCAAATTCCTATTGCCAAAGGGCCCTTTCCAAGACTACCTATTCTTTCAATGATCTATTTAGTTGGCTTCCTAGGGGATGGGGAAATACCTTTCCAGCTGCCATTCAAGCCCCTGTAATAATCTTAGTGTCTGTCATACTTTTCTTCTGAACATTTAAATTACTTATGTATAACCAACTGCTGTTAGTCTGCTGTTAAAAGCAAAATTATGAACTGCTAGAATAAACCCGTAAACCTAGCTGCAAGCTGCTCCCAAAGCCCCTTGTTAGTTATGCCATGACCTGCATCCTGTCCCAAGGAATGTTGGCTTCTCCTTTAAAAGCCCATGATCTTCTTTAGTCAGGGAAAATGTTTGAGACAGCTCCCATTCTCCCAACAAGATGTCTTTGCTATTAAAAATTCATTTCCTCCTTGGCAATCCTCATTGTCTCAATGACTGGATCTTTGTGTGATTAGCAACTGGACCTAGGCCGAAACGCCCTTGCAGTTTCTATAACAGCATGTGCCAGGAACTATTCTATGACCTGGGAATTACAGCAATGAATGACAGTGAACAAAACAATATTTCTGTCACTGACATAAAGGTTCTTGCTAATATCGGAGAAAGAATTTCAGGATACGCACACAACCGAATGATAGTGGCAAGGTTATTGAGTGAAAGCGGACAGGCTTAGGAAAGACTTGTGCAGAAGAGAAAATATAACTCTCAAAGACAGTGGCCTGTTCTAGAGGAGCAACTGCCTGGAACCCGGAGTGTTGCTGTTTTTATTTGTTGAACTCAAAGAAAGCTGGGTGGTCAGTGTTCATTCTGTTCTTACTCATAGTTCCCCTGTTTTTCCCACAAGGGGGGTCAAAACGACAATGTTAACTGACTACAGTTGTGATACAATGGGGGAAAGGTCACTTTCCACCTGTGCAATGCTGGGAAGTTAATGGCTCTTTTCTTCTCCTCAGATCTTTCCTTCAAGGGCTGTTGGAGCCAGTTGACTAACTTTTCCTTTCTCTCCCCCCTTGCTCATACCTAACTGACTATCTACTCTAACATCTCTATATTCATGGAGTTTACTTTTATTGG
Organism: Daubentonia madagascariensis; assembly: GCA_023783475.1. Lineage (NCBI taxonomy): Eukaryota > Metazoa > Chordata > Mammalia > Primates > Daubentoniidae > Daubentonia > Daubentonia madagascariensis. The sequence goes on from JAKFHU010001672.1 coordinate 23,431,898, forward strand.
GTATGGGTACACAAACAAAACAAGTAAAACAGTGTGTGTCAGCTAGTGCTGAGTGCTATGAAGATCACTGAAGCAGGAAAAGGCATAATATGTGGAGGGAGGAGGTGATACTTTTAAATGACAAGGTCATGGGAAGGCTTACTGATAAAGCAATGGTTGGAGAAAAAAGATATCGGAAAAATGAGGGAGTATTCCAAATAGAAGACCAAGTAGGGAAGCTGGAAGCACAAGCAGGTATTGTGGCTGGGCAAAGGGGCAGAGTGGGTGCGGAGGAAAAGGAGATAGGGTCTGAGAGGCAGATAGAGGTGAGTAGTTCCTATTTGGCCTTGTAGGCCAGTGTAACTACTTTGGTGTTTACTCTGAGTAAGGTGGAAGCCACTGGGTTTTGAGCAAAGGACTGGCATGATCTGATTTGTATTTTAAAATGAGCTATATGGGTGCCTGAAGGAGAATAGACTGATATTGCCAGGATAGGAGCAGGAGACCAGTTAGAAGGCTACTGCAATAATGCAGGTGAGAGATGACAGTGGCTGGGACCAGTGTGTTAGTGGTGGAGGCTGTGGAAACTGGTTGGGTTCTGCATATATTTTGAAGGAAGGGTTGATATTTCTTTTCTGAGCTGGCGAATACAGGGTATGAAAGAAAGAGATGATTTATGGATAATTCCAATGATTCTAGCCAAAGCAACTGGAATGGAGGTGTCAGTTGTTAAAATGGGGATGAATATGGAAGGGACGAGTTTTGGAGAGAATTTAAGGCTTAGTTTTGGACATCCAGAGAGAGTTTGAGGTGCCTGTTGCATATCTAAGAGGAAGATATGAAATAGGCAATTGAATATATGAGTCTGGAATTTAGGGAAGAGGTCTGGCTGGAAACATAATTCAGAGTTCTCAGAGTATAACTGCCATGAGAGTAAAAAAGCCACAAGATTAGATGAAATATCTCTTGGGAAAGAAGGTTGATAATGAAGAGAAGCAGTTCAATGACTGAGCCATATGTCAGAGAAATAAGGAGTATTTGATCTGTATTCATGACATGTGGATTCCTAACATATAGTTTTACAAGTGCTTTCTCCAGTAATTCTCCCTATCTCCTATAATTCTCAGAAAATAACAGAATAAATATTATCCCTATGTACAGATGTGGAAAATGTCCTTTGTAATAAGAATATGCAATGAAATTGAAATTCTCACATAAACAATCTATTATCCTCTGTAAATCTAGGCAGGCTAATAATCAAAATAATAATAATAGCCTATTAAAGCTAGAGCAAGGGCAGAATCCAGCACTTTAGGAATCCAGCAATAGATATTCACATTCTATCCTAAATGCTGCTACCCTCTCCACATGTTTTGCATGCAGTTCCAGGAGTTCTCAGTCCTTCTGAAGCCTATTTGGAGAACTCAGCTCAAGAGCACTATATCTGATGCTGCCTTTTCTCTTCCCTTAGCTCAGCTGCTCCTGATCAATATGAGAAGATGGAGGAAGAGAATGAAAATCTCTATCTGATTCTGTTGAACTGAAGTTTCCTTGTTGCTGTGGAGATACTGTCTATATGTTGATGATTTGGAAATTAAATCACCATCAGACTCAGAGACCCTGCTACCTACTTGACATCTCTACTTGTAAGTACAACTAATATATACTTCCAAGTTAAACAGGCCTCAAACAGAATTACTTTCATTATCTCTGCAAAAACAGTTCCTCTGGTCATTTTGAAATTGGTGAATGGCATTTCTACCTTTCTTTCTGTTGGAGTCATTTTTGTCTTTTTCTTTCACACAATACATCCAACCCATCAGTAAGTCCTATCACCTCTACCTTGAAAACAAAAACAGAATCCAACCATTTCTCATTGGCACTACTACCACTGGTCAAGCTACTGCCATCTCTTTCTTTTGTTAGTATAGCACCCTCTTCATCAGTTTCTGCTTTTGCTTTCTCTCACACAACAGCCAGACTAATTGCAATAAAGGGCAAATCAGGCTAGGTCACTGTTATGCTGAAAATCATCCAATGGCTCTCATTTTACTCAAAGGAAAACCCTAAGTCCTTTCAGTGGCCTACCATGCCCCAACTCTGTGGCCATTTTTACTCCTTTGGCCTCAAATCCTGCTACTCTTCCTCTCCTTCCTAGCCCAACTCCACTAGCCCCTCAAATTTGCTCAAGGTATACATCTCTCTCAGGGATTATATACTGATGGTTCCCTTTGCAGGGGCCACACAGCATCCAGATCTCAGTAGGGTTTTTTGGTTGGTTTTTGTTTGTTTCTTTGTTTGTTTTTGAGACAAGGTCTTTCTCTGTAGCCCAGGCTGGAGTACAGTGGCAGAATCACAGCTCACTGCAAACCTCAAACTCCTTGGCTCAAGTGATCATCTTATTTTGCTTCCTGAGTAGCTGGGATTACAGGTGTGAGCCACTGTGCTTAGCCTCTTCTGTACGTATTGCTTCCTCACTTCCTTCAGGTTTGTATTCAAATATCATTTTCTTTATGAGACTGTCTGTGACAACACTGTCAACATTGCAAACCACATTCCTCAACTCTCCATTTTATTTTTACCTGCCCTTGAGGAGTCTACAGTCTGTTTAGAGAGTCAAAACGTACCCCAGTGAAAAGCAAAGTAGGAATGAAATACTATATAGGATGTCTGAAGACTGTAATTCAAGTCAGTGTTGGAGGTGATACTTGACGCTTGGACACGTGGCATGATGCCAGGTTTTGGAGGCCATTTAGACTAATGACAGGAATATGGAGGTTACCCTGGACAGGGAACCATGCAAAATTCCCCTTGCCCCTCCCTCATTGGTTTTGATTATGTAACAATTCTCTAGTCTTTTACAAAACCAGTTCTTGCACTGAGCACATTGAACTTAAATTATGTGTTTAATTTATCTGAACAAGTTCCTGGCTGAATGACTATGAATAAAATGATTACAAATCTGAATGAATTTACAATTGATAAAATTAAATACTTCTCTATACCTGTGAAGTATTTTCATGGAAGAAAGGAAAATATTTCAAGAAGGAGTCTTTAAAAAACAAGGCTTGTATATTAGTAGTAATTTTTGTAAAGTACCCTACTGGTCTTTTTTTTTTTCCTATCGATAACAGGATTGTCTGACCTACTTGTCTTTTACTTTACTATAGACTTTTGGAGTGCAAGGGATGATTTGCTATGTTATAACCAAATTTCTAATACAAACAACATTTAATAGCTTAAGGAAGTTCTGTATTTTAGGTAAGGTGACTTTTTGACTGATATATTTGTCCATTATTGTTTATTTGTTTTTAAATTCATAATTATAGATACAGAAAAAGAATTTATTATATAACACTTGCAAGTTATAAAGGATATTATGACCAAGCTTGAACCCAGTGGCCAATGAGGCATAAAAAATATTACCAATAACTGCTTTGACCTAATCTCTCTTCCTCCTGCTACTCCTCCCAGCGGTAAACGTGGCCCTGAATTACATCTCTTACCTTAAAAATCCCTTATATTTTTCTGGCTCTTATAGTCACGTTGCCCTATTTTGCTTAACTTTCCCATTTGATCCTCTTTCATGCCCTATTGATAGGGCAATATTTTATAAATAAGAACATATGCTTAGAGTCACATGAATTATAATATTAGGTGGTTCACGAATAATTCTTAGTGTGTTTTTTCCTTTTATTCTAGGAAACTTTTCTCTTTCTAATTTTCCAATTTCCTTACTAAGGAATTGTATGCTAAAATTACCCTATTCATTTTTTGTATACCAAACCTAGCATAATACCTGGTACATAGTTGATGTTCAATAATTATTTGTTGAATAAATTATTTTTCTTTTTCTTTACATAGGATAGGGAGTCTTGTAGAAGAAAGGCCCTGAGGAAGAACTTCTCATTTCTTAACCACACCATTGGGAGTTTTGGAGAGAGCCAAATAAAGAAAGTTCTTTTCAGAAGAGTTGATCCTTTCACCCAAAATAATCTATCAGCACTGTTAACCTTTTGGCATTGAGCCTCTAGTTCTTTTTTTGTTTTGTATTATTTCATTATAGATTAAAAACTATTTTTAGCCAAGCTCCTACTCTTCAACATTTATATTTCCAGTTTTTAGCTAAAATAAATAGAAATATAGGCAATATTAAAATAAATTTAGAAGTTAGAATCAATAGAACTTTGTATATTATTAAATATATGCAGAAAAGAAAAGGTAGTAGTCTAGGATGAGAACTAGATTTCAAACTTGGATGAGTAAGTGGAACTGGGGGGAGTATAATAAGGCCAGTATTGGTCCTGCTGAGCTTGAGACACCTGTGGAACACTTAGTACATATAGTTATTTAGAAGCATCATCACCATACTTCCTGTTATGGGCTGAAGTGTGCCCACTGTCAAATTTATGTGTTGAAGTCCAATACCTAGTACCCAAAAATGTAATTGTATTTGGAGATAGCATCTTTAAAAATGTAAAATGAGGTTATCTGACTAAAGCCCTTTTAAGAAGACATTAGGACACAGACATACACATGGTGGGGAAAGACTATGTGAAGATACAGGGAGAAGATAGTCATCTACAATCCAAGGAGAGAGGCCCCAAGGGGGGTAAAAATCAACCCTTGACTGTGGACTTCTAGCCTCCAAAACCGTGAGAAAATACATTTGTTAAACTCACCCAGTCTGTGGTACTTGGTTATGACAGCCCTAGCACCCTAATACACTTCTCAAACATTTACATTTTGTGACTATTTTTATCTGGGATCTTTTCAATGTTATGCCTGCTTCTCTATCTATCCCAGAAAGACAGACAAACCCACAGAACACGGATAAACACCCGCACCAAGTGTATCCTGTAGGGAGGAAATTTATTTTTTCCTCCAAACCAGCTTCCATTCATAGGTTCGAACCCCTGTAACAAAAGACACATTAACAAGAGGAAAGCTTACACATGTATTTAATGTAAGTTTTACATGATGTGGAAAACTTCATAAGGAAATAAAGACCTGAAGAAGGAATTAATTAAACCAAAGTGTTTTTATACCAGGTTTGGTGAAGAGTGGAGAGTACTGGAGAAATACAACAGGACAAAAAGAGGAGGATGAGCTAAAGGTAATAAGGAAAAACCTAGCAATGCCTGTTCGTTCAGATTCTTCTCAGACTCTACAGGTCTCACATGAGGGTCTTATGACCTGCTTCAGGGGAAAAGGGTAGGGGAAGGTAAGAGGGACCTTCCTATACATGCTGTTTCTCAAATTCCTTCACATTAAAATATTCAATTGTCAAGATGCCCTTTTTGGGGATAGTGTGTTCTGAACCCCATCAACATATACACTGCTGAGGATACATGGGAGTGACTTTTTTTTTTTATCCTATCGAAGAAATACAGCAAATGAGTAGAAAATGAGATCTTTGAACTCAGGTTTACATTACCAATGTCCGTGGTTTTCCCTGTACAATACGGTGCTCAGAAAAGTTAAACTTGCTACTGGGTGATCTCTAGGGCCCAAAGGTCACTAGTTTTTTTTTTTTTTTTCTTTTTTTTTTAACCATCTATACAAACTCAAGTTTTTTTCTTTTTTAAAGAAACTTTTGCTTGTGTAAGGACTTTGCTGTGCAAAGAGTAAGTCTACCTCTTGACTAGTTTTACTTTTTTTATTCCAATTGAGACTGAATATCCCTACACCTATGATTCCAAGTAGCCTCCTGCTTGAGAACAAGTCTCCAATAAGCAGTGTGGAAATAGTCCTTACAGATTTCATCAGGCTACTTCCCCATTGAAAGCAATGGAATTATGACAAAGTGAAACTAAACAAAACCTCCAGAGGTGGTGGTGTGGGGGAAAGAGAAAGGACAGGGTGGCTGTCCAAGAAACCAACGTATACAGCAAGCACTTTTTTTAAGTGGTGAACGAGTTGTCCAGTGCAACGCTTCATGATGCATCCAGCTGTACACATTTACTACATAGTGATTCTTACAAACCAGAGAAATTATTGATCCGAGGTGTTAATTGTTACAAGCATTAGCCATTTTATTCTTTAAGTCTCGAGAATTACAGACCCCTAAATAACACAAAAAGGATGACTTACAACACTATGCACTTACCTCATGTGCCTGCATATGCCCAAATTATCTGTTCAAAGCAAAAGGAGTTATTGATGGAGCCAGAATAAAGATGTCAATATTCTGACCATTGCCAACAGCCATTTTTCCCCCACACCACACTAGCACGTAGCATTAAAGCTCTTAACTGACACTATGAGTGGCTCTGAAAAGAGCCTTTGGGTTTGACAATGCCTAAAAACGCATTTACTTGGAGCTCGTATACTTGGTGACAGCCTTAGTGCCCTCGGACACGGCGTGCTTGGCCAGTTCTCCGGGCAACAGCAGGCGCACGGCCGTCTGGATCTCCCTGGAGGTGATGGTCGAGCGCTTGTTGTAATGCGCCAGGCGAGAAGCCTCCCCCGCAATGCGCTCGAAAATGTCGTTGACGAACGAGTTCATGATGCCCATGGCCTTGGACGAAATGCCGGTATCGGGATGAACCTGCTTCAGCACCTTGTACACGTACACGGAGTAACTCTCTTTGCGGCTGCGCTTGCGCTTCTTCCCGTCCTTCTTCTGCGCCTTGGTCACAGCCTTTTTGGACCCCTTCTTCGGGGCTGGAGCGGACTTGGCAGGTTCAGGCATGTCGCCACAACTCACGAAAAAGAATAAAGACAACGCTTAACGGATTGTTTGCGTCTCGCTATGTCTGGACGCGGGAAGCAAGGTGGCAAAGCTCGGGCTAAGGCCAAGACGCGTTCTTCTAGGGCGGGTCTTCAGTTTCCTGTGGGCCGTGTGCATCGCCTTCTGCGCAAGGGCAACTACTCTGAGCGAGTTGGGGCTGGGGCCCCGGTGTACTTGGCAGCAGTGCTCGAATACTTGACCGCCGAAATTTTGGAGCTGGCAGGAAATGCAGCCCGGGACAACAAAAAAACTCGCATCATCCCGCGCCATCTACAGCTAGCCAGGCTGTAGGCTATGTAAATTGTCAAGAAGGTAGGAATCAGGATTCGTAACACCTCAAGATGTTACTACATTGTTTTGTATATGTGTATAAACATACATACACACACAAAATTATACATACGCAGCTGATCTATGTACACTTTCTGTCAGAAAAGCCAAAATATGAATACAGAAATGAGAGAACAAAGAAGCATAGCTGGCCAATAACACTTCGGGCGGGCTTTTTAAATTTTAGAAATGACGGCATTCCTACCACTGAGAATTGTTTTAAAATTTGTTGATTACTTCTCTTTTCGGAAAAACGAAATTAACACAAAACTCCAAAATCGACACTAAATAAAACTTGGCTTTTATGACCTAAACTTAAAAGTGGACTAAACTCTAAAGGAAAATTATTTAACTTTAATGGAAATCCAATCACATTTTTCCGGAAGGCAATCTGAACACCAATTAGATCACAGCGCGGGACGGATAAACCCAACTGGTCTGCTCCTATAAATATGGTCTGAAACTGCAGGGTATAACAATCCAGTCAGTTTCCTCTTCTCTGCTGTCGTGTTAGTTCGCACCAAGCTGAGAGCGCGCAAGTCTACCGGCGCCAGCAGCTGGCCACCAAGGCAGCTTGCAAGAGCGTGCTAGCCACAGGCGGCGTGAAAAAGTCCCACCGCTATCGCCTGGCACCATGCCCCTGCACGAAATCTGCCCCCACTCAGAGCGGCTGATCGCAAACTGCCTTTCTAGCGCCTGGTGCATGAGATATTGCAGGACTTGAAGACCGACTTGTACTTATAGAGCTCGCGGTGACTGCGCTGCAGGAGGCTTGCGATGCCTATATGATGAGGCTCTTTGAGAACATCAACCTGTGGGCCGTCCACACCAAGCAAGTGCCTGTCATGCCCAAGAGTATCTACATCGCTTGTGGCATCCACGGGGAGAGGGCATAATCCAAGGCTATTATTTTCTCTCAGCGAGAAAAGGCTCTATTCAGAGTCAACCGCTTCCTCAATAAAAGCTGGTGTAGTGCACTCACTTATTTTACCTCCCCTGGTGAAAACAAACAAAAAATGAATTTTTAAAAACTGGAATGAGAAGTGCATTTATGGATTTTATTACATAGGATATTGTATGTAATTCTTAATAATTGGGTGTGTAAAGGTGTGCGATCTATTACTTTAGAAAATTGTACCGCTTCTCAGATTGTCTTTCAAACTAGACAGTTGCACTTGGTGAGAAGGTGAGGATGTCTGTGGAATGGTTTCTAGTGTTAAATCAAAATTATAGGAGGTTATTGTTGTGGATTAAGTTTCTGCGCTAGTCCGCAACAGATCAGACTAAAAATCAAAATGGTAAAGTTCTACATTTACAACACAAACTAATTTGTTATGTGAACTTCTGAGAAATCAGGATAAAGAGATCACAGTCAATTTCCCAAACAGGTCAGTTTATACCTTCAATTGGCATGATAATGAGGTTCCCTATGTTTTAATCTTTACACAAAAGAAGTAGATTTAAGTAACCTGATGTTAACTAAGTTATTATGCCGTTGTTCTGTCTCTCTGTCTCTGCCTTACAAGAAAAGCAGCTTTGACAAGACTCATGTACTCTTTTTCTTTGCTTATCCTTTCTTCAACCCTTCTCTGTCTATAAAAGCCAACCCTTTGGCTCAGCTCACAGAGAACACTTATTCTATGAGATCTTTAAACTAAATGTGTTGTAATTTTGTTTTTTGACACTACGTGTTAATTATCAAAAGGAAAGGTGCCATTGCTGATGAGGGGACTTGCCTCCTGACATCTTTATGCTATATTTTTATTTATTTTTTCTAGTGTTGGGGCTCAGGAAACAATATGCCAAAATAAAGGCCTCAGAAGCAAAAGTTTTCCTTCCCCAGAAAACTAACTCAGAGAGAAGAAAAAAAAAAAGCAAAAGGTTTTTCAAAAAAAGGGTAACATTTACATCTACTTGAAATCACTGGGGTCAATGTGTAGGGAAACCAAATGAAATGAGTTCATAATGGGCCTGCAACCCACTGAGAGGCCTCAGTGGCCTAAAAAGCAAATATAGACCTACATTGTTTTCACCTGGAGAAAAGGGTCTTTCATTTCATTACTTTATGAAAGTTATCAAAGTGTGAAATTCAAAATAATAAAAGAAATCTCAAATATATAACAAATATGTTTCTAATACATAATTGATCAGTAAAGTGTAGGAGCCAAGGGGAAAATTCCTATTGGCCTTCTGAAGGTTCAGTGAAAAATCAACTTGCAAAAGGCAGATTAATAGGAGAAAAGCATACAAATTTATTTAATGTGTATACATTGGAGACTTCAGTATGAAGACCCAAAGATACAGGAGAAATTGTCCACTTTTTACTTAGGTTCAACAAAGTATGGACAGTCCTGTAGAAATATGATTGGACAAAAAGGGTATGATCTAACGCTAACAGAGTGAGCTGAGTGGGAAACCCAGCAAGGCCTGTCTATCTAGATTCTTCTTGACCTCTAAGCATGCATTCCTTCCTTCTGGGTGTGGGAAGGATCCTTTCTGGAATGGAGGTCTTATGACCTACAGTCAAACAAGGTAGGTCAGATAATTTCTTTATGGCCATTTTTTACACAGAAAGGCAAAGAGAAAGTTAGGGTAATATATTTAGGTTTTATGGCTAGTTTTCGGAAAAAGAGGTGTTGGATTCTATGCCCCACCTTGGGGGAGAGGGATTCTAGTTTCTATGGCTACCCTCCGGGGACAATGGGACTGAGAGACAGGAGGGCAGGAGAAGGTCAGAGAAAAACTTGCTTCTTTTTTTTCCCCTCCTCTGAATCAGCTTGCTAGGGCCTGGAGCATTGTTGTTACCAATTTTGAGTTAATTGGGCTCAGACTTAGCCATGGAACCTTAGAGAGTACAGCCTTGTCGTTTGAGTGTGCTCTGTAGGTGAGGGCATCCCGGATCTCTCAGCAGCAACAGCCATATTTCAAATGTCCTGTAGCCACAGTAGTTCCTGATTACTTTATCAGACAATAAAGATCCTCAGGGGAATTGTGTATGGGGTGTAGAGATGATGATGGGAACTGCTAATTGAATTAGGGGAGCAGATAAATTTTGATGTAATCATGTAAATTTGCACTAACTTCTAAAATCAAAGATTTACACATATACAGAGATGGTGATTATGAAAGTGTAGATACCAAGGGCTTGGCCTCCTAAAGATTCGCTGAAAAATTACTGACATGAGGCAGATTGATTAATAGGACAAAAGGCATATAAATTTATTTAACATATATACATGGGAGCCTTCAGAATGAAGATCCAAAAATATAGGGACAACCCATTTATATGTTTAAATTCAACAAAGTATGGACAGCCTTGTAGAAACATTATTGGACAAAAAAGGTATGATCTATTGCTAATAGACTGAGAAGGGAAATCCAGCAAGGACTGTCTATCTAGATTCTTCTTGCCCTCTCTGAGCATGCATTCTTTCCTTCCGGGTGTAGGGCAGGGCTCTCTCTGGAATGGGGGTCTTATGACCTACAGTCAAACAAGGTAGGTCATGTAATTTCTTTATGGCCAGTTTTTATATAGAAGAACTTTAGGTTTTATCAGTGGCTTGCGGTGGGGGTGGGAAGGGTTCTGACTTTCATGACCTGCTTTGGAGAAGAGGGATTCCAGTTTCCATGGCTAGCCTCAGGGAACAAAAGGACTGAGAGACAGGAGGACAGGAGAAGGTCAGAGAAAAACTTTTGTTTCTGAGGCCTTCTTTTTGGGGGACTGTTTTCTGAGCCCCAACAAAAGGAACTGAAGGTACTTCCCCATGGCAAAATAACACCAGGGAAGAAGTCAATCTTCGGGGCATGGAGATGGACTTTCCTGAAGTAAACGGTTCTCACTGATTGACCGTTTTGAATCTTTGCCCTAAAATTTAGCTTTGATTTTCAAAACAACATTTTTTTTTTTTTTTTTTGGATACAGAGTCTTGCTCTATTGCCCAGGCTAGAGTGCAGTGGCGTCATCATAGCTCACTGCAACCTCAAACTCCTGGGCTCCAGCGATCCTCCTGTCTTAGCCTCCCAAGTAGCTGGGACCACAGGCACGCACCACCACACACGGGCTAATTTTTCTATTATTTGTAGAGATGGAGTCTTGCTCTTGCTCAGGCTGGTCTAACTCCAAGGCTCAACGGATCCTCCCGCCTCGGCCTCCCAAAGTGCTAGAATTACAGGTGAGAGCCACCACGCTCGGCCCTCAAAACATTTTTGAGATGTAGAGATTAACATTTCCATTCTAGAAATGAAGAAACTAAAATGAAAATGAAATAAAAAAGGTAATGTCACAAAGTCACAGGTCTTGGGCCTCCGACAATGACGTGTAGGGAGTGTGGAGGGGACAAGCAACGGGAGCGTACTTCTCACTAACAAACACCCCAGTTCATAGCTTCATGTTCATAATGCCCAGTGGATTTCAGTTCTTTTCTTGCTCCCTGTAAGACCATTTTAACAATATCTCGAACCAATTTACCTTGATTTAAAGTGTACAGATTTTATTTTTTTCCTTGAAAAGGAGAGAAGGAAGAAACTCGTATGCATTTCAGATATGCATTTTAAATGCCTGGTAATGTATAATTTCAGCGGAGACTTTCCTACAAATCCTAAATAATTCAAATTTGCAAAACTGATGTTAGTTTGAAAGTTGCAATTGTTTCAGTTCTGTGACTGACAGAATTTTGTTAATTCTGTTAATTTTGTTGCTAAAATAGGGCAGGTTGAAGAGAACTCAGGGAATAAACAGGAACTCACAAAGCAGTCTTTGTCTCCTTCCCTCTCCTGCTCATAGACATGAGGGCATTCGTGGGCAGGAATTAATTCGATTTCCAACTCGCCCCTCCCGCCTTCCCACTCCATACACATTTCTGGTTTTCAAAAAGGTCAGCTGTAGGCTTATAAATAAGAATTTCGTATTTATTCCGACCGACGTTTATCGGTACTAGATTATTTTACTTCTGCTTCGTAGCGATGTCTAGAAGGGGCAAGGGTGGGAATGGTTTCCGGAAAGGCGGCGCCCAGCGCCACGGGAAGATCCTGCACGACAACATATCTAGGGTATCACCAAGCCCGTCCTCTGGCCTCTAGCTCGAAGCGCTGGGGTCAAGCTTATCTCCAATCTGATCTGAGACCCATGGGATGCTCAAGGTGTTCCTGGAGAAAGTGATCAGGGATGCCCACACCTACAGAGCACACTCAAACGACAGGGCCACACTCTCTAAGCTTCGGTGGCTAAATCTAAGCCCAATTAACTCAAAATCGGTAACAACAGAGCTCCAGGCCCATTTCAGGGCCACATATCCATTCATTTCAAAGGGCTAGTAAATTTGGATTGGTGTTTCACGTTCTGTATTTTTCACTAATGAGCAACTGTAATTACTGAATTTGCTTTGTGATCTGACTTGTTTAATGCAGCTTATCATGCCTTTCTACATTTTAGTGCGCTTAATGTTATGCATTGTTACAGGATTTATACCCTTCCTTATGGGTATTTATAATGCAAAGTTCCCAATTCCTAAGTCCCCTACAACACTTCAGTAGCATTTATTTCCTGATTGTTAGAGTTTCCATACCTCACATAATTAAGCAATCCAGTGGACTTTAAATATTGTTTTGTTCAACCTATTACACATCTTAAAAATCCAGAGTTATTACTGTTTTCTTGAAAATAAAGCTTGAATATTCATTGGGAAATCAGTTTAAGTATTGCTCTATTAGCCTACTCAAATCCAAAAAAAGAAAAAAAAGGACAAAAGAAAAGGAAGCAGGAAAAACAAAAAGTGGTAGATTTTAAATGCTCAACCACTACTTGGGCAGCCTGAGGAAAAGGCAAGCATGATCTTAACTAGAGAATAAAGGCACATACAAACAGGCTTAGGTGGCACATGGGAACTTATATTCTCTCCCTCCCTTAAATCATTTTATATTTGGATGGTCTAAACTGATTACCATTAAAATATTTTTTAACCCATAAGTATTTGAGATTTGTTTCATGTCTTGTCAAATCTGTTCCCTGATGTTTTATAATAAAGGCAACAACTTTAATTCATCTCATAAACTCTCTGGTTTCTTTTCTCGGCTATAACGACGGAGACGGAGATACACAAATAAACCCAGTGCCGGGACTCAGCTACACCAAAGGTTTTCTAACATGGCAGTACTTGCAAATGGAAAAGGAAAAAAAAAGTCCCAAAGTAAGAACAGGGTAAATTGTGTCTTCTGTCTTGGCTTGGAAGAGTGGCAGAATATTGCAGCCCAAAATATGCCACATTAGCACTGGGATTATTTTGAACTAAATTGAGGCACTTACAAAAACAGCAGGTGTAAGATAGGCACTCTGACCTATTCTTTTTCTTCCTGAAAGCAGGAGATGCCCTCACTGTACCAAAATGAAAGTAGCAATCTTATCACCAGAGATGGGGAGATGGAGAAAAATCTGTGCAAACCATATTAAGCTCACTTGTCTTCTTAGTTATTTTGCCAACCTTAATTGCCCCAGTCCAAGCCCCTTTTGTCTTGTCATGTTTTCATAATTTACTACTCTTTATCCAGTTCATGATATAAGCGTTCAACTTGAACATCTTCTCTGGGTCTTCATTTCCTTATGAGGGCTCCCATGTCATGTAACTCTTATATTAAATAAATTGGTATGTTTCTCTCTTGTTAATCTGTCTGTTACAGGGGACCCAGCCCAAAACTTAGAAAACTTAGAAACTTAGAAAAGTAGAAATAAGAGAATTTTTTCCTCTCCTACAGCTTCTACATGAGGTCACTGGCAGTGGCTCATTTAAAAACACCTCATATAGTGCCCTTCTCCTTACCTGGAACAGATTCTTGCCTGATAGCTAATTGAACCAAAGTAATGGGGTGAGGGAGAGGGTTGCAGTTACCTTAATAAACTTTCTTTGGGTTCTTCGGTTCTTAGACATCTTTTATTTTTCCTGATGGGTAATTAACTTTGATGGACAGACTCTTAAGGTGGCCCCCATAATTCCCTCTCCTGGGGTTCACCCTTGTGTAATCCAGACCCTTGAGTGTGGACATGATCAATGATTTATGTGTAGCCCACAGCATATAAAAAGGGTGACAGTATACAAATATTTTTGTGTATATAATTATGTTATCTATGATTGTAACATCTGTCTTGCTTGACTCTCTTTGATGGAAGAGCATTAAGGCTTTGATGGGGATCCAAATGGCAAGAAACTCAGAGGGCTCTTTAAAAACTGAGGGAGGCCTCTAACTAACAGCGTGGAAGGGTCTCTAGCCAATAGCCACAGAGAAAATGAAACGTTCAGTCCTGCAAAAAAACAAATTCTATCAATTGCCTCACGGCATTTGGAAGCTAATCCATCCCAAGTCAAACGTCCAAAAGGCCACAGCTCTGGTCCGCACTTTGACGGCATCCTTACAAAGAACACAGGTAAGCCATTCTGAGACCCACAGAAACTTCAAGATAACACGTGTTGTTTGAAGCCACTAAATTTGAGGTACTTAGGCAGTAATAGATAACTAATAGTTAGCAAACACACTTGTCATCTTCAAAAATCCATTTTTCACATAAAATAATATAAATGATAAACTGAAACTGCAATCTTTATCTAAAGAAAGGCTTATATTAAATATATATGTATACGTGTGTATATAGTTAGATAGATACAGATATGTATCTCCTGTCATGTGAATATTCTATTTCACAATTATGTCACCCTCCATACATGTACCCAACTTCTGGAATAACACAAACATTGGTCATGCTTGCTGGCTGCCCTAAGAGCACATTTTTAAGCCTTGATATGTGCTCAAAGGCAAAAGGAAGATATTGAACTCATTTTGCTTTCAGTAATTCAAAACATTTGCATGTGAAACCAATAGATTTTTATCCATAGCCTCTGTGCTTCCAGCACTTACAGATTTTTTTTTCTGTCTAAATGAATACGGAACGAAACACCAACTGAAGGCAGAGAATACAAAAATAAAATACCAAAGAAAAATGGGTAAAAATAATGGTTTCAGAACACGTATTAGCACTATGTAGGTAAAGTTATATCAATAATAGATAGCCTCAAGGCAAACACAAGATAAAGTGGATAATGAAAACTTTCTTTTTAAAGTAAATTTGGAGAATTGCCTTGGAAACAGTCAACACTAGTAACACTAGTAAGATTAAACTCCACCAGGACTAGTCCAGTATCCACTTTATATTTGACATTATGTCACCTCTATAAAACACAGCTTTTATTTGTAAAGCACATAATTAATAACTAATATTGTATTAATATCATAGTGTGGCGGCCATTTTTGAAACAAACAAGGTACAAGTAATTTAAGCATTGGTTAACTAAATTCCACAAGTATCCACTATACAATCCTTTTAAAACTTAAATAACTAAGTTTAAGATCATTAGTGCATTTAAAAATCACTATTTAAAGGCTTTAAGAACTAAAATTACAAAAATCCAGAATTAAGCAATACTAGAAACCTTTAGAGCTTTAGCATATTGTCTACTGCACACAACTATTTCACAAATTCGTCTTTGCACTTAAAAGTTCAAATAAACCACTCACTGTCTTAGTGTTTCTTACATTTTTAGAACAGGTTAAATTGTAAAAAGAGAAAACATGTTTACAACATGCACTGGCAATATGGGCTCTGAAAAGAACATCCAGAGAAGTGAGACCCAGAAAATTTTTACTTGGACCTGGCGTACTTCGTGACAGCCTTGGTGCCCTCCTCAAACAGCTTGCATGGCCAGCAGCCTGGGCACCAGAAGACACACAGCCGCCTAAGTCTCTCTGGAGGCGTCCTATTCCTTTGCCGCATATTTATAGTACACTTAGACAAACTAGAATTTACAAATCTAAACTCTGACTGGACCAAAGTAGCCAATGGATTAAGAGTATGCAAATTAAGAGTTCCCAAACTGCTTTTTTTACTGGCTGGAAAAACGAACGCTTTTCAGGGACTCCAATAGGTTGATTTGCAATACTATGTGATGACTGCATTCACTAAAATACCTTTTCATTAAACGTCCTTTTTTAATTTTCAAAATAATTGGGAACTGTCGCGTTTGCACCCTAAAACCAAGGGAAGAAGTCCTGTTACCTGAGTGAGTCCAGTCCGAACAGTCGTTCTGTTGGGCGTGTGATAAATTGTCAGGGACACCTCGGGTATCTCCAATAAGTATCCCGAGATGCTGCGCCATTGTGGTATATAGAAATTGCCTCTTAAGACTCTCTTCGCCGCCATCTTTTTCAAGGTTTTACAGTGCAATTTTTTTTTTTTTTTTTTTTTTGACAGCTCTTGCCATTATACCCGGGCAGACATTTTGGTTTCAACAAAAAATAATAGCGTTAGATTCTTCGTCTACGTCAAACCTGATATTGAAGAGCCAGGAATTCCAAGATACTAGAATTTTTATGCGCGTACCCAAAATAAAACACACAATTCTTTACGTGTAAACAGTATATCCTAGAATACCATGTTTTAGTGAATTAGATGTGAAAATATAATAAAACTAGGATTCATGAAGAGATGCTTAGACAATGGATTTTTAAATAACTGGATAAGTTAGGGGAATAACATTCGGATAAAAACCGGTTAATTAAGCAGAAAAATGGCTGATGTTTTGAAATGGAATTTTAAAGCACTTTCTCTTTCAAACATTCTATTTTGTGTAGCCAAACAGGATAAAAGTTAAAAAATACTAAGTTAAACAATTCACGTGTTTGTGGGTCATGGTCGAAAGTCTGAAGCACTATCAAAGAAACTAATAATTTGGAAAATGTTTAAAAGGAGGAATTGGCTACTAATTGAAATTTACCAATCAAAAACTTGCATGGAAAGAAAAAACCAATCGTAAATCGCTCCGAGCACTTCCGGAATCCGGCACCCGATGACCTGCAGGAATTGTCCACAATCCAATCAGAGTGACGCTGTTCCTGTATAAATAGAGGAGCAAGTGAAGTCTTCTCGTCCGCTTACTTAGCAGATAAACTATGGCACGTACAAAGCAAACTGCTCGCAAGTCCACGGGGGGAAAGGCTCCACGTAAGCAGCTCGCCACCAAGGCGGCCCGTAAGAGCGCTCCAGCCACCGGCGGCGTGAAGAAGCCCCACCGCTACCGGCCAGGCACCGTAGCTCTGCGCGAGATCCGTCGGTATCAGAAATCGACTGAGCTGCTGATTCGCAAGCTGCCTTTCCAGCGCCTGGTGCGTGAGATCGCGCAGGATTTCAAGACCGATCTGCGCTTTCAGAGCTCAGCGGTGATGGCGCTGCAGGAGGCGTGCGAGGCCTACCTGGTGGGGCTTTTTGAGGACACCAATCTGTGCGCCATCCACGCCAAGCGTGTCACGATTATGCCCAAGGATATCCAGCTCGCGCGGCGCATTCGTGGGGAGAGGGCGTAAATTGTTTTCCTGAGTGAGTGCTACCTTTAAAAACAAAGGCTCTTTTCAGAGCCAACCAGTTTCTCTATAAAAAGGGGCCGTAATATTTAAATAAGATATTTTCAGTAGGCCGCGAGATAAATTTACACCGACCTAAAAGGCCTGTAGTGTGTTTGGTATTCAGCTCACTAGAAAAGTCTGTAGTCTTTTCTGAATTTCCAAAGCAAGCGCATTTTCCACGTTTTTCCTTAGGTACCACCATCTTGCCCGCTTTTCCATAGGCTTGACAGGTTTAGCCTTGGCTGTTAAAGTTCACAGCCTGTAGCCTTAACCGGCTGGTCACCTATTCAGAACTCTGACCACTATCTTTGTCTCCACTTCCCCCGCTGTCTATTTTTTGGCTCCTGGGGCTCTTCCAGGTGGTGGCCTGCGCTTTTTTGGGTTTGACTGCGTGAACCAGCCTTCAACGCCCTGAGCTTGCCTTTCCCGCGTATATTCTTGAGCTTGAGGTAGTAGAAGCCAGCTCTTTTGTTCTCCGTTAAGGTGCCCTTGTTCTCCAAGGTTTTGAGGCCCAACTACTTGCTGGCGGCCGTTAGCGCCTTCCTGAGTGTGGTCAGATATACAGCCCTGCGCCTCTGATACCCAGCCAAAGTTTAGGTCATAAGCTGGAACACCTAAGGACCCGGGGCATTGACAGACGCTTTTACGGACTTGGCAGCCTTACCCAGGTCTAAACTACAAGAACCAAAGCAACAAACAGTAGGTGGGTGCGCTACAAACATACCTCTTAGTATGAATGAAGAATGCAGAAATCATGAGACTTTTCAACTTTACAGCTAACATCCTAAAAGGAAACTTCAACTTGTCTAACTTACCTATCTTAATGTCTAAATCAAATCTCATGAAAGTACCTGACATTTATTTAAACATGAAAGCCCTTTGGCAGCTTGAAAGTTCTCTTGCAAGAAGTATTCTGTTCTTGCTTTCTCATCCATACAAAAGCACAGTTATTTCTGTACCATATTAAACAGCTATTCCCTTCCCATGAATGTAACAGTTTCCTTATGATTTCTAAACTGGTAGCTGAAGGGAAGAGAAAGAATTGTGTTCTGAAATTATACAGGTTGTTATTTGGAAATGTAGCAAGATGTTTACTGTTTGGGAAAGTATATGCTGTTTAAAAGGATTTTATGTTTAAACATTTTAGCAAATTCCTCAGTTTCAAAATGAGTTGTAGTATCTTTAACTGTAATTGAGAAGTTTCTATTTTTATCAAAATGTGCCATCTCCCCTGAAATATCACTAAGGATAGAGGTTAGTCAAGTGATACAATTAATAGACAAAGCTGTAAATAGATACACAGTCCAAGGCAGCCATAGTAAAAAGTCCTGGAGATTTTATAGAGGAAATTTTTGTTCTTGGAAGCCTGTCAGACATAAAGACTTGGGTGCTGTGAGCTGGGGAGTCTTGAGTACATGAGGAAAAACACTTAACTGCTCATAATTAAAATACATGGAGTCTTAGATATTTGTAATATAGTGATCCCCTATTATATTGGATAAAGGCATTGCATATTTGAATGTGGTTTTCCCTATCTGTACTTTCTTTGAGATTCTAGCACAGTAAGTTTTTAACCTGTGTTTCGTGTCTCATAGCTGTTGGACTTCAAGATATGAGGATGTAGTGGGCACAGAAAGCATCTTCTTACATTATTAAATCTACCACAACATCTAGCATGGTCCTTTGCCTAAAACAAACCCACAGGAAATTATCTAGTCAAACTGACATTTAAAATAAAAGATTATTGAACAAACAGAAGTTACCATTTAGTGCATTCCTAGTTACAAAATAAAAGATTGGAGTTTAAGTAATTGTAATATGTAGTTTTCCTAAATAGGAAAAAATCAACAGTTATTGAGTTGTTCCAATGGGCCAGAAGTCACATATTATTTTATGAAGCCTCCAATATTATAAATTCAATAGTTGTCTACTGTCTAATGTACACAATTATTATTCTATTAGTACTAAACAGATAAGCAAATTAAAACTAAGAAAGTTTCAGATAAGTGTTAGAGGCAAACCTCTCTCTATTAGGCATTACTGTTTTAAACAAACAGCATCAGCATAGTCCTCAATTGTTAACCTTTCTGCCTACCATTCAAGTAATATTCTTGATGAATTAGCCACATACACACAATTTTTTTTTAAAGGCATACCCTGAGATTGTAGTGGTTACTATCAGATGTTTTTAAATTGTGATTTTATTCAGGGAAGATCACAAATCTGACATACTTGTCAGATCACATTTTATATGTACCTGTTGGTATATTATGTTGTATATCCATTTCAGGTTTATATGCTTGCCTGCAAGTACATATAATTTTAAAAACAGTATATAATCTCTGAATAACCAGTAGCTTCAGTTACACACACACACACACACACACACACAGTTTAGTTAATGAGAGAAAAGAATAGACGCATTGAAATGTTTCTATTGATAATAATGGTAACAAACTATTAAATGCCATGAAAGCACATTATCAAAGATAATTTTAAAATTTAAATTAGAGAAATTGTTTCTTGGAAATATAATGAGACGGAATTGGAAACATTGGAAAGATTCTCTTAGGTAGAGTGGAGGTATGTGCAGGAGAACAGAGTTGCAAAAAGGAAAAATAGGATCAAAAAGGAAGGAATAGAAAAGTTACTTTGAGTTGTTATTAGTGCCTGTTCCAGTGAGCAGAAGATATTATTATGAAAAGAAACTACAGAATATTCACTTGAACTTAAGGCAATGGGAAGCCAGTAACCCTCTTCATAAGGCATATTTTGTTTTGTTTTTTTTTTCGGAATGACCAGAATTTAGGAATTGGAGACTGGAAAAACTCGAGTTAGGGAACTGATTAGGAGGCAGGGAATCACCCCAGCTGTGAGAGTATGAAGAGAGAATGTAAGAAGGGAGAAAATGTCAGATTTACTGAGAATTCTTTAAAAATCAACATGATTTAGTGACTGAGTTACACGGATAATAGAGGCCTCTGCACAGTACCATAAAAATCAGCCTCCTCCAGTTAAAAGGCAATTACTAAGGAGAAGGGAGAAAGTAAGTGACTTCAGGCTAGTCCTAAAAATTGCTTTTGTTTCAGACCTATGCCATATTGCATACGTACTTCCCAGCAGATAAGATAATATGGAACTGCCCTTCACAACTTCCATGCTAAGACATCTTTAGTCTTCATTATCCATTGCAACCTTGGACATTCATTGTAACCTTGAGATAACTGCTACAAAATTTTGGGTAATGAGGAAAGATTTAAATAAGTTCGAGTTTCCTTGAAAATGAGGGCCTGTCCAAGGCCAAGGAATATGAATATGAATTTACGGATATGAGAGTAAAACTCTAGGTCATTGATTGTATTGTCATGTTTAATTGCTTATGTTGTATTCCAAAGAGCTTGTGAAATGGATAGCTCACAATGGACCTAAAATTGAAATACATGAACTCTGCTTCTTTCTCATGAGCCTGAAAAAGAACTGAAGAACTCTACCGCTTTTCCTGTTGATGTAACAGATGGGGAGCAGTGTACGGAAAATGATACTAGGAATCAAGAAACCTGTTTGAGACACAGGTCCACCATTTCCTGACAGTAAGTGGTATCATTTCTGGTCATTTCACCTTTCTAATCCACAGTTTTCTTAACTTTAAAACAAGCATTTGAACTACACTTAATGTAAATGTGTTATAGTGAGGGCCAATTGGCACAGTTACAGAAGTCCTTTGTAAACCTTAAGGAACTAGAGATATGTTACAGTCATGTGGACTGCTCTTGTTGAATGTGGCATTCCCACAGAAATCTCTTATTCCTCATCACTTTTCATCAAAAGCCTAACTCTCATTCTGGGTGTTAATGATCTCCCATGTCTCTTCCCCTTGTTCAGGCTCAGAGAATGATACCTCAAAGTGAAGGCCTTCAGAAGCAAAAGTTTCTCTCTGCAGCTTCAAAATAAAAAGTTTCTCTCTGATCTTCTGCTCTCTTGTCTCTGGCCCCTCATTCCCCTCTGAGGCTGGCCATAGAAACTAGAATCCTCTTCCCCAAGGCAGGTCATAGAAACCAGAACATTTCCCCAAAACCAGCCATAAAACGTAAAAATATTACACTAACTTTTCCTCTGCCTTTCTGTTTAAAAGCTAACCATAAAGAAATTATCTGACCTACTTTGTTTGACTGTCTGTCATACGATCCCCATTCCAGAGAGGGTCCTGCTCCATACCCAGAAGGAAGGAATGCTTGCTCAGAGAGGCCAAGAAGAATCTAGACAGACAAGCCTTGCTGGGTTTCCCCACTTAGTCTGTTAGCCTTAGATCATACCCTTTTTGTCTAATCATATTTCTACATAACCGTTCTACTTTGTAGAACCTAAGCATAAAAATGGACAGTTTCCTTTATATCTTTGGGTCTTCATTCTGAAGGATCTTATGTCACAAAATTATAATCAAATAAATTTATATGCCTTTTCTCCTATTAATTTGTCTTTTGTCAGTTGATTTTCCAAAGGGGAAGTTTTTGCTGGCACCTACATAACCTTATCTTTTCCATTCCAGGACTCAATCTCTTATTTTCAAAAAGATGATTTTGAGTGGATAGTTCACATTCTTGCATTTATTCAGATCTCCTTCTCAACCAAGCCACTCTCATAAAGGGAGAGGGTTTTGTTGCTTTCTCTATAAAGAAGAAATTGTGGGATGTAGCTGTGGTTCCAAAAAAAAAAAAAAAATTGAATTCTTGTTCAGGACAACAAGATACTAACAGTTTACATTTTTTTTCAGAAGTTTAAATTGGATGTAAAATTTAATACACTATTAACCAATAAGGGGAATATAAACAAAGAAATAAGATGAAGAGGCATTTTAATCATGAGGGATTTATGGTATTTGGTCCTGCTGGAGACCTGCTCAGGAGTTCATGATTTGTTTTGTGCTGTGCATTCTGGAGAATCTGTGGAAATCTGCAGACACCTTCTCAAAAGGATGTTTATTTAAAAAATATGTAAAGTATACAGGTAGTGACATTAAAATAGTTATCAATTTTTTTTAAAGTATGTATAATATGTGTGCTGTTTTACAAACACATCAAATAATAAGGTCCAGCAACAGGTGTAATACTGAATGTCAGTTTGAAAGACAGTGAGTGTAAACTTTATTTCAAGATACCTGCAGTAACTGCAAAATGATACGAAAATGTCTGATTTCCATTGATGAAAAAGTCACAGGTACTACGAAATCCAGTGATTAACTGCCTATACTCACAATTAAAGGAAATATTAAATTGCATTTAGGGTTTGTGAATATAAAGATGTATTTTTTTTCCCCATCCGGAGTCCCATAAATGTCTGTAGAACTCAGATTTTGCCAGGAAGTGGGTTTTCCCAAAATCAAAAAGAAAAAACCTCATGGAAATGGCGACATATCCAGGTCAACCCATCTTCCCAGAGCTCATTTTCTTTGCACCTGGAGACCCCAATTTCAGGCTCCATTCAGTCTTCTCAAAGGCTTTGTTTTTCCCTCCCAGTTCCTTATAGACTCCACCAGCTAATCCTGGCTCCCTGGGCCTCTCAATAACCTGTGAGGAAGCAAACTGGGAAAGGAGGTAGATTATAAACTGCCAGAAAGGCCTTTTACATTTTATTCTATCCCTTAGCATGAGGGTGGTAGCAATAATTATGCAGATTTAAGCAGAATGTCAACAATATGAGTGGTCTCTAAAAGGAGAATTCCATTGATCTGCGGGGGGGAGGGGGGAAATCCAGGCCTTTCGACTGTTTCCCAGTATATACAAATTTTAGTATCTCAACCTCTGATTGGTGCAACATTAACTCTCTCAGAAAACCATGCAAATAAATCGAAAAATACGTTCTGATTGGCCACTTTAACAACCTCTGCAAACCAACGGGAAAACAAGTTTTACGAAACTAAGCCAGAGAACATAATAACCCCTTCCACTGATTGGTCTGCTCATATAATCGCGTTTTTCCTAACGTGTCTGGGCGCCGGAGCCGAGGAGGCCAAACTCGCGCCAAGGACAAGACTCGCTCTTCCTGCGCAGGCCTACAGCCCCCAGTAGGCAGAATACACTGCCTCCTCCATAAAGGCAACTACTCCGAACGCGTAAAGACCGGCGCGTCGGTGTACCTGGCGGCGCTGCTGGATTACCAGACCAAGATCCTGGAGCTGGCTGGCAACACTGCACGCTAGTAGATGCGCATCCGGCGCCACGTGCAGCTAGCAACCAGTAACGATCAGAGCTCAACAAGTTCCTGGGCCGCATTACCACTGCGCGAGTGGCGTCTTGCCCAGGTCACCTAAAGATTAAAATTAAGCAAAGTATTACACACCACCATCTCTGCTGCACTAGAAACCAAATCTTTCCAAAGCCAAAGCTTTGTAAGGGGCTGTAGCCCGTCTTGTATCTAAGCGGATGCGTGTGCGCGTCGGCCCGCGTGGTGAAAGCTGTTGGCCAATCACACATCACCGCGGGAATTTAAAGAAATCATCGGTTCAGCTCTTTTCAAGAGATCAGTGGGGTGGCTCTGAAAAGAGCCTTTGAGATTTTCAAAGCAGGACATCCGGCCAGTTTTTTACTTCTTCTTAGGGGCTGCCTTCTTAGGCTTGGTAACTTTGGGCTTTGCAGATTTAGGCTTGGCTGCCTTAGGTTTAGGAGCCTTGGCCTTAGCCGGACTCTTGGCAGCTTTCTTCGGCTTGGCTGCTTTCATCTTTTTCGCACTCTTAGCCACTTTCTTGGCCCCAGCGGCTGCTGCCGGCTTCTTTGCTTTCTTTGGTGTCTTCTTGGCGCTCTTTTTCGGGGTGGCGGCGCTAGTCGCTTTCTTGGGTTTCTTGGCTGCCCCAGCGGGTTTCTTGGGCTTGGATGCGCCTGCCTTCTTTGCTTTGGGTTTCGCTTCCGCGGAAGCCGCCTTCTTGTTGAGTTTGAAAGACCCTGATGCACCAGTGCCCTTGGTCTGCACCAGGGTGCCTTTGCTCACCAGGCTCTTAAGACCCAACTTGATACGACTGTTGTTTTTCTCCACATCATAGCCCGCAGCCGCCAGCGCCTTTTTGAGCGCGGCCAGGGAAACGCCGCTGCGCTCCTTGGAAGCGGCCACCGCCTTAGTGATGAGTTCCGACACCGGGGGCCCAGACGCCTTGCGTTTCCCCACAGCTGCGCCAGCTTTTTTCACCTTCTTCTTCACAGGTGTTTTCTCCGCAGGTGCGGGGGCAGCAGGAGCAACTGGAGCAGTTTCCGACATAGCTTATGTTTTAAAAAATAAAACCAAAAATAAGCTCAAATTGTCAGAACGGCGTGTCCTCTCCGCTGGAGACTGAGGGTTTATATAGAGAGACGCTGAGTGATGATTGGTTCCCTGTTCCATGCGCCGCGCTGCTAGAGAAGGGCTCCTCGGCTCTGCCGTGTGGCTGTGTTTGTTGCCCCTTAAAAAAGGATAAAAATATAAGAAATCTGGGCATGAAATAATTAGGGATTTGGCGGAAACGGATCCGAGAGACTTCGGGCTTCATTCCTACCTCATTTTCTATACCTACTTTCAAAACCGGCACCCTGAAACTTTCCTGATTCCCCCAACTCTCTTTCAAACTTTGGTCAAATCGAGACAACTTTCAGGTTTTCCTTAAAAATACTATTTCTCCCTGTTTCATTTGCAAATCTCTTTCCCAGGGGATTGTTCTGCGCATTCTTGTCTTCCCATGTTTATATAAATAAACTCATATTTACTAAAATATATAGGGAAATTGGATTTTTTCGCAGGAGCAATAGCACAGGCTCTCCCGCGAGCTGTTTGCATCAAGCTCTTAGGAATTGGCACTGGGGTAGAAAGCTCTATGTAGAAGACAGATGATTATTTTAGAAAAAATAGATTTAAAAACATATATATTTGTTACCAGTATGTAAGCTGTACTTGATCCCCGTGTTTTAGTAATTTAAACATTTTCAGAAAGATGAAACTGAGACTGCTCCAATTTGTCTTTTAGATAAACATTGCTAAATAGAGTCATCAATCTCCTCTTAAAAATAAGGATCATAGATTTTTCAGACCTAGAAGCGGCTTTAGAGGCCAACCACCACCACATCTACAAGAAAGAAAACTGAATCACGAAGTTATAGAATGGTAGATAGACATCATTTTACCAGATGTGAGAATTGAGAGCTGTAAGCATTAAGATATTATGTGTTCATGTCCCATGTCTTTAAAATTGTAAATAATTTAATGAAAGATTCTGTCCATAAGATTTTTTCCTTCAATATTTAGCATAGAATTTTGTACATATTTTCTATATTTCAAAATTACATTTAAAATACAAATTTCAACATTGCAAGTATGGACACAGAGGATTACAAAGGAAAAAATTCTCATATAAATCACTTCGTGAATTTTCATAATTCTCCCTGGGCTTTTTACTCACAACATGAACTAGGCTGTCACAACCTAAATTAATTGGCTGGATGTGTCCATCTAAGGAGTTGAGCAAACATTTCATAGCAAGCATGAGTGACTTTATTATTCCATCTCTTTTAGTTTACAATACAATAGACCTGATAGAATTATCTTGTTAGTGGATAATTAAGCACAAATTTAATATTCTCCATCAAATAATCAGATACTGAAATTAACTCCTATGTTTGTTAAAATAAAGAAATAAGAAAAGTATTTTGGTATTATGTTTCTTCTAATAAAAAATACTCATATTTCTAAAATTCTCGTTATTCTTACCTACACTGAATGGTGATTTGGGAATTTTTTTGTACAAATACAAAATAAAATAATCAACTTTAAAGATGTCATTTCTCCTCATTCAACTAATTCCACAAAAATCATTTGGCTTGTTTTAAATTATCATTTATTGGCTGGCACAGACTGGAACCAGGTCTCTGGGACTTAAGAATATGTTATATACCAAAAAAATACAAATGCTGTGTTTAAAGGAGGCAAACACATAGAACTGTATTAGCAATACTCAATTATTCCTGTGGCGAGGCATTTTATTGGTATGTGCAGGAAGGGGCTGCGTGTCGTCTTTGATACCATCATTGTCAATAACAATAGTCACAAGAATAATATAGGCCCTTTTCTTTTTTGAGTCCGTAGCTTCATATTATGCAGACATAAAAATACAATTAAAATTCAGATTTCTAAATGTTTATTATTTTGATCATTACTGTAATCATAATATCAGTTGTTGAATAATTGTTGTAATTGCTCACCAAGTTAGATAGATTCAATTAGAAGATGTTACTATTTCATTCTTGTGTAACACTTACTGGTTCCCTTGGCTACTTAGGTCCCCAATATGTGCAAAGGCCTTGGGGCTAAGGGCCATTTCCTTAATTGTAAGTAAATTTTCTACCCTTCCTGGAGGGCAATAACTAAGACTCAATGTCACCAATAAAGTTCTCCAGATGTTTATGGGAGGAAGGGGCTTTGGTGTAGTCACTGTGTTATTGTTTATCTTCTCTGAAATAAGCACCCAGGTGCTTATCTTCTCTGAAATTGTAGCATGGGCAAGGTTCCTGAAAGCTGGATCATACCATGGGACTGCAATCTTGAAGTCATGAAAAGTTTCACCTATTTTGAGGTAGCCCTCAAGAAAAGTTTTTTATTGCTTTTGAATCCTAAATGTGTATATAGCCCAAAACAGTAGATTGTGCACTACACTAAGGATTGAACTATTTATTTTATAGATATAAAAAACAGCTAAAAAAACTAGTTAGATCTAAGTGATGGCTAACTAATTTACAGCTGTGTGTTCTCTCAATTTTGGGTTAACCCCCCACCACCACAACCACCACCACCATAGTGAACGACTGAGAGATATAGGTAGTGCTCACGGGGTCAGTCCACAGGAGCAGTACTTAAACATTCTATAATCCAGTGAGTTTCAAAGTTTTCAAAAGAAAGGTGACTATGTAGAATGAATAGCAAAAAGGGCAAAGAAAATATGCATTATAAAGAAAATAGCGCTTTGTATTAGAGTCAAACGTGTTCAAAAGGTCCATGATAAATCATACTTATTTTAACTTTCTGTCAGATGGTTTTACCTAAGGACACTGGCCCCTCGAAACTCCCCTCCAAGTACAACTGTGGTATATTAGTTTTATTTCCTAAAATGTCCAATTTCCTTTTAATAGGTCTTTTTCTCTATCTGTAATATCTTGTACACCCAGAAGTTGGCTAGTTTCTATTGTACGTCAAAAATACTCTAAGTCCTCACTTCCTGCATACTCAGGCATCCACCACACTTCTTTCCCTTCCCTTCTAGTCTGAATGGAAACTCTTTGGAAGAAATCCCTTATCATAGCACAGCCCAGTAGAACTTTCTGCGGTGATGAAAGTGTACTATATCTACACTGTCCAACAAGTAGTCACTACCCATATGGGGCTATTAAGCGCTTAAATGTGGCTACTTAAATGTGACTGAAGAAATTAATTTTTAATTTCAATTTAAAATTAAATGAGTGCTTGTTGCTAGTGGCTAATAAAGGACAGCACAGTTTTAAAACAATTCTTCTCAAACTTGAATGAGCATACCACCCATTTGGAGATCTCATTAAATGCTATATCAATTCAGTAGATTTTGTGGTTGAGCCGGAAATTCTATACATCTAACAAGCTTCCAGGTGATTCTCCACCCATAGATACTAGGCAGCAGCTAGGAGTATACTGGCCTGATGTCTGACCCTTCACCCTGGGTTTACTTTTTTCTTCCCTTTACCAGACTTTGAGCTCTTTAAAAGAACAGATGTGATTATCTTTGTAATCCTGGTATTTGTACACCATTCTTGGCTTGTAGTAGACCCTGAAATGTTGAATGAATGAATGATGCTTGTTTGGTGCCTTTATCAAAAAGGAGAGCATGGGAGACCCATGTGTCTATACCTGCAGGTAACTGGACCTAAACTAAATCCCAAGTAGACTTTAACTCCAAGAAATGAATAATCTCCTGACTGCCTATAAAGTAAACACCAGCAGAGAAGGGATTTTAAAAAATTACCTCTGTAATACATAAAAGGCATTGAATGTGAATGTGTGGAATATACAACTAAATGTTGAAATTTGTCTACTAAATATATCAACCTATGATCTGTGTGTAGACCTTTAGTTCAGATACTCTTTTTATTAGGACACTATTTCACAGAATTTATTAGTGTCATTTTTGTTAATTTGGTAATACGTTAAAGTTTATTCACCATAATGGAATGTTAATTCTTAACTGGCATGAAAACAGTGGCAGCCAGCAAAGTCCTAAGACTCCAGAGTCAAACCCAGCAATACCACTTATTCAAAAACAATTCGATCTTCCAGCCTAGGATTCCTTGTATCAACACTGCACATAGTGCTTTATAAATTGTAACACAAAGAATGTAAATTCAATAAATGTTGGCGCCCCTCCCTAGATCTCCCTGTTTATCAGGAATGCTGAAAACAATTTATGTATGCATGCCTGTGTCAAATGCAACATTTCATGATCGGCCAAATTTAACAATGAATATTGGTAGATTGTAAGAATTAAGAATAATACGTCTTTCTAAAGAATCTGCACATTTAAGTATTAATTTTATTGTGGTAGCTCTCCATTTTGTAGACAAGTGTAGCGTTACTGCCTCCTTTTCACAAATAAGACCAGTTAGGAGACTTACAATAATACAATATTAGTTCTCTGAGAAAGCACACAGGCACTGGACTAAAAGACACAGAAACCAGTGACTCAGGACCCAGACAAGGAAACAGGAAGCAGTCAGACACAAAGATGAGTTTCCTCTCCCCTCAACGCCCTCTTTCTCTCCCTAGGCAATGGTAGGGTACGCCCAGTAGAGAAGAGGCGGGGACAGAGGTCTCGTTCCCGCCCCACTGTTTCAGTTTTCAAAAAGGTCCGCATTATTGATATATAAGAACCTGCAGCAAGAGCTTAGATTGCAGCAGTACAGCTACTGATTGCTGTTCAACATGTCTGGTCGAGGGAAAGGTGGTAAAGGATTGGGAAAGGGAGGCGCTAAACGCCACCGTAAGGTTTTGCGTGATAACATTCAAGGTATTACCAAGCCTGCCATTCGTCGTCTAGCTCGTCGAGGTGGTGTCAAGCGCATTTCAGGTCTCATCTATGAGGAAACTCGGGGTGTGCTCAAAGTGTTTCTGGAAAACGTGATTCGAGATGCTGTCACTTACACGGAGCACGCCAAACGCAAGACCGTCACAGCTATGGACGTGGTCTACGCGCTCAAGCGTCAGGGACGTACTCTGTACGGCTTCGGCGGCTGAACCTGCTTTCCACCCGATTTGCTATGCTGAAGCTCTCAAAAACGGCCCTTTTCAGGGCCACCCATTTTGTCACTCAAAAGGCTGTAATTGATGCAAAGAAAACGCAAAGGTAATGTTTTATGTGTTGTTTAATCAAAGTTTTGTGCAGTTTTAGTTTGTCCCCATGGAAGCCACTTTCCTGTGTGGTGTAATTTTTTTCAGTGGCTGTGGTTATCTTTTAAAATGGCGAGTCTCATGCTCAGAGCACAAAAGAAAAATGAAAAAAGCCTTTAGATCAGGAAGTAGTTTGGGAGGTTGGTTTATTAAACGCTTCAGAATTAGTAAGACGGAACTATTGTCCTGTGTAGGGCTGTCGCCTGTTTTGCAGGAAGTCTACAGCCGGGGTATGTAGATAGGTTAATCACTAATTTAAAGTAAGAGTGAAGGCAACATTTTTAGTTTGTCTTACTACAGCCCTGTGATAAGTTTTTGTTGGAACTAATGTCCTGAGATTGTCGATCATCTTATTTTATTTCCCAAATAGTGTTCTATGACTTGAGAGTTTCTTCATGTTTTTTTCTTTTTTAATTTCAGAATATTATGGGGGTACAACATTTTGGCTATATATATTCTTCATGTGTTTGATTTTCTTAAGGCCTTTCCACCTCTGGCCCTGCTGTATTCTAACCTTTACATGTTTCCGCTAGGCTGGAGAGGTAGTTGTTACCTGTGCTCTAGATTTTCCTGTTTGAGGACTTGCACATAAACCCAAGAGTGAAAATACCCCAGTTTACCAGCTTAAGTGTACACCTGTTGTCTTAGGATAATTACTAAAGAATCTTCCTTCTACTGTTAATAACTTCATTGGAAAATAAATTTGGTCACGCTAATCTAACTACAGTGATACCCCAATTAAGTTTAGATATTCCTCTCTGGTTCCTTTCCCTCCACATGTAAATGTATTTTAGTGTCTCAATTGACTCTTTCCAGCAATTACTAGATCTTTCACATTTTATCAACCCTCTAAGACTCAAGTAATCTGAAGTCACTATCCCTATGTCTCACTCACTCTTTCCATGATTATGTGGCTTATACACCAACTACTCACTAAAACTGTCCTTGCCAAGATTACCAGGGA
The DNA here is from genome assembly GCA_023783475.1 of Daubentonia madagascariensis. Lineage (NCBI taxonomy): Eukaryota > Metazoa > Chordata > Mammalia > Primates > Daubentoniidae > Daubentonia > Daubentonia madagascariensis. The sequence continues at coordinate 23,462,764 of JAKFHU010001672.1, forward strand.
ACAAATTGCCAAATCCAAAAGCACACTTGAAGAACTTTGCTGAATCTGAGGCTGCCTTCGCAATCTCTTTATGAGGTTTTGTAATAATGCCTTTCTTCCTGGCCCAGATCCTATGCTGCTGATTCTTAGTTTGCTTTTCTGGGTTCTATTCCTATTTTTTATTCTTCCCAATGAACTCTTTCTTGTACTCATTACTTCATAGATGGTCCGTGAGTCATCTCTTCCAGAGTGTGCCATACATAGACATCTCCAGACCCCCAGGAGAGAACCATCAGCCTTCCAGTCCTATTATCAGTGCCCTACGATGGCCTTACAGGTTCCTTACAGGTCACCTGCATTCTTTCTACCTTATAATCAGTCCATCCCACTGCAATGAGAGATTTCAGTAACCTGCAAATTTTGTCATTCCATCTTTGCAAAAATAAACAAAAACCCTTCTCTGGTTCTGCTAATATCTTCAGAATAATACCTAATTTCTGTGCTTCATTTGATACCTGCTCACCTCCACAACTTCACCTCCAAGCCCCTCTCCCCCAACCATGGATTTCTACAGCTGAATGTACTGAACAACTTGTTATACTTGCAACTTTCTTTTTGCCAACAGTAATCCTTCACATACACTCTTTCTTCCACGAATAGCCTTTAACTCCTTTGGGGGTTTCCTCCTTCAAAAGTTTCCTTCAGGAGACCTTTACCTGATTCTCACAGGCAAAATCAGTACCTAGGATTTCTTATATTCCACAAAGCACACTCCTCCATATGATTAGAGCCATTGCACACTTCAACAATTGTTAGTGATGATTATTGCTTTCTTAAGATTCCTTGAGACCTTGGACAATGTCTTCATTTTAGTATCCTCAGGACCTACAAAGATCACATGGCACAGGCCAGGCATGGGGGCTCACACTTATAATACCAGTACTTTGGGAGGCTGAGGCTGGAGGTTCACTTGAGCCCCAGAGTTCGAGGCTGCAGTGAGCTGTGATGCACCCCTGCACTCCAGCTTGGGTGACAGAGCAAGACCTTGTCTTTACAATTAAAAAAAAAAAAAATTACCTGTCACATATTGTTCACTCTAAATATTTGTGCAATGACTGAATGAATCAATGAAATTAACAAGCTATCTGGGCCACCAATATACTTTTGTACAAATCATACCCCTTTAACAGCATCTCTGCTCCCTCAGAACTCTCTTCTCTCTTAACCATTTCTCTTGACACAAATGTCAAGATTTGTAGCTGCCAGTCATTTATATTGCAGACTTTCAAAAATGCACATTGAGAACCATTTGTTGGTAATGAATATAACTTAATGGGTCCCAACCAGCATATAAAAAATAAATGGTATGGAATATAATAAATAGAAATTATCAAAGTACCACCTCATGTCATAAGTAAAAATATTGTGTCAAAAATTATAGTTTCAAGTGTATGTCCTTTTGTTTTATTTTTACTATGGAACTTGAAGGACAAAAAGTTTTTTAAATGCTGGTTCATTTATTTCCTTTATAGAGTTGTGAAATTTTCAGGTTAGAGCATTGCCTCACTTATCTAGGCTTCAGAACTTCAATACTCAGACTCCCTTGCAGCTAGAATGCAGATATGTGTCTTGGGTTTGACCAATCAGTCACACATTTAGGACTTCTCTTCAGAATTGGGAGACAGGAGAACAGAGACTCTGCTTAATGCTTCTGCTACTGCTGGGATAGGAGAGATGTCAGATGGACCAATTTTTGGTAGTGACAGCAGCCATGGGTTCCAGGTGAATCGAGTTCTGGATCAGCAGTTGCAGTTGTGACACAACAGCACGAGGCTAGTTCTGCAGCACAGTTTGGGGTTTTGTCCCTGGAAGTGTCTTTTGGCATGTTCTATAGCCATCCCAAGAATGCTGCTATCTATTCAATATCCCTTTAAACATCCCTTTTAATGTATGATTAATTACAGTCAGTTGGCAACTAAGAATTTAAAGTTTTTTTTTAAAAGATCTTAATTATTTTCTGATAGGGTTTTATGTATTTTAGGCATTTGGAGTTGTTTTATAACAATGATGTTAAAAGGCCTTATTCCATATTATAGTTGTGGAAGAAAATAACTTCCTCCCCCACCCCATATCCATGTCCTAATCTCCTGAATTTATGCATATATTTTCTTAAATGTTATAAGGGAATTTCCATATGTCATTAAATTAAAGCTTTGGAGATTAGAAGATGATTCTGGATTACCTGAGTGGGCCCAGTATAATCACAAAGATCTTTCTAAGTGAAAGGCAGGACAATCAGAGTCAGAGAACAAAAGTGACCAGGGAAGCAGAGATTGTGGTGCACTTTGGAAACAGAGGAAGAAGCCACACTGGCTGTCCTTTTGTTTCTGGAATGCACAAAGCTTTTCTCACCTTGAGACTTTCTTCTTGCAGGTCCTCTAGCCGGGGAATATCCTTGCCCTGGCTGCCTATCTAAGAGTACAAGTTACGTGACTTATCACACATCCAGTAAGTGTTAGAGTTGTTATTTTAAGCCAGTCATTCTTGACTCCAGTCTGTTGTTTAAACACTATATCATACTTTACAAGGCCACAAAAAATTCTGGAACCTGTAGGAAAGCTTGGCTTTTATAGAAAAAATAAATAACAATGGGAAAATGCATATCCTGCAAAGGATTTTAAAGTTATAGATTGACCTTTGCATTAAAATCTATTTTCCCGAAGCCACCCATAAAACCTAAAATTATTCTGTGTCAGACTGGCCATAAAGAAATTACCTGACCAACTTTGTCTGTCATAAGACTGCTATTCCAGAGAGGGTCTTCCCCATACCCAGAAGGAAGGAATGCATGTTCAGAGAGGCCAAGAAGAATCTGGAAACAGGCCTTGCTGGGTTTCCCCTCTCAGCCTATTAGCATTAGATCATATCCATTTTGTCCAATTATATTTCTACATGGCTGTCCATATTTTATTGAACACAAGCATAAAAACAGACAATTTCCCCTGTATCTTTGGGCCTTCATTTTGAAGGGTCCCATGTATACATGTTAAATAAATTTGTATTCTTTTTCTTCTATTAATCAATCTGCCTCAGGTCAGTGATTTGTCAGCAAACCTTTAGGGGGCCAAGGGTTTTGGTCCCTACAATCTCTACCTTCTGATTGGGTTCAGCCAGTGGAAACCCCATGCAGGATACTGGAGGAAAAGAGGAAAATGAGATGCGGTATTTATTCCGCAGTTTCCTTTTCAGAGATCACCAGAGGCTGACTGCATCCCTCTCTCAAAGCCACAATTCATGTCAGGGATCCCTCTCTATGCACATCTAGTGACTGCTTCCCTTGCCCTTTCAGGCTTATAAGTGATCCTTACTAGGCCTGGAGTTGAGGTACTATTTCTTGAGGTTTCTGTATTTTACCTTGAATTTGCAAATAGTTTCTTTAGGAAATTTTCCTCCTATTGTCCAATGTGAGTAGGATATCTGTTTCCTGTCTTGACCTTAACTGAACCCAAAGTGGTCACTACAAATCACAAAGTGTATGGCCACCATTTCCAAAAGAATTGATGTAATTAGAATACAAATCTCACCATGTCACACCTCATTAACATGTTTCCCACAGCATAAGGTTAATTCTGAGTTTCTCAATTTATAAGAAGAGGCCCTCCTCACTCAGACAACTGTCAGGCCTGCCTTTTTCTTCATATATCTGTTCCCAGTCTCCATGGCATTAAACTACTTACTGTCCCTTGTGTCTTCACACTGGTGGCCCTCCTACCATTTGCCAGCATTGCCTGAAATGTCCTGTTTCCATGTCCTTCCCTCTTGGCTAACTTCTGATCAAGGAGTTAGAGCAAGGGGAATTATACCATGCTTATGACAAGTGTCATGGAGCTGGGTGTCCTGCTACTTCCATCCCCTCTCTGCCAGCAGACAGCTCTTACACCTGTTAAAAGGATCTCTCTCATGATGGCACCAAAGAGTTTTTGACACACTTTGTCATGCTTAATTTTTCCCCAATTTTTATTATTAAAATATTCAAACTGTGAACTAAAATTAAATAAAATTCTTCCCCCTCACCGGCTGACTGAATGGACCACCTCGTGGCCAAGAGGATATCCTAAAACTAAATTGTCTGCCACGAGGAGGAGGTCAGACATGCCTCACCATGCCCCCCTCCCTTCTTGGAGATATCCTTTGTAACTCATCAACAGGCCTAAGGCTGTGTAAGATAAACCTGCAGGTCCCCAATTTACACAACAACTATGCCCGTGTCTCTTATCTAAAACATTCCAAGCCTTTGGACAGGGCTTCATTTTTTTTAACCAATTACAAGTCAAGGAGTCTTTAAACCCACCCATAACCTGTAAGCCCCTCCCCCTTCGAGATGGCCCACCATGCCATTTCGGGCCAAACCAATGTATGCCTTCCATGTATTGATTTATGACTTTGCCTATAACCCCTCTCTCCCTAAAATGTATAAAACCAAACTGTAACTCAACCAGAGCGAGTCCACTTGCTCGAGGCTTCTTGGGTGTGGCTCCAGGTCATGGTCCTCAAATTTGGCTCAGAATAAACCTCCTTAAAATTATTTTACAGAGTTTGGCTTCTATTCCATCGACAAAACTATATGAAAATATTCATATAAAAAATTGGTTTATCAATCATCTGCCACCTAGATTCAATAATTGAGCGTAGTTTACCACTTTTGTAGAGAGATATATGTGTATATGTTATATAAACATTTTTGGCTGAACCATTTGAAAGTAAATTGCACTCATTAGACTTTACACCGAAATATTCCAGGATCTAACTCCTAAGAATAAGGGAATTCTCAACATATCAAACCTAAAAAAGAAAAAGAAAAAAGAAAAAAGAGTTCCTAAAATGATTATCCAGTCCACATTCAAGTTTCCTCACTTGTCTCCAAAATGCCCTTTATAGTTTTTTTATAGCCAGAATGTAAGCCCCATTGTATTTATTTATTTACACACACACACACATATATATTATTTTTTATTTTTTTGTAGAGATGGAGGGTCTGGAACTCCTGGCCTCAAGTGATCCTCCTACCTAAGCCTCCCAAAGCACTGGGATTACAGGCATGAGCCACTGCACCAGGCCAACATCGTGTTTAGTTGTATTCCTTTAACGTCTTTTAATCTTGAACAGTCTTTTTTTTTTATGGCACTCACATTTTTTCATAATAAAAATTTATTTTTCACAGTCTGGGTACTGGAAAGTCCAAGATCAGGGTGCCAGCATATGGTGTCTGCTGAGTGCCTTCTTGCTGAGTTCTCACTTGGCAGAAGGCAGAAAAGCAAATGGGACGAAAGTTGAGTCCTCCCATGGCAAAAGAGTGCAAGAGGAACAATGACTTTTCGAAGAAATAAACTAATTGTCTTATAGTGACCCACATTCTAGATTTTAATTTTTTTCCCTCTTCAGATATTTAATTGGTTCCTTTTTCCCCAGTTTTGTAAACAGCAGATTGAGACAGGATTAGATTCCAGTTACACCTTTGGCAAGGCGAGGTTCTATATGATGCAACACAAGCAGAGACACGAAATAAGAGATTTTTTAGTGGTGCTAAATCAGATTACTTAATTTAGACAATCCCTCCCCTGTAGATACATTTAACCCGTTGCAAATAGCAATGTGGGGGGATACTTTGGCACTGAGTATAGGGTTTCCTAACAATTTTTCTCCCAAACCTTTTCTCTTGAACATTGGCAATCCTTGCCTAAATTAATTCATTGGGGTTTTTAGAATGATTTTCTAATGTTCTGACCATCTCTTGTCAAAAACAGGTGTAATTTAAGAAAAACAAATGAGTGCAAAAAATGTATCCAGAATAGCATATGCTAAAGCTTGTACTAATAGCTATTAATTCTATGGTTATCTTAAGAGTTGTTTCAGGCAGGATGTAATATGGTTAAGATACCCCACAACTCTAGAACTTTAATTATTGATGGGGATATTAATAGAGGGGAAAAAAATTCTACAATACTTAACTTTCAATATGTAGTTTTTACAAGGGTCAATGTAATTGGAACTTGGGGTGTCTGGAACTAGCACACCAGAGTTCCAAACCATGATCATTCATTTGCCTGCTGTGTTCCCTCATTATTCATTATACACCTGTCAGGCCCAATGCCCATTATATTTTTTAAAAGACAGAAAGCTTGTGCAATTAAATATTCACATTTATAACAAAACACTCACAGCAGCACCCAATAGCACCTCCTTAGGCAATTCTTTTAAGTGTGAGCTCTTCAAGATAAAATGTAGGTGGCCCTAAAAAGGGCCTTTAAATTTGCCTCGGAAAAACCCTGAGGCAAGATTTAGCCTCCGAAACCGTACAGAGTGCGTCCCTGACGCTTGAGCGCGTAGACCACGTCCATAGCTGTGACCATCTTGCGCTTGGCGTGCTCCGTGTAGGTGACAGCGTCCCGAATCACGTTCTACAGGAACACCTTGAGCACCCCACGCGTTTCCTCGTAGATGAGACCAGAAATGCGCTTCACACCGCCACGCCGGGCCAGGCGACGAATGGCAGCCTTAATGATATTATCACGTAACACTTTGCGATGCCGCTTAGGGCCTCCTTTTCCCAGGCCCTTGCATCCCTTTCCACGCCCAGACATGGCGGATAAAAGCCGGATAATGTGGCTGAACAAAACAACCAATGGCTCGAGGCAGCCGTTTACAAAACGACTGTGCGGACCTTTTTGTAAACTGAAAGACAGAAATAGGTGGGAAGATACATTAAATCCCCGCCCCTCTTTCTGTAATACCAAGGCCTAAGAAAAAACTGGAGTAGAAAGATTTACTGGTATTTAGAGACTAAGAATCTCTAAACAGAAGTGACAACTTGTACACAAAGTACCTCGTTTTTTTATGTGTGTATATATTTGAAGATTTCATTCATTCCATATGTATTCTTGGATCACTTGCCATACTAGTATTGAAACAAGCCCAAACCCCAAGAAAGAAAGGAATTCATATTCACTGCCAAGCCACACTAGCTAAAAGGAAGAAGCCAGGTTTGGTGTTTGGAATCCGTTAGCAGCTGCTCTCACACTGTGATATTGGACATGTTTGTTAATCTATCTGAGTCTCAATGACCTCATTTGTAAAAGGGTAAGTACTTGTTAATAATTGAGTTATTTTAAACCTAATACCGGCATCTAGTTGGTAAACAATAAATTCTTACTGCCACCTTCTCTGACAAACAAAATATTTATAATATGGAGAGATGTAAAACACAAGGAAGAATTTCAAAACATTGCCAATATAATACCAATACATACAGTATGTTCTAATTTATACATATTAAGCACTACACATTTAAACAATGAAGGATTGCAAAGAAAAATGTATGTAAATTGCCAGAGGCTTATGCCCTGTTTTTCTCATATGGAGGACAGAGGGTGGCGGGGCAATTGTTCTCTCCTGGGTTGGTGAGGGGAATTCAGTCAAAGGTTTCATAAATTCTAATACTAGACAAAGGGATTTACACAATACCAGAAATAAAGACACGATCACCACTAGATTTTTACATCACACAAAAAAAATTGCTGAGCTAGTGGCATGGGAACATTTAAGAAGAGATAAATGATGTCCTTAGAATAAAATGTTCAAAATAATGGTGCGTTTTTATTGTGCACTTATTATGTACCAAGCACACGGTCCTAAAGACCATGCATTTTTGAGGAAGGGTATGCAATTTCTAAAAAAATCATGCACTTACATGAATAAATTAACTATAAACTAATGGACATATTACCACCAAAACAGCCAAAAGAGTGCAAAACACTGTCATTTATATATATATATATATATAAAAAACCACGTTGATTTGTTAAACCATGGAATCCCAATGCAATACAAGTAGCAACCCCTATAAGAATTGTCACAACCTTTTTTACCTTATTTTGAAATAACTAGATTCACAAGTTGCAATAGTAGAGTTCCCTGAACTCTGAATCCAGTTTTCCCTAAAAATGGCATCGTATTGAAGGAGTTCATAACATGACACCCCAAAATATGCTGTGATGGCATATTGACTAGTTTGAGTTAAAGGCCATTGAAAAACAGCAGATTCAAGAAAAAATACTTTGAACTTTGTTTCTAAAAGTAGAAGTTGAAATTCCCTTGTGAAAAATGCCCTCTCTATTGCAAAAGGAAAGTACTGTTCTTATCAAGGAAGGGAAATTGAGGCAGAGGGAAATCTATACAAGGCTTGTTACACTAACTCTTACCTTTTTAGTTACTTTTCCACCCAATTAATTACCCTAGCCCAAGCCCCTTTGCCTTAACACATTTTCACAGCTTATTACTTTGTCCAATTTAGTATATGCTATTCGACTCTACCTCTTGAGGGCTTCTATTCCTTTTGAAAGCTCCCATACCACATAAAATATGTATTAAATATATTTGTATGCTTTTCACCTGTTGATCACCCTTAAGTCAGTTTAATGCTCAGGCCTAGCCAGAAAAAACCCCCAAAAATTGTGACTCTCCTACACTATCTAATTATAATATCAAAACCAGGAAACTGTCATTGGCAAAATACTGTTATAAGTCGACTTACAGGCCTTACTCAGTTCTAAGTTTTTGCATGGCCTCATTTGTAAAGTGTGTGTGTGTAGCCCTATTCAATTTTATCCCATATGTAGATTCGTGGAAGTACCGTATCATGCAGATACAAAACAGCTCTATCACCAAGAAAATTGTTTTAAACCTTTATAGCCACAACCACCCATTGACAAGGCAAACAGTAATCTCTTATCCACGTTTTGTCATTTCAAGATTACATAAATGGGATACAGTATGTATTCTTCTTGGATTAGATTTGTTAATATTTGCCACCCTGTTAGTTTAAAGACAATTACGCTATTTCCAACTTTAAAGAGATTACAACTGCCGTAACAACTACCATGTACACTTTCTTTACCTGGGCTTTGAGTTACTTTATCCCAGACAAAATGTAGGACGCACCCGGCCCTATTGAAGGAAACGGCCGCGAAATAAAGGCCGGAATAAAGGGCTCGGCAGCCAAGGCGTACTGGCCCTTCCTCTCAGCTTTAGGAGAGAGTACTCCCTTGTGGTACAGCACTTTAAATTGAAACCGTAGGTGGCTCTGAAAAGAGCCTTTGGGTTTAAGGGTAACGCACACTTGGGAAAAGTTTACGCCCTCTCCCCACGAATGCGGCGCGCGAGTTGGATATCCTTCGGCATAATAGTGACCCGCTTGGCGTGGATGGCGCACAAGTTAGTGTCCTCAAAAAGCCCCACCAAATAGGCCTCACACGCCTCCTGCAGCGCCATCACCGCCGAGCTCTGGAAGCGCAGGTCGGTCTTGAAGTCCTGCGCGATCTCACGCACCAGTCGCTGGAAAGGTAGCTTGCGAATCAGCAGTTCGGTTGATTTCTGGTAGCGGCGGATCTCCCGCAGGGCCACGGTGCCGGGCCGGTAGCGGTGGGGCTTCTTCACACCGCCGGTGGCCGGCGCGCTCTTACGAGCCGCCTTGGTGGCGAGCTGCTTGCGCGGCGCTTTGCCGCCAGTGGACTTTCGGGCTGTCTGCTTCGTACGAGCCATGAGAAATGCCTTTAAAAAGAAGCCCCTACTGAGCAAACAGCAGGTCTCGCTCCTCTTTATAAAGGCAAAGTTCTCCTGATTGGTCCGAATCTTCAAATTCCGCGCCCTGAGTTAAGTTACTTGCTAAGCCCTGTGATTGGCTACCAGGTTTCATTTTAGAAAACCTCAACCTTTTGAAATGTGCTCATTTTTTTCCTTCGGGTTCTCTTGCCCTTTATCATGTATCATGCACCTACCTGTATTATGTACCTTAATTGGCTTTATTTTAATCCATTTGTTTAGGATTGAGTTTAGGCGGAGACGGAAATGAACGTGCCGCAGTTCCTGATCGATTTCAAAAAGTCCGCGTTTGAACATGATTGGTCCATCCCAGTTTCGTCATTTATATTCCACTAAAATTTTTTACTTTGAAAAAATGTTTTATTTTAGCTATAGAAACACCCTATTTCATAATTTTGAACCTTTCAACAAACACTGGCATCAGGTCCATATACTCTGTTTCTAGGGAACATTAAAATCTCACTGTAGTTGAAATATGTCCATCCTTTGATTTCAAAAAAAAACTTAAATCTTTAGATAAAATAAGAATACTGCTGATTTTGATCAGATTCTACAAGAATGCCAATGGCATAGTTTTGGAAGCACTTAAAGCTTTAGCTAATTTCTATGTTCTCTTTCCTAGAATTAGTTCTTCACGGATGATTTTAAAACAGGAAACTGCAACTTGGTACAAAACTAGAGATATAAATACATAAATATCAGCATTTTGTTTCTGTTTAAATTCGATCTAGGGGGATCTAAAAACTAGATAGTACTGGCAGGACATTAACTTTTTAAACTGTTTTTTAAAAAAACTGCCTTTTTTTCCCCTAGTGGTGTATATAAGAATTTAGGGGCGGTTCTGCATAAATAGCCAATCAAAAAGTAGATTTTAATACACCTTATTTGCATAAAAGCTTATTGACTGATTTTGTCCAATCAAGGATTGACAAAGATTAAGTACCTATTTGCATAGAAGACCTACAAAAGTGCACCAGTTTGACTCTGCTGTTAAACGTTTCTTGTCGGCTCTTTTTGTTTGTTGAGTGCTTTATTATGCCTGAGCCTGCGAAGTCCGCTCCTGCCCCGAAGAAAGGCTCCAAGAAGGCGGTGACTAAAGCGCAGAAGAAGGATGGGAAGAAGCGCAAGCGCAGCCGCAAGGAGAGCTACTCCGTGTACGTGTACAAGGTGCTGAAGCAGGTCCACCCCGACACCGGCATCTCATCCAAGGCCATGGGCATTATGAATTCTTTCGTTAATGATATCTTCGAGCGCATCGCGGGGGAGGCCTCTCGCCTGGCGCATTACAACAAGCGTTCGACCATCACCTCCAGGGAGATCCAGACGGCCGTGCGCCTGCTGCTGCCGGGGGAGCTGGCCAAGCACGCCGTGTCTGAGGGCACCAAGGCTGTCACCAAGTACACGAGCTCCAAGTAAATGTGTTTCTAAGCAGTGTCAAACCCAAAGGCTCTTTTCAGAGCCACTCACAGTCTCCATTAAGAGCTTTAATGCTGCATGCTGCTGTGTTACACAGAAAAGCTAATTTTTCTACATCGCCCACTTCTGCAGGCTGTTCTGGTGCTCTCGCTGTTTTATTGAATGGATAGTTAGAGCACATACAGAGCAGGAGAAATTAGTGGGCAATCTAGATAACAACTGAAAAAATAAGTTTTGGGTGTAGTAATTTAAAAAAAAATGTAATAGATCACCCTGGTCAGTACTTTAATCATAGTTGAAAACGCTGAGCATCTTGAGTAGACAAGCCCTTCTAGAGAATATAATGTGGTATTTATGAAAACCTGAGCCTTTTGTGGAAGTTAACATTAGGTTACTGTATACCTAATGAGAATTTCAATTTTGTAACAAGGGATTGGGAGGGAATCTTTCATAGAAAGGAAAGTACTTCTGTCAAGGAATAACAAACCTTTAGTTATTCTGCAAGTAATAGCAGAATTTAAGATATCAGAAAAAAAAAGTTAAATAAGAGAAAGGAGAGCGGTGGGAATAAACTAAACAGCCTGGGAACAATGTGTCTTTGTTATTTGGGGGTAATAGTGGTGGGCGGCCAGCAAAGAGGCCAGGCTTGGACAGTCTTGAAAAGGCTAACAAGAATCATTTAAACAAAAAAAATTCTGCTGTGGATTTTCAGGATAAGGACATTAACGATCGTAATGGCAGAGTAATATCGGCCTGAACCTTTGCATTACCGTCCTCCACTTTTGGTGAGCCCATGATCCTGGACGTTTCTCTGTTGGATCATGAAGGTGGCAGGGTAGCAGGGGGTAAGAGAAGAGCGTTCTAAGATCTTAGATCTGAGATGTACCTAAAATTCTTCCTTAAGTAACGTGTTGGGTGGATGGACTAGTACTATGAGTTTATTCATTCCTTTATTGAGAGCCTATTGACCACGCATTGTTAACACCCATTTTGGACCTATTTGCTCCCTGCAGACAACATGCATAGAAAGGGGATGGCTGCTCACTATGTCACTGGTGAGCAATATGAATGGTTGTATACTTGTCCCTGTATCTCTCCAACAGTGCAAGCACGTGTGGCTCCAAATAACTTCCCCCGCTGAGCCTCTTTGCTTATCAACTTTGTTTCTCAAAACCACCCTCTCAGTGGGGAAAATATGTGGGGAGGGGAATTGGACATATGACATGCATAACCAAGGATTCAGGTAGTGTTACTGTCTCATTTGCAATTTATCTGAAATGTGTTAACTGTACCAAATCTCTTTCCCCTTGTTTCTTACTATATGTTTAAAATTGGTTCAATAAAATTAAATAGGCCATGAAACTCAGGAAACTTAAACTGGCCTGTGAGCCTTTCAGTCCATGACCTCTGGAATGGCCTGACTGGTAACGTATCTGGAGGCTACCATTGGATTAAGGTAGTTTCCCATATGACATTGTAATTCTGACATTCTTAATATGCATCTTCCACCTGGTAGTCTAAGATGCCTGCTCCAGCTCCAGCTATCATGTTTGCATTTCATCCTGAAGGAGGGAGAAAAAGGGCAAGGAAAGGAACATCCCCACTATTCACGGAAACTTAATGCGTTCAGAATATGCCACCCCAAAATATGCTGCTTTGTACTTCAAAATGAAGGCATTTGAGGAACAGCAAAAATGTGTAGGGGTCAAGGGAAAACTTCCCCTTTACCTTCTGAAGGATTGCTGAAAATCACTGATGAAAAGGCAGACTAATAGGAGAAAAGGCACACAAATTTATTTAATCATAGTTTTATGTGACACAGGATCCTTCAGAATGAAGACCCAAAGATAGACTGAATGGGGAAACACAGCAAAGACCTACATATATTCTTCTTGGCCTCTCTGAGCATGCACTCCTTCCTTCTGGGTATGGGGCAGGACCCTCTCTGGAATGAAGGTCTTATGACCTACAATCAAACAGATAGGTCAGATAATTTATTTTTATGGTCAGTTTTACACAGAAAAGCAGAGGGAAAGTTAGAGTAATATGTTTAGGTTTTATGGCTGGCTTTGGGGAAAAGGAGGTCTGGATTCTATCACCCTGGGAAAGAGGGATTCTGATTTCTATGGCTAGCCTCAGGGGAGAATGAGAGGCCAGAGACAGGAGGGCAGGAGAAGGTTAAAGAAAAAGTTTTGCTTCTGAGGCTGCTTCTGAGGCCTTCATTTTGCTGTATCATTTTCTGAGCCCCAACAAATGCAAAGAAGGGCTTTTTCTGAACTTCATCTGCCTGTAGACAGACCCTTCAAAAAGAACTCAATTGTCTTGAATCTCCTCACTAGTAATATGATAAACCAGGAAAGATTAAATGCATATGACAGGAGAGGAGACTGAAGTTAAGGCCACCTAGACAGACTGTCTCAGACTATCACTGATTTTTTTGAGGGCCCATTCATCTTTCCTAAAACTTATTTACTCTCCTAAGTTCTCTACATGTCTCTCCTCTTTTCCCTATTGAAAGGATATACAAGCTTCTAGATCTCATTGGTGTATTCACTTTTTTTCATGTGATGCCCCCGTGCACATAAATTTGTATACCTTTTCTATTAATTTGCCTGCTGTCAGTTTATTTCACAGACTTAATTATTGAACCATCGGAAGGTAGAGGAAAAGTCTTCCCTCCCCTACAAAACCCTGAAGATGGTATAATGTCACCTTTGCTAACACACCATTGATCAAAAATAGTCAATGGATACACACCTAGGTGCAAAGTAAATTTGGGGGGTTTATTGAATAATAAAGGAAAATCAATTTTAGAGAACAATTTTGTGGCCATCCCCGCCACAACTCATGCCTGAAAACAGTATAAATAAGACAATAAGGAGAATAGCTCTTAGAGGCTAACTAGTGAGTTCTTATACTTTCAGTACACTGGAACTTCCCAGTACAAAACAAACTATAAATGTTGGCAACAGTTGCTTCAGTTGAGAAGATAATAAAACAGTATAACTCTAACTAGAATCAAATTTTCATTTTATCATGCACAGTGCTAGAAGTCCAAATGTAGCTGTTTGCAGTCAGCACAGGGCTCGGGAAATCAGAAAAACACCAGGAAAAGTGAAGACAGAGCTACACGGTCCAACTCAATGCCTACTATGAATGAGGTTGGGCTGTTTGAAGTACAGTGGTACCCTACCATTTTAAATCTCCATTCTAGGTTCAACGATCTGTTATACAAACTGTAATTCTACCTGGCATAGTCCTGGTCCCTCTATTTTGCTGGGTTTCCTCAACTCAGAAGACATACCTATTGATGTCAATGTTCTTTATGCACTGACTCCCCTTGTGTAAGATTCAGCCTTGCCTTTTGCTTTGAACAGCTCAGCTTTCTCATTTCAAGAAACTCTGCCATGTTCCTCAAAGCCTTCCATATCTAAAATGCCCCACCTTACTCAAATGTCATTATCATTCAATCAAACCACAAAGGTGAACCAGAAATGGTCACCATTATCTAGGACATGAAATAGCCCACAGAGGAAATAATAATGTATATAACACATCAACCTAAAATAATCAAAAGGATCAGAATCTAATGTAAAGAGAATTTATTCAAGCACAAAGTGTAAGAATTAACCAACAGGAAATGCCAACAGCGTTTCAAAATAGGGAAGTTAAGATTTCATTTACATAGGCAGAGACAGAGAAATTTTTAGCAGGATTACATTATTTATACAAGGTTGGCACACAGTATATAACCAAATTGCTTTAACTATGTTTCTTTCCGGTAAGGGAATATTTAATTTTTTTTTTTCTTTTTTTACAGACGGTGTAATAATCACAGGTTTTCTGTCATCTGGTCTAAGCAAAGTGTTGGGTCTGCCCCGGAATGCATGGAGTAGATAAGTCAGATAAGAACCCCCGCCTAGGCTGCAGGCTCCAGAGGAATCTCCGGAGGTTGTAAAGATAACTCTGAATTACAAAGTCTGGGATGGAACTGGCAGAAACTGGCAGAACTCCCCCTCCCAAACTTTCTATAAAACTCACCACCTTCCCCTCCTCTGTGTGGAGGCCTTTTTTAGGTGCTCAAAATAAACGGCATTTTACCATGCACCCAGGCTTGCATGTCTTCCTCTGGGCTCTGACCTAACACAAAGCATGACAACAAAAGAGAAATTAATCTTTAACAAGGGTCATTAACTAAGAAGGCAGGAGGTTTTTGTCCCTGACATTGTTTAATTCTCTCTACTAATTGCACAGAACAAGAAAAATAAGAAAACGAGTTAATATGTAATCTGAGAGACAAAATTGGTAACCATATGTGACTCAGATCACAGTCACATCTCTCTCAAGGCTTAAAATGTTTCAGGGGTTCCAACAGCTTTTAAATTTTATTTATTTTCACAAACTATAGAACAATGGAATATGCCTAAAATTAGGAGAGTTTTGAGGGCCACTACCTGTGTTGAAATTTGTTTCATCATTTATTAGCTGGGTGACCTTAGGCATTGTGCAGAATCATTCAGCTTGTTCCATCATCTGTAGAGATAATAGAGTAATTTTCACAATGATTAGGTGGGTGACTCGCTAAAGCTTATTCAGAGTTGGGCCTAACACGGAATTCTGACTTCTATTTCACTGTTCTTTCTACCACTGTCAAGAAAGAACAGGGGCTTCTGCTGTAATTTTAGAAGATAAGCAAGTTTTCTGGAAAGGGATTTACAGCAAGAGAGGATAGCTGAAATGACACTGTTGGGACTCAGAAACTGACATCACAAAATATGGCACTTTTACATTCTTAACTGAAGAAGAAGTCACAAGGTCTCTCTGACCTTCTCCTCACCCCTCCTGTCTCTCAAAGCACAGGATGAAGTTGTTCTCTGAAGTTCCTTATCTGCTAAAGTCTGGACCCGACAAAGAAGAAAACAATTATTTCTGGTCCATTCCCTGAGTTTTCATTAACTGAACTCATATTACAGAAAGAAAGACTGAAGTCTGTCAACAAACCTGGACAGACTTTTGTCACAAACCATCATCCACTCTACAAGCTCAACAGACTTTGTATCAGGCCACTGTATGTTCTTTAAGCCCACTGAAGTCCCTAAAAATCATTTACTATCCCCCTACTTCATCAATACTTCCCCATTTCCCTTTCTCCTACAAATTAGGGTATATAAGCATCTCTATCCCATTGGGATACTGAGTAATCACTGTTAATAAATTTGTATGCCTTTTCTCTTATTAATCTGCCTGTTGTGAATTGATTTACCAGTGAACCTTCAGAGGGCAAAGGGGAAGTTTTTCCCTTGGCCCCTACAATACCAACTCTTGGCCCCCATTTCCATGTAGATAAACTCTATAAACCTTTGCAGGTAGAGACTCACTGGCTGTTAATTTAGCCTCTTTCTTCCTCCTGGGCCCACATTGAATCCTCATTCAACCTCCCTTGTAGTTAAGTGTGGCCTTTTATCTAAGTTCCTCCCAATGGAACATAAATAAAAGTAAAGGTTGACATTTACAAGCCTGGGGCATAATAACATTCCATGAAGGAGCTTTCCATGTTCTTTCCCCTTCCAGGGAAAGTGTGGAAGCCACATTTAGGATGGCTAAATGACAATTACATAGGGCATCTGGGCTCTAGAACCACTGCTTAGAAATACTCATACTTGGAAGTACATTTTGGACCTTGTATCAACAGAAAATAAACTAGTATTATGTTAAGCCACTGAGACTTGGGGGTTTATCTTAACTAACGTACCCTGCACTGAGGCAGAGGCCAGATTCCTAATTTCTAAAAGGAAATGTAGTCACTTGTTACTAGATCTTCTTCAGGTTCAAGACACTCCATCTGTAGAAGAAAGATAAGATGTTATGGGTCATAAAGAAAGCAAAATGTGGCTGAGTTTCTCTTCAAGAGTTAACCAGAGGAGAAGAAGCTATAATCACCCCTATCAGCAATAGAACTTCTGCCCCCAGCCCAGTGATCTTTCAAATCTGGATGTAACCATAAGGATAAGACTCTTTGGTTGGATATATTGCTTCCTGCACCCTCAATTAGAAAAGCTCAAGGAGAAAATGGAGACCCTGTGGTATGGATGTTGCTCCCCAGATAGAGTTACCTGGGTAAATCCTTAAGGTCTCCCAGACACCTGTTCTTTCCTCCAAAGAGGAAATACAAAATAAGTGAAAGTAACTAGTAGTTCACACACTGTAAACAAAATCCCTGGATCTCATATTAAACTATAGTCTCACTCAGTTATGAATGTTTCAGAAAAGATGCTCTCTCAATTTTCTGCCAAAGTTTACTTAGGGTTCAGGATCAGTAGTTGGGAACACTTATCCTAGCCCCCAATCTTTGCCCCAATTCAGCAGGAAGTAGCCAGAGTGGTCTGCATCCCTGTACCCTTTAAGATTGAAAAATGACATAAACGCAGGGAGGACTGACACAGAGCAGGGACCCCTCCTTAGGGTCCTGCCAGGCCTCCCAAGCTTGGAAATAAAGGAAAATCTTGAGTTTCTTCAGGGGAAGTTCCAGGACCTAGCTAGCCTTGAAAAGTGAATGGAAATAATAAATTCACATTGTAAATAATTTTAATTTATTTTTGTTTTATTAATTATTGATTTGGCCATCATATCATAACATTATGGAGATTTTAAGGTAGAGTTCTGTTGGCAATAGGATGAGCACTTTTCTTTGTACCTGAGAATTCATTGTTACCGAACAAAACTGGGGTCCACTTACTGGGCACAGCAAATTCAGACACTGAAGCCAAGAGTTGTAGTGGGAGAAAGACATTTTAATTTCATGGTGCCATGCAAGGAGAACAGGCAGCTAACGCATAAGACCTGAACTCCCCAATAGCTTACAAACCAGGGTTTTTAAAGGCAGGGGTACAGTTCAGCCAAGCAAAATTGTAAATCAATACATGGAGGTTATACATTGGCCTGGCCCAAAAAGGCAGGATATCATGAAGCGGGGGCCTAAAGATCATAGATAGATTCAGGGATTGCTGGAT
The DNA here is from genome assembly GCA_023783475.1 of Daubentonia madagascariensis. Lineage (NCBI taxonomy): Eukaryota > Metazoa > Chordata > Mammalia > Primates > Daubentoniidae > Daubentonia > Daubentonia madagascariensis. Next base: position 23,480,826 of record JAKFHU010001672.1, read on the forward strand.
TAGGAATGTTAAAATGAGTGTGACTCTCTCCAGATCCCTCAGAAAGAAATGTAGAGCAAAGAAGGGTAGTCAGAGTTCAATTTCTCAGTTCCCCCTTATCTGCATTTTCCATCTGGTGGGAGGTTCTGAAAAACAACTCAAGAACATATATAATATTAAGATGCCATCTTTAGTTTGCATAGGGAATCACAACACCTCCTGACTCTGGCTTGCTTGGAGAGCCATTGTTATTACCATTCATTTTTCAAGGTTAGCTATGTCCCAGAACTTCCCCTGAAGAAACTCAAGATTTTCCTTTATTTCCAAGCTTGGGGGACCTGGCAGGCCCTAAGAGGGGTTCCTGCTCTGTCTCAGTCCTCCCTGCCTTTATGTCACTTTTCAATCTTGAGGGGTACAGGGATGCAGACCACTCTGGCCACTTCCTGCTAAATTGGGGCAAAGATTGGGGACTAGGATATGAGGAGAGAATGTTTCAAGCATGAAGCTGGAGATGTTCATGAGTCCCAGGCCTGGTACCATAGTTATGAACTATTGTTATATTAGTTGTTTTGTCACTGTTTTATTACAACATTTTAATACACATTTGGCTACAATATAAGTAAAATTAGCAAGACTGGCATGCCTAAATTTAGTAATCCAGAAAACATGGACTGTATTCCATGAGGAATCTAAGAAAACAAAGAAGAAAAACCAGTCCTCAGGGACAGTCAGGGAGACTTACTGTAAGCAGGTGGCTTGTTTTCTAATATTTTTTAGATGAATTATCTCTGTAGATATGTTTATGTAAGTAGAGCATGCAATACTCCTCCCTGCTAAGATGTAATGTAAGACTATCTTATTATCTAAGACAACCTAAGTCAAGTCAATGAATTAATTTTACCAGCAGCACCTCATATGGTCTCATCCGGTGAGGATGAAGTTGATCTTAAACCAGCTTCCTGGAGGGCAGTCATCTGGGGTGTCTAGATGAACGTCAACTTGTAGGGCCTCAGGAAAAAGGCAGTATCAATTTTATTGAGTCCAAGTCAGAAAAATGGAAGAACAATTTGGAAAACATTTAGTTTGGAGATTTGTTGTCAGGAAAAAATTCAGGATTCAGTCCAAATTGTAGGCAAATGATAAACACTCGCAAATACTGAATAAGACTAGAACCTAGATATACTATATTTTTTTACTGAAACGTAATTTTTCTCTCTCTAGTTTATTTCTATCAAGAATAGATCATAGTAGGACCAATTTATATACAAAATAAATTTAAATTTTAGTCTCATTATACTCGGCTTATTTCCATAAAGTGCTGCAAGAATAATTATTAGCTATATAGGCTCCATTTATTTATTTATTTATTTAATTTTTGAGGCAGAGTCTTGCTCTGTCACCTAGGCTGGAGTGCAGTGGTACAATCATAGCTCACTGCAGCCTCAAACTCCTGGAACTCAAGTGATCCTCCTGCCTCAGCCTCCAGAGTAGCTAGGACTACAGATATGTCACCCATGCCTGGCTAATTTTTTTTTTCCCCTTACAGATGGAGTCTTGCTACACTGCCCAGGCTATTCTTGAACTCCTGGCCTCAAGTGATCATCCCACCTCAGCCTCCCAAAGTGCTGGGATTACAGGCATGAGCCACTGTGCCTGGCTAGGCTCCTTTCAAATTGTTTTTTCTGGAATCTTTCCATAAGAAATCTCAGCCTAACTAAGCTTTTGCCTCAGACCATCTGTAAATACCTGTATAAATTGGGGGAATTTCTCTTTTCTCGTAATCCCAAAATAACTTGAGGTTTCTGGGCCTGTCCGAAAGTGACATTCTTTACCTACCACAGGTCAGGAACCTTGTAAAGTATAAAGTATCAGGCCAGTGTTTCCAAGGGGGTTTTTACTGGCTCTATAAAATCAACCTCAATTCCTCAATGTAGTCTGGGCACATCTGAAAATATGCCATTCCAGTCAAAGCCTTGGTAAAATAAGCAGTGCCTCCATTTGTGTCCTGTTACAAAAGAAAACAGATTCTCATTGAATTTATGCAAATAACTATATTGCCATAAATCGAGAATATTCATAAATAGTTTCCAAATTCTGGAGAAATCAGGTAGAGAGGAAGATAAATGTTTCAGATTTTGCTTGTGAAAGTATAATTTAACCAATATCTTGTAAGCTATAAATAGCTCTAGAGAAAAATGTTTTCTTGACTCTGGAAAACAAAACAAAGAATCAGCAGTGTTTCAAAAAAGTCATTAAAAAATTGTAGCCTTTTATTAGTTTAGACCAAATAAAGCAGAAGTTGCTTTATTTACAAGTTACAAAGACTCCTGTGTTCAACTTCTCAGAGTCTTGCATCTCATCCAAAGGCGAAAACCAAATTTCTTACAGTGGACTATGTGGAAAACCAGAATACACCATTCCAAAATATGAAATATTGTTGAGCTGAAGACAATTAAGAAGCAGCAAATACAGGAAAGCTCTCTGTTCTCCCTCTATTTACCTAAAAGAAGGACACAGATTTACAAAGACAAGATATCCTGCACCCCTTTCTATCAGGGAGAACAAAAGTTAACCACTGAAGACAAGATAGCTTTCACCCTTACCAGCCTGGAGATGCACCAGAGGAACCAGCATAGCAAGCTTTACTAACCAGCCTTCATCTGCCATTTATTTGCTTTCCTCAAAGTTGCTGCCCCTAGAGACTCAAAGTCCTTTCCCTTTGTCATGTCACTTCTCTAAAAATGTACTGTTCTTTGTTGAAGATACTACATAAACTGAAATTCAAAGTCACCTCTTTGAGTACTCATTCTCTGGATGTCTTCCATGTATATATGAAATATACACGTTAGTAAACTTCTGCTTGTTTTTCTCTTGTTAATCTCTCTTTTGTTACATGAGTTTGTTTCAACTAAGAAACCATATGAGGGATGGGGGTTGAAGGAAAAATTATTCTTCCATTGTACCTACAAGCCCCTATGTCGTCTGGCTTTCTTTTGTTTCTCTGCTTTCATTTCTTATTGTCTGTCCTCTGCTCATTCCACAGAGCCACTCTGGTACCTCAGCACTCTCCTTCCTCTTCTCCCTGAAGATATGCACATAGGTTGCTTCCTCGCCTCTTTCAGCTCTTTGCTGAAATACTATCTTCTTGGTGAGATCTTTATTGGTTGCCTCATCTAAATTTCAGCTCCCCATGACACTCCTTATTCTTGGCTTTATTTTTCTCTCTCACAATCTAACATATTAAAAATGATATTTACTATCTAGTTTATTTCCTGTCTATCCCAGAGCCAAACGTAAATTCCATGAGAATGAGAATTTTGTCTATTTTGTTCTCCAGGTGTATTCCCAAAGCGCAGACCAGCATCTGGCACATTATAAACTTGCCGCAGTCCAGCTGCAGCAGAGTCCAGGAGTCCCCTCAAGGTGGGTCAGGGCGTCGGCGAGTGGGAGACAGTAACGACACAACTCAGAGGTTGGAAGTAACTGTTCCAATTTTATTTTGTAGAGTCTGATTTTTATATTCATTATTTTGGCAAGCATAATCATATTTGTTATTACAATCAGGTAGTAGTCATAGTTTCAGGTTATAGTTAATTTATCTGGAAACTGTAACTGTTCTGATCACAGAGGTGAAAAACATGGTTTCTAAAGCAAAGCCAAATGAAACCTATTGTTCTAAGTATTGTAAGGTACACAGTAATGAAGCATATCATGAGGTAAAATCTTGCTTAAGCAAAGGTTATTCTAAAGTTTCTGCTGTTGTTTCTTCTTAAGCTGTACTCTAAGTTCTTCTCTTTGATGTTTCATTTATTCTATAGTATTTTTTAGTTTGGACCAGCAACACTTTTCCTCAATTATAATTAACTGGCTAGAAATGTCAATCTTAGATTTTGTTGTCTTAATACGCCATGGGGGTCCTGCCTGAGCAAGTCTTTCCATGAACTGTAAACTTTGATAGGGAACTTGTAAGCCATCTTTGTTTACCATTCTAATTCCATCCTCACAGAGGGGGGGACTTGACTCTAATTTCTGGAAACGATTGCTAAACAATATTGTAGGTCGCAATGAGGGAGAAGTAAACATATTAATTAGAAGCCACATTACAGCAGCAGTTATGAGTAATGCTATTGAGTTGATGTATCCAAAGGGGTCCCTGACGGGATTTCCATGGTGGAGACTTCTCTGAAGGCCCCTCCTCCATGCGCTGACTTTGTCAAGACCCATGGCTGGAAATGGTCCCGGCATAAACTCACAACAAATATATCTTGAGTAGGCTGGTTGCAGTGGATTGCTTGAGGCCAGGAGTTTGAGACCAGCCTGGGCAATATAAGCAAGGCCCTCAATTCTATAAAAAAAAAAATTTTGTAATTATCCTGGCACAGATAGTGGTGCATACCTGTAGCCCTAGCCACTTGAGCCCAAGAGTTGGAGGTTCGGAGGCTGCAGTGAACTATGATCGTACTGGGCAACAAAGTGAGACTCTCTCTCTAAATATATGTATACATTTTTTATATATATATATATTTATATAAATATATATATAAATAGAGAGACTCTGTCTCTAAATATATATATTTATATATATATATATGAGTAAATAAATTAAAATTCCTCAATGTTAAAGAAATAGGTCCTAGGAGTAATAGCATCATAATTAGGTTTTAAAATGGCAGCCATGTATTAAGATATTGAGAGGCAAAATATTGTTACTTGCTTTACAAAAATCAAGGTAGTGGGATGAAATGATATAAATAAAACGTATTTGGCCAATGATATTGAAGCTGGATGAGAAGTACATGGGCTTTATTAAACTACTATCTCTTTTTCCATATATTCTGAAATGTCACGTAAGTTTTTTAAAATAAAATTTTTTTTTTAAATTTTCTAAAAGTGAAAGTCATGGCTAAGAACCAGCTGGATACCCAAACAGGACTTTGTGCTAATCTGCACAAGAAAGGTCCCATATGAAGATAGAAAGGTATCCTGGTTGTCTGCCAGGAGGGCCAGGATGGTATTTGCTCCTCCTTATAGCATCCCTAAAAACCAGATACTGCCAATCACACCACTGAAAGTGGCTTGGTATCTTAGCATAGACTTACATTAGCCTTGCCCTTAGAAACTGTTACAAAAGCCAGGTGTTACTTGTTTCATTGCAGTGTGATAAACGGTTGTCAAGCAAGTCAGAAAATCCTCTCTTGGAGACCACTATATTCTCTCTGAAGGCAAATTACAAGAAAAGCCTGATTCAATTAGATAACTTTGTGCTAAACCCAGAGTCAAACAGGAGCTAATCACAAGCATGGGAATTTATGTAGCATTGAGTCTTAGTACCAGCTATTTGTTGGAAGCACCTGAGTTTTAATAGTTACTATTTCCTGGGCCCACCCTGCACAGACTCTAATTAAATTAGTCCTGATTGAACCTCAGGCAAAGATATTTTTATAAAACCTCCCCGTGTGGCTGTAATATCACACTGAGACCAATGACCTATAATGAAATCAAACTATCTTAGAGGCTTCTTGCTATGTTCACTTTCTTTAGAGAATATTTCATTCTTATTACATAAGTAAGCATACAGTTTGCAAAAACTCAACCCTGGTAAGAGTTCACAGGCAGTGCTTTTATTGATGAAACCCAAAACACCGGTAAACAAAAACCCAGGCTACAGATTTAACAATGATCATGATAATCACCTGAGGTGAACTTAGTATAATGCAGCTCCCAGGTAACGCCCATGCTACCAGTAGGCAGACCACATTTTGAGTAGCAAGTGTAGAAGCCATCAATCTGCTTTGGGTTCTACCACCAATAAACTCATTAGAAATCTTGGAGAGCTATAATTTTTTATATGAAGCCAACTACTGAAGTCAGTAAGAGACAAACGTTTCACATTAAAGCTAAAAAAGTTGTTTTTTAAATATAAATGGAAGTGAGCAAATAACTTGGTTTCAGACACGTAACAGCACGAAATTTACCTTTGTCTACGTACCTTTCTCAACGACCAACGCCCAAAGCTGTGAGAACATAATTTTAAGAGGTGAACTGCAAAGGCACACTTATGCTGTTGACCCGAATCCAACTTTTCCGGGTAAAGAACATTTTATACTGTGTACCCAAGTAACCCAAAACCTTAATTAGCGACTACTGCCCCTTCCGAACTACTCTATAGTTAACCCCATTACCAAATCCAGCCACGCCGCAAATTTGTCAATCCCAGCTCGGACAAAAAAAGTAATACACTTTAAACTGACTAAAGCTTCCAGGAGACTGCTAGGAAACAAATCCGGCAAGCTTAATATACGAACTCCAATATTCAATTAAGTATCCCAAAACAAATGGTCTTTCACACAGGAGAATAGCAGCACACACATGCACACATAGAAGTTAGCTACAGCTACTTCCAAGTAAAAGTGGGTGGCTCTTAAAAGAGCCTTTGAGTAAAATCATCGCTGAGAAAGCTTTACGCCCTCTCCCCACGAATGCGGCGCGCGAGCTGGATGTCTTTAGGCATGATAGTCACTCTCTTGGCGTGGATGGCGCACAGGTTGGTGTCCTCGAACAGGCCCACCAAGTAGGCCTCACAAGCCTCTTGCAGTGCCATCACCGCCGAGCTCTGAAAACGCAAGTCAGTCTTGAAGTCCTGCGCGATTTCGCGCACCAGACGCTGAAACGGCAGCTTACGAATAAGCAGTTCGGTCGACTTCTGGTAACGACGGATCTCACGCAAGGCCACAGTGCCAGGCCGGTAGCGGTGAGGCTTCTTCACGCCGCCGGTGGCCGGAGCACTCTTGCGGGCGGCCTTAGTGGCCAACTGCTTACGCGGCGCTTTTCCGCCAGTAGATTTGCGCGCGGTCTGCTTTGTGCGCGCCATCTTACGACAGGCAGAGTGCAAGTGCACAGACAGCGAGAGAAATTGGAAGAGGTTGCCTTTATATATACTCAGAAGCATTCTGATTGGCCCCACTGATTTTCAAAAGCCCCGCGAAATGAAACTATTGGTTGAAGAATCAATTAGATGATCGGAGAATTACTGAAGACTCTGATTGGATGAATTGATTCACCTTTGAAGCCCCTCTTTGTTACATTCTGGGATCCAAAGGAGTTAATTTTGTACGATTCTAATTCCGCGTTTCTCAAGCTGTAATGTCCGTAAAGAACCACTTGAACATCTTGGAAGATGCTAATTCTGATCCAGTAGATGTGAGGTGGAGCCAGATATTCCGAGGACCACGCTTTGAAAACAGATTTACATATATTTTGTTTTTTCTTGAGTCACCCGGACTGCCACTTCCTAGCTCCAGCCAGGGAACCCTTTGACCTACCTGGCAGGGTTCCTAAGTGGAATATCTGGGAAATCACAGGTAAGCGCCTAGACCGGAGGTGACAGGCACACAACAATGCGCAAAAAATGTTAATTGACTTACATTATGTTGTCCCAAATGATGTTTTGCTTTGGTTCGGAGTTGACTTTTTATTTCCCAACAATTTTATTGTGTCGTTTTCATTGGTTCCTAATGTTGACATTCTAGGCTACAGCTCCGGCTAGCCTCTTCTACAGGGCAACTTGAGGAGCACTGGAGTGGCCCGTCCATCTAAAAATTACAAGGTTTGTAAACGTTACTGAACTTACTTCCTCCCAACTATAGTAAGGTCCTCACTTGCACTATTAAACATCTTTATGTCCTGTTTGCCTGGAGCACATTTAAGTACAGTGGTGTCACAGGACGCTTAAATTTCAGTCAATTTAGTCACTTGTATAGTGAGTAACTTGAAGGACTATGGACATACAACTTTTTAAGGTTGACAGAAAGTAAAAAAAGTCGTAATTCTTAGAGTTAGTCAATTACAAGCTTTTTGATGTGAAAATGTGGATGACTCTGAAAAGAGCCTTTGGTGGTGGGGGGTGGGAGGAACATGGTAGCTACACCTACTGATGTTTCGATCGATTACTTCATTTTCCCTTGGCTTTGTGGTGACTCTCGGGGGTCTTCTTTGGCAGCAGCACGGCCTGGATGTTGGGCAGGACGCCACCCTAGGCGATGGTGACTTTGCCCAAAACCTTGGTGAGCTCTTCGTCGTTACGGATGGCCAACTGCAGATGTCGAGGGATGATGCGGGTCTTCTTGTCCCGGGCAGCGTTGCCTGCCAGCTCCAGAATCTCGGCAGTCAAGTACTCTAACACGGCAGCCAAAGAAACCGTTGCGCCAACTCCCACGTGCGCTTGGCCGACTGGGACCTGGAGACCCGGCAGTTTGGTGAAATAGCCTATGCTATTGCCTGAACACCAGTTTCAACCAATCGAAAAGCAGGTGCTAAAAAAAAAAAATCGCTTCTAATTTTTTAAGGTCATTTTAGTTGACGGTCAAGTCATTTAAGCTCGAGCTTTAGGAAGAGCCAATGAGATTGAGGAATTCAGAAATAGCCTATCAGGTATTCGGATACTAAAAGAGCCAATCAGAAACCGTAACTCACAAATGCTAATTTGCATACATACCAAGCAAATAATAAAGTCGTTTGCGTTCTCTCACGTTTTATATTTCATCTCTTAAAGATGAAAGTGTAGTTTCGAAATGCCTGAGTCTGCAAAATCTGCATCTGCCCCAAAGAAGGACTCCAAGAAGGCGGTGACCAAAGCCTAGAAAGAGGACGGCAAGAAGCGCAAGCTCAGCCGCAAGGAGAGCTACTCCGTGTACGTGTACAAAGTACTGAAGCAGGTTCATCCCGGCACCGGCATCTCTAAAGCCATGGGCATTGTGAATTTGTTTGTTAACGACATTTAAGAGCGCATCGTGGGCGAGGTGTCTCGCCTGGCGCATTACAACAAGCGCTCAACCATCACGTCCAGGGAGGTCCAGACGGCTGTGGGCCTGCTGGTGCCCGAAGGCACGCTGTGTGCGAAGGCACTAAGGCTGTCACCAAGTATACCAGCTCCAGATAAACTTGGCAGTCTGTGTAAAAATGCCACTGATACAAAACTTCTGAGAGCCAATCACGTCTTTTAAAGGTCTGTAATTCTCTAGGTTTGCAAAGTAAAGTGTATAGGGCAACATGGGTTAAGGGTTTAAACATACTGGGACGCATTCTTTCTTCTCCTATAGATTTTAAGGGCCATCGAGGAGTAAATGCGTATAAAATTGATTTAGGGCGCGTTCCACTCAAGGAAAAGGGTACATAGTTTTGTAGGTTGTTTTCCTAACAAGAACACCACCACCCTTACTCCATACCCCAAGAGGTTTGTTTTCACTTTTACTTTCACTTTGTTATCATCCTATTGCCTTTGATGGGGGTAACTGGATGTAAATCTGGAATTTGGGGTGGTTCTAAATCTAAACAAAAGTAGTAGAGTAAGAATTCTTGAGGAAACGGAACTACTTCGTTTTGTAAATTGCTGTTAGCTTGTGAATGGCTAGAGCTGCGCTGACACAGAAACGTCACCTCTTGCTGGTTGCATTTCAAAAACAGGTCTCTACCAGAGTTTCTCATACCACCGTTGTTGCAAGTCCGCTAACGTCTCTACAAGTTTATTCACTTGAGTTTATCGTTCTTGGATTATTTCATGTACCTATACATTACCTCTTGGTACGATCAGGAACTCTGTTCTGTCATCCACTAGAGTTTTCTACCCGACTGAATGTATTGAGGTTTAAGAGATAGAACGGGCAACAAGATTAGCATGAGGGGGGAGGAAAGAAGGGACAGTTTTAGTGCTAGGTAATTCTTCAACAACCTTGATTCCTGGGAGGTGAGGAGACAGGGATCTGCATCTGTTAGCCTCTTTTAGGCTCCAAGGACTTCCGGAGTTCTCTCTAAACCTCCTCCTCCATGTCCTCGACCGACCTTGTCCACAGCTACTTCTTCATTCCCTGAAATCTCGTTTTAAGAGAAGAGGGTTACAAAGAATTAACATTTGTGTGATAAACCTTAGTATGCATTTTATCCTACAATCACCTCCTGTGATATGGAATCTTCTGTTTTACATGTGAATGACCTGAGAAATTAAAGTTAAGTAACTAGCCCCTTACACAGAAATAAATAAAACTGAGATCTGATCCCCATCTATCTGACTCTAAGGACTGTTTCCACACTATTTATTTGCTTGTCCCAAGGAGGAGGCTAGTTGCAATCATAGGAGTAGGGGAATTTAGGCTCAATTGGAATAAGAGAAAAGTAAAACTGGTCAGGAGATACACATATTCTTAATTGCACAGCAAAGTCCTTACATCAGCAAAAGTTTCTTTTAAAAAGAAAAAAAAAAGAAACCGTGACTTTTGGGTCTTAAAGATCACCTGGCAGCAAGTTTAGCTTTTCTGAACACTGCATTGGGAAAGAAAACCAAGGGCATCGGCAATGTAAACCTGACCTCTAGAATCTCATTTTCTACTTATTAGCTACATGTCTTTATCTGTAAATGCCTGCAAAGCATAGTACTGTGAATTTGAAATAAGTGAACAAATTTTGTAATGGGGATTGTGAGGAAAATTTTGTAAACCCCATATACAATTAAGCATTCATTTCTCGCTCTCCAAAGCCAATTTTAAATACATTTTAAAACAATGTACTCATGAAAAGAAATATTCAAGCACAGTTTAAGATGTAAATCCCGGCCGGTAGTGATGGCACATGCCTATAGTCCCAGCTACCCAGTAGGCTGAGGCAGGAAGATCACTTGAGCCCAGGAGTTTGAGGTTGCAGTGAAATATGATGATGCTACTGCACTCTAGCCCAGGTGACAGAATGGGACCCTGTCTCAAAAAATAAAGATAAAAAATAAAAAGGTGAGGGAGGTAAATCTCTCAGGATGTGATCCGGTCCTGATTGCCTGTTTCAATCCTGAGTTTGGGCAAATTATTTAATTCCTCTGTGAGTATTCCCTTACCTCTACATGTTAATAATAATTAGTAACTACCACATGACATTGCTGGCATGACCAATAAAAGAACATAGCTAAATAAAGCAGGACGATGCCTACACAAAGGATGTTCCCAAAAATAGTAGTGGCTAAAGCCTCTAGTTGAAGCCATAGGGAAGGTGCCCTTGGCCCTGCCCACATAAGAAGCTCGGAGTCCTTAAATAAGGTAGTAGGCTGCCAAGCCTACTAGTATTTGATATTAATTAGGCTTCCTTGTCCGGCAATGTACTAATAGTCCAATCCCCTATTTAGAACCATCTCTTTCCTCTGGTGTTTTGAAGAAATCCTAGTGCCTGTGGCAGTTAGACTTCACTGTCTTTTCTTGCCAATTCAAGCAACATGTATCGTATTCCAGGGACCTTCTCATGCCCTCACTTAAAACTAGGGCTACCTCATTTAGTGGTCCAACATGTGGAGCTGTAAAAAAGGAAACCTAGAAACTCACATAAGAATTGCTTAGTAATTTTTTTATTCTTTTTTTTTTCCTTCCCATGCTTCCTGTTTCCTTTGCTAACCTCCTTACATTTATTTTCTCTTCATTTATTTATTAGGTTTCCCTCATATACCTCCAAACCAGAAGCACTTTTTAGATGAACTTCTGCAACTTGGTAAGTATGTTCTTTAATTGGAGGAAATTGGCTGACTGATGAGACCCAAGCTAGCCTGAATCCATCCCATCCCTGAGATACCGGTCACTTTAAAGGCCACCAATTAGTGTAAATTCCTGTGCCAGAAAAGCTAAGGAACACCATCTCACCCGCAAAGTAGAGGTAGCACCATCTTTAGGCTCTGATTCTATTTGCTGCTACCTTTGTATTAATATTTGTCATTTCTATAGTAAATCATTTCTGAAAAGGACCAGAAAACAAGTCAGTCTCTCCTCTACCCTCAGCAGGGTATATATATTGACAGAGTTCAGAACATACTACTTCAAAATATGACATCTTAACATACTGAATATTTTAAAGTGAAGGAATTTGAGAAACAGCATGTGCAAGAAGGTCCCTCTGAACTTCCCCCACCCTTCTCCTCTGAAGCAGGTCATAAAAGCCTCATATGAGACCTGCAGAGTGTGAGAGGAATCTGAACAAAGAGGCCTTGCTAAGTTTCTCCTTGTTTGTTATACTCTTCTTTTTGTCCTATTATATTTCTGCACAATTCTCCACTCTCCATCAAACCTAGTGTAAAAACACTCAGATTTAACTCCTTCTGCAGATCTTTAATTCCTTATGAAGGCTCCAATGTTATATAAAACATTTTAAATCTGTATGCTCTTCTGTTGTTAATCTGTCTTTCGTTACAGGGGCTCCAGCCAATGAACCAAAGATGGGCAGGAGGAAAAGATAAATTTCTTCTCTACAATATTAGGGGTATGTGTTTGTCTTTCAGGGTCAGAGAAGCAGGTATAACATTGAAAAGATTCCAGAGAAAAATAATTGCAGAATGAAAATGTTCGAGAAGTGTATTAGTGTACTAGGGTTGCCTTAACAAAGTACCACAGACTGGATGGCTTAAACAAATTTATTTTCTCACAATTCTGGGGGCTAGAAGTCCAAAATCAACCCTGTGACCAGGGTTGATTTCTTCTGGGGCCTCTTTCCTTGACTTGTAGATGACTGTCTTCTCCCTCTATCTTCACATATCCTTTCCACCAGGTGTGTCTGTGTCCTAATCTCCTTTTCTTATAAGGATATCAGTAAGATTGGATTAGGACCCACCCCAATAACCTCATTTTACATCCTTAAAGACCCTTTCTCCAAATACAGTCACATTTGTAAGTACTAGGTATTAGGACTTCATATGAATTTGGGGGGAGACAGAGGGAGACATAATTCAGCCCTTAACAAGTATGGTGATTAGACTTCTAAATACTACATGAACTAAGTATTTCACAGGCATCTCACACTCAGCAGGACCAAGACTGGCCTTATTATACTGCCTCCAGCTCCACTTACTTATCCAAGTTTGAAATCTAGTTCCCATCCTAGACTACTAGCTTTCCCTTTCTGCATATATTTAATAATATATAAAGTCCTATTGGTTCTAACTTCTAAATTTATTTTAATATTGCCCATATTTCTATTTATTTTAGCTAAAAACTGGAAATATAAATGTTGACGAGTACGAGTTTGGCTTAAAATAGGTTTTATCCATAATGAAATACTATGCAGAAAAAATAAACATAAAATATGCTCATGGGATAGTATGGGAGGAAAGCAAATTGCCAAATAGTGTATTCTCATTTATATATCATTACATTACATTATATTGTATACATAATATAGTTACCAGAAAAGAAAAAAAAGAAATGACTAGAGGGTCAATACCAAAAGATTAACAGTGCTGATAATTATTTTGGGTGAAAGGATCAACTCCTCTGAAAAGAACTTTCTTTATTTGGCTCTCTCCAAAACTCCCAATGGTGTGGTTAAGAAATAGGAAGTTCTCTCTCAAGCCCTTTTCTCTTCAAGTCACCCTGTCCTATGTTAAGAAAAATAAAAGTAATTCAATTATTGAGCACTAACTATGTACCAGGGATTATGCTAGGTTTGGTATACCAAAAATGCACAGGATGTGTTAAGATACAATTCCTTACGAAGAAATTGAAAAATAAGGCAAGAGAAAGGCTTCCTAGCATAAAAGGAAAAAATAGACTAAGAATTATTTGTGAACCACCTAATAATTCGTGTGACGCTAAGCATATGTTCTTGTTTATAAAATACTGCCCTAGTGACAGCAAAGAGGACCAAATGTGAAAGTTAAGCAAAATAGGGCAACGTGACTATAAGGGCCAGAAAAACGTAAGGTATTTTAAGGCAAGAATATGACATAATTCAGGGCCATGGTTACCCTGGGGGAGGAGTAGGAGGAGGAAGCCAGATTATGTCAAAGCAGTTATTGGTAATATTTGTCATATCTGGCTGGCCATTGGGGCCAGACATGGTCATAATATTAACCTTTATAACTTGTATATGAATTTAATATATTCTTTTATAGTATCTAGAATTATAAGTCTAAAAGTGAATAAAGAAACAATAACATACAAATATATTCGTCAAAATGTCACTTTACCTTCCATAAAAAGACAGAATCTCCATAAACTTTTAAATGTTGCTTGTATTAGAAATTTGGTTATAAGAAAGAAAATCACCCCTTATACTCCAAAAGTCTGTAGATGCCCACAAAAGACAAGTAGGGTACTTTACAAAAATTGCTAATATGCAAGACTTGTTTTGAAAGGATTTTTCTTGAAACATTCTACCAGGAAAAGCAAATACTTCACATGTCCACTGAAGTATTTCATTTTAGCAATTGTAAATTCATTTATATTTATATTTATTTTATTCATATTCATTCATCTAGGTACTTGTTCAGATAAGTTAAACACATAATTTAAGTTTAATATGCTCAGTGCAAGAACCGGTTTTGTAAAAGTTGAGAGAAACCAAAGTCAATGGGGGAATGGGGAATTTTGCATGGTTCTCAGTTGTCTAAAGTACACATTCCTGTAATTGGCCTAACAGGGCTCCAAAATCTGGCACCTAGCCACTTGTCCAAGCATCAACTATCACTTCCAATACTGACATGAGTTATACTCTTCTGTGACATCCTATATAGTATTCCATTCCTGCTTCGCTTTTCATGGGGACATATTTTGACTCTCCAAATAGGCTGAAGGGGAAAATAAAGCAGGGAAGTGGGGATGGGGTACAATGGTAACAGTGTGGTTACAGCTTCACCAAGAGGATGATATTTGAATACAAACCAGAAGGAAGTGAGGAAGCAATACATACAGAGATCTGGAAGCTGAGTGGCCCAAGCAAAGGGAATTGTCAATACATTGACCCTGAGAGAGATACATACTTCCAGCAAGTTCGAGTGGCTAGTGGCTGGGCTAGGAAGGACAGGAAGAACAGTGAGATTTGAGGCCAAAGAGCTAACAAGGGCCAGAGAGTGGGGCCTCATAGGCCACTGAAAGGACTTTAGATTTTCCTTTGAGTGAAATGAAGGCCACTAGAGGTTTTTATGCATGGGAGTGACCTGATCTCATTTGCCCTTTATTGCAATCCATCTGGCTGCTGTGGTGATGAGGGTGCTACAATAATAAAGGCAAGAGATGGCAGTGCCTTGACCAGAGCAGTAGCAGTGGGAATGAGAAATGTTTGCATTCTGTTTGTCTTTTCAAGGTAGAGTTTATAAGACTTGCTCATGGATTGGATGTAGAAAAAGACAAACAAAAATGATGCCAACTGAAAGGGTAGAAATGCCATTCACCAATTTCAAGATGATGAGAGAAGTTGTTTTTGCAGATGTAACATCAGAAATTCTGTTTGAGGCCTGTTTAAGTTGAAAGTGGGTGTTAATTGGACTTTCAAGTAGAGATGTCAAGTAGGTAGTAGGGTCTCAGAGTCTGAAGTTCAACAGGAATCTGTGGGCTGGTGATTTAATTTCCAAATCATCAACATATAGGCAGTATCTCCACAGCAACAAGGAAACATCGGTTCAACAGAATCAGACAGATTTTCATTCTCCAGGTCCATCTTCTCAGAGTGATTAGAGCAGCCAAGCTAAAGGAGGAGAAAAGGCAGCATCAGATATAGGGCTCTTGAGCTAAGTTCCACAGATAGGCTTGAGAAGCTTGAGAGGCCACAGGAGGCCTGAGAACTCCTGGAATCGCATGCAAAATATTTGGGGAGAATGGGTGCATTTTGGAGAAAGGGTGTGAATATCTATCACTGGGTACCCAAAGTGATTTTCCCATGGCTCTAATTTTAATAGATTATTTGAATGAGAATTCCAATTTTATTGTATACTCTTATTACTGAGGACATTTTTCCACATCTGTAAAATAGGGATAGTATTTATTCTGTTTGTTCTGAGAACTACAGGAGATAGGGAAAATTACTGGAGAAAGCACTTGTAAAACTATAAGTTAGGAATCCACATGTCATGAATACAGATCAAACACTCCTTATTTCTCTGACCTAGGGCTCAGTCATTGAACTGCTTCTTTTATCAACTCTGTTTCCTAAGGGATGTCATTTCATCTTGTGGCATTTCTATTCTTATGGCAGTTATACTCTGAGGACTCTCAAATATGTTTCCAGCCAGACCTCTTCCATAAATTCTAGACTCATATATCCAACTGTTTATTTCATATCTTCCTCTTAGATATGCAACAGGCATCTCAAACTCTCTCTGGATGTCCAAATCTAAGTCTGGAATTCTCTCCAAAACTTGTTCCTTCCATATTCTTCCCCACTTTAGCAACTGGCACCTCCATTCCAGTTGCTTTGGCTAAAATCATTGGAATTATCCATGAATTGTTTCTTTCTCTCATACTCTACATTCACTTGCTCAGAAAAGAACTACCAACCCTTCCTTCAAAATATATACAGAACCCAACCAGTTTTCATAGCCTCCACCACTAACACACTGGTCCCAGCCACTGTCATCTCTCATCTGCATTATTGTAGTAGCCTAACTGGTCTCCCTGCTCCTATACTGGCCACATCAGTCTATTCTCCATCAGGCATTCTGATAGCTCATTTTAAAATACAAATCAGATCACATCAGTACTTTGCTCAAAACCCTACAGTGGCTCCCACCTCACTCAGAGTAAAAGCCAAAATAGTTACCTTGGCCTACAAGGCCATATAGGAACTACTCACCTCCATCTGCCTCTCAGACCTTATCTCCTTTTCCTGCATACCCACTCTGCCCCTTTGCCTAGCCACAATACCTGCTTGCTGCCTCCAGCTTTCCTACTTGGTCTTCTATTTGGAATACTCCCTCACTTTTCCGATATCTTTTTTCTCCAACCATCGCTTTATCAGTAAGGCTTTCCATGACCTTATCATTTAAAAATATCACCTTCTCCCTCCACATGTTATGCCTTTTCCTGCTTCAGTGATCTTCATAGCACTCAGCACTGACACACTATGTTTTGTCTGTGCACCCATACCCAATAAATGTAAACTCCATGAACATAGAAATATTGTTCACTGTCATTCATTGTTTTAATTCCCAGAACATAGACCAGTCCCTGTCACATACTGTGTTCAATTTTGTTGTTGTTAAATTAACATTTTCATATTAGTTTTTTTCCTCAAACCAATGCCTTACTTCCAACAACATCTGATTCTTTTCATGTTTATGCACAAGTCCACGTCATAAAAAAAGGGAAGATTCAAAATAACTCCATTGATTTTCCTGGATTCAAAGTATCACCCCTACAGATTACTTGCTGGCCACAAGGAGGAAAAACCTGATTTTACAATGGGAACTATCTCTGTAAGTCAGCAATTGTGTCATCAACCAGACATCATGTACCTCTGATGTGGTGCAAGAGTACATACATATCTACAGTTTGTTTCTGACAAGCATGTTAACCTGATTTCAGTTAAGTCTATAGAAATCGCAAATACTTTACAGGACATAGAAAGTATAGATAAGTAAAATGATCCATTAAGAAATAAACCAATCCAAAGAATATTCCATAGTTCTGGTCTTCAGCAAATCAGTGTCCAAAAATGGGTAGGAGGGGAGGGAGGAGGAGGCTATTTCCAATTCAGAGATTTGAGACAGAACCAGTCATGACTAGATCTTTCACTAAACAAACCTTGTCACAAACAAATGTCTCCGAGACATTTAGAGCGTGGAAGTGGGATGTTTTTAATGTGGACGAAATATAATATTAAGGAATTTAGTTAGGTGTGAGATACTACGTGGGAGTTTTTAGCAGTGCATAAAATTAATTTGGGGTGAAATGTCCTGATGCCTACAAAAACACTTTTTTAAAACGCTATCACAGCTACTTCCTAACAAGTTTAGCTGGTGTATCTATTATCCTTTCTACTTTAATGTTTTCATGATGAAGTCATAAATACGTTAGTATCTACACCAAACAATACTTGTAAGCTCTCCTCGAGTGTGCTTTTCGTAAACCAATTTAATCACCCGGTGAAAGCAGCAATGCACACGCCACCAGGACTAGGGCCGTGCTCCTGCCCGGAAGGACGATCCGTTCCAGTCTTAAAGTGGCCTTTGTTTCTGGCCCGCCGCCCAAGCGTGGACTCCCCCTCCCCCCTCGCCGCCATTTTGAGCGCGGTTTAACGCAGGCTCTCTCCGGCGTGAACTGCCGACTTCTCTGCAGCACTCGAGAACCTTGCGAACACGATTCTGAACTGTAAGTACTTACACACCGAAAAAGAAATATCTTAGGGACTTCAAGACAGTCCTAATCCAGCGTCTCCATTTTGTCTTCTGTCACGTAAAGCGTTAAGAGACTTAATGAAACTCACGCTTAACACACTGATTACCGAAAGATAAGAAAAACTAGGAGATATTTTTATACTTAAGTCATAGATAAATGAAACCCGAACACAGTGTCGTTACCTGTTACACAAACACCGAACGACCACGTTTTCAACAGCAACCTAAAGCGAAATGAAGCAACGGAGCAAGACGTTAGCTCTTTCACAGAAATGTGGGCGGCCCTGAAAAGGGCCTTTGCTTGAGACACGAAGTGCTTGCGTTGTGTAAGCGGGAAACTTCAGCCACCGAAACCGTAGAGAGTGCGCCCCTGACGCTTGAGAGCGTACACCACATCCATGGCGGTCACAGTCTTGCGCTTTGCATGTTCAGTGTAAGTGACAGCATCACGGATCACATTCTCCAGGAAAACCTTGAGGACCCCACGAGTCTCCTCATAGATAAGACCTGAAATACGCTTGACACCGCCACGCCGAGCAAGACGCCGAATAGCAGGCTTGGTGATTCCCTGGATATTGTCGCGCAGAACCTTACGATGACGTTTAGCACCTCCCTTGCCCAGCCCCTTACCACCTTTACCACGACCCGACATCGCAAAAAAAACAACTAAAACCACTTTCAGAAAAGCGTACGTTGGGCAGAGGCAATATGCTTATATGCACGAGCTTCGGACCTAATTGAAGCCTTAACACGAGCATACGGGAACTTTGGTTTTTCTCTGCTGGCCCCACCTCTCACAGCCCAACCCGGAGTGACGTCACCAACGACTGTGGTCCGCTAGGGCGCGTTGTGCGCTGTGGCGTTTCCTGCAAGTCCCGCACATCCAAATAGGAATTTTTGAGCGGTTTTAACAACTACATATAAGTGAAGAAATTGACATTTTTTAGTGCTTCATTTGCTCCTTGGGATGCTTTAGGACGATTGCACAGGAGCCTTGGTCCACACGTTCGGAACTGCAGCAACCGCCGTTGAGTGCGGAGTCCAGCTTTGTCCCTACGTTTGCAGTGCCTCCTGCATTTCCGGTTCCTCCTGTAAAGCTCTTGTGGACCAAAACCTCCTGCGAAGAGTTTGAAAAATGCAAGACTTCACCCTTTCCAT
The DNA here is from genome assembly GCA_023783475.1 of Daubentonia madagascariensis. Classification (NCBI taxonomy): domain Eukaryota; kingdom Metazoa; phylum Chordata; class Mammalia; order Primates; family Daubentoniidae; genus Daubentonia; species Daubentonia madagascariensis. Next base: position 23,500,087 of record JAKFHU010001672.1, read on the forward strand.
CACCAAACCTAGGAAAATCTGACTAAAAGTGTTTTCTCCCCGATGGCAAAGACATGCTTGGTTAGTGATTCGGAGATAGAATTCTGCCCCGCCGCGCGGAGGCCAGTGTTGCATTACCAGCTCGTTTCTCTTCCTTCCCTGTTTATTAAAAATTTGTAATTTTCTTTGAAATATCTAGCCACCCCGCACATCTGCACCCAGTAAATTACAAGTGTGGTAATGTTTACTTTTCTATTCCTACGGTTGTTTTCTCTTTGATTCTGGTAGCGAGCAGCCTTATTCGAAAGAGAATTGGCAATCTGTGATAGCAGGTTTTTAGTACGGGATCGTCTAAGCACGGCGCCCTTAAATAGAGTTAAAAGTACTAGAGTTAAAAGTACTAATAGGAGGCTGGCTTTTTGGACAAGCAGAGTGGCGCAGCGGAAGCGTGCTGGGCCCATAACCCAGAGGTCGATGGATCAAAACCATCCTCTGCTAGTTTTCTTGGTTGTGGTTGCCCAGAATGGGAACCAGTATTTCACTAAAGGTCATTCACGATGGCACTTCTTTACAGAAATCAATGAAAACTTAAACAAATGTGCTGCATTAATTTTGCCTTTGCAATTGTCTAATTCTGGAATGGTGGCAGGTTTTGAGCCAAAACGCCAGACGACCAAGAAGAGCATTCTAGGAAAAAAACAAATTCAAGGAGGCATGATAGCCAACGGTTCCTAAGAAACCATAATACAAATAATTCAGTGGGATAGAGTATGGAGGTGAGGTCGTGTGACGGAGAAGGATTTGAAGAGAAAAGTGACTGTGTTCTGATCACCTCCTATTCACCTGTTAATGAAGGAGGAATTCCCCCACCATAAATAGCGTGAAGGCTGAACACATGATACCCAACACTGTATAGATGAGATTGGTAGCAATTTATTAGTCAAATATACTTACAGTTTGGAAGAGGGCGCCGCACGCCATGCAAGGCCATAGAAGGGTTGCACTCAGGAACAGAATGAACCAGTAGGGTCTGTGAGAGGCAGGCTTCGTAGTAGTCAGAGGGTGGGGTGACCCCTGGCTCTCTTCAGAGAATGTAATTGACTTGTTTTATCAGTTTTGGAGCCTGGCAGAGAGGTGACCTATTAGGCTGAGCACTGGGTGGGATGCAGCTGGTCTAGCTGATAAAGGAACTGGTCAACTGGGGAGCCTTTCCTGTTCATGGGGAGCATATCTAGCGAGACAGGGGAACTTGTGTTTAGACCTTTTGGGGGACCTGTGAGGGTCAAAGATGTTAAGGCACCACTTGAAATTTTAGGTCTTACAATACATCTGGAGTTTAGGCAGAACAAACAGAGACAGGGAAGGTCATAAGGGGATGAATACACAATGCAAACAGCTTTAGATTTTATTTTTCACTGAGCAGTAAGAAACTGTTGACCAATTGTGAGCAAAGAATGTGATCAAATTCTCTACTTAGGAAACAGTCTCTGGAGTTTTCATGCTTATGGTCTGGTCCTTGATTGGTTTGTTTTTCAGCAAGTCATTTCTCTTCTAAATTGGGAAAGGGAAGGTTTGGGACTATATATATTCATCTAAGTCTTACTACTCCACACTGGCCATCTCCACGTGAAAGTTTAATATACAGCTTGAACTTAACATGTCCAAACAAATCCTAAATCACATACACACATACACATTCCACCCTCAAAACGTTCCTCCTGAAGTCACCCCCATCTCAGTTAAATGCAAACTTTGTTACAGCCAAAAAAAAAAAAAAAAATCTTAGCGATATATATGACTTTTCTATTTCTCTCACACCCCCAATCTAATCAGCAAATCCTTCAAAATATATTTAGAATTCAACCACTTCTCACTACTTCTGCCAGCACTACCTATGTTGGTTTAGCCATAATCATGTCTCTGAATATTGCCTTCAACTGACCTTTCTGTCTCCAGGAAGAGAGAAAGAGAGAGCAATGTATCCATATTCAGATTTTTCTGGAATAGCAAAATATTCTTGTTAAATAATCCCTACGTTAAAGATGTTTGCAGAATTCAAACATATATATGAGAACATATTGAGAACATGTTTTTATTGAGCTCCTACTATTTGCCAGATGTTATTCTATGGATAGGGAAAGAAAGACTATGTAAAAGGCCTCATTTCTGTGCTCCAGAAGCTGCTAATTTGCTAATCCAGAAAAGCCAAGACCTATTACAGATGAGCCAGAAGGGCCTTTGCTCACAGTGTCTGGGATTTAGGAAAATTAAGGAAATGCCATATGTGTAGACTGCTGACATTATCATCAAATGAGGTTCATGAGGTCACAGAGATTGACTAACAGGTTTGAAAGAAGCCATCCAAAATACAACTTTAAATTTATACCCCATTATGGGGCTAAGCACTCTACAAAACATTATAAATTCTATAAATATCTTCCCCATAATATGATTTTATTGCATCATATTTTTATGTTGATTTATCCATTAAATGTAAATTTTGTTAATAGTCAAAGTGTTTGTATTTCTTTTTTGTGTTTTTTCTTAATATACGGGCGCCTCAAAAATAGTAGTCGCCCTGGACCTCTCTATACTCCTAAGAAACCCCAAGAAAGGTGTTCTCTTTTTTTCTTTTTCCTTCCTGAACAGGGGCATACTGTGAAAAGTGCTCTGATATTACATTATAACAATCAGAGAAAGTACCAGAACAACTTGGGGAGGGGAAAATTGTTATAGAGGTCAGGCAGGATGGCAAGAAAGATGATCTTGCAGATGTTGCCTCGTGGTAAAACTGCCTTCGAGGTGCAGTTTCCTTGACAACTGCCTAGGTAGATACCCCAAGTACCTAGAGTCTGTAAATGGTGAATGTGGATGAGCATCAATATGGAAGAAACCCTGATAAGCTTATGAAAAAATATCCCTCAGTGCAAATAATATGCAATATTTTGGCATCTTTTAGGTTCCATAAACTCCACTTTTTTTGCCTTGAAAGTCGTAGAGGAAATTTTTTCTCCATGGAGTAGCAAAATAATCTCAACAGTTCATAAATCCTGACTCTGTGGCCCCAAATAACCTCCGTTTTTCCAACGGCTAAAAGCACTGGAGCCACAGATTCCATCGTCTTTGGGTCATTTTACGGGAACATTCAGGACAGGGCAGGCAGCTCACACTACTTTCTAAATATTACACTAGACAAAGTGTTTGCGAGGACCACGTGGCCTAATGGATAAGGCGTCTGACTTCGGATCAGAAGATTGAGGGTTCGAATCCCTTCGTGGTTAGCTCAATGGTGTGTTTTATGCACTCCTACAAAACTCAATTACTGAGACTCCTTGGAGGGAGAAAAAAATCACGTTTTCTCTGGGTTTCCTCAACTCTTTTCTTTCTTCCTTCTTCCTTTTAAAGGGAAGGAGACGTTCTCAAAGGCCTGGGGAGAACCAGTGCGAGTGTGAAGACAGGCTGAAAGTCAAAACTGAAATGAGAACATCCGGTATTCTGAGGCTCTCAAGATCTCCCCAAGTCTGGTTTTAAGCGCCTGCGTTTCAGTTTGTCCTGAGCCTCTTGAAAAAAGAAATTCAGATCCGTAAGCCAAGCTCTCTCAAACTATTGAGTTTCAGACAAGGCCAGGCCCCACTGGCTATCACAGTTGGAGACCTGTTACTTCTTCCCTCCGATTTGGCACCATAGGCCTCAATCTCTTCACGTTTCTCTTCTAGTCAAGTCCACATGTCCTGCGGAGTTTTGGCTGCTGCTGCTAACAAAGTTTCACTCTTCCCCTCCTTTTCCTTCTTAACTTGTTTGCTTTGCTTTCGTTTCTCTTGAAAGGATGACAACAGCTGATATTCAATCCTAAACTGAAGAGCAGAAACATAAAGGTCATTAAAAGAGCCCAACTGGTTATAGTGTGTGTGCGCAAACAGAAAGACTGGGAAGACAGCTGCACAAAATATTTAAAAACACATTTTGTGTGACGAAATAATTGAATTTAATGATAATTAAAGATTAAGGAAAGTAATTTCCAATTGTTGACATCATGGTGAAACATATGGTGTTTGACTCCATCCAGATGAGAACATTGGTTTAAATCACATGGAGACCATACCTGTGTTTCTAGGACAAAGCAATGAATATTAAAACACGGTAATAATTACTTCTCCCTGTCCCCAGCCTTTTTCTTAATTCTTCTGTCTGATTGTGGTTTCCTCTAATCATCTGTAGATTCCAAATTGTATTAAAAATTTGGGAATTGATCTTTGGTTTGAGATTTCTTGGACTAAAAAATGTCAGTGTCCTCATTCTCTGAGAGGCCATATATGCAAAGCGACGCCCAGATGCAGAAGGAGCCAAGAAACCAAAGAAGGAGGCAGAAAAATACAGTTTTTCAGTAAAGGGTGATTTATTAGGGGACATCAGACAGACTCTGGTCTGGTGTTGCAAGACAGGTAGATCTCTGCCCTGTAGCCCCCAGACCCAGGGCTTATATCTTGGAGAAAAAGTATAGGTGCTCTGGAAGGAATGTGTAGGTGGCTACAGGTGTCACAGCTTATGATGTATATAGCAAACAACATCAAGGGTTGTTTTGGAGGGAAGGTAAAATTTAAACGAATTTGTGTTTCTACATAAAAAGTAATACATAAACTAGACATTTTGGAGGCAATCCCAGACTCGAGGTTGGTTAGATGGATTAACATTTAACAATAAAGTCACTGTTGTCCCCATAGTCCTAATGTCGTGTAAAACCACATTTTGCTTTCCTGCCTGGAAAACCTACCATTTACACTAAGCATCCTTTTATAAACCAGAGAAAAGATACAACCTCTTAGAGGCAGAGTCTCACTCTGTTGCACAGGCTGGAATGTAGTGACACAATCCTAGTTCACTCCAGTCTCGAACTCCTGGGCTCAAGCGATCCTCTGGCTTCAGCCTCCCAAGCCACAGCGCCTGGCCTAAGAAGGACAACTTTTGAAAGTGAGTAAAATTATAGTTGAGAATACTCATATGGCTCACCTTTTTTCTTGATTCTGAGAACACGAAAAAGCTTCCTCCTCTCTCTCTGACCAATATCTAATCCTCCATACCAGAGGATGAACATGACTTTCCCCAGAGACTCCACACCCTCCCCAAGTATTTAATGGAAGTAGAAATTCTGATCCAAGAAGATAAAAACGTACCTGACACAAATTCTTTCTCTCTTCTTTTTCTTTCTTTTGCTCCTGCACTGACAGGAAAGGTTACCAAAAAGAGGGAGATTTTCCAAACTGGTAAGTGCCAAAAGAGAGAAAAGTGAAAAAGATAGGGCAATCTGCGGACATCCTGAGTCCTAAATGGAATTTAGGAGCTTGTCCCAAATCCAGAAAATAAAAATATATGAAACCTCTGATAAATAGTGTAAGCCTTTCTGCTTTGAGAAAGGGATTCAAGAGAGAAAAAAAAACCCTAACAACCACTCTTTGGAGAAGGATGAAAAAATGACTGAAAGAACAAAAATAAAGAAGAAAGATTTCTAGGTGTGGATCACAAACATCTGAAGCTGGGCTCAGCTGGACGGCAGAAAAACAGATTCATAAATACAAAACAGTAGTTCCCACCTTATGAACAGGGGACAGGTTCCAAGACCCCAGTGTATGCCTAAAACTATGAATAGTACTGAACTCTATATAGACTATGCTTTTTTCTATACATATGTACCTATGATAAAGTTTATAAATTAGGCATAGTAAAAGATAATAACTAATAAAACAAAACAATTATAACAACATACATTCTGTAATCAAAGTTATGTGAAAGTAATCTCTCTGTCTTTCAAAATACCTTATTGTACTATACTCATCAATTTTCAGACCTCAGTTTACTGTGGATAACTGAAACCACAGAGAGTGAAACCTTGGATAAGGGGAGACTACTGTAAATGTTTATGAAGCACCTACCCTCTGCCTACCCCCCGCGCCAGCCACTATTCTAGGAACTAGGATTCTACAATAGAATGTAGGATAGAATGTAGGATCAAAAAAAGTACACAAAAATCCATGGCCTTAAGAGATTTGGGGATGGGGGAAGGAGTCAACATAGAAAACACAAAATGAATAAGTAGATTATATAATATATAATAAATTATGCTGTATATCAGAAGAAATAGGTTCTGAAGAAGTTAAAAAATATGCCACTTTAGCACATTGACTATTTTGAGTTAAAGCCACTTGAAAAACAACAGGTACAAGAATACCACTCCGATCTTCCTTCTGTTTCTTAAAATCAGAAGATGAAATTGCCATGTGAAAGAAGTCCTCCCTAAACCAGAAAGAAAGCATCATTCGTATCAAGAATGGGAAATTGAGGCTGAGGGAAACCTGTACAAACCTTGTTAAACTAGCTCTTATCTTCCTAGCCACTTTTCAAACCAATTAACTATCCTAGCCCAAGCCCCTTTGCCTTGTAACATTTGCATAATTGACTACTTTTTGTCAAATTCAGTATGTAAATGTTCAACTCAAATTGCATATTAGCATCATCAATTCCCTCGTGAAGGCTCCTGTGCCATGTAAAATTTGTATACTTTCTCCTGTTGATGTCTTATGTCAATTTAATTATCAGGCCCAACTGGAAAAATTCTCAAAACATAGAGGTAAAATTTTGTCTCCCCTACAGTTCAAAAACGTAATGATTTTTATTATGAATCGTAAGAAGCAAAGACTGTGTTTCAGTCAATTATTTCTCCATGACGAAATAACACAAATACTTAAATACGTATAACAATAAGCATCTGTGTGTATCAGTTGAAGGTCAACAGATTTAGGCCATGCTTATATGGATGACTACACTTTAAGATGTGGGTACAGTTCAACTTGGCTACTCAATGTTAAAATACAGCAAAATTAATTTCTTTTGTATTAAGGAAAAAACAGGACCTTTGGGTTTAAAAGAGGTGAGGGGCACAGGGAAAATTGCCCCAAATCTACCTCCCTACTTTGTAACACCACAAAGGGATGTGAGCACATTTCAAATCATTGTTTGATGTGTATTAAAAGGAGTGACATATGATCTTATGAGACCAAAAAAAAAAAAAAAAAGAGTAACAGATACCCTGGGTATATTCTGTATTCTGTTCTGCCTGGATGAGGTTTCAATCCTTCCCCTCCCTCCACCAACATACACACATATACACACACACCCCCCATATGACTTTAAGTGTTTATTTTACAAATATCTTTTGAATGTTTACCATGTGCAAATCTGGAAAGCCAAGGATATAAAAGGGTGGTATCCCTTGAACCTTATTCTCAAGGAAGGTAAATTTGGGAGGGAAGTGGGAGGAGTAAGACTACTCAGGCATCCATAACATCAAACATCTTTGATTCTTCGTTGGAGAAAAAGCAAAATATACAAAGCATATCATCCAATTCCTGAAGATGCCCAGATGGCTTCTAATTCAGACAATCACCTTTCAAGTTTTTATTTCCAAGATTAAATGGGTTAAAGTTTGTAAATCATCTTTGAACCACATATACCATAGATAAAATTCAAAGAGATATTGTCTTTAAAAGCCACACTTTACGGCGTGGTGGCTCACACCTATAATCCCAGCTTTTCGGGAGGCCAAGGTGGGAGGATTGCTCGAGCCCCAGAGTTTGAGGCCTCAATGCTCATGAGAATTTGGGAGATCTGTGCATTTATGAGAAGTATATTTCAGAAGAGTTTTCTGTCAAAAGTCACAATCCCAGTCTCAGGGTTTGAACCAATTGGGAAGACTTCATCACCTTAACCACTTCGTTCCCACAAACTTTAAGGTGGGTTACTTAATAAGGAAAGGCAGGTTTTTAAAGAATTGGTTTATCTGCCTCTGATTTATTCCCCTCATCTGTAAAAGAAACAGGTGATAAAGGGAGAGAAATTTTTCAGAGAGATCGTCTTTATGATCCCTGAAAATTTTCTTATTCTACTCTATGTAGACAGTACCTTGCTATAGTTTACCATAAAGTAAAAACACGTGACTGGTGAGGTTTTATGGGATGATGTGCTAAAAATAAGATACAAGTGACAGAAGATAATCAAAGAAGGGAGAAATAGATAGAGGCTGGAATACTTGGAGAAGATCTTCAATTTAAATTAATTCAACTAAAATATAAAGAGAACAATGATGCTTTCCTTTTGCATATTCATGTAAGTGGGAGGGGGATACCTTTGATCTGGGTCTTGCAAAAAGTTTTGCCAGGAGGAAGCAGAGACCCTCCTGGTAGGAACACCATGGGCAAACAGAGCATATGGACAATTTCTGTTCCTGAAAGGCAGAGACCAGTGGTCAGAGAAAGCTCGAGTTTGGTGGAGGAGGTAATGTAAGGTGTTAAGAGAGAGAGCCTTGGATCTGGAAACGTGCATGGGATTTAAAAGGCAAAGAGGATTAGATAAAAACTGCCACAACAAGGAAACCAAGTCTTAGGAGTGGGTGGGGACAGTGAGTGAAGAGTACCAGCAGTGGCTGTCAACCCCGGAGACCCATTTGAATGACCCACGGCCGGAGCAGCACCGACCACTGGACCCCGCCTCCAAAGATTCCGACTTAACTGGCCTGAGCGAGGGGAGGAGGCACCAGCACTTCGAGAAACCTCGCCAGTTGCGTGTAATTTATAACCACTGGACCGCCATCTGGCAGGAGAGGGGCCAGGGGCTGCTTGGACAGAGTGTTTAGCACAAATGGGAAAATGGGGAATCAGTTTTCAACTACAACCATGTTTCGAGAACCCGAAACAGCGGTTGAGCACAGCTCTGCCTGATATGCTCACCACTACGAGAATTTAAATTTCGTGACTTCCCAATCCTCTATAAAAACCAGGCTGGAATATCTGTTGTTGACATGGTAAATTGTTCAGCTGAGCATGTAGGTTAGACCTTTTCTTTGTTCTGCTGGTACCACTTTTAGAGCACAGGATTGAGACATTTCGCTCTTAGGGAGGTAAAACCTCACCGCTACGGAACAGTACGGGGAGTGAACACTAAGCGACGAGGATGGGATTCGAACCCACGCGTGCAGAGCACAATGGATTAGCAGTCCATCGCCTTAACCACTCGGCCACCTCGTCGCATCTACTAGGCTTTCTCACGAAAGATATATTTCTTTATCCATCAGAGTTTCGTTTTGCAATTCCTATTGTTTTGGTGTACGTTTTTATTGATGAAACTGATGTTTCTGTTCTCTGTAAATGGCCCTCTTACTTCGATCAAAAAAAAAGAAAAACTAAAAGGGAGACAGAAGAGGTGAGGGAAGCTGAATGAAGATGACAAAGTACACTTTCTAAGGGGGAAAAAATGGAAGAAATTAACAAAAAAGAATGGAGCTAATGACTGCTCTTGCTTTTAAAATCAAATTGGATTTTGTTTTTGTCTGTTTGGTCATGCATATGAACACTATGAACAGCATCATTAAACCAGTTATAATTATCGTTGCATCCCTGGACACTCCTCGGTAGGATTCTCGAAAGATGCCTGCCATATGATTACAGTAATGCCTCCGAGAAATAACTATCACCTCTCCTGGAAGTCCAAATGGATGATTGGTGAAAAAGTAGGAGTCATAAGTTAAGGTCAAATTGTGATTGGTTCTGAATGTCAGACCAAAGATTTTGGACTGTATCCTGAAGAACTGTGGGCCCATCACAGGGGTTTTTATTTTGTCTTGCTTATTTCGTACAAAGAAATGTGACAAAAAATGATGATTTAGTATTGTCATTTTTTATTATTATTACCTATTTCTATGCACTCCAGCCAAAGACCACCAGGAATACACCTACGGTTGAATAAATTGGGTTTGTTGATGCTGCAACTAGGAAGAACACACACCATAACAAACCTTGGAGAATCTCAGTGAAGAGGTGTTTAGGAAGGCCTTATTGTAGCATTTGTGCTTGTGTTGCGATTTCAGGGAGGGTGAAAAAGGAAGCAGGGCTTTGTTCTGTATTGGTTGCTGTCAGGAAGGGAGGGCATAATTCTGTAATTAGGTATCTTAATAAATTTTATGTAGAGGGAGATAAAAATAGAATGAAGCTAAAGCTATAAAAGCAGTGGTGCTTCATATTAGTTGGTAGAAGTGGATGTTTGGTATTTTTGTGGTTTACATAGTGACCTTGTTTGATTATCAGTGCTTAGACAAGATTATGAAATGTTTTGTTGTTGATATGTTTTTTGTTTGGTTGTTTCTGTATCATTTTGTCACAATCAGAAAGATCAATCTGATGCTAATGATCTGTCTGTGAGATTGTTTATGTTCAACAGAAGAACCCCATGGCCTAGCTGTGAGCACCAGACCCATTCCTGACAATACCCAGGCCCAGTGGATAGCGTCAGACCAGTTCCTGTATGCCGGGGGGGCTGCTTTTTCACTTTCTAGCCTATATCCAACATAATTACAAAAAATAATTGTGCGTGTGTGTGTATGTGTGTGTGTCTTATGACATGATGTAACATACAATAAATAAGAAAATGAGGATGAAAGAAAAATAAAGATCAAATTTGGAATATGATCAAGATTCAAATTGCATACTCTAAGGAGATATTGGGATGATTTAATAAATTTCAAACATTAAGTATCAAATCAGTACCAAAACATGCCAAGTTAAAACAGGTAAAATATACAAAGTTTTGTTTTTTTAAAGCTTAAGTGAGTGACAAATTCTAAAATGTTTCTGGAAAAGAAAAAAAATTACTTGGTCTTGGTAGTGTTGGGATTAGGAATTATAAAGCATGATAAACAAACGTGGGCCTGAAGAGTCCATTCATTCATTCATTCAGTCTTTTGATGAATATTTACTGAGCATGTTATACACACCAGTCACTGTTCTAAGCAGTTGCATATACCACACACAAAATTCCCTGCCCTGATGAAACTTAATTATGTAGAAATAGGCAATAAACAATTTAAAAATAAATATATATGGTATGTCAGAATGTGGTAAATGCACTAGAGTAGTGACAAATTAAATAGGGTGGTCAGGGAAAAATTAGCTCCGTGGTTCTCCATACTGCACATTGGAATCCATGGGGAACTTTCCAGAAATATCCATGTCAGGGCATTATTCCTAAAGATTCTTTTCTTTTATTATTTATTTTTTTAATTTTTTTTTTTTTTTTTTCCTGTAGAGAAGTCTCACTATGTTGCCCAGGCCAGTTTCAAACTTCTGGCTTCCCAAAATGCTGGGATTATAGGCTTGAGCCACCATAAAAGCCATTATTCTTAGGGATTCTGACTCACTTGTTCAGGAGTGATTTGAGAAGAGTGACAGTTAGGATCTTCAATGCTGGCTTAATTATAACCGAAGATATACAAAGGAAAACTAAAAAAATTTCTGCCAAGAGATAATTTTTCCAATGGGAGGTACCAGAAATTGCCCTCAGGATAGCACTTCCTGACTATACAAAAGAAGGTACCTGCAAAGTATCAGTCATAGCAGTAGGCCAGCACCAGGCAGAGCTCTTTCTATCTTGGGGTCTCTAGGGTATTTAAGACATAGAGTAGTGGGCACGCTTCTTGTGTAATCCCCTCCCTTTGAGTGTGAGCTAGACATAGTGACTTGCTCCTAACCTATAGAATATAGAAAATGTGATAGGATGTCACTTCCATGATTAGGTTAGAAAAGATCAAGAATTCCATCTAATCAACAAATTTGTACTATTGCCTTCTCAGTTTATGTGCATTGATGAAACGAGCTGCATGTTGGTGAGGCCCACATGGCAAGGAATTGAGAATAGACTCTGGTCAACAGCCAGCAAATAACGGAGGCTCTCAGTCCAACAACCTTTAAGGAACTAAATCCTGCCAACAACCACATGAGTTTGGAAGTGGCTTCTTCCCTCCCATTAGCCTCAAGGTGACTACAGCCCAGCCAACACCTCAAATGCAGACTATGAAAGACCCTGAAGTAGAGGACCCAGCTAAACTGTGCACAGACTACTGATCCACAGAAATCTTGAAATGTAAATATCTGTTGTTTTAAGCTGCCGATTTGGGGGCAATTTTTTATACAACGATACGTAACTAATAGATTCAGGAAGGCCTGATGGCCCAGAGAGCAGTGGATCCTATGGCTGGGAGGGGAATACAGTTGAGAAGGTAAAAATACAAGATGTCATAAGATTGCCAAATCTGAGTTCAAATGCTTATCATTACATCATGGAGCCCTTACGTAAGAGTCTCTCTATTGAAAACCTTATGTATAAGCTTGAGGTAGATATGTACATTATCTTTGGAAAAAGCCAAATCTAAAGAACACTAATAGATACCTGCTATTTCTTAATAGATGCTATGGTAGGTTGAATAATGGCCTCCCAAATAGGACCGTGGCCTATCCCCAGAACCTGTAAATATGTTACTTTATGTGGTAAAAGGGACTTGGCCTATGGGATTACATTGAAGATTTTGAGATGGGGAAATTATTCTGGATTATGCAAGTGGGCCCAATATAATCATGAGGGTCCTTACAAAAGGAAGGCAGGAGAATCAGAGTCAGTATTAGGAAATGTGACTATAGAAGCAACAAGTGATACAAAGAAGAGGCCACTAGAAGCTGAAGAAGACAAGTAAATGAATTATCCTATGAAGTCTCCAGAAGATATATAGCCCTGCTGACACTTTGATTCTAGACTTCTGATCTCCAAAACTGTAAGAAAATAAATTCATATTTTCTTAAGCCACTAAATTTGTGGTAATTGTTATTTACAGCAGCAATCGGAAACTAATACAGAGGCACTAAGACACTACCATGACTACGGCTAAATAGGCGAAAGAAAGTTTACAGCGCTTCTTCTGGAACAACTTTTAGAGACCAGAGGAGTTCATGGGGCTCTTTTCATGATATTGAAAGCATGGAGGATATGTTTTGAACTGGAAACAGTTCAAAGAACTGGGAAGTCAATAGAAGGAATTTAGGATCCCACTGAGAGCTGGGATTGCTGTATTTGGAGTCCAGAGTGCTAACCGTCATACCCTGGTACCTTTGTACAACAAACCTCGAAGATGGGCTAATGGCAAAGAATAGGCTAAACGAAGAACCACAGAGGGAAAATCACCAAGATGTTCTTAAAGTCCTAAAAAAATTTTGCCTCAAATTTCTGGATTCGGAGTCCAGCGTGCTGACCATTATACTATGGAATCCTTACGTGAGGAGCTTGCCGCTGCAACTCTTAATGCATATTCTTGCATTAGGCCAATACATTTTGAGGGGGCTCCAAAGAAGAAAAGATTCATGGGAGGGGCCTCTGACACATGAACTGTTGAGCATCCTGAGCACGCAAATAACTTAGGATCTGACTGACTTTGGGAACCCAGGCTAAAGTAGGTGTTAAGAGAAAAAGTGAAAATTCTACAAGGACAGGATACTTTTCAAAAACTAGAAATTAGAATTAGTAGCATTAGAAGAAGAGGAAAGAAGAAATAGCGAGCAGAAGGTAAATCCACAGACTGGGAGGCACTAGCGAGTTGAAACGGACAGAGGTCACAGAAAACAAAACAAGGTCCCACCGAGACTTGAACTCGGATCGCTGGATTCAAAGTCCAGAGTGCTAACCATTACACCATGGGGCCAACGTCTGCCCAACCGTCTTGGAAAGTCTATAAATATTTATTGTCGGTCGTGTTTACCTGTTCAGTGTTTGTGGGGTAGAGTTTCAATGTAAGAAACAGCAATAGAATATCTGCTGCATCCCAGATAGCAGAGGTTCCAAAAGGCTCACACACACTACACACTTCCCAAGACCAAGATCATGTTAGAAACTGATGGAACATGAGCCCATTGTGTATTCTTCAAAAAAGGAAAGAACTGAGGTCCAGTACGTGAAAGATGTATCCTTAAGCATCCGGACGATAATTTAAATCTGGGGCAACTCTGGCGTCCAACAAAAATGGAACGGAAAGAGAAGACAGAGTGGAATTCAAGGTGAAAGAGTAGGAGTTGCTGCTCTGCAGTGAAGCGTCTTGTTGCTGACTTTAATGGGGTGTTTAGGTGCGCAAGTGATCAAGTGTCTACCCTTCTTCGAGTACAATGTAATTTGAGAGAAGTGTAGGGAAAAGAAGTTAAGGATTATTAGGTCCCACCGAGATTTGAACTCGGATCGCTGGATTCAAAGTCCAGAGTGCTGACCATTACACCATGGGGCCAATAACGAAAGTAGCTGCCTGGCAAATATTTGACAGTGCCAGTGCAGTATGTCAAATTAGTCCGATGAGAACGCTTTCTATTTTAGACTCTCAAAGTAGGTGCATGTTCCCAGATCCTGAGAAAGCAACCAAATTGCATCAGCCGGCAACAAGTATTAATAGAGCTCCCCTTTCCTTGGAATTGTTCTAACCTGTCCACGGACAGTTTGAGTACGGGCGTTCCTTGCAAAATCAGAACTGTGCACTTGCTAAATTCTTAACCTGGGTCATGAACGCTTGGCTACCTACGGGTTTACAGAGGAAGTGTCAACACTTATAAATCTCTGAGTTAGGACATCTATGCAACAGTTTTGAAAATTCTTTATCTGGTATTTCCTCTCTGCAAGTCTGACCTACGAAAGTGAGATGATATGAGGATCCAGAAGGAAGGGAAGAATGGAACTTTCTGTTTGAGATATTGATTCCAAAAGTTAAAGGCAGGTGAGGTTTTGGAAGTCAGACATAAGCTGGATTTCGGACAGGGAGACAGCAATTCGAGAAGATTTAAAGCCGTAACAGCTTGAGCAGTTTTCCAGTATCTTTACAGTGGCCTCAGAAATTCCTAATGTTTTCAGGTGCTTTCCCAAGTAACACGTTCAAAGATTTTTCTCCACGTCTTATTACACGAAAGGACTGAAACTACCCGCTTCAAAACTTATGGAGGAAGAGAACATTGGAAGGATACAACGTATTCCGTGTTGCTTTGTACGATTGCGCAGGTAGTACACCAGGCTTCTGTACTCGTAAACAAAACCTTCCTTCGTAGTCGGCAGGATTCGAACCTGCGCGGGGAAACCCCAATGGATTTCAAGTCCATCGCCTTAACCACTCGGCCACGACTACACACCCTCGCCTAGCCACTGGATCTATTCCCATGAGGAATAGTATCTTTCCTGTTACAAAAATATCTTTTAATTTATTAATTCCGACAAAGGTTTTGGAGAACATCTCAACTTGTTAAAAAGATCATGATTTTGAATATTTACAAGTCAGTAACAGGACTTACTGCAAATTGCAACACTTACCTGATGTACGAGGTATTTAAGACCGTAAGACTAGCACAAGACAACCACAAGAGGTGTAGTGGTCTCCAAATCCGGAGACTGAATGACAGACTCTGCGCACGTAATTAATAAGATTTACCGTCATTGGAGACTGAAAGCACATATTTCTAACAAATTACCTTCTGGATTCTTACACAACCACGTATGGTCCCCAAATCTTTTGTTAGGGAGTCAGTGAGAAACCTCACTCAAGGTCTTTTTTTCTAGGGTCTAAAGTTTACAAAAACGTACGGCCACGCCTAGCAGAGGATGGTTTCGATCCATCGACCTCTGGGTTATGGGCCCAGCACGCTTCCGCTGCGCCACTCTGCTACCATGTGTGTAGGCTTTTCAATTATAAATTCAAGGCTAGAAGTTTCTACTTCTAAAAGACCTTTTGTTTTTTCACGGCTGTCTCGAAAAATGAGAAGAACACATTGATAATGTGTACGCGGCTGCACTCCACCTTCAAATACGAGCGGTTTAGATTTTCCCCCGAGAAACTCAAATCAGCTGAGATCAGAGTTCATTGGAGCTCGGACCGGATTACGTTTCAGGTTATTGGAAAACCAACCGTATGCTAATTGGCATAATTTTTAAAGGTGAAACTGCAAAACGCTCACAGCCATCCATCCCCACATACTGCCGGAAGTCATGGTTACTGCCAAATATTTCCCCCTTTGTGAATTTAATCGAAAACAACTTCCTTTCAGGAAAGCACCCATGTTGCATTGGCCGGGAATCGAACCCGGGCCTCCCGCGTGGCAGGCGAGAATTCTACCACTGAACCACCAATGCTTAGGCCGCCCCTATTTCTTTATCCTTTTATAGCTATGTTTATATCTTTTCCAAGTTAGTAAAAGAGTGAGACTGGATTTTCTCTAGAATTTTCTTGAATCTAATTAAATAAAAAACTATCTCTAAATATTCTGAGAAAAACTTTGAACTAGAAGGAAGCAGCAGAAAGTCTGCTGAAATGTGATCCTTGGAGACTTTTCAAGATGATAAATGCCTATATGTACCCAACATATGAAGTGTCTTTCTCCATTCCTCCCCCAACTTAAATATTTAAGGGAATCAAATGCTGAAAATCTCTCATTTAGAATGCAAGCCAATTCAATTAATGTACTAGGTCAAAGCGCTCACTTCAACTCTGAAACACCAAGTTATCTCATTTTGGAAAAAAGACCTTGTATTGTCATTTTGTTGTGGAGACCCAGATTCGGCAAGGAGGATATTGTCAAGGGAAGCGGGAATAATAAAGTGAAAATTGTGAAAGTACGGATTCTTCCAAACCCTACTCCATGCATACATTCCTACTATTTGCCCATGGAGAGGAGGACCACTAGTTGTTGAGATCGCTGTGGCGCTGTGAAAACAAAAGCCAAAACGGTACCTGGAAACACACAGAAGATATGGCTCCTATTTTTGAGGACTTTCAGTTAGCGTGGAGAAAAAGCCAGACAGAGAAAACCACTAACGGACAATGAAAAGTAAATTATCAAGACTTAAATTTGGGTTTCAGGAAGGTAATGGATTCTGACAGCCTGGATAATATATCATGCAAAAGCCTCACATGCCTCTCTCTATCTCAGTCTATTTTTCTTTTCACCTCTTCTTTGGAATAGAGAAGTTTCAGTGCCATGTTAATGGAAGGACTTACTTGACGGCAGCGATTAGTATGCTTTGAAGGGGAGGAAAGCCAGGAAGCTGTAGTAGTAAATTAAGAGGCAATTACTGTTTTGCTTAAAGGAAGCAGTCGGGGTCCGGTGCGGAAGCTCATGCCTGTATTCCCAGCATTCTCTGCTCCTGAGGCAGGAGGATCCCTTGAGGCCAGGAGTTCAAGATCAGCCTGGGCAACATATCAAGAGGCCGCCCTCCACCCAACACACGCAAAAAGATAAAAGAATTTAGGATATAAACTAGGTTTCTCCAACTCCCAGCAACAGAAACTCGGTCAAGTTGCATAATTTGTTAGTACTTACTTATATGTAAATAGAGCTTAGAGTAGTTGACCTACATATACCCCTCAAGGAGCTGTAAAGGTAAATTAAAATGGTGCCTGATACCATTGGCAAAGGACTTCCTCTTGAACTTCAGTCATGTTGTCTGTCTTTTCCACTGGACTGCTATTTCCCCCAGAGCAGAAACCTTATGTGTGATTCATCTTTCTATGGAGCTGGCACAGAGTACATGCTCAGTAATTTTTTTTACATAATTTGTATGTTTTCTTTTTTCAAAGAAAACGTTTTCATCACAAAATATTTGAGAAATGCAAATCAGTAAAAAGCAAGCAAATTAAAATATGCCTAATCCCACAACCAGAGATAATTACTATTAGAATTGTGGTGTAATCATTAGTTAGCCATATGAATCATACTGTATAATCTGATTGATCTATAATGGTACACAATAATTGGTTGCTTAATACATCTTTTGTCTATTTCAAGTGTCTTATGCATCTTTCTCTATCATTAGATATTCTTCTTCACTATCACTTTAAGGGCTACATAATATTTTGTTCTATAATAAATAATAAATGTATTTAACCAATCCTCTCCTGTTAGTGTTCTGGGTTATTATTTTTTCACCTCTATGACTCTAAATAAGCCTATGACTATCTCTGCTGTGTCAAATAACAAAGATTCTCTCCTTGACCAAACTCTAGCCAGGCTTCTCTGTACCTTCTTCTAAACTAGGCCTCAACCTTGACTCTAAAGACTTAAAACAAGACCACATCCCTAGTCCGGCTTAAAGTGCCTGCCTAAGAAAACTCAAGGCTGCCAAAAGAATTTACTGTTTGTTCCAAACAACACCTCAAGTTAGGGCCCCTATATAAGCACCAGTTAGCAAAGTCAAATGGGTTCCATATGAACCAAACTCCCCCTTCCCAATTTTTATAATTTTTCACTTCTCTGACTCTACTGAGCCCCACTTACTACCCCCCTCTATTCTGTCATTCTCCCTTTAAAATGCCCAGTCACATCTACACAAATTGAAGTTGAGTTCTGTTCATGCTGCACTGAACTCTTTTCCTTATTGCAATAGTATATTATTGATTAAAATGTATCCATACCAATTTAACTAGTGTCCAGCTTCACCTTTTAATTTTATTTTTAATTGGCGATTAATTGTATTTCATTTATCTTTGATATAGGAAAAAATGTGAAAGACTTTGAAATAGACCAAGAAAATAGATTACTGTGTGTCTAGTCTAGTGCACATTTCTGGGTTATTTCATTCTATAGAGACCTATACCCTTCTGTTATCTTGGAGCTATTTTACAACTCTGTAAATTGTAGAAAATGTATAGTTATGCAAATGATTCTTATCCATAGAAATGCAAACGAATTGTGTCAGGTTGAATGTAAGTGATTATTGCCTATGGATATGGATCACTCTTGCTTCTGTTAATTAAAGAAAAACCACGAGGTTTATATTGTAAAAAAGGAGAGAGATATTTCTTGTGAAGGGGTCTCAACCTGCAATGGCCATTCTGACAAGCTGGGAAACACTACTTCAGTCATAAGGCAAGAACATGTGTTTTCAAGGGAGTGACAAAAGGGAACAGGATTTGATACTGAGAGGGGTGGCTACATATACATACTTAAGCTATAGGAGGAGTTATGAATATTTATAAAGAGAAAACATGCATGTGTAATTGTACTTCACACTTCCCATCCCTTCACAGCTGGGAACTCAGTTTTAAGTTTTTTTTTCTGGTGTCCGCTCAGTGGAGAGGGGTCTGGTGGGGGTGAAGGGTAGGATTTTATTTAGTTCACACTTCTATTAATGAATTCATTCAGCATTTCTGGTTGCCTACGTGTGTGTGTTGTTAATTTTCCTTTGAATTGGTTGTAATAGGTTATAGGTTCAATCATCAATTATTGAGTTAAATAAAACACATGTTCATTTTATATTTGAATGAAAGTCATGATTTTATTTTATTTATCTTTTTTTACCTGCTAAATCCACACAATCTGGTGTCAGAAAGATCTAAGTTCCTATTTGGTTTATTCCTTATTTAGAATATGAACTTGAGCATGTTATTTATGGCAAGCTTCACTTTGTTAGCTGAAAAGTGAAGGAATTATATATAAAACTCACAGAAAGACTAGCATTATGCCTAACTAAATAGATGTTGCCTCTCCTTTTGTCTGGAGCAGTTCTCAAGTGAATTGTTATGTGCTGACTTTTACCCCTTCCCCCAATCTTATGTTGAAGCCTTAACCTCCAATACATCAGAATGTAACCATTCTGAGAGATAAGGCAATAAGATAAAATGAGGTCTATGGGTGGGCCCCAATTCAAAATGATTGATGTCCTTATAAAAAGAGGAGATTAGGACACAGATAGAAGAAAGACCACTTAAAGGAGGGAGAAAACTGTCCATCTGCAAGCCAAGGAGAGAGACCTCAGAAGAAATCAATTTGACTGAAACCTGAATCTCAGACTTCCAGCCTCCAGAAGTGTGAGACAATAAATTTCTGTTGTTTACGTCACCCAGTCTGTGCTATTTGTTATGGTAACCCTAGCAAACTACTATTAATACAATTGTTAACAGTGAGGTCTGGAGCAAGACATTGAAAATAATTACTGTGCAATACCAGCATAGAATTTGTCAGAACTCTAACTGTATACCTTTTAGGAATACAGTAAAGTAGAAAATGCATGCTTGATTTTTTTTTAAATGGCAATTATCCCATTTTCCTGTTTTGAGAGAAAAATTTGTTTTTTTCACTTCCTTATAAGGCAAAAGATAAGATCAAGGAATGTCACAAAATACATTGATCTAAGTAACATAAAACTACTGTAATTCAGTGCATTCTTAGTAAGGTAACTAACCTTAATCCTTCATTGCATAGGTTCATTTTACTGGAAAGAAAGGAGAAGACTTATGCTAAAAGATGGTTTCCACTCATTGTTCCCTGAGTTACCAGGCCAGCATGCTACCGCTGCACCACTCTGCTACTTTCTTCCTAAAGGTGTTTAGCAAAGCCATAGTAACATCTGCCCTCAACTTCCATAGTTTCTCAAAAACTATTAACTGTCTTCTATGTACCAGACACTTGGCTAGGCACTAGGGGTGCAGCAGTAAAATACACACATTTGTCCAGCCCTCAGGGGTTGTTTTTGTTGACCACTAAAAGATGAGTGTCTGAATCACACATGGAACAGAGAACATTCTTACAGAGGAAACAGCAGGGGCAAAGGCCGTGGGGTGGGAAGGAGCAAAATGCATTTGAAGAACTGAAGAAGGCCTGTGAGACAGAGGACTATTAACCACAGCTAGTTTGTTTTGTCTTTTTTAAGCAAGAGAATGTCAGGATAAGATTTGCATTAAAGACAAGCATAATATTATCAAAACATCACACTGTCCCTATAAGTGTATAGAATTATGATTTGTCGATTAAAAATATTATCTTTTTAAAAAAACACGAATAAGGACACTGATTTAACTGAATAAGAGAAGATTTGGAAGGATGAGTTAAGAGATTCTAGTCATGATCCTTGGCAAGAGATAAAAGATGGAAGCAAAGAGGAGGTAAAACTGCACAACTCGCTGCTCGGTTGAGAAGAAGAGGTAGTGTCCAGGATGGCTCCGGGTCTTGAGGGAGGGGACAATGCTGAGAAGAACGCACAGAGTGCTATAGGCAGATGAACAAAGGAAGAGTCAGAGGGCTGAGGGTGATGGTCTCGGAAAAACGCCAACATTTAGTGTCCCACGTTGGAGGGGTGCGTCCCCTACAGGTAAAGGACATGAGAAGACATGATAAGAGAAGAAAGAGGAGGAGAAGAAACAGGAGATGCCAAAGGAGAGCGTTTAGATTAAATCTCCCTTTAAAGAGGGTGGCGAAAGATGCACTGTCCAAGAGGGAGTTCTTCATTTTAGAATCCCAACAGCAAGCCAAGGGCAAAAGAGACGAATCCCACTGAACCTCTGTGAAAGCAGATAACAGTCTGGGTTTTTTGTTTTTTTTTGTGGTCCCGACAGCTTTCAGGGTCTCAAGTTTTTTATCTAGGGCTGACTAAATATATCTCATAGTGAGGTCTGCTTGGCTTGATCGGTTTTGATCCCCACCCAAAAATACTACCAGCCTTGACCCCGACGTGACTTGAACACGCAACCTTCTGATCTGGAGTCAGACGCGCTACCGTTGCGCCACGAGGTCATGGGTGCGACATCCTTTCACTTTTAATTAAGAATGTGAAATTATTCCCCTCCCCTCCTCCCACCAAAAGGATCATTTCTTTATTATGCGGCTTGATCCTTTCCCCCCCCGCCCCACCCCACTGTTCACAGCTCCGCTAAGGTTTTGTTGAGAAAGATAAGGAATTGACGAGATTGAATATTAACCCCAAACCCAAATGCTCCATATGGGAAAAACTCAATTGTTCGCGTTCAATCTTTCCGTTTGTCAAAATTTCCCGCTTTCAGAAAAATCGTCTACGTATTGGGTATAAATCCGCAGTAAAACAGGAATAAGAACAGCTGTGAAGTTTGCACTACTACTTTTCTTTACAATTCACTAGACTTCTCCTTCTTCCGGAGGAGACTTACAGCCTTGCATTGCCCTGCCGTACCTGGCCTAGCTGTCCCTTACTGCACTCAATCCTATCCACACACCCGCCCCATCCTTAACGTAGTGAGCCTCGAGGGCCCAACATGAATGGTATCTCTTCCCGAAACGCTCACTTCTCAGTCAGAACCCGTGGGCCTTCTGGTCTCTATTGTGTACACGTGCTATTCAGTTCACAACAATAACCCCAAACAAACCGCTAGCATTTAATTAAGCTCTTACCATTTTCTTCTGCTAGCCCCATGGGTTATCTTTCTCCAGCCCATTGGTTTTCAAAAAGTGCTCCCTGGATCGGCAGCAGCAGGGAATTTAGAAATGCAAATTCTTGGCCACACCCCAGCCCTACTGAATTAGAACTGGAGGTGGGGCCCCACAGTCTTCTGTTTTAACCAACCCTCCAGGTGATTGTGATGTACGGGAAAGTTTGAAAATCACTGCTCCAGCCTAGAAACCCGATATTTTGCTCTTTCAAGAAAATAAACTTCCAATCTTCTAGGATGAAGGAGGGGCAGTGTGTTATAATAGTTTACTATGGTTTCCGTAACAAACACTACAGACTGGGTGGCTTAAACAACAGAAATTATTTTTTCGCAGTTCTGGAGACTACAAGCCCCAGATCAAGGTGCCAGTCAGACTGATTTTTTTCTGAGGCCTCTCTTGTTGACTTGCAGGTGACCCATCTTGTCCCTCTGTCTTTACATGGTCTTTCCTCTGTGTGTCTGTGTCCTAATATCCCCTTCTCATGAGGACATCGGTCCTTATGATTAGGGCCCACCTTTATGATCTCAATTTACCTTAATTACCGTTAGGGCTTCAATATAGGATTTTGAGGGTGTTGGAGGGAGGCTCAATTCAGCTCACACAGGCAGTTTCCAGATGAAGCTACTGCTGACAATTCCTGAGCCTGGCATAGGGGAAGGCAGTGGGATGGGAGTTCAATGGCGTAAATCTATTGCCTCTTTGCTTTCCCCACTCCTGGTTTAAGATTTAGCTTTCTCAGGGCTGACAAATCAATGATCACTCTTCAATCGTCTTTCCAGATTACAAAATTTTGTTTCTGTCTTCTCCTCTCCTGAACTTTTGTCCTATTTGAATTTATTTTTTAGCTTTGCTTGAATGGGATTTGAGGAGCGCACAAAAGTAAATTATTGTGTTTGACCCACAATCTTTACCTTGGAAGCATCGCAAGGCAGCGGTGGTTCCCTCGGTGTGCAAAGCAACCCAGTTCTATCTTCGCCTCTTCTTCAGCAGCTCTCAACTCAAGCATTCCTTTCTCAGTGTGGTCTTTCTCCCCGGTTGTCATCAAAAAATAAAGCACTCTATTATTTGTTATTGAAGCACAATATTCTTGCCCCTGATAGTTATCTAGTTGAAACTTCACAGTATTTTTGACCATTAGATTAAACTTCTCCCCACAACTAGACTGTAAGATTTTGGTTTACAGTAATGATTTCACTATATTAATACATTTGCAGCTCACGAAGAGGAGAAGATAATTTTCCCTCAACAAATTTACAAGCTTCAGCAACTGAGGACCACGTGGCTTAGTAGATAAGGTGCCTGACTTCGGATCTCAAAACTGAGAGTTCAGATCCCTTCGTGGCTGCTTGGGAGTGTGGCTTGCTTCTAATCCAAACACCTCTCAGTGCTGGGTGTGGCTAAAATGAGCCTAAGCTGTTTCTTTCTTCAGTCTAAGACGATAATCAGAAATATACTCCCTTTCACCTTAAGAGCTTTCAGTTTTATCTTCTATGTAATGTTTTATACACATCCCTTACCTTTGCTTTGTACTTAGTCACCCCCCAAGTGTCGTTTTATCCTTCTCTGTCTCTCCACAATACCACCATACAGCCTATTCTCTGAGTCAGTGCTGCTGAAAATTTGGCCCAAGAACCAATTAACAGCACCTGGGAGCTTCTTGAAAATGCAAGCTTTAGAGGTTGGCTTCCCTTCCCAGTCCACACCACCCTTGACTTAATTAGAATCTCCGTAGGTGGGGCCTAGGATGTTGGGTTTTAACCAGCTATCCAAGTGATTCGTTTGCACACAAGTATGAGAATCATTTATAGACCTTACAGGCTATATAACGTCCACTTGACGATAACGTGCGAACACCTGAGACCCTTTTACAATTTAGTGCCAACCTACCTGAGTTCCAAGGTTTTATAACAGAGGTATTGTGAAGCTGACACAGGAACCCCTTGGAAAGACTGGGGGACGAAAGAAGGCAGAAAAGAGGTCAAACTCTGACAAAAAAATCTTCTAACAAATGTAGAATGGCAGAATTAAAACAATCGCCATCTGCAACCCCCAGAGAAATAACAGACCCAAGCAAAGAACATTAACGACCTTAAAAGCATTAGGAAAATGTTATTGGGAAATAACATATGCACATGGTGTCACAGTGCCACCCCAAGATTACTTGTCAATTGCAAAGGGAGAAAGAACAAACTCTGGGGGCACCACTTCATCTTTACTATCGGTGGGATATCCGGACAAGTGCCTCCCGATGTGGTTAGTACCTGTGTAAAGAACAATGTCTGGCCAAAAATGTTTAACCTGAATCTAATCACTTAAATTAATCAAAGGGATCTAATCAATCATTTAGATTTATCTTCTAGTTTAAACAGAGTAAGAAATAAATTAAAAGATAACATGAGGAAACAATGAGACAAATGCAGACTGTAGGATATTCCATGAGGCAATTGACTTAGACTTTTAAAGAGTCAAACAAGTTTTTTATTTTTATTTGTTCATTTATTTATTTTGTTGTTTTTTTTTTTTTGAGACAGAGTCTCTCTCTGTCTGTCGCCCTGTGTGCAATGGCGTGATCATAGCTCACTGCAACCTAAAACTCCCGGGCTTAAGCGATACCCCCGCCTCAGCCTCCCGGTAGCTGGTACTGCAGGCGTGAGCCACCACACCCGGCTAATTCTTTTCTATTTTTGGTGAGGGCGGGGGCGGGGGTGGTGTCTCGCTATTGTTCAGGCTGGTCTTGAACTCGTGACCTCAAGTGATCCTCCCGCCTCGGCCTTCCGGAGTGCTAAGAACTACAGGTTTGAGCCACCGCCCAGCATCAAACCAACTTTTGATCAAACAATAACAAAAAACTGGGAGACTGTTCTAAACTAAAAGGGACTAAGGGAACATTACAACCAAAGCCAGTGAATGAACTTTGGCTGTTGGTTAGGAAAACTGGCTCTAAGAAATATATCAAAGAAATTTACATAAGGACTGGATATTAGATATTTTTAAAGAATTGCTAGATGTTCTAGTTATGATAATGATATTGTGCTTATAAAAGATGCAAGTTTAGGCCATACATGTTTATGTATTTAGGTGTGGTATATCATAATGTCTGCAAATGAATTTCACATGATTCAGCAGAAAAAGGTAGATAAGACTAAGATGGCAGAATGTTTTGTTGAATCTGGGTGGTGAATATACAAATAATTGCCTATATTTTTCAAATTCTTTATATGTTTGAAATATTTTGTAATAAAAATTTGAATTTTTAAAACAGGCTTGGCAGAGACTGTGCTGTTAGAACAAAGACCCTGAAGGAAGAGCGCAGGGCTCCAAGTAGGCAAAGCAGAGGTCAAGGTGAAGAAACACCTTCCTTGTCTCAGGAGTCCCAGGCTGCCTTGACAGGGCGGCCAGAAGAGGAGCTGGAAAGGTTGGATGAGGGTCCCCCATGTTATTTGTGACCTTCCCTGTAGGCCACAAGGTACCTTAAAAACATTAAAGGAGGTAAGGGACACAGTCAGATATGCCTTCTCGTTTAATGCTGAGGTAGCCCTACCTACACAATTTGCCTTCAGCTATGTCTCCGGTGTGACCTCTCACCGCTGCTCCTCCCGGTACAACTTGAAAAGGCAATGTTTCAACTAGACAGAATTTTCTTCAGTTTCTCACATATTCCATAAGATTTAAGTCTAGAGCACTACCCTCCCCCTAGTTTGGTTCATTTCCATACATCCTTCAGATCTGAGCTTAAATATAATTCATTCCACAAATATTTGTTGTGCACCCATGGAGAATTCAGAGGTAAAGAAGGCAGAACCTTTCTTCGCAACCTGTCTTCGTGAACCTTGGAGTCTAATGAGTGACCCTCTAGGCCAGCAGTCCCCAACCTTTTTGACCCCAGGGACCAGTTTCATGGGAGACAGTTTTTCCACTGACTGGGGGCAGGGGGCGGGTGAACGGGGCGGGGATGTCGTCACCTTGGCTTCACCTCATATCATCAAGCGTTGGATTCTTCTGGGGAGCGCTGCAACCTGGATCCCTCATATATGCAGTTTCTTGCTCCTGTGAGGGTCTGTTGCTCCAGCTGATCTGACCGGGGGTGGGGGAGGGGGAGGGCCAGGGCTCTGGCGGTGATGCTAGCGATGGGGAGCAGCTGAGGGTGCAGGCGGGGAATCGCTATTCCGCGGCTCTGCTCGCCTCCGCTGTGCGGCTGGATTCCTGGCGGGAGAAGGCCCAGAGGTTGGGGACTGCCTCTCTAGGCAACCACCGAAGACCTGTGTGGTTGGGATCTAGCACTCCTCTTATGGGCTACTGTGGCACACTGCACCTCTCACTTGTATTCATTTGTTTAATTGTTCACTTCTGTAATTGTTTACTCTAGAAATCCCTGAAAATAATAGCCATATTTTTCTTGCTCTCCATTGAACGAGGCAGCCCGTAGCAAAATGCTTGGCACATGATTGCGCTCAAAATAAAATTTTTGAAAGAATGAAGAAATGAATAAATCATTTTAGGGATCAGGGACTGGAGGCCAAAAGACTTCTAAGAAGTTGTTGCAGTAACTTGTACAAGAAACTGAGGACCTGATCTTTAAAAATGGGCCTGAGGCTGGGGAGGAAGAGCCAGATTTGAGAAATAATTAGAAGGTTGAATGAAAGGCCTGGTGGGAAGGGAGTCAGAGACAGGGAGAAGGACAAAGGGAGTTCTTTTTTTGTTTGTTTTTGATTTTTTTTTTTTTTTTTTTTTGAGACAGGGTCTCGCTCTGTCACCCAGACTGGAGTGCAGTGGCGCAATCATAGCTCACTGCAGCCTGGAACTGCTGGGCTCAAGTGATCCTTCTACCTCAGCTTCCGGAGCAGCTGGGACTTCAGGCACATGCCACCATGCCCGGTTATACAAAGGAAGTTCTAAGTCTTTGATTTGAGTTGTTGGAGAAGGTTCAAGTTTGAGGGAAAGGATGCAACATTCCTTTGGGGATGCATTGCTTTTGTGAGGCCTATGGACATGCAAGAAGAAATAACTAGGACAATTGGATATTCTGAAACCCAGAAAAGAGATCTGGACTGGAGATGATGTTCAATCCATCAGCATGTGAGCAGTAGTTTATCAATCATGTCTTACTCTTCTGTTCATGGATTGGAACCATTGATAAAATATACAAAATTCCCTACTTGCTCCGTAATACACACCCACACATGCATATAATATCGTGGTAATGGTAGTGTAATTTCAGAAACGTGGAGATCCTGGGGTTTTGTTTTTCTTTTGGAAGTGGTCTTTTTATATATTTTCAAACTATTATCCACAGCATATAAGATATAGTTGTTCTTTCCCTTGTGGGAAAAGGCTCCATACAGTGAAGAGGATTTGATTCTCAAAATATTTTCTACTTTTCAATTTCATTCAGAAATGTTCTTTCTGCTGTTTAAAGTATTTTGACCTTTATGAAGAGAGAGGAGATGGCTTTACTACATAACATTTTGGTGCATCCAGGTTCTTGAATTTTAAAATGATAGTTACAATTGCACTGACATTTATTGAGCCTTTACTATATCGCAGGCACTGGACTGTGTTTAAAGTCATAGGGGATCTCTGAGGAACATCTTTGTTAGATTATTGAGGATGAATTATCTACTTGGCAAAAACTATAAGAATTTTTAAAGTTATTAAAACATATTCTTCATTTACGTTCTAGAAAAGACTCAAAGAGCATTCTCAGCTTACCACGTATATGTGCCTTCAATTGAAGTTTGATTCCTTCCAGTTTAATTGGTGGAACATGAACTCAGCTATTATTAAATTCTTAGTCAACTAAGAGGTAGAATATGTGATATATGATAGCATGTATGATATTCAGAAACCAACTCGGTATCAGTAGTCGTGGCCGAGTGGTTAAGGCGATGGACTAGAAATCCATTGGGGTCTCCCCGCGCAGGTTCGAATCCTGCCGACTACGGACGCGGGTTTTTGTATCTTCAGACGGTTTCCTCTGACCAAATTGGTTTGTTATCTACACTTCTGTACCTTTTACAAGTTACATGAAAACGGATTGTTCAGGGGAACTTGAACTTACGTCTGCTGGGTTGTAATCCTCAAAACGGATTTCTCATTACCCAAAATAAACCTTATCTCACGTCCTTTACAAGTTACATCAAAACATTTCTCATTGCCCAGGAAGGAATCATTGTGCATGAGTAAACGAAATCAAAGGAACCAATAGAACTATATTTGGTTTTAGTTCTTAGGGTTTGGGGTTCAAAATCCTTATGACTAGAAGGAAATAAATCGAAATAAATGTTTCATACATTCATCCTTATAACACAGTAATCCTATCATATTTCTTTTTCCATAGCTGTAACTCCTTCTTCGCACGCGAGGGGGCCAGTGGCGCAATGGATAACGCGTCTGACTACGGATCAGAAGATTCCAGGTTCGACTCCTGGCTGGCTCGCTGCTAGGTTATTTTGGATGCCTTTATTGAGGCTCCACAGATTCCCCTTTCCTGGATCTCTGTATATCATTTGATTTATCTTAATTTTTTTAATTTCTTAAAATATTACTTGACAAAAACTTTTATAATATAAACTCGAGCTTTGAGTTTACTATTCTTCGTTTGCATAATAAGTTTTCTTTAAATCTCATCGATACATTGATAGTTTTCAAAACTGACTAATCCTCGCATTGCATTATAAAACTTGATAGAAGGAAGACCTTTTTTTAAGTGCATCGTTCTGTGAGAGTTATGATTGAGAGTTTCACAAAGAGATTTCTAGATAGCAAAATTTTTTAGGTTCTTTTCTATCCTTTTAACATATACATAATTTCAAGAATCAAACATTTCACAAAACCAATAATCTCTTCTCTTCTCCCTGTCCTTCAGCATTTCTTCTTCTCTAGCTGATTTTTTGAGTATTTACCTACATATCTCCAAAGAATATGTTTGTATGGTCCTTCTGTTGACTTTATAGAAGTTGAGCAATTGGTTCACTTTCCTTCTCACACCCTGGGACTCCCAACACACACTTACCCTTTCTAACTCTTCATTCTTCTATTACTGTTATAGCATGGTACATGATAGATCAATATTTGTAGCTTAAAATGTAGTACTTTTTAAAAATAATTCAACAGATGAGCTGAGAACTAAATTAAATTTTCCTTTGCTCACAAGTTTTATTTTTCCCTGGCATTACTATGTAATTGTCTTTTCTTGTTGTTTTTGTTTCTCTTGCTTAGACTTCTATGTGTTTATCATTAATTCAACCCCAAACTCTTCACAAATTGTCTAAACATTTCTCCAGAAGTTCAAATGCATTGCAGAGTCTATACATTTCATCTTCCTTTAAAAGTGTCTCCTACACTCTTAGACTTGCTCAAATCTGAAGAGCTTACCTCTTTTTTAAAAAAAATTTACACCTCAGGATAACTGAGTAGAGCTTACCTCTTTGCCTGTGCTTATATGCCCCTGTGAATGAATCTCTTTTGATCATCACCCTAAAGACTCTCATTTTTTCTCTCTATGAAGCACTCCTTTCTGTATTCCAGATTTAAATGATTATAATAATTCATTTTTCTTAGTTTGTTGTCTTGTTTTAATGTAATGTGTCCTCCAGTTGCTTGCTGAGAAAGCATACATGGGAGGTAAATATTTTGAGATTTTCCATGTCTGAAAAAGGTCTGGACTCTACCATCTTACTTGGTTGATAATTGGGTATGGTATAGAAAATTTTAAACTAGAAATAATTTTTCTAGAATGTTACTTCTGAAAGATGTGAAGCCGTACTGATTTCTGATCTATAAGTGACCTTTATTATTTTTTTTTTTTTCCTGTCTCTCTCTCTTTCTCTCTGTAAGCTTCTAGGTTCTTTTCTGCAGGTTTGTTTTCTCCTGAGGCCACACTCCTTGGCTTGCATATAGCTACCTTCTTGGTCTGTCTTCACATGGTCTTTCCTCTGTGCACCTGCATCTGTGGTGTCTGTCTGTGTATCCAAATTTCCTTTTCTGAGAAGGACACTACTCAGACTGGATTTGGGCCTATCTCTATAGCCTCATTTTAACTTAAAACACTTCTTTAAAGACCCTATCTCTAAATACAGTCACATTGTGAGGTACTAGGTGGGGGGAGAGGATGGAGTTCAGCATATAAATTTGAAAGGACACAAGTCATTCCCCAACACACATTCTATGTTGACACTAGTCATCAAATATACTACCTATCTGATTGGTATGATTGACGTCTCAGAAGTAAGAACCTTCATCAAGGAGGCTTACTCAGAAAGTTCCACATTACCCTCCCAAATGAATAACAATTCTTAAAGGAGTCCTTTTCATTTTAAAGAACAAAAGAGAGAAAAAGAAAGGATTTCTGTGTAGTCTGGACTGAGGGGAACCTGAATCAAGCAGGTTGCCCCTTTTTCTTCCTTCCAAGACTATTTGGAACTTCAAAAGCAGTTGCCCTGCAACTTTCATTGTTACTTTCTACTGTTAATATATTCTGCTTTCTATTGTAAACATTTCATTAGCCAATACAAAATCCAGTTTTCTCAGCATTCAGATTAGGAACTTCAGAAACATGAATGTCACAGAGAACCACTGGGTTTTCACAAAAACAATCGACTTAAATTTCAGGGCTCAAATCAGAATAGTTCTTCACGGCATGTTAACAATCTATGGTTTTAAGGCCTTAAAAATCTGCTGCCAGAAACCTCTCTGATACTACCTTCTGTTAGTTCACTCACCTCCAGACCCACTGCCTTTTCCCTACTCTTGGAACAAGACAGGCATGCTACTGCCTCAAAAACTTTGCATTTGCTATTGTGTCTACCTGCAACCATCACCCACCAGAGATTATTGTGGCTCATGCTCTTTATCTCTCTGAAGTCTTTGCTCAAACGTCATCTTCTCAGGGAGACTTTCCCTGATCTCCCTAATTAAATTTGCAGCCCACCCCCACCCCCATCCCCACACACACTTTATCCTCCTTCCCTGCCTTGTCTTTCTTCACTACAATGTAAACGTCATGAGGACAGGATTTTGTCGGGTTTTTTCTGCTTTATTCACGGCTGTAGTCTTGGCAAGGACTGACAAACAAATATTTTTTTTTAACTTGAATAACTGAATGAATGACTAGTGAAACAGAATCAAGAAAGTTGGGAAAATAATAAGGGAATAAATAAGTGCATATTTTGGTCATTGAAGTGGCAGTGTGTGTGGGACCACTTCAATGTGATTATAATAATTCATGTCTGTCTCTGGTCCCCAAATAGGAAAATAATTCCAAATTTGCTGCAAATGTTAGTGTTTATAATCATGCAGGGAGGTTTAGAGCATTATCTCTAATTCTGCTGTTTACTAGCATGCATGACTTTGGGTAAGTTATTTAAACTGCAGGACCTTGGGCAAGTTATCTAAACTCTGCAAACCCCAATAGTCTCATTTGTAAGGTGAGAGTAATAGCAAGTATTTACTTCATAGAATTGCGGAGAATAAATGATTTAGAACTTGGAAAGCACTTGGAATAGTGCATGGCACCTAGTAAGTGCTCAAACAATAAAAGCTAAAACTGCTGTTTCTGTTGTTATTTTTTATTATTTATTTTTAGATAGTAATGTATTGCACGCAGAGGTGCAGATCTCTGACAGTAGTATGAATCGAAATAAGTTCCCCTATGGTGTCCATGGAAACGGGTACAGTTTCCTCTTTATATGGGGGGAGATCTATTTAGGAAAAGGAGGGGGGAGCAAAAGGAACAGACTAGATTAGCAGAGGATGGTTTCGATCCATCAACCTCTGGGTTATGGGCCCAGCACGCTTCCGCTGCGCCACTCTGCTGTAGGTAGTGAATTCCTCATAGCTAATATCCACCTCTTTTCTAGTTTGTCAGTTTTCCAAATTTTGGAACTGTATGTCTTCTCTTTTCCCTCCAGAAAAATAATCTACTTTTTGTAATACGATGGCATGGGCCTAGACTAACTACTAAGAAAAAGGTCAATAACAAATTAGAAAAAGATTATTTTAGGTATACTTCTCTAAAGCACAAATGTATGATTAGATATAACGTCTGTCACTGTGTACTGTGTGAATATGTGCGGTTAATATATGACAAAGCGTCTGCTGATATTCCAAATGTCATTTTTAAAAGTCATTATAAGTTATACAAAATAATAGATACTCTTCAGAAGAAATAAACGTACTTTCCCTTTTTTCCATGCTGTAATGTACTAATACATAATCTATAGGGGGGTTCACGGAATATTTCGTCCAACAATTAACCTTCTCTGATGTAATGGCTCATTCCCTATAGTCTCGATTTGGGAAAGTAACTGCGTCCAGATTTTCTGCCTCTGGAAATAAACTAACTCCTTCCGTGATTTGCGGGGGTGAGGGAGTCGTAGAGATCCAACGGTGGGCTGTGGAACCCCTCCAGCATGTAAAAGCTGATCCAGGTATGAAGCAAGTGAGCTTAGATCACCCTGTCGAACCTAACTAGGTCTCTGCGAAGATCTGCTAAGCTCCTGAAGGTTGGAAAGAGAGATGTGGATGGAGAGAGGCGGCCAAGAGCACAGAAGTGAGCGTGGACAGAAGTCTAGGAGGGTTAAGAATAGGGACAAATTGGTGAAGAGTGTAATCCAGAATGTTTGCTAATAAAGAATGAAAATGTCTCTATGGGCCTAGATGTAAGTCCAAAAATACAGTAACATGTTCCTGGTATACCTGCCTAGTTAAAAGGGGAAAGTGAGTCGTTTTGAGGAGACTGAAGTAGTTGAGCGTAGGAGCCCGGGAGAAGGGGGCAAGGCGACTCTTCCTTCGTGACGTTTTGTGGATTTGTACTCTCCACCTCACCGTCACCCGCGCCAGCGGGCTAAAGGCTGCTGATCCCGACGTGATTTGAGCGCGCAACCTTCTGATCTGGAGTTAGACGCGCTACCGTTGCGGCACGCGGCCCCCTGAGCCCTTCTGATCCCTTCTGATCCCTTCTGACCCCTTCTGACCCCTTCTGACCCTTTCCTTTAATTTGCTTATTAATCTGATTTATGAAAATTATTTTTGGTATTTGGCGTAAAGACTAGGTGACCGTGCACAAAATAATGCCTCGAGGCTCCCTTCTGATTCAAGTCGCTGGGAAATCACTCAGCCTCCCAATTACTTCATTTTCACCTCTTCCTATTCATGTTTCATTCCTTTTCTTACCTAGTTTTCTCCACATATTCCAAAAATAGACGTTTTGGGAATTTTGTTGTTTTTGTCTTTTTAGAAATACATTCTTTTAAAAGTCGGTCGCTTCGGAGTGGGGTTGTGTAGAGGAGGTGCCTGAGAGTAAATAATGAGTGTCTCTCCTTCCCCTACTCCTCCCCAATAACGGATGCTGACCAGAGTGAGTTTTGAACTCGTTTCCAAAGTTGACTGTCGATCCTAACTAGTGTTTCAGTGAAATGAATTCAGACTGGAGTCAGATCTCTGGGTCTGAAACTAGCCCTAAATAGAACAAGAAATCTGGTCTTTGGGAGCGAGTCGATTATTCTGGCACTGTGCTTTGTTTGGCTGCTTAAAGAGCCTGCCTAGGTAACTAGAGAGCTGAATTTTAATGTCAGCGGGATTTTCCTGGGGACCTGAAATCTACACACAGACCATCTCCCCAAGTAATCGAGGGCCAGCTTTGAACTCGTAGGAAAAGATACTCTGAAAAGTGACCCACTGCTGAAAACAGATCCATCTTTCTCTGAAAATCAAGGTTTCCCTTTCTTAATCTTGAAAAATCTGTCCAGAGCCCTGGGTTCCAGCTGGGAATTGTAAAGGATCATAAATACTAAATTGAAGGAATTTGTGTTTGATCTGGAGATGGCAGAATAGCTTTGATAGGTTATACGCTGTTATTTGTCTATTAACAACTGAAGGTCATTCTCTGGGGTCGTGGAAACGGATTGGGGGCTTGAGCAAGGAATGTGTTGAAAGTTGAAGGCTTTGGGCAGTGAGATGAACCCAGCATTCAGAAAATAAATGACCAAGGATTTAGGAGGATCTGACGCTTCCAGAAAGAAAAGAGCCTGCAGATTAGGTGTGGCCGGAGGATCTAGTGTGATCTGCTGTTGATTGAAAGTTGAAATGTATACTTTCCTCATCTATAAAATGGGGATAACACCTCGTAGCATTCTTGTGATTTTATTTAGGTAATGTGCTCTAAGTTTATATATGCTTAAAATGATGCCTGGCACATAATGAACTCTCAATAAATGTTAGTATAATTTCTATCACTGTAAAGTTCTGTGGAATTCTTAAATGCATATGTCCACACCACCAGCCTCATTCAGCAAAGATTGTGATAAAACTTACATTTGTCAATTGTTAGCTTTTTCCAAAAATTTAGTTTGACGTTATGAAACAGAATTAAATGAATTTGCTCATTTCCAATATTAGAATTATTCTTTTTCTTTAATAAGAAAAAAAAAGTAAAAATGGCCATCATCCCAGGTTGCAGCTAAAATCAGAGAGGACACTAGCAACACAGGGCTGTGGGGGAAGCTGGAAATTAACAATTCAAATCAGCAATCGGAATGAAAAACTCCGTGAAACACTTTGACTCATAGAAGTTTCTTTATTCACTTGT
Organism: Daubentonia madagascariensis; assembly: GCA_023783475.1. NCBI lineage: Eukaryota > Metazoa > Chordata > Mammalia > Primates > Daubentoniidae > Daubentonia > Daubentonia madagascariensis. The sequence goes on from JAKFHU010001672.1 coordinate 23,534,716, forward strand.
TTTAGTCAGTATTTAATAGTAATTCACAGCACTGCTGATTTCTGTCAGGTTGTTTACAATGAATTGTTTCTAATACAAGTCTGGATAAAATTTTAAAAATTGAGTTGTTATTCAGTCTAGGTGACAAGCATCTGGAGCACCTTGATGTTGAAGTTGCTTCTTCACTTCTTACCTTGTTTCAAAGCCCTTTGCTTCCCAGAGCTGGAGACCGTGATCCTAGGCCCTGCAGACTCGGTTGTGTTAAATACCCTATTCCAATCTGGGGCTCAGGCAAGAGAGTTTTCAGATCCCCCAAATCCTAGGTCTTAGCACCAATCACAGTTATTGCTGATTTTGACCTTGGACCCCAGTTCTGATAGCTGGCTTTGTCATTGCGTCCATGTTTCAGTTCTATCTAGTGCTTATTCCAGAAACTTGAATACATTTCTGAAGATCTAAAGAAAGGGACTCAATGAATAAGCGGTTTGTGTTTTATGAGGCTCCTCCCACAGACTGCCTCCTGCCTACCATCACCCTCCCAGAACCACCTACTGACAGATTCCCATATCAGTCGCTTCTCTGGGACTCCAGATGTCTTTGTTCCTGTCATACATCTCATCATTGAGATCTCCAAGTCCACTTTGACAAGACAAACTGTTGAAATCTGTTTGGGATCATTTCCTGACTTCTCACTAAATACGGACACTTGTCTGCTACCACTTCCTCTGAATAAAGTCTCCCTTCTCAGCTGGGCTCTCTCCTGATTCTAGCAGTGGGCCTGTCCTCTGCGAGAAGGTGTTTGCTCCACCTTGGTGGGTAAACCAATTTCCAGCCTGACTCTGCAACACCAACATAGATTTGTGTTTGGGGTGGAAACAGAGGTCAAGTGTAATTATGTGTGTTTAAGACTTAATTAAGAGATTTACATCTACCAAGATGGCTATTATTTAAAAAAAAAGAAAAGAAAATAACAACCATAAGTGAGACTGTGGAGAAATTGGAACAACTTGTATATTGCTTGTGAAAATGTAAAATGGTGCAACCATTGTGGAAAATGGTATAGTAGTTCCTCAAAATATTAAACATAGAATTACCAGATGAACTAGCAATTCCACTTCTACATATTTATTCAAAATAATTGAAATCTGGGACTTGACCAGATTATTTGCACACCAATGTTGATAGCAGCATTGTTCACAATAGCCAAAGGGTAGAAACAACCTAAAGGTCCGTTGACTGATGAATGGATAAACAAAATATGTGTGTGTGTGTATATATACATGAATATTATTTGGCCTTAAGGAAATTCTGATACATGCTACAATATGGATAAATCTTGAAAACATTATGCTAAGTGAAATAAGCCAGACACAAAAGGACAAATAGTTTATAATTTCACTTATATGAGGTACCTAGAAAGGTCAAATTCAGAGACAGACGGTGATTACTGGGGCTAGGAGGGGAGAAAGGGGAGTTATTGTTTAATGAGAACAGAGATTCAGTTTGGAATGATAAAAAACTTCTGGAAATAGATGATGCACAACAATGTGAATGTACTTAATGCCACCAAATTGTATACTTAGAAATGGTTAAAATGGTAAATTATATGTTATTTTTATTTCCCTGCAATAAAAGAATTATTTAAAAAAAAACTAAAAGAGAAAGACAAAGAGACAGAAATGGGGAGAAACTGGATGTTAGAAAATGGGTCCATAGAGGAACAATGCCTTTCCTCTCCTGGTGCAGAGATATGAGAATTTGTGTGCATGTTGTGTATAAGGTTGATAAGCCTATCCTATGATCTCATCTCTGACTCCTCTTCCCTTCCGCACTCTGTTCCAGCCACACTGGCCTCAGCAAGGGTAAAAACATTATAGTCTCAATATGAGGCCTGGCAATTTTTTTTTTTCAATGCAAGATCCTTGGAACTGCAAACATATACCTTGAAATTAGTTCAGGAGTCCCTCATGAGGTATACAAAAATCACAAGGTACATCCATTTTAAGACAGGGAACCGTAGGTACTGCTCTGGGTACAGCATTGCTGCAGGCGATGACTTAGGCATTGCTTTGGGTATTGCTGCAGCATTGCCTTACTGATCAAAACAAAGTTTCTAATTGCCCTGATCAGAACAAGATGAAGGCAGGGCAAGTTCCAACCTGTTAAAACCAAGATGGTGAAGAACACCGACCCTTCCGTGAATATTCCTCCCCTTATTTAGCCTGTTGCTTAAATAAAAAGGCAGCAGGAACCAGGGGGCTGGTTCTTCTCTGTGCAGCTGGTCCTCATCTGCAAGGGGACCGTTCCCTTTTGCAGGGAGAACTTGCCTCTGTTCTGGAGTAGACTTTCTAACTTTCTATAGTTTCTGAATAAATCTCACTTTCACTTTAGTTTTTTGGCTTGCTCCTGAATTCTCTCTTTCGTGAAGCCAAGGACCCACTTGGACTTCAAGTGGCTCCCAGCATTGGGAGTCACTTTCCTGTGTCATCTTGTCCATCAAGAGATGAGAATTTTTATTTGTTCTTTCTTCTCCTTTACTGTATAAATTTGTGTGAATTCTTTCCAGACTTTGTAGTCATTTTTGTGCTACCTTACACACATGTAAATCTGAAAATGCTTACTCAGTCATAAATTGTGTTCTCTCTTCTATATTGGTATGGAGAGATCTTTTGTTGGCATTATTGCTTTATTTTCCCAAACACATCAGGCCTGGTCCCACCTTAAGGTTTGGCATTTGCCATTCCCTCTGCCTGGACCACTTTTTCACCAGATATTTTCATGGCATGTTCCTTTGTCCTTAAAGTCTTTGTCACCTTCTCAGTGAGAACTTCTTGTCCACTGTTCTCAAAATGGCATACCTCTGACTCTCCCTATCTCTTTTCCTTGCTTTATTGTAGTACTTGTTAGCATCTAACATATATATATATATATATATCTTATATATTTATATATTACCTATTAAAAATAAGAAAAAGTAACTAAACTAAAAGCTAAGACACGGCTTCTTTAGGGGTCTGTGCAGGAGGTCAGCTTGCCCTCCACTCAGTATCCCTCAGTGGTTAGTTACCACACCCCCCTCGCCACCACATCCTGTCTACAGCTCCCTGCTGAGAACGCCCCACGAAGTTGGCCCACAGGGATAGTGGCCTCTCTAGGAGGTCAAACTCTTCATATGTGCCTCCTTTTGGCTGTGGATTCCCTGTAATACAACACATGGTTAATTATTGTGGCAGAGGCTGCTATAGTAGATTATCAAAGTCTGTTTCTTTTCCTGTCAGAAACACAGCTAATCTACATTTCCTAGCCTCCTTTGCAGTTAGATGCACAGTGGCTGGATCTGGACAATGGAATATGGGAAGAAGTGTTGTAACTACACCAATTATACAACTTTGAAGCTTGGTCTAGGAAAACCTTCCACAAAGGTTCCTTTTTCTCTCTCTCTTTCTCTTTCTGTCAGTCAAATGTTGAAGATCCAGTGGAGGACTCCCCGGCCCCAGATGCCAGGACCACTCAATATTCTCTTGGTGACCACTGGGAAGACCAAAAAGAAAATCTGCGTTAGATGTTGTCTGAGGGGAAAAAAGAAACGTATGGAGCTGAAAAACTGAGTCTTATGGTTTTCTGTGTTATAGTAACTGTATTACTAATATATTACTAATACAATAATGCTTTATTTTTCCTTGTTCATTTGTTTCCCATGTTTTAGTACATAAACTCTAAATTTCATAATTATAGCATTCTCATAAAACACCAAGTGAAAGGTAACTAGAATCATTAACATATACATGCTACACATACGGCAGAAAATACATGAATTTTTTCAAAATTCTAAAAATTATTAGCTCATTTAATAATGCACCATTGTTTTGTAAACTAATTAAGATTCCTCCTGTACTTCACTTCCTCACCCTACAAATCCAAGCTGAGCAGAAACATATAAATAGTACTTTTTTGCAAATGCAATACTACCCTAAAAATCTCATATAAATGTGGACTTTATTCTCGATATGATTTTTATTTTTAAGAGACAGGGTTATGCTTTGTGACCTAGGCAGGAGTACAGTGGCACCACAATCATAGCTCATTGTAACCTCCAACTCCTGGGCTCAAGTGATCTTCCTACCTCAGCTTCCCAAGTAGCTGGGACTATAGGCACACACACATGCTACCATGCCCAGATAATTTTTTCTTAAATTTTTTGTAGAAACAGGGTCTCACTATGTTGCCCAGGCTGGTCTCCAACTCCCGCCTTTAAGCAATCCTCCTGCCTAGGCCTTCCAAAGTTCTGGGATTACAGGCAGGAGCCACCATGCCAGGCAGTATGATCTTATTTTAGCCCGACTTTCAGATTTCTTACCACTCTCATCAAAGCAAAGATTTTTCTTAAGTGCCAGTCCCACACCTACTTTTCACTGGGCTACTTACTCTCCTGGTCATTCCCAGGCAGGTGTGCTAGTAAATGTTTAACCACTAGCTCTCTAGGGAAAAACACTATCCTGGTATGTAGGGCTTGCCAACTCTCTCACCATAGCTGATTCAAACTACAGAATCACTGAAGTCACCAAATGTTGAGTTGGGAAGAGACGTGCATAACTGGATTCTGTGAGCCAGTACAAGTGACTCTGGCATACCACCAAGGTCTACTCTATAGTTTTCTCAACAGTAATGACAATTACAAGAAGCTAATTGACCTAGTCCATTTGTGTTGCTATAAAGGAATACCCGAGGCTGGGTAATTTATAAATAAAAGAGGTTTATTTGGCTCACAGATTTTCAAGCTGTACAAAAAGCATGGTGCCAGCACCTGCTTCTCGTGAGAGCCTCAGTCTGCTTCCACTCATGGTAGAAGGTAAAGGGGAGCTGGCTGATGCAGAGATCACATGGTGAGAGAGGAAGCGAGAGAGAGAGAGAGAGAGAGAGAGAGAGAGAGAGAAGGGAGAGGTTCCAAGCTCTTTTCAACCACCAGTTCTGTGGGAAGTAAGAGTGAGAACTCACTCACTCCAGTGAGAATGGCATGAAGCCATTCATGAGGGATCCCCTCCTGTGGCCCAAACACCTACCACCAGGCCCCACCTCCAACATTAGGGATCAAATTTCAACACAAGACTTGGTGGGGCCAAACAAACCATATCCAAACCATAGCACTGATATTTATTAAGCACTTACTATATGCCAAAAATATTTGTCTGAATTTTTATATGCTGTCATATAATTATATTCAATCCTTATAAGTCTGTGAGGTTGGTGTTGAAAACATGAAAAATTCCCCCAGCATCTGGAAGCTAAAAGCTAGGATAATTGAACATACACAATTCTTTACAGGACAAATAATAATCAGACAAGACCACTCTGTTAGCTCGGTGAAACAAGATGAACATAAGATTACTCCATAACTGTGTACGAAACAGGAAAGAGATAAGGACACTCTGCAACCATAAAAAGAAGTAAATATTCCCCTTTCCAGCATAATAGATTGACTGTGATTTCTTACCAATGACATCCCCAGCCCCACTTTAGTTCTCCTGCCTCCTAGGTAGAAATTACTAGGATACCCGTAGTCACTGAATTGCCCCACTTCCTGACAACACCCAATCCAGAGCTGATGTCTGATTCTCTTACACCCTCCTTAGAAAAATAAGCTCCTCCCAATGCCCTCTTACCTAGATGCCCTACTATTCCACTAGTGTGCACTCTCCCTTGCTGCAGCAAGTTAAATAAAACTAACTTTGTTGACCACAGGTGTGTTCCTAGAGGTCTTTGGTCAGTGGGCTTTAACAATGTCAGTAGCCTCATTTTACAGAAAAGAAAATTAAAGTTTAAGCTGCAGAATCAGGGAGTCCGTTATTTGAGTTAAGATTTCATATAAGAGATTCCTTTATCTTCCTGCAAGGAGCATATGGTCTGGGCTGAATTTATGAGGCATTATCAGACAGCAAAATGAACTGGCTGCCAGGATAGGGATTCACAGGTGGGTAACCCAGAGATTAGCAACAGCAAGAAGCTGTTATCACCCCTAAGGATGGAGGGACAATAGGAAGAGGGAGCTAGAACGGTGACAGTGGTCCCCAGGGGATGACCTGCAGGAGCTGGAATTCCAGAGGGAGGATCTCAAACCCTGAATTGATGCAGCTATTGCAGGAAACGCTATAGGAAGCAGAGAGAAAGAAGAAATATCCTGCCTTCTCTGTTCCTCCTGAATGCCAATCTCTTGTCAGTTCTCCTATTGGCTAATCCTACCCAGAAGACAGAAGGGAAGGGTGCCTGGGAACTGTAGTTTTTTATGATACAAAGCAGAGCAAGGGAAGGATGGGGAATGAATCTGACTGAACAAAAAGACAACTTCATTGACACAATGCCCCTCCCAGTTATGATCAAAGTATTAAATCTATTAAAAAATGTTTGAATGCATCTATAAATGAGTCTTCTCATTACAGTTTGCCCTTTGGACCAATTATTTCTAATATTCAGTTTACAAGTATAATTATAAGAATTCTAGTATAACACAATGTTACATTTTATATGTATTTATAGAGGTGTCTAAGTTTAGAGCATAAAAATCATAGGGAACAAATTAAAATTATTCAACTGAATACAAAAATTTTCCTTTCTAAGAGGTAATCATTTAGTATGTAAAACATACACCATGTTCCAGGTATTAAAAACAGCAGTAATTTACTTATGAAAGAGTGATATTTCGACAGAAGGATAGTTTCATAGTTTGGTAGTAGGATTTTTGTTGGTTTGTATTAAATATAAAGCACCTTAACAAAGAGCCAGCCCATGATTGGTTAAAGGTCAATTCCTTCACTAGATTTCCTTTATTTGATCAAAACACTTGTGTGTGTGTGTGTGTATATATATATATATATATATATGTAGATTTTAAATACCAGGCCTCAGGAAAAGTCTTAAATATCCAACAGTCATTAGAATAGATCAAAGGTCAGCAAACACCACCTGTAGGCCAAATCCAGCCTGCCGCCTGTTTTTGTACTGCCCACAGCTGTTTTTACATTTTTAGACAGTTGAATATAAATGAAAAGAGAATAATAATCTGTACCACATCAAAATTATATGAAATTCAAATTTCATCACCCACAAATAAGATTTTATTAGGACACAGCCATGTCCATTTGTCTATGGCTACACTATAAGGGTAGTTATGAAAGACGTTGGAGGGCTCACAAACCAAAAAATACATAATATCTGGCCCTTTACAGAAAAAAGGGTCCAGACCCCTGGGCCAGAAGAAGGTGTTTTCTTAGAGACAAAGGCAACTGCTCCTCTCTCAGCATCAGAGATATTTCCAGAATTTCTTTCTCATCATGGGGGCAGCACAGGTCTGGATAGGCAGAAGGATCCAGTGCCTTCCAGCATGCACTGTTGCCCAAGGCCACAGCCTATAGAAGACCTGAGCATAGGGTGGCTCCTAGTCCCAGCTGACCCATGTGCCTGCAGGTTCACTGCCTCTGTTCAGGTCCCCAGCCCTAAATGGAAGTTCAACTGGAGCTCCATGCTTGAGTTCCATAGTCACCATTGTATCCTTATAATAATATGATATATTCCTTTCTTTTCCTTCTTAACTGAGCTTGAGTTACTTTGTTAGAAGCAAAAGTATTAGCATATAAAAACTCAACCTGTGTTTTGTGTGTGTGTGTGTTTTACTTTAAAAGAAACACTCTTTCCATTTGGGGGAGAGGGTAGGTCACTACGTCCTTCTTAATCAGCAGAAAAGTAAACAGGCTCTTTTGTGGTTCTAGATCAGTGATCCATCCATTCATTTATTCATTCACCAAATGTTTATTGTTGGCCTACTTTTTATGTGCCTCGCACTTTTCTAGACTTAGGGGATACTTCAGTTAACAAAATAGTTAAAACAAACAACTAACAAAATTCCTCTGTTGGATGTTACTGTGCCTGGGACAATCCTGGGGGCAACTGGAGCCATCTTGTGACCATGAAGAGAGCTAAGCTGGCAAGCCAAGTTTGTGAAATATAAAGACGGAAAGAACCTGGGTCCTTGATGACAATACACAGGAGTTGTCCTCTGTGTTGGTCCGGGTTCAGTTGTAGAGTATGGAATACACTTTAGGTTGTTTAAGCAGGAAGGGATTTGTTATAAGTACTCTCTACAATGAGCATTCAGAACTGACTTCCAACGCCACATTGCAGAACTGGACCACTGCTGCTACAACCAAGGACACCACCACCATCAGAAAGCCCCTGTTTGCTGCCAAGTTCAGAACCATGCAGCACCTGCATGGGCACCAGCAGAACAGATGCCTTATGACCTGCCTCTCAATTCTCAAAAGTCAATGATGGGTCACTGGGGACTCTGCTAACACTACACAGGGAAACCAAACAACACTTGAAATAGCAGAAATATAGCCCCTGCCTCATTTTCATCCTCCAAATCCCATGTGTGTGCATCTGATTTAATAGAGATGTAAAACTATCCCTCTCCCAAACCAGGACTGCATGAGAACCTGAGAAATGTAGTTTTTAATTTTCCTGACTCTACAGTACAGAAAAAATCACCAGGAGAGAGAATGACTATGGAGTGCCACCTCACTAGATTCTCCCCATGTCCTACCTCAGAACTTCTTGTTAAATGAGAAAATTTCATACTGTTTAAGCCAATAAATCAGTGTGACACCCAGGGATATGGAATCAGTGCTAGAGTTCAGGCCTCTGAGCCCAATCCTGCCACACCTACTGCCCCTCACTAACTCTGGCCTTCGTATCCCTCTCTTCCCTTATGTATAGTTACAACATTCAATAAAAGAGCACAGAGATGAGACTTTACAGAGAGGATGGTATCACAGCCCAGTTAAATCAAGAGAGGTCTTTCTCAACAGACAACTGAAATAGAATTTCTGGGATCTACCAAACTTAGCAAGAAGCATAGGACTGACTGGTTTCTTTCTCCACAGGTGAAATTACGAAGACAAGTTTCTCAGAGAATGAAGTGGCAGTTTCTAAGACAGAAAACTAACAAAACCTTCTTCATCTGGTGAACTATCCTCGACAATATACTTATTTTGAGTCTCTTCTTACTTACTCTTCCAACGGAAATGACTTTCCCGTCTCCATTCCCAAGTAACTAAAATGGCTAGATTTCCTATGGAAATAATGGCATATTTCAGCAACTGCCATATGTTGATCACTGTTCAAGAATACACAAAATATATTATTTTTGTGGAAGATAATTATTTTCAGTCCTTAAATGGAGTGGCTCTTAATAACAGGCTCAATTCACAATTGTCTCCTGGTTTTAAGAGATTACTAGATACATGGACTTTTGGAATATGTTTTCTTAAAAGACATGAACCACCTTTTTACGGATTGAATTGTGTCCCCCTAAAATTCATATGTTGAAATCCTAACCTCAGTACCTTGGAAGGTGACCTTATCTGGACACAGCTTTGGGAGGGCCTGAGACAGAACTATAGGGCAGAGGGGAAGCTCGGGATATTTCTCTGTTCTTCTGGGTGTGAATGTGGCTGAGAGGCTCAGAGGCTGAAGTCACCCTGCCAGGATGCAGAAGAAAGAGATTTGAGTGGTTCAACTATCAGAAACCAGGGCACAAGGATGTAGATAGAATCAGATGCCCTGGTGGACAGATGACAATCGAGGGCCAATGACTCTTCTCCGTGCCTGGACACAGAAGAGGTCTCTTCATACCCAAACTGAGATACCACTCTGAGGAAAAGGGGAGGCCCGAAATTAATTGACAAAGTCCTGAATTGACTAAGACTTAGTCGAAGTCCATTGACTTAGAAGTAGCCTGATTTGACTAAGAGGATCTGCCATTAAGCAGAAAAGGGGCTGGGGATGGAAATAAAGGTCAGTTTATATACAAATAAATGTACAAAATTTCACCCCTGAAGTTATGGTCTACAGAATGCAAACATATTCATAAGGCCTTCTAACTCTACTACAACATTCTTGCGGGCAGCACGCAAGTCTTTTCAGTTCTTGGGAGTCCCATTGCACACAGCCCTGGGCTTGCGCATGTGCAGGCTGCTCCGTTTGCGTGGGCTGCGAGCTCGAGACTGTCTCTCGGGCACCCAGCACAGGCAGCGGCGCGCGGCGGCCACGAGGGGGCGCAGGAGCCCGGAGATGATCACCCAAGAAACAAGAGGAGGGGGCGGCGGCAGGGGTAGAAGAAGGGGGAGGGAGGAGGAGTGGGAGGAAGGGAAAGGAGGAAGAGAGAGAGAGGGAGATGGAGACAAGGAGGAGGGAGGAGGACATATGAGAGGAAAGGGGAAAAGCAGGGAGGAGAGGGAAGAGGAGGAGTGGGGCGAGGAGGGAGACGAGAGGAGGGAAATAGGGAAGGAGGGGGGAGGGGAAGCAAGTTACTGAAGGGAAAAAATTCTCTGGATGCAGAATTAGTGACATTTGTAGGGTACTTTACATTTTTTCATGTGTTACAGATACTGTCTCATTTTTTCCTCACAGTAACAACCTAGTTAGTGATTGCTGTCCACATTTTATTTTCAACCTGAAATGTTGTCATTGTTGTTTTTAATATAAAACATATTTTCTATGTGACAACATAAAAAACATTGGGGCGAGTGTCAAAACTAATGGACCTCTACTACATTTTACAGTTTTCTTAAATCCATTTGTGTGGTAATTCTGAGATCTCTGAATAACGTGTCACCAAATGGTGCAATGCTCATGTCGGAGCTCAGACACAGGCAAAGGGACAGAGCAGTACACAAAACCCAACAAAAGTCTGCCCTCTGGGAGTTGGCAAGATAGTGGGAGAGAGAGAATAAGTAACATATTTAGTGTGTCAGACGGTGACTTAAATTTCACGGAGAAAAATTAAGCACGGAAGAGAGACAAGGAGGGGCGGGGAGGAGGGAGTGATCAGGGAGGAAGAAGTGATCAGGGAGGGTTTTAAGCAGCCTCCTTATCCCTCAACTGGGGACAGTAGCCCCACCTCATGCGGTTCTAGTGAGGAATGTGAAAGTTGCTGATACCAAGATGAAATCACTTTTTGTCAGACCCAGACAAACTAGAGCCAGAAGGGAGATCGCCAAGGGGGAGGGTTTGTGCTTGCACGTCTGAGATTAAAGACTGTCTCAAGGACTAAAATAATGCCACCAGAAATTCTTTCTTTAGGACTGGGGCAAATCAGATTAGACGCTCTCGAAAGAACGCTGACCAGTAATGGTATCTCCACCAATGAACTGACAGCAACTCTGGCTTTTGAGTCTTTGAAATTAATGAACTATGTTTCCAAACAGCTTATGTGAACTTCCCTTTTTGCTAATACAAGTTTCCTTTACCCTTTCCTCTTCAGATGCATATGTGGCTTGGCATAGCTCTGCATCTGGGCTTATAATTGTCATTTATAATTCCCAGATAAATTCAACGTATTTTTCTGTGATTTTTTTTTTTTTTTTTTTTGGTTGACAGGAACAAATAAGTTACTACATGTATAGGCTTTACTAAGTGATATGTAAATGTTAACAATACAGGCAGAAATAGAGATAACTTATTACTGTAATCAAAACATTTGGAAGAGGCTGGGGGCAGTGGCTTATGCCTTTAATCCTAGCACTGTGGGAGGCCAAGGCAGGAGGATCACTTGAGGTCAGGAGTTCAAGACCCCATCTCTACCAAAAATAGAAAAAATTAGCCACCTGTCTTGGTGCAGGCCTGTAGTCCAAGCTATTTGGGAGGCTGAGGCAAGAGGATCACTTGAGCCCAGGAGTTGGAAGCTGCAGCTTTATGAGTCTTTCCATATCTCAAACTTTATGATTCAACTAAAATTTACCAATAAGGTAATCTGACACGTGTTGAATGATGCACGTTCACTCAACAAATCCTTTTTGAACTCTTCTGTTGGTCATTTTTGGAAGTTAAGCATGGAGTTTACAGTCTAGTGTTAACTGTTATGTTACATTTTACTGATGTTGAGGCTCAGAAACCGATACCCCAAAATATGGTGCCTTGTACATGCTGAACTGAAGAAGCCTCAAGGTTCCTCTGACCTTCCCACCCTCCAACCATCCATCTCTACCACCACCATCTCTCCCAAAGAATGGGATAAAGTTTTTCTGTAGAAGTTCCTTATCTGCCTAACGTCCAGACCTACCAAAGAAGAAAAAATTACCTCTGGTCCCTTCCCTGAGTTTTTGTTAACTGAACCCATATCTCAGGAAGGAAGACTAAAGTCTGTCAACAAACTTGGGCAGAATTTTGTCACAAACCATTGCTCACTCTGCAGGACCAACAGACTTTTTCCCAGCTGATTGTATGTTCTTCAAGCCCATTGAATTCTCCCTAGTAATCATTTATTACCCCTCAACAGAATTCCTCTTCTCCCTCTTCCCATAACCTGTTTTGCCAGGATCCAAGCCCTCATTCTTTCTGTAACCTCAAGATGGTACACAAGCTTCTGCATCCCATGGGGGGTTGGGTCTTCGTGCTAAAGGCTCCTGTGTATACATGTTAAATAAATTTATATGCCTTTTCTCCAATTAATCTGCCTTTTGTGAGTTGATTTCTCAGTGAAAATTCAGAGGGCCAAGGGGAACACTTGGTTCCTACACTCACAAATAGCAGGTGGCATAACACCCTCCTGCATTACTTTCATAATGTCAAAATGTTTTCCTTCACAGTATATTTGTTTTATAACATCTATAACTGAGTAATGGTCCACTGTTTTCTCTATTATTGTGCTTATTCAGCACAACTTAGCAGTTATGAACAGAAACTTTGGGCTGAGACAGACCTGGCTTTAAATCCCAGAAATCTGTTCATCTTTAAGTGACCTGAGGCAGGTTACTTAACTTCTCTGAGCTTCAGGTTTCTCATCTGTAGAATAAGGTCATCATTAACTGTTTAAAAATGATGTTTTGAGGATTAAATGAGATGACACATATATAAAACACAAGCATAGTGCCTGTAAAAAAGTAAGCCAATAATTAGCAGTTAATAAAATTAGTCTTCATTCTCATCCGCCACACCATTGACAGTGACGTGCATTAAATTACAGTGATCTGACTTTGTTTGGACCTTAATTTGAACAAATCAATTGTAAAAGTACATTTTGAGACCTCTAGGGAAATTTGTACGTGACTAGGTTTAGATGATTTGAAGGAACTACAGTAATAATTTTACTGTATTGAGATGGAAAAAAATAATAAAACTCACTGAAAACCTTCTACCTTGAAAGGAGAAGCTATAGCCCTGTTTATGTTAGATTGCTTAATCTGCTTCTGTAAGACTGCTTGTTAACCTCCTAGTCACAGGAATGCTCGAAGGCCACAGCTGTTGCCAGAAAGATAATTAGTAGCCGGTTGGCGTGCCCCAGCTTATGTTCCTGCACCAGCTCCCTCCCTGCAACTCTCTTATCTGTATGCACCGCTCTGTACCCTGCCCCCTTGTTTTAAATTATAAAAGACAAGTTCCCCTGAACCCGGATGCTCAGACTTTGGCTGAAAACCCCTCTGAGCCCGCCGGCATTAATAGTTAATAAACCTGACCTCTCTGCATCCTCTTGTACCTCTCGGTGTTTCCTTGGACAGCGTGACTCTGGTTTTTGCCGTTACAGTATGATAAAGGCACTGTCCTTACGCAAAAAAAATCTTTATCTATTAGAGAGTCACTGTAAAATGCTTATGGGTAAAATTGTATAGTGTGTGGGAAGAAAAGTGAGAGTGAAGAGATGGAACATTTTCCATCTGGCAAAATGTTAAAGTTGCTGAATCTGTGGATGGGCACATGAGGGAGTTCATACTATATTGTCTCTACTTCTGTGTTGGTTAAAAATTTCCATAATAAAAAGTTTAAAAGTAGAATGAAAAAAATGGCATGAAAACCCTCCTAGTACATTGCTGAACCATAAAAAGGCAGGCCATGAAACGTTAAGAATTCATTTGGGAAGAAAAATACATCATTCATTGATCCATTCCACAAATACGTGTCAGGCACTGCTCAAAGGAAAGATGTTCTGCAGAAATGTTAGTCTCAGCTCCTGGGATAGAAATTTCCAGCTGACCGAGGGACTCAGAGAGCTTGTAAAGGCTCCTGTACCCGCTGAATGTGGCACATACCTTTAAATCCCATTCCTGTTTGTTTCAAAGATACAAAAGTACCTGAGACCAATTTGTGGAATTTGAGAAGTTCCATTTCATGATATCCAGCCTCCTCTTGGTACTTAGTTTCAGATGCCCAGGCCCTGCTGACTTTTTAACCCTATCCCTTACCAGATAAACTCTGCAAGGCAAGGCCCTTATCTATTTCACATTTGCATACTTAAAGGAATGGAGTTAGTGCCTGAAAGACAGGGTATAGATGTTGTTGACCAAACCATTGGTCAAACAAGGAGAAAGACAGAGAGAAAGTAAATGCACAAGAAGTCATCATTATTTACCTTTGACTTAAAAATTCATTTGCTCTACTTATTTTACATTGCATCTGAAGTCTTTCATTTCTAATTGTGGAATAAAAGGCTGTCTCCTTCATTAAATAGACTTCAGGCAATAGCAAGCATATTTTCAGGTCTAAGAGAATCTTCTGACCCCCCAGATTAACCTTTATCCAAATCATGCCCTGGAATTAATCCTGATGTTAACCCTTTCTCTGGGGTGGGGTGAGCGAGAACCCTTTCTCCTCATGTTCCTTTCCTACCTTCAAGCTCAGCGAGATGATTAAGCTGCTCTGATCCACAAAATGGGGAACCTCAGACCTAGCTAAAATAGTCCTCCCTCTGATCAGTGACAAGTAATAACCATTATCATAAAAAGATAATGGTAATAACATTTACTCTGTACTGTCTGTACTGGGTGTATGTGTATAGAGTTGCCATTCAAAAGGAGAATACACAGTGGCTGCCTCAGACAGTTTAAATGTCCAAATTCTGAGAGGCTGGTGCACCCCAGTGGCAATTTTCTGCTGCCACAGACTCCAATCAGCAGGCATGGGGTTGAGGATACCTGTACGGTAGCCCCACCTTATCCAGTTTTGCTTTCTGAGGTTTCAGTTACCCCCGGTCAACCTCAGTCTGAAAATATTAAATGAAAAACTCCAGAAATAAACAATTCATAAGTTTTAAGTTGCGAGCCATTCTGACTAAGGTGATGAAATCTCACCCGCTTTGTACTGCCTGGGATATGAATCATCCCTTTGTCCTGCATATCCATGTTGCATATGCTACCTACCCATTAGTCATAGTCCGTCTGCTCCTGACATCCAACCATAGACATTGTCATGGCTCAATGATCCAGGATCATCCAAGCAGACACTCCTCCTTCTGACGTATCATCAGAAAGTCAATAGCAGCCTGAGACTACATCACAATGCCTGTCACCCTTCTCACTTCCTCTCATCACGTAGGCATTTTATCATCTCACATCATACAAGAAGAAGAAGGGTGAGTACTGTACGATAAGATATTTTGAGAGAGGGGGAGAGAGAGAGAGAGACCACCTTCACATGGTCTCTATAACAGTACACTTTTATTACAGTGTATTGTTATAATTGCCATATTTTATTATTGTTGTTGTTAATCTCTTATTGTGCCTAATTTATAAATTAAACGTTATCATAGGTATGTCTGTATAGGGGAAAAAAAATACCCTATATGGGGTTCAGTGCTATCCACAGTTTCAGGTATTCACTGGTGGTCTTGAAGTCTATCCACTGAGGATAAGGGGGGATTACTGTAATTCTACCCGGCTAGCAGACTCTAAAGGTTTTAAAGATAGTGCCTGGGTCATGGTTTATTTAATGGCTTCCAAGGCCTGCTGCCGTAAAGGGCCCCACTCAAGTTTGGTGGCTTTGTTGATCACCTTGACTAAGAAGTTCAAGAGAACAGCCAGGCAGGACACATGCTATCTCTAGTACTCCAGTACCCCCAGCTTACCAGCTGTTGGGCCTTCTTTTTATTAGTGGGTGCCTCTAGGGTTAAAATTTTTTACTTATTGTTATCTAGAATACTTTCTTGGCTTCCTGCCCAAGTGGCCTTGGCATTTAGCCTGTTGGCAGTCCATTGTTGGGCAGTCTCCATGCCCCAAAGGGCTTTTTGACCAGCCAAACTGAGCTGTTACATTTTTATCTGTAGCTAGTCTTGAATGAACACAATAATGTCCTGTTCTGCATTTAGTTGCAGTCCTGCTTTTGTTGAATAACCCGTTGAGGCTTGGGTATCTTAGGTGGCAGGCAGGTGTGGATATACCCTACTGTTACAGCTTGAATTCTTAGCTGTGAAGGGGCATACCCCTCAGGCAGTGGTGATGTTCTGTGCCTCAAATGTTAATGCCTGTAATACACTCAGCCATGGAAACCATGGTCACCAGCACCCAAAATGGCACAAAAGGCCCCACCCACAAGCAGATAAGCACCATAGGTCGCTGCTTTTGTCCCCAAACCTCCTGATGTTACCAGTTTAATTTTTCCCTTAAGGTGACTTAGAAATATTGTCATGTGGGCTCCAGTATCTAAGAACTCCAGAAAAGTCTGAATTCTTTTTTCTTTTCCCTGTTTATCTTGACAGGAGTATAAGGTCATTGGCCTCCAGGGGGAACCCGGAGACCTTAGCCCCATTTCAAACTGCACCATTCAGCCAGAGACATTTGGATCTGCAATGTTCCTTTATCAAACACACACACCAACCAGGCTGCGTAAGGCCTTTCTCCACATCCTTTAAATTCCCTTACCACCTGTGTTGGTTCCTTCTCAGATGCCTCAGGGACCACCTGAAGAACTCTTTCTCGTTCTCTCTCAGAGGCCTTGGGTCCATCTGAGTATCCATTTCCTGAGTTCTCTGGCCCCAGGGAAGGAGCAATTGCATACGTACCCAAAAAGCAGGGGATTTCTCTCTGCCTCAGTCCACGAAGCCAGCTCACTCACACCCACAGGGTTGAGGGGTGACCTATGTCCCATTTATCATCCTTCCTTCCCCACAAATCTGCAGTTTCCAACCCCTGGGCCGTGGACTAGTACCAGTCAGTGGCCTGTTAGGAACTGGGCCACACAGCAGGAGGTAAGTGGCGGGCAAGTGAGTGAAGCTTCATCTGTATTTACAGCTGCTCCCCATTGCTGGCATCACTGCCTGAACTCTATCTCTTATTCTCCTGTCAGATCAGTGGCAGCATTAGTTGCAGGAAAACAAACTGGGGGCTCCCACTGATTCTGCCTTACGGTGAGTTGTATAATTATTTCATATATATTACAATTTAATAATAATAGAAATAAACTGCACAATAAATGTAATGTGTTTCAATCATCCCCAAGCCATCCCCCCTCCCCCGCCCTGCCCCCTGATCCATGGAAAAATTGTCTTCCATTAAACCAGTCCCTGGTGCCAAAAAGGTTGGGGACCGCTGCCATAAATCATCCAGCTCCATGTCCAGCCCCTGTACTCCCAGGTTGATGTCTATGCTCTGGGTTGGGTACTGGGGTGTATCACTCCTCCTGCTTCACCAATAGGCTACAGTTCTGTCAAACAGGACGCTGCTCACTGAACCAATTTTGTGAAGCAGATTCACCTTGCACTAGTTACCAATTTGTCCGAGTCTGGTGAGACAGAACATACATGCAACAAGTTACATGAAGCAGATTTATTACTTATAGACAGGCAGCAAGAGACAAAAGAAGCCTAGGATCCATTTTGTGTGACTTCCCCAAGGCTCAGGAAAGCTGCCCAGGGTAGATGGAGCCTTAACTGCACATGCCCCACTTGTACCACAGCTGAGGGACCCTGAAAGGCAGCTCACCCAGATTATATACTTCAGGGGCCACGTGAGGCTAAACCTCTGAAAGATGTCCTACTTCCAAGGAGAAAGGAGCAAAGCCCAGGCTGTCCTGGCAAGTTCCTCCCTAATTCAAGATGTATCTTTCCCTAGGAGGGGCAGAAACAGGCTGTTAGAGGCAGTTTCTCCCTATCTCAGGATGTTGCATTCCCAGCACATTCTACAGTTGTATTCTTGAGAACTACAAGCAAGAAATGGGGGAAAACTGGGTCACTCCAAGGCCACCTGGGAGAACTGTCCCACAGAAAGAAGCCACACTGATGAAACCTGCCTGACAAGAGGGAACAGCTGCATTGACAATTATGTGAGCAAGAAATCAATTGCTTTTGGGTTAAGCAATGAAATTTTGGAATATATTTTTTACAACATCTGACAATACTCCAAGCAGTATACATACCTTGCATGTTCAACAAAGAATACATGGTGTGAACTAAAATTAAATAAAAATCTCCCCCCCACCAGCTGACTAAATGGACTCCCTCCTGGCCAAAAGGATATCCTAAAACTAAATTATCTGCCATGAGGAGGAGGTCAGACATGCCTCACCATGCCCTCCTCCCTTCTTGGAGATATCCTTTATAACTCATTAACAGGCCTAAGGCTGTACAAGACAAACCTACAGGTCGCCAATTTACACAAGAAATATATGTCCGGTGACTTGTCTCCTATCTAAAACATTCCAAGCCTTTAGACAAAACTTCATTTTTTAACAAATTACAAGTCAAGGAGGCTTTAAACCCACCTATAACCTATAAGACTCCTCTTCAAGATGGCCCACCTTTTCGGGCCAAACCAATATATACCTTCCATATATTAATTTATGACTTTACCTATGAGCCTTATCTCCCTAAAATATATAAAACCAAGCTGTAGCCCAACCACAGCAAGTCCACTTGGTCAAGACTTCTTGGGTGTGGCTCTGGGTCATGGTCCTCAAATTTGACTCAGAATAAACCCCTTTAAAATTATTTTACAGAGTTCTACTTCTTTTCCATCGACAATGGAAACAGTTCTTCAGGGGGGCATTATGTGAAAAAGTTTTCTCTCTTTCGCCAGCTTGGTAGCCTCTCCCTAAATATCTCTTTGATGAAAATGGCATCAGAGGAATTTTGTAATGTTCACTTTCCAATAAAAATACCCAGACCTAGAGCGCACCACCCTGTTAGCTTGTCTGGGGTTTGGTGTGTGTTATCCAGTATCTGGGGGGAAAATGTGTCTTCCAGGAGGCTGAAGCTTATACAGTTTCAGGGCCCTCTTGAAGGAAAAATATAAAATTCTGCATATAAATTAAGTACAGGCCCTTGGAAGTGGCCCCAAAGCTTAAGCTTCATTTACATCGCTCTAAATCCACCCCTCATGCCTACCAAAGAGGGATAGGCAGAGAAAAAAAAGAAGACTGCCTACACATTCTTCTCTCTGAATCCTTCTCTCTCAGCCAAGGCACTTGATAGCAATACTGTGAAACCAAAGGTGTTTGCAATACTGTGTAAATCTGGAGGGCGCACTACACCCAACAGAGGAATGTGGAGCCATGCAAAACAACCGGCTAGAAAGCACTCCTTGCCAATTCTTCTAATGGGATCCCAGGACAGAATTTAATTTGTTTTAGAAAAATTAAGAAATGTGACGTTTCTGCCACCTGGGGTATCATGGGCAAGTCTTACCCCATATATCAGGCTCTGCTTTCCACATTGTTCCCATTTCTTCTGGAATTCCTCCTCAGAGCTCTTCTGCCTCTCTCTGACTGTTGGCCAAACCCTCTCCACCATTTGCATGCCCCCCCCCATGGATAACCCATCTTTCTCCTAAGTTAGTTGTGTGCAGCGTTTGCACTGTTTTGGTAAGAATAAAATACATATGCATATACAAGCAACAAGATACAAATGACGTAATTTTGGTGATTCCAAAGAGTTAAATGCTTTTATATTTGCGTTTAAAACTGACATTGCACATGATAAAGATGAATGGTAAAATTCATGCTAATAATTAAAAATTCTAATGTTTCTTTACTTAGAACAGCATTAACTAGCAAATAAAAGCCACCAGGACAAGTTGAGAGAAAGACGGTAGAAGAAAGGGAAAAACTTTATATTTTAGTACTTTTGATAGCACTTTTTTCCTGCTTTTTGAACAAGGGCCCCACATTTTCATTTTGCACTGAGCTCTGCAAGTTCTCTAGCCTTGGATAGAAATGACATCCTGCTACAGGTAGGGTGGAGAGAATGAGTTTCCTGGCATGATTCCAAGGTCTTTGGTTTGGTGACTGGGCATGACAGGGCCATTGCTGAGACAGGGATGCCAGGAGGAAAAGCAGGAGCGATGATGACGGCAACTCAGCGTATGTCGTGTTTGAGATGGCTGTGGGACACTTAAACAGCATATGTGACACTTTTCATCTGCCTGGCTGTGGGCATCATGGGCCTGGGCAGAAGCAGACTCACCCACTGGCTGGCCCTGCCTCATTGCCTTGGCCCCCACCTTGGTGAGGCAGGGGCCTGGTGCATGGAGGAAAGTGTTCAGAGGCCCGGCTATGCAGTCAGACCAAGTATCCTTCAAACCAAGTTCAACCCTGGCATTGCTGCTCACTAGGTGAGTGACTTTGGTCCAGTCATTCAACTCCTCTCAGCCTCAATTTCCCGCAAACACAGGGATCATAATACCTCTCTGGCAGGTTTGTAGCAATGAGAAGGATAAACAAAAACTCACACCCCTGGGGCTTGCTTGAGTCATGGGGATATGCAGCCTCTAGAGTTAGTGGAGCAATCACTGGATAACTATGGGCTTTTATTATTGGTGTCTTAAACAGAAGGCACAACAAGGGCTCTACAGAGTGTGAGCTTTTCCCAAGAGGGAGCAAAGTTTGGAATTAAGGAGAGATTCTTCACCTCTCTTCTGTGACCTTCCTCACTTAAAAGAACTCTCCAGTTTTCATGTGAAAGGTGACAGGAGGCTCAAGAATTCTATATAGAAAGGTGTGTGTGTGTGTGTGTGTGTTTCTTTAGGAGTCTGAAGCTGCATATCCATGATACTTTTCATACAAATGAAAAAACGCCAATAGTGTAAAAAAGGGGAGCTGAGGAAGATTTGGGGAGACATCTGAAGTTCTCCATAGTCCCCAACTTAGTTACATATATTTTCACAATGCAAATGATTGGGGAGACAATGCTACATATAAAGAGTTGAAATATATAAGTAAATAAATAAATAAATAAATAAGCTGGGCAATGAGTTGGAATAAAAGTAACTAGGTTTTGTCAGAAAGGTCCCAGAGCTGTCACTAATTGTAGGATGTTAAGGAAAAGAATTCATGAAGTCATCTTGGATCTGGGCCTTTGTTTTGCTGTGCAAATTGAGGATTGGACTGAAGGACCAATAGCATCCTAACATCTTAGCATTCAGAGACCCACAGCTGCAGCAAGATTGAGCAAATATTCTAGAGATGTGCACTATTCTGGGAAGAACATTCTACAGCCAGCTGTGGGGATGATAATCCCATTGTTGGTGTGGCAGCTATTCTAGCTTTAGAAGAAAGTTTGGGAAAGGGTGGTTCCCACATCAAAGCCTCAGAAGTAAGCAAGAGGTGGGAGGAGGGGACAGAGGAGAAGAGAGGGATGAGACTGGAAGCAGTTTGGAAGGAGAATAGTGATGGAGCTTACAGCACACCTCCCACAGCAAGAAGTCGAAACCAAAAGTGAGACTGCAGCCCTGCCCTCCACCTGCCATCGTCTCTCCTCTTCAGAACTTGCCTCTTCAGCCCATGGCAGTGCATTCCTTTCCCATGCCTAGGGGTGCCCCTGCCCTTGCCATCCAGGAGCTGCTTTCACCTTCTGTGCACAGAGTAATTCCTTGGACAGGAAGCCTCTCTGCCTGAACACAAAGGCAAAACCGCAGACTCTGGAACCAGAGACTCTTTGCCCTGCAGAAAGCTTCCAGATCTGGCACTCAGAGTCAAGCAGGAGTAGCACAAGGCAGAGGAAATATCACTAGGCTAAAAATCAGAAAATCAATAGTTTTAAGCTTGGACCAGTCAGTTATAGCATCATAGCCTCAAGTATCATCTGCAAAAGAATAAAAGGAAAAGGGGAGGGACTGGACTAGATCACTTACATTGTGAGTTCTGAGAAAGCCTGGGGTCCAGAAAGCCTGAACTGATAGAGTTGGTGGAGTTCTGAGTCCCCTCTCCTGCCTTGTAAAGTGTTTCGAATGTTCATAAAAAGAAGAAATTTTTTTCATGTCTGGAAGAATCAAGGAAGGCTTCAGGAATGAAGTGACATTTGAAGATATAAATAAATGAGTGGGATAAAGCACTAAAATAATCACAGTCCTAGCAGGAAATAGGGCACAGTCCAGAAAGGCAATTGAAGAGAGTTTAGTGGAGGGACCATTTGCAAAAACCGGGGGAAGGTTTAAGAGACACCAACAAGAGATGTGATATACCTTGGGGCTACAGCAGAAACCATTACCATTACCCATGGGTCTTAAGGAGCAAGGGGAGAGCATTTTCAAAATAGGTGAGACTGGTAGCCATAGTAGAGGGTCCTAACAGGAGCTGTGGCTTCTACAGCAGGAAGGTGGCCACTGTCACCTGCTGCCTGGTAGGGAAGGAGATGGGGGAATAGATACCTGAAGTTTCTGCCCTTCTACCCCTTGGCAGGTCCTCACCAGAAGCCAGAATGCAAGGGCTGCTGACACAGACCTCAGACGTCAGCCTCTGGGGCTAGGAGCAGGCTGGAGAGGAATGGGAAGTGGAAGGGGCGGGGGAGGAGGAGGGAGTCCAAATGAAGAATAACCAGCCCAGGTATCTCCCTTCAAGGATTTGCAATCTAGAGGGAGAGCTAGATGTTAATAAATAACCACCGTACCAGGTGAAGTGGAGTGAGAGTTATTAGAGCAATAGGTAATATTTACCAGGCACTGCACCAAAGGCTGCACATGCATGCCCTCATTCCATCTTTATTCCTATGTTCCTATGAAGCCGTCACTACAATTAAGGCCATTTTGTAGAGGATGCTTCGAAAGGGTAAATAATATGCCCACGATCACCCAGCTAGTGAAGTTGTCAGAGCCAAATGTGAATCCAGGTGGTGTAACCTTAGAGCTCACGCTCTTAACCAAAATGCTGAGCTTGTTGGTCAAGAGTACAGTTACTACCTGCATATGGGTCTGTTGGACTTAAATGCTGCCACAACCAGAAAGAAGTTCAGATTTTGAAGGGAAGCTTGCAGAACAATTATCCCATCAAAGTGTACTAAGGCAATTAATAGCTGATGACTTACTTTATCTATATCTTTTCTGGGTCTCAATTGTTCCGGGGCTTCATTTCAGTAGCTTTACCCATTCTACCTGCCCTCCATTAATGTTCTCTCCTAATAAGAAAATTGCACATTTCTCTGACTCCATCCCTACTTGGACTTGCTTCCTAGCAGCAGCCCCCTGAGCCTATTGCCCCCTCCCACCTTCCTACAAATCCCTGTCGTAACAAAGAAGTAAAAAGTATCTAGCAGATGCATTCTTCATTGTGCTTTTGGTGGGGGCGGCGGCGATTGTTTCAATGCAAAATTCCTTTTCTCCAGCTGGTTCTCTATTCCTGGGACCTCCAGCCACATCACCAGCTGTTTACCAAGCACACACCCGAGGTATTGCCAACAGGCCCTCTGACCGCAAAGGCCTCATGCCAGGTGGTAAGAGAGCCAGATGCGGCTGACTGTGGGAAAAAACACACACAGACTCAAAGTGCCTTTTCATATTTTCACTCAATAACACAACAACAAAAAGACTTCTGTGACCCCAAAATATATGGGGATTTCTCCCCACCAACAAGCAAACAATCAATTCTACAACAGACACCAGCTGGGTATCCTCCAATTCAATTCCCACACTATCTATCCAGAGAGAGTGTCAGATTCCACAGGTTGAAGGCTCAGGCCCCAAGATTGCTCCCCCACTTTAGACACCAGTTACAAGTCCGGGCCTCTGAAACTTCTGACTGACTGGCTTTAAGTTGGAGTTCCCGTGACCCCCTTTTTGGGTTTGATTAATTTGCTAGAGCAGCTCACAAAACTCAGAGAAACATGTTTACAGGCTTATTATAAAGGATATTTTGAAAAATAGAAAGAAAAAGCCAGATGAAGAGATACATAGGGTGAGGTCTGGAAGGGTCCTGAGTGCAGGAGCTTCTGTCCCTGTGGAGTTGGGTTGTGCCACCCTCCCGGCATGTGGATGAGTTCTTGTTCACCTTCCTGTAAGCCTCCCTGTGTTCAGCTCTCTGGAAGCCCCCAACCCTGGACTCTTGGGCCTTTCATGGAGACTTTATTGGCTAGGTGTGACTGAAGCATGGACAGCAGTGTCCAAATGTGATTGGACAAAAAGTATGTGCTAAACCTAGCAAGGCCTGTCTGTTCAAATTCTTCTTGGACTCTCTGTGCAGCATTCTCTATGGTAAAGGAGAGTAGGAGAAGGTCAGAGAGACAGGGAGAGATTCTGTTTACTGTAACAAGGTCTATGGGAGTTATGAGCTAGGAACTGTGGGTACATATATATACATAGATATAAAATAATATCATACTGACCAAACCAAGTCTATGTGGGCTGATCTCTAGACTTGGCTTCTTTCCCTGAAAGCATTGCTATCTTACACCATAAATGCAGGGGAAAAGGGTGCACAGTCCAGACTTCATCCCTGTTATAATCTGTTTCAGCACTGGCTGCCGGGTTGGGGGTGGGAGGTGTTGGGGGCGAGGAGACATGGCATCTCAGAGAGACACAAACCTACATGGAGTCCTCAGGAGAGCCCTGCAGATGGCAAACCATGGCTCGGCCCCTGAACACTCTCCTGCCTGTGATTGTATTCCAGTTTGAGTTGTAGGAGGCAAAGAGAGTCCTGACTGAAGCCCTAGCCCAGCCCAGCAGCTGACTCACAAAGTGATCCAAAGAGTAAGTCAATCAGAGGAGCAGAGAGGTGTGAGTGTCTGAGAAGGGGCCGTGGGGAGACTACCGGGTGGGTATGCATGAAGAGTGGGAGGGTGGGAACATGAGTTCAGAGGGCTCCTGGAGAGCAAGGGCTCTGCCTGGCTCTTCCCTTGACTCTGTCTACCCATCCTCTGTGTCTGGTTCACAGCACGTATGCAGGGTCTCTGCTTATAAACTGAGCCCAGCTCCTGTTGTCTCCCTGAACCATTATGGAGGGAGGGACAGAGGAAGAACCATAAAATAAAACAAATCAGAAATGGCAGGGACCTTAGAGATAATCTAGTGAAGTCCAACTGTGCAGTGTACAATGGAACTGAAGTCCAACCAGTTTAAGAGACTACCTCCAGATCACACACTTTAGTGTCAGATCTGAAATGAGACCCCAAGACATCTGTCTGTGACCTGTAGTGTCACCATAGAGATTTTCACAATTTTCCTATTCCAATGCAGTGGCAATTCCCAGAAAATCAAAAAACGAACTTCAGACTTTTTTAGAGGGGTAAGGAGTTGTGGAATGGAGTCTGGAGAGACTGGGGAAAGTTTCCAAAATCAAAAAAATAAGAATATTCTCATGATGCTTTGTTGATATCTTCATCATCTTAACATATCCGGAGGCTGCTGGCCATAGTCAGGTGTGGATCTTTGGAATACAGTGGCAGAACCCCAGGAAGCAGTCACTATGTTTATTAACTTATGTGCTCACAACTACAGAGAAAAAGCATGGGCATATTTGATCCACATTTCTTAATTTACTGATGATTGTCAGAATCCAGTGATCTGATGAAAGTTATCTCCGCTCATCGTGCCTTCCAGCTTCCTCCACGTTCTAAGGCAACTACTGCAAGTGGGAAGAAACTGATAAGTCACCAAATGTAATATCATATGTATAGACTCTATATTACAGAACATATCATGACTTAACAAAACAAAAAGTTTTCCAGACACTACTGAGTACTGTAGAAATTATTGCAGTCCAACCTTACTTTATTTATAAATGAAACCATTGATGTTCAGAGACAAAGTGACTTTGTCTATGGCTACCCAGTTGCTAGGTTTTGTTCTGGGATCGGGCTTTAATCTTTGAAATAACAATTCATGTTTATGAGTTTTCTGATTTTAAAAGTAATTCATTTTTATTTTAGAAAATGAGAAAAATAGAGACTAGCCCTGGGTCAGCATGTTTCAGGTAAGTGGAGATGACAACAGCAGTAGAACTGTCTACTGTTTCAGGATCTCTGCTGAAAGGTTTTCCTTAGGTTTGTCTTGTCTCCCCAACAGCTAACCTTTGCCAAGCAGTTGCCTGTATCAGGCTGTGCATCGGCCCGCCTGCCTCCTCCCGCATCCATGGCAGTGTCTCTGTTTGTGGTAGGGATGGGGAAGGTAGGCTTCCCAGCTTCCCTCTGCCTTTTCCCAACTAAAGTTCCAAGTGGAAACCAGTATTCATTCATCCCACAAATATTTACTGCAAGTCTCCTATGTTTAGGATTGCCCAACTTAGTAAATAAAAATACCTTACAATGTATTTTATCTGACAATCCTACCTAGTTTCTGTTTTAGGTGCTAGGGATTCAGCAGAGGACAAACCAGGCAAAAATTTCTGCCTTTGTGGAGCGTACATTCTAGAGCAGGGAGCCAGACAACATACAAAGAAAAATATAAGTTGGTTATAACATGATAGGTGCTATGGACAAAAATAATGCAGGAGCTCACATTGTCTTGGATTGTCCCAGGGACAAGGGTGTTCATCCTTAGGTCAGTCCAGCGTCCCTCCTTCACTCATACCTATCTCCCATCTCCTCTCTCTTGCTGATTGTTAACCAGATCAACTGACAGGGAGTGACCCCTGAGGTGACTGATTTTCTGGTCAAGGTGTGGACAGCAATCTCCCCAGTCACCTCCCTGCCCCCAGGTGAGAACTGGGTACATCGAGGTTCAACAGCTGCAGGTACAGTCATCTTCGGTCACTTACTCAGACAAGGATGGGATGGATCAGCACCACAGAGGGGAAGCCTGTGCTGTGGGCAGCACTTCCACCAGGAAATGCCAAGTCAGAGTCCTTGAATACTCACCATTTGTACAAGGATGAGACTTCACTGAAGCCCTTGCTGGACAGAAGAAGGGAGGTGAGGATGCTATTTAAAGAGGAGTATGCCTGTGTGTAGTTTTCTCTCTTCCTCTTAGGGCCTTTGCAAGTGGTCCAGATCATTTCTGGAAATCTGGTTTTGGTCTTCTTTAAGCACTACTTAAGCAGTATTTCTGGAGAAACAGTCTGTTCATCTACTTAGTATTTAACTAAAATTTGCTGCCTTAGTGTGAACTACCATAGTCTGTTTTGTGTTCAACATTATAGAGGAGAAAGAAAGAAATAAGAACTGTCAGGAAAAATTGTGAGAGACTTTCAAATCGTCAAAAAAAACATGACTGGGTATTTTGTCCTTTCAGTGGATTACTGGCATTGTCTAGCGGACCTCACACTGGGGATATCTGATTCTACAGGAAGGTGCCTTTCTTTCTCTTGGCTATTTTACGACTCTGAAGAGACAGATGTCAACTTATAAAACACTGATACTAGTACAAATATTTCCTTTCCTTGGTAATGCAAATGATTTCTCTCTGGCAGAGAATATAAGTTTCTGTAAGTCAGATCCTCATTTGAAACAGTTTTAACACTTTTACTGGTTTCCTCATTAATTAATCATTGAAACAAAATCTTTGACACATGTTCTTTTTATATTGTTACCTTTTTTGAAAATTATTTTGATTAGGATGTACATAGTTTTTACTCTAAAGTTACCGGAATCCGGAGATGTTAAGACTATCCTATGAAATAGGATACAAAACAGTACACAATCTAGGGTTAAATTTTATGGAGGAAGAACATAAATACAGCAAAAAAGGAAGGTCTGTGGCTGCGGTGGAAAATGGTGACTAACCAAATCAAAAGTATGGTGCTCAAGTTGTAGAAAAAATTGCCAGAAATTAATTTATCTTTTTAAAACTCCACTATATTAGGAAGATAACAACAATTGATAATTCCCTGTTCCTTTAATCCTCACAACAACGTTTGTCAGATATTTGGAGGAAATTTGCTTATGGGTTATGCATTGGCCCAAGACCATCACATTTATAGTATATTTATTTCTCTGCTCTGGCTTTATGGGTAGCTTTATTTATTAACTTAACTTTTTCTATGCATATGATATTTCAAATTGCAAAACATCTTTAAAAAGCATTTCCACTTACATAGAATCCTTTTTTCTGATAGAACACAGGGTTGAAACTCTCATTTTTTTCAACGAACACTATTTATCAGATGCTTACTAAATGACTAACATGGGCTAGGTGCTAAGTCATTCCTCAGGATCCCAGTTTCAGTTCTATATTCCAGGGGTGATTTTTGTCTCCCTAACTTAACACCAGGTCCCAGAGGCTTTAAAAAAATAATTCTCAAGGTTTCTTGGTTTTTCAATGATCCTATGGGAGGGAATGGAACAAAGCTGGAGTCATTGTCCCAGCCAGGCCCCTCCCTGTTAGGCTGGACCAGGAATCTCGGGAGGGTCCCTGAGGCATCCTCCATGGTGCTCCAGCACCTCCCAGCCCTCGTCCCTTTCCTGTGTTTCTCCACAGGAATAATGCTCAGCAATTCCAACACGTGCACTCTCTTCCTGAACGACTTTCCTTGGGTGGCAACTCAGATCCCACTCTTGCTTGTGCTGACACTTCTAGTGAGCATGCTTGGCTTCATCTGCAAATGTCACCAGGAGAAAGAGCAGAAACGCCAGACCGAAGGTAAAGCCATCAGAAGACAAAGAGAAGACTGCAGGAAAGAGGACTGATTGCAAGATGAAGAGGGAGAGGACAGACACAAAGCAGATCAAGAAGGTCTTTTTACTGAGGGTTCTAATGCAGTCCTTCCTCGCTCCATTGTCCTGTGTCCAACACTGAAACAATCCTCCCCCATTTACTTTGCCCAAGCCATAATCCTGACTGGGACCGGGAACTCCGTGTTCTGGGACAGCTCACAGGACTCCCTGAGCACAGACCAGGAAAGGGGCCCTCCCAGAGGCTAAATAGACTTGGCTCCTCTATTGTGGATGGTGCTGATTAATTTCTTGTCCTTTTGCAGAGAAATTCCAAAGAGAGCTGAATAAGCTCTGTGCTTCCCTCTCCTCTGTGTATGATTTGAGGCCCTGTCACATGCCAGTTATCACATGAGGTTTCTTTGTTCTACTTCAGGCTGGAGAAAAGCCCAGAAAGTGAATAGTGAGTAAATTGTATTTTTTTTTAATCTAAGACTTTACCTTCCTCGTTTAATAGGTGCCTTTATCCCGATTCTTTTGCCTGAGGCCTTGCTCACTCATACACAATTTGAAGTTTGAACCCATATATCCCCTGGCTCTCACCTCGTGGATGCCCCAAAGATTTTCCAAACCTGTGTCCAACACTGAACTCTATATCCTTTTCTGCCAACCTGCTCTTCCTCCTGTCTTCATTTGCTTTGTCAGTGGTACCAACATCCACCTGAGTAGGCTCCTTTCCTACCCTTAAGCAGGCAAGTCCTTTCTACGGCTTATCCCAGAGCCCCTTCACAAGCACAGATCACTCCCCCAATGTTTTCTTCCTTCTTTTATCACAGATCCCTGGGATTCAGTTTACCATGGCTCTTGACTCGATGACAGCCACCAACAAACCACTTGGGCTCTTGCTTCCCTTCTCCCGAGAGCAACTGCCACTCCTTTCATTTTAAGGCTTTTAGTTTAAATAAACATCAGAAAACAGACAGGAAATCTGAAAAACAACCAGCATGGACAACACATCGCTTCTCAAAAGCTATTACAGTGTTTACCATAGTCTAGAGTTTCAGAGTAAACTTGCTAAAACAGAAATCTGATCATATTCCTCTGAGTTCCCAAACCTTGGGTGGATTTCTGTTGCCTCCTGCAGTCTTCTTGGGGTGGGGGATGCTATGGAGATTTGTAAGTTCTAAAAGAATTAAAAAACATTTTTAAAAAATTATTTCAATGTCAATTTCAACCTGAAAAACACAACCAAGAAGACTCTGTATCATCTGTTTGCCATCTTTATAAGCAATTATTGCAGAGAGGTTCCAGTTTCCAAGGTAACTGCCATGTTTATCATCATATTAGCGGCAAATGACCTCCGTAATGACAGCTTTTAACTTTTAACACTGCATTTTTAAACTAGCTCCCATCTCCCTCAGGAGTTTGAAGACGTATTTTCAGATGTATTCTAAAAATTAGTTTTTATCTAAACAAGTTTTTTATGTAACTCAACTGAGGAAACATTGGCCTCAAAGATAAAGTCCAGCTTCCTTGGACTCTTTACTGCATGGCGGGTACTCAGTCATCCAGGCCTCCTACTTCTGATCTAACTTTGGATGTCCCTGATATGTGCCACCCCACACCAAACTGTCCACACCACCTGCAGTGCCCCAAACACATCATGTGGTATCATGCTTCTACACCCGTTTCCTCTGCCTGGGTAACACAGGTGGTTGACCTCTATTTATTCTACTCATTCAGGCAAACCAGGACAGTTCCCTAACCTCTCTACAACTCTATTTTTCTCTTCTAGAAATGGAGTTAATTACACCAACTGCTCTGAGCAGATGTTAATAAATGAGATAAGGTATGGAGAGCACAGCACAGAGTTTTGATGGTGAATATTAGCCCTTACCCCCACCACCACTTCCTTTCCCCACGTCTCAGATGGTGAAACAATCTCCCACCTCACAGAGAAATTAGAAGAGGCAGGTCCCAAACTCCCTGTGCAACCACCTACACCTGTCCCTCCTATCTGTCCTTTCTCCTATCTCAGGCTAATTCTGCACCCTCATCCTGGACGCCCACCTCTCTAGCCTCCCTTGGACTTCTCTATTCACTTTATTTATTCATTTATTTATTCAACAAGGATCCATGAGCTCTAACTACATGCCAGTCACTATTCTAGGTGCTGAGGGCAGAGAAATGAACAAAATGGAAAGTCCCCAGTCAAAACAACATAACTTGTTGTGGTAGGAGACAGACAAAAAACAAAATAAGTAGCAATATATATGGTGTTTTGGATGTTAATAACTGCACAGGAGATAAATAAATCAGAATAAGGAATATCAGAAGTTGCAATTTAAAATACCGTGGTGATGAGGAAGGGGAGCAAGGCACAGGAAGACTTGGGGGAAAAGCATTCCAAGTAGGGGGAACCTCATTGCCAAAGCCCAGAGGCAGAAGCATGTGTGGACTGTGTGAAGACTAGCAATGAGGCTGATGTGGGTAGAGCACATGGGGTGCCCAGGGGAATGGGAGGGCAGGATGTCAGAGGGGTCTGAGGGCCAGATCACATACGACCTTGAAAGTCATCATGCTGACCTTGCCTTTGCCTCTAAGAGGGGAGCCACTGGAGGGTTTGAGCAAAGGAAGAACTGGACTGACTTATGATTTAAGAAGTCACTTCAAGTGCTAGTCTGAGACTGGGCTGTGGGTAGGGGTGGTGGATAGAAGCCTGAAGACCAGCTGGGAGCTACTGCAGTGACTCAGCTGGGAAATGAGGATGACTTGTACCAGGGCAGAGCTGTAAAGTAGTGAGAAGTGGTCTGATGCTGCACTTATTTTCAAGATACAGTAAAAAGGCTTTGCTGATGGACTTAGATGTGGGGTGTGAATAATGGAGTGGCTCAAGGGTGCCCACAAGATTTCAGTCCTAAGAAACTGCACAGATGGAGTTGCCATTTACTGAGATGGGGAAACTGAGAGAGAAGCAGGTTGTGCAGAAGGGGGAGGAGGGCACAGAATTGAAAGTTCAGTTTTGGATACACCAGGGTTCAGGAGCTGACTGGACGTCCACGTGCAGATGCAGAGTAGGCAGGTGGATACGAAGAGTACAGTCCAGGTGAGAGGGCAGGGTGGAGTACAAATTATTCTTTTTGCTCTTCTGTATCTTCATCTTGTTGCCACTGTCTCCTTTGCTTACCTAATGTATTAGTTATCTATTGCTGCATAATAAATCATCACACACATAGTGGTTTAAAACATCATACATTTGTCATTTCACAATTTCTATGGACGGAAGTCCAGACACAGCTTAGTGAGGTTCTCAGCTCAGGGTTTCAAAAAGTTGCAATTAAGGTATTGGCCAAGCTGTATCATCTGGAGAACTGACTGAAAA
Organism: Daubentonia madagascariensis; assembly: GCA_023783475.1. Taxonomy (NCBI): domain Eukaryota; kingdom Metazoa; phylum Chordata; class Mammalia; order Primates; family Daubentoniidae; genus Daubentonia; species Daubentonia madagascariensis. The sequence continues at coordinate 23,566,620 of JAKFHU010001672.1, forward strand.
AAATCTTCTTCCCAGATCGTTCAGGTTATTGGCAGATTTTATTTCATTATAATCGTAGGACTGAGGGCCCCAATTTCTGGAGGCAGCTCCGAGGCCACCTCAGCTCCTTGTTACGTGGGCCTCCCAACATGACTACTTTCTTCCTCAAAGCCAGCTACAGAGGCAGAACCTCTAGAATGGGTCAACTAGTAAGACAGAGAGTTATACGACATACTGTAATCATGGAAGAGACATCTTATCAGCTTTGCCATATTTTTTGGTCAGCAGCAAGTCACAGGTTCAGCCTACTATCAGGGAGAGAGAGCACACAAGGGTGTGAACCCCATGAGGGGTGATCATCGGGTCCTCCCTAGAGTTTGTTTGTCACACCATTTAACAAGCTCAATGTTCTCCAATCGTAAGCAGCCCCTGCTTCCACCTTCCCTGAACAACACGTTCCTACTCACTTTTCTCTAGGACTCTACTTTCATACAAGCAAAGTATCAGAAAAGAGAACACACAAACAAATCTTCATTACCTGCCTGCCATGATGATGGAGCACTGCTCTACAACACCGTAAAAATTGTTCCTGCCAGGTATAATGACTTCCTGGCCATTAAATCCAGTACATACTTCTGTCCTTTCTTCACACACCTACCCCAAGTGGTTGTCCTCCTTATTTGGCATTTGTCTCATCAATACCTGGGGCCCTCTCTACATCTTTCCTTACTCCTGGGAAGCTCCCTCTCAGAATTCTTGCTCTACTTGTGCCATCCATATCTGCTGATATTGCTTAGACTTGGAGTCCAGGGCTCTCTTTTCACACCACACATGCTCCCTTCAGGGTCTAATCTATCTTCAGAGTTAGACCCCATAAGCAGACCTCACCAGCTGGACCCTGGACTTCTGTCTCCAGCCCTGCCCACTCCTGAACACAATGCCCATTACATGCCTCAGAGGCATCTCACAATCAGTGTATCCAAAACTTTATCTGAGTGGCACCACCTAACAGTGATGTTCAACTCCTCTTGCTCTCTCTTACCCACCACATGTGAACAACAGCCAAGTCCTGCTATTTGCACTTCCTTTTCAAGTAGTCTGGCTTAGTGGTTAGAACACAGACTCTGGGGCCACGCTGCTTGGGCTCAAATCTCAGCTCAGCCAGTAAAGACTCGTGTGACTTTGGATGAGTTATTTAACCACTCTAGATTTTAGCTTCCTTATCTATAAAATGTAGGAAATAAAAGCATCTACCTCCTGGTGTTGTTGTAAGTATCATTAATACATGTGAAGCTCAGAGCACAAAGCCAGGGTCATAGTATGTTCTACATAAGTGATAGCTCTTATTAATAGTAGGAATCAACCCACTCCCCTCTTCCCCATCCCCCAGCCCTCATTATTTCTTGCCTGGAGTGTCACAGTGCCCTTCTACCCTGTCTCCCTGTCTCCTACCATCTGGCTCTCCAGTGAGGACTGGCTACCTTGTGCTGTCCCAACAGGCATCATTCCATGGAATACAATGTAAAGGGCACCCCTTCCCCAGCTCCCCCAGCGCCTGCCACACGCTATTCCCATGTACACATTTTCTCATGCCAAATTTTTAAGAAATTTTTCCTTCATCTTCAAACTGAAACCCCAACTTCACAACAGGCATCTGTTGACAACATCTCCTAGGGAGGTAGATTTGGGAGTCATCAGTGCAGGGATCATTATGGGACCTTTCAAAATGGAAAACAATGATATTCACTGAGGGTTAAAATGTGCAGGTGCTCTGCTAAGTCCTTCCCAAATGACTTATGGAACAGGTCTCATCCCCACCCTGCAGATCAAGAAGAAACATAGAGTAGTTAGTTAACTGGCTTTGGGTTCCATGGCTAATGAGTAGTAGGTAAAAACAGACAGAGATAGAGAGGAGACCTGTGAACTAGTAGGCAGGAAGCCATAGCCATGCCTGGGACATACTAGCAGCTACCCATATAAAGTTATAAAGAAAATTTGCATTCCTGAGAGTCCCTAAAGGCAGCATGAGGTGACATAATAATGAGAAATAGTTGGTTTCTGGTGAGAACAAAAAAAATAAAAGAGACAATTTCTGGTCAGTTGGCCCCACTTATCCATGACAGAGGAGCAAAAGCAATTCAATGATAGCTTTTTCAACAAATAGTGTTGGAGGAATTCAGCATATATGGGCAAATAAGTGGACCTCAACCTAAACCTCACGACTTGTGCAAAAATTACCTCAAAATGAATCACGGATTTAAATATAAAATGTAAAAGTATAGAACTTATAGAAAAGAGTATAGGAGAATACTTAGAGAATGTAGGCTAGGTAAAATGCAAGGGAAGATAGGATCAAGTGCCCAAGCATGGGAATGAATAGACCATCATCACAGTGAAGAGGAGGTGAACCTCCTAGTGCTGTCCTGCACCCACGACCATGTCCCAAGTGATGGCAGCCTTCTCATGAGTTTGCATATGCTGATGTCTTCCAGCTACTGAGGCACAAAGGCTATCTAATTTGGGGAAGGAGAGGAGACAGATAAAAAGTTTCCAGCAATGTCTAAGGCCATGCTTCGGAACCACAAAAGAGAAATAGAAAGCCCATTTTTTCTGGCTTCCATCTCCCTGGACACCATCCTCATGATGAACATGAGAAGAGGAAAGCCTAAGATGAGGGAGAAGGCACCAAAGAGGGGAAGGAAAGGCAGCCAGAACACAGAAAGGACCAAGAAACTTCTGGCTCTGGCCAGGGCACACTCACTTGTCTTTTTTCTCTTGCAGATGGGGAAAAAAGCCCAGTCCTTTGCTAGTGAATGGCCATTTAATTCCCACTGCCTTAGGCCCAAGACTCCATAAGGAAAGGGGATAGTGTTCTTCCTCCATCTTCCACCTCCAAATAGTGGCCTGGCTGGGCGGGCCATGAGTGGAGGCCCATGGAAGGTCTGTGCTGCATCCACACCATGTGCTCTCCCAATATCTGTTCAGCACGTGTACCTTTTTCGTGTCCAGCAGTTTAGACTTTTCCCCCATTTTCCTTCTTAAATCCCTTCCCACTCCCACCCCTCCCCCCATCTCTTGGGTTTTTCTGCTCCTCAATATTTCCAGCACCACAGGCCTAAGTAGAAATAGAAAGCCTCTATTTAAGGAGGTGATGTGCATCTTAGAGGAGATCTAACAACTCTGCCCACCTAAGCTCCTCTCCCCTCAGAGCAGAGGTACCACTTCATAATTGGTTCCCCCATGAAGAACCCTAGAAAGGAGGGATCAATAAAATAATGTCAATTGTTTCTTTAAATAGCTGGCATTCATTGAGCAGGCACAGGTGTGGGTGCTTCACATGAATTCTCCCACTTACTGATTCTTGCAGCAGCCTCAGGGGTTGGTGCCATTATTATGCCATTTACAATAGAGGAAACTAATCCACAAGGAGGATAAAAACCTACTTTGCCCCAAGTTGCACATCCAGGAGGTGGTGAAGCAAATATACAGTCCAGGGAGTCTAGTCCCAGCCTCTATAATCTAAACTACAAGGCTATGCTCTCTCTATTATCATATGGTGTGGAGTTGAATAGATCTGCTCAGATCCCTTATTTTTAACATGAAGAATATCCATAAATTTCAAGTAATTTGCTCAAGGTCATACAAATGATTAATTCTAACTCAAGGGATTCTGACTCTTCATCCCTGTCTGCCTTCTAAGTGTGGGTGTTCCCCAGGGGTTCCTTGATCCACTTGTCACTCTACATATGCTTTTTGGGAAACCTACATGCAGAGTACTCCACATTCTGATCTCAGTTTCTTTCCCAAGCTCCCTATCCACCAGCCCCCTAAATTTGTCTGCCTGGATTATCCCACGGCAACTAAGACCAAGCTAAATTCAATATTCTCCCAACCACCAAAGAGAGAGTTTGAACTTTGGAGAATCTTGTATATAAGTATATATAAGGCTATTAAAGAGGAAAGTAATCAATTTGAAAGGAATCTCTGAAGCAAGTAAATGAAATAGAGAACAGAAGGGCATTGTGAGGGCTTTAAGAAAGAAGAAATGACAGGATTTTATAGATGTCAAACTGATATTATTTGTGTCTTTGATTGGCACACAACTGAGGTCACTAAGAGCCCTGAGGGCAGGGGTTGTGATGTCCCATCTGTGAGTCCTCAGTGTGTAGTACATAGGAGAACTGCCCATTATTCTTTCCATAGAAATGGCCCATAAAGGGAACTGAGTTTTGATCATGCCCTATCTTCATCAGGGTAGGCTAACTATGGTAACAAACAACTCCAATGTCTCATTAGATAAATATAATAAAAGTTTATTTCTCTGTCTCTTCAGAGTTCAGGACAGATCACATGGGAGGTGAGACCTCTGCTCCACACCAGCCAGCAGATGGGGAAGAAGTGGTAGGAATATTGTGCAGAAGGTTTCTCATGGGCCAGCCTTTGAAGTGGCTAACTATTCTCCTGGGAAGTGTCATCTCACTGTGTCCGTAGGAGGAAAGGAAGCAGTATTTGGTGAACACATACACGTTTTCCCCGTATGAGTCTTCTGAGTCTCTCACTATCAGGACCTGGCCCAAAGATGAACAAACACAGTCTCTACCTTCTAGAATCCAAGTCTGGTATAGAAGAGAAACATGAACAATAGTATAGTGACAGAAGAGTGATTTGTACAAAATGCTGTGGGAGATGAGAGGACAGAGTGAGGAGAGGGGATTCCTGAATAGCTACCCTGCTCCCAGGGACCTGGACCTCCACATGTCGGGAACCTGGAGCATCTACCTATAAAAGTGTCTGCCTCTCCCAGTGGCTCTTTGAAGCATGACCTTGAGGACATTTGGGGAGATGCCTATTATTCTAGCTGTTTTGAGGAAGAAGGAGGGTTTTTTGGGTTAGGGTCAGCTTCTTGTCCCCCTTACTCTCAGTCATTGAGGGCTTGAGATGTCATAGTTGACCTGGTACTCTCTTCTTTCTTGCTGTTTCTGCAGCTAGTGTGACTCTGTATCCAGACGCAGTCTACTTTGAAATCTTTCTGTCTGAAGATCACTGAGTGTGAGATGGAAAAACACACAGCAGGATGTTTCCAAAAAACCCAGAAGGTTTTTACTTGAACATTTTGTGCTAGGCCATGAAGCCTTCTCTTTGGGGAGACATATCTGTGAAGTAGAAGTGGGGGACAGGGCTTCCTGGGAGCTTGATGTTCGTGCAGAAAATTCAGAAAGGACTTGGGGAATCACAGACTCACTTCAAAATGGATTCCTGGGCATGGAATTGTATGCTGTAAATATCACGCTACCACTTCCCTCATATCCTTCTTCCTACTGAGCTACCCCCTTTGCCAGGTGGGGATCTTCTTGAACTATGAAGCTGGGGTTGTCCTCTTTTATCACGTGGCTGATGGTCCTACATCTACACTTCCTCCCAGGCTTCCTCCTCTTGGCCCCTCTGGCCTTTCTTCTGCCTCTGGTTCTCTCACCAGAGACCCCTCTGACCATCTGTCACTGAGACTGTCAATACTCAGGCGCTCTCTCAGTTGAACCTCCAGGGGAAAACTGTACTAGGGTTGAGGAGCTTCTTCTAGGGACAACTGCCTCAGAGCACCCATCCCAGCCAGCAGTGGAGGCTGAGCCCTTCTGACCTTTGATCTCAGAGCTGCAGCCCTTTCCTGCCCAGTTTTCCAAGGGGCTGGACAAAGAGGCTAGTTCATGGTGCTCCAGGGCTGAGTGGTGCAGAGGATCAAAGAAGGACCACGCAACACGATAGACTTTTGTCAGGATTGTGCATCTGGAAACTGAAAAAGAAACTCAAAGGAAAGCAGAGAGAAGAAATACTGATGGAAGGACAAGAGGGATGGAGAACAATGTCTCACTTCGATCTCCTCACAAAGTACTGAAAAAAAGAAAGGTAGATGCCCACTAGCAGTGGCTGTTTTTAATTTCTGCATAACTGAACAAAAACGGGAAGATGTTGCCATTTCACAGTCTTTTCATACAAGGACTTAATTTCATTTCAACCCACATAAAACCCTGGGAGATACTAAATAAAGCTCACAGAAGAAGACTGTCTTCTCCAGGGCACCCTGCTGGTCTGGGACATGACTCTACATCTAATGTTCTTACACCTAATGCCACATGAGACCGTCTGTAAGAATCTAATGCACCCTCCATCAAGCAATTTCAATGGCCCTTACCTCACTTTTCACCCTAGAATTTTCACGATGTTTATTCCAGTTTGTGAATTTGTTTACTTCTCTTTTCTGTAAATAACTTCCTGCTTAAAATATAGTGCTTCATCAACAGTTAAGTGCACGTTCTCTAACCTTTTAAGATGTTTACACTAATACATGCCCATTTAGTGTTTCTCATGAAAATTGGACCTTGCTATATATATTGTTCCATGACATCTTTTTTTACGTAAACACTAATATTTAGATTTATAACAAGATGTTTTTCTTTCTTTCCTATTGCGAATAATACTGCTGTAAACATCTTTGTGTTTAAATTTTGTGCATAGCTCTAATCACTTCTACACAATAAATTTCAGAATTATACTTGTCATTTGAATACATTCTTGAAAGTGCAATTGTTGGAAAAAAGCAACTTGAATTAGTCTTAAGTGTATGCACACACCTATCTATTTCTTACAGAAAAGAAGTGTCTGCTCTTACTTTTGGTCTCTATGAGGCCTATCCCCTAAAGTTATCAGTAGAAACCCACCCTTCAGTTTTGCATTCATTCGGGATCAATTCGAGTCTTTTCATTCTCCTCAAGTAATAATTCCAACCTATCAACCCTGAGAAGGAGGATCAAGTTTGCTTTTTATTTAGCATACATTTTTATGACTTATTCTGTGTGAGGCACTGTTGTAAGTAAATTGCCTATATTATCTCATTTCATCCTCACAACACCAGCACAAAAAGTCAAGTACCATTATTTTCCTTATTTTACAGATAGGGAAACTGAGACACAGAGAGGTTGGGTAACAGAGCCAAGGTCACACAGATAACTTGGCATCAGAGTCTGTGCTCTTATCCACCCTATACAGCAATCTCTCCTCACCAATTATGAATTTCAGTGACTGAAATGTACTAGATAGTAGGTTCTCAATAAAAATTTGTTGAATCAGTTGAATCAAAAATTGTTTCTGTCCCATTTCATATCCATTTGTCCCAAGACTTTTCTCCCGGGGCTTTGTGGAAAGGATGGATGAGAAGTGGACTTAGACTCTGTCTTTTTGGAAACTACCAAGGTTAGAGATATGAAGTGTTAGGCCCAGAAACTTCTATTTTTTGTTTCGTTTCCTTTTTTTTGAGACAGGGTCTCACTCTGTTTCCTGGGTTGGGGTGCAGTGGTGTCAGCATGAGCAACCTTAAACTCCTAGGCTCAAGTGATCCTCCTGCCTCAGTCTCCTGAGTAGCTAGGACTATAGGCATGCACCACCACACCCAGTTAGTTTTTTAATTTTTTTGTAGAGACCAGGTCTCTCTATGTTATCCAGCCTGGTCTCAAACTCCTGGCCTCAAGTGGTCTTCCTGCCTCAGCCTCCCAAAGTGCTAGGATTACAGGCATGAGCCACTGAGCCTGGCCCAGAAACTTCTATGCAGCTCAGCACCTTGGCTACTTCTCTGTGTCAAAGTAACTTGGATCCTCCAGGTAACAGTAGGGTGTTGCACTGTTACTATAAACACAGAACCAGCCCTATCTGGTTCAACTTTGTGTAATAAAATGGTGAGCTGTTTTTCAGTTGCCATGACCCTAGGTTGAAGGTCATGTAACCTGAGCATGCCCAGATGAACCAAGCCTGCACCCATGGGTGGAACCTAACTACTTGGACCAAGGAATGCTGACCAAATTAAGAAGCCAACGCCTCATTGCATGATCCATGAGCCAATCAGATCGAGCCCAGCATCACCCCCCATGGCATGATCCAGTCAGATTGTGCCTCCCAGCATCACATCACTGCAAGATCCAATCAGATCAAACCCTTGTTACTCTCTTCTTACAAAACCTGCCCCAGACACTGGTTCAGGGAGAGAGATCTGAGTATTGCCAGTTGACTTGCAATAAAGCATTTCTCTTCTCAAAAGCTGGTGCCACAGTATTGGTTTTTATGTACATCAGAGAGAGAGCCCATTGCTTACTTGATAACATTACAGATATAATTTCAAGCAACAAAGCTTCTGATAGATTGTTAATTTAAAATTTAAACAAACAAAAAAATAAATAAGGATTCATGGATGTATAAGGGATGAAGAGAGGGAAGGATTATAATGAAGTTAGAAAATTCAGTAAAATGTTACTTGTACAATCTAGGTCAGGGGTGGGGAACCTGTGGCCTTAAGGTCACATGTGTCTTTCTAGGTCCTTACATGCGGCCTTTTGAATGAATCCAAATTTTATAGAACAAATTCTTGTATTTCTATTAATACATTTTTGTTTGCCTTTTATATTTTTATTTTATTTTTAAAATGAATGTATTTAAAATACCAAAGTATAAAACAAATTTCAAGGAAATAATCCTCCCAGACTGACTGGCACAATTAGAGCTTTAGTAAGCCATAAGGGCTAAATTGGTGGCTGTTACGCTCATGATTTAGTTCTAACTTCCCCCGCCTGACTGGCACCACTACAGCACGAGGCTGGTTGGGGACAGTTCATGCGGTTCCAGTATGCCAGTCTGTCGTCAGCTTTTGACAACAGTGCACTGTGTTTCTGTTTGAAGTGGAATTTGTAAATAGTTGCACAGCTCGACAGTATTTTTTAATTCTGTCTGCTTAACTGCTCATCATGTCAAAGAAGACCAAGAGAACACTGAAGGAAGAAAAAAGATTTTTTAATGAGGAATGGGAATTGCAATATTATCTTGTTTCTGCTAAAGATAAGATGATTTGCTTGCTTTGTGATACTGCAATATCAACATTAAAGAAATTCAATGCTCATCATCAGCATTGTAACACTCATAAGGACCACAAATATTTTAAATTAGAGGGAAAGGTGTGAAAGATTGTATTGCAGAAATTAAAAGATGAAAAGCAAAAGCAAAGACAATTCTTTCAAAGAGCAATAAGACCTGGAAATAATGCCACTGAAGCAACTTATTGTAGCTTATATACTCAGGGAAAGAAGGGAAGCCATTCAGTGATGTAGAAATTGTGAAAGAATGCACTGTCGAAGTTGTAGGTTGTTTAGAACCCAATAACATTTCAAAGTACAAACAACTGTCTCTTTAAAGGAGAACCATAACTGATCAGCAGCATGAATTAGGCTTCAACTTAACAGAACAACTTCATGCAATACTTCAAAAGGAAAATATATATTATTCGATTGCTTTGGATGAGTCAACTGATATTACTGACTCCACGCAGGTTTTATGCTTCATTCAGGGAATAACAGAAGATTTTCCTTGCTACAAGGAGTTACTTGCTTTGGGCACTCTTGCCAACAGAACATGGAGAATAGATACCTTCAGCAAATTTCAGGATAAATGTCGTGAAGTTGGACTGGATTTGGTAAATTTAGTGAGTGTACATACAGGTGGTGCACCTTCCATGACAGGAAAACATGAAGGGTTTATTGCACACACAAAAAAAGTATTAACAGATCCAGATGCTTTCATTTCTTTTCATTGTATAATATCTTGCATCAGCAAAATCTTTGTGCTAAAGCTACTATTTTAAGTGATACTTTGCAACAAGGTATAAGTATTGTTAACTATATTACTGTAAATGCAACACTGGCATCCTCAGTTTCCTAACATGCTAAAAATGAACCATGAGGTATTCAATGTGGATTTGCTGTATCATTCCAAGGTGCGTTGGCTATCGCAGGGACAGGTGTTAACCAAAATTTTATCTCTTTGAGAACAGATAGTTCAATTTTAGAAAGAACAGAATCAGCAATGTGAATTATTGAAAGAAGATTTCTATAGGAATGCAGCATTTCTGTGCAATATCATGTCAAATCAAAACAACTTGAATATTTCTTTGCAAGGTAAAATTAAGTCCATATATATGTGGCAAAAAATCCAAGCATTTTGAAAAATGCTATCTTTTTTCAAAACAATTCTTCAAAAGGAAATTTCAGATGAACATTTTCCCCAGTTAGCAAAGGTCATTGATAAGCAGGATGATATATGCAAATCATTTGAAGAATATGTAGCTATTACAGACCTATTAATTAGAGAATACAATGAAATATTCACTGACTTTGAGAATTATGACATCACATTCAAATTAGCATTTTAGCCTGACCTAGTTGTCACCAAGGCACCTAAAGAACAAATGGAATTGATTGAGCTCTCAGTAGGTGACATTTTAAAGTCATTATTTTATGCTAAGAAAGATCCAATTGAAATATGGAAAAATGCAGAATACCCACACCTTCAGCAACATGCCCGAAAAATGCTTTCTTGCTTTTCAACCACTAGTTACTGTGAATCTACTTCTCCTACCTAACCCAAATCAAGATGTCCTTATGGTCACAAATGACTAATACCCATCCAAAGGATCAGCTAAAACTGCCGACCTCCAAGCTGCAACCAAATATGCAAATGCTTTCAAATAAAAAGAAGACACAAAAATGTCATTAAAAGATCAGTTAACTTTAAAATTAACAAATAGTTTTAATTTTTTGAAATTATTAATTACATACTAGTTAGATTTTTACAAAATAATGCACATTTTAAAATATATCTAATTGAAGTTTCTTGCATGTGATTTGATTACAGCTAAATTAATGCAGCCTTCCAACATGAAAAGATTCCCCACCCCTGATCTAGGTGGTATATACATTGGTATTCACTAAAAATTCTTTCATCTTTATTATATGTTTGGAAAGTTTCATGACAAACTAGTGGGGAGGAGGAGAGGGGAGGGAAGAATTGTGTTTGCTGCTGATAACAGAGACCAAAAGTACTATTGGCTAAAACAAAACAAGAGTTTATTTTCCTGTCATGTAAAATTAATTCAGATAGAGGCAGTCCAGGGCTAGTCTGGCAGCTCAGGGGTGTCATCCATGCCCCGGCCTACTCTGTCTTCATTCTCTACTGTCTCAGCACTTGGCTTCCATTCTCAAGGTCGCCTCATGGGCACAAGGCAGCTGCTGCACCTCCAGGTCCAAAATCCATATACCAAGTAAGAGGAAGAAGGAAGTAGGGAGTGTCTTCCAGCTCTTTTCAGCCTCCCCTTTTAAGGATATCTGGGAAAAGCTCACCCCTACAACTTTCACCTACAAACCATCGGCTCAAACTTAGTTCCTTGGCGCCCCCTGTCTACAATGGGGGAAGAGAACCATTGCAGTACACGAGAAAATTAAGCCTTATTACTAAGAAAATAGTAGGGAATGAATATTACACAAGTGACCAGCCATCTTGACCAAACAGCCTAAATTCAAACTGTTGTAATGTAATCAAATTCCATCAGACGAGGTCACATCTAAACCCTAGGAGCTTTAAGCACTGTATCACTTTCTTGAAAACCGAATAAAGTATCTTGAGAGGTCTGAGGCCGCAGGGAGAACCAGTTTGTCCCACAGACCCCGTACAGAGACAGCATTCACAGCCTATCTAGACTCTAACCTCAGTGAATACACTGGCAGAATAAGAAACAAATACACGTGAAAATACAATATAGCACAAACAAGGAACTGAGGGTGAATAAAGATGCTCAGAAACACTGGCAATAAGAATTTCCTGAAAAATATAAACCATGCCCAGCACCACTGACTCTGGAAACCAGAAAATTATGATTATGTAGTAACGGATCCTAGACCTGGACGCCAGAGGTGCTTAAAAAGGTGCAGTGTGTCTGGTTTTCTTTCCATTCTTACTTTTATTAGGCTCTGTAGTAAGAGATCCTCCTCCTGCATGTACCCATCTAAATGCAAGCAAATGTTAGCAAACTATCACAGTAGAGTTTTAATTAATGCACATCATTCTCTGTTCACACATTAAAATCTTCTATTTTTCCACTCCACTCTGATGACATTTCTATTATGATGTAAAAGGTACAAGAAGAAGACATAAAAGAATATGAAGAAATACTTATATACATACACACACAAGAATGATTCAAATAGGTAAACACAGAGAAACCCAAACACTAAGGGAGGTAGGGCTTGGAATTTTTCTTCAACGGGTACAATTCAATGTAGTTTCAGTTTTCATTCTAACCTTCCTCAGTGGTTTCTCCCCAGCGACTGATGAGATACACAAGCTCTGAGCCAATCAAAACACTAATTCTTCCAAAGACTGTTGCTATTTCTCGCGTGAGTGAACCACCTCTGCTTTCTTTCTTTTTCCTTTCTTCCAGATAAGAGCCTTTTAACCATAACAGAAAGAATGGAGAACTATTAATCACCTTTATTCTGTGGGCGGTGATCCTCAGATGGGAATACCAAGGGGTAAGTGAGGGAAATTGATTAGAGCCAGGGCTACAGGGCCTGGGAGGAGAGGGGCTGACGAGCTGAGAGTGGGCATGCAGGGAAGTACCCGGACAGAGAAAGGGGTGAGGAGCTGTGTGCGTGTCTGTGTGTTTGTGTGCGCGTGCGCACGCAGTCGCGCACATGCATGCACGTTAGCATGCATGGGGGAGGAAATAGTGCAAAGAATGAGGACCTACAGAGGTTGGAATTTGGTGGATTGAAAGGGAGACAAACTGAATGAAGAAATTTTCCAACTGCATGTTCTTAAGAATGTATCATGGTCAGAAAGGAGCAAAGGACCCTTAAAGTCCATTCTGGCCAAGATAAGGCCTCTATTCTAAGAAATTCTAAAAAGAAATGTGCCCTAAATATTTATATATAAATATGCGCATCTCAGAACTATTTATTATATAGAAAAATCTGAACTGACATACATATATGATAGGTGGGGAGTGGATAAACAATGCATAGTGCATTCATTAAAAGGGATTTCCATGCAGCCACAAGAAATTTGGTTTTTAATGAAGAGTAATTATAATTTTAACTACATTGGATCCATACATTTCACTTTGTTTGGTACCTTTTACAGCTAATATCTGTTTTTCTTTCTATTCTCCATTTCCCCAAAATCTAAAGCATCTTTCCAATGGCACAAGCTACCACATTGTATGAATATACCATTATTTATTTCACCATTTCTTTATTTTGGATATTTAAGTTGTAGCTACATTTTGCTATTATAGATTTTACCATGTTGAATGGACTTAAACATAAATCTTTGAGTTAATTCCTGATTTTTAGTTCTTCAACGGTAATTTGTATAAATGGAATTTTAGGCTAAAAGAATACCTTGTTAAGGCCATTTCAGAAAAATTTATATTCCCACAAGTAAAGTATATGATTACCACTACATACAATTTAAAATGTTATTCCCTTATTTTTTTTTTCATTTTCAAAATTGTCTATAAGTCATGAAAAAGAAAAATAAATACCCTAAAAAAAAAGAAAAAACTAATTTCTCAGTCTGAAGAAAGCACAGAATTGTTAGGTCAGGGACAAATAATAACAACAACAATAATAATCCCCCCCGTCTGGCAGCATAAAGAACAGTTTTGAGGAGCAGAACATATGGTGAAAGACAATGTTTATTCTAAGGTGGGTGTACGGGTCCCAAGGCAGGGTGTGGAAGGACAGCCAGCTGCACAGACCTCTGTCCCTTGCCTCCTCCTCACCCCTCCCCATACCCCCTGCAGACCTTGTTCTCAGGGGCAATTCCCAGACCCAGGTACCCCCAGCATCAGGCACCATGACTGTGGGCCTCATGCTCCCTTTCTTGGGGGACACTGTTGAGGAGTTAGTATTTACTGAGCACCTAATAAGTTCCATTCACTAAAATTACTCGTAACAATAATTAATTGTTAAGTAGTTCATGAAATTTTTAAATGTTAAGCATTAATATAGTTTAAAAAGTAATGAGAACAACAGGCCAAACTGTCCCTTCACACACTAAACCTCCAATCTTCAATTTAGCATACATCTTTTGTACTTCTGAATATTACATTACGGTATGCAAATCATAGCTGCTTGTTTAATAAATGTGAAATGCAATAGCTGGCTTCCTCTGTCACTTCTTCCGCCTCTTGGTCAGTGTCACCCTTGTGTAGATATATCGTTTTCAGTGTGTAAGACAATAACACTATGCTTTAGACCTTTGAGACATTCCATACCTGGAATTTCCACCCAAAACCAAAGTTCACATGCCATTAAGAGATAAATGGTGCTTCTGTTAGGATTGTGTTCCTGTCTAGATGCTTTATACCTCGCCTTCCTTGCCTGAGAACAACACTTACTCTGGTGGCTCCATCACCAACACCCTCTGATGGAGCTTCCTCCCTTTGCTGACCAGCTCAGTTTGCTGTACGTGGACCCCCTGGGCCCATCCTGGCCATGGTAGGTGAAGATACTGATCTGCCCTGTCACCTGTCCCCGACGATGAGCGCAGAGACCATGGAGCTGAGGTGGGTGAGATCCAGCCTTAGGCAGGTAGTGAATGTGTACACTGGTGGAAAGGAAGTGGAAGACAAACAGACCCCAGAGTATCGAGGGAGAACTTCCATTCTACGAGATGACATCGCTGCAGGGAAGGCTGCTCTCCGAATACACAACGTCAGAGCCTCTGACAGTGGAAACTACCTGTGTTATTTCCAAGATGGCAACTTCTATGAAAAAGCCATCGTGGAGCTGAAGGTAGCAGGTGAGCCCCCAGGTTTTGCTTGAGGTTGTTCCTCTGTGGGACCTGAGGCAAGAGTTCCTGCCTCAAATCCAGTGCATAGCACTCCTGGCTGGCCCCTCGGAATTGCCTGCACTGTCTTCCTACTTAGCTGCTCTGAGACCCTTCAGAAAGGCATAGGTTTTCCCTCAGGAAGAATTCCTCCTGTACTCTACATGCTCAAGTAAAGAACCACCTCCAGCTGGCCCCCAGGGGTCTGAGAAAGGAAGCAAAAAACAAGGGATAGGAAGGATAAGAAATCATCTCTTCAGTGACACGTACACAGTTGCTTTGGTTTAGTTGTGTACTGGATGGCTTCTGTGGCCTTACCAGATGCACCCACTGTGGGCCCTGGGAGGCCAAGCATAGAAGCTATATCTCCTTCCAATGTTCTCCAGCCAGTGATCACACCTGCAGTCAAAGGAGCAGTGTTTATTACTTGTGGCATCAAGGAAGAACACACACCAGGGAGAACTGTAGGGTGTCCCAGTCAGAAGGTGTTAGAGAAGACTTAGTATAGAATTTGGGCTTGTGTTAGGGCATTTGGGGGAGGGTTTGCAGAAGTGGGCCTCTGCTCTTCATTAGATGCTGTCAAGAAGTTGGGAGGGGGATTAACCCTATGAGTGGGAACCTTTATAAATCTATTCTAGGAGGAAGGAGACTAGGGCCAGACTAAAGCTCTAATTGGGAAAAGGACAGCAGCCCCTCGTTGCCAGTGTGGGGTGTTTGGCCATTGTTGTGGTTTGGGCAATGTTCATGTTTCTCTCTGTTCAGACACAGCTCCCTCTCCTCCTCCCTTTGGGATTAGGGGGGAGTGGTAATAGCCCCACTGCTCTGGCCCTGGGGTACTATACCAGCCCATGTAGCTTTCCCCTCACTGTGACCACACTGTTGCAAAAAGCTCCTGAGCAAAATCCTTAAATTATCTACTGTGAGCATGCAATTAATGCCTGTTGAGACCCTCCCTGATGCAGGAGGCTCCCAAGAATTTAGGCTGATTTATCCTTCCACAGCAATGGGTGCTGAGCTTCACATGGAAGTGAAGGGTTATAAGGATGGAGGGATCCATCTGGAGTGCAGGTCCACAGGCTGGTACCCCCAGCCCCACATCCAGTGGAGAGATGCCAAGGGGGAGATCATCCCGGCTGTGGCAGCACCTGTGGTTGCAGACGGAGTGGGCCTGTATGCAGTGGCAGCATCTGTGATCATGAGAGGAAGCTCCGGGGAGGGGGTATCCTGTACCGTCAGGAATTCCCTCCTCCAGCAGGAAAAGACAGCCAGGATTTCCATCGCAGGTCAGTGCCCTTCTCACCCTCAGCCGAGCTGAGCTGTGGCTGTTGAAAGGAGGGGGAAGTGTGAGTCTCTGCTGTGTGAGTCTCTGCAGCGAATGTAAGGCCTGAAGCAGGGACCTGGAGCCTTCTCCTCGCTTTAGGGGAGCTTGTTTGCCCCATAAAGCTGTTCGTGCCACAAATATTTACTGAACATATAAAACATTTTTCACTTATGATATAGGCAAAAAACAAACAAAACTGAGGTCACCGATAACACATTCTCATGGCAGGGTGCAGGGAGGCAGCAACTGTCAGGCATTTGCTGGCATCATTTCTTGTATTCTTGGGATACATAAGCACAACCTCTATCAGGGGCTATAGAGCAATAGCCATTCAAACCACATATTCACTGATCCAAAAGTCCACTTCTAGGGATTTATCTGACAGATAAGCTTACATTTATTTGTGTGAGATGATCCATGTGAAAGGTTATTTCTGACAGCACTGGTCATGGTTGCACAAGGTTAGAAACTATACAGATGTTCACCGATGGAGAACTTCCATACAAGGAAAGACCACACAGCTGTGAAAGAAAACAGAGATAATTCTCTCTATACGAATATGGAAAAATCTCCAAGATATGCTCTACACAGACAGAGCAAGAATTCACAACAGTATGTATAGAATGCTATCTTTCACGTGAATAAGAGGCAAAATAAGAATACATTTGTATTTACATTTAACAAGCAATTGCATAACACTCACTATATGTCAGGCACTTTATAAGCATTAATCAATCCTTCTAGCCGCAGGAGGTAGGTGCTATCATTACCCCATTTTATAGATTAGGGCACTAGGAACAGAGAGGTTAAAGAATTAGTCCAGGGTCACACTGCTGGTGAAGTGGAGGAGGAGCCGGCATTGGAACCAAGGCCCTCTGGCACCAAAGTTCATGTTCTTAACCATCCTATTAAGCTGACTAATGAGAAGCTAATAAATGGAGGGAGAGAGGAAGGACTGGATGGATGGAAGACTTGGGTAACTTTTTATATATATATTTTTGAACCATATGAATGTATTACCTATTGAAGAATTAAATGAGAGAAAATGTGTATGACTGTGCTCAAGTCACTCACTGTCCATGGGAGAGGCAGACATGTCAAGAGAAGTAATAGTAGCAGGTTGTAGTAAGGGCTGACCAAAGTCTTATCCAAAGTTGCCTGAGGCTTTAGGAAGAGAAAGATTGTTTAACCTCATGAGACAGGTTCCGTGCCCCCCGCCCTGGGGTGAGCAGCTGAAGCTCAAGGTGCTGGCGGCTGGGAAGGCAGAGCCACAGGCCCCCTGGCTCACAGACCATCCCTTTGCAGACCCCTTCTTCAGGAACGCCCAGCCCTGGATCGCTGCCCTGGCGGGGACCTTGCCCATCTTACTGCTGCTTCTCGCAGTGGCTAGTTACTTCTTGTGGCGACAGCAAGAGAAAAAAACTACTCTGTTCACGGAGAAAAAGAGAGAGCAAGGGATGAGAGAATTGGCGCAGAGAGCAACGGAGCAGGAACGAAGAGCAAGAGGTATCTGACCCCGGGAGGGAATCTGAGCCCCGGGGTTACAGGCCTGATCCCAAAGACCTCACCCCCATCCCCATCCCTGGCACTGGGTGGTTTTTAAGGCTTATTGTCCAGAAAATCCTCTCTCCCATAACACTTCATTATTTTTTCTGCTTATTTTGCAGAGAAGCTTGAAGAAGAACTCAGTAAGTTCCCATTCCCCCAGAGACCCAGGCATGTCTTCCTAGCCTTGCTTTAAGCGCTTTGGTGACTCCTCCTTGTTTCTTCCATTTCAGAGTGGAGAAAAATCCAGTACATGGCATGTGAGTGACTTTGACACTTTCTCTGAATTCAAACCTACGACTCTCTTTGCTTGGATATTTTCCAGTCCTTAGATCTTTGCTCAAGGTTCGGAAGTGGTCCTAGATAGCTTTGACCAGGAAAAGAAAATCAGCACGGTATTCCAAGCCATCGTCTGGACAAAAAATGGAAAAAACAAAAAGGAAAATAAGTGTGGTTCATTGTAGTGACACCCAGGAGTCAGCCTCTGTCTCTCTCTCTTGCTCTCTCTAAATGAGAAACCAGGCCATTAATCACTGTCCACAAGAGGCCGCATACTCTTTAGCCATGTAAGGCACTGCAGAACACCCATGCGTACACTTGAAAAGGAAGGGGTAAGGGGAAGACGAGGTGCCTTCTCTGTGCCAGGAATCTCCCTAGCTGCTTCACATCATCTATAAGTTGCTAAGAAGAAAAGAATGGAAGATAATAAGGAACAAGAAAATTAGAAGTGAAGAAGAAAGAAAAATGTCTCTCATAAACAGGATGAGCTAGTGTAGCTCAGCTGGTACTGATTTATTATAACTGCTTTCAAAAATTAGTCCCTGAAATTTTTTATTAAGTTTCCCAGATTCTATTCAGAAGAAGATAGAAAATGATGCAGGTTGGGACAGATGAAACTTGTGCATATATACATATACATGTAGGCATGATAACACATACAACCAGGCACAGGAGTACAGACACGCACAAAATATGTCAGCTGGCCCACATCAGGAAGGTACTAACACAGAACCTAGGTGTCACTAGCATTCAGGTGATGTTCCCAGAATTGATATGAAGGAGGAGAGGGGAAGAGAGAATTGAACCTGCAGGGGGAGAAGGTAGGGAACGGTGGGGGGTCAAAAAGAAGGCAAAGGGGACAACTCGGACGTGGCAGAGTTCAAGTGACATCTCTACCTTTCTTTAATTGTAGGTGGGGCGAAGTCTCCGGCCTATGATGGTGAGTGACGCTGATGCTTTCTGGGTTTCCTGGGACACGTACCCTGAGCATTTCAGCCTTTTCTCCTTTCACTGTCACCATTGACATTCTCAGTTGGAACAGTCAGATCAAACCCAAAGGCTCATTTTCAGTGGGGGTTCCACTTCTACTTTTCAGGAGCCTCTGTGAGAAGCCTGAGGCTGCTGGCACTCATACACACCCCCCAGCAAACCTTGGCCATGCAGCCGGCAGCCCTCATGACAGAGGGAAGAGAGGCCACCATTTTTTCAGAAGTTGCTAGCCCTGGTCCATCAGAGCTATAGAGGAGGGAAGCTGGACACTGGAAGAGACTCTGAGGAAAAGGAGAGAGAAAAGACTGAGTGAGGAGAGTGGGGTGGGCA
The DNA here is from genome assembly GCA_023783475.1 of Daubentonia madagascariensis. Classification (NCBI taxonomy): domain Eukaryota; kingdom Metazoa; phylum Chordata; class Mammalia; order Primates; family Daubentoniidae; genus Daubentonia; species Daubentonia madagascariensis. The sequence goes on from JAKFHU010001672.1 coordinate 23,585,761, forward strand.
AGAAGAGAAACGTTAACCTTTTCTAACCTGTGTCTGCTTCCTTTCAGAATGGAAAGGGGCCCTCTTCCAAGCTGGTGAGTAAATCACTGTATGTTCCCTAGGCCAACGAGCTGAGGGATCAAATCCCTCTTTCTTCTCCAACTCTTGAGATTCATGGGGAAGAAAAGTCCCCATGACAAGGAGACTTTTGGGTGGGCAACTTGAGGTTGCAATTGAAAGGCGTGCCCGTCTCCAGGCCCTTGCCTGCTGAGAGCACAGGGAACCAGGGAGAATTGCTGTCCTGGGCTTCCACAGACCTTCGCGGGAAGGAAGAGGCACGAAGCTTGGCGCTGAGGGGCAGGAGACGCAGACTGAAGAATACTGCAGGGACAGTGAGCATGGGAATGCCAAGGCGGGAAGGCAGTGCCTGCCCAAAGAACTTTGCCTTCCCAGTCTCCACATGCCACTACTGCGTCTGTGTGTCCTCAGAGGACTTAATGTGTCTGAGCTTTGGCCTCCACACTTGGAGATGAGGATCGTAATTCCTGTTGTGTGGGCACTGAGGGGAAGACTGGAGAAGGTAGTGAATATGTATTGGCCAGGAACGTAGCAAGAAGGAAACGGCATGTTCAAAATGGGTGTTTGAAGGGGGTTTGGAGAAAAGAGGGTTAAGGGAAAGCAACCAGGGGAAGTACCTTGACTCGGGGCTCCCAACAGTGGGGAGCTGCCTCCACCCCTAGACTTCAAGATAGGGACAGGGGGCCGGTGGGAAGCAAGAGGAGAGGACGCTGTAGCTGAAAGAGGGGCTGCCTGAGAAGAGTCAGGCCTCTCTCGGAGCAACACCATCTGCTGCTGGCAGGCAGGGAGCAGGGAGTAAATGCTGTGCTTCTCCTTTCTTTCTTCCCCAAGTCTTCTGCCAGGGCCTGCCATTGGCCAAACCCGACGGGAAATCAGAGGACAAGGGAGCCCAGTGGCACTGTCCAAAGAGGACAGATTCCTGGGGCCCAGAGGAGGGTGGAGAAAGGGGAAGTGTGGAGAGTGCGTCTGGGGGCATATAAATTCCCCAAAATAGACCCTAGTCACAGAGCAGGCATGGCAGCCGTTAGGACATCACAAGCTGCCGTTGTGCCCTGCTCCGGGCTGATTAAATTACATTGTTGTCTTAGACAACCCTAGAGGTTAGTAGTTGTCATGGAAGGAAATGCTTCAGATAAGCCTCAAAGACGTTCCATAGCCTGGATGTATGGAAAAATAGACTGCAGAAAAGGAAAACTCACTCAGCTCATGAGTAGTAGGGTGAACATTGAAAGTTAGGCCTATGGGTATAAAACGTAAGTGGGCAGAGTCAACTTTGGGAAGGAAACAAGAAAAAGGTAGAGAGGAGGCCTGTTGCTTCCTGAGGCAGCGTCGGGACATGAGGTTAGGCAGACTCCCACCCTCCTTTCACCCTGCCCTTCCCCACTGCCCACAAGCCCTGGGCTTTCTCTCATGATATTAATGAGAGAGCCACATTGAGAGCAGGCTGGGGTTGCCAGGCTCTGGACTCCGGCCTCCTGGCCAAGGCCTAGGCCTTGTGTATACTGAGGCTCTGAGGTCCAGGAGAAGTGGCTGACCCCACAGACAAATCGTATAACTCTCTGCAGCGGATGTGATTCTGGATCCAGACACAGCAAACCCCATCCTCCTTTTGTCTGAGGACCTGAGGAGTCTGCAGCGTGCAGAGGAGGAACAGGACCTGCCAGACATTCCTGAGAGATTTAATTGGCATCACTGCGTACTTGGGTGTGAGAGCTTCACATCAGGGAGACATTACTGGGAGGTGGAGGTGGGGGACAGACAAGAGTGGCATATCGGGGTGTGTAGGAGGAACGTGGAGAGAAAAGGTTGGGTCAAAATGATACCTCAGAATGGATTCTGGACTATGGGACAGTCTGGTGAGAATAACTACCGGGCTCTCACTGAACCCAGGACCAAACTGACGCTTACCCAGCCCCCTGGGAAAGTGGGGGTTTTCCTGGACTATGAAACTGGGGAGGTCTCATTCTACAACGCCATGGATGGATCTCATATTTACACCTTCCCGCACACCTCCTTCTGTGGGCCTCTGTGTCCCGTTTTCAGAATTTTGACATTGGAGCCCACTGCACTGACCATTTGCCCAGCACCAAAAGAAACAGAAAGGCTGGGGGTGCCAGCCTCTGTTCCTGACCTAGTTCCTGACCTTTCCCTGGAGACCCAAGTGACCCCAGTCTTAGCTAATGAAACTAGGGAGCCTCGGGGTGAAGTGACGTGTCCCCTTCTCCCTGCCCAGTCTGGAGCTGAAGGTCTCCCCCTCCACAGCAACCATCACAACAATTAAGCTACATGTACACACTGAAGCACTTTACTGATATTCATTCAATTATTCCATATAACAGTGGTTCGAGTTTGGCACCACTTTATGGTCCCCTTTGTACAGGTAAGGAGACTGCACAAAAAGTGAATTAACTTTCCAAAGGTGACATGGCTAGTGAATGACAGAGCTGGGATCTGAACAACAATAGCTACCATTTATAGAGAATTTAAAATACACTGGGCGCTGTGCTAAATTCACTAAGTGGATTTCACTCATTTAACCCTCACAACACCCTGTGAGGTAGCCTTATTTTGCGGATGTGGCAGCTGATGCAGGACAAAATTAAGTAACTTCTATAACTCATACAGTAAGTTGTGCAGCTGGGAGATGCTCAGTCTGGGTCCCTGACCACCGGCCCATTCTTCTTTTCCAGCCTCATTTTCCCCATGGGAAGGGACCATGTGCAGCCCTGAGGTTCTCTTCCCAGAGCAGCCACAGTGCAGAGGTCATTGTCAGTGGCTGTGGGGACCACACCCCTCCTGAGTCCTTCACAGCTGATTGTCAGAGCCTCACACCCAGCACTCTTTGGGTTGGCTGTGCAGGGTGTCTTGGTCTGGTGAATAAACTCACTGTAACCACATAACACAGGGCTGAGGAGGGGACTAGAGGCCAAACTGTAAATTCGTAACAGGGCAGCACAGGTGTGCCCACCCTATAAATGTGATAAGTGATCCGGGCGCCAATACTAATCTTCCTATGTTCACGATCTCTAGGAAGTACGGCGAATAGCCAAAAGACTGTCAATGAAACAAGAATTTGGGAGGAAGGAAGCTAGGAGAACATCAGGGGTATTTTTAATCCCACTGTAGAATCTATCTCCAGGAAAGGGGTCTATGCACCCTGATCATTGGTGGATATTAAGCCACCATTCCTTTCAACTATGGACGCTAAGGAAAAACTGCTCTTAATTATATTTCTGTAATTGTTCACCACTGTGTCCCCTCTACCTGGCAAGTGATTGTCAAGTATTATAGGTACAATAAAATCATTAACAATCCTCACTCTTCAGTGTGGCTTTTTCCAGGCTCTCACAAGTCTGCTCAGCACAGTAGAGTAGCCTACACACCCACTCTACCACCACGGTTTCACAGTTTACCTCACTGCAACGTCTGCACAAAATCCTTATTTTGTAAGGTTTCTATTGCTACAAGGATGAATTACCACACATTCAGAGACTTAAAACAACATTCATTTATTATCTCATAGATCTTTAGGTCAGAAGTCAGACATGGATCGCACTGAGCTCAAATCTAGGTGTCTGCGGGCTGCATTCCATTCTGGAGGCTCTAGGGAAGAATCTGTTTCCTTGCTTTCTTACATTGTTGGCAGAGTTCAGGTCCTTGGCGTTTTTGGACTGAGGTGGCAGTTCCTTCCTGGTCATTAGCTGAGGGCTGTTCCCAGCTCTAGAGGCTACCACACCCTGGCTCCTAGCTCCCGTCCTCCATCATCAAAGCAGCAACAGCGGGGTTGAGTCTTTCTCAATCTCTGAATTTCTCCTGGTTCTTCTTCCATTGCATCTCTCTGATTCTTCTGCCTTTTACTTTTACATACTCATGTACTAGATTAAATGCACCCACATAAGTTAGGATAATCTCTGTATTTTAAGGTCCATAACCTTAATTACATGTGTAAAGTCCATTTTTCCATGTAATATATCCTATCTGCAAGTTTTACAGTGGCTATTGCTGGAAGGGTAGGAGGGTGGGAGCACTATTTAGCCTACCATACTTATTTGGGAAGTGATCCCAGGAAACACAAGTGCAGAAATAAAGTGAGACAGAAAAGGGAGAAGCCAGTTATGTTAGAAATGGCATAAAGAGTTCATTAATGACTTAGTAACAGTGTGGACAACTAGGTTCAATCTCACTGAGGACTCTAAGAAACCGTAGGAAATTGTGGAATATACCAGAATCTTCCTCAGAGCTGGGGCACCGGAGATATTCATCCACATCTTTCATTCTCCTTTGCTAGAATTGGTTGAAGTTTGCTTCTGGGGTGTTAATTCTGCTGCAATTCGAAGTTGGGTTGTGTATCTGCAAAAAAGCCAACATCACTGGTGTTAGAGAAAGCCCTCGGGCAGAGGAGAAGAGAGGCAGATACCTGAGGTCGGACATTGTGATCCATGCAGGCAACTGTCTGCCTCAGTTATTGGTGAGCTGTGATAGACCAAGAGAACACGGATGCAACATCAACAGCATCTGTTCTCAGGCCTCTGCTTCAGCAAATATAGTGAGTGCCTGTTAAGGTCTGTCTGCAATTTCTTCACCCCATTCATTTATCAGGAGTGACCTCCTGTCTCCCAGTACATGTCCACAGCACACTGCCTTGCTGCTTCACCACACAGACTGGATTTGGGATGGTCATGTGGCCCAGGCCAGGTCTCATGTTAATTTTAATTGTTATGTTAAACAGGTTAATATGGTCAGTGTACTAAGTTTCTTGGAAGCTAAAGATTTCAGAATGACTCAGTAGCCAATCATCAAAGCTCGAATTCATAGTTTATTGCAAGAGATTCGCACACACAATCAAGCTAACATTCACAGTGCAATTATGAAGGGCAATAATTAAGGGGTAATGAACCACAGCGGAGGCTCGGAAGGCCTCCACTCAGAAGGACTTCATGTCTGGTGGTGACTCAAAGGAAGAGACATAACCAAATTGCCTTTACAGATTGGAGTTTATTGCAAAGGAAAAAGGGAGTCAGTCAGTATTCAATCTGGATCCTGGTTCTTCCAGGACTAGTATGTATACTAGATCCATAGACAACTGTGCTGAAGTGACCCTTCCTTTGTGTTTATCCCTTCTATGACAGAGAATGATTGGGTCAGGTTGTCACTATCTAACATGGCACACACAAGGAGGACCTGGCTTCCTGCTAAGCTACCTCATTGCCCATGGACCATTCTTCTGCTCAGAACACATGAGTTTCCCTCTGGTTCACATCAGCTTGGCAGGGGTAGAGGCATAGCTTGGCTGTATGCTTATGGCACAAGCTGCCTCAGAAACCCTGGGCCATATTTCCTCCAATAAAAAATCTGAGCCTGGCTGGCTAGGCTCTTAGTCCCTCCCTCATAGCTGCCTCTTCTGTTCCTTCCCAATAGCAGCCCAGTCCCAGGTGGAATGATCCAAGAATTACAACGCTTTGACTCTCATTAGCCACTCCATCCAGAATCCATTTTTAAGTATAATCCAGAAGCATTAGGTGATGGGTGAAGCTGTTGTATGAGAAAGTGACTGTTCAAGCGTCAGTACAATAGAAAAGTCAGTTGTCTGGGCCTTCTTTAGCTTAATCTCATCAAAAATTTCTGTTTACAGAGCAAAGAAGGAACCTTCTCTGATAGCTAATTCTAGGTGATTCTTTCGATCCTCCTTCCCAGCCCATGAACTCCTGACCTGGAGTGGCTTAATCCTGCTACCATCTCTCTCTTGGTCTCTGGTGCTGGATGAGTGTAGCAACTGAGTCATACTGTTGAGGGAATGACCTTGTCCTGACAGTTTTCCCTTATCCATTGAACAACAACTGAGTGCAGAGCTTAGGGCTGGGCCCTGAAAAAACAGAGGAATCACATCCTGCAGACATCTGTTCTGAGGAGCAGATCCTCCAATCACTGGACATATACAGTGATGAACGAAAAGGATGCAGAAGCATATTGGAACAGCAAAGTTTTGGTGTCAGAATAGGTCTGAGATATTTCGGAAAATACTATAGGGTCTTGGAAGAGATGACATGAAGGCTGGGCAGGATTTCAAGGGGCAGAAATGGAGGGAACAATTCAGTGAAGGGGATGGCATAGGAAAGGGAGTGCTGGCCACAGGGAGCACAAGAGTGTGACATAGGGCAACTGTGGAGCCATTGCTAGTTTAAATAAAATTATGAATCGACATAGAGAATGGAGGCCTCCAGAGGAAGCATTTAGGCACTTGACAGGAATATTGACAACTGTGCCTCAGGAAAATTATTCTGGAAGATATCTGTACAATATCTGGCATGTTGGGAAGACAGTAAGTAAGTTTGGGGGCAGGGGTGGGAATCGGACCCAACCAGATCAAACACTGGCAAACGGTGAAAGCCAATTAGAAAGTCTTCTGCACTTGCATCTTCTGCCCCCACTGGGACGTCATCTCCCTGCGGGAAAGTATTTTTGACTCTCAGTATCCTCAGCAACTCTTAGCCAGTAGTTTTTGAACAGCTACTGCAGCTGCTGTCTCTCTTCCCTCTACCTGCTCCCCTCCACTCATGCCTGCTTCCAGCAACCCCCTCCCCTTCCTGGCCAACCTCCAAACCTAGAAACTTGAACAGATTTCCTCTGGCTTTGTAAACTAGGCTGCTTATGTTTACCTCTTCCCTGCCCCACCTTAGCATAGTAGACCTCTGTGCACACACCTTCACGCAGAGGCCTCACCTCCTGGTTAGCAGCAACGCCACTAAACCGCTGAGAACCTCAAGGCTTTGCAAAACAGAAAAAGAATAACAAAGAGAAAAGTTGCTTGCTTCCGAAGAAAGAAAAAGGAAATAAAAAGACCCAATGATCTCAAAGGTTATTCGCTGCTTGAGAGTTTTTTTTTTTTTTTTTTTTTTTTTGCTTCCATGTATTCTACCTAGTAACTGGTGAGAAATAAAGCTCAGGAACACCATTGGCTGAATGACGCACAGCTGCCCAATCCTGGGCTCGAAGCCATTTCTCGGAAACCTTAGGCTTTGTGGACCCACAGAGGACCAAATCTGAAGTCCCGGGCCCAGCTGCTCCCGACATGTCGACTAATGGGAGGTCAAAAAGAGTTTTCTCTGCTCATTTGGAACGGTTTGTTCTCTAGTGCTGCCTGTGCCAACGGATGGGTTGAAGAAAAGAGGGACGACCGGAACAATCATTATTTGAGGGTCAGAGGAGAAAAGACAACACAGAGGTTAATTCTAGAAGGTAGGAACGGGAGGGGAAGCGCTACAGCTCCGAGGTGGGGGCGGCGGGTGGCAGAACTGAATCGACTATGGGGAGAAAGGCGGTCCCTGGCAGAGGGGAAGCCCACCGGTGGGGATGCGCCGCCGTGCCTGGCTTTAACTCGGGTGCCTGGCCTGGTTTACTGGGAGGAGGAAGATCTTGGACAGAGGGAGGGTGTGGAGAAATGTGAAGTGACAACTAAAGAAACTGGACTCTGGCTAGAGAAGACAGCCCAGGAGGGCGAGGGCAGAAAACTGCCTGCCTGAGGTTGTATTGTTGACTTATTTCATAGAATGTTTAGTGAATCCTTTTATTGGGAGATACCTCTACCAAGGGAGGAAGGGGACTGCCCAAGACAGAAGTTGGGGCAGTGATGAGAGCAACATGGGTGACAGGAATGTTTGAGCTGGATCAGAACTGTAGTGCCAAGTCTCTTTGGCTGAATCTCCTCCTCTGTACCCCTAGGCCTCTGGTCCCTGCCTGTCCTGGGTGACTATGTCCTCGGTACTTATGGAGCCGGCTGCTTCCCTGCACTTCTCCCTGCCAGCCTCCCTTCTCCTCCCCATCCTCAGCTTGCTTGCACTGGTCTCAGGTAGGGATGCACGCCACTTGCTGCTATCAACTCTCAGAAAGCAACATCCACACTTCAGTTTGCAGAGGAAGAGGGAAGAAGGACCTCAGTGGTGTTGACTCATGCTTTCCTTCTGCACATGTTCACTGAACATGTAGCAGTGCTGTGCAATAGGAATACAGTCTACAAAGACTAGCTACTTATGCAATCGCAAATTTTCAAAAATTTTTTTTTACTTTTTACTTAAAAAAGTAAAAAGAAACATGAAATAAATGTTCATAATATATTTCATTTCACCCCAAATAATGAAATATTAATATTTAAATGCTTACTTATGCAAACTATTACCAATGAGATATTTAACATTTCAACATTTTAAATCTTCAAAAGGTGGTATAAATATTTTACAGGATCAGCTCATTTCAATTGGAACTAGTTAGTGGGTACCCTTTTGGACAGCTCAAGTTTATAGTACATTCAGGCACTGTGCTAGATTGGGGAATAGAGGAAAAAGTCCTTGGGGCACAGGGTCTATAGGGGGTGCTCAGAGTGAGCTCTTCAATGTTTGTTCAGGAGGCATTGGCAGCCTCAATAGCTGCTGCTCCTAGGGCTGCTGGCGACCAGCCACAGCTACTAGTCCCCAGAATTCTCAGCCCAGAAGGCGTCTATGGCCTTGGAAAGAATTTTTTAGTGCCTGGAACATCCACTTCCTTCCCTGCCTTAGATATCTGATGCCTCCAGTCCCCGTGTGATTCTGCTCCTTTGTTGAACAGCCCAGTTTACTGTCGAGGGGCCGGCTGATCCAATCCTGGCCATGGTGGGAGAAAACACCACGTTACACTGCCACCTATCACCCGAGAAAAATGCTGAGGACATGGAGGTGCGTTGGTTCCGGTCTCAGTTCTCTCCGGCAGTGCTGGTGTACAAGAGTGGGCGAGAGAGAACAGAGGAGCAGATGGAGGAGTACCGAGGAAGAACCACCCTTGTGAGCAAAGACATCAACAGAGGCAGGGTGGCGCTGGTCATACACAATGTCACAGCCCAGGAGAATGGCATCTACCGCTGTTACTTCCAAGAAGGCAGGTCCTACGATGAGGCCATCATGCGCCTCGAGGTGGCAGGTGGGTCACTTCATTTTACTTTCTTACTTTTTCACAGTGTGACTTTTAGGGCAAGTTTCTCAGCTAATCTCAGGCCCATTGCAGACCAGGAGATTTGTGCGGAATCCCCTTTCCACAGGGAGAGTGGCTTCCTCCTGCCCAAGACCTGAATGAGTGGGTTTGCTGTGGGCATCACTTCTTGAGAAGCACACTTAAAATTCATCTGTGGCCTTGAGTAGGGGAGACTGGTTAATCCCTGAAGATAATTCTTGACCCTGCTTTATCACTGAAACTGTTCACTTTTGAGAGTGAGAGGAGGCACTGTCAATAATTGCGTCATTACAACTGGGATAAACAAGGACTGGCCAAAGAATTACAACATGTGGGCATCTCATTTCTTGATAAATATTAATCTTACCTCTTTCTCCTTTTCCCAAATACCAACTGCAGACAGAATAACAGATATGTAAATAGATGATTTTATTAACACAAAACTAAGAACAGAGGGAAAATTATGCACTAAGCACTAATCCCTACACAGAAAGTGAGTAAGAGTTTGGCAGGGAGGAATTTGGCAAGGCTTCCCCAGCAAAGAAGTGCATTTAAATGGGGATTTCTAGGAGTTTATTAACATGACTGTAAAGGATGACTTGACTCCTAGGTCAGTGTATTGTGCTTTAAGAGGAAGGTCTGAAGACTGGAATACCCTTTAAGACTTAGAAGACTCTGTGGTGGCATTTCAGTCTATCAGACCAGTGGAGGTGAGGTTTGAGGAGACTGTATCATTCCCACTGAGCTTTAAGCCATAACTGGTAGGAGACTCCATCTGTGTTATTCACAGTGACAACTTTGTATCTGATTAAAACAGAATATCATGGAAGGAGGGTTTCTCCACCCTTATGTTCTGACTCTGCTCACAATGGCACTGCATGACTGACCAATTATGGTTTGTGTATGGCAGGAACCCTCGATTCTTTCCCTGTAAACCTGACCCTGGCATGGCCTGCCCCACTCTGAATAGGATTGTTGTAGGGGTTTGTGTTTGTTCATTTTTTTGGGTTAGGTTGGTTGGCTGGTTCATTTTGGTGATGATTCTCAATCTGTTGTCTCATAATTCCCTCATTGAACCCCATGGGATGTATTGTAGAATTTTGTACTCCAATATACTGAGTTATTTTAATTCTTATTTTATTTTAAGATTTCTCTGTCAGCCTTGAAATGTACAAGTGTTTTTTTTTCTCTTTTGATAAAAATCAAATTGAGCGAAAGCACTAGACTTAAGTGATTGCTTTTTGTGGTATAATATGCTGGGTAGGCTTTACAAAGGAATTATTCAAAAGAACTTTAGATTATCACACATTGCTAATGGGTCTCCCTGAACGCTGGGTTTGCAGCTCTCTCACGCTTGGTATTCTCTATTATTGAAGATATTTTTAAAGATAGAATTTAGTTAGAATGAGTGTAGATTCTGAGGATATTTGGGTGTTGATTTTCTGACATTGAAGCAGTGATATTGTTATCTTAAGGATCCCAAGAGCATCCAGATCTTTCTAACACACTGATGTTCTCAAAAGACAATAAGAAAAGCACCTAATAGACTGAGCCCCAGGGATGTAAACATCTGTGAATCAGGATACAGGTTGACTTTAGTGGTTAGTGTTGTCTATTCTCCTAAAAACCATCACCTCTTATAGGTAGTAAGTAGTTGTGGTGATGTGACGCCCAGAGCTGGACAGAAGGGACAGTGTCTTTATTTTTTTTTTCTCAATTCCTTCTCTTTATTCTACCTTCCCTATTGAGCCTATTTAACTGATTCCTTATAACTGATTATAATTAATTTATAATATATTCCATCTGTTAAAATAAGTAGTATGCTTCTTGTTTCCTGAACCAGACTCTGATGGATAAAGACTCTTCTCATGTTTTTTATCCCACAGCTATGTGTGTTTCTACAAATTCTGTATTTCACAGTTCTAACAACTTGCCACAAACTTGCAGGACTTCTCTTAATTTAATTTTAATTGTAGGGTTTCTTTTCATTTAAAAATATTTTTCTGATGGTGGGTGTTTAAACACACAAAACAAATAGAGGTATATACACAATATAAATACCATAATCCTACTTATCAATTTTAACACATTTCAGCTGGATCAATGTTCTCCTGCTTTCATAACTCCCCTGTTTTTAAAAATGCAACACACAAAAAAACCCAATGATTCATGAATTCTGAGAACATCCCTTTCTATGATATTAGAGTGGAGAAAAACTTCCTATGGGTTTATAATCCTATCCCCCAGGTACAATGCTTTTTTGTTTGTTCGGTTTCTTGTGTGGAATATTTTGAGTAGTTTTCAGAAGGGCCCAATCTCTACAGCCCACTTGCTTGTTCCTGCAGAGTCTGCCCACTGCAAGAGGGGATGCCGACACGTGGAGTTTGAGAACCACATTGTAAGAAGCTGTCCTTTCCTGCTGGGGCAGAATTAGGGCAGCTTTTTTTTTTTTTTTTTTTAAACAACAAAAATTTAATTTATCACAGTTCTGGAGGCTGGAAGTTCAAGATCAAGGTGTTGACTGGGTTGGTTCCTCCTGAGGCATGCATTCCTGGTGTCTGTTCTTCTAAGGACACCAGTCCTATGGCAGCTTTCAAATAGCTGATTGTTCATTGGGAACACCTAGAATGGGGCCAGACGGAGGACAGAAATTGCTGTCTGAGATTGGGGAGCTAGTCCTTAGTCAAATCTAAGTCTAAAGCCTGGTTGTTTTGCCTTTTTTCCTCCTTCCACTTTAAAACATAATGTGTACTCACACATAACCTTAGGGGGCAACTTTCCTGTTTTATATTAATGCTTTACCTTAATGAAAGCCACATGAGATTTCTCCCATGTTTCTCACAGCTTCTTTTCAATTTGTATTATTTCCCAATTTTCTTTTTTTTTTCTTTCTCTGTTCACTGATTTATTTAATGGCATTACTGTTATTGAAAATTCATTGTCAACTTTAATTTCTCCTTTCTACCATCTTTCTCCAAGTCCTAATTCCCAGTGGTCTCCTGACTAGTCTTTAAAGTCTTTGGTGACTTACTTGTACATGATTTTATTTTATTTATTTATTTATTTTTACATTTCAGAATATTATGGGGGGGACAGTATCTTTAGGGCAAAAGTTTCTTAAGATTCTGCCAGCCTGGCAGGTTTCTGTCTGTGTTGGATTACTCTACAGCTTCATGAAACCAAGGTCTATTGAGAAGTTTTTTCAGGAACAAAAAGTGAAATCCTCAACCTGCTTGTTTCAGCTTGGACTGGACACATCCACCTGGAAGTGAGAAAATTAGTCTTTGGCAGAATAAATCCAACAGCAAGCATTTTATAGCAGACAGATAGATGCTTGTTGCTTTGTTGGGGCCTGTAGGTGGAGCACAAAGAAGAGTGTGCACTGTAATCCTTTCCTCCTAGAGATCTCACAATTTATTTGGCATATTGGCCTACTGGTGTTCTCCAACACCAAGGTACTTTCCTCCTTCCTTTCCTTTTTCCTGTTTCTTGCTGCCTCCTTCCATCTTTTTCTTCCTTCCTTCCTCCCTTCACAGAAGAGGACCATTAAGGGCTGAGACACCACTGCTTTGTAGCTGAGCCCTGGTCTCCCTCCCCAGGCCTGGGCTCTAAGCCCCTTGTTGAAATGAAGGGGCACGAGGATGGGGGCATCCGGCTGGAGTGCACGTCTGGAGGGTGGTACCCAGAGCCCCTTGCGGTATGGAGGGACGCCTATGGTAAGGTCGTACCAGCCCTGGACGAGGCTTACACTGCTGACGCAGACGGCCTCTTCATGGTGACCACAGCTGTGATCATCAGAGACAACTCCATGAGGAACATGTTCTGCTCTGTCAACAACACCTTGCTTGGCCAGGAGAAGGAAACCGTGATTTTCATTCCAGGTTAGTTCTCTGCCCTCTGGAGACTCATGGTGTGGAGGTGGGATCCTCTGCCCACAGAAGGAGCCCCCTGTGTGGTTGAGGGGAGGGCAGGAGTGTGGGTTGAAGGGTCCCGGGCCCTGAGGAGCTGGGAGCTGCAGCTGAGCTGAGGCCTCTCCCCTTGTCACGAGGGGAAAATCAAAGACTCTCAGAACACATGAGTAGGAGTCTCTACTCTGAGGGTTAATCTGATCTTTTTTTCCCTGATAAGGTTCTTGTCTTTCAGCAGTTTTTAAATATTCAGAACAATCATAACACATGGAGAATAGTATGGATTCGTGGCTATACCTGGTGATCCAGTCTGCTAAAGCCCTCCATTCCTGCCCGTGGGGACAAAGCTGGGGAAATTCTGCAACAACACCCATTCATAATTCATTCAACAAATCCTCAACAAGTATTTCCTATGTTCAAGAAACTGTTCTAGAACCAAAGATTTAATCATTGAACAAAATAAATAGTGATCTCTGCCCTTATGGAGTTCACATTCTAGAGAGGAAGAGAGCAAAAATGAAATAGTTAATATAAGTGATTCAATAATCAGTTAAATGTATATTATATCAGATGGTGATGAGTATGTAGGAAAAATTAAGCAAGGAGGGAATAGGGAGTGCCAGGGGTATGGGGTGTGGGGATTATTAACAGGATGATCAGGGAAAACTTTACTGTAAAGATGGGAATTGAGCTATCAAGGGAGTGAACCAAGCAGATACTTGAGGACCAAGCAAGCCAGGTAAGAGGAACAGCTTATGCAAAGGGCCTGAGGTAGGGGTGTGTCTGGCAGTTTCAGGGAACCCCAGGAGTCTGTGCTGGTGTTGCTGGAATGGAGTGAGTGCAGGGAGTAGGAGGAGATGAATTCACTGTGGCAATGAGACCACATTGTATGGGGCAGCATAGGCCAAAACAGACTTTGGCTTTTAGTCTGAGTGAGATGGGAAGTATTGGAGGGTATTGAGCAAACATTTAACATCACCTCACTAAGGGTACTCTGCTGAGAATAGACTGCAGGAGGTAAGGGCAGAACAAGGAGGGGGGCATTGCAATATTCCAGGCAAGGGTGAGGGTAGCTAGAACGAGGGTGGTGGCTATGCTGATGCAGCATGGCTGGTTAGCTTTATTCACCCTGGTCCTTCCTACGGTGACTCCGGATGTCTCTGCTTTTCTATCTCCTGGACCTCAGCCCTAGCAGGCACTGAGTGGTCAGCCAGTGCAGAGTCAGCATCGCTTGCTCCATCTGGGGTTTCTGAGCAGAAGCTGACAGAGCAGGCACCTGAGGAAGCTCTTCAGGTGTGCTCCTGAGGGGCACTCTCCCCCGCGTCTCCTGTTTCTCACTAAATGGACTTTTCTGGCTGCCTTTACAGAGTCTTTTATGCCCAGCATATCTCCCTGGGTTGTGATCCTGGCTCTCATCCTGGCTATTCTCATCACCCTCATGGCTGTGAGCATCTACTACATCAAGAAACTCCACAGGGAAAAAAAGATTTTGTCAGGGGCAAAGGAGGCTGAACGCGAAGAAAAAGCAATTTTCTGGAAGGAATTGGTGAAAGAACGTGTGGACAAACAGAAAGAATGTGAAATAAAAGGTAAAAGAACAGGAAGACAAGTCACTGTCATAGAAAGAGCACAGCTCTGACAGGGGAAAAGAGAGAGGAAATGTGTAGCAGCAGCAGCAAGAGCTCAGAGCTATCAAGTCCTAGGGATTATTCCCTCAGAGCTTTATCACTTCCATTCTGCAAACGTTGCTTTTCATTCACCCAACCACATATGCCACTAAATGGTTGAACAAAGGAAGCCTAAAACTGTGCCGATACTGTCCAGCCTCTGGATCACAAATCCTTTCTGGTTTCTGACCATTCCCATGGCACTGGGGAAGGGCGATGCTGGTGTTCATAGGAAGGACGGGTCCTGCATCATTTAATACAAACCCAACTTCTCTTAATTCTTCTGTTGAGGACATTACTCTATTTCTGTTTCTTTTTCAGAACAACTTCAAGAAGAATTGCGTGAGTTCTGCCTTTCTTGAACTACTCCGTGCACAATTTGTGTTCTGCTTGCTTAGCCTTTATCTCATGACATTCACCTCTCTGTCTGTCCCTTGCAGGGATGGAGAAGAACACTCTTACATGCTGGTGAGCCCCTCTGACAGTCCCTCAGACCCTGAACTTTCTCCCCACTAGCAGCCAACAGTGCTCTTGAGAAGAGATGAGCAAGGGGCCCAAGGTTGGGTGGGGGCAGCTGGGGGCTGGGTCAGTTCATCAGCAGTGTCCCACCAATGCTGGATTATGGCTCTTCTATCAGGGAATCCCAGCAGCTCTTAATCAACCCTACAGTTTATTTCCTATGATGTTTTCTCTTTTACAATAATTTAGTCCATAATTACCAGAGGTCTCTGATACATAGTAGACCTCCCCAAGAGTTACATTTCAGTAGTTGTTACTCTTGGATCCTAGTATCAATTTGAAAGAAGACAATGCTACCTTAGATACTTATAACCTGGGGATGGTGTAGACCAGCGATCCTCAACCTTTTTGGCACCAGGACCCGGTTTCAGTAAAGACAGTTTTTCCATGGGGTGGGAGGTGGTGGAGCTCTGCAGCCCTGTCCCTAATGGTCTGTGGCCTGGGGTTGGGGACCCCTGGTATAGACTGTGCACAGTTGAAGACCCATGTGGAGAAAAGGGAATGAGGTTCCCCAATAAGCCTTACGCTAGGGTGTCCAAATAGGTGGCCAGAAATGCCTTTGTGCTCCTCAGGGAGCACTAGCACCCTGCATGTAGCCTGCCAGGGGAAGGGGGCCAGGTGAGTGGGAGAGCACAGAGTCCACTTGCCCACTGCTAATGAGCAGTTTAAATTTTTTGATTTGTCACCTTCTGCCCAGAAGCACTAAAGAATTTAGCATTACCAGATACCATGCCATATGGACCATTCCTTTTTAGGTGAATTTCAAAATTGTCACACAATCACAAGTTGTCACAATCAGACATATTAACTTGGAGAAAGGACAAAATCATTTTAACACAATAGAAAGGTAGACCAAATAAGAAATAATGAATGAAGATGGGAGAGGTCTGTAGAATGTCCAGGGTCTGGAGCATTTCTTGTACCAGAGAGGTCATAGCTGTTGACTTCAGACCCGTGTTGTTAAAGCAAAACTGGGTGTAAGTATTTCCTCTCTACTTTTGCCTCACATACCTCTCAGGCAGCAGGTTGGCTTTTGGGCATATTTATCTTCCTTTACCCTTTTGAAAGGTGTCCTTTTCAGTCATTTAAATCAGTTGTCACCTGGTTAAAAGAACACAGGGGACTCATTAAGAGACTTTTACCACCAGGACACTGTGTAGTAAGAGACTCACCGTAGTTGATCCAGGAGATGTGGGGGGAGCAGGATGTGGAGCCTTTTTCTGGTTTCAGCCAAGTTGAAAAGTTTCTAACTAAAGAAAGACCCAGAGATCATATGTCTTAGATAGAATATGGGGCTGACCAAAGACTGCAGAAAGTGGAAATCATTAATTTTGGTTCATTTTGCTAAACTTTCTGGGTTTCTAAGAGCCCCAATACTCCTCCACCTGAGGGCACTGCTCCTTTATGGAGAGAGACAAGTGCAGCTTCAGTAATTCTCAGTCTGTGAGCTGCCTGGGATCAAGGACCCTTCATGGAAAGGACCACCACAGGCGGGATCCTCCACTAGCTTTCTGGGCCCTCTCTGGGGGACCAGGAGTCACACAGTCTCCAGGTTCCTGAGACCCCAGGCCTAAATCTAAGACTTCCCCTGCAGCTGATGTGGTCCTGGACCCAGACACCGCTCATCCCGAGCTCTTCGTGTCTGAGGACCGGAGAAGTGTGAGAAGGCGCCCATCCCGGCAGAGCGTGCCTGACAATCCTGAGAGATTCGACTGTCGGCCTTGTGTCCTGGGCCGGGAGTGCTTCACCTCAGGAAAACATTACTGGGAAGTTGAGGTCCAAAACTTGATGGCATGGACAGTGGGGGTTTGTAGAGACAGTGTTGAGAGGAAAGGGGAGACCCTGCTGCTTCCTCAGAATGGCTTCTGGACCCTGGAGATGTTTGAAAACCAATACCGGGCCCTGTCTTCCCCTGAGAGGATTCTCCCTCTGAGAGAGCGCCTTTGCCGGGTGGGCATCTTCTTGGACTATGAAGCTGGAGATGTCTCCTTCTACAACATGAGGGACAGATCGCACATCTACACGTGTCCCCGTTCACCCTTTGCTGGCCCCCTGAGACCCTTCTTCAGGCTGGGGTCTGATGACAGCCCCCTCTTCATCTGCCCAGCACTCACGGGAGCCAATGGTGTCACAGTGCCTGAGGATGGCCTGATTCTTCACAGGGCACGGACCCTACACCGTCCACAGGACCAATTCCCTGGTCTCACAGCCATGTAGAGAAGCCCTGGCCATCTCAGTACCACAGCACAGGGCCTCCTGACTGAGTCCAGGCCCTCCTTCCATCTGGTCACGTAAAAGAACATCTTCTAGCTGCCTCTTTCACACCCATTTCAGGCCTCAGCCCCAGCTCGCCCCCTCACCAGGCTGTGACTTTAGTAGCTCCTTTGCTTGTACCTATGGGGGGATCTAGTCTTAGGCAGCTACTTCTATTACACAGCTCCCAGCCAAGATGAAGTGTGAAAAGGTGATGGGATGCTTTACCATCAGCGTGATGATGTTGATTCTGATATTCCACTTGGCACCAGACGTTGTGGACATAGGGCAAGGGCACCAGGATGTAGGAGGAGGGAAGGAACCACAGGACCTCCTGAGGGGAGAGGGAACCACATATGGAGGTCAGAGACAAAGGGAGTGGGACCGGACAGCTCGGAGGAGACCAAGGTTGTGAGCATGATTAAGCCCCACCATGACAGCTAAAGGGGTTCTAGGAGATGATGGCCCTTTTCCACCCAACCCCCAAGATGTCCAGACCACATACCCACAGGCTTAGACCTGAGATGAAAAAGAATGAAGGACAAGGGCACGTGTTGATCTGACCTGGCTCAGGTGTTGCTGCAATGAACAAGGAGTCATTACTCAGTCACTGAGTATAGCTTGAGGTTTAAGGTCCTGCCTGAGCAGGTGAGTACTGGACAAAGTCTATCAGAGGGTTCAGGTTTAATGAGGACAGCAGTGTTTTCAAGCTTCCTGGTCTCAAGATGTCTTTAGACCCTTAAAAATTATTGAGGACCCTAAAGAGCATTTGTTTATTTGGGTAAATATCTGTTAATATTTATGGCACTTGTGGATGAAACTTAGAAATTTTTAAAGTATTTATTAATTTATATTAAATAACATTAATAAAAATATAAACTAGTACAAGTAGCATATTTTATGAAAAATAACTATTGTTTTCAAAGCAAGATAAATATATTGAGAAGTATGACATTGTTTAACATTTTCTAAATCTAATGTCTGGCTTAATAGAAGATGTCTGTATCCTCATATATATTTTTGTATTCAATCTGTTGGGATATCATAGGTCATATAGGCTCAAGAAAACTTTACTATACCTTAGTGAGAGAATGAGATTAAAAACAACAAATAATGTCCTAACTTTATTGTGGAAATATTATAGTATTAACCTTGAGCACCCCTTAAAAGTATATCAGAGACACCCCACCACCACCACCAGGAATCCCCAGACCATATTTGAGAACTGCAGTAGAGGATCCTGGAAGTGAATCAGTGTGATGGTTAATTTTAGGTATCAAGTTGACTGGATTTATGAGTATATAGACAACTGGCAAAGCAATATTTCTGGGTGTGTTTGTGACGGTGTTTCCAGAGGAGATTATTAGCCTGTGAGTCAGTGGTCTAAGTGAGAAAGATCTGCCCTCAGTGTGGGCAGGTACCATCCAGTCAGAACAAAATGGCAGAAGAAAAGCGAATTCTCTCTCTCTCTTTTTCTCTCTTTCTCTCTCTCCCTCTCTCCTGGAACTGGGACACTCTTTTTCTGTCCTTGGACATCAGAACTCCAGGCTCTCTGGTATTTGAACTTCTGGACTTGCACCAGCAGCCTCCCATATTCTCAAGACTTTGGCCTTGAACTAAGAGTTACCCCATCAGTTTCTCTGGTTTTGAGGCTTTCAGACCTGGACTGAGTCACATTATCAGCATCCCAGTGTGTCCTTCTTGCATACGGCCTATTATGGGACTTCTCAGCCTCCATAAGTGTGTGAGCCTATTCTTCTAATAAATGCCTTTCATATATCTGTATCTTTATCTATATCTATATATCTATGTCTCCTATTGGTTCTATCTCTCTGGAGATCCTTAATACAATCAGGCATCTAAAATGCTGGCTTAAATGGTGGTATTTTGGATTTTAGACAATTCAGTAATCCAGTTAGAAAACTGGGCTGAAAAATAAATTAAATAGTCCAAGATTGTATTACTGCAGTTACAAATAGATACATTATGTAAAGAATTGGGATCGTACTTAAAATACCTGATTTGTAAAGATGGAAGACAGAGTTGTTTATGTTTACGTATAAGTCTTAGTCTATCTGGCAGCTATGACAAAAATACCAAGAATGAGTGGTTTTTAAACAACAGAGACTTATTTTTGCAATTCTGGAGGCTGAGAACTCTAAGATCAAAGCACCAGGAGACTGGTGCCTGGTGAGGGCCTGCATCCCTGTTCACAGTCTTTATGATGTGTTCTCACATGGCAAAGGGAAAAGTAATTCTCTGGGGTCTCTTTTATAAGGGCACTAATCCCATTCATTAAGGAACCCCTCACCTCATGAAAGGAGAAAATAGAAGAAGGAGATTCCAATCTTCTTGGCATCCCCCACCCCCACAACCTGTGCCTGTGCCTCCTGATCTGTCCTTTCTCCTGTCTGAGGCAAATCCTTCACCCTCATCCTGGACCTCCACTCTCCAGCTTCCCTCAGGTGTTCTCTATTCAGTCCATTTATTCATTCAAGTATTCATTAATTCAACAAGGATTCATGAGCACTAACTATGTGCCAGTCAGTGTTCTTGGCGCTGGGGGCACAGAAATGAACAAAACAGAATGTTCCTCTTCAAAAACATCATAACGTTGTGGTGGGAGACAGAAAACACAATAAGTAGTAATATATAATATATGGTGTTTTGGATAATGATAATTACTTAGGAGATAAATAAATCAGAGTAAGGAATATCGGAAGTTGCAATTTAAAATACCATGGTGATGAGCAAGGGGAGCAAGGCACAAGAACACCTGGGGGAAAAGCATTCCAAGTAGGGGGAACCGCATTGCCAAAGCCCGGAGGCAGAAGCATGTGTGGACTGCGTGAAGACTAGCAATGAGGCTGGTGTGGTAGAGCACACAGGGTGCCCAGGGGAATGGGAGGGCAGGATGTCAGAGGGGTCTGAGGGCCAGATCACATATGACCTTGAAAGTCATCATGCTGACCTTGCCTTTGCATCTGAGAGGGGAGCCACTGGAGCGTTTGAGCAGAGGAGGAACTGGACTGACTTATGGTTTAAGAAGTCACTTCAGGTAGTCTGAGACTGGGCTGTGGGTAGGGGTGGTGGATAGAAGCCTGAAGACCAGCTGGGAGCTACTGCAGTGATTCAGCTGGGAAATGAGGATGACTTGTACCAGGGCAGAGCTGTAAAGTAGTGAGAAGTGGTCCGATGCTGCACTTATTTTCAAGATAGAGCAAAAAGGCTCTGCTGATGTCCTTAGATGTGGGGTGTGAATAATGGAGTGGATCAAGGGTGACCACAAGGTTTCAGTCCTAAGAAACTGTACAGATGGAGTTGCCATTTACTGAGATGGGGAAACAGAGAGAAGGAACAAGAGAGAAGGGAGTGCAGAGCCAGAAGTTCAGTTGTGAATACATCAAGGTTGAAGAGCCTACTAGAGATTTACGTGGCGATGTAGAGTAGGCAGTTGGATAACCAAGAGTGCAGTCTAGGTGAGAGGGCTGGAGATAGAAATCACGTACTGAACTTTGCTATATGTTTGAAAAGTTTCATGATAAATAGTTAGGGGTAGAGGGAAGGATTGCATTTCGCTACTGATAACAGAGGCCTCAATACCATCGACTTTGACAAAACAAGAATTTATTTTCCTTTCATGTAAAGGAATTCAGGTGGTAGCTTTCAAGGGCTGATCTGGAAACTGTAGGTGTCATCCATGCCCAAGCCTACTTGCGTCTTTACTCTCTTCTGTCTCTGTATATGACTTACACCTTCAAAATTGCCTCATGGTGACAAGATGGCTGCTCTGCACCTCCAGGTCCAAGCTCCAGGTTTGAGACAAGAGGAAGGAGGAAGGAGGGAGAGTGTAAGAGTTTCCCAGCTGTTTTAGCCTCCCATTTTAGGATCTAAGAAGTACAACAACTTCCACCCTCAAACCATTGGCTCAAACTTAGTCCCTTGGCTTCCCCTATCTATAAGAGAGATGGACACATTGCAGTAACAACAAAATGGGATTTTATTACTGAGAAAAGTGAGTCTGGATATTGCACAAGCAGCCAGCCAGCTCTACCACAAAACCTAAATTCAAACTGTTGTAACATAATCAATTTATATCTGCCAAGGTTACAGCTAAGTCCTAGGAGCCTTAATTACTTTAGAGGTCTGTTTTATGATGTAAATAAACCATAAACCTTTATTTTTGGTTTGTGACCTAAATAATATTGCAACTAGGTCCCAAGGTTTGTCACAAGGACCCCTTACAAAGACACCCCTCACAGTCTACCTAAAATTTAACCTCAGAACATACTCCACTACAGAGTGAGAAACAAATACACGTGAAAATACAATGTAGAACAAAGAAGGATGTAAGGGTGAATGAATATGCTTAGCAACACTGGAAGTAATTTTGTGAAAAATGTAAAACATGCTGAGCAGATACTGGTAGCACTGCCTCTGGAAACCAGAAAATGACATAATTTGGTAATGGATCTGAGACCCGAATTTTGGAGATACTTATATAAGTGAAATCAGTCTGGTTTTCATTCTGTTCATACTTTCATTTGGCTCTGCGGTAAAAGGTTATAACATATTCCAGGTACCCGTTACAAGGCGATTTCAGCAAACTGCCACAGTATCATTTTAATTAATATAAACCTTCCTCTCTTCACTTATTAAAATCTTTTTATTTTTCTAGTCAGTTCTGCTGATATTTCTATTATGAAATGAGACATAAAACAGGTCTGGTGCAGTGGCTCATGACCGTAATCCTAGCACTTTGAGAGGCTGAGGTGGGAAGATGGCTTGAGGCCAGGAGTTCAAGACCAGCCTGGGCAATATAGAGAGACCACAGTCTCTACAAAAGTTTTTTTAAAAATTAGCCAAGCATGGTGGCACGCTCCTGGAGTCCCAGCTACTTGGGAAGCTGAGGCAGGTGGGTTGCTTGAGCTATGATGATGCCACTGCAGTCTAGCCCAGGCAACAGAGCAAGACCCTATCACCAAAAAAAATAAATAAACAAAAAGAAAAGACATAAAATGGGTGAATGTAAAGGAGCAATGATTATACACATACACATTCATGATTCAAATAGGTAAACACAGAGAGACCCAAACACTATGGGAGGTAGGGCTGGAATTTTTTTCAATGTATACAGTTTAAGGTACTTCCAGTTTTCATTCTAACCTTCCCCCGTGGTTTCTGCCCAGCAACAGATGAGAAACACCACCTCTGAGCCAATCAAAACACTAACTCTTCCAAAGAGGATTCCATTTCTTTTTTTCAGAGTGAGTGTAGAGTACATGCTTTCTTTCTTTTTCCTTTATTTGGGATCAGAGAATCTTAACCCTAATGGAAAGGATAGAGTTAAATTAAACTAAATTTGGCCTGAGGTATGCCTTAGTACTTGAGTTCTTAAAGTGAACTGCAACTTTAGTATGTAAATTAACTAAAAGCCCAAAATGGGGATATAGTTTTGTAGCAAATAGCTGAGTCTTAGCCAATCACAGTAGCCGAACTTCAGTCAATCACAGGCAGGCAACTGATCAGACTATGTTCAAATAAGGCAAATTCAGAGCTGTAACCAATTAGGCTGTTTCTATAGCTCACTTCCTTGGGGAATGGAACTCTGAACCTCTCTTGGCTCTGAGGGCTGGCCCAATTGCCAGTCATTCTTTGCTCAGTTAAACTCTGCTAAATTTAATTTGTGTAAAGTTTTCATTGTAACAATGGAGAACTATTGATTGCCTTTGTTCTGTGGGCTGTGAATTTCAAATGGTAATATCAAGGAGTAAGTGGGGGAAATCGATTAGAGCCAGGGCTACAGGGCCTGGAAGAAGAGGGGCCGAAGCTGAGAGGACTACCCCCACAGAGAAAAGGGGGAGGAGGGGGAGGGGGGAATGCAAAGGGTAAGGACCTGAGAGAGGGATATCGAGGTCTCCAACTATAATTGTGGATTTGTGGTTTTTTCCTTTAAATTCTATCAGATTTTGCTTCACATATTTTGCAGCTTTTTTGTTTGGTGTATATACAGTTAGGATTGCTATGTCTTCTTGGTGGATTGACGTTTTTTCATTATACAATTTCCCTCTGCAGAGATATCTGGTAATTTCTCTTTGATCTGAAATCTACCTTATATATTAATAATATAGTCATTCCTGGCAGGGCACCATGGCTCATGCCTGTAATCCTAGCACTTTGGGAGGCCAAGGCAGGAGGTTTACTTGAAGCCAGGAGTTTGAGACCAGCCTGAGTAACATAGCAAGACCCTGTAGCTACAAAAAAAAAAAAAAAATTAAATTAAATTAAGAAAATAATATAGTCACTCTTGCTTTTTTTTTCTTTTTTGTCACAACAGCCTAGGTTCTTTTAGACAGTATAGAAATTGGATCAAATTTCCTTAAATCTGCTCTCCCAATTTTTGTCTTTTAATTTATGTGTTTAAACCATTTACATTTAATGTAATTATTATGTTAGGGTGAAGTCTGCCATTTTATTTTTTGTTCTATGCATGTTCTGTCTGTTTTACATATCTGTTTTCTTTTCCCTGCCTTCCTGTGTGTTACATGAACTTTTAGAATTCCATTTTGATTATCTATAGTGTTTTCAAGCTTTTTGCATAGCTTTTTTGTAGTGGTTTCCTCTGGTATTATATGTACAAAACCTGTCATCATTTTACCAGCACAAGTGAAGTTTAGAAATCGTGCCTCCCTTTATGTCTCTTTAGCATCCCCCATTTATAATAAAAGTATATTAACTACTTCTACATACATTTAGAACCACATCAGATGGTGTTATAATTTTGGTTTCAAATATTAAACATAATTTAGAAAACTCAAGAAGAGTGGAAAAATATACTGTATTTACCCATATTCTTGCTTATTTGGTTCTTTCTCTTCATTCCTGATGTTTCAAGATTCCTTCTTTTATCTTTTGTGTTTTTTTTTTGAGACAGAGTTCTGCTCTGTTGCCTAGGTTGGAATGTAGTGGCAGGATTCATAGTTCACTGCAGCCTCAAATTCCTGGACTAAAGCAATCCTCCCAAGTAGCTGGGACTATTGGCACAGGCACACACCACCACACCTGGCTAATTTTTTATTTTTTGTAGAGACTAATTTTTTATTTTTTGTAGAGACAGGGATATGTTGCCAAGGCTGGCCTTGAACTCCTAGCCTCCAAAGATCCTCCTACCTCAGTTTACCAAAGCTCTGGGATTATAGGCATGAGCCATCGAACCTGGCCTAGAGAACTTTCTTTAGCTGTTCTCTTAGGGTCAGTCTGCTAGTGATAAATTCTTTTAGTTTTCCTTTATGTGTGAATGTCTTTATTTCCACTTCATCCCTGAAGGATATTTTCACTGGATATGAGATTTTTGTTTGACAGGGTTTTTTTCTTTAAGCACTTAAAAATATTGTGCCACTTCCTTCTGGCATCCCTAGTTTCTGATAAGAAATCCACTATTATTCAAATCGTTTTTCCCTTTTAGGGTAAGGTCGTTTTTCTCTCACTGCTTTCAAGATTTTTTTTGTTTGTCTTTGGTTACCAAAAGTTTGATGATAATGTGCCTTGGTGTGAATTTCTCTGGTTTATCCTCTTTGGGTTTCACCCAGCTCCTTGAATCTGTAAGTTTCTGTCTTTTGCCAAGTTTGGTAAGTTTTCAGTCAATATTTCTTCCAGTACTTTTTCAGCATTGTCATGTTTCTCTTCTTATGACACTTTTTTGATGACATGAATGTTAAATCCTTTGTTATAGTCTGAAAGGTCCCTGAGGCTCTGTTCATTTTTCTCTCAGTCTATTTTCTCTATGTTGTTCAAATTTGGTTATTTCTATTGCTCTATCTTCCAGCTCACTGATTCTTTCATCAGCAACTTCCATTCTGCTGTTGAGCCCATCTATTGATTATTTTAATTTCAATTATTGTATTTTTTAGTTCTGAAGTTTCCATTTGGTTTTTCTTCACATCTTCTATTTCTTTTTGGAGATTTTCTGTCTTTGTTGACACATTCTAATTTTTCATTTGTTTCAAGTGCATTCATATTTGCTCATTTAATCATTTTTTGATAAAGGTTTTAATATATTTGTCAGACTTCTGTCATATTGGAACCTATCCATTGTCATTTTTCATATGACTTGAGATCTTCCCAGTTCTTGGTGTGATGAATTATTTTCAGTTAAAACCTGGACATTATGTTATGAGACTTTGGATCTTATTTAAACATTCTCTTGTACAACATAGTGATTATAGTTAATAACAATGTATTGTACACTTACAAATTGCTAAGAGAGTACATTTTAAATGTTCTCACCACACACACACAAAATAATGTGAGGTAACAGATGTGTTAATTAGTTTGATTTAATCAGTCCACATGTATACATATACAAAAACATTATCTTGTACCCCATAAATATATACAGTTATTTGTCAATTTAAAAATAAAATAAAAATTTTTTAAAAAACAAAAAACTTATTTTATTTAGCTTTCTTTGACTATACTCCAGCAGAGGAATGGAGTATGCTGCACTGTTACTGATAGGTAGCAGTAGAAAGCCAAATTTGTCATTCAACCTCCATTGATACCTGATTATTGGGGTGGCAGGGTGCTCCTTGTTATTGCTGGGTAGAGGGTGGAAACCCAACTCCCTGCTAGCCAGCCACTGATACCTTCTGGCTGAAAAGGGTAGGAGTACTTCATTATTGCTCTTCGTCTGGGTTCTACTGACACCATGGATGGTAGTGGCCACATTACTGCTGGGTAATAATGAAAGTCCTGATTCTGTACTAAGCCTCCTCAGACATCACCCTGGTGGGGAAAGAGAAGTATACCTCACTAGTGCCAGTGGAAGTACAGACTTGCCACATAGTCGACACTGCCTCCTGGGTTGGGAGATCATAACAAGTCCTGGGGGAATGAAAGTCCAGACTCCATGCTTTGCATTTCCCAATACCACATTGGCAGAGGAGTTGGAGTGCCTATTTACAGCCTGGTGAGAATGGAAGTCAAGGTCTCTATTCAGCCTTCTCTCCATAGATGTTGATGCTCACTGTTTTTATTCTGTGCTGTTTGGCTGGATTAGAGGAGATATTGTCTAAAATTTTTCTGTCTTACTGGGCTGTTTCTTTGCTGATCCCTTGGCTACAAAGAATAGGCTTTTGTTGGGGTTTTTTGTGTGTTCCTGTTGGTGTTTCCAGGTTGCCATCATCTTTAGCTCTAAGTCTAGGATGTATGAGGCAAAAAGGAAACTCAGGGAACTTACCACTCGTTCCTTGGATCCCAAGGTTCCTAGCCAGTCTACCTTCACACCACCTTTCAGAATCTTCTTATGTTTGTTTATATATTATATCCAGGGCTCTCAGTTGTACTTAGCAGGAGCAATAGTAAAAAGTGCATTGAATGGGGGGGGGGACCCTGTTTTTGTCTATACTCTGAACTCTTCACTTTACTTCTGGTCACAAATATGTGTGGGTTTTTCTGACACCAAGCATTTCTTTAAGACACCAACAGACAGTATAGACAAAAACAGGTGTCCTACAATTCAATTCAATTCTGAACACTACCTACATGGAGTTAGCATCAGATCCACAGGCTAAGAGCTCAGTCCTTCAAGACAGCCCCACTTCAGATGCCAATTGCAAGTCCAGGTTATCTATCACCGGTGCTTCTTACTGACCAGCTATGAATTGGGAATTTTCATGACCCTCTCCTTGGGTTCAATAATTGCTAGAACAGCTCACAGAACTCAGGAAAACAGTTTGCTTACTAGATTACTGGCTTATTATGAAAGGATCCAAATCAGGAACAGCCAAATGCAAGAGAAGCAGAGGGCAAAGTATGTAAGAAGGGGCACGGAGCTTCAATGCCCTCTCCAGATGCAACGCACTCTAGGCACCTTTACATGTTTACCTCCGCTTTTGGAAGTTTTATGGAGGTTTTATTGATTAAATCATTGCCTCTTGGTGATCACCTCCACCTTCAGCCCCTCTCTCTCTCTTCACCAGGATGTGGTGCTGAAAGTTCCAACCCTCTAATCACATCGTTGTGACACAAGAAAGCGACTCCCAATGCTGGTGAGTCCAAAGCAATGCCTAAGGGCATCACCTGCAGCAATGTTGTACCCAAAGCAGTACCTGCCACTTCCCTGTCTCAGTTGGTTCTTGTATCAACCCCCAAGCTGAGGGCACCCAGGAACCCCCAAACACCAGATATCTCCTTAGCATGCAAAAAGACATTTATCACTTTGTAGGTTCCCAGGGGTTTAGGGCAATAAAGGCAGAGGCCAAATATGTATTACTTGTTACATTACATGCATCTTCTCCATCTTCATGGAAACCACCACTATATTTTAAATTTACATTTCCATAATAACAAATATTGTTCAGCACCCTTTCACGTGCTTTTCTTGTTGTTTCCCCTTCTGTCAAGTGCCCATTAAAGTTTTTCCACCCATGTCTTTTATTGGATTGTCAAATTTTTTTTTAATGACTTGTAGTTCTTTATGTAGTCTAGACACATTCCTTATCAGAATATGTACTGCAACTGTCAAAAGACAAAATTACAATAAATTTAGTTTAAAGATTTTAATTGGCTTTTATTTGCAAATCTAGAGTTGGGCAACACCTCATTCTATAAAATTGAATGACTGTTTCAATGAGTTGAGCAGAGGAGTTTGGCTCTACTGACAGAAAAGGACTGAGGAAAGCAGTTGAAAGTTACTTTCCTTATAAAGGTTAAAGCAGAGGGGTCTTCCCTATGCTGGCTAAAACTGTTTAGAGATTTGGCTATTATCTCTCTCTCCCTCCTGATTTTTTTGAAGCTTAAATAAACAACTTAATTTTTGCTTGGTGGCATGGAACTTCAGCATGAGTGACTCCATTTTGGTTTGGTCTGGTAGGCCTAGTGCAGGAGCTTAGTCCAAACCAATGGCCTCCTATAATTTTATTTAACACTATTATTTTTCTAAATTAGCTGCTTCCCTTTTCACACCTTTATTGTTGCCTTTTGATGAACAGAAATTCTTAATTTTAATGAACTCCAATTTATCACTCTTTACTGTTTCAATTAGTCCTTTATGTATCTTATTTAAGAACTCTGCTTACCCCAAGATCATGAAAATATTCTCCTAGTTTTTCTTCTTGAAGTTTTATTGTTTTGTTTTGTTTTTCGTATTTAAGTCTGGCATCCATCTTGAATTAAGTGTTTGTATGGTGTAGGGTGGAATGAAGTTTGACTTTTTTTTTACTTAATATATCCAATTGACTGACACCTTTTATTGAAAAGACCATGCTTTTCCTAAAGGATTGTAATGACAAATCTGTCATAAATCAGGTAATGATATCTATTATGTGGTAGTGAAAATCCTCCAGCTTTTTCTTTATTTTCTTTGCTGTTGCATATCTTTGCACTCCTATTTAACTTTTAGAATCTCCCTGTCAGCTAACATGCAAAATGGACTACTAGGATTTAGATTGGCGTTGAATCTATAGATCAATTTGGGAAGAATTGACATCTTAACAACATTGAACCTCCAATATGTGAACCTAGAATATTCTTCCATTCACTTAAGGCTTTTCAATTCCTCTAAGCAATGTTTTGTAGCTGTCAGTGTAGAGGTCTTATATATCTTTTCTTAGATTTATTCCTAGGTATTTTATGGTTATAGGTGCTATTGTAAGGGGTATTATTAAAATCTCATTGTCTTAACATTTTTTGATAATATATACACCAATCATGCTAAATGAACTTATTAATTTAATAGTTGATAAAATCTTTTGGATTTTCTATATAAACTATCATGTCATCAACAAATAGTGACAGTTTTACTTTTTCCTTTCCAATCTTTTATTTCTTTTTGTTCAATTATGCACAAGCTAAGATGTTCAGTACAAGGTTAAATATGAGTGTTTGTAGTTGACATCTTTATTTATTTCCTACTTCAGAAGGAAACTGATCAAAATTTCACTATTCAAATGAAAATAACAGTAGTTTTGTGGTAGATGCTCATCAAAATAAGGAAGTTCCCTTCTACTGCTATTTTGCTGAAATATTTTACATTTGTCACTTTCAGACTTCCATTTCTGTCTACAAAATGAGGGTTCTAAGTTAAGTAATACATAGGGGAATAAAATACAAATTTACGCAGGCATTCTCCTTCCTTCAACTAATTCCCACATGGTTTCCAGGCCACAGATTCACCATCTAATGCCTTTTCCCACTGAATTTACATTAAATAGATCCTACTCCACTTACTAATATGCTCCATTCAAATATTTCTTCCACCTCTTAAGGTCAGCAAAAGACTTTGAATCTTAGAAATATCTGGCCCTTAACCAGTGATAATTTAATTTTATTACTCCTTTTTCACTCAATGATTCCTCTTATCGAAAAGTTCTGTTTCACACAGAACTCCTTGTTATCAAAGGCTTACGCAAAAGAACAGGCATTCAGAAATCTGATACGCTTTGGTGCAAGTCCTCTAGCTCTGACATTTACTATGTGAGTGACATCCAACCCCAATCCCTCCCTCTTCCTCCCATCTAGCCCTTGCCCTATCTGATTTTACTTCATTGGCTCCAAGAAGTTCTCTGGTCTTCTCTCTTCCTGTGGATTTAGCGATCCTCCATTTTAGAGGCATTTCCAGGAATTATTACTTAATACTATCACCACTGTAAGCCCTCAGCTTCCTGCTCCCAAGCGTGTTCCACCATTACTTACAGACATGCTTTCAAATTAGTCACCATCCCCCTCCACACATCCCATCCCTAGCCATCTTTCACATATACAAAAT
The DNA here is from genome assembly GCA_023783475.1 of Daubentonia madagascariensis. NCBI lineage: Eukaryota > Metazoa > Chordata > Mammalia > Primates > Daubentoniidae > Daubentonia > Daubentonia madagascariensis. The sequence continues at coordinate 23,615,907 of JAKFHU010001672.1, forward strand.
CTTGTCTGCTTACAGATTGTGTTTCTGTAATAGGAATTAGCTCACATGCTTCTGTAATCCTGGAATTATGGCAGCATTATAATGTTAATGTTCCTTTACTTATACACAATTTTTCCCCACATCAGTGTTTTATATCATTGAGAAAGAGTTATTTGAGCACAAAATACACAAATTGCTGACCTCAGCAATTGTGCCTCAGAAATACACTATCGTGCCTTTTCACCCCATGGTTTTCCTTTTGGCTCAGTTTGGCAGTTTGAAAGAAACAAGACTGTAGCTATGTACAGCACATTTTGTACAAAGTTTGCAACTTCTTCTCCACATTTAGCCTCTTGCCACAATGTCACTCAGCCCTTATTCCTGTTGCTGTGCTGAAGTCTGCTTGCACCAGCTTGGAAGAACTGATTGTTAAATTTTTAGGACCGTGGTGAGCCAAAATCACTCATAATAGCAGTATTTACACCACAGAAATTGCCAAAACAAGGCTTTTATTCCTGCATACAATTTATTAGCACCCCACTGCTTTGTCGTCAAATTCAGCAAATTCATTTTTTTGTTATATTTCTTTCTGTTAAGTTACATTCACCTACCTTCAGGTAAAGCCCTATATTTACTACTATATGCCTTTTGTTATTAGGAGTTAGGTTAACTGTGCTAAAATTGTTATTACTACTATTGACATTTTTATTGGTGATCTAGAAACAAACCAACATGGGTTTTTTAGTAGTCTAAAGCCCAGCTCTATTTTTTCCATGAGCCATAGTGGTTTTGTGTGTGTGTGTGTGTGTGTTTAGGCTAGTCAAATGAAACAGTGGGAGTGGAAAAAGAAGCCCTAGTTAGGGTTTTTGAGGCATGATTTTGAAGAATTCAATCCCCACCCCAGGGAGATATAGTTGAGTTATTGCAGAAACACATGCACTTCATTTTCTCTGGAGTCCCCCAAAATGCTTGAATTCCAGAATTTCAAACACCTCCTTTTAGAGATAAGGAAATTAAGGCCAAGAGAAGTAAAGGGACTTAGTCGAAGACAAACAGTACATGACTGAGCTGGAACTAGACCAATCTCCTATCTATTCATGCACTATAATGATCAAACTACAAATGGAAACAAGAGCAGATGAAGTTAATCTGGAGCCAGAGTTGTCAGAAAGCTCTTTAGGGAAGTCCATAAGGTTGCCTCCACTGGTTCAAGGAATTCTTATGCAGAGGGAGAGAAATAATGTGATTTCTCTCACATGAACTCAGGGACCAACTTCTGATAGAACTACAAGTTGTACCTGAGAAACTAAGACAAAGATTCCTTACTCCTTTGTTTCATATTATTTCCAGCACCAAAACCTTTCCTTCCCTTTGCCAGCACCCTTCCACACACAACTGTCCAACTCCATTCTCATCCACAGTAGTGGATGCTGTGGTGCGCTGCCCAGGTCACCCACTTTAGGATTGAGACACACGATTCATCAGCAGCAGAGAGTGTTCATGGCTCAGAGCCCTCAACTGACTCCAGATCATGGAATTGTTCCCAGCCAAAGAGAGCCCTGTTGCCCAAGGTTATTCCACCTCTCAAGGGGTGGACCACATCCAATGACTGGACAACGTGGGTTTATAAAGGTCTGGACCCCTTGCATAAGGTGCCCAACTCTGAAGGACTGCCCCAGTTCCAGAGCTCACTGTGGGAAAGGTTAAGGCCTTGCTGTGACTGCATTATATTTCAACTCTTCCCTCTGTCTTCCTTCCTGAATATCCCCAAGGTGTTGATCCTGAAGGCCTTCTCAATAAATGTCCTATAGTTTGTTTTGCTGGAACCATCTAAGACAGGGGTTCTCAAAATTGTGATCTGACCCTCAAGATCCTTTCAGGGGATCCATGAAGTCAAAAACTATTTTTATAATGATACTAAAGTGTTATTTGCCTTTTTTACTCACATTCTCTTACATGTGTGCATTGGAGTTTTCCAAATGTTAAAGACGTGATGATATCATCACTCTGACACTGACTAGGATGTGTGTCACAATGTGTATTATTGTGTTTAAAATGTTCTGTTTTAATTTTTAATATGCTACATGTTGATAGATATTAACCCACATAAAAACTCTTCGGGATCCTCAATTATTTTCAAGAGTATAAAAAGGTCATGAGACCAAAATATTTGAGAACTGCTGCTCTAAGATAACCAAATCTACCCTGGAAGGAAAAGGCTAATGTTTTAAAGCAATGGTTATTTTCAGATTATACTTTTAGACATTACACACATGCCCAGACACACACACACAGAGACACACACACACAGAGTGAAGTCAGTGAGAATGGTACAATAAGGACTTCTGAAAATCCCTTCCTCCATAAAAGCAATAAGCACTGGCGAAAATTGTCAGAATCAACTTTCTCAGTACTCTGTTAATTAACCAAAGGCTTGCAGAAATCTGGAGTGAATTTTATTCAAGAAAAATGGCTGAACCTCAGTAAGAACAGCAAGTTTTGTAGCATTTTAACATGCCCTATTCTACCACCACCAGCAGCCCACAGCTCTGCAGTAGCTTGGAAAACCAGGAGACCATAATCACAGTGAAAACCAGCTCCTAACAGCCACTGGAGGGAGTAGAAAGAGGTTGGTGCTCCTTCAAAACCACATTCCTGGAGAATTGATATTAAACCTGTATGGTATAGGGGAAGGAAAAATCCGCTTACCTCTGCCCCTTTAGGTTCTTTGGCTGGGCTATGAATTAAATTGACATAAGACAGATTAACAGGAGAAAAACCATTTTAATTACATACATATGCACAGGAGTCCCCCAAAATATGAGATTCAAAGAAGGGCCAGATACTTGAAGGTTATATAGCATCCTGAGCTACAGAAAGAAATAGGGGGTGAGGGCTTCTGGGGGATAGTGGAGACAAATTATGGAAAGGTGAGAGAAGGAAATGTATGGTGAGTAGAAGCTGCCTTGTTATGCAGATACAAGTCTCTCAAGTGATAAATGTTGTGTTAGAGCAGCTCTTTTCCTGGTACAGATACCATTACTAGTGAAAAGGGCCAGGGCTGTGTGTGCTCTTACTTTAGGTGATCTCAAGGCTCTATGTGGCCTGATCCTTCACAGGGTGTGGACCCACTGCCACCACAATTCCCTGTTTGAGAGACCACTTCCCTGGTCTCAGAGCCATGTAGATATGGTATGGCCATCTTGGCTATCACAGCACAGCATCCACCTTCAGCCCTGGTAGAAAATGAGTTCTTCCCTCTGGTCACACAGAAGGACCTCTTCTAGATTCAGGCCCAGCCCACCTCTCTCCCTCATTAAGCTATTGTCTTAGCAGCTCATTAGTTTGTAACCGCAGGGTAGGGTCCAGTTTCAGGGAAGCTATTGTTGCCACAGGGCTCCCAGCTGAAGAGGAGAGTAGAGAAAGTGACACTTGTAAACCTCTTGCTTTAACATCAGGATTATATGTTCAGCCTAATGTTTGAGTTGGCACTGGATGCTCGGACTTAGGGTGAGAAAAACAGGACATGTGGGGATGTATAATAGAAAGAGAGAGAACTACAGGGCCTCCTGAGGGAAAGGGAAAACCTCAAATGAAGGGCAGACAGAAGAAGTGGACCAGAGAGCTGTGACGGGGCCAAGGCTGTGAGTGCGGTTAAGCCTCACTATGACAGCTATGAGGCCCAGGAGCCGATGGCCCATTTCCACCCAACCCCCAATATTTCCAGTCCACACAGTAAGGCCCCCCAGGCCTAGAACTGGGATGAGAAAATATTGTACTCTAACCTCCCAGGAGAATAAATTCATGAAAAACTGGCTTGGTTTAGGTGCCCCTAGAATAAATAAGGCTATAGGCAGGGCCTTTAACCATGGCTTGAGTTTGAGCTCCCTGGTGAGCAAGTGAATTGTGAACCCAGACAAACATGAGGCTACCTAGAAGCCCTACTAACTCACCTCATTATAGTAAACTCAGGTGTTCTTAAAGGAACTCACTATAAGTAACAAAAGACACTCCTATCATTAGGGAAATTCTAAGGGTGTTTGCTCTGTAATATATTTTATATTATACCACACCTTCCATAACAGTTTTCTTGCCATTTTCAGCAATTTCAATTTCCTTATCTCCTGGCTATCCAAAGTCAATGCCACATATTTTGGGTTTTAATATGGTAACACCTCACTTCCAGGTACCAATTTCTGTATTGGGTATGTTAACAGAGAAAAACTTCAAAATCTATAAAATAATTTTAAAAGGTTTATTCTGAGCCAGATATGTGCGACCACAGCCTAGGGAACATGGTCCCAAGAGGTCTTGAGAAAATGCACCTGAGACGGCCAGGTTATAGTTTGGTTTTATACATTCATGGAGATAGGAATTACAGTTAAAACCATAAATCAATACATGGAAGGTATACATTGGTTTGGCCTGAAAAGGTGAGACATCTTAAAGTGGGGGCTTACAAGTCACAGGTGGGTTTTAGGAATTCTTTAGCTGGCAATTGGTTGAAAGAATTAAGCTTTGCCTAAAAACCCGGAGTCAGTAGAAAGGAACACTTGAGTTAAGATAGGGAGTCTGCTAGGATGCTTGAGTTAAAATAAGGGGATCTGCTATCTGTCATGTGATGCTATACCAGAATCAGATTGGAAATTAAGCCACATTATACCAGGTTAATAAAAACCCATTTTGTGAGATTTTATCATTTGTAGACATGACTTACCCGGCCTCTTAGAAAGGAATTTGGGCAAGAGAAAAAGAAAGGTCAGAGGTCAGTCCTTAGGTAGCTATTACTGAGTAACAAATCACCCCAAATTCACTGACTGAAACCAACAATCATTTATTATTGTTCATATTTCTGGGTGTCAGCTGAGTGTGGCTGACCTAGTCTGATGCTGAGTTCTTATGACTTCAGGGGCCCTCCTTCCAGGACCTGCCTAACAGTGACCTCATGGCCAGTTATCCACTTATGCAGGAAAAGTTTTTAAAGATATTAATCTTTCTCCAAAAATCTCCCGCTAAAGAAGCTGAAGATCAAAAACAAAACCAACAACACTTGAAGGAAAGTAACATTTCAATAGTGCCTCTTTTAAAAGGGGGGTGTAGGCTCCTGAAGGAAGCAGACTTAACTCCTGATTCTATGTGAGTCTGAGACAGAGAAAGAGAAGACAGGAGAGTCTCCAACCAAAGGTGCGACCCTTTCCCACTTCCTGTCACATTTTGTGACTCTGTCTGCTCACCTCCCCTTCTCTCCACTCACTTCCCTCTTCTCCTCATTCCCCATGTTGCATTTATTAGTTTGGAGGGATTTAAACATCAACTCCAGTTGTTTAATATTTTTTTCTTTATTTCACATGCCCTTTTTTATCATATCTCTTGTTTATTTCCCTCTCTCTTTCTCTCAGAAAGAATCAAACCTTTCTGAGAAGGTCAGGGTGGAGTTGGGGCCACCACTTTTGCTGTGGGACGGAAGATGGGATGGAGCACAGATGTAGCAGGGACAGGAAGGGGTCAGAGTCATCCCCAACCCCTAACCCCATGCAATCTGGAGGAAAGCTGCACTTTCTTGAAGTTTATTTGCATATATATACTTTTTTTTTTTAAGAGATCAGGTCTCTCGTTGTCACCCAGGCTGGAGTGCGATGGCACAGTCATAGCTCACTGAAGCTTTGAACTCCTAGCCTTGGGTGATCTTCCCCCTCACCTCCCCTTCCTCCCCCAAGTAACTGGGACTACAAGCACGCAGGACTACCACCACGTCCAGCTCTTTCTTGGAGTTTCTCACCAACTTCTCCTGGTTGTTTTCTAGGAGTATTCCAAGTTACTCTTCAGAGTATTTTGTTTTAGCTCCGTTACTCTAAGGTTAATTTTCTGCTCAGTGGCTGCAACATGCCTCAGACTTCTCATTAAGGCAATATTTTTCTTTTGGAAATGAAATGGCGAGAAAACAGAGGGAGGAAGGATGATTCCTAGTAAGGAATTAAATTAATACCATGTCCAGCTACTTGTCTGGGGTATTCATGCTTCATAGGGATTTAAACTTTTGTGCGTGGACTCATACCCTTAATGATGACTTCCAATCAAAAGTCATCTAAATCTAGAAATCCATAATCTAGAAATGATTCTAGCTTTTTCAAAATTAGAAGGGAGAATAAATAAAATTCAAATGCCTTTAAATCTGAGAGAGAATGTGGACCCTGAGAAAAAAAGCCTAACAGGTATCAGGTGGAAGCTGGCCAGGCATTCCCAGCTAGGCTGCGTGTTTCCTACTTAAAATAAAATAAACAATTTCACAGAGCACTAACCATCAAACCGGGTTATTCTGATTGTTATTAAGATAAAAACAAGACTACTTCATAATCATGCCAGAGCACAGACAAAAACAAAAACACAATGCAAATCACAAAATAACCATACATCTCCCTCTCCTGGCCAACCAGAGGAACTGCTACTTCTTTACCAATTGCGACTTGAGCCAGTTCTGTCCATTCCACTTCCCAGTGAAAAGTATTGAAATACCCTATTATCATATAATAGAATTGGCTCCTGCTTGCTGACAGCCTTCATCCAGAGCAAACCCTTGCTTCCTTGAACCTCTCCCAAATCACCTAACATCAGCTTATATCCTATAACAAATTCCTCCCATATTCTCTCATTAGTGACTTGCACTTTCTAATTCTCCATGGTATGTGGAATCCCCCACATTGTGTGGAATCCATACTGCTGTAACAAATACCAGTAAACCCACTTGGCTTGACTCCAGGTGGCTCTGGCTGGCAGGCTTCAATATGACCATAGGCAGTCAGAACCCAACTATGAGCCTTCCCTGCCCATTCCACCCAACCCAAACTTGGCGCTAGACTTTTAGTTACCAGATGCAACAAAATCTCTTAGCACCTAAAGCCAAAAGGAACTTCCTAGAAATTTCTAAGAACAAAAGCTGAAACAAAAAATATGTTCATGATTTATTGGTAATGTTTTAGTAATAAGGTATTCACAGTTACTGTTCACAGAAGGGAACAGTTGTTTCATTGTATGTTTCATGTGCACATTCCGTCTTCCTTCCCACATCTTTAACTCAAATGATAATTGGTTTAGTTTTGTTTATTTTCCAAAGAAACTCATAACAAGGCTTGAAAAATTCTGAGTTTTTCCTCCATTGTTCCACAAACAATAAGCCTTTTTATAAACTCCTCTGCTACTATAGAATAAAAAAAGCACAATTGTGTGTAGGTTGGTTGGTGGCTTTTCACTTCTCCAGGATTCTGAGCTCCTACCTCCCAAGGACTGAAAGCTTCAGGATACTTGAAAATGAAAAATATTGACAGTATTTTAGTGATGAGGATGGAGAGAAAAGAGATGATGGCAATTGTTTCAATGCTTTCCTTAGGAGATAACAGATCTCTTGGAAGTTGACTACATTAGCTGACCCATTTCTCCTTCCCCAAATCCTTGAAGGCACACTAACTGTAGCTGATTAGGGAAGAAGTCAGGGCAGTGTGTGTGCAGGTGGGGCTGAGGGACTGGGGTCTAGAGCTGGGAGTGGAGGCCAGTGAGCAGGCTGAAAAAAGTTCTTCTGCGAATACCTGACAATTTCTAGCATAGCGTCCTGTTGGGTCTGCCCCGGAAAGGGGAGGTAGATAAGTCAGATAAGGACCCCCGCAGGCTGCAGGCTCCAGAGACTCCGGAGGTTGTAAAGATAACTCTAAATTACAAAGGCTGGGGTGGAGCCGGCAGAAACTGGTGGAACTCCTCCTCCCCAAACTTTCTATAAAACTCGACACCCTTCCTCTTCTCTGGGTGGATACCCTTTTTGGCCTCCATCCACCTGCACTCAGGTGCTCAAAATAAACAGCATTTTACTGTGCCCCCAGGCTTGCGTGTCTTCCTCTCGGCTCCGACCTAACATGTCCCATGTCTTTAGTGAAGAGAGTTGTTTTCTGAATCTCTCTCATTCATTGGCTCTCTGTCTGTGTCTCTCTGTCTCCTCTGCCAGGTTACCTATAGACAGTCCCCCAATGCACTGATGGCTTCTTGCAACTTTTTGCCTGAAAATGTTTGCCCCTTAAGACCCTGAGCCAGTAAAGGGCAGGATTTCAGCTTTTTCACCCTTCTGTGACAATTCTGGGTTGGGAAGTTTCCAGTTCCACACAATTACTTAGAAAGTTTCCTTCAAGATTGAGCCCACAAGGGCTGCCCAGGTATAACCCCTTATTGGCTCTTTCCTGTATTTCCTCACTTCCCCACAGTGTTTTCTGGAATCATCACCGAAATAAATTACTTGCATCTCAATATTTTTCCTTTTTTTTTTTTTTTTTTCTTTGAGACAGTCTTACTCTGTTGCCCAGGCTGGAGTGCACTGGCTCAATCATAGCTTACTGCAGCCTTGAACTCCTGGGTTCAAGCCGTCCTCCTGCCTCAGCCTCCCAAGTAGCTGGGACTAGAGGCATGAGCCACTACACCCTGTTAATTTTTTTAACTTTTTGTAGAGAGGAGGTCTGTCAATGTTGCCCAGGCTGCTCTTAAATTGGCCTCAGATGATCCTCCTGCCTAGGCCTCCCAAAGCACCGGGATTACAGATGTGAGCCACCAAACCTGGCTAAGGTTTTTTTTTGTTTTTTTGCTTGTTTGTTTGTTTTCCAAATTCTAGACTGATGTAGAAGCTTCTAAATCTTTATCTCAGGATCTGCCTTTAGGGGAAACCAAATTAAGACAAGGTCTGATAAGGGAGCATAGAGCGCTGTGATAAGAGGAGAGCAGGGTGGAGTCAGGACAATATGAATTCCTAGACTGCTCCTAAAATGTGTAAGTCCTGCATTTCCACACCTGTCATAGCCTGCCCCCCGGAGGAAGAGTGTAGCCCCACTTTGGAAGGATCTGCCCCACCAGGTAACAAGAAGAGAGAAAGGCTAAGACGAACAGATATGGAAAGTAGCTTGGAGGCTGCAATGGGATAAATTCTGGGCAGAACTCAAAGAGTGGTCCACACAACCCTGACCCCTTGCCTGAATTCCCCTATTTCTCCCTTGCTCAATCCAACCTCACTTTATGGCTCCCACAAGTTCCCAGTCTACCCCTCTCCTTTTTCTGGGAACTCTCCATTTCAAAAGTATTTCCAAGAATATATCTCAGAGATGTCACTGTCACTGCTCCACCAGATCTCGGTCTCTTGCTCCCTCAGGGCACATTTAACCTGCCTCTATCCCCACTTTTCCTCCACTCGGAAATCCACCACCTTTTTATCCATACCATCTCCAGCTTCACTTCCTTTTCACCCACCCTTCACATATGCAAACTCTGTTGTGCTACATTCTATATGTATTAAGGTGGCTTGGTCAATAGGGGAATTATGTCAGTATTATAATGTGGAAGTGTCATTAAATCATATCTGATTATTACCAGCCTATCAATAGTGTGTGCCCCCAAGAAAGAGCAGCTAAGAGCACAAAGCTCACGAGCAAGCCACAAAAGAAAAATTATTATACATGATGCCCATTTACCCTAGTCCTTTGTCTTGGCCCTGTTTGGCCACATGCAAAACAAGCCCAAGACAATGAGTCAGAACATCCCCCAGAGGCATTTCTATAGTTTAAGCAAAGCTGGCAGCTGCCTCTTCACCTAAAGCTTCTGAATAAGGAGCAAGATATAGAGCTATAGAGCTTTCCCTGTGGACCAGAGCATCCAACAGGGAGAATCTTGGTCCTATTCCAGACCTACTAAATCAGAGTCTATTTTTTTAGTAAGACCTAAGTACTGTTCTGGGAGGAATGCAGAGAGGAGATAATAGCATTGACAAATTATCTGATGTATTTGACTATGGAAACTACTTAGAGGCTGTTAGAGGGGTGGGAAAAACTTGTGATGGAATAAAGAAAATTAAATGAAAAAAGATGAACTATTTAACTCCCTTCCTACCCCTAAAAAAAAAAAAACACAAGAGGTTGTACATGAAAATAAATGTAATTGTTAGGTCGGAGCCGAGAGGAAGACACTCAAGCCTGAGATATAGCAAAATGCCATTTATTTTGGGCACCTGGGTGCAGGTGGGTGGAGGCCGAAAAGAGCGTCCACACCAAGGAGGGGAGAGTGGCAGGTTTTATAGAGGATTTGGATGAAAGTTTGAGGAGGGGGAATTCTCTCTGGAACAGCCGCTTATCTTTATAACCTTGGACTCTCCAGACCCCTGTGGCTATTGTTTCACCCTCCATGTGGTCCTTATCTGAGTTCTTTATCTACCCCATTCCATTCCAAACATTTTTCGAGTTCCTACTCTGAGCAAGCCCAACAATAATCACATATGATACTTGGCTCTGTAAAATTATAGCTACATAACCACAGTATTGGAAACACCGAACAAAAGTTGTGATGTATTACTATTGGTGGTATAAGAGACCTAAATCATCACTGATCATAATAGGGCATAGAAAAGTAATATCTAAAAATGGATATATAGAGAAATAACAGCACAAATATGTTATTGTCTTGAGAAATATGTAGATAAGTACCGGATAAAACAACTAAGCATTTGGCTGGGCGTGGTGGCACACGCCTGTAGTCCCAGCTACTGAAGAGGCTGAGGCGGGAGGCTAGCTGAAGCCCAGGAATTTGAGATTTGAAACCAGCCTGGGCAACATAGTGAGACCTTGTTTCTAAAACAAAAACAAAAAAACTAAGTATTCAAAGAATTTAAAGAGGCTGTTTCCGGGGAATGAGGAGGGATAGGTTGGACATGGGGCTGACACTTTTCTTAAAAGCTCTTTGTCCTATTTGGTTTTCAAAAACCATATGTATTACTTTGACAATAAAAACTACATTTAACAAGAAAAGGAGTGAGTGGTTGCCTCAGCAAAATCCTGATGAAGGTCAAGTTAGATGAGAGTGAGAGTAACCACTGGATTTGACAAGATGATAATACTGAGAGCTTTGAACAGATTGTAGTGAAAAAGAGGGGGAGAAAAACTAAAATCCTGACATCTTATCATTAGGTTTGCTCACATATGAAGCATATTATATTCGCCAGTCCAGATGATTCCATGTCTAAGAGGAACAAGTCTATGTTTCTATTCTCTAGTGGCCCTAGTAATAGCAAGAATTTCCTAAGAGCAGCCCCACTTCACGAGGCATCTCCCAAACAGGAGCCATGAGAGACAGGGGCATCTAGAAACTCTGTCCTCTGAGCCTTGAAAAATTCAGAGATCCTGACTTTCATTATCTAAGACTGATGATTCGGTTTCTGTCAAAATGACTCAGATGCTACGCAATCAGAATTGTGGTTGTCATGCAATAGCTCAATCTCTAGATACTGTTTGCTCTTCTTTCCCCCAATCGCTTTCTTTTCAGTTTGGATCCCTTGGGTGCAAGTAAAAGCTCTTTCTTCCCCCTCCCCCAAAAAATCTTCTATGAGAATCCAAAGCATAAGACAGAAGTCTACTTGGAGAGGGCTAATAAGAGAAAAGAGATGAGGAAGGGAAAATAGATTATAGGTGATATTTTCAGAAAGTTAAACATGAAGGGGAACTGAGAATCCAACAGGAGCTTTTCACACTAGGAAGGTCAAGGACTGGATGGTTTGATTTAAGCTGCAAATTCTGTCGAGAAGACAGGGAATACAAACTAGAAGAGCTCAGTTTAGGAGAAGAAGATACACTTGGAAACAAAAGATTACAATAAACACATCTGCTTCTGAAAGTAAGGCTTAGGTCAGGTGTGTGACAGGAGAAAGGGACCAGGAGGTTGTGTTACAGGATAAACTTGGGCCCATCTTCCAGGAGAGTTGATTTCACTCGGAGGAGGCAAAGGCTATCCAGAGTCATATTTAAGCAAACCCCATATATAATGAAGTAAAATGCTTTAATTTACCTTAAATGTATAGGTAGGACCCAAGATTTCAAAGGTGTTTCTCATAAGAGTTGGGCAATGCCAGGAGGCTCCTTCCTAAAGCTCCTCTGGTTAGGGTGCTTGGGTGGGATACAACACGACAGTGAGGCATGATAAGTGAATGAAGGAGAAGTCCTAGAAGTGAGGTTGCATCCACTTGCTTCTGGAAGAGGTTGCAGAAGGTGCAGCCCTTACATGAGCGTTTGTGGGAAGAACAGGGGTTCATCATGCGAATAAGAGGGAAAAGAATGTTCTGAAAGAGGAAAGATAAGCACTATTATCTGGAGGCCTGAAAGGCAACGTGGATTGAGGTAACTACACCCATTCCAAATTCTGCCAGTGAGTAGGTAGACCAAGGGAGGAGGGGGATGGAGAAAAGCATACGAAGAAGGAAATAGGGAGACTGCTAGAGCTTTTCTTTGACCAGATTAAGCTAGACCTACAGCATTCTTTTAACCAGATTCAGATGCCTAAACTTGGTGCTAAGGTCACTAGAGAGACATGGAGGGATTTTAAAGCAAACAGGAATATGATCAGATTTGCATTTGGGAAAGATCATTCTCCTGGCAGTCTAGTGAGTCAACTGCCTTTTGTCTTAATCATAGCTCCAAATAAAAGGTATATCACAAAACTGGGAAGGACTTTTGTCACAAATATAATACAGGGTTGACATCTTTAATTTAGAAAAAATTCACACAGATTGGTAGGGAACAGCACTAGAACCAGCTTTGAAAACAGTGGGCAACTGGCCTGAAAAACTCATTTCTAGAATATATTAAATGGCTGACTAATACTTGAGAAATGACTAGCCTCACTATCATATAAAAGCATAATAAAATAATAATCTGATAAATTTCACCCATCCCAATAGCAAGGATATGAAATAATAACCCTCAGTGCTAGCAGAGATTAGGTGAGGACACTTCCATTGATGGTGTGGTGGGTTCAGCATTTCAGGAAGAGACCTTGGCAATGTGTTCATACCCTTTGACCTGAGAACTCTATTTCTGGAAATTTTTCTGGCAGCTTTATAGGGAAGTTATCAAAGTTGTGAACAAAGACCTATGTATAGAGTGCATTATATATAATAGGAAAAAAAACACAATGTCCCACGATCTTGGCAATTATGCAACTATTAACAATGTTTTGAGTTATACAAAAAGCCCAATTGATTGATTTTATGATGTACACAAGCATAAAATAAACACTGGAAGGAAATATGTCAAAATGTGAATTGAGGCTATCATTAGTTGGTAGACAAAGGGTGATTTCCATTTTATGAAAATATTTTCTTGTATTTTTAAATTTTTCCATAACAATAAGCAGTTTAGCTCAAAATAAGAAATTACAGGCTTTATGAGTTGCTTTGAGACAGATAACTTTGGCAGGGAGGCAACTTTGGGGCCCTGTCAACTGAGTCACACCTCATGAGATGGCACATTCACAGCCTACCTTTAAGATTGGCCTTTAATGGAATTATGCCAGCAAACACAGCAGCTTCAGTGGGCACTGAGGTGACAAAAAGTGCTGCCAGTGGTAAGCCAGAGGCTACTGCTACCTTGGCCTCTGCCCTTTCATTTTTTTAATCCACAGAAGCAATAATAGAATAACAACTTACCCTCTACTGAGTCCTTACCATATACTAAGCACTTTATCTGCTTAATCTCATTTAATCTTCGCAACATCTTTTCAAGGAAGGTGTGATGGACATTATTACCATTTTAGTGATAGAAGAAATGAGGCTTGGACAGGTAAAATAACTGCCTGGAGCCTTCACATCTCATTTTAGTGTTTCCCTGGCCCTCTTCCTTTTTTACTTTGTTCCCTTTCATTTAGTCTAGCCCATCAATACTTAGCCTGATTGCTGAGCTGAAGACCACAAATCCAGTTTTCTATCTGTCTGGAAAAATTTTCTTTCTTTTTTTCACAGTTAGATACACTAGGCTACCTGGAGGCAGGCTTTCCTGAGAGATCACTTCCCCCTTCCTTCTCTTTCTGGCTTTTAACTTTTGTCCCTGGGGCCACAACCAGCTTTCTCACTTGGTGGCAGTGCACCTTTCAGCCTTTTCTTCCAAGATCATCCAGGTCAGTATGTGTGATTATTCTCAGCCCCCTGAGAGAGTGAGCAGGCGGGAGGGCATAGATCTCTCCCTCCCACTCCTTCCTCCCTGGTCCCAGGCCCTCTGCTCTCTTCAGCTCCCCCTTCTTGCTCTATCCCCTCCCATCTTTTTCTCTTTTCTCCTCCAATTCATTTCCTTGGTCTCTATTTCAGCCTTCATGCTCTTATCTTTATTATCATTGCTAAAAGCAAATACCAAATTACTGTATTTGAAGAAGACTTTTTTTTTCAGTGCAGTGATTCCAGGATTTGTTCATTGATATGCAACTCACTAATGGGTACTATGCCTCACAACTCCTTTCTCCTAAGTCTGAGTTTTAGGGCCCAGATTATTATTTCGTACATGCTTGACCAAACTTAGGGTGGTGAGTGAGTGCTGATGAAGCGTGGATTGAAAATCCCCACTGAAGAGCAGGTACAGAGGGGGCTTCAGATGCAAATGACCAGAGCACTCCAGATTGGAAAGAACTGTAGAGTGGACTTTGGAAGGCAGAGGGTCTACAGAGCAGGTAGTTATCTTTGGTTCATTCATCTCCTAGGCTGAAGCTCCTGAGGGACCCACATCAGTATCTTGCTACCCCAGAAAGGTTGGAGATGGCAGTTTTCCCAAACTCCTGTCTCTCCAGATGTCTGTTTATCCTCATTCTCCTGCAGCTGCCCAAGCTGGATGCAGGTAGGTCTCTCTTCTCTCTCTCTCTCTGGCCTACAGGATTGAAAGTCACAGTAAATGTAAACAATCCCATTTGGCTCTCCCCAGCGATCTCCACTGGGGTCTAGATGGACTCCCTCAGGCTGTCAAAGGAATAAGAGGCAGAGTGCCGGGGACTCTGCGCTTTGGTGGGAGTCTGGTCCGTGTCAGTTCCCAACTCCCACCTCCACAGCCTGTCTGATCCCGCTCATTTTTGGCAGCTCCCTTTGACGTGATTGGGCCCCCGGAGCCCATCCTGGCCATGGTGGGCGAAGATGCTGAGCTGCCCTGCCACCTGTCCGTGAACGAGAGTGCAGAGCACCTGGAGCTGCGGTGGTTCCGGACGAAGGTGTCGCCGGCCGTGTTGGTGCACCGGGACGGGCGAGAGCAAGAGGAAGAGCAGATGCCCGAGTACCGAGGGAGAGTGACACTGGTGAAGGATGACATCTCCGCGGGGCGCGTTGCTGTGAGGATACATGGCGTCAGGGCCTCTGATGACGGCGAGTACCGATGCCTTTTCAAGGAGGACGGGAGCTACGAGATGGCCCTTGTGCATCTGAAGGTGGCTGGTGAGTGACGGGTTTTGACTTTCTGCAGTGACTCCCATGAGGTATACATTTTCCTATGGATGGATTACTTTGAAAACCACCAGATTCATTCTCAAAATCCCTTTGAGGTTGCAGGGGGTTGACAGGCCTAGAGTAGGAGATAAGTAGAAAAGGGGTTGGCCTTGAGAATGGGGAGAAAGCAGCGAAATGTCTTTCTCATAGAGCTTTATTTCAATTATCTCCTGCCCTTTCCCCTCAATAATAGGACAAACATTGCTCCGTGAAATTAATTTAATAAATGTAAGCTGTAAGAACTACATAACATTCTTTTATACAAGTACACCACAATTTACTTGATCAAGTCCCAGAATTGGGCGTTTAAGTTATGTCTATTTCTCAGATCAAAATAAGACTGTGGTGAGCTTGCCAGGCACTTTGAGGCCGCTTATGTACTAGTTTCTCAGGACTGATATCCTAAGATTATAGAGCATGGCCATTTGTTAACATTCTTGATTCCTATAGAAAAGATTTTGCTTTTGTTGTTGGTTTTTTGTTTGTTTGTTTTTGTTTTTGCTTCAAGCTAGAATTCAGAGGGAAACAATTTAAAAAAATATATAAGCATTCAGGAGGAAAGAATGCATTGAGGTCTGACTTTCCCACTTACTAGTGAATGGCATCAAGCAAATCTCTGAGTTTTACTGTAAAGCTGGGGAAGTATTTATTCGAGATGATTTTTCAAGAATGAAATAAAATTAGACAATATTTGAGAAACTGCTTTGCCAATTCTAAAAGCATTATAGACTTGTAAGATATTATTACCGTGCCTTAAACTGATCCAAAACATATCATATACAAATATGTTGCCTTTCATACATATATATTTGAGTAAAGATAAAGTTTGAAAAATACCTGGGTGAAATCTGGATCCCTGTTTCATAATAGGGTGTCCCTGTGTCAGCACTGTATATCACTCACATTTTGTTTTTAGGGAAGAAATATCTTAAAAGTTGATTATAAAAACCTAGAGATTTGATGGCACAAACCTATTATTGTTACCTTTTATGAGTGACAGACACCTCTGAGAATCTACTGAAAGTGTCAGCTCCTTTCATGAAAAGGATATGCATTCTCAAATATACACACAAACTTGGGATAGTTTTTAAACCAATGGTTGTGGAAATGTGTTTAAGAGCTCTTCTATGTAACTCAGTGTTTTCCTGTACCCTGTGGAATTGGAAGAAAAAAATTAGGCTGAACAGACAGGAAATGCAGCTTTATGTTGATTTGTGTTAAGGCAAAACTGTGTGTGGGAAGATGAGGTTGAAACCATTTAAAAAAATTTCTGAATCAGCATCACAGGTAGAGGAAACTTAAATTGTTAACTATAATCTGAGGGCCAAGAACTTCCAACCCTCCTTCTCAAGGATACTCCTTCTCTGTTCATCCTTAAATACGTAGTTGAAGGGGTTGGCCCTAGAGAACTAGGTTCCTAGTTCTCTTCCTCCTCCCCAAAGCCTTCTCCTAATACTTCCAACCACACAGTATCTGCCAGCTCTGAGCCCTCAGCCTAGACCACTAACCTGCCTCTAAGCCATTGGTCTTGGTGTTCCTGCTACGTGGTGCTCCTTGGTGTTCCTGTCATGTCTGTCTATCAAAATCCTGCCCACATTTCAAAGACTAGATCCCAATAAAACATCTCTCTCTGATAACGTGTATGAATTCATTTTATTGATACCTCAGTTTCCTTGTATAATGAAATGTGGAGATGAGTCCTTCCCGTTCCCAGTCCACCCACTTGTGTGCCTCTCTCTCTCTGTCTCTCTCTCTCTTTCTCAAGCTGTGTAACTCTATAGTTACAAGACTCCCAGAAGGGTGTCCACTAAAAGATTAAGGCCAACTTCTCCATCCATAGCTCTGGGCTCTGACCCTCACATCCATATGGAAGTTCAAGACAGTGGAGAGATCCAGCTGGAGTGTACCTCAGTGGGATGGTACCCAGAGCCCCAGGTGCAGTGGAGAACTTGCAAGGGAGAGAAGTTTCCATCCACATCAGAGTCTAGGAATCCTGACGAAAAAGGTCTATTCACTGTGGCTTCTTCAGTGATCATCAGAGATACCTCCATGGAGAAAGTGTCCTGCTACATCCAGAACCTCCTTCTTGGCCAAGAGAAGGAGGTAGGGATTTCCATACCAGGTCAGTGAAACCAATGCTTTGTTCTTATGATGACACCATTTCAAGGCCACACCACCTAGGACAACTGCCTAGAGTGACCTCATGGCAGAGTTGTCCACTTTCCGCATCTAAGCCCTTGCCCACTGACTTGAGGGAACCCCACCAACTTCATCAGAGGGGTAAAGATTCTGAAGGCATAAATCTACCTAGGTCTCATGTAAATTCCAGATTTTCCATTTTAGGAGATACAGCTGAGAGAGAGAAGCTTTATTCTTGGGGGCCTTTCTGATCCAGAGCTTTCTCTTCTCGAATAAACAAGACTAAGTTATTTTTCTAATTTTACTATTTCCACTCTTACCCTCCTCTCCCCTCCCCATCCCATACTAGAGCTCTATCTAGGTTTCCAGAGTCCTCAAGGAAGCAAAGCCTCTCATTATTCGCCAGATACTATCTCTGGTTCAGGCAGGAACCTTTCCTTATTCTTTGGTCAATGAGTCCCATTCTATTACACACAGAGGTGACATTTCCCCTTCCTTCTTTACCTCCCTGATCCTCTTGGCTCCCATTCTACATTGATAATTAAGGAGGAATTTCCATAATAACATGAATTGACCCATTATATTTCTTATTTCACAGGTCCTGTCCCAAAATGACTCTTCATTTCTCTCTTTCTCTGCCCTGTCCTGCTCAAGGTCAAATTTTTCCTGAAAAGTTTACAGTGGCATTGCAGTGACTACTTTTGCCATAGGAGGGATTAGAGTGTTCCAGGCCATTCCCTATTCCACCTCCTTTGGAATCAGGAGAGAAGCTGGACTTTCTCAGAGTTTCTCAACTAATGTCCTTCTTGGGGATTTTGTTTTAGCTACTTCCTTCCCAAGTCTGACTCCCTGGATAGTGGCTGTGGCAGTCATCCTGGTGGTCCTAGGACTTGTCACCATTGGGTTCATATTTTTCACCTGGAGATTATACA
Organism: Daubentonia madagascariensis; assembly: GCA_023783475.1. Classification (NCBI taxonomy): domain Eukaryota; kingdom Metazoa; phylum Chordata; class Mammalia; order Primates; family Daubentoniidae; genus Daubentonia; species Daubentonia madagascariensis. The sequence continues at coordinate 23,634,255 of JAKFHU010001672.1, forward strand.
AGGAAAGATCCAGAGAGAGGAAGAATGCATTGAGCACTAAAGGTAAGTCATAGAATCCACAAGGGCTACCTGTCAGGAGTGCTTCAGAGGAGGTCTGTATCCAAGTCCTTTAGGATGACTTCCAACAGGAAGATATTTGATTCTAGAATTCTGAAAGTTGGAAGGAATCATAAGCTCCTGAAGTTACAGATATCCAATATGAAGAGGTTTGGGACTTAGGCAGAGTCAAAACCAATTCTAATTGAGATATTAGACCTTATGTTCACTCATTACCCCCCAGACTCTACCCCCACTTTTAATTCGGTTTCCCAGGATCAATCTTATTATTAAAGATCTGATCCTAAGCCAGTAGGAACTTCCTGCATATTTCTTAGAAAACAAAACAAAACAAAATCTTTGTTCTGAATTTATTGATAATGTTTCAGTAATCAGGCAGTCATGAATTAAACAGTTCCTCCTTTATATGTTTCCCACACCAATTTTGTCCCTTCCCTCTTGTCCAGTATAGAAAGCCACTGAGGTATTTTTGTTTGTTTTCCAGAAAAAGTACTGGAAGAGCTCAGTAAGTTCTGTCTTCTTGTCATTATTTCACTCACAAAGTTTTCTCTCTCTTATTGTATAACCTGTCAGTGACTATCTTTCTCTTTCACTGCAGAATGGAAAAGGTCTACATGGCATGCAGGTCAGTGGCTCTGAACTTCTCAAGGGCTCTGAGGCTCTATCCCCTAAGAATTCAAAGTCCTGTGCAATTTGGAAATGAAAACACTAAACACACTTTAGTGATGAGATAGCAAGGGATAAAGTGATGGCAAATGGCCTCAACACTTTCCTTGAGGCACATAGAGGGCCCTTGGAAGATGGCTAGGAGACAAGCCCTCTCTGACAGAGTCCCATTAGCCACTGGGACCGGTCACCTTCTGGCTGCTGGTCGGGGAGGGAGCCTGGGGGGCATGGAGACACCCAAACGGGCCAAATAGCTCTCCCTCTGAGGACACCTGTCAACTCCTAGAACAGTGCTCTATTTCTTCGAGAAGGAAAAACAGGCCTTGTAATCTCTGACATTCACTGATGGTCAGACTTGCTCTCTTTCTGCCTCCAGTTGATATGACCCTGGATCCAGACACAGCCCACCCCCACCTCTTTCTTTATGAGGATTTAAAATCTGTTCGACTGGAAGATTCACGTCAGATACTGCCTGAGAAACCAGAAAGATTTGACTCTTGGCCTTGTGTGTTGGGCTGTGAGGCTTTTACCTCAGGGAGACATTACTGGGAGGTGGAGGTGGGAGACAGAACGGACTGGGCAATCGGTGTGTGTAGGGAGAATGTGCTAAGGAAAGGGTTTGACCCCATAATTCCTGATAATGGGTTCTGGGCTTTGGAATTGTATGGAAATGGGTACTGGGCCCTCACCCCTCTCCGGACCCCTCTCCTGTTGTCAAGGCCCCTCCACCGGGTTGGAATTTTCCTGGACTATGAATCAGGAAACATCTCCTTCTACAATATGACCGATGGATCTCATATCTATACATTCTCGAAAATCTCATTCTCTGGCCCCCTCCATCCCCTCTTTTGCCTTTGGTCCTGTGGTGAAAAGCCCCTGACCATCTGCCCACTTGCTGATGGGCCTGAGGGGGTCATTGCTAATGCCATTGCTAATGCCCAGGACCTTTCTAAGGAGATTCCCTTGTCCCCCATGGGGGATGACTCTGCCTCTGAGGTTACAGACACTTTCCATTCTAAGCTAATCCCCACCCAACCCAGCCAAGGGGCACCTTAAGGAATATCCCAGCTCAGTTGTTTTCCTTTATTTTAACCTCTCTCCTCCATTCTGAGCCTTCACCTTCCAGCTTCAGCTAGCCCCTGTTTCTTCCTGTTGGGTAGAGATGAATTCATCTTGTGAAGGTTGTGTTGCTTCTGCTAGAGAGGGTGGGGAGTAGGACCTTCCTAATTTGTTTCTGTACAAATATTTGGGGGATGGAGAGGTGACTCTTAAACTGCTTCTAGTGATCTCCTATCACTTAAAGCTAGAACCTATAGAGAAGGACTTGGAGCAAACTCAAAGGATAGCTTAGAGATCAAGATGGGGTTAGTTAGGGTGGCATGGGGTTGTGGCAGAAATGTTTTGGTAACCAAAATAGGGGTATGTGGAGGAACAGGTTTTAGGTGAGCAGAAAACCTAAAGGGTGCTGGGAAAGAACAATGTCAGGCCAAAATCCCATAAAGGAACTTGGAGGGGACACCATGATGGAGGAAAGTGAGGTGAACCCAGGCCCATGATGAATACCTGGCCTATCCCTAGAGTTTTTAGGGCCTAAATCTCAAATCTTCTAAGCCATGTCCTATAGGATAGAGGAGATGGGCCCTACTTCTGTGGGAACTGAGCTATAGGCAAGGAGGAGTAGAGAGAAGCTGATATGAGCAGGGCTGGAGGGTCCAACAGAAAGTGTGATAGAGGAGAGAATTTTAGACAAAACTCAAAAGTTGTCTGCACAGCCATGCCTTAAGCCAGCGATCCCCAACCTTTTTGTCACCAGGGACTGGTTTCATGGAGGACAATTTTTCCACAGACAGGGGGGAGTGTGGGAATGGTTTTGGGATGATTCAAGTACATTACATTTATTGTGCAGTCAAACCTTTCTGCTAATGACAATCTGTATTTGCAGCTGCTCCCCAGCACTAGCATCACCGCCTCAGCTCCATCTCAGATCATCAGGCATTAGATTCTCATAAGGAGTGCGCAACCTAGATCCCTCACATGCACAGTTTACACAGTAGGGTTCACACTCCTATGAGAATCTAATGCCCCCCCATGATCTGACAGGAGGGGAGCTTATGCAGTGATGTGAGCGATGGGGAGCAGCTGTAAATACAGATGAAGCTTTGCTCTCCAGCCACTCACCTTCTGCTGTGCGGCCATGGACCAGGTGTTGGGAACTGCAGCCTTAAGCTCTGTTCCTCTCTCTGCACCCTTCTGTTTCTCCCTTGCCTGGAGGTCATTCCAACCTTACTTTGTTGAGTCCACATTTCCAGTTCTCTTCCTTTTGATCTGGCGTCTCTCCATTTCAAAGGCATTCCCAGGAAGCATCCAGTGATACCACTTCTTTATCAGCCACCGTCTAGCCTCATGCCTCCTCAGCCCTCATCCCAATGTCCAAACCCCTCAAATATGCTTTCAGTTAGCTTCAACTGCCATCCATTTCTATACTGGGCCACTCTTCCCTATTTCCCTACCCAGCTTCCCAACATACTGTTTTTCCTCACAGTCCCCTGAGTGCTGCGCCATTGTGTTCAGCACAGCTGGACTGATTGCACCTGTTTCTATTTGCCCCTGAGCATTTTCCTTTATATGTGTGGTTTGTCTTGCCAATGGACTGCAAATGTATCCAGGCTTGCACCTACCATTTTCATTATATTTTTCCAGCTTCCAGGATTAATGTTACCAATGGTCTTTACCTAATAAATCTGATTGCTGAAAGCAGCCTCTGAACCTTTCTTTTTTTTTTAATCCCCAAAAGTGGAACTGAACAAAACAAAACAGAGGAAAAAAACCTGAATGGGGATACAGCTGGCCAAAGCTTTTGCCATTCTCTATGGTCTAAGACCCACCCCGAGGCCTGATGGCAATGTGTTTACCAGGGCAGATGGGAATAGGGGGTTGTTGCCCAATGAGCGCCCAACTACTTACCCAAAGGCCACAGTGCCAATGGCTACCCTCAGCCCCTGTTTGGGTGGCGACTCCATTTCTACCACTGTAAAGGTAACTGGCCCATGGTATAGGTAAGTGAAGCTACCTCTTCGAATTAATAGTACTTTCCAGGAGGAAAAAATATTTGGAAATCTTTAATGGTAGTGACTTGTAATTAGAAAAAAAAAAATTCATGGGTGATCTTTGGAAACCATTGTGCCTGAGGAGATACTCTGTATTGCTGCTTGAAGACCCTGGTAGTTCAATGAGCCCACTTTCTCCTCTGTTGCTCCGAGGGAGGATTAGAAACACTGCCCCTCACAGAGGGGGACTTAACGCAATTCAGCCAGCCCTGCTGCTCAAAGGGACAAAATGTGAGTCTCCAGAGGTTCACCAAATCGTTAGAAAATCATCTTATATGTATGCCTTCTGCTGAGAAATCATCAGAATCAGACATATTACTTATCAAACCACAAGATCTCCAAATTCCAAGTTATGTTCACACTAAAATATTATTTCCGTTATTGCACCACATTATATTTCTCATGATTAAGCTAAAGACCAACTTTTCTATCTACCTGCAACCCTCACAGAGGATCATGACAGAGGGAGAACCAAACATTCTCTCTTAGGTGGAAATTCTGAACACCAGACAGGTCTATTGTCATCACATTCACTATACTTTAAGCAAAATGTAGCAACAATATAGTTCATTATCCACATTTTGTCATTGTTGCTTCCAGGCCCCACATCCCTTTTGTTTTCATTCTGTTTTTGGTGTCTTACTACTAACTTGGGGTTCAATAGCTAGGTAGTAATATCTATATAATCACATTTCCATGGATGTATTACTAGATTATTTAAAAATGGAACTGTATACAGGCTTATAAATCAGCAGACCACAGAAGTTTTACTTTAGAAATGGACTAAGAGAAAAATGTAATTGAACTTTAGGATGAGAAGTGATGGTTAACATTTACTCCAAACCCCTCCTTTCAGAGATGAGGAAATGAAACAGAAAAGAGAAATGAAGTCATTTGGTTAAAGGCACATAGTATGTGGCCAAGCCAATGTCCAAAAGCAGGTGTCCTTGCTGTAGCTCTCTAAGACATCTTCCACTGAGCCACTGGCAATTGGGCAGGAGATGAACTAAGTTAATCTAGAGGTTGGAAGGTCAGAAAACCAACCTTGGTAATATCTTAGGCATAGGGAGGGACAGGAGAAGAAAAGTACAACTTAGCATGCTACCTTCTACCAGATGGAGGGCCTGCACCTGTAGAACCAAACAGAAGGGCTCCTTCCTCCATCATTTCACAGATCCCCAGCACCCAATGTCCATTCCCCTCCCCTTGACCTCAAACACACTGTTTACTTGACACTGTACTCCTGGGAGGAGAGTATCACTTATCTCTACTTTAAACATATTCATTTGTTTGAAATGTGATCAGTGTGACTTAAAAAAAAAAGCATTCATTTGTATTCCAATTGTACTTTTAGAAAGTCAAAGAAAAACATAGTCTAAACTTCTTAAAAAATATATTTATGGAGCTGAATACATGGAGGTTCTTGGAGGGTGGCATGTCCAAACAGAGGGCATGGAAGCTTCCCACACACCTTGCCCTAGGCATCTCTTCCATCTGGCTGTTCACATGTACTCTTTATAATATCCTTTATAATGAACCAGTCAACGTTTACTTGCAAGACAGGTTTGAGAGAATCAAGGATAAAGTCTGCTGAAGGAAGGAGGAAACTGATTAGCATCAGTCCCTGGGTTAAAAGGGATGTTTGGATGAATCTTGGATCCCAAGAAGAGGCAAGAGGAGACTAGAGAAGGAGCTAAAAGAAATCACTCTTGACCCATTTATATTATGATGCATTATGAAAATAAATACCACTCCAACACTTTCAGGACAAATTGAAATTCTCCCTGCACTTATTTTTTTTTAAATCCAGTATCTATCTCTGCAATATTAAAATCCTCCAAAGTATTCTGCTTGCTTTAGGGGCAAGAAGGTAGTGGGGCAGCTGTGAGTCTGTGTTGCATTCTAGTTTGGGCCACAGAGAAGAGGAAACTCAAGTTGCAGAATGGATGACGGCAGCCACAAAGAGGGAAATGGGCTTGTTTCTGGAGCTGATCGAAGAGAAAAAGGGAGTCAAATGAGAATTCACTTGGGGTTAGCGTTACATCCAAGTGTGTATTTAGATACAAGCCTTTACCTCAACACTTTCCTTACCCTCATCCTGAACAGATCTCACACCAAAGTAAAAAAAAATCAATTCACATTCATCCTATTAAAAGTAATAAGTATTTAGAAACCTCAGGCAGGTGTTTTACTGGTTTAATGTGTAATGTGTATCCTAAAATGTGTCTGTAAAACCTCACCCAGAATAGATGAGGCTGCCACAGAAATCTCTCTCTGAGAATGGAGGAAAAAATGGTCACAGATTTTAATCAGTTCTGTGACTCGCCTTCCCTTACCTTTTCCCCGTGATCTTCAAGGAAAATGGTCACCAAGTGCAGTACTGAGCTGGTGGTAGATTCTTGGGAAACACCACGTCCTTCCTTTTTTCACCAAGCTCCAGCCAGACACACCCCTTGTAAAGAATTTATCTGATATAGCTAAGAACCTGCCTGTGGCTCCCTGTCCAGCTGGCATCAGCTATCAGAACTGTGCCCCAGAGTGTCATTTTATTATTTTTAAGTGGAAATAACTTATTTTCCTGAAAATATATGAAAGTTTATTTTTAAAAATAAAAATGATCCAAAATCTCATCACTCAACTATGACCAACACCAACATTTGGGTTTATCCTCTCCTAAAAAAAAGAAAAAAAAAGAATCTATTATCTATTTCAATGGATTTAAACTAATTGCCTTTTGGAGAGTGGGTTTCACAGCAGTTTGAACTCTTTGTGGTACAAATGTGATGGACATAAAAAGGGATTTAGAAGCCTATATGAATTAATGGAAGATGGAGAGATATGCATATAGAAAGTAAAAGGCAGATCTGGTATCAGTTTAATGCCTTCTTTTGAATTGAGGTCCTTATTTTTTATCCTATGTGACAGAGACTGGTAGATTTCACCCAAATTTGTTCTTGCCTTCTCCTATAATGTTAGGACTCCTGAATTTTAGCTGGACACATGGCCACCCAGAATAGATGACATTTCCCAGCCTCCCTTGTATCTAGGTGTACCCGCGGACTATGTTCTGGCAAGTGGAGTGTGAAAGCAAGCGATCTGTGCAGCTTCTGTGTTGTGTCTTTCAAGGCACACACACCTGGCTCTCCTTTCCTTACATCCTGTGGCTTGGACTGTGGATGAGGGGTTCATCTTAGACATGGAGATACAGGAAACAACCCAACATTAAGATAGATGGAGCCTGGATCCCTGATGATTTCACCAAGCAGATCCTCTTCATTAGCTTGATTTTTTTCATGAGATAAGGATAAGTTTCTTTCTATCTTGTTTAAGCCACAGTTTTTTTGAAAATTTTTTTACATATAGCTGAAGCTAGATCCTAAGTAGTATATCCTGCAAATGACTCTTAGTGCCATAGTAACAGGCTGAGAATTCCCAGGCTAGACCATTTGAATGAATCTGTTTAAACTGGCATTTCTTATCAACTGAGGTTCTTATGATCTTATTGCCAAGTTTTCCAGTGTTCATAAAAGTACCTGACGTGGTACCAAGAGCCTCCCAAGGGCAGGTCAGATGTAGGAACTGAGCAATAACAATCCACCCCAGAAGACTGGCTGACCACCATGGAGAGCACTGCATAGGGATCCCACCCACACTTTAGAACATTGCTACTCATGCTGGTGCTGGGCCAACTTGTTAGAACCACAGAACCTTGAGCCTCACCCCAGACCTCTTAAATTGGAAACTGCTTTTTTTTAAACAACATCCCAAGTGAGTCATGTGCACTTTGAAGTTTGAGAACAGACTAGATATGTACTTTAAAATATTATGCATCCACCTGGGGCACAAGATCTCAGCTGAGGTACCAAGAATCCTTCAATAGATATACCCCCAAACTTTGATCACTGTGCAAAATGAGTTTGTGGGACACCTGAATATGCATAATCATAGTAGCTAACAGAGACAGAGCACTTATTATGTGTCAGGTCTTGTTCTATGTGCTTTACATGCAGTAATTCATGTCAATTTTCAGTCCCCTATAAGGTATGTGGGTACCAGTACAATCTCCATTTTATAGATAAAGAGACTGAGGTACAGAGTGATGAGATGGCTTCTATCACCTGCTGGTGAGTAGCAGAGCAGAGATTTGACCCCAGGCCATCTGACTCCATTGTCCAGGTAATGACCTTCAAAGAGTCTTCTAGACTGAGCAAATCCTGTGTTGGATTACAGACCAGTGTACAACTTGGGACAAGTAAGACGTAAGAGAATTAACATAACATCAAGCGACTGCCAAAGAAAGATCCCTGTATTGGACTGCACAACAATTTGGCCTCATGATCTTATAAGAGAGGGAGGTGAGGGCAGCCACCAGTTCTGTTCAAACAGCAAAACAGCAGTGGAAGATGACCAAGTGCCAGGACAATGGCTTTGGACTCCTCAGTCACTACTGTAAGACACTGTTATATTATAGTTGTTGAGTCATAGTTCTGGCTGACTGGCTTATTGTTGTTTGGAGCCTTTTAGTCCTTTCACGAACGTGCCGAAAACTGCATTCTTTTCTCTGTCTACCATATTAACTCCCACCTATCTGCCCACAACTCCTAAATTGATGTCTCTGGCCACAACACGGCCTCTAGGTTGGTCTTACATATCCTACTGCTCCCCAAAATCTCCACTGGGACAACTAATAGGCACCTCAAATCTAAAGAGTCCAAGTACAGCTCTGGATTCCCTCTGGCTAATTTACCCCTTACTTCATCTTCCCCATCGCCATTAATGGCCCTAATAGTCACCCATTTTCTCGAGACAAAAACACAGGCATAAGATAGAAGAAGGAATTACTTCTTTTATCTCACTTCCCACCACCAAACCACTAGCAAATCCTGTCCGCTCTGCCTTCAAAATACATCCTGGATGTAAGCACTTCTCTCCTCCTTTACCACGGGCTCCCTGTCTAAACTATAATTTCTTGCCTGGATTTTTAATATAGCTTTTGCTTCAACTGTTGCCTCTATGGTCACCTATCCATGCAATGGCCAGAGTATTGTTTTTAAAGATATATCATATTATGTCATTAAAACTCTCCAATGGCTTCCCACTATAGTCAGGATAAAACTCAGGCCCTACTTACACCATCTGGCCCTTGGCTACCTTTGCAATCTCATGTCTTCCCATACCCTCCTTCCTCTTCTCCAGGCATAGAAGGCTTTTGTTGCTCCTTCATTCTCTCCTCAAGTCCTTTGCCCTTGCTGTGTCCTCTGCCTGTCCCCTGGATATGTGTATGTCTCACCCCTCATTTCATTCGGGTTTCTGCTCAAATGCTTTCTCTAACCACCCTCTGTGAAATAGCACCCGACTCCCAACCCCACTTTTCTATTTTCTGACCCTTCACCCTGCACTATTTTTCTTAAACACCCTCATCACTACTTGAAACTATATTTATATTTGTTTATTTTATTGTCTGTCTTCATCATAGAGGTAAGAATCCACAAGAGTAGGGATTTTGTTTTGTTTGTAAATAAAGAAAAGTGTCTGGCACATATTAGTTGCTTAATAAACATCAACCAACCAATTAAGTTATGAGTGTGTTCAAAGTTCAAGGAAGTTTGGAACTGACCTGGAGGTCAGGGCAGATATGGTTGACCTACCTCAGAGAGATGGCTGCTGTTTTTCAAACACACATGAGGATGAACCAAATCTTGCTTACCAAGTAGTGCCTTTATTGTCTCAGCCCCTTTGGGATTTAGCAAATGAAGTATGTCCATAATTAAACCAAAAATTTACTCATTGTTTATCTGAAATTCTAACTTAAGTGGGCATCCTGTATTTTATCCAGCAATCTTATTTATTTATTTATTTTTACTTCTTAAATTTTAGAGACAGGGTCTTGCTTTGTCACCAGGCAAGAGTGCAGTGGCCCAATCACAGCTCACTATCACCTCAAACGCCCAGGATCAAGGCATCCTCCTGCCTCAGTCTCCCACAGGTCTGGGATTGCAAATGTGAGCCACCGTGCCCAGCCATCTCTAGCAATCTTATTTGAGAGACCTGAGCCCTTATACCCTCTGGCTGAGGTAAACCCCACACTTCACCAGAAAACAACTTACCTCAAGAAATTTGTATGAACACTCACTCCCTTTCCTTTTCTTATCTTTCACCTAATCTTTCCAAGTTTGAGTTTTGCAACGTAGTTTTTCAATGCTTAATTTTTTTCTTTCTCTATAGTCTTTATGATTACTGTGGCAAATGGTTATACAAATGCACCCAATAAACCTCTTCTCCCGGGCCCTACCCTTGTGTAATATCGACTCCCCCACACTGCTCTGGTTTGGGCCCTGTGACTTGCTTTGGCCAACCTGAGGGTGAATCTGAGGCAAACAGAAGCTTGGTAAGCGCTTGTGCACTGGGGCATGACCTCTGGGAAGTGCTGCCCCACCATGTGGAGAAACTTAGTCTAGCCTCTTTGGGGATGAAAGACCTCACGAAGAGAGAGGCTCAACATCTTAGCTGAACGCAGGGCGTGAATGAGTCCAGGCAAGGCCAGCTGAAGAGCCGCAGAATTTTAAGAAACAGTAAACTGCTGTTGCTTTAAGCTACAAAGTGGTTTGCTATGCAGTGATAAATGAGACAGTCACTTAAAATTTTTGCTAATGTGTCTGTCTTACCCTGTATCTTATTTATAATAGTTTTGCTTTCTATATTTTTAACCTTTTATAAAAATATTATTTTAAAATTTGGCTTTTTTTTCCCTCACTATGAAACTGGAAGGTGTCTAAGAAAGCCGTTTCTGAGGTCCACAGAGGCAAAACGACTTATCTGAGATCCTCCAGGCAGTTAGTTGACTAGTTCCGGTTCTGTTTGAAATTCGAACTCAGGTTCCCTGACTTCCAGTCAGTGATACTCTGACTATGGCATCCTGATTGATAACCCTTGCTAGCAAAATTTGAAGTAGGTCACATCTGACCTTTGCGTACATTTAGGAAAGCTGCTGCGGTAGAGGCCTGGTAGCAAGTGCCTCTTGCACTGGGTTTAGTAGATACAGAAACTACTCACCGGTTTATTTTTGTTTTTGTTTCTTAAAATTTTTATTACAGTATAACATTCACCCAGAAAAGTGCACAAATCCTCGGTGTACACCTCCATAAACTCAGATCGAGAAGCAAGACAGGGCGGCTTTCCGACGCCCCTCCCAAGTAAGCGCCAGCTGCAAGATTTAAAACAACGCAAAGGATGAGAGGGCTTAGGGAGCAACTTGTTCCAGCAAAAATTGGAATAAGCCTAAAACCTCCTGGGAGTAAGTGTAAATTTAAGCAAGACATTCTTGCAATGTTGAATTCAACATGGGTGCCATTATTTTAACCAGAATTCAGTCGAGAGTGGGAAATAAATATCCTCTTTCTCCCCAATACTCCCTCCTGAGATGGCTCACGCCCGCCGCCCCGCCCGCCGCAGCCCACCCCGCACAGCCTGGGGTAGACTCTGTGTTCACAGAGAAGACGCTGCTCTCTAGCTTTGCCCAGGGTAGTTCACGAAATGGCAGTTTAACTTTCAATAGAATTCCCAAATCTTAAGGGGAAACAAACAGACAAACAAACCAAAAACAAACAACAACAACAACAAAACCTAATAGTGTCTACGTAAAGCCAGAAGTAAGTTTTGAGCGCTAGCAATACCCGGCGAGTCAGGATGGCCGAGCGGTCTAAGGCGCTGCGTTCAGGTCGCAGTCTCCCCTGGAGGCGTGGGTTCGAATCCCACTCCTGACAAGTTGCTTTTTCTTTCCTGTTTATAGACTAAAGTTTACTAAACTCTCTTTTCTTTCATGTCCATCTAAGAGTGATTCTTTTTTTTTTTTTAAATAAATTACCCGAGTTCTGGAATAAAGGCACTCTGTACTCGGAAAATAATTCAAAAACCACTGATTTTAATCTCATATCCTCTATTTCTCTGTCTCTGTCTCTTCCTCTCTCCCCTTCACATGCAGACTTGAATGAATGTTAACTCTTCCCTTCATGTCTCATTATAATTATTGATGTCTTCAGACCCTTCTTTCATTTTGTTTATTTATAGATTCCATTTTAATTCCTTTTCCACAGTTTCATTCCCTACCCCACCCCACCCCGACTCCCCATAAGAAATCACTGGGAACGACATCTTTTTCTTTCATTATGTTTTTGTAGAATATGTATTACTGGTTTGGGTGCATGCAAGTTTTAAAAAATTTTTTATTTTAAATTATTATGGATACATATTAGTTGTAAATATTAATGGGGTACATGTGATATTTTGATACAAGCATACAACATGAAATGATCAAATCAGGGTAACTAGGGTATCTATCACCTCAAGCATTTCTCGTTTCTTTATGTTAGGAATATTCCAATTCTACTCTTTTAGTTATTTTGAAATATACAATAAATTATTGTAAATTATAGTTGCCCTATTGTGCTACCAAACACTAGATCTTATTGCTTCTATCTAACTGTATTTTTGTACCCATTAATTATCCCCTCCTTATCCACCCTCCACTCTTTCCAGTATGCATTTTTAATTTACATAAGTGGGCACTGTGTCATGGATCTCATTCTATTTTAACTTTATACCTTTGGCACCATGGTTTTGAGCTATGTTGCTGTGTGCACATCTAGACCAATTGCTTTTAATTGCTGCATAGAGTTCTGCCATGTGAGATCACTCACTCCCCTAGGAATGATTCCTAAATTGGGTCCAACGCTTTGCCACTACAAATAAAAGTTCTATAAATGAACATCTTCCTACATTTTTCATTATGAAGCTGTGTAAGATTTTCCTTGAGATACAGCAGGAACGAATTGCAGGTCATGAGGGTCTGACAATCTGCTCATTTTGCAGTTCAGAACAGGACCCAGGACCCAGGGAAGATGATTTGGACACACAGAAGAAGTTCATATTTAGTGACATCTCCAGAAATATTCCTCAAATTCAATTTTCCTGCTGTCCAGCCTGTTCATCTTGAGCATTAATAGCTACAGTTACAAACATTAGTAGGCAATGTTTCTATTTTGAACTCATAATTTATTGCAAAACCCCAATTACTCAAAAACCTCAGGTGACTAAAGTCTTCTCACTATTCCTTTAAAAAAAAAAAAGAAATCCAATCTAATACAAGGTTACAAAGGCAGAATATTGGCTGAATCTATTTTATGATCATTGATATTCAAAATCATTCTGCTCTCTCCCTTTTTCCCAAATTTCTCAAAACTCACAAAAAGATTCATACATATACTGAAAGAAAAGCGAATTGATACGTCTTAGAAAGATCATCATCAACAAGGCCAGAAAAGAACAAACAAACAAGGCTTCCCCTTATCACCCAGTGGCCACATATTCATTCCATTTCTGCCCACCCTGACATTCTGATTAAACATGATTTTGAGTCCCTGCCATGGCAACATAAGAGAAAGGAGGAACTGGTAAATAGGTGCACCCCCTAGGGTGATAGGAAAAGCACTTAGAGGTGTTGGAAGGCCAGTAGTTTAGTCCAATTCAATTCAGGCTGCCTGGGCTCACCCTTACACTCTGCCACTTACCAGCTATATGACCTTCCAGGCAGGCGACTTGCAACCTTGTGCCTTGGTGCCCTCCTCTTTAAAATGGAGGGAATAATTGTACATTACCTCATCAGTATGCTGTGAGGATTGCATGACTTACTTAGTATATATAGAATGCTTAGAACAGTGCCTGGCAAATATTAAATGCCTGATAAATGGTTACTTTTTTGTCATAATTGAGTACCTGTTTGTATTAGTCAGGGTCCTTCAGAGATACAAAACTAATAGTATATCTATCTACGTCTGTATCTATATCCATCTCTCTCAGAGAGAGAGATATTAATATATATATAGAGAGAGAGAGAGATCAATATTTATGATGAGGAATTGGCTTACACAATTATGGGAGGCCGGGAAGTGCCACAGTCTGTCTTCTGCTAGCTGAAGACCCAGAAAAACAGCTGGTATAATTCAGTCTGAGTTCAAAGGCCTGAGAACCCAGGGAGCCGATGATGATGATGATGATGATGATGTAAACCCTAGTCTGAGAACAGGAGTAAACGAGATAAGATGTCAAACAGCAGGTGGGGGGAGAATGGGCGGGCGAATTTCTCCTTCCTCAGCCTTTGTCCTATTCAGCCCCTCAGTGGATGTAATGATGCCCAACCTCACTGGGGAGGGCAATCTACTTTACTGAGTCCACTGATTCAAATGCTAACCTCACTGGGAAACTCTGTCTCTGTCTCTCTCTCTCTCTCTCTCTGTCTCTCTCTCTCTCTCTCTCTCTCTCTCTCACATACACACACACACACACACACACACACACAGAAAAAATGTTTAATCTGAGCACCCTGTGGACCACTCAAATTGATACATAAAATTAACCATCATACTGCTGTTGGCCCCTGCCCTAAGAAGTAAACAGGCTGGCACAAAGACAGATATGAATCAAGTAGGTGAGCATTGCCATCTAGGATGCGACGGGAAACAGTCTGTTCTAACTCCACCTGTCCGTATGAGAACCCCAGCTAGAGGCCCTGCTTAATCCACAACTTGTAAATTCAAATGCTATTCACATTGCTTTGGTAACGCATGGTCTTTTTAAAAGAAAGCATTTTCAACTGTCAAGTCCATCTGTGGACTTCATGAGGCCACAAATGATGAGGATGCCTAAGGGCCTGTGGTCATCTCCAGACAAAGAAAATTTCAAGACCTACACATGCTGTCCCCAACCTGCTTCCACTTATCTGAACTGAGCATCCTCTTTCTCACCATTAGTTACACACTGTTCCCTCTACCCGAAGCATGTATTCCACTCCTCCTGGGCCCACTCTCTTGCATCTCTACATCTCCCTCATGGTTCAGCTTGGGTGCCACTTCTTCTGTCAAGTCTTCCCCCACCTCCTTCCACCTTCACCCAGTCTGGGTTAAGTGTCCAAATATGGCTCACAGCACCCTGCGCTCCCAGAGATAGTACATCCTGCTATACTGTATTTGCCATTGAATCATTTGTCTCACCCTCCCACCAGCCTCTTTTGGGCTATGGGAGCCAAGGGAAAAGCTTTTCCTTTGCCCTCTGAAGGTTTGCTGAAAAATCAACTTACAAAAGGCAGATTAATTGAGAAAAGGCATAGAAATTTTATTTAATGCATACAGAGTTTTACGTGACACTGCAGCCTTCAGAATGAAGAACCAAAGATTCAGAACCTCTCTGGACTGGGGGGTCTTATGACCTACAGTCAAACAAGGTAGGTCCATACTTTCTTTATGACCAGTTTTTACACTGAAAGGCAGAGGGAAAGTTAAAGTAATATTTTTAGGTTTTATCGCTGGCTTTGGAGGAAAGGGGTTCTGGTTTCTATGACCCAACTTGGGGAAGAGGAATTCTAGTTTCTATGGCTGGCCTCAGGGGAGAATGGGACTGGGAGACTGGAGGGCAAGAGAAGGTCAGAGAAAAACTTTTGCTTCTGAGGCTGCTTCTGAGACCTTCTTTTCGGGGTATAGTTTTCTGAGTCCCAACAGAGCAAACTCATAACCCATACGTGATTAGCATGGTGCCTGCCACATAATAGGCCCTCAACAAATAGCCACTGAAAAGATAAACAATCATCTGATTACAAACCATTTCCACTTTTACACATAAATCGCTTCCATGATTTATTGATATATGGAGAGTTAGGAAGATGTATAGGCTTTTGGAAGAGATGGTGAGACTCCTCACCTGGAATATTCTATAGCTTCAGTAGCCAGTACCAGTACCTCAGTGGTACAGACCATGTAATCTGTTGAGGGCCACTTGGTAGGAAGCATCCTCTAAAGGTGTTTCTGTAGCCTGATGGAGCAGGAGGGTGGAGATAAGGCTGGTTTGGTAACAGGATGAAGTAGTGTTCTGGTGTTGACATCTGTACCAGTGACCCAGTCTTTCTCATCATTTGAGTTAGGCCGGTACTCTGGGCCTGGAAAAGAAAGGCTTTCACGAGCAGAAGATAGAAAAATTGGAAGAATCTAGTGAAAAAGAGGATCTGCCTTTCCACTGCTGCCTGATGCTTATAAAGAAGAGTGAGGAATGAAGCTGCAGAGTGGGAGGAAAAAGTCTCCATAAAAATAGAGCTGTTTCCTGAGCTATTCCTCAAAATATTGGGACATTTTGTCTCCACAGATATGACAGGAAATCATATTTCAACCCTTGACAATCTACATAAAATAATGTGCTCTGAAGGCAAAAGCCAGGCTTGTGGAACGTTCTGTGCCACGTGGTTGGGGGCTGGGTTTTGGGAGATGGGTGAAAGGTTGCTAACATTACAGGGAACTTGCATTTCCCTTGTCTTGTAAAGCGCCTCAGCTATGTGTAAAACTGAATGAGAAGGAACCTCAGCCTTTCCTGGACTTGTTCAAGTCTGCCTGTCCTAGTGGGCTACCTGTGGTATACAAGCAACTGGATGCTTCTCTCTGAAAGCTTCGTTTCTGAAGTCACGGTGACAAATATTTGTTTGCACTTTGATTTTTCCTTTCCAAAAAATTCTGAGAACAATGCAACTTTTTAAGATAGTTAATCACAGGTTGTTTTATATGGTTGGATTTTATCAGCTGCTATGAATTGTCAGAGACGCTGCAGCTTTCTCAACGACAGCTTTATCAATTATTCCAAAGGTTGACCTTTCTAAAAACATTGCCTGCAGATTGTGAGAGTGAATCCGTTTGGGATTTCCCCAGGAAAGAAAATAGAACGACCAGAGATTTTGATGTTGCTTGTGGTTTAAATTTGGTATTTGCCTTCTGCTTTTCCTGGTTCCTTTTGTATTTGTTGACAAAACATTACTCGTGGAATAAAAATGTAAGAAAACCAAGAAATGCAGAAATTCTTTCTTCCAAAAGAAAGTCAAATTCATCTTTGCCTCTTTTTCACGAACAATGAGGGACAACCCTCAGATCCACATAAAACGGTATGGTGAAGGCCCATAGGGGAAAATAACTTGGAAGCGTATACTCCTACTGTCACGGTTAATTGGAAGGCAGAAAAACCACAAAAGGCCCCGCTGGGATTCGAACCCAGGATCTCCTGTTTACTAGACAGGCGCTTTAACCAGCTAAGCCACGGAGCCAGCACATCTTTTAGCTTCTAAGTCAGCAAAGAAAAGGAATGATACTTGCTTTTGTTCGCATTTATTTCCTTTCTTGTTACTGAGGGTCAGGAGCAGCCAGAAGCTTCCTCAGACCTTGAAGAAGAACCTTGGCGTCGCCCCAAAAGACCTAAGAAACCTCTCATCCGCAGGAAAACTGAGTCCTTCGCGCGGGGGTGGGGTGGGGAGGTGCAATGCGGGCGCGAGCCTGACTCCCCTGTGCGCGCAGAGGAGAACGCCAAGGAACTGCTTGGAAGGGCAGGAGTTCAACAGCTTATCCTAACGTGGGTGAAGTATGACCTGGGGCGTCTGAGAGTACTGGGTAGGAAAGGGGGGAGCCGGGAACATTTACAGGAGAACACTCTTCTGGGTCGTGTAACACATTTACATCCGAACACTCCCAGCACCAAGAACGGGTCCCCGCAAAAAGCAAGCTGTTTCTTATTTCACGGTTTTTAAATTACACTGGAATTTAATTAAAATTCCAGTCATTCCTTACCCCATTTCTTTTTGTTAAAATTGGGTTCCACCTATCTGCTTCTTGCTTATAAGATTAACTAATGGAATTCCAGAGTTGCTCCTTAAAAATGCAAGACTTCATAACTAACAACCTAATCTTGGAAAAAGATAAAGGAGAGGTCCGCTCCCGCTGTAGCTATAGAGAGAAGCTTTCTTGTCCTAATAGTTGTCCAAAGGATCTGATTTGATCCGGTGTCAAATTGAGAGCATTCACAAGAATTTCTATATTGTCATGTGGGCTTGTGTGAGCATTTGTAACTCCAATTTATTCTGTTCTCTGTTAAATCTGTCCTTGGGAATCTAATTTGAACAAAGGGATTTAATGAAACTCTGAAGAGTTAGTAAATTGTTGTCATAGCTATGAAAGTAACTTCAAAGGGAAACCTATAATTGTGATTAGCTGTTTTACTTGAAATCTGTTGTCCTGGTGATAATGCTGAAATCAGCATTTCAGTATTTCTAAGCTGTATTAATAATTGAAGGATTTCTCTGTCACACTATAAGGCAGCTATTGGCAATTACCTGTGCCTACATACATGATGGGGGGAACAGTAAGAGTCCATGCCTGTTAGAGTTCTTATTTTCATAAAAAGAGTGAAAGTCTGTGAACTCAACACTCAGTTTGATTGCAACTCATGAAATAAGCACTTATTTATTTAATATTATAAGATTAACCATCATGTTATTAGCGTGCTCGTAGCCAATATAATCATCATAAACAGCACAATCACACCTAGCATGGCTTTGACCAAACTGTGGGAGGTGTGAGGCAACAGAGCCAGTGATATTTGCTTTGGGTTTTTCCTTTGACTAGCAGCTGACAAAGTCGGCACAGAATTTCTAGAATGTGAAAGGAATTGTTTAACTAGCCAGAGATAAGTCTTGGAAGAAAACTGAGACTTTGAGCAATCATTTACAGAAATCTTGATGTGAACTCTTTCTTCTATTCAGTTCCCAGTATGATCAGGCTGATCGGGATGGACCATGGAAGCCTCTCATTGGCTCTGCTCCACACATCTGAAATTGCAGAAGTTACAGATCACTGTGTCACAGACTGCTGACAATAATGTAAGGAAATATGGGAGTGGCAGACAGTGCTGTTTTGTACATGCCTGGGAGCAAAACCGAAAAAACAGTGCACTGAGACACAGAGGAGAGTCCACCACTGTGATAGCTTTATGTGTCCACTTGGCTAGGCTATAGTACCCAATTATTCAATTAAACTCTAATCTGTATGTTGCTGTGAAGATATTTTGTAAATGTGGTTAACATCTATAATCAGTTAACTTTAAATAAAGGAGATTATCCTTGATAATATAGGTGGGCCTCATCCAATCAGTTAAAAAGCTGTAAGAGCAAAACAGAGGCTTCCCCAAGGAATAAGCAATTCTATTTCAAGACTACGACATCAGCTTTTGCCTGAGTTTCCAGCCTGCTGGCCTGCCCTACAGGTTTCAGATTTGCCAGTCCCCACCCACAATTATATAAGCCAATATATATATTTTCCTACTAGTTTTGCTTTTTTCCTGGACTTTGTTTCTCTGACTGATATAACCACTGAAGAAAAGACTGGAAGCTGGAATTATTATAGAACTATCAGAAAAGAACACCCAGTAGAAAGATTTCCAGAAACAAAGTGAAAGCATTCCTTGTAGTGAATATGGCTGAAAAATTTGAGGCAGCCAAGAGAGGCCTTCAAAATCTATAACAAAGGGAAATTTTTGTAGACAAACACTGAGGAGAGTGAATGTGGACAGGGCCTCCAACTAGCTGGGTTAAAGCCCATTTTGGAAGTACAGGATGGGACCTGTGACTTTCAGAGATGCCCTAGGATCTGGCTGTCCAATCCTGGGTATGTGATGGGGATAAAATAGGAGCAGGAGATATCCCAGTTTGTTTCATTTCTGAATATTCAGGCATAATTGTTCATGTTTCCAAACTCCTCTTCAGAGCAGAAATCTACTCTTGCTTCTAATGAGTGATCTGTGAACTTGGATAAGAAAATAAAAGTTAATTTTGACTAAGATGTTACTGAAATTTTGTGTTTTATTCCATTATAAATGTAGGCAACAAACCATAGCGGTATTTAGCGCTCATGAATATCACTATTGGAAATCACAAATATTTTCACATCAAAATATAGTTGTTACAAATTCCTTAAAATATCATTTATGTTCATTACTGCTTTGAGATTACACTATTTATTAGAACCCCCCCCAACCCCCTGCTGGATATTGTCATTTAGTGTATTAATAAAGGATCACACAAATATTACTGTCATAATCTTAAAATATTTTGATAACATACTTCAACATAATTGGTTTCCTTTTGAAATCTTATGTATTTATTTTTTATATTTAAAAGTATTATTCTGAGGTGGAGTCCATAATCACCACACTACCCTAGGGGTCCATAGTATAAAACTTGGTGAGAAGATCCCTATTCTATTGTCTAGGAAGGAATCCATAACTGGGTCTACCTTAATGTTTACGCAGAAAGAGCAGAATATTTTTTGTAAGGGCTGTTGAAACCTTATAAACTGAAAACAAATATTTTCTAATCTCAACGTGTATATTCTCAATATCAGGCAGTTTTAATCGGGTTTCGCCCTCAACTTATTTACAATGCTCACCAGACATGGGGATAATGATTTCTTCTAAGAAATATAAAGAGATTGAAACACATCTGAGACGCTTGTTTGCTTTTAAAGCGAACAAGTGAGCATTCGTGTGTGTGCCAGTTGAAGATGCTCCTTTTAAATAAGGTGTCAAATTCTGAGATGTAGGCCTTGGGGTATGAGCAGCATGTAGTGAAGGTGCCTAGCACAGTCTTGCTTAGTAAATATTTGAAAAAAAAATTTTTTTAAACGACCTACAGAGAGACAAAGATAGATCGTGCCACCATACAACGGCTTCCAATTTCCTATAGCGTACCAGCCAAAGTCCTTACGAGGATGGCCAGAGGTGATCTCCCAGTGTCACTCTCTCTCTCCACTCACCACCGGCCTTCTCAACATTATTACTCCCAAGCCTGCTCCCACCTACAGGGCTTTCCCCTGGCCATTTTCTCCTGTACCAGATCACTCTTTTCCCCCTGATCCTCGCATTTCTCTCTCGTTCATCACCTTCACTGCTGGACTTTCAAATCCCCTTTCCCTGTTTTATTATATTTTTTTCTCCAAGCGCTTACCTCATTATTTTATTTATTTAGTGCTTTATTATCTGTCTCCACCACGGCCATGTAATCTTCTTGAGGGCAGGGGTCCCATCTGTTTTCTTCACGGTTGTATCTCCAGTGCTTTGAACAGTAATATTGATAGCATGAATGAATGCATGAATGGAGAGGAGATACTGGAGCAGAGAGGATGTGGAGTTTTCCTTTCACAACCATGTTTCAGCCGGCAGAGACAGATCAAGGAGTAAAGACAATGGCGCGTATGTACAAGCGGCCACCGGAGAGTCCAAATGTTACGAGCCCGGATCAGCCGGGCAAACGCGACTTTCAGCTACAGCCCAGATTTTGCGGGCAGGACCGGTGCTGCCGCCTGCTTTCTTATTAAGGTACACCTGCCACAAAACTGCGCCCGACCAGGGCCAGTGGCGCAATGGATAACGCGTCTGACTACGGATCAGAAGATTCCAGGTTCGACTCCTGGCTGGCTCGGTGTGTAGGAGTTTATTTTACTTTTCCTGATTCTACGGGAGTTCAATGGATTAAGAAAATTCGTGCAAGGTAAAGGTTGCCTAGAAATCTCGGAATCGAAAGTACCGGCTTTTGACCACAGACGGAGTCATCACTTCTCTGCAGAGCAAATTCCATGTCTGACCATGCGGTGGCGCTAACCAAAGCGGAGCTACAGAAACACTCGCCGTCCCCAAGTCGCGCCCAGCCTCTCAGTCCATTTTGACTAAAGAATGAGTTTGAAGTAACCTATCAAGCAAAGGGGAAGATACCAAAATCTTCAGGTTGAGCAATAATAATGAAGGGTCGTTCAGAAATAATAAGGTGTCTTTTTTGTTCTTTCCCATCTAGTAATTTGTAGAATAAATTATTAAGGATTTGTCTTCGGGTCTGACTCTGCACGGACTTGGTCTGCCCTTTTTATTGGTTCTCTAGTCTGCTAGGCCGATACAGAGGCGCATGCGCACACCAACGCAACGCACCTTTGCTGGGATAGGGACGGGGAAAGAAGGCGTATTAGGCAGGAAGAACTACTGTCTTGGGCCCACCGTTTTCAACTGTTTCCGTAGTGTAGTGGTTATCACGTTCGCCTCACACGCGAAAGGTCCCCGGTTCGAAACCGGGCGGAAACAACCAGCTTTTTTCATGACGAAACTAAAATGCTTGAATATTTAAAAATTTTTTTCATACCATCAGAAATTTCCTGTCTTGCTAGCTCGAGGCCGCGGTGCTGAGGCGACGCTGCTCAGGGTGCGTCCGGAGTCCAGCGACCTTGGAGGCGGACCCACGTATAGCGAGGGGGAAAACCGGCCGGTCTCCCGAGCTGGGACGCGGGGCCGCCCGCCGCCTGAAGCCCCGGAAGCGTATCCCCGCCTCCTCTCGCCTTCCTGTTCCTGGCGGTGCCCGGCGGTGCCCGGCTCCGCTCGTTCTCACTATCCCAGCGTCTGCGCTGGCCCTGCCCAAGCCGAGCGCACCGGTGCGGCCAGGGCCGCAGCTGGGATTCCCGCGCCCCTCAGACGGCCACGAGACTCGGGTAAGTGTCTCGCAGGCCTTATTTATTCCTCCGGAAAAGAGGGGGAGGGGGACGGTTGGTGGTCCCGCCGCCCTCCTTGTACTTGGGACCCTCTTGCAATGTGGCCTTGGTCGTAATTAGCGGCCTTGGCCCCCCACAGCCCTGCCTTGCCCTCCCGTCTTCAGAGGAACCGCAGTATCTCTCCGAGCTCCGAGTGTGAATCTCTGGGAAAGGCAGAATCCGGGAGGTGGGGGATCACAGAAGTCCGCAGGCTGGACAGGGATAAATCCCCATGGGCGCTTTAGGGCAGATAAAAGGGAAAAGAGGAGAGGATTTGAAAGGATTGAGTTTACTGGGCTGTGGCCTTGAAGAGGTTGTGGCGGGCGGGCTGAGCTGGCTTGCCTGGCCTGGGCTCTCCCTCCCTTCCCAATTTACAGGGCGTCGCCTTCGGAAACCTCCGTCGGGAAGACACCGAAGGGGCGAGTCTTTCTCCACTTTGACCTTCTGCTTTCCCCGTCAAAAAGAGAAAAATAGATCCCAAAGGTAACAAATGGCCGAACTGTCGATTCTGCGTCTTGCCTTGCAGCTGGAGAAAAGTCATTGGCAGCGCCTGTTTAAAATCAGGACTTGTGCCCTGGTGTTTGGCCTTGGACCTCTGCCTGACACATGGCTTGCTTACAAGTTAATTGGATCAATCAAACGCTTTTGTAGGAAAGAAGTCTTGGTGTGCCACCTCACAGCCCCAGGTGTATCCGCAGTATTTCCTTCTTAGATGTAGTATTACTTTTTCTGAGGATTAGCCAAGCCTGACCTGTCAGATCACATTGTTCCAAGTTCCCTCAAATGGCTGACATGAATGTGATGTTTTTATGACCATAAAAAAAAGACAATCGTTATCTAATGATTGTTTTCTTTTTTCATTTTATCACTTTCTTAAACAGGCTGTTTGGATAGGCATTGCCTTTCCCAAACCTATAACTCCTTTAACTTCATAACTTCTCTGAAAGACCCATGCTTTTATCATCTTGCTGGTTCTCTTAACAAGATAATATCTTAGCTAGCAAGATAATGTCTTGGTTAGCAAGACAATAAGCTTGGACATGGGCTCAAAAGTAATTTGTCTAATACACTTTTATTTAAAATCCCTTCAGTACCACCCAGAAATACAGGAAAGTTAATGTGGTGCCCTGTAAGGGGGCAAAGGTCACTGGGGCTGGGGAGGTTGATAGGGATTTATCCTCTCCATCTTTCTGTGATGCCAGCGGGCAGGAGTACTTTAGCCCAGAAGCTGAGTGTACCCCTAACCAACCTTTGCAGGTGGGTGACAGTTTGTTTGGGGGCCTATGTCACACTCCTGTTCAAACCAGATGCATTCTGGCAAGATGCAGCAGCAGCCCTACCCTTTTAT
Organism: Daubentonia madagascariensis; assembly: GCA_023783475.1. Classification (NCBI taxonomy): domain Eukaryota; kingdom Metazoa; phylum Chordata; class Mammalia; order Primates; family Daubentoniidae; genus Daubentonia; species Daubentonia madagascariensis. The sequence goes on from JAKFHU010001672.1 coordinate 23,657,852, forward strand.
AGACACTGCCCTTTCTCACCCTTTCTTTCAATACCTGCCTCCCCCAATCTCTCTCACTTAACCCCAAATGGAAGCTCATGCTGTGTCTGTAATACTTTGGAAGATGGAGAACAAGTAGACCCTAGAAAGTGACTGACACCATGTGACCTCTTGCTCCTGTAGCACACTGCATTTTGCATATGAATCTTTTCTTCTTAATATATCCTTTATTCTCTCCTTCCTAAGCTTAGTGTTAATAACCTTCTACCAGGTCTTCCCTCCAACCCAAAGGCACTATCTCTCCGTAAGTAAGAGGCAGGGAGAAAAAGAGTAGCTTTCTGATTTTTGGGGTGGGATTGAGGCTAGAATCCAAGTTAGAACTACCTCCCAGAAATGCAGTTCAGTATCCATCAGGGGAGCAAAAGGATGCTGCTAAAATGGGCCTTGCATGTGTTTGCTGGTAGGAGTGAGTACTGAATGAGGTGGGATTTGGTCCATGGACACCTGAGACAGACTCTCTATGAAAGAGAAAAAAAAAAAAAAAACAGAAAAAAAGATTTTGAGAGCATGGGCGAGATCTCAAAATTAATCTTATCCAAGATGTGTCCCAGGTCACTAGGTTCTTACACTATTCCCTCCTGTGTTAGTCTGCTAGGGCTGCCATAACAAAGTACCACAGATTGGGTGGCTTACCCAACAGAAATTAATTTTTTCACAGTTCTTGAGGCTAGAAGTCCAAGATCAGAGTTTGGGCAAGTTTGGTTTCTTCTGAGGCCTCTCTCCTTGGCTTACAGATGGCCACCTCCTCATTATGTCCTCACATTGTGTCCCTCTATGTTGTCTGTGACCTACTAATCTCTTCTTCCTATAAGGACACCAGTCATTTTGGATTAGGACACACCCATAAGACCTCAGTTTACCTTAATTACCTCTTTAAAGACCTTATTTTGCTTTTTATCTCATTGTTAGTCTTTTTTAAAAAAAAAAATCTATTTCTGCCAGTTAATTTAAACTTCACATTCTTTTTCTAATGAAAAAATGCAAGTTTTAATAGCTAACAAAGTATTGGAAGAAGGACAGCGCATATATTCCTTCTCCCCTGCAGCTGCTGAGGGAAGAGATACCCTTCTACATTATAAAATAAGCAATATGGTTAAATGAGTAAATTGAGAACTTTCACAAGAATTTCAGATCTGTTCAATGTGAACATGACATGAGTGATTCAAAACTTTCACTAACTTGCACTGTTCTTTGTTAATATCATTTTGTTCTTGAAATATTTTTTTTTTTAACAAAGGGGGATTGTTATATTCCTAAAACTTTAAAAATTGTTGCCATGTCTTGGGACAATAACTTCAGTATCTGTCTTGATAATTTCTTCCCCTTCTGATATCACTGAAAGTCATTTCTTTGTATTTCCAAAAGCTATAAAATTATTTATAAGATTTATCTGCTAGTTAAAAATTCTTTTTTTCTAAATGCATGAGGGAGTATTTGTAATGACTTCTATATTTTATTATTAACAAGTTATTTATTTTTGAACTCTTAAAATATGAATTTTTTTACATTAATGGACTAATTTTTCAAGCAATTTTAGGTTTACAGCAAATTGAGCAGAAAGTACAGAGTTCCCATATACTCCCTTTCCCTGTACCTCAGTTTCTCCTGTTAACAACTTGCATTGGTATGATACATTTGTTACAATGGATGAAACAATATTGATACCTTTTTATTGACTAACATCCATAGTTTACATTAGAGTTCATTCATTATATAAAGTTCAATGGGTTTGGTCAAATGTATAATGTCCACTATTATGTAATATACACCATTACAGTAGCATACAGAATAGTTTCATTGTCCTGAAAATCTTCTCTGCTTCACCTCAAATGATTTCTTTTAAGTTAATGCCCCTATGTGGTAACAGCCCCCTCCTTCTCCAATCCTCCTTGGCCTTTGTGGAAATGAAATGACCTTTTATCCCTCTGGCCCTTTTTCCTTATTTATGTATCTGTCTCCTACATTTGTAAGGTCTCTGAAGAGTCAGACACCTGGTCTCCTGATCAGCTTCCTAAATGTGAGTTTCAAGAATTTAAGCCATATTCATATACTCAGATACAGCATTCAGGCAGCAGCCTGTTTTCCCTGACTTTATTTTGTTACCTGCTGTATTTCGGCCTTTGACACATGGGAATCATGGCCTCCCTACTTGGGATGGACTACAAGGGATCTAACTTGAAGAAGACTGAAACCCAGGAAACAGACTGTGTAAGCATTCCCACACCAGGAGGTGGGCTAAGAAACACAATTTTGGAGTCAGATGGAAGGAGAATGGTATGGAGTATCCATTCTTTAGGGAAGTGTGTCCTAAATCAAAAGCTCACTCTTATGGTTAAATACTCTCATTCTTTTAACATGAACATAAAGTTCTCTAAGAATATATGCAGACTATTTAGTGTAACCTTATCAATTATTGTCTGAGTTGGGAAACTTTTGAGAGTAAAAGGGAGCTTTTTTTTTTTCCAAGGGACAGGGTTCTCGCTCTGTCGTCCAGGCTGGAGTGCAGTGGCTCAGTCATAGCTCACTGTAGCCTTGAACTCCTGGGCTCAAGTGATCCTCCTGCCTTGGCCTCCCAAAGTGCTGGGATTCCTGGCAGAGTATTATTAATAACTATACTAGGGCACAGGTGTAAATCAAGTCACCCTCCTATTAGACCAAATGATTTTCATGCCATAAAATGTCTCTCAATATTGGTTCCTTCATTGTAAGAATAGCTGTCTTTCTCCTACCCATTTCTTTCTGGTCACACTGTTACCATACTCAAAGTTGACCTATGTGATCTCTGGCATCCTTCTCAATTATTTTCTTTAAAAATTATTTTTCTTTACTGTGTCTGAATTTGCATTTTTTAAAAAAACTTTCATTTTCTAAGAATTACTAAAACGTTTCTTTAGGGTGCATTTGGGAGAGAGGGAAAGGGGCAAAAATTAGGTGTAAATTCATGTAATGTCTAGAGAAGAATGTCTTCGTAAGAGAGCAGGTCAGGTGTAGCTGGATCCTGCAGCATATCTCAGTGGCAACAGGGAAGTCAGTGGCACAGTTACTTTTTGACCCCTCAGTAATTCAGTCTCCCTGAAAAGAAGGCAAGGGGAAAGCACAATCAGAGAAGAGAAGGATCCTGCTAATTTCATATTAGCTTTCCAGTGAAGAGCTGTTCAACATTTAAATAGAACTGCTTCATTACAATCCTTGTTCCCAGAGTGCCTTATAATATACCAAGGGAAATAATGATTGGTTCAAGGCACACTCCCACTTTAGTTCTTCCCTCTTCTTTATACTGTCTCTCCCTCTGTTCCACAAGAAGGAAAGAAAAATGCAAAATTTGCAGAAATTCTAGTTATAGTGGAAAAATTGGGAGAAAAATGGATAATTTGATGTTTTAGCACCCTTTATAGTAGTCATTCTGTTAGCCTTGAGACATATAAATCAAATCTAAGTTTGCCCACATATGACATGTTTGCCCACTATGTTTAGATGTGAGGGCCAGCAAAAATCAAAACTCTGGAGTAATTAAGAAACAAGATAATTTTTATTTCTTAAAATATAATATTGTGGAGTGGGGGCAGCTAACAGTGTTACAAAATTTCCCAGGAAGGGTTTTCAAGGGTGGGGAAGAAGGTCTGAGTAGCTAATCTTGGCCAAAAACTTCGGAAAAAAAGTCACAAGTGCCCATGAATGCCAGCCATAGGGCCAGGTTCTAATCTAATTACCCAAACTCAAAATAAATCATTTTCTATTCCTACCTATATGGCTCTGAATCTGTACTCTGGGCTACCCACATTTTAAAAATATTTTTATTAATTCTTGAGCAGACACAATTTTCCTGTGTAAGATATAGAGACTACATCAGCCATGTGCTTCCCTCCTTCTCAGTTTAAAGAAGAGAATGCCACCCCCACCCCCTTATCTCTGGACTAACCTCCATGCCCCATGCTCTCTCCCAATACATCCCTTTCCCAACCCCCAAGAGGTGATCCCTGTCCCGATTTTTATATTTATCCCTTTTATTAGTTTTACTACCTGCTTGTAACCTAAACATGTCATTGTTTTACACATATAAATGGATCTACATGTATTCCTCTGTAGCTTGCTTTTTTTGCTCAACATTTTGTTCTTGTGATTCATCCTTGTTTTTGCATGTAGCTGTAATCTATTTGTTTCTGCTGCTGAACAGTATTCCCTTTTATAGATATTACCAAAATGTATTTATCCATTCTACTATTGAAAGACATTTGAATGGTTTACAGTTTTTTGAAATTGCAATGTTGCTATAAACATTCTTGTAGGGGTCTCCTGTGCACACTTCCAAGAATCCGTCTATGTAAACATGTAGAAGTAAAATTGCTTTACATAATACCACATTGTTTTCCAAAGTGAATACACTAATTTGTACACACACACACCCCCACCCATCAGTACCTAAGGTTTTGATTGGTCCATATCTGCTGAGCCCTTGATATTATCAGACAACTTAGTTTTCATCAGTTTGATGGGTATGAAATGTTATATCCTGTGGTTTTAATATGTATTTCTCATATTGTATATTTTATGTGCTTATTCCCCATTCATGCTTCTTCAAACTACTTGCCCATGATTTTTAAATTTTCATTTTGTCCTTTTCTCATGGATCTGTAGGAATTCTTTACTTATTTTTTTTATACAGATGGGGGTCTTACTATGTTGCCCAGGCTGGTCTCAAACTCCTGACCTCAAGCGATTCTCCTACTTCAGCCTCCCAAAGTGCTAGGATTATAAGTGTGAGCCTCCGTGCCCAGCTCAGGAATTCTTTATATATTCTGGATTCTAATCCTTGTCAGTTATATATGTTACAAATATCTTTGCACAGTTGGTAACTTATTGTGTTACTTTTATGCTATCTTTTTGATATACACAAGTTATTAACAATACAGTTAAATTTGATTTTTAATGTTAAATTTGTCAGTCTTTCCCTGTATGGGTTACACTTTCTATGTCTTGCTAAAGAAATCTTTCTAGGAGCAGTGTGAGGAAGACAAGCACCCCTTGCACTGGCAAAGCCACCTGCCAAGCACTACAGCCACCATGCCCAAGAGAAAGGCAAAAGGAGATGCTAAAGGTGATAAAGCAAAGATGAAGGATGAGCCACAGAGGAGATCAGCTCGATTGTCTGCTAAACCTGCCCCTCCAAAACCAGAGCCCAGGCCTAAAAAGGCCCCTGCAAAGAAGGGAGAGAAGCTGCCCAAAGGAAGAAAGGGAAAAGCAGATGCTGGCAAGGATGGGAACAACCCTGCAAAAAACCAAGATGCCTCTACAGTCCCATCCCAGAAAGCAGAAAGCACTGGGGATGCCAAGTGAAATGTACATTTTTGATAGCTCTGTACTTCTAGTGACTCTAGTGTTTGAAATACTATTTTTTTTAAGTCAAGTTTTATAAAAATGTAGAATTTTGGGGTTTTTTTTTAAGTTATGTTGTTAGCACACAGGACACTTCGTTGTTTTCTGTGGAAAGGGCAAATACCACTAATAGAGTGTGTCTCAGAAACTGAATTGAAATGGGGGAAAATAGGATTTTCTGTCTTGGTTTTTGAAGATTGTTCTTGGTTCCCAGGAGAAATTCTCTGACATTTCCATGTTAGCCACTTTGGCACAGAAGCCTTACAGTGCGGGAAAGCTAAACTTCATGTCTTCTCCTTCCCTGATGCCATCAGCATAGACTTGGCCTTGCCACACCTAAAATCAAGTGTGTTAGGTAACAAAACTCAGGCTCTCTGGTGATAACACTGAGATGTTGTCACCAAAAGAGCCAAGATTCCTGTTTTTAGCTTCTGGATTCACCCCATTGAGAACCCTGCAGGTTTTAGTTCATTTCCTCCATGTCAGAGTTGGCCTGTGAAAAGCTTATATATGCCTCATGTGAAGCATTCACCCCCTCTGAAAACCTTTCCTGTTCAAAGCAGCAACAAAAGATGATGTTGACTTTTACAGTGACTTTTGCAGGAGAGGAATTTGGAAGTTATAAAATGTTATAGGTTGTCACCTATGTCCTGCTGGAAGTAACTGTTTTTGAAAGTATCTTATAAAGCTGAATACAGTTTGGCTTGGAGAGATCATTTCCTACCCAAAGTCATAAAGATATTCTTTACTGTCTTGTAAAAGTTTTGTAGTTTTTCTTTTCACATTTGTCTTTAGTCTGCTCTGAACTGATTTTTATGAAAAGTATGAGGTAGAAGTTCAATTTAATATTTTTTTCCATATGGATAAGTGCTTGTCTCAGCACTATTTACTGAAAAGTTCATCCTTTCCCCACTGATCTGCAACACTGGCTCTTTCATAAATTAAGGGTTTTTTTTGTATGTGTGTGGGTGTGTTGATGGTTTCTATGCTGACTCACTTGTCAATTTATCTAACCTTGTGGCACTACTATACAGTCCTGATTAGTACAACTTTGGAAAAAGATCTTGATAAAAACTGAGATGCCTGCACATTTTGTCATAGTGTTGACCAATCTCACCTCTACCTCCAACATTACCACTGATTTTTTTTCCCCCCTTGGGAGTGTCTTGGCTATTCTTAGCCATTTGCTCTTCCATACAACTTTCAGGATTAGATTGACAAGTTCTAAATCAAACAAAACAAAAAACATGTTGGAATTTTGATTATATTTGTGGTAAATTTATAAATTGATTTGGTGAGCCATGTCATCTTTACAATGTTGTCTTCCAATCCATAAACATGGTATAGCTCTCCCTTTAGGCTTTTTAAATATCTTTCAATAAAGTTTTCTAATTTTCTCCATAAATGTCTTTTGTTAATGTTTCCTAGGGACTTTATACTTCTTAAAACTATTTTATATGGTATATTTGGTTATTACTTTTCTGTTTTTAGCTAATGTTGGTTTTAATTTTTTGTATCTAGCAACCTTGCTACCTCTCATTAATTCTCATATTTGTAAATTCCTATGTGTTTCCTACATAGACAACCATATATTCTGTACATACAAACAATTTTGTTTCTTCTTAGTCCTTATACCTTTTATTCCTTTTTCTAATATTAAGCATAGTCTGGGTGCTGGGGATACAGCAGTAAAAAAAAAAATCTTTGCTTTCTCAAAGCTTATGTTCCAGATGCGGAGCAGGGAAAGGGTAGAAAGTATACAAATTTATGTGATAAAGGGCCTTAATTAAAGAAGTGTAGGTGGGTGCTAGCTATTTAGAGTGGTTAGGGAAGTCCTCCGATGAGATGACATTTGAGCAGAGCCCTTAATGAAGTAAAAGAACAAAAGATGTGAATCTGAGGGGAAGGCATTCCAGCATAAAGAATAGCAAGTGCAAAAAGATGAGGCGAAAATGTGTTTAGCATACTGAGGAAGAGCAAAGAGGCAAAAAGGGCTGAATTGGAGTGAGGGTGAGGAAGAGTGATAGTTGATATGATTGCAGAGATAGCCAGGAGCCAGAAAATGAAGGATTTTTGCAGCCTGTAAGTTTTCTCTGAAAGTAATGGGATGCTACTAGAGTTTTGAGCAAAGAAATGACACGATCTAAGGCAGTATATACATATATATGTGTGTGCATAAAAATATGTATATATGTGTGAATGTGTATGGCTGCTGCATGGGCAATAGACTGTAAAAGGCTAAGTGTGGAAGGAGGAAGACCAGTTAGACAGTTGTCACAACAGTCCAGGCAAAACATATTGATGACCTGGACCTGGTAGGGAGCTGTGGGGGAGAGAGTGAATTGGATGTGAACTGTGACAGAATTGGCAGTAAATAATGAATGCCAAGCTTGGATGATTGCTTAACCTCTCTGAGCCACAGTTTCCTCAGTAGCAAAGCAAGAAATCATACCTATTTTGCAAAGTTTCTAAAAGAATTAGAGATACTACATGGAAATGATTAGTATTATAATTTACCCAATTAGCATACTGATGCATAAAGCTCTGTTGGAAATCTGAAAAAAGTAATTCATATTTACTAGGACCTAATCACTACTGAAAAACTGAAAAGAAAAAAAAAGATTACCCTGTACAACTGAGGGCCAGGCCTCTCCATATGAGGCCCTTACTAAACCCAGTAGTATATATACTAAAACTGGAATTACATAATACAACAATATTTCCCTTTGTAATAGTGAGTTGCTGGTAATTCTACTTTGTCATGCCGTGTCACTATGCTTCCTCTGCTCAACTATTCCCATTCCATTTTCTTTGGTAAACAACGAACATTTATCTGTGCTTTCTCTTTGCTGGACAGCAAATCAGGATCAAAGATAAAAGAAACATTCTCTGTCTTCAGAACTCAAAGTTGAACGGGGTAGATAGACAGGTCACCACACAATAGTGTGCTTTGTGTTGTGATAACAATGGAGGAGACTGGAACCCTGATGCCAGGGCATGAAGCGGTCTTAGGGAGGACTTCCTGGAGCATGTTGACACCTGAACAGCAAAATGAAAACAGGAGGTGGTCAGGCAAGAAGTGGGGAAAAGGCTTCTAGTAAGAGTAATAACATTTGCAAAGATGTTAAGAGAATATGGTGCATAGTAGATAGTCAATAAAGTATTTGTTGAATCAAAAAAATGATTAAGATGAATAGCCAAACATATACTTTTGACTATAATAAGGAAAATTCTCAAGTGTTAATTGTTTGCCAAACACCATGTGTGCCCAGTGATTTACATGCATAATTTTATTTCCACAACACTATGAGTTGAATAATATTATTCTCATTTAACTTTACATTTAGTTAAATTGAGGCAAAAGAGATTAAGTAACTTGCCCTGAGGTCATACAGTGAGTGGTAAAATCCCCAGAATAAGACCCAGGTCTATGACTCCAGGGCCTACAAGTTCCTGTTGTTGAAAAAATTGAGGCTCTCTGGTATAAATCTCAAATGTAACTCATCTGAAAAAATAATTTGGTGTTTCTGAGTAAATTGAGTAAGGAAATTCTAAGATATTAGGAAACGATCAAACGCAAAAAATGACCATACTTTACAAGCTGTTTTAAACAGTTAAAATTTCCAATGAAAGGTAGTAATGAGATGACAGTATATCCCAGGGGGAAAAGTGGTCATACAATTTAGAATTTTAGTACATCTTCTGCACAAGCATGCTAATTTTTTAGATAGAACTATTCCTCTGGATAGAGGCCTGTGAAATCTAAGGAAAAAAAAAAAAAAAAAAAAAATTCCTGAAGTGGGGAAGAGTAAAGTAGGAAATCATAAGTCAATCTTTAAACCTTTTTGAGCACTTTTCTGATCCATTAGGCACTTATATAGTCCTACCTGTAAATTTACAAATTAACTCCTGGTTAATAACTATTTTGAGAATTTGAGTGTCTGGCATGAATCTGCCTGAGTCATCCAGAGTTTTTAATATCAAATTTTTGACCCTCAAATCTGAGACATTAGACCTGGAAGAGTTGGAAAGAAGAGGGAGGGAAATTTATTTTTCTGCATCCGCCCTTGTTCCACTGCGTTCTTTTCTCAACAGTAGTTACAATGATCCTCGTAAAATGTACGTCATTCCTCTCTCAAAACCCTACAGCGGCTTCCATCCTGGGTCATATCAATGACCCTGCTTGAACCGCCCAAGGGTGCCGACCACCCCCGCTCCCGCCCGCTCCTCCAGCCCCTCAGTGCTAGGGAGCACTTCTGATCCCTTCTAGGCCGCTGGGCCCTCGCCCCTCTCCGTGTCACCTCGCACTGGGCCAACTCTGGATTGCGTCCGGATTCCCCAGCTCGGTAGGGGAGGCTGGAACCCTGAGTTCTCTCTGGGCGTTTCTCTTCAGACCCCTGGAAGACCTTGCTCTGGCTTCAGGCCGGCTCAAACAGCCCTGGGAGGTCTCCTCTGAGATTGTAAATGTCTGCGGGGCTTCTTAACCTTTTACGTGACAGGGAGCCCTCTGGCCCCAGGGTGAAGCCCATGAAGCCCTTTACAAAATTATATTTTTTAAAACACACACAAAAAAATACATAGGATTACAAAGAAAACCAATTACAACAACCAAAACAGTTATCAAACAATTAAAATAATTTGTGATACAGTAATATGTGTGCTTCTTCATTAATGTATTAAATATTAAACATCAAGACCTGTCCTATGACCACCATAATTTCAAAAGAATTAAGTATTGGATATTTTTAACTCTACTGTGATTTTAAAAATATGATTTTTCATCACTTACATTTATAAGCGAAGGAAATGTTAAATTTCAGTTCAAGATTAGAGATTTTAAAGATATAAAATTTTTTTCCCCATCCAACTTCACCAGCCCCCAGGTTAAGAAACTCTGCAAAAGTGCTTAACACAGTGCTTGGCACATTGGAAGCCTTCCAAAAATGTAAATTTTAGTAATTTTATCATTATTTTTCTTGCACCTGCTCAAATTTCTTTTAGGTGATCATGATGGAGTTAATTATATAAAGTCTTAAGAGTTAAAGACTTCAAGACTAGTCCCAAGTCTCACACACTCTGCATACTACTCTGCCTTATTTAGGGGACAATAATTTCAAGAAAGATGGGGAGAGAAACATCCATGTCTATCACCTCTGACAGGTACTCCTTGATTCATTCAATAATGGTTGCTCACATACCAGGTGTCAAGAGCTGTGCTAGGCAAGGGGATGGGGACACAAAGATAAATCAGAGGTCAGCCCATTAATTTAGTCAATTAGAAATGAGTGCTAAAATTGTGCTGTCCATACACTCCAGCAGTGGTATATGGAAGGGTATATTAATCTGGTGGGTATGGAAAATAGCAAAGTAGGAAGAAAGAGGAGGAGGATTTAGGGAGGAGAACATGCTTTTAAGGATTAGTTCCTTAATTTATTCACCAAGCATGTATAGAGCTTCAATTGTGTGCCAAGGCTAGGAGGCAGGCCCAAGGGCCCTGACCTCACCAGAAAGAAGAGGAGTTCAGCTCCCAGCAAAGGAGAAAAAGCTCTCCCATCTGATGAAAGAGTAGAAAAAATCAAAAGTGAAAAGATCAAGGTTTGACCCCATGGTTTCCAAACTATCCATCCATGTAAGGAAAGACTCATAGGAGACTTTGCACAAAGGATTTGGCTCTAAGCATGACCTTTGATGGGAAGACCTCCTAGAGTGCTCATATCTTTCCACAGACCTGGAGCTGTAAGTTAAGTTGAAGTTAGATGAAGCATAAGAGGCAAAGAAGGGGGTTGTGGGGAAATTTACCACCAGAGGCAAAGCTAGTTCAGCAGGGCCTTCTTTCCCTTGCAAAGGACTTCAGATTTTATCTTGTATGTCTTGAAATGGGCCTGGGGAAAAGCCTGATGAGATTTGAATTTCACAAAAATCTCCATATCAGTAAGCCTTTGAATGGTTGAATTAGAAGGTTGGAACCAGAGGTTTCCTGACTATAAAATATACTGCTTTGTTCAGGCCTAGAAATCAGGACTTTAAGAGGATGAGGTGGAACAGCTGTCCATTTTGCTAAAAAAGGTAGTTATAAGACAATTGCCATAGTCCCCACAAGAGATGGCATGAGCCTTTGAGTGGTAGGATGGGAGCATAAAAGGAAAGATTTTCACAAAATTCCCTGCACTCCTCCCTCTGAAATATTGACAAGGTAGATTTGGCGATTGAATATGGAGGGATGGTAAGGGAAAGGAAGGAGTTTGACAGGGCACCCAAATTTCCAGCTTTGGAATTTATGTGCATGGTTGTGTTACTACCCAAGATAAGAAATACATGAGAAGGAAAAGGAGAGAGGGGGAGACTGATGAGTGTCAAGAATTGTAAAGGGTCTGAGATTTTACCCAACTTGCAAGCTAACAAGTTGGCCCGACACAGTTTCATGGATGCTGGTAGAGTTCATGAGGCTCCTGGGTCAGAGACAAAAAATAGTTTATTATTTACAGTAATAGCAATAGCCAGATTATCAGCATTTTTGCTCTGTTTCTTCAGCTCCAATACCCAGAGGGCAACACCAAGAGGGTTACATGACACCTGAACTTGCAGTGGGATGTGTTACAGGAGAGGAACCCCAATTCTGGGGTTCCCAATTCTCGTAGAGTGGGCAGTAGGCATGCCTGCCTTTTGCTATGGAGAGAGACATCACCACTATCTTCCAAGGCTGTTTGCCATATAAGCATCCTTGAAAAGATAATCCAGAACAAAGAACAGTCAGTGTCTCAATAGCAAGACATGCAGAAATGTCCTGGAGAAACCCATGGAGAAATATCTCCCAACAATGAATTGTTTTTAGTAGTTGAGTTTTAGGTGTTCAAAGATATCCAGGCTAATGGAGACAAATGGTCATACAGGTTTAGAGATCAGAAGAATGATGAAGACTAGAAATATAATGCCTGTTAATTTAATCCAGTGTCATTTAATGGATGTCTAATATATAAATTGTTTGCCTCTTGGAACTGGAGTAACATCCTTGGCAAGTCTTTCAAGCAACCAATTGAAGGTAGTTGGATCCTTATTGCTGAAACACAGATAACAATCAACACAATAGGGCTGGGGTTTCTGTAAAATGTAAAAGTTCAAGCAACTCTTTCTGTCTTCTCTTTCTATCCCAAAAAGCAACTATCTTCTCTTTCTATCCCAAACTTCCTCAAAGACTGTGAAAAGAAGGGAAATCTTTTAACTCTCATCTAACTACACATACTGACGTATAGGTAAATCCTTAATCTTCTCAAGCACTGTAGCAGCTCAGTATTTATTATTTCACTGTTTGGCACACTGAGACCACAATGTCTGAATCATTTTAGAATATCCAATTCTGTGATCCACTCCCATCCTTGTTTTTAAAATTTTTTATTTTTTTTAGAGATGGGGTCTTGCTCAGTCACCCAAACTGGAGTGCAGTGGCCAATCATAGCTCACTGTAACCTAGAACTCCTGGGCTCAAGTGATCCTCCCAAGTAGCTTGGACTACAAGAGCCCGCCACCACACGCAGCTAATTTTTAAATTTTTGGGAAGAGCGAGGGGGTGGCATCTTTCTGTATTGCAGAGGCTGGACTCACCAAAGTGATCCACTGGCCTCGGTCTCAGCGTCCTAAAGTGCCGGGATTACAGGTGTGAGCCACTGCACCTGGTCACCACCCTTTTTTTTAATAAGATTATGAGATGTGCCCTGCGATATTTAGTTAAAGTTAGTGGAAATTTCTTTTCTTTTGAGAAAGTGCTGAGCATTGTAAAGCAATGGATTAAATATGGGGTCATAACCCAAGTGGACTTGATTAGCCCTTACAGATGAGAAAAGCTTTAGTCTATAGCTGTGTGGCCTTACCAATGTTATGAGGTGATGTGCATTTAAGATATTTCTTGTGTGAGTCTAATAGCAATGGTCATAATGATCACATTGGGTTACATTTTCTGTAATATTTTTCTTGCTGTAAAATGCTATACTTTCTTTGCACATTAGGCTCAATACCCTCAGATTATGAGGCTGACATACTACCTCCTGTATTAAGAAGGCAATTGTCAGGAAGTGTTCTGTTATTTTTTCCTAGAGGTTTTGTTCATTTGATAATTTTTAATAGCAAGAAAAAAATCTAATTTCTTTGTTACCCTCTGGATCCATTAAGCTGAAATTTCTTCTTTGGGCAATTACCAAATGAAGTTCCAATCAACAGTTGTCAATTTCTGTTTTCTTTAGCGGCTTCTAGCAGGGCAGAGATGATGTTGGTGCCTATATGTTTAGGTGACTTGAGGCTTTGGGTCACTCTAGGAGAGGGGACTCGGATTTAGGGGAAAGGGCAGCGCAGGCAGGTCACCTAGTACAGCACCCACTGACCTATATTACACGTTATACTTCACCTTTATGATTACATTATAGGCCAGGGTTTCCCAATGAGGGCAACATAAAATCAATTTAATGAAGGGGAGCAGCAGTTTTAAGAACAGGATAGAATCAGAAATAATGGAATGCAGTGTGTGTGGTAAGAGTAAGGAATAGTTCATGTAACTTTTATTTCTGTTACATGTGTATAGATGGATGGAAGTGTAAACTAAACTTCAAACTGTAGGTCATGGCCAAAATAATTTGAAAGCCACAGCCACTAAGCCCAAACTCTGACCACATCTATACGCCACGTCTGTACAATTTACCTGGGCCTCCTCAGAGCTGAGTAAAGCAGGGGATCAGAAAGGAGCACACTAATGGAAAAAAGAGGGAGTTATTTTGCAATTTTGTTGCTTTTCAAGAAAGAGTCTAACCTTTGATAACTTGTGACCATTGCTATTGAAACTTTTACTCCTGTTCTAGATTATCTTTTCAAGGATGCTTATATGGCAAACAGCCTTGGAAGACAGTGGTAATAATGTCTCTCTCCATAGCAACAGGCAGGCATGCTGACTGCCCACTATATGAGAATTGGGAACCCCAGAATTGGGGTTCCTCTTCTGTAACACAATCCACTGCAAGTTCAGTATCCACACTCAACTTCTGTGGCCCTGATGTGACCAATCACTTCTACTATGACCTCCCACAGTTCTGCCAGCTCTCCTGCTCCAGCACTCAACTCAATGAGCTGCTGCTCTTTGCTGTGGGTTTCATAATGGCAGGTACCCCCATTGCTCTCAATGTCACCTCCTATGCCTATGTGGCAGCTGTGGTCCTGCAAATCTGCTCTGCTGAGGGCAGGAAGAAAGCCTTCTCCACATGTTGTTCCCATCTCACTGTAGTTGCCATATTCTATGGCTCAGGTATCTTTAACTACATGCAAATAGGTTCAGCCAAGCTTTCAGATAAGGATAAAGCTGTTGATATCTTTAACACTGTCATCAGCTCCACACTGAACCCAATCATCTACAGCCTCAGGAACACTGATGTGCAGGGTGCCCCCTGGAGGACACTCAGGGGGGCACAGTCACTGGCTTGAGGAAGTCTCAAGTGCCCTTCTTCCCTGTGTCTTTTTGGACTAAAGGAAAATTCTTCTAGAGCCAGGTATTAGGACAAAATGGTCCAGAACTGTTTCTATCTCCTTGAGTGTGAGGACGACTTTTGATAGAGGATAACAGTTATTGTTTCTCAAAGAAACCCTGGCCCAACCGTAGGCAATGGGTTCTGCCAGGACAGCCCCTTTGACAAATTACAGCTTTAGTCACTGTGTCCTCCCTTTTCTGGGTAGAAGTGAAACCCAGGAAGCTGTGAATGCTTACAGGTTCATGTTTCAGAGGGAATGACTCCTTGGTTGGTTATAGCCTGGATTCCCAAAAGTTTCCCAGAAAACTTCCCCTACTTCAGGGGTCATATTTTTCCCTCAAGTCAGGTATGATTGGTCTGTTTATAAAACATAGGTCTAGAGATCAGGGTTATTTTATTTCTCCTGTCAGTCCTCTATAAACAAACAGAACAAAACAAACATACAAGCAAAAGTAGCCCTTTCTTATTACACAAAGCTCCCATTGGATATGGAGGGGACAGATGGGAAGTTGTATGGTTATGCACTCTCTAGTAATTCTGGAGAACATAATACCTGTGTGCAGCCCACTGACCTGTTTTTAAGTGTTAAAACTCCAGTCACAAGTATGATATATCTTATGATAAAAAATTAATTTTCTTCATCTATCCTTCATATGTGTTTAAAATCTTTTGAAAAGATTGAGAACTTATAATCTAGGCTGGGCACAGTGGCTCATGCCTGTAATTCTAGCACTCTGGGAGGCTAAGGCTCAAGGACTGCTTAAGGTTAGGAGTTCAAGACCAGCCTGAGCAACATAGCGAGACCCCGTCTCTACAAAAAATAGAAAAATTAGCCAGGCATGGTAGTGCATGCCTGTAGTTTTAGCTACTCAGGAGGCTGAGGCAGGAGGATCCACTTGAGCCCAGGAGTTTGAGGTTGCAGAGAGCTATGATCATGCCACTGCCCTCATGCCCAGGCAACAAAGCGAGATCCTATCTCTAAAAACAAAAACAAAAACAAAACAAAAGAATTTATAATCTAGACATTATTTATGTATTTCAAAAAATCCCAAACTACTCAATATGAAATTCCTCTCTAAATTCTCACTCTTAGTCCCCAAACCTCCTAGTGAAACAATCTATAATTGCAAATGCAAGTTGTATGGTGATGCCTCACCCTAAATATCCCTTATCAGTACGGGAGCATGGTGCTGACCTAGAATATTATCTCATCTTGCTTGCTGTTTACCAGCCTTCAGTCCAGTCATTATTTAGCTGTATCTTCCTTCCAGCTTCCCTTTTAGGACTAATTGCCCATTTTTGACAACTCTACTGTGCCACTTATGTTTCCTGATTCACTTCCCTAAAACTTTCTTTTGACCAGCACCTGTGACTTGGCTTCTCCATATTATTTTATGGGGGCAAGGGATTGGAATGATGGGATAAAGTAGAGATGAAGAAAAGTGACATGAAAGAGGGAAGCAATGCAACATTGTAGGTGGAGTTAGTGGGAAAATGAAGATGAAACATGGGGAATAGGGAGAAATGGGACAGAATTGCAAGCAGAGGGGGTTAAGAAGGAAGGATGGAGGTGTTAGAGAGGACCAAATGGGGTACAGAGATAGAGTGGGAGATGAGAAAGAATGGGGGGATTGGACAAGATGCCTTGAGACTCTTTCCTCTTAAAAGATCAGAGGAAGAAAGTGGGGGAATAAAATTAGCAGGTCAGGGATGGGAGGTGTGGGCTTCCCATTCTGTGTTGTCCGGCAATAACCAGTTCCGGCAGCCCTGATGCCATCATTGTAGTCCATCCCCTGTACTAAGAAAGAAATAATATTTTAAGGTTTTCTAAAGGTGATAGAAAGTGCACAGGGTACTCATTTTCAGTTTCTCTAAACAGAGGTACTCCTAGAATGTCAGGAAGAAGATGTATCAGACAGGAAAAGACAGGAAAAAAAGAGTGCCAAGTACTTTATTCAGCTGCATGCATTCTAAAATGTCATCAAAGCTTGTGACTAACTGCCCAACGTACACCCTCTGCCTTTGGGGCCATGCCTGCTAACATGTCAACAGACAGAGAAAAGATGGCTCTTTCCTGATTCTTTTTCATCATCAGACAAACTTCAGGGATACAAAGAGTGAGCTTCCTCCAAGAGTCAAGAAAACTGCTGGGGGAAGACCTGTGATGTGGTTCCCACCTCATCACTGCTCTCATCCACAATGTTCTTGACCTTGAGGAAGTTCATTACCTTCTCTGGGGCTGTACTTGGCAGAAGGCACAAGGTAATCATTAAGGTTCTTCCACCACTAATGTTATCTGATTCTACTAGTATGAATAAATAGAAAGACTGTCTCTGTTTATCCTGAGAGAGTTACCACATCTTCCAGCATCACTCCTCCTGCCTACCAGCATTTAACACTGCAGCAAAACAGAGCTCACCATTTACCTCCAAAGACCCCGCCGCCTCTGGCATTTTTTCCATCTGGTTATTCATCTCAAGCCCCAAGGGATTATTTTGTCTTGGCATCATCACTGGAGTGGAATGGAGCAACTGGGTTCAGCATGATACAGAATGACCAAGGACACTGATTACCAGCTCTCTGTTTGCCCTCCATGATCAGAGTTTCTTTAACAACATAGGAGATTCCTTTTCCTTTGGAATTTGTTTTCTCTTTTTTTATTCCAAACTGGAAATCTCTTCACTACTTAAAAATTCCATTATACATGTTATATCATGTTATAAAAGTCCAAACAATACCGAATGTCATCATCACCCTTCTACACCATCCCCACAATAATCTCATTCTTTAAAAGTAACTGTTGTTAATAGTTTTGTGTTCAGCTTTCCAGACAAGTGAACACACACACACACACATTCAAAACCATACTGTTTTGTAATTTACTTTTTCTCCATCCACATTACATAGTATAATTCTTATATATCAGTCTACAAATATGTCTTATCTGTTTTAAAGGCTGCATAATATTCCATTCTATGTATGAATTATAATATATTTAACCAAATCCCTATTGATGTAATCTATTTCCTATTTTTGTAACTTCTAATAATACTGAGATTAATATTTATGTATTTTTCCATATATCTGAAATTAATTCCACTGGCTAAATTCATGAAAATTATTTGTGTATGTGTGTGTATATGTGTGTATGTGCATGTGCACTAAAGGAATTACGAATGCAAAGTTAAAATTTGGTAAGTATTCTTCCTTTCTATTTGCCAAAAAACGTGCACCATTTTACATACTGATTGGCAGTGTATGAGAATGATTGTTACTTCACATCTTTGACTTTGTTGGGTGTTATAAATACATCTTTTTATCTTGAAAATGAGATAAAATATTGAATTATTTTTAAAGTTGAACTTCTTTATGGTTGAATAGGTTTTTACACACAGTCATGCATCACTTAATGATGGGGATACATTCTGAGAAATGTGTTGCTAGACAATTGTTTTGTACAAACATCACAGAGTGTCCTTACACAAACCTAGATGGCATAGCTTAATACACACCTCACCTATATGGAATAGCCTATTGCTCTGACCACTGTTATGTATGTAGTCTATCATTGACTGAAACATCATTATGTGGTGTATGACTGTATTTGTTATTTTTATTTCTTCTTTGCAAATTGCCTGTTCATATTTTTTTGCCCCTTTGGTTGTAGTTTATCTTTTTTTAATGATTGGTAGAAACACTTCATGTTTTAAAATGGTAGAACTCTTTGCCATATATGTTGCAAACATATTTCCCAATTTCCCATTTGTCTTTGACTTTGTTTAGTGTCTGCTGTCCAAATTAAGTTTTATATTTTAATGAACTTTATCTTTGTTTTATGTCATGTTTAGAAAAAAGAATTTTTCCATCTAAATGCTATATGAATATGTCTGATGTTTTTCTAGTACTTTTACATTTCTTAAGTCAAATATTTAATATAGTTAGAGCTTATATTTGTATGTGTTCTAACTTTTCCCCAGTTGATAATAATTGTCCCAACACAACCAAATGTAAGCTTGATTACATATATAGTGTATATGATATTATATGTGATAGTATAACAGTGAAAGAAAAAAATATTTGAACTGAGACAAGAGCTGCCACCCAAGAAGAAAGTTTGCAGTTCATGTGTAGCCAAGAGAATTATCTGCTAAAACATAGGAAACAACACTCAATAAATAACCAAATCTAGAATCTCCAGAACTTAATATTCATAATATCCAGGATACAATCCAAAATTATTCAATATATGAAGAATCAAGAAAATGCAACACATTCTCTAGAGAAAAGAAAATCTATCAAGCCCAACCCTGAAATGAACTAGATGTTGAAACTAACAGACAAAAATTTAAAGTGGCTATTATAACTATTCTAAATTAAGTAAAAAGAAAGCATGTTTTCAATGAATGAAAATCTCAGCAGAGAAACAGACATAATAAAATGGAAATTCTAAAAATGAAAAATATAATTTGCAAAATAAAAATTCACTGGGTGTATTTAACAACCAAATGGACATCCCAGAGTAAAAAGTAAACTTGAAGGTCAAGAAAAATTATCTAATGTGAAAAACAGAGCAACGTGAGAAAGTAACTTTGACACATGTTAGAGGAATGTAAAACTTCAACAAGATGCAGTATATACTCTCTTACTTAGAAAATAAACAAAAAGAAAAAGAAAAGAAATGAGCAAGGATTAATCTACAGATAAAAATACTAATTTTTATGGGAAAGAGGCTTATAACCAAAAATAAAATTATAAATATCCTAACTTTACCTTTGAAATGGAGATATACAAAATTAAACTAAGTACCTTTGGATTTTGCATTTTTAATAGGAGAAAATTTATTTGCAATGAATGCATCTAATTTGCAAAAAGCAGCAACTGTCTTTACTCTTTAATATTCTGACAATATGTTTTAATATATTTCATCTTAAATGGTTCTAAGCAGCATGCAATAGTATTTTTTAAATCGCCAGTGTTTGCATCTCCTAAAACTGATTTGTGATGTTTTCTTACTATGTAGTCATAAAAAATTTGGTAGTGGCCTGGATTTATCAGTATTTTTAAACAATACTACTCACACTGGAAGGTGGCAAAAGATGTTTCAGTAAGCTGAAACTCATTAAAAATATTTGATTGTAACTGGGTTATGAGAAAATGTCAAACATGGGAATATTTTCATTTAAAAACAAGATAAACTTAGAATTATATCTTAAATATATTATGGATAATTTGGCTTTCTTTAAAGCCATAAAAGTAAAATTATAATAAATTCTGATTTTGACATAAATAAAATATTGAAACTTAAAATAATATTGTTTTAATACACCTTCTCTTTACTTTTTCAATATTTTTACAACTACTTTCACGTTATAGAAAAAATTAAACATTAAACATTACTGAGAGTGTATATGCAATTGTAAACTCTTCCTTTTCGCCTGGGGCGTCTCAGCCAGGCAGGTCCCATGCCTGTGGTCACTAGCAGGTCCCGACACTCACCCCTCCTTTCACAATTGCACTCCCCCAACTCTGTATCTGCTCCAGGATCACCCCCCAGAAGCAGCCCTGAATCTGCAACGAATGCCTTAAACGCTCGAGGAATGGCCCTTTTGTAAACTGAGTGTATAGAGTACTCTTGACATAAGTGACTCCATCTTAGAAAAATACTCCATGTCAAGAGGCATCATGCCAACAGAGACCTGACGTTCACAGACTATACCCAACCAGATAAAGGCATAACCCTTTACTATCAGTCCTTACCATAGGACTCAAGGGCCATAAAAAGAGCAGGGGTTCACCAGCTAGGCCCGTTCATCTCCATAGAGACTGTGCTGCTGTCACTCGTGACAAGCACTCAGCATCTGCCACAGAAGGCTCTGCCCAAATCAAGGACTCTGCCCTGCAAGACGCTGACGACCCTCCAATGACGACTGTTCGCTGACGACCGACTGGACTGGCCCAGGGCACTCTTCTTGTCAACTGGCCCAGGGCACTCTTTTTGGACTGGTTCATTAACCCCTTTTCCTATCTCCTTTTTTCTTGATGTTAAATGTCACTTTCATGTGGGAAGTTTATCCATAACATTTAGATACTGATGAAGTATACTTACTATGTATGGTTTGCAGTATCGACTGACTTGCGGATTGGCTTGAGCCTGTGTGCCTATGGCTCTGACTAGGAGTAAATGGGAATACTGAGAACTGTGGCTTTTATGGCTGAAATAGCATCAATAAAAGTCTGATCTTATGGAAAGACACAAACTGACCTTGCGCTGCTCACAACACTGAGTCTCACTCAAATATTTTAGTCTCACTCAAATATTACCTGACGTGGACAGAATAAGCTGGTGGGAACAGCCCAGAGGATGAACGCGCCTTTTCACGCGTGGAGCCCTGTGGCCAAGCCCCTTCTCTGCAGAGGACCCAGGCAGCCGCCCCGCCTCACTCCTCACTTCCGCCTGGGACTGCACGGACCACGCATGCGTGCCGCGAGCCTGCTAGGGCAGGGTCGTGCACCCCCTTCCGGCTGCCGGGTGCGTAGGCGCGGGACACTTGCTGGTCAGTGTTCAGCGGCGGATGATATATAGGTTACGGTTAGGGGTTAGAGTTCAGATTCAAATGGCAGCCCAGCGGGAATGTCATGCCGCCCAAATATCTGGGCGGGCTTCCTTCGTTCCCTTCTCTCCTCTGTCCAATCAGTAGCCTTCTCATCAGCTCTCGCTTCGCCCACTTATCTCCCTTGTCCAATCAGTAGGCTCTACAGTGCTCACTAGACCCACTTCTCTTCCCCGTCTGGCCGTGCTCACCTCAGTGCTCGCTCCACCCACTTCTCTACCTGTCCAATCAGCAGGCCTTCCCCATGCCCAGAGCGCTGGTCTTGGCTGTCCCAGCCCGGGTCTCTCCAGGAGCTGACAGAGCAGGTTCAGGTTGTACTCTGCCCTGCGCTCTTCTGCTGGGTGGTTCTGTGCGCGGTACGGGGTCGGGCCTCTGGTTCTGCAGGTCCTGCCCCTCCAGGGGCGTGGGCCCTGGGTGCTGTCGCTGGATGGACTGAGCAAGGCCCCTCGTTACTTATTTTGCAGATTGTTAAACACTGACATTCACTGAATTAATACAGCTGACTACTCATCTTTTAACAACACCATCTAAGCCAAAGGAATGAATCTCTGATGTTGAAATAGCGGCTGATGACAGGGGAGATTTCTGAAAGGAGAGACCCTCAGCCCTCCTCCTCCCTCCTTGCTCTGGAGCTGAGGCCAGCTGCTCCTCCGCAGCCCTGCCTGGAGGGCGACTTGCACCAGGGGTGGAGGGTGGCTTGTCTAGGGCCTGAGCACAAACAGATCTAGGTAGGTCACTTTCCAGTTCTGCAGGGCTGGCCACATGCGTAACATGGTAGGCACCAGAGCTTGGCTCATTTTCTACTTAGTCACTTTTTTAATGTACGTGATTTATTTGTACTAATAGTTTGCATAATTCCAAATGTGGTGACACAGCACGTAGACTGAGTGAAATAAAGATAGAAAGACTTTTAAAAGTGGAAGAAGTCTGTAGAGCAGGCAGGGCTGAGAATGTCATAACTGAGCCCCCAAGTTGAGCCCTGAGCCTGCTGGCTGCCAGGACACTGGGCACTCAGTGGGGTCTGAGAGGCTGGGATGGCACTGGGCCCTGGGCCCCTCCCCAGGGAACAGACCTCACAGTCACCACAGGCACCCCCCCACACACACACACACTGAGGTGTGCTGAGCTGCACGTAGTATTCCCTGGGCCTGAGATGGCTGGCCCTGCCACCCCAGCTTGCTCCCCCTTAGGTCTGGGGTTTCAGCTGTGATGTTGTCCTGCTTGCCTGGAGTCCAGAGGGCTGAGGGGCTCTTGGTTGTCCAGAATTCCTGTGGCTGCTGGGTCTTGGTGCTCACTGCAATGCCTGACACTCCGAGAGACTCGGCACCCAGGGATCCGAGACTGTAACCTCCCACGCATGGCTGGTCCCCAGCACTGGCCTAAGCCAGTGTCTCGGCTGCTTGAGGCATGTGGCATGTTCAGTGAATTGACAAATGAAGTTTGAAAAGAAGATAGGTTTGCTTACACTTGACCCCCGAGAGGTAAAGGAAAAGTTTTCATTATAACCCTTCTCCGTGGAGAGAGCAGTTTTCTTCTGGGGCCCAGCACGTGGCCCTTGTCCAGTTCACTGAGATTCCCCGTGAGGGAGCTCCATGAATTCTCGACGCCCTGGTTCACAGTTGTGAACTCAGGCCCTGTGAACGACTCAGATCCTACTTGAGCCTTTCTGGAAGCTGGGGGTTAATATGTCTTAGTAAACGGGAACTTCCTGTCACTAAAAGAGGCTGGGCAAAGTGTTTCTGGGGAGGAAAACTACTTGGTACTTTTCATTTGGATGGTGATGATTCAGAAACACTTGGGTTTCATTTCTTGATATGGGCGCTGGAGGAGGTGAGGAGGGCATTTGGCCTAATGAAATCTGGGTTTGGCCCGAGTCGGCAATGTGTGAGATGGGGAAGGGGGTAGTTTTCCCGAGCCCATCTAGGTCTGTGCAGGGTTAACAGAGCAGGCCTGGGAGGCTGAATCACCTGAGGCTGGGTCTCCTCCATGGGGTAAAGAAGCAGTGTCCCTTCTGCTGTAAACAAGTAAACTACAGGACAGTTTTTACAGGATTTTCTAGCACTGCTTCTTTTAGTCCAAAACAGTGCTGTGAGGTCAGCTTCAGAAACTGGGTTTCTGAGAGATGGGGACACACCCAAGGTCTCCTGGAGGCTGGTTCCAGGGAAACAGAGTCTTCAGGCCCTATGCCTGCCCCTTCCATGCCCTTCCTCCAGCCTCCTCTCAAGGCCACAGCCTCTCTCCTGTCCTCTCCCTCATAGGTGAAGACACCACAGGTAAGTGGTTTGGACAGCATCCAACCCCAAGACCCTCATCCTCATCTGCCAACAGCGCAGACACCACTCCACCACTGTGCTCAGACTCAGAGCAGAGCAGGCACAATACTTCCCCTCTGTTGGTGGTTCAATCTTTGTTTCAGGTGTCTTTGGTTTTCCTGACCTCGAAAAAGAACATTTGACAAATATATCAATGGCTGACAGTGAAAAAATTAGAAGTATCTTTGCAAATTAGAAAATAAAGTGAAAGACTTCCCAGATCTACATTTCTAGACTTTCTAGGCCTACCCTTCTACAAACACTCATCATTATTACTATCTTCTCACCACATGATTATCGCATCCTCATCCTAGCTCTGCCTGGGCCCTGAGCAGCATGGCACACACGAGTGGAGCCGCCCGTGACCTGGAAGACCAGGGGTGAAGCACAATCTACAGAAACTCCAGTTTATTTGGCATCATCGCAGTTCCCACTGCAGCCTGAGGGAGGTCTGCATTTACAAGAAAACCCCCATTCCTGATTCCATAAGGTCCTCTTTGAAATATTCTAGACAGGGACGGAGCTGGAGGTAAGATCCCGGGTGCTTAGAATACATTGAGACTGGTAGTTGACCAAACAATTGGGTGCCACAGCCTAGCCAAATTGACACATAAAATTAACCATCACAGTCAGCATAGGTGAATTTGCAGTAGCAGATAGATTGGTGTTTTAAAATTTTTATTATTATATATTTTTAATTTTATTACATAAAACTAATTCCACAGGAATTACTGGTTAGAACAAGGTAAATTTATTTAAGTAAAATAGAATTGATTTTAAAAATATTAAATAAATATTGGGTATAAGTAGTATTTGGTAGTTTAATGAAAGTTGTACTGAAATGATTGAGATTAGAGAAACAATGGTAAGCAACAGAGAATCACTACACCCCTGTAACAGAAAAATGTCATTATAGAAATGGGATTTAGGAAGATTAATTGTTCTGATCTGAACAAAGGTCATGGACAGAAAAAAATTCATCAACAAATAATAAATGTAAAATTGTTCTGTTTTCGTATAGTGATAAAATAATGCATTTTATAAAGATACACTTTACCATATTTTCTGAATGTAATTTTCCCCAACAGCTGCTCCATTTTTAAAAAAAAAATTGCTTATGCTATTTATTTTCAAATAAAAGTTTAAAATTTTGTGTAATCTGAGCAGTTAGTCTTTTGCTTTATGATTTCCTTAAAGGATTTTAAGCTTAGGAAGTCATCCTTAATTTTTAATTCACAGATCTAATATCTTGTTCAAGTGGTCATTTGCAAAGAATGTCTTAAAAATATTTAACTTTTTAATGGATGTGGGGTTTATTTCATTATACACTTTGAGAGATGGGTCTAAATTAATTTTATTACCTTAAATTCCTACTCAGTTATTCCTGCCCAAGTTAATGAATAATTCTTCCTTTCTGGTGATGCCACTTTTATTTTCTAGCAAATTGTTATATGAAACAAAATCGATTTCTGAGCTATCTTATGTCCTATATCTGTATTTTTTTCTTCTTTTTCAGTAGAGCCTTATTTTAATTATCATAGCTTTATAATATATTTAAAGATCTAGTTTGGCTAGTCCTATCTCATTATTCATATTTTTCAATTAGAATTTCCTTTGATAAACTTATCTTTTTTTCTTCCTGAGACTATCAGAATCTCATCAGATTCTCCAAAATTTTCATGGAATATTAATTGGATTTTATATAAATCATTATGGGAGTTGCAGTAGTCAGGGTTTTCCGGAGAAATAGAACTAATAGGATGTATATATGTGTGTGTGTGTATGTGTGTGTATGTATTTATATCTGCTACTGGATGGGAAATTGTTATATATATGATATACATATTTTATATATATATATGTGAGAGAGGTTTTATAAGGCATTAGTTCACGTAATTATGGATGCTGAGAAGTCCCAGAATCTGCCTCTGGAAAGCTGGGGACCTAGGACAGCCAGTAGTTAGTTTGAAGGCCTGAGAGCTGGAGAGCTAATGATGTAGATTACAGTCTGAGTCTGAAGGCCTGAGAACCAAGAGTGCTAAGGGCAGGAGAAAATTGATGTCTAAGTTCAAGAAGTCAGGCAGAGTGAATTTAACCTTCCTCTGCCTTTGTGTGCTGTTCAGACCCTCAATGAATGGGATGATGCCCACCCACATTGGGAAGGCCTTCTGCTTTACTCTGTCCCTCAATTCAAATGCTAATCAATTCTGAAAACACCCTCACAGACACACCTAGAGATAATGTTTATCCACGGATCTGGGCATCCTATGGCCCAGTCAAGTTGACACATAAAATTAACCTTCACTAGGGTTGTAATGAATTCACCCATACACACATGTTCACTTTTGATGTTTGTGACTATAGAGCACAGGTAAGAGCAGAGTCAATGAATTAGTCTAAAATAATAACGAAGACATTTTACCTTAATTGCCTTTTTCACTTGGGCAATTTAGATGTATAAATAGTCAAATTGAAATTAATTTATTTTTATACCTAAACGTCTGGTGGAGATGTAATCCAACAATCAAGGATCCAATGTCTGGCTTCAGGGAACAGAATAAAAAAACAATGATAAACACAGTGAATGGATTTAGAAATTCTTAAAGGGTAATTTGCATTTCAACTTTTATTTTAACTTTCCTTTTAATTCCTTAGTATTCCAAATGGAAACCCTTGATCCCTTTCTGCAAAGATTTTCACCATGGGTGTTTATAAATCTTTTTTTTTTTTAACCTTTCTTTCCCCTCCTCTTCTGTCAGTATCTGTATGCCTGGTTCTCCTGGCCTTGGCTAATTCTTGGTCCTCTTGAATCTCTTCTGATAGCAGAAAACAGTTGTCAGACAGGTTGAATGATTCTATGGAACTTTAATCTGATCTCTTCTTAGTCATATGTAAGAAGCAACCTAATGTGAACTGGAATTGTAATGCCAGGAATTATCTGATTTCTGTAGGCCTTTCATCCTTCCCTACCCCATAAATGACTGCTAAGGGAATTTAAAACATGTAAAATATGATAAACGTAGATTTGTTGACTCAGCCATTGAACTGGACACCTTGTCTTTTTGGAGGTAAAACTAAAGAGGGGAATCACAGATTCTAGAGTTTATTTATAAGGGAAAAGCATTTAAGTATATTCACATAAGGTGCTCTTTGATGCAGTAATGTCTTGTTTTCCTTTTAACTGGACTTCCAGCTTTGAATCCAGATGTAAACATAGAACAAAACAAACAAAAACCAAAACAAAGGAATCTCTGTTAACAAAGCATTTTAGTTGCAAAGACTGATGACCTGGAGAATAGAGTGGGACATAATGTGATAGGTCAGTTCACTGTTCTGAAAAAAAAGAAACCTCTATCTATGGCTGGCTAAGGAATACCAATTATGATGCAGAAAAGTGAGAAATGGTAGGAGAAAGTAAAGAAACAAACAGGAGGGAAGAACTGAACATAATGAAACAGAAGAAACAGCAATCTTGGTGGTGCCAGTGTTGAAGGTTGTGGTAACCACATTAATGTAACAACTGTTACATTGCTGGCTGCCAATGGTTCACATCTCTCAGTGTTTGCCTTTACATAAGTCCTCTCCCTTTGAACCTGAGTTGGGCCAATGACTTTTTCTAACCAAGAGAAAGTGGCAGAAGTGATGCTGTGTCAGTTCTTTGTCTAAATCTTAAGAAGCTCTGCTTTTGTGCTCTGGGGATCCCTGAGCTGCCATATAAGAATTTTGTTACCTTGCTGGAGAAGCTACATGGAGAGGCCCTAGAAGTGACATAAGAGGGAAAGGCCGTGAGGCTACAGAGGGAGACAGAAAAGCCCAGTCATCCCAGTGTCCCAGCTAAGCCCAGGATGCTGCTGGCCTACCCAGCTGGATGAATCCACACAAGTGACCATTGGCAAAATCAACCAAGAATCACCCAGCTGAGCCCAGCCCAGACTGTAAAATTGTGAGCAAATAAAATGCTCAGTGTTTTAAGCCACGAAGTTTTGGGATGGTTTGTAATATGGCAAAAGATAACTGTCAATGTGATGATGGAGGAGAAGAGTCAGGGATCAAGACCCAGTGATGCTACACTCTGGGACAGCTTGGTGTAGAGTGAAGATGAAGTCTTGGGACCACAGCAAGCTTGGTTCAAACCCTCACTTTGTCACTTTTTAGCTCTGTGGCCTTGGGTGAGTTATTTAATCTCTCTGAGCCTCAGTCATCTTCTCTATAAATTTAGAAAAGTATTTTTTCCTTCACAACATAGTTAGAAAATGAAATGAGTGAAAGGTTTTGGCACATACTAAGAACCCAACAAACATCAGTCCCATTTCATGTCCTGTCTATCGTTCCTTCACCCCTTGAGGGTATAACAAGTTATCTTAATTACTTTAACTCTTAAGAGGAGTCCTTCAACCTGCTAAAGGCAGTTCCACAATAAGTCAAATTGGCACTGTGTGGATGTATTTGGTAAACAATCACTGTATTTACATTAAGAAGAGGGAAACTACCATAATACAGGATTCAGGGATCAAAGTTTCTCATTAAAAATACATTTTAGAAAATTGTTTTAGGTTAACTTGCTAGGACAGTTGTATGGGGAGGAAATGTATGCAGCCATTTGGCAACTTGAGGCTTTCACTTCTCCTTTAAAATAAAATGGAAACAGTAAGAACACAATTAAAAATGAAATTGAAAAACAGAATCTAATGACAGTTTTTTTTTAAATGATGGCAGGTTTGGGGGCCACTGCTGGAACCTATGTTCCAGACCATCTACACCTGCTCCTCTGGAACACCATAGTTGTTGTTTATTAGAATAACTTGAGTCATCAAGAAATGCTGAAGTTACATCATCTTATTGCAGAAGGCATATATTATATTTAAGTTAGATTTTCATAAAAAAAGCGTTACTATCTCAATTGTTTGTGAAGTTCACTTAGACAAAAAGTACATATTTCAAGGCAGCATTAGATAAAATTTGGTGCTTTGCCTTAGTACTGGAAGGTGATTTAGGGTCTTGGAAAGGAAGAAGTCCCACATTGTGTGTTAAATTTTGTGAAAACTGTGCATACATCCAATTTCCAAGCTCCCTGAGAGAAAACACACAAACACATACACACCAAACAACTAAGGAGAAAAGAAATAAACTTGCATTGGCCTCTGTTTCCAATTTGTAAAATGAGAAAACCAGACTAGATTTCTCAGTCAGACTAGAAGGTTCTCCAAGGTCACTTCCAAGAGTATAGCAGACGTCTCACCTCCTATTGCCTGTGTTAGCCCTTCATGGACAGTGAGATTAAAGGTTGCTCTCCAGCAAAACTTTAATTGGAGAGTTTTAAGTAGGGAAAGAATCAAAATACTCTTTTAGATTCTGTTTTTTAATTTTATTTTTAATTGTGTTCTTGTTTCCATTTTATTTTAAAGGAGAAGTGAAAGCCTCAAGTTGCCAAATGGCTGCATACATTTCCTCCCCATACAACTGTCCTAGCAAGTTAACCTAAAACAATTTTCTCAAATGTATTTTTAATGAGAAACTTTGATCCCTGAAATTTGTCTTGAACATCTTTTTCCTTCAGATCTCTTACGGGACTCTGGAGTTGCCATACCTTGGTGACAAGAGCATAGCAAAGGAATTCGGCTCAATTTAGTAATTACCTCATGTTAGTCTAGCTCAAAGTTGTTTTGCTCTTAATGGCTTAAGAGAGCCATTTGAATACTTTGACTCTAGTAATAAAAGTTCCAATGGGTAGGGCGGGCAAATTCCCATGTAATGTTTAGCTTATTATAATGGCCATATCCAAAGCTTTTGCAAAGTAAATTTTTACCAGTGACTCCAAATAAGGGCAGATCAATGTGGAGGAAAGCATGGGAAAATAGGAGAACCAAAGTAAGTCTGGGAGAGTCCTTCCCTCTCCAAATTAGGCCCCAGGATTATAGTGGACATTTGTTTTTGTCCCTTCTCATGCCAAGAGGGAAAGTAGTCTCCCCATATGCTTCCAGGATGCTGACTCACCTCCACTGTATTAGTCAGGGTTCTCCAGAGAAATAGAACTGATAAGATATATATAAAATATATACAGATGTGTGTGTGGGTGTGTGTATGTGTGTGTATGAAGAGATTTATTATGAAGAGTTGGCTCACATAATTATGGAGGCTCAGAAGTCCCCTGGTCTACCATCTTGCAAGCTGGACACCCAGGAAAGTTGGTGGGGTAATTCAGTTTAAATCTGAAGGCCTGAGAACCAGGGGAGTCTATGGTGTAAGTTTCAGCCTGAGACTAGGAGAACACTGATGCTCCAGCTGAAGCAGGCAGACAGGAAGAAGGGGTGAATTCTTCCTTCCTTCCTTCATCTTTTGTTCTGTTCAGGTCCTCAAGAGACTTATTGATGCCCATCTTTGGGGAGGGTCATCTGCTTTACTCAGTCTGCTGATTCAAATACTCATCTCATTGGGAAACACTTTTACAGACACACCCAGAAATAATGTTTAGCCAAATATCTGGGTGCACCCCATGATCCAGTCAAGTTAACACATAAAATTAACCATCACACCAAGCCTTCCAGTGGAGCATGTACATTAGACCACAGTTTCTCAAACTATCTGTGGTGAAGGAGCCCCACCCCCATCCACTGTGTACTGATACTTGTGTCAAATACAATAAAAATGAATTACTGGAAAGCTGACATAAAAAACAATAACGTCTATTAAAAAGAAGAAAAAAAAGGGAAGGAGAAGGAGGATGAGGTTGTTAATACCTCACAAGGCCCAACTTCAGAGAGTTGCTGTTTGAAGTATTCCCTGAGCCCTCTCTCCCCTCCCTCCTGGCAGAAAAATTAATTGCTCTTTTATCTGTCTTCCCATTATGTATTATTTTAACTTCTTTGGTAGTTTTTTGTATCACATTTTATTATAGTGTTTGCAGGTCTCACTTCCTGAGCTATGACCTGTCTGAGTGCAGAGGCAATGTCTTATTTTGTTGATATTTCTACAAAATAGTAGGACTGTGTAGTACTAGGAATACTACATAGTTGAGTTCAATAAATGTTAGTTGTGTGCATGTATGAAGGACATTCTACAGATACTGTTTTAATGCAGTTTTAAAGGATTTTGCCTCAGAATCTGTCCTTCTTCAGGCTTTTGGGGACCCTGAAAACACGTGTCTCCAAGTGGCTTCTCCCAGGGACAGTGGTCAGGATGCAAGTGAGTCAGCATTGAGGAAACCTCCTAGGAAACTGAAGACATATGAGAACCCTAAACTCATATACCGTGTCTCTTCAAATAGTAGCATATTACTCTATAGAGCTTTTGGAAAACATTCCTCCTTGGAGAAAATATAACCAAGTGCAGTGTGAAATCCAGGACCAGACTTCTGTGGGGTGATGTAGGTCAGTTGGGAGATGTTATGGGATGGTGGTGAGAAGACCTCACTCTCCGAGAAGCCATATCTGCCACCTCCCAATGGCTGCCTGACATGCTCTGGCGAGAGCTTCTTACAAGACTTAGTGGTTAGATATATGTAAAATATGTGAAATGTATTCCTGGGAGGGATGATTTTAGTATTCATTGTACCTTCCTGGAAGTCATATGTATTATAGTTCTTGAAAGTATACAAGAGGGATAGAAAAAAACTATAAAGATACTGGTGCTAAAAGTAGAAAGGAAAAGTTAGCTAAGAGGTGATAGGGTACCTAAAATAGGTTCTCTTTACTTCCCAAATTTGCCAGCATTTAATGGACAAAGTGAATATTCTTAGCCACACAACTGCTTTAATTTTAGGACTAGGGTATGCTTTTTTATTTTAAGGAATCACTTATTAATACTGTTTAAAATAGAGCATTGAGAATGTAGGAGATTTGTTAGTCAGGGCTCTGCTACTCACTTACTGTGTAATCTAGAGAAGTCACTTACCCTCTCTGAACTTTGGCTTTATTCATTGATAAAATGGGTGCAATAATACCTGCTCTGCTTAGCTCACAGGGTGGTTATAAAAATCCACTGAGATTGCTGTAAATAAAATTCTTTACAAATTACACAAACAAATTTATTATTTATAGTTGACTCTAGTGTGGAAGGGATGAGTGCTATGACGCTCTGCCACTCAATGTCAGTGGAGTTTATTGTTGGTGGTACCAAAAAAAAAAAAAAAAAAGTTTTACCTTTAGTCTCTTGTTCCTTTAAATTTTGAAGGAGTTTCTACCAGGTTCAGAAAAGGTATCTTATCAGCAATGGAGGAAAAGCCTTTTTATTGAAACTTCTTGTAGGTTTTAACTCTAGGCACCCATATGCTTGCAAGGATATCTAGCCAAGGAATTCTATTTTAAAAGAGAAAAGGTGTTCTTTGCCCATCTTCTCAAAGAATCATTAATTCATATCAGAAAACTGGGGAGGGTAGACATTCAGAAATGCTTTGCTAACAAGCATGACGTGTCTGAGCAGTTATAACCCACAGTACCTGATTTGTTCCAGAGGTCACTTGGCAATTACAAGTTTCGGGAATAGAGAAGCTTCTTCTCTGCATTTGTATAGCTCTGGAACTATGTGGGACTTAATGCTAAAACTGCATTATGAGGTCAAGGGAGAGCCCCCAACTCAGAGATGTTTGTGTCTCCAAGTTTCTACAAGTAAATATTTATTAAATGAAAACTTGACTGAGGATGCCTATCAAAGAAAAGAGAAAATGGCACCTCTTCGCAGATTTTATCCTCAAGGCATTTACCTGCTTCTGCATAATTGAAAGGAGATCTTGCCAGGCTTGAAGGCTGTCTTACCCCTTCAAAAGAGATCAAGTAACAGTGTTGGCCCATGGGTGTCAAGTAAAGGGATGCACAGTTTAAGAGACAGGAGAAATTAGGAGAGAGTTCACAGGGCAGCTGTCATTTGATAAAGAGTTTAGAAAAGACGGTGTAGGAAAAGGGGTCGGGGGCCGGATATTGAGATTATTTAAACCTGACAAGAAAAGCCTCAATAAAGTGTGACATATTAATTGATATTTGGGCATTTGCAGGGGTGATTATATAGAGCAGATATCAAGCTTTTTGTGTGTGTGCCAAGGCATTCTTAGGAAAAGATCACATTTGCATGTCTTGTGGGACAATCAGGTGAGGCTGCTCAAGACTAGATTCTGCCCTAAGGCTTTGACGGTCCTAGGTCTTCCTACCCTGCCACCAAGGACTGAGGGAGTCAATAGCTTAGTACACGGTGACCTGTGCCTGGCTTGGGGGAGTTGCATACCTGTTATGAAATTGAAGTAGAGGGCTGGGACTATTTGTATTTTAGGTAGGGTTAGAAAAAGTGTGGTCAATATAATGAATGAAAGATTAAAATAAGAGGAGGAAATGATTGATTACTGGATTTGAAAATACTGGACTGACTTGTCAAAGGCTGTGTGTGTGTGTGTGTGTGTGTGTGTGTGTAGAGCATGTCCCACTAGTCTTTGTATAGTTTAAGCTTCATTAACTTCAGAAAAATAAGTGCTATAAATTTACCCCCAAAATCACTTGAGGTTTTAATTATATACATTTATTTTATGCTTATTTTAGTTTTATGGATATTGAATAATGAATTATGAGTTTTAATTGTTTGAGTCAACCCCTCTGATTGAAAACAATAAAGGCTGACTTTAAAACAAAAAATTTGCTATTTAACATTCATAAACATTAAATAAGTGTAAAAGAACTTTAGGTTTTATATGTGGGTTAGTGTAAGGCAAAAAAATTCTGTAGATAACATGGATTTGAGGATATGTGTGATCCTGAGAGTATAAGTGGCTGGGTACAAGGAAATTCCAGGTAGTATTTTAGGCTTTCAAGGTCCAAGTTAAGGGCTCCACAAAGTAATGAGGGACTCAGGTACTACCTGAGTTACAGATGAAGCAAACAGAAAATTTCACTGAGGCAGATATATGATATGAAGAAAGGGTGAAGTTGGAAAATGAGATGGCAGAGGAGGGCAGAGGGACCCAGAAGGCCCAGGAGGGGCAAAGGGATCTGCTGGGCTGGTGGGTGGGGGAGGGGCTGTGGCCACACCCTCGTCCTGTTGTCCCCTCCCCCACCCTCAGAACTCCTTTGTGACTCTCCTGAGCTCTGTGATGAAGGCTTGGGACTATAGCCAAGCACCGGCACCCTCAGCACTCAGTTGCTTCAGGCAGCCCTGCTATTCAGACAATGGAGAATATTCTCTGTTTTCTGACCAACCATACTGAGCCATGGCTGAGCTTTGGCTCAGCTTTCTTTGATACTGGGATCAAATTCACCTTTCTGAGTGGTTTGGGGTTCTTCTTTTTGTACCTCTGTTACCTGCTGCTGAAACCATTTTTTACCACCCCTCTGGAAAAATAAAGACAACCAAAAGGTAAGGAACACCCAAGAGAGATTCTTTGTTGTTGGTTTGCATTCCTATTCCCACATTTCTAAATGAATTTCGTTGGCTTAGAGAGTAAAAGAACATCACTCGTCTAGCGTAAGAGGTTGGGCAGGGCTAGGGGCTCAAGAGGACTAAGGTTTTCACCTTAGGTTCACAGGCTACCTATCTGGGTGTGGTGGAGGGTTCCAGGATAAAACCCTAAACACAGTGATTTTGTGGTTCTGGATTGGCATATTTAGAAAGTGTGGGTTCTCTGAAGGAGAACTGTCTTTCCTGACACTTGATTGTCACTTTCCCATGTCAGGTGTCACTCAACCAAGACTTCCTTCATGTTGGGCTGATCAGGAGAGCAATATTGAGAGCCTCCAAGCTCTGTCCCTATGATACAGGGTCCTCTGAGGGAGCAGATATCACTATTGGCTTCTGAGTCTGTGTCCTCCTTGAGCAGAGGACTTCAGAGGACATAACATCAAGTGGGCACTTCACAGACAAAATCCTCCTTTGAGTTTTTCAAAGGAGGAAAAATTGGAAATAGTTTATCACTTTTAAAAATTGATAAAAGGAGCACAGTTCTGTTAATTAAAGTGGAGAGTCATATTATACTTGGATAATGAATGTCTGAGCTTCTTAGAGAATAGGAGTGAGAGAAGCGAGTCCCAGCCTCTCATTCTTTTCTTTTTGTTCTCAGCATCAGGGCAGAGCCAAGACAAGAAGGAAAGGTGGAACACTGAAAGGTGAGGTTCTGTCTATTTGACCTGAGCTCTCCAAGGGTGAGTCTTCCTGTTCCTTCCATGAGGCCCCAGGTCCATGATCTCTGAGGATGTCAGTTGCTAGGTACAGTCTCTCTGGGAAAACAGAGCCCTCAGAGGAGGACTCACAGGAAGGCATTCAGACCCGAAACACTTTTCAGAGTCCCTGCTCGGCCCATGTGTGGGCACAAAGCAGTGATGGACCTGGGAAATGGGTGTTCCCCAATAGGTGGCCATGTGACAGGTCAAGGAAGAACTAAGAGTTAGTTTGGAGTCAGAACTTCTGTCTCCTGACTTTGTATAAGTACTTTGACTTCCTGGGTTCTCAGATTCCTCTTTGAGGGTAACCACTGATGCCTGTGCTTGGCATGGTTCTTTTGAGCATCACATGGGATAATGTATGTGAAAGTACTTTATAAATGAAACCACATACACACGTGGTTAATATTATTGTTGACCCTTTGACCTTGTCTGCTGATTGACCTTGTCTGCTGATTGACCTCGTCTTCTGATCAGAGTTTAATATCCCAAGGGTCTCCCATAAAGGAACTACTGTGTGATCCCTATGCTTCTACCTTCCTTACACATAACCTGTTCTCCTGGTTTCCCAGATTGGAGAATTTGCCAGAGAGAAGCAGAGGAGGGAAGGAAGCTGCTTTCTGTTCTGAGAAAGGGATTTATGTTTCCCCTTCTTTCCTGGTCCCTCTTTAAAGCATGTCCTATACATTTCAGGGATTCAGTGCACTCTGCCAAAGTCATGGGAGGGGGTAGCCATAGGAACGGGTATGTGAGTGAAGACCTTGGGGAGAGGCTCTAGAGTGTATTGTGAAGTCGTGCATGGGGGCAAGGTGAGGGAGGTAGCAGGCTTCAGGTAGCCCCACCCTGCTAGGCTAGCAGGCTCCCCTTTCCTTGTTCTGGTCCTGGCTGCAGCTTTTACCTCCTGTCTTCTGCAGCCCCCTTGCCCAGCATCATGATACCATCCACTTTCACCAACTGTTATGTCCAGACCCCCTCTATGAGGCGTGCAATAGAACAACTGCTGAAGCCAAGCCACCACAATCCCGGGAATCTCTGGAAGCTGCTGCTCTCTCTGTGTCCCTTTGTGCTTCTACTGTTTCCGTGACAGAGTCACCACTCACTCTGTCCTCCATGCTCTCAGCAAGCCCTCCAGGAGACCTAATACCAGCCCCTCTGCCTGAGCCTTCTCTACCTCCACCCTCCATTCTCTTACCTGACCTGATGACCCCCTTACCTGGTTTACTTTCACCCTCACCACTGGGTGACTCTCTGTCACCAGAGCCTGTTCCTCCCTTGGATTCCAAATTCCAAGTGGACCATTCTCTACCCCAGATGCTTGCCTTTCCCCCTCTTCCACCACATCCGACTGAAGGAGCAGATCCTGTTCTCTGACCAGAGGCCACTTTCTCTCTGAACACCACCTTTTTATTTGACCTCAGCCTTTCCCAAGATATTGACCCCTTACCAAATTTATCGCAGGCAATGGGTCCCATTGATTCCCATGCTTGTCATCATGCACCACCAACCCCGTCTGCTTCACCACCGCCAGACAACACTTTAGCTGTGACTCAATCTAAATCTATTTCCATCTTATTAAAGCCTGTTCTGGAGAGCTTCTCTCCAGATAGTGCTGATAAATTTTCCACTTATGTCTCAACAATCAGAGGCATTGACCCTCCAAGCCTTGCAATTTTAGAATTCTCCTGGTGGCAGCCTCATGCCAAGGACTTGTTCCCCTCCAACTTGGCACAATGTGATTTCAAGCAAGAGTTTCTTGCCCTCCACTCTTCTGAGGCCTCTTTTGCAGGAGACTCTGCAGCCAACCTTGTAGTATCTGGTTACATCTCCCTGCCCAACTCTGATGTTCTGACACTCTTGGAGAGACAAGTTAAAAACAGGGGTGATTTCCTGATGTCAAAGGAAAAGGAAAAGAAAACAGGATCTTTTCCAAAGCAACTTAGGCCAAACTACCAACTGAATTCTTCAGGAAAAATGTTAACATTAATTGCCAATAAGCACAACTCAGCAGTTTCCCTTCCTTTTTGGACCAGCGAAGGCAAACCAGAGAAGCTCCATGTGCATCAGCAGCCCCTATATTCTAAGATCTTTGAGGATGATTTAGAGCAAAAATATATCCAGCTCTTCCGTCATCTCCTGTGTCTGCACGGCAAGTCCCTGCACCCTATTATCCTTGTCCCAGGTCACTGTTTCTCAACATTTGTGTTCTTCAATAGAATCTCAAATACCTTCATAGCCAAAAAATCCCTAGGACTTAACCATCCCCAACCTCTGTCCTTGCCTCAAACCCTGCCCCAGTCTCAGTCCCTAACCCTGACTCACATCTGATCTCAGGCCCAGTTTCAATCCCCACTCCCCATCCTATCACCTGGTCCTCTATCCCGGATTACGATCTGTGGCGTATGTTTTCATAAACTCCAGAATGAGGCACAGAGTCTGAAATTCACCACCTGGAATGGGATGTGTTGCAGAAAGAACAGGAAATGGTGTGGGGTTTTATCCTCTGTGACCAAGAAATCTCAGGAAGACTTTTGTCCTCCAGTTCCCAACCTTACATTGGTCAGCCAGTCCTCCAAGCTCTATGTCCAATCTCTATCCTTCCTGGAGATTTTTCTGTCAGCAGTGAGCTTTGGAAGAAAATAGAGCACTACCTTCAAAAGAGGTTCATCCAACACCAGTGGGGCCTGCCCCACTCGATCCATGTGTCTCTGTCACTGTTAAATCCTCAGAGAGAAATTCCTGAGACATCAAGTCCAAGTGCCACCGTAGACTCTCATGGATTTGTTTGTTTAAAGGTCAGAGCAGCAAAGATCTAGAGAATTTTGGATTGAGCCAATCCAGAAGCTTCCAAGAGAGTTGCTCAGAAATGCTTCCACTTAAGAAGGATATGAGGAAGGATTGGGGACATAGCCTGAAAGAAAAGGTGGGAACAACAAATTCCAACGATGGCTCAAAGCCATCCCACTGACATGTCCTTTGCCTCAGATAACTTGACTTCCAAGGCCTCACTGACTCACACCCAGGACATCTCCAGTGGGAACCTGACAGTTCTCCAAGCCCCCTACAAGAAGCTCTAAAGATTTTCATGAAGAAAAGGTGGGAACAGCAAATTCAGTTGCCAGCCTGGATC
This sequence comes from Daubentonia madagascariensis, assembly GCA_023783475.1. NCBI lineage: Eukaryota > Metazoa > Chordata > Mammalia > Primates > Daubentoniidae > Daubentonia > Daubentonia madagascariensis. Next base: position 23,695,949 of record JAKFHU010001672.1, read on the forward strand.
ATCCCCTCCCTGCCTCCTCACCTGTGGGCAAAGTAGGACAACAGCCCTAAGACAATCACCCTCTGATACTAACCATGAGCTTACAGAGAACGCCCAGACAATGGAGGATGGCAGACAGACTTCTGCCCCTGCCTGACAGCAGCACAGACTGCAAGTCAGAAACAGGCTGTACTAGCCAATAGATGCAGCCCAAAGCTGCCCACAAGGCAAGCAGGGGCTGGACATGAGCTAATAGATGAGAAAATGAGTTCTGGCAATAAAGTAGAAAGGCTTCAGGGCAAAAGGATAAAATAATTCAGAACATCTTCCCACTCCCAACACGTCCAGGGAGATATTCAAGGCAGAGGGGCTCTGTGCTCCTCAATCACAATCTAGTAACGATTTGACAACCAGCCAGTTGGAAAGCTCGCCAGTGATAAATGTGAATATGAGTAAAGTAGAAACTACTCTGACAATTGAAAATTCCCCACCAACATTATCAGTTCCTCAAGACCCTAAATCATCAGACCTTAAAAACCAGATGTTGGGTGAATTAAAGTTTAAATTGGAGAACAGGGAGCAAAGCCAAGCTCAAAGCCATCTTGCTGACATGTCAGCAAGTTGCCTCAGATAACTTGACTTCCAAGGCCTCACTGACTCACACCCAGGACATCTCCAGTGGGAACCTGGCAGCTCTCCAGGTGCTGCCTGTCCAGTTGGAGGACAGAGGGATCAGCATGGAGCAGTGACAGGACCCCTGGGTCCCTAAGCATGTCTTCTGGAAGTGCCAGGAAGAGAATTCCTCACAAGCTACAGAGTGAGCCAGCCCTCTGGGACCCAACACAAGAGATATTGGTGGAGGGAAGGCAAGGTTGGTGATGTCCTAACTCAGGAGGAAGAACCACCCTGCTCAAAACAAGACATTAGAGGAGGCACTTGGAAGCAAATCTTTCCCAACCCTGTCACTGAAGGGACAGCCTCCTTCTGAAAATTGTTTCAGAAAACTAACGAATCGCTTTTGGCAATGGCTTTTAAAACCTAGAATAAAAGGCAAAGGGCAAGAAATTTCTCAGAAAAGAGCAGCTCCCTATCATGATCCGTGCAGAACAGAGGCCTGAGTAAAAGTAGAGCTGCCTTTACTGAGACTGCTGAAGCTCGGAAAATTATGACAGTGGGAAGTTCCTAGAGAAGAAACCAGGGTATAGGCATAAAAGAGATATCACTGGCCCTGAAGAGCCTCTTATGTCCCCATGTCATCACAAGACAGAACTTCAGGTACAGGCAGAGCCCTCCCAGGGCCATCTCTTCAATGACTTTACAGAAGTAACACATACCAAGTCTTGCAGTCAAAAAGGTAGCTTTGCTGGCCAGAGTTTTCTTACAAGGATTAGATGGATCAGAGACAAGGACAGACAGCCCCAGAGAGGTGTGGCAACTAAGTACTAGCTGTTGCCTTAGGAGGATTCCCCACTCATGCCCCACAGGCAGCCTGTGCCCCATCCAATCCCCACCTGCAGGTGTCAAGTTGGCCAGGTGCCTCTGGCCACCCCTACCACCGCTGAAAACACATTTAGACAGAAAATGCTTCCCAAGCATTTCCAGAGAGGAAAATTCACTTCCCCAGAATAATTCATTCCTTGTTGAGAATGTTGATTTTCCTCATTGAGAATATCAATTACTCTTAATAAATGTTCTAATAAGAGTGGTGTCTTTTCTGGGTATTCTGTTGGAGGCATAGGTTTTGGGTAACCTAGAGCTTGTGCTTAGGGAAAAGGAGGAGTTAGTTCAGCTCTTCCTGGTTGCCTATTTTGGCTTCCAAAAGTTGATCAGTCCCCTGGAGCTCTTGTTGAGGAGTGGGTATCATGTGCCCCCAATCTCCCTTTTTGGTTATGCACCTATGCCTTGCTCAGGACTCCCTCATTTATTTATGGAAATCAGCCTGTGACTTGAGCTTAATTCCTCTCTCTTACTGCAGTAGTCCCCACTTATCCATGGTTTTGCTTCCACAATTTCAGTTATCCCCATCAACTGCAGTCCAAAAATATTAAATGGAAAATTCCAGAAATAAACAATTCGTAAGTTCTAAATTGAGAGCTGTCCTGAGCAGCGTGATGAAATCTCCATCAGCCCAGAACGTAAATCATCCTTTTGTCCAGCATATCCACGCTATAGATGCTAGTCACTCTAGTCACTTAGTAGCCATCTTGGTTATTAGATCCAAACAACATAACATATACAGGGTTTGGCACTATCAGAGGTTTCAGGCATCCACTGGGGGGTCTTGGAATCCATTCCTTGCATATAAGGCGGACAACTGTATTTACTGGTACAAAAATGAAGGAATGGAAAAAAATACTTTGACATTTAAATAGGGACTTGAAACCTGGGTCCTCAGATTAAAATGCCAAGTCTCTACCGACTGAGCTATCAAGATTTGCACGAAACATCCAAACCACATCAACTCTGGTCTATCTATACACCTGAACTAAAACGTAATTTTAGAGGTTTCAGTTGCAATTCCAATAAGGAGCTGGTCATTCAGAAAAGGCTTGTTAATAACTTAGTTAGTAGCATAGAAACTCAGCCCCAACGAGGGTCTGCTTTGAGACTGAGGTCTAACCATATTACATTAATTTTAACCTCTCCCCAAATTCTGTCTTCATATATATGAGACAAATGCTATATGTATATAGGTAGATTCTATACAGCTATAGACAACATACAGATACATACTATACTATATAAAATTCAGTCCCGTGAAAAACTAACAGAATGCTCATCTTCAGGTAAATATCTCAAATATTCTACATTTGGGCTCAGATAAAACACTTCGAATGTAACCTGATTCGACGCTGGTGCAAGTAAGAGAGTAATTGAATCACCTTTTCAGCTACACACTTTGGGCACCTGAAACGAAGGACAGAGGGAGCTGTTTGATTTAGTAGTGCTTGATTTTAGCTGCCTTGGTTTTCAGTGCTTGGTTTCTTTGGGAAAAAGGAAATAAAGAAGTTTTTAAAGAAGAGTCCCATTCTCCTTTTCCTTGACAGATTTCCAGGTAGTTATTTGTATCCCTAGGTTTATTTGACAAGCGTCGCATGGTTGGAAGATTTTTTATACTTTGAAAGACGATGAATGCTGTCCCAATAGCCGTCTCAGGATTTTGTTGGCTAAATAAATGAGCGTTGAGCTTTAGCATTCTGCAAACCTCAGAATTTTAGAGGGGGAAAAAAAATCTATTTTAAAGAACTGGGGAGCGCTGCAAAGAACGCTGCTCTAGGGATGGGGATGTAGCTCAGTGGTAGAGCGCATGCTTCGCATGTATGAGGCCCCGGGTTCGATCCCCGGCATCTCCAGGTTGTTTTTATCCTCCTAATACAATTTATGTTTTTAAAATGTCAAATCACGATACTTTGTATCCTCCACTTCACGAATTTCCTGTGGTGTTCTATTAGCCACTGTGACTAGAACTGTGTATGTAGCAAGGGAAACAGGATTGCTTTGAAGTATTTTGAGGTATCGTTAGCTGAAACTACTGTAATTGGGAACATAGAAAAACACGCCCAATGAAGAGATGATAGAAGAGGAGCCACCTAGAAAATTGTCGGAACCTATTAATGAGTGTCTATTTGTGGTATATGGCCGGCCGTTAGGGCAGAAATAATCTTGGCTTGGGAACACAGAAAGGGGAGGACGGGCTGTTGTTAGTCCTGTGGTTAATAGAACGAAAAAAATAGGAGAAATATGGGAAAAGAATGAAGCCCAACTCAGTGTGGGCGAATTTGTTTGCTCGGATACACCATTTTCCAGTAGAAAAATCACCGCCAGGACAGGGAACACATTCTTGTTACAGTTTCCGAAAAGGACTCTTGAGTAGCGGCCGGTTAGCTCAGTTGGTTAGAGCGTGGTGCTAATAACGCCAAGGTCGCGGGTTCGATCCCCGTACGGGCCAGCTCTTCGTTTTCGGTATTACTCGGACTAAGTACAGAAACTTTTCCCGAGAGAAAGAGAAACAAATTGTTCGAAGACAACTGTTACAAGGTAGACTGCTAAACCTCCACAATTTTCGCTTTGCCAAAAGTCCAAACTGTCCTAGGGTAAACGCAGAGGTCTAATCCTAAATCATAGCGCTCAGAAAGGTTGCCCTAGAGAAGCAGAAGAGCAGCTGGACATCTTAGGAGTTAGATTTAAATTCATTACAAGGAAAAACGGTGTCACCAAATTTATTTAGTAGCCAAACACTGCGCTCGAAATAGTCTGAAAACGTAGATGAGTCTTCAGTTACCGAAATGCGGAGCAAGCGTGATGAAGGAAGGCACTATTGTCTCCGATTGCCCAGGTGAGGATCCCTACTTGAAGAGATACATTATACATCAGGGCAGGAATTCCATCCCGAGAGAAACATTTTCTTTTTAAATTTCTCAAGTGAGAAAAGACTAAGACCTTTTCCAGAATCTACCTTACCCTTTGTCAACAATCCGTTGGTCCAGGTTGGCCGACGCCAGGAATCTCTGCTCAATCCATTTATTGATGTTACGCCTCTTGAATCAGCTACACCTTCCACCAAAATCGACTTTCAACACCCTGATTACATATTATGCCCTGTTCTTTGTACATCCAGTTTCCTCTCTTTTTTCACGACCTCAAAAGCTGTGTATTCTGTCGGGTGAATTATCACCTGTTATACAATTCCGTGGAAAATGGTGAGATCAAGTCACGAGCTCCAATGTGGACTTTGGGAACCCGCAAGCGGACACCCGGTTAGTTCCACGCTTACACCTGTGAGTTTGGGAGCTTGTCAGAAATGTAGCTTATTAGGCCTCAGCTTCAGGGACTTTGACACAGTAGATTGGAGAAAGACCCTAGATTTCTGCATTTTTAACAAACGCCACGGTTGTTTCTCTTACAAAGGAGAGTCAAGCACCCTTTGAGAAACGAGCCTTTATACAGTCCTTAGAATTGGATTAAGGGAAAATCTGGGGGAATTCTGAGAGCCGCATTGTCCGGATATTAAAAAAAATAAATAAATAAAGGTCATTTCAATTATAATTGCGTTCATCTTCACGTAAAACAATTTAAAAAGAGCGATTTAGTCAATATTTATCATATCATAAAGAGGAGCTTGCGCCAGTTGGCTCGTTGGTCTAGGGGTATGATTCTCGCTTAGGGTGCGAGAGGTCCCGGGTTCAAATCCCGGACGAGCCCAGGTTTTCTCTCAGTCTCTCTCCACCCGTGGTTTCCGTCGCCTTTACCGAAAAATTAAGTCGTCCCTACGGTACCAAAATTTCGTTCAGCCGACACGAAATAAAACTACCCGGGTTCGTTGGGGGGTGATGTGCACTTGACCCCAATCGGTGGCGGAAGAGCTCTGTCGTGGCATGGGCTCTGTGTATTTACTGGGAGGCACGTATTTCTTGATTTTTGACTGCTCTTCAATTTTCCATCTGCTCTAAAGTGACTCTTATAAAAGTTACTCTTGTAAAGGCGAATTTATATCTTCTAGAAGTTCTGACTCCACGGTTGTGGTCATATGAAATGTGTAGGACAATGATCACATCTTAATTCAAGTCATCTTTCATTCATTTATTACATCAAAGGATGAATTTAAGTGAAAAAAATCAAGCGCTGAACTATAGAGTCAAGGTGTTAGGAACCTTTATGTGAGTTATTTCAACTTTCCTCCGTGGTTTTTCTCGTTAGTACAACATCGAGTTACTCCCCCGTCACGCAGATCAGGGTTCTGCTGCTTTACTGAGAAGGAGCACTTTTTCTCTTCTCCCGGAGTGTACCGTTGGTACACGCGTTAAGCAGACATTTCTTTAGTATTACGTCTATTGTGTTCGATCCACTTTTGCAGTCAGCAGTAAACAAAACATATAAAAATCACTGGATCCCATATTCTAGTGGTTGTCAGATACTTTATATTAAAATATAATTGCAACTCTCTCACCTTTTTTGTGTGTGCATTGATTGTGGAGAAGGACAACAAATAGACAATCATAAAGGGCCTGAAAAGGAATGCGAACACCGCAGACATTTTTTTCAAGGTCACATCCACAGTAGCGTGGCAGGAGGGGCAAGAGTTGACTGGTGATGGGAACAGGAAAGGAACGCCTCAGTGGGCCACAGAGAGGGCCCAGGATAGTGTATGGGCTCGAGGACCTGGGCTCTTTGGGACTATGCTTGGAGCCACGTTGGCAACCGGATCTGGAGCTTTAGGAGTGCCAGAGTTGAGTTCACTCTTGTAAGCATCCAAAGACTCCGACTTTTAAGTCCTATAAACCTTTTGTGGTCTGTCAATGCAAGTTGGTTAGAATGGGGAAAAGAGGGCAGAAGTAGAGAAAGTGAGTGGAATTCATGTTAATGATTTCAGATAATATTTACATTCTTTGAGTTTCATGTCATCTTATCTATAAAACTAAAATGAACAATCATATCTGTTGTTCTACATTTCAAATGTAAAATCTACTCTACCCTTACCAAAAAAAATTATGTATACTCATAAAAGATTAGGGAAAAACTTTACCCGAGTGCCCGGCTAGCTCAGTCGGTAGAGCATGAGACTCTTAATCTCAGGGTCGTGGGTTCGAGCCCCACGTTGGGCGCTTCCAGTTTTAATTAACCCATCAATGTTTTTTCTCTCAATTTGTTCTTTACACACCCTTTCTGCCCAATAATCTCCCAAACAAGGGTTCTCACCGCAGTCAAGAAAGAGGTATTTTTAGAGTAGATTACTCTTGAAATATGGAATCGTAGAATCACTGTGAATAGCTAGGTTTACTGACCTGATTGAGCTATTCCAGCCCGCTCTGTAACTCTTGTAGAACTTAGTCTCAGCGCTCCCTGGCGGGCACACACTTCTGTGGCCTATTAGAGGTTTTGTAAAACCAGTGATTTCTGTTAACATTGGTTCTGTAGGTCTGTGGTAGGGCTGGGCTTTGCATATTTAACAAGTTCCTTGAGTGATTCTGAAGCACAAATCCCACCAATAAGTGTTTAAGATGCAGGAAGAAGGATGCAGAGATGTTAGAAAAGGTAAGGTCTGCAGGCGTAGAAGAAAATCCAAGCAAAGGGAACAGTTTGATGAGCAGAGACTCGGAGGCAGCAATGTCCATGGAGAGCTTTGAGAACGGTGACTCCACTTTCTGGCCCAAACAAATGTCATTATGGAATAACGGAAGATGAGTTTTCTGTTACTAGTGCCACATACACCCTTTCAGTTCTTTATCACCCATATTGAACTGCACAATAGACCTCCTACCTTTCTTCCCTTCATATGGCAAAGAACCATATGGGGAAGCTGCCATGATCTGCGTGACGGGTAGTAACTCGGTGTTGTAATAGAGTTAACCAACCTACAGCAGGTTGCAACTCCCTGCAAAATAAAGCCCAAAGATTTTAAACCTGTTTTTCAGAGTTAAAACTGCATTTCTACCCTGCTCTCCTCTAAACTTTTTACCCTCTAGAAATAACCTGCTCTTTCCAGCCACTGATGTTTGCTCACTCAGTTCCTACTATACACTCACTCAAATCCATGCTGGATTTGAAGTAGTTCAAATCAGCTGTGGAGTTTGGCAATGTTATCCCAGATAACAGTGAATTTTGCTATTATTTAAGTGACTTGAAAGTCAAAGAAATTCCTTTTCTCAAATTGACCAAGACTTTTAATGAGAGATTTTTCTGTCCCTCTGTGAAAACTCCACCATGCATGTCTTCCTTTACCATTTCTTTGAATCTTTCATAAGCCCGTTGGTATGTGTTTATCACCAAAACACCCACGACCATAGGTAGAGAAAGCATACCACACACATCTTCACTGATTTTAGAAGCCCAATGAACCACATACTTCCCTTTCACCTCACTAATGTTGTTCTGATCTTCTCTTCAGGCCTCAGAACGATACAAAGGAAATGCTCCAGCTCAGGTATCCAAGTCTGGCTGTACATGTGAATCACCTGAGGAGCTTCTAAAATTTTATATTCCTGGGCCCTATCTCAGACTTACTAAACACGAATTTCCAAAGGCTCAGAAACCATTGCTTTTAATGTTCTTTTCTATTTTGTGGTAGATATAGCAATCTGGCTGCCTATTCAGTCTAGAATCCCACAGGAAATAAACACCATGTTTCTAGGTGTAAGTTTTTAGCTGTTCGGGCTGAGAAACTTGATGTTGTATGTTTTCCTGCCAGTCTCTCTTCCTCTTCCCAGTTCATGGAAACTCCAGAGGGATGAGCTTTTGATTCATACGTGTTTCATAAATAAATGAAACATATTTATCCATTCATTTATTCCACATGTTTATTGAGGACCACTAGGTGTTAGGCATTGTTTTGGGTGTTTGGGATTTATCAGTGAAGAAAACCAATATCCCTGCCCCTTATATTCTATGGAGGGAGGGAGACAGATAATAAGTAATAAATATAAAAGTACACTGCATAGGACATGTTAGAATGTGATTGGAAGTGCTAGGAATGGGTGGGACACACATTGCAGTATTGAATAAATAGGGTAGTGGAGTTAGGCCTTATGGAGGTGACATTTGGGCAAAGACAAGCCACAGAGATATTTTCAAGAACAGTTTCTTTTCTTTTCTTTCTTTCTTTTTTTTTTTTTTTTTTTTTGAGACAGGGTCTCACTGTGTTTCGTAGGCTGCAGCTTGGTGGTGTCACCATAGTTCACTGCAGCTTAAACTCCTGGGCTCAACTCCTGAGTAACTGGGACTACAGGTACACTCCACTGCACATGCTAATTTTTCTATTTTTTGTAGAGATGGGGTGCGATCCTCCCACCTTGACCTCCTAAAGTCCTAGCTAGGATTTCTGGTGTGAGCCACCGTGCCCAGCCTCAAGAAGAGTTTCTAAGTAGAGGGGATCACAGGAGCATGCTGGTGTACTACAGGAGCAGCTGGGGCAGTGTGGCTAGAGCAGCATGTTTGAGGAGGGAAGAGCAGGGGGAGGACTTCAGAAAGAGACGGAGCCTTATAGGCTTTGTAAGGACCTCAAATTTAACTGAGTGAGATGGGAGGTCTGTGAAGGTTCTGAGCAGAAGAGTAACAGAATCTAACTTACCTTGCAAAAGGAAACCCCTGGCTGTTGTGTTGAGAACAGACTAAGGGGACAATGATAGAAACAAGGGGACCAGTTAGGAGGCTCCTGGTGACAAAAGATGTAGAGTCAGATCATGTGGTAGCAGGAAAAGAGGTGAGAAGTGATCCAATTTCTGGGTCCACCTGGAAGGCTGAGTGAAGGGATTTCCTGGTAGATTTGAATGGTAGTGTGAAGGATAGTCAAGAATAACTTTAAGGTCAGAATGCCACCTTTATAAATTTATGCCAAGAAATAAAAGTGTTAAGTGGCCAAGTGCATTCTTTTTTAATTGCCCTCAAATTGGGAAAGACCAAATTCATGTGAAGGGTTGCTTAGTGTATAATCAGAACAAAAGGGATTAGATAATAACAACAGTTGTGTCACTGTGAAAACCTGCTTTAGCTCTATGCACCCCACTGAATCTGCCAGGAGCCCCAGAATATCAATAGTGCATTGAAAGAATGCCCACCTCTGAGCACACCAGAGACACAGTGACACATTACCATTCTCCATCCTTTCCCATCCAAACCTTCCTTTTTTTACCCAGGAACCTGAATATTATCATTAATATATCAACTTGTACCATGTGATATGTAATATCCACTTTTAAAACTATTCCATATTTTACCTACTTAGATCAATAGCACCTATAGTTGGGCACAGGGAATCACTTGTTTTAAAGAATTTTAAGCCAGGTGAACTCCCTAGAATTTGGGGATATTTTTGGTATATACACAATGAAACTGAGAATCATGAGTCAACATAAAATGGATAAATTTTACAATATAAGTAACTTTCCTAAAGAGTACATTGAGACTTGACGGTCCCCCAACTCTCTTTTAAAAAAGACAAAGTGTCTTTCAAATCAATTTGTGAACACATTTTCATTAAGCACCTTTTCTGTGCTGGGTATTTAAAATGAAAATATGAGTATGACATAGTCCCTGCCTTCACAAAAGCTGCCATCTACCTACTGGTGAATATCCTCAGCTGTATTTTAACTGTCTGGCATTAGGAAATGAAGGTGCTTGGAGTAACTGATTGAAAAAATAGAGAGTGGAGCAGTGTTACAGCTCTTTTAGAATTTGTCTAGCAGGTTTTCCGGTTCTCACCGGAAAGCCCCCCCCAAAAAAAAACATAAAAAAAAAGAAAAAATAGAGAGTGGTGATTGAATAGTTTAAAAATCACCAGTGTTTATCCAGTAAATTCTAAGAAACAAAGATGCTACATTTAATTCATATGAGTATTTTACTTACAACAGAGTTATTCAAAAGGTAATCATCAGGATTTATAGGTCATTTGTTGTGGCTATTAATAAGCCCTGTGTTCCACTGCAAAACCTGAACTCTCTTTGTTCACCCAGCAACCTCTGCTTAATGTTTCAGTTTCCTGAGTATTATAAGAACTATCTAGGGTGTCCTAGATAGAACAAGTATTGCTGATTTTAATAAGCCACATGTTTTATTGTCAATGAACTTACTGGATTTCTGGTTTACAAACATCTCTTATGAGTTGCTTGGAATGGACTGCTCTTTTTGATTCCTAAGGCCTCTTCACTATATTGTTAAAAATGAGTTGACATAATTAAAAATTGAATTTCTGAACCTGGAACTTGTGGCAACATCTCCAAGGCCAAAGCTGTCTGAGCTTGGCCCAGAGCACCAACTAACCTGACCCCTTTGATAAAATAATTTCTTTAAACTGCAAAGGAGTTCTTGGTTAAAGGAGGTAAGAAGGACATGCAGGGGTTGGGCAGGGGCGGAGGGGGGTGGGAGAGGTGGTTAATCTTCGTCTGCTGGAACTGCCATAACGAAATACCATAGACTGGGTGGCTCAAACAACAGAAATTTATTTTCTCACAGTTCTAAAGGCTAGGAAGTCCAAGATCAAGGTGCTGGCTGGTTTGGTTTCTGTTGAGGCCTCTCTTCCCGGCTTGTAGACAGCGGCTTTCTTGCTGTGTCTTCACATGGTAGAGAGAGAAAGAGCTCTCTGTTGTCCCTTAAGGATCGTTTGGGATCAGGGCTCCACCCTTTTGACCTCACTTAACCTTAATTTCTTCCTTACTTCAAATACAGCCAGCCACACTAGGGATTAAGGCTTCAACTTAAAAACAATTCAGTCCATAGAGGCGAACAACACAAACAAACAAATAAAAAAACAAAACATACTGTGACATTTTGGAATTCAGGAGAAACTTGCCTGGCACATGGTAGGCACTTGAATATTTGTTGCATGATTTAGCTGCATTGCCTTTATAATAGTTAAAGCAATCTTTTATACATATTGCATGTTTAGTAAACTATTGAATTGACTTAGAAAACAACTTTTCCTCCTGAGGACTTTTCCTCAGGACAGATCATCTGAAAGCAGAGTTTGAGGCTCTCTGATTATAACTGGAGCTTCATTGATACTGTATTAAGATGGATTAAAAAAAGCCAGAGGTCAGTGATTGGAGGGGCTGCCTACAAGAACATGTAAGCATAAAGATAGTTCTAAACCTAGGAGGTCAGTCTCTGGAAGAAGCACACAGGTAGACACAACCACAACTTTGCACGATTTTTAGTTTAGCCTGTTCAGGGAAGGTGATCCAGAGCAGTTTGTGCAGCAAGTGTACTTCAGGCAGCCTTGGTAGTTGAGAAAAGTAACCAGGAGACTGAAATTCAGAGGCTTAATCCTGTTTTCAGGGTAGACTTGGAAAGCTGTCAGAGGCCAAGACACAGGTAAAGGAAACATCAAGTATTCTGCTCAAGTGGTTACCTGTGCCAGCAGCCCAAGGTGACAATGGCCTATGCAGCCCAGAATCACAGAACAGTATTATTTTCTGAATGCAAAATAAAGAGAAAAATGCAGTGAATGACCTCAGCCATCTTCAGAAATTATAGTTCAAGAGATCTTATGTATATGTGACTGGGTTTTGGAGTGTAACCTTCTGGGAAAGTGGCCTAAGTTGTGATGTAGCAAAGTAAAATTAACCCAATCCCTTAATATTGCAGCCTAAAGATTAAATTAACTTTCACTGAAGCCTGTCACACAGGAATCGCATTATGGAGAAAGCATTGCCCATTGCTATATGCTTCTGCAAATAATTCTAGGATTTGAGTGAAATAAATAGTATCAAAAAATATGGCCACATGTGGGAAGACGATCTTAAATAACATGTTGTCTGAAAAGTGATTTAAAATGAAAGTTGGAAATATTTGGGTCATCCAACATGTTATAATATGAAATATCAGCATCATCTATGAAGTCTTCTTGCCCCAAAACTTTTAACTTGAATTTAATCAAGCTTCTAGACCTAACTTCCAATTTACAGAAAATAGAGGAACAAATTGAACAAAACTATAAAACAAATAAATGGCCTCCAAAAAGTTAATGTTATAAAAATATTAAAAGAGACTAAAGACATTACAACCAAATGTAATGGGTGACTCTGTATTGAATTCTGGTTCAAAAAATAAATACATAAAGATATTCTTGTGATAACTAGACAAATTGGACCATAAGCTGGTTATTAGATACAATGGAATGACTGATACTTTTTTTAGGTGTGATAATAATAATGTGATATGTAGAATGCCCTTACATGGAAGAGTACACACTGAAATGTTTGAAGGGTAAAGTCATAATATCTTTGACTTACTTTTAAAGGGTACAGCAAAAGAAATCTACATACCATGTGTGTGTACACACGGGAGAAAGAGAAAGAGATTGATTTAAAGCAAGTATGGCAAAGATTAGCAATGGTTGATGGTAGATTGTATATGTTGTTCACTGCAGCATTATTTTAACTCTTTTTTGTAAGTTTAAAAATTTTCATAATAAAGAACTATGGTGAAAAAAGAACTTCCCCTCAGAGTAACATCCAAAAAACATGACACAACTAAAAACTGTGATGATTGTGTCCTTTTTGTAATTTCTGAGAAACCTGAAAAACGGTGTCTTGTATTCTTGTGTAACAGAAGAATATTTAGTCAAGAGCTTATCTTAGAGACAAGCCTAAGAGTATGTTCTCATTTATTATTTCTGTTTTAATCCAAAGAACTTCTTCAGAAGTCGGAAGAAATTTGTATAAAATTTTTGTATGGGTGAGTTGAGACCAAGGCAAATACTTGGCTAATAATTCACAGTAACAGCCTGCACTTACCTGGGTTTGAAAATGGCTCTGTAACTTATTGGTCATGTGAACTTGGGCAAGTTACTTAACTTCTTTGTGCCTCAGTTTCTCCAACAATAAAATGTGACTAAAAATAGTACTCCCTAATTGGATTATTGTGAGAATTAATTGAAAAAATATGTATAAAAGACTTAGAACAGTGTCAGAACACAATAAGTGCCATATGTTAATAAATAATTATTTAATACTGGTGAGGTTTGGCAGGAGGTGGGGGATATATGTTAACTAAAAGAGGACACCAACATCTGAAAAAGGCAGAGTTCTCTCACCAGCTGAGAGCTGAAAACAGCGAAATGCAGTATGGGAAATATTAACTAATATTTAATTATGTCATAGAAAGAAGATAAAATGAAGAAAAACTCTTGACTAATCTGTCTCCTGAGGTTCTGAAATTAATGTTTCATTGCTTAGAGTCAGTCCAGCAAAGGGAAAGGAGTCAATGTTCTTTCTTTCTTTTTTTTCCCTTAACCAAACATCAATTAAAATCTCAAGGAACATTGCTATTGATGCTCAAGGAAGTGGCATTTAACAAAATACATTTTTGTTTTATTATTTTTTTTCTTTTTCTTTTATTTTTTTTCCAGCCCCACCCCCTCGCTCCCAGAAGCTTCCCAAAATACATTTTTGGAAAATAAGATTCTTGTCAAATGTAAATTATTAATAATGAGAGGCAAATAATAATCATAAACAGGAAAGACCGGAAGAACTGGATAAAGACACTATTAATGCCACAAAGGTTCACAAGACTGTTTAAAAATAAATAATAGTGGTTTATTAATAAAGAATGATCTTGTACTTTTAAATTATCATCGGTTGTTCTAGAATGCTTTGAATGACATCAGAATCACCTAAGATGAGGCACAACAATCAATTAATTAATTGATAATTAATCTAAGAAAAGCGATATACATTTTAGAGACTAGGGAGACTAAAGTGGCTGCTGAATTACTATATGTTTATGAACCAAGCTCCTAGATTCAGAGGACTTTTACAAAATCACCTTAAGAGGAAAAAAACACCCAACATGCTAGGAGCATAATACCCAGTTTTGATTTTGTGTGTCTTCATAATATTGTGATTGCTGTAATAACCAGGCCAGCAAAAATTCTAGCCCCTTCCTTCTGTAAGCCACTATAACCTTCTGGTCCTCATCAACCCTTTATAAAGCTGGGTAGACTGTAGAGCATTGAGAAGTTCTATAGCTCCACTGTCCTATAGACATAGACACTGTCATTGAGAAGTCTACATTGTTGATTGTAGACTACTGAGGAGTTCTGTAGCTACACTGTCCAATACATAGCTACTAGCCACATGTGGCTATTTAATTATAAATTAACCAAAATTAAGACAAAAAATTCAGCTCCTCAATCACACTAGCCACATTTCAAGTTCTCAACATCCACATGTGGCCAGTGGCTTCCATATCATACAGCATAGATACTCAACACTTCCATCATAGCAAGAAGTTCTATTGGACAGCACTGCTCTACATGATTCTTCAATAATTCTATAAATGCATTAATGTCATGATTTCCACATGCACCAAAGTGCCCCTGGGTGCTGTAGTGAACTCACAGGGGTGCCATGGGAATGTCATGGGGTGCCATTTCAAGAGAAACATAGCAACATCTGTCTCACACCACAGGGACTAGCTTCAGATAGTTTACAGTTTCAACATTAGATAATGCTACATTCCTCTTGATGGCATATGTTGTGAAACTGGGTTTTTTGGAGATTGCTATGATAAAAAGTACTGTCTGAAAATTAATATGGAATAGGAAATGAGGGTGGTGGTATCCAATCTGATTCCAAGGTTTGTGAAGTTATGCAATGTCAAACACACATTTTGTTACTTGTTAACTGTGGTTACTTAAGAATGAAGGAAATAATTTTTTCCAGTACCCGTGTATTATTTTTTCAAATAGCTACAAGGTTGTTAGGATAATTATTAAGTTGCCTGAAGTGTTTAAAGGAGAAAGTCATGTCAAAAGACAAAATTAACAATAAATTTAGTCATAGATCTAATTGGCTTTTATTCATGATTCATAAATTGGGTAGCCTGCACTCTGTAAAACAGAATGAGGGCCCCCACTGGGCAGTGGCAGAACAGTGGGTTTTGTAAGGTAGGAAAAATGAAATAATAGAAAAAACCCTGATTGGTTAACATTAGGTTACTTCAGGTTACTTTTTTGTAAGAGTTATAGCAGAGGAGATTTCTTTATTACGCTGACTCAGGTAGACTGGAATCTCCTGTTTTCAGGAAATACAGGTCTGTTTTGGGATCCATCTGCTTCCTTAAAGCTTCAGTTTGATTATGTGGCATTTAGCCTGAGTGACTCCATTTTTGTTTGGTCTTGTCTCTTGGAGCCTAGTGCAGGAGCTCTAGTGCAAAACAATGGCCTCTCATAATTTTTGTTTTAACAGTCATTATATCATGATATTACCTTTAATAAACAGAAAAAATTGTTAGGTATTTCTTTTGGCCTAAGGACACTGTGGAAAAAAATAAGACATTACACATGCCAAGAACTGAGAAATTCTGGGAAACTCTGCATTAATCTATTTATTCAAATGTCATTTCTCCCCAGCAGTGCCCTGAGGTTCCTCCAAACTTTGTGGATTCCATGTTCCCTGAAGTAAAGAAGGAATCTTGGATGTTAAGGCTTTGTAACTCTTTTTAAATGTTCATGTTTTTAAAAAATTCTTTAAAAATGATATAATAATAAATTAGCTTTGTAGATAAATACAGCACACTTACTAGAATATACTTTTTTAAAAATTCTTTTAAGTTTTCTTCGCCAAGCCATGGTCGTTTTAAAACAAAATAAAACAACTACCTCTCTCAAAAGAATTTTTAGTTTCTAACTCTAAACAATTATAGATAATGAAAGGGAATATGCAGATGAATATTGAACATTGCATTTTAATTAATGACACACTTGACCCATGCAATTCATGTCCATAAAAATTACACACAGCTTAATTTTTAAAATTCAGTTTGTCTCATTCTTTTTTTCAAATTTCAGACCTGTGTGAGATATTTCATTCTTTATGCAATACATTCACAATGTAAAAAAAGTATAAAGTGAAAAGTCCCAGTCTCTCATTAATTTAGTTCTCACTTCTTCAAAAATAACAACAGAAACAACTCCCCCAAAACAAAAACAAAAATAAAAACAAAAAGCCTAACCACTGTTGCAGGGTTCTCCAGTTCTCCTGGCTTTCTTTCTGTATCTTAACTGAAAATCAGAGTACCACGACTACTCTGTGACCCAGCCAGCTGTAGGGTTTTCCCAGCAGACTTGAACCCAAACTGGGGCCTTGAACATTCCCAGGCACTGATAAAGGTATCTAGGTTGTTGCCCAAAACACTGAAAGAAACTAGCCTGGGCCCTGAGTCAAATTCTTTAAACCCTCATATAAACTCCATATCCTGACGCCCTCTCTACAGACACACCTAGATAGAACACCCGTTTCTCTTGCTGCAGCCCTCTGGAAGTAGGTTCCCCTAATAAATGCCCTGTTTGGACCTGATCACCCTGGCATTTAGTGCTTCTTTCTTTGGAATCCCAACCAACCCCATCTTGGGATAGTTTGGGGCACTCCCTTGTGGGAATTCCCCTCCACCTTTGGGGCAACTCCAGCGGTGGGTTTGGTAGGCTGAAACAACTGTTATAAATTTTGTATATATCTTTCCAGGATTTCTTTATATATACACAAGTAAATACAAATATGTTTTTATTTTCTCCCTTTTTATAGAAAAGATAACACACACACTGTTCTGCACAGTGTATATAATTAACGAAGCTTTTTCCATATCAGTACATAAAGCCTCTTCCTCGTTCTGCAGAATCATACAGTATTCCATTGTAAGGATATGCCATAATTTATTTCATCAACCTTCTACTGGTAGCCTTTGGGGTGTCCATGCTATTAAAGCACTGTGGCAAAGAAAGACGTCCTGTAGGTAATTTTGTACACGTGTAAGCAGATCCGTTAGAAAAAAATCCTTAGACGTGCTAGATCAAAGGGAATGTGCTTTTGAACTTTTGATAGACATTGCCAACTTATGCTCCACAAAATTATATCAATTTATTTTTCTATAAGTAATGTTTGAGAACGTCTATTTCTTCACACCTTCACATTAAGTTGCCACAACACAGAGTTTTGTGAAACTTCATTTTATTCAGTCAGTCTGACAGGACAAAGATAGTATCTAGGAATAGTTTTAATTTACTTTTCTTTTTCTCTCTTTTTTTTTTGTTCTTTAAGAGATGGGGTCTTGATATGTTTCCCAGGCTGAACTCAAACTCCTGGGCTCAAACAATCCTCCCACTTCAGCCTCCCAAGTAGCTGGAACTACAGGCATGCATGTACCACCACACTTGGCTTTATTTACTTTTCTTTCACTAAGAGTGAGGGTGAACATCTTTTCATGTTTTAGAAGTCATCTGTATATCCTTTTATTTAATATGTTAACAATGTAACAATGTGTTCTTTATAAGTTCACATAGAGCACACACTTTAGGAGCTTACTTCTCTGTCTTCCTGTCTAATACAGCTGTGTGTGAGTGTATGAGTATCTTATGTAGCATTGTTTATATTTTCTAAATATTATGTTTTGACACCTTAAAAACCATTTTGGTTGGGGAGACTGCCCCTCTCCAGGCTAGCCAATTCTTACAGATAACAAAAGGCTCAACTTCTCAAGTCAGTGTGAACTGTGACTCTCTTAGTAGCAATAAAATCTTGGAAAAGTTACATCTCAGACAGTATTAATACTACCTCACATAGTGTTTTGAGAACTATTGAAGATCATTCTTTTACTCATTAAAACTTATTAATTAAGCATTAATAACAACAGTTATCATTTATTAAGACCCTGCCACAGGCAGGCAGGGCACTATGCTATGTGCTTGAGGGCTAACTGAATGCAACAGGACAGAAAATCCGTGACCTCAGTTAGTGAGGAGTATGTATATAATGCCTAGACATATCAGGTACTTAGAAATGTTAGGTTTTTCCTGACAGTTATCTAACATCTAGCAAAATTTTATGGACTTTACTATTTACTTTTCCTACTTTCATAGTTCTTTCAGCTTTTCCTTTTTTCCAATCTTACACTTCTAGTATAGACTATCTTTACCAAAAGTCATGGAGGAGGGAGAAGTTATGAATCAATTAAAAAAACAACTCAAGGGAAAAAACGATAAAATTTTACTCTGAAAAACTTTTGGAAATATTGCTATCTGTTGGTATGTACAAGGTGTATTTTAACCATCTTATGATAGTCCTGTTAGATACTTATAATCAATCTATATAGCACACCAGAGGAGAAACTTATCTTAAAGCAGGGAAGTTGTTGGCAAGTGTGATTAATTTAGCTTTGCCTTGTCTAATCATTTTTAATATCTGCCTGTGTCCCAGTACATATTTTCTACTTCCCATAATCAGCTTGAGTCTAGAGTTCAGAGAGTCCCAGGATTTTTTCTAAAAGACAAATGTTTACATTAGCAGAATGCACTTTTATCACAGTATGGTCTAAATCACCAACCAGAGAAGTCTCATAAACTTAAATTCCAAGCATTCTGAATCAGACTTTCAAAACTGAAAACCTTTAACTCCATAACTGACTCATGACTTACTCTTTGAGCTTTTAAATTGTGACAGCTTTTGAGGACAGAGAATGTCTTATTTCTGTGTGTTCTCAGCACTTAGCATAGTGCCTAGAATCGTCAGTGCTCAATACATGTTTGTGAATATAAAGGTCACTGCTGTGTACATACTGCTTCCCTTCAGTAATTTTAGTCTCAAAATTCCAACCGCTTAAGTTTTCATTCATTTGACTATCGAGCCCAATGTAAAAAATAAAAATTTAAAAAACCAAGTAACTTTTAGAACTTGTTCACATATACATAATTCTGGAATCTATTCCAGAGATTTTGGTCAATCACTTCTTTCAAAATTCTCCTCTGAAGAGTATCACCTCATCTAGGAGGCTTTCCTTTATTAATCTCACCCACATCTGATCTTTTAGGTAGTCTAAATTCTGTGTACTTGGCTTTTTTGTGGTATTGTTTGGGACCGTCGTTTTAAGAATTACGTTACTTCCCCTATGCTTTCTACGGTGTATTCTTGAACTCCTCAGACTCTCACCCAAAGATGAAACCCAGATGAAAGCCTTTCAAAATACCCTGTGTGGGTTCTCCTGCTTGAGCCTGGGGAGTGAGAAAGCAGAAGCACACCCCAAGCACTGTGGTTTACAAATGCTATTTCATTTGATATTCACAACGACCCTCTTAAAATCTGTATTATCTTCATTATCATCATCCCCATTGTGTACAAGGCACGAGGAAGTTAAAGAAGTCACACTACTAGTCAGACAGATTCAAAAGTGGACTAAGCTCCAAAGCCTGTGTTTTCTCCATTACATCATACACACTATTAAATAACCTGTCATGTTGCTGTAATTTCCACGACCGAAACTCATTATTTACTTTTAAATTGTGTTCGAAAGTGTCAATGTATACAACTAATTCAGTACATATCTACTCTTTTTAGGAAATATTGCAGGGTAGTTACTATTAAAACATATTCTACAGAAGTTGATTCTGCACTCACTCCTGAAGGACACAAACAGTCTCCAATTGGTGTTTCTTCTGGCGTTATCCAGCGCTGCTGCATAAATTACCATGTACTACCCTACACTTGGAGGTGGGCACTCTGGGGTCCTCACCCTCAGGAGACCACGCGCTGGCGAAGAACACAGGGCCTCTTCCTTCAGCCCGCAGCAGGTGCACAGCAAGCATTTACTGAATAAATAAATGGAAATGTGTGAATTAATCGCGCCTTTCTTTCCACCATGGGCTGCATTTAAAATAAAAGGACACTTATTTGATCGATAATTACACGGTTGCATAGCGCTCACTACAGAACTTTCTCTTCGCGTTATCGGCCGGGTTTCAGACCACACCTGCGCAGTTCAGCAGCTGCTGCAGCAACTGCGGCTGCGCACCCGGCAACCCAAACGGGCCACGCCCTCGCCGCCACGTGATCACACTGACGTCTCGTGACTCCTTTCGCTGCGAGCGCTTGCTCTGCTCCTCACCTTCTTTGCTGTCCGTATTTCATAAGTTTCCCAGAACAGCTTGCGGAGGTCACTCCCTGTCGGCTTGCTGGCCACAAGCTCCCGATCTCGACCATTCGGAGAAGCAACTCCGCTACCGAACACTTAGGGAAAGAAAGCGGGTGGGACGGAGGCGGGTGAAGAAGATAAGAAAATGGAAGAGAGGGCGAGTGCCTCCCCGCCCCGAGCTCACATCGCCATCTGGGCGCGGAGATACTGATGCCCTTTGCGCAGAGGTGCGCCGAGAGTCTGGCGAAGCTTTCTTTTTCTTCGTGTGCCTGTCGACCCTCCTTTCCCCCACCTGCGTCGGAAACGTCCTCGCCTCCTTCCAGTTAGCAAATCAATGAACCCTCAGCTCCCGCAGCCACCGGCGCCGCCCTCTGGGCTCCGGACACTGGCACTGCTGATAATCTCTCGCTTGGCTGCGGGAGTTCGGTTGAGGGGCGGGGGTGGGGGTTGGGGGGTGGGAGAGGAAGGTTGGACTCGGAGACTCATCTCCTACCAGCATCTGAGAGTACTATTTACGAAGGAGAAAAAGGAAAGGAAATCAAAACTTTTCTTGCTTCCCGTGTTCACATTGGGTTGTATTTTGTTTTGAAAAAAACACATAGAAGAGAATTCTAGTTATACATAGCAGAATCTTACGTAATTCCTGACTTACTATGCAAGTTTTCACACACACGCACCTCAGAATCCCCCAAATCTACCGTCTGTTCCCGCCACTTTCCTCTCTCCCTCAAAGGTTCCTTAAGGCCTCTCTGTCTCAAAATCTGTAATGTGAAGCTGGAGAGATGAAGGAAGGAGCGGATCTTGCCTCCTAGAGCAGGTGTAGTGTTACACACTCTAAGTCACGTAAGTATGAGCCCCAATCCACAATCACAGACAAGGACTTGTGCTTCCAAGACTTCATAAATCACATTTATCCTACATTGGATGGTTCTGGTGTTAGATCATACTTCTAATATAAGTGTTCATTTTCCTTCTTGTGAATCAGTTTTTATTTTAGGGGAACCCAATTATTTTCTTTCACAGTAAAGGGCTTGTGGGGAGAGTGGTAGGAAGGAGGAACTTCTTTTAATGGTGCCAATCTTGTGAACCTCAGATTCCTCTCAGTGAGACCTATCTGGCATTTGTGTGAAGAGCAGAACCAAGGGGACCAATTTGGACAATGGGAGTCAATTATAATAGAAGATGATGGCAGAAGTTCTGTAAGAAGATGGCAAAGATCTAAATGAAGTGATATTGTAGAGACTGAGAAAAGAGAGAATTAGAAAATGTTAAGATGATAAAGAATTCATAACTTCAGAAAGATGAGTGTTTAGAGAAGGGTACAGATTGAGAGTGTTAAGGGGTCTATATCACTTTTAAAAATTAAAAAAGCCTTAAACTTTAAAAATACATTAATAGATTCCATTTAAAAAGATAGCTTCAAACTGACTTCAAAATACACATTTTTTGTATTTTGCTATGCTTTCTCCAGCCTTTAGATTAAAAAAAACCCAAAATTTGGAAATAGGAATAAACAAAGGCTGTATGTGTTTTCAATGTCATCCTAGATCTAGATCATTTTCTAATATGTCTGCCCAAGGATTGTCTTATTTTCATTCTCTAGAGCAGAATTTCTTAACCTCAACACCATTGATTGTTTGGACTAGATAATTCTTTGTTGTAGGGGGCTGTCCTGTGCATTATAGGATGTTTACTAGCTAGTAATCCTGCCTTTTACTGCTATATTCCAGTAGTGCTTCCTCGGTCATGACAATCAAAGACATCTCCTCACGTTGCCAGATGACCCTTGTGGCAACAAAACTGCCCATTGGAGAACCACTACTCTATGAGTATGTGCCATTGTTTTGACTTAGTATTTATAAATTAGGGTATCTTTCAACTTTGTAAGAGTAAATATTGACTTGTAGATAACTGTTAGGGGTACAAATGAACTTCATCTGATATTTAGTTGTTTTGTGTCCTGTAGAAAATTAACAGTTTTATTGTCCCATAGGGCATTTTCCAATTCTGTATCTCACTGAGCAATGTTAATTTACAGCATTACTTCTTTCAGTAACTACCGATAAATTCTTTGAACCAGTTTTGCCCTCCTGTTGGTTCCCTCTTTAATGAATTAAATCTTTTGACAAGTGTTTATTTTATATTTGTGTAAGAATCATGCCTTTAACCTTCTGATAAGTGTATTTTGAAAAAATGGATAATACTTAATACATCTATAAAATAGAATAACATTCAGTCAGTTGGGGTTGGAGGAGAGATAAAAGGTTATATTTAATTCATTCAGACTGGCCTCACTAAAATAGATGTTTTTTCATGAAAACTTGAGGTTAATGGTCAAGTGATTAACAATCTGCTTTTAATTCTTGTTCACAAAAAAAATACTTCTTCGTGTCATAGAGGAGTGAATGTTGGTTTCAATGATCTACTTGCACAAGAGGAATCGTTTGCTTTATGTGTGTGACTCATTGTTTGACAGTGTAATGATCTTTAATGGAAGGTGAAGAAGAATGAAACATTTCTGAGGCGATGTCACCTCAGATAGATTTCTTCATTAACAAGGAAGCATGATAGCCATTCTGAGCCTCAGACAGTCATAGAAAATTAGGCGAGAATCTTACACTTTGCAAAATTTACTAATATTTGAATGACATTACTTTCTACCTGTATTAAGATCAATAACTTAAAAATATATCATTTTAGCTTCCCATCGATAGGTTTTTAGTGAGTTAGGAATTAATGTGATGATCTGGTTTATCTACAGGGACTAATGTCTATTAAAGAACATTTTAGTATGCTTTTGAAGGGTTTCATTATTTAACAACCTCCTCCTCCTTTTTTTTCTTCTTCTGTTAATTATCTCGATAAAATCGCAGATTAAAGTATTAAATATTTCAAATTCTATTTGTAAGTGGAGGTCAAAATTGGTCATTTAAATTCATTCTCATCAGAGTGAAAGAGTCTCATTGCTAAGTCCTCATCAGTTCCTCACGCATCCTTAGCATTTTATTTTTTCTTTTGCAAACTGGTGAGCGGCGGTGCTCCCATTTTCTCCCTGACCCAGGGCAGAGGGCCTCTGAGTGTGGTCGGTTCCGAAGGGGTGCTGAATCCTCCCCAAATATGGACGTGACTGTCAATAACGCAGGTAAATAAAATAGCAAACGCCCACGGGCGCCCAACCTGACGCAGAGATGGCATCCCCAGCGGGTAGGAAAAGTTGTGTGAATCCTTCGATAGCTCAGTTGGTAGAGCGGAGGACTGTAGTGGGTAGTTCTTCAGGCATCCTTAGGTCGCTGGTTCGAATCCGGCTCGAAGGAGTTCACGCTTTTTGTGTGACTTTTGCCCCCACCCTCTGAAAAGCACATTCCAGTTGCACATATCCTTGATGAGAATCCATTTCAATCTATTCTCCATGTGCAGCGAATCCCTACTTTTATTATTATTATTTTCCGTAACAATTTTTAATACGCGCGATCAAGACTTCAACCTCGTAGTTCACATAATTTAACCCTCCAAGAAGCCCTGGGCCCTGACGAAACGGATCAGAGACGGACCCACTGGGCTAGGGCTCCAGAGAGGCATCGCCACCTCTCAACCGTGGATCCCAATCCGAGGGGAGGGGAGGCTGGTGGAAATTACGCGGACCAGCCGGTAATTGGTGGGGCACGCGCGCCCCCTGGTGGCCGGAGAGTTCTGAGTCGTTGGGACTCAGTTGCACGCTGGACCACTGGCCAACTCCCACAACGCCTGAGGCCCGGACGAAATTCAGGGGGTCAATTCTCCTTTTAACTATGTCACGGCGGTGGTTTTCAACCCTGGCTGAGAAAATGTGGTGGAAATCAGAATCACCTGGGAAGATTTTACAAAGTACCTATGCTTGGGCCACTTTGGAGGTAAGACCCCGGTATTATTAATGGTTTAAAAGCTCCCCAGATGATTTTAATGTACTGCGAGGGTTGAAAAACTGCTAGAAGGGAACAATAATTTTAGGAGAAAATAATATATAAGGGAAAAAATGGACAGGATTTCCTACCCACATGGGGAATTAGCTCAAAAAGCAGCGATCTCTCACATAACAGTAAAACACATTTGCTAATTTTGTGCCAATCTCATTAAAATATATTAAGCCCACTTCACTGTCTCAAAAATGTGATCCTGGATACCTATGAAAGAGTCCTCAATGACAAAGATATTAGATCTAAGTAAGGAAGAGTTGTCTGAGGATTTTGTGCCTGGCAATTTCTTGTGTCTTCCTTCCCATGCTTCAGAACTTTTATTCTTTAAGCAAATGATTCTCAAACTTGGGTGTGTATCAGAATCACCCGGAGAGCTAACAAAGAACACAGATGCCCAGGCTAATTGAATTAGGGTAGAGGTTTGTGAGCCCTGCCTAAGACGCATTGGAAACCACTCCTATAAAGGACTGGAGACTGGTCTAAACTGGCAGCTCCCAATGAACTCCTTGCTTTTTTGAAAGCTAGTTGGGGGCAAAAAAAAAAAAGGTCCAATTTTCTTTTCTAAAGATAACATTTGGGTCTTGGATGCAAAGTTTATTAAATGGTCCTGGACTAAACTTCCTTGCCAAGGCACAATAGATTCCAACCCAGATAGAGTCTCTACTGTAATTTTCCTCCCACATTTTGGACCATATTCTGCCGTATTTCCGCACCAGTAACAGCAGCAGACCACCCCCTCCCCACTCCCCAAGATACAGCTAGATGACTCCAGAAGAGGAAGAGAGAATGTATTATACAAAAACCCCCTCAAACTTACCTACATATGCTTTGGCTCTCTACCATCTCATTAAGAAATGAGAGCGCATTTGTTCCAGTAATTTTTGGTAATATTAACACATAAATGAAGTGTAGATTTGCAAATTCACTTGGCAGAGATCAGCATTCAGATCTGCAAAACGTAAGATAAATTCCAAAGAACTGAGCCCTGTCTGTGATAGAACTGTCTGAGGATGAGGGAACCACGGAGTACGTGGGTCTTCGTGGACGGCGAAGGAGCATCAAACACAAGTTTCTTGAGGGAAAGACCATTCGTGTTATGAAATAAGCGCGTGTTTTTAGTTGCTCATGTTTCAAGATACAACGGGAAGATGGGAATAAAGACCAAAGAGTAAGAGGAACGTAAAACTGGAGAATGCGGGCATCGATCCCGCTACCTCTCGCATGCTAAGCGAGCGCTCTACCATTTGAGCTAATTCCCCATCTGGAGGAGCCACCGCACATCCTTTACCCTCTTTGATATCTGGAAGTAATTCAGGTCTCGCTGCTATTTCGATTGACACTGGCTGTTAGCCAATAGAAAGAAGTGAGGGACTGTAGCTCAGGGGTGATGGGCAGCCCCAAGATGATTTCCGCCCTCCAGCGCCACCTATAACCTGTTTTACGGTGCTGGATCCTGTCGAAAGATCAGAGCGTGCAGGTGGACCAGGGCGCGGGAATCCACAGAAACACTTGTTTTGGGAATTGGGCGAAAGTTTAACACTGGAATCATATGAACGGAAACCGGGAACTGGAAAGAAGTTGAGGATACAGACAGGAGGGAAAGTCAAGTTTCTCAAGCAATGAGGCTTGGCCTTGGCCTTGGTCTACTTAATAGTTCCCGACAATCTCCGCACCCCTGAAATTTCCACCGATTGATTCATCTGGCTCCGGAGTCACTATGGATCAACGAATGTCACTTACGATCTGGATTCCTTTGTCATCGCCAGGGGATGCATGGCCATTAGGGGGCGTGCGTCCCATCTAATTTCTCCCTTCTTGCTGGCTTCTGTAGTCCCAATTTCGATCAAAAGGTATACAAGCTATTTTTCTAAGGTAAATATTAACAAGAGAAGTGAATAATACTTATGGCTGTAGACGTAGAACCGGAGTCCTTGCAAAAAGACAACGGCAGTAGTTACCACTTTTTCTTCTGGGCCTATCGAGTACCAGGCACCAGGTACTGTGCGTTAGGTGCTAGGTATGGTTCAGCAGGAGCTAGTTGTGAAGAGGAGGATCCGCTGGGCATTGCTAGAGGCCCATCACTTTCAGGAAAGCCACATGAAAACCCTCACCTAACATCTGCACCTTCAACTTCTTCTTTTCCTGAAATTCCATCATTAGAGACCTCCTCTTTTTGGTTTAATGTTATTTTCTAGTCTCAATGAAATTGAGGTAAGGTGCTCAAAATTGAAATGGAGAAGGTGATACATTTTATTTAAGAAAGTGACTGTGCCATACAGCCCATGCCTAGCAGGCCTTTTCAAAACCTTTAGACTGTCCTTAATACTTGCTCTTCTGTTTTGCTTTTTTATTGCAATTAGTGCTGACAAAAAGTGGATAACTCTGTCTGTGGGAAGAAGCCCTCCATCTTCCTGCCCCAAACCACACATCTTAGACAAGAGAGTTCAAAACTCAGGTGTTCTAAGTGTGTATAGAAACCCACCATTCATCTCAAAACTTGGCTCAAGATCAGCTTTGCCTTGATTCTCATATCATATAGGTGCTTTCTCCTACTTGTCCCTGGACAGAATTTACCCAGTCAGTTTGGCCTCCACTTATTCTTTTCTCCTTGTTTATTTTCCATGACTCTATTAGGAGTGCAGTGTGAAATTGGAGTGAAAGAAATTGGCATGACTGACTGTAAACTGGGAGTGATTTGTTTATATGGGCTTTCTGCCATGAGTTAAGAGTTCTGGTTTCCAGTAAGGTTGGATTAAGTATTAAGTTTTTCAACTTCTCAGTTTCCACAGAGGTAAATGAAGATCAAGTATATCTTAAAGTTCACATGGAAGTTTTATCAATTGCTAAACTATTGACTCTCAACTCCAAACTCACTGCTGTGGACTGAATTGTGTTCCCCCCCCCAATTCTACATTGAAGCCCTAACCCCCAAAGTGACTTAGTTGGAATAAGGAAGTAGTTATGGTTAAATGAGGTCATAAGATAAATGGCCCGTAAGATTATTGTCCTTATAAGACACCATAGCGCTCTCACCATGTGAGGACACAGCAAGAAGGAGGCCATCTGCAAGCCAGGGAGAGAACCCTTACCAAGAACCAACACAGCACGTTGATCTTGGACTTCCCAGCCTCCAGAACTGTGAGAAAATATATTTCTGTTGTTTTAAGCCACCCAGTCTGTGGTATTTTGTTATAGCAGCCTGCTATGGTTTGAATGTATGTATCCCTCCAAAATTCATTATGTTGGAACTAAGACCCAATGCGATAGTATTAAGAAGTGAGGATTTTAGGAAGTGATTAGGCCATGAGGGCTCTGCCCTCATGGACGAATTAGTGCCCTTATAAAGAGCTTGAGGGAGTAAGATCACCCCCTTTTTGCCCTTCTCTTCTGCCATGTGAGGACACAGCAACAAGGTGCGCCACCTCGGAATTGGAGAGCAGCTCTCATCAGACAGCAAATCTGTTGGTGCCTTAGTCTTTAGAACTATTAGTAATAAATATCTACTGTTTACAAATTACCCAATCTCAGGTATTTTGATATAGCAGCACAAATGGACCAAGACACAACCTGAGTAGATTTAGATACTTAGTCTTCTTTAATCCCCCTTGTGATACAGGAGGTGGACTTTTAACCACAGTGCAGTTTTACTTCTTGACCGTATAGTTAAGCCTTGCCAAAAGGGGGGCTAGAGAGAGCCAGACTCCAAGGCTGGACGCAGAAAGGTGTTCTTTTCTGTTTCCTTTCTGGGGGCTTTCTGTTTCCATAGGTGTCACCCCAGTAATCCCAACAGAGACAACAGTTTTGCAGCAGCTATTGAACCCAGCCCCGTCTTGAAATTTCACCACTTGTTGGCATCTCTGTAGCTTTTCTACCTGGTATCCAAAGCACAGATAGAACACCAAGAGAAACTGCCCACATCCTAGGATCCCTCCTCTCTGGCTGCTCTCTATTAGGTTAGGAACATTGAAAGGAAAGTTACCAGATACTATCTTCTTAGTTACTCATGGAAGGGATTTAATTACTGAGTTCAATATCAACCATGTGCTGTTAATATTCCTAATGGGAGGCATTGGTTGTTGCCATTTGAAGAAAAAGTTGGAATTTTTCTTTCAAAGCTTTTTCCTGCCAGATAGTTTAGCATATAACTCATGTCTGCTTTAGGCACAAGGAAGCTGAGCAGGCAAAATCTATACTGTGCCTCTCTCTGTTTGACAATTTACTTTGAAAAAGGAATATTTATATTTCCACTTAAAAATTTCAGGGGTTTTTGTTTCATTTTAATTGCCCCACGATAAGTATGTAACATAATATGAACCACCCAAATTATTTATCCAACTAAGGAAATTTACACATACACACACAAACAACATTTCACGTTTCATCACTGGAGTTATGAACATACACGATTTCCCATCTGACTTTCAGAAAGGAGAATTGCAATGGTACCAAAATGCCCTGGACATTGCTTTGTTCACAACCCTGAGATCGTCTTTAACCCAGTTGTCTGTATTTAGGGCAACTATATCATTTATTGAGCAAATCCAGATACTTTTGAGAAAGAAAGAAAGTAGTAGATAATCAGACAGGACAGCAGGACATCCAGCGTAATCCTGGGATTTCATCCTAGCTGTATATATCTAGGGAATGATGTATAGCTGTATATCACGGGATCCTGGTAGGGATTTTGTTTTGAGGTATAGGTAAATATCCTAATGTCTTAGATATGCAACCCAATGAATTTTACATATGTATAATAAACCCATAAAGTCAGCTACTCAGATCATTATATATTAATAGAACACTTTCAGTGTCTGAGAAAACTGCTTTTAAGATGCCTATACTTTTTAAAATTAATATAACTATAATTAAAACACAAACTGTACGAACATATATTATTTTAGGGATTCTAAAGGCCCATCTTCAGCGTGTACCCTTCGATAGCTCAGTTGGTAGAGCGGAGGACTGTAGTTCGTGCTTAACCTAGATATCCTTAGGTCGCTGGTTCGAATCCGGCTCGAAGGACAACAATTTCGAACTGCAGGCTTACATTCCGGAAACAAAAAACCTCGTGTACTTACTTCCCTGTCATAAATGAGGCTCTAGACAAGAAGACAGCGCCGACTGTCCCGTTGTTTCTATTTCAACATAAACGTGTACCCCTTTCTTATTTACACGCAGCAACTATGTTCAGAACAAACTAGAATCGTGGTTACTTCAGGGAAGGGCGATCGCATCGCTGAAAAACAGCGTTTCCAAGAAGTCTTAGTTTATATTTCCCACTTGTGAAATTCGCACGTCGCAACACCCTTCACCTCCTCCACTCGGACTCCGAGTCTCCTGCCGGCTCCCGTTTTCTTGGTGCCATTCTTGTTTCCCGCTACTGATCATCAAAAGCAGTTTCTACTCCCACTTCCCTCCTCTTCCTCACGCCGGACCAGTAAACCACCGCCAGCGCCCGCCACGGAGTTCCGCTGAGGGCGCGTGAGAGGTGTGGGGAGCGCCAAGAGCGCCCTGACCCCAAGCTTTTGTTTTCACTTTAATTTTTCTTGGGCGTTAGAATGTGCAACGGCCTTTGGGGTCCTCTGTTCTCTTGGTACTTTTTGAAGAATACTTTGATGAGAGAGGATTTCAGACATACAGAAAGCAGAACTTCATCGTACCCATCACCCAGATACAGCACCATCTACCTCAAATACACACACGCCCGCCCTGATCTTTCTACACAAATCCAAGGTGTGTTCTCCTTTCGCCCACTGTTGTTGAGCTTAGAAAATGTTGGTGTTAAGGACGAAAAAGGGGACAGAATCCACTCCCCTCTCCCAATTCCCCACACACACAGCAGGAGTGGAGGATGATTGAAAAAGTGTCTCTCTTAAAATTAACCGAGTGCGAGTGGGAACGCGAGGAAGGAGCTGCTGCCGCGAGCTGAGTATTTTAGGAATGTAGTTGGGACCCGTGCAGGGAAAAAATATCGAGCCCGCTTGGTAATTAGGCACATTATTTGCCACCGCTTCTTTCCTTCTGGGTAGCTTCGTGCTTAGAACGGGCTGGAGTTGGGGTAAAAAAAAGATTGTATCGGAGCCCCCAGGAAGGGCGATGGATATTAATAAATAATTTAGTGGGGCCGACTGGAGGGCCACAGCCCAGCCCAGAGAAGCAGCAGCCTCTCGCCCTTGGAAGTTGCCAACCAGAACTGAACGCGTGGTCTCCTGGATTAAAACCAACGTTGTTGCCTGGCTAAACAAACAAACAAACAAACAGACGAATAATAATTTTAAAAGGCCCTAGTGCTGCCTCTCAGTCGGCCCCGCGGGGCTGCCGGTGGCAGGAACCGCAGCGTTCAGGGCGCCCCCTGGTGGGGCTTTGCGGTCGGGATCGCCCCCAGGGCCGCCAGGCGCGGGTGGGACCGCCAGCATCAGGTGTGTTCCTGGGGTTTGAGATCTGAGGGGAAACCTGAAAGGTGGTCTTACTAATAACCTATCTAACAGAGGAAAATAAACTATGAAACAGAAAGTAAGAGAAATAAACTCACAACACAACTACTCTTTGTTTCATTAAAACACGTGTGACCTAACTTATCTCTGAGTTCTTTCTCAGCCTTGAAAAAGTTCCCGAGTGCACAGTAGGAGTGTGAACTTCCCCTGCTTCCTCAAGAAGAGACAGTACCAGATGCCTCCCGCTATCAAGAAGAAAGAAGAAATTAATTTCTGCTGTCAATCTGCTACGTGAGAAACAGAAAAAGGCAACCCAGCAGCTTCACAGCCGCTTTTATCAGTCCCCTGAAACAGAGAAGAAAAATAAAAAGCCATTTTTACCCTTTAAAAGCACCAAGCAACTTTCCTCACGGCCGGCCATTTCTTTCCTCCCTCTGTGTGTCGTGGCCACTCTCTCGTTCTCTCTCTCTTTCTTTCTTTCTCAGGAAAATAAATAAACTTTTACTTTTGTAGATCCTAATCATTGTCTGAGAATTCCCCCCCGCGCACAGACTTCACACCCTAACTGAACGTGTGAGGACAGGACCGGGCGGGGAGGACAGAGTGCGCCGCCCTCGGGGCCTTCTGCCAGAGGAAAACGCGGGATTCCGAGCGGCCGCCTGGTGCGAGCCGGAGCCCGAGCGAGGGAGGAGGGAGGCAGCTCAACCCTGCTCTGCCGGTGTTGACCCTCCTGGATTCGAGGCCCAGCTGCTAGCCTGTCTTGGGAGCTGACATTCTTCATGGGAGGAGCCTTCGAAGTCACTTTTTATCGCTTCTGCCCGTACAAAAAGCACAGGCAGGGAAACAGGAAGTTTCACCCAGATGTGGCTTTGTTGCAAGAGCCCAACCCTCAGTAACGTACACAGTTAATCTTGGAATAATCCCCATGCGGGGTCAAGTTGGCCCCACGCTCTCCCACGTCTACTGAGGTTTGTGCAAACCGCAGTCGGAGTTAAACTTGTCAGGGCAGCCTTGTTTGGTCTACCGCTTGTCCTCAATTTGACAACATGACTTATTTACTTAACAAATGGTAATGAGTACCCCTAAGAAGAGGTACTGTTCTAGGCACTTCGTCAACGTCAATAAAACAAAGATCCTTGTCCTCCAGTCAATTACTTTTCCATAGTGGAAAAGATTTCACAAACTTAAAAGGTAAATTTGCAACGTGTCACAAGGTAGTAAGTGACATGGAAAAAAGGAATAAGTACAGGAGGACAGTGGCATCTGGATGAGTAGAGGAAGCTGCGAGGGTAACTCTGGATGACTTGGGAGAGACATCTGGAGTAAGGGCTGTGCATAGGATTAAATAGGATGCTCAGGGAAGAGATAATTTTTGACGCTCTCTTTTTGGTATGTTTTAGTGGAGTTTTTACACTATTCATCTTTATATCTTTGTCTATAAAGTCCTGTTCCATCCATCTTCTTCATAGGTTTGTTTATTTTATTATGCCACTGATGGAGCTTAAAAATCTAAAACTCCTCTTTTTAGTGTAAAAAGACTTGAGAGATTAAGCCAAAAAGAAAAGAGAAAATGTAAAAAGAAAAGAGAGATTAAGCCAAAATGGAGTAAAAGGAACCAAATAGGTGGTTCTGCTTCTATTGGGTAGGACTCTCTGAGATCAAAACAATGTAACATTTGCAAAAATGGAAATTTTTAGTCTTTAGGTATACAAATGTGGAATAAAAATTGAAGACTTTTTGCTTTACCCTGAGCGCGATAGATAGACCTTATCAAATGTAGTTAGCGTCTTAGATTTGAATTTTATAAAGGTCACTCTAGAGGCACTGTGAGAGTGGGGAAGAGGGTTGGAGAGGGGTTTGGGAAAGGAGTTTGGAGGGGGCGGGAGAGAGACTATCTAAAAGGGCAAATGAGAGGTGGTAAAGGGTGAGATTGATGTACTATTCTGGAAACAGAAATGAAAATATTCAGGGTTTCTAAAGAGTGATCATTACTACTCTCTTGCATAGTGAAAGATGCCGGTCTGAGTCAGGGAGTATCCTTGCCTCCCAAATAAAGGTTGCCAAAGAAGCAAAGCCCCAGGACAGCAAGGGCAGGATCTTGTGCGAATAGTGGATCCCTATTTGCATGCCAAGCGAATGGGCAATTTACTTTGGTTAAAAAAATTACTAGATGTAATGATTTTTACAAATACTCTTACACAATCATTCTACCTTTTAAAAAATAGTCTTCTTGTTCATATTTGTCCTCTTGGTCACTAGATCCCATCCCATTCTCAAGGATGGACACTCCAGCTGTTTTGCTGGTACTCACTCCTACATCATCTTTTCTCTCTCTCTATCTCCCCACCACCGCCCTGATATTTTACATTCAAAGCTGGCTTTATGGGTGTGCAACTTGTGCAGTTGCACAGGGCTTTGTGTTTTGAAAGATTCACTCTTGGTTTAATACTCTGCTGTTGCCATCTTGAAATTCATAATAATTTAATCTTTGAACTTGTGTTTTGAAAAGGAAGTCCAAAGGGACCATGGAGTGTTCATATGAACAGAGAAGACATGTCAGGTGGCAGCCTTGATTCCTTGCTACCCATTTACATGGCAATGTCACGTGAGTACAGAATTCTGGGGGAACCATGATGCTAAGACTCAAAGCAAGTGTACAGCTAAAGAAATGGCGGAGCTGACAGCCCTGAAAGGCCGCACTCTCCGTTTGAACCAAAACTTGTTTGGGATGCAGAAAGAAGGCAATGGCAGGATCTAAGAAATAACAGCCACCTAGGAACCCTATCATATCCTTGTTTATTCATGTTATCTCCCTGCATAAACTAATCACACTGAAAACGATGACATAGAAGGAAATGGAAAGATAGGCAACCCATAGTTCCTTTTCCTTTCAGTCTTTCCTTGCTCATTAGCAAACCAAAGACAGTGTTGATAGAATGTGCGTGAATCAAGAAATGAGTTCATTTTGGGCAGTGTTTCCACTATTGGAGTAAGAACAAAATACATATACTTATATTGAGCTATGAAATATAAATTGTGGAATTTTGGTGATTTCAAATATGAATTAAATACTATATTTGTATTTAAAGTTGGCACTGAACGACATAAAGATTAGTAAATTCAATAATGTAAAAGTTCAATTTTTATTTACTTAGAATGACATTAAATAGCAAATAAAAGCATCATGTGTGATAAATCAAGAGAGAGACTATAGAAGAAAGAAAAAAGTTTTTATTTTACTATATTTAATGACAATTTTCCCCTGATTTTTGAATCCCTCTTCTTTGTTTTACATCAGGCCTTGTGAATTATGTAGCCAGCCTGTTCACACTCACAGGCAAACACATTCTTTTTTCACTGATCTTGAAATAAACCTTTTTTGACTCTTTATCCTCTACCAGCTGCTGCTCCACTCTTTCATCCCCCATATCAGCATAACCTCTTGAAAGAATGGTCTTTCCTATCTTTGCACTCTGTCTTAAACCTACCCCAATTCATCTGTCATCTCTCCACTTAAATGGTTCTTGTCAAAGTCGCCATTGACCTCAGTGTTGCTGATCTAATGATCAATTCTCAGGCCCTCTTATGCGGCTCATAAGTAGTATCAATAGATTGGGATGCTTAATCCTTCTGGGTATATCATCCTCATTTGATTCCAGGGCATCATACTGTCTTTGAGTTCCTCCTTCCTCATTGGTAGCTCCTTTCTAGTCTTTACTGGCTCTTCCTCTTCTCCCTGACTCCTTAATATTGACTTTTCTTCCCAGGCTTTAGTCTTCGGCCCTCCTCTGTTGTCTGTCTACACTCAATTCTTTGAAAACATCCTTCAGTCTCATGGACTTAAATCTAGCTCTGTACAAATAACTCACAGAAGTATATCTCCAGTCCAGACTTTTCCGCACACTCCAGACTGATATACTCCTACCTAACCAGCATCTCCACTTAGAGGCTAATAGTCATCAAACTGTACTCCTCATCTTCTTTCCCTCCCAAATCTTCCCCACCCACAGTTATCCCCACCCCACCCCATCCTGCCACGTTCTCTGGCCAAATACCCTGGAGTCATCCTTCAGTCTTCTTTGTCTCACATTCCACATCAGGCAATTCTGTTGATTCTATCTTCATTATACTCATATATCCACGATCTTGCAACATCTCACCACTTTTACTGCCATAACTCCTTTTGGAGACATCATCATTTTCATCTGAATCAGTCTTGCATCCCTGCTTTTACCCCTGACTACTTATTGCCTATTCTTGCACAGCATCATAAATGACCTTTTAAAAACCTACTGTTTTATTTCGGTTTATCTAAGGATTTGGGTGCAAGTAATTTATCCCAGAAAATTCTGATGTGGGAACAACGAAGTGAAAAGCAAAAGAAAGTAAACCAAGGATGGCCACTCTGGGCAGCTCAAGCTTATTTCTTTGAGGAACCCTGGGAAACAATGTGGCAAATATACCTCAAAATGATCAAACTTCAGGGGAAAGGAACTGGGCTAGTCCTATGCCAATTACCAAAAACTCTTGCTTGGTACCTCTTTCAAACCCCCAATTCAGTGGCGCATCTAGCCTGCCATGCAAGTGGGCAGAGTGGGGACAGCAGGCCATTGAGCAACAGGACGCAGATACCAGCAGGTGCAGTGAGGGTCAGGGGCATGTAGGTGGGACTCCTTAGTGGGGCACCAAAGGCATATGGTGGGGCTACAACAGCGTCTTCAGCCTCAGGCTGATGATCCTTGATCACAGTCTTCAAAAGTTGGCCAGTGGTCAACATATTTTCCAGGCCATTCCTGAGAGAATAATCAGTTAAAACAAAGGCTCACATGTCTTAAAGAGCCTGGGATGTTCCTAGAACTGAAAACAGTGTTGTATGGAAGGAATATTGAAGTACTACTGCTGAATTAGAAGGAGTTAAGAATATTGGGAAGCCCTGCCTGCTATTGGGAATAAAAGTAGAAGACAAAACAATGAGCAGATTTCCTGTAGCTATTTCAGCCATGAAAGTAGAAACCTTAGACCAGATACAGAATGCATACATAAGATAGTCACGTATCTTCCTGTAGAATATCATGCTCAGTCTGTTTATTAATAGTAATTAGGCATAAAACTCAACATTAAGAAATGATCATACATGTTAATGTTCAGGAGCAGCAAGGAATTAAGAGGTTTGATTTGATGATTCATGCTACAGTTTTCGATTTGTCTTGGGGAAGATTTGTCCCCAAAGAAGCAAATGGTTGGTAGAAGCTATGAAGGAAAAAGGAAAGCAGTCTGAATTGTAGTGTGTTGTTGCAAGGGGGAAAAGGAGAACAAGGGCAGTAACTATGGCTTGACCTGGGGCATAAGACAGAGCAGGTGAAATGCCTCCTGTGTCGAGGAATTTAAATCAAATACTTTTTTTCCTGGAATCCCAGTGACTGCCATTTCCTGGCTTGAAAAACCAATCCTGGCTTTTAAATCCCAATCTAAGATCTCTGTTCATCCCAATTTTGAGATTTTTTTTCTACTTTTAGCTCAATACATTTAGGAATTCCAGAATTCTACCACAAAGAATTATGACTATTTCAGACATTTTCATAGGCTTAAAGTAGTATGATGTGACATTAGGCTGCAGGTAAGCTCTTTGAAAAAGCTTTCTTGTGGTATACTGATATATTTAAACTATAGATATATATAAATAGATTTAAAAAGAAAACCCTATTACGATGAACACTCTTAACATATCTCCTGGTGCACAAGTTCACACAATTTTGTTGGGTATTTACCTAGAAAGGGAATGGGGCTTCTTAATGAATTCAGACTTTCACGTTTCCTGGATGTATCCACCTTCATAGGTTAGCTTATGCTACAATAACAAGTAATTCCTCTCCCCTACCCCAATCATAGTGGCTTATAACCATAACTCTTATTCTGTGTTATATAAGTCTATCATGGTTTGGTTGGTGGGCTCTGTGCCATTCAGAAACCCTGACTTGTAGATCCTCTACAGCCAAGATCATCAATTATTTTGTCAGGGCTAAGGTGTAGAGGCATCAGTGGATCGCTCGCTGACTCTCAAACATCCAGAAGGGACATCCCATTTGCCAGAACAAATTGTGTCATATGTCTACATCTATTTCTGAAAGAGTAAGGACTGCAATTTACATGTGCTTCATGTTCTAGAAGACTGTGAATCAGAATATTTTTGAAGAGCAAAAATGACCATCACAGTGTACCATATGGCCACGAATTATTCTGGCCACTCTCCTTCCTAAAAGCCAAATACGCTTAGTTTTTTCCCATGGGAGACAACATAAATGTCCATTGGAACATGAGCCAGTTGAAAGTCTAGGGTTTCAGAAGGATGATGGTTCCTTCACTGAAGAAGAATTTCAGTAGTTTCTATGTCACTTTTCATAAAAGCAACTAGGCAATTTTCCCAAATCTGACAATTAGAGCAACTAAAATATTGGATATAATAGGAAAATATCAGATTAAAAGCACTGGAGACATAAAATATGGTGAAAATAAATTTGTAGAATTGTATAATATGTTGTAACATATGATCACTATGAGCAAAAGAACAAGTAGAAGAGATAAGCTGGGAATCTGTGATAAGGAGGCAGGGAGAAATGGGATGCTTAGGGTGAAGCTCATTGATATTGAAGTTTTTGTTATGGTTAGCTGAAGTTTTGTTTTACTTTAATCAGTTTTTTTTTTTAGGCTGGTCAAGTGAAGCAGTGGGAGTAATCAGCTTTTTTGAAGCTTATTGTAAATGCAGTGAAACTCATTCTTTTTTAGTGTGTAATTCAATGAGTTTTGAGAAATATATTTAATCCTATCACTAACCACAATAATCATGATGTAGAACTTTTCCATCATTCCAAAAAGTTTAGTTGTGCCTTCAGAAAGCACTGATCAGCTTTCTGTCACCATAGTTTTGCCTTTTCCAGATGGTCATAGAAATGGAATTATACAGTAGGTAGACTTTTAAGTCTGGCATCTTTCATTTGGCGTAATGCTTTGAGATTCATCCTTGTTGTTGCATCAGTAGTTTGTTCTTTTTTGCATTAAGTAGTAGTCCATGGTATGGATACACAACAATTTGTTTATTCATTCACCAGTTGATGAAAAATTGTATTGTTTTCAGTTTTTGACTATTAATGAAGCTGGGCCAGCAGCGCTTTGGGAGGCCAAGGCGGGATGATCGCCTGAGGTCAGGAGTTCAAGACCAGCTTGGGCAATATAGCGAGATCCTATCTCTAGAAAAAATAAGAAAAAAATTAGCCCAGTGTGGTGATGTGCCTGTAGTCCCAGCTACTCGGGAGGCTGAGGCCGGAGGATTTTGCTTGAGCCCAGGAGTTCTAGGTTACAGTGAGCTATGATTGTGCCACTGTACTCCAACCTGGATGACAGAGCAAGAGCCTGTCTTAAAAAATAAACAAAATAAATAGGCTAGGTGCAGTAGCTCATGCCTATAATCCTAGCACTTTGGAAGGCCAAGGTGGGAGGATCGCTTGAGGTCAGGAGTTCGAGACTGTTTTGGGTTTGAGACTAGCCTGGGCAGCAGTGAGATCTGTCTGTACAAAAAAAGAAATAATAATAATAAATTTGGCCTGTAGTCTCAGCTACTCCAGAGCCTGAGGCAGAGGAGGGTCCCTTGAGCCTGGGAGTTGGAGGCTGCAATGAGCTATGATAATTTTTAAAAAAATGTTCAAATGATGAGCTATGATTTTTTTTTTTTATTTTCAGTAAATATGTAGGAGTGGGGTTGCTGGATGTTATAGAAAGTGTATATTTAACTTTCAAAGAAAATACCAACTGCTATCCTAAGTGGCTGTATCATTCTGCAATCCTGTCAACAATATATAAGGATTTTCTACATCCTAGACAACACTTGGAATGGTCAGCCTTTTACATCTTAGCCTTCCAAAGGGGCAACCATCACAACACATTTACCTGTCTCATTTGCTCTCATGTGGAGGGGATTATACAGGGATTATATCAGATGGGTGGGACTTTTAGGGGCCTTTTTAGAATTGCACCTGCTACAATAGGTATGTAGTAGCATAGCATGTGGTTTTAATTTGCATTTCCCTTTCAGTTGATGATGTTGAACATCTTTTCATGCAGTTATTTGCCATTAGTATATCTTTTTTGGTGAAGTGTCTCTTGAAATCTCCACACTGCCTCTTTTTTTCAAATTGAGTTGTTTGCCTCCTTACTGAATTCTAAGAGTGCTTTATATATTCTGGATAAAAATCTTATTTCAGGTATTTGTTCTGAGTTTTTTTTTGTGGTCAGTGATTTGACTCTTCATTTTCTTAGCAGTGTCTTCTGAAAAACAACCGTTTGAAATTTTGATGAAGTCCAATTTATCAATTTTTTATTTTATAGTTCATATTTTCTATGTTCTTTCTAAGAATCTTTTGCCTAACCAAAGGTCACAAATATTTTCTTCTAGTTTTACAGTTTGTCTCTTACATTTAGGTCTATGATGAGGTTTTAATTGCTATATATGGTGCTGATGTAGGGTCAAAGATTTTTTCTAATATATGAATGTCCAATTGCACCAGCACCAATTATTGAATGTTTATCCTTTCCTCATTGAATTATCTCAGCAGCTTTTTCAAAAATAAATTGACAATATATGTGTGTGTTTGTTTACTATCTCTCTCCATTGATCTGCAAGCCTATCCTTACACTAATACAATTTTGACTTGATTACTGAAATTTTAAATAAATCTTGAAAACTAATAGTGTATGTCCTCCAACTTTGTTCTTCCTGTTCAAGATTGCTGCTGTTATTCTGGGTCCTTTGTGTTCCACCTGTATAATCATCTTGCCAATTTTTACCAAAAATTATCTTGCCAATTTTTACCAAAAAAAAAAAACACTAGGATTTTGATTGGGATTGTATTGAATCCACAAATTAACTTGAGAGACTTGACAGCTCAACAATATTGAGTCTTCTGATCTATAAACATGTTATATCTCTCATTCATTTGGTTCTGTATTTTTCTTAGTCATTTATTTAAGTCCTTTTTTTCTTTATAAGTCAAGTTTTTTTAAAGTAAAAGTTTTGCAGTGTACATTTTAAGAAGTATTCATTTGATAAGTACAAATGTATTCTGTACATAACCACCACAAACACAATCAAATATAGAAATTTCTTTACTCCAAAAAGTTGCCTCCTGCCCTTTTATGGTCAATCAGTGCCACCCACTCCCAGCCCCATGGCAACCCTGATCTGATTTTGGTTTTTATACTTTTATCTTTTCCCGAATTTTTTATAAATGAAATCAAGTTGAATGTACCCCTTTGTGACTGATTTTTTTTGAGTAACATAATGCTTTACGATTTATCAATGTGGCATATATTAGTTAATTCCTTTTTACTAATGAGTTGTATTCCAGCATGTGGATATACTACAACTTGTTTATCTATGATGGGTATTTGAATGTTTCCAGTTTTTGGCAATTACGCATAAAACTACCAGAAATACACATGTCATCGTGTGGACTTGTGTCTTTTATTTAGTATTGGGATTGTTGGGTCTTGTAAGTATATGTATAATTTTATTTTTAAAAAACTGACAAAGTGTTTTCCAAGGTGTATTATTTTGCATTGCCACCAGCAACATAATGTAAGAATTGCAGTTGTTTCACATCCCCATCAACTTTTAGCACTGTTAATTTCTTTCTTTTTTCTTTTTTTCTTTTTCTTTTTTTGGTTTTCTTTAGTCATTCTGTCAGGTATGTAGAGGTATTTTTTTTTCTTAACAGATCAAGATATCATAGAGGTATCTTATTGTGGCTTTAATTTGCATCTCCCTAATGAATAATTGTGTTGCGTATCTTACCCCGCTTATCGGCCATTAGTATACTGTCTTTTGAGAAATATCTGTTCAAATCATTTGCCCATTAAAAAAATGGGTTGTTTGTCTTATTATTGAGTTGCAAGAGTGTGATATATATTCTGAGTACAAGTCTTTCATCAGATAAGTGTTTTCCAAGTATTTTCCCCTAATCTGTGCCTTGCCTTTTTTTAACAGTGTCTTTTGAGGAGCAGATTTTTTTTAACCATGATGAAGTACAACTTATCATTTTCTTTCATTATAGTTTACAGTTTTTGTGTCCCATTTAAGACCTTTTTGCTTAACTTAAAGTCACAAAGATTTTCTTCTATGTTTTCCTCTAGAAGTTTTATAGTTTTAGTGCTTACATTTAGGTCTGTGATTCATTTTGAATTAATTTTTGCTTATTTTGTGATATAAGGGTCTAAATTCATTTCTTTTCATATGGATGTCCAGTTTTTCCAGCATCATTTGGCAAAGATATCTTTTTCCCATTGACTTACCTTGGTATCTCTGTCAAAATCAATTAATCATAATTATGTGAGTCTACTTCTGGACTCTTTATAGCTTTATTATAAGTCTTAAAATCAGGTAGTGTTAAGTCTTCCAACTTTGGTCTTTTCTTTCAAAATTTTTTTGGATATTTTTCATCTTTTGCATGTTTCAACTTTGTTCTTTGTTCTTCTCTTTCAAAAAATTTTTGGATATTTTTCATCTTTTGCATGTCTGGATACATTTTATAAATTTCCTATTTAGCTTGTCAATTTCTAAAAAGAAAAACTCACTGAGATTTTTATCAGTGAGGGGTGGCATTAAATGTATAAATCAATTTGGAAGAATTGGAATTGATATCTGAAAAATATTAACTTTTCTGTCTTGGAAACAATGCATTGTTTTCATTGCATCTCGTTAAATTTAATCTCTAAATATTTCATATTTTCTGTATTATTCCAAATATTAATAGTATTTTATATTTCACTTCTAGCTGTTCATTGTTAATAAATAGAAATATAATTTATGAATAAACAGAACTATAATTTATTGTATTTGTGTCCTGCAGCTTTGATGAGCTCACTTATTTAGTTGTAGTAGCTTTATAGTAATTTCCTCAGGATTTTCTTCAGAGACAATCATGTTATGTGCAAATAAAGATAGTTTTACTTTTTCCTTTCAAATCTGTATTCTCTCTCTCTTGTCTTATTATATTGGCTAGAACTTCCAGGACAATGTTGAATACAAGTCATGAGAGTGGACACCTTGTTCTGGACCTGATGTTCGGGCCAAAACATTCAATCTTTCACCATTAAGTATATTAGCTATAGAATTTTTAAAGATGTCTTTTATAGTTGAGGAATTTTTTTTTTTTTTTTAGACAAGGTCTCTGCCCTACCTGGAGTGCAGTGGTGTCATCATAACTCACTGACTGCAAACTCAAATTCCTGGGCTCAAGTGATCCTCCTGCCTCAGCCTCCCAAGTAGCTGGGATTACAGGTGCACACCACCATGCCTGGCTAATTTTTTTTTTTTAATTTTTTGTAGAGACAGGGATCATGCTGTTGCCCAGGCTGGGTCTCGAACTCCTGGCCTCAAGTGATCCTCCTGCCTCGGCCTCCCAAAGTGTTAGAATTATAGGTGTGGGCTGCTGCACCTGTCCAGAAATTCTTTTATTCTATTAGTTTGCAGAAATTTTAACATGAATGTATGGTAAGTTTTGTCAATTTTTTTCCTACACCTATTGAGACAATCATATAGTTTTTCTTTCACTCTGATAATAAGGTGATTACATTGATTTTTAAAATTAAGTTGTAAGCTACACTTTAACTTTTACTTTAATTTTTTGAAAGTTACTTTTCCCATTTTTTAGATTAAGGTACAATTTACATACAGTAAAGTCATCATTTTTAGTGTACATTCTTTTTAGTGTAGCAAATTTTCGCAAATGTATGCAGTCATGTAACCATTACCACCACAATCAAGATATAGAATAATTACATTACCCTCCCCCCACCAAAATTTCCCCATGTTTCTTTTACAGTTAATCTTCTACCCTGGCAACTACTGATGTTTTCTGTCCCTATAGTTTTGCCCTTGCAAGAATGTCACATGAATGGAATAATACAGTATGTAGCCTTTTGTTTCTGGCTTCTTTTAATGCATAGGCATTTCATCCCGGTTGTTACATTTAACCATAGTTTGTTCCTTTTTTTCCAGTGGAATATTAGGGTGGTATGTGAGCTTTAAGAGAAGTGGGCAAGATTGAGTTAAAACCATCCAGGACTCAATTAGCAAGTCGAGAAGATGCTAAGACAGTAGAGAAGGTACAGTGTGAAATTTGTAATAGGCAGGAGTCCAGAGAGTCAGGTTTACTCTAAACCTAGCCAATGTTGAACTTGCGTCTAGAACAGGAGGAAAGACAAGGGGAGTTCTGGCACCAGATTCTGAAAGAAGAGAATGAAGGAAGTCTTCCCACAAAGTGATATATCAATCTAGTGTAAAGAGGTTCGAATTACTTACCCTTGGACCTCCAGGAGGCAAATCTTGGGGGTTATCAGGGGAAAGAGCATTCCAGGCAAATGAAATCCCAACTTGAACAGCCCTGAAGTGGAATTCTTATGCCAAGAGTAGTTTATAGGTAAATAAAGTAATTGGTGAGATCAGCTTTGGAGTTTTTCCAGGCTAAAATCAACTCTGCAGTACCATGTGGCTGGGAGACATGAGGCTCTGGGATCTCATGAGCACTTGTACCTTAGCACTAGTTGATGAGAAAAATGTTAATCCTTTTTTCAGACCCCGTTGCTGCCCCCTGTGAAAATTGGTGAAGCTATTATATGAGAGAGTATGTGAACTGAGATCCTGGGGTTTGGTGGCGGAATAACAGCTCAGCTGCGTTCATATCTGGAGTCCAAATCTCAGTTAGTAGGTTTAATATGTGGGAGAGACTGTCTCACCCAGAAACTTACCGGTTCTCTACTCTGGTTTCTCACATTCCCCCACCCCCTTAAGTTACATTATTGGAAAGAAATTTACCAGACCATATATTCTCAGTTTCTCATGGAAATGAACTGAATAATTAAATTAAATATTAGTTATATGCTGCAGATATTTCTTGTGGGAATCATTGGATAGGGTCTTTTGAAGAAAAGTCTGTTAGTTTTGTCAAGACTAAAGTCATGGAGAACTTTAATTTTAGTAAGCAATGATCTTGTATAGATAAATTCACCAGAACGCTTTTCCATAAATTGCATAATTTATTACTTCCATATTTTTATATATTTTATAATTCATTAATTTCATAATCTGTAAATTCCATAAAAAAGAAAAGTCTCTCCAGATGGCTTTCCATTTTTCCTATTGGTGTTCATTTCTGTCTTAGGAGCCAGGAAGCTGAATGCCACAGTAGGCACTTGTTAGCAAAGCATGACAGCGTACCTGTGTGAAAGTAGTCAGAATCAAAATGAAGTCACTAGTGTTTAAAGAAAAAAAAAAAAAAGACCCCAAAAAGCTGACAAATAGAGCTAGAAAAGGACAGGAAGAGAGGGTTCTCATGCTTGTAGGCCTGATAACAAAAATTATCACAAAAGATTCTGCAAAAACCATAACCTTGCACAAAGGCCATCACAACCTTACACAAAAAATACTTCTGCAAGGTCATCTGCCCAGTAACTGCCTGCCCAACCTTGGACTGGCGTTACCCTTGTTATTGATCTTTGTAACAAAGGATAATTATTTCAAAAGTTACGTAACCCTCCTCATTTTTTCCTTTAAAAACTTTCGTCTTCCTTTACATCTCTGAATACACACATAGTTTACCATGGCACTGGCATTCCCATTGCAATGCTAGATTCCCAAACATCATTTTATTTCGAGAGCCTCCCTTTGTTATTTAGGTTGATACCTGTAAATGGAATGTTAATTTCTTTTTTAAAAAATTTTTTTTTGGGGGAGTGTTGTGTTTCATTTATTTGTCCCACTATAATTGTGCAATATAATGAGCCACTCAATTCCTAAATATACATATACACGCACACAAAAAGAGGTGTTTTATGTCTAGTACATTTGTGCCTACATAGCATTTCCCCTGTCCTTCAGAAAGGAGACTCACAATGTTTCCAAAATGAACTGGGCAGTAATTCTGCTCCTAGGCAGTAGG
This sequence comes from Daubentonia madagascariensis, assembly GCA_023783475.1. Lineage (NCBI taxonomy): Eukaryota > Metazoa > Chordata > Mammalia > Primates > Daubentoniidae > Daubentonia > Daubentonia madagascariensis. Next base: position 23,740,694 of record JAKFHU010001672.1, read on the forward strand.
GCCCCCTTTTTCAACCTAATTGTCTATGTTTGGGATAACCTTATCGTTATCATCCACTTTCACTACTTTCAATAGAGAGAGCAGGCGCTAAGCTGACAGGATAGCTGAACGACAGCAGTAAGGGAGATGGTCTTATCTGTTATACCTAAGGGAGCAGGACACAGAACACTGGTGGTGGTGTTTTGTTTTGTTTTGTTTTGAATGACCTATGTGAAACACTTATACAATAAAAAGCACAACTCTTAAATACTTAAGATAATGAATTTTTCATATACTTGTATACGCATTACCCAGATCAGTTTTAGACCATTTCTATAATAATATTCTTGAAATTTTCTGTTTGCCTGTTTTCATGATAAACAGGAACATAATAGCCAAAAGAAAACCATTAAGTAAACAAATAATAAAGTATCCTAGGCAGACGTATCAAAATCCTTCGATAGCTCAGTTGGTAGAGCGGAGGACTGTAGATGTTTGCGTCATTGGCCATCCTTAGGTCGCTGGTTCGAATCCGGCTCGAAGGAGGTCTCCTTTTGGAAAGGTCTTCTGTGGGCCTGGAATCTCAGCGTTGTTTTAATAAGAAAACTTAAAAGAACACAGTGTAAGCAGTAAATTAAAAAGAGAAAGAACAAAAACCCACCCACAAGTACATGCACAGAAATGAGGGTTGCTTCAAGGACGGTCAACTAGGTCAACGGAGGACTCACTTTTCGCCAAGTTGAAAAGGGATCGTGTGGGCAACGGGAAGGACACCCTGCTCCAAGGTTTTTAATTTTTTTGAAAGTTCGACGGCCTCTTTAGGACTCCCTGTTACGTTGATGCTTAGTGTGAACAAAAAATTTATTAATGACAATTTTAAACATGCACAAAATAGAGAAAATAGCGTAAAGAACTATTTAGCCACCGTACTGACACAACTAACATTCTTACATCATCTACTACCCACATGCTCCTCCCCTAGTTCCCGATCTTTTGAAGCAACCTCAACATGTGCCCTCATTTCATTCACTGTTAGTGTTTTGAAGATGTTGGTGTTAAGAATTAAAGGGAGGACGCAGTCTCTTCCTCTCACCGCACCCGCCCCCCCGACACACAGGGCAACTAACAGAAAGTTCTCTTCAATAAGATTAATGAAACAGGTGTGTAAGAATTCGAGGAGTCTCGTTATTAGATTTTTAGACACTCCATGAGAGCGCGGCGCCCTGTTACTTTAGAAATATACTTAGGGACTATCCGGGAAAAATTGTGGTCTCTGATTTTAACTGTGGACACATGTGCCTCCTGCTTCTGTTTTCTGAATCACTCTGCGCTCGCTCGGGATGAGATGGGAGATTTCGTCAGGTCGCAGCAAGGGAGGATTTATACTGGTTGTCCTCAAACTCCTCCTGGGATCCTTCCGGAAAGCCGACCGGATTATTTGTAAGCGGTTCCCACGTGCGGCTTTTGCAGTTTGCCACGCGGCTGGTGCGGGTTAATGGAACTGAGGTGCCTCCAGGGCGCGGATGGCGCCCCCTGGTGGGCACGACCTCGGGCGACAAGAACGCGCCGAGGCCGAACGTCAGTGTGGAAAGTGGCCTGGGGGTTGGTGTAGGGATCGACCGCTGGGCAGGCTGGCGGGGATGGGACCGCCACGGCCTGGTCTGTTATGCGGTTGCATAGGGCATAGAGGGAAAAGCGGTTTGTGATCTGAGGGGAAATCTGTGAGGACAGGCCCAGGGAGAGCAGAACTAAGCGCGCCGCCCGGGCATAGCCTGAGTTGGGGTCATGTGTGTATCTGACAACATGTATTTGCAATATCAATAAACATATGGATAATGTCAACACATGTGTATAACAGGCCCCCAATAAGTTCTTTAAATAGTCACATTTAAATTTTTTAGTCATTCACAAAATCAAACTTAAAATATTAAACTAAATTAAAAGTTCACAACTTGAATTTTCAAAAATTAAATCAAATTAAATTTGCAAAGTTAAACTAAATTTTCCAAATTTAAATTTTAAAATATTTTTCATTTCCAAAAATAATTAAAACTTCAAAATTTAAACTTAATTAAAAAATGAAACTTATAAAACGTTAAAAGGTAAGTCATCCCTCAGCTTGAATCGCACCCAGGTCTCTCGAGTAGAATGCTATTTTGATCGCTAGAACACATAGAAATCTCCCCCAAAATTGTTCTGCAAAATTCCCGGAAGAGCCGGCATCAACCCGCCTTTTTTAGCGCCTCAACAAGGTGTTCTACCAGGTGGGCTATACATCAGGGATCTGCCTCTTCCGGCTCTGCTTCTCCAACTCGGGAGTAACGTTTGGCAATCCCGACCCTTGCACGCCACTCCCACTTTTTAATCTCGCTTCTGACTTCACACCCGACTTCTGTCCTAGCCACTGGGTATCCTCCTGGACCCGCCCGCATCGCCCAATCCTTTCCTTTCATTAGACTTCGCCGCCTCAGCTGCGCCCCCTCGGCGTCGCAGACGTTGTGCGTCATCGGCACGGCACTTTACGGCAGTCGTGCTCCATGTGTCAGCCAGCATGGAGGCAGAGGAGTCTGAAAAGGCAGCAAGGGAGCAAGAGCCGCTGGAGGAGACGGACCAGAAACTAGAAGCAGAGGAGGAGCAGGAGGAATCCGAAGAAGCAGCTCGTGGCAGCAAGAAGCGGGTAGTTCCTGGTATTGTGTACTTGGGCCACATCCCGCCGCGCTTCCGGCCCCTGCACGTCCGCAACCTTCTCAGCGCCTACGGTGAGGTTGGACGCGTTTTCTTTCAGGCTGAGGGTAAGTGCGCAGGCCCTGAAGGTGAAGGGAGGTGGGTGGTGTTACTGACGGGTGGGCGTGCATGCATATTCTGTTGCCTCGGCTGCTCCGGGCTGAGGCGCCAGCTGGTAGCATTTGGTTGGGGTGTTGGGGGGCGGGGGACTGTTAAATTGGTCTGTGAAGAAGCTGGGGAGGATGGGCGGGGAGAATGGGGTGGGTGGGTAGCGCAGTGTGCCTGATGGTGCCTTAGTTCTCGGATTGTTACCGTGTGCGTTTTAATCCTGGCTCAGCCCACCTCTCATTTCGGACCTGTTTACTATTTTGTTAAATGGGTACAACCTGAGTAAAAGTCTCAGCGGCTTTTCTACAAAACTGAGCACATCCATTTGGCATCGCGGCCCAGGTCAATAAACAGTATTTGATCACCCACCTCTCCCACCCTCTTACAGGCACCAATTGGGGTTGGGGGGCTTGTGCAGGTTTTAAATAGTGTTCGGGGCAGGCCAGATTAAGGATTTGAGATTTGAGGAAAGGATTTAGACAATGGAAAGGGTGCATCTCCCAGTGCGCTCACTCCCGGGCACGGACTCTGAGGTGGGACCCCGACCAGCAGTTTTAAAGAACAGTGTGGCCATTTGGGAGATGTGTTCTTGTGGGTGCTGCGTTGGCCTCCTTGACTGTGGCTCTGTCTTTGGTGTGCAGACCGGTTCGTGAAACGCAAGAAGAAGGCAGCAGCAGCCACGGGGGGAAAAAAGCGGTCCTACAGCAAGGACTACACCGAGGGCTGGGTGGAGTTCCGTGACAAACGCGTAGCCAAGCGTGTGGCGGCCAGTCTACACAACACGCCTATGGGTGCCCGCAGGCACAGCCCCTTCCGTTATGACTTATGGAACCTCAAGGTGAGGAGATAGGTCTCTCTCTCTGCCACACCTCTCATCCTCCCTCCTCTCCAACCCTGGCCCAAGCGCCACCTCTTCTTGGCCTTGCCCCTTTGCCTTCTCCTCTTTGTCTCTGGTCTGCCCTGTTCTGATCTTTTCTTGTCTTCCTGCCCGCAGTATTTGCACCGTTTCACGTGGTCCCACCTCAGTGAGCACCTTGCCTTTGAGCGCCAGGTGCGCCGGCAGCGCCTTAGAGCGGAGGTTGCTCAGGCCAAGCGTGAGACTGACTTCTATCTTCGAAGTGTGGAGAGGGGACAACGTTTCCTTGCCGCTGATGGGGATCCTGCCCGCCCGGATGGCTCCTGGGCATTTGCCCAGCGTCCTACTGAGCAGGAATTGAGGGCCCGGAAAGCAGCCCGGCCAGGGGGTCGTGAACGGGCTCGCCTGGCTACTGCCCATGACCAGGCCCGCTCCAACCGAGGTCTCCTTGCCAGGATCTTTGGAGCCCCACCACCCTCAGAATGCATGGAGGGACCCTCTTTGGTCAGAGACTCCTGAGGGGCAGAGAAGCCCCTTTCATCTCCTGGCCCAGCCCTGCTTCCTGTCTCCCTCATACTAGAGTGATGACTACCCAGGCAGATAATTTTATTGTGTTTCTCAGACCAAGAGTCTCAGGTGAGGGCTCCGACATGGAAGTTTTGTGGCCTTCCCCTCTCCCCCTAACTCCTGTACATGCTTGGCTGAGTCACCTAATTCATACTAGTATGATTATGACTATTGCAGATACCTGTTTTGTTTTGTTTGACTTTTGGCTGTTTGCCTCCATGCTAGCAGGGTCCCCTAAAAATCCCACTTCCTGGCACCAGGCAGGGCCTTTATTTGCAACTAGAGTGATAATGCTATTTAGCAACTACAGGTAAGGGCAGCAGCAGCGTCTTTTTTATTTAGAAAAAGGTAACAGGTACAGGAGTTAATAGGGTGGGAGTGGGTTGGGAACCACTTTCCAAATGTATTTATAGAAAAGAAAATTACATATTTTTATATGCTTTTTTAGTTTCATGGTGAGGGGTTATTGGGCAAGTTTCAACTTTCATTTCCTTGTGTTCTATTCACCTTCATTCCATCTCCTGGAGTTCCCCATTTAACCTGGACTTTTATTCCTATGTAATTTCTGTCTATTTAATTTATTAGCCCAGTTTATCAATCAGTTATCTAATTCAGCATTTACTAAGCCACTGTGTGAGGAAACAGTATCAATGGGTAATAACATGTGGCCCTTGGCATTAAGAGTCCTATAGGCCACTAGAATGAGAGGGATAGACAGTATGGTACACGCATATAAGAGGTGGAGTAGGGGCTGTGGCAGGGCATGGAGTGCTCTCATTGTGAACCTGTTACATGATCACAGTCTTTAGAAATGGGTCAGTCTTTACCAAGGTTTCCAGGTCATTCCTGGAATGTGAACTGGGAGAATGACAGCAGAATTCTGAAAGAGTCTAGTGTGTTTCTACAATTGCAAACAATGTTTCATAGATGGAGTGTTGGGTTGGAACCATTGTAAAGATGGGCAAAACTTGGGAGTCAGGAACAATGTCCCACAGGTGCACTTATATGTTTTGGGGCTTAGACAAGGGAAGGTTCACAAACAGGCATGCAAAGCAGCTCTATAGGCTTCAAAGAACCAGTGTAAGTCATTAAGAGGAACTAAAAACCTAGATGTCACGATGAACTAAGAAATCTAAACACAGTCCCATATAAATTAAAACTCTGATCATTATCCAGGCTGTTAACTTCAGGAAGTAGTGTTAACAAGCCCCCAAATTGTTAATGAACCCTCAATGGGGGTTCAGTGTTGCCCGCTGCACAGAAAGTCAATTACTAAGAGAGCGAGGATTGTTAAGGAGGAAAGGATTTATTTCAGTGGACATGTCAACTGGGAGGGGGAGGTTATGAACTGCCTCAAATCCGCCTCCCCAACCAACAGGGTTGGGGCTTTTTCTGCAAATGAAATGAATAATGCATGGGGGGTGTGAGCATCATTGCGTGTTTGTGGTGGAGTGCAGGGCACGCAAGTGCAGTGAGAAATCATGCCAGTACATATATCCCATGATCAAAAAATGGTGGATAAGTCCCTCTCTGGGTGGGCATTTTAGTATTATAAGGAGCTGGGGGTTAGTATTGGTTGTTCCTTCAGCCTTGTCCACAGGCTCAGTGGGTCTTTGGGCATGATCTGTGGTGGAATATCGCTTATCTTGTCTTCTCCAGACAAAAAGGTGGTGTGAGGCTTTGTAGGAGGTTCTGCCATTCTTGGGAAAGAAACTCAAAAGGGAATGCATCAGTGCAACAGAAAGTTACAAAGTTCTAGTCAGCAAATCTTACTGAGAGTTCTCTGTGTGTTTTCTGCCCATTTTTGAGGCTAGCTCCTAAGCTACTAGGGCCAACATAAATCTTGCTGTCAAGGCCACTTAGAGCTGCCAGCTCCAGCTATAATGTGAACACTGAAAACTCATTTGAAATGTGAGGGAACTAAAAACATTACTGAGAAAACATTTTCTTGCTTATAGAACAGGTTATAGTAGTAGAGTGTGATTATGATTATTTGGGTTTTGCTTGTGCTGTTTTAGTGTTTTGTTTTTTTTTTAATCTTTCCTTGGTGTTTCCATGTGTTTTCTGGGAGTTGGAATGGATTTATCCACTTTAGCTGTAAAGTTTCCCAGCCACGTTATGATCTTAACTCGATAGGTGCACTTTACTTGGGAGAATAAAAATGTCTATACAATAAAGCTTGGTATAACATTTCCCACAACCCACATACCTCTCATACTCAGCATACAAATTACATCTCCATTTCATAGGAACTTGATATCCTTGTTTCTGTGTTCATTTCTTGTGGGTTTGTTTCATGTGGATTGTTTCCTCAGGCCATGATGTTGTCAAACGAACCAGAAAAATCCAGCGTCAGAATTTGACAAGTTGGCATTTTCATTTATTCAGAATTCCAAGTGCCTGTTGCCACCTCTGCTAGCTAAAGAGATAGCAAAGTGAAGAAGAAACTTTTCTTTCCTTCAAGTTGCTAATAGCTTAGGAAGTACAACAGAAATACTAGAGTTTAATAAGACTTTTTTGAATTAAGAAAGGAATTGTGTTCCCAGGTTGGGCTGTGTTAGGTATCGATTGATAGACTCAAGGGTCAGTATCTCAGGCTCCACCTCAAATAATTATGTACAAAGAGCTCACCCCTGTGGCCAGGAAACCTGGGTAAGTCACAGGCAGAGTGAGGAATGAGAATAAATGAGTGGAAGAAAATTTCATAGGAGCTTTCATCTTGATTCCCCCATTGAGGGCAGGAAAATGATTTTTTTGTTTACAGTCACAAGTTTGTTTCCATTTTAACTGCACTTTGTTTTTTATATGAATTCACTTATTTAATACGTAACCATATAATGTTTATCCCCTTATTAAAGCTGAACTCAGAGATATGACATAATTTGCCACTTATCTTTCGTTCCCATCATTTTTCCCAGATGCCGTTCCTAGTGTGTGTATGATGAATGCTTATTGCGTGAATCTCCTGAGTAACAGACACACATTACAGACCAGAGAGGGAAGTGTACCTGCAAATATGAGTGGATTTATTTTACTTAAGACCAAGAGTAGTAAACTGAGTGATTTTGGTCATGATCCTGTGATCGCAATCTATACTCTAATTCAACTTTGTTTCACTCCCAACTGAGAAGCTGGGACTCTGCATTTGATGGCAATAGAGTGGGCTGATTTCTCTCTGAGTAGAATGAGGAAGTGAGGCTCCTGTTAGAGTAAGGGGGCTTTAATAGGGTATGTCTGGGTGCCTTGTGAACATATTCCTAAAAACTTTTAAAAACAACGTTTACAGCCACTTTTTCTCAATTTTCTATGATTACTCATGAAACCTTTCTCCCTGAAATTTGTCTTTTTATATTACAGTAGAGTTATGAGGGAAAAAAACCTGTGATATAAGCCTCAAGGATATGCTTATGCTCCCTAGGATGGTGAATATGAATTTTAGCAGATTGTTTAAGACCCAGTATTAGAACTGTCTTTTTTGAGGGAGTCAGGCGCTGTATTCCCAGCAGATGTGAAAATTATCTTCCACTTTGGTCAATTGTGTCTGCTGTTCCCAAGACCACACAGAACTGATACTCTGAATGACAGCTTGGCCAGAGGAATGGAAAGAAACGGGGTTAGGTTGTGTGCTTTTTTAGTCTAATATTTTACAATTCAGACAACATTTTGAGTACTCCTGAGACTTGAACTAAACTCCTGTGTAAACTCAATGTAAAGTTTTCCTGGCTTTCTCCTATCTTCGGCCGATCTCCTCAGTCATTGAAGATACTCGAGAGGATACAGAACTTTCAAACCAGACAGGGACACCAAAGAGTTGGAGGCAGGGCAGAGGTAGCGTGCAACACCTAGGGAAAGGTTAAAAGGGGAGGAAAGGACGGGAAGTACTTCAGGAACCAGGAGCCAATCCTCTAATCAGGAAGGAGCGGCTTCAACGGGTTACATATTCCTGGGAGACCAGTGGGAGACCAGCGGGAACCAGCGCGAGGGCTAGACCAAGGGGTGCCAGCAACCTACGAGTGTGCCAGCCAGCAAATAAACCGGACCCCACACAGGTTTCTGCCCACTCACCTCCCGGAGGGACTATTGCAGCCTCACCACAGCACAATTTCCCAGGCCCCAATGTGATCCTATCCCTTGGCCTTGATCTGGCTTGGAATTTAGAGAGGACTGTGTGGTTCCATCTGTTTTAAACTCAATCCACTTAGGAACAACTGTAATAATTCCATCGTAAAGGTTCTCAGTTGGTGAAAACTTTCAGAACAGCTTGCCAAAACACATTTCTTGGAGTAAATGGAAGAGTGTCCTTTTGGGGCACTTTCTATGCATATATAAGTAGGCAAAATTTTAACATGCTTTTTGGGGAGTACAGCAGTACAATTTGGTGCTCCACAATCTTTTTAACCACTGCATGTACTTTCATTATATGATTATACCATAAAGTTTTAGCAATTCACTGGCTTGGATATTTAGGTTGTCTCCGATTATTTACCATTATAGAAATGCTGTAATGAACATTCCTGTACATATATTGTATTGACATGTATGGGATGAATGTGTCTGCAAGATAGAATATTACTATTGTAATTGTTGGCTTAGGTGGCATTCACATTGTAGTTATCGATAGGAACTGTTAAATTGTCCCTCAAACGGGTTGAGACAATGGCGTATGACAGGGACCTTTCTCCGCAGTTTTGCCAACAGTGATCATCAGTAATTTGAATGAATGCTTTGGTGATTCATTTTTATCTAACTATTAAATGTCCTATTTAACAAAGGCGATTTCTACTGCATACCCAGCACTTCCGATGGTATCAGGCACATCTTGGCACTCAGTGTACAGCTGTCGAATGATTTCTAAGCACAAAACAAGGAATTCAAAGAAAAAGAGGGATATATTTGAAAAAACTATCATTTTAAATAGTTTAAAATTAAAATAAGCAGATATATCTTTAGCTTAAAATAAATTTGCATGTTGTTATTTTGTAAACTTTATTTCTTAAAACAGTTTTAGATTAACGGAAAAATTGTGAAGATAGTAGAGTGTACCCATATACTCTGCGTGCAATTTCCCCTACATTAACTTCTTACATTACTATGGTGCGTTTTTTTTTTTTTACATTTAATGACCAATACTGATACATTATTACAAACTGAAGTCCACACTTTATTCATATTTCCTTAGTTTTTACCTTATGCCCTTTTTCTGTTCCAGGATCCCATCCAGGGTACCACATTACCTTCAGTTGTCAAGTCTCCTTAGGCTTCTCTTGGCTGTGACAGTTTCTCAGGCTGTCCTTGTTTTTGATGACCTTGATAGTTTTGAGAAGTACTGATCAGCTATTTTATAGCACATCCTATAATTGGGGCTTGTCTGATTTTTTCCCATGGTTATGCAATGGTTTGGGAGGAAGACCATAGAGATAAAGTGCCATTTTCATCACATCATATCAAAGATACATAACTATCAATATAACTTTTGATGCTAACTTTGGTCACTTAGCTGAGGTAGTGTTTATCAAGTTTCTCTACTGTAGAGTTACTTTCTCTTCACTTTCTGTACTATTGCTTTTGGAATGAAGTTACTATGTGCAGCCCACTCTTAAGGAATAGGGAGTTATGTTCCACCTCCTTGAGGGTGGAGTATCTACATAAATTATTTAGAATTCTGCATGGGAGATTTGTCTCTTCTCTCCCATTTACTAATATTACTTTTTAAACATGTTTTAATGCTTTCTCTTTATAAAATGTGCTGTACAATACAAAAATACATAAAATCTTTATATACAGTTTAATGAATTATAGAATCAGCACTCACATAATATCCACCTCAGGTTAAGAAATGGAACATTTCAGCACTCTGATGATACTTCCCAGTTGCAATCCCCCTCTTACTGAAGGTAGTAACTAAACTGACCCCTTTTGTAATCCATGTATTTGCTTCTTTTTATTTGTACCACCTAAAGACCTGCATTTGAACTACTGTCTGACTTCTTATGTTCAATTTTCTTTTTGTGATATTTATCCATGCTATTTGTAGTTGAGGTTTGCTCATTTTCATAATTTCATTGTATAAATATACCACAGCTATTTATTTTTTCCCTGCTGTTGATTGACAGTTGCTTGGTTTCTAGTTTTTGGCTTCTATGAAAAATGCTTCTCTACATCTCCTGGCTCACATATTCACATATTTTTATTAGATATTTACCTAGGAGTGGAATGATAATGGGTCTGAGGGTATTTTATTCTTTAACCTCAGCAAAAGTGTTAGTCAAAATAGATTAGGTTATGCATCAATAAAAAACAGACCCAGAATCTTAATAGTTTATAACAATGAACTTTTATTTCTGGCTCACTCATGTCATCATGCTTTGGTAGCTCTATTCCACACTTCTTCACTTGGGGACCTGGACTGATGGAGTCTCCACAATCTGGGACATTGGTTATTTTGGCAAGGTATAGTGGATGCTGTTGTTATATAGCTCAGCTCCCCTTGAATTCCCTTGGTTCTGTGCATCCAACCTTTATCTTATACCTGCTTAACTCCTAGTCCTGGGACCTTTAGATTGTTTCAGAGAATAACTCTTGGGCTACTGAATTCATTTTACCCAGATGTACCCAAAATATTTGGGTGTTTAGGACCCCACCCCCATCCACCCAACCAGGATGCCCCATAGCAAATGTTGACTGATGCAGAAATATGAACAGGCAGGCCTCCTGTCCCAAGGTAAAACAGACCATGCTGGGTAATTTAGTTTCAGAGTTTCCTAAAGTATCAGTCTGAGACTAAGACTTCATTTAAAATTGCACCCTTGCTTATTTTCCTCCTCTTCCCTGTCCTACCCCCACAACCCCACCCCACAAGTTTCTCATGAGTTTACTTCCGTAATAAATCACTTATACCATATCCTCACCCAAGGATCTACTTCTGGGGTACTGGACCTAAGTCCTAGGTGAAAGGAGGGGATATTTGTGAAGTCATTCACTAACTTCAGCCAGAATAGAACTCTTATTGGTCAAAGCAAGTCTCATCTAATTACAAGTGAGATAGAAAACTATATCTTACCATATGCAGGGAAGGAAGAGAATCAGATAAGCTGGAATGCCAGTTCACCCTTTTAATCATTCATTAATCTGTTCACTTTCCTTTCTGAAGGCAAATAACACACCCTTCCCAGGGGGAGACAACACAAATGTCCTTTCTGGTCACAGCAGCAATTTGAAAGTGTCAGATTTTTGGGTGATGTGTGGTGGTCCCTCAAGTTGGGGATGATCCCAGTGGTGTGTCCATCAGGATCTGATGGGGCACCATATGATCTGGAAACCTGTGAAATAAAGAAGACAAGCCAATCAACTGCCTCTCATATGGACAATTAGGCACTTTGAACAAAACCTGTCACCACAAACAACTAAGAGAAATGCACAAAATAAAAAACATCAGGTTGGTGGCATTGAAAAGCTCTCAAGATGGTGAAAATTTGTGGGTCATATCTGTGGGTATGAAGTCCAAGGCAAATGATTCTAAAATCTGGAAAGCTTTTTCCCTAGTGGTGCTTTTAATTTTAGAGGAGATGGCTGAAAGGTTATGATTCAGAGTGAAGAAAAGGGAAACAAAAGGATGGAAAATAGAGAAGAAAGGTGTTTCAGTTGTTTATTGCTATGTAACAACTACACTAAAACTATAAACAATAACCATTTTATTGTCTGTCATGGTTTATTGGGTAAGGACTTTAGTTGGGGTTTGAGTGAGGCATTCATCTGCTTCACATAGCATTACTTGAGGTCAGTTGGTAGTATTTGTATGGTTGCTGGTCTGGTCTGAGGGTTCAAGACAATTCCACTTATATGCCTAGTACATTGGCAAGGATAGGTGAAAGGCTTGGCTCAACTGTGTTCACTCCCACTCTTACGAAGTTGTAGGGCCTCTCACTATGATCCCTTCAGCAGGGTAGTCAGAATTCTTCAGTGGGGTCTCATGGCTCCAAGGAAGTGGAGACCAAGGAAGAAGCTGCCAGTGTTCTGAAAAGCTAGCCTGGCACTGGTGTAGCATCACTTCCACTGTGCTCTCTTGATTAAAGTAGTAACAAACAAGATCAGATTCAAGCTCAAAAGAAGCGTCAAAGAATTTGGAGTCATCCACCACATGATGACTACAGTTAAAAGGTGCATGATATTTTGTAATTAGGTTTTAGAAAAAAGGAGAATAAATTGGGGCAGAAATAACATTTGTTTTCATTCTTTAATATATTTGCTTTAATAAATTATTAATTAAATCTAATTAATGTATTTGCTTTCATTCATTAATAGATGAATAATGTGTATGCGTATATTTGTGGCATAATGTATATGTATTAATACATGTGTATTTGCTATATAGCAAATTACTATAAACTTCGTTTAAACAATACACATTTATTATTGCAGAATTTCTGTACATCAGGAATCTGAGCAGGGTTTACCTAGGTCTTCTGTTTCACGGTCTCTCACAAGATGTCATCCAGAGCTGGGGGCTCATCTGAAGGCTCAACTGGGGAAAAATCTGTTTCAAAGCTCACGAGATGGTTGGCAGGATTGGACCATTGTGGGATGGTGGACTGAGGGCTCAGTTCCTTGCTGGCCGTTGGCTGAAGGCTGCCGTCAGTTCCTTGTCACATGAGTCTGCCCAGCACCACATCTTTTTTCATCAAAATCAGCAAGAATGAGTCTTCTAGCAAGATGGAAGTCACAATTTTATGTAGCCTAATTACAGAAGTGGCATCCCAGCAACATTACCATATTCTATTAGAAGCAAGTCAGTAAACCAGCACACAATGGGAAGATATTACATAAGGGTGTGAATACCAAGAGGCAGGGATAATTGGGGGCCATTTTGGTGCCTACCTGCCACTATGTATTTCTGCTTCATTCTATATCTTTATTATATTTTAAGGAAATGAAATAATTGATAAGGATAACTTTATAGCAGAATTTGGCTAATAAATGGAGTAGGAATGGCAAAATTAGAAAATCACTGCTTTGCTATTCCTGATGAAATGATGCATCTATTTAATGATCAGCAATGCCTGCTAAAACCACTTAAAGAAAAGTTGATGGGGACAACTTTTAAGGGATGCATTAGCAAAGTTCCACAGACCAATTTAAGCACCACTGAATTGGGACAACTAGAAATTCCATGGTTCCTTTTGTGATACAATAAATGGTACATAGCATTACTCATGAAGTATTGTCAAAATTATTGAAGTTGAGTTTAATCAAATCTCTGAAACTCAATAATACAAAAAATACAGTGGATGAAGAAATGTGTTAAATAATACCACAAAAATGCAATCATCAAATCTAGAGTTTTGGAATTTCCTCAGAATAAATGATTCAATTTCTTTAACAAGTAAATTTACAAAAGGAAAGAGGTAACTGCTACAAATTAAAAGAGCCTTAACAGACATCTCAAATGGAATGTGTGGATCTTGTTTTGATCAAAAATTTAATAAACAAACTGAAGGGCAATAAAACTTAAAAACATTAAAACCTTCCCCCCAAAGAAGATGCAAGCCCCTGTGGCTTCCTTATTGATTTCTCCTAAAAAACTATTGAAGAAATTATATCAATCATGCAGACACTCTTACAGAGAACAGAAAAAAGGGAAACAGTATTTTTAAAAAAATTTATACATTTTTTTATTTTTTCAATTACAACTCAATAAAGCTTGGGGGGAAAAAAAAACAAAAAAAATTGTGCTTGAAAGAACACCTTAAAGAAAGTGAAAATACAACCAATATGTCCACCATCTTCAGAAACAGAGTCCAATAGAAATGCTATGAAGATGTTCTTGATGATTTAAGGACAAGTGACTCATCTCTTCCACCTGAGAGGGGACAGCTGACTCAAGCATAGTTCTGCCATCTTACAGTCAGAGGTCCTGACATTCTCAACAACTCCAGGGGTATTTCATTGTCCAAAGACTTTCATTTGCTCCCTCTTCTTTGGAAAGTATATACTGACATTTTTCCAAGTGCTTGTTCCCTCAAGTGATTGCCAGGATCCAACACATTCTCCTTTTACAATAAGTTATTCTCTACTAATAGATGGATTTGCACCCTATTTGAAACCCTGAAAATAGATGTGATTCACACTTATGGTTAGTTGAGCTTTCAAATAAAATTCAATCCAAAGGTCTGAAACCTTAGCGAGGAATTGTTTGGTCCCTCATGTCCAGTAATTCTGAATTACCTCTCATTTAGTGAAAATACTCTTAGTTAAGTAGATATAAAATTGGATCAAATGGAAGCTTGGTATAATTTTAAATCTTAGTGTTTTGTAAAAAGATATTTCTAAATATTAATCCCATAGTACATTACTTCCATTGTATCTTAGTAGAAATAGTGTAAGTATAGTACTTGTTGTTAACTAGTCTTCTATAACAAAAACTTTAGTGGGAGTCTGATATGAGCAGTCCAGTATTTGGAGAAATTTGGAAGTGCAAAGGTCATTTTTCTATGTCATAAATTATATTACAATTCTTAGACATATGTTAAAGTAACTTGATGTTTATATAATACATTTTAATTTTTAAAAAATCATCTGTATATTGTCAAAAATAGCATGATAATTTGGGGTGTAGGAAGAAACACTGAGGACCATGGAGTAAAAGCAAAATTTTGTTGGTTTCAGCGTTATGAGAGGGAATGAGCAGGGAATCACTAAATGCCTCAGTAACTGAGGCAGATCTAGAGTCCATGTTTTCTGATGCCCAGATTTGGATCTAAGTGCATAGAAAAAAAGAATTTAGAACACTTGCAATAATTTCCTAATTTCCATTCAATTTACTTTGCAAAGAATATTTGAAGATGTAAAGTTACCTCTGCAATAAGGGCTGGAAATAACCACACTTTAATAAATCTTTCTGGTGGGGTAACTGATAATAGGAAAACTCACATAAACACCTGAATTCAATATAAAAATGATGAGACTCCTCCCATATGTGCCATTATTACATGATTACGTTCCAGCTCTGAATCCATCCTTGTATGCTGGGCTTTGAGATGGTGGGCTAGACTCTGCAAAACACATTTCTCCTTTGCTGGTGGGTTCCCTGTTAGATTCTGACACTAGAGGGCCCTAAAAGCCTGTTTAGTCTGTAGTACTTTCTCTTTTATAGAGCAGCAACTCTTTACCCTAGCAGTGGGAAAGCAGTTTGTCCCACTTTCCAGATTTTTAAAAACACCTGCAGATCCTGACTCATTGCACCCTCAGAGGTGCCAACATAATCCAGGAAGCGTCCCCTCCTCAGATATCCAAGTCCCTGCTCCATAAGACCCCATCCTAGGAGCTCCTAAGGTACTAATAGTAGCCAGAAAGCACTCCCTCCTCAGAGGTCTAAGCCCACCTTTCTGGGATCTCTTTTCTAACTTTCTACTTTCTGATAACACCAACATCTTTCCTTTATCCCCCACCGTAGTGGGTGGCATCTGCTTCCTCCAGTTTTCAATTCTGGGTTACCTCCACATTTCCTTTTTGCTTTTTAGACTTCTAACACCTGAGCAAGCAATTCCCTATATGAACTTCATGTTGAAATACCTCATGGTTTCTGAGGTGCTGACTGACATACCTCTCCTTGATGTCTATCCAAATCCTGCCCACTCTTTCAGGCCCAAGTCCCTCACCACAGGTTTCCCTCTTTCCAAACTGCATGAATCTCCAGTTCCTCGAAATGACTACATTATATCATGCATATCTTAGTTATAGACCTCTGGGTAGTTATATTATCATGCACACTTTATTAGACTTCTGGGTTTTTACAGTCATATTGAAGACATGAATATTGTCTTATCAACTAGGATAAATGCTACTTAGGGACAAGGAACAAATCTTGATGTTCTTGGCATGTCCTTGTTTTTTAAGAAGCTGAGGGGTAAAAAGTGAAAACAAACATGCCCCATCCAAACTTATAATTTTCATTGATTACAGAGCTGGAATGATCTCAGGCACCTGCTACCTAGCTAACATGCCTGTCCTCTTTGGGAGAGTGTGAGCATGGGGGAGAATTCCAAGTTAGAATAAAGGTTTCTAAGCATTAAAAAGACAAATTCCAAGATGTGTTCATTGGTTCAGGATTCTTAACATATACTAGGCATGACATAGACTTTAGACCATCCCAGAGGTCAGAAAGATAGACAAGAACCAAGAGAAGGAAGAAGCAAGGGTCAGCCATGCACCTATCCCTTCCCTGGTCTCCTCTGTCTCCTAAGAAAATTCATGAAAATCAATGAATAGTTTGACAATTCAGAAGTCAGCACTTGTGGACATAAAGAGGTACTTCTTTCTTCATCCCAAAAGCTTGGCCCCAGATTATGTTAAGCAGTAAGGTGCAACTCTTACCATTATACCATCTTTGGTGGACAGAATGGCCCCTCAAAGATATCCATGTCTTAATCCCTGGAACCTGAGAATATGTTACACTACATGGCAAAATGGACATTACAGATGTAACTAAAGTTACAAATTTTACAATAAGAAGATTATCTTGGATTTCTGGGTGTGCCCAATCTAATTACATGAGCCCTTATAAGCAGAGAACTTTCTCTGGCTGAATTTAGAGAGATGCAGAAGAAGGAGAAATCAGAGATTGAAACAGAAGGACTTGACAAGCCATTGTTAGCTTTAAGATGAAGAGGTCCACAAGTCAAGGACAGGAACCTTAGTCCTAAGAGTGTCAGGAAGTGAAAAATGCAAGCAACCTAAATGAGCTTGGAAGCAGAATCTTCCTTCAAGCCTCCAAGTAAGAGCCTAGCCCAGCTAACACCTTGATTTTGGCCTTCTGAGGCCCTGAGCAGAGGAGCCAGCTGGGACACTATGCCCAGACTCCTCACTCAAAGCACTGTGAAATAATAAATGGGTGGTGTTTTAAGCCACCAAGCTTGAGGTGATTTATTAAGGAGGCAGCATAAAATTAATTTATCATCTCTCATACAAGTCAATTCCTTTTCCAACTCAAAGAGCAGATACACACGAATGTCAGACAAAGTCACAGGCTTTTCATGAGCAAACCAGGGGAGACAGAGATGGGTCTAGTGAAGCAAATGGGGGAGGAAGAGGAGGTAATAGCTATGAGTAGTAATGGGCGTTCAACCCTCTCCAACATTGTAGGAAAACTAGGAAGTTCTCTTACAGCAAGGAAACTGACCACTGGTGCCTGCCTGGCTAACTGTCTAAAACCCCTAGGTGTTTAGGGACTAAATTGGCAGAGAGAAGGATGGGGATGGAACCTCATCTCTCTAAGGGATGAAGAGATTGGTGGGAGAAGATGATTCCTCAGGAGCAGCATCCACGGGCATCTCTCAGGGGATGAGCAGTGTTTCCCAAGGATAAGCTAGATTCAAGATTATCTTAGAAAGAGCTCCTCCCAGGAATATATATGAACTAGTGAAACATGGGCAAATGGGCTTCCTAAGAAGCCAGAGGAAGAAAACCACACTTTACAGCCAGCTTAATGAAGGGAAAAATTAAAGGAGAATCCAGTTCCCCATCCCCAAGATGCAAGTGAAGAAAGACTATATTCCCTACCCTTCAGTCAAATGTGCTCCCAGGGAAAAACAGGAAGGTAAGACCTTAGCCTGAGCTTATAGAGACGTGTCAATAGCGTGGGCAGAACTGTTGTGGAAGTTTCTGCAAGGTTGCTTCTTTTGGGCTTGCAGTTGTGGCTGAGCTTTTGTCTTGGATCCAAAACTGATGAAAAATGAAGGTGCCGATGCTCTGACATGTCCTTCTCCCACTGGGCCCTGGGCAGGGGGCATTGGTATCTCAGGGGCACCTCTGTTCCTACCAGGCCCACTCTAAGCATGGATACTTTGAGGTAGCAGTGAAGGGATTTGCAAATCCAGGCTTGCTCCATGTCTCCTTTGAAGGGACAAGGTGTTCCCTGAATAAGGGTGTTCCGGCTGATGGCAACAGTGGTCCTACTAGGGCCTGCTCCAAGGCTGAATGCTCCAGACAAAGCCCTCCCGACTGAGCCAAGCAGACCCATCCTAAAGCACCCACTGCCCTTAGGATCTGCTGTTCCCCCAAACAGGAAGGCTGATGGAGCTGTGCTACCAAACCCTGAGCCATTGGCCCCACTGTCAAGTGAGTGCATGGTGGCTCCCAAGGGGCTTTCATTTCCAAAACTGGTCTAAATATGGGTGGATCAGAAGACTCAAAAGGGTCTTTATATGTAGAAAGATTAAGATTTGGGGTGTTCAGAGGAATCGGTTTGGGGAATGAAGCCAGAGCAGGTATGGTTGGGGGCTTGGCAGATTTTTCAGCCTGAGGGCTCAGAGATGGCTTGGTGGGTCAGTGATGGTTAATATGGTAGAAGCAGGAGTCAATAGAGAGTAAGTTACTGTTGGCCTCAAGTCTGAAGAGGTACCTGGAAGTGTCTCTGATTTTGAGGACACGAAAGGGGCCAGTAAGTTGGATGTCTCCTGAGGCAAAGCAGCCACGTAAGTTATCCCTCCAGTGGATTGTAGGAAGGAAAGTGGGCCTGGAGTGTTCTGCATCATTTTCCAGCTCTCCAGCTGTGGATTAGTGCTCATAAATGGAGGGGTAGTTGGAAATGAACCAGTCCCAGCAGCAGGTAGGGTGAAACAAAGAACCAGCAGGGTGGCGGGCGCAGTCTCAGGGACAGAGTCTCTGGTGGCCTCAGTCTGCTCCTCTGTGACCTTGTTGATCCACTGGAGTACAGTTTTCTTGCCCAAGTCCAAGTTTTCTGCAGTGACTGCATAACCAAATTGGGGAATGTGGGGGCAGGATCAGCTCTTCCCATGGCCTAGAAGGCAGCAGAGCTAAATCTTCCCTTTATAGGGCCCAGAACTAACAGATATGATCAGTGTACTCCTTGAGTTTGTTTTGTTTTGTTGTCTTCCGCAAGGGTTGTCTGCAGCCTTTCCTCCCTGGACCTCATTATTTAATACTAATGCAGCAAAGTGTGGACAGATATTCTTCTATGCCTTTTTTAGGGGGAGGGGATGCTGAGTACTTCAGATGTCAGGAGCAGGATGAGTCTAGCCTCAAGAGGGGTGTAGAACTGGGACCACCCCCCCCCCTTTCCCTGCCTTTGAAATGTTTGGAGTGGAGCTGTAGGAGCTGCTAATGGCATTTCTGATGGAGCTCAGGGGACCATTTGGGAATATGCCTGTCAAAGGGCTCATGGAGGAATGACGAGACTGCTTATTCCGGAGGTCATCTGAGCTCTGGGAATAGACGTTTGGCTTCAGGCGAGCCAAGCCTAGGCACAAAATTAACAGAGACTCCATGGCCACCACACTTGAATGACAAATGTCTGGTCTCCTGGAGACTTGTCTTCCTGTCAGGGCTCACAGGGAATATTGGGTCTTCCACTTTCATTTTTTTGGCGTTCTCCGAGAGCCTCAGTTGGATCTCCATTTCACAAGGGTCTGGGAGATTTTCAGAGGGTGAGCTGGCAAGGAGACACCTCAGGGCTGGGCGTCTGGACGAGGCACCAGGGGGAGAGCTAATTAGGGGCATGTCATTGGGAAAGGCATATACCAGGTGTCAGGACCTCAGCACAGGTCTGGGGTATGTTCATGTTGAGCTTCTTTATGAGCTTGGAAAATGGAAACAACTGAAACATCCAATAAATGGAACTATTTAAACTAATTAAGATACAGTCATGTGATAGAAAAACAAAAATAAGTAGGCTCTGTGTGTGAATGCTTGAATGCTTGTCCCTTATACATAGTAAAATATTATGTAAACTGTGCTTCCATTTATATTTTAAATTAGCTATAGAAATATAGAGATGTGTTTATAAAGGCACAAGAAACAATTGAAAGGATATATATTGAACTGTAATAAAGTGATTAACTGGTATGGGACTGGATTTTGGGGGGAGAATGGCAATTTTGGTTTGTGTTATATTATTTCAAAATTTGTACATGGATCATATCTTTCCAGTAAGAAAAACAATGAACATAATTCTAATTTTAAAGGCAAAGAACAAAAAAGATCATTTTGGCAACTGGGAAGAATGGACTGGAGCCCAAGGGTTTGGAGGCCAAGATGTGGGATAAGGCCATTGGAAGAGTTATCATTACCCTGATAGCAAGATCAAATGAAGATAGGACAAGAAAAGAAAACTACTGACTAATATCCTTCAAAAATATAGATATAAAAATCATCAGCAAAATACCAGGAAATTGACTCCAGCCATATATATTTAAAAATACAATCAGGAACAAGTCAAGGATGTCCTCTCTCACCGCTCCTTTTCAACATTGTACTGGAAGTCCTAGCTAATGCAATAAGACAAGAAAAGGAAATGTAAGGCATACAGATTGGAAAGGAAGAAATAAAATTGTCTTCATTCGCAGATGACATTACTGTCTATGAAGGAAATCTGAAAGAATTGAAAAAAATTCTTACAACTAATAAATGATTATAGCAAAGTTGCAGGATACAAAGTTAACATACAAAATCAAATGCTTTCTACATACCAGAAATGAACAAGTAGAATTTGAAATTAAAAACACAATACCATTTACATTAGCAAAATGAAATACTTAGGTATAAATTTAATAAAATATGTGTAAGACCTATATGAGGAAAACCACAAAACTCTGAGAAAAGAAATAAAAAAATTTAAATAAACAGATATTCACGATTCCATACTGACAAGATGTCAGTTCTTCCCAACTTGATCTACAGATTCAACATAATCCCAACAAAAATTCCAGCAAGTTATTTTGTGGATATTGACAAACTGATACTAAAGTTTTTTTTGTTTTGTTTTGTTTTTTTGAGACAGAGTCTTGCTATGTCACCCAGGCTGGAGTGCAGTGGTGCGATCCTAGCTCACTGCAACCTCAACTTCCTGGGCTCAAGCCATTCTCCAGCCTCAGCCTCCCGAGTAGCTGGGACTACAGGTGTGCACCACCACGCCCAGATAATTTAAAAAAATTTTTTGTAGAGACGAGGTCTTGTTATGTTGCCCAGGCTGGTCTCAAACTCCTGTCTCAAACAATCCTCCTGCCTCGGCCTCCCATAGTGCTGGGATTACAGGCATGAGCCCCTGCACCCAGCCATAAACTACTTCTAATAATTCAGAAAAAATATGTACAGTTTAAAGCAAATGTGACAAAAATGAATAAGTAGTGAGCCTAAGTGAACTTTCAACTACTCTATAGGTACAACAATTTTTAAAATAAAAAATTGGGAACAATAAAACAAACCAAAACAAAATCAAAGAGTGAACAAGTAATTAATGAAAGAGATGGACACTTTTTTCCCTCTGGATGTCTTAATGTATAGTGAGAGGGCAGATTTTCTGGCATTCTACCCCTACGAGAGAGAGAAACAGCAAGAAGACAAAGGAGTTATTTGTTCATTTTGTCAATGCGTTGGTTTTCTAGTGCTGTATAAAAAATTACCACAAATTTAGATGCTTAGGACAATACAAATTTATTATTTCAAAATTTCCGTGGGTCAGTTGGTCTCACCAGGCTGAAATCCAGGTATTAGCAGGGGCTGCAACCTTATATGAGTGAGGCTCAGGGACCTTTCCAAATTCACTGGTTGTTGGCAGAACTAAATTCCTTACCACGGTAGGATTGAAGTGCCCATTTTCACACTGGCTGTCTACAGAGGACAACCCTCAGTTCCTAGAGGATGCACTCAGGTCCTTGCTACATGGGCTTCTCCATGCAACATGGAAATTTTAGGTCTTCAAGGGTGCAGGAGAGTCTCTCTCCAGTTTGCTAGGGTTAACTTACATGCTCACTCCTGGACCATAACACTAATCAGGGTAATGCTATATGCTAAATTAGCTTAAGCCTGGGCTCCCAAACCAAACTTGACAAAAAAGATGGTATTTCACTCTTGGAGTTGGGCTCAATTAACCAAGACACACTCCTGCTACACACTAGGCAAGGGTGAAATGTCCACTCTAGTTTAATTGTAGAAAATATGCTAAAAAAGGATCAAATTTTAGGCTCCTTAAGAACTAGGTTAGAAAACTTATGTTTGGTGCTATAAGTAATGGAAAGCAATTTATTTAAAGCTGAATAAGGTCTTAAGGTAAAAGTAGGTAAACCTACTGAACTGAGTAGGATGGAGCAGAGAGAAAGAGGAGAGACAATTGAGATTATTGCAAAAATCAAGAAAAGTTAACAAGTTTCTGGACTAGAGTGGTTGTTACAATGAGAATGAAAATGAGGGAATAAGTGTGAAAGACATGAAGAAAACATATCAGGACCTGGTGACAAGGGTGGGAGTGAAAGGGAGGAGTCAAAGATGACTCTTGGCTCAGCAAAAGTGGTGCTGTCAATCCTAACGGAGAAATCAGGACATGGGCTGGTGGTGGGCAGGGCCCAACAGAATGAAAATGAGCTGTATCTTACATGGTTTGACCCTTTAAGAGAAATTATTCAGGAGGATGCTGGACAGTTAAAACTAGCACTTCAGCGAGCAAGAGTTTGGAGATTATTTAGATTTCAGTAGAAGACACAAAAAATAAATGAAAAAATTTTCTTGGGAAGAGAAAACAGGTGATCAGGGTGTATGCTTTATGAGATGGGGGAAAAGGAGCTAACATAGGAGTTAAAGAGAAATGTCAGAAAAACAGGTTGAAAATCAGTGCTATATCAATAAGGACCAAGAAAAAAAAAAAAAAAAAAAAAGAGGCAGGCGATTTATATACAGGTTCACCATCCCCAATCTAAAATCTGAAATGCTCCAAAATCCAAAACTTTCTGAGCTCCAAACTGACACCATAAGTGGAAAACTGCACACCTGACCTCATCTCAAAACACAGGCACACAACACATGGTTTATTCAGTGTCCCTAAAGGATAAAAGACCTGCTAGCCCCCTTCAGCTGCAAAATATCTTTTCCACTCACACCCAGATCCCCCCACACAAGCATGCTCACAAAGGGTAACAAAACAAAAACTTTTGTTTCATGCACAAAATTATTTAAAAATACTGTATAAAATTACCTTCAGGCTATCTGTATAAGGGGTATATGAAACATAAATGAATTTTGTGTTTAGACTTGGGTCCCATCCCCAAGATATTCATTATACATATGCAAATATTCCAAAATCTGAAAAAATCCAAAATCTCAAACACTTCTGGTCCCAAGCATTTTGAATAAGGGATACTCAACCTGTACAACGTTGAAAAGTCCATCTTCCACTCTGGTTCAAAATGTGGTTTTTGAAACAGCAGCTAGGTAGAGAATTAAGGAGAAAAGCCAGACTGCAGCATGGTAAGAAATAAATACTTAAATGGAGGCAGTATAGATTTTAAGCTGGTGAATTCTGGAAGGTGGAAAAAGAAGAGATGAATTGGCATATTAAGATCAAACTAACTTTTTGCTTTGTTTTTTTTTTTTTTTTTTTTTTTTTTTTTAAAGACGGGGTCTTACTCTGTTGCCAGGGCTGGAGTACAGTGGTGCAATCATAGCCCACTGTAACCTCGAACTCCTGGGCTCAAGTGATCCTCCTGTCTCAGCCTCCCGAGTAGCTAGGACTAGAGGTGCACCACTACACCCAGCTAATTTTATTTTTAAAATTTTGTGTAAAGACGGGGTCTCACTATGTTGCCCAGGCTGATCTCAAACTTCTGGCCTCAAGTGATCCCCTGCTTTGGCATCCCAAAGTGCTGGGATTACATCCATGGGCCACTGAACTTAGCCAATTTTTTTTTTTTTTCCAATACAGGGAATGAAAAGGCATCTACACTTATGTGAAGACGGGAAAAATCCCAGTGAAGGAAATGAATGACAAAATCAACAGAAGAGACAAAGAAAAGAAGGTTCCAGAGGATGTTGAAAAGAATGTGGATGGAAGAAAAGGTGGAAGGTTTTGGCATGTTAAAGGAGTCAAGACACTTATTCCTTTGGGGAAAGGCATGCTGGATAAAGAGATTTGTTTTGAAGTGGTCAGGAGGGCTCTGACTGCCAGAGACTTTTCTTGGTGGAGTAGATGATCCTACTGGAGGTGGAGGGCTTATAGAAGGTTGTAGAATGAGGGCTGAGTGTGGGCTTAAGACATCAGCAGAAGAGACGAAAGATATCAGGTCACTGCACCAGTGGCTGGTCCATACAACTCTCTTTTCAGTCCCCTGCCCAGTCTGAAACAACTGGTGTGGTTTAAACCGCCCATTGGTAAACCATGATAAAGCCTTACTGCCCTTGAACTGACTGCTCCCAACGTCTTCCAAAGCTGCTCCAATTTCCTAATTTATAAAGAAAAGAGGCGACTCATGGTTCTGCAGGCTGTGCAATAAGCATGGCCTCGGGCTGCTTCCACTCATGGTAGTAGGAGAAGGGGAGCCAGTGTGTGCAGAGATCACGTGGTGAGAGAGGAAGGGGGGCGAGGTGCCAGGCCCCTTTTAACAGCCATCTCTCAAGGAAACTCACTCACTCACCCCCAAGGGAGGGCACTAATCTATTTATGAGGGATCTGCCCCCATGACCCAAACACATCCCATGAGGTACCACCTCCAACTTTGAGAATCAAATTTCAACATGAGGTTTGGAGGGGACAAATACTCAAACCATAGCAGTGTCCAATTAGAATTCCATACAGAAGGCTCTGCCTCGTTTTCAGATATATGTAACACAACTTTCCCAGACAGGCAATTAAGACCAAGAGTCCTGAGAATAAGAGGGCTGCAGAGAATTTGAAATGGGTGCTCTAAGAGTTCTCTCTTTCCCCCATTAGGCTCTAACCATCAATTATTTGATGCTATCAGTCACTACCAGTGGACCCCATATCCCTGCATTTTAAGTTTCCTTTGCCAGATGGAAAGGGGATTTCTTTTGCAAGGGTTAACTGCTTTCAGCCCCTTTCACCCATTCAAAATCCAAATCCTTCCCTGGGTAAAATGATGATACAAGCTAAAGTTTCGGGGACATGGAAGTTTAATTGCACTAGGAGTTTGTTTCTTTTCTCAAGCAGCAATGTAAAGACCATTTAGAGAAACACTTGTGTGTACTGGATAGCACCTTTCCCTTTCTACTTCCCCAGAGACACTGGGGCATCATTTCTCTTTTGGTTACTTCTAGGGGACATGACTAGTATTTTTCCCAGAAATATTTCTCACCACAGTCCACTTCAATGTAGGGATGTAGCATCACTATAAGTTAGGGGGAAAAAAGCATGAAGGCTGCAGGCCTTGTTCCTTCCACACCACTGTATATGAGCATCAGGAGGAAACACCAGACTTGTAGCTGTACCATTTTCCCTTCTCCTTTTCATCCATCTATCATATATCCCTCTCACCTTTTTTCACAATGAAAGCCACTTAAAACCCTGGGACCTATTCTGTTGGCAAAGCAAATGGGTATAAACTGGGGCAAACTTTACAATGGGAGGTAAATCAGTGCAACCATTTTTACACTACTTCCCTCACCCTACTCTAATTCAACAAATGATAAGGAGGGAAGAGGTGGAACCCCAAATGTGGATTCTACTGGGAATTGCAAAATCAAAATTTTCCTTAATTTTGAGGGTGTCAGTTACTCACAAAAAACAAACGATGGATGGTTTCATTGTTACTGAATTTTAGCAGGGCCCCAGAGATGGTCAGTTCAAACTATTACCCCTCCCTGTTCTATTTATGTAATGTAATGCTCCAAAAGGATCCAATGTCCACAGCACAGCATAAACAATATTCTTTCCAGGTTTGTATTCCTCTCTGCCTTGGCATAAAAAATTCCTGAAATTATATATAGAGATGGTCCAGTGGTTATCTCCACCACCAGGCCTAAGCATCATGAATTAATATCCACTTTATTCTCTCAAGTGTAGGGGAAATGCTGTTTCTCTCAGTACAATGGAGACAAAAATGGAGTTTTTCAGAATAAATGTTTATTTAAGAATTATGGGCAAACAAAAACATTAAAGTATAGGAATACATCAGCTGAATACAAGTTGTCTTGTTTGGTCTGAAATCTTGAAAAAGTTACTCTAACTACTTACCTGAGGTAGATTTAGGTTGGCACTGCTTAAAGGGAACCTCCATCCATCCCAGAAGTTACCTTCTAGTTTTGTTTACAGGCTCCCAAGTGGTCCTCTCCAACCTCAGGTCATGCTATATGAATAATACCAACACCTTTTTCTCCCATGGTTAAAAGCCCTCAGACCTATTTCATACCCCCAAAGTTCTCTGAGGGATGGTCCATCGTTAATTTACTTAAAGACTAGAAACAATTAGCAATAAGATTAGTTGAAAGAAGGGGCAAGTCATTGCCCTGCTAATGATACCAACTTTGTCCCCTTCTCCAAGTTCTCTCTAGTGATTAACAAGTAGCCATATGACTAATTTTCATCACCACCATGCCTTATACCCCATACTATTTTAAGTATTACAACTGTCAAACATATACTAGTGATAGGCATGATTTTCACCAGAGAAAAAAATACATCTTGTGTGTTTTATCACACTGGGCAACTTTTCATGGTACAAGAGCTATTTATAAAAATTACTGAAACACATTGGATAAAATAAACTTCCAGGATCTGTTTTCTAAAAGAAAAAATTTAAAAATACCCTAGAATCAGATTCCTTATTATCACTATGAGCTAATATTCACTGGCCCTAAGATTATCATGATCATCAATGAGTTATTAGGATCAAAGCTTAGAGCCATACACAAGGTAGCAGTGTAGCAGTTGGCCCACTCCATGAATCCAAATGCCAATACTCTCGAGTTTAGGGATCTGCTAGGATGAATCAAACCAAAACTAGAGAACTCAAACTAGCAACAAAATATTTATTCACCAGTCCACAGAGTTCCAAATACTGCAGGAATCTAAAGTATTTGTAGTAAAAGTCTTTTAATCTGAAGGAAGAAAAAAACTGAGAAGTGACCCCTGACATATCCCTGGATTAATTATAGTATTTCTAGAGAATGTTAAAGACAATCATAATGATCCCGTTAATTATAAGCACTTTAAGGATAAGCACTGGAGGCAAGTGCTTATCCTTAAACCTCTGATGACTCTGCCAACTACTTTTCCCTTCTAGCATTTAGAATCCTGCATTCCTAGCCACATATATACCTTATATTGTGGTGATTGCAATCCTTTCCCTGTGATTAAAACGTATTCTCTTTCCTCGGCAGAACTCAAATAAATGAAAGATGTATCATTATGGGGCTTGAATTGCTATAAACAGGATAATGGAGTGAAAAGAACACCAGCTTTGGAGTCACTCAAAATAAAAAAAAAGTGCATGATTATGTGTTTTTTACTGTGCCCACTCAGGCTTAAATTTTCTTTCAGTCTTTCCCTAGCCATTTTGCTAGGAGCTGACTGTGGGTGTCTATCACTGGAAGAGATGGTAAGTGAAGTCACAAAAATATGGATACTGACATTATAACCATCATCCTGGAATTTGCATTTTGAGTTGGGAAAAATCTCTAAAATAGAAATTTCAAATACCAGTGATAACATGAAAGATATTTTAGGGAAAAGAAAACGTTTGAGGGTATGCCTCAACTCACACTAAGTGAAAAGTGGAGTATTCTGCCTTTTTATGTGGTTGGTCCTGCAAATGGGAAACTATTGAGAAAGTTTTGATTTAGGATAACTACCCTAGCTTCTTAGTTCTTTTCACTGCCAGCAAGATTCCCATGTTATTATCGACACACTAGTACCATTCTAGCAAAGGATAAAAAATCATCAGAGGCAAAGTCAATATACTCCTTTCCCCCAACAGTAACACATGTCACACCTTCTATCATAAGGTTACAGTCCTTTCCTTTATTGGATTTCTGAATTTTAAAAAGTAAAAGTAAAGCAATCATTAAGTGGTTCAGATAAAAGAAAAGCATCTTTACCTGAGTTACCCATCAGGTCTACTCTGACCTGCCCTAGCTCCTCCCAGAACAAGCTTCTGGGTATCTACGAAAATTATTTCCATACCAACTCCATTTAAAGTCATCTCTACTATATGGGTCAACTATGAGAACAGTTCTTCTCATACATATTATATATACACAGATTCTCACCCACAATTGAATCTCTCACTGGAGCAAACTTCTCAGTAGAATGTGTTCTTTGGGGCCCAATATGATAGGAGCTTCTAGCAAAGCTTTATTCAGACTCAAGGTATTTATGGGGTTTTTCACTTATGTGAGTTCCCTGATGTACCACAAGAGCTGATCATTGAAAAGTTTTTCTCATTCAGACACTTGTTAAAAGTCTTTCCTCAGATTGTTTTTTTTTGGGGGGGAAGGGTGCAAATCCAAGTAAGGCTTTCCAACTAATGCTTTTGCCACACTCAAGACAAATATACATTTTTCACCAGTATGGCTTCTCTGATGGGTAAGAAAGTCAGAGTGCTATTAGAAGCTTTTTTCACACTTGCTGGGGTTTCTCCCCAGGATGGGTTTTTTGAAGTCCAATGAGATGTGCATACTGTCTGAAGCACTGTTGACACTGAAGGCATTTTAAAAGTTGTTCTCCGGTGTGAATTCTCTTACAATGAGGAGGGCTGAGCTTTGCTAGAAAGCTCTCTCATACTCACTGCATTTGTAAGGTTTCTCACCTGTATGAATCCTCTTATGAGTGATGAAATTTGAGCTCAGACTGAAGGTTTTCCAAAACTCCGGGTATTTGTCCAGTTTCTCATTGGAGTGACCGATAAGGTATTCTGTTAGGGCAGCTCTCTCGGCAAAGCATTTATCATATTTCCTACAATTGCAGGCTTTCTGGTCCCCACTGAATTCTGAGCTCTAGAAAGTCTGAGATTTGCCTAGGGTTCTTCATCTTAGTGAGTTCTCTGACATGTAAATACATTTTTATAGTATTATAACTTGTCTGGTTAAGACATTTGTGAGGCTTCTGATGCATGGGGAGGGCTGAGCTCAAGACCTTTCTCACCCATATTACAGATATATGGTTTTTCACCTATGTGTACTGTCTGATGTTGAAGAAGGGCTGAGCTCTGGTGGAAGCTTTTATCACATACACTGTATTTATAATGTAGCTCTTCTGTCTGAGTTCTCATTTTCTGTTGGGCAACAAAGTCCATACCTAGGAGGAAGCCACTCTCACATGTAGACCACTGGTGTGGCTTCTCTTCCATGTGAATTCTCTGATGCACTATAAGATCTGAGCTACAGTTGAAACTTTTCTCATATTCAAGGCATTTAAAAGTGTGAGTGTGAGTTGCCTGGTGCCTAATTAGGTTGGCGCTCCGAGTAAAACTTCTCATACATTCCAAGCATTTATACGGCTTCTCACCTGTGTGCACTCTCTGGTGCACAATAAGGTCTGATTTCTGGCCAAAGCATTTCTCACAGGCACCACACTTATAGGGCTTCTCTCCAGTATGAACTCTTTTATGTACAATGAAGGCTGAACGGTGTCGGTAACTTTTCTCACACTTATTACATTTGTAGGGCCTTTCACCAGTATGAGTTCTCTGGTGGCTAATAAGATCTGATTTCCCACTAAAAGCTTTTTCACACTCCAGACACTTAAATGGTTTCTCACCTGTGTGAGTTCTTCGGTGCCTTATGAGGTTTGTACTTCTACTAAAGCATTTATCACACTCACTACATAGATACGGTTTCTCGCCTGTATGGCTTCGCTGGTGAACAAGCAGATCAGAACTCTGACCAAAATTCTTACCACAAATGTCACATGTATAGAATTTTTTACCTGCATGTGTTCTCTGGTGTCCTGAAAGGGCTAAGTGGTGCCAAAAGCTCTTCTCACACTTGCTACATTTATAAGGTTTCTCATAATTGTGGATCCTCTGGTGTGAAATAAGATCTGAGCTTTGGACAAAGGTTTTCTCACACATATCACATCTATAAGGTTTCTCCCCAGTGTGGGTTCTCTCACACATAATAAGAGCTAAGTTTTCACAGAAGTTTTGCTCGCATTCAAGGCACTGGTATATTTGATCATCTATTTGAGTAATCTTATGCACATGAATAAAAATCTTTTTACCCTTCTGAGGGCATACATGATATATTTTCCTTTTTTGAGTTCTCTGATTACATCTCTCTTCTGAAGTGTACATTTTCTATGGCTATCTCTTAAGGAGTTTTCCACTGGTCTTCTTGACCCATCATTGCCTTCATAATCATTTTCTTGATGAGAACTTGGAAGATACATCTGTTTCAGGCCTTTCAGTCATGAGCCTCTATAAGTTTCCAGCATCGTGTATGCTAATTCCTTACTTGGTATTTCCAACCCTGTGAGACAAAGTAGAAATATTATTTATATTCCTATAACTAAGAAAAAATCCTCAAAATTAAAATCACTGCAGAAAAGATAGAAATTCTATATCAGAGCCTATAAGCCTTCTACATTTTGCATGGATTGAAATCAGCTATTTAGTTTTCCCCTTTGCTAATATAAAACTGATCAGCAATACATATGGGAAACTACCAGTTCATAAAACTCTTTCTTTTATGAACCTGGGTGATCTCAAAACCAGGACTCTTCTTCTTCCTCTTGCTTTAGTTGAGAAATCAAGACAGGTCTAATAATTAGTGTGCCTGCTCATGAAGAAAACAAACCAAAAGGGACTGTAAATGAATATCTCTGTAGTGCTTTCTGTAGAAAGGTTTGGAAGGAGATGGTTAATGACCATTAGAATTCCCAGTGCCCAGAGAGAGAAGAAAGGTTCCTATGACTCTATCTTCCTAGCTGTGTGATGTTAGACAAGTTTCTTAAGCACCCTGTGCCTAGTTTCCTCATCTGTAAAATGGGTTGAGTTAAATAATAAATCACTGTTAACCTCCTGATAAGCACTCTGTTAGCTCTTCTTATCACTATTATTATAATAAAGGGGCCTAAGATTCTGCTTTGATAATCATAAACACAAACCCTGCTCAAAAAGAAAACTCCTGACTGATTACAGATAAAAGCGTAGGCTTGGAACATAGCTTTTACACCAGGCTTTTCTGTGAAGAGTGAAGAGCTGTGAAAATATGTTATTTTCCTCATTCTGAGGTTTAGAAGAATGCAGACATATAGAAATGCCTAAGGATTGAGCATCTTAAAAAAAATAAATCCTCACACACAGAAAGACCACAGTGATATAATTCTTTTATAACATCAACAAAAAGTGCCTCCTGCTCAGACTCAAATGCTCTCACTCCTCCATGGTAAGGGATGTAGCCACATCTTCAAGTGACTAGAAGAGAGAGATTGAAATCTTTCTACTCAAAACTTGTTTTCCCCAGGGCTACAACACTACATGAGTTAAAGATGTCATGGCCAACAGGAAATACAGAAATGTAGACTACTGCTAATAAAAACAGTTGGGTTGATTCAAGAGAGAAGTTCAGAGGGAGTAACGAGTCACTATATTTATCAACTGCCAACTATACACTAAAGAAGAAACATGAGAAACAAAAGAGGGGTAAAGGCTATTTTCCACATCCTCATACTTACTGTCTTCAGCAATCTTTTCATATGTTTGACCGTCTCCTCATACATTCAGCACCCCCATCCTTCACCCAAGAATATAAGCTGACAATTTTGCTCCCTATTTTACTAAGAAAATGGAAGCAAAGCAAGCAAAACAACAACAAAACACATACACAAAAACAAAAAACAAACCAAAAAACCCTTCCACGTGCTCCCACCAGCACATCAACCAACCTCTTATAAGTGTAGTTAAGCACTCCATCTTTCCATCTGGTAACATGGATGACAAACTGCCCCTGCTCAATCTGAGGACAGCCTTTCCATCTGTGTACTGGATTTGACCCCCTTTCTTCACAAAGACATCACTCCAGCAATTCTACCCTTACTCTCCTGCATTATCAATTTATCCCTTTCTACTGGATCATTCTAATTAGTAAACTGGCTATTATCTCTTCCAAAAAACAAAAGCACAGCCAACAAGAAAACTTCTTTCAGCCACCTCAACCTCCAGCTACCGTCCCATTTCTCTGTTCCTCTTCATGGTAAAACTTCTCAAAATAAACCAATCTGTTCATTGTCTCCAATTCTTGTTTTCCCAGGTTTCTGGAACATACTCCAATTGGACATTCACCCTCACCATTTCACCAAAACTGCTCCTGTTAGAAACCTACAAGCTCTTAAGAAATCTGACACCTAGTTATCGCTCTGACTCATTTCCCTGCTCTTCCCCTACTTACTCACTGCACTCCAGTCACCCTGGGTCTTTGCTGTTGTCCAAACCAGCCAGATCCACTCCGATTTCAGGGTCTTTGTCCTTGCTACCTCTCCTTGGCTGAAGGGCTGGTCCTCCAGGTATCTTCAAGGTTCCCCCTCACGTCACTGAAATCTTTGCTCAACTGTCATATTCACAGTGAGGCCATTTCCAACTATCTTAACACATCTCGGTCCCAGCTGACTCACACAAACAACATTCCTCTCCTTTCCTGTTTTTTTTTTTCTCCATAGAATGTAAGCTCCTCAAGGACAGGGGGTTTTGGTCGTTTCATTCACTGCTGTTTCCCTAGCACCTAGAACAGTACCTGACACATAGTCAGTGTGCAAACCTGGAAAAGAAGTTCTTATTTGGCATCCATGGACTCCTAAGATAACCTATGAAACCCCTGAAATTGACTGAAAAATGCTGTTTGGTGTATGTGCATTTTTCTGGGAAGAAAGTCCACAGTTCATTAAATTCTCAAAAAGGTCCAATGGACTGGAGCCTACACATTAATTTGTAAAGTAAATGATATTAAAGCTCATTGAGTACAGTATGCTAATAAGTGTAACGGACTAGAACTCAAATGAACCTGCACACAGAGAAAATAGTGAGTCAAAATGATACTGCAGCCTTTGAGGGTTGATTGTGGCAGTGACAAAGTATATTCTGGTCTTATAGTCTAAGGAATTTTTCTATATACTAGAAGATACGGTACTAACATTATTATCTCTGGGAAGTGAGATGATAGATGACTTTCTATTTCATCAATTTGCTAACCACAATTTTCTAATTTCCATTCAGCAATTTGTAAACTTTCCTTGTGAAAGGCACAGAGACTGCTCTTGTAATAAGTAAAAGTTATTTATAAATATAAAAATATATACCAAGTTTTCAAATGTCAATTCAGAAATGTACTTTTAGGGGATAGGAGAAAGAACTCAATGGGGTGGAAGTAGTGCAGTTTCTTCAGAGTCAAGACATAAACAGATCCATAAGAAATGTAGCATTGTGACCACAGAAGGACAGAACGGGAAAAAAAGGTGCTGCAAGGCTAACAAGAATAGGGAAGTTAAACAGTCTTTGAGAAAATAAAGTAGATAAGCTTAATAAAATAGACGTGTTTATGTGAAATACTGTGACTATAAATCCTACATTTCAAATATTCTATCACATGTCCATGATCTATGAACTGTCCTAGAAATTACATTTTTTTTGGTTCTAATTACATCTTTCAGGTGACTCTCACAGTATCACAGAACTCCTTAGACTATAACACCAGAGTATACTTTGTCCCTACCACAGTCAACCCTCAAAGCCTGAAGTATCATAAAGAGCATTACTATTTTCTTTTATTAAACTGCATTGATAAAGCTAAATGCCAAGTATCTGTTTCTGCCTTACAGTCAAAGGAAGTGAGCAGAGGACCTACACTTGGGCTGAACTCCAGACCTACTCCACTCATCACCTGCCTCATCTCAGTTATGGCAAATTCACCCTTTATTTCCTAAGGCTAAAACTTTGGAGTCATCCTGCACTCTTCTCTCTCTCACAATGCACAATCAAGCAGTCAACAAATTTGTTGGCTCCATTTCAGATCACATCCAGAATCTAACCACTTCTCACCAGCTTCTGCTGCTACCACCCTGGTCCAAACTACTCTATTATTTCTCATTTTCACAATGACCTAAGAGGCCCCACTTGAGCTGCCCCACCAGCTGCTGTCACTGCCTTTCTGACCTCCTTTCTTAGTATTCTTCTCTTTGCATAGTGCAATACAGCCACAATGGCTTCCTAGCTGTTCCTTATCCAGACATATTCCCCTTAAGGCCTTTGCCCTTCCTTTCTTCTGCCTGTAGATCTTTTCCTCCAGATATGTGCATGGTTCTCTCTTAATTCCTTCAATGACTATTTTTGTAGATGTCACTTCTCGGGGAAGCCTTTCCGGACCACCCTATTTAAAGCTCTGAACTGCCCCCATGTGCCAGCATTCCCTATCCCCCTTTTCTGCTTTACTTTTCTCCACTGCACTTATCACCTTCTAACATACTATGTAATTCACTTATTAGTTTACTGTCCATTGTTAAAATAAGGCAAGCATGTTTGTTTTGTTTGACGCTCTTTTCCTAGTATACAGAGTAGTGCCAGGCACAAAGCTGGTGTTTAATAAGCATCTGCTGAGTGCATAAATGAATTCTCATTGAAATTCTACTTCTCTCCTTATCTGATAAAAGAAAAGGACTGACTGCCACAGGGGATGGGAGCGACTCTGATGAGAAGCAGACTGGAAAAGAGGAGGAGACTGAAGTAACTGTAGCTTACCTAGAATCCTGATGGAAGAAAACATTCATTTCCTGGTCCTGAGAATTTGATTTCTCAAGGAGAATAGCATTCTGTAAAACACAAGGACAAGAAAAGGATAAAAAGCCATAAGTGAAAGGATTTAGCATTAGATCATTTACACTCACAGGACCTAACAATGACTA
Organism: Daubentonia madagascariensis; assembly: GCA_023783475.1. Taxonomy (NCBI): domain Eukaryota; kingdom Metazoa; phylum Chordata; class Mammalia; order Primates; family Daubentoniidae; genus Daubentonia; species Daubentonia madagascariensis. The sequence continues at coordinate 23,775,553 of JAKFHU010001672.1, forward strand.
AATTACATTTAAAAAGAACAGATGGGTTTTCTTATGTAATTCCTTAAATTCAATTCTGTCGAGAATAGCTATAGTCCTCAACCATCCCATATGACTCTTTAGAGAAAAGGACAATAAAGAATCTATAATCCATCTGCACAATCTATAGCTTCCTTTGGGATTATAACAACATTGAAGGAAAGGGCCCTTAAAAACTAAATCTCAGTGGTACCCTGAAAACACTAAGGCATCATCTTTCCCACAGGAACTCAGGTTGTCCTGATCTAAAGTACAATAGGGACTACAAAGTATAGTTGGACTATAACAAAACCACCACCTAACCACCACTGGAAGCCATGCAATCATCACAATTTTGGTTTTTCAAAATTTACAACAGCCTAAGTTGATTTATATTTCAGACAAAAACAACTCAGAAGGCAGTCAATGACGGGCACAAAAAGAAGTCAGAGCACAGACTTAACCACTGACATCTTTCTTCCCTCAGAAGCATTAATCTGCCTTATTCTCAGTTACTGAGATTTTCAGGTCCCTCAACAACCTTTCTGCTACTAAGGATCAGAAGCAAAAATGAAACTACTTAGACCCAGAGAACATATGGGGACATGACACTTAGCCCATAGCTGCCAGTATTCAGATGACAAGTTGCATGGTTCTAGCACTAGGTAAGATAGAGTAAACACATGCCAACCTGGTTCCTCCCACTGTATGCAACTATGAAATCTGGACAGAATGTATGGCCTAGCTATTTGAGAACTCTGCAAAGTAAACAGCAAACAGATCAGGGAAGACCAGAAATAAAACACCACCCAACCAGCAGTGGCTTTACATTTTTTTTTTTCAGTCCCCTTCAGTATCCTCTGGCTTGAACTCAATGCAGCCTGAAACGAAGATGTGAGGGAAACTGTAAAAAATAATTGTCAACTGAGACTTTTCAGAAAAGCTATGAGCTTCCACATCAATTTTTTAAAAATTGACTTCCCATGGAAATCAATGGACAGAAAACTGACTTAAATATGGAAAAGAAGAAACAAACTATCTCTGGAGGAAATATAAAGAACATGGTAAGAAAACAAAGTTAGAGGGGATAATGGTGGCAGCAAAAATCCAAATCTCTCAATACCTCCTTTAAAAGCAATAAGAACAATAAGAACAAATGTACTACACAAAGCCCACATTGTCACCAAATCCCAGCTAGTTATCTCTCACATTCTAGCCACAAGCTATCAATGAGGGCAAGGACAATCTGGGAATGTGAGGTAAAGAGATGAAGAGAGCTAGCAGTGGACAAGAATGACCTAAAATTTACTACCAGAAAGAAGAACCCACCCTAAGTACAAAAAAATTAAAAAGAGTTCTGATCAGAGCAGGATACAGGGAAGAGATTTAGAGTACATCCAGGACTTAAAGAGGCAGTCCTGGAAAGGCAATTCTTCAGGAAAGAAAAGAATAGAAAGGAAGGGAGGAAACCCTTTGGAAACTGCACAATGAAGGAGAAAAGAAACAAGAAGGGGAAACTTAAGGTCCTTTAAGAAGAAGGAAAAAATTTTTAAAAAGTACCATCTTCCCCCTACTATGCTCTAAAAATGCTATCAAAGTTAAAAAAAAAAAGCAACTTTGTAAGAATGACAAAAGAAGGAACTACTGAATTAGCAACCTTATTGCACATTTTATAATGTATAATAATTCACAAAAAAACTAGGAGAAGAAAGAGGAAAGAACTAAGTAAAATAACCTCACTGATTACAGTAATTCCCCCTTATTCGCCATTTCACTTTCCATGGTTTCAGTTACCAATGGTCAACTGAGGTTGAAAATATTAAATGAAAAATTCCAGAAACAAACAACTTATAAGTTTTAAATTGCATACTGCTATAAGTGGCATGATAAAATCTGTCACAGTCCCACTCTGTCCTACCGGGTACATGAGTCACCCCTTTGTCTAGCATATCCACCCTGTACAGTCCGTCCCTGTCTTAATGATGGTTTGATTTAAAATTTTTCAACTTTATAATGCTGTGAAAGTGATACACATTCAGTAGAAACTGTACTTTGAGTACCCATACAACCTTTCTGTTTTTTACTTTCAGTAAAGTGTTTAATAAATTACATGGCATATTCAACACTTCATTATAAAATAGGGTTTGTTTTAGATGATTTTGTCCAACTGTAGGCTAACATAAGTGTTCTGAGCACATTTAAGTTAGGCTAGGCTAAGCTAAGATGTTCGGTAGGTTAGGTGTATCCAATGCATTTTCAATTTAGGATATTTTCAACTTGATGAGTTTATTAGGACATACCCCCACTAAGGAGCATCTGTATACCCTACCCACCTATTAGACACTTAATAGCTATCTTGGTTATCAGATGACTGTCAAGGCACCACAGTGCTTGCGTTCAAATCACCCTTATTTTACTTAATAATGACCCGAAAGTGCAAGAGTAGTGATGCTGGCATATTGTTATAATTGTTCTATTTTAATATTAGTTACTGTTATTCTCTTACTGTGCCTAATTTATAAATTAAACTGTATCACAAGTATGTATGTATAGGAAAAAAACATAGTCTATATAAGGTTAAGTACTATCCACAGTTTCAAGGTGTCCACTGTGGGTCTTGGAATGTGTTGCCCATGAATAAGAGGGGACTACTTACTCTATTGTATTAATGGCAGGTGAGAGTTAAAGGATACTATTAAAAACTAAAAAAACCCAGATAATTAAAGGTTAAATACAAAATTGGGACTAAAGGCATTACGAAAGACCTAAGTACAAATGTAGCCAATATAACAAATATCAAACATTCAAAACACAATGCAATTGTAAGTCATATGACAGTGTTAAGACCAAACATCAACCATATCGATAAAGATGGATGAGTTTGACAAACCTATTAAAATAAAGAGATTTTCACCTTGGCTCACAAACCAAGACCTAACTATATAATAAATACAAGAGACACCTAAAGCAAAGTGATTCAGAAAGGCTAAAAATAAAAAGATGGGAAAAGGAACACAAGGAAACAATAGAAGTAGGGCTTGTGATCCTGATATCAGGCAAAACAGAGCTCAAGCCAAAAAGCATTAAACATGATAAAGAACACTTTTTAAATTACAACAAAGCTTATAATTGTCATAATTATCTATGTACCACATTACACAGCAGCCACATTTACAAAGCCAAAACTGTAATAGATACAAAGAAACATAGATAAAAATATTTACAATAGGAAGCTTAACATACTACTTTCAGTAAAAGATAGACAAAGTGGACCAAAAATAAGTAATGATGCAGAAGGCCTAAATAATCTAATTAAAAAGTTCAATATATATTGAACCTTACACCCTGAAAATAATGAGCACACCTTCTTCTCAAGCACACACGAATTGTTCAAAAAAATCTGTCATATATTAGATCATACAGAAAGCATCATTAAGTTCCATAAACTGGCATAATATAAGAAACACTCCACAGTAAAACTAGAAATTTATTAAAATATCACATAACAAAAGGTCCTCTCAAATGGAAAAATAAAACTATTAACTCTGCAGTAAAAGGGGAAATGAAAAATTTTAAAAACCGAATTTCTAAATATTGGTAATTGAAAATATTACATATTAGAATCTATGGAATAAATTTAAAGCAGTGATCAAAAAAAAATTCATAGCCTTAAATACCTTTTTTTTTTTTTTTTTAAAGAGACAGGGTCTTGCTGTTTGCCCAGGCTGAAGTGAGTGCAGTGGCCCAATCATAGCTCACTGCAGCTATGCTCCTGTGCTCAAGAGATCCTCCTGCCTCAACCTTCCAAGTAGCTGGGACTACAGGCATGCACCACCATGCCAGGCTATGTTGAAAAGATGTTCAATCTCACTCATGATTAGAGAAATGCAAATTAAAAGAACGTGAAATAACTAGGAATAGAAAGGAACTTCCTCAAGTTGATAAACAACATCCATAAGAAAACTACAGCTAACAGCATACTTAATGGTGAGAAACTGGAGGCTTTCTAGCTAAGATTAGCAACAAGGCAAGGATGTCCCCACTTTCAACATCATTCTGGAAGTCCTAGATAATGCAATAAGACAAGAGGAGGAAATAAAAGGTATACAGGTTGGAAGGAAGAAATAAAACTGTCTTTGCTCAAAGATGACATGACCGTCTAGGTAAAAATCTGAAAGAATCAATAAAAAACCTCTTGGAGCTAGTAAGTGATTACAGTAAGGTTGCAGGATGCAAGGTTAATACACAAGCCAATCACTTTCCTCTATACTAGCAATGAACAGGTGAAATTTTAAATTAAAAACACAATACCATTTACACTAGCATCCCCCAAAATGAAATATATCAATGCTCCTTGATTTACAAAAAAAAAAAAAAGAAAGAAAAGAAATACAGGCAGTCCCTGAGTTATGGACAACCTGACTTACGGTGTTCCTGCGAATGGGCTCCCAAGGCTCCCCTAAGGAAAATTTACAATTAAATAATTAAATTAATAATTTGGGAACTAGTTTCTTCTGCACATTTAAACAAATCAGTGTGGCGTAAGCAGTTCGTTGGCATAGCATCTTCACGCTAGTGGCTAGTCTCATAGAGAAGCAGCTGAAACACAAGAACACGAAGAATCAGAAGATCCAGAGCTAAGAAAGTTTACGACAAAAGAAGCTGAAGTCTTTCATCTCATTAAAGCAGGATTTGCTAAGCTTGAGGAGCAATTTCCTAACATTGGGTGGTTTACAGAGGTTTACTGTGCAGTTAGTGAGAACATCAGCTGCTACAGGCCATTATGATGAAAGAAAGAAAAAGACTATGCAAACAACCCTAGCTACCTTTCTCAAGAAACCATCTTCAGTGATAAGTTCCCCTCCTCCAGCAACAGAATCAAATTCAGATTCTCCAGCGCTCACTCCATCCTCTCCAGCCATCTCCCCATCACCATCTTCTGATTAACGTTGGCCTACCTTCTTGCCTCAAAAATGCCCCTTCCAATAAGCAAGACATTGATGCAACATTAGGTGAATGTTAACCTTTAATATTCTTTTTTGAAATTTCTATCTCCTACCTAAACTTTTTGTATGAGTTTGTTTTTATGTTCTTTGTTTCAATTAAAAGAAAGAGCACAATAGTTTCTGTAACTTATTATTACAGTACACAGGTATTATTATTATAGTATTCTACTATATTATTATTACCATATATGAGCCATTATAGCATTGTTCTTGTTATTATTATTATTACCATATACACGCTGTTCATCAGGGATCTGAGTTATGCACAAATCTGACCTAAAGATGTTTCAGGAACGTAACTTGTCTGTAACCCAGGGACTGCCTGTACTTAGGTATAAATCTAACCAAATATGTCCATAATTTATATAAAGAAAACTACAAAACTCTGATTAAAAAAATCAAAAAAGAACTAAATAAATGGAGAGATATTCCACTTTTCATGGATAGGAAGACTCAATATTGTCAAGAAGTGAATTCTTCCCAACTTAATGTATAGATTCAACACAATCCCAATCAAAATCCCAGCAATTTATGATGTGGATATTGACATACTGATACTAAAATTTATATGGAGAGGCAAAAGACCCAGAACATCCAACACAACATTGAAGAAGAACAAAATTGGAGGATTAATGCTACTTGGCTTCAAGACTTACTATACTTGAAGCTACAAGGTCAAAGCCACAGTCATCGAGAAAGTGTAATATTGGTGAAAGAACAGACAAATAAATCAATGGAACAGAACAGAGAGCCCAAAAATACACCCACCTGAATACAGTTATCTGATCATTGACAAAGAAACAAAGGCAATACAAAGCAGAAAAGACAGTCTTTTCAACAAATGGTGCTGGAATAACTGGACATCCACATGCAAAAAAATTAATCTAGACACAGAACTTACACTCCTCAGAAGAATCAACTCAAAATGGGTCATATAATGGAAGAATGAATAAATAAAATTTGTTATATATACATAATGGAATACTAGTCAGCCTTGAAAAAGAAGGAAATCCTGTCATTTGCTTCAACATGGATGAAGCTGGGGGACATTATGTTAAGTGAAATAAGGCAAGCACTGAAGGAAATACTGCACGATCTCACTTAAATATGAGTGTAAAAAAATCTTCTGCAGCCTTGGGGCCACACATGGTCTTCTGGATCCTTGAGTGTGGCCTTTTCACTGAACCCAAACTTCACAGAACAAATCCCTTTATTAAAGTTGGTTTCTCAAGAAACCAACTTCAATGGTAAGCTCCCCTCCTCCAGCAACAGAATCAAATTCTGATTCTCTAGCACTCACTCCATCCTCTCCAGCCATCTCCCCATCACCACCTTCCAATTAATGTTAGCTTACCTTCTTGCCTCAAAAATAAATCCCTTTATTAAAAGGATTTGTTCTGTGAAGTTTGGATTCAGTTGAAGGGCTGCACTTGGGGATCTGGAGGGCCACATATGGTCTTGAGGCCGCAGCTTCCCCACCCTTGTGAGAGGATGTGGAGATGTTGGTCAAGGGACAAAAAATTTCAGTTAAACAGGAAGAATAAGTTCAAGAGATCTATTATACATCATAGTGACTACAGTTAATAACAATACATTGTTTATTTGAAAATTGCTAAGAGAGATTTTAAGTGTGTTCTTACCATCAAAAAAAAATATGAGGTAATTCATATTACCTCGGCTTGACTTAGCCATTCCACAACATACACATGTATCAACATATAACATCATGTTTTACACCATAAATATACAAATTTTACTTGTCAATTAAAATAAATACATTTAAAAAACCAAAATGGATCACAGACCTAAATGTAAAATATAAAGCTCCCAGAAGATAACATAGGAAAAAATTTAGATGACCTTGGGTATGGTGATGTTTAGATACAACACCCAAAGGCACAATCCATGGAAGAAAAATAAGCTAGACTTTATCAAAATTAAAAACTTCTGCTCTGCAAAAGACACTCTCAAAAGGAGAAAATATTTGCATAAAAAATATCTGACAAAAGACTGTTACTCCAAATGTATAAAATATCCCAAATATACTACGTATGTGTGTGTTGTTTGTATATATTTATGTCCATATATATTTTTAAAACTCAACAAGAAAACTGGGTTAAAAAATGGGCAAGTCAGGAAAGACACCTCACCAAAGATACACAGATGGCAAATAAGCATATAAAGAGGCTCAACATCATATGTCATTAGGGAAATGCACATTAAAACAATGAGATATTACTACACATTCATTAGAAGGGCCCAAATCCAAACACTGACAACATCAAATGCTGGTGAGGATGTCAGGCAACAGGAATTCTCATTCACTGCTGGTGGAAATGCAAAATGGTACAGCCACTTTGGAAAACCTTGGCAATTTCTTATAAAACTAAACATGCTCTTACCATATAATCCAGCAATCATACTCTTTGGTATTTACCCAAATGAGTTGAAAACTCATTACCAAACAAAAACCTGCACACAAATGTTTATAGCAGCTTTATTCATCATTGCCAAAACTTGGAAGCAACCAAGATGTCCTGCAACAGGTGAATGAATAAACTGTGGTACATCCAGACAATAGAATATTTTTCAGTACTAAAAATAAATGAGTTATCAAGCCATGAAAAGACATGGAGGAACTTTAAATACATATTACAAAGTGAAAGAAGCCAACCTGAAAAAGCTACATACTGTATGATTCAAACTATATGATATTGTACAAAAGGTAAAACTATGGAATCAGTAAAAAACATCAGTGGTTGTCAGGGGTTAGTGAGGAGGAAGGAATAAATAGGTGGAGCACAAAGGGCTTTTTGGGCAGTGAAACTATATTTTATACTATAAATGGTAGATAAATGTAATTATATATTTGTCAAAACCCATAGAATGCACAACATAAAGAGTGAAACCTAACGTAAACCATGTAGTTTGGGTGATAATGTGTCAACCTAGGTTCATCGATTGTAAGAAATGTACCAATCTGGTGCAAGATGTTGACAGTGGGAGATGCTGTGAGTGGTGGAGGGGAAAGGAGGTGGTAGAAGATATATGGAAACCCTCTATACTCTTTGCTCAATTTTGCTGTGAACATAAAACTGCTCTAAAGAATAGTCTATTAAAAAATGAAACCATTTTTAATAAGTACACAAAATACCATTTCTCACTAATCAAACTGGCATATATTAAAATGTATGACAATGCGTTTTGTTGTTAACACTGTAGGGAAACAGATACTCACACGTTGCTGAAGGGAATGCAAATTGGTACAACCTCTCTAGAGGGGAATGTGGAAATGCGTAACAAAACTAGATATGCATTTACTTTTGCCTCAGCAATCCCATTTCCAGAAATGGACTCTAAAGATACATCTCCAATAATATGAATATATACATGCATAAAATTATTCATTGCAGCAATGACTGTAATGGGAAAATATTTAAAACAACTTAAATACCAATACGTAGGAGTGTCCTATGGTACATCCACATATAATGGAGTACTATGCAGCTGTGAAAGAGAATGAGAAAAATCTTTATGAACTGATGGGCAGAGATTTCCAGGAGAAATTGTAAATTTTTAATTTTTTTTTTTTTGGAGATAGGGTCTCACCGTGATACCTGGGCTAGAGTACAGTGGTGTCATAATGAGCAACCTCAAACTCTTGAGCTCAAGCAATCCTCCTGTCTCAGCCTCCCAAGTAGCTGGGACTACAAAAGTGTGCCACCATGTCTGGCTAATTTCTGTATTTTTTTGTAGACATGGGGGTCTCACTATATTGCTCAGGCTGGTCTCAAATTCCTGGCCTCAAGTGATCGTTCCCCCTCGGCCTCCTGAAGTGTTAGGATTACAGGTGTAAGCCATCACATCTGGCCAGAGAAAATACATTTTAAAAAGCAAAATGTAAAAAAGTATGTCACATTTTGTGTAAGAGTGTAGAAGTAAAAAATAATACATGTATTTATGCATTTGGCAAAAAAAATTATGAAAAGATAAACACAAAACTAATGAGTTTGGCTATCATCATGAAATAGGTGAAAATGGGATCGAAAGGACAGGAAAATGGAACTGGCATAAAAGGGTGCAGGAGGAAGAGTCACATTTCTCTAAGAATATGTTTTTGTATAAACGCACACGTGCATTTTTACTTCTAGAACTATGTTACGTTTACATATTCAATAAATAAATGATGAACTAAACTAAATAGACAAGATGGGGGAGAAAAGCTCAAAATGGAATTCAAACAAAAACAAATGAGTTTGTGTCTCCAACGAATAACCACCACCCAGAAGGGGGAAAAAAATAACTGTTTAACAGTGTTGGGACTACATAATTTCAAGCTAAAGATAAAAAGAATTCTAATTAGTAGAGGTTTTTTCCGCATAGCGTTAAGGGTACACTACTTGGGATTGAACAAATAAGTAAATATACTATGGATAATGGTACTTAGATTTCCCACTGTCAGAGAAGGAAGCTACAAATATAGAAAAGAGAAAGGCTAGAATGAACTCTGTACTGTTTAACTGAAATTAGAGGTATCAGTATGAAGTCACGGTTTTAAGGTATGTATAGAAAAAATAGAAATGTGTGTATACGTGAAATTGTGTGCTTTTTTTTTTTTCTAGTAATGTCCATGGAGAAGTCATAGAAACAATGAAATCCTAGTAGTAATGAGCATACCAAGCACCCAGATCTTAGTTTCTAAATACCATTCTCCATTGAAAGGAATCAGAACTCCTTGGACAAATGGCTAATTCCAGGGTTTGGAAAGTACAGGATAAGCCTGGAACATCCTGTTGTGTCAGAAAGTAAAGAATTGCTCAAGAAGTGGTACACTATGCCAAAAGGACCCAGGAGCCAAGATAGAGGGGCTGCCACTGTACAAATCTGGAAAAATAGAACATCAAAATAAATAACGATAGTATTAAATTAGTAACACAATAAGAATTCATGAATTTGTACTCATAAAAAATAAATGAATAAAGGAAGAGAAGGGAATTTTTTTTTATAGTAGAAAAGCCAACAATTAAATATAAAAGAAATGATGGAATTTAAAAAATCAACATGTTCAATGAAAACAAGAGTACTGCTTTAGGCAAATATGTAATGGGTAAAAAGTTCTATGAGAATCAAGATATTTACACAATTTGAAAATACTTCTCCACTAAATATTTAATAATTACAGAGACAAAAAAAGTAATTTCATAGTATAGAAACCTGGAAGATACCACTGTAATCAAGCGATCGAAGTTAATATCACTCATAACGAGATAAAGCAACAAACATCAAGTGCCTCCTGATACGATGCAAAAGAGGAATGTAACATCACTTTTGTGGTATCTCGCCAAATATGTATAATCTGAACCTAATCACGAGGAAGCATCAGACAAACCCAAATTGAGGGAAACTCTACCAAATAAATGGCCTAAACTCTTCAAAAAATACCAAGGTTATGAAAGACAAAATCTGAGGATATGTTCACAATAAAGATGATGTTATAATTAAATAAAATGATGCTGGAGTAGATCTTGGACCACAAAAAACCTTTTCCCCCCTTTTACTATAAAAAACATTAGTGGAACAATTGGCTAAATTTGAACAGGTTCTGGAGATTAGATAATACCACTGTATGAATGTTAATTTTCTGACTGTGATAACTGTAATGGTAATTTAAGAAAATATCCTTGTTTTTAAGAAATAAACAATTGAGTATTTAGGACAGGCTTTTTCAACTAGGGTTCTGGGAAAGAAGTCCTACAGAAAATGTATTTGAATAACTGTTTTCTCAATTTTCCCAAGAATGGTATATAGCCAAAAGTACTGTACATGCATAGGACAGAAATTAATTCATTAAATATCTTAGGATTTTAGGGCTTAATTCTCTCACAGTTTGAGGAGAGGCTTTATGTCTACAACTTACTCTCAAATGGTTCAGAAAAAAATGTACATGTGTATATGTGTATTGCTATGGTTTGAATTTATCCTCCAAAGTTCATGTGTTGCCTAATAGGAGGTGTTTGTGTCATGGGGCACTGCCCTCACGCATTTATGCCATTATTGTGAGAGTGGGTTCATTATTACGGGAGTGGGTTCCTCATAAAAGGATGAGTCTGGTCCTTTCCTGCACTCTCTTGCTTGCTCTTGCCTTCTTTTTGCCCTTCTGCCATGGATGACGCAGCAAGAAAGCCCTCACCAGAGGTCGGCCTCTCAATCTTGGACTTCCCACCCTCCAGAATCATAAGTCAACAAATTTCTGTTCATTATAAATTACCCAGTCTGTGGCATTCTGTTATAGCAGCACAAAACATACTAAGACATGTGCATACACAGAGAGAAAGAATCATAAAGCAAACATGGTAAAACGTTAACATTTAGGGACTATGGGTAAAGGGTTTATGGGAGTTCTTTGTACCATTTTGCAATTTTTTTGTATGTCTGAAATTATTTCAAAATTAAAAGGTATTTTATTTTGGTTTTTAAAAAACATGGCTCAGCTCAGTGGGACTGTGAACCAAAATCTAATTAAAGAGCTTAAACTTAGAATTTTAGCTACCAAAATATACCTACCTCTAGCCACCATGTAGCTGTGAGAACTTAGGTAAGTTGCTTAAGTTCCCTCAACTTCAATTTCCCCTTTGATAAAATAGGTAAGATATTATTACATGCCTTACAGAGTTGCTATGAGAACTGAGACAGTAAAGGACTAAGCTCAATGCCTTGGTCTCAGTAGATGCTCAATAAATGATAGTTTCTATTATTTTCTTAATTTCATCTTCACATACACAAAACTACTAACATTTATTGAGCCCATCCTCTGTGCCTGATTCTTGTGCAAAGCCTTGTCCAAAATTCATTTAAAATAACTAAATAAAATAATTCAGCCAGTTAATGATTAACATGAAGATCATGTAAAAAAATATATGGAGCAATATAACAAAAAGGAAGAATTCCAACTAAGAATCACAACTAAGATATGCAGGCACACAGACAAACAGTTGGTATAAGATGTAGGGCTTGTGAGAATTTTGTCTTTCAAAATGTGTATTACTGTTAAGCTCAACAGGAGAGTAGAATGGAAATAAGGGATCGTGAGCTTTGTCATAGCTTGGTAAATCAATCAGACTATTCCCTAAAGTTATCAGTCCAAGGTATATATTTGCCCTAAACAGCCAATAAAGTGTGGAGCACCAAGAAAAAATTGAAAAAATAAGGAAACAATTTTCCCATGTATATCTAAGTCTTTCAGATGTCAGTATCTAGAAAATTAAAAATAGTCTGGCTGTCAAACCTCAAAGTACACCATGACACTTTCCTAGTTTAAAATACTGTTTCCTATCACACTCAGAGTAAAATCCCAAGAACTCACAACTAGTAAGTAGCAGAACCACGATTTAAATATCCATCTTCTGACTCCAGAACCTGCCTAAACATTGGGCATACTGCCTTCTTTGTGCTGCAAATCAATGAAGAAGCAATTACTGCAAATCATGAATATGCATGTATCTTGGAAAGGACTAGAAAATACATTTAAATTGTTAAGATAGGACCCAGTTTATCACTCTCTTATCTTAGGAGCTAAGAAAGGGCCAGTCTCTTTTTGCATGTATCTTCTCCCATTCCTTTCTGTCCTCCACTCTCCAACCTCACATGTATATAGAAACATATACCACTTATCATAACAAGAAAGACTCAAGACTGTCTTCCTTTTGGTTCCAAAAGGTCTCTAGTACAGAACTATTCACAACACTCAATTCTTCCCTCTCCCAGAGGAAAAATCAGTAATGTAAAAGATGACTTTGTGAGATTTATAATTTTTCTAGAGCTGGCCATTTAAATATTGGTCCCATTTCCTCTCCAGTCTAGACAGCATACTTTAACCATATCTTACCTAAACCCACCTTTGCTTCAATTGTCTCTCCTGCAAGTAGTACCTGCCACTGGTCGCAATCAGTTCCTTCCGGACAAGTTCTAGACAAAATATCAAGAATCCTTCTGGCTAATGGCTGAGTTTAACTTCATAGCAAAATCCTAATCCCTGTTTTTCTTGTTTAATTTTTCTCCTTCTACTAATTGTTTTTGTTTGTATTATTTCAATTTCAAAGGTCAAGGACCCATTCATCTACCACTACGAACCTCAAGGTGCACCTGATAAGTGCATATAATACAAAGTTATATATGATTCAGTTTTCCAAAAAGAAATGGTTATGAAATGATTAAACAAATCAGATTCTTCGGCATGGAGAATGAACTACAACGTAACTAATCTCTGCATTGAAGATGGGAGGGAACGTCCATTCAACGTCCTTGGTTTTTTCCCCCATATATATGAAAGATACACATTGCTTAGAAAAGTGTCTCGCAGTGTTTACTATTATCATCACCAGCAACGACCGTACTAAGGTTCTCTTCTTTCAACTTTTCATTGACCGTCTTTCAGTCCACCGTCCGCCGCCAGTAGGGCCCAGACCACACTCGGTGTAGAAGAACAGGGGCTGCTCCCACCCCACTGGGGCCGGGGGTCTCTGGTCCCGCCGCGCCCCCGCCCCCATCCCTGAGCCCGGCAGGCCGCGCCCCTCCCAGGCCCCTCGGGCCGCGCTTACCCTGGCAGCCGCCGGCGCCGCCCCTAGGCCTGGGACAGCACTTCCGGTTACTCTCCGGACACTAGAATCCGGCGGCCGCGGACCCCGCGGTGGTGAACTTAAGGACCCAGCTTCGGGAAGGGAAGGAAAGCGAACCCAGGGAACCGACGAGAGCCAAGAGGAACTCCTTTTGCGCGGTTCGGCGAGGGGAGTTAGAGCCAGGCCGCCCACTGGGCGCTGTAAGGGCCAACAAGGCCGACTACGCAAATCCTTTCAGCCGGGCTGGGAAGAAGCCGACGCAGCTCCACCCCCGCAAGTCAGTGACGCCCTCAGACGTCTAGGGCGCTCTACGCGGCCTTGGCAATGGGCCGACTCCGAAAAGGCGGGGCGGGGGCGCTGCGTCAGTGTCTGGCGATTTGGGGCGGCGAGGTCGATAGTGACTTAGTGGAAGGCTGGGGTTGTAGGGAGGCCTTCGCTGCCACTTTGTCTAAGAAGAAACAACGCCAGCAGTTGTGCAGTTTATATTACAGTTCCCCAAAGCTTTTCAAAGAGGACTCAAGTCAGGAGTAGCGTGACAGAGATAGATGCCGCTGACCCTGAGAACAGCACCCGGAAGATCTGGAAGTGATGTAGGATTGCGAAGCACTCCAGAAGCGCTGTCGCCCACGAAGATGGGGCCAGCAAGATGGATGAAGTGCTTTGGAAGGGGGGTAATGGTGGCCTTATGTGGGTGGAGAAAACAGCAGCGGGAGAAAATACTGTTGGAGGTTCCCCAGTCCTTTCTGATTACGTTTCTGGGCTGGAATCAGCTAAGAGTAAACACCTCTGTGTGAACTGGAGTAGAACTGAGAGTTCCCTCAGAGTACACAATGTATGTTCTCCCGGCTCAATTGTTCAATTGAAAAAAAGTTTTTAAAAGCCCTCAGCTATCAAAGGGGAAGGATGAGTACTAGAAATATAGAAGCCTAGACAGGGTGGCCAAAGACTTGAACTGTGAGCCAAGTGCTGGGGTTAGGAAGCAGCGAGAGCATCATCAGGGTTACATGTTCAAGATTGATCATGTTCCTACTTCCAGAATTTTTCTGCAGAAGAGCTGCAGCTTATTCTAGTTTCGTGTTTGTTTTTAGTGAAACTTCTAAGTAAGGCCAAAATATTCCATCCAGGGTCGTCTTAATATTTAAAATAACTTTTAATAACTTCTTTTGAGTGTATGGTATGTACCAAACACTGTTCTAATCACTTTACATGTATTATCTTACTCATTTGTAACAAAAAATTTTAAGATGTATTTTAATGTCTTAGAAGGAAAGTGGTGCACAGAGAGATTAACCTGCCCAAGATTACATATTTAGTAACTGGCGAAGCTGAAATATGAACAGTGTGATACCAGAGCCTATGCTTGCAACCACTATACTTATGGCTACCTCAATACTGGTGAGTGTATTGTGGAAAAGTATTGGAATAAAAAGCAAACTGGGTTTTGATGTCTGCACTGCTTATAAAAAAGGTCTGAATAAGTGTTAAATTGAACTCTTCAACATTTTCTTTCAAGAGACACTGGCCCAAGCAAAGTTTCTTTTTATTCATCGTTTTATTCACTTAAACATTTATTGAGCACCTCCAATTCTTCTGACACTATGCTGGATATTAGGAATTTAAAGGCAGGTAAGATTCAGTACCATTCCTTTAATGACTCTCAGTCTAGTGCGGAGACTGCAGGTGTCATAAGGTGTGGTAGAACTAGAAGTTATATAAAGTAATCTGAGAGCATAGAGATGGTGCACTTAGTTAAGACTTTGTTTGAGAAAGGATTAGAAAAGACTGTAGGAGGTGAGGCATGAAGTGAGGCTTGAAGGAATAGAGTTGGCTGACATGAGACCAGATGGAAGACAGGAAATAAGTCACAGAGATATATATGTGATTTCAATCAGTGGACTTTATCTTGTAAGAAATGGGTAGCCATTCCTGGAACTGTAAGCATGGAAATAGTGCAATTATTCCTAAATTTAAAATATTTAGATTGTTTTATTTTAGTTTTAAATATGGAAGCAAAGATAAAGAATGAGAAGGAGCAGCTAGCAAATTATGAGTAAAACTAAAATAGATCATGACAACCAAAGGAGGAGAGTTTCAATTAAGAGGTTGTTTTCAGCAGTGCCAAATATTACAGAGATCAGAAGAGATAAACACCAATGAATATTGGATAATGTTTACATGGTATTTACTGTGTTCCAGGCACTGTTATAAGCACTTTATATCTATTAGCTCATTTAATCATCCAACAACCCTATGAGGTTTAATCCTTATAATAACCCACTTTATAGATGAGGAAAATTAGGAAAGAGGAGGTTAAATAATTTGAGTGAGATCATGCCACTGACAAGAGGCAAAGTGGGGATTAAGCCCAGGCAGTCTGGCTTCTGAGTCTGTGCTTGTTACCACTATCCTATACTGCCTCTCTGAAAAGGATCTGTGAAATTTAGGAATCAAGAAGTTGTTTTCATTTTTAGTGTGGGCAGCTTCTGTGGAGTGTGGTGGAAAGGGAAAAGGGGAACACATGCAGTAGTTTGTTCTTTCCAGAGGCTTGGCTATGAAGATGAGCAAAGAAAGTCTCTTTCTACCATAGAATACAGGATTCATACAGGTAGCAGGGCCTAGGGCTTCAGGGTAGAAGAAATTTGGGGAAAACTTTAAAGGGAAAATGTCAATAGAGAAAGAGGATGAGGATTCAGAAAAGGGGCATTTAATATGAAGAGGCCCCTCAGGAGATAGGAGAAGCATGGGTCTGCACTAGTGGAGAGAAATTAGCCTTGAACAAAAGAATGAATCTGATATCAGAGGGAGGGAAGTGGGTCTATATTGCTTTGGTCTTGTTCAGAAACCTTTGCTTGTGGAAATTTGGAGGAAGGAACCCCAGCTAGCCACAGGTATCATACTCATCAGGATCCCAACCTGTTCTATTAGTCATTCAACAGAACCTGATTCAGAGGAGTTACATTCTCACAAAAATGTCCTGTGTCTGATTTGATCCAAAGACAACAACCAATAGTATATTTAAAAAAATAAATCACTGTGTTCATTTTTCAACAATTCCAGTAGGATAGCATTGTTGTTCTTCACCTCCTGATATCCCAGGACATCTCAGATTTTCTCACTGAAGTACACCCAAGTAAAAGGAGAATAAATAAGTATTGAATTAGTTTGGTGTAATATTAATTTGGTGGTCTCATTGTATGTTTAAAATTCATGCAATTTGCATTCTGTCTTATGATCTAGTTGGGCAATGGAAATGGAAAATAAAAAAAGTTGGTTCCTATCCTTTAGAAATTATAATTGAAAATGAAATAGATATATGCCTAGTTCAGAGGTGGCAAATCTATGGGTAAAATTACTAAACTCCTTCCTATATCCATGGCCAACACCTATCAGTGGTGATTTTCTTTTCCACTCAACAAAAACTTAGGCTCCTGTGGTTCCTTTTCAATATAATATCCACTGTCAGTCAATCAGAATGGGCTATGATTTGCTATTCCTGTGCATAAGAGATAAGACTAGAGGAGAGATCTATGGAAAGTGCAGTAAGCACTTTGGAGGAATTGGGTTCTTCTGTCTTGGGGTGAGGGGATCAGAGGAGACCTTATAAAAAGAGATAGGCAGTTCATGGCTGTTATGATAGCTTTGTTTCTTGAAGTCTTCAGGGAACTAGGTTCCTTCCAGTTCCTTCTCCACCAGCCCTTGAATGTGGCCCTTATCTGGTAGGTAGAGTTCTAACCATCACATTCAAATTTCAGACAGAAAGATGGAGAAAGATACAAAGAAGAAAAGCAAAGGGCACGTGCCAGCTCCTATTAAAGGAAATTTTCTAGAAGCTACCACATAGTCATTCCACCTGCCTCTCATTGGCCAGAACTTAGTCAATGGCCACACCTAGGTATAAGTTCTATTCCTGTGGAAAAAGGTAAATATGGATATTACATGGGGGTCTGGGATGGAGGAGGGAGGATAGGGAGGGGACACATAAAATGGTTGTATTGTCAAGTAAGTGTAGGAAATACTGGATTAAATCAAGTTAAGTAGTCTATTTTTATTTTCTACAGGACTCCTGTAGCTATCACCCCCCCAACATAATACACATATTCATCTTCTTCCATAGAAATAGAAACCCAATTTTTTTGGAAATTATATGGAAAGCAGAAAAAAAATTAACTCTCTAGCAGCTAGGGAGGATGATGAGACAGTGATATCCAGTGAATATGCGGGGTCAGAGAGATTAGAAAACCTGGAGAGCATCAGCTTAAAAAAGTAGTGCGAAACGAAGTTGGTAGTATGGAAGACCCAGTAGGTAGAGAAAGATTAAACAGAATGGAAAGGGCAGAACCTCCTTTGGGAAATCTGAAGGAAAGAAACTGGAGATTTTCCATGTCTGAAGTCTCTTTTCAAAAGAGCTCAAGGGGAGGGAGGTAGCTCAGATCTGGCGGGGAGAAATAGCACAGGGATATTGCTAAGTATATCTTGTCCTATCCCATTAATGGTTCAATTTCTTCCTCACCAGAACATGTCTCTCTCCCAAGGAGAACTCAAGGAACTAGGGGCAGTTTCTGTCTTGGCCCTTGATATAGTTTGGATATTTGTCCCCCCCAAATCTCATGTAGAAATTTGATCCCCAATGTTGGAGCTGGGGCCTCATGGGAGGTGTTTTGGTTATGGGGTCAAGATCCCTTATGAATGGCTTGGTCCAGTCCTTCCTGTAATGAGTGAGTTCTCACTCTACTAGTTCCCATGAGAACTGATTGTTAAAAAAAGCCTGGTACCTCCCTCCTCTTTCTTGCTCCTCTCTCTCTCTCTCTCCCTCTCCCTCTCTCCCTCTCCCTGTCTCCCTGTCTCCCTCTCCCTCTACCCCCCTCTCCCCCACCACCATCATATCATCTCTACATACCAGCTACCCTTTGCCTTCTATCATGAGTGGAAGCTTCCTGAAGCCCTCACCAGAAGCAGATATTGGTGCCATGTTTCTTGTACAGCCTGCAGAACCATAAGCCAAATAAACCTCTTTTCTTTATAAATTACCCAGCCTCATGTATTCCTTTAGAGCAACACTAAACTGACTAAGCCCACAAACTCATGGCTAGCCTCCTGCTGAAATAGATGTATCTGGGTACAAATCAGATTCCTAGACAAGGTGACATTTAGGAGTATCTGGGACATCTGTTCTGAAAATGATCTTTGTCTTTCCCCTGGTGCAAAGAGTAAGCAGGGCCCTGTGGAAGCTAAAGAGAATAATTATTTTGTTACAGACTAGGTCTCTTGTTAGGTGGCTGTTACCAACACAAGCCTTATAATGTGGTGGTTGGAATACTCTAAGAAATGCTGACCTCTCTGTAGACTTATGTGCTAGCAGGCAAAGAGGCGCAGATTGAGATCTGACCTTCCTTGAACTCCGTTACTCCCAGAACCCAAACTCCCCCTACTTTCTCTACTTTCTTCACCACCACCCCAAGTCTTCCAGTATCCTGTCCCTGAACTCACGTGTCTGTCTTTCTGTCTAATCACTCTTAGTTCTCCCTCACCATGCTCTTCCTCTCTTGACAGTATATGAGTATGAGCAGGGGAGGTGGCAGGGAATAGCATGTGGGTTTGGAGACTAAAAGAATAGACTCTTCTCCTAAACTTGAAATCTCATTTCCTCCTCACAGCATATTTGTTTTCTGTCTGTTGTTTAATTGTCTTGGTCATTGTCCTCTCCTTGTGCCTCATTTTGCTAGCATCCTTCCAGACCTTTCCTTCTTTTCCCTCAGAGTTGCTTGTTTTTGCCATTTGGGAATTCAGTTTGGGTAAGGAATGGGGAAACTACCTGATCCCTTTGGTTCTGAAGAGCATCTGGCTTCAGTGATGGAGATGAAGGGTAAGAAACCTATTGCGACTAGAGTTGAGCAAGTTAGAAATTGTGACCTGCAACCACTGGACAGTTGCATTTTATCAGTTTGTTTCCTACAGGCCAGTTGGTCTGAGACCTTTTTCTGATTAGACACTAGAAAGTGAGATGCCACATTGGTCCTAAGGAGAGTGTATGGTATTTAGGGTTGCCAGAGTTAGAAAGGAAAAAAATACAGGAGACTCAGTTACATTTGAATTTTAGATATACAATGGATTTTTTTGGTTTATTTTTAGGGAGGGTTTTTTTTTGGTGTGGAATATATACTAAAAAATTATTCATTGTTTATCTGAAATTCAAATTTAACTGGGCATCCTGTATTTTATCTGGCAACCCCATAAGTAGCCTTTGTATAGAAAGAGAGATAAATTGTATGGGAGGAGTTCATTTATAAGGAGCAGGATTTGTGATGAGATGAGTCAGAGAATTCCAGAGTTTCCTGGGATGCCACCATTGAGTATGATGTTAGCTGTGAGTTTTTAGTAATTGTCCTTTTTCATGGTGAGGAAGTTCTTTTCTATTTCTAGTTTTCTGCATAGTTTTATTATAAAAGGATGTTTGATTTTGTCAAATGTCTTTTCTATGCCAATTGAAATGATCATGTGGTTTTTTCCTTTGTTCTATTAATGTAGTTTATTACATTGGTTAATTTTCTTATGTTAAACCATCCTTATATTCCTGTGGCAAATCCCACTTGGTCATGGTGTATAATCCTTTTAATATGCCATTGAGTTCAGTGTGCTAATATTTTGCTGAGTATTCTTGCATCAATATTTGTAAGGGATATTGATCTGTAATTTTCCTGTGATGTCTTTATCTGGCTTTAGTATCAGGGTAATGCTGTACTCATTGACTGAGTGAGAAAGTGTTCCCTCCTCTTCTATTTTTGGAAGAGTTTGAGAAGGATCAGTGTTAATTCTTTAACTGTCTGATGAAATTCACAAGTGAAGCCAATTTGATCCTGAAAGGTTTTTGGTTACTGATTCAAGCTCTTTAATTGCTGTAAGTCTTTTGAGATTTTCTATTTCTTCCTGTGTCAGTTTAGGTAATTAGTGTGTTTTTAGGAATTTGGCCATTTAATTTAGGTTATTCAATTTGTTGGCATATAATTGTTCGTGGTGTGCTCTCTTATAATTCTTTTTATTTCTGTAAGGTTGGTAGTAATGTTCCCACTTTCTGGTTTTAGTTATTTCTATTTCTTTATTTCTTGGTCAAGCTAGCTAAAGGTTTTTCCATTTTTCTTTGGTCTTTTCAAATAATTCACTTTTGGTTTCCTTGATCTCTCTACTGGTTTTCTGTTCTCTATTTGATTTAATTCTGCCCTAATCTTTATTGTTTTTTTCTTTCTTACACCTAGTTAGAAGTTTTCTCTTCTTTTTCTAATTCTTCAAATCATAAAATTAGGTTGTTGATTTATGGTTTTTCTTATTTTTTAATGTAGGCATTTACAGCTATAAATTGCCCTCTGAACACTGCTTTTGCTGCATCTTTTAAGTTTTGGTATGTTGTGTTTTTGTGTTTATTCACTTCCGTAATACATCTCAATGTGTTTTCTAATTTCCCTTGTGATTTCTTCTTTGATCCATTGGTTATTTAATAGTGTGTTGTTTAATTGCCATATATTTGTGAGTTTTCTAGTTTTCTTTTTAAAGATGATTTCTAGCATCATTTCACTATGGACAGAGAAGATACTTTGTGCAAATTCAGTCTTTTAAAATGTATCAAGTCTTGCTTTGTGGCCTAACATGTGATCTATTCTGCTGAATGTTCCATGTGCATTTGAGAAGATTGTATATTTGCTGCTGCTGAGTGGAGTGTTCTATATATGTTAGGTCAAGTAGATTTATAGTGTTATTCAAGTTCTCTATTTCTTTATTTTCTATTTCTCAATGTCAGTTTTTTATGGGTGTCTCTGGATGTTTTATTCATTATTGAAAGTGGTACCCTGAAGTCTCTACTGTGTATTATAGAGCTGCCTATTTCTCCCTTCAATTCTGACAATGTTAACTTCATATTTAGGGGGCTCTGTTTGGTGCATACATATGTTTTTAACTGTTATACCTTCTTGGTGAATTGACATTTTTATCAATATATAGAATCCTTCATTGACTCTTATAATAATTTTTTTGTGTGGTTTTTTTTTTAAATTTCAGAATATTATGGGGGTACAACACTTTGGTTATTTATATTGCCTATGCACTGCCCAAGTCAGAGCTACAATCGTGGACATCCCACAAACTGCACCCCACACCCATTAGGTGAGAGTTTTCCCATCCCCTCTACCCCCCTCCCACCTGCTCGACCCCTGATGAATGTTATTCCCATGTGTGACATAAATATTTATCAGTTAGTACCAATTTGATGGTTAGTACCGGTGGTGCTTGTTTTTCTATTCTTGTGTTACTTTGCTTAGAAGAATGGGCTCTAGCTCCATCCAGGATAATACCAGATGTGTTAATTCACCATTGTTTTTTATAGCTGAGCAATACTCCATTGTATACATATACCACATTTTATTAATCCACTCGTGTATTGATGGGCACCTGGGTTGTTTCCACATCTTTGCAGTTGTGAATTGTGCTGCTATAAACATTTGAGTGCAGATGTCTTTATTACAGAATGTCTTTTTTTCCTTTGGGTAAATACCCAGTAGTGGGATTGCTGGATCAAATGGTAGTTCTACTTTTAGTTCTTTGAGGTATCTCCATATTACTTTCCATAGAGGTTGTACTAATTTGCAGTCCCACCAGCAGTGTATGAGTGTTCCTATCTGTCTGCATCCCCACCAACATTTGTTATTTTGGGACTTTTTGATATAAGACAATCTCACTGGGGTTAAGTGATACCTCATTGTGGTTTTGATTTGCATTTCCCTGATGATTAGAGAGGTTGAGCAATTTTTAGAGAGGTTGAGCAATTTTTAATAATTTTTGATTTGAAATCATTTTGTCTGATATTAGCATAGCTACCTCAGCTCTTTGATTATCATTCCTATGGAATATATTTTTCTATTTTTTCACTTTCAACCTATTTGTGCCTTTAGATCTAAAGTGAGTCTCGTAAACAGCATATAGTAGGATCATGTTTTTTAAAATCCATTCTGCTAATTCTGCCTTTTAGTTGGAGATTTTAATTCATTTACAATTAACGTAATTACTGATAAGGACTTATTTCTGACATTCTTCTAGCTGTTTTCTGTGTGTCTTTTATCTTTTTGTCCTTTATCTCCTCTATTATTGCCATCTTTTGTGTTTACTTGATATTTATAGTGAATAATTTTGATTCCCTTTTCATTTCATTTGTGCATTTTTTTAAGATGTTTCCTTTGTGGTTATCATGAGGATTATGTTTAAAATCCTAAATGTATAACAATCTAATTTG
The DNA here is from genome assembly GCA_023783475.1 of Daubentonia madagascariensis. Classification (NCBI taxonomy): domain Eukaryota; kingdom Metazoa; phylum Chordata; class Mammalia; order Primates; family Daubentoniidae; genus Daubentonia; species Daubentonia madagascariensis. Next base: position 23,798,445 of record JAKFHU010001672.1, read on the forward strand.
AATTGATACCAATTAATTTCAATAGCATACAAAAAACAATGCCTATACAACTGTCCCACTCCCCTACTTTATATTATTGTCAAATTGCATCTTTATGCACTTTGTGCCTAGTAACATATACTTAATAATTATTTTACACACTTGCTGTTTAAATCATGTAGGAAATAAAAGTTATAAACCAAAATACAATACTGGCTTTTGTATTTGCCCAGGTATTTGCCTTTACTGGAGATCTTTATGTCTTCATACACTTTTGACTTACTGTTTGTGTCATTTTATTTCCACCTGAATACCTTTAACATTTCTTGTAGGGCAGGTCTATTGGTAATGAACTCATTCAGCTTTTGTTTATCTGGGAATGTTTTACTTTATTCCTCATTTTTGAAGGACAATTTTGTTAAGTATAGAATTCCTGGTTGACATTTTTTTCTTTCAACATTTTAAATATGTCATTATACTGCCTTCTGACCTCCATGGTTTGTGAGGTGAAATCAGCAATTAATATTATTGAAGGTCCTTTTTACCCGATGAGTTGTTTCTCACTTGCTGCTTTCAAGATTCTCTCTTTTTCTTTTGACAGTTTGATTATAATGTGTCTTGTTCTGGATCTCTTTGTGCTTATTCTACTTGGAGCTTCTTGGATGTATGGATTCTGTCTGTCATCAAATATGGAAAGTTTTAAGCCATTATTTCTTCAAATATTCTTTCAGCTCTTTTTACTCTCTAATCCTTCTAGGACTCTCACACTGTGTGTATTGGTCCACTTGATAGCATTCACAAGTCCCTTAAGCCATTCTTTCTGCTCCTTGGGAATATATATATATATGTATGTATTTTTAAAATTTTAAGTTTGTATATATATATTTCTGTCTTCTGTCTACTGAAATGTGCTGCTGAATTCACTCCTCTATTGAATATGATTTTTTCATTTCAGTCATTGTATTTTTCAGTTTTAGTATTTTTGTTTGGTTCTCTTGTATAAATGCTATCTCTTTGTTGTTATTATCATTTGTTCATACATCATTTTCATGATTTCCTTTAGTTCTTTGTTTATATTTTCCTTTAACTCTTTGAGCATATTTAAGACAGTTGTTTTGAAGTTTTTATCTAATAAGTACAATGCCTAGGCTTCCTCAGGGACATTTTCTATCAATCAATTTTGTTCCTTTGAATGAATCATACTTTCTGTTTCTTTGTACGCCTGTGATTCTTTGTTGAAGAACTTGACCTTTGGATATTTTAATGTGATAACACTGGAAATCAGATTCTCTCCTTTCCCCAGCTTTTCTGTGTGTTTGTTTGTTTTTTGCTTTGTTTTGATTGTTGAAGTTTATAGTAGTCAATTTTTTCCCACCTGTTTTTTGCAGAGATTGTATTCCTTGTTGTGTGTGGTCACTGATGGATCTGTTCCTTAGTTTGTGTTCAGCTAGCATTTTACAGAGATTTCCTTGAATGCGAGGAGCTCTAAAAAAGTAAAAAATAACTCAAACCCTCACTTTCTTTAGTCTTTGCAGATTGACTCTGTGCTGGGGTTCTTCCTCAACACTTAGCCACATTAGTAGTGAGCTTAGGGATCAGCCCAAGATGAAAACTTAAGGTCTTATCCAATCTCTGTATCTTTTCCTGGGCATATGATAGCTTTCTAAATTCCCCCATATATGCTTTTGATTACTCTAATTTCCCAAAGAAATTCTGTCCCTGACTTTTTCTCCTGTGCCTTAGGAAGTCTATTGTACATCTCAACCATAACTTTCTGCTTCGGATGTCTTTAGTTTGTCTGCCTTACAATGTTTTCAAACAATGCCTGCCACTTTTATGGTCTGAGTTCTGAGTTAGATGAAACAGAGATGAGCACTTTGCATCAGTCTTTCAGGCAGCCCCAAGACATGATAGAACAGACCTACACAATAATTTGAAAACAATGTCTTCTCTGCTCCCTCCAGAATCAGGGACCAGGCTTCCATACCAGGAATGCACACTTCTATCTTAAAGATTGCTGCTGAGCCAGAGGTGGGTGGGGCAAGGGCAAGTAAAAATGCTATAAAACTTTTTCCCATTTTAATTTAATTTAATTTTTATTTTTAATTGACATCATAATTTTGGACAAAAATAACGTACATGTTTGAAGAGGGCATGAAGGTTTTCTTTTATTTAGGAACAGTTTAAAATAACACTGTACTATCTTTAATAGTTGCATTAAAATATCCAGGTTAATGAATAAAATAACAGACATAGAGCTTATAACTTCCAAACAATAGAGAAAAACATTAAGAAAATATAAAAGTATCAGTATAACTGTAGACAGGAATGAATGAGAAAGACATTGTAAAATGCTAGAAACAAGTGCAAAAATAACATTATTCACAATTAATATAAATGAACTTAACTCCTTCTGTAAAAGATAATGGTTTTCAAACAGGATTACTTCTTTAAAAAGTAGAGCCATATATGCTGCTTTTAGGAGATACACTTAAAAATTAATTACTTTCAAATATGTAAGTATGAGGATGAAAATTTTACCTAGCCAATCCTAAAATAGAAAAAAGAAAGGAAAACTGATGACATAAAATATTATGTATCAAACAAAACCAATTGTTAAAAAACTTTTCTAGAGAAAAACATAATAAAAATGGAATGATTTGCCAGAAGAGAATAATTTTAACCTCTATGCTTTTATAACAAAGTATCAATACCCATAAATATGTAATTGAAACATTTATTAAAGAAATCAACAAACATATTATTCTAATAGTAGACTTAAACATATCTTAATGCCATATATTGAGAAGAAAAATAATCAGTAGGATGAGAAGATTTGAGGTGTTTAATTAACAAAATTATCTAATAGACATGTAGAGAACATTACAAATCATTATTGGAGAATATACTTTCTTTTCAAATACACATGATATCTTTGTGAAAATGTACCTGTCTCAGCATAAATGTAATCCCAAAGAATTCAAAGGGCATCATACAGATAACATGTTCAGGCCACAATTAAGTTAAGCAAACTATTTTGACCAAAAGATAAGCAAACATTCCTAAGCTACTCATGAGCCAAAAAATCATAAGAGTTTGATTTCTTTTTCTTGCCTAATTTCTCTGGGTAGGACTTCCAGTACTATGTTCAATAGAAGTGGTGAGAATGGATGTCCTGATCTTAGAGGAAAAGCTTTCAACTTTTCACCGTTGAGTATGATGTTAGCTGTGGGTTTGTCATATATGGCCTTTATTTTGTTGAGGTCTTGTATACCTAATTTGTTGAGAATTTCTATTATGAAATGATGTTGAATTTTGTCAAATGCTTTTTCTGCATCTATTGAGATAAATCATGTGGTTTTTGTCCTTCATTTTGTTAATATGGTGTATCACATTTATTGATTTATGTGTCTTGACACATCCTTGCATCTCTGGGATAAATCTCACATGATTATGGTAAATGATCTTTTTAATGTGCTGTTGAATTCCATTTGCTAGTATTTTGTGCAGGATTTTTGCATCTATGTTCATCAGGGATATTGGCTTGTAGTTTTGTTTTCTTGTTAGTGTTCTTGTCTGGCCTTGGTATTAGGGTAATGCTGGTCTCATAAAATGAGTGTGGAAGTACTCCCTCCTCTTCAATTTTTTGAAAGAGTTTGAGAAGTCTTGGTATTAGGTCTTTACATGCTTGGTAGAATTTAGCAGTAAAGCCATCAGGTTCTAGGCTTTTTTTGATGATAGACTTTTCATTACTGATTCAATCTCTTTACTTATTATTGGCCTGTTCAGATTTTCTATTTCTTCATGATTCCATCTTGGTAGGTGGGACATGTTTAGGAATTCATCCATTTCTTCTGTGTTATCCAATTAATTGCTATATGATTGTCCACAGCAGTCTCCTATGATCCTTAGTATTGCTGTATTCTGTATTTTAGCTGTAATGTCTTCTCCTTCATTTCTGATTTTGTTTGAGTCTTCTCTCTCTTTTACCTTGTTAGTCTAGGTAAAAGTTTGTTGGTTTCTTTTGCTTATGTTTTAAAAAAAACCAACTTATAGTTTTGTTGCTTTTTTCTCTTGTTTTTCTGGTCTCTATTTTGTTCATTTCTGCTCTGATCTTTGTTATTTGCTTCCTTCTGCTAAGTTTGGGCTTACTTTGTTATTCTTTTTCTAGTTCCTTGAGGTGTAATGTTAGGTTGTTTATTTGAGATCTTTCTTCTCTTTTGATGTAGGCATTTACTGTGTAAACTTTTTACTCAGGACTGCTTTTGCTGCATCCCATAAGTTTTGGTATGTTGCATTTGCATTTTCATTTTTCTTGAGATGTTTTAAAATTTCCCTTTCAATTTTGTCTTTGATCCATTGATTGTTCAGGAATATGTTGTTTAATTTTTACATATTTGTGAGTTTTCCAAGATTTCTCCTGTTGTTGATTTCTAGTTTTGTACAATTGTGATCATAAAAGATAATTGATATGATTTCAATCTTCTTAAATTTGTTAAGACTTACTTTGTGGCCTAACATATCTATCCTTAAGATTGTTCCATGTGTTCTTGAGAAGGTGTATTCTGCTGCTATTATATGGAGTGTTTTATAAATGTCCGTTAGGTCCATTTAGTCAAGTCCAGTGTTTTCTTATTGATTTTCTGTCTAGATGATCTGTCCAATGTTGAAAGTGGGGTGCTGAAGTCTCCTACTATTATATATTGTATTGCAATATATTTCTCCAAAAAGAAGGAAAAGAAAGAAAAGAAAAGAAGAAAGAAAGAAAAGAAAACGGTTCCATTTATAATAGCATAAAAAATACTTATGAGTAAATTTAATCAAGGGGGTGAAAGATCTGTACACTAAAAGCTGTAAAACACTGATAAAAAAAATGGAAGAAGAAACAAATAAATGGAAAGATATTCCATGTCCATGGGAATGAAAGAATTAATATTGTTAAAATATCCAAATTACACAAAGCAATCTACATATTCACTGCAATCTCTATCAAATTCTAATGCCATTTTTCACAGAAATAGAAAAAAGAATCCTAAAATTCATATAGAACCAGAAAAGACTCCAAATAGCCAAAGCAATTTTGAGTAAAAAGAGCAAAGATGGAGGCATCACATTCCCTCATTTCAAAATATATATAAAGCTATAGTAATGAAAACAGCATAGGACTGGCATAAAAACACATAGAGCAATGGAATAGGATAGAAATCCCAGAAGTAAACCCAACTATTAATATTTACAGTTAATTTATTTTCAACAAAGGAACCAAGAACACACAATGGAGAAAGGATATTCTCTTCAATAAGTGGTATTGGGAAAACTGGATATCCACATGCAGAAGAATGAAATTGGATCCTTACCTCACACCATATACTAAAATCAACTTAAAATGGGTAAATGGATAAAAGACTTAAACATAATATCAGAAACTATAAAACTACTAGAAGAAAACATAAGGGAAAAGCCCCATAACATTGGTATGGGCAATGACTTCTTGGATAGGATTCCAAAAGCAAGGCAACAAAAGCAAATAGACAAATGGGATTGCATCAAACTAAAAAGCTTCTGCACAGCAAAGAAAACAATTAAGAGAGTGGTGAGACAACCCATAGATTGGGAGAAAATATTTGCAAACCATACATCTGATAAAAGGCTAACATCTGAAATATATAAGGAATTCAAACAATTCAACTGGGGTGGGGGAGGGATGTTGATGAAAAGGTATAAAGTTTCAGTTAGGCTGGAGGAATAAGTTTTAGTGATCTATTGCACTGCATAGTGACCACAGTTAATAATAATGTATTGTAACTTTCAAAATTGCTGAAAGATTGGATTTTTAATGTTCTCACCACAAAAAAATGATAAGTTGGTGAGGTGATGGATGTTAATTAGCTTGATTGACTTTTTCTACAATGTATACATAGATCAAAACATGACATTGTACTCCATAAATATGTACAATTATTATTTGTCAACTAAAAATAAAGAAATAAAGAAAAAATCATAATGGAGAAAGTGAAAAACTTTAGAACTTATTGATAACTAAAATACAATGTATTAATGTTCATAAAAATCACATAAAATAAAACTGAGAAGAAAATATATAGCCTTAAATGACTATGCTGGAAACAAAACAGGAAGAAATTCAATGTGGTTAGCAAGTTACCATAGATGAAATAAAAGTTCAATACAATAAATCCAAAGAATATATAGAGAGGATATAAGATAATAAGATTAAATTAATAAAATATTAAGACATACATCAGAGAAGATCAACTATGCCAAAAGAAGATTAATGAAGTAGACAAACATTTAGCAAGATTAAATACAGGAATAATGAACAATGCATAAATAAAATAGATATAAGCATAGATGATGCCATGATTAAACAGCTATGAGAAAATGATGAAAATGTAGCACTAATATATTTTAAAACTTATGTATTCTTGAAAAACACAATTTACCAAAACTTTAAAATAGAAAACTTAATTATTTTCATGAGCATTAAAAAAAGAACCTGTGGTTTTGTCTTCCACAAAATATACCTGACCCAGAAAATTTTAGATATGAATTAACCAAGTAGTCATATAAATAATTCTGATCTTATAAAAACTTCTAGACAAAGGGATGAGAAATAAACTTCCCAACTTATTTTGTGAGACTGGCAGTAATCTTGAGACTTAAAACCCAACACAGATTGTATGAGAAAGGGAAAATAAGATGACACTCTCACACGTGAAGTTGGATGGAGATCCTAAACAAAATTTAAGAAAATAAAGTTTGGTAATGCATTAAAAATACATTCTTATTATTAATAAGATATATTTATTCTAGAATTATAAAGTTAGTTTTATATTAGAGAACTAATTAATGTAATTCCCTTAATAGATAAGGGAGAAAGGATATATGACCATATCAAGAGATGCAGATAAACTCTTTGTTAAAATACAAAATCATTCTTTTTAAAAATGCATAAAGAGGTAAGAATAGAAGAAAACTTCCTCTCCAGGTGAAGTTCATGCACAAAAATGTTATAACTAAAATGTCAACATAAATTTTCTCATCCTACTCCTCTTTGTCTTCCTCTGCCTTTCTTTTTTCTTCTATTCCACTTCACTTTCCTCTCCTTTCCTAAACAATTTAGTAGTACAATCATTAGGTGTGTCAGAGGTAGGTATCCTCTGCAGGAGTTGGGGAGGTGTGATGCTCCGGAGTTTCAACAGGTGAAGAAAGTATCCATGTCAAGGGGTGGCATGAAATGTAGGAGCCCATGCAGAATGAGGAGGATGTGCACATAGGAGAACAGCCTCTTATTGCTGGTTGTTCAACCCAAACAGAGTGAGGAAAGCATCTATATTGATCAGGGTTCTCCGGAGAAACAGAACCATATATTTAATATATATCCTATTGAGAGAGAGAGAGAGAGAGAGAGAGAGAGAGATTTTTTAATAAGGTATTGGCTCATGTGATTATGGAGAAGTCCCACGATCTGCCATCTGCAAGCTGGAGACCCAGTAAAGCTCATGGTATATGTCTAGGCCTGAGAACCAGACAGCTGATGGTATAGATTTCAGTCCATGTCTAAAGGCCTGAGAACCAGGAGTGCCGAGGGCAGGAGAAGATCAATGTTCAGCTCAAGTAGGCAGGCAAAGAGTGAATTCATCCTTCCTCTGCCTTTTTGTTCTATTCAGGCCTCAGTGGATTGAGTGATGCCCACCACATAAGGGAGGGCCAACTGCCTTACTTAATCCACCAATTCACATGCTGCTCTCTTCTACAAACACCCTCATAGACACACCCAGATATAATGTTTAACCAGCTATCTGGGCATTCCATGGCCCAATCAAATTGACACATAAAATTAACTGCCACAGCATCCACTTTGGAAGGGATCCCATAGCATGTTGTTGAAAACCTAGTGAGACAAGGAGGGTACTCAGCATGGGATGTTGTAGCCTAAGCAGCAAGAAGAAGGTGTTTACAGGGGACAGGATCCCAGCCGGTGGTGTCAGATCCTGAGCAGAGTGAAGAGAGCATTCATGTAGGACAAAGCAATGGCAATTGAAATAAAATTTATGAAAAGGATTTTGGAATGAATGAGCTGTTGGTGTGCCATTATTTCTGCATATTCCCCACACATAAGGATGCAGAGTGGAGTGTCTCTGCCCTTTTTCTAAATCTGCATGAGAAGGGTGTCAACAAGGCTAATTAATGCACCAAAATATAAGGGGTACAGTGGGTAGGTGCATGGGTAATATGAAGGGAAGAGATGGTCAGCTTGACTGCCTGAAGTTGATCTTGTATTGGGATTGGCCTGTAGCCCCAGGGCTTTCCAGGGACAACCAGGCATGGGCACTTCCCACAAAATGGGTATGGGAAATAGGAGAGAAGGAGCATTGGCATAGGGTCACCTTTGAACCAGTCCAAATAGGTTGTGTGGAGAGAAGACTGTAACTCAGAAAAAAGAAGTAGGAGGAAATTGAGCCTAGCAGTGGCTGAAAAAGCAGTCATAAGGAAGGAGTTGAAGAAGAATACATCATCATTAAGGGAAATGCACATGAAATCCACAATCATGGATGGTATTTGAAGAAGAATTATTCATGTTCAAACATCTGTATAGAGAACATGACACTAACTAGTGACAACACCATTTAAGTAAGAACTTTGTTGTTCTCCTCTCCCCCCACTCCTGCTTTAACTCGTCCTCCACTGCAGTTGAAACTTGGAAGGGTCAGAACAGTAGTTAACAGATGGCAGAGAGGGGTAGAATTTCAAGGTAAGGAAAGAGAGAGGAAAGATTTTCCCAAGCATACTATCTAAGTAGTCATGATTCAACAGCCCCAGGAAGTGAAGGAAGACATCTGATCTTTACATCAAACTTGAATTTTAGGGTGTTACATGGAGCTCAGCATTGCAATTTTGGGACTGAGACTATATTACCTAGAATAAGATATAAAACTACCTAAGTCTTTATATGAAGGTAGGGAAAGAATGTGTCCCACTGAATAAAACTAAAATAATAATGGAAGACCAAAATATATTTCCTGTATTATTATATTTCAGGGGTTGGCCACATTCATATTACAGCATTTGGAGAGGACTAATTGGTAAAGTTATGTGGCTGTCCCTTAAAGAGTTTTGTTATTATTATGATTTTTATCATACCAAGAAATGACATCTCAGGGACCTGAGGAGGCAGTGTTCACTTGGTATTCCAACCACATTTGGAAAATACAAAAAGGTGTGTGTCTTTGTTTTGTGTTGCAATAAAGGAATACCTGAGACCGAGTGATTTATACGGAAAATAGCTTTACGTGGCTCATGGCTCTGCAGACTGTATGAGAAGTATGGTATCAGCATCTGCATCTGGTGAGGGCCTCAGTCTGCTTTCACTCGTGGTGAAGTCAAAGGGGACCTGGTGTGTGCAGAGATCACATAGTGAGAGAGGAGGTGGGATGGGGGGAAGTGCCAGGCTTTTTTTAACAACCAGCTGTTGAGGGAACTAATAGAATGAGAACTCACTCACCACCCCCCTCCCCAAGGAGGGTATTAATTTATTCATGAGGGATCTGCCCCCATGATCAAATCACCTCCCACTAGGCCCCACCTCCAACACTGGAAATCAAATTTCAAAATGGGATTTGGAAGGGACAACTATTCAAACAATAGCAGTGAATAACAAAGAAGCCATCTGACATTTCCAATATTTTAGTATGGGTGTAAATATGATATAATTTCTATTTAGAAATGGCAAACAAAATAAAAAGTATTTATTCTATGAAAATAAGCCATGAATTGCGTGTGTCTCAATTACCCTGATGTTTGGAATAATATCTTGTTCTGGCCTATAGCTCCCACTTACCTGCCTTAAATAAACCACAGCATAAAACTGTTTAAAACCAGAACAGAAAGCAGATAATCACAGCTCTATTGTTACCAGTTCCCTATTTGCATTTGTGGTATGTATTTTGAGATACAAATGCGTACTTTTTCTCATTTGAGGTCCTTATTCAAGCCTAAACGGAAGTGTAGAGCAATGTCGGAAGTAGTTGTAGCAAAAATCCCCCACCCCCAAAGATCTAAACCAAGAACTGAAAAGTATCTGAATAAGATGTAGCATGGAGGAAAGGTTTTATAAGAGAAGCATATTGGCTTGGAATATGAATACAGAGGAAAGGGACTTCCCTAAATATAGAAAAAACTGAAATGATTCACCCAAATAAGAAGGAAGAGAAGAATATCTCAAGTATCTATGAGCATTTTGACATGCAGACCCCTTACTGACATCAGCCAAAACAAACGACAAGAGTTCATCAAAGAGAGAGTTCATTAGGAAAGATACTCCTAACATTAGAAAAACGCTTGAGTGTATAGCATTACTCACCTGTGGCATGGATGCTACAGAGCTTCCAGCCGAAAAACCAGGCAGATAGAAATAGGACAAGTTTAGCATTATATCCCTCTCTCCTTTTCCTGGAACCTGCACTGGATCCCACAAACTTGGCATGAACATGAGTGAATGAGATGATAGCAAATGACTGATGTTTACCACTGCCTTCAAAATCAGGACTCAGAGTCAGGAACTTCTTTAAATAATATGAATAGTCTATGCATATGTGAGGTTTGGATTATAGTTCCTACTGGCTACACTTTATTATGGATACAGTGACTACCATATGGAGAGTATTAATGAAAGATATTGCACATCAATACTGAATGCCATAATGGCAAAAATCATTAGATAGTTACTGACAATGAGTCATGCAGTTCAGAGAGGGAAAAAAAACCCCAAGATCATATAAGAATGAAAGTATAAATCATGGGCTTTAAAGAATGGAGATGAGTAGAAATCATGGGTGAATGGACCAGGCATGGAGGTGGGAATTCCTAGATGAGGAAAGGTAAATGGCCTGTTTAATAAGGGGGCTTTAAAATACTCATGAAATTAAGTAGTGCTTTCCAGTAACAAAGCCTACCGAAAATCTAGAGGTGAAAACCTAAACACTTCTGAGCATGCTATAGCTGAATTATACCCTGTCTCCACCCTCCATCAAATTCATACATTGAAACCCTAACCCCCAGTACCTCAGAATGTGACTGTATGTGGAGATAGGGCCTTTAAAGAGGTGATTAAGTTAAAATAAGACTGTTAGAGAAGACTCTAATCCAATCTGGCTAGTGTCTTTATAAGAAGAGATGGGGGGGGCGGTAAAGGGGAGAAAGAGAGAGAGAGAGAGAGGGAGACATGTACATGCATAGAGGAAAAACCATGTGAGGACACAGCAAGAAGGTGGCCATCTGCAGGTCAAGGAGAAAGGCCTCAGGAGAAATCAAACCTGCTGACACCTTGATCTTGGACTTCTAGCCCCGAGAACTGAGAAAAATTTCTGAGTCACTCAGCCTGTGATATTTTGTTATGGCAGCCCTAGCAAACTAATACAGAGCAGAAGAGTTACATTATCAAAATGAAATATTTAGAAGAATGTGTATTTAGCTGTAAGAAGCAGGAAGTTTGAGAGTATGGGAACTGGGCCTTTGTTTATCCTGTTAGCTCCTGAGGTCAGGGATTGTTCAATTCCCTTTGAATCCTCAATGCCTAGTACAGTACTTGAAACAGAACGTCTCCTCAATAATTCATGAGTAGAATGAATGATGGATGAAAAAGAAGAGAGAGAGATTCAAGTGAAGTCGTGCAGAAATAACCTATAGTAACTCTCCTCATACGTTCTGATGTCAGGACTCTTTATACTCTTAAAAATTATTGTGAAACTCAAAGATCTTTGTAGATTATATCTATCAGTATTTATTACATTAAAAATTAAAACTGAAAAGTGGAAAATGTTTATTTGTTAATTTTTTCTAAAACAACAATGATCAACCCACTATGTGTTAAAAAATAACTATATTAAAAATTTATGAAAACACTGTATATTTTTAACTCTCTTTAATGACTGGCTTACTAGAAGATAGCTAGGTTTTTATATTTGCTTCCATATTCAAATGTTAAGATATAAAATTTTGGTTTAAGCATATGAAGAAAGTCTGGCTTCACACAGATATGCGGTTAGAAAAAAAGTCATATTTTAATAGCTCTTTCAGGTCATTGTGGACATTCTTTTATTTATACCCAAACTTAACAGCTGGAAGTTTCTTTAGGGTTGGTTGCAATGTGGAATCTAAAGCCACATCACTAACTTTAAATGGATCTCTTTACTCCTGTGTGATTTTGTGACATATTGTCATATTGATCCACTGAGATATTTAGCTCTTCTAAATGTTGAAACATTTCAGTATATAGTATCAAACAAATAGAAAAGAACATTCATTAAAACCATCCAATCTCATCAGAAAAGTTTTTAATGATTGGAATGCTGCCAGTTCATGAGTTTTCTAAATGCCAATTTTCACTTGAAAGCAGTATGTTTTCACTGCGAACAAATACTGCCCATTTTCTTTGAAGTGACAGTCTCTTTTCCTTGATTTTTGAGAAAACTTCTGCCAATAACCAAAGTCTAAATATAAAATAGTGTTATATTTAGTGTTGACTGTTTCTTGTTCCTCCAAATAAAAGTGGTGTTCCATGAAAAAAGAAAAAGAAAAAAGAAAAACAGCTCACAACTCAAAATTCACCTGAATGCTTTTCCTAGAAACAACCATCTTATTTTGATTCACAGCTAAAGTGCTTTATCTGCATTTCCCATTTATTCACATAGAATATTAAAAAGACATGTACTTAAGGGTTGAGATTTAATAAAACTATTTTTTTTACTGCTTCATCAATGATATTCTTAAATAATTAACACCTTCCCCCCGTGTGTGTGACAGTTATGGACACAGTCACTACTAGTACCTCATAATGTCACTGTCTTGATCCAATAGTGTTACCAACTGTTGTTTTTGCACTATCACCTTTTTTTCATTGCAAATAAAGTCTTGCTATTATTATGAAAATATTTTTGGCCTGACAGACACCCCGAAAGCACCTCAGAACCTCCATGGGTCTGGGCACCACACTTTGAGTACTGATGATTTAAGGTATTTGTGGAAATTTGAAGGACAGAGGGTCAAAGTTGCCTTGGCAGTTTTGAGCACAAGTGCCAGGTATATGGTAGGTTGGGAATTAACATTTATTGGATGGACTAAAGAATCCAAAATTCTATAAATATTTGCTTATCAAATGAGTGTGATTATGTGGAGAAGAATGGTGGAGAGAACATGATCTAGAGTGGAGAAACGGCACACTTTTTGTAAAGCAAAATCTACTTTCAGTATCTAGCTTTGCCACTTATCAGCTGTGTATTTAGTTCTGCTGAGCCTCAGTTTCACCAGAAAGATGGGGACAATGGTATATAGGTTTATGGCAAAAAATTAGATTGGACTAAATGAAATGATGTGAATAAAATCTTTAAAAGAGTTTTTGGGGACATAGAGGTGAAGAAAACATGAAGACTCATCATAAAATCAATTTGTGATATTTTGAGGGGAATATCTCAGGTGACATATATGGAAATACAGATTTAAATTAAGACAGGTAAATGTAGACTGCAGGCACGTTTGGAAGCTATTCATTAATTCAACTACTATTCAGTGAGAACCTACTATTCCAACAGAGGAGATAATGGACAGTAAAATATCTATTAATATATCTGAGCAAAGGAAGATCCAGATCAATAGAAAATGAGGTCAGGCACAATTGTTCAGTGGGTACACTATGGTTTCCTGTGTGAGGTCCTTTTCAGTGAGGGGCTAAAGAGGGCTACGAGGGGCTTAGTTATCTTGGAGAGCTAGTGATCCTGAGCTAAGAAAATTGGAAATCCAGAAAGTAGCCCGTCTAGACAAAGAACTTAGATGGTCCCTATAGAATCTGGCCTGACAAGGCTTTTCATCTCCCTCTTGGTGCAGTGGGCAGCACATCAGTCTCGTAATCTGAAGGTCTTGAGTTTCAGCCTCAGAGAGAGTGCTGTCTGTAGAAAAGCTTATTCTCCTTGTACCTGTCTTAAGTGTAGACCAGTGGTCCCCAATCTCTTTGGCACTAGGGACTGGTTTCATGGAAGACAATTTTTCCATGGACATGGGGAATGGGGAATGGTGAGGAGGATGGTTTCAGGATGACTCAAGCACATTACATTTATTTGTGCAATCAAACCTCTGCTAATGATAATCTGTATTTGCAGCCACTCCCCAGTGCTAGCATCACCACCTCAGCTCCACTTCAGATCATCAGGCATTAGTTTCTCATAAGGAGCTCGCAACCTAGATCCCTCGCATGGGCAGTTTATAGTAGGGTTCATGCTCCTATGAGAATCTAATGCCCCCAACTGATCTGACAGGAGGCGGAGCTTATGCTGCAATGAGAGCGATGGGGAGCGGCTGTAAATACAGACGAAGCTTCGCTGGCTAGCTTGCCCTGGCTGGCTTGCCCACCACTCACCTCTTGCTGTGCAGCTCAGTTCGTAACAGGCCATGGACCAATACGGGTCTGTGGCCCGGGGCTTGGGGACTGCAGGTGTAGATGATAACCATACTTTCTTTAGAGATAAGATCATTAGAGCATCCTGGGGTAGCTGCAGTTATTTGCAGCTGAGACTTAATTTCTTCTTTTCAAAAATATTAAGAGAGTGGAATTGCGTCAGGACCAGAGCTTTCCCGCAGTAACTGCCTCTGGGTCCTCGTTTGACACGCGCCCCAGGCCGCGCAGTAGCTGTTTCTTAAGAGGGACTCTCCGCCTTCAGTCCCGTGCTGGCTACGCCTTGGTGCTAGCGGAGCTCCAGAATGCTGAATGGTCCCGAAAACCCAGGTGGGGTATAAAATGTCTAGTCCCGAAATAACCAGGTGCCCCAAATAGCTAATAGCGAGAGGTTGGTGATGGTTGTTAGCGGAATGATAAGTCTTTGGCAGGCAGGAACCCGCAGGGTCCACGCCGATATTCTCGGCTTTGCTCCTTCCTTCTCTCTGGGTGGGTAACCGCCGCTTCCCGCTTCCCAGCTGACCACCTCAGAGTTGTACACATGTATGCGTATGTCAAAAACATTGACCACCTTTAACTGATCATTCTGTTTTTAATTTTATGGCACACAGACGAGCGGGACATTGGACACCTTTGAAGTGTAATAAATCGGATCTCTTTCCCCTCCCCCACTCCCCCACTGGTTCCCATGACAGGGCTGGCAATATTTTGACCGGCACTCCAACAGACTGTATGTAGGCAATGAAAGGAAATCAAGGAAGAGAGATGGGGAGCAACCTCTGAGCAGGCAGAGATGCTCAAAGAGAAAGAAGGTCCGTGCTGGGCGGGAGTGGTCATTTTCTTCTTGTCGATGCAGAGTGCTGTATGGCGGGGGGAGGAGGCATCCCACTCCCTGTTACAGGAGCTGAGAGAAGTTCATTTTAATGACAGGAAGACCTCTCTGTTACTTGGAACTGGATTTATGTGGGGATTTAACCTGGGAAACAAGAAAAGCTGATGAAGGAAACCTAGAGAAGCTAGAGTACAGAGAATATGTGGGCTGAGGTCTCAGAATAGATCCAGGCAACCTCATAGTTCCCAGTGGGCTCTAGTGGCCTCAAGGCAAGGTGGTGGAATCTCAAGTACTTCACCAAATGCCTACAGGTTCAGGAGTAAAGGAGTTCAGGCCTCAGAAACTTCAAACCTAGCCTTCACTTCCCCACCAACCTACACCTCAAGCCCTTTGTGAGGAAAGATCAAACAGTGTCTGCTGGGGTGCAGGGATTTAAGGGAGATGGCAGAAGTCAGCCAATATGACATCCCCTGCAGACTCTGAGCTGTAATCAGGAGGAGCTCTGGCTCTGCCAATCTGCCTGCAGTTCCATAAAGACCAACTGTTAATCCTCACACCTGCCACTCACTCTACAAATAATACTCTCACATCTTTTCCCAGTCTCCTCTCTTGAACAAGAGACATCCTACAGCTCTATCAGGCCCTAGATCAAGTTTCTGTCAGAATGTCTCAGTCACCAAAGATCAGTTAACCACTCTTTTATCTGAGTCATCTAAACAGCTTATTATTTATTCATTCAGTCAATATGGGATTTCTAGGACACGATCCCTAAAGTGAAAATAAGATTCCTGTGTGCAGATTTCCACTTATACATGGCTAGGTGCACTGGGAATGGTGGTACAAAGATGGAGCCTGGAATTGAAACCCCAAAGCCACCTCCTAGACAGCCACAGCATCAACAGTCAGTTGGTAATTATAACTTTTTTAAGATATAAGAGCAGAATATTCTGGGATATCTTTGCTAATTAATGTGGCAGTTCCTGCTGTGGCTTCCCCCAGATGTGGCATGCTGCCTTCCATGAAATTAGGAACTATAAATTGTAATGGGAAGAAACAAAGCAATTGATTGTCTCCACAGTCTTGCCCAAAGCACTTTGGCAGTTATTCAGGTCCTGACTTCACCTTCATGGCCTTAAAACTAAGGGGGCATGGCATCTGTAGGTCTGAAAGACTTGTGATAATTTTCTCATTTCCTCATCTCCAGGAACCTCTAAAACAAAAGAGGAAAAACTATCTTGGGTTCTGTGTGTGGAACATGAGAACAGGCTCTTTATTTCCTTTTACAGTTTGGAAGGGTTTCTGGGACTGTTGTTCAGGACTGGCATTACAGTTGAAATAGAATCAGGGCTTCTGATGATTGGATCCCAGGCAGGAGGGTATAACACCTTATTAATGGCAGACTGCCCAGCCCTCCTTTTCTTTCTCTCTCCTTCATGAATTTATTTTCTATAAATTCCACTGGGTGTCAGAACCTTCCTTGGGTTGACCCTGGTGCTTTGCAATTCCCTCTCCAAGGGAGGAGACAGGTGACTTTCTTTGTTCCTCCCTGGACTTACACCAGTTTTCCCTTTTACGGCCTTCACCTGGCCTAGGTGTCTGCAGGAGCCTGGTAAGGCCAGGAACTTGGAATACCTCATCTACACCTTGGCTGGTCCAGCTCCTAATAGTGACTCAGAGTGGACCCAGTGTCAGGTTCTGAGAGGAAAGAAGCCAGGGGCTGGGTGTGTGCCAAGCCCTGTCTGTGATGAGCACAGATCTGCCCAGTCAGGTGGGGACCTAAGGTGGAGGGTGTGTAGGGAGAGGATTGTCTCAGCTAAGAGTAGACAGAATCCAGGATACTGACTGAAGGAAGTATTCCCAGACCCTTAAGCCTCAAAAGTAAAGAGAAATAAAAATAGAATTAAATGCATATAACTGTGGCCTCCCCAGAGAAAGTAAAATTGACTTGCCATGCTTTTAATGGCATGTTGTGAACACCCTCGTAGCCTTGGCAGCCTCGACTGAGTTTGAGTCAAGAAGTTGGAGGTCTCTCACTTTCTTTTCCATCCTGAAGTTTTGTGCAGTAATAACTTGAAATTGCACTTTGTTCTAGTCAGAAAATGTAAAATATAGAAGGAAAATATTTGCACCTATTCTCCCCCTCATCTTTTCTATCCCTTTTCAAGGCCACCCCTGCAATTACATTTTGTTGGATAAGGAGCCAAACAGCTAACTTAGAAAAGGGTATTTTAGGCAAGTGCAAGGTCGCAGAGGAGTGAAATCATAGAGAATGAAGGGGAAATCACAAGGGGTTAACTTGCATAGAGGGGTGGGTGGATAAAATCTCAGAGGCTGATAGGTTATGAAAACTGTCTTGTAGGCAAAATGTTGTCACTAAATGATTTTACCCTGGACTGTAACATGACCAAATTTGCATTTTCAAAAACAGCAGTGGTGCCTATGCAAAAGATGGTTTAAAAGAACATTGTCCTAACTGACCTGGCAGAGATGCTGAATAGATTTACAGAGTGCTGTCAGTTGTGTTGGACTCATTTGTCGCTTCAGTACACATTTAATAAGGGTCCACTTTAGCTGTTAGCTTCTGGGGTTCTATATCATCTATTAATTGTGGGGATTCAGCCACGATCAAAACAGACATAAGGCTTACATTTTTGTATGGGACAAAAATAAAAATAAAATAATAAACTAGATCATTTTAGATATGATGGAAGTAAATCATTTTATATGATTCAAGGAAAGGCTCTGAGGAGATGATTTTGAAATGTGGCTAAATAATGTGAAAAGTCAGGTATGTTGAAGACTTCTGAGCTTCTAGGCAGTGGGAATAGTTATGCAAAGGTCTTGAGGCAAAATTAACTTTGGTTATTGAAAGGGGAAAATAAAAAGAGACTAATGTTTCTAATTTAGACAGAGAAGTAGAATTGATGGAATTTAGTGAAAAAACTGAATGCAGATGGTGATAAGGGATATGAAGTCCTTAGGTCTCTGGCTTGGACAATTGCATGGATGGTGGTGCCTTTCTCTAAAATTGGACATTCTTTACAGCAGGCTTGAGGAGATAAATTATTGGGTTAACGTCATGTCCTTTCCGTCCTGAAATACTCATGCGATGTGCAAGTGAGGATATCAGTGAGGGAATCAGGAATGGAGGTTGGAACTCAGGAAAGGTGGCCCTCCAGAATTAAAAAATGATTGTAGTTGAAGCCAGGAGAAGTAAACTATATAGGGCTGTAGTATTCAATACTGTAGCCAGTAGTGGAATGTGGCTATAAAGTGTTTGAATGTGGCTAGTATGAAATGAGATGTACTATAAGTATAAAATATACTTCATATTTCAAAACTTAGTATGAGAAAAATAATGTAAAATATCTCATTAAGAGTTTTTATATTGATTATTTGTTGAAATGATATTTTGGATATATTGTGTTAAATAAAATATGGTCTTAATATTAATTTCCACTTGTTTCTGTTTTTTTTTAATGTGGCTTTTAGAACATTTAAAATTATACACAATGCATATTTCTACTGGATAGCACTGGTATAAGGTAATAGTTCTGAATCTCCTTGTGGGAAGGGGTTACATTTACAGAAATATTTATGTACATTGTTAGGATGGTCACAGATGCCCCCAAATTAGCTTAAGATGAGAAATGGCCCAAGTACAGAACATGAGAACGTTCACACTCTAGAGAAAGATAGACGGAGACTTGAAGGAGATTGAAGAATTCAAGAACTACATAAATAGCTCTATAAATCCAGGGAAGAGACACCCAGGGAAGAGACTATAAATCCAGGGAAGAGACAAAAAAAGAATAATAATACTTCAAAAAATGCAACCCTTAAATAAGTGGGAAAAAAGTTCCCATTGGATTTTACGATTTTGAGGACTTCATTGTAGTGGCTTTGATGAAAGCGGTTTAAATGAAATGTCCCATAAAAGTGGACTGCGCTAGGCTGTGAATGGAAGGAAGGTTGGAGAGACATCTGTGCACATTTCTCTTTCTTGAACTTGACAGTAAAGATAAACATAAAAATATACCAATATCCTGGTGGGAAGGGGGTGAGGGATGAAAAATTACCTGTTGGGTACAAGGTACACTATTTGGGTGACGGGTACACTAAAAGCCCAGACTTCACCACTACGCAATATATCTACATTACAAAACTGCGCTTGTACCCCCAAGTCTATAAAATAAGGCACTTTCTGGAGGTGACAATATTTGTGAAGAAGATAGAATAGGGAAAGATCGTGTGGGCATCACTTTAGCTGTGC
Source organism: Daubentonia madagascariensis (assembly GCA_023783475.1). NCBI lineage: Eukaryota > Metazoa > Chordata > Mammalia > Primates > Daubentoniidae > Daubentonia > Daubentonia madagascariensis. Next base: position 23,817,993 of record JAKFHU010001672.1, read on the forward strand.
TTACCTAAAGACAGGAAACTTGCGTTGAGATCTGATTGCCCAGAAGGGCCAGACCCGGGGGTAAGAGTAGAAAGGAAGGGAGGCTGGAAGTAGAGGCAGCCCGTGTCTCTGTGGGGAGCAGTAAGACGGGTACTACAGAGGTGCTAAAGTTTCTCTGATTTTTCCCGGGTAAGAAGTTCAGAGGTTGTCAACCGGAGAAAGAAGCGAGTGTACAAAGGAAGCGAATAGGAAACTGGAGAATGCGGGCGTCGATCCCACTACCCTTCGCATACTAGGCGAAGAGTTCTACCACCGGAGCTAATTCCCCACCGTGAAAAGGTGAGAGGATACCCCACCCACTTTCCAGGTTATTGGGGACTGCCGCGAACTTCGGGCGGTCCAGCCCCAGGTAGTACAAGATAGAGGGCGGAACTTCTCAGATATCGTCTCGGGCAAAACTCTATGAGCCTGGGCTGTGAACAGGGATCTCCAAAGAAGGGCACGGGGGTAGATTTCTCTCCCCACTTCCCAATTTCACTTTCGCGATCTCCCGGAAGTAAAGAGAGCATATTCCAGATGTAAAAGCACCACCCAGAACTGCCCGGCATGCTGACAGCTATTCGCAGCTTTTCCAGCCTGCTGCAGAGTTGTGATGATCACTTGCTCCATGCAGGCATGGTCACCCAGAAGTGGTGGGACAGCTTCTCCCAGCCCCAGAGCCTCAAGGCAACCGCACCGCACCCTTGGGCGAGGCCTCGGGCAAGCCTGTTCCTGCCTCTGCCTTCCAGAGAAGCCCCGGTATCCTGAAAACCTAATTCTCCTCAACTTCTCAAAGGTGCAAACCGGTGGCCCAGCGTAGGGAGAAGAGGAGAGGCTGGGAGAGAATTTTAAGAGGCCATTGGGTCTAAGTGAAAGTACGGGCTTTGTGTCAGTTAGACTGAAGAATAGTTGTGAGGAAAGGTAGGCAAACACTTGTGTCAATCCCTTCCCAGTCCTGAGTATCTGTTGGGATATTGAATCTGAAATAATAACTTCCCTTTGTCCTGAAAGAATGGTCAAAATTTTTAACCCCTTCTCCTTTTTGAGTTTAACAGGCAAGAGCTATTTTCCATATTCCTTTCCTATTGTGGATATGGAATCAACACATTTGACCTTAGTATTTTGTCTAACACAGGCATTTAGCTCTGATCGAAGTATCCCATTTAAAGATCTCGACCTTCTTGCCTCCATCTCACCTCTGATCTAAGCCTCAATGTGCTCCCCAAATATACTTGTCCATAGGGGAGAAATCTTGGATTTCCCAGAGAACACATAGTTCCTGAGGCTACACACAGCCCTTTCCTCCTGTAGGACTCAGGGAATGATGGAGAACCTTGGGGGAGCTAAGGAAGAGAAAGCTTGAGATTTAATCTCAATCTGTGGTTTCATTGTTGAAGCAGTTATTGAGTACCAGGCACAGTGGATGAGGCCAACAGTTCTGTTATAGAAACTGCAACAACAACAGCAAGTAATATTACTCAGCAATTGTTGTAGTGTAGGCACTATTTTAGATGTTGTGTATGTATTAATATAGGTAAAATGCCTAGAAATAGTCTATAGTCTTCATTTTTCATATGGAAAACTTACGGAAATTTATCACTACAGACCTCAAAGATCTCCCAGCCAAAAGGGAAAACAGTTGGAGGCTATACAACGTCTGCTCTTTGGGTGCTTCCCTTGCCACCCCTCCCATCCCCCATTTCTCTTAGTCCATTAGGCACCATATTGTCCTTGGTCCTTCTTATGCCTGTCCATTCCTTCAATTTCCCAGGCCAGCGGAAGAAGGCTTTTCCTTGTTATCTTAGTACATTAGCTCAATTATCTCACAGTTGTGGTAGATTCCAGATCTGCTTCTCATCCAAGCAGAATTTTCATTTAAGATAGGAACAGAGTCATTTTCTCTAAGTAAAACTAGCATCAAGTAGGGATTTTGCTTAATTAATATTTGCTGAATGAAGACATACTATACAGGCAATTTAGGAGCCTCAAAGGAGAGAGTGTTTTCAGATCAGTAAAGACTGGACAAAGGTTGAGAAGCTTGAGCCAGGGTCTCACAAACCCATAGGAATTTCTTTGTCTGAAAAAGATCGGAAAAAGTGAGCAGGCATTATCCTTAGAGTGACTGCTGGGTGCAGGCATTAGTCAATGGCCTCCATGGAACTGCAGGTGGTTTGGGGTAGCTTCAGGGCCCTCCTTCATTGTCCCAGTTTATGAGGAGTGCACAGCCTAAGGATAGGAGAGGCTGCTCATGTGGGACACAAATTTGACAACATGCTTTATTATTTATACAATTTTTGGGTTCATTTACAAATAAGGAGATAAAATAGACAAACACAGTTAATAAAGTTGTTTTTGTATTATGATTAACATAGAACAATACTGACAGGAATCAAGTCGTGTCAAACAGATATTTGGGTGATGGAAAAAGGAGAAGGATAGAAAGTGGGGCAGATCCTGACGGCAGCCTTAGGGACCTACAGGAGCTTCCTGAAGCCAGCCTATACAAAGATCAAACACTCTTTTCGGCATTTTGAGCTCTGCTGTGGGCAGCTGAGCTAAATATCACATGATGTGTGGTTCATACAGAACCTCATGCAGCTTCTTTAAGCAGGGGATAGTGTTGCAGTTTCAAAAATATATTTTTTAGGTGGTTTATCTTGGAAATTGGAGGAAAATCTATGTTTTAATTTATTTTGAGCAGAACGTTTTTGTCAGAATGATCTCTGCAGAGAGGTGAATTGAAGGATTGAATGTCACCTTCCTTAGTGAGAACATATCTCACCACCAGAGTTAAATGCTAGCTCCCACCTTCACCCATCCTCCTTCCATATCTCTCTTTCCTGCTTTTTTTCTTTTTCTTAATACACAGCCAACTCTCAGATAATCTGATAGAAGACACATTTTCATCCTTTACCTGACCATGGTTTGTCAATGTGAATAAAAGTAAAAAGTCAACACATTTTCAGGCTTTCCTGCTTGTGCCTCCTGACAAAATTCCCAGGCTGTTTTTCATACTTTGTACCCAAAAATTTGATTTTCCAACAAAAATATTTTTTATTAACTTCAAGCAGAAGTCCCCAAACCTGTATTTGTAAAAGTCATTTATAACTAATCTTTTCGTTTTCTGTTTTTGTATGTAATACTGTATATCATTTTTCTTTAACCTGTCATAGAAATACAGAACAGAGTGACACTGAGCTAAATAAAGAGAGGAATATCCTGTAAAAATATTTACCGGAAACCATTGGTAGCCCAGGGTTTGGGGGAGGAAGGGAACAAGAGCCGGAGCAGGCATCGATCCCGCTACCCACCAAATGCTAAGCAAGCACTCTACCATTCGAGCTAATTCTCACTTGTAAGCCTGCTTTTCTGATCTATTTTTATAATCTGGAACACAAATAATATAATCTAAACAAATATAAACCGGAACGCAAATATCGTTCCATGTCGCAATTCAGTTTCCAGGCTTCTCAAAGACCTCCGGAAACTTCTCTACCAGGGTGAAGCCAGGACTGGAGCTTCTCAGAGATAGCCTCACACGTGGAAGGCAGTGATCATCCTCTGCTCTGAGCCTGAGCGTGGGGAAAAGGGAGACTAAGAAAAGATCGCTTTAGGAATGCTCTAAATCTAATTTGATTTCACTCTAAATCTAATTTGATTTGAAAGAGAAGGAAGTACAGTCCCTAATTAGCAGTTACCCAAGTGCTCTGTTGAATGTATCACTTTTTAATAACACCTTCTCCAATCCATGCTACAAATCTGGAGATACAATTCTGTATCTTTTCATTTATTGTTCCTTCAAATAACTTATCTTTTATCTAGTATCTGTGTTGCTAATTGTTTCTCTGTTTAGGGGAGTTTAGATCTGTTGTTACCTCCTTGAGTCTGGAGTGCAGTGCTTCTCTATTGAATTTCAGATCATTGAATTTAGAAATTCTTTTTGTTTTTTCCAGAAGTAACCAGACTGAGGAACTAATTTATGTTAATTTATTTCACACTGCTCAGTATCATGATGTCTATTTTTTTTAAAATCAACTTTATTGAGGCATTTCCATTGTATTAATTTCCTAGGCTGGCATAACAAAATACCTGAAACTGGGTGGCTTAAAACAACAAACATTTATTGTCTCAGTTCTATTGGCTAGAAATCAGAAATCAAAGTTTCAGTAGGGTCACGCTCTCTCTGATGGCTCTAAGGGAGAATCCACTTCTGTGTTTTCCAGCAATTCGTTGAGTTCCTCTGTTTGTAGATGCATCACTGCAGTCAAAGGCCATCTTCTCCCTCCATGTCTTCACCTGGTCTGTCTTGTTGACCTTGTATATCTCTGTGTCCAAATTTTCCCTTTTTATAAAGACACCAGTCATATTGGATTAGGGGTCCACCCCAGTGACCTCATTTTAACTTGATTACTTTTACAAACAACTTATTTCCAAATAATGTCACATTCTGCTGTACTGGGGGTTAAGACTTCAGCATATCTTTTTGGGGGGACACAATTCAACCCAAAACATCCATTCTCTCAAAGAGTTCCCTCAGGGCCCTTTGCTATTAATCTTCCCTACACACCTCCACTGCAGTTTCAGGAAGCCACTAAATGATTTCTGTCAATGAGTTTTGTCTGTTCTTTTTTAAAATTAGCTTTTTAAAAATTTCAAAATATTAAGGGGGTATAAATGTTTTTGTTACATGGATAGCTTTTGTAATGCTTGAGTCAGGGCTATAAGTGTGCCTCTCACCCGAATAGTGTTCATTGTAACTGTTAGGTAGGTTTTTGCCCCTCCACTCCTTCCCCCTTCCCCCTGCTCGATTTCCAATGACTTTTACTTCCCTCTGTGCACATGTGCGCCCGTCGGTTAGTTCCAATTTATTAGAGAGGACATGTGGTGTTTGTTTTTCCATTCTTGAGATGCTTTGCTTAGGATAATGGTCTTCAATTCCTTCCAAATTGCTGCAAAAGACATTAATTCATCCTTTTTTATGGCTGAGTAGTACTCTATGGTATACATATACCACATTTTGTTAATCTACTCACGAATTGATGGGCACTTGAGTTGATTCCAGATCTTTGCAACTGTGAATTGTGCTGCAATAAACATTCAAGTGCAGGTGTGTTTTTGATAAAATGACTTCTTTTCCTTTGGGTAGATACCCAGTACTGGGATTGCTGGATCGAATGGTAGGTCTACTTTTAATTCTTTGAGAAATCTCCATACTGTTTTCCATAGAGATTGTACTAATTTGCAGTCCCACCAACAGTGTATAAAGTGTTCCTTTCTCTCTGCATCCACACCAGCATCTATTGTTTTTGGGCTTTTAAATAAAAGCCACTCTGAGAGAAGAAAGGTGATATCTCATTGTGGTTTTAATTTGCATTTCCCTGGTGATTAGTGATGTTGAGCATTTTTTCATATGTTTCTTGGCCATTTGTCTATCTTCTTTTGAAAAACTTCTGTTCATGCCTTTTGCCCACTTTTTAATGGGGTTGTTTGTTTTCTTCTTGCTGATTTGTTTGAGTTCTTTGTAGAGTCTGGATATTAATCCTTTGTTGGATATATAGTTTGCGAATATTTTCTCCCATTCTTTAAGTTGTCTGTTTGCTTTGTTGATTATTTCCTTAGTTGTGCAGAAGCTTTTTAATTTAATCAAGTCCCATTTATTTATTTTTGTTGGTGGTGTAATTGCCATTAGGGTCTTTGTCATAAATTCTTTGCCTAAGCCTATATCTGGAAGAGTTTTGCCTACATTTTCTTCTAGAATTCTTATGGTTTCATGCCTTACATTTAAGTCTTTTATCCATCTTGAATTAACTTTTGTGAGTGGTGAGAGATAGGGGTCCTGTTTTATTCTTCTATGAAGCTATCCAATTTTCCCAGCATCATTTATTGAATAGGGCTTCTTTTCCCCAGGGTGTGTTGTTGTCTGCTTTGTCAAAGATCAGTTGGCTGTAGAGTTTTGTCTGTTCTTGAATGTCATACAGTTTGTACTAATTAGTGTCTGTTTCTTTTCACTCAGCATGTATTGAAGATTTATCCATGTTTTTGCATGTATTAGTTGTTCATTTATTTTATTGCTGACTACTATTCCATTGTATGAGTATGCCAGAAAGTTTATTAATCATTTACCTGCTGATAGACATTTGGCTAGTATGAATAAAGCTGCTCTGAAAATTCACATAGAAGGTTTTAGTGAACATATGATTTTATTTCACTTGGGTGAAAAGGAGAATTGCTAAGTCATATAGTAAGCATGTTTACCTTTATAATAAACTGTCTAATAATTTTCCAAATTGGTTGTTCAAATTTACATTACCACTATCAATGTGTGAGAGTTCCAGTTTCTCCATATGCTATCAGCACTTGATATTGTCAGTCATTTTAACTTTAGCCATTCCAGTTCATGTGTAGTATTAATTTGCATTTAGATTTAATTTGCATTTTTGTACTGAGTAATGTTGCTGAACATCTCTTAATGTGCCTTTTAGCTATGTATACCTCTTATTTTGTAAAATGTATGCTCAAGTTTTTTTGCCTATACCTTTATGACTGTTTGTATCACTGAGTTGTAGGAATATGTTTCATATTCTCAATACAAGTCCTTAGTTATATGTTTGTATATAATAAATATGTGTGCATAAAAACATATGAAAAATTTTTTCAAGTCTGTGTCTTGCCTTTTCATTTCCTTAATATTGTCTTTCAGAGAACAAACATTTAAAAATTTTATAAAGTCCAATGTATCTTTCTTCTAAGGGCTTATGCTTTTTGAGTCCCTTCTAGGAAAGCTTTGCCTACATGAAATATGTGCAGATTTATTTTCTTGTTGTCTTCTACACATCTGATAATTTTAGTGTTAAGCTTTATGTATATAAGCCATTTTGATTTAATTTTTGTGTAGGATGTGAGGTAAGGGTAGAGAACCATTTTTTTCCCCTTTTCAGTTGCCTGAGACCATTTGTTAAAAAGACTTTCCTTTTCCCCATGAAATTACATTTTACCTATGTCACAAATCAATTGACCAGATATGTAGGTCAATTTCTGGACTCTCTATTATATTCCATTAATCTATATAAGCTTCTGTGAGATAATACCACACAATTTTGATTACTGTAGCTTTATAATAAGTCTTGAAATTATGTGGTGTAAATCCTCTAACTTTTTTTTCTTTTCCTAATTATTCTGTTTATTCTAGGTCCTTCAGAATCAAATTGTCAGTTTCTAAAAAGCTCTTGCTATGATATTGATTGGATTTCATTGAACTATAGATCAATTCAGAGAAAAAACTGACACCTTAACAATATCGAATTTTTCAAAGTGTAGATATAGCAAATGACACCAGTTGTTTAGGTTTTCTTTAGTTTCAATAAACTCTTGTAGATTTTATGTACAAATTTTGTACAGGTTATCCCTAAGTATTTCATTTATTTTAACTCAATTAAAAATGGTAATCTAATTTTCCATGTTTTGTTGCTAGTATATAGAAATACAATTAATTTTTGTGTGTTGTTGTAACCTGTGACATAACTAAATTACTTGTAGATATAATGCTTGTTTTTGTAAATTAATAGAATTTTCTATGTACCTGATTATGCTGTTTGCAAAAAGATATGATTTTCTTATTCTAAAATGGGTATGTCATTCATTCATTCATTTATGTGTTCATCACTTTTGTTTTTTTGCACTAGCTAGGGCGTCCAGTAAAATGTAGAATAGAAGTGGTGAGGATGGACATTTTGCATTTTTCCCAATCTCAAAAAACATGTACTTATTTTTTTTTTTTTTACCATTAACTACTTTGTTAGTTGTAGAAATTTCTTAAATGGCCATTACTCATTGGACGAAGTTTTCTTTTATTCATTGGTTACTGAGAATATTTTTAAAAATTATGAATGGTTGGTGAATTTGGTCAAATATTTTTGTGCATCCAATGAGATTATTACATACTTTCTTTGTCATATTAACGTGGCATACACGTGATTTCCAATTATAAACTAATCTTTTCATTCCTGAGGCAAACTTTCCTAATTCATGACCCATTATATAGTTAATTCTGAATTCAATTTGTTAACATTTTAAAATATTTTTTGCCTTTATGTTCATGAGGGATATCAGCTTATAGCTTTCTTTTCTTGTAATGACTCTATCTGCTTTTGTTATCAGGGTAAATAGGTAAATCTCAGTATAATTAATGACACAGAAGATTATAAAAAAAAATACACACACAAACACAGAGGTTATTATTATAAGTTCCGTTTGTGGGATTTTTTTTTTCTTTTTTGGTAGATGCAAGTGGAGATACAGAGTAAGACACAATAGTATGGACAAAAGACACTTTTGAGGACTAGTTTTTCGCTCATTCATTCCTGCCGCTGGTCAGTGAACTATTATTAACTGAGCCCCTCCTATGTTTCTTTTCAAAAAAGCAGACCATGGAACGTGTAAGTACGACTAAGATTTCCGAGGGAGGGAAAAGCCAGGTCATTGGGCCACACGAGAAGAGAGCAGCCAAGGCCGGCTATGATTGTCCCCAGGTCCCGCAGCCCGGACAGTCCTATCGTTAGGTGAATACCGGAAAGGCGAGGACTCCACCGGTCCTGTGTGTGGAATCGCTCAGGTGTGTAGCAACGGCTGATATGGAGTAATTTCCAAGTGCCATCAGTTGCGTACTTTGAAGGCTAAGAATTGATAAAGCAGCAGCGCTGAGAACAAGCCTCGATATTTCCAATGTCAAAAGTATCACACCGTGCCCTCTTAGCGCAGCCGGCAGCGCGTCAGTCTCATAATCTGAAGGTCCTGAGTTCGAACCTCAGAGAGGGTAGCGTTTTGACGCGCTCGTCCGCACACGCCAATCGAAAGTCCCCTCGCATCACATAAACCCAACACAAACGCTGACGCTTACCTGACATCACAAAAGTCACTTCGTTCTCCCGCTTCTTTCAACTTCCTGGTGGAATTGGGTGGTGGAGAGATTTCCATTACACTACAAGCTCTGTGATGGAGTTGGTCTTCCCCTCCACCTCACACTGGAAGCAGGGGAAGTTTCTCTTCCAACTTCATACTCTCAAGGGCACCCAGCCGAAATTACGGGTCCGCAAGGTTGTTCATTCTCTTAATCAGCCAACGAATGTTTCCAGAGCACGCATTTTGCTAGGAGGCTGTTTCGGGTGCAGCGATTCAAGAGGGAATAAAACGCAAATATTCCCGTCCTCGTGAAATCACATCCCACGTGGGAGGAGTGGGGAGAAACAGACAGAAACAAACAAGTAAAATACCTAAGAACTTCTCTGACGAAGTCTACCGTGAGGGAGTCATCAGGCATTGTGAAGTGTCGGGAGTGTCCAGCTGACACATTCAGCTTTCAGGGGAAGGGTCGGGGAGGCTGTCACCTTTGAAGGCATCATTTAGCCTCTTCTTCCTCCAGTCGTCCTGCTGGGCCTCCTGTGTCCGGTTTTCTAACACTGTCCTGAGAGTAATTTTTACCTGTCAAGGCAAGCAGAGGCTATGAGAGCCTTTTGCATGTAAGGCTACTTGGCTTGGTTGGATAAATGACGGTACATTAGGACCGGGGTGGTAGATCTTTCACACGTTTCTTCTTCACATGCAAAAGGAAGACTGTGGGATTCTCTGGGCGGATTCACAGCACCTAGAGATGACTCTGAGCAGTAGGAACCGCACAGTAAGCATTAGCTATTGCTTTGGTTGCCTTCTCCCTGTGGCATGCTGGCCTCTCACACTGAGCTTGTGTCACAGGTGCTCACTAGGGGTTTGGCTAGTGGATTTACAGATTGAGGTCAGAACCAGGGTTCTCTTCCTGGATGGTACAGGCTTCCCTCTAAGGTTTCACATAGTCCCTGGGTGAGGAAAGAGCCCTAAATGGGCTTGAAAAATTCGTGCTCTTTGGGAAAAGGAGAAAGCCTTGCCAAGGAATCCCATACTCTGAGCATATAGCAGGGTCCTCAGTACAGAGATGAATTCTCAGGAGGTCAAGAGTGTTGAGCAGCCAATCGACCACAATATCCGTGGTGGAGGGAAACATCTTGTTTTCATATCCACCTTTCAAGGTGGAATTCATCCACAGAAATCCATCTGCCTTTCGATTTGAATGGCATATGGACCAGAGTTCTTGTATATTGACATCCAGAAAGAAAGGAAATAAAGAAACTTACTGTTTTTCTCATTTGGAGAAAAGCCCTTCGCCATTATATCTGACTCAAAATTCATGTAGATGAGTAGGATGGGAAGAGATTCTGACTCCCAGAGCTTTAGTGTTTTGTTGTTTACCTTTCCTTCTTTCTTTAAAACTAAACACTATGTAAAAGCCTTGTTTTCCACAGTTCTCAATGGTCTTTTAAAATTGTCCTTTCTCCCCCATAATTTATCATTGTCCCAGGATGCTAGTGTCTGCCTATGCCAACAATATCTTTCTCTGTAACCTTAGGGAAGGATCAAGCCCTATACAGTGACTGGAGCCATATTTGGAGGGGATCTTGGTGCAGATGTGAGACCCTAAGAGGCCACCCCACTTCTTCCACCTGCGTGGCCATATTTCCAAAGTTAAATAACAATCTTAGTCCCATTTTTAAAGCAAGTAATGTGACCTGTGAGAGAACCCCGTAATTCCAAAGAAGTACCCTAATACCCTAGTGGGACCTTTCACTTCTCTTCTGGCAATTCAAGAAAGCAAAATTGTGTCAGAACTAGATGGTTCCCACCACAAAATACTACAGGTTTCTCTTTCCCCTACATTCTCTGACCGAAACAATAGCTTTTCATTGTGCTTTTGCCTGGGCTCTTGTTGGAGATGCTCTGCCCTCAGTCGGGTCAGGACTCCACCATCATAGTACCTGCAATGACAATCCAGATCAAAACCTTTAGCAATGGCTGCAAATTTATGAAACAATCAGGTAGTTTTTAATGTCCACATATAGAACCTGAGATAAATTGTTTTCCTCTTCTCAGAGACAGCTGAAATTTTATTACAATATGGGGAAAATCCCAGCAGGAAATACAACAGATGTGTTCCATCCCCATTATTGATCAGAACCTGATGAGACCCGAAAGTGTGAAGGGAAGAGAAGGGGGGTCATGATTCCGCTGTGCTGAGTATGGGACAAACCTTGTATTTTGTCCTTCAGTGGCAAACTTTTCTCACCTTCAGCTTGAGCTAAAGCCTCTTAAATGTCAAGAAGCCTATGGATGATGCTCTTAAGGACTCTGTGAATGGCTGGTCCTTCAGCAAACCCAACATTTGGTTAGGCCAGTGGAGCAGGCTCTTACAATGGCATGACAAAAGTCTTGCACATGGCCTCTGCTGCTCTGTGGCAATTGGGCTGCTATGCAGGCTGGCTTTTCAACTGTCCACCAAGGCCCTTTCTTCAGCTGTCAGCTCCTGACTAACATCTCCTCTACTCTTGCCTCAGACTTAGCAACGTGCTGACTTCTTGGCACTCAGTCCCCAAATCAAATGTGACTTTGCTAGAGAGGCTACCTCCCTAGCTAAAGCCACTTATTCATGATTTTTGCCCATCACATGACCTTGTTCCATCTCCTTCATAAAAACTGTGTGTTTTAGAAAGTGTCTTATGAAGTTTTTTGTTTTTAATTTTCCATCTCTTCTCTGGAATGTAAGGTTCTTTAGACTCAGATGACTGTTTGGCCTCACTTTATCCTCAGTGCCTAGGGTTAAGCCATGAAGTGTGCTTACTGCCTTGAAATGGAGATAATAGGTAAGGGTAAGAAACAAAAAAATACAAATTAATAACTCAGTAAATCATCCTGTCACACTTCAAAAATATTAATCTCTGCACCTGCTAATGAATTTTTCTCTTTTTCTGCTTTAGCCAACAGTTTGGATTTTACTGATGGCTGACAATTTATTTGTAATGTATAATTTTAATTTTACCCAATCAGAGTTTTTTAAAAAATTAGTGAATAAGAAATAAAGGCATAAGGGACCACAGATATTTAGGACTCACCTTTAAACCCAGTCACAGCTGTAATTTGAATGTTGGGGGAAACCAGAACAGAATTAAAAGCCTAGTTCCTTTTGCATGCATTTTTCCCATAGCCGTTTCCTTCTGCACAGGTGCTTGATTTCCAGTTTCTTTCTGTTCTCCATGGGTGAAGCCCTAAAATAGCACCTCTGTCTTCTGCTCCTTCTAGGGAGTACCAGGATAAAGAGGGCTTCAAGATTTGACTAACGAAGCCTGTGAGGATTCTTACACTAGGTAGACCCACAAATCTTTAAGGTTCCGTGAGCCTGAACACTGAAAAAGAACAGTGTGAGGGAGGAAGAGGACACGGTGGTCACATTCAGGATGCCGACAGTGTCAACAGCACAGTAGCCTTTTCAGGATAGTCAAATATCCTTCAAAATGCCTCATTCTGTGTGGGGCCAGTGATAAAATGATAACATATCTGGTTATGGGTTGTAATAAATTGCTTCCTCAATTTTCTTTTCTTTTAAGGGGTGGAAGGAAGATGGTGGGCTCATTTCTCATGGACATGTCATCACAATGACCCCCAGAGATGGATTTCTGAAGGTTAGCTTGTCAGAGCTTGCTCCATGATGAATGGATAGTGCCCTTGCTTCCCCTTATAGGCTGAATAACAAGAGACATCTGCAGGCGGGGAGTTACTAGGAGATTCCCTCTTGCCATTTCCCATCTCTCTGAGCTACGGGGGAAGGATGACAACAATTAGGGGAGTGAAATACAGACTAAGAAAGATTCAAAAGGAATAAAAAGGAATCAGGCACAAATCCTCTACTAGATTCTTTTGTACAAATCCATTTTGCCTGGAAAATCATACCTTAATATGCACTCATATTCTATTTCTCCATCATCTATTTTGTTTTATTTTCTTTTTATGTTCACAAGAAGCCTGTTGCTACCAACTAAATGGGCAAGTCAATTAGTGGCAAAAGAACTGTACTGAAATCTCTCAGAAGATGCTGAGAGAAGATTCCTTAAAGGTGAATAATACTCTACATACAATGACTTTTCCAGCGCCATGTGCTAGCAATTGTACTGGACATTTTAAAATTCTTATTTTACAGATGACACTGAAGCTCTGAGGAAGTTAACCTATTTTCCTCAGATCATGTGGCTGTAAAGAGCAAAACCGGATATGGACAAAAAAATTCTTTATAAACTAAAAAAAAATAAGCTTTTGCTTTAACCTGACGCATAGTCTCACTATCTGTTTTCTCCACACCCACTCATCCATTCATGCTTTCATTCATATAACAAATACATAGAAATGAGTGGATTTATTCCTCCATTCATCAGACAGTAATTCAGAATCTCTTCTGTGTCCGCTACCCCAGGCTCAAACCTCCCAGTGCCTTGGTCTCTTTCTTCCCCTTCAAATCTGTGTACCCAGTGTCTCGACAAATAACTGTAGATTCCTCCCGCACAACCTCTCCAGAATATTTGTCTTCCTTCTCATAAATCTCTCTCTTCACGCACTCTCCATTGTTTTTGGAGGATGTATTCTGCACCACCAAGGGTAACGGGGACTGGAGCTGCAGAAAGACTCAAGCTGTTCACCTCACGAGCTGACAGAGTAAATGTGAATAAACCTCAATCTTTTAATATTTTTATAATTTCTTTCACTTTCTCTCCTCTTCCAGTTTTCTCATTTCCTAGCTTTTGGACATTGACAACTAAAGACCTTTTTCTACTATGTTACGTTGATTATTTAAACCATTTGCCTGGAATTTTTTCAATGACTCTTAAGCTTCTGTAATGCTCTCCCCAACATATCTCCAAGTGTCTAGGCTGTTCAATCAGTACTTCTCTCCATGTGTATTTTACACACACACACCCCCCTCACTTAAATTAAACAGGTATATTTCTTCACACAGGAATTCCTACATTCATGCCAGTTTTCTCCACCCTATGTTCAGTCTTCATCTGCATCTCTCAATGGACGTTTTTTGATTCCTTCACTCTGATGTGATCTTGCCTCTTACCTTTATGGCTCACTCCTTCCTCCCTTCCTTCCTTCCCTGTTCTCGCAGATAGTGTGGTTATGTAACTTCTACACGGCACACCTTAGCAACAATGGAACACACATCTCAGAGGTAAGAAAAAGAAGCACCCCCCCCCCAGCAGTTTCCCTCGTGTAATGGTCATCACGCTGGCCTTCTGGGCAAGAGGTCCTCCATTCGAAAACAGCACGAGGTTTTTGCCTTCCAGAAATCGCCACCACCCCATGTCCCCACCACCTCCTAGCTGGTCCCAGCTACGAGGAACGAGTGATAATCCCCACCTCTTTCTTCAAATAAAATCATTTAATCATCCTGGGATATGTGTACCACATTAGCTGGGCAGTTCCGGCTGGGTCCTCCTAAGCTGGGACATTCTTTCTTCTGTTCTGGAATATCCGAAACTTGAAATGTTGGCGGCGCCAGAGTTTTCCCATTGCGACGTTTTCCTTGTTACCTTCTCTCCTCCTTCCCGGCAGGGAATAGGTAGCCACCGCGCTCTTGCCCTGGGCAGTCGATGAGAAGATCCGTTCTTAGTTGAGCCCTGGTTTCGCGCTAAAGGTCTTGAAATACCCGGTGCTTTAGGTGTCCCACGAAGGCCAAAAGAAGCTGGCGTCAGCTGGGGAATTAGCTCAAGTGGTAGAGCGCTCGCTTAGCATGCGAGAGGTAGTGGGATCGATGCCCACATTCTCCAAGCCTTTTCACTATTCGGATCTCGGCTCTCCAAGTGGCAAGGAGAACCCCCCAACCTCTTGGGGAAAAAAACGGGAAAATATAGACACTGAACGCAGTGGTAATCTGGACGCTAATATGGCTCATGACGTGTGGGCACAAACAGTACAGGGCTGCCGATGGCTCTACTGGCAGTCGGTATCGTATAGGTCTACCGATTTATAATTTGTTTTCTGTTTCTTCCAGGAGCTGTGATACCAAGCGACATACCCAATTGCTCTTCTCCCTTTCCTCCTGCAGCTTGGTCCTAAATGCGGCAATATCCTGAAAACCTGGGTAAAGAAAGCCCCAGCTTTCTGGTCAGGGGACTGAAACCGGGAGTCCCAAGTAACCAGAACCTACCAGGACAGACACTGTGGAAAGCAAACCCATGAAGTTGTTTGTGAATTCCTGGGCGTACCCACGAGCTGTGAAGAAGTGGCTCTGATCCTAAACAACTGACCTAAAAAGAGCTTGAGAACTGAACTGAGTGATGGCCCACTTCCCAGTCCACACTGGCCACACTCTGGCGATCTCCAAGTATTACAGTGTTGTGAAGGCCTTGAAAATCGTATGGACTTTGAAACCACAACACACAGAAGGCTCTTCCCTACTTGGAACTTGAACACGAGGCAGTCAAGTGCCCGCAAAAACAAAAGTAGCAGTATTATCCCCAAGATTTCAATGAGACACAGACTCTTATCACATAATACAAAAATGTCCGGGTTACGATCCAAGATTATTCAGCATATGAAAAACAAGTAAAATCTTAATTCACTTGGGAAAGCAAATCCACGGATAACAATACTGAGATGACACAGATGTTGGAATCATCTGACAAATACTTTAAAGCAGTTATTATAGCAATGCTCCAAAAATTAGGGGCTGACACCCTTGAAGTGAATGGAAAGTTAGAAAGTCTTAGCAAATAACTGAAAGATATAAACATGAATTTTAAACTTAAGAATTAAAAAATGCACTAACCGAAACTGTTGGGGGGAAAAAACTTCATTGGATGGTCTCGAAAGTAGAATGGAGATGACTGAGGAAAAAGTCAGCGAACTTGAAAATAAAACAATAATACCTAGATGATCTGAACAACAGAGAGAAAGGAGTATCTTTAAAAATGAAGAGAGCCTCAGGGACAAGTAGAAAAATAACAAAAATCTAATATTCACATCATCATGATCCCAGAAGAAGAAAAGAAAGAGATCCTGGGCCGGGGGGGAACTCTGAAGAGTTCATGGCTGAAAACATACCAAATTTGTCAAAAGACAGAAACCAGATGAAAGAAGTTCAGCAAACCTCAAGCAGTATAAACTCAAAGAAATCAATACCCAGACACATCACACTCAAACTACTGAAAACTAAGGGGGCAAAATCATCAAAGCAGCCAAAACAAAATGAAAGGGAAACTACAATTTGAATAATTGTGGATTTATCATCAGAAACCATAGGGGCCAGAAAGAAATGTCATAACATTTATTAAATGCCAAAAGAAAAGACCTGTCAACCCAGAATGCTATGCATAGCAAAAACATATTTCAGACATAAAGGTGAACAAATACATCATAATTTGAAGGTAAAGTGAGAGAATTCACTGCTAGCAGAACTGGTAGAGAAGAATTAGCGATGATTTGAGGTACGAAAAATGATACCAGAAGGAAACTTAGAACACCACCAATGAAGAAACAATAGCAGAAATAGGGAATATCTGGATGAATATAACAGACTATTATTCTTCTCTTGAGTTCTTTAAAGTATGTTTGATGATTGAAAGCAAAAATTGTAACATTGATAGATTTGTCATCGTATCTAGAGGAACTATATTCATAACATAAAGGGGTTAGGGTAAAGGGACTTAATGGAGATGAAGTTTCTATATTCAACTTGAGTGGTAAGATACTGATTCCAAGTGTACTGTGGAAAGTTATATATGTATATGGTAATCCCTATACCACTTACTAGCCATGTTTAGATAAGCCAAAATAAGATAGGAAGATTAAAAGACAAAGGGAGCAAACCATGAATAAATTATTAAATAGATCTATTTAAAAACTTGTCGATAATAACATGAAATGTAAATGATCAAACACATCAATTAGAAACCAGAGATTGTCAAAATTTATTCAGAATAAATATGCTGACTATAAGAAACACTTGCAATATACTTAGAGATGAGATTAAAAGTTACATAAGAGGTTGAAAGTAGAGACTGGGAAAAGATACGTCATGCAAGCATTAATCAAAGAAAGTTGAGGTGGATGTGTTAAAACCAGACAAAGTAGATCTCAAAGCAGAGGAGATTTCCAGGGATAAAGAGAGATGTTACATGATTACCGGTCTCAATTCTCCAGAGAAATACTGTCCTAAATGTGTATGTGGAAACAGAGCATCAAAACTCATAAACAAAAGTGGATAAACCAGGGGAAAAAAATAGAAAAATCCACAGTTATAGTTGCAAATGTCAACACTGCTCTCGCAGAAGTTGATAGATCTAGTAGACAACAAATCAGCAAACATATTGAAGAACTGAACAGCACAATCCACCAACAAATCTAATTGACTTTAGAAAGAAAAATTACAATTTTGGTAGAAAAAGGGGCCAAAGACTGGAGAGAAAAGCAAGATCATATGAGAACTAGGAAAAATCAAGAATGGTCAGAGTGTAGAGAGGGACATTATGGAAACAGATGTTTTCGAAAGAGTTATTTAGCTGTGAATGCCAAGGAGACTGCAAATGGTGGATCTGGAAGTAGGTCATCTCTTGACCATATTTATCCCGCCTTCTCTTGAGGTCTGGGGTAGCCTAATTCCTTTTCAATTACCTAAGCCTACTCCAGTGTCTGGCACGGAACACCTCCCCAGTGAATATGTATTGAATGAGTAGAAAGGAATGGATACATTCAAAAGAGTTGTGCAAGAATAACATTCAGTATTTGGAAAATCATTGGATGTGGTATTTGAAGGAGGAGATTGCATCAAAGCTGACTTGGAAGTCTAAGCACACAAGGTAGGAAAAGAGGAGGCTGGGAATTAAATATGGGGTGTGTGAACGAATGGGCTGCTGTGGAGAAGAACAGGGAGAGAGATCATGAGTTGGAGCGGAGGAAAAAAAAAAACCAAAAAACAGCCCCTCACCTTTTGGGATCTAAAAAAATCTGCAACTCATTCCAGGCTTTGCCCCTTAGCAGCTTGGGACTTTTTACTTGTGGGAGTCTCCACTGCATTTGGGAAGGGCAGATTACTGCAAAAACATAGTCTCGTTGCCAAAATTCAATTGGACTATATATAAACTCAACAAATCTCTTAGTATAATTAATGACAGGCAACACTGTAAAACACACACACACACACAACACAGAGGTTATTATTATAAGTTCCGTTTGTGGTTTTTTGTTTGTTTGTTTTTGTAGAGGGAATGTCTCCAGTCATGTAGAGATAGAGAGTAAGACAGAGTAGCATGGACAAAAGACACATTTGAGGAATATTTCTTCGTTCATTCATTCCTGCCGCTGGTCAGTCAGTGAACTATTAACCGAGCCCCTCCTATGCTTCTTTTCAAAAAAGGAGACCATGGAACGTGTAAGTACGACTGACTAAGATTTCTGAGGGAGGGAAAAGCCAGGTCATTGGGCCACACGAGAATAGAGCAGCCAAGGCCGGCTACGATTGTCCCCGGTCCCGCAGCCTAGACAGTCCTATCGTCAGGTGAATCCTGGAAAGGCGAGGACTCCACCGGTCCTGGGTGTGGAATCGCTCAGGCGTGTGGCATCGGCTGATGCGGAGTAATTTCCCAGTGGCATCAGTGCGTTCCTCGAAGGCTAGGAATTGATAAAACCCAGTGCTGGAGAACACGCCTTGATATATTGCATATAAAATCCGCTGTGCCGTCGCCCTCTTAGCGCAGCTGGCAGCGCGTCAGTCTCATAATCTGAAGGTCCTGAGTTCGAACCTCAGAGAGGGCAGCGTTTTGAAGTGCTCTCCACACACGCAACTCAAAAGTCTGCTCGGCCAGAGAACCCCAATACAAACGCGTGCGCTTACTTAACAATACAAAAGTCACTTCGTTCTCTCGCTTCTTTCAGCTTCGTGGTGGAATTGGGTGGTGGACAGATTTCCTATTACACTGCAAACTGTGTGATGGACTTGATCTATCCCCTCCACCTTACGCTGGAAGCAGGGGAAGTTTCCCTTCCAACTTCATGCTCTCAAGGGCACCCAGCCGAAATTACGGGTCCGGAAGGTCGTTCATTCTCTTAATCAGCCGACGAGTGTTACCAGAGCACGTATCTTGCTAGGAGACTGTTTTGGGTGCAGCGACTCAAGAGGGAATAAAACGCAAATATTCCTGCCCTTATGAAATCACATCCCACGTGGGAGGAGCGGGGAGAAACAGAAGCAAACAAGACAAATACATAGGAAGTTCCGTGACGAAGTCTACTGTGAGAGAGTCATTAGGCATTGTGAAGTGTCGGGAGTGTACAGCTGACACATTCAGCTTTCAGGGGAAGAGTCGGGGAGGCTGTCACCTTTGAAGGCATCATTTAGCCTCTTCTTCCTCCAGTCGTCCTGCTGGGCCTCCTGTGTCCAGAGTTTTCTAACACTGTCATGAGAGTACTTTTTACCTGTCGAGGCAAGCAGAGGCTATGAGAGCCTTTTGTATGTAAGGCTGCTTGGCTTGGTTGGATAAATGATGGTACATGAGGACCGGGGTGGTAAATCTTTCACATGTTTCTTCTTCACGTGCAAAAGACTGTGGGATTCTCTGGGTGGATTCACAGCACCTAGCTACTGCTTTGGTTGCCTTCTCCCTGTGGCATGCTGGCCTCTCACACTGAGCTTGTGTCATAGGTGCTCACTAGGTGCATTACTAGTGTATTTGCAGATTGAGGTCAGAACCAGAGTTCTCTTCCTGGATGGCACAGGCTTCCCTCTAAGGTTTCACATAGTCCCTGGGTGAGGAAAGAGCCCTAAATGGGCTTGAAAAATTCGTGCTCTTTGGGAAAAGGAGAAAGCCTTGCCAAGGAATCCCATACTGTGTGCACATAGCAGGGTCCTCAGTACAGAGATGAACTGTCAGGAGGTCAAGAGTGTTGAGCAGCCAATCTGTCCAGAATATCTGTGGTGGAGGGAAACATCTTGTTTTCATATCTACCTTTCAAGGTGGAATTCATCCACAGAAATCCATCTGCCTTTCAATTTGAATGGCATGTGGACCAGAGTTCTTGCATATTGACATCCAGAAGGAAAGGAAATAAAGAAACTTACTGTTTTTCTCATTTGGAGAAAAGCCCTTCCCCATTATATCTGACTCAAAATCCATGTAGATGAGTAAGATGGGAAGGGATTCTGACTCCCAGAGCTTTAGTTTTTTCATTGTTTACCTTTCCTTCTTTCTTTAAAATTAAACTCTGAGTTAAGGCCCTGTTTTCCACAGTTTTCAATGTTGTCTCAAAATTCTCCCTTCTCCTCCCTCTACCTAATCCTTGTCCCAGAATCCTTTTGTCTGCCCATGTCAACGTTATCTTTCTCTGTAAGACATGAGGAAGGATCAAGCCCTATACAGTGACTGGGGCCATATTTGGAGGGGATCTTAGTGCACATGTGAGACCTTAAGAGGCCACCCCACCTCTTCCACCTGTGTGGCCATAATTCCAAAATTAAGTTACAATTCCAGCCCCATTTTTAAAGCAAGGTAATATGACCTGTGGGAGAATGCAATAATGCCAAAGAAATACGCACTACCCTACTCAGACCTTTCACTTCACTTCTGGCAGTTCAAGAAAGTGAAATTGTGTCAGAACTAGATTGTTTCCATGACAAAATACTATGGGTCTCCATTTCCCCTACATTCTCTGACAGAAACAATAGCTTTTCATTGTGCTTTTGCCTGGGCTCTTGTTGGAGATGCTCTGCCCTCAGTTAAGGACAGTACCCCACCATTACAGTACCTGCAGTGACAATCCAGATCAAAACCTTCAAAAATGGCTGCAAATTTTTGAAACAATCAGGCAGTTTTAAATTTCTACATATAGAACCTGAGGTAAATTGTTTTCCTCTTTTCAGAGACAGCTGAAATTTTATTACAATATGGGGAAAATCCCAGCAGTAAACACTACAGATGTGTTCCATCCCCATTATTGATCAGAACCTGATGAGACCCGAAAGTGTGAAGGGAAGAGAAGGGGGGTCATGATTCCGCTGTGCTGAGTATGGGACAAACCTTGTATTTTGTCCTTCAGTGGCAAACTTTTCTCACTTTCAACTTGAGCTAAAGCCTCTTTCTTAGATGTCAAGAAGTCTATGGATGATGCTCTTAAGGACTCTGTGAATGGCTGGTCCTTCAGCAAACCCAACATTTGGTTAGGCCAGTGGAGCAGGCTCTTACAATGGCATGACGAAAGTCTTGCACATGGACTCTGCTGCTCTGTGGCAACTGGGCTGCTATGCAGGCTGGCTTTTCAACTGTCTACCAAGGCCCTTTCTTCAGCTGTCAGCTCCTGACTAACATCTCTACTCTTGCCTCAGACTTAGCAATGTGCTGACGTCTTGGCACTCAGTCCCCAAATCAAATGTGACTTTGCTAGAGAGGCTACCTCCCTAGCTAAAGCCACTGATTCATGATTTTTGCCCATCACATGAACTAGTTTCATATTCCTCATAAACACTGTGTATTTTAGAAAGTGTCTTATAAAGCTTTTTGCTTTTAATTTTCCATCTCTCCTCTGGAATGTAAGGTTCTTTAGACTCAAATTACTGCTTGACCTTACTTTTTTCTCAGTGTGTAAAATCAATCCATAAAATATGACTACCACCTTGAAATGGAGATAATAGGTAAGGATAAGGAATAGGTAAATAAATGGGTAAATCAATGGGTTATGCTGGACTCTTAAAATAAAATGGGAAACATTCCCTTTCTTTCTAGGTGGAAAATATTCTAATTGATTGGTATTCCTTTTTTCCAAAAGCACTTAATGTAATATACCTGTAATATTATCAGTGACTTTGTGGAAAGTTTTAAAGTTATGAATCTAATGTCTTCATTAGATACAGGCCTCTTCAATATTTCTATTTGTAAATAAAATTGCTTTCTTGTTTTTAATTTGAAAGCATTCATTGTGGTGTGTAGAAATATATTTGACTTTTTATATTCATCTTCTTTGCTACAACCTTGCTGAACTTGTCTGTTACTTCTAATAGTTTTCAGTAGATTCCTTAGGATTTTCTATGTACAAGATCATGTCACCTGTGAACAGAGGTAGTTTTACTTAGTCCTTGCCAATCTGGATACCTTTTATTTCTTTTTCTTGACTAATGGTCCTGGGTAGAAACTTCAGCACAATGCTGAATAGAAGTGGTGAGATTGGACATTCTTTTCTTGTTTCTGATTGTAGGGAAAAGTTTTTTACTATTAGTTATATTACCTGTTGGTTTTCCTTAGATGTCCTTTATCAGGCTGAGGAAGTTACCTTCTCTTCTGAGTTTGTTGAGTGTTTTTATGATGAAGGGATGCTTGATTTTGTCAAATACTTTTTCTACATCTATTGAAATGTACATTTTTTGTCCTTTATTTTATTGATATGAAGCAGTAAGAATCACCATTGTGATTCCATTTCTCACCACAAATTCACCTGTCCTGAACCACTCTAGTCAACCCAATTTCAGAGTACCTAGGTGACAGAAATTGTGCTTGGCATAATGGTTCTGGGGGAAAAAAGAAAACAAAAGAAAAAGAGGGATTAAAAATGGGATGTTCTTAGAATCATAAATCTAGTGAGATATACCATAAAACTAGAGGTTTTATGTCTCAGAGATGCAGAGGACTCTTAGTGTAAAATAGCAACATAAAAAACAGCAGCATCCAACACCTTGGTTTATTTCAAGTCTGAAATTTCATTAGTTATATCTTATGAATGACTTGTTTAGCAAAAGCCCCAAATATAGAAGGTATAACCATAATGCTTATGAATAAGAGAAATAAGTGTGGCCTTATGGCTAGCAAAGACATTCAGTAAGTCATGAAATATTCTTTGTGCCTTGGTGGAAAGTGAACATAAAAGGCCATAAAAGCAGCAGCATAATCTGAATTTAGGGAAAATGTATAAAACAAAACAAAGACCTGACATCTGATATGGGAACTAAAAAGCCCGAGCAGAAAATAAATAAGCCTTTTACAGAAATGCCACCGTGAGAAGCCATGTTTGGAGGTGAATTTAGTGTAGAGTGTTTTCAAATAAAGGGCTTCATTTTGATAATGAGAATTTTATCATTTGAGAAGTTTTCTGTATATTGTATATAAATTTGACTAATGACACGCACAGTCCAATCCCAGCTCTACATATACACTGGCTGGGATGACCTTTTAGAGTTTTCCCAATTTAGGCAAGGGGGCCAGCTTTTGTATTGCTACATTGGCCAGTTACTGAATACCAGCTTTCCCTATGGAGGTGGCATAAATTTGAGTGAAGTAGCTTCCTCTGACCATGGGTTTTTCCACAAGAAGGTATCAGCTGTCTAGGAAGTTGGTACAATGAGGGCTTCATTCCTGAAGTAGGATCTGGGCAACTTACCACAACATCCACTACAGTCTACCTGTTTCACCACAGAAGTCCATTCACTTGATATAGTAAGTCCACCTCATCTGATAATACTTGCTTCAGGATTGTCATAGGTTGCTTTTCTCAGGAAAACTTTCAATAGGAAGTTTAGGGTATCAAACTAGAGCCTCTGCCGCTGCAGATTTTTTTTTAGAGGTTTCAACTGCTACTCATTTTCTCTCTCCTTTATCACCCATTCTAGATTCTCCTCAACCTGGTTAAAATATTTGCTGGTCTTTGGAGGATTTTCTGACACAGTGACTCTTGTCTCTGCAGGGTTGAGCTTCTGGTCACCACGTCATTTTCAAGGTGTTACCTGCTGTACTTGTCCATTTACTATTAAGATTGAACAGAGGAGTACAAGATACTCTCAGTGATCACCACTGTAAAACATATTCTTCCCTGCTGCCACTATACAACAGCAGTCCTAGATCATCTCATGATCATGATCAATTATTTCTACGAGGAAATGATTGATAATTTCTTTGCCCAATGATCTCTTAGCACAAAGAGCCCTCCTCCATCCTTCAAGAAACTAGTCTTTTTCCTCCTCATCTTCCAGACCTCCATGTGACCGTAGATGTGACCTGGTGCAATAGACGTGGATGAGACTGAAGTCTGGGTTACCTATTTGTGCATATTACTTGTGCTCTTTGGCCATATTTCTACCCAATTCTGGTTGTACAATTTCCATCTTACAAGAGATTACTGCTGGTCTGCCTCACCTGTGGCTTGATAAATGCAACTCATCTCATGGTTGGTAACTCTGGAAACATGTTCACTTGATATCCTGTGGTCAGACATTTTGTCTCTATCAGGGCCCAGTAACATGTCAGGAGTCATTTGTTGTATGGTGCATAACCCTCTACTGCAAATGAATTGCATGGCCTAGGAATTTAGGGATTTATATTGATTCTCCTATGGTAGCCAACCAAAAATTTTACCCTACATATTTTCCACCACAATTTTCCCTAACTGCTTAGGGCCTGGTAGACTTGAACATGCTAAAGAGACATTTTTAAATCTGAGTCTCTCTCAAAGCTCGAAGCCTTCTAATGTCTGTTGATGAATGTGCCAGAGAAGGGTCCCCAAGTGTGGAATATGCAGCTTTCACAGCCCAAACAAGCATGGTGAGCATTATGCTCCTTTCTTAGTTTGACCTCTCTGGTCAAATAGGCAGACTGTCATGGATGCTGTGTTATCTTGCCCAGATCCCACTGCAGGAATGAAGTGCTCATTGCACTAACTTCCCAGAGAGCTGATACTTTCTTGTGGAATAACCCATGTTGAGATGCAACAATGTGTCCTTTATTTAGAAGGAAATGTCCTAGTGTGCCACAGACCCTGAAAACTTCACTCATGGGCAGGTTCCTGAATTTTCTTTGGGTTTATCTCCCACCCTCTGAAGCATACAGGGAGTAACAAAATCTAAAATTTACTTGGAACTTCTTAATCAGTCTCATTTACATGATACTGTCAATATAGTAGACCAATGTTTTGCTGATGGTCCCAACAGTTCAGTTCTCTTTGTACTAGATTATGAAAAACAGAGGAATTGACATAGTCCTGGAGCAAGAACATAAATGTATACTTTTGTTTATTCCATGTGAGTACAAACTGCTTCTGTTCCTCCTTCCTGATAATGATGGTAAAAATGATGCATTCCCCAAATCTGAAGACTATGTAAATCTGCTCTGGCAAATGCCCTGCAGCAGATGCTTATAAGGGAAACTTTTTTGTCAGGGGCTTTTACCACTTCCAATCTCTCTTGGTTATTATATTTATTAATACACATTTTATTTAGTAGTGATTCAATGTTTAATTGTTAAATCTAACAACTGAGTGAAAACATCATATATTTACTTTTCTCTTTCTCTTATCAAACTAATCATTTTTGAATCCACATTGCTCCCCTTTCTACCAGTACCTCCCAGTGGAATAAACTGTAAAAATGGCTGGTGTCACTTCAGATGCAAGAGAAGTGGTATATCATATTCAGAATCTGATGAAACAGAGTCAATAATTATTACCTTTGCTTAGAGTTTCCAGAGCTGACTTTGTTCAGCTACCCTTATTCATAGGATAGTTTTAGGGATAAAGTTAGTAAAGTCCTTCTCAGCAGGGACTAGACAAAATTTCTAAACTAGATGAATCACTGGTTCAGTCAGTGAAATTTAGCTGCTAGAACACGAAGATCTGTGCGGAGTTGATAGATCAGTTTGCCTTTGGTCTTATCTTTGATCATCTAGTTGGAACAAACTGGTGTTAAAACAATTTGAATTTAGCTAGGGTTGTATGGCATGGTTTGTAAGACTTGTTCTGTGCTGTGAGTCATAGGGCTTTTGCAAATTCTCTATTTGTTCATTTCTTAATTTGTCCTTTTTCCTCACCTAAAGGACCACCCAAGAAACCAAGTTACAGAACAGCTATGGGAACTTAGCTCTGAAAAGGCTCTCAGCAAATCTAGGACAATTGTCTCTTTTTATGAATAAGAAAGTTGAGGAGCAAAACGACTTGCCTAACGTTGCACAACAAGCTAAAAACAGACGGGATTTGGCATCATGCGTTTGCTTTGTCAATAAAAGCACTAGGACGAATACAACCTTTTTTTTACAATTACAGGGATTTGATGTCATGAGACATACAGGGCTCACCAGATTTCAGCGTTAAATTGTGCTTGGTTTTGGATTTACGCCTTGCCCTAAGGCAAGTGCAGAATCCTGGGGTTATAAAAACTGCGCACAGTTAACCCCTTTGCCCCAGACGGCAGAATAAGGAGAAATCAGAGCCCAGACTTGGGAGGCTCAGTAACATGGCGGAAAAAAATCAGGAATCCAGATATGAGCAGGGGTGTTTGGGGCGCGGCGAGGGCTTCATCTCCGCCGCGCACCTGTTTCTCAGGCCCGACTCCTCCCGTGTGGAAAACTGCAACTCCCAAAATTCCACAGACAATAAATGTCGCCCACGAAGCCTTGCGTCATCCTCCTGGATGTAAAAAGTTCAGAGTCTCTTCGGGGATCTCTGAAACCATCTCCTCCGAGGTCCCCAAAGGGAAGGTGAGCGTCCTCTGACTTGCACCAGAATTCCATGGGCGCCCCAGGCAGGCGTCTTGGAAGAGGCAGCCTGACAGCTGCTTAGTCTCTGCATTAGGGCCAAAGGTTCTTTCGTTCTTTTTTTCTTTCTTTTTCTTTCTTTTTTTTTTCTTGCCGACTTAAAATATACTATTTCAAAATTTTCAAGTTCTCGCCTTCTAAGGGGTTTGGCTGGTGGGAGTTGGGATGATCGCTGGGGTCGGTTACCAAATTAAAAAATTGAAGGCAAGTAAAGAAAGAGCTATCCTTGTGTCCTTTTCTTACATGGAAGATATTTATGGGGAGACAAAGATGACGAGGAAACGCAGCAAAATGGAGGGTTCTCGGGAGTTTCTGGAACAGACATAGGAATCTGCCACACCCAAGAACATGCTCACTCCACCCGCCAAATTCATGCTGAGTTGCAGGCCGCATTGCTACAACTAAGGAATGAATCAAAATGTGGCTCGCCAGTAGCGTGCGGTGATCGTACCGTGTTTGGTGCTCCGCTTTATGGTGGCAACAATCTCAGAAATGTCCGGAGTGTTTTTCTTTTCTGCCCTTTTTCTCCCCCTTTCAAGCTCCGGCTTTCGAACCAGATAAAAGGCACAAAGAGGCTGTGTGTTTCCTCCACCCATTGTCTCTCAGCCTCCTTTTTTCTTTTCGCCTCTATTCGAGGCTATGCCCACAATTAAGCTCTCGGGAGGAGGCCGAGCTGCCTCACCGATGAGCATTTCCCTCCTGTGCAAAGCGCGGAAGTGGGGAGTAATACAGCGTGAAGGAGGCTTAATAAGAGTCAGTGAGACAGTGGACAGAATTTCAAAAGCGAGGCGAAAAGTCAGGCCAGCCCCGTGAAAGATGGATTGGAGAGAGGTGAAAGTCTAGTCCAAAATCCATAAGGAACAGGACATTAGCAAAATGGTCGAGGCAGATCATTCCTTACTGACCATCTGTAATAAAGCAAGGCAGTGCGTTGAGACTTTTTTTGTTTATTCAATTATTCCACATATATCTGCTGAGCTATTTATTAGTCCCTGGGTACTGTGGGTGTCCTTAGGTATTCAATTACTTTGCTGACGCTGTATAGTGTGGACCCCATTACCTGGGACCCAAAGAACTTCCAAAAATGAATCCCGAGGAATGGCTGTTTCTCTACTCGAGAAGTGGCCAGCCAGGCGGAAACACGCAGAGAAATTAGTTCTTCTCTTGGGGACAGAATACATCAACCTCGTGAGACCCAGCGATCAGTGGAGTTCCCAGCGAATCTGTCTCTAAGGCCATTAGTCAGGGCTTCAGAGTTGAGTTTTTCTGTGCATAAAGTGTCAATCGACTTAACATGTTTCATAAAGAAGAAGAAATGAAATGCGAACGCAAAGACTGCAATGGAACGCATTTACTAAAGTGTCTTTTTGAAATAGAAATGAAAAAGAAATATTTTCCCGAGTTTGGTAAAAATGGGGGTGGATAAGGAATCAAATACTCACTTTGGGGGAAAATGGGCGAACACAGTGGGAACTGTGTAGAAGCCACGGGCAGAGGAGGCTGGGTGGGCTTATATCTGCCTTGACAGCCCGTGGAGAGGAAGTGGTGATAATTCCGTTTTCGTCAATTTCTCTGGGGTCGCTCAAGAGCTATGAAAGCAAAGTAGAAAGGAGGGATAGAGGAGGGTCAGAGGACGCGTAGAGGGTGGTGGGGTTGCATTTTAAATAAGGTGGTCGTGGAAATTGCGTCGTGAAACATCGAAGCAGGTTACATTTGAATTTTCCTTCTTTAGAATTTTATTTTAGCTAAAATTTCGGCCTAGGACAAAGTTACCGAGGGTCATAAACAAGTTACTGAGGATCGTAGCTTCTTCCTAGCTCCAAGATAAATTTCAGAAAACTTTCTTTGGTGAGTGGAATAACATTCATCTTTAAATATCTAGTGGAAAAAAGGTGGAGCTTGGCGATAGGTGGAGCTCGGCAATTGGTTGGCCGGTTAGCTCAGTTGGTTAGAGCGTGGTGCTAATAACGCCAAGGTCGCGGGTTCGATCCCCGTACGGGCCAGGTGTCACCTTTTTGTTTCCCTTTCGACAATTACAAGTGCTGTGATTTAAAAAAAAAACATAAACGATAAGGTAAATTCGTGTGTGTTCGCTAATTTTGACAGGATATAGTGCAGTTTACTGTGGTTTTGTGTTTACAGTTTACTGTCCTGGCAAGAGCAGATGATGAAGAGAGCTGACATTCCAGAAGGAAATTGAAACCCAGGAGTAATACGAAAAACAAGTGAAAACACAGAAATAAGGACCTGGGATTTTCATCCTTTTACATTTTCCAAGGTGTCTAAATCTTTCTCAGCCACGACTAACTTCTAATACAGGCTTTCCTAACTATGCATCTGCTTACTTCCCACAAAGGTGTCCTTGGCATCTGCAGGGTCTCTCAAGTACAACTCCAGCCCTTGCCTCTGCTCCATTCTTCAATACTATTTTGCTTCCTGCACTTGACTCTAGAGATACTGGACTTAAGGAAATGTCCCATACAGAACGCTGAGGCTTTCACCTATTCTTGTCCAACTGCTTTGTTAAACA
Source organism: Daubentonia madagascariensis (assembly GCA_023783475.1). Lineage (NCBI taxonomy): Eukaryota > Metazoa > Chordata > Mammalia > Primates > Daubentoniidae > Daubentonia > Daubentonia madagascariensis. The sequence goes on from JAKFHU010001672.1 coordinate 23,846,952, forward strand.
CAAAACCATCTTTTGGGATACATCTTCCCTGAAACCTCTCCCAGTTTTCTGAGGTAGACTTGTGTTCCTCCCAGCACTCCCAGAAATCCAGATACACATCTCTTTTGTGGCATTTACCAGGCTGCCAATATCTGTTGCTTGGCCATCTTCCTCATGAGACTATAAGCTCCTTGGGGGCAGGATGCTTATCGTTTAGTGCTAAATACTTTTAAAAGTCTGCATGAATGAATGAAGAGTGAGAGATACGTATGCAGTCATGAAGCAAAGAGTGTGTCTTTTGCTCCAAAGGGACTTCACAGGTCTTTAGAAGCCATACTATCTCAACATAGTGTATGTAGGTCAGATGAGCAGTAGACTACAATATATGGTGATCGGTCCCATTTCTCTGAATGTATCCCTGAGGCTCAGACTGGCTCTACATGCCCCCAGGATCAGGACTGTGCTGAAAGATGAAGCATGCTCAATAGATCCAAAGTCAGGGAGAGTCTGAAAGTTGAACTTCACTGAGGCTGAGAAATGGGAGAGAGCCCTCTTAAATGACCAGCATTTCCACTCCACTGATCTATAGTGAATACAACAGTGAGCCAAGTACATCTCAAATCCATATTTTCTGCACTATTGAAGTGATTGGTTTTGAGATTTTCAAAATTCAAATGACAGAACAATTTAGAATTAATGTTTGCAAAACTACTATTTATGAAGTCTTTAGCTATAAGCAGACACACATATACAGAATAAAGAGAGTGATTTTTTTCTTGAAAATAAGTGGGATTTATGCTTGCACCCAACAATAATTACATAGGGAAGAAAAGCTACAGAGTTGGTTAATTCACTGGCTCTACACTCAACACATGGGCCTCATACTCCAGCTGCTTCCCTGTAGTAACTGCTGGTCTCACAATCTCAAGGCAAAGTCCAGAGACAGAGAAATGGACACTGTGTGTGTGTGTGTGTGTGTGTGTGTGTGTGTGTGTGTGAGAGAGAGAGAGAGAGAGAGAGAGAGAATTTATACAATTGAGGGAAATATTTCTTAAATGCTCACCCCGAGATTTACTCTTGCATCTCATTGGCCACATTTGTGTTATTGTGCCCTTTCCTAAACTAATCACTGGCAAGAGAATTGGAACAACTAGATTTAACTCTTGGCCCTGAAGTTGGAATCCACCTCCTTTGCAGAAGATTGTTGTGGAAAGACATTCAAGTGCTGAATGAAGTCTTTTCTATATTAGAAAAGGAGAATGGAAGGAATGGTAATAAGTCTAAATCACTGCTGGGTAAATAGCAAACAGTATCTCCTATATCTTATTCTATCCCCATCCAGAAAATAAAAGAAAAATTATTTAGTGTGTTTCTCTACTCATTTCAGTAATATACTTGTGGCTATAACTAGTCTTCCAGATCCACCAATCGTAGAAATAACTTAAACTACAACTCTAATTGAGTTGTAGTGATACGAGCAAAAATGACATTAATGTTATATAATGATATATAGTTGTTCCTCAGTATCCATGGAGAATTGGCTCTGGGACCCTGTGGATACTAAAATTTGCAGATGCTCAAGTCTCTTAAATAAAATGGCATAGTATTTGCATATAATATACACATCCTCATGTATATTTCAAATCATCATTAGATTACTTAATACCTACTACAATGTAAATACTAGGTAAATAGTTGTTATACTGTATTATTTATGGAATAATGACAAGGAAAAACATCTGTGTGTGCTCAGTACAGATGCATTTATTTCTAATACTTTTGATCTGCAGTTGGTTGAATCCACGAACGTGTGGATGCCACAGATACTGAGGGCCAACTGTAATGGCTTCAAAATGCCATGATAAAAAAAAAAGAGCTTTTATTCTTAGAAGGTTTGCTCCTATATTTTATTCTTAAAGTTTTATAGTTTTAGCTCTTACACTTAAGTTGTTAATCAATTTTGAGTTAATTTTTGTATGAAATGTGAGGAAGGGGTCTAACTTCATGCTTTTTATGTGGATTTCCAGTTGTATCAGCATCATTTGTTGAAGACTATTCTTTCCAAATTGAAGTGACTTGGCAGCTCAGAATCAATTGGCTGTAAATGTAAAACTTTGTTTCTGGGCTCTTAATTCTATTCCATTAAACCATATGTCTATTCTGACGCTAGTACAATATTTTCATGATGACTGTTGTTTTATTATAAGTTTTAAATTTGGAGATGTGCATCCTCTAATTTTGTTCTTTCTCAGGGCTGTTTTGGCTGCTCTAAATCCCTTGCACTCTTTCATGAATTCTAGGATCAGCTTCTCAATTTGTAATAAATAAATAAATAAATACCAGGTGGAGTTTTGATAGGAATTGCATTAATGTATAGATAAATTTGGGGAGTATTGACCATGACATGTCTTTCCAAATTTTTTAATCTTCTTCGATTTCTTTTAATAATTATTTGCAGTTGTAAGAGTATAAGTGCTGTGCATTTTTTCTAAATGTATTTCAAAGAATTTTATTCTTTTAAATAAAGAATAAACAGAGTTGTTTTCTTAATTTTATTTTCGGATGGTACATTACTACTGTAAAGACATGCAATTGATATTTTTTATCAGTCTTCTAGCCTGAAACCTCACTGAACTCATTTATTAGATCTAAGCATCTTTACTGGATTTCTTAGAATTTTCTATATACACAGTCATGTCATCTGCAAAATAGATAGTTTTACTTCTTCCATTCGAATCTAGATGTCTTTTATTTCACTTTATTGCCGTGGTTAAAACATTTAGCTCAATGTTGAACAGAAATGCTACTTATCTATGCAAGTTTAGTCTAAAATGATGAGAAAAGGGTTTTTTTTCATACGGGGGGGGGGAAACAACCATGTTTCCTTTCTTCCTGTCCTTCCTAAGGGCTATAAGTACTGACTCTGGTTCATTCAAATTGTGGGGTGAAACCAAAAAACTTACAGGCTGTTTCTCTCCACCATGGACCTTCCAATCCAATCAGATTCGCTGTTTAAGCATCTCGACCTCCTGAACATTCATCTCTGAACTGAGACCCTGCTGTATGCTCAGAGTATGGGATTCCTTGGCAAGGCTTTCTCCTTTTCCCAAAGAGCACGAATTTTTCAAGCCCATTTAGGGCTCTTTCCTCACCCAGGGACTATGTGAAACCTTAGAGGGAAGCCTGTGCCATCCAGGAAGAGAACCCTGGTTCTGACCTCAATCTGCAAATACACTAGTAATGCACCTAGTGAGCACCTATGACACAAGCTCAGTGTGAGAGGCCAGCATGCCACAGGGAGAAGGCAACCAAAGCAGTAGCTAGGTGCTGTGAATCCACCCAGAGAATCCCACAGTCTTTTGCACGTGAAGAAGAAACATGTGAAAGATTTACCACCCCGGTCCTCATGTACCATCATTTATCCAACCAAGCCAAGCAGCCTTACATACAAAAGGCTCTCATAGCCTCTGCTTGCCTCGACAGGTAAAAAGTACTCTCATGACAGTGTTAGAAAACTCTGGACACAGGCGGCCCAGCAGGACGACTGGAGGAGGAAGAGGCTAAATGATGCCTTCAAGGTGACAGCCTCCCCGACTCTTCCCCTGAAAGCTGAAAGTGTCAGCTGGACACTCCCGACACTGCACAATGCCTAATGATTGCCTCACGGTAGACTTCGTCAGAGAAGTTCTTAGGTATTTTACTTGTTTGTTTCTGTCTGTTTCTCCCACGTGGGATGTAATTTCCCGAGGGCGGGAATATTTGCGTTTTATTCCCTCTTGAGTCGCTGCACCCAAAACAGTCTCCTAGCAGGACGCGTGCTCTGCAAATATTCGTTGGCTGATTAAGAGCATGAACGACCTTGCGGACCCATAATTTCTGCTGGGTGCCCTTGAGAGCACGATTGGAAGAGAAATTTCCCCTGCTGCCGGTGTGAGGTGGAGGGGATAGACCAAGTCCGTCACGCAGCTTGCAGTATATAGTGTGATGTAAATCTGCCCACCACCCACTTCCACCGGGAAGCTGAAATAAGCGAGAAAACGCAGCGACTTTTGCGTTGCCGGGTAAGAGCCAGCGTTTAGCGAAGGGTTATCTGGGAGAGCGGGCTTTTGATTTGGGTGTGGGGAGAGCGCGTCAAAACGCTGACCTCTCTGAGGTTCGAACTCAGGACCTTCAGATTATGAGACTGACGCGCTGCCGGCTGCGCTAAGAGGGCACGCTGTGATCCTTTTGACATTGGATATATCGAGGCTTGTTTTCCAGCACTGCTGCTTTATCAACTCATAGCCTTTAAGGAACGCAACTGATGCCACTTGGAAATTACTCCGCATCAGCCGATGCTACACACCTGAGCGATTCCACACCCAGGACCGGTGGAGCCCACGCCTTTCTAGGATTCACCTAACGATGGGACTGTCCGGGCTGCGGGACCGGGGACAATCGTAGCCGGCCATGGCTGCTGTTTTCTCGTGTGGCCCAATGACCTGGTTTTTCCCTCCTTCAGAAATCTTAGTCAGTCGTACTTACACGTTCCATGGTCTCCTTTGTTGCAAAGAAACATAGGAGGCGCTCAGTTAACAATAGTTCACTGACTGACCAACAGCATGAATGAATGAGCAAAGAAATAGTCTTCAAATGTGTTTTTGTCCATACTACTGTCTTACTCTAATATCTCCACTTGCATCTATAATACATAACGAGACATTCCCTCTACAAAAAACACAACGTGAACTTACAATAATAATCTCTGTGTGTGTGTATTTTTTTTTTTAATCTTGTATGTCATTAATTCTACTAAGGGATTTGAGTTTACTTCTTATAGTCCAATTTTTGGCAACGAAACTATGAATCCTAATCTGCACTTCCTAGATGCAATAGAGGCTCACATAATACCTTCCTAAGGTCACAGAGCTGCTCAGTGGCAAAGCCTGAATTGATAAGCAGATCTTTTAGGTTCCAAAATGTATTTTTTTTTCTCATTTGCAGCTCATTATCTCTTTACCTGTTTTTCTCCACAGTAGCCCATTCATTCATACACCAATTATCTAATTCCAAACCTCCTCTTTACCTACCTTTTGGGCTTTGAGTTCCAAATCAACTTTGACTCATTCTCCTCTTTCAAACACCACATCTGATAATTTGCAAATACTGAATATTATTCTTACACAACTCCTTTGAATCAATCAACATCTTTCCACTCATTCAATACATATTCACTGTGAAGAGAATGTTCTGTGCCAGGTAATGTAGTAGGCTCAGGATATTCAGAAGAAATCCAACCACCTCAGACATCAGGAGGTGGCAGGATAAATATGGACACGGGAATATCCACTTTCAGATGTGCCATTTTCAGTCTCCCTGGCACTTACAGCTCTACATCTCTTTCCAAAATATTACTTGCAATAATGTCCCTCTCTACACTCTGAACATTCCTGATTTCCTAGTTATGATATGATCTTGCTTTTCTCTTAATCCTCTGGCTCTTCTTTTTACCTAAATTATGATTTTGCTCTAAAAAGTCAATTAGATCCATTGGTGGATAGTGTTGTTCAGTTCTACAATATGTTTGCTGATTTGTTGCTTACTAAATCTATCAATTACTGAGAAAGGAGTGTTACCAACTACTACTATAATTAGAGTTTCTATTTCTCTTTTCTGGTTTATCCACTTTTTTGAGTTTTGAAGCTCTGTGGCCAGAGGCATAGACATTTAGGCCAGTTGCATCCCTTTGGTGAATAATTATATGACATCTCTCTTTATATCTGGCTAATTCTTTGTTTTGAAATCTGCTTTGTCTGGTATTAACACGTCCAATGCAGCTTTTTTGTTGTTATTTAGGTTTTCATAGTTTGACTTTCCCCCTTCTTTTACTTTTACTCCACCTATGTCATTACATTTAAAGTGAGTTTCTTATAGTCAGCACATAGTTGGACCATGATTTATTTTTAATACATTCTGAAAATCTTCAGTCAGTAATTGGTGTATTTAGATAATTTACACTTAATGTTATTGTTGATATGTCTGTATATAGATTTATCATTTTATCATTCATTTATGATTTGTTCCCTTTGCTTTTCATCCATTTCCTTTTTCTACCTCTTTTTGGCTTATTTAAACATTTTTAGTATTCTATATTAATTTATTTATTGTGTTTTTTGTTATATCTATTTGTTGAGTTATTTAATAATTGGTCTAGGGAGTAGTGTATACATAGTTAACACTTCACAGACTACTTTAGAATCAATATCCCACCATTCCAGTTGAATATAGAAACCTCAACATTTAGGTCCCTTTACCCTAGCCTCTTTCTTTTATGTATACAGTATAATTAGACACAATGAAAACTCCACTAGACAATGTTAACAATTTTTGCTTTCAGTCATCAAACACATTTAAAGAACTCAATAGAAGAATAGTAGCCTATTGTATTTACCCAGATATTTTCTATTTCTGCTATTATTCCTTAACAGGTGATGTTCTAAGTTTCTGTCTGATTTTTTTCTTATCTCTAATCTTTGCTAATTCTTTTCTACCCATTCTGCTAGCAATGAATTCTCTCAGTTTATCTTCAAATGAGAATGTATTTTTTTCACCTTTATGTCTGAAGGATATTTTTGCTGTATTCTGGGTTGACAGGTCTTTTCTTTCAGCATTTAATAAATGTTATGACATTTCTTTCTGGCCCCTGTGGTTTCTGATTATCCACAAATCATTCAAATGAATCATTACAATCATTCAATATTGTAGTTTCCCTTTTATTTTTCTCTGGCTGCTTTCAAAAAATTTTTTTCTTTAGTTTTCAGAAGTTTTATGTGAATTTCTTTGGGTTTATTCTGCTTAGATTTGTGGAACTTCTTAAATCTGGTTTAATTTTACTAAATTTGAGAGGTTTTCAGTCATCAATTCTTCAAAAAAATATTTTTTCAAAGCACTCTTTCTTTTCTTCTTTTAGGACAATGATGATGTAAACATCAGATTTTTAATTGGTCCCTGACTAAAGCACTGTTCATTTATTAATATATATCTTTTTCTTCTGTTGTTCAAATTGGTTAATTACTATTGTTCTATCTTAAAGTTCACAGACTCTTTCCTTTGTCATATCCATGCTGCTACTGAGATACTCTAGTTTTTTATTTTTTTTTAAGTTTTGGTTAATTTTTTTTGTTAAATTTCAGTTCTAAAATTTCAATTTGGTCTTCTTTATATTTTTCATTTATTTGCTAAGACTTTCTAACTTTCCATTCACTTAAAGAATATTCATCCCTAATTCTCAGAGCATTTTTAGAATAATAGCTTTAAAGTATTTTTCTGCTGATTCTACCATTTGTATGATTTCTGTATGGGTTTGTTAACTGTCCTTTCCTGAGTGAATTAACATTTTCCTGGTCCTTCATATGCTGACTAGTTTTGGATTATAACCTGGACATTTTTGTATTAAGTGATGAGATTGTGTCTCATTGAAATCTTGGGGATAATATTGCTATTTTTGTTTTTGCAGGCACTTGACTGCCTTGTGTTCAAGTTCCAAGCAGGGGGAAGAGCCTTCTGTGTGTTGTGGTTTCAAAGTCAATATGATTTTCAAGGCCTTTGCAATACTATAATATTTGGAGATCTCCGGAAGTGGGCCATCACTCAGTTCAGTTCTCAAGCTTTTTTTAGGTTAAGTTGTTTAGGATCAGAGCCACTTCTTCACAGCTCATGGGTACACCCAGGAATTCACAAACAAATTCATGGGTTTGCTTTCCCCAGTGTCTTTCCCGGTAGGTTCTGGTTTCTTGGGACTCCCGGTTTCAATCCCCTGACCAGAAAGCTGGGGCTTTATTTACCCAGGTGGCTTTACTCTGCACTTTTCAGGACTGTGCCACATTTAGGACCAAGCTGCAGGAGGAAATGGAGAAAAAGAGAAATTGGGTATGTCCCTTGGTATCACAGGTCCTGGAAGAAACTGAAAACAAATTATAAATTGGTAGATCTATACTACACTGAATGCCTGTAGAGCCATCAGCAACCCTGTATTGCTCGTGCCCATATGTCATGAATCAAGAAACGTTCAAAGTACCACTGCGTTCAGTGTCTAATATTTTCTCATTTTCTCCAATAGGTGAAGGGTTCTCATTGTCACTTGCAGAGTCAGGATTCAAATAGTGAAAAGGTCTGGAAAATACGGGCATTGATCCCACTACCTCTCACATGGCTAAGTGAGTGTTCTACCACCTGAGCTAATTTCCCACCCGGCACTGGCTGTTTTTTAATCCCTATTGGTCATACTGAAATACACGGAATATCAAAGTGACTTATCACAAAATTCAGTTCTGAAAGTCTGTGATATGTTGTTTAGGATCAGAGCCACATATTCCCAGTTCAAGGGTGCACCTAAGAGTTCACAAACTTTGTGGGTTTATTTTCTGCATTCTCAGTGATGCTTTCCAGTTACTTGGGACTCCAGTTTATAATGCCCTAGCTGGGGCTTTATTTACCCCACACTGCCCTAAAATGTCCAGCTGAATTGAGGGCCAAGTTGTAGGACACAGGGAGGAAAAATAGCAATTGAGTATACCTCATTTGTTTGGGATCACAGCTCCTCTGAAGAAACAGGAAACAAATTATAAATTAGTTGCTCTCTACACTGAAGTTCAGTAGAGCCATCATCAGGCCTATCTTGCCTATGCCCATAAATCAAAAACCAGAGAAGTGTCCAAAATGCCCAATATTTTTCTTGTTTTTTTTAAGAGGTCAGAAGGTTTGAGATAGAGAGCTGAGGTTTGGAGAACGTAGATATCCATTCCACTACCTCTCACACGCTAAGCAAATGCTCTTCCACTTGAGCTAATATTCCCCCACTTAACGAGTGCTTTTGGCCTCCCCCTGCACCCCCACGTTTTTTTTTAATTGAGAAGTACATGTGCCGGCCCACAGTTCATTATTAACTATTTCAAGTGTCCCAGAACAGAGGACTATTAATAGGGAAGGCCAGTAATATGGAAACAGAACTTGAGTTAGGGCGCACTTACTCTAAGATAGCTGGAGGCAAGAGCACAGTGAACACCTATTCTTCTGTGAGGGAAAGGAAAAAAGGTAACAAAGACAGAGTCAGGAAGAGTAAACTCTGGCGTTGCCCTTATTTCACCTCTCAGAGTTTTCAAGAGAAAGGAAAGCACTTCCCAGCTGGGAAGACCTACAAGAACAGCTAACCAGCCACAGCTATGGCAGGATGATATCTGACCCTTAAAAAAAAAAGGTGGGGTTATCTCTTGCTTCTTGCAGCCTTGCCTAGGTGGCCCCTCCTGGGTTCAAGGAGGCAAAATTCATCAGCTGTTTCCACTCAGTAAACCGAGAGCCACTCTCGTGTTAGGCAAGTGGGATAACTTCTCCACCATGGAAATCCCCAGACTTCCTAAATTTAAGATATATATTCAGTTCTTTCTGAGGTGTATCACATAGAACTCACATATTCACACCATATGAGAGAGCAGCAAAAATCACAAAAGTATTACAGAAAAGAACCATGGGGATTAAGAGACCAGCTTGCATTAGAGTGAAGGAATAAATATGGACCTTGAGGGTTGCTGATGAGGAAGAATGCACATAGGGTGGAAGGAACAGGCAGGGATATAGGAATTCCTGTGTGAGGAAATCTACCTGTTCAGTTGGGGTATGTGGTGTGTGAGCATGTGCATGCCTGCCTGGGTGTAAAATGAAAAGGAGCACATGAAAGAAAGTAGTGATTGAAATGCCTGCATAGGTGGAGAGATTGGGAAAACACTGTTGAGGCTTAAGAACCCTTGATAAAATTTCAGACAGACAGCCTACATCATCAAAGTAACATTTTAGGAAAGGGTGTTTAGTTTTGAATGTCAAAGAGCTTGGAAATGGGATACTGGAATTGGAAAGAAAGGGAAAGAAGTTCAAAAGATATTAAAGGATTGAGGTTTATTCTGTGAGCTCCTGACAGGAACATCATGAGTCTCTCTGCAGCTCCAGCTACCATTAAACTTCATGTGGCAGAATACATCCTCCATAAACGTTGTAGAATGGAGGAAGAGATAGATGAATGAGAAGAAAGAAAAAGATTCTATAGAGGTTTTGCAGGAAGGATCTGCAGTATTTGTCAAGACATGGGGTGTAGAGATTTGAGGGAGACGTCTTAAACTGGACGGAGACGTCTCAGAAGAGATTTTGAATTAATATCTGATGAATGGAAGAATAAATCTAGACATTAATAAGTTTTTGTTAAGTGAATAAAAGAATGAATGGATGAGCTGGTGTGGAGAAAACAGATGATAAGACTATGCACTAAGTTAAGTGAAGAACAAAACTGTATTATATTATTGTGGTAAAATATGCAAAACATAAATTTTACCACTTAAAATTTTAAGTATTCAATTTAGTGGCATTAAGTACATTTACAATGTTGTGCAACCATCACCACTGTCCATTTCCAGAACTTTCTGTTTATCCCAAACAGAAACTCTGTACCTGTTAAACAGTAACTACATTTCCCTCTTCCCACTAGTCCCCAGTAACCTCTTTTCTACTTTCTGTCTCTGTGAATTTGCCTATACTAGGTACCTCATATAAGTAGAATCATAAAACAAGTTTTTAATTTAGGAAAAAGTTAGCCTCTACATTTGATTTCGCTCCTTACAGCTAAATATTCACAACTCGGGGGTGCGCCCAAGGAGTTCACAAACCACTTTATGGGTTTGTTTTCCACAGTCTCAGCAGTACTTTCTGGTTACTTGGAAAGAAACCTGGGGCTTTAATTACCCTGCTCTGCCCTGTACTTTCCAGGGCAGAGTGTTGCGTTTTAGGCCAATCTGCAGGAAGAAACAGGGAGAAAAAGAACAACTGGGTATGTTCTACCCTCTTGGGATCACAGGTCCTCTGAACAAAGAGAAAACTACTTATAAAACATAAGTCTGTGGCACGTTCAGGGAGTCATTGCCAGCTATGTCTTTCTATGCTCACTGGTCTTTCACCAGTGAAGTGCTTCAAATGTGCCGTATTTTTTCGTTTCTTTTCAAGATGTCAGAAAGTCTGGTTCACTCGGAGAACTGGGAATACTTCGATCCCACTACCTCCTAAGCGAGCGCTCTACCACTTGAGCTAATCCCCCAACTGCTGTGGGCTTTATTTGGCCTTTAACTTTATTCAGCAGTAGATGTGCTGTTCTACACTTCATTATCCACTATTTCCAGCGGCCCAGAACACAGGGAATGTCAAAGCCATTAATGAGAACATCATGGACTCAACTAAAAGAGCATCACCTCAAAAATGGTCCGGGGAAGAGCGCAATGGCTATCTATTCCTCTGAGAGGGAAAGGAGAAAAAGTCACTAGGAGAAAGTGACCATTGTAAAATTCGGGTGATGCAAAATTTCACGTTTCAGATTTTCTTGGAGAGAAGAGAGCACTTCCCAGCTGGGCAGTGCCCACCGAGAATTTGGGTGGCTAATTTGGCACAACTATCACAGGATGATAACCGTGCTCTTAAAAGAGGCAGGATTACCACTTGCTCCTCGCAGCTCTGGCAGCCTAGGAAGAGGCGGTGGCACGATCAGGACTGGCTGGATTCTGGAAGGAGGCAACAGGGACCTGTAGTTTCCACTCGGTTTCAAACAGAGGACTACTCTCGAATTAGGTGAATGTAGTAACTACTATACTACGGAAACCCTTTGGGTTGTAGATTTTTTCTTATTTTGGGGACATGCTTTGAATGCCTATTTAAATTATTACTTTTTTAAAATAAAAATTGCACATAGTTATGGTGTACAACATGATGTATTGATATATATGCATACATTGTGGAATGGTTAAATCGGGCTTAATTAACATATCCATTAGTTCACATACTTTTTTTTGTGGTGAGAACACTTAAAATTTCTCTTAGCAATTTTCAATTATACAATACCTTGCTATTAACTGTAGTCACCATATTGTACAATAAATTTCCTGAACTCATTTCTCCTGTTTAACTGAAATTTTGTGTCCGTTGACCCTAACCCCCTCCCTCCATCTCTGCCCCCAGCCCCTGGGAAGCACCATTCTACTCCCTGCTTTTATAAGTTTAACTTTTTTAGATTTGACATATAAGTGAGATCATGCAGTATGTCTTTCCATGCCTGGCTTATCACTTAACACAATGTCCTCCAGGTTCACTCATGTTGTAGCAAATGACAGGAATTCCTTCTTTTTTAAGGCTGAATGATATTCTATTGTGTATTTATACCACATTTTCTTTATTCATTCATCCATTGATGTACATTTAGGTTGATTTCATATCACAACATATCACCCTGTATGTTGGGAATAATTCTGCAATGAACATGGGAGTGCAGACATCTCTTCAACATACTAATTTCATTTCTTTTGAATATGTACCTAGTAGTGGGATTGCTGAATCATATGGTAGTTCTCTTGTCAGTTTTTTGAGGAACCATCGTACTGTTTTTTAAAGGGGCTGTACTAATTTACATTCCCACCAACAGTGTACAAAGGTTCCCTTTTCTCCACATCCTCACCACCACTTGTTATCTTTTGTCTTTTTGATAATAGCCATTCTAACAGGTGTGAGGTGATATATCATTGTGGTTTTGATCTGTGTTTCCCTGATGATTAGTGATGTTGAGCACCTTTTCATATGTGTGCCCCAAAGCTATGTGTGCCCCAAAAGCTATGACTTGTGTCCTTAGCTCTAACTTCTAATACTGACAAGGCAGGAGTACTGTATTCCTGTACAAGACTGAAGGACACCTGAGAGAGAATACAGAATAATCTGGGAAGTAACTGGGAAAGATGTGAGTGGAAACCGGTTTTGTGTTCCAGGTACAGTGGGATATGCTACACCCTTCACACTCTTTACCAGAATGATGTTAAGATATGTAATGCTGATGAGGGAATTAACAAGTAAATGAGTAAATAAAAGAAGCTGAAAAAGTGGAGGGTTGCTAAAAACCTCTGTTTCTTAAATGCTAACTCCAAGAATGCAGGGATTATTTTCATCTGTTTTATTTACTTATGTATCCTGAGCACCTAAAATACTGTCTGGCACAAAGCAGGTGCTAAATAAATATTTGTGCAATGAATGAATGACTGATCCAGGAACAAAAGCCTCATCCTCAGGAGGGAGGGTTGGCATATCTGTCAGTTTTCCTCAGTTGACTATTTCTGTTGTATTATACTAACATATTTATAGGATTAATTAGTATTTAGACTGGGAAATACTAAATTAGTAGGTGGGAAATACTGAATTAGTATTTAGATTCCTCAGTTGACTATTTCTGTATGTATTATACTAACATATTTATAGGATTAATTAGTATTTAGACGCGCAATAGTAATACATTTCTAGTTTAACTCTAGAGGTTTATTTGTCAGCCAGTTGCATTGTTAAAAGAGGGTAGCATGATAATGCCATTGTCTGGGGAAGGAAGGGATATTCGCAGCAGGAAATGAGAGATAATTCAACCAGGTAAAGGTTGTTTTTGCCAATCATGTGCACGTGGAAACGCAGCCCTGAAACTTAGGAAGAACATATTGCAAGGCAATATCTTTAAGTTTCAAGGTGGGTGGGGACCTCATTGAGAAGAGCACTGTCTGTTCCTGAGCTTTGGACAAACTCAGAAAAACAAAACAGATGGGCAAATAGATTTCCGTTGATGTCAAAAAAGAAATAAGGAGAAAACATAAATATATTTAGCAAGCAAATGGTTCACTGTCAACAGTGATTACTTAACTTTTTCCCTTTCAATCCACGCATTAAAAACATAACTAATTAATACACACTCCTTTTAAGGCACATACTCTCTTAAAATGAGAAAACTGTTCTTGTTTAAAATGGGTTAGAAAAGAAATTAAATAGCAGAAGCTGGAGCCAGATAACCTGAACTTGAATCCTAGTTTTGTACTTACTGTTTGGCCAAATCACTTCTTATAGTAAGGGATTACTGCTAAATTTGTTGAATGTGGTAATAGTTTCATGTTTATATAAATAAAATAAAGCAGTCCTTATCTCTAAGACACACAAATTGAGAAGTTTAAGGTTAGATATTATATCTGGATTTTACTTTAAAACACTCCCCCCACTTTACCTCCATCACACAAAAATAATGGCAGGGAGATAGAGAAAACAAGATTGGCAAAATGCTGATGATTATAAGACCTAGTACATGGGAGTTCATTACCTAAGTATATCAACTTTTGTATATTTAACATTTTCCATAAGAAGAAGTCCCAAAAATATAAATTTGACATCTCAGTCACCCAAAGGGCTAAAAGCTAATTTCTCTTTCTTTTGAAAACACTCTGCTCACATGATTGAAAATGCTACCTGCTCTCTATTATATTCAGTTGTGCTCATTGGTATGTTTCTTTTTAGATGGTATGGCTTTTCTGGGTCTCTCAGATATAAACTCTATAAGAGGTTAACTGTTTTATTTACTTACACTCATCATTTTATTAATCACATAAGTGATGAAAGAATGTTGTCTAACTATGTATTATTTCAATAATAAATAATACCTACCCCTACAGGATTGCTATAAAACTATATTGAGAAAACAAATGTAAAAGTACTTTTTAAAAAATGAGGCCCTATATAAATGATCCTTTAAATCATCATCATAATTATTATTGGAAATTTGAATCCTTTGCTTCATTTTTAAATATCATACTAAAATTTGATATTAGGCATCACTCTTTGGAGATCCCCATTATCTCATTAAGTAACTTAAAGAACTAACTAGAATGAGACTAAGTGTTTAAAAGAATCACTTAGGACAGTATAAAAACTTATATACTGAACAGTTCATATTCTTGCCCAAATTTTAAAACTAGCAGCACACAGGCTAGGATGAGTTATCATTGTACATATTTGAAACTATATTTATTACCCAGATTTGGAATATTTAAAAGTCAACTGCACTACAGCTGGCCAATGATACAAATGTATTTTGGATTCAAATACTGTTTTTTGAAGTTATCCAAATACTACAGTTAAGGAACTTTGAAGACATTCAATAAGAGATATATTTCATTTCATGAGCAAAGGATGTACTAAAGTTTCCTAAGAAATACATAGGAAAAACAAGAGAAGTACTCCTCAAAAATTTTGGAAACTATTGTTCTCTGAGAATATATAATTGACATAAAATATATCAAAGCCAATATAAAAAGTTTAACCTGAAGAGACAGTGTTGTCTTCTCCGACAAGATGCTAAGTGAGTAAGAGAGATGACTGTCAACAGAAACAGACTGAATTTCTTAGATATGGAAATAATATAGTGTGTTACAATGAATATCTCTTTTGTAGGGATAGACGTATTTGGTTATTGAAACCTACTGCTATGAGTCATGGGACTCCCCTTGCTCTCATTTTGTGCTCACTACACTATCTCTGATTGTTGGGCTTAGATGGCTAGCTTACACAGAAGGAAAGAATTAATGGATGACAATAATAAAATATTATTTAATCAGTATCATGCCAGGTGTTTTACCATATATCATCTCATTTATGCCTTGCAGTAATCCCTCAAGGTAGGAATTTACTGGTGGTGTTCATGGAGACAGAGGTGATGCAAGCTGGGGAAGGGCAATGGCTGCCCAGACAGTTTCCTTAGTGATGTCACTTCTGGTTCTCTCTCATAAGCTCTGATATATGATTTTATCAACACACCGAGTGAGTGTGTCTCTCAGGGGTACATTAACTAACTACATAGGTACAAAGTAGATTGCAAATCCATTAATTTGAAATGAGAAATAAAATTGTCAAGGGGTTTGCAACACTAGAGTTGCAGATCTATATATTCTAGGCTTCCATGGAAACTGCACTAAAAGTCAAATTGCAATAATAACAACAGTATTTTGTTAATTTGTAACAAGAAATAAGATTGTCAAGTAGACCAAGAGTTCATTCTCTTCCTATAGGCTAGCTACCAGCAAAGTCAAATATAAATAAAATGATGAATATAAATTTATAGCAAGGGAACACAAACAATAAAACAACAGTTTTTCTGCACAGGTAGTCTGACAAGAACAATGACTGAATACCCTTACCCAAGACACTCTGTCTTGACAAACACTGACAGCATAAACATAGCATTGTGGGGACTGACACCCTGGGATGTATATATAGAGGGAGAAAAGGATAAAAATTTGAAAAAAAAAAAACAACAACCAAACCCATGACTCATTCACTTGTGTAAATCATATCTAGTAAGTCATAGTTCTATGTCTTCTATACTGCTATAAAAATTACAAATTTTATCAAGATTAAGACAAAACAAGAAGCTGTAATTACCCCAGATTTTGTCAACTGCTTTTTCTGCATCTACTAATGTGATTTTTCCTCTTTATCCTGTTGGTGTACTATATGAATTGATTTTTGAATGTTGGATCAACCTTGTATACCTGGAATAAATTCCACTTGGTCATAGTGTGTAATTCTTTTTTATATAATACATTGTTGGATTCGATTTGCTAATATTTTGTTCAGAATTTCTGCATCTGTGCTCATGAGAGGTACTGGCCTATAGTACTTTCCTTTCTTGTAATGTCTATGTCTGGTTTTGGTATTAAGGTAACGCTGGCCTCCTAGAATGAATTAGGAAGTATTCCCTCTGCTTCTATTTTCTGGAAGAGGTTGTGGATAATTGGTATAATTTCTCCATTAAATGTTTGGTAGAATTCACCAGTGAACCCATCTGGGTCTGGTGTGTCTGTTTTGGCAAGTTATTAATTATTGGTTCAATTTTTAGTAGATACAGGCCTATTCCAATTGTCTATTTCTTCTTGTGTGAGTTTTGGTAGATTGTCTTTCAAGAGATTAGTCCATTTCATCTAGGTTATCAAATTTATGAGCATAGAGTTGCTCATATTTCTTTACCATCCTTTTAATATCCATGGAATAAATAGTGATGGCCCCTCTTTCATTTCTGAAATCAGTAATTTGTGTCTTCTTTTTTTCTTAGTTAACCTGGCTAGTTTTATCAATTTTGTTGATCTTTTCAAAGACTCAGCTTTTGGTTTTGTTGATTTTTCTTTATTGATTTCCTGTTTTCAATTTCATTGGTTTCTGCTCTATTTTTAAATTTCTTTTCTTTTGCTTACTTTGAGTTTAATTTGTTCTTCTTTTTCTAGTTTTCTAGATGGAAGCTTAAATTATTGATTTTAGATTTTTCATCTTTTCTCATATATTCATTCAGTGCTACAAACTTCCCTATAAGCACCACTTTCACTGCATCCCACAGATTTATAAGTTGTATCTTAATTTTTATTTAGTCTGAACAATTTTTAAATTTTTCTTAAGGCTTTTTCTCTGATCCATGTGTTATCTCAAAGGTGTTGTTTAGAAAAGTGTTGTTTAATCTTCAAGTTTTCCAGCTATCTTTCTGTTATTGATTTTTAGTTTAATTCCATTGTGGTCAAAGAGTCTATTTTGTATGATTGCTACTCTTACAAATTTGTTAAATTGTGTTTTGTGATCCAGAATGTGGTCTATCTTGGTGAATATTTCATATGAGCTTGAGAAGAATGTGCATTTTGCTGTTGCTGAATGAAATATTCTATAGATGCCAATTAGATCTAATTGATCGATCGTGCTGTTCAGTTCAGCTATATCCTTACTAATTTTCTGCCTGCTGGCTCTGTCAATTACTGATAGAGGGGTACTGAAGTTTTCATCTGTAATATACCATTTCTCATTGCAGTTCTATTGGTTTTTGCCTCACATATTTTGACACTCTACTATTCGGCACATACACATTAAGGATTGTGAACTGACACTTTTATCATTATGTAACACTCCTCTTTATCCCTGATAATTTTTCTTGCTCTGAACTCTGCTTTATCTAATATTAATTTAGCTACTCCTGCTTTCTTTTGATTAGTATTAACATGGTATATCTTTCTCTGTCCTTTACTTTTAATCTATATGTCTTAAATTTAAAGTAGTTTTCTGATAGACAAATACAGTTAGTTGGAAAATAAAACAATAATTTCCCAGCTGCTCCACCTTTTCTCTGGGTGGGGCTGGTCTGGGCCAAGTGTCCTTCACTTAAGGTGAGCACAGTCTATCCCAGTGGTTTTCAAACTTTAGCATGCATTGGAATCACCTGGAGGGTTTACTGAAACACATTCTTGGTCCCAGGCCAGATACTGCTGATGCTGGTGGTCCGGTGAGTACACTTCGAGAACAATTGTCTTAGCCTCTTTTGGCTTGATTGCAGCAGAAAGCATGATTCTTCAGCATAGTTTGGTGCACGTGGGGTGAAGTCAGAGTTCTATAAACTGAGCCACAGAAAACGAATTATGACTTTAATAAGTGGATGGCACATGACTAGTTCCATTCTAGTTGAGCAGAGGAGAAGATATTTCATTACATAAAGTGGATGCTTTAGGACATTAAGGCTTAATTCTATCAGGAATGTGTGTTAGGTCAGAGGAAATATGGACCCGAACCCAGTTGTCTACACATTCCACACATGAGAAGAATTTTAGGATTTTCTCAGGCCTGTGTATCTATAGAAAACAATTCTTTGAATTAGTAGCTTCAGTACTACTTAGTCAGTCTTGTTAAAGATGGTGGGACATTTATTAATGCTCTTTAGTTTAGTGATAATCTCCTTTCATATGAGTTGGAAGACAGTCTACCTTCAATGGCAAATACTATAGGCTTCAAGAAATCTTCTAAGACTTTTTTCCCTTTGAACTTTGTTTACACAGTACCTTTCATATATAACTCAACATTTTTCTGTCTCACACTATAGTTTTTTTGACACATCATATGCACACACACATGGAAAATGGTAATTAAAAATATAACAAAGAGGATGTCCACAAGATGGTCCAAGAGGAGGTTCCTGACTTCCTCTTGTCCCACAAACAAACAGAATAAACATCTGCAAATGAATCAATTCCCTCTGAGAGAAATCCAGAAACTAGCTGAGAGACTCCTACACAACATGCAACTGAGACATACTAGTGCCATAAACCCCACCCCTGGGCAGAGTGCCTTATAATTGGTAGGGAACTCCCAACTCCTACCTTCTCCCTGAAGAGCAAAATCTTTGGACCACAAATCTATCCCCATAATTTTTACAGTTACCACCTGCAGCACTGGCTCCTAAATCACCTAGCTCTGAGAGATTAAGGGGCTAAGCATTCTTGAAACCCCTGGGACCACAGAGAACAAAAAGGTGTTCTTAAATGGGCACAGGGGCACTTCCACAGGCTAGTCACCTTGGCTCAGTGCAGAGAAGCAGGTGATAATGCCCAACTCCCAGTTTCTACCTGGAAAGAGTTAGATTACACACTTAACATCCAGACTTTTCCACCTGCTGCCTAAGAGTCTAACTTCTAACTAGCCTGCATCTAGGAGCTAAAGGGGCAGGCAATTAGTAGTCCTCTGGGGGTGTGGGCACTTCCCACAGCTTCTCTCCAGGGCTCATTCGAGATAGAACCAAGTCTCCAGCTAACCTGCCTGTCTCTGCAAGCTATCTGTTGGCATTTGTTAGGCCCCTGGAGGTGACAGAGAGTGAAGCAATTGTTTGAAAGTATGCAGTCTGAATGACAGTGCAGGCATTTGCTACAGCTCCCCTTTCTGGCTCAGCAGGTGATAAACTCCAGTTCCCAGCTTCTCCTTGAGGAGAGAAGAAATTGGACTAGATATCTAGCACCCCAAATTTTCTAGCTGCTACATAAGGAACTGGTTTCTATCTTGACTGTTTCAGGACACTAATGGGACTTGGCATACTCTAGGCTTCTGGGGGTCACCAAGAACAAGACAATGGTTTGGATGAACATAGAGGTTTTAGAGGCACCCAGAATCTCTAGCTGAACTGATGGGTGAGCTTCATATCCTATATAAGGCCCATTTGTGAAGACTAGGAGAGGTAGTTGTTTTATCTAATGTTCAGAAACCAATAGAAAGTCAAGGAAAATGAAGAAACATGGAAATGTGTTCCAAACCAAAAAAAAAAGAGAGCTAAATCTCCAGACTCTCACTCTAATAAAATGGAGATAAGTGACTTACCAAATGGAAAATTCAAAATAATGGCTATAAAGATGCTCACTGAGGTCAGGAGAATAATTCATGAACAAGGTGAGAATTTCAGCAAAGAGACAAAAAATATTAAAAAGTACCAAAAAGAAATCATAGAGCTGAAGAATACGAAAACTAAACTGAAAAATTCAACAGAAGTGTTCAACAGCAGACTAGATTAAGCAGAAGAAAGGAATTAGGGAGCTTGAGGACAGGTCATTAGAAATCATATAATCAGAGGAGTAAAAAGAAAAAAGAATGAAAAAGAGTGAGGGTAGCTTAAGGGATTATGGGACACCGTCAAGCTGACCAACTGACAGCAATATGGTAATAATAGACTTCAATACTCTACTTTCAACAATGGATAGAACATCAGACAGAAAATTAATAAACAGAAACTTAAAGAACACTGTGGACCAAATGGGTATAGCAGATATATACAGAGCTTTTCACTCAACAAGAGAATACATATTCTTTTCAAGTACACATGGAACATTCTCCAGAATAGATCATATGTTAGGTTATAAAACAGATCTCAACAAATTTAAAAATATAGCATCCAACCAAAAGTATTTTTCCCTACCACGATGGAACGAGACTAGACATCAATAACAATGAAAAAATAGGAAAATTCACAAATACATAGAAACTAAATAACACAATATTGAACAACCACTGGGTAAAACAGGAAATCAAAACTCAAAAATAGTAAATTAAAATTTTAAAAATATCTCCAAACATACAAAAATGAAAACACAACTTACCAAAACTTACCAAATGCAGCAAAAGCAGTACTAACAGGGAAATTTATAGTGATAAATGCTCACATTAAAAAAGAAGAAAGCTCTCAAACAATCTAACTTTACATTTTAAGGAACTAGAAAGAACAAACTAACCCCAAAGTTAGCAGAAAAAAGGAAATAATAAAGAGCAGTACAGAAATAAATAGAGAATAAAAAAACAATACAAAAAAATCAACAAAGCTAAGAGTTAGTTTTTTGAAAATATAAACAAAAATCAACAACTTATCTAGCTATCTTATTAGCTAGATAAGTAAGGGAAAAAAAGAGAAACTCATAAATAAAATCAGAAATGAAAGAGGAAGCATTACAAAAGAGGCCTCAGAAATAAAAAAGATCTACAAAACTATTATGAACAATTATATGTCAATAAATTAAATAACCTAAAAGTAACTCATGAATTCCTAGAAACATACAACATACCAAGATTCCATCAAGAAGAAATAGAAAGCCTGAACAGATCAATAACAAATAGAGACTGAAATAATAATCAAAAACCTCTTGTCTTAGTCCATTTTGTGTTTCTATAATAGAAAACCTGAAACTGAGTAATTTTTTTTAACAAAGAGGTTTATTTAGCTCACAATGGTGCAGGTTGGGAAGTCCAAGATCTGGCAGCCTATCTGGTGAGGGCCTTTTGCTGCTTCAATTCATGGCAGAAGGCAGAAGAAAGAGGAAGCCGGTGCATGCAAAGAGACCAAACAGGAGAGGCAGCCTCTCTTTCTAACAATCTGCTCTCATGGCAACTACTCTAGTCCCGAAAGAGCGAGAACTCACTCACTCACACAAGACTGCACTAATCCCATCATGAGGATGGATCACTCAGGACCTAAATGCTACTTAAAAGTCGCACCACCTCTCAATACCTTTACATTGGCAATTAAATTTCAACATGAGTTTTGACAGGGACAAATCATACACAAACCATAGCACCTCCCAACAAAGAAAAGCCCAGGACTAGATGGCTTCACAGCTGAATTCTACCTAAAATTTAGAGAAGAATTAATACCAATCCTTCTCAAAATCTTCCAAAAAATAGAAGTAGAGGGAATATTTCCAAACTCATCTTATGAAGCCAGCATCACCCTGATACCACAGCTAGACAGAGACTCCACAAGAAAAGAAAGTTATAGGCCAACATCTCTGATGAACACAGGTACAAAAATCTTCAATAAAGTAATAGCAAAATGAATTCAACAACACATCAAAAGGATTATACACTGTGACCAGGTGTGATATATCCCTGAGATATAAGGTTGGTTTGACATACCCAAATCAATGTGATACATCACATTAACAGAATGAAAGATTAAAAACCACATAATCATAGATAACAAAAAAGCCTTTAACAAAGTTCAATATCCATTCATGATAAAAAGCTCTCAATAATATAGGTATAGAAGGAAATTACCTCAACACAATAAAGGTTATTTATGAAAAGCCCACAGTTAACATTATAATCAATGGAGAAAAACTGAAAGAATTTCCTCTAAGATCTGGTACAAGGCATGGATGTCCACTCTCTCTACTTATATTCAACATAGTACTAAAAGTACTAACAAAAGCAAATAGATAAGAAAAAGAAATAGAAGGCATACAAATAGGAAAAGAAGTAAAACTGTTTGCAGATGAAATGATCCTGTATGTAGAAAACTCTAAAAATCTTCTCAAAAAAGCTGTTAAGACTAATAAACAAATTCAGTAAAGTTGCAGGATACAATGTCAACAAACAAAAATCAATTGTATTTCTTTACACCACCAACAAGCTATCTAAAAAGAAATTTTTAAAAATCCCATTTACAATTGCTACACAAAATTAAAATACTTGGTAGTAAATTTAACCAAACATGTGATATGTACACTGAAAACTATAAAACATTGATGAAAGAAATTTAAGAGGAAACATAAATGGAAAGATTTATGGATTGGAAGAATTAATATCCTTAAAATGTCCATAATACCCAAGGTGATATACAGATCAACACAATATCTATCAAAGTTCCAATGACATTTTCCACAGAAATAAAAACAATTTTAAAATTTGTATGGAATCACAAAAGACCCTGAAGAGCCAAAACAATCTTGAGAAAGAAGAATAAAGTTGGAGGCATCATACTACCTAACTTCAAAATATACTACAAAGGTGTAGTAATCAAAACAGCATGGTACTAGCATGAAAATAGATACATAGACCAATGAAACAGAATGGAGAGCCCAGAAATAAATCCACACATTTACAATCAATTGATTTTTGACAAAGTTGCCAACAATATACAATAGGGAAAGGATAGTCTCTTTAATAAATGATGTTGGGAAAACTAGGAACCCACATGAAAAAGAATGAAATTAGACCCATATGTTACACCACACACAAAAATCAACTCAAAGTAGATTAAAGACTTAAACATAGGACCTAAAACTATAAAACTCCTAGAACAAAACATAGGGGGAAAATTCCTTGACATCAGCCTTGGCAACAACTTCTTGGAGAGGACACCAAAAACTCAGGCAACAAAAGCAAAAATAAACAAGTTGGACTACATCAAACTAAAAATCTTCTGCACAGTGAAGGAAATGATGGAAAAAATGAAAAGGCAACCTACAGGCTGGGAGAAAATAGTTGCAAACCATGTATCTGATAAGGAGGTAATATTCAAAATATATTAGGAATTCACAAAATTTAACAGCAAAAAACCAAACAATCTGATTTTAAAATGGGCAAAGAATCTTTGTTCCCAAATAAAACATTTCCCAAAGAACATTTTCCCACAGAAAACATACAAATGGCCAAGAGAAGAAATGCTCAACATCTCTAAACATCGGGGAAATGCAAATCAAAACCACAATGAGCTATCACCTCATACCTGTTAGAATGACTATAAAGATAAAAGATAACAAGTGTTGGCAAGGATGTGCAGAAAAGGGAACCCTTCTACACTGTTGGTGGGAATGTAAATTAGTACAGCCACTATGGAAAACAGCAGTATGGCAGTTCCTCAGAAAATTAAAAATATGATACCATATGATCTGGCAATCTCTCTTCTGGTTATATACCCAAAGGAAATGAAGTCAGGATCTCAAAGTGTTATCTGTGTGCCCATGTTCATTGAAACAGCCAAGATATAGAAACATGTGCCCATGTTCATTGAAACAGCCAAGATATAGAAACAACCTAAGAGTCTGTTGACAGATGAATGGATAAATCAAATATGGTATATATACATAATGGAATATTATCCATCCTTAACAAAAAAAAAGAACCTGCCATTTGCGACAACATTGATGAAACTGGATGCCATTAGGCTAAGTGAAACAAGCCAGACACAGAAAATACTGCATGATCTCACTTCTATGTGGATTCTAAAAACATCAAATACATAGAAGCAGAGAGTAGAACAGTGGTTACCAGGGATGGGACCTGTGGAACTGGTGAGATGTTGGTCAAAGGGTACAAAGCAGTTATGTAGGATGACTAAGCCTAGACCTCTAATGTGTAGCATGATGACTACAGTTAATACTGTATTATACCTTGGAAATTTGCTAAAAGAGAGATGCCAGGTGCTCTCACCACACACAAAAAGTGGTAACCATGTGAGGAAGTGGATATGTTAATGTAAGAATCATTTCACTGTACACACTTCTAGACATAGCCCTTTCCCCTCATCCTCTCATCTCAAAACACTCCAAAGCACGAGGTGTTTAATCTAGTTAGACATTTTTGAAGAACCTACTTTAATTTAGCAAAGAGACACCCAGAATTTCAGAGACCCAATCCTCAGCATGTTTCAGTTGTTTTACCCTAGATAGCTTCAACTCTCGGATCCCAGGGAAGGATGCCCGAGGGAAGAAACAGAGCCCCCATTCCATCGACTTCTTCGCAGACTACTTAGTCGCAGAAAATGCAGCCCAGCACCACTCCCACTCCGTAACTGCGGAATCAAGAGGAAGAGAGCGGTTTTAGTAAATCCCACCTGAAGGGGCTTCCAGATCCTCCCAAGGATCGCCATCCCCACCCCCTCTCCGCGGGCAAGTGGCCGGCCTTCCTGCGACGGCGGGAGAAGTATCCCGAGAGAGGCAAGGCAAGGGCTCCGGGACGCGCGCCGCAGCGGACGCTCGCTCGCCCACACGACTGCCACCGCGGGACCTCCGGGGGACGCCTGAGGCAGAGGGAGTCTCCCCAGCGTCCGCGCTTTTCCCGGTCGCCTAAAAAGGAAGTTATACGCCTTCGTTTCCGCAAGCAGAGCACGCTCCGCGCTTTCAGGGCTGGGGGCACAGTGAGGTCCGCGGGTGAACCCGGTCCGCGGGTGAACCCAGTCCGCCTTCCCGCGCGTCCGGGAGACGCAGCCCGCTGGGCACCTGGACCATTGTGACCTGAGCAAATACGCCGGATGTTCCTGTGTAGGCCGTGTATTGAGTGACCGGAAGGAACCAGCGGGTGCTCCAGTGGCGCAATCGGTTAGCGCGCGGTACTTATATGGCAGTATGTGTGCGAGCGATGCCGAGGTTGTGAGTTCGAGCCTCACCTGGAGCATCGTTTTGCGACCAGACATACCATAACTTGAAGAAGAACCTTTCCTCCTGCGACCACACTCCCCGGTCTTTCATGCGTTTGGAATTGTCTTACACCGTTTATTCTTACTGGTTTCCTTAGCGCTTTTGGAACCAAGCAACGTCAATCAATTACCGACCAAATCCGTTGTGCTGCAGAGAAGCTAACCCTTTATCTCCTCTTTGTCCTGCGAGCCGACCTCAGATAAAGAACATCATCTCTTGACATCCTCCTCCCCACTTTGTTCTTATGATCGTCGTTTCTTGGGGAGCCCCCTGGTACAGACTTAGTAAGTGATAAATAACTTCCTTGAGGTGATAAGCAGTGAACTCCATTTGAGGAAAGTCAAAGGTGGGAAACTGTAAAGGGTTCCTGCCTGATTAAACTGTGGCTTGGGGGGAAAAATAAAATACCGATTTCTGACGACGGTGTCGCCTCCAGTATCCCCCCAGCCCCACCTAATTTTACCTGATATAATCAATAGTCATCAATAGTCACGGAAGATCTAGCGGCTTATATCAACTGAGAATCAGAACCTGGTGTCCTCAGGAGACCCACCTGCCTGGGCCTAGAAAATGATGAGTGATAATGAGGCCCAGAAGCCAGAAATCTGCAGAACATTACAAGAATAAGCATATTGTTGTGGGTGAGTTGGGTAAGATGTAGGTAGGGATTCTGACTTTAAAATATCCTCCCCCTCCCCATGGCACCTGGAGTTTGCCTGGACATAGCTTTTATCAGATGCTTCCCAACTCTTCCCAAGAGGGTGAACTGAACCGAGTAATTTGGAGTTCTTTTCCTAGCTTTAAAGATTACCCCAAACCTGAAATCACATGTGTCACCCTTGGGACATGTCACAGAAGGTGAGTAGAATGAAATTGGGCACAGAGAACTCTCTCATGAGGTCTGGATTCCTAAATGTGTCCTGCATGTATCTGGACATGGTACACACACAGAGTTATCTCCTGAGGAAGGATAGGGAGGTCCCATTCAGGAAAGCACAGATAATAATAAAGTGGACAATTTCTCACTCCATAGCTCTTGCTAAGCTACCAGACTACCTTAAAAGCGGTCAAAGTATAGTATTAAAATATATATAGTGACTAACTGTTAAAGATTTATTTGTCATTAATGAGGAAACGAGGAGTATGGTAAACTGGTTCAAATGACAATAGAAAAGACTGGTAAATGTATAGTCAGTGCAGGGGGTGTGGAAGAATGCTCAAATAAGATTGCAAATCTGACTAAAAAACTAGCTAATGTCCTATAGGAACACAGTGAAAACTATGGTCTTTCATAATATTTTTCCTAAAAGACAGAAACTAGTTGCATCTTTACTGGGCAAAAATCATTGAAAACTTAATCTTCTACAGGATTACATTTAACTTGATAGAGTCTGTGCCCTAATCAGTAGTAAATAGTGACCCCTCAAGAGCTGCATTAATCCACTCATGTATTGATGGGCACTTGGGTTGTTTCTGTTAGGTATGTGGTCTTTACCCCGAGGGAAGGTTTGCAAAACCAGAAAAGGGACGTGAGGGAGGAGGGGAGATAAAAGGCAGCTGAGCAGGCAAAACCGGGAAGGTTTGCAAGCCTGAAAGGGGGATGTGACTGAAAACAAAGACATCTCAAGGACTAGCCGTCTGCTACAGCACAACTTCCTCCCAAACTTCAAGGACTTGCTGTGTACTGCGATTATTGTTTAATTTCCCCCCAACTCCACTCCCTCCTCCCAGCCCTATAAAAACTCACTAGACCCCATTTTGATGTGGATGCCCTTTTCGGCTTCCACCCACCTACACCCAGGTGCTCAAATAAACAATTCTTTATATCTTTGGGCTTCACGTGTTTTCCTCTTGGCTCTGGCCTAACAGTTTCCATATCTTTAAGTGAAGTATCACAAGAATGAAAAAACAAACACCACACGTACTCACCATTAAATTGGTACTAATCAATCAACACTTATGTGCACATATGGAAATAACATTCACTGGAAATCAAGCAGGTGGGGGGAGGGGATGGGTAAATTCACACCTAATGGGTACAATGCACACTATCTGGGTGATGGGCACACTTATAACTTTGACTCAAACGGTACAAAAGCAATTTATGTAACCAAAATGTTTGTACCCCTGTAATATTCTGAAATAAAAAATAAAAATAAAAGAGTTGCATTAACCCAGAGGATCAGTGCCCCTTAAGTGGGCTTGTTAGACAATACTCTAGTATGATTTTGAAAGGGCACTAGTACTCTTTTAGCCTTATTTTAAAGTTTTGGATAATTTTTCTTAACAGATCTAATTCCTTAATTCAATTACTTTATCTCTGTCCCCAGTCAATTGAGGGTATTACTGAGTATCTGCAGATGTTAACAAAATCTTTGACCTTTGCCGTAAACAATTGTTGTAAACTGGTTTATGCCAATTTTGTGATATACAACTTTGGGATTTTTTGATAGATGTTGGTAGGCAGCTGTAGTAGAAAGTAGGGGATAGTTAGCTATTCTCAACACACTAACAAGTTATAGTCATAGCAGATCTCCAACAAAATTCTGCACATACATGGTCATTTATTTGGAAGCAAGCAGAAAATGGTCATAAAATCTGTTCTCTAGGCTCAATGAAGTTCCCATATTTTTGTTTTTGTTGTTTGTTTCTTTTTTGTTATTGTTTCTTAACTCCAAAATTACCTTTCATGAAAGCTTCTCTTGAGGCAAATACAACAATATTTCAGAGGCAGGATTCAGCCAAACATCTATCAGAATCAGGAAAACCAGCAGCAGAACACAGGACCACTGAAAGCTCCATCCTAGGGTACCATCTCTCGTGTTAAAGGCTACAGGGCTCATTTAATTCTTATTCCTTTTGTGCAGTATCTCTTAAATATTTAATTAACATTTTTGGGGAACAACTAATTTATCCAGTGAGACCATATTTCTAATATCCTAATTAACAAGGACAAATGTCACCAAAGAAAGCCAATCTCTAATATTCCATTATGCTATTATAATTATGACAGTCTTTGGTGTTTACCAAAAATAAAGAAAACTGAAGTACTTTTAGTGGCCACCTCTGCAGTGTGGGTTTCTGTTTATGATGTTAACTAACAGCCCTCCAGATTGTGATACCAGGGAAAGGGCCTCATCCTAGAATCATTTCAAATCATTTTAATATACATGTTTGTATTATACTGTGCAGTTGATTGAACTATTGGTCCCTTTCTATATCTATATTCTTATTGTGGGTAGAGTGTTTGTCTTCACTTACAGTGGACTCTATTTCTGAAAATAAGTGAAACAATGTCTATCATTCTCAAATATGATGGTGGCACTTCCCCATCTAGAAGTGGAGTCTATTTCCTGCCCCCTTGAATTTGGACTGGGCTTGTAACTCCTTTGAACAATGGAATGCAATGACAATAACATTCTGGGACTTCTGAGCCCAGGCATTAAGAAAATATGTCACCTTCCACTTTTGCCTTCAGGAAGAAGCCAGCTCCCATTTAAGAAATCCAAATGCCTAGAGACTGTGATGTTGTGAAAAGACTCAAATTAACCACATGAAGAAGCACAAAGAGTGACTCCTTTCCAGCTCTCAGCTATTCCAACTAGTCTAGCTGAGATATCAAACATGTGAACGAAAATGTCATCTCATATATTTCAACCCTAGCAGATGCCACATGGAGTAGAGGCAAGCCATCTCTGTCATTCCCTACCAAAATTGTAAAATCATAAGCAAATAAATGACCATTATTGTTTTAAGTTACAACACTTGGGTGGGTGTTGTAAGCTACCATATTTGAAGTGGTTTGTTATGCAGCAATAGACAACTGAAAAACAAAAGTCCCTTGACTTAGTCTTGGCCACTCAACTTGATTGGCCAATGGAATGGAGTAGAAGGGACAGTGTGCTTATTCTCAGCCTGGCCTTAAAAGGCCTTGCCATTTCCACTTACCTGCTTGTATCTCTTCCATTGTCATAAGAAAAACAAACCCCAGCTCACTCACTGGTCTGAGAAGGAGGATGAGAGACATAAAGAGAAAGGCTGTCTTGCTGCATCTGCTGTCTATAGATTGAAGCCATCCAGGTGAGCCCAGCCTAGGTCAGCTGACTTCTCCAACAAGACTGTATGAAATAAATGCTTATTGTTATGTGATGCTGAGCTTTCAAGGTATTTTTTTTTTTTGTGAAATAATTGCTGACTCTTTCAGTCTGTCTTTGTTGAAGTATTATAGACATTTTAACAGGAATTCACGATTCAGTTCTTGAAGCATGATCACAAAGTCATTAGGAAAAGAACAAAGATTATGTAAAGCACTTATCTTGGTTAATTTTGCCCTGTTATAACAGAATATCTAAGACTGGATAATTTATAATGAACAGAAATTCATTGGTTCATGGTCCTGGAGGCTGGGAAGTCCAAGATCAAGGGGTGGGCATCTGGTGAGGGCCTTCTTGTTGTGCCATCCCATGGCAGAAGGGCAAAGAGAGGTCAAGAGAGAAAACAAGAGGGAACAGAGCTCATCTTTTTATAAGAAACACACTTCCCACAATAATGGCATTAACCCATTAATAAGGGTGGAGCCCTCATAACTTATCCACCTCTTAAAGGTCTCACCACCCAATATCACCCTATTGGGAATCAAGTTTCCAACACATGAACTTTAGGAGACACATTCAAACCACAGCAGCATCATATCACTTTGTCCATATTTTCCCATCAATATTTACCCTACCTTTTCTAGAAGATAAAAGGAAACCAAGCTAATTTCATGGTTTTTGCAATCTTGTGGTCTAAAACCTCAAAGCCTATAGGCAATCTGAGGCCTCATGATTCTCTCATCTACCCAGAGCAGTTTTTGCAAAATTTCCCCAATCTCCTTTATAGCCCAACTCCATGATAATGCCTTCATTCCCAGAAGATGATCTTACCTTCTATTTCTCAGAAAAACTAGAACCTCCTCTGATTCACATCATTTCCCTCCTCTTTACGTACACTTATAATTAACCTGGATCAGTTTCCAGCTTTAACTGCCTGACTGATCTTTTTAGAGAAGATGTCTCTCTCTCTGTTTGTTAAAGACTAAACTCTTCATCTGTACCTCCAAATGCCAAATCCCCATTGAAGACCTAACCTTAAAATAAAAAATATATAAACACACCAGTCTGTCCTATGTAAATGGACATATACACCAATGCTCTGCTTGATCCTGAGATCGACACTGTACTCTCAAGAGACTGCCCTTTTTACTCCTTCCCTTTAAGATTTTTAAAAAACTTTTTATTTTTTATTCCAAAATATTATGGGTGCACATATATTGCCTGTGCAGCAACCAAGTCCCTTTAACATTTATTTCCAGAAAGAGAAATCTAAATTAATGCCTCTCCTTTCCTTCCAGTCCTTAACCCACTGCAATCTGGTGTCCACCCACCATTTTACTAAAACTGCTTTGATTGAGGCTACTTGGGTGACATCCTTATGGGTAAATCCCATCAACACTTTAGGGTTTTTTCTAACTGGCACTCAACAGTATTTGATTCTTGACTGATCTTTTACTGATGAGGTTTTATTTTCCCTTGACATATCCAACGCTCCAATTCTTTCAGTTCTCCTCTTTCTTTTCTAAATATGAGTCTTGTCCCAGATTCAGTCCTTGGTTCACATCTTAATCTTAGGCCAACTTATATCTATACTGATGAATTTCAGAGATAAATAACTTGCTGAAATTTTGTGTATATTTTTCTATGTATGTTACCACTTAAAAATGTTAAGAATCATGAATCTATATTGCATAATCTTCATTTTCTAAATTACATCTATACTAATGTTCAGGAGAGCCATCTTCCTGCGCTCCAGATTCTTATCTCTGACTCACTTCTTGATATCCCCACTTGCACATTGTAGTCAGAGTTCTCCAGAGAAACAGAACCAATAGGGTATTTTATATATTTTTATTTTTATATATATATGTATATAGATGGACAGGTAGATAAATAGATAGATAGATAGAAAGATAGACAGACAGGCATTTATTTTTAGGAACTGGCTCATATGATTGTGAGAGCTAGCAAGTCCAAAATCTGCAGGGTAGGCCAGCAGATTGAAGACCTAGGGAAGGGTTAATATTGCAGCTTTAGTCTGAAGGCAGTCTGGAGGCAGAATTCCATCTTCTGTGGGGGATTCACACAAAATGTCCAGAAAATGAAAATCTGTAGACACAGAAAGTAGATTAGGGATTGCCTGGGGTTGGGGGTAGGATTGACTGCGAATGGGCATGAGGGAGAGACTGGAAATAACACTTTAGGTTTTTCTCTTAAGACTTTCAACTGATTAGATGAGGCCTGCCCACATTACGAAGTATAATCTGATTTACTCAAAGTGTACTGATTTAAATGTTAATCTCATCTAAAACATATCTTCTAGACCAGTGTTTGACCAAATATTTGGGCACCATGGTCTATTCAAGTTGACAAGTAAAATGAACCATCACATACAAGTATTTCTAAATTAATATGTTCTAAATTTTACCTATTATTTTCTCCCTGAAACCTTCTCTTCCCCATGCATCCATTCCCTTAGTAAAAATTACCACAGACCTACCACTGAGGATGGCAACTTAAGACCTTCCACATCCCTCTTCTTTTACATTAAATTATTCACTAAATTCCATCACTTCTACTTCCTTCACTGAGGTTGTCTGTTTCCATTCTCTTCCTCACTCAGTGTGTCACCACCACACAGCGCTTCTTTCTGTTTTTCTAACACCCCCCCCCAGCTTATTCCTTTACTTTTGGTGTTGCTTGTGCTTTCAATCTCATCCTGGCACAAAGGTGGTGCTAATGTATTAGGATTTTTTCATCATTTGAGTCATAGCTCAATTGTCACCTCTTCAGAGAGGCCCTCCCTGACTACCCCTTATTCTGTTAACAGCTTTATTGAGGTATAATTAACACGTCATAAAATTCACTAATTTTAACAATTCAGTGATTTTTAGTGAATTTGCAGAGTTGTGCAACTATCACTACAAACCAGTTTTAGAACATTTCCATCTCCCCAGAAGTGAGATTTCCAGTCTCTCCCTCATGCCCATTTGCAGTCAATCCTACCCCCAACCCCAGGCAATCCCTAATCTACTTTCTGTTTCTACAGATTTTCATTTTCTGGACATTTTGTGTAAATGAAATAATATAATATGTAGTCTTTTACATCCGGATTCTTTCACTTAGCATAATGGTTTTGAAGTTCATCCATGTCACAGCATGTATCAGTAATCTGTTACTTTTTGCTACTGAACGGTATACCCTTTTTCCTATCCATTCACCAGTTGACACTGGACATTTGGATTGCTTCCACCTTTTGGCTAATGTGAATAATACTGCTATGACCATTTACATACAAGTCTTTGTGTGACTCATGTTTTCATTTCTGTTGGATAGATAGCTGGGAATAGAATTGCAGAGTAATATGGTAAATTTGTGATTATCTTTTAAAGAAACTTTCTAAAGAGGTTGCTCCATTTTATATGTCCACTGGCATTATAGGGGTTCCAGCTTCTCCACATTGTCACAAACCTTATTATCATCTGTCCTTTTTTTTTTTTTTTAACAGCCATGCAGGTAAGTACTAAGTGGTACTCATTATAGTTGTTAACCGAATTGTCCTAATGACTAATGATATTGAGAATTCCTTTCATGTGCTTATTAGCCATTCATATATCTTCTTTGGTGAAATGTCAATTTAAATATTTTGTACACTTTAAATTAAGTTGTTTTCTTATTATTGAATTATAAGAATTCTTTATGTATTCAGGATACAAATCCTTTATCAGATATGTGATTGTCAAATATTTTCTCCTAGTCTGTGGCTTGTCTTTTCATTTTCTTAATGATGATTTTTAAAGCATGAGTGGTTTTAATTTTGATCAAGTCCAATTCATCAATTTTTGTTTGTTTTATAAATTGTGATTTTAGTGTTGTATCTAAGAATATTTTACCTAACTTAAGGTCATGATGATTTTTTCCTATCCTTTCTTCTAAAAGTTGTATAGTTTTAGCTCTTATATTTAGGTCTCTGATCCATTTTGAGTTAATATTTTATGTGGTGTGAGGTAAAGGTCTAATTTCATTTTTTTTGCATATGAATATCCAATTGGCCCAGTACCATTTGTTAAAAAAACAAAAACAAAAACTATTTTTTCCCAACTGCCTTGGCAACTGTGTTGAAAATAAATGGAGCATAAAGGTAACAGTTCACTTCTGGACTTTCAGTTCTTTTCCATTTATCTGCCTTTATGCCAGTGCTATCCTGTCTTGATTAACTCAGCCTAAAAGTGCATTTTAAAACCTAGAAGTTTTAGTTCTTAATCTTTATTCTTTTTTATTTTCAAGCTATTTCCACTCTTCTGGGTCCTCTGCATTTCTGTATAAATTTTAAGATATACTTATAAATTTATGCTGGATTTTTATAAGGAGTGTATTGAAACTACAGAGTAACTTAAGGAGACTTGCCACCTTAACAATATTGAGTTACATTTGAGTCTTTCAATTTGTGATCATGTTCCATGAACACGGACTATTTCTCCATTTATTTAGTCCTTTTAAAATTTCTCTCAGCAATGTTTTGCAGTTTTCAGCAAAGGGTTTTATACTTATTTTATTATATTTATTCTTAAAAATGTTATTATTTTTAAAACCATTGTGAATAGAATTGTTTTCTTAATTTCATTTTCAATTTGTTCATTGATAGTATATAGAAACACAATTGATCTTGTATCCTGCAACCTTGCTTAACTCTTATGTGTTCTATTTGTGTATGTGTGTGTGTGTGTGTGTGTGTGTGTGTATTTCTGGAAATTTTCTGCATGCAGGATCATGTCATCTGTGAATAAAGACAGTTTTATTTCTTTCTTTCCAATATGTATGCTTTGTATTTCTTTTTCTTTCCTGATTGTACTGGCCAGAATATATAGTGTGATGTTGAAGAAAAGTGGCAAAAGCAGACATCCTTGCTTTGTTCTTAATCTTAGGCAGAAAATGTTCAGTCTTTCACCATTAAGTATGATGTTTTTCATAGAAGCCCTTTATCAGGTTATAGAATTGTCCTTGCATTCCAAATTTATTGAGATTTTTAAATGATGAACAGGGATTGAATTTTATCAAGTGTTTTGTCTGTATCTATTGAGATGATAATGTGGTTTTTCTGAGCTTTCTATTAATATGATGTTTTATATTAATTAATTTTCAGATGTTAAGCCAACCTTACATTCCTGGAATAAATCCCACTTGATCATGGTATAAAATATTTTTTATATATTGCTGGATTTGGTTTGCTAATATTAGGTTGATAATTATTGCCTAGGAATATCGGTCTGTAGTTTTATTTTTTGGTCATGATTTTGTGGCTTTTTATTAGGGCGATGTTGGTTCCATTGAGTGAGTTGGGAAATGTTCTCTCTTCCTCTATTCTTTGAAAGAGTTTGTGAAAAATTGGTATTATTTTCTCTTTAAATGTTTAATAGAATTCATAGGTGGAGCCATGTGGGCCTAAGCTTTTTTTGGTTAGATTTTTAATGGCTAATTCAATTTTTTAACTTATATCTGTTCAGATTTTCTATTTCTTATTGAGTTAATTTCCATAATTTGTGTCCTCTAGGATTTTTTTCATTTCATCTAAGTTGTCCAATTTGTTAGCATAATGTTCATATTATTCCCTTATGATGCTTTTAATTTCTGTGAGATAGTAGTGATGGCCTCTGTTTACTTCCTGATTTTACTAATTTGCATCTTCTCTTTTATTTCTTGTTCAGTATAGCTAAAGTTTTGTCAGTTTTGTTGGATTTTCCAAAAATCGTTTCTTCATTTCATTGATTTTCCTTATTATTTTTCTGTTTTCCATTATATTGATTCTGCTTTAATTCTTATTATTTCCTTTCTTATACTTGCTTCAGGTTTAGCTTGCTCATCTTTTTCTAGTTTTAAGATTAAAGTTTAGGTTATTTACTTGGGGTCTTTCTTCTCTAATATGGAGTTTAAAGATATAGGTTTCTCTCTAAGTACAGTGTCAATGGAATGCCATAAATTTTGATATGTTTGTTGTTTTTGTAATTCAGCTCAACATACTTTTAAATTTTTCTTCTGATTTCTTTCTATATCCATGGGTAATTCACAAAGGTATTAATTTCCAAATAGTTGTTGATTCTTCACATTTCCTTCTATTTTTTTTTTGTAGACCAGGGAGGTTTTATTTATTTTTTATGTATGTATGTATTTATTTATTTATTTTGAGACAGGGTCTGACTCTGTCACTCAGGCTGGAGTGCACCTGGAATCAAGTGATCCTCCTGCCTCAGCTTCCCAAGGAGCTGGGACTACAGGTATGTACCACAACACTTGGCTAATTTTTAAATTTTTTTGCAGAGATAGGGTCTCGCTATGTTGCCCAGGCTGGTCTCGAACTCCTGGTCTCAAGCAATTCTCCCACCTGGGCCTCCCAAAATGCTGGGATTACAGGCATGAGCCACTATGCCTGGCCTATGTATTCATTTTTATTGAAAAATTATAGTTGCATATATTTATGGAGTACAAAGTGACATTATTATCTTTGAATATAATGCAGAATGATTAAATCAAGCTAATTTGGTTTCTAATTTAATTTTATTGTGGCTATAAATCATACCTTGTATGATTTCAATCTCTTAAATTGACTGAGACTTGTTTGTAAACTAGCATATAGTGTATCCTTGAGAATGGCCCATATATGTTTGAAAAGAGTGTGTATTCCGCTCTTATTAGGTAGAATGTTTTATAGACATCAGTTAGGTAAAGTTGGTGATAGTGTTGTTCAAGTCTTCTTGATCCTTGCTGATTTTCTGTCTAGTTGTTCTATTATTTATTAAAAGTGCAGTAGTAAAGTTTCCACCTATTATTGTTGAATTGCCTATTTCTTCCTGTAATTCTGTTTCAGTTTTCACATCATATATTTTGGGGCTTTGTTGTTAGGTGCATATAATATTTATAATTGTTAGGTATTTTTGATGAATTGACCTTTTATCCTTATAAAATGCCCCACTTTATCTCTAATAGTATTTTTTGTCTTATAATCTATTTTGTCTAATATGACATAGTCACCCAAAGTCTGTTATCGTCATGTCTTGTGTGATTTTTTCATCATTTTATTTTAACATATTTGTGTTTTTGAATGTAATGCATATATCTTGTATAGTTGGGTATTGTTTTATTATCCAAGATGACAATCTCTGCCTTTTAATTGAATATTAATTTAATTGCAGTAATATATAAACACTTTGCTCCAAACAGCTTTGTGTTCTCTTCCCAAAATTGTGTTATTATTACTATATCTACCTGTATATATTACATTTCCATTTGTTATCAGCCCAAAAATTTTTGTTTATAATTATCGTTTTATGCAATTCTCTTAAATCAGTTAAGAAAAAGAGAAAACATATATGTATACTCTCTTTTATATTTATCTATGTAATTACCCTTACTGGCTTTCTTCATTTCTTCCTACACATTCAAGTTACTCTCTGGTGTAGTGTCCTTTCAGCCTGAATGAATTATGTTAGTATTAATCTGAAATAGATCTTTTTAAGATCCATGTTATAGGCATTATCACAAAAAAAAAGCTTAAAAATAAATTAAAATGGTACTCTGGATAATATCTATTTAACACCAACGAAGGAGGTAGAGGGAAACAGGAACAAAATAGACAGACATACAGAAATCTAATAGCAAAATGAGAGAGTCAAATCAACCTTATCAATAGTTACATTCATTGTAAACAGTTAAACATATCTTTGGTATGTCTTGTAAGGTCATTCTGCTAGCAATAAATTTTCTCACAGTCTTTATCTGGGATTTTTTCTAGTTTGCCTTCTTTTTTTAAAATTTTTGCTGAATATAGAATTCTTCTTTGACAATTTTC
Organism: Daubentonia madagascariensis; assembly: GCA_023783475.1. Classification (NCBI taxonomy): domain Eukaryota; kingdom Metazoa; phylum Chordata; class Mammalia; order Primates; family Daubentoniidae; genus Daubentonia; species Daubentonia madagascariensis. The sequence goes on from JAKFHU010001672.1 coordinate 23,884,256, forward strand.
TTTTTAGTACTTTGAAATGTGTCATTCCACTGATGTCTGTTCTTCATTGTTTCTGATAAGAAGCCAGTATTAATCTTTTGAGGTTCCCTTGTACATGATGAATCATTTTTCTATTTTTGCTTTCAAGATATTCTATTGTCTCTGCTTGTGACATGTTGATTATGATATGTCTGGGTATGAATCTCTTTATTTGTATCCTACTTGGAGTTGGTTGAGATTCTTGGAAGTTTATATTCATGGTTTTCCTCAAATTTATGCAGCTCTTGGATATTATTTTGGTTGAATATTTTTTCTAACTCTTTCTCTTCTCTTCTAAGACTCCCATTATATTTATATGTTAATATGTTTGATGGTGTTCTAGAGGTCTTTGAAGCTCTGTTTATTTCTGAGCGTTCTTCTTTTCTCTGTTCTTCAAATTGAATAATCTCCATTGATACATTTTCAAGTTTATTAATTCTTTTTTCTGGAAGTTTATATCTGCTATTGAGTCCCTTTAGTGAGTTTTCATCTTGGTATTGTACTTTCCAACTCTGTAATTTCTATTTGATTCTTTTTAATCATTTTTATTTCTTCATTGATATTCTCTGTCACTGTCATCCTACTTCCTTTAATTCTTTAAATATGATTTATTTTAGTTCTTTGGACATATTTATGCTTTTATGTCTTTGTCTGCTAGGAGCAACATCTTTAGTCCCCTCAAAGACTATTTCTATTCACATTTTTTTTCTATTTATGGATTACACTTCATTAATTTTTTCTACTACATGTCTAGTAATTCTTGTGCAAGTTAGAAATTTTAGATAATACATTGTAACAACTCTAGATTCCACAGCCCTCAGTGTTATGGACTTTTTGTTGTTGTTATTGTTTGTTTAGTGACTTGTTTAGACAAATTCTGCAGGGCCTGTCTCCGCCAAAGTGTATAGTTACTGATGTCTTTACTTAGTTTTTTCTTTATTTGTGTGTGTGTGTTTAATCTGGCTTTCTAGGAGTTGTCACTGGTTATCTTAGCTTCGTGGGCTGTCAGTGATTAGTCTGATGTTTTGTTTAAACATCTTAAGCCAATAAGGTTTCCCACCTTTGCCAATGGATCTGTAAGTGGGTTGGGAAATAAATACATTTAGTGTTCAGGCAGTTTACAAGTCTGTTCCAGATTTTACTTTATTTACACAAGCACTAACAATCAGCTAGCATTGACTAGGGCCCTCTACAATCTTTCTTGAGTAAGTATGCAGCCTTCCAGACCACCCAGGAGATATGGGAGATTATCAAGGCTCACTGTGGTTGGCTTTTTACTGGGATCAGTTAGTTAAAAGCTAACTGTCGTGCTGGTCTTTGCTCACTCACCTCAAGCTAGCTTTGCTGTTGCCTTCTCCAAGTTTTTTGCTACTCAAATTGGTATTGTTCTCAACAACACCCCTGGTCATAGATTTTTCAGTGTGTGTTATATTTCTAATCAAGTCATTCCCCTCCCGTCCCTGGTAAAATTACTGCACCACAATGCATGGGGGTGGGTGGGAATTTTTCCAGGCTGAAATGTTATGGACTCCTACATTTCTTAATGAGATTTTGTAGGCTTTCTTGAATAAACATTTCTCAATTTGTTGTATGCCTTTAATCAATTTCCAGAGTCCTGAAATGGTTGTTTTTGATAATTTTGTCCAGTTTTATCATTGCTTTTTGGGGACATGATTTGCCACGTGCTTCAGACATTCTGGATATCTTGACTTGACTACCCATTTAATTATATCATCTGTTTTACTGTTCATTTTTTGTCATAGTCCTCATTATTGTCTGAATTATCTTTTTTTCTATCTTATTCTTTGGTTATTGTTTCTCCTCTACAACTAGAATGTCAACTTTATGCTTGTTTTGTTCACTGCTGCTGTATTCATACAAGCTAACATAGTAGGCCTTCAATGAGCTTGTGTTTAAATAAATAAATAAATACATGAATGACTGTAACATTTCTGCCACTGCTCTAATAAAGATATTCATCATATGTATGTGCATCTCTTTTGGCTACACTATAAGAATATAAAGTAATTCAATAGAAACATACCTTCTTGCTAATATTTTAATGGTATAGATTTGATAATGAATTCTCTTAGAAACATTACCCTTAGTGTACTCTGTTGCTTTATGTTTGACTTTAAATTGAGCATTAAGGAAATGCAGTATTTTAATGAACTCTGCCAGTACTTTTATCTAGAGGCCTGTTGCCATTTTTGTCTTCCATGAAATTTTCGTCCCAAGAAAGGCAGGATTACATTTTTTCCTAACAGATTGAGTTGGTGTAGTGTATTCTTAGTTATCAAAATACTCACAGCTTTGGGATTTTGGATTGGTAAATACTCACGGTGTGTGAAAAAGCGTGATACGTGCTGCATGATCTCAATCCCGTGAAATCGGATGTGGTGTGTGCACACGCAGGACATAGAAGCACACGTCAAACTAAACTGCTTGTGATTGTGGATGACTTTGTTCTTTGCTTCTTGTGTTTTTCAGTTTCCTATACTGCATATATTAACTTTAAAAAAAAATAAAGGTTATTTTAAAAACTTGTAAAAAAAAGGTATTCATCATATCTGCCTGGGTCATTTTATAATATCTTACCCCATTTTTTGACCTTTGGAATTTACCCTGTCTGAAGACACTGCTGCCTTTTTCTAATGCAAGTTCAATCATGTTACATTTTCCATTTTATTACAAACTTTTAACTGAAAGAGAACATCCAAAATCCTTAGCAACTCCTTTATGAAGAGGGATGGCTAGTACTCCAAACTCACCACCTGAAATCTTGACCACTGTACCCTCTTTGCATACTAGCCCTTGATTACTTCTTCTTCATACCATATTTGTTCATTTTTCCAAACTTTTGTCCATGCCTGCAATATCATTCTGTAAGGCAGCTAGATACTTCTCATTCTTTAAATGGAATTGTATGAATAGATTTAAGTGGTGGAAAGAGAATTGGGAGAGAAAATTGCAAGAAAATGGGCCAAAGAGACTCAAATCTTCTCTGGTCCAAAAGCAGCCTCTGGAGAGAATGAAAGAGAGGCAGAAGAGGGCTTCTATTTTAATTTTCGATTGGATCAAGGCAGAGATTTCAAGTTTAAATCTCAGATCCAGTTTTCCAAAGAGACCACCAGAACACAGACAAATGTTTCACAGGATCTTTGGTTCCATAGTAAAAGGGAAGGAAGAAAAAGAGGCATACAACCTGTTCACCAAACTGATTTTCATGGCTCTAATTCAAATAGAGGTTGCTGCAACCACTACCCAGAGCACTAACCAGAATATCAATGGATTATTCTTGTGTTCCTTAGCCTAGTATAATTTACTCAGATGTTGTTTGGAAAGCACCTAAAACCAAAAAGTTGTAGAAGCTTTCCCTCTCCTGATATTCTAGGGTTCTTTCTTCTGTCAGCTGTGAAACTACCCTCACTTCAGTCCCAATGCCTTTAACTCATTCACTTCATATCTTGTTTCCCCCTGCAGGTTCTGCAGGAAGGTCTGCCCTGCCCTGAGGCTAAGGGAAAAGAGAACATTTCATCTGTTTAAAATTATCATTTCCATTTCCTTCTGAGATTCCACAATGGGGACAGACATCTGATAGGGCCTGGCTATTCCTTGCACACTTATCACCATTTGTCCTGAGCTGCCCTCGCTTTCTGCTCTCTAACCTCTGACAAAGCTGATTTGTGCACTACTCAAACAGGACCTACCTTGGAGCAGGTGGTGGTCCTGGAGACCAACTCCTCTCTCTCAAAAACCAACCCTGAATCCAAGCTGACACAGAATCTTGAGCCAGATAAGCTAAAGGGCCAGATGAGAAAGTCAGAGATCCAGCCCTTATCAGGTTTCCAAGGACACAAAGATGCAATGTAGAGCAAATTGGGCCCAAGGAGGGGGGCTTTCAATTGCACACATACTTTCAGTTTATATTTTCCAATACATTAATTCCCTTCTGCCTTCAAATTAATTGGGATGAGGGTGTTTCAAGTCAGAGTAACAAACATGTTATCTAATCTTTCCACACAAATCCAAATTGTGATGTCTTTAAAATTTGCAAGGAATTGAAATAGATCATGTCATGATTCTTTGGGAATGAAAGCAAAATATGAACTCATCCCAAATCTGTCTATGAGTTTCATCCCAAAAGGTGGATAATTCCCACCATCTCTCCAGAAATCTTAGAGAGCCCTGGAGTTGCAGTGTTTCTTGAGTGTCATTTTTGTTTCTCCAATTTTTGTCCAATGGAAGACATCACAACTGAGTCAGGCCAGAAGAATACTTTTCCTTTCCTTCTTTCCAACTTCTGAGTTGGCTGATAGAGTCCAGTGATGACCTCTGCCCCTGGTCTGGTCAGAGAAGACAGGAAAGCAAAATAGTTGGAGACATATAACTTTAAATTGGCAAACAGAAGACAGTGTTACCAAGCAATGGGCTCCCTTCTCAATGCACATAGAAATCAATACTATGACATGGGCTTTTGAGAAAAGAAAGGCTTTATTTTGAGGTTGACTGGTGAGGAGACAGGAAGCATGGCTCAAATGTGTCTCTCAGACTTGGGGTCTGGGGCAAGCTTTAAGGGTCAGAGAGCAAGGGAAAGTATTAGCACTGTTGGCTTTGTAGGGTCTGATTGGAGGGCTTCAAATTTGACCATTTATGATAAGATATGTTGAGGTGGACTTCAGCACTGGATTTTTCTGGCTAACAGACCCCTCACTTCTGAAGAGTTTCTGGTACTCAGGTTCTGGTCATGTCCTAGTCATCTTGGTTCCTTGTGGAGGAAATATTGGTTTTGGGTGTTAGAAGTTAAAGCTTTTTCTATTTCTCATATCCAGGCTACATGACTAGCATTTTTGGCTCTGTTATACACACAAGGTAACTTGACATTCTGTTTTCAACAGAGTAGGGCCAGTCTGGGCTGGTCCTGTAGTTACAACAGGTTCTGGCTGGAGTGGAGAAATGCAGGAGCTGCAGTATGACCCCATCTTCCATGTTATCTGCCTGGGGCACCATCAGAATCCAGCTCCAGGCAGATTGGATGATAAGAGGGGACCAGCTTTCTCTCCACGCCCTGTTTCTGCCCTAGAGGCCTATAGGAGATGCTTTTTCAGGTTAGTAAGTGCCCAAAACACTGAGTATCTTCTTAGGTCATTGACAGACAAGGGCAAGTTCCCTGGCCTCTATTGAAGGCTTGGAAACTAGGCTTTTTGAAACCAATTTCATGCCCAGGGAAGTGGGGCCTAGCCAGGAGGGCAGACCTTGCTGGCTTGAACTCAGAGGAGTGAGCGACTAAAGATTGAGGCCTCTAAGTGCCAACAGCTTCTCTTACTTTAGCTAGTCCCCCTCAACTCATTCTCTCGAGGGGGAAGCTGAGCCTTCCCTAGTGCAGCCTAAATGTAAGCTCTGCTTTGCAGGGTCCTGGGCAGGGAGCTAGGACCAAGATGTTGAAAGACTTGATATTTGTAAGAGACTCAGAATTCCCACAATTTCCCCAGGTCACACAGCCAGTCAAAGGCAGAGCCTGACCAAACACCCAGATACTCTGACCTTTGTACTTAGCACTACATCAGCCGTTATTAATATATTTTAATGTTAAGAAGGACTGTAGTTGTATTAATTCTGTGCTGAGAAACAGCAGTCATGAATTTCAGGCCCAGATCTTTAACATGCACAAACTTGGACAAGTCACTTGACTCCTGTGAGTTCCCAGCTTCCCCATCCATTAAATGAGAGACTTGTTCTAGATGCCATAGGTAGTGTCGTTTGGTTGGATCCACAGTAATGATATGAAATTTGGTCTCCTGGAAGGAGAATAAAACCTGATCCTTAGGTCCGGGTGTGGCCTATATATAGTCAATGATGTCTCTGGTTTTATCAGTGTTTGGTTAAATAGAATGAATGGATTTCCCAGTTTGTTCCTCTGCACAAAATTTGATATGTTTCAAAATCTGCAGCTGAACAGTTTAGCAAGTCAGGCTAGATTCAAGGAAGGAAATAAATCACAGCAAATCTAAATTCTTGATAGAGAAATGGGAATCACAGAGCCTATGTAAACTGTGTGGTTTATAATATTGAGATGATAAATTAATTGAAGGGACAACACATGAGAAATATTACCTTTTTAATTTCCACATTTTTAGGGAGGGATAAAGGAAGAAAAGCAAAATAAAAACAGAGAGAAATGTAAAAGGATGCAGGTTAATATGCTCCCAGTGTTGTTTTGTGATCCCTGTTCTAACAGACCCCAGAGTAAACCCCCTCCTCCTATAACACAACAACATCCCAGGACATTTATAATCCCCCAAATAAGGGGCAGAGGTAGTTTAGAGAGTTCATTGGCCTGAGGCTCCAATGGAGAATACCACATTCACCCAAATACTGTCACTGCTATGGGAGGGGGATGACCTGAAACAGCTCAAGGCCTATGAGCAGGTAAATGACATCCATTTTCATAAAAAATATATTCAGAGACTTAAATGTGCAAACTTTCTGACTTATTCCCACCTATCTCCCGCCCAGATGAATCCAACCAATTCCACAGTTGAGCCTATTGGAAGATACTTAGAGGGAAGAGAAGAGACAGATGTGGGTTCAAGACTGATTAGTTTGAAAAGAGGAAACCAAATTACAAGTTGTTGCTCTCTCAGTTACATTGCATCTAATAAGGTGAACAGGCGTTTAAGTAATTCAGTTTACTATGCTTCTAATAATTAAATAGCTGGCAGGATAGCTTAAAAACCCTATCCTCCAACCTATATACCTTATGCCAAGCATTAAACTGATGAGTGAGTTTTTTGGGGGTTCACTTAATGGTAAAGATAGAACTTGGAATCACAACAAGAGCATAGACATACTTGCTTTCCCACATTTTCTACAAAAAATCCTGACTTGACTAGATTCACACAGATGGCATTTTGTTGATGCTTAAATGCTAGACGTAAGAGCTTGTAAAAGTTTATTAAAAAATACACATAACCTTTCTTCCCAACAGCCCTGTAATGATGAACAGTTTGCTAAAGGGTCCAGGTTTCTTGGACTTTATTGTATTCTCGTCTCATCCTCCCCATTCAACATCAAAGCTCAGGAACCAATTTGGAAGAAACATTTGGGAATCAAAAGTGATCACTTTCTAAACATTTTAAAAGTACAGTCTACATCGATGATTAAAGATCATTGAGTGCTCTTGGGGTGTAGTGTCTAGAACATGGCAGAAGGGGGGCTTCTGGGGTGCTGGTATTTTCCATTTCCTGATTTGGGTGCTGGCTGTATGCACATGAATCAGCTTATACAACTCATTGAGATATTCGCTTATGATTTCTACACTTTTTTGTATGCATATTTCTTTTAAAAGTTTACTACCAAATAATGCCACTGGCTCTGGAAGCTCATGTCCTGGAGTCACAGTCCAGATCTAGCTGAGCGGGATGTGCATAGCCCTGACTATCAGCATTGCACATTAGTTCTGGGTCCCTGATACTATTTTCAGAAAGGTTCCTTTATTGCCCATTAGACAATAAAAGAGTTCAAGAAAAGGAAGGCAGCTGATTTTGACATCTCCCATCCAGCAAAGTGGATTTAGCTTAAATAATATGTCTCTTATCTATGCACAGCCTTCCCTTCTGAGTCACCAGTCCAATTCATGATGCTAAGGAATGTGCTGAAGTAAGTGGAAGCAGCTGAGACCTAAAGTTAGGGTAAATATTTTTCTAGCCACAAGAGCAGCTGTGTTTCTATCAGCTGGGTGAGGTAAGTAGTAGTGAAAGGAGGAGGGAAGAGAGGAGGACTCCTAATCATGCCCAGAGGAATTGACTTGCTAGCAGAGCCTGTAAGGTTTTCTTGGACACTCCTGGATGTGTCAACACCAGTCTCCTCTGCTGCTCCAGCCTGTGCCTTGCTGAAGACTCAGACTCAGCCCTTTCCTGCCTGGGGGCCACTGAGGAGGCATTTACTAAGGACTTTGAGCTTCCTCTGAATTCATGTGTGTGTGTATATGTGCGTGTGTGTGTGTGTGTGCGTGAGATTATAGTTATCATCAAAGTTCACAGGCCTCCTATAAGAATAAAGACTTAGGTGATAGCGGCTTCCCTAAAGAAGACAACAGATTTCTAAAACTTCTGCTCAGAATATGAGAGAAGATGGCCACAAAAGTTAATAATATTAATAACATCTATCTAGAGCATTTCATATAAATTATTTGACTGTCAAAACAACCAGAGGAATAAGTTAGGTGCTGAGGCGAGAGGGATAAAATGGCTTTCTCAAGGATGTATACATATGACACTGACCTAGATCTTATGACTCCCAGCCCAACATTAGTGTCTGAAATATTCTTATAAAAATCCCACACACATGGATTGATCATTATATAAAGGTCCAGATATTTAGGGATTGGCCTGAATTTCAGGTGTTTAGGATTATAAGACAGAAAAGAAGAAACAGAGAAGAGACTGGGAGAATAAGCAATATTCATAGCCCAGGTATCATGATGATTGAAAAATGCATGAATTATCATCCCCAGCCCGAGGGACAAATTATGTAATACTTTATTTTTTAAATTTTGATGAGAGTCAATTATGTGCCAGGCCCAGTGCTTGGCATGGCCTAAAATGGACAGTAATGGAACGTGATCCTTATTTCAGAAAGTTTGAAATCTAATGAAATATACAGAAGCACTACTTAAAGGATAATTGCAAACAGACATTTGTGCTCTTTTAGAAATACACACACACATACGCAATGAATCCTATTTGAAAACAGTTTTTTTATCATAGGTGTTATATTCTCTCATCTGTTACAAGGTAAGAAATTGAAATCCCAGACTTTCTATAATATTAATTGCTCGCTTATAAGTTGTTTTTCATTATAACATCTTTAGTATTAAGCTCATGTCTTGCCATGCACTGGAAAATAACCTACAAATGAACAAAGTGGTACTAAAGGTATACTCAGTCTTTTCTGATGACATAACCCTCACTGCTGTGTGTGTCTCCTTCCCCAGCAACCCCAGCTAAACTTCAGAAAGCACTGGCCTGCCCCCTTTGTGGGGACTATTAATATTTTAAAGAGCCCTTCTCAGTGACGTGTGGACACAGCGGCTGCCTCAGGTGCCTTGCCTCCTTGGTGATGGAGACTGACAGAAGGCTTTTCATCTGCCCAGAGTGCTTTCAGTGTCTTGGAAGAAGGAAATCTGGGAAAATCTGGAACTTGGCAATAGTCTTATCAGAGAGCTAGAGCCAGTGCTGGACATGGGCTTGAGAATGCATCATGGGAGAACATACTTTTGGAGTGAGTAGACCAACCTCCCACCCTCACCCATCCCATTCATGTGCATCTTACTCTGTTGTGACTAAGCAAAGAGGGAAACCTTGACCATATCCATGAGACATAGAACATATATCCTCAAAGTGATTTTTTAATCCAAAAATAATCAAAACAAAAACTGTAAAATCTGTTGTAAAGTAACAATGAAAACATTATAGAATACAAAATACAATATCTGGGGGAGCTATTAACAAAGAAAATGCCATTATATTTAAAACCTAAAATATTAAACAAAACGGATTTTAAGAAATAGGATAAAGTATCTAATTAAAGAGTCAGGAAATGAATGACCCGTCAAAGGAGAACTCAAGAGGCAGAAGCATTTTGACAAAGAAAGAAAATATTCACTTGCAAAGAATTCAAGGTCTCCCCACAGAAGTGGTGGGGACACCTCTCTGGGCTCCATGTCCCCTTTGCCATTCCCATCTGACCCACAGCACCTAGGACTCTGGGTAAGGTCTGGCTCCTGGAGAAACTACCAGTTCTTCAGACCAGCTTCTCCCCAGCTTCTCAAATGTGTTTTGGGCCCAAAGCTATAGTTCAGCATGGGGGGTAACCCTATGATTCCTGATTCCTGTAAGACAAAGTCTGGGTAAGTGATGGGGAAATTTTTTAAAAGTTGAGTGAATAAAAGGACTTGTCTCATTTGGACTAAAGGATAATTTTAAGGAAAGGTAGACTACCCAGCACTGGTGCTCCCAGGGCAGAATCTGCTTCCCATTTGTAGGTCTCTGGAGATGATAATGGTGAGAAGCTCCTCTCCTCATTTCCATTCTGAGGTAACTAGACAAAAACTGTTGTTCCACTTTAGTTTCAAACTATTGATTTGAAACTAAACAACTTTCATCCTCTTTGTTTTTCTCACACAGGTCTTTGGTTCTTTTCCATTTTGATCATTTCACCCTCCTAACCTCCTCACCTTAATTCTCATTTTGTCCTGAGCCCAGATGTGCACGCAGACACAGCCCTTCCATAGCACACATTTCTGACTTGCAAAGAGCACTTAATTCATAAAGTAAGGGGATACAAAGAAACCACTCTGTATGCTTTTATTCATTCCTTTGATGATCAAACAAACATGTAACTTTTTAAAATACCATTCATTAATCTTGGAGTCCTAAGTAGGGTTTGGTGAATTCTCTGCTTAGTCTTGACCAAGTTATTTAATGGGAAGTCAGTCAGGATATTTGAGAGGTGTTCGGCAGGTTGTGAGTGGCAGGTATCCACTGGTCAGTTCCTTTCTCTGTGTCTGCAGAAGGATGAAGATTCTTCTCCAAGCACTTGACATTTTCAGGACCAGAAAGTGTGTGAGTTTCCCACTCTCTGTAAATCCATTCATCAAAAATGTACTGAGCACAGGCTACATGCCAGGCACAGAGTTCTGTGATCCCTAGAGAAATAACAAGAGCAGCAGCTACTATTCACAAAAGACTAAGGTCTGGCCCTGCTGTAAAGTGTTACCATGTATTAACTCATTAACTAATTTAATCCCCCTCAGAGCCCTGTGGATTAAAACATTGTGATTACAATCCCCATTTTCATGTGAGAAGACTGAAAAAAGGTTGTAGTCACAGATCTCAGGGATTTCTCAGCCAAAAGTGGGAGGAAAACTTGGACACACATGGAGGCCTCCATGTCTTAAGTGTATTGGGTTGGCCCTTCTTTCTTTACATCTCTCTCTCTAATACACTATGTCCATTGGGTTCCACACTCTCCCTGGTCCTATTCATTCATGTTTAGGCCTTTAACTCCCTTAGAGCAATTAAAGGTCATTTGTCTTCCCATGTGATTCCACTAGAGGTTGTACATGCAACCCTTAGCTCAATTTTCTGTAGTATATAATGGGTTGTATGTCTGTCTTCCATCAGGGTTGGAATCTTATTTAAAGGAGGGACTGTTTTCTCCACTGAATGTGCCCAGCATCCAGCAATAGAAAGGATTCCATCCTATGGAGGATGCTTAAGTATTTGCTGTATGATCAAATATTATGAAAATAATTAGAAGGCTCAAAGGCACGTTCTGGTGAACTTTGCAAAGGATGAGACATTTGAACTAGACTTTGAGAGATCCAAAGAAATCCTTTGTCCTAGGATTGAGCACTCTTGTGTCGTTGTGGAAACAGTGGGAGAACATGAGAATGGGGAGACAGGGAAGGTTGTAGATATTGGATAGTGGCTTTCATGAGACTTCCCAAAGTTGTGATCAATTTCAGGCAGAGTTCAGAACTCATTGAGAGTTCTCAGGAGCTCAGGCAGGGCTGCGCCCTGGCACTGACTGATTTAATCCTCTGTTTCTGTCTGGGCCCTGTCTGCCCATTTCTCATCAAGGGCTCAAGAGGGCCTACCACACAGGAAGTGATAGCCCAGTTTCTAATTGCTGTGGGCCTAACAACTTTACCCTTGTACTTAACATGTATTGTCAGGTGTGGGGACCAGATGTCAGGTCTGTGTTCCCTGGTTCTTGGTTCTCAAAGAATGGTTACTGGTACCAAGTAGACACAGCAAATGAGCAGACCATGCAGATACAAGGAAGCAAAGTGCCAAAGTTTATTAAAGCATAGTACATTCCAGAGAAGGAATGGGTTAACCCCCCAGAGTGGAGGAGTCCCTGAGTTTAACAAGATTTTCCCTTTTATGTGCTTCCATAATTTTATGTTAAGTGAAGGGTGGAATATTCATGGTTTTTCTTGGAAAGGGGTGGAGAATTCTAGGTACCTGGAACCCTACCCATTTTTAACCTTGTATGGCAATTTCTGGGTGCTGCCATGGTATTTATAAACTGTCATGGTTCTGGTGGGGGTGATTTTTACTACGTTAATGAGGGTAGGTCACTTGAGATACTGTCACCTTACTTGTACACATGCTCCAGAGATCCTCATTTGTAGCCTTGATCATATCTCCACTTAGTGGCCTTTCTACCTCTTTCTGGTAGGTCAGTCCCTGGAGACCCCCTATTGTAGACCAAATATCTTGTCAGTCCTTGGGGAGCCTTTGACACATCATCTGTTCCTTCTTGGAAGCCCCCGCTTCTGGTCAACTTATTCCTCCTAGTAGACAAAATATCTCCTAGTGTCATCTATTTCTCAATGGAACCCCCCGCCAGACAAAGCATCTGTTACCCTTCTTCCTTGTCCCAACCTAACAGTGTCTAGAAAGGAATTTGGGGCTCCTCATTCAGGAATTATGTTGCCTGGACCCTGATGGAAGACAAGTCAGACAGCTGAGGTTTGTAGGGTGGGGTGGGTTTAAGTGCCAGGCGGGACAGCTGACAATGTTTCAAACAGATGGAACAGCCTGGGAAGGCCAAGGAGGCTGGTGCAAGGACGAAGAGGAGCCCTATCTGCAGTCATGATCCCCACCCTCCTTCGGATTCCAGGAAAGGATGTTTGAATGCAGGGGAGGAGGAGGATCAGGCATTGTGGCCACAGATCATTCAGCAGTGACCTGGTTGGTCTCTTTTCCACCTGAGGCCAGAGTGGGCAACCCCACCTCGGCATCCAAAAGTGCTGGGGACACATTGCTCCCCCAGTAAAGAGAATCTCAGAAGGAAATGAGGCCGCTGGAGTGCAGGGATCCAGTACCAGATACAGAGCTCGCCGCGTAGATGGCGGCTCACAAAAAAGCTGGAGAAATGAATGTTTTTCTTTGATCTACTTTCACCTCCTTGAATTTGCCGCAGGCAACCTCCTCCAAGCATGGAAAATGAGAGCGCAGCTTTGGAAAAACGATGAGATATACCAAGAATACTGCAGGGTAGTCCTGGCAGGGGACAGGGATGAAGAAGGACAAGTTGGGGGACAGTGACTCTGGATGCAGGGATGGACTTCTGGCTGTAATGAGCATCCTGGCTCCAGGAACTTGCCTGAGTCCTCCTCCTCTGGCCAGAGCCAGTGCTCGAAACACAGATGACTCTTAGGGTATTTATCTTTGTAGATATAGGAGGTCAAATTTTCTCTCCAGGCAAATTCTGATTTGTTTTAATATCTGTGCAAAAAAGTTAAAAGTTCATCAAAAATCCCACTGAGAAAAAGGATGTGTATGTGGTTGGTGCAGCTTATGGCCGATGGGGTGCAGTGAGCCTGGTTTGGAGGAAACAGTCGTTCATAGTTGCATTCTTAGGGAGTACCCCAACCCTTCCAACATCCCTCACCTTCCATCCTATGCTCTATTGGCCATGAACCAAGAGGGTGAGAGTGTAATAGCCCTCCCCCATCTCCTCTCTGGATCCCATATAATAGCTCACTTTCACTTTTAAGTCTTTTCTTGGTCAAAGCAGCCTCATCAAAAAGGTTCAATACAAGAGTGCTTTGAAAGGATGGAGGAATCATGCGTAAGGGCTGCCCCAGGTGCACCAATTAGCAAGTTATTTTCTCTCAGCTCCAAATCCACCCTTCTATACTCTGTTGTATGATGCTAGGGCTGGGAGGAGACTCTAAAAACCACATCTTGATTTTGCCAGCTGCTCCCTGTTAGAGTATGAAAATCGGAAGCCATAGAACCTGCAAGGCTACAGGAGGCTATCAGGCAGCCCCTGTACTGCGTCTTAACCCTCACAGCAGCAGTTCCTTCTTGCAGCAGCAGTTGAATCCACTCTGCAGTAATTTCAGCACTTGGTGAAGCAGCTCCTCCACATTCTCCACTCAGAGACACTAGCACTAGCTTGTTTCTTTTCAGAGGTCTGGGTTCAGAGGCCTGGGTCCCTTCTCCAAGATCAGAGATACTAGCACTAACTGGTCAGCTCCTCTTCCTTAGAGGTCTGAGTTTCAGCTCCATAAATGCTTCTACTCTAAATTTCTGTTTAGATAATGCCAGCCTCTTTGTTTGTTTCCTCAGCCCTAGGGATGGTAGCTACTTCCTGCAGTTGCTCCCTCTGTCACACCTTCATACACACCTACAGTTACCTGGTTAATAACCTTATAATTATCTAACAATTCTTTATATTAAATTCATCCTGCTCAAATAACTGGTATAGTTTCCATCTCCTGATTGGACCCTGGCAAGCTGATAAGAGTTGGTGAATCTAACTCCATAAACACAGTGCTTACAGAAGTAGTGTGTGTATTTATATATCTCTATTTCTGTCTGTATAAAATCTTGAATTGTCTATATAAAATCTGAATTTGGGGGGAATGTGCAATGCCCCACTTGTCTAATGACTAGGGCATGCTGGGAAGAATGGGGAAGGTGAAATGTTACTGGCAGGGGAAAGTGCAATATTTTGGAACAGTTCAGGAGGAAATCTCATCAAAATTTTTTATTTTTACTAGGAATAAAACTGATTCTAATATGTAGTACACAGATGAATAAGAGAAAAATAATATTGCTTGCCTAGAAAAGAAAACAGACTTGTAAGTATTTATTACTGATAGCCAAGTGCTTTGGAGACAACAAATTGTTTGGCTTGCATATCTTCATCATCTAGAGGTCAAATCAAAAACCACCTGATAGTCAGTCAAACATATTTTTAACTGGAGTGTTTTATAATCCATGCCTTTTCACATTTCTAATTTCCTTTTTAAATAGTAATTACTTAGTAGGTGACTGAGTACTTTCCAAAAGGTAGAATCCTCACTAGGAAATGTATATTCTGGAAACAGTCAATTTTCTGGACAGGAGCTGAACTCTGTCCTATGGATGAATTGTTAATTGGACAGGCAATAAAGGACAAAGGACAAATAGTCATAATTACAACATACATATTCTAGTGTCAAATTAGAGAGAGTACGGAGGAGGAACCAGTATGGTAGACTAGGTATTCTGGGAGTTCCTCCTCCTACAAAACAAATAGATCCTAAAAAACATATTTCCTTCCAAACATTGTTTGACATGCAGGAAACTGGGAAAATCTTCCAAAACATGCTTTTCAAAAAGAGTAACCCCAAATTCCCATAAAATGGAGAAAGTTACCAACAAACAACCATACCAAAAAGGATCAATCCCAGATGGTTTCACCAACTCATTCCACAAAATTTTTGGAAAGCACATAGTCCCAATACTATATAAATTATTTCAGATTATAGAAAATAAAGGAAAACTTCCAAATAATTTAACAAATAATTATACAATGGACACCTAAACCTGATAAAGTTAGTGCACACAAAAAAGAAAATTTCAGATCAATATGTTATGAATATAATGCAAAATATTAAATAAAATATTAGCCTATATTAAGAAAATAATAGACCATGAAGAAGTATGGTTTATACCAGAAAAGAAACAATGGTTCAACATTAGGAAAGCTATTCATATTATAATATATTAATAGGTCTATAAAAACCCACATAATTACTTCCACTGATGCTAAAAAAGCCTTTGACAAAATTCAACATTTATTCGTAATAAAAATTCTTGAAAAAATATAAATGAGTGAATTCTTTCTTGTCATGATAAAATAAATATAAGTAATTAAATTCTAAAACCAGCTTCACAATGAGGGAAGCTTGGAGGCATTTTTACTAATGTCAAACACACAATGTAAGGATGCCTGTCATCTCTACTACATATAACACTTTCCTGGAGGTACCATACTAAAGACCACAATTACAGGCATAAGAACTGGGAAAGAAGATATAAAACTATATTTTCAGATGACATTATAGTATACGTGGAAAACCCTAGAGCTGCACTGTCCAATACAGGAGCCACTAGCCACATTTAGCAGTTTAAATTTAAGTAACTAAATTTGAATAAAATAAAAATTCAGTTTCCCAGCTGTGATATGATTGTTATGGATGTGTCCACAGGGTGGAGGTGGTGGTTCTAGATCCTTCCTAACACCTTGGTCCTCAGGATCCTCTGACCACTCAATTTCTAGGAGATTCAGATCTGCTCCAAGCCCCCACTAGGACTCAGCAGGCTTGGAAGAGCTGTAGAGCCCCTTCAAGCCTCAGACTCCCAGAACCTGGCTCTTGAGTCTTTCTATGTTTATCATGAAAAATGTGAAACATAGACTCAAATGAAATAGCACAACATCTTACTATGACCACAAATCAGATCTGCCACTCAGCTTTAATCATTAACTAGTTTATAGTCCCTTTCAAGTATCTTCTCTCCTTTTTTCTCCACTACAGCAGAATATTTTAATGCAAATCCAGTATATAATTTTATTTTACTGGTAAATACTTCAGGATACATTGCCAATAAAGATACTAACAAATACTAAAAAAGAAAAAAACCCAGAAAATCCCACAACAACCATGCAAATATCACACTAAGCAATGGTTAATTCTTTAGTAACACCTAATACCGAGCAGTTTTTCAGTAGTTCTTATTCAAATTCCCCTGATCATCTTATTCTTTGTCTTTTGCTACCTATTAAATATAAAATTCTCACTTCCCCCTTTTTAAAATCTCATACACTTCAATTTAAGAAACTGAGACATTTGTGCAATAGGACTTTGTACATCTGAACTTTATCCATTCCCATGCCATCATTAAACATACTGTTATCCCCCATATATCCTATAAATTTATAACTATATTTATAGGCTTGATTAGATTTAACATGATGTTTTGGTTTGGGCCAGGTCTAGACATGAAGGAGGCAAATTTTCCACTAAAGGTTTTATGAAACAGGCTTTATCAATTATGATCAACATGACTATGGCAGTTCAGGATGTTCTATGCAGATATGAAAATCCTGGCATAGATTTTAGAGCAAGATGGCATTTAGAGCAAAGCCATGTACGCTACAGAAAATAATTCAGAAGCAGTTTCCAGATTGCTCATGATTCCAGCTTGAGATATATGTGTGGGAATAGGTTTAAAGGTGGAGGATCAACCTAAAAGGAATGTAAAATTAGAGCAGGCTGGAATTATTGATATGGGGACATTAAGCAGAGATTATGAGTTCAATATTTTAGCTTGCAAGGCAATGAATGGCTCTAAATTTTACTAGGTTGGTTGACTGAAAAATGAACCCAAATGGGCCTGCACTAAATGAAACTGAAATGTCAGAACCTCCTTAGTATACTGTAAAGGGACTTATCCAAAGCCTTAGGGAGACTGAAATGTTAGAGATGATTTAGTGTAAAATCTGCTCATCCAAATCCAGAGGATGTGCCTTTCACCATGGCTGTGACAAATAAATTCACGAAGCATCCTGGAAGAGCTCTGTGGTGGATCTTCCCTATTGAAACAGAATCCCTAAACACAATGGGATGATTTGATCCCAAGGTGACGGGAGCCAAGTGGTGGCACTTAATCATCAAAGACAAGCTGAACATGGTTATAGTAACGATCACTAATCAGAATAGTCTGGCTCACAGAGAACTTTTGCACTGTCTATAGAACTGAAGTATTATAGGAGAGGTCTACCAAAGTTTCACTTGATCTGTATAAGAAGAAAATCCCCAATCTAGTAAACAGAAATCAGACTTGAATCACTAGAACAGATAATCAATCAATTCCCAGACTCGAGTCAATTCACAGACCCATAATCCCTTGAATGAAGGAGAATCCAGGTCCCCATCCCAGCAATACTGCCAAAAATGTATACTGTTAATCTACCTCCCAGCCTTCCACAAAGGGACTTGTACTCATTCACTAGGATACTGTGTAGTGGGAAAGGAAACTTAATTGGACTTTTCAGAGATTAATGGACACCGGCTCCGAATTGACACTAATTCCTGGAGACTTGAAATGTCACTGTAAACCACCAGAATACAGATTTCATAAGGTCAGGTGATCAATGAAGTTTTGTCTCAAGTTTATGGTTTCTGATGAAAAATACAGTGTCATTTGAGAACCTTTGTTTTCTTATAGGTAATCTCTTGTTTCTCTCAGGCTACTTTCAAGATTTTTTCTTTGTTTAATTTTTTAAAAATTGTTTACGATATGTCTGGATATGGGTATTTTTGGATTTATCCTGGTTAGGGTTCCCTGAACTTCTTGAATCTAGAGGTTTATGTCACTGAATTTGAAAAGTTTTCATCCATTTTTTCCTCAAATCTCATGTAAGATTTCATAGGCAAAATATATCAGAATTCATCTTCCTACTTTTATTCTACTGGTAACAAAAACTATAAATACCTGAGAGGTGAAAGTCAGTTGATGTGGCTACTAGCCACATCAGAGTGTTCTAAAATTCGGTATTTTCAGCTTCTTTTCCCTACTTTCTACTCCTTTAGATGTGCAACAATTTTAATCATGTGTTTCTTTATTTTTAATTATTTTCTACTTAAGATTTTAAGTTCAATTTAAATTTTCTCAGCTAAATTCTGACTTTTCGGAGAGAAGTACCGAATAGCACTTATCTGGACAACTCAAATTTCAGGTCATCCTTTCTCATGTTTTGCCACCAGTCATACATCTCCTGTCTATTCTTAATGCTCAATAATCTCTTCTTCATGATTCAATTTTAATAGGCCACTCTTAATTTCATTTCCAGGTTGTTACTTCCCTTCCTTTTGAGTCAAATACCAACGACCAATTCAGGGAGTGCTTACTTTGTCTCCTCTATATGTCAGACACTAGGAAAAGGCTGTCACAGGAAAGCTGTGAAACTAAGATAAATAGCATAGTCCTTATCTTCAAACAAGCCACAGTTGTATCAGGAAGAGAAGGTCTTAAACAAATTACACTATAACATAATAACATCAATAAATTATTTAAAAGCTGTGTGGACATGGTACAAACCAAAAAGAAGTAGGCATTCACCATTGTCAAGCAGAGGAGTTCAAAACCCAAATGTTTACAAGGGCAACAGAGATACGGTAGAGGTAATCTTAAAAATGGGGTGGGAGCTTGTCTATATCAATTCTAAGATTTTCTGCTATAAGCATGGGTAATAAGTAAAATAGCATCAAGTATTTTTCAAAATTGCCTCATCAGATATCTGATTGCTAGAACTATGTATTCTACCCAATGACCTGTATTTAATGATTCCAATTTAAGAGATTAAAAACTGAATTCTTCATTTAAGTTAACGTAGAATCAGATTATTTTGTAGTTCTTTGATGATAAAGAGAGTGATATAGCATTGTGGAGAGTGCCAGGGCACTAATAAGTGATGTCTACAAACAAGCCACAAGTAGTTTTCAAACTTAATGTATTTATTCATTTAGAAAAAAAAGATGCATTTACATGTTTAACAAATCAAAAAATATAGAAAGATATAAAATGAAATTCTATGTACTATGCCTCCATTTACTTAGTTCTCTCAAAACTTATAATAATTTCTCTTGTATTCCTCTAGAGATTCTTCATGTATATAACATCAAATTAAATATCTTTTACTTTATTTTGAACATTATTACTCATGCATTGCTTTTCTTTTATTAGTTAAAATTATATATCATTCTATATCAATACATTTTGTACCTGTTCAGTCTTTCACAAATTCCATAAAATCCCTTTGTATGAATGGATACTTATGGCTATTTTCAAATAGCCAGTAAAATAGTTCCTTTTGCTAGATATATAAGTTGTGTTTATAAAATAACAAATGCGGCAATGTATAATATTTTTTTCCTGTTGTAATGCTCACAAGAGCAAGTATATCTGTAGAATCAGGTCCTAGAAAAGAAATTCTGCGTCAAAAGGATAAATACACAAGTAATTTTGATAAAATTTACCAAATTGTTCTCCTGCTCCCTACTACTGTAAGAACACTAGTGAACGAGCCATCTTAGAAACATTAGAATTAAAGCCATTTCTTCAGTGTGGCAGAATGGAGAATGAGAAAATGTCTGGGTTCCTCTAGCTTTCTATGATCTCTGTGTCAGCTCAGGGCTGCAGGTCACCATATTTGTTGTATGCAAATATACCCTTCTATGTTTAAGCTGCTCTTACTGGATTTTGTTTTACATACAGCATAACAGACCTAAAAGTTATTTCAGAGTTGTTTATTAAGGGGACCAACGAAACACACAATTCCTCCAGTCTCACTGAGTGTGCTAACATTCAGCCATGTGTCCATCCCTGTGAATCAGCACAAATGGGCTAAGAACTGCATAACCAAGGGTTAGACATTCTTGAATATTTGTTGTTATGAAATTATTCTCTAAAAAGAGGGTTAAATATAAAGAAATAATACAATCTGCCCAATAAAAGAAATAAAACAAAGCATTAGAAGGAGAACACTTTGAGCAGCTCTTATCTCAGGGGGAGTTTTGCACAGAAATTTGGAGTTCTGAATGTAGCGAACAAGCTTGTGGTGCTTGTGGAGAAGAACTACCATATAGGCACTGGCCCAGCCCATGAGACCCTGAAACAGGGCATCTCGCAGGGCCATGAGTATGAGGAAAATCCATCTTATTACTCGTCTCCCTGGTAGAAAATCACAATAGCTATCACTTTCACTGATTTGTGATCTGTTCATGCTGCTATTTTTGATGGAAAAGAGTAAATTCATGCTTATCAAGGAATTGAATGTCCAAAGGAAGAGAAACAAAGAAAGGATATGCCATGGGGACCTTGGCTCGAGCCTCCCCCACGTGGATGCTCTGGGACTGATGGTGATGGCCTGGACCACCGTGAGGAGACTGCTGGTGCAGATCGAAAGGCCCCGAGCCACCCTCTCCAGATAAATAACAATTTTACAGCCTGTATCATCTAGGAAGTTTCTCAAACCAAAAGCTGCTATTGTCTTTGGCATTCCTTTGGAAAAAAGAATTATATTTGTAAAAGCCAAATGGATGAGAATAAAATGTAAAGATTTCTTCTCAGTGCCCCAAAAGAAAATGCACATATAATTCATAAAAACAGAGATGTTCCCGAGGGTGCCAAGTCCAGTTAGAAAAAGGAATATTGCTCCCTTGATAATGTTCACAATCATTTCTTACCTCATTGGCAGAAAAACTTTGTATCCAGCAAATACTGTTTGAAGAAAGCACTAGTAATGAGGATATGTATCTGCAACGAATAATTCATATCAGAGGCTTTGGTGTTATACGGGGCCCAGCAACCTGAGGGTTATGATATATGTGATGGAGCAGATTTTTGTCCAAAGAACTTTATTCCTTTCCCTGTGGCACTCTTTATGTGTCATTTTATGTGGCCCCAAATTCTATATAGGGAATGAGGATATAAAAATATAAATTTGCCACAGAGATTTTTTTTTCTGAGCTCTATACAAGCAAAATGAACTTGCTTATTCAACTCTGTATAGATCCTATGTATTTTAAATCTCAGCATGTGCTGAATTGAACTAAAACTTTCCCAACCAGAGTTTCCCCCCATGTTTTCTACTTTATTCTATGATATTCCTGTTAGCCATTTCCAAAAACCCGAGGTTTATCCTGAATATGTCTACCTTCCCCTATCCCCCACATACAGACATTTAGAAAATCCTGGTGCTTCAATTCTTTAACATCTTTCTAATCTATCCACTGCCATATCTTGGGTCGTGCCACTTCTTCTGTTCAATATATCATTATATCTCACATTTTGATGCACATGACATTTCCTGGTTTGTTCCTGCTTCCAATGTTTACTGTCTAATAGTTTCAGAGTCATCTTTTAATACCCCAAACTGATTCTGTGAATTCACTGTTTATAAATTTTTAGTATGTTTTCCTAGCCCTCAACATCAAGTCAAATAGCATGCATTCCGCTACAGGACCTCAATTTTTAAAGTGTCATCAGCCAAAGACCAAGATTGTGTTATGAGCAAAATCATATCTACTGATTGGAAGCAGTCAGGGATGGTGCTCCAGAAGAACCATGGAATGCCAAGCATTTTCTTGAGAGGTCTGAGTCCCCTCTGAGGATATGAGAGGGCTCTATGACAAGTTGTGGTCTGTTCAGGATGTGTTGATGTTTCTCAAGGGGGATTAGGAGAAGGGGACTAATTAGGGTTTGGGTGCTATCATGAGATAAAGGCAATTTATGAATTAAGTATTCCCAATAACGGCTACGTGTAGCAAAGTAGATGGAGCCTTCGCTGGTGAGAAAAGAATAATCCTTCAAACACGGGTCATTATAGCATTTTACAGCTGCTGCATAACTGTGGGAGAAACAATGTTTCAGGTTAACTTTGCAGCCAGCTTTACCTGTGTCTGCTCTCCGACTTGGTTAACACCAGGGCTGCTTTGATCTTTATCAATCCAAGCTGATTTTCCTACTTTCATGGCTAGACAGGATTTTACTCTTTTATCACTAACCTCTTCAATCTCATTTCTAACCTAGAAATTTATATCAAATTACCGGTAACTTTCCCAAAACAAATCAGGATTTTAATAGAATTCTCAGAATTTGCATATGTTCTATATATTTGGAATGCCTTTCTACAAGCCATATTCCTCTCTACTTTCAACCAATCATTAAGGGATATCTTAGATTTATCCTTATCTTGAAGGTCTCAGGCAGCATGAACTATGTGAACTTTGACTTGTTTGATACCAGGTAGCCTCAGGACTTTGGGAAAATTGTCAGGCTCCATTTCCTCCCTTGACAAGTAGGGAGACTGAGGCCTGCAGGAAGGGGTTATAAGAAGTATTACATGATCTGAAATGCCTAGCACATAGTGAAATATACTATACACCTTAGTAGTGAGAACAACAGCATTGACTAACAGATCTGGGATAAGAATTATTTAAATATTTAGTCTGGAGACCTGGAATCTGTTAAAAATGACTGCCTTCAATACATGCCCTGATATCCTTAGCAAATACTTTTGTAGTTGTTTTTTCTTATTTCTATGTAGGATTTCCCATTTTTCTGGCCCTCTCTTTATTTTTCCAAAATTCCAAAGCTCTGAATCAGATTTTGGATTAGCTTCTGAGACACCTAATAAATCACATTCTTTTTTTTTTTTTGACTGAATAAAATGAAAAATGTCAGAGGAGGGAGGGTAACTACTCTACCAGATTGTTTTTGGAAACTATTTAAAAGTAAACAATTTGCATTTAGATAGATGTGTAATGCCCCCTTTGGATCTAACACCCAATAGTTTAGGAAGGTAAGTAAGTGTACCCATCTTAGCCTCAGTTTTCTCAACTAAAAAATGAGTAGTGCTCTCTGCTACATAAGACTACAGTAAAATTAATGTGGGCACCTCAGTTTATACTAACTCACAGCCTAGCAAATACCTAGTAGGAATTCTCAAAAGAGTAACTATAATTTCTAATCATAATTGCTATTGAAAGTGTTCCATGAAACTGGCATATAATGGATGAAGTTTGCTTACACATATGGTGTAACATGATATGTCAGGTTAGGTGGACTTGAGGGATGAATGCTGAAAGAAAACCTTCAAATTAAACAAAAATGCACTTAGGGAATAAGCAACATAATGGGAAAAAAACACCCAAAACCCAAATGTAGCACATATTGGAAACACAGAAATGCACCAAAAAAGAAGCAAAGAAATTTTATGAAATTTGATAATGCTAGCAGTCATAATTCAGGTGAAAATGAAGGCTGAAGAAAACAATTTTTCCTAGAAAACTGAAAGCTTTCTATATTTTTTAAATTTCTGGATGAAACTAAAGACCAACCCCAAAGCTCTCTTAGGGTACCAGATCCTGAACACAAGGAGAAAGATGCTCAAGCACTTCTGGAGTCACAGCTACTAGAACTGGTCCCCTTCATCTTTTGAAAGATCAGAAGAAGAGTCAAGATCTTCAGGCTTACAGACTCTTTCATTAACTTCCTTGCTTAGTCAAAGAGAGAAGTCAGATTTGTGCTTCTGAGGGATATTTTATGCAGCCCATGGAAGTAAATAAAAGAATTGTCAGGTCTACTCACCTTGGTAGCTATAGTGCAGTCAAGCTCTGGGTTAGTCTTTCTGGCAAGGTGAGGCTCCCCAAGCAATATATGTATCTTCTGGGTTTGTAGAGTTGTTGTCTAGTATAAACTGTCACAAAGACCTAAATTTTTAAAGTTGTGGCTCTGTCAGGGAGAAGGAAATCCTCTGGAGAATCTCAGTCCCTGAAGTATACTTTTCCCTCTCCTTCCACAATTACAACATTTGTTTGGCTCACAAGTTATCTCAGTCTTAATTAGGGTTTAATTATTTTCTTTTCTTTTCTTTTTCTTTTTTTCTTTTTTTTTTTTACTTTTTTTTTTAATTTCAGAATATTATGGGGGTACAACACTTTGGCTATATATATTGCCCATGCACTGCCCGTGTCAGAGCTACAATCGTGGTCATCCCCCAAACTGTGCTCCCCGCATCCATTCAGTGAGAGTTTTCCCATCCCCTCCACCCTCCTCCTGCCTGCCCGCCCCCTGATGAATATTATTGCCCTGTGTGATGTAAGTATTGATCAGTTAGTACCAATTTGATGGTGAGTACCAGTGGTGCTTATTTTTCCATTCTTGTGACCCTTCACTTCGAAGAATGGGCTCTAGCTCCAACCAGGATAATACCAGATGTGTTAATTCACTATTGTTTTTTATTGCTGAGTAATACTCCATGGTATACATATACCACATTTTCTTAATCCACTCGTGTATTGATGGGCAGCTGAGTTGTTTCCACATTTTTGCAATTGTGGATTGTGCTGCTATAAACATTCGTGAGCAGATGTCTTTATTATAAAATGTCTTTTTTTCCTTTGGGTAAATACCCAGTAGTGGGATTGCTGGGTCAAATGATAATTCTACTTTTAATTCTTTGAGGTATCTCCATATTAATTTCCATAGAGGTTGTACTAATTTGCAGTCCCACCAGCAGTGTATGAGTGTTCCTATCTGTCCACATCCCCGCCAACATTTGTTGTTTGGGGATTTTTGATATGAGCCAATCTCACTGGAGTTAAGTGATATCTCATTGTGGTTTTGATTTGCATTTCCCTGATGATTAGAGAAGTTGAGCAATTTTTTATATGTTTGCTGGCCATTATTTTGTCTTCTTTTGTAAAGTTTCTGTTCATGTCCTTTGCCCATTTTTTAATAGGGTTGTTTGATTTTTTCTTGTTGATTTTCCTAAGTTCTGTGTAGATTCTGGTTATCAGCCCTTTATCAGAGGAGTAGCATGCAAATATTTTCTCCCATTCTGTAGGTTGTCTGTTCACTCTAGTGATAGTTTCCTTGGCTGTGCAGAAGCTTTTTAATTTGATCAGGTCCCATGTATTTATTTTTATTGCTGCTGTGATTGCTTTGGGGGTCTTCTTCATAAATTCTTTGCCTAGGCCAATGTCCATAAGAGTTTTTCCAATGTTTTCTTCGAGAATTCTTATGGTTTCATGTCTTAGGTTTAGATCTGTTATCCATTGTGAGTTGATTTTTGTGAGCGGTGAGAGGTGTGGGTCCAGTTTCAGTCTTCTACATATGGCCATCCAGTTTTCCCAGCACCATTTATTGAATAGGGAATCTTTTCCCCAGTGTACATTTTTCTGGAATTTGTCAAAGATCAGGTGACCGTATGAGGTTGGTTTTATATTTGGGTTCTCAGTCCTGTTCCATTGGTCTATGTCTCTGTTCTTGTGCCAATACCATGCAATTTTGGTTATCCTGGACCAGATGGGTTCACACCTGAATTCTACCAAGCCTACAAAGAAGAACTGGTGCCTATACTGCAGAAATTATTTGAAAATATCCAGAAGGATGGAATCCTCCCAAACTCATTCTACGAAGCCAATATCACCTTGATACCAAAGCCAGGAAAGGACACAACAAGAAAAGAAAACTACAGACCAATATCCCTTGTGAATATAGATGCAAAAATTCTCAATAAAATCCTTGTAAACCGAATTCAAATGTGCATCAAAAAAATAATTCATCACAATCAGGTGGGCTTCATTCCCAAGATGCAGGGATGGTTCAACATACGCAAATCTATAAATGTAATTCACCATATAAATAAAAGCAAGAACAAAGATTATATGATCCTTTCAATAGATGCAGAAAAGGCTTTTAACAAAATCCAGCATCCTTTTATGATAAGAACTCTTAACAATATAGGCATAGATGGCTCATACCTTGAAACTATTAAAGTCATATACAATAAACCCACAGCCAATATCATACTGAATGGGGAAAAATTGAAAGCATTCCCCCTTAAAACAGGAACTAGACAAGGGTGCCCACTATCTCCACTTCTTTTCAACATAGTGCTGGAAGTCCTGGCCAGAGCAATTAGACAAGACAGAGGAATCAGGGGCATCCAGATGGGGGCAGAAGAGGTCAAACTTTCACTATTCGCAGACGATATGATAGTATACATAGAAAACCCCAAAGGTTCAACCAAGAGATTACTGGAATTGATAAATGAATTCAGCAAAGTCTCAGGATACAAAATTAATACACACAAATCCATAGCATTCATATATGCTAATAACAATCAAGCCGAGAAACAAATTAAAGATGCAATACGTTTCACAATAGCACCAAAGAAAATTAAATATTTAGGAACATATCTAACTAAGGAGGTCAAAGACCTATATAGAAAGAATTGTGAAACACTGAGAAAAGAAATTGCAGAGGATGTAAATAGATGGAAAACCCTACCATGCTCTGGGATAGGCAGAGTCAGCATAGTAAAAATGGATTTGCTACCTAAATTGATTTACAGAATCAATGCAGACCCTATCAAAATACCAACATCATTTTTTGCCGATCTAGAAAAAATAATTCTACGTTTCGTGTGGAACCAGAGAAGACCTCGTCTAGCCAAAGCAATCTTAAGCAAAAAGAACAAATTGGGAGGCATCTATCTACCAGACTTAATTAGGGTTTAATTATTTTAATAGAAAGATGTGTAGTGAGAAAGTGAACAACTACCAAGTTTCTGTATCTAGGGTTTTTCATTTTTCTGGTCCTCTCTTCACCTTCCCAAGGTTCTAGATCTCTGAATCAGAATGGGGACCAGCTCCTGAAACACATAAGTCACTTCCCTTTCTTTTTCAAGGCCTTCTTTATATACAGGGTTATAATAAATGGTGACCAGCACTGGAGACTCCACTTTCAGAGCACATCCCAACCCTGGATCTGATGAAACAGGATGAGAGTCACCTTGCTCTACCTTTGCATATTGGTGGTTAGAAGTTTTTGCCATAAGTGGTTGTTTCATTCCTTGTTTATTAACCACAGATGGAGCTCAAAAAGCAAAAGAACTCCCCTCCCTTTTTTAATAAACCAATCCTGCCTTGTAAAGCTTCAGTGACATTTCTGTGCTTATCTACATTGAAGAATGATCCTTCTATCTATTATTCATTTTGCTGCCAAGAAGGGCCTTTTCCATCCCCAGTGCAAAGGGATATAAATAAATGGGGGCACAGAATTGAGAATAGAATTATTTTTCAAGAAGTGAGAACAGCACAGAGCTGGGCTGGGAGGCATATTTTTGATCACTGGCCTTCCCTTCATTTTCTGTGTGATAGTATCTTCATTACCTAGAGGTGCATCTGATATACAGCAGATGCTAAAAGTACTGAGCAGTAAAGGAGCGAATAGCCTTTTGAGATAAGTACTATTTTCATCCCCAGTTTTGAATGGGGAAATCCAGGCACAGATAGGTTAAGTTGCCCAATAACTCTTGCAAGGATAAATACAAATGGAAAAAATTTTTAAAAAACCCTAATTTCCCCTGGTGCAAAAGAGGAGATTTCCCTCCCTTTTACAGCATTTTCTTTAGAAAACTTACAATTTTTAATGTATTTTCTCTGTCCCTTTGAGATGTATGTAAATCATTTCAAAAGCTAAATAATGCTCTTGCCAGTTTTGCAACCCAGGAATGTTTTTCACAAGGCCCTGGAGCCATCCTTTGAAATGTGATAATCAAGGAAGATAGTGCTCCTATCCCAGTTTATGTGGGAGGGAAGGTGTCTAACATCTCCGGGCACCTTGCTCCAAGCTGCACAACTATCCTCTGTCATTAAGATATGAGAAATTCAATATTTCTTTGGGTAAAGTCAATTAATTAACACAGATAATTGCCC
This sequence comes from Daubentonia madagascariensis, assembly GCA_023783475.1. Classification (NCBI taxonomy): domain Eukaryota; kingdom Metazoa; phylum Chordata; class Mammalia; order Primates; family Daubentoniidae; genus Daubentonia; species Daubentonia madagascariensis. Next base: position 23,912,415 of record JAKFHU010001672.1, read on the forward strand.
AAATCCCAAGGTGAATTTAGGATGAACTATGTTTAACAAATGGTGTAGTCCAGTCCTCTTAATTGAAGGCGAATTATAGTTTATTTATAAATAGATTATAGATAGATATAGATATAGATATAGACATAAATATTGTTTGGGAATGTGTAGGTAAAGGGGTTCTATCTGCTTAACTATAAAAGGTGAGTTTTTTTTCTGTTCTTGCAATCTCTTTAATGGATTGTCTATCATGTGCATCACATTTGGACTTAATGTTTTTCAATAAGAAAATTCTTTTTCTCTTTCGCTTTTATAGAGAAGTTTTGTGGGTTGGCAGGAGATTTTGTTTTTAATTATCTTTCCCCAACACGCAGAGATAATGGCCAAATCAGGAATTGAACCCAGAGAATCTATACAGGAAGATAAACTCCTAACCACCAACCATAGCTCCTTTTGCCTGTTGTTTCATATGTATGCTTCTGGGTCAGTCTCTCCTTCAATCAGTTTCACCGTCGTGGAGACATGAGTCTCTCAGTCTCAGTATGGCTCACATCTCTCATGTGTCCCCCAAGTGCTGCTTTCTGGAGTTCCATTTCTCCTGGCACAGAAACACCCGTTTTAGAGTCATGTCCAAATGAACCAATCCTGTGGCCTTGGGGCCACATGTGGCCTTCTGTATCCTTGACTGCAGTCTTTTGACTGAATCCAAATTTTACAGAACAAATCCTTTTATTAAAAGGAGTGCAGCAGAGAAAGATGAAGATTTTCTTGCCTCCTTTGGTGCTTTAAAAAGAACAATCTTGAAATCAGAAGGCCATAGGTTCCCCATGGATAACCCAGGTGATCAGAATGACACAGTGTCTGAGGGCTGTGGTGTCCACACTTTTCTGTGCTCACCCAAGGAGAAGACCTTGTGGAATTCCCGATGGGGCCAATTGTGTTTTTGGCAAGATTTTCTTTACTATTCTAAGGATCTGTATCTTCACTCCCTCAGAAATATCGATCTATTTTCACGAATGAAAGACGTGGCTTCCAAATGTGTGCCCTAACTAAACTTTCTCCCTTTAAATTAAATGTATACTTGAAACCATGTAGGATAAGATATTGCCATTCAATTCGGCAGCAAAAAGACCCATAGTAATAATCACCACCATATATTCTATTTGTGGGACACACTAAAATAGGAATTACTAAAATTATTTTATTTAACCCAATTTAATTTTTGCACAAATCTGTGTGTGAATATGTGCCATTTACAGATGAAGGTAGACTTCAGAAGAGTAAAATAACTTTCCTAAAGCTATATTTGTGCTAAGGGGCTAAGCCAGAACTGGGAAACAGACACTGTCTTGATGGCAAAATGTGTGCTGTCCTTCATCTTAGCTCAAGGTTCCTCTATCAGTTCTTCTCCACACCTGCTCACTCGTTCATTCAACAAATTTTTACATGTTTATAGATTCTTTTATCCTTCCAACAGACATCAAGTCAGAAACTGTTAACTGCCTAACACCTGGGTTCAAAACTTCCAAATTTTTTTTGACTTCTTTTTCTCCCTAAAATATCCATATCTTGTGGGTTTTTGCTGCATAATCCCTTGGAAGTGTCTCTCCTTTTATTCATTTATTTCACATATTGTGGAGGAATTTCTGAATCAGGCCCTGTTTTTTTTTTTTTTTTAATTTCAGAATATTATGGGGGTACAACCCTTTGGTTATATATACTGCCCATGCACTGCCCATGTAAGAGCTACACTTGTGGACAGCCCCCAAACTATGTGCCCCACACCCATTCAGTGAGAGTTTTCCCATCCCCTCCACCCCCGCTACCTGCCCGCCCCCTGATGAATATTGTTGGATCAGGCCCTGTTTTAAGACCTGGGACACAGCAGTGCATTTGTCCACACTATCAGCAGAAGCTGCAGGGAAAAACATGATCCAGGGTTTCTTTGTTTCAATAGCTTCCTAACTGGTCTCTCCTTCTCCAGTCTCATCACCTTCCATACTTCCTGAAAGTCCACAGTGAGGACAATTCCTAAACTTTCAGTTTGGCAATATAAACCACTCTGTTCAAAGTTCTTCAAAGGATCTTCAGTCCCTTTAATCTGGATTTCAAACCATTTCATATCATCATATCCAATTTTCCAGACTTGTTTTTTAAATTAGTTCTAGGCGAAATCAGTGTTTCACACTTAAACAGGCTCTTTACTTTTCCTCATAGAGGAATTCCCACATCCACACCTCCCCCCTCAAAGGACCTCCCTTCCTCAATGGGTCATTCTTCATTGCTTCAATCTGACGTGATATGGCTTTCTCAGAGCTGCTATATTTCTTGATTTAGTCCTGTTTTATGCTTTTTCTATTTTGGTATATAACGTGGTCATGTGACTTCCTTTCTCAACCCTCCTCTCTTGGAGGGCAATCATATTCTACCAACACAACGCTAGCAAACTGACAAATGAACTTCAACAGAATTGAGGTGGGTTATCTTGAGTATCAGAGCTTAGAACAGCTTTTTTTCCCCCCCAGTAGTTGTGGAGATAAGAAAGACTGGGGGAAAGGCCAAAAAAAAAAAAAAAAGAGGTAAATTAAAAAAGGGACAATATGTTTGTTACTAGCAATTTCTATGAGAGAAAGTTTCCTCTGCCTAGGTATTGGTAATCCCTTGAATCAAGTATCTCTGTCTGGTTTGGAACAGTAAGGAATGTTTCCTTCTCGAATGTCCGTGTGATTTCTCACTAAAAGCATATATAATTCATGCTATTAAATGTTTTCTCTATTATACATTTAAAATAAATTAATATTAAGGACAGTGAGTAGACTTGTAGCTTTGTTGTTCAATCTGTTTATCTGTTAAAAAGAAAGGTCTGGGGTGCAAGTCCTCATGGGATTTTCTTTTTCTTTTCTTTTCTTTCTTTCTTTTTTCCTTTCTTCTCTTCCTTCTCTTCTCTTCTCTTCTTTCCTTTTCCATTGTCCAGCCATCCCTGATGCTCAGTTTCTTTCCAGAAAGGTTGGGGCCACCAACTCAAGTCTTCATTGACTTCATCAGGTGGGTTCCACAGTTCATCTACCAGCATTCAGATAATCAGCAGTGTCTGTAGTGGTCTATCTTTTATAAGATGAAAAAGACTAGTGATAGGTTAGGCCAATGGTTTTAAAATTGTGTTTAAGTTTCCACTATTTAATTCAATGTTATTAAAATGTTTTAAAGTAAGTCTAATAAAGAAACAACATGATATTTAATTTTAAATATTGAATAACTTGGAGATTGCTAAAACCATAAATTTATATCATTTGCATTAATTATAGCATAAAGTTATGAAATTACAAACTTCTTTTTTAATTATAAAATTTCTTTATTTTTTGAATTCTAAAAGAAACAACATACATAAATATAATTTCTGAACAGTAAATTTTCTATTGGTTTTAATTATGGTATAAAGTCATGAAATTTAAAACTTGGTTTTTAATTATAAAATTTTTTATTGTTTTGAATTCAAAAAGAAACAACCTGTACATAATTTTAAAAGTTTAATAAATTAAATACTATCTGAACAGTATATTTCTATTTGCATTAATTATGGTATAAAGTCATGAAGTTAAAAGCAATTTCACTTTTGTTCTAAAATTTAATTATTGTTTTATTTGAATTCTAACATTTCTCAAACTTGAATTCTAAAATTCTAAATTTTTAATTTTAAAATGTCTGTATTGTTTTATTTGAATTCTAAAATGCCTTTTTTATTTGATTTTGATTAAAAATAACAAGCATGGGAAAATATTTGGAACTATATACGACATATATATGTCATAAATAGAAAAAGAGATGTAATTTATACATTGAAACAATCCCCAGATTCCTATGAATACAATGGGTGAAATACATCTCCTATAAACAATTTGATGAAGGTTCTCTCAGCCTTCATTTTCTCTCACAGGCATTTGACCTAATAACATTTAATTTTGTCTTGGTGTTTGCTTCTTAGAGGACCCAGACTAGCACATTATTCCTATAACACACTGCTAATTTGTGCCAGACAAAATTTTTGCTGGGCAAAAAATATCACGAAATGATATACCTTTGGTTACTGGAGGTGTTAATGTAGAAAATAGTTTTCCCCACTTCTCAGTGAGTGTGCCAGCAGTTCACCAGGTAGAATCCCTGCTGATCAGCATAAAGGGGCTGAGACTGGCATAACCAAATACTAAAAATATTTTAATATTTAAAATTGTAGAGTCATTTGTCAAGGTGGAACCTATATAGGAGGAGAAAATAAAATCTGCCCAATAAAAGAAAAGGAAACAGGTCATGAGAATTAAAGTACTTCTAGTAGCTCTGATCTCTGGGCTGAAACTTTTTGCAAACCTGGAGCTGTGAAGGTAGAAGACATGCTTGTGATGTTTATACAGATGAAGAGCCATGTACCCACTGCTCCAGCCCATGAGACCCTGAAAGATAATATCCCGAAGAGCCATGAGAGTGAGGAAAAGCCACCTAACTATTTGCTTAGATGGTAACATATAACAATAACCAACATATGGTCTAATTTCAGACCTGTTCATGCTATTGACTGCTGTAATATAGTGCAGCAAGTTAGAGCTTATCACAAAATTAAAGATCCAAAAGAACAGGAGACAGGGAAGAACTTGCCATGTAGTCCGTGGTTTGAGCTTTCTCCAGAAGGTGGTCCTGGGACAGATGGTGATGGCCTGAACCATGCTAAGGAGACAGGTGGTACAGATGGAAAGGCCCCGAGCCACCCTCTCCAGATAAATTGTAGTTTTGCAACCAAAATTACCCAGGAAGTTACTGAAATGAAAAGCTGATATTACGTCTGAGATTCCCCCAGCACAAAGTGTCATTGAATTAGTAAAAGCCAGGTGGATAAGAATCAGGTCTATGGGTTTTTTCTTAGGACCCACAACAAATATGTGCACATGCTTCACAAACAAAAAGAAATTCCCTCCAATGCCAGGTCCAGTAAGAGAAAGGAATATTATTACCCTGATGAAGCCAATCCAAATCATCCTCTGACTTCATGGACAGAATATAGAAAAATCTCTTGTGAAAAACAAATAAATAAGGATTACATGTGTGTTAGTCCTCTTGTGTTGCTATAACAGAATACCTGAGACTAGGTCATTTAGAAAGAAAAGAGGTTTTTCTGCAGGCTGGAAAGTTCAAGGGCATGGCCCTGGCTTCTGGCGAGGGCTTTTGTGCTGTGTCATAACATGGTGGAGAAGGCCAGAGTGGAAGCAGACTCATGCAAAGAGGCAAAACCCAAGGGGTGTCTTGGCTTTATAACAACCCACTCTCCTGCATTATACACTATCCACTTGATTCCACGAACATCACTGTTTATAACAGAATAACTGTAGCTGGGTAATTTATAAAGAAAAGAAATTTATTTCTTACAGTCATGGAGTCTGAGAAGTTCAAGGTTGAGGGGCCGCATCTGATGAGGACATCTTCCTGCTGGTGGGAACTCTATGCAGAGTACTGAGGTAGTGCAGGGCATTACATGGCAAGGGGGCCAAGCATGCTAGCTCAGATTTCTCTTCCTCTTCTTATGAAGTCACCAGTCCCACTCCTGTGATAACCCATTCACCCATTAATCCATTAATCCATGGTTAGATTAATCCATCCATGATGGCAGAGCCCTCGTGATCTAACCACCTCATAAAGGCTCCACTTCTCAATACTCCACATTGAGGATTAAATTTTGACACTAATTTTGGAGGGGACAAATATCTGAACCATAGCAATCACCTTCTGTATGTTCCATATATCCACATATATGTGACAATATTCCCACCTGAAAATCCTGCTTTACTTCATTTATTTCCTGAAACATAGTCAATTCCTACTCTGTAATCCTACATATCATCTTCCCTCACTTCCAACATCCAACTAGTTCTACATTGTGCTATACTGTGGGTCCCCCATCCAGATCTCCTTTAGCAGCACGTGCATTCATCCTCAAACTGCTGTGAGTGTTGGCTGGAAACAGTTCACAGCTGGCACCTTCTCTGGAGAATTGCCATTGTCCAAAAGAGAGCAACTTCCACCAGGAGGATAGCACTGTCTCTCTCCTTACTCAGAAAACCTTGGCTAATTACTGACTTACGTGGAAGGACAAGCTGCCCTATGGCTTCAATTTGCAGGTGCCTCTGTTATGCAATTTGCTCCATGGTCTCCTAGACTGCAGGCAGTTGGCACATTTTGTTAGCTAAGACTACATTGTGAGCCAAACTTTGTTCATCTGCCCACACCTGCTGTATCCCCTCCTCTTCCTCTAACTCCTCCATTATGTGAATAAAAATTTCATTTTCAGAATCTGCATCTAGCCAAGATCAATGTCCTATTGATTCTATCTTTTAACATTTGTCTAATCTTACAATTTTCTCAATCAGAAATACTACCCTAATATCTCGTACTGTAATTGACCTAACATTTTTCTAGCTCATCACTCTTCCTCCATGTTTTTCCATCCATTTTCTTCCAAACTATGATTTAAAATCAAATTTGTCTACTTGAATCTATGTCTTATAATCTCTTAATAGCTTTACATTAGTCCAAGCACATTTGTCTTCTTTTGATTTGTGCAAAGCTTACATTTTTGGCCTCCTTGCTTTCCTATCAAACTTATACCGAATTGCTAAGGTACATTAAATTCTTGCAAACAAATTAAGTCTTCGCACTTATCTTACCCATAGAAATAGGCACAAGCTCCCTATGCCAATCTCTCTTACCTTTACCACTGCCCACTTCATAACTCCCTCCCATCCATCCCTCAGAAACCAGCTTTGACTTTTCTTGCCTGATAAGCACTCACTGAACTCATTGGACTGTGTTGTCATTGTCTGTTTCTCACTTTTCTTCTGCCATTTGACTGTGGAACACATGAAAGACTCTCACCACCTGATCTGAGCTACCTGGCTCTATGGCTGCAAAATAATATTTAATAAACAGTTTATAAACAAATAATCAAGTGAGGCATGTAGTTGTGATGTGTAAAAGTGCATGTTAATGACAGAGATGATATTAGGAGCCAATTAGGGGAAGGGCTATTTGAGGAGATTCTTCTCCGTGAATCTAAAGACAAGATGACCTGGAAAACTCAAGTCAATCCATGTTAGATAACATATTCATTAGGGACTTCAGTGTCTCTTTAGATGTATAGGTGGGTTTGAACTTCAAGGCTGCCATTCTTGTAACCAGCTCCAGTAAGTCACATGCATCATCTTTCAGGAGACATAATAAACTCTGACAAATTTACATTTACTCTCTCCCTCTCTCCCTGCAGTGACCTGCTTCTAACTAGTTATTATAATAGTTGTTATTTTCCATAAATACCATTCTGAGATATGCATAGCAGTTTTGGAATGAGAATTTTGTCTTTTTTGTCAAGATAGAATGACAAATGGACTGGGCAGGTAATACTCTTATACCTGCTCTGGTTGCTGGGAGGAGGTGAGAAGTCACATATATTTCTAAGAAATCTTTTCCAAGGCTTTTACAGCCAGCATTTAAGGATCAACTAAAGGCAGCCTAGAGAACATGGGGTACACTTCTTAGAGTTGTTTGACAGAGCCTGTCTACAATAAGGGACAGCATGATCCCAAAGTTCAGAGAGATAGTTAGCCAGGAAGGCCTAGTGATGTTTAAATCTCTGCAGATATGGGCTTCATTAATGAGATTATTTTTCAAGTTTATAATCAAGCGATTTGGATTCAGAGAAGATTTAAACAGTTAATCATGATATGTAGTAAGCCCACCTTAACTTCCAATTCTGACCTAAAGCCTTTATTTATCACCAAATATATTAATATATGAGTCCCTAGTAAAAGCACTTTTCTAACTGATTTGAGACATTCAAAATGGGTCAGACTCAGATACTATTCTGAATGACCATATGGACCAGCAAGGAAGATATGATAGATTCATAAAAACAAATTTATTAACAAAATATTACTGAATATTCACCATGTATTAGGCCCTGTATTCAGTATAGGACACCAGACAAAAAAAGTACCATGTGGTTTTACAGTCAAGGGCTACTCACTGGTAGGGAAAGATAGCATGTGGAAGAGCCATGCAGATGCCTGCAGTAAGTGCCATGGGAGCATGTACTGTGTGGCAGAGTGTGACCGTTCAAAGGAGAAGCATGAGAAACGGATTCTTAGAGAATGTGGCATAATGGTGGACGCAAAGGAAAGGGTCTGTGTGAATATCAAGAGTTATGAATGGTGAAGGGTAGAAATGGATGAGCAAGAGGAAGGAGTGAATGAAACTTCATAACCAAAGGTATAGAATTACCAAAGGGAGGTACAGGGAAGGGAAACAGAAGGTAGGTTATTTTGGCCCCATTGAATAGTACATGAATTGTGGATGGTAGCCCGTAGGTTGGGCTTTCTTGAACAAATCTCTAATTTCTTTTAATTTATTGTTCACATTGCAGAACTAACATATACATCTTAAATTATTCTATTGAATGTATGCTCCAGACATAATGAATTATTTGTAGTTTCAAAAATGCATTATTCTGGTTCATATATCTGTGCATGGTGATGCCTGTACTTAGAATCCAGCTTTCCCATATGTATGGTTTTTTTTTTAATCAAGATAACTTTTTAAATTCTTTCAAATATCACTGTCATCTTTCTTGTGATGCCGCCCCTAACATCAGCTTGATTTAGTTTTTATCTTCTCTGTTCTCTGACACGTTGGGACAATCTCCGCTTAACACTTAGCCAACCCTACTACACTCGTTGACTTAGATATCTCACAGCCTTAAGTGATTGCTTCATGTAATAGAATCTCAAAATTGAAGTGATAACTATGTGAGGTAATACATATGTTAGCTAGATTTAGTCATTCCACAATGTATATATACTCAAAACATCATGTTGTACATCATGAATACATAAAATTCTATTTGTTGATTTAAAAAAGAAAAATAAATACAAATCCTTAAAAAATAAGAATCTCAAAATTGAAGATCTGGCTGAGTCATCAGGGCACACAGATGTTTATTAAACATCTGTGAAAGCATCTTGGGCAGATCTGGTTTTATAGTTCTTGGATCCTGGGAGCCTACAACCTAGTTTGAGGTTTTTCAGTGTTCAGGAAAGTGGCATTTAGAGAAGATTAAGGGGAGAAATTATCAGAAGAGAGCTATACTGTGAACCCTATCAAGTGAGAGAAGTGAAGGGTGGTTCCAAACCTATGAAAGGGGCTTTCATCAACCACTTAGGAAGCATGATGTGTCTGCCTTGCCATTGTTGCACACAGGGGACTAATGTCTGACTCAGGCTTATTAAAATGACAAAAGTCCTTCATAGCAGAGGAGAGGGGTGTAACTAGAAAATAAATGTGCTCAAGGTGATGGGTGATCAATACTGCAGACCTTTCAAGGACTAGATCTGGCAGTGCAGTAGGAATATCCGCCATGAGGGTGGTCTAATATGCTGAATGTACCCACAAGCAAGAGTCTGTGGCATGTATCACAAGCAGCAAAATCGTGAGTTTTCAGGAGTAGCCTTCCTGAAGGAGAGATACTGCTTGCCCGGAGGCACTTGCAGCAGGAAGTGCCCAACAGGAACAACTCCAAAGAATTTACAAAAGTGTAAATTTTTGTAGAAAATCAGCTTTGAGTAAGTCAAATAACCAGTCCCCTTATTCTCCATCGACTATGAGGAAGATGTGAAGCAGAGAAAAAGCAAGTCACACCCCTAACTCACCTCAAAGTTTCTTACTCTGATCACAGAGGGGAGAAGATTGTGCTCTTGATTTGAAGTGCTTTTGTGGTCTAAATTGTCTTTAGGTCATTTTATTGCCTATACTGAAAAGGAAAATTAAGGATCTGCCTGAGTTGATATCAAGGTACAAAGGGCAAAGGAAACAAAAATAAAGTTTCCTTAATGATTCCAATCATGAGATTTGCTATTTCAAATGTGCCAATGTTTTCAACGTCTATTTTCCCTTATAAAGCTGAGAACCAACTGCTTTTGGGCTCAGAGACAGTGAATGATAAAAGAAGCATCATAAACACTGCCATTAGATGAACCTGGATGTGCACTCCCCCTCTGGCACTTAGCTAGTTGCACGATTTGGAAAGCATGTGTTTTCTTCCCTGGGACTCTATTTCTTCATCTTTAAAATGGGTATAATATAATCCACATTGTGTATTGCATCTGTGCATTGCATTTTCTGGAATGTCTTTCTTTTATATAGTGCTTGATAAATGGTTTAATAATTGGTATTCATGACAACAACTAAAACAGCACTAATTAATAAATAATCAAAGATCATAGATTTGTTGAATAATTTGGTCGAGACCTGGAACATACTCATGAGAACTATCTTGATTCACTTTAGTGACTTATTTTCTTTCCAAATACTTTACACCCTGTTCCCTCAATCTTTGTGATCATCCCCTTTACCTCTCCTCTGATCTCTCCCTCCCAGGTCAACTTGTCCGTCTCTACTTCCTACCCTGACTGATCTGCCAACTCTTTCAGAGTAGGAGTGAATCTCCCAGATGTTTATCCAATGTCATTGGGTCTGGGAGGTATAACAGTGCATAGATTCACAAGAATTAGCTTTGCAATTATCCACTCTGAAGTTCAAATCCTGGCTTTCCTGATTTCTATCTGCACATTACTTGACCTCTGTAAGATCCAATATTCTCATTTGTAAAATAAGGCTGATGGTTTATACTATATTGGTCTATAGCGAGGACTGAGTGAGCTGATGTAGGCAGTGCATATGTCAGTGCCCAGCAACGATGTGCTAAAGAACACTTTTCTGAAAGGCAGCTATTAATATTATTATCACGTGCTCCTTCCACCTGTCATTTTTTCAATGTATCAACAATCCTCTATAAAGGTGTACTGTATTATGTTTTGGAGCTGGGGTGTTAGTTTAAAGGGAAAATGCAGAATAAATTTAAAATCCTTAGAATACTAAATCTTAATAAAGAAGACAAGAGTGCCACATACTGAAAAGAAAAAAGCATACCAAAAATAAGATACATAGCCCAAGTAAAAATTCCCACTGCCAGGAGGGAAAAATGCACAAATGCTGAGGGAAGACTGCAGAGAATAAATGCTTCCACACACCCAGGCTGAAATGCCATTGATGTGTGCTGTCTCCTATACCTCTCTCACCTGTATAAAAAGGAGCAACTTCAGACACAGTGCATCAAACACACTGCTGCGCAATGGCTCCCTTGTGGGCCAGAAACAAATGTTTCTGGATGGCAGCTGGAAAATGATTGGCGTTCTTCTCCCTGGGTCCTGGCACCTTCCTCTTCCACAAATGACAGAGGAGCTCAGACCCTTCTCTCTTACCATGTGCCCATGACCAATCCTGCCTTGAGCAACTTCCCTTCCAAAGCCAAAGGCAGCCCCAATCTACAGTCATCAGGTACACTCACCCGGATAGTCTGTGCAGCACGGCTCTGGGTGGCTGTTCTGGGAGAGCAGCACCAGCCAGGGCCTGTTTATACTTCCCCAGGTCCCAACGCTCATAGCAACTTTCACTGTTGTCAAGATGTCAACATCATAAGTTTTGGCTTTGCCAGGGGAAAAGGGGTCCTTCTGCACAATGTCGATCCCTGGGGTTCAGCTCTGCCCTCTCCCTGCTGCTCCATAATTTGTTGAGCCCAGAAAAATCCTGATTATAGTAAATGTGCAGTAATAAGTAGGAGGCACCATAATGATGAACAGTTTGCTAAGGGGTCCTGGTTTCTTGGGCTTTATTATATTCTCATCCCATCCTCCCCATTCACCACCAAAATTCAGGAACAAATTTGGAAGAAACATCTGAGAATCAGAGGTGGTCACTTTCTGAACATTTTTAAAGTACACTCTACATTGATAATGAAAGATTATCAAGTGTTAGAATCAGGGGTTGCTCTTTGGGTATAGTGTCTAGAACATGGCAGAAGGGAGGCTTCCGAGGTTCTGGTATTATCTATTTCTTGATTTGAATGCTGATTGTATGCATATGAATTGGTTCATACAACTCATTGAGATATTCACTTATGATTTCTGCACTTCTTTGTATGCAAATTTCTTTTAAAAGTTTATTGCCAAATAATACCACTGGCTCTGGAAGCTCATGTCCTGGAGTCACGGCCCGGTCCTAGTTGAGTGGGATGTGTGTAGACCTTGCTGTCAGAGTTCTGGATCCCTAATACCATTTTCAGAATGAATCCCTTTAGACAGTAAAGAGATTCAAGGAGAGGAAAGCAGCTGATTTTGACATCCCCCACCCAGCAATGTGGTTTAGCTGAAATAATACTTCTCTGATCTGTGCAGACCCTTCCCTTCTGAGTGGCCAGTCCAGTTCTTGTTGCTAAGGAATATGCTGGAGTGGAAGCAGCTGAGACCTAAAGTTTAGGTAAATATTTTTTCTAGCCACAAGAGCAGCTGTTTCTGCCAGCTGACTGAGGTAAGTGGTAGTGAAAGGAGGAGGGAAGAGAGGAGGACTCCTAATCATGCCCAGAGGAATTGACCTGCTAGCAGAACCTAGGAGGTTTTCTTGCACACTCCTGGGTGTGGCAGCACCAGTCTCCTGTGCTGTTGCGGCCTGAAGAGACACATTTCCCTTACTTGCATTATTTTTATTCCATTCTTACAGTCCCTCAGTGTTATATTTGAGCTCCCTCCAACTCAAGTGTGTGTGTATGAGTGTATAACTATGTCACAACCACATTATCCACTGTTTGCAGAGCCCTGGTATAGGCACATAGAAAATCTAGGCATAAGTACTTCCATAGTGAGCACAACAGATTTCTAAAATTTCTGTTCACTGCAAGTGAGAAGATGAACACAAACATTTAATAATGAGCTATACATCTAGAGCATTTCATCTAAATTATTTGAACTTCATGACAACCAGAGAAATAAATAAGATGCTGAAGCCAGATAGGTTAAATTACTTCCTCAGGGATGCATAAATAAGATACCAACCTAGATGTCATGACTTATGTTCATCAAAGTCTTCCTAAATAAGTAAAAGAACAAGCTGCAAATTGGCAAACTATATTTACAACAAAGTATTCTGAATTTGTATTCAAAATATGTGTGAAGACCTGCTAAAAATTGACAACAAAAGGATAAAACCAAAAAAAGTACAAAGAAAAAGAAATCATCATTTCACAAAAGAGGAGAAATGAATGCATTATAAAAAGATGCAGAGACAATCAATAATAATTTTATGGCAGTGTAAATTAAAACTACAATAAAAATAATATTTTCAACCAAATTTAAGAAGAATACCAAGTGTTGGTGAGGATATAGAACAATGGGGGACTTAGGGCTGATAGAGTGTTAGTTGAAACATCAAGGGAAATAGTCTGGAATTACTAACTAGTATGTTTGAACAACTCATGACTCAGCCACAAAATCACTACCTATCTACCTTACTGTTATAGTTATGTGTCACTTAACAATGGGGATACGTTCTGAACAATGCGATTTTGTTATCATGTGAACATCATAGGGTGTACTTACACAAACCCAGATGGTATGGTCTCCTACACATCTAGGCTATATGGTACATATTGCTCCTAGGCTACAAACATGTATAGCACATTACTGTACAGAATACTGTAGGCAATTGTAACAAAATTGTAGGTGTTTGTGTATCTAAACATAGAAGAAGTACAGTAAAAATACAATATCATAATCTTATGGGACCACCAGCACATATGTGGTCTGTTGTTGACCAAAATGTCATCATGCAGTGCATGAGTGTACTATATACCTTAGAATATTAGCTTTCAAAATGTAGTCCTAGGTTCAAAATCATTAGCATCACCTGGGGACTTGTTAGAGATGGAAATTCTACAGCCCACCTCAGACCTACTGAATTAGAAACTTTGCTGGTGGGACCCAGCAATCTGTGTTTAACAGGCCCTCCAGGTAATTCTGATGCATACTCAAATTTGAAAACCACTGCCCTAGAGTACCTCTTGCACATTTGTACAGGAGACAAGGAAGTTAATATAATTGCTTTTAGAGCAAAAAGAACAACAAAAAAGAGCTAGAAATAAATTTAAGTTGTTAAGAGAATGAATAAAGTAACATTACAGTATAGTCCTACAATGGAATATTTACAGCACTAAAAATAATGAATCCCATCTACAACCACAACATGGGTGGATCAAGTGGTGGAGACTTATATAAGTTATGATACTATTTTATTAGAGTTTCAAACAAACAAAACGAAAATATATATTGAAATGATAAAACTAAAATAAAGCAGGGAAGTACTAATTTTTAAAATTTTCTGATTTATTTCTAATTCAATAGAAATTTTTATATAACACAACTTTAAGCAGCTGGGGGATTAGCTCAAATGGTAGAGCACTTGCTTAGCATGTAAGAGGTAGTGGGATCGATGCCCACATCCTCCAGGTCTATTATGTAGTTTTAATTAAACTTTTAAAACACTTTTCGAGACTTAATTTATGGCCCATACTTTGTAAACCTTCTTAACAATACACATATTTTAAAATTTTGAAACATAAAATTTTATGTATCTTTAAATTATTAGTTATGTTGTTCTAATCGTTTTTACTTGTTTCTGGTATGGTTGACCTATCACCAAGTGAAAAAAGACATACTGAAATTTTATGATAATGGATATGTAAAAATCCCCCTGTAGTTCTATCACTTTGTGTTTTATACATTTTGAGGTTTTTGAAATGTGTATAAGGTTGGGAATTTTTTTATTATATGAGTTGGAACTTTTGGTATTATGTAGTGTGATGGTTCATTTTAGGTGTCACCTTGACTGGATTCGGGAATACCTAGAGAACTGGATAAGCATTAACTCTGGGTATGTCTGTGAGGGTGTTTCCAGAAGAGACTGGCATGAATCGGTGGACTGAGTGAAGAAGATTTGCCCTCAATGTGAGCGAGCACCAATCTGATGGGTGCCCAGATAGAACAAAGGGCAGAAGAAAGGTGAATTCTTCTCTTTGTCCCTCTCCTGGAGCTAGGACATGCTTCTTCTCCCACCCTTTGACATCAGAACTCCAGGGTCTCCAGCCTTGGGACCCTGGGACTTATACCAGTGGTCCTTTGGGTTTAGGTCTCAGATTGAGAGTTACACCATTGGCTTTCCTGGTTCTGAGGCTTTCAGAGCTGAACTGAGCCAGGCTACTGGCATCCCAGGTCTCCAGCTTGCAGACGGCCTGCCATGGGACTCCTCAGCCTCCATAATTGTGTGAGCCAATTCCCCTAATTAATGCCCTCTTATCTATCTATCTATCTTATTGGTTCTGTCTCTCTGGATGACCCCAATTAATACATGTAGAAAACATGTATTAAGTATTATGACCTTCTCTGGTCAT
Source organism: Daubentonia madagascariensis (assembly GCA_023783475.1). Taxonomy (NCBI): domain Eukaryota; kingdom Metazoa; phylum Chordata; class Mammalia; order Primates; family Daubentoniidae; genus Daubentonia; species Daubentonia madagascariensis. The sequence goes on from JAKFHU010001672.1 coordinate 23,927,761, forward strand.
AATAATGCTTTTTTGTCTTAACAACTATTTGTCTTATATTAATATAGGTTCTCCAACATTCTTTTTGCTTAATATTAGCCAAAGTAATTTATTCCATAATTTTCCTTTCAATTTAATCTGTAATTGTATGTTGGATAGGTCTCTTGAAAAGGGAAAATAGCAGTACTTAATATCTAGTTTCATCTAATACAATATTCATAGGCAATGAAAAATGATGATTTGATCTATGGTCTCTGGAGTTACTTTTCCTAAATTTGATGTCTCTGTCCAATTGCTACCTCTGAGACACCTTGGGGAAGCTATTTACTTTCTCAGTGCTTTCTCATCTCTAAATTAATAATAGTAAAATTAAATTATTTAATATTTAGAAAGGATTCTATCAATGTTTGATGTTTAAAAGATTAAAAACCTATCCAGGACTGAAAAAATGAAAATCAGCTCATATTGAAAAGGGAAAACAAAGAGTAGCACTGTCTTTTTTTGGTCTGAGAGAACATACACGGGTAAAGAAGGCTGAAAGTTAACAGGAAACATTGCTTCTTTGAAGATCATAGAGTGACTGTAAAACATCCTCCTCTTTGAGTGGTTTCTGCTCTCATTCCAGTGATGCCCCAGGCCCACTTTGCTATATCCATTTGTTACAGGGCATAGGTGAGATTACACTTTTAACACACATCCTGACACACCCATCTCAACTTCTCTCCCCCCGGATTGGGTGTCCATTATAATGCCAATCAAAGTAAAACAGGGAATTTCCTCATCTGTGTGAGACTCCAGGATTTCTGGATGGCACTCTTGTAGGTTAAATGAATATTTGACTATATTCTAAATTTTTATTTGGCACTTACTTTGTGTAGTAAGTATGCAAGTAAATACAGTATGCTTAACGGTTCACAGGAAGACTTAATACGTATAATGGCAGTTAGCATTATTTCTTTGAAGATGAAAAGTATAGGTCTTGATATTTTCTTTAATTGTGGCACTGAATTTTACTCTAAGCTTATCAAAGTACCAAAAAAGAAAATATGAATATGTACATGCTAAAAATTTGTAACATATGACAAACAACAAAGATTTAAAAAATGAAATCCAAACTAGAAAGTAATTAAATTACATTATACTGAAGAAGTCAACAATTACTTATAAGTAATCCTTTCACAAAATATGACAGTAGTCAGTAGCTATAGAAATGTGTGGATACCTTTTATCTAGCCCATACGTCACTTTTACAACATAACTAATTCCCCATTTTTATCACCTGATACAATGAAGACTTCTCAAGAGTAGGGATTTAATCATATGGGCCAGATGATGATGAAAATGAGTTGAATCCATATGCCCTTCTGGTGTTCTTCAGCTTAACCCCACTATTTTAACCCTCTCAGTATTACCACCTACTCTATTCACTAGTGCATTGCCACATCCACTGATGGTGTGTGGATAAAACAATGAATAAGACATTTCCTGTTAAACTGAAAGACCTAATATATTTACGTACTTACAATCACAGAAAGCAAATACTGAGAACCTATTGAGTGTGAGTTATTTTACTGTAGTAAATAAATGCCTTTAACATCTCTACGAGGAGTGTATGTTTATTACTGGCTTCCAATCTAAGGATGGTGAAGTTAAGAAAAGTCAGGGGGGTAGCCAGGGACATGGCAGGTTTTAGAAGGCTCACAACTGAGGTCTTTGTGACCACAAAGCCTATGCTCTCAAGTGAGTTTCAGTAGGGCTTCAGATTTCTAGCTCCATCTAAACCTGGGCAACCTGATCAGACAGACTCCAATCCACGCCTGGAAACCTTATCAATTCCATGCACCTACTCTATACTCAGGAGCCAAACCAGGGAAGCTTTAAAGACTAGTTCCAAAAAAGGTGTTCTTGACATTGGAATTTGAGAAATCATCAACATTTGGGGTTTATTCTCTTACACACTGGAATCCATCTGAGGGGAAGTAACTAAAGTGGAAGTGAGAACAAAGCATGGCTTTTGGTAGGTGCACATTTCCCATTTCAGGAGACTCACCCAGGATCAGAGAATTCTGAAGAGGAAAGTGAAGAGCCTACTAATTGTCAAAACGGGATTTGAAAAGATCTCTCCATTATCATTATTCATGGTTTATTTCTTCTTTATTTAAGGCAGTTATCAATTTTCCTTTTTATTTTAAAAACCATAGATAAGGGTTTGAAGCTATTTATAACACTATTAATTTATTTGAAAGAATTTTAATTTGGCAGGAAATCAAACTGTGGTCACATAAATCTTGGGGCAAACCATTGGTGTAGTCACCCAGCAGTGCCCCAGTCTTTCCATCAGGGAGACTTCTTTTCCATATCTAAAAAACAAACAAAACAAAAAAAAACTTTACAGACACTTCAATTTGGGGTTTTAGAATTATTACAATAATTTTGAGAGTTCCAGGAATATGTAATCACCAGGTGGGGAATCATAGATATAGATTCCAATTTGACCGGAATTTCCTCTTCTTTAAAGGATGCTGCCACTGTTTTCTATGATTGGAACAAGTAGAAAAGCTCAGGGAGATTGTTCTCCTAAACCAAAATCAATTACCTTAAACAGGTTAGATTTGGTGTAATAGTTTTCAAGAAAACCATTAAGTAAATTGCTTTCATTAATATTTTCTTAAGAATAATATTTGTTTTTTAAAGCAATGGAATGTTTCAAGTATGCAAAATATGAGAGCTGTCTGAAAAGTATCCAGCCATGTAATCGTTCTTCTTATATTAACAATGGCTGGATACTTTCTGGACAGCCCTTGTATATGTGAAGTGATATTGGAAACCCATGAGCATCCAGGAGCCTTTCCAAACAAATCTCTATAGCCTGCCACACTTGTTTCCTTTTTTAAAAATTTAAAACAATTTAAAAAGACATAGCTCCTTCTGTGCAGTGCTCCCTAACCCCACTGTCTTTGCTCTCTCCTCCGTTGTATTTACTATCTGTATCTGGTACTTTCCTCCTCCATTAAGATTTCTCTAGTTTTACCATATATGGAGATAACAAAAATAATAAATAGTATTGTTTTACATGACTTAAAACATTGAGTGAATCGTGTCTTACTAAGCAATTCACAGTTCTGGCCAAATATTTTTTCCTGAAATAATTAACATATCATTTATCATGGTTATTTATTTTTCAATCCTAAATACCTCAGTGTGTATTTCCTAAAACAAAATATTCTTTTAGGCAACCACAGAGCAATAATTAAAATCAGTAAATTAATATTAATACAATACTACTATTCAATTGATAGTATATATTCAGATTTCAACAATTGTTCCAATGATATTATTTATGACAAAAGATAATCCAAGATCATGTGATATACCAGCATTCAGTTGTCATCGCTCTTTATCTTTCTTAATCTTGTCAAAGGTCCTGAGTCTGTTTTTGTGTTTTATTACATTGATTTTTTTTTTTTGGTGGTGGTGGGGAAGGGTCTCTCTCTGCTGCTCAGGCTAGAGTACAGTGGCCTAATCATAGCTCACTGCAAACTTGAACTCCTTGGCTCAAGCGATCCTCCTGCCTCAGCCTTCCAAGTAGCTAGGACCACCACACCTGGCTAATTTTTTGCTTTTTTGTAGAGATGGGGTCTTGCTCTTGCTGAGGCTGGTCTTGAGCTCCTGGCCTCAAGCAATCATCCCACCTCGGCCTCCCAAAATGCTACCATTACAGGCGTGAGCCACCGCACCCAGCCTTACGTTGATCTTTCTGAAAAGCACAGAAAATTTTTAGAATGTGTTTCAACTTGAGTTTTTCTGATTTTTCCCTCTGATTAGATTCCGGCTGAACACTTTGGCAGGAATACCATAGAAGTGATGCTGAGTTTTCAGTGCATAATATCAGGGCTTGCATGCTATTGGTGTGTCTCATTAAAGGCAATGTTAGCTGCCATCATTTGGTGCCTACTGTTGTCTATTTGCTGTTCAATGCAATGTTACCGTCTTACCCTTTGTCATTAGTAAATCTTTGGGGAAGATACTTTGAGACAATGTCAATATCCTGATATAACTAAACTTTTACCCACTAGTTTTAGCATCATCCATTGATGATTCCTTTCTGAAGAAATTATTATTCTGATAGTGGCCAAATGGTGATATTCAAATTTCAATATTTCTTTTGCATTTATTAACTGAATTTTTATTGAAAATTAGAGCTTTTCTTTCTCTCTCATTCATTCATTTTAATTGTGGACCAATGGATTCTTACATTATTCTATAGGTAATAATATTTAAAATCATTATTCAGTTGGATTCTCGGATTTTCTCAATGTTGCTGGAGGGAGTACCTTCAAGCTGGCTCCCTATTTAAGAAGTTCTCACTATTCTTTGAGTGCTTCCTTACTTTTTGACACAACAAGATGCCCTGAATTAGCCCTGGAATCAACCTGTTCTCTAAAGAGCCTTGTTCTTTTTAGCAAAAAACGGTATTTGGAACTAAAGTGTGGATACTAGGTGAACTTTGAGCAAACAATATCCTTTTGGCAGTATAATATTTGGAGATAACTTCTAGCTTTCTCCTGGCCACTCACTTAACTGATTAGGTGCCTATATTTAAAAAGGAATCTCAAGCTTCAAGTATGGGAGTTAATAACTGCTTATAGTAACACATGGAAGTTGAGAAGGGTCACTGGACCTAGGTAGAAATAAAAATTTGTGCCACTAAAGAGAAAAGATGACAGGAAGAATGAAGATGAGGTTCATACAGAGCATCACCAAGTAATGCTCAATCAGGATGAATCAGAGTTAAGCCTGTGGACAAAGAATCTTAGGAGATGCAACTCTGAGTTCTGTCTTGACCAATAACTCTCCCTAGCACTGCATGGGATACACAAGGGCACAGCATGCTTTCCCTGGCCTGAGATTCCCACATACTGGGGGGTGAGGAGGAGGGGTGAGAGGGAAGGGTTTTGGCACAAGCTATCTCATGATTTTAAACAAAAATTATAAGATAAATTGTTAGCACATGCATGCCTCAGGTTTCAAATAGTGTTTTTTATTTGTTTTAAACTTGCAGCAAGGGAGCAAGCAACAGATAGTGACTCAAATAACAAGCTTTGTAGAACATACTTTATGCAAAGAGAAAGGAATTTGTGAATGGAGACATTGGCTAGTTAATTAGTTATAGGACTTGTTAATTTCACAGTAGCACAATGCTCTCACAGGTTTATTAATTGTACAGTGAAACCCAGGTCACGGTGACTCAGACCTGCTCTAGAGATGAGCTAGAAATTCCGAGTCACATACTTCCATCCTGAAAAAATGCAGATGTGGGCCATCTACATAAACCACTAGGTCCTGCATTTTCTTGAGATTAGGAAAGAAGTTTGACTGGGTTTTTTTTCCTAATTCTAATCATACAAAGCAAACATTTCTTGACTGTGGACTTATACTCCTTTCCAGAATGTTCATGAATACTCACTGGGGTAGGTCTTATTTTCACTGTCATTTTACCTAAGAGAAAACATAGCAATGAAGAGGCCAAGTAATTCATCAAATATTGCCCATCCATTGTGATGTAGCCAGGGATCACTGGAGTTCACATGTAAACCTCAAAGCTGCCACCATTTGGCAATTGCTCTCAATAGAAGGAGAGGCTGAAAGACACACAACCAGAGATGCAGAGAGAAAGATGGAAACAGAAGCTATGAGAGATGTGATTCATACTGAGACTGGGGGACCCACCTCTCCAAGACAGTGAGACACATTACATTGAAAGAGAGACTGACCCAGAAGGATGCATATAAAACTATGGGCGTAGAATGCAATATGCCCTGGGTTAGATTCTCTGAGTTCAAATCCTGAATTTGCTATCTATTATCTGTGTATCGTTGGAAAGTTTACTCAATCTTTCTGTGCCCGAATTTCCTCATTCAAAATCCGGGATGAAAATAGTACTTATCTCAAAGGGCTATTTGCTCTTTTATTGCACAAGCATTTTTAGCATCTGTTATGAGCCAGGTGCACCTCTAGGTAATGAGGACACCATCACACAGAAAATGAAGGGAAAACCAGTGACCAGAAGCCTGCCTCCTAGCCCAGCTTAGGGCTGCTCTTGCTTCTTGAAGAATAATTCTGTTCTCACCACTAATCTCAGTCTTGTGCCACCGTTTATTTATATTCTTTTGCATTAAGGACTGAAAAGGTCATTTTTGAGGATAGAATGAATAATATATAGAAGGATAATTCTTAGGTGTAGACAAATTATAGAAGTGTCATTGCAGCTTTATAGGGCAGGATTGGTCTATAAAAGAAGGACAGTCCTTTTGCTTTTTGAGTCCCATTTGTTGTTTAATGAGCAAGGAATAAAACAATCACTTATGGCAAAGACTTCTAACTGCCAATGTGCATAGGTAGAGCAAGGTGACCCTCATCCTGTCTTATCAGGTTCATGGTTGGGATGTGCTCAGAAAGCAGAATCTCCAGTGCTGGTCATCATTTATTATACTATAACCCTGTGTATAAAGAAGACCTTGAGAAAGAAAGGGAAGTGACTTATGTGTTTCAGAAGCTGGTCCCCATTCTGATTCAGAGATCTGGAACCTTGGGAAGGTGAAGAGAGGACCAGAAAAATGAAAAACCCTAGATACAGAAACTTGGTAGTTGTTTACTTTCTCACTGCACATCTTTCTATTAAAATAATTAAACCCTAATTAAGACTGAGGTAACTTCTGAGCCAAACAAATATTGTAATTGTGGAGGGAGCGGAAATGTGTACTTTAGGGACTGAGATTCTGCAGAGGGTTCCTTCTCCCTAACAGAGCAACAACTTTGAAATTTCAAGTCTTGGTGATAGTTTGTGCTAGCCAAGGACTCTACAAACCCAGAAGGTACAAATATTGCTTGGGGAGCCTCACCTTGCCAGAAAGACTAACACAGAGCTTGACTGCACCATAGCTACCATGGTGAGTAGCCCTGACAATTCTTTTATTTGCTCCTATATGCCATATAGAATTTCCTTCAGAAGCATAAAGCTTGCTTTTTCTTTGTTTAAGCAAGGGAATTTATGAGAAGATCTGTGAGCCTGAGGGCCTTTGCTCTTCTGATTGTTAAAAGGTATATACCTTGGGCCAGAAATATGAAGGGGACCACTTCCAAGAGATGTGCCTCCAGGAATGTTTGAGCATCTTTGTCCTTGTGTTCAGAATCTGGTACCCTAAAAGAGCTCTAGGGTAGATCTTCAAATCAAGTTACTTCTTTGGTTTCATCCCTAAATCAGAAAAATATAGAAGCTTTTTAGTTTTCTAGGGATAACTTTTCTATCTATTTAAAAATATCCACAATTGTCCATCCATGCAAAGGAATGTTATGGTGTTTATGAAGAAATGGGTGAGTTCAAAATGTATTGATATGGAATGATACTCAAGGATGTTTTTAATTAAAAGAAAATGATGTGAAAGTAATAGCATTCAAAATGGAATAATTAATTTGATATTATCTACATCATGAATCTCTGCAAGAATACAAAAGAAACTATAAAACTTGTTCCCTGTTTAAAAAGAAACTGGGTAAATGGAGGCATAGTAAGTAGAATTTTATTTTATATCTTTATGTATTTTCTGATTTGTTAAACATGTGAATGCATCTTTCTTCAAATTATATAAATAAATTAAGTTAGGGAACAATTTATGACTTGTTTCTAAACATCATTTGTTAGTGCCCTGGAACTCCCCACAGTGCTATCTGTCTAGTCTCCCTCTTATTGCTGCTACAAAATAATCTCGTTCTGCATTAATTTAAATGAAGAAATTGGTTTTAATTTTTCTTAACTTGGAACCAAAATATATATTTGGGTAGAATATATAGTTCTGGAAATAAGGTATCTGATCAAACCATTTTGAAAAATACTTAATAAAATAAAGTAAAAGTAGAATAAAACTTTATAGATAATAAGAGACTTAAAAGACATTTCAAAATAACACATGTTGGATCTTATTGAGGTCTTATTTATTTGTTTTTATTCTGTCTTATTTTCTTAACCAAATAAATTGTAAAAGTTAACAATTTTTGAATAAATGTGTAAGTAAATCAACATCTAATTACAAAACAAGCTGTAGAAAATAGGTGAGAAAATTGATTCCTCTTTCTATTTCTCATGATATCAACTGTAAGGAAATACAAGCAAAAGAAAAGAAAAGAGAGGAAAACAGTACTGGGCAATAAATTGAAAGTGGCATATGGTACTGGAAAGCGAAGGAAAAATTTAAATAGGAGTAATGATGTGTTTTGGCAAGAAATTCTTAACTGGTTCATGACAGCTTGAATTTGATAACTGACTAAAGTGATTGAACCATCATAATAAACCACTTTTCATCTTTCCCCTTTTTGCTTATAATGGATACATAAGAGGGTCATAGTGCATGACACTTAAGGTGAAACTGAGTGCAGAAAGCAAAACTCTGGACACCGGAAATCAGTGTAGATGGAAAGGTTGGAACTTGTTAGCAAGGTAAAGGACACAAGTTTGTGATTCCAGGTTCATCAATGTAATGACTGAATTCTTTATTTCAAAGTATTTTAGTCCTGAAGATATCCTTAATGTGCATTTGGTAGGTTGAAATTTTCCCTTTTTACCTCTCACTTTGTATCATCCTCTTTTGGAAGCTATGAGATAACACAGTTTCCTGGAGATAAGAAAAAACCGGATGTATTCCTTGAAAGATAAGTAAAATAAAAATGAAGCGATACAGAGTGAGAGAGGGGATGAAAGCAAACCACTGCCTTGGAGTTTTATCCTGCTGTAGTCGCTACCAGTCCCAAAGAATTCATGATTCATTCAGCAGTGGAAAAATTGCAGGATTGTAATTTGGGTTCCTGCTTTCACTCACTCAGGGACTTAACAAAAAACCCTTGGTTTAAAATGTGGTGCAGAGGACGATGGCACCATAGACAGTAGTCTCCATCCTCCTCATTTGCCAGCATGTTAATAAACTCCTCTTTTCTTCTCCTCAAAAAAAATAAAAAATAAAAATAAAATAAAATGCAGTGCACTCTTGATCAAGCTATGCAAACTGTAAAGTAGCTTTCAAATAAAAAAATTTTTGATCTGCCACCTGAGTCCTTTTATGTCCTTTTGAGGATGATTTTTGACATTCTCTGATCATACACAAAAAACAGCCTTTGATATCCTTATTGTGTGAAATCCCAATTTTATACTATTAAAATATATATTCCAGATTTGTTGATCAAAAGTGTTCAGGTGCACATTGTAATGGAGCTGGAATGCAAGATCTTGTTATAACTCTGTGGTCCTTTAATAAGCTCAAAATTCAGTGGTCTTAAACCATGCCAAAGACCTTAGTGGTCCCACCACCCTACCTAAGTTTCTCATTCCACTTCCATACCACTGTTGAGGCAGAGTTCAGAGGATCTCATAATGGGCAAAATAGCAGCTTTCATAAAAAAGACTTTCTTCCATCCTATCCCAGCCACATATGTTTGTGTAAGTGTAATAAGGTGGCCAAAGTGTAACTTGCCATTTTTCATATCATATTTATATATTGTGTCAAAAAGTAAGAATTTCTGACCATGATTATCATATTTTGATGAAAATATTCCAAGACACACACACACACACACACACACACACACACACACACACAGAAACAAGAGATTTAGATTGGCAAAATCTTATTGGAAAAAACTTCAGAGAACTTACCTTGAAGCTGAGTCTGCCTATTAACCACACTGGTTAACTTAGATTTTAGTTTTGTTTATAATGTCTTGGAAAAGCTGACAGAGATTATGAGGAAGGAGATTGAAAGAACCTCAAATTTCTCTTGTCTTCTTGGCTGTTAAATTGTGGCTTTGTTTGGTTGGTCAGTGTGCTGTACCTATTTGTGGTTCAGTGTCTTCATCTCTAAAATGGGATAACAGCATTATCTATTTTCAGGGATATTGTGAGAAGAAGTAAAAAAGTGCCTTCAAAATAGCACATAGTAGATAGTAAGTGTTGGTCCTCAACAACAAAAGATCTTTTGTTTGTTATAATTGTGTGCTTAATTAGCCAACATTCAATATGTTATTTGATACCTTAGATAGACTATACTCAAAGAGAGAGTGTCTTAAAAGAATGGTTTCCTTTAAGATCTGCCACTTTTACATTGCAAAGACATATGCTTTAATTCTGTGTTATCAATCATTATGTTCATAATGAATCTATTTTCTGGTGCTTCATCAGTTCACGAAAACTTCAAGAGAGGTGCACTGATGTTGGTGATCTAGCTGGAAGAACCATTACACTTATGTAAGCATCATTCATGCCAAGTAAGTATTTTACTCTATATTCTTCTTTCATATAGTGATCTTCATCATCATCACCACCATCATGACCATGATCACCATTGTGATTATCTCACCACAACCCTCATGACCATCTTTACAGTATCATTTCTCTATCCAACAACATTGTTAGACTTACATCCATCAGTCAATTGGTTGTAGGCTTGTGGCTAGACTCACAATTTAGACCTTGAAGTAGCCCATCTCCTTAGTCTGTCTTCTCTCGCCTGAATATTCATACAAAAAACCTTATGAGAACCTCAGCAAGCAGAGAACCTCCCAATCTATAAAGAACTGGGAGGCAGAGTGAACTGCTTGTACTGAAGCGATGGGCTTCTAAGAGGTCATTTTTTAAAGTGTCAAATCTTTGGGCAATTCTGTGCTTAGTTTTAGCAGAATATAGAGACTTTAAAGTTATAAAAAGAGATACAATAATAATGATCTATGCTTGGGGTGCAGTCATGTTTAGGAGACCATTTTTGTTGTATATGTTTAAGGTGCACAACATGATATTTTAATACATTTATACATAGTGAAATGATTATTATAGTTAAGCAAATTAACGTATCTATCATTTCATAGTTATCCTGTGTGGAGAGGGGGATAAAAGCATCTGAAATCTACTCTTTTAGCAAATTTCCAGCATACAATACAATGTTGTAACTATAGTCCTCATGTTGTACATTACATCCCTGTATTTGCTCATTCCACATATCTGCAACTTTGTACCCTTTGGCCTACATCTCCTCATTTCCTCTCCTACCTCCGCCCCTGGTAACCACCTCTCTACTCTCTGTTTCTATGTCTTCAAGGTATTTGTTTGTTTGTTTTTTAAATTACACATATAAGTGAGATCATGCGATATTTTTCTTTCTGTGTCTGGCTTATTTGGCTTAGCATTATGTCCTCTAGTTTCATCCATGTTGTTGCAAATGGCAGTACTCCTTTTATGAGGCTGAATAATATTCTATTATATACAGAAACACACACACACTCAATTTTTTTATCCATTTATCCATTGATGGACATTTGGGTCATTTCCTCATCTTGACTATTGTGCATAATGCTGCAATGAACGTGGGAATGCAGATCCTCCTACCAGGTGCTGAATTTATTTCCTTTGAGTATATACCCAACAGAGGGATTGTTGGGTCATATGGTAGTTCCATTTTTAATTTTTTGAGGAATCTCCATACTGTTGCCATATGGCTGCATCAATTTACATTCTCACCAAAAGTATGCAAGTGTTCCCTTTCTTCTATACTCTTGCTTGACAACACTTGTTTTCTTTGTCTTTTTGATAATAGCTATCCGTAACAGTTGTGTGAGGTGATATCTCATTGTGGTTTTAATTTGTATTTCCCTCATGATTGAGAATGCTGAGCATCTTTTCATGTACCTTTTGGCCATTTTTTATTTCTTCTTTGGAGAAATGTGCATTCAGGTCCCCAAATTTTTATGTATTTGTTTTTAATTGACAAAAATTGTACATTTTTATGGTGTTGGTGTATAATATGATGTTTTGATACACACACACATTGTGGAAGGATTAAATCAAACTAATTAACACATCCATTATATCACATACTTTTGTGGTGAGAACATTTAAAATCTACTCTCCTAGCAATTTTAAATCGTAGATTTTGCATTTACATTTACATTGTTATTAACTGTAGTCATCATGTTGTACAATAGATCTCCTGTCTAACTTAAATTTTGTATACTTTGACTAATGTCTTCCCCAATTTTCTCACCTCCTCTGCCTCTGGTAACCACCATTCTGCTCTCTTCTTATATGAATTCGAATTTTCAGATTCCACATATAAGTGAGATCATCCAGTATTTGGGTTTCTGTGCCTGGCTCATTTCACTTAGCATGATGTCCTCCAAGTTCATCCATGTTATTGCAAATGACAGCATTTCTTTCTTTTTAAAGGCTGAATAGTATTCCATGAAATAAATATCTTGGAAATGCTCATTTATGAGAAGGCAGGTGTTTAGGAGCCTTGTCAAAGAAAGTATCAAACACCTCAATAAATGGAAAATATAGAAAATGAGTATGAATGTAATTCAAATTATTTGTCATACCACCAAGTACATTATGAAATGTAGAATATGTACCTTTAGATAAAAAATACAGATCAAACCTAGAGGAATGTCCTAATATAACCTTTATCTTCTTCATTGATTCACTGATTAGTCTAAAATGGAACTCACTTAGGAGTGGTGACCATGTAATTCATGCAAAGGAGGCTAATAAATTTAGTAACTTGGGCCTAATATTAAGAAATCATCATAAAAGCCCAAAATGTATATTAGTTGCCATTTAAGCATAATTATATTGATTAAATAACCAAGAAAATCATGGCTTATCTTTTTGGCTCTGAAATTGTGGAGAGACAAAAAAATCCCGTGTAAGCCTTATTTACTTTGTGACACTATTGCTTCTTTTTCTTATCCATAAGTGATACACCTATTGGTCCAGTAATATTTCCAAAGAAATGGTATTAAGTGATGGATATAAAGATTGAAATGGGCTACCATTACAACAAATGAGAGAGTATTCATCAGCTATCCCCAAGGAAGTTTTGTGGCAATTAAACCTAATTCTTGCCATATTGATAGTCCAAAAAGAATAGTTAAACTCATGTTAGGAAGTTGACTTTTTGATGAGAGATATGTGAGAACAAGGAATGAAATTTCAGCTAAGAACATTTAGAAAAGTGCCAATAATAGTTACACACATAGCCAGTTGGAGTGAGTCTCTTCAAGAACAGAAACTCTTATTTGTCTTTTATAACTCAGGGCCTAACACAAGGTCAGCAGGGAGTAAATATTCAATAGAAATTTGGTGAATGAGTCTTATGATTTGCTGGGAAATTTTATATTCCTTGTTCTAAGTTGTCTTCTCTAACTATTATACCTTTAAGCTACATTTTTTGTTTTACAAGAAACTTGAGTTTAATTATTAATATATTCATATTAATAATTGCCAACATAACTAAGCATGTTATTACACATGATCTACATGGCCTAGACAAGGACAGTAGATATCTCAGCAAAATAACTAGAATATAACTTATACGTGGGTCCTCTGCTGTGTGTGATGCGGCTGCTGCTTAGTGACCTTTAAATAATGACCTTTGCTTGGAGTCTGACTTCCCACTGGTATAAAAGTAAATGAATTCTTTATTATTCTGAGAAAAGTTGGATTGAGAAAGGGAAAAGTGTAAGCAAAGTAATGGCCTGAAAAAGAGCAAAATGTTTTATGTGCTGTCTCTTTAACCCCCCCACCTTTTTTGGAAATTAAAACCTACATCCCTGTTCAAGGACAGTAATCAGAGGGACAGGGAAGTGTCCTTTGTTCTTTGTACCACAGGAGATGGCTCAACAGAATTGTCTGGGAGGTCATGAGATTGTCTTGAGATTGTCTTCACAGGAGATGGGATGGATCAGAACCATCAACTATAGTTAAACAGCAATAGTCTGAAGCGGAAAACCCTCCCTTTCAAAGCTCTATATTTCTGCTTATAGTTAGGATGATGGCACCCTAAGATGACAGTCTCCATCCTCCTCATTTGCTGGCAAATTAATAAACCTCCGTTTCCTTCTCCTCAAACCACTTGTCCTCGTTCTTCTGATGCGGCCTCTGGGATAAGTGCTGAACTTAAAACTTTCAGTAACAAAAGTATATTACACTATGAAAATGAAGAGAGAATGAGGGTTTGTGGTTGAGTGTGTTGGTCACCATGTGAAGTGTGTGACCCAAGACCATTGTGTTGAGTTAAGAAATTAGTAAACTAATCTATTCAGGTGATTTCAAAATGAAGGGATGTGCTTTAAGTGGCATGTCAAAGCAATGATTCTTTGGGAAATCTTTGGGTTCAGGTTGAATGATTCTTTTCCATACTATACTTAACAACCTTTGATTTAACATCTCAGTATAGTCCTATGTCCAGGCCTCATTTATACATGAACATAAGATGCTATTTCTTGAGAAGAACATGTTTTCATGGAAGTGGAATGCTGAGTCCAAACCATAGGCACCATTGAGTTTGAGGGCTGTTAGGAGTTACTACTATTCCTGGGTGTATATTTCAGAGGAACCAGTCAAGATTTTTTAAGCTTTCAAGGTACAAAGAAAGCAGTTGGATTGCAACAAGAATCTCACTATTCTTACATTAGTAAAGTGGGCAGGAGATAAAAAGAGGAATGCCTAGTAACCTCATAATTATTTGGATCCACCTAATAAATCCGTGTCAAAACTCAAATTAAGTGCTAGTTTAAGTTTACTCCCCCTTTCACAAAGGATTAATTTATCTTCTCACATATTCAAGAAAATCCTTATTTCTACTTGTCCTTGCAAAATAATTCCATTTTTGATAAAAAATATATAAATAAACAGGTGCTCTATAAATAACTATTGAATAATTGAAAAAATGAACTGAAAGAGAACTACTTTTTAATTTTGGAGGCATCAAATTTAATACAGCAAAATGAAATTGAAAATAGGTATTACTTCAATATATACATCTTAACATGAATGTAAAATGTGGTTTAGATATATCAGTTAATGACTGGTTGTGAAAACTTTCTTTGAGTTAACTCGGAAGTTTTCATGATTTTCTTAAGTTTTTATGTAGAAGTTAGTAAACTAACCAAATACCTCTTTGTCTTGGTATCTCTGAAAAATTAACGTTAAGAAATCTAACTCTTATCAGTAGAATTTTGCTGAGATTAGGGATATTCATTCTGAAGAACTTCTGATAGCCAAAAATACTCCTTGTTAGAGCAAATGGTCTAGGAGTCCCTCAATAATAGTAATATCCAACTTTTAAAAAGGGTAGAAGATAAGGAAAACTCCAGAATTCTAATATTTCTAACAGAATTTAATTAAAAGCTAAGTGAAAATGAGTTAAATTATTTAGTTTAGCACAGTCGAAAAAAGAAGAAATTTTTCTGCAAGTTACTGGTCTTACAACTGAATGATTGCACGGTAATTTAAGCTACCAAGAGACCACTCACAGAAACAAACTTTTCAAACCTTTCATTTATGTAAATAATTCATAGGGTGTTTATGATTTGGTAACAAATTTTTCGAAAAATGAACAAAAGTGATAATTTGAGCATGATTCTTATACTAAATATGGTAGCGCCAACCAGAGCCAAGTGGCTCGTTGGTCTAGGGGTATGATTCTCGCTTCGGGTGCGAGAGGTCCCGGGTTCAAATCCCGGACGAGCCCAGCTCATTTTCGCCCAATAAGATCTGAAGAATTAATAAAAAGGACTTTTCAATCTCTATTCATGCCCAGAACGGTGTACTTTCATCACATAAACAACGAAATTGTCTACGGAGGAGCCGGGTACTTAATTCCAGGCCTCCTCTGTGACCAGACACAGGAATGTTGATGTAGCTGCACTAGCACTCCACCAGTTCTTCTGTCGATCCTGTCTTAAATGCCAAGGAAGGCCCTGGGTAGCTTGTGTGTGCGTCCATGCGTGCTTGGCCGAGTGGAAGAGGGGAAGCGTGAAGTGCAGTCATCCGGTTTTATTCCTTCCTCTCATATGGAGGAGAGTTTTGACTTCTACTTTTAACTCCAGCTTCAGTGATCATTCTCTGACTCATAGCGTTTACAACCCCCACCACACTGGAAAGTAAAAGTCACCCCAGGTGCTGCTGTTGCCTCCGCTCCTGCTGCAGCCGACTGTTCTGATGTGAGATTCCTGCCTCTGTCTGTCCCTGTGTTTCACCATAGACCTACCTTCCCTGGTTAGAGTTCATTTCTTTATTCATTCAACGAATGAACAGTGAATAATGCGTGTCTACATCAGTGCTGAATGCTAGGGAGGCAGTAATGGATAAGGAAAAAAATGGTTTTATTTCTATGGAACTTAATATTACAAATAACTAAACATTTACAATTATACGTTCTAAGTATGGGATTCCCATGGAAGTATATAACGCCAGTGCTGATTTATAGACTCCCGGGAATATTGCTGGTCAAGGTTCCTCTAACCAGAGAGAGAACGAGGAGCAATCAATAACATTGGAAGCTCAAGGGCTTTCCCAACTCAGGCTCTGGAAACTTGCGGGTACATTCTCCTCTGCCCCAGGAAATGCTTTTAATTCGGAGTTGTTGAAAAAGCCCAGGAGAATTAACACGGGAACTTGAAAGAGGTAAAAAAGAGTGGAGAGAAAGATATCATTCGTTATTTTGCTCATGCTAGCTAAATTAAAATATTTCCTCAAAATAACCATGTTGTTTGTTTTTGTAGCCCAAACTGAAAATAAACACCCCATCCACCACCCACAATTTCTTCTTTGCTTCATGGGCACCACGGAGGCTCAACTTGTCCTGCTCATCTTTGTATTCTGAAAGAGTGTGGATCTTTATATTTTTCCTTTGTATGACCAATTTACTGATCTCTCATGTGACAGTCTGAGGATGCAATCAGTGCCGGGGTGAGGCTTTGGATGCATGGTTCTAGTCTTCTGTCTCATGGCTGTCTCCTTCCTACAGTGTTGCTGGGTCCAGTCTCTATTTCATGACTCCTTCATCCCCAAAAGCAGATATGGTAGGAAGAGAGAAGTAAAGGGCATTTCTTTCTCTTATGGGCATAACCTGGAAGTTTTACATATACTTTCTCTCTTATGCCCTTATTTTGAAATTAGTCATGTGAGCCAAACCTACTGTAAAGGAAGTTGTGCACTATAATATTTTCATGGGTGGCTATGAGCTCAGCTAAATTTTCATTTCTTATAAGAAAAAAATAATGATGGACATCTAGCCATCTCTGCCCTAGCATGATAATTTGGAGATAAACTGGTAAAAACAAAAACAATACAAACAAAAAGCCAACTGGCTGAAAATGTTTGCCTCTACTAAGGAGGAATAAGATAGGAGGAAGAGGACCACTGTTGTGCATACACATATTTTTGAAGTAATTGAGTCTTTAAAACATGTGTGGTTAACTTTGATCAAAAATTTTTAATTAAAAAATAAGCTTTAAACTGAATTATGGATAAATAATTCAACCAGGCTAAAGTGACAAAGGGCAAGAGCAGTCCATGAGGGAAAAATAACTTGTTGGAAGAGAGAGAAACTAGATCCTTCTTGATTTAAAAAAAAAAAAAAATCCTGAATGGGACTGAGCATGGAAAACAAGGCAGAGGGGAGTGAGTTTAGTTGAGGTTGAAGATTCAGGCAGGTCAATGCAGCAAACACTACAATATAAGGGCTCTTCCAAGGAAAAAGAAAAGGATAAATCTTTGTGACTCTTGAATTCACAGAAACAAGCAAAGCGTGGTCTTCACTGAAGGTGTTAGTGCAACCTAAGGTAAAGTGTCCTGACACTGAGTGTGAAAATACAGCAGGGGTCCATTCCTGCAAGATTTCCGCCATGTTCCCTGTTGTTCAACCTGTGAATGATTTGCTTGGGCTTCAGAAGAGAAATCTTTGTGACCACCTTCCATTTTCAGGTTTAAGGATGTTCCTTGATCGGCCACTAACATGCCTGAGGACCCAAGTCTCCAGCGACAGTGACTCCTCACCACCCTTCTAGACACAGCCGTCTTTTCGCCTTTGCTCAGTCTCTTTCCTCAGCCTGGAACACCCTCTCTCGGCCACTTGTAGAAAACTCGCTCTTCAAGACTCACTTTCAATATTACCTTCTTTTCCCAGACATTTATGATTCACTCTGATTAGTCAGAATTAATCCCTACTCATGTTCAATCAACCAAAAACAAAATAACAAAAAAAAGTAGCTCAAATAGCTTCTTCCCCTCCGTTAGCCCTCCCCTCCCCCGCCATCATTTTCTCGTTAGGGCTGTTTGTTTTTAAACGTTTTTATCACCGCATCCTTTGGAAACCTCTAGAAAACCACCCTAAGAAACACACAGGTAATTGGGGAGAAATCAGAATTCATGGTTCCTCGTCTGATGCTGATGACCGACGAGGATAAGAGCCCTACAAATTAAGAATTCTTCTCTGTACAAATGCACCCTATAGTAATGAAGAAGCGGCAATAATACTGAGTAGAAATAGTGCGTTGCCCTACTCAGATCCATGGTCTAGTTTTCCAGACTGTTTTATTAACCACGAATCAGGAATCTGGATTCATCAGCTCCCCTGAGACCGACTCCGGCAGAAACGATTCTGGGAACCTCTGTCCCCTGTGGGCTGCAGGGTGCGCTCTGCAGCCGCGGTGAAAGGACAGAAGAGCTGACCAGGTGCCCCCGCCGCGGGAGGGTGAAGGCAAACTCCTGTGTGTAAGATGTCCGGCCGGCCACGCCCACTGCCTCGTGGTGCGCCTCCTGCCGCCCGACCAGGGAGACGCAGAAAGGAAGAGACCGCCCAGGCAACTTGTCTCTTTCACGTCTCAAACACTTGTATGAGTCCCGCGAAAGCTAAGCCTGTTTTTTCCTCCTTGCAGTTTTTCCACTGCAGTTTCTTGTTCATTCGTGTAGAAAATACCCATCTCTATGTCTCCCAGACGTCTCCAAAACATATTCTAAATGTCTTTTGAAGACAGCCGACGGATTCCCGAGTGCAAACTCTGAAATGAAGTACCTAGAAATAGCTGTGCACCACGACGAGGTGGCCGAGTGGTTAAGGCGATGGACTGCTAATCCATTGTGCTCTGCACGCGTGGGTTCGAATCCCACCCTCGTCGAATGGCGCATTTTAGCGTGAAGAAAAGAAACAGCACCCAAGTTCGGCGGCTGTGTTCACGTGTTTCCTTTCAATTATCTTGGATTTCAGATCCCTCACTTCCGCGAAGAGAAAACTGCTCTCCTAACTGTGCAGTGTTTCCGGTTTCGTAAGTATTACAACGGTATTCTCGGGTTTTTTCACCTTTAGGATTGATTGGGTCAATATTGTCAATATGGCTTGAATGGTTAATTTAATGAAGTTCCTTCTGGTAGGCTTCCTACCTGATGACTGAAAGAAGCCTTAGAGGTTGAGAAGGGGGAAATGGAGAGATGAAGCTGACCAAAAGGGGGAAGAAAGTGGGGTCTGGTTGTTAAGTCTCTTCTGTTAGAAACCATTACTACTGTGAGCAGTAAAATAAATTCATTATAAAGATAAGGTAAAAAAAAAAAAAAACACACACACAGCAGGACAAACACAACAAGATAGAAATTCAATTACTTAGATTCTCAAGAACAAATGGAGGGGTTGAAATTGAAAAAACGTGTAGCACTGAAAAGACAGCCACAAGAGGTTTTTTTTTTAAATTAAGAAATTGTAAGTTATTTACAAGTGACAATCACCAGTCACACAAATTAAAAAATTTACTTTTATAATGGTCACTCTTTTCTAGGTCTTGGCTATATTCATGCATCCTTTATTTGCCCTCATAACGACTACGCAGACATAAAAATTCACCTTTTCTGATTAACAGTACCTCATAAACATTTTTAAACTCAGTCTTCTTCATGATCATTTTAATAGCTGCATTATAGTCAAAGGAGTTCACATATCATAATCTACTTAAGCAATTCTGTGATTGAAATTTATTTTTTTTAAGGAGAATTAATGATTCAAAGGATTGTTTGTTGCAGAAATGGGTCAAAGGCTTTGAACATCTTACGGCTGTTGTTAGTAATTAGTCAATTCTATTTCAGCTAATGTTGTTTCTCTTTTCAGTGCAATCACCAGTGCAGGAGGGACCCACTTTCCCCACAGACACTTGACAAGCTGAAATTACAATTACTTATATACTGTATATAAAATAAAACATGTTATGTATTCATGTATATTTTGGATATATCCAGTAAGTAGAATGGCCAGAATTTTCCCAAATTCTATTCTTTAATTATGTTTTTATTTGCTATAAACTTATCAGTCCTTAGAATTATTTGCCACAAGTATTTTAAGTATTTTTCTGTTAATTTTCAAGTAGATTTTTAAAATAATTTAATCACAGAAATTTGAAAAATATCTGAAACTTATATTAATATAAACACAGCCATGTATCCATCTCAGAACTTCCATTTGATCACATTTTTGAAAATTCTTGTTCTACAAAATAGTGTTTTTTTAAATTTTTAAACTTTTTTTGTGAAAATTATCACCCATGTAGAAAACTACTTAAAACATATATGCCAACTTAAATAATTATAAAGTAAGCACCTGCATAATTGAAACAAAAGTCAAGAAGTAGAACATGGCAAGTATATAATAAATGTCCCCTCTAAACCACTGTCCCTTCTTTTCCCCAAAGGTAATTGCCAACCTGACTTTTATTACTTCTTTGCATTTTTTAAATGTTTTTATCACTAAATTTTTCATTCTTAAACACTATTATTTACCTATGTCCGAACTTTGTATAAATAGAATCATCTGCACAATATTTATCTTTTCTACTTTTTCCTTGATAATATTCTATAATTTTCATCCTTGTTGCTGTAGATATAGTTTATCTATTTCCACTTCTGTATAGTATGTCATAATATAAACATACTACAACTTATTTATCCTTTGTATTCATTATTGATTGCTGTGTAACAAATTACCCTAAAAGTTAGTTGTTTAAAACATTTATTGTCTTCCGATTACTGTGTGTCAGGATTCTGGGTTCTCTGGCTCAGGGTCCCTCACAAAGCTTCAACCAAGGTGTTGGCAGGAGCTTTAATCATCACAAGGCCACAATGGAAAAGGATCGCTTTCATGATCACTGACATGGTTGTTGATAGAATGTTAGACTGAGGATCTAAGTACTCGCCAACTGTTGTCTGGAGTCCACTTTCAGTTTCTTGCCATTTGAACTTTCCACAGGACAGCTCACAACATAGTGACTTGTTTCATCAGAGCAAGCAAGCCAGAAGAGCCAGAGAAAGTATGAACAAGACAAAAGGCACAATCTTTTATAACCTAATTTTGGAAGTGACATTCTGTTGCTGTTGCTGTATTTTGTTCATTGAAGGTTATTAAGTAGGTCCAGCCCACATTCAAGGGGATGAAATTACACAAGGGCATGACTAACAGGACCTGGGAGTCATGGCAGGACCATCTTAGAAGCTGCCTACCACACTTTTTATGTTGATGAATTTTTGTTGCCCTTTACTACTAGACCATTCTTGTACATTTCTTCTGATGCATATGGGCATAAACTTCTTTGTCATAAATAATGGATCTATTTAATTTTAATAAAAAGATGCCACTTTTTTCTAAAGTGTTAACACTGATTTACATCCCACCAACAATGAAAGGGCTTTCCTGTTGGCCACATCCTCACCTCCACATTGCATTGTCATTTTTTGTAATGTTAGCTATTTGGTGGTTGTGTGGTGTTATGTCATTGTGTTTGTTTAATTTTCTATGATGGAAATGTCCAACATACAAAAAGGTAGAAATAATAGTATAAAGCACCCATGAATTCATCCATGCTAGTCACCCAACTTCAAATAGTTACCAATATTTTATCAATAAAGGAAACCCTGACATTATATTATTCTTAAAAATATTTGTCCTGTGTCTCTAACAAATAAGGTCATTATGAATAATTACATCTAACATGATTAATAATAAATTTTCAATACTGTCTAAAACTCAGACTTGTTCAAATTTCCCCAATTGTTTACAAATGCTTTTCACACCAACACCACCAAATGCTGATGAGGATGTTGATCAATACAAACCCTCATTTATTGCTAGTGAGAATGCAAAGTGTTATAGCCACTTAGGAAGACAGTGTGGCAGTTTCTTACAAAACTAAACATACTCTTACCATATGATCCAGCAGTTACACTCCTGGTTATTTACCTAAAGGAGTTAAAAACTTATGTCTATACAAAAACCTGTACATGGATGTTTATAGCAGCTTTATTCATAAATGTCCAAAGTTGGAAGCAACCAAAAGTGTCCTTTAGTAGATGAATGAATAAATAAAGTTTGGTACATCCAGAGAATGAAATATTATTGAGTACTAAAAAAAGAAATGCGCTATCAAGCTATGAAAAGACATGAAGGAAACTTGCGTGAATATTAGTAAGTGAAAGAAGCCAATCTGAAATATTACATACTGTAAGACTCCAACTATATGACATTCTGGAAAAGGCAAACTTACGGAGACACCCCTGTGGAGTAAAAACATCAGTGGTTGCCAGAGGTTGGGGGTGCAGGAAGGGATGAGCAGGTGGACCACAGAGGATTTTTAGGGCAGTGAAAATATTCTGTATGATACTACAATGGTGGATATGTCATTATACATTTGTCCAAGCCCATAGAATATACAATATGAAGAATGAACCCTAGTGTAAACTATGAACTTTAGGTGATTATGATGTGACAATGCAGGTTCATCAGTTTTAACAAATGTACCACTTTGGCAGGGGATGTTGATAATGGGGGAGGCTGCATATGGGTGGAGGCAAGGGGTATATGGAAAATCTCTACATTTTCCTCTTAATTTTACTGTGAACCTAAAACTACTATAAAAAATAAACCTTTAAAATGCTTTTTACAGGGTAGTTTTTCAAACTAATGTACCAATAAGATTCTGACATTATAATTAATTTATATATCTCTTAGAACTGTTTAATTTAAAAGAAAGACACTCTCCTTACTTTTTTTTCCCTCATCCTATTTATTTATTGATATAACTGGGTGATTTTTCCTGTAGGATTTTCTGCATTTTGAATTTGGCTGTTTGCTAAGTCAAGGTGTCATTGACCATGATGTCATTGACCATGTTTATCAATGTCATTGCTTTCTGAAAACTAGTAATTAAACTGAAAGGCTTGATGAGATTTAGACTTAGGCTCTTTCTCTCTCTCTCTGGGGCTTTGTGCCTCCAAGTCCATCCATAAGGAGCCACATAAAGTATGAACGTCCCACTTTTATTGATGTTAAATTTGATTTAAGAGTTCACCCATTTATAGTCTAAGCTACTCATTATAAAGTTCTGGAACAACTTGTCACATAATCCTTTCAGCATACATGGGTAATTACATTATTGTCGTCTAGATTCCTTATTTCATCAAAAATTGAAACATGGTGAATTTCTAATTCCTTCTGCATATAGCACTTGGAATCCTTCTAAGAAGAATAATTTTCTTTCGGCAAACATCATCTTACTTTGTGATTTCCCTTTGTAGTCAACCCATCCCCTTACTGCTGGCTCATGGCAACCACTCATTGATTCCACAGTTTTGCCTTTTCTAAAATGTCATATAAATGGAATCATATAATAATTTTTAAAAATCCTGTTACTCTGAAATGCATTTTATATAGAAAAGGCAAGATGAGTGCTTGACTCTTACTATTTATTAGCTGATTTTCAGAATAATTTGGTGTCCTAACAAAAGAAATCTTTAAGGAGTCTTTTTTTAGTAGGATTATACACTTATGAATTTTTAAACATTTTGTATATTACAGTGTATCACAGTTATTATTCTTTTTATGATATAACATACATAGAAGAATTTTAATAAATTGTAAGTGTACAGCTCAATGAATTATATCGTTATACCTGTTTAACCAAGGCCAAACATTAGACCACTGCTTGCACCCCAAGAGCTGCTACGTATCCTCTTCTAATCACTAATACTTCACTTCTCCACAGATGCAACATTTACTCTGACTTCCAGCACCATATTGGTTTTTTCTATAATTAAATATTACAGAAGTGGTTCTTAACAGTAACTAAGTCACGTATGTGGTTTTGTACAATAGATCCATGTAATTATAGTTTATTTCCATTGTGCTGTACTGTACCATAGTTTGGAAACCCACAATTTATTTATCCATTCCACCCTTGATTGACTTTATATTTCAAGTTTTGGCTATTATGAAATTAATTTTTAGAGATTTTTTACACATATCTTTAATGCACATTTGCACTGTATATATATGCAGAAGTGAAATGTTGAGTCCTAGGTTATACGTAATTTATTAGATAATTTTATCAGATAATCCAAAAAATTTTTCATAGAGATAGTATCAGTGCACACTGCAGCATATATAAAGTTCCTGTTGCTTCAAATTTTCTCCCAAATTTGATATGGTCAGGCTTTATAATTCTACTATGTTCCTGGGTGTTAATGGGTCAAGATTGCTTATTTATTCTGTAAATGCCTTATTACTAATGCAGTTAAGTGCCTTTTCATATTATTGTTACACTTAGATATTTCCTTTTGTGAAATGCCTCTTCAAATCACTTGACCATTTTTTGTTTCTCTATTCTTTTCTTATTGATGTGTAGTAATCCTTTCTATATTTTGTCTACAAGCTGTTTGCTAATTACATGTATTATAAACACATCCTCCCACTTTGTAACTTGCCATTTGAACCTCATAACCTCTTAATGATAACTTGAGGAACAAAAAATTTTAGTTTTAATGAATCCAAATTTTATATATGTGTGTGTGTATAATATGTGTTATATATATACGTATGTGTTAGTGTTTTGTGGGTTTTGTTTTAAAAATCTTCTACTCCCTAGAAGTAATAAAGAAATTTCCCTTTAATAACATTTAGAGGCTATATTTTTCTACCTTTTACATTTAGATCTACAATGCACCTAGAACTGATATTTATTTATAGTGGGAGGAAGAATTAATTGGAATATCTATTTATGTGTCTATGTAGCTAGCTAGTTAGCTATCATCTATCTAGAGATAAATATATTCATTTTGGTGTTCAAATGACCAAGTGCCATTTGTTGAAAAAACAATCTTTTCCCTTTTTGCTCTGCAGAATCACCTTTACCATATACATCAAATGTCCATCTACGTGTAGTGTTTTCAGTTCTCTATTCTCTTACATTTGTCTATTTATCCAACTTTATAATACCCCAAACTCTTATTTATTATAGCTTTATAACATAAACTTTATAACATGAAACTTGACCTTTTATTCCCCTTCAACATTTGCTTGTTTTATATTGCCTCTTTGTATTTCCACATACATTTTAGAATCATTTTTTAAATTTCTGCAGAAAAAGAAAGCCGCTGTGATTTCAGATAATAGTGCCTGAATCCATAGATCAATTTGAATATAATAGATATCCTTAAAATATTGAATTAATAATGTATATTACACTTTTTAATGATTTAGGTCTCTTCTAATTTATCTCAATATTGTCATATTATTTTTCTACATAGAAATTTGGGTCACATTTTACTAGATATATTTTAGATATTTGTTGCTTTTTGTGTTATTATATATGATACTATTTTTGAAAAATTATTTTGTTTATTAGTACATTAAAATCCAATTCATTTTTTATATCAGTCATAGAAAGCCTGATATTCATTTATGACATAGATGCTGATATGAAGAGAAGGAGATTTGCTATCAGAAATGCCATAAGAAAAGTTAACCTCACATCAGGTGACATAGTATATGCATGTGTGGACAAGACAATAGACCATGGGGAAAGCTCAGTCTGCAATAGGGACACTTTCCCATACCAACAATGCCGGGAGGAACATAACCCAAACACTTCACCACCAAACTACTCCACATAATTGTAGGGGAAGAAACAGTGGTGTGGGAGAAGCCAAAACTGAAATGAGCATTTTCATCTCAGGGAGAAAATATTCTACTGAAAGGCACTTTTTTATGTATCTGTGAACATTTTGGACAGGAATGAATCCTTAGTTAATTTCCAGCATTATGGAGTGAATGGGTACTAGGGAGGGAAGATTATTGCTATACACAGTGAGGGAAGCCCCTTTGCTTTACACATCCAGGCTTTCTTCTGAGTGAATTTGTTGACACCATTATAGGGCAATCTCTCCACCTTAAGAACACAATAATCCAGTCACTTTAGGCAAAATTTCCTGTGATTTATATACTTTAACTATGGCAGATGTAAAATTCATTAGAAAGTCTTCATGAATATTGAATATTGAAAATATCATATGACATGAGCCTTATGCTTTAATCAGCAGACTCTCATTGCTGCTACAATATAAACATATAGCATCATGTTTATAGTGAATTTTATTTCCCAAAAGTCACTCCAAACTCTTTATATCTTTAGCAGAACAAAAACATAAGGAGTTACTAACCTCTGGCCCTTGTATCTATTCTTTTAGGTTATGGGGCTGAGGCTTTCCCTGCTCATCCAACATGGCTCTTTCATGAAGAAAGAATCTATAGCAGTGGTTCTCAACCAAGGGTGATTTTGCCCCATCAGGGGACATGTGGCAATGTCTGGAGACATTTTGGTTGTCACGACTGGAGAGGAGATGCTACTGGCATCTAGTGGTTAAAGGTCAGGGATGCCGCCAAACATCCTACAGTGCAAAAGACAGCCCCCCACAGCAAATTGTTTTCTATCCCAAAATGTCAATAGTGCCACGGCTGAGAAACCCTGATATATTGTAATAGATATTAATATATATTTTTATATATACACATATAACATATATATATATAGAGAGAGAGAAAACACATCAAATGGCCACAACTTTACTCTGCCTCTTAGATCAATACCCAACTTCCTTGCTGACATTGACGACCCTCCATGCTTTTTACTTACTTTCCTGCTCCTCAGAGTAAAGATTCAGTCTCTTTCATCCATGTCATGTGAATTCCAATCTCCAACCCATTTGTTAGAATGTTTATGTAACCTACTATGCTCCTCTTGCTTTGACTAATTTATACTTTTTCAAAGACTATC
This sequence comes from Daubentonia madagascariensis, assembly GCA_023783475.1. NCBI lineage: Eukaryota > Metazoa > Chordata > Mammalia > Primates > Daubentoniidae > Daubentonia > Daubentonia madagascariensis. The sequence goes on from JAKFHU010001672.1 coordinate 23,954,701, forward strand.
TCTAGATCTACCCCTTCTAGATAGACTATAAAGAAAAGTGATTATTTGCTTCTCTCAGTTCTGATATGTGATGCATTCTCATGTACTCAGCTAATAAGACATCTGCCCAAGCGTACCTTCCTTTGGGTGATATTTCTCAAACTACCCCACTCACTTGGGTACAGTTGAGCTGTTTCCATCAAATATATGCAGAAATACGTAGATCTTTTTTCCTAGCATATTATATCACTGAATAATGATTTGTTCACATGTGGTATCTCCTGATAACATGAGAACTCCTCAAGGGATTTTTTTTTCAAACAGAAAATATGCTGTTATGGATTGAATGTTTGTGTCTCCCCTAAATTTATATGCTGAAATCCTAACCCCCAGTATGATGGTATTAGGAAGTGGGGCCTTTGGGAGGTAATTAGGTCATGAGGGTGGAGCCCTCATGAATGGGATTAGCACCCTTATAAAAGAGACTCAAGAGACCTCTGTTGCCCTCTTTCTGCCATGTGAGAATACAACAAGAAGACACCAGTCTGCAACCTGGAAGAGGCCCTCAACAGAACCCGGCCATGCTGGCATCCTCATCTCAGACTTCCAGTCTCCAGAACTGAGAGACATAAATTCCTGCTTTCATAATCCACCCAGTCTATGGCCCTCTGTTATAGCAGCCCAAACTGACTGCAACATATGCCAATCAAAGTTAATTGTATGTGTATACCGTGTGGCGCTCTCTTTCTTTTCTACTTACTCTCCACTACAGAGTTTTAAGCAAACTATCCTGCAAGGCCTTTCCTAATTTCCAAGACTAAGGCACCTCCTTTTAAGTTTTCAGAGCCCTAACTAGTTTATAGCACATATAAAAATTATAGTTAAATGTTCCTAATTATTCGTTTATTATCTGTCTTTCATAATAGTGGGTGTTTTCCATAAAGCCTGGTCTGTGTGTCCATATGACTCAGTAATATGTCGATGATATCAAGACGGGTTCATAATGGACTTCTTAAGAAAGATTAAATGAGAAAATTTCTTCCAGAATAGAGTTTCTATATACTGGGTCTGGGTATAAAAGTACATGGGTCTGAGTCTGGGATCTACTCAAGTTCAGGGAGCAGAAGTGGTCCTCGTGAATAGTCCTTGAATATTGAAATCCAGAAAGTCAGGAAGCAGTGCCCTCTGCAGGGTTCTTGGGGCTTATAGGAAGTCAAAAGTAGAGCCAGGGATAATGACGTCCGAATACACTGATACTGAAAAGCCACACATTCAGAAAAAGACAAAACAATGATACTGCTATACAGTGATGCCCAGACATATATCGGACATTCACCTAATCAAGAGCCTCCACAGAGATTTTCTCTGGTAAAATAACAGAAACATTCAGTGGCACAATAAGAGAGAGGCACACAATAGCAACTCATTCATTGGTTTATTACTTTATTACACAATCATTAAGTCTTCTCTGTTCATAGTTCTGTGCTGGGAAATCCTGGGCACAACACAGTGACCAAGAACCACCCAGTCCTGTTTAAGGCATTCCATTCTGGTAGGCGATAAAAACAGTCAAACCCAGAGATCATAACACAGGCACAAACTCACGCTATCAGACACAACTCAAATCATATACAATACTCACTAACAGAGTATTAATATTAAAAAACATAAACAGAAGCCTAGCGTGACACAGACAGATTAACACTCAGAGACATACAATGTGAGAAACAGACATGCAGTGAAACAGACACAATCACACTCTCACACTTTATAACAAGGCATTGAGGGCCAAAATGTGCCAGACACTATGATAAGCACTTCCTAATCAAATTCACATAATATTCTCATAAAAAATACAAGAAAGGGACAATTATAATCCCCACTTAAAAGTGAATAAATCCAAGGCACAAAAATATGAATAATTTTCCCAAGGTCACCACCAGATGACAAACTGGGGTGGGGGTTGAATTTTTACCTATGTGGTTTGAATCTAGTGTTTTTGACCTTACCCATGACTCTAAAGTGTCCCTTTCCCCAGTTATGATGAAGCTAGTTCCTTCTCTTCCTTCAGGTCTCAGGTCTAAGAGACCTTTCAAGATCCCATATATAAAGATCCAACATTGCCTTGCTTCATTATCTTTAAGAACCTGTGACTATTTGAAATTATTTGTGGTCCTTTACTTGTGTATAGCTTCTCGTCCCTCCTAGAGTTAGGGAAGATAGACATCCTCCATCCAGGATTGCCAGATATACCAAATAAAAATATAGAATACCCACTTAAATTTGAACTTCAGGTGGTTTTTCTTGTTTGTTTTGTTTTTTTTAGTATATCTCATGCAATATTTGGGACATACTTATGTTTATAAATTATTCATTATTTATTTGAAATTCAAGTTTAACAAAGCATCCTACAATTTATCAGGCCACCCTATCTCCATCATGGCTAACCGTGTAATTTATGAGGTCTTGCATATAGTTGTTTTTAAATGTATGCATTCAATATAGAAATACAGTAACTGTTTCTATGATTGTAGTTCAGGAAATCTATGTAAGTGACTGAATCGTGTAAAGGAACTGGTATTTTTACAGATTTGTAGGGAGGATGTTCACAGATATTTTTAGATAAACAAATGGATCGATGCTTTTTACCTTTGTTCTCTCACCAAGTAAGCACCTCCTTTTTATACAGGACTTTTCCTTAGAACTTTCTAAGGCTTGCTAATTCCCCAGCTACTCTTGCACAAACCTCCTCCTTAACCCTCTATGCCTTACAGAAAGACACAGGAAGACAATGTGTTTCTGAAAGGAGTGTGAGGACATCAATGCTCATGCTGGACTCCCCACCCACTGTGTCTTCGTTTTCTTTTCATTCTAGACTTCTAGTTCCTCATTTTTCTCACATCCAAAATATTATACACCTTTCAGATTCTTGAAGGAATAAGTTAAATAATGGATATAAAATTATTTATAGGCTCTCAAAAGCAAGAGAAATGCCACTAATTGCTATTATGTAATACATGCCTCTCACATGCAGAAACAGATGTGTAATAAGGCACCAAATGCTGAACAAGATTTGCAGGTATTGCCAGGACTAGTAGGTTTTGGAATTCAATTACCTTGGTACAGGCCTAGGAAAATCTACATCCATAAAGGAAGCATACCCCTACAATCAGCATGTGAAAATGGTAAGAGGAAATGTTTTGGGAACTCACCTCTACAACTCCCTGATATGGTTCCTAAGGGTCGTGGTGTAGGTAGAATGGATGATATGTCCAAGCATCGGCTTCCCTGATACTGGGGACTGTTGCTGAGTCGGGAACAGAGTCTATGACTCTATGGAACTTAGATATTCTTTTGGGAAACAAATACTAAATAAGTAATTAGAGGATTATCTGATACTTTACTGTATGTTGTGAAGAACCAAATGATCCTATGAGTACATAAACAAGGGGTCAGGAAAAATGTCCCAGAGTAGGTGGCATCAAAGCCATAAACTGAAGGAGTGAGAGAACAACGCAGGGACTTAGATACTCAACCCTTTTTGATCAACATCTGACTGATAGGATTAAGTCATTACTCCTGAGAAGCTTCCATTTTATCAGGGGTTACAAAATTGTGATTTATTTTGACTTGGTAAAGGAACCCGCATATTTTTATGGCTACGTGGTATTGGCATATTTTTTGAAGAGATTTGTTATAAATAATTATTATTGCCTTTTCCAGTTTTATGTAATAGAAATATTTTGTAATTTGTCATTTTTCTCATTTTTCTATCCTTGTTTGTTGATATGTTTAATATTTTGCCATTAAGTATGGTATTTGCTGTAGATATAGGTAGAAACCCTTTATTTGATTAAGAATATGGCCTTTTATGCCTAGTGTCTGTAGAAAGGAAACCTTTTGAGTTAGGAAAAAAGTATCCTTTAAATTTCACATTTTAAAAATGTATTGATTATTGCTATGTGAACCAATGAAAGTTCAATTTTAGTAAATATCCATATGAGATACATATTAACATTAGGACATTTTATAAACATTTATTTTCAAATCATTTATATTCTCAGTGGCATTTTTACTTTGTTTTGCTGATTTTTTTGGCTATGCATGACTTGTGTTAAAAAATATCTTTTAAAAAATATAGATTTGCCTAATCTTTTAAAATCCTATAAATCGTTACATTATCTATTTTTGGAACGAGGCTATTAGGTACATACAAATTTCAAGCTGACAAGCTAACCAGATTATCATTATAAAATATTCTTCCTTATTTCTAGAAAAACATATTGCTTTAAATTACACTTTACTGAATTTTTTGGGAGGTTGGGTTTTGGTGGGACAGTTTCCTTGGGATATTTTTTCCTTTTGTTTTCTATATTTCTGTTTCCTTATATTTAAGGGTTGTCTCTTATAAGCAAAATATAATTAAATTTTGTTTTCTATGATCAAATTTGAATATCTTCTTTTAGTTGTATTTAATCCATTATTAATTACATTAACTAATATGTGTGATAAATTCTTTTATTAGTTTTCTATTTGTCCAATGTATTCATTTATTTTTGAGTCATTCTTGCCTTCCTATAGAAGTTATTTTATATTTTTCTATTTCCCTTCTATTAGATTACTTATTCATATTTTTATTATTAGCAATAAGCAACTTAAAATCTGCAAGAGCACTTCTTCAACTCTGTAATTTAATATTTCACCACATCCTGGGAAATGTAAGCTTCTTAAAATTAATTCATATTCCCTTTTAAACACACATAACTACATTCTATTAATACTTTGGTATTTTAATTCTCTCTACATATTAAAACCTTGCAAGACATTGGAATTATTATTTATAGTCAATATTTATTTCTATATATTATTTGCCTCTCCTTGCCAATGTTCAATACTATATTTGCATTCTCCATGTGGTTTCATCATCTTTCTGCCTGAAAAAACACTTTAATCATTTAGTACTAGTCAGCTGTGTTGAGCTTGCTCAGGGTGGGAACTCGAAAAATGTATGCAAGGGAATGGGGACCACCTAGAGGTTGAAACAATAGCCACAGGAGCCTACAGGCTCAGGAGGTTGTAAGGATAACCCCAGACTACGAACGGCTGGGATAGAGCCAGAAGAAACTGGTGGCTGTTCCAGAAAGAACTCCTCCTCCCCAAACTTTCATTCAAACCTCCTATAAAACTTGCCACTCTCCCCTCCTGGGGTGGACACCCTTTTCAGCCTCCACCCACCTGCACCCAGCTGCCCCAAATAAATGGCATTTTACTATGCCCCAGGCTTGAGTGTCTTCCTCTCGGCTCTGACCTAACAAGCTAATGATATGTACTCATTTATCTTAAAAATGTGTACATGTATTTTAGAAGGCCTATATTTGTATTCATCACTTATTGCTTTATATCTATGTAATAAAACTTCCTTTGAAATCTTAATTTTAACTTTGTATTTATTTTCTAAAACTTCCAATTTATAGGTCCCCTTTTTCTGCAAAATCTACATCCTGTAATTATTCAAATATATTCAGCATCAGGCATTATTTGTATATAATTTTGGATTAAATTGAAGTTTCTGGATGCGTCTTCTACCTTGATTGAAGGTCAATTTTTGTTTCTGTTAGGTAGACTATGGACAGATTAATCTAATTCAGAATTGAGGTCAATCAAATCAATCTCTCAGCCTAATTGAGGGCTTGGCTATATCTTATTTTTAACCCTGCCTCTTCCCTACCCTAAGTAATAAGTGCCGTCATAAATGGATCGCTGTAATAGTGTGAACAGAAGTTCTCTGGAAAGGAATTTAGAAAACAGGGAGTTTATTCCAATGAACAGTTTGCAAACCGGGATACACACCCTTAAAAGGAAGGTCCGTTCCAGAGGAAAAAAAAGGAGCACTGACAAGGACAGAGGAAGGGGAGAGGGGAAGACGAAAGAGATGGAATAATAGGGTTATAGCAAAAGTTCCTGGCCAGTTGTAAATCAGGTCCGTTTATGCAGATGAAGGCTTGAAACTTGCTTAGTTCCGGTTGGTTGACACTGCTGGGTTCTAATTGGTTGATGCAACTGAGCTCTGATTGGCTGAAGAAGATGATCTCTGATTGGTTGGTCCCGGTGAACTCTGATTGGTTAGTTTCCAAGCCCACTGCCAGAAGTTTGTGTCAGATGTTTCTTTCAGATGGCATCCAACCTCTTTCAAACATCAGTTCATATATATGTTGGTTTATTTCTGGACTCTGTATTCTGTTCCATTGGCCTTTTTGCCTATCTTAAAACAATATCGTGCTGTCTGGCTTTCTGTAGCTTTATAATAATTCTTTGAAATCAAGTAGTTGATAGCTATCCAGCTTTGTTCTTTTTCAGAGTTGTTTTGGCTACTCTAGATCCTTTCTTTTCCACGTGAAATTTAGAATCAGATTGTCAGCTACAAAGAAACCTCCTGGGTTTTCATTGGGATTGTGCTGAATTTATACATCAGTTTGGGGATAAGTGACATCCTAACAATATTGAGTCTTCGGACCTATAAGCAAGCTACACTTCCCCATTTATTAAAGTCGTCTATAATTTCTCTCAGGAATATTTTGTAGTTTTCAGTGTACAGATATTTCACATTTTCTGTCAAATTTATCACTAAGTATTTCATATTTTAATTTTATAACATTTTTTAAAATTTCTGATCACTGTTAGTATATAAAAATACAGTTGAGTTTTGTACATTGATCTTGCATCCTGCAGCTTTTCTGAACTCAATCATTAGTTCTAGTGGCTTTTTGTAGATTTCATCTCATTTTTTACATAGATGATCAAGTTTTTTGAGAATATATTTATTCTCAAAATATATGTGCTATCGTCCCAATTTGGATGATTTTTTTCTTCCTTGCTTCCTTCTTCCCTTCCTTCCTCCTTTCTTTTTCTTTTCTTTTTTTTCTCCTGATTGCACTAGCTAGAATTTCCACTACAACATTGAATAGAAGTGGTGAAAGACATAACTATCCTGTTTACAGTCTTAGGGGAAAAACATTCAATATTTCCTCTTTAAGTATAATGTTAGATGTTGGTTTTTTGTAGACACCCTTTATCAGGGTGAGGAAGTTTTCCTCTATTCCTAGTTTACTGAGTATTTTTATCAGGAATGATTGTTGGAGTTTGTCAAATGCTTTTTCTGTATCTATTGAGATCATCATATGGTTTTCTCTTTTAGTTTGTTAATATGGCATATTGCATTGATTGATTTTTCTAATGTTTAACCAGCTCTACACTTTTTGGATAAACTAAGAATACTTGAACATGATGTATTTTTTAAATATATGATTAAACTTTATTTTCCAAAATTTTGTTTTTAATTTTTTCACTTATAGTCATGAAGAATATTGGCCAGTTTTCTTTGTTTATAATATATTTGTCTGGTTTTAGTACAAAGATGATATTGCCCTCATAGAATGAGTTAGGATAGGAGTTGGCAAACATTTTCTTTAAGGGGCCACGTAGTAAATATTTTTGTCTGAGCAGACTATAAGGTCTCTGTTACAACTACTCAACTTTGCTGTTACAGTGAAAAAGTAATTATAGATAATATACATATAAGTTGGTGTGGCTGTGTTCCAGTAATACTTTGTTTTCAAAATCAGGTGGTGGGCCATATTTGGTTTGAAGGCCATCGTTTGCTGACCTCTGAGTTAGGAAGTATTTCTTTCTGATTCTAAAACTTATATGAAAATTCAAAGACAATTATAAAGAAGAACACAATTGGAGTATTTACTGTGAGACAGCAATCCCTATCTTAAGCTATGGTAATAAGGGTAATTGCAATTGAGCCAGAAATATGCATGTAGTCACCTGATCCCTGACAAAGGTAACACTGCAGTGCAATGGACATAGCGTTGTCTTTTCAATAAATTGTGCTGGGTCAATGATATGTCAGATGCTGAGCCATGTTCCTCTGAAGTTAGCAGTGACATAAATGTGACACAGCATTTCCTCCATAATACTATGTACCACGAATGGATGAAGGACTGAATGAAAAGAAATCAAATATGCATGAATAATCTACAAGATTGGGCAAGTCATTGCAGGTGGGGATGTCTGTCTAATGGAAAAAAGAACGTACAAATCTGTAAATATGTGTTAAATGAACTGTTAAGCACATGTGGAAAAGGAACGTGGAGGGAACATGAGATAAAATAGAAGAAAGAGCACACATTTTGGAATAAAAACTCTTCTGCTTTCTAGTACTGGCTTTGCTACTTAGGAGCTGTGTGACTTAAGGAAGTTATTTTTCTCCTCTGAGTCTCAGCTTCATCTCTAAAATAAGTATAATGATATTTGTTTGTGAATAAAATAAATTGGATTAAATAAAACAATGTGAATGACTCACATTTTATTGTTCTGGATACATGGATAGCCCTGAATAGATTTTTTACCAACAGGTCCTTTGAGTGGTATTTTGAAGAGCACCTCAGGCCATGTGGTTGCAAGTGCAGATTTAAAGTAAGGTGAAGTGTAGGCTGGAGACAGGTTTGCCAAACATTCATCCTTTCAATCGCACTAGGTCTCCTACCCTGTACTATGGCCAGAAATGAGACTATGGACAGTGAAAGAGCGATTGATATTTCTGAAGGCAGGAAGACAGAGATAATCAGAACAAAAGAGGGAAAAAAAGAAAACAAAAAAAAGACAAGCACAACTCTCCTCGCCCAGTTGACTTATGTGGAGAAGTCCTTTAGAAGTCAGTTTTTCTCTTCTGGGAGAAATGGAAATCCAGAAAGCTGTGCTCTTAAAGAAGGGAAATTAGGTATGATTTCTTGTGAGACACAACCCCTGAAGCCAACTAGGCTGTGAATCTTTCCTAATTGAAAGGTCCTCAGTCCGAGCCTCAGAGAGGGAAGGTATATTTTCAAGTGACACAATATGTCAATTGCCTTATTTGGTATATAAAAAGAAAATGCCTTATGTGCTAATAATCACTAATAAACATTCAGAGCTGGGTGTGTTGGTGAGCACCCGCAGTCCCAGCTACTGAGCGTGGTGGGGGGGCATGGGGTGGGGGGCATGGGGTGGGGTGGGCGCTGAGGTGCAAGGATCACCTGAGGCCAGTACTTCTAGGCCGCCCCAGTTTTTTAAAATTGCATGCCTGTGAATAGCCACTGCACTGCAGCCTGGGTAACTCGAGACTGTCTCTTAAAACAAAAACAAACAAATAAAAAAATCAGGAAAAGGAAGAAATCTGTTTTAACAAAACCAAAGTTGTTTTTTTTTTTTTTTTTTTTTTTTTTTCAGGTGTGAAAACTAGGAATTCAGCCAGAATGGCTGTAAGGAATGACAATTTGTCTTTGATCTGGATTATTCCCTGGAGGAAGTAAAGGAAGTTCTTTAAGGGTCTCCCACTTGGCAACAGCAGAGCAGAAGAATATTACTTTCTTCATTTATTCAGAGATATACTCTGTGCTAGGCACTGTTCTAGAAGCTAGGAAATACAAGTGATCAAAATATACCCTCCCCCACCCCCAAATCCAGCTCTCAAGAAATTTACATTCTAGTGGGGAGGGTGGGGTGTTAAAGATATTAAGAGATAAGTAAAACATACAGAATGTCAGATCTTGGTACATATTGTGACAAAAAATATAGTAAACAGTGATAGGAAATGCAGATGGCATGGCTTAAATACAAGATGGCAGTCAAAGAAGACATAGCTGACAAGATGAGTTCCCAGTGTTAGGACTCTGATGTCCTTCCTTATAAAGAGTGGAGGTTCCACCTCAGGAAAGGAATAGCAGTTCAGGCACTCCACAGAGGTCCTGACAGGGCTCAGTCCCTGTGTAGCTCCACAGAGAAATCCTTGCCCACCCTTCCCCTCAAAGATGAGTCTGGTGAGGTTGACAATGCAGCCGCTGTGGGGTTGGGGTTTCTCTCCTCACTAGTGCAAGTGCACCTGCTGAGAAGTTTCAGCCACTGTACTTACTAATAGAAAAGGGCTCCAAGAAAGGTAAGTTAATGAGAAAAGCAAAGGACAGAACCCTGTGAGGAACATGTGACCCCTTCCATTTGAATTAGTGGGGGCAATGAGAATCCACATTTGTATATTTGTGTTTGTATAAAGAGATTCCAGACAGGTACACAGGAAACTAATGTGGTTCATTGTAGTATGTCAAAGACAAGCACAGCCAGACATTGGTTAAAGTGGCGAAAACAGATTTTATTCAGTAACCATTGACAGTAGGGAAAAGAGCTAAGCTCCACCGAAATTTGTGCAGAGATGATTGGGCCTTTTGAAGGGACAATGAGGGAGTGGATAGGGAGAATGGCACGGGCTTAAGCAGAGTCAGGGAAGTGAAAAATTACAAAAAATGGGCAGGGTGGGGAAAGTTGTTCCATGTGAAACCCATCCGGGTTTGCTAACTGCCCCGAATCTAAGTTAGGCTTTTATCCTACCACAGAGACTGGGAGACAAGGGCCCTATCTTCAGATGTTGATTGAAGCAAATAATAAATTCTTTTGGCAGCCTCAATTGAGTTTTCTCAGGAGAGCACTTGAAGGGACTAGGATCATCCTGGGGATGTGGGCTTGAACTACTAGAAACTAGTTTGTTCAGGTCTTTACAGGCCAAGGTTGGGGCCAGAAGAGGTCTCAGAAGAGCCTGACTACAGTTTGGCCAAGGAGGGAATCTCTGTCAAGTACGTGGGGGAACTGGGTGGTGAAGGACTGTTGAGAGTTGGATTGTTTACTGTATTCTTTGTACATGCAATTATTAAACCCTAGCAATGAAACGCCTAATCGAAACCATAAAACAAAGTTTTAGCTACATTATCCTAAAGGGCCACAAGATGGCGATAGCATTTGTTAACTCTCCGACGGGATGGAAGGAGGTGACCGCCCGGCGAGCTTGTCCCGAGGGACAATGCCTGTCTCCGAGCCGTCCGCAGTTGACATTCCCTTACTTCAGTCGCCGGAATTTTTCTGTGCGACGCCAGATTCTCAGCGTAGCCCTTTGTTGCCCAAAAGAGAAACAGGTTCATTGATTGGGCCGGCTTTTTTTTTTTTTTAACTTTTTTCTGTGGGGGGAAGGGGCGTGGTCATGGACATAGTGAAGTACACAGAAATACAAAGAGAATACTGTGCTTCCAAGTGCCCATCACACATGAGTCAACAATTAACCAACATCTTGCTCATGCTGTTTCATTATCCAGCCTGAGGGAAGGAGTCTAAGGAAATCTCAAACATGATTCAATCATGAATATTTTCACAAACATCCTAACAGATACGGACGTAAAGAAAATAGTATGATTTCACACCTAAGAAAATTAAAAAATGATTTGTAACATTATCCAATACCTTGTCCTTAAAAAAAAGAAAATCCTTAATTGCCTCAAATATTTTTACAATGCTTTTGTCTGAATGGAGATCCCATCAGATTCACACGAAGCACTTTATTGCTATTCCTCTTAAATCTATTTTAATCTATAAAATTTACCCAAGTCTCCAAGTAGCCATGTCTGCTCTTTGGAAAAGGAATTGAGAAACTATAAATTGGGTGGAAATTTTCATTGGATCATGGATTATCATTGCTTTTAGACTACTTATTTGAAAAGTGTTAGGGGGAAAAAAAAACCAGTTTTTGTTTTCTAAAAAGCAAAAAACAAAGTAGTGCTAATATTTTCCATTCACATTTAAGTTAGAAGGGTTTCTACTTAACAACTTTGAGTTTATAATTGAAACTATTTTAATCTAAATATCTTAGTTCCATATACAATATTTTCTATATCTATAGACAAAATAGTAAAAGACATCTTCACACTTTTATTATTTGATTTCACAATCTGAATTAGGAACCAGAAGGAAGGAGAGAAAAGAATGAGAAGGGAGTTTCTTCTATGTTAAAAATAAGAAAAACAGTGCTTTGCAGAAATGCAGTATTTTGAATTCTTTCTGTGACTAATAGTAACCCTTATTTTTCATGTAGAAAAAAACATGTATTTTGAAACTATGACCTAGACAAGCCAATCAACCTAGGAAAAAGTTACATTAATAATTTTTCCCAATTCCTTTCCTACACATGCTGAGTTCTCCATTTAGTATTACTTCCTGTGTGTAGAGAAAGGCAGCATTTTTTATGCTTAATCATATATATGGGGCTGTGTAATATGTTAACCACAAGATGCCTTTCTCATTAGGAAGGTGACTTTTGCCAAGGGATTATACTTTGCTAACACTTGGACTTGATTGTTGGAGTTGGAAAATAGTCAAATTGGGGCAGAAAAACAAAAAGGAACACACTGGCTCCCCAGAGAGCAAAGGTGTGGTTGGGATTCCTGCCCTAGACTCTAAGAAAAAAATAACCAAATTTGGTGATTTTTTTATTTTCATGGTTTACTTTTAATCTTGTTTCCATAATATTTGTCACATACCTGTAATGGAAATAGGTATAACCAAATTTATGTCTCTCCAGATATTACATATTCGAACAAATGTGCAGACCTCAGCAAATTCAGGCACATTTTGTGCAAGTTGTATGCAAATAGGATTCTTTCTGCACTTATGGTTTTCTCAGGTTAGCTGATACCATATTCATTACTCCAGAGAGTTCTCCTTCTGGAAAACATGTAGTAATAGGTTAATTTATGTCTCTGGTCTTTCTTTACATTCCTGGTCTGGTCTTATTTACTAATAAATAACTGCAAGACTGTTAGAGAACAACCAGTTGCTGAAAACACACACTCAGCTCATCTTCCCTTCATTTTCAGGGGCTGTCCTGTCCTAGCAGCTCTTGAGAATGGCCTGGGACCTCCAGACCCCATGGTTCTAGTGGCCACTCTGGAAGGCCCAGAAGACAGAGGAGAAAGCATGATCCATACAGCTAGCAGAGAAGGAACTCAGATGATTGGACTAAAGTTAGGTCAGATTTCAGTAGAATTAGACTTTCAAGCCCTTTCTTGTTTTAGACTGACATTCACTAATATTTTCTCCTTCCCAAATGGAGGAAGAAAGAACACAGAAGGCTTGATGCCGTAGGATAGGTTAAAAAGAAAATGCCTCCTCTAATGAAGTGTAATGTAACACTCTTTCTTCATGGTTAGTTTGTTTCTTAAAAAATCCTTCCCTACAGCGAGATCATATTTTCCTATCTTACCTTCTAAAAGGTCTTAGTGGTTTTCCTTTTACATGTAAGGACCTTTTTTCCCTCGTGGATAAACAATTGCTGGGACAAATTTTTCAACAGCCTATCTTTTCCTCACTAATCTGAAATCCCACCTCTCTCATTTCTAGAGTTCCAAATAAAATTAGATCTAATCCTTGGCTTTCTATCTGAAGTTGGTAAATGTATCCAACTCTGTGCAAAACCACCCAATATTATTGCTATGATTTTTTTTTATCACTAAATCAATGTTCTATCTCATTAGGAGCTTCTTGGATATTTTGCCACTTTGATCTTCAAAAAAATGTTAGAATTAATTTCCAAGTTCCAAAAGTAACCTGTTAAGATTTGGATTAGAATTATCTTGAATAATTATACCAATTTTAGAAAAATTGACATCTTTATGATATTGAATATTCCTTCCCATGAACATATATATTTTTTCCATTTACTATCTTTCAGTATGAGTCTGGAATCACTGGATTTCTTCTAGGCCTATTATATTTACTGAAGCTATTGTGTGGCTATATCATATATAGTTAATAACTTTTCCACATAGTACTTCTCCATCATAATGATGATAATTTTCTCATCTAACACAATACATGTCTTACCCATACAAGTGAATATAAACTCATTCTCTCTAAAGAGACGGTCTATATTTTTCTTCTAGTTCTATTGTGAGACCATCCATATATTCTGAAACTTGTAAAGTTATGCCACCAACACACTATGTGTAAAATGCTAAGAGATGGGAGAGGGTGAGGGGGAGGTGAGTAGGTTAAATTGACAAATATACACATGAAATATCAAAGGAGGAAATGTAGATAGACGGGACAATTTTCCACAAGTCAGTTATCTAAAAAACATTTCAACAAGTTACCAACTTTTAAAAATTATTAAAACCTTATTTGTATATTTACAAATTTAACAGTAATTTACATTAGTCAGTATAGTTTAAATTGTATTTGAAGATTTCTGGGACAGTTTAGTTGACCAGCTTTAAATGCCAATTTTTTATGAGAGCATTTTAAAAAACATTCAGATTGTCTGTCACAGCTCCTTACCTATCCCCCTGAAGAGAGACAGACCAAGATAGAAGGGGAAAAAAAAAAGAGGGAAAACACAGACAGAAAGAAGACTGGGACAGAGAGGAGTCCAAAAGCCCAACTCCTGGAAGTCAAGACTTCCTACAGCTCTCTTAAGCCAGCTAATGAGTATAATTAAAATTGCTTTAAACGTAATATAAAAATAATTTTTGGCAAATCAATAAACTGAGTCGTCTTTGAGACCACTGGTAGAAGTACTTTCTAAAGCAAAAAACAGAGAGAGCTCTGAGATACAAAGATGAAAGGCAAAATGTTTTGGGGTTGGTTATTATATGTAATAGGAGAGGTACCACTCCATTTTTACCTCTCAGTTCTTAACCAATGCATTCTGGTTACAAGAGAAATAACACCTATTCTTAGTCACTATTCAGCACATATACAACATCCAAAATTGAACAGCACTCCATAGAGTGCTCAATTACTAAATGCCACTTTATAACTGAGTCAGAGATTTCTGCTCATGAGGGATGTGATACACATTAAGACTACTGAGTTCCATGGTCATCTGTGCTTTGCCTTACCTATCTGTATAGAAACGGGTCAAAAAAAAAGATGTGAGACATGAGATATATTCAGTAAGTGCATAGATGGTCTTGCTAGCAACAGCATAAAAGAAAGTGAAGCACAACTAAATCTAGAATGAGTCTCTATCCCAATGAAGACATATCCCTGCCTATTCATGACAAAATGTTTGTAAAAATACAAGAATACTTCCCCTGACTTATGGGATACTTAGTAGTGTCAGTATCCAGGGTCAGCCTTGGTGAGCTAAGTCTATACTATAGTGCTCTAGTATAAGCTCAACCATTGCCATCTTGGCCACCTTGTTTACAAATTGCTTGAGCAGTACATGGGGTAGGAAAAAAGACTACTACGTGACATTCATATGGTTGTATATCTGATTATTAATAGCCTCCTCTGAAGAGGGGAACTTTTGATTAACATTCACATGGGACGTTATTCTTATACTTGGGATCATTCTGGGAAATTCATCCGCATTGCTCTTCCCCTCACTTGTCAACAAAACCTCCACTTTTGACCACTTAAAATCCTTGTCCATAGACAAACCATTAGTCATGCACATGAATCAAGAGATCATTCTCCTTCCAGAAAAAGTAAACAATGAGACACAATTCTTCAAATTCTGCCCAGTGGCAGAAATTCTCTCTTCCCTATTGTCATTCATGGACATTCCTGAGTGGGGCAACATTATCACTGCTTCTAATAACTAGTGTTACTATTGGTGTCAGTAGTATTAAGTCATGAAAGGCATTATTACTTTCCCATTTTTTAAATGGGGAAGAGAGCCAGAGAAGATAATTTGGCAATGCTTCATAGTAAGTGGCAGGGCCATATTTCAAACCTAGACAGTCTTTTTCAATGATTTATACAAAACTCCTCATGTTAAGAAATTAAAAGCACGGCTATATTTCATAAGTAAAAATAATTGGAGTGGGAACCACTCACTTGCTCTAGCAGTTATCTTCTTCCTTTAGTACTTGCTCAAGCTGGGTCCTGTGTATCACTTCTACATGATGATCAAGTGCTGAGGTATAACTTCATAGTTTTGGATGTGATAATATGCAAGTAATAGTGGGAAGCACACACATTCATCTGGTTTTCCAATGTCAAGTGCATAGTGCATTTTCTGTAGTAAATTAGTATATATACATTTGCAAAGACAAAGAAAAATACTAAAAACATATGAAACAAGTTCTGCAGGAATCCATACTTTTTTTTTTAATAAAATTCAAAAATTCTACTCTACTTTCATGTGTAGAATGCAAATAATGCCTTTATGCAATGTGGACTCTAAACAGGGTTGCATATTCAACATTTGGGGACAATATCAGGGAGTGATTAAGTTAAAATTAAACTAAAAATTAAAGCATGAAATAAATCATTCAAATCAATGGATAGTTTGTAAATATACTGTTATTTCTAATTGGATGTTTTTCATATATCATCAAAAATTGAGAATAAAACTAAGGGAAATTTATATTACAATAAAACTAACTTTAACATTTCAAATATAATGCTTTAATTGAAGAATAGATATCTACATGATATCAGGGTATAGGACCACTATCCTCTGTGGCTGTATCTTTATCTGCCCAGGGGAATGGGTACCTTGATTTCAATAACCATTGTAGATTAGTTTAAAAAGAAATATGTACAACATAGAGAAAGTAAATACAATCATTTGACATGGCTTGGAGGAAAAAAATCCTTTAAAAACAGCTAGTTGTATTTCATCTAAGGCTACATTCCAGTTATCATTCTTGTTTGTGATCTCTGGGGAAGTCCTGCCAATTAGTTACAAGTATTTTAAGCAACAAATATATATCACAATGTATATTTTTTTAAGTGGCAAACTATGATAGTTTAGTTTTGAGCCAATTCTTCTGTAACCGATTAGCAACAGGTTGAGAATTTGTAGCATTTAGTTTTTCAAGCAAAGAATTAAACCCTCATCTTTATTCCTAAGGGAACTTTACCAAGATGCAAATAACCCAAAAGGTCACTGTTTGATTTATCCCTTAGGCAATTTAGTTTCCTGAGTTATAGGAGGATTAGTTGGGTCCTTTTCAACTTAATTCTGTATAGTTTTCAAAAATTTAATCTTTGCAAATTTTCACCTGTGGCTGGACAATATGCCCGTGAGTCATCTTCTGAATCCCTCCCCTTTTCCCACAAATTCTGCTCCTTATTCTGATTCCTGTATCATGTAAGACAGAGATCAACAAAGAAAAAATATTTAGCTTGGAAATTATCATCTGATTATTTGGGTTAATAGGATCAGAGGCTCATGTGACATAACAAGTAATGACATAAAAGTCATGTAAGTTCTGTTCATTCACAGGACTCAGTTATCATTAATGTGGAATGATGATGGCAAAGGAAAAGAATTTGCTTTCTTTTTTCCTTTCCCTCTTTTCATGTCGTGAGTGTGCATTCTCTACATAGAAATACGTACAACAAACCAGGTAGAGAGCAACTCAAATACACATACATGCAATTCAGCTATGATATACATAAGAAACTTTATGGAGGCAGTTACCAAAGGCTGGACAAGTGTTAAGAGAAAAAGCTCAAAAAAGGGAAGAAATTTCAGAGAGTAGGTAAGACTTAAATGGGCTTTGAAAAATGAGTAGGACTTGAGTCAACGAAGGAGAAGAGCATATTTGACAGTGGATTTAACAAAATATTAATCGTTTTGGACACTACTGTGCTAAATTTAGATCTTAGATAAATTAGATAGTAACTGAAGTTTATGTGGAATTACTACCTTTCAAACAAAAAAGTCACAGTGGGAGCTTCCAAATGCTTTGTAAACCTTGCATATTTATATAAAAGAGACATAATTTTGCATAGTTACAACCTAGAAAAACATTTGGTGACTGGTTTTCATTTATGGCAACCTGAATGATGCGGGACTTGCGTTTCCTCACCGGTTCCAGGCAAAGTCAAAAACGAGATTTAAAATAACAGCGAAAACAGATTTAAAATTGAAACTGATTTTGGACTCAGAAGAGTCTAAGATAAATGCCCTCAAGTTTTCTGCCTTCATTGCACCCTCAAATGGTCCGGCTTAGTCTTGTAATATTTTCGATTATATGGATATACGCTAAAGGGCAAACAGTATCTAATTTAAAAAAGCATTGATCTCCCCAAATGATAAATTACACTCTTTAAACTCCTTACTAACCAACGAAAATTTCAACTGTGGTTTGTGTGTGGGGTGCGCGGGGTAACGAAGCCTGGATTCCAGCTGCGCACCGAAACTGGCCTTTGCTTCTTGGATACCACCAGCTAATCAGAAAGCTAAAAGCAACGGCGGGCAGTGCCCGAGCAAATTCAAACCGCCCGCGCAAACGCTGCAAGCGGGCCCTAGTCCAGTTCGGTAACTGAAAAGTGACCGAGCAGTACTTGAATTTGCTCAGCTATCATCTCTTCTACCTCGTTACTTAACCATAACGGTCACCAGAACTAGTGACAGACCATTTTTAAATACTTAACTAGCAATTATAAATTCAGGACCAAAGTTATTCTACTAGAGTCCCCAAAAATGAACCAACTTTCAGTTGTTAGTAAGTCTTCAGTTTACCTTAGCAAAAAAGATCCAAAAGAATTACTCAGTAGCTGTCTTCCTTCAGAATAAATAAGCCTTGGAGGAACTTGTGGCCAGCAGGAAAAATAACATGCATCAGCTCTCTCTTTGAGAATATGGGTGGCTCTTAAAAGAGCCGTTAGAATTGAGAATTTATAACCAACCTACTGTTTACTTGGCGCTGGTGTACTTGGTAACGGCCTTGGTACCCTCAGACACAGCGTGCTTGGCCAGCTCCCCGGGCAGCAGTAGGCGCACGGCCGTCTGGATCTCCCTGGAAGTGATGGTCGAGCGCTTGTTGTAATGCGCCAGGCGAGACGCCTCCCCCGCGATGCGCTCGAAAATGTCGTTGACAAACGAATTCATGATACCCATGGCCTTAGAAGAAATGCCCGTATCCGGGTGGACCTGCTTCAGCACCTTGTAGACGTAAATGGAATAACTCTCCTTGCGGCTCCGCTTGCGCTTTTTGCCGTCCTTTTTTTGGGCCTTTGTAACAGCCTTCTTGGAGCCTTTCTTCGGAGCAGGAGCGGATTTCGCTGGCTCAGGCATAGCCGAAACTACCCAAAACACACTCCGAAAACAGCAAAAACCAAATATGAGCGAAGCGTGATGTGTCCTCTTTATATAGGACATTTTATGCAAATAAGGGACGGTTAAAGTCCTGTGTCTGATTGGCGGTTATTCTGAAACGTCAGAGACTAGTTTTGCCCAATCAAGATCCGCAATTCCCGAAGTCGCATCTCCATTGGTTAGAATGAAGCTGTTCTCTTAACCTATGACATGTCTTCTTTTTCCCGCCCAAAATGGTTATAAAAAGTGCCGCCCTTGCGCTTTTATTTTGTTGGTGCTTTGTGAACTTACTGAGGTCGTTATGTCTGGACGCGGGAAGCAGGGTGGTAAAGCTCGTGCTAAGGCAAAGACCCGCTCTTCTCGGGCCGGGCTCCAGTTCCCCGTGGGCCGAGTGCACCGCCTGCTACGCAAAGGCAACTATGCCGAGCGGGTCGGGGCTGGCGCGCCGGTGTACTTGGCTGCGGTGTTGGAATACCTGACCGCCGAGATTCTGGAGCTGGCAGGCAACGCGGCCCGTGACAACAAGAAGACTCGCATCATTCCTCGCCACTTGCAGCTGGCCATCCGCAACGACGAGGAGCTCAACAAGCTGCTGGGCAAAGTCACTATCGCTCAGGGTGGCGTCCTGCCCAACATCCAGGCGGTGCTGCTGCCCAAAAAGACAGAGAGTCACCACAAAGCCAAGGGCAAGTAACAAGTTGTATTAGTTTGTAGCAACTTGAGTCCAGTCGAGTCAGAACCAAAGGCTCTTTTCAGAGCCACCCATATTTTCTTGAAAAAGAGCTTAACATTTGTTCTACAGTGAATGAGAAAAGTGAAGCATAGGCAAAACGTAGTTACAGATATGTATGCTGATGATCCTCGTTGAAAGCAAGACGTAGCTAACACTGTACAAAAAAAGTTCCAGAACGGTTGGCAAAAGTTTTCCCACGTTCAACGGTTTTTGTGAAGACACCTAAGCCACTTTAATTTCAAATCTAATCAGTATGTGCCCAGGCAGCTGTTAGCTCCGTCAGTTCCTGTAGCAGTTTGGTACAGAAGAGTTACTGCCCTGGCTCTAGCAGAGCCCTTCAGGCCACGGGCAGCTTGAGGAAGCCCCGCCGCTACCGGCACGGGCAGGGTGGCCCTGTGCGAGATCCGCCGCTACCAAAAGTCCGCAGAGCTGATCCGCAAGCTGCCGTTCGGCGAAAGCTTGGCGGTGACGCCGCTGCAGGAGGCGTGCGAGGCCTACAGAGATTTGTAGCCGATAGTCCCAAACTGCCAGAGCCACACATTTTCCTGACAGGAAGCTGTGAAGCATAGCCCTACCCAGCCAGCTCTATTGCAAAATATGCCCTTAAATTAAGATATTAGGATGATGTCTGGAGCTGTGACATCATCCTAGAGCCCAAGAAAAGTTTCTCATATTCGGGAAACGCCTAAAATCTCAAGTGCAGTGGCCTCGGAAGAACTTGACCAGGGTATTTCTGAAACCTTAAAACCAATCAAGAAGTTTGAGGAAATGTTTTCCGTAACTATTGCCATTGAAATGTAAACTGTTGCTAATCACACAAGTTTGTGTGGGGAAAGAAAAATAATAGAGGATTATGACATGGTTTGACAAAGGGCTGTTCTATGAGTGTTGGAAAAATACAAGGTGTTGGGGTCCCCTGACAGAAACCGAGGCCTCCTAGCAAGGCTGACAGTTATCTGTGGAGGGTTATTTAATGTGACATTGCAAATAACTTTTGGTGGTGTTGTAACCAAATAAAGCCATACCCATGCTCATTGTTTTCCTTGCCCAGGTTGCAGAATCTTGCCTCCTACCTCTGCTCACTGGACTGTGATGTAATCTTAAAAAAAAAAAAAAAAAACCAAACCGGCGTTCTTAGCTTTTTGTCTTGTATATTGTGGACACCTTTGGCTTTCTGGTGACATTTAAGGAAAATCTCAGAACAGTTTTTTAAGTGTACAAAATGCAAAAAAAAAAAAAATACAGTTTTCAAAGTATTTTTCAAAATAAATTTAATAGAGTGATGAAATATGTGCTTATATAGTTAACACATTACATAATTTGGTGAGCCTAATAACTTCCATTAGTGATTAGTGAGTATAAATACTTCAAGATAACTCAGCATTTGTAATGAAAAATGAAATAACGGAAATTTCTTTTGGGTAACAAAGTAACAAGTACTGAGGTTTGTAGCCTGAATTCATAATAAAGTGAAATGCTATAGGTTAATTAAAAAATCAAAGGTTAATTAAAAAATATATATTTTACTACACAAACTCACAGACTTCCCCCTGACCCCAACACCACCAAACTGCTGAATTTATCCTTAGAGGCATTGTGCCATTATGTATGGACCTCTGGTTAAAAACCAGTGCTCTAAAATTTGGTCAACCTACTCCATTCCTTTTCAGCTTAAATATAAGTTTTCCCTGAAACTTCATTTTCCTATCTGGAATTTCTTTACCACTTAGTTTATTGACATAACATATAAACATTCACACTTACTACTTCCAATCCTCATATTATATAAATATGATTTTTTGGAATAAAAACAAGTGCTGACATCAATGTCTAGCAATGATAAACACTTAAATGCCACCCCCAAAATAGTAAAATAGGACTTTTGATAGGATACTGGAATATGTATAACTCAAATAATGATTTTATTCATTGTTCAATTGTTCTGTCTTTAAATGTCTTCCAACTTAATTTATTAATTTAATAAATTTAATAATTAAATAGACAATGGCTTGGTATAGGATGTATTTTGCAAGAATAACTAACAAAATTTGCTGCCAGATCTGTTGTGTAGTGTGAAAGAATGTGAGAAAGCAAGGAAATATACCTTGATTTGAACTAAACTTATCTTGATAGTCAGTTACCATATTAGAAAAGAGCCTAATTAGCATCACATTTTTAAAATGATATACTATGTGTATGTTTACAGAAAAGTAAACACCTCTGGCTACCAATTTCAGAAACTAAAGAGTCTGATAAACTTTTCAGATATCCACTGTAGGGAAGGCAACATTTTATCTCTATCTTCTCAGGGTTTTTCTGGCTGAACCTGAGGATTAAACTGACCTAAGATAGATTAACAGGATAAAAGCATATAAATTTATTTAATATAAGTTTTATGTGACACGAAAACTCTCATAAGGACATAAAGACCGAAAGAAGTGGCAAAACCTAAATGCTTTTATACTATGTTGAACAGAGTAAATTGAGGGAAAGTAACAAACTCTGTGGGGAGGCTAAAGGAAGATAATTATTTTAACAAGGTGTGTTTGCATAGAATTCTCTTGGTCTTCATTTCTTAACTTGATAAGAAGAATGTTCTTTTCCTTTTGGTATAGGGATGATGTCTTCCAGATGGGGGGTTTTATATCCCACTTTCAGGAAAGGAAAGGTCAGAGTGCCTTTCTTGTACTTTTTTTTTTTTTTGCTTTTAGCTCAAAATAATCCTTATACCAAAAGTAGCGTATTTTGGGGTGGTACATCTGTCACCCTTTACCATCCATT
This sequence comes from Daubentonia madagascariensis, assembly GCA_023783475.1. Classification (NCBI taxonomy): domain Eukaryota; kingdom Metazoa; phylum Chordata; class Mammalia; order Primates; family Daubentoniidae; genus Daubentonia; species Daubentonia madagascariensis. The sequence continues at coordinate 23,977,110 of JAKFHU010001672.1, forward strand.
GCTATCCTTATTATCACTAACTGCTATGCAAAAACTCGATGAAATCAGATAGGGAGGGAGGATTCTGATTTGTGGGAATTTTACTGATTTTTAAAGTAGAGAAAGATCTTTAAAATGTATTTCAGGTAAATAATGTTGGGGAAATATAATTAAAAGCAAAATCTCCCAAAGAAAAGAAAGAAAACAATTACTGAATAAGCATTAGAGTGTATTTTGACCAAAGTCCTAAAATAATTCCTTTCTTATAACTTAAAATGATTTATAGCCAAGTGTGGTGGCTCATGACTGTAATTCCAGTATTTTGGGAGGCTGAGGCTGGAGGATCTCTTGAGGCCAGGAATTCGAGACCAACCCCAGGCAACACAGCAAGACCTTGTTTCTACAAAAGTGAGCTATGATTGTGCCACTACACTCCAGCCAGGCAACAGAGCAAGACCCTGTCTCTTAAAATTTTTAAAAATTTTAAAAAAGATGATTTGTAATTTCAAGAAGAATGGTAATAGAAAATTTTTGAAAAATTAATTATGAGGTAGGAATTATACTGTCAACTAATAAATTAGTCTTCAAAATTACAATGTAGGGAGCAAGACCCCTGGCCCCCTAAATGTTTGCTAAAAATCACTGACATGAGACAGGTTAATAGGAGAAAAGATATACAAATTTATTTAACATATATACATAGGAGCCTTCAGAATGAAGACCGAAAGATATATGGGAAAGTGTCCCTTTTCATGCTTAGATTCAGCAAAGTATGGACATCTGTATAGAAATATGATTGGACAAAAAGGGTATGATTTAATGCTAACAGACTGAATAGGGAAACCCAGCAAGGCCCATCTGTCTAGATTCCTCTTGGCTTCTTTGTGCATGCATTTTCTCCTTCCCGGTGTGGGGCAGGGCCCTCTCTGGAATGGGGGTATTACCTACAGACAAACAAGGTACGTCAGATAATTTCTTTATGGCCAGCTTTTACACAGAATAATTTTAGGTTTTATGGCTGGCTTTGCGTGGGAGGGGAGCAGGGAAAGGGTTGTGGCTTTTATGACCTGCCTTGGGAAAGAGGGGTTCTAGTTTCTATGGCTAGCTGCAGGGAAGAGCAGGACGGAAAGGCCTGGAGGACAGAGAAAAAGATTTGACTCTAAGGCCTTCATTTTGGGGTACTGTTTTCTGAGCCCCATCACAAATAATTATAATACTTCAGCAATATATATAGACTGGTGGAACAATAGAAACTCAAAAAATAATATTTATGATAAATTAAGTTCCTCAAATCAGTGGGGGAAATATTTAATACAGTATATTGTATTGATTAACCAGCTGGTTAACTTTTTAAAAAATTAATTCTATATGCAAGAAATCAAATCGATATTATTACAGAGATTACATAGAATGGTTCTACCCAGTATTAAGTTGTAGGCGTAACAGGAACTACCAGTGGTGTAGGGGTCAAGGGAAAACTTCCCTTTAGCCCTCAGAAGGTTCACTTAACAATCAACTGACAAAAGCAGATAAATAGGAGAAAAGGCATCCAAATTTATTAAGGTACCTGGACAGGCATCACTAAGTGATTACCCCAACACCCCAGTGGGGTACAGAAGCTCATATAACCTTTTTCATAGGGAAAGGAGAAGACAGTTAATGTAGACAATTCTTTTGAGTAGCAGTAAATGATTATTAGGGACAATGAATGGACCAGGGAGACAGAAATTAACTTGCAAATGATTCTCTTTGGAATTTGAATAAACCCAAGAGGCAAGCAGGGATTATCTAGTGGAAAAGTCCATCCAGGTGTGGTTGCATTCTTCTTTCTTCTTTTCCGCCATAGACCTTGAGGTAACCGGGAGGGGTTAGAAGGCAATTGTTTTTTTGGTAAGAAGCTTTCTTGGTCAGATCAGGAAATTCCAGAGAAACTTCCTCCCTGTTTTGGGGGAAGAGAAACGAGACATGGTTAGAGGGACTCTGATTCTGAGGCCCTTCAATTTTGAGAAGCATTCAACATGCGCAAGAGCCATATTTTGGGGAATCATTCTGCACTCCAACATTGGAAATGAAAATATTAATAGGTATAACCTTTGGTGGAGTAGAATTTAGCAATATACCTGAAAGATCTTAAAATTCTGTAGTTTATTAGTCCATCCTGTTCTGTTTTTAAGAATTCAGCATATTGAGCATATTTCCACATATATTAAGGAGAAAAATGTCGCAAAATAGCATAGTCTTATGCAGGTAATGTTAGAGAAAAAATACATGTATACACGTAGATATTCAAATATTTTATTCTTTTGCTTTTTATGTATCTTCTATAATTAAAAATTAAAACTCTGCTGTTTAATGAGGATGGAGCAGGAATCACATTAAGTGAAAAAAAAAAAAAGCCTAGGTCTTAAAGATTAAAAAGAACTGAAAGAGAACAAAAGAGCACAGCACGTCAGGCTTGTTCCCCTTTTAGGTCCCCTCCCCCAACCTAGAGGAACTTGCCGCCACAGCTCTTTCGGTTTTCAATCAGGTCCGCAGAGGTTAACTATAAAAGGAAGGGGCCAGCATAGGGAGTACTCTTTTGTGTTTTGGCTACGAAAAAATGTCAGGGCGCGGAAAGGGAGGTAAAGGTTTAGGAAAAGGGGGTGCCAAGCGCCACCGGAAGGTGTTGCGTGACAACATCCAGGGAATCACCAAGCCAGCTATTCGGCGTTTGGCCCGCCGCGGCGGTGTCAAGCGCATTTCTGGCCTTATATACGAGGAGACTCGCGGGGTACTCAAGGTGTTCTTGGAAAACGTGATCCGGGACGCTGTAACCTACACGGAGCACGCCAAGCGCAAGACAGTTACGGCTATGGACGTCGTCTACGCGCTCAAACGCCAGGGTCGTACTCTGTATGGTTTCGGTGGTTAAGTAGTTTTTCAGAGTTTTGCTTTTTAAAAAGGCCCTTTTTAGGGCCCCCAATGTTTCAGCAAAAGAGTTTGAGCGACTGCAAGTAAGATCTTAAAAGGGCCGTTATCATTGAGTTTCTCTATGCTGTCTATTGGGTAACTGGGCGTGTTGAAAGGCAGCAGGCGACTGGGGACCGAGATTTTCCGAGGCCTAGGAGGAAGCCTCCGCTAGGTAGTAGCTTCTGGTGGCCGATTAAAATTGTCTGCGGCATGTTTACGGTTTGCTTGCTGAGTCAGGAAAGGCCTAAGTAGGGCCCGGCTAACCTTCCCCGGGACCTTTGACTATTCCCTAGTGTCCCGCAGAGTGAGGGCCCTGGAGAAGGAATACCTTACGTTCCACAAAAACCAGGAGCCTCGTGGGTAGCTTTATGGTTTCTGGTTTAAAAGAAATATTCTCTAAGACCTACTGGGGGGCCTTAGAGAAGATGTCTTTCTTATTCTTCCTACCTTCACTACTGTAGAACACCGTGGGGGTTGCTTGGGGTCACACATGTGGCCTTCTGGATCCTTGAGTGGGGCCTTTTCACTGGATCCAGCTTTTACAGAAATCCTTTCATTAGAAGGAGTGCAGCAGAGAAAGGTGAAGCTTTTCTTCCCTCCTTTGGTGTTTAAAGAAACAGTCTTGAAACCAGAAGGCTGCAGATTCCCCACCCCTGGTTGGTCATACATTTACCTCCCTCCTACGTTTGCCTTCTGGTACTATTTTTAAATATTGAAAATATGCCAGGAATTTTTACAAAGACTGGTGAACACCACACCGATTATTCAACCAATACTCTAAAATCTTTCCGTATGTTAATTCTCAGTAGCGTAACCCTTTTTCCCTACTGGAGAATTAACTAGTATTCTGGATTTGGTGTTTATTGCTTCCACGCTTTTTACTTTTTAACTTTAGATGCACGTAACCCCTAATCAACACAGTATCACTTTACACGTTTTAAAGACTTCGTTTGCTTTTGAAATATCTGTGTTGGAATGTGCAGTTCTGGTTTATTTCCGTCATTAATCAAGTTTTCTAATGTGTCAGTACAACACTTATACGTTTTATTTCTCTATTGGTAGATATTTAAATTGTTTTATTCCCCCCCATTACAGAGCTGCAAGGGGCATTGCCGTACACAGCTGTACGATCTATAGTTACATACTAGGAGTGGGATTGCTTGGTAATCAAATGCTTGGTAATATGTGCATAGTCAACATGAATAGAGGTGAACAATTTGCTTTCTAGGGTAGCATTTTTTGGTTTACACTGCCACATTCCACCACTAGTGCTTGAGAGTTCTTGTTACTCCCTATCTTCATCAGCATCTACTAACGTCAGACTAAAATTTCTGCCAGTGTAAAGATTTGTTAAATGGTATCTCATTGTTTAAGTTGCATTCCTCTAATTATAATAAAGTTGCATTTTTTATGGGATTTTTGGCTATTTGAAGACTCTTCTGGGAATGGTCTATTGAAGATTCTTTGCCCATTTTTATTTTATAGGATTTTTATGATTTGTATTTTTATATATTTTGACTTTGAATAACCCTTTGTCAGCATGTGGCAAATATATTCTGTCACATTGTGGGTTTGTTTTTAAATGTTAGTGGTATTTTTGGATGTATAAAAGTTAATTTTAATGTTAGACTTACATTTTTATAGTTTTTGAATGCTGCCTTTTCATATAGGAGTTATTCTTTTTTTCCCCACCCCCAACTTCCCCCAGAGAGCCACAGGCATCTGCAAAAAAAAATTTAGGCTGCTTATCTCATGACTTAGCTTGAACAGGACAGTAAGGCTTTTCTGAAATAGCTGTAAGGCATCCTCAGAAGTTTCACTGAAAAATCAACTCACAATAAAGCAGATTAGGAAGAGAAAAGAGCTTATTTATTTTGAAGTGTATACACAGGGAGCCTCAGAAAATGAGGATTAAACCCCCCAACCTTGTTCGGAAACTTACATGCCTTTCTGGTAAAATGGGTTATGGGAGGGGGGAAAAGAGGAATTCTGTTGAGGGGCAATAAAGGACCACTAGGAAGGATAAATGGATGGGGAGCAGAGATTAACTGGTAAATAGTTCCCTTTGAAATTTGAATGAATCTGAGAGACAGACATTATCTTATAAAAGGGACCGTTCAGGTGTAGTTGCATTCTTGGTCAGCTTTTCTGCTGTAGTTGAAGAGATAACCCGGAGGGGAAGAAAAAACAATTGTTATCCTAGGTGGGTCTGGATCTCGGGCAAATAAACTTCTACGATTTGGGGAGAGTAGGTGGTGGTGGGGAAGGGTGGGAGAAAGGTCAGAGAAACCTCGAGGTTTCTATCAGTCCAGAATGTCAAAATGCCATTGTTTTGGGGTAAAAAACATTTCTAATTTCCTTCAGTAGCATACAATGATTAACTCCAGGGTAAAAATCTTAAACTAAGAAGAGTAGTCAGGTATACCTGAAGGTACTGTTCATCATCCACGTGGTGTATTCTAGACAAACTACCAAAAGTCCTCTGTAGCTGGAGCCTAGAATTCTTATTGGAGAAAACATGCTAATAGTAGATGATGTATATTTATTTCTTTCCCTCCTCAATGAAATCTAAATAGGCAGAGGCACTATACTGTACAGTTTACTCCTGTCAGCTACTTGAGATCAGCCTCTGGATTGTACTTATTTTTGCTATGAATATTTTGCTGTGAAAATGAAGTCAGGAGCAGATAGGGGAGTGAAGGATGTCCTTGGGAAACCACTACAAAAAGCTCAAATTACACCATTTCCTCCCTTCAGACTTATTCCCTCTCCCTTGCTCTCTTCTCTTTGAAGATCTTCCTCTTTGTACTTTACTTTTCAAATTTGAAAATGTGTGTAATAATACCTACCTCATAGATTATCTGTGAAGACGAAATGAGTAATGTATCACTGTGTATAGATCAGTGCCCCATATGTTGACAAAACACTAAATATAACAATCATTTCTTGATATAAATTTCTTGGAATACTAATGTAATCCACAAACCACTAGTAGGATAAGACTTAGAACAGTGAACATGTGCTTTCCCTGTGAATTGTTCCCGTTTGACCCTTGCAATCTCCAAATACACTTCCAAGAAAGACAGGCAATTCATTACACATGTTCACCCACTGTATCCCTAAAGACTAAGTCCATGACAAGAAAAAAAATACATAAGATACATATACATACATATATGTACACATATGCATTTATATACATACAAACGTGTATGTTGAGTTAATCAGAATAAATCATTTTCCTGTAGGCTAATTAGCCTACATTTCTAAATCACAATTTTAGCCAGGCCACAACCTAAATTTTGTCCACCCTTCCCTTCAACCTCCATTACTCTTGGGGGGCGGGGCGGGGCGGGGGGGGGGGAAGTCTCACACTGCTTATTACTGGCATAAATAGCCATTCTTGCCTGCAGTCACACCAACGAAACTCCCCCACCAGCCTCGGCTCAGACTACGGGCCGGGCCAGGGCTAGGGCCAGTTTCCTCCCCTGCCTCTCCGGGTGGTCTAACCCTGTTCCTCAAGTCTGTTGTCTCCACTGAACTCGTCAGGTTTTTTCCTTTTAAGGTCCTATGAGCTTTCTTGTATTATGTCCAGTGAAGAAACCTACTGATTGAATCAGCAAACATTGAGAATGCTATCTTAAAAACCAACAGACTGACACATAAAATCTTTTCCGTGAACCCTCGTGTTGTATTTCTTCACCCACGAGGAAAGCTATGTTTCTCATCTCTTAGACTTTATCCTGTCTGGTGGTTCAGCATCTTCTCTACCCCGTATGGGTTGGAGAGAGGAGAATGGAAAAGAAAAAGAAAATAAAGTAAACTGGGTGACTCTCTTCCCCCATTTCTAAAACTTTTTCCACAGCCTGCAAACTAGGAGAGCATAAGGCAACTGTCGAGCTTAAAGGATGCAGTTCAGATCATTTAAGGGCACGTTTACTTATTAACGCGGATTCTATCTGTCCGGTGGGGGGGGGGGGAAGGACACGCAACACAATAGGCTATTAGGATCTAAACAGGAAGCCGCGGCACTTACACCGTTTAAGAATCTACTTTAGCGCCAAGAGCCAGGAAGCGTTTCATCTCTGACGAAGTAAACAGGAGACGGTATCTAGCTTCTTTTACATAGCCAGACTGTTACAAGCACTGTACACACTAGGGACCACCATAATCACTACCAAAACTTAAACTCAAGACTTAAGATCAAGTATTTGCAGCTCTCATTATTGACAACATTAAGTGGCTCTTAAAAGAGCCTTTGGGATCAAAATTTGAAAAGCTTACTTGTAAGTCTACTTGGCGCTGGTGTATTTGGTGACAGCCTTGGTCCCCTCAGACACGGCGTGCTTGGCCAGCTCTCCAGGAAGCAGCAGGCGCACGGCCGTCTGGATCTCCCTGGAAGTGATAGTCGAGCGCTTGTTGTAATGCGCCAACCGAGAAGCCTCACCGGCGATACGCTCAAAAATATCGTTGACGAACGAATTCATAATTCCCATGGCCTTAGACGAAATACCGGTGTCGGGGTGGACCTGCTTCAGCACCTTGTACACGTACACGGAGTAGCTCTCCTTACGGCTGCGCTTGCGCTTTTTACCATCTTTCTTCTGGGCCTTGGTCACCGCCTTCTTAGAGCCCTTCTTAGGAGCAGGAGCGGACTTCGCTGGCTCAGGCATCGTAAAGACAAACAGAAAACCCCCCGAAAAAGAGAAACTACGTAACTAAAGCCCGACGTGTCGATTTTATATAGAACGTCTTATGCAAATAAGGTGAAGAGTTAAAGTCCTGTGTCTGATTGGTCATTATGTAGGCCAACATCAGAGGTTTGTTTTACCCAATCAGAACCTGCAAGTCCCGAAATCGCATTTCCATTGGTCAAAATGAAGCTGTGCCCTTAACCTATGACACATCTTCTTTTTCGCGCCCAATAATGGTTATAAAAAGTGCCGCACTTGCGCTTTCACTTTACTGGCCACTGGTAGTGACTTTAGCGAGATCGTTATGTCTGGACGTGGGAAGCAGGGCGGCAAAGCTCGTGCGAAGGCCAAGACCCGCTCTTCTCGGGCTGGTCTTCAGTTCCCCGTGGGCCGAGTGCACCGCCTGCTCCGCAAGGGCAATTATGCCGAGCGGGTCGGAGCCGGCGCGCCGGTGTACCTGGCGGCGGTGCTGGAGTACTTGACCGCCGAGATTCTAGAGCTGGCAGGTAATGCGGCTCGCGATAACAAGAAGACTCGTATCATTCCTCGCCACTTACAGCTAGCCATCCGCAACGACGAGGAGCTCAACAAGTTGCTGGGTAAAGTCACTATCGCTCAGGGTGGCGTTCTGCCCAACATCCAGGCCGTGCTGCTGCCCAAGAAGACCGAGAGTCACCATAAAGCCAAGTAAGCAGCGAGTTTGGGAACGCTGAAAAACAAAGGCTCTTTTCAGAGCCACTTAAGATATCTTAGAGAAAGCTGTATACACCATCTATTGTATGCGATTTTGACGATCACATTACGACGTGCTTCTGTAAGGCAAAGGGAATGAAGGAATTCTTAAGTGTAATTCGGCTTACTTGAAGGCAGTGGAGGCTTGACAGGGTTAGTATGTTCAGGAGAGGTTTACTCAGCAGGACTAACAGGTGAAATTAAGCAAGACTACGAAACCTGTTTTCTTAATTCTAGGTTAACAATGTTAACCAGCCGTAAGTGTAATGTACTGCTTTTCAAAAGGAAGTTTAGCGATTTGGGGTACTATACTGGAATAGAATCCTGGAAAGGATCTTTTTGATTCTTAAGTGGTCTAACTAGCTTAGTGGTTCTCACCAGGTGATGGAATTAAAATCCTTTTCGTAACAATTTCCATTAGGATTTGGTTATAATAGCAGTTACGAGAATTTGATTTGTTAAAAATATGCAGGACTTCCTGGATCTCATTAAGTCCCTGGTCCTATTTCTTTGAAACACATGTATTCACTTAATGTACTTTTCCAATAGTTAGGATACAACAGCGAATGCCACCTAGAATATCTACCACCATGGAAATTCTAGGTGGGAAAGACAAGCATGTGAGCATGTAATATGTCAAGTAATACGTATTCTATGAAAAAAAACACTAAGGAAATAAGCTATAAAGCATAATGGGGACTACTATTTTATATAGGGGTTAAGCAAAAGTGGCCTCTTTGAAGGTGTTACTTGACCAGAGAGCTACGTAAATTGAATTAGAAAAATGAGACAGGCAGCTCTCAGGAAAAGAGGGAACTGAAAGTGCAAAGGCCTTAAGACAGAATGTTTGGCATTTTGGGGGGGAATAACCAGAAGGCCTATGAGGCACTGAAGTAAAAGCAAGCAAATAACATGTGGGGGGGAGGAGAGGGGAAGAAGAAAACCCATAATATAGGGCTTTGTAGGATATGTAAATTAGTGTGGACAAGTAATCAAAAGCAATAGTATGCCTGATCTAAGCTTGGTAACACAAATTAGCTAGATAGAAAGTGATGGAAACTAAGCCACTTGTTAAAAAAAGACACCACAAAAATATTAACTATGGGGTTCACAAACTGAAAAGCTTTAAGAGGACAGTTTATAATTTAACACACATTTGCTACTACTCTATCTTTGTAGAAGCCCTGTTGTATAGAAAAATAAAATGCAAGAGACCCAGGAAGAGAAATTATGATACAGTGACACATGTTGGATTCTTGGTATGCAGATGCTGAGAGGGTAGATTGCATCTTGGGGTGCAAGTTGTTTATTAGGAATCAACATCTGTGAAAGGAGGCGAAAGAACTAGGATTAGGGAGAGGAAAATGTCCAACTGTGATACAGACCAGATAAATGCTCAACCAACCCAGTGGGGAGAACTCTGGAGCCGGTATTGACGGTCAGAGTTGCCCCACCTTGGGCCAAAAGGACTCTGAACCACCATTTTTATTCCTACATTGCTCCGCTGGAAGAGGACTGCCCTGGGGAAGGGCGTGGTCTTAAGTGGGGTGGAGCTCTGCAGGTGAGGCAAACTCTAAAGGAGACAACAGCTGGTGCATATCCGCTAACTGTTCTCTGCAGTTTGACAGTACGTGTTTCCTTGAAGGAGGATCTGGGCATTGTATTTCCATGGCTATGATGTGTGGTAACATAAATGTAACTGCCAACGTTGAGTAATGTCTGTGAAGGTATCTGTGAGACTGACTTTAGAATACATAGCTGGTATATCTTTACTTCCATCATGGAATGCAAAGGGGATACATTTTCTTTTTAGAGAAACGAGAAAACTTAGGCTGTCTAAAAATCTTTATTAATTTGACATATTCCGGTAGGAGTTTTAAATGCCTCAATCATTGCAAATGGAAGGTGGCATAAAACAATTATAAGGTATATGGGAGATTCTTCCACTGACTTTCCCTCCAGAAAAGAAAAGATGATGTTACTTATCCAATCTGATTGTCAATTTGTAGGAGACAACTATATATCAGAATATTACCTACCTCAACACAGAACCCCTACATAACTGCCTTCTCTTAACTACCTGGTCTCATATAAGTTGGTCTGAAGTGTGTAGAAACTTGGGTGAGAATGTTAAAGGGAGATGTTGAAATATTCTAGCAGAAGAGAGAGTATCATGATCAGATTTGCACTTACAGATATCAAATAAGAAAGAAATAGACTTAGTTTCAAATAGTGTTTACAGCAGTTTAAAGAGCAAATAGCCAAAGGTTCCTGAAAATGAGGATCACACTTAAAATGTATACATTTTAAAAATACAGTTTAAAAAATACATACTTTCCCTCAGTTCAATCCTTTACCCCCTCATCTTCATAACTATTAATAGATGGAGTCATCGTTGTGAATTGTAGGGAATAATTCTAATAAAGTCAAAATAGTAAAGTCAGATCTAATATGTGAAGGTTTATACCCCAAAGAGACTGCATGATTTAGATAATAATGATAAAACCTGGGAAATATATGTGGTTATGGATAATGAGGGTTCTTAACTAAGGACAAAAGAATATAATTTTATATCAGGCTGACTGTTGACGTGGCTTCACTTATTAGGGAAGCTAGATTCCCAGTGGGCTAGTTTAAGTACCTGGGAGGAGTTCTGATTCTCTACCAAGCCTGACTGACTGACATCTGGACACAAAACTAGTCATCAGTAAATGAACTTGAGATCCCAGATATTTCTTGGAATAATACAAAGGAAAATATCAAAAAAAGTTGTAGGTAAAATTGCTGGTGTAAATCGATATTGTTTGATCTATCAAAAGCTAACCTTATTCCATTCACAGCAGAATTGCTGAACTAATTTATATTTTTTAAAGAAATCAGTGCATTTCATATTTATGCTTGAAAATTTTAAGAATTAATGAAATTATCAGACTAGAATTAGAAAGTATATTCAGGGATTGGCCTATTTGATTTGATCTGGTACTCCTGCGGCTTTGCATTTTCTATTTCCTAGGCCCAGAGTGTTTGTCTGGTGTCTCCTTGAGTAACTTATTCATATTTCAGTTTACATAACAATGCATCTCTTCAGTGAAGTATTCCCTTATTCCTAATCCATATTATGCCTTCTGATGTCATTCACTTTTACTAGATCAGGTTTTTAAACTCCACGTCAATGATCATATTTTGAAAATAAATATCTTATTTGTATTTTCATTTAATGTCTGTAAACTTACTAGTATATAAGCTAGAAGAGGCTCGTTGGTCAGCCAGTGTCCTATCAGGAAAAAGATGACTCACTCAATTTGAGAACTTTGAAGATTGCTTAACAGAGAAGTAACCTTGAAGTCCTGGGCTCAAGCGATCCTCCTGCATAGCTGGGACTACAGGCATGCACCACAATGCCCCGCTAATTTTTTATTTTAATTTTTTTGTAGAGTCGGTGGAGTGTGTATGGAGGTTGTGGGGGGGGTCTCGCTATATTGCCTAGGCTGGTCTTGAATTCCTGGCCTCAAGCAATCCTCCCACCTTGGCCTCCCAAAGTTCTGGGATTGCATGTACCACCCCAATCTGCCTGGGGCGTTTTTTCTAGGCCTGTGACACCAAAAACACAGTTTTTTCTTTCTCCTTATGGAGAAGCACATTCAGATCAACCCAAATGCCAAAAACATCCCAGCAAAAAATGCTGAAAAGCACTTCTATCCATAGCAGCTTTCTAAATGGAGTGGGGGAAGTCCTTCAGGAAAGAGGAAGGAGAGATCCAATTCAAAGAGACCTGAGACAGAGAGGGGCAGCCTGCATTCTCCTGCTTACTGGTTGCATTTCCTTTCTTTGAGCTCATGTCCTTGAGACTGAGAAAACCCCCAGGTCTCTTCCCTGATCAAAAGAATTAATATTGGGAAGCAGATAATTCTTCATTCAGCAAACCTGCCAATAATTAGGATGGTTTTGTATAATCTAGAGGAAACGAGATAAGGAAAATCTCAGAAAATTAAACACATAGTTTGGCTCTGCCAAGAAGCTTTATTATGAATAGCTGCTGGGATAACTAAGAACTCCGTTCTTTAAACTACTATCAGTTTTTTCCTACCAAAGATCAAAACCTGAGCATGCATCCTCCACTTATAATAAAGCCATACCTATCCTGCCAGGCCAGATGCTGTTGGGAAAAGTTGCTTTCATAGAGCATTGGGTTATAATCTCTGCCCATTCGTTCATTCATTCTGCAATCATACAATATTGATAAGGAACCTACTAAATGGGGAGCCCTCATGATAGACTATGGAACAAAATGGATACCTCCTCTTGGAGTATACTGGAGAAGGGAGGAGGTAGACTGATATTAATGAAATAACTGTAGTAACTTATACATCATGACAAACCGATATAGGAGCCCTGAAGGAAAAGTAAAAAAGAATCAAGGAACAGAGAAATGAAGAAATTTGATCTAGACTGGGAGGAATATGCTGTGTGGAGAGGGGAGGTCAGGAAATGCTTCCCTGATTAATTGAAGCTGAAGCATGAATCAAATTTAACCAGGTACAGAGAAGAAAGGAAATCACTCCGTTTCAATGGGAAAGCACATCCAGGACCTTGACTCTAGAAGGCTTGTTCGTAGAACATCAAGCCATGGAGGAAGGGAAGTCCCACAGAGCTTTGGAGCCACACAGGTGCATTCTTATGCCCCCTTCTGGTAACCTAGGTAGATAGGAAGAAAGAAGTTTCACTATGAGTTCTGAGTGCCCCAAGACACTGAGCATTTTCTGACAGCTGCAGGGGTGGGAAACCTGCAGGCTCTGGGCCACATGTGGCCTTCTGGACCCTTGAGTGCAGCTTTTTGACTGAATCCAAATTTTACAGAACAAATCCTTTTAACAAAGGGATTTGTTCTGTGAAGTTTGGGTTCAGTTGAGGGGCCACACTTAGGGATCTGGAGGGCCACATGTGGCCTTGAGGCTGCAGGTTCCAAGCTGAGTGCAGGGTGCACCCTACTGGCTTCCCACAGATATGTGGGTCAGGGCTAGGCCACATAGTTTCCCGGGATGAAAGACTCACTCTTGGCACCTGTTGAGATGCCAGATGCCATGCCAAGCACCCAAGATTCTGACCAGTTTGGCCCAAAATGCGACCCAAGCAGGTCCCCTTTGGAGCAGTGCCCTCTCTCTCTTGTTGCCAAAAGTCTGAGGACTACACTTTAAAACTGGGCAAGAGACGTGTGGGTTGGGGGTGGAAGTGAGAGTAGTGAGTTTACAAGTACAGTATTACCAACCCCAGAAAGAAGCTACCAAGTTTGAAAAATTCCAGATAATGAATCTTAATTTTCGTTTTCTTTGGTTTGCCATAAGCAAAATATTGGCGGGGCGCGGATAAGGGCATAAACTGGGTAGGTAATTCTAAATAAGGACGTAAGACAAAGTGCAAGTTTCTTCAGATGACCAAAAAAAGACATTTCTGAGAAATGAGTGAAGGAAGAAGCCTGCAGCTGATGGCCTTTGGTGGCATGCCGTAATCATATAGTGGTTAGTACTCTGCATTGTGGCCTCGGTTCAAATTAGAATTTCTAAGTATCCTGTCTGGGCCAGTGCTGAGAAACTGTAAACTTTGATAATCTGGAGAACATTGGAGGAATTTGAGAGGGAAAAAAATCATGGGCCAAAAGAATAGCCCCTATCTTATAGTCCATCCAGTTTCTAGAGTGAGTTAGAACAGGACAAGTAGACGGGGTGAGGTGGAAGTGAAGAAGAGTTGATCTGAGATAGGGAAGTGGCAGGAAAGAAGAAGTAGTTGATGCTACCTAGGGACCTCTGTGAGGTGACTGGAGACAAACAGATCCCCAGAGGAGGTTCCATGAGCTCGGTTCTCATGAGTAGCACAGCACTCTGAGAACACATAAATGGCACCTCATCTCTCCTAGCTCTCCTGGATTGTTAGTGCTCAAAAAATACTTTGTCATCTTCCTCATTTTTAGCAGCTTATTAGAAGTTTATTAAAAGTTTCAGCATAAGTGTATCTTCTTTTTCTTTCCTTCTTGAGGCTAAAATAGCCCCCATTTCTTCTCCAAAATGTCCACCTGACATTGATTCTGAAACTCATACTAAGAAAGCTTCAAAGATATTATAACCGAGCTAAGATGTCTTTTACTTTAGGATGTCTTCCCTCCAGCAGCCCAGGCTCAAGGCTTCTTCCTAGTAATCTAAGAGCATTCACAGCAGTTATCCATGTTCACTCGTATCATAGTCTACCTCTTTTGTGTATCTTATTTCTACTCAGTTTTACATGAGTGAGGACAGGGACCAAGTATGTATTGACCTCAAAGGACCAGCTCTTGTCCATTCTTTTGCCACAAATGAATGATAAAACTCAGATTTAGGACAGAGACAAACACCTTGATCTTGTAATTCTCTAGAACACATTTTCTCCAGGTGTTACTGGCCTGAGTAGAACAAATCCATGTAATCTGGCTCAGAGGCTACCTCTCAATGAGAAAGTTAGGGTCCTAGATAATGGCACAGAATCAACTTGTAGTGCCAGAAGAGTAATAGGGATAAATAAGACCCATGCTATGTGATTTGCTCAAAAAGTAGAGAGCTTGCTTTACATGTACCATATAGTACTTGGTACAAAGCATGTGTTTATATTAGATGTGTCCGGTTCTCTGGTTCACAATAATGTTTTATAGCTTTGAGTCAGAGCATCACTAGAAATCTGATACAAACTAAACAGGGGCATTATAAGATAAAAAAGTTTGCATTTTCCAAGTGTTCTTTTATGATTGCACTTACATTAGTGTGGGAACATCTTACACAACCTGCCAACCACATTTGCAGAAAGAAAACTGCCTAACTCTATCTATGGCACTCATAGTCTTCAACTGGCTTTTTAATATTTCTGTGCCTCATCATCCTCATCTCTCAACCGAAGTTAATCACTACCTTCTACAATTGTTCTAAAGATTTAAGATTACGAAATGCATGATGGCACTAGTTGAGTGAGGTACAAACTAAAAACATGACAAAGTAAGCCATTGTTATTGTTAAATAAATAGCATTGCTACTTAGGTGGCAGAAGGCCTTCATGCAGTAGTGATATTGCAAACACTGGTGCCAGAATCGGCATTTTTTTAATTGACTGCAATCCTCTGCTTTTTTGATGGTGATAAGCTAATTCCAACAATGACAGGAAGGGTTTTGTCTGTCCTCAGGATTGAGGTTTATTTGAAGATTGAACTAGGCTTTTTATAAGGCTGATGATGGCCAAAACGTTTTCTATAATAGGCCATAAAATTTAGGGAAGGCACAGAGGTTAAGAAGAAAGATAGATCCTAGGAAGAATGTGTCCAGCAATCATGGAATCAGGAAAAGAACTTTTCTTCTAACAGCAGCAGAAACCCAGATGGAATGTTCTACACAGGGGGTTGGGAGTGTTAATTTCTCCCAAGGGTGCAGCAATCTGTCTGAAGCCACACCGCTCTAGACCCTACTTTATGTTAAAATGTCTGCTCTTATCTTGGAAAGCTTTCCAAAAGGAGAAGCAAAGGGCTTTTCCTCCAGGGCCTTAGGTCTTAACAAAACTTTTGAAACATTTCACTGTCAGTGAGAAACGGAAGTCAGGTAATAACTAAACTTCACAAAGAACCTCAGCCAGGAAAGCTAAAAAGGTTATAGATCCTGGCCTAGTAAATAGAAGCTCATGGCCCACATTGAGATAAATCAGAAGTAACCCCACTCTTCGTTAAGAAATAAAAACTCAACCTCAACCTAAATGATTTCTCATCTCTCCAGGGTCTTTCATTTAGTGGGTGCTCAGTGAACGCATTATGCCCTCATCCTTTCCCATTAAAGCACAAGGCAGTTATTTAAACAATTCAGGATGTCGTTCTCTTCTGCTTTTTCCCATGTGAAGCTGTATTCAGCTAAACATGCTACAACCCCTTCTACATTGGCCAAACTGACCTGGAGCCTGAGGTAAGAGGTCATGTGACTCCCCCATGCCCAAGTTAGAGGCTCCCAACATCCTGTGGGATGGGGTTGTGCCACATTGTACTCTACTTGTCTCTGGTCTCTGTATCCGCCACTCAGTTTTATAATCTATAAGGACAGGAATCAAGTCTATTTTAACTCAGTGGGCCAATGATCAGAACAAGACTGTGACAGAAGCAAAGATATACATCCTGCAGAACTCTCTTTGAACATCTAACTCATAGCTTCTAAAAGCAGATCTCCTGTTGAGGCCAAAGCTATTAATAT
Organism: Daubentonia madagascariensis; assembly: GCA_023783475.1. Taxonomy (NCBI): domain Eukaryota; kingdom Metazoa; phylum Chordata; class Mammalia; order Primates; family Daubentoniidae; genus Daubentonia; species Daubentonia madagascariensis. The sequence continues at coordinate 23,993,707 of JAKFHU010001672.1, forward strand.
CTTTGAAAGAGAGGGTCTCACTGTTCCTGGTTTGGCATAGTGGGAAACTGGGGAACTGTGAGTCTCCTCTGCATCAGTGTGTCCTCATCTGGGCTTGCTTTCTTGTGTCAAGATGGACAAAATAAAAGGAACCATGATTGGTTTTTTATTTGTTTTGGCAAATTTTTAAAACTTGCTTTTTTATCTTCCTATAGAATAGAAATTCTGTAATGGAAGGCATTTCTGCTGTTTTGTTCACTGTTCTATCTCCAATAGCTAGAAAAGTACCTGAAACACAATAGTGACTCAACAGTTGTGGACAAAATGAATTAATGGAGAAATAAATTAAAAATATGTTGCAATATCCAATATTTCCTCTAGGGGGAGGTAGTCACCATGAAATAGAAATTTAATTCATTTTTAATTTGAAACCAATTTTAAAACCTTGCACTAAAGAAAGCATTTTTTCAGTGTTGTAGTTCCTGCTTTATTATGAATTCAGAAACACAGATGTATTTTCTTCATCACAAAAGCAAGTAAGTTTCTGGCAAATTGCTACATTTCACAAAAAGTTATAAATATGAAATATCTGAGCACATATCTAAGAGGGGCCCTGTGGCTTAGCTGGTCAAAGCGCCTGTCTAGTAAACAGGAGATCCTGGGTTCGAATCCCAGCGGGGCCTTATATGTTCTCTTTTGCCTTTTCAATAGTGTGTTGCCAATACATTGAAGATGCACTGAGCAATTTATAGGCGTGAAGTCTGTATTAGTCGTTATTTCAATTATGGAGAGTCTCTTGCCAGGTAATTGCATCGCTATCAGGATTAGGATGAAGGGGAAAATATATATGGTTTCTACAATTGATAGAAAGCAATGGGTTTGCTGATGACTGCTAAACTGGGGTATATAGGTTGTACAAAAACTATCTTGCAGTGTGTAGTGCACAGTAACACTTCAAATTCTTAGAGGTTAAGTCTCTAATCTCTTAACCTGTGATAGCCAATATCTTCAACTAAATGATAGATTTTGATTAACAGTGTCAGGTAAAGAATTAATAAGCCATGGCATTTGGTTTGGAGTCAAATTCATTTTTATTTTTGAGAACAAGAAAGCACTGGTAAAATTTAGATTCTCACCATTTCAGTTTTGTATAACCTAAGAATTGTCATATGTATGCATCACCAGAACCTACTAACTCTGAGGGGGAAAAATGGAGCTCAATGATATTTTGAGGAAATAAATCACAAATAGATTATCACTTTCTTGAATCTTAAGTGACAATGTAGTTCATAAAGTAAAGTGTACTCTGTGTAGTACTGGCCTATACATTAAGCTTCTCAGTCTTATATGAAGAGATTTCAAAAGTTATGATTGAAGTTCCACCAGAGTCATTGTCTTTTCACTTCAGTAAAAGTAGTCCTGCACTATGCCTGAAGTCCTGCTTATACTTCACAGTAAGCCTGATTTCTGCTTCCTCGTTTTATTAATAGCAGTTCTCTTCCATTTCCAAAGGAATGTGAGCAAACTCTAATACTGTAGTAGTCTCTCTGTGCAAACTAAATCCAGTGAAGGCTGAAAATATCCTTAGATTTATATATTATATTTATATTAAAGTGTTATTCCTGCCCTATATTTACCAAAAGTTCAGAGAGGGACATATATGTTCTTGGGTACATGTCAGTTAAGTGGCCCCAAATGATCCCTGTCTGAAATATTAAGTAGAATACACAAATCAAGAGCCAAACTCTGACTAGCTAACTAACCTGTCAGTTACTCCAAACTAGGCCTGCATTGAAGGGAAGCTTCCTCCTGTTATTAACATATTCCCAGACTACCTCATGGCCTGGTTGCAAGATGAGGGGGAAGTGGAATCCTCTCCTGTTATATTTAGGGAAGAAGGGAGAAGTAAATTAAGAAGAATGACAGAAGATGAGACATGGTGTCAACATTATTTAAAGTTTTGCAAAATAACAGAGATTCAGTGAAGAATTTTTATAGAGGAGTGCCATGAAATATTTTTAGAAAGATAATGATTAAAATAAATTCAAGAAAGCAGGATGGACAAACCAAAATAAACAAAAAGGCTTCAGGCAAAAGGAAAAACATTTAAAAATGAAAGGTCTTACAGTTTACTAGCAGTTGCTTTAGTTTTTAAAGAGATAGATTTATAAGTGAGATCTTGAAATATGATTTTTTAATGACAAAAAATTTTTTTACACTCTGGAGCAGGCAGAACATTCTTCAAAGAACATTTCCTCTCAAGAGCCTCCTGTTCTTTGCTTTAATTCTCCAATGGACCCAAGGATTCACTTGTCAGAAGACTAGTATTTAAAGGACTCTGAATTGGAATGCCGCTGTTGAAAAACATAAGCAATTGATTAGATTATATCTTCATGATTTAAGTATCTAAAAATACAAACTTGGAATGCTTATTCTGTTAGCAAACAATTCCAACACAAATTTTTTAAATACTTACTGATTTATTTGAACATAACAATAATGAACATATTGCATGTTAATAACTTTTTAAATTTTTTTATCCAATATATATTCATATTTGGGGGTATGTGTGATATTTTGATACATGTATACAATGTGTATTGATCAAATCAGGGTAATTGGGATACATGTCTTAGTAACAGTTCTGACCTTGAGCCCAGCAGTTAGAGGCTGCAGTGAGCTGTGATTGTGCCAGTGCACTACAGCCTGGGCAACAGAGCCAGACCCTATCTCCAAAAAGAAAAAAAACAGGAAAAAAAAATTAGTTCTGAAATTGTAGACTCTTGAGATCAATACTAAAGTGTCAGATTTTCCAAAGTATAAAAGAGCTTAATGAAGGTAAACATTTGAAAATAAAATGTATTTTACCTTTGTTTATAATATCTGGTTTGAAAATCTATGAAATGTGTTAAAATATAGGAAAATCTGCTCAGTTGTGGTAAACTTGTTTTCTTGGCTCACTGTTTATTGCCTTCACCCACAATAGAAAAGATGTTTGTTTATTTTTTGCCTATGTAATCTGCTTACATATCAAATATTCTGTGTTTTAGCAGAATAATCTTTTATGGTTTATGCTGACTTTATTATGTCCTTGATTATTTAAGAAAACAAAGGTTTCTCACTTGGGAATAAGCTAAAGTTCTTTACAATCATGTTAACTTCTACGTTATTTTTAAATGTTTTATTGTCACATTGAAACAAGTAGCCAAGTATTTTCTCAAGCATCCATGATCCAATTCCAATCATAAGTGTTCCAACGTCCTGATAAATTTTAATATTTGCATTCCACAAATCAAATCCTAAATGTAAAATAAAACTCTCAGGGTATCTTTTGCACCTAAAAGTGTCTTTGATGTTTCCCAGAAGACCCCCAGAAAATCATAAAGATTTGTTTTTTCACTTTATAAAAAGAGAAGTGCTAGAAAGAATTAGGTCTATTTGATATGTTACTATCAATGAGTTGGATAGGAAGAATTACCAAATTAGAAGAGATGCCAAAAGGAGGAAGAGGAGAAGGAGGAAAAGGGGGAGAGGAGGAAAAGGAAAAGGAGAAATGCTTACTCTTCTCTGTTAAATTTGCACGAGTAAAATGTTATTACTATAATATAAATATTGCAGAAATTGTATACTGAATGGGAACTTTCTAGAGATTTATCACTGCTCTCGCTGTCCGTGACATGTTTCTATTTATCAGAGTCCTAGTATTAATTTCTCTGCTATTTGACAACAGCAGTAGAGTGTAATAAGTTATAATATCAGTCACTTTTTAAAAAATGTTAACTTAGTCACAATTTTATTTTCTTAATTTGAATCTAGAATCTTCTAGGCCAGTGGTTTACAATTGGGGATTTATGTTACTTACCTATGGAGTTTTATTAATATGCAAATGTGTGAGACCTACTCTAGACTTAACAAATAGCTCTACTTGATATTATTGATATATTCTTGACATATTCGTACCATATGGTTTATATGTTTGCCATATATTATGTCACAGAATTGTTATATGTTATATCTTAAGAATTTTTTCTCTATAAAGATTATGTTCAGCCACTTTTATAAATCAAATGCAATGTTGACTAACTTCTTTGAAAATATGGTTAATCACCATGTTCATAACTATTATATTTTGTCTAAAATTTATTTTGAATTGGCTTTATTATCTTGTTTTGCATGCCACAGAAAAACCAAAATCCCTTCTTAGTGTCATTATTCTTATTATGAACTCTCATCAGATCTTTCACTTTTGAAAATTATAAATAATTAACTACAAGCATTTTAAATCTTTTGTCATCTCTTTTGTTTTACTTTGATACTTCCCTGAGAGTCCTTGCAATCACCTACAGGCCAGAGTGCTTCATCTTCAACAAAGAAGGACTATCTCAGAGCCTCATGGAAAAAGACCATGCCAGGTATTATGGGGTACAGGCTTGTGATGGCATCCCTAAACAGCTTTAAACTGTTCTACTAAGCCAGCATTTCCAGAACTCTAGTCAATAAACACATGGGTTCATGAGACTGTTCTGAGGAAATAAAACAATCCTGCCAATAAAAACACCTTTCCATATCAATAGAAGTAAGACAGAACACACTTTAGTGAGTAAGCATTAACAGATTTACATATATATACACACATACATATATTTACATATATATTTATATATATATATGGAAGCCCAAAAGTGATGACAAAATTAGAACAAAATCTCACTCACTTTATGCAGAAAAAATGAAGAAAAAACAATTTCTCTCAACTCCTTGAGAAGCAAAGAGCTATACCTCATGGCAATCTCTTATACATATGTGAGAGACCCCTGAGCTAATTCTAGAGGTACATTTTTATATATCTAAAGTTTATTTTGTCCACAACCTTGGAAATAGTCCTACACTGCAAAAACTATAGACTGGGTTTAATCTTTAATGAAAATACTTACCTCTATTCTGAAGATTAGAGTAAGGACTCAGACCCACTATATCTCCAAGGAAATACTCTATGAAGAGGGGAGGAAGGGTGAACACTTTGCCTTATATAAATAGAGAATATCATTTTCATTTACCCTTACAACTGCTAACCCAAGACCTAATGGGACAAGAATTAACCTCACAGGACTGCATGAATTTATGAGGGATGGTTGTAGTTTTTATTTGGAATATTGCTGATGTTGTTTTAGTGTTCTATTTTCTGGATATATAAAGAAGACTTTTCTCTCTCCTCTTAAACTATCTGTGTTATGAGCCATTTACTCATAACAATTTAGTATACTTTGCTTTTATAAACTAAAATAAAACATTTGTAAATGTCTTATTGTCCCTACCTGACCCCTGCAGAATTGGGAAACTCTTATTGGGTATATTTTCATGGCAATATAAGTATTTGCATAGGTTCTGTAAGAATCTGTCCTCCTTTTCACTGGAACATAATTGGAAATATTTGTTATGCAGCTAAGGCTTTGCCTCAAATGTCATATTTGAAAATGATGCTCATTTGATCAGATATAACCAGACATTTTTAAGAAAGTAAGGTTGACTTTACGGAGACTTACAAAGCAGTCTCCTGAAAACTGGCCTGGTACCTGGCTTGCAGGGTTCCTAGCCCTTACAGATGAGTAGAAGGACACTTCCTGGCAGGCCCAGGAAACTGAGAATATTTGGGGGATCTTGAGGAGAGAGGTATTCACTCAAATTTATAGGTACTGCAGGTAAAATCTGGTGGCAAGTTCTTGGCTTCTGAACAAGCAAATAATATGGATAGCAAATAATGAGTCTTTTAAAAGTCCAATCTGAAATTCCTTATGAAAACTTTCAACAAAGCAAACTTAAGATGGTTTATATGCTGCACAGATGTAGATAATCAGACCAAACCTAATGACATCATTCTTATTTTATGATCAAAAATATTCTTTTGAGATTATTTTTGATCCAAGGTAGGGAAATATGTAAGAAAATAATTGTTTCAATGGAAAACTATGCATTGTCTACATATAGCACATCCTTCTAGATTATCAGATTCCAGCCTTTTATTGTCTTTAAGTTATTTGACTGTTTTTTGTAAACTAGTAGGCATGCAAATTCTGTCCTGTCCAGTAGAGTTTCAGCTGACTTCCCTCCCCCAGTAAAACAAGTTTTGCCTCCATTTCCAATTCAATTCCTCTACTCCCTATAAATTCATACTTTTTGACTTTTCCTTTAACCTGGTTATAACATCTGTCTGGTTCCCTCATTGAATGAATAAATAAGATCTTTAACTTGTATGTATTATTTTTATTGAAATAAAGTTCACATAACATAAAATTAACCATTTTAAAATGTACTATTCTGTGGCATTTAGTATGTTTACAATGTTGTACAACCATCATTTCCGTCTACTTCCAAACATTTTCATCACCCTAAAAGGAAACTCTATACTCATTAAGCAGTCAGTCCCCCTTGTTCTTTTCCCCAGCTCCTGGCAACCACTAATCTAGTTTCTGTGTCTATGAATTTACCTCTTCTGGATATTTCATTAAATGGAATCATACACTATGTGACTTTTGTGTCTGGCTTCTTTCACTTAACATAATGTTCGAGGTTCATCTATGTTGTAGCATATATCAGTACTAAATTACTTTTTATGCTGAATAATATTCCACTGTATAGACATACCACATTTTGCTTATGCATTTATCAATTAATAAACATTTGTGTTGCTTCCACCTTTTGGCTGTTGTGAATAGTGATGCTATGAACATTCATGTGCAAGTATTTGTTTGAATACCTGCTTTTAAATCTATTGGTTTTATGCATGAGTGGCATCATAGGGTCATACGGTAATTCTGTGTTTAAATTTTTAAGTGAATTACTAAACTTTTACACAGTGTCTGCACCATTTTACATTCCCAGTAGCAATGCATGAGGGTTCCAATTTCTCTACATCCTCACCAACACTTGTTATTACCTGACTTTTTAATTCTAGGCATCCTAGTGGATGTGAGCAGTATCTCATTGTGGTTTTAATTTGCATTTATCTAATAACTAATAATGAGCATCTTTTCATATGCTTTCATTTGTATATCTTCTTTGAAGAAATGTCTATTCAAGTCCTTTACCCAATTTTTAATTGGTTTGTTTTTCTTTTCATTTTTGAGTTATAATTGGAATTTAAATATTCTGGACACTAGACCCTTACCAGATATGATTTACAAATATTTTCTTTCATTCTTTATGTTGTCTTTTCACTCTTGATAGTGTCCTCTGATGCACAAAAGTTTTTAGTTTCAATGGAGTCCAAGGTATCTGTTTTTCTTTTTCTTTTTTTTTTCCCTGTAGAAGAGAAGTGTAACTATTTTATCTTATTTTATTGTTTTGAGGGTCCATCTATTTTTGTTTTTGTTTTTGTTTTTTTTAATTTCAGAATATTGTGGTGGCTAGGTGGAGAGGGAGGGAGAAAATAAATAAATAAATAAATTTCAGAATATTATGGGGAGTACAAACACTTTACAATTTACTTTTGTACTTTACAAACACTAAACAATTACATAAATTGCCTTTGTACTGCCCGAGTCAGAGCTACAAGCATGCCCATTCCCCTCTATTTTTCTTTTGTTGCATGCACTATTGGTGTTATGTCTAAGAAGGCATTGCCATAAAGATTTATCCCGATTTTTTTCTCCTAGGAGTTTTGTAGTTTTAGCTCTTACATTTAAGTCTTTGATCCATTTTAAATTAGATTTTGTATATGGTGTGAAGTAGGGATCCACTTGCATTCGTTTGCATGTGGATTTTCAGTTGTCCCAGCAGCATTTGTTAAAGAGATTGTTCTTTCTCCCCTTGAATGGTCTTGTTGGCCCTTGTCAAAATTTAATTGGCCATAGGTGTATGGGTTTATTTCTGGATTCTCAATCCTAATATACTGATCTATATCTCTATCCTTATGTCAGTATTGCACTGTTTTTGTTAAAGCTTTTTAGTAACTTTTGAAATCAGGAAGAATGAATTTTCCAACTTTTTTTTCTTTTGATTCAGGATCCCTTGCAATTAAATATGAATTTTAGAATCAACTTTTCCATTTCTGCAAAATAAGGTTGTTGGGATATTAATAGGGATTGCATTAAATTTATAAATAGGTGTTGGTAGGATTGCTGTCTTAACAATATTAAGTCTTCCCATTCATGAACATGGGACATTGTGATGGTTAATTTTATGTGTCAATTTGTCTAGAGCACAATACCCAGATATTTGGTTAAATACTATTCTAGATGTTTCTGTAAAGGTATTTTTTGGACTGGATTAGCATTTATATCTTTTGACTTTGAGTAAAACAGATTGCCCTCCACAATGTGGGTGGGCCTCATTCAATTAGTTGAAGGCCTAAGAAAAAAGAGTGATGTCCCAGGAGAGAATTATGAAGATACAGATTATCGCCGCAGACACTCTTCCGCCAACACCTCTGCCCTGCCTGCCACCTGCTCCTCCTCCAGTTTGAACTGCCATTCAAAAGTTGTTCACCAATCCTTAAAAATTTTCACCCCATACACACACACATGCGCAATTCTTTGAGAACCTTTCACTTAAAACTTCTTTACAAAGTCTTTTTGCTTTTTTCAGCAATTTCTTTGTTTCACAATGTTACATTTGATTCCATAAATTATTTGCAAATTCTCTAAATTATTCAAATTTTCTGTCAATGCTCATTTTTATCTGATTAACTCATGTTTTTTCTGAAGATTACTTTTAACAAATGAATCTTAAAATTATCTTTATAACAAGTGATATTTGGGCCCTACTGGACACTTTGATGTATGGGGCCCTAAACGAAACTTTTGATAAAGCAAATTAAATAAAATTCCTCACTCATCACAAATAAGCTTTACTTCCTCCCTCTGTCGATGCATTTATACTTCTAGCCTCATGTAGTGGAAGTAAGGTTCTAGGATTAACTTAGTCTGTGTAACAATTAACTGCGATTAAGCTTTTGAAGTGATAATATGCTGTTTGAAAGCTTTATAAGTAAGTGTTGCTAAATTAGAGATCTCTGAGATAAATCAAGTAAAAAAGATGTAAAGTGGTGTGTATAATGCTACATTTTATGTAACTAGAAAGTAAAAATAGAATTTCTATTTATATTTACAGCTATATGGGTAAAGGAAATCAAGGAGAATACATATGAAACTAAGAATAATAGTTATAGATAGGAGGTAGTTCTGTGGACTGGGCAGATTGGTGATAGGAGGGAGAAAAAAATCTCTTCTGTATACCTATTTAGTTATTGATCATGTGAATGTATTATCCAAGAAAAATATATGTATCCTTAATTTTTAATGGGTCTTCAGATTGTGCCAAAAGAAGCTCTCTCTTCTTTTCACTCTTACTGTGTTGATGTTGAAAATTGTTCTTTCTCATTTTAAAGTCATATTTCCTGAGGAAAGCAAGATAACCCCAAGATAGAGTGGTAAGAAGGGTGGGTGGTTTTACAATTTCTTGTTTTGCTAGTTTTTCTATTGCTGCTTAACAAATTACCAAAATATGGCAGCTTAAATAAACATCCATTTATTATCACACAGTTCTGTGTATGAGAAGGTCCAAGAGGTTCTCCTCAGACTATTATAATAGCAAGGTGTCAGCAGGCAAGGCCATGCACCTTATTGGAGGCTCTAGGGGAGAACTCGCTTCCAAACTCACCCAGGTTGTTGGCAGAATTCAGTTCTCTGCACTGAGGTCCTGGTTTAGAGGTTGTTCTCAGCTTCTAGTGGACATCTGCATTCACTGGCTGGTGGCTCCCTCCATCTTCAAAGTAACCATCTTCAGCAACGGCCTGTCGAATCTTTCTTATACTTTAAATCCTTATGTATATTATGTACTATACAATGGACTAAGTAGTAAGTACCCTTTAGTAAGTCATTCTTAATTTTTTTTTTTTTCGGGCACTGACTTTGAGCCAGTTTCTGTTCTTGTGGTGAAGGATGCAGCATGGACCAAAACAGAGGAAGGCCCTGCCTTTTTGGATTTTTTAAGCACCCACTATGTCCCTGGCTCTGTTCTTGAGCCATTACTTATCTCATTATTTATCAATACTGTAATGTCATCTTCATAGCAACCCCATGCTTTCAAACACGAAAAGAATGAAAATATGTTGGGAGGCTGAGGAGCAAAGAGAGAAACAAGCAAAGGATACAGGTGCTGGGCACACGAGGACGACGCAGACTCAGTGACCTGACTCTAAGAAGAGGACAGCATAGGGAGAGCGAGGTGCGAAGACTGAGTGGCCCCAGGGACTCTTGCCCTCCTGTTCCCCACCACACACCCCATTTTCGTCGTTCAAATTTCAAACCCACCGCTTTTATGATACATGTTCAAATATTTTTTAAACTAATTGTAAATGGCTTCATAAGGGCATCATCAAGGACCATTGTCAAATATATACCCAAAGGCTGAACACTGATCCATTTTACAGTTGTGGTTGCAGGTCTGGAGCGTGGCGGAAAGCAACCCCGTGAGTCTGGCATATTCCCATGTGGAGAAAACAAACAACAGGAACAAGCAAGCAAGCAAACAAAAAACCCAGACACCCGCTCCTTTAGCCAGTACCGGGACCGAACCCAAAATCTCACCACTACAAACACAACAATCTAACAAACTGAGCAACCACTTAGAGTAAAAAAATGACACATTCTTTCAAAAGTTTAAAATATGCCAAAATAGTTTTGTCTCAAGAAGTTTTTCCTAAGATAACGCAGGAATATTGTTCTCTTCCCTAAATGCACCTGCCCCACCTCATTCACGATTTCCTGTAAAAGCTCTCCATTCTAACTCTCGTATGCTGTTTCTTTCAAATCGAATGGCTCTAGCTAATACAACTACATATACGAGTGGGTAGGCACGACTTCGGAGATGGCAGCAGTTTATAAAAAGAGATGTGATGGGTATAGGTGGAAAACACCCTGGCGAACTAGCCGAACCCTCAACTCTTACGTTATTAGCACCAAGCTCTAACCAACTGAGCTAATCAGTCACAGTGTCAACAATGTTTTCTTATTTATATTTAAATCATGTCCGACTAACCTGTGCTGCCATTTTTCTTTATGAGTGAGAAATGCTATTTTTTTCTTTTTACTAGAAAAGAAAAAAAAAGGAAATTTCTGCTGCCGGCACAAATAAACCATGCCTCTTCCAGGGAAATTTAAGCCTCTTTCAAACCGCTAATTCTGATCGGAGAAAACTCAGATCATGTCCCCAAGTGGGGCTTCTTTCCTTCCACCTGGGGGAGGCCCAGGGCAAACCCGAAGCTGCTCCAGGTCTGGGATCTCTACAAACGGATCAGGGAACCCACCACGGAGCCGCAGCAGGTTCGCAGGACTCGGCTCCCGGAGAACATCCTGGGGCAGGTCAGCTCTTACCAGAGACCTTGGAACCGGGAACTTACACCCTCCCGCCTCCTGGCCTCGGGGTGGTTCAGTGGTCACCACGACCTGAAATTCACAATTGGCAGTCCCAGGCCTGCAGCTCTGCAAGCGAAAAAATCAGACTTGGCCCTGCAGTCCTGGTAACCGGGCATTTGGTGAAGCTCGAATGCAGGGCTTGGGTCTGTGGGGGCGAAAGGACCAGGGGGACTGTCCCTCCTGAGAGCCTCTGATTCCTTCTGGTGCCAGGAAAACCGAAGACCCCCAAATCAATGAGACCAGGGTGAGTCCAGAGTCCATGGCGGTTATCTAGGCCAGGGGTAAACGCCAGGATCTGGGAGGAACTGAGAAGCTGAGGCCAGGGTCAGGAGGCGAGGAGGCGGTAAACATCTGCCCTGCGAGGTGCTCCGCTCCCGGCCAGGGCCTGATCCATGTGTTGGCAGGTGTCAACACAGGACAGGGCCAGTAGAGCCCTTGATTAGCCCTCTGCTTGCCCTCTTTGCTCTTCTGGACCCTACAGCCCTCCCATTTCTACTTTTCACCCCTTTGTTTCATCTCAAGTTAATTGACCCATTTACACACACGTATGTATATATAAGACTCGAAGGACACTTTTTCTCTTTTTTTTTTATTTTTGAGAAAAGCTGTATCTTTTAATGAACCAGGTCAACTATTTATGTATTTTTATTATATAATTTGTAAATTTTGTTTTTAATTTAAAATAAAAGGTGTAAGATTATGTTTCTTAGCACAATTTTTAAACTTTGTATCTGCATCCACCATTTGCTTTGTCTTCTAGTAAAAATATTGATGGAAGGGGAATGGGAAAACAAAAATTATTTTTTTTAATACAGTACTTCCTCTCTCTAGTTCCTTCTCTTCTCTTTGTACTTTCCTGTCCTTCCTCCAGTTTCCAAAACTTAGAGATCTAGCTCTGCTTAACTTCCAGGGTGTCAGCTGTTTGGGTTGCTGGAAATTCTGTTTGTTCAACCATCTTCCCCAGGCTATTTTTGCCTAGAAGATCTCTCTCTCCATCCAGAAAGCCTTGGAGGGGTTTCTCTCAGCTCTCCAGTCCTGACTCTTGGCAGCAGAAAATACAAAGTGCCCTGGATTGATTTCTCTTAGTTTCACTGCCATGGCTCCTCAGCTTCAGAAGGCTTTGCACTTGGGGGTGCCTAAGTTAATATTTCTCCCCTTTCCAAGCTTTCCCGTCACCCTCTATTGCCATATTCTCCCCTAGCAGAGACAACAGGCAGTGGTTTTGGCTACTTGGAATTCTATGCTTTGGCCAAGGAGGCCCCCAGGCAAAACTTATAAATCTCTTAAAGTTTCAGAGGGTTTTTTTTTTTTCTTATCTGGTCTCCAAGAGTTTTTCCTCCTCTGCCCATCTGCCAGGAATAAAAGCAGTCAGAGGCCTCTTTTCTCCTATGAAGGCCTCTTTCTAGAGTTAGGTTTACTTAGATTCCTTTGTATCCTCAACTCCCTGATGGATTCAGAAAATCTATTCTGTAGCTTATGGTCTTGCTTTAGTTAGTAGGTTAAAAGCGACAGACTCTTGCAACTTTCTACAACCTCACCAGAAATGGAACTCTGTGCTGTGTATTTTTAAAAATATATTTCCAGATTTTTGTGTCAAAACTGCTTTTGTCCTTCCTTGAAACCATCTCCCTTAAGATATATAGCAACAACCTAGCCCCTCTCATTAAGAAAACTAACAGTTTGAGAGCCTACTTTGTGCCAAGTGCTTTGCATGTTGTTTCACGTAAACCTTACATTACACTTCATTGAGTCAATGGATATTAAGAGATACCCATTATTTTTCTTATATTGAAGTTATGCAAAGTGTGAAATATTGTCAACATGACACCATGAAAATGTCAAGAAAAGGCTGGCCACCTACATTGCTAGGCTTTATTTAGACTTCTAGGTGGGACTACTCACACATGCAGGGCAACAGAATGTCACATGGGAATTTGGATACATTTCAGAAAGTTACCTCTAATATTGTCCACTGACTTGACAAATGTTTATTGAGAATTTGTCATGATCCAGTCTAGTCTTCACCATGGACATATAGACCCCAAAATTACAATGGTCCCTCCCCTACTCTTCCAGACCTTAAAATCCAGTAGCACCCATGACTTCTTATCAATTGCCTAAATGTACAGATGGTCTTGTCCACCTAGGTGGTGCCTTCATTTTACCTTAAGAAGGATCTTCTCTAGTTCTTTGGTCTGACATAGTTTTCTATACAAATGATCAGGACAGATTAGCAACATTTTCTAGTGAAAGCACTTATGCTATATGTCATGAAGAACTTCTGTATTTGGGCTTCAAAGCAGATCATGGGCTTAAACAGAATATCCTGTGTTAGAATCCTTTTCCCTTTCCTTCTGCAATTTTGGAGAGTATTATCACTAGCAATGTTGAAGACAACTTGATAAAGCATATATTGTTTAGAAGTTAAATGATGGAAAAAATTGTGAAAAAATAATGTCATATAGGAAATTAGGATTCATTCTTAGGGCTGGAGATGAGAGTGGGGTATTTTGTAGAGAAATACTGATGTAGAAGAACTGGTTCATGTAAAAGATTGTGTGAAAAATCATTGCCAGTGGGGCATCAAACCAGTACCTTAAATTCTGTCTTGGAAATTAAAGAGTGCAGAATTCTCATTCAGTAACTGCCAATAAGTTGTGGGGTACAGTGGAGCCTGAATGCAAGCATCAAAACAAGCTGAATCGGATGTAGAATTTGGTATTTGATCTCTACTTGTGTATCATGTGGAACAAGTGATAGGATTTCATCAGTCTCTGTGTGTTACCATTCTAGTTATGTGTCATCTCCTTTACTTTTCTTTTTCTTACCACCACCATAGAGTATTTACCATCCCTGCACTATAGATGGCCCTTAACTAATTTTTGGAAACAGAACAATGAATAGCCAATTTCTTCTTTCAATCTCAAGCAAAAAAGTAGAACATATTCAAGTTTGTTTACACCAGGTTTCTGGTGTGCCTTTACATGATTTCAGATATCTAAGCTTAAATTCTCACAAATTTGAGTATTAATTTCCAAGAAAATGAGAAAAATAAGAAAAGTGAACAAGTCTGATATAATTTATGTAAATAGACTACTTTTGTTAGGATTTTCTCCTCCTGTGAACTAAATTCTCTGAAGCCCCAGGGGCAGGAAAAGTCCTTGAGCCGTTTTGTTTGTTTGTTTGTTTTGTGATCTATTGGTAAATAAAAGACTGAAGTATCATTTTCGATGAAAAAAGTATACAAAGCAAAAGGAAGCAAAAAAGGTTGCCACATGCCAAAGAAAAACAAGACCTAGAGGCCTACTATGAAGTACTTTAATCATTTTTCTTAGGAAAAAAAAATTCCAGATACTAACAATTCACAACATTTCAATGGCAGCACTGAGATTACTTTTTAAATCACTTGGATTGGAATGCTGTTGTTGAAATTGCAGTGGGTGATATTTACTATCTCTTGAAGAACTAAAGTCTTTAAAATAATAACAGTTGCATTATTCAGCATTCTCCAGAGAAACAGAACCAATAGGATGTTTATATATACAGAAAGAGATTTATTTTAAGTAATTGGCTTACGCAATTGTGGAGGTTGACAAAGATTCTTTGCTTGGCCAAACTTTAGTCAGGCTCCTGAACTTTCTCCTAGGCCCATCAGTGCACTTCCTTGTCAAATCCAGTTTTAGCTAAGAACCCTGCTAAGTCAGTTTATCAAGAACCCTTGATATCTGCTCACCCTCGGTGTCGTGTCTGATCGGGTTCCTCATCCTCCACCATCCCCCAGGTGATGTCTGATCACCCTGGCCTGTCTAATCCCGTGAAGTTGGTTTAGCCAGAATCCTTCTTACTCCTGATGCTTCCTCTTAGTAACTTCCTATCCACTGACCTCCACCCTGCTCCTTGGCTGTAAATTTCCACTTGCCCATGCTGTATTCAGAGTTGAGCCCAATTTCTCTTTCCCACTGCAAGACCCTGTCGCAGTGATTCCTATACCTCTCGCAATGGTCCTCAATAAAGTCTTCCTTACCATGGTTTAACAAGCATCATTAAGCAAAGAGCCTCAGGTCGAAACACGCTACCACCTGCATCCTGTGCTGGGCTGGACCGGCAGGGCAAGAGAGCATCAGAAATTAGTTAAGACGGCGTCTTTGTGAGTACTTGAATACCCGGGCTTTGCCTTATCTTCCAGCGCTTTCCAGCCCACCACAACATTCCCCTCCCACGGTGCAGGGGTCAGTAGATTTTGCTTGAAAATATTTATCTGGCAAGAGATAAATTGGGAGTGGTGGCTGATATCCTTGCCTGACACCCGTGTAGCTGTCGCCACTTGGTTTCAAGGTGGAGCTGTTGCCTCCACTAGAAATCTAAATTCCAAAAGGAGCAGCTGTACTCTGTTCACCTCCTTTCTCCGACACTGTCCCAAGGACCCTCAGACCCCGAGGGTGCCACGCAGAAGGGGAGGGAAGAGAAGAAAAGCAGCGTGTCTCGGAATAATCTCCTATTTTCAAAGAACAAGTGCGACAATGTCTGGGTTTTGTTTTTCATAAACAGGTATGATGAAGTCGAAAAATCTCTGCAGCCTAATATGGTAACAAATAGAGAGCTTGTTCCCGCCAGGCTTATGAACCAAGGCCCTTCTGTATATGAGGCGAACTCGATAACCACTACACTACGGAAACAAGGCTAAATTGTGGCCTTCCATTGTGTAGTTCAGAAGGCTTTGCCAGTAGCGTCTAGGTGTATCTTTTACAGGTCTATCCAGGAAGTGATTATTGTTGCCGTACGTTTCTTTACTCCTTTTCTATTTTTGAAAACAAAAACAACTCATAACCAACTTTTGCCCAGGGCCCAATGCTTGCACAAATTCCAAGCATGAAAAGCTAGAGCAGCATCCTAGAGAATTTGATTTCAAGACCTCCCCATGCTGTCTACACCCATCTCTTTATCCAGAAAATGACTCTGGGAGCCAGGAGCAAGCGCTCTGAGCTCAGGAGATGATTGGAGGCCATCTGCACTTTCTGCCAACAGCTTCTCTCATCATTTTCTTTGTAGAAATTACTAGAAAAAGGCCCTGAACTGACATTCATTCCTGGAGATAAAAACATCACTGTTGTCCACCTGGCAATCTAGGAACTCATGGAGGTCAAACAATGAAGTTTTGCCTCTGGTCCATTTCACTGTAGGCACCGTGGATCCCTGAATCCATCCTGTAGTTATTTCCCCAGACAGAATCTTTATATTGTTTCATGACTGCTGTAGTGAATGGTATTATGGTATAAAAGGCCAAGTGGATGCCACTAGAAATTCCTCTGTCTATGAAAATAGTAAACCCAAAGCAATATTGTATTCCTGGAGGGATTTCAGAGATTAGTGCCACCATCAAGGACTTGAAAGATGCAGGAGTGGTGATTCCTACCATATCTCTATTCAAGTCATTATTCAACTGCAGAAGACATGGATTATGGAGAATAACAGTGGATTATTGTAAATTTAATCAGGTGATTATTACAATTGCATCTGCCATTCCAGATGTGGTTTCATTAGTGGAGAAAATTAACACATCCCCTGGCACCTGGTATGCAGCTATTAATACAGTGAGTGCTTTTTTCTCTATATCTAATCATAAAGACCATCAGAAGTAGTAGGCTTTCAGTTGGCAAGGCTAACAGCACACTTTATCTGCCCTATTGCTCAGGGTTATATCAACTCTCCAAACCCATGTTAGGAACTAGTCCATGGACACCTTTACCATCTTACCACTCCACAGACATCATTCTGGTCCCTTATCTTGATTACAGTTTTAGAGATAAGAAGGTAGCAACTTCTCTAGAACATTGGTAAGACATTTGCATGCATGAGGATGGGAAATAAACCTCACAAAAATTCAGAGTCTTACTCCGTTAGTGAAATTTCTAGGGGTCCAGTTGTCTTAAGCATAATGAGTTGCTGCTTCAGTCATCTTTTACTATTAAGAAAGTGGTACAACAGAGTAGAACTGTTTAGATTTTGGAGGCAGCATTGAGCGTGCTACACCAAACCATATACTGAGTAACCTGAAAATCTTCTAGTTTTGAGTGGGGCCTAGAACAAGAAATGGTTCTGCAACAGGCCCAGGCTGCTATGCAAGTGGCTCTGCCACTTGGGGCCATGTGAACCAGCAGAGCTGATTTTGCTTGAAGTGTCAGAAGTGAATAGGATACTGTTTGGAGGCTTTGGCAAGTCCCTACAGGTGAATCACAGCACAAACTTTTAGAATTTTGGAGCAAAGTTATCCATCCTCTGTGGTTAACTACTCTTCCTTTGAAAAAAGCTGTAAGTTTGTTCCCAGGTTCTTAGTACAGACTGACTGCTTGACTGTATGCCACCACATTATCATGTGGCCTTAGATGTTCATCATAAATGGAGTATTTTGTAAGTTACTAAGCCATAGAGTTAGACATGCACAACAGCACTCCATCATCAAATAGAAATGCTACATATCAGATAAAGCTTGAGCAGGTCCTGAAGGCAAAAATAGGTTGCATGAGGAAGTGGCACTTATTTTCACGGCATCTACTTTTGCTACATTGCGCTCTCTCTCTCTCTCTCTCTCTCTCTCTCTCTGTGTGTGTGTATATATATATAGCCTCATGAGAGTTATCAATGACCAGCTGACTGAAGCAGAAAAACTCAAGCATGGTTTACAGATGGCTCTGCACAATATGCAGGCACCACCTGAAAGTAGACAACTACAGCACCACAGTCCCACTCTAAGATGTCCCTGTAGTACAGTCTGAAAAGAAAATCCCTCCAAAAAGCAGAATTATGAGTACCTGGTTGTCCTACTGTCAACAGAAAGTCAGGGGTATTTGGGAATTTATAGTTCTTGCATTTGTCAAAATCCACTGAAATACTTAATTCTCAGAGCACTGCATCTTCTTTATCGGTGCCATTTCCTATAAAAAAAATTTGGTGAGACTTGAATTCAACCTACATTATAATTCTTCAACCCACCCAGTGAATTTTGAATAAAATTTCCAGCCATTTCGGCCTATGAAAGCAGGCCTGTCATCAAGAAATTGGGTAATTCCCAAAGTCTATGACAGTTTCAAAGAGACGGTCAATATGTTGTGAGGACTCTAAGGAGGCAAAGAAGTTTTACCCGCTCCCTCCACCAAAGAGTTGTGACTTTGCTACAGGAAAGTCATACACTAAGAGAGGAGCAAATCATCTCTGTGTTCCTCATTCTATTTGTGTTTATAATATCTAAATTAATGATATGAATATAATAGATTAGTTATTCTGTAAAACATTTGGGACTTACGGTGAAATAAAAGTGTTGTGTTAGATGTAAAACCAACAGAGAGCACTGTAGTAGAAAATGAAACATGGACCTCCAAACCTGGACCAAAGATATAAATAGAGATCAAGAAAACAAATCAAAGGAAGATACTCACTTATAATGCATCACCTAGAGGTTCTATCACTTGGAGAGTCTCCTGGTATGTCCAGACAGTGAGCTAAAAAGGACTCAGATAACCCTATGTTCAGTGGAAAAAATTTACTCATGAGCATGATATTATTTTTAATTTCAGTTTCTGATTGTATGTTACTAATATGTAGAAATACAATTGATTTTTGTTTTAATATATAGACGTTGCATCATGTAAACTTGCTACTCTGCTTATTAATTTTAGTAGCTTCTTAATAGATGTTACAGGATTTTTTTATGTAGACAGTCATATTATCTACAAATGAAAAGAGTTTTAACTCTTCCTTTTCAATCCAGATGCCATTTGTTTATTTATTTATTTATGCCTAATTTCACCGTCAAACACCTCCAGTAAAATGTTGAATTGAAGTGGTAGAAGCAGACATCTCTATCTTGTTCCTGGTTTTAGAGGAAAATATTCAGTCTTTCACCATCAAGCATGATGTTGTATAAAATTAAAAGACTGACCATACCAGGTACTGAGGAAGATATAGAGGGCCTACAACTCTAACACACACTGGTAGAAACATAAAATGGTGCAACCATTTTGAAAAGTGGTTTGGCAGGTTCTTAAAAAGCTACACATGCACCTATCATATGATCCAGGCATTACACTCTCAGTGTTTATGTAAGAGAAAAGGAAATGTATGTCTATGTAAGTATTAGTACAAAAATGTTCGCAGCAACCTAATTGTAAAAATCAAAAACTAGAAACAGCCCCAAATATCCATCAACAGATAAATGGCTAATCAGATTGAAACAATGGAATACTACTTGGTAATAAAGAGGAATGAACTCTTGGTACCTGCAGCAACAAGGAAGAATCTCAAAATTATTTTGCTGAGTGAAGGAAGCCAAATATCTTCCCTCTCAAAAAAATAAGTATGTACTGTATGACTCCATTTATATATAACTTTAGAAAATGTGAACTAAACTATAGTGGCAAAAAGTAGATCAGTGGTTACTTAGAGATGGGGGGAGCGGGAAGGAGCAGGAAGAAGGGATTACCAAGGGAACCAAGGAAACTTTTGGAGGTGGTAGGTATAGTCACTATCCTGATTGTGGTGATGGTTTCACAGGTGTATACACTTGTCAAAACTTATCAAACTGTAAACTTTAAGTATGTTTAGTTTGTTGTATGTCGGCTATACCTCAATAAAGCAATTTTAAAATGGCTTAGGATGACAGATCTTCAGTAACATTTAATTATTAATAAATGTTTTCCTGGGTTCTAAGTTTCTCTATCAAATATAATTCTTCAAATGTGTACTTTTATAGAATTCTTGCTTCCTTTTTGCATTTTTGATTTTTTTAGTGGCCTTTATTTGTTGTATCAAGCTGTCATACAATTTTGCAAATATGTCCTCTATAGTGAATTATTGCTTTTTTGGACACTAAGAGGGAAATCGCATGATTATTACCTCAAAAATATATTTTAAAGCACTATATTGTTATGGTATCTAAATTTAAAATCATATGAATTATTAATTACTGACCCACAAACAGCATAAGTGCCCAATATAAGTATATATGAAAATGAAATTAAGGTTGAATGTGGGCAGATGAGAAGACTGAAAAAATTAATAAAGACATCAGAATAGATGTAGTAGAGAGAAGGCACACAATCACAGAGAAATAAAATTTGCTTTAAATGAATAAAAATCATTCTATATGTTCTAAAGTTGAAGGCTGATTATTATTTTAAATATGGACATTTTAGGCAAATGTATGTTATGCAAACTGATCACAAAGTAAATGTGTCTGCCTTTCCAGAATCAGTTCAATCTGTGAGCTTCATTTGTGTCTGTATCCCCAAAACATTCAATTTTCTTTTCTGACTTCACCTATGGTTAGTCAAGAATAAGCCGATATTGACCACCCTGTGCAGGTGGGGCCAGGGGTGAAATAGATCACAGGTTTGACTACTGTCATAGTTCCACTCCTGGCTATCCCAGTTTTCTTTTCTTTTTTCTTTTTTTTTTTTGTCTTCAGAAAAACATTTTTCTTCCTACATTGTTCAAAGCAGTGATATGGAAACATAATACTGAAAGGAATAATAGAACAAATTGTTAAAGCATTTTGAAAGGGAGTTATCCTGAACTGATTCTTCACATTCAGAGGTGCTGCCCCACTATGCAGTCTTAGATGTCAGTTGAGTCTGAAAGATCTTCAGAGCCATCAGAGGAGCCCTCTTCTAAATGTCATGTATTTATTGATTATTCTTGAAGAGATATTTTGTAAATGCATATACAATCTAACGCAAATATATCTCTCATGGTAGTATTCTCTACACATTGCTCTGAACTTCACTTTTATGTTAAAATATATACACATACGTAATAATCTTTCTCATTTTCTTTTAAATATGAATAGTACTTCACTGCGTAGTTGTGCCATAATTTATTTAATTAAATAATTCTGAATTATTTAAAATTAATAATTATTTACTAACACCTGAATTACTTAGAATTTTCTCAATCTTGCAATTACAAATAATGCTGCAGAGAATAAGCTTAAACACAATATAATCTCTCATTTGTGCAAGTATATCTTACACATTTGTGGAAATGCTGCATCAAAAGGTATGTGTATGAAGGGTATGTGTATTTGAAATATTGGTAGATCTTGCCAAATTGTTTTCCATATCAGCCATGCATGGGGTATTGTCTGTGGAGAGCACAATTGAATAAGATCCTGAGCACACTTAACACAACTCTTTACTTCATTCCCTGCAACAACTATGCAGCAAAACCAGGCAATACACGAAAACTGCGGGGGAAAAAAAAATTAAAACTGGGACTTCTTGTAATGCTGGAATGTTGCCTTCTCTCAAAGAGGTGATAGTTAGCCACCTGGGGCCTGGAAGGATAGTGAATGTGGGAAGGGACTGAGTGGAGAGATTTGTTGAGGGGTCTTGGGGAGTGACCTCCTTTTGTGTATTGCCAAAAGTAAACATGCCAAATAAACAAGAGTGGCTAACATTAATAGAAAAGATTGTAGCATTCAAACCCTTATCGATATATATTTTTAACGCATAAATAGCATCACCGGTATGTATTTTTAATGCATAAATAGCACTTTTATGCTAGGCTGTGATGGCCGAGTGGTTAAGGCGTTGGACTCGAAATCCAATGGGGTCTCCCTGCGCAGGTTCAAATCCTGCTCACAGCGTTAGGCATTGTTTTTTCCCGAGTCACAAAACTCTGAGCTTTTCACCTCATTCCACTTGCAAACTAAGAAGAGAGCCGCATCCTTTCTCGAGCTCTGTGTTGGCGGGCCCACCTATGCCCTAGGTTCCCCTCTGATTATACTCCTCAGAGCTGGGCAACTGTGAACCCCTGAGCGCCGGGCGGTTCATTCTTTGGCCCACGGTGCGCGGCCTCTTTATGGTCCGCAAGAAGCCTAGGGCTTAACGTTCAGAATAGCTGCTTGTATTGTACTGAGATCGCTGTATGTGAAAGCAGCGGCAGATCCCAATGGCAAAGAGAAACTGAGGAAATTTTGTTTTTAAAAATCTGGAATAAAAAAAAAAGAAAGAAAAAGAAAAAAGAAAAAAAAATACCTGGTTGAAAAGAAAAGAAAGAAAGAAAAAAAATCTGAATAAAACTTGTGCTGTTAACAGAAATGTTAGCACCCTTAAACAGTTCTCTGGTATTAAAAACAAACCAAACAGGCTGATGGGAACCAAAAAGGTCGAGGATCATAAATATTCATTAGTATGTGCGTGACAGGCGCTCTTAAAAATATTGTATAGAATTGACGAAATTGAGGCAAAAGAAGGATACACAACTTGGCCAAGGCAACAAATCTAGTAGGGAAGTGTCGGGATAAAGGCCCTGTGCACTGTGGCTGCGCTGGGACCCAAACAATTGCTCTTCTAGCTCTCAGAGGAGAGGACCACCCCCATTTATAAATACTTATACATTTTCACGTGCCTGTTTCTCATCATTGAGCCCTTAAATAATATTTAGCCAATTTATCTAGTAATGACTGTTATTCTATAATTTTATGATTATATTAACTATGAGCTTCTAAATTGCTATGTGAATTTGGTTCTTAAAATATTTACCGTTATTGAATTCTTGCATCTATTTTGCCTAATTTGGGAGAGGGAAAGGTGTTTCTTAATGTCTTTTCTGTTCCTTAGTCTGAAATTATTTCCTCCATAGTGAGTTATGGTTCTTTGGAGAGCGAGATGGAAAACATGATTAATACCTCAAGAATGTATTTTATTCCACTTCTTTTTCGTTATATCAAAATTTAAAAGTATATGGATCACTAAGTACTGATCCACACCCAACATCAGTATCCAATATAAGTATATTTTAAAAATGAAATTGTTTAATGAATGGATAGATGAACTGACTGCATAAATTAATGAAGCATTCACAAGTACAAACAATAGAAACAAGCAGGCACATCAATGAAAAAACGAAGACAGTCGCTCTACCACATACGTGATGTTCCTAAGTGG
Organism: Daubentonia madagascariensis; assembly: GCA_023783475.1. NCBI lineage: Eukaryota > Metazoa > Chordata > Mammalia > Primates > Daubentoniidae > Daubentonia > Daubentonia madagascariensis. The sequence goes on from JAKFHU010001672.1 coordinate 24,017,042, forward strand.
AAAATTTCTAAGTATAAATATCTTAAGGGAATGTCACTTATGTTGACCACAAAAAGCTGTTTGCTGTGCCAGAAACCGCAAAGTCTTGTTCAATTCATTTGCATCGCCAATCAACGATTTTCTTAATCCTAATAAATAATGGATAACCGACAATGGCACCTGACGGATGGGGCCAGTGGCGCAATGGATAACGCGTCTGACTACGGATCAGAAGACTCTAGGTTCAACTCCTGGCTGGCTCGGTCATCTCCCTTTTCTTTTTTTCTTCTTTTAGAAATATATGTAGAAAAATATCTTCCTGTGCACATTGTTCAAACTAGTAACAGAAACAAGTTCTAAAGCCCTTCGAAGAATTGTCAGGCTCTTCACCTTTCATGGTACTGCCACACAGCACAATCTTAACTGTTAAGTCTGAGTGGATGCTCAAAGTATCTGAAATTTCGTTCTTTTTACCTCCTTTCTTTTACTGATACTGAGAAAGAGGGTTGGCTGAAAGAGATGTCTGGAAAGACAACTCAAAAAATTAAATAAGAAATATTATTCGACGGTAGAAAGAAATGAAGTTCTAATACATGCCACAACATGAGTGAACCTTGAAAACATTGTACTAAGGAAAAGAAGCCAGACATAAAAGGCCACCTATTGTATGATTCCGTTTATATGAAACGTCTGCAATAAGCAAATCTATAATGATAGGAAGTATTAATGGTTGCCAGGGGCTGGAGAAAGAGAGTAATGGGTACAGAGTTTGTTTTGGGGTGATGAAAATGTCTTGAAATTAGATAATGGTGATGGTTGCACGAGTCTGTGAACATACTAAAAACACGGATTTGTACACTTTTAAAGATGGGGTTTTATGGTGTGTGACTTAAATCTTAATTTTGAAAATCAAAGGAAAAAAAAAACAGTAACAATTGACCAATATTTTCTCCACTGATTTATTTCCCCCATTGGGCAGGCCTCCTACTCTTCAGACTCTCTCTCCTGCACAGCTCTCTGTCCCTGAGCATCGATCCTGGAGGAAAGAGAAGGGACATCAGCTGGAGAAATACTGGATCAAGAAAGGCGCAGCTGTGGACAAACGAAATCATAGTATCCCCTTACGGCGATCTTGGCAGAATTCTGCCTTGTGCCTGCGGAGGCGTTTTGCCCTCCATTTCCCCGTCCCGCCCCACGATCTCGTCAAGAGGAGGGCGGGAGCCTCACTGTGAAAGACTGACACTAAGAAACTATTTAGAGTTCAAAAGGATCCCAGACAAAAGTTAAACATACAATAAGAGGGCGAGGGTGTAAGGCAGCTTCCGGGCGACGTCTGATTAAACAGATGGCTGTCCATTCTGGGTGTTCTTCTGAACGTGACTCCGTGACTGGGTCAGAGTGGAGGAGCTTGGAAAAGAAATCAAGGTCACGCCAGGGGAAAAGAACGCACACAAGCAAAAGACACCTTAATTTGTGGTATACACGATATTTATTTTACAAAAGTTTATTGACGCTGGACAAGGTACGCTGTAAGGGGTGCTGGGAATTAAAAGAATGAACCTGCCACTCGCCCAGACCTTGTTTGGCCCACGTTCTGTTGAGCTGTGAGCAGGTAAAAAAGAGGCGGAGGCATGGGGATGGTCCAAAAGATTCGGAGCTTCCTAAAGTAAATGCTTCTCAAATTTTAGCGCGCTGGAGAATCACCGGGAAGGAGTGTGAAACCCAGTTCTCTGGGCCTCTTCCTGAGTGAGTCTGCATTGATTCGTGGACACGGCCCATTAACTTTTAGCAAAGTGATGCCGAACATACTGTAAATAGCACTGTACTAGGTTTTTTTGTTGCTGTTGTTTGTTTGTTTTTACCCGCTTTTTACATCTACTGGCAACAGGAAACTAACTTCCACGGTAGAGGGGAAAAATGGAGCGTCTATACGGTGATGAAACTCACAACCTTGGAGGCTTTAACCAACTGAAGTAACCACCTCCTACTCTCAAGATTTTTGTTTTTATTTCTGTTTCTCTTTTTATAAACATGTAAATTTCATCATTGTTTTCTTTGGTTTTTGTGGTGGTGGCTCATTTTAGAAAGACACCAGCTCCCCTTTAAACAAAAAGACCTTGGATATAAGCAGCACATTTACACGTTTGGACCTATGTGTTGGGACCCTATCCCTCCCCCACAAAATCTACAGAGATTATATTGTAAAGAGAGAACGTTTTCCTTTCCCCCCAGAATATTCTAGAGCTGCACAGTCCAAAATGATAGCCATTCGCATGTGTTTCAAAAACAGTACAGAAAGAAAGAGTGATATTTCATATTTCATTGATTACATGTTGAAATGATAATATTTGAGGTCAAAATATATTAAGATTAGCTGGGAGCAGTGGTGCACCTGTAGTATCAGCTTTTGGGGGTTGAGGGAGGAATTGCTTGAGCCTAGGAGTTACAGGCAAGACTCTTAATATCTCTTAATCTATCTAGACACACTTTAATTTCACTTGTTTATTTCTACTTTCATAATGTGGTTACTAGAAAACTTAAAATTGCTTATTATATGATATCATATTATACATTAACTCTTACATCTTGTGGTTATTGATGTGGTAACATCAGTCAAGTGGTAGCAGTGTACCAGGGATGTAGTCCTTTTGAGCAGACTCCATGGCGGTGTCATATTCCACAAATTTTTTGTTGTTTTTTACTTCAATAAATACATGTGTTCGTCTCCAAAAGCAATTTCTAGTGTGCAAAATGGTAAATTTCTTATACTATGTTTCTTTTCCTGCTTTTCTTTTTCCCATTCAAGAGGGTTCTGTGGGTTGGTTGGATAAAGAGCCTGATTGGTAAACAGAAGATCCTGGATTGCAATTTTATGGGGCTGTCTGTAGGCTTTGTAATTTTGACAAATGTAGTCCTAGTTTTGTTGAATACAGTTTGAGGAATTTATTCTTGATAACATCTGTATTATTCAATGGTTATATGGTGTGGAAAACTGAAAACTTGGTGTTTTGTTTATAGGCGTGGTTTCTGAAGGTGGCAGAATGTCTTTAAGGAAGAAAGGAAGAAAGATTGGATGGAATATGTGAAAAACTGCATGAAAAATCACCCCCTACATGGTATTACTAAAGCATTGTAAATTATTTCTTAAACATCAAAAATTCAGAATTTTCATCTGATGACAATCCCACTTCCCTATACAATGAGATTATCAATTACTTCCTTTGCAATCACTGAATATTTTGCCTTTGATCCATGACTTTACTATTTGAGAACTTGTGATAAGAATTCCAGCAGTTACTGGAAATCACTGTTTTCAATTTTGTATGATACCCACAACTGGTCTTAATTCTTTTTGCATTCTGCAATATTCACCCTACATGTTGTCCAATAAATATTTGTAAATGGATCAATGAACATCCAATTTCTTTACTCCACTTTCGTGGAAGTCAATAGAATGGAGCTGGATACGGCGAAGCTGAGAAGACTGCAGGAGCTGCTGGAACCAGAAACCGAAACTCTTTTCCTCCTGCAATGTCTCTCTAGCACCCTCAACTAACAAAATGTCAGTGCCAGCTGGCACAAGAAATAAAAATATTTAAAGGGCCCATATTCCTTTTCAAAAAGCAGTCTAAAAGGGTGAATTGGAGGCTAAGAGGAGAAAAAAAAAAACTGGCACAGATGGCTACATAATGACTAAGTTGTCAGAGCAGCTTCCACTGAACTACATCCTCCAACTCATGACACACTGAAAATTGCTAATAGATCCCACTGATTATACACTTTGTAAACAGTGAGTGCTCTATATATGTGCTCTTGTCTTTTTCTTCTGTTCTCCCCAAGGCACTTCAGGTATTTCTGGATAACTGGTTGTCCTCCTCCAAGTCCTTTTCCTTCAGGCTAAGCCACTTGTATCTTCAAAATTGCCAATCTGACTGAACCTGAAACATCATGTGCAGTTTTCCTATACTTTAATATCAAACACTTTTACTTCATATTTAAATTACTTTTTATTAACATAATTTTTATTTCCAAAACCTCTTTTTTGGTTTTATAAAAGTTTTTACCCAAAGTCTCTGTTTCCTTAAATTGCTTTTTTAAAAATCTCCTTCCTTTTGTATCCTTCCTTTTTTATGTATATATGTTTGGTGATTCTTGCACTATATACATTGTATTAGTTTGCTAGCACTGCCATAACAAAGTGTCACAGACTGGGTGGTTTAAACAACAGAAATGTATTTCTGAAGAACAGAAAATTAATTTCTGAAGGCTAGAGGCAAAAATCAAGGTTTCTACAGGACTGGTTTCTTCTGGGTCCTCTCTCCTTGGTTTGCATGTGGCTATCTCCTCCCTGTGCCTTCACATGGTCTTTCTTCTGTGTGTATCTGTGTCCTAATCTCCTCTTCTTATAAGCACACCAGTCATAATGGATTAGGGCACATTCTAACGATCTCATTTAACTTAATTACCTCTTCAAAGGTCCTAACTCCAAATATAGTAACATTCTGAGCTACCAGGGGTTAGGACTTCAACATATAAACTGGGGGTGAGGAGTGCAATTTAGTCCTTAACACACATATTTAAGAATAAGAGACTAAAATGCTGATTGAGAATATGGAGTACATGTAGTTTTCTCTATACCTCCCCCTAAGTACAGTTAAAAACCCTGTATACTATATATAAAACAAACATAAGAAGACTTCGAAAAACAGAGAGAAGAAGGTAAACTGACAAGGGAACTTAGGAAAGTCACGGCGGTAAGTTCCTTGAATTTTCCTTTTATTTCATATATCCTGGACTGAATACTGGAGAAGGCAACAACCCTGAATGCCAACTAACATGGACAAAAAAGCCTCAAGAAAAGCCAGCTCTCTCTAGCCAAATGACCAGGAAAGGAGCAGCCTAGCAAGACATAAAACTTTTAGACAGTAACGTTCTACTCCATCAACACACTGCAGAAAATAGTGTGCCCAATACCCCTACTCCCTCATTCCCCATCTGAAAAGTCCCAGTAGGGAGCCTAGACTCCCACCTTTGACCAGCAGCTGGGGTGGTGTCAGAGAAGGCCAAGTGTGGAACCCAGACCTTTATCTTTACTTGACAGTATCAAGGCCCACCCTCACAGCCCCCTAACCTCTGCCTGAGTGGAAGGTCAGAGCACTTGAGTGAGGCTCTTTTGGTTGATATGGACCATTTTGGTCAAGGAAATCTCCACTGTCAGAAGATAGTAAGTAATCAGTAACAATCAGTTAGTAGGTTGGGCAGATTTCCAGAAATCAACCTTCCAGTCGACTGTAGGAGATTATAGTTCTAAAAATGAATTGGAGCCAAGATAAGGTAGAATTCCATTGCCTTGTAGAATGTTATACATCTTTCAAATTTGTTAGTGTCCTCTAGGCCAGTGAGCCTCTCTTTTACTCACTTAATGGAATCATCCTTTAAATATTCTGCCATAATTTTACCCCCATATCCTGAAATTGAAGGAGGGGTTGTATAACTCTAAATTCCTTCAAAGTGACATTCAAACAAATTCTATTTTCAGTCTCGTGTTCACCTACATCTATATATAAACCACTAATTCCTTAAATTTGGGGGATTGGCTTTCACAAGATAAGTTATATTCTTATTCAGCTTTCCCCAATTCTGGCTGAAAGCAAAGCTTTCCTTGTATGTCACACTAGTCCTTTGGCTATTTGATTTTCAGAATTTTGCTGCTACTCTCTACTTTCCCATTATTGTCCTTACGTATGTATGAATACTTGCTTTCTTTCTTTCTTTCTATCTCTCTCTCTCTCTCTCTTTCTTTCTTGGTGGATTTTTGGATTGAGAAACATCAGATTCCTGTCTTTAATATACCATTATTGTAAGTAGTCTATCTCTGACTTTCTGTGATTTCTCATAATGCTGGTTACTCATAGGATTAGCAAAACATTATAGTATAGTAAGTAATGAAGAGGATGTAATCATTTATGTTCAGCTTAAAATCCTAAGAAGGACTCCAGCTTCTACGTAGGATGTAGAAAGTTGGAAAGAGAGTTGCTTTTAACCTAACAACAAATAAATCCAGATAGTCTAGAAAAGCTTAATTTTTCTTGAACCCGTGCAAGAGCTGAGGTCTCACAGCAACCAAATACTCTAAAATCTGGGGGGGGAAAAGTGCTTCCAAGTAGAAACGGGACATGAATATTGGCTCACCCATAGCAGTGGGATAAAGATATGGATCCCATGCAAGAGGGTAAGAAAAATTCAGCAAAAATTCAGTATTTTATGATGACTTGCTAAAGTCCAAGTGTGGCTAGAAGGAAATTATAGAACCCCTAGGATCAACTACTCAAGAGGAGTTTGCACACTTTTGCAGGTTCTTCTTTGAAGACTACTCAAGAGGAGTTTGCACACTTTTGCAGGTTCTTCTTTGAAGACTACACTGTGTGCAGTCAGCCCTCCATATTCAAGATGAATTGGTTCCAGGACACCCAAGGATACCAAAATCTGCTAATGCTCAAGTCCCTTATATAAATGATGTAGAATTTGCATATAACCTACACACATCCTCCCGTATAGTTTGAATCATCTCTGGATTAATTATAATACCTAATACAATGTAAATGCTATGTAAATAGTTGCTATATTAGACTTGAAAAATGTGTATTATTTTTATTATTGTATTGTTATTTTCATTGAGTTTTATTTTTCTGAATATTTTTGATCCATGGTTGGTTTAATCCAAGGATGCAGAACCCATGGATTCCGAAGGCTGAGTATACTCATAAGAAAGCCTGAGGCAGGGCAAGAGACCAGAGAAAGTTTCCTTCACTGGCCCAGGCCTGGCAGAAGGAAATGTCTGCCCCTAAAGAAAAGAAGCCTTAAACATTGAGGGAATAGCAACAAATCCTGTTATATCCAGAGAACAGAAGATTCACAGCAGCTGGCAAAAGTAAAAAAGAATGAAAATCTCTATCTTGGGGGAGTTTCAGGAAACCATATTGGGTCCATACTATTAGAAAGTGTCAACTCCTAAGGGTGGGCAGGATGACTAAGAATGTCCCACCTCAGAGACTCAGGACCACAGAATCTGCCTGTCTTAGTTTGTTTTGTGTTGCTGTAACAGAATACCTGAGGCTGGGCAATTTATAAAGAAAAGAGGTTGCTTTGGCTCATGATTCTGGTGGCTGGAAGTTTCAAGATTAGGCAGCTGCATCTGGTGAGGTCCTCATGCTGCTTCCACTCATGGAGGAAAGTGGAAGGGTGGGTACATGCAAGGAGATCACATGGTAAGAGAGAAAGCAAGAGAGAAACAGAGGAAGCTAGACTCTTTTTAACAACCCACTTTCTTGGAAGCTAATCCATTCCCACAAGAGCAAGAACTCACTCAACCCTGTGGGAGAGCATTATTCTATTCACAAGGATCCGTTTCCATGGCACAAACACCACTTCCTACTAGGCCCCATGTCCCAACACTGCCACATTGAGGATCAAATTTCAACATGAGTTTTGGTAGGAACAAACCACATCCAAACTGCCTAAGACTGAGTCTGAACTACAACAATAGAGAACCCCTTGCACAACCCCACTAGACCAGCAAGCCCCAATTACTGAGCAATAGAAATCTATTGCTGGGGGAAAGTCAAGAAACTCATGGAAAGAAACACTCTCCAAAATACATACAGAAAAGGCCTAAAAGCTGAGGTTAGGGCAAAAACATTGAAAAAGCACCCTAACAAACTAAACCTCACCTTTAACCCAAAAGAGTGCCAGAGGAGTTTGAAGCCAGTTGTGCACTGAAGAAAATTATAACAACAATAAAACACAAATACATCTCAACTTCTGCTTAAATCAACTCAATCCCCACCCCCCACTCCCACAATAATAACCTAGCAGAAGGTGCATGCCCATTTCTAGACATAGATACTATTTACCTCACTCTCTACAATCCTACATACTATGTCTGGCAGCCAATAAAAAAATTATGACACATTCATAAAAGCAAGAAGAAACAATGTGCTGTCAAGAGAAAAACAATCAACAGAATGAGATTCAGATATGACCCATATGTTGAAACTATCACAAAGGGGATTGAAAATACCCATGATTATTATGTTATAGGCTCTAGTGGAAAAGGTGGGTCAGATACACATACAGATGCAAAATTTCAGTATTTTGCTGGAAACTCTAAGAGTAACATGTATAGGCAAAACAAACAAATAAACAAACAAACAAAACCACCACAGTAACAGAGATAAAGAATGCCTTTGACAGACTGACTAGTAGACTCTACAGAGGCAAGGAAAGAATCAGTAAACTTGAAGGTAGGCCAATAGAAACAACCCAAACTGTAGCACAAAGAAAAAAATGAAAGAAAAAGAGCATTGAAAAGTTATTGATTAATGCCAAATGGTCTAAATATGTGCAATTAAAATCCCAGAAGGAGACAAGAAAGAGAAAAGGGTAGAAAAAGTTTTAAAGAGACAATGGCTGAGTGTTTTCCCAAAATAATGAAATATATCAAACCATAGCTCCAAGAAGGTCAGAGGACCACAAACAAGATAAGTAGAAAGAAAAAAAAATTTTTGCATCATGTTCAAACTGCTGAAAAACCAAAGAAAAAGACATAATATTGAAGGCAGCCAAAAATCAAAAGACATATTACATATAGCTAATTTATAGCAGACTTCTCAACAGATACTAAGTATGCCAGAAGACAATGGGATGACATTTAAAGTTCTGAAAGAGGGAAAAACAAAACAAAACCCTTTAACTCAGAATTCTCTACCAAGCAAAATTTATTTTCCAAAAATTAAGAAGAAATACAAATATTTTCAGACAAATGAAAACTGAAGAATATATTACCAGCACACCTGGACAATAAGAAATGTTATAAGAATTTGTTCAGAAAGCAGGAATATGAGGCCAAGGAGATACAAAGGAATAAATAGCTCCAGAAATAGTTACAATGAAGGTACATGTAAGAAATATTTTTTCCAAGTTTAATCACTGTAAAAATAGTTGCGTGCATAATGCAAAAGTAGCAGCGACACCTTGTAGTTATAGCATACATGAAAGCAAAATGTATGACAATAACACAAAATATAGGCATATAGTGTTACAAGCTTCTTATACTACACATGAAGCAGTATAATATTATTTACACTTGATCTTAGCCAAAAGGTCAAAAGTAATGAAGCAGTATGATATTATTTAAAGGTAGACTTTGATTAATAGTAGTTGTATGTATAGAACTCTAGGAAAATTAAAGAGAGATAAATAATAAGGCAATAGTAAAAATAAAATTAAATTATGTAAAATGCTCACATATTTCAAAGACAGGAAGAAAAAGTTAAAGAAGAAAAGAACAAAAAGAACACTTGGAAAACAACTAACAAAGTGGTATATTTTAATATAAATACATCAGTAAATTTTCTGAACATACCAATTATAAATAGAGTTTTTCAAATTAGATAAAAAATCAAGACCTAACTATATGCTGTTTTTAAGAAACAAAATTTAAATATAATGACATAGGTAAAAAATTAAAAGTACATGAATATATACACCCTGGAAATACTAAACAAAAGAAAGCTAAAGATACTATATTAACTTCAGAAAATAGACTTCTGACCAGGGAATATTACCATCTATAAAGAGGGACCAATGCATAATGAAATAATGGTTAATTCACTCAAAAGACATAGCACAAAACAACAGAATTTCAAATTATGTAAAGCAAAAATTGATAGAGCTAAAAGGAAAAAGACAAATCCAGAATTGCAGTTGGAGACTTCAATACCCCTTTCTCAGTAGTTAATAGAACAAGCAGACAGAAAATCAGTGAGGATATAAAAGACTATCACCCAACTTGATCTAATTGATATTGATAAGATACTCCACTCAACAAGAGCAGAAAGGCATTCTTTTTAGGTGTACTTGGAACATTCACCAAGATAGACCATTTTCTGTGCCATAAAAAGCACTCAACAAATTTAAAATAATTCAATTTATATAAAGTATATTCTTTGACTATAACAGAATTAAACTAGAAATCAATAGCCAAAAGTACCTGGAAAATCCCCAAATATTCGGAAATTACCCAACAAAAGTCTAAGTAAGCCATGATCCAAAGAGGAAGTCAAAAGGAAAATTAGAAATATTTTGAATTGAAGGAAAATGAATTTTATAGACTTGAAATATTATATTACAAAGGAGAAAATTCTTAAATCAGTGATCTAACCTTCCATCTTAAGATGCTAGAAAAAATATGCAAATTAAAACTAAAGCCCAAAGAAGGAAATAACAAAGATAAAAGCACAAATTAATGACAATGAAACACGAAAATAATAGATAATATCAACAAAACCAAATGTTCATATGTTGAAAAGTCTGATTATACTGATAAACAACTCAATAGCCTGATGAAGAAAAAAGACAGAAGACAGAAATTACCAATATTAGGAATGAAAAAGTGGATGTTATTACTCCTTGAAAAGGAATATTACAAGCTGTCTTATGACTAAATTTGACAACTTTGATGAAATGGAAACAATTCTTGTAATGCACACACTACCAAAGCTCACTTAAGAAAAAATAGATAATCCATACTCCTGTGTCTATTAAAGGAATTGAGTCCAGAGTAGAACAAAACAAAATAAAACAAAATCCTTTCCAACATGGAAAGTCCAGACCAGCTGGCATCACTGGCAAATTCTGTAAAATATTATATTTAAGAAAGAAATACAAATTCTATACAAACTCTTCCATAACATTGAAGACAATGGAATATCCAATTTATTTTATGAGGCCAGCACTACCCTGATACCAAAACCAAAGACATTACAAGAACAAAAAAAAACTACAGACCGATATTCTTTATGAACACAGACACAAATCCTTAACAAGAGAGTGAATCAAATTCAGAAATATATAAAAGGATAATTCCTCATGGCCAAGTGGGGTTCATCCCAGAAATGCAAAGCTGATCCATCATTCAAAATTCAGTCAATGTAATTCACCATACTAACAGACTAAATAAAAAAACCACATGAGCATCTCAACAGATGTAGAAAAACATTCAATGACTATTCAACATTCATTTATGATAAAAACTTTCAGTAAATTGGGAATAGAGAGGAACTTCCTTAATTTGATAAAAAATATCTACAAAAAGCCTAACATCATACTTAATGGTGAAAAATTAAATGATTTCCCAAGATAGGGTACCTGGCAAGAATGTCTGCTCTTACCACCTCTATTGAACATTGTTCTAAAACTCCTATCCAATGCAATAACACAAGAAAAATAAATAAAAGCATGCAGATTAGGATGTGAAGGAAGAAATAAAACTCTTTCTAGTCACAGACATGATTTTCTACATAGAAAATTCAAAAGAATCTAAAATAAGAATAATATAACCTAAAAATAATAATAATCTAAAATAAGTAATTAAAAAATAATAAAATAATCTAAAATAGAATAATAAAAGAATTTAGTAAGATTGCAAGATAAAGGGTAAATAAATAAAAATTAATTGTATTTCTATACGGATGATCCTCTATTTATGATGGGGTTACATCCCAATAAACCTCTTGTAAGTTGAATATATCATACTAAGTAAAAAAATGTATTTAACACCCCAATACATCCATCATAAAGTTGAAAAATCATAAGGTAAACCATAGTAAGTCAGGGACTGTCTGTATTAGAAATTAATAATTAGAAATGAAAATTTAAAGACAATACCATTCACAATTGTACCAGATAAATGCAATACTTTCATATTAACCTAACAAAATATTTGTAGGTTATGTGTTCTGAATACTAAAAACACTCTGGAAATAAATCAAAGAAAATATATGGAGACATTTGCCATGTTCATGGATTGGAAATCTTAATATTGTTAAAATGTCATTCTTTCCCACATTGATCTGTAGATTCAATGCAATTCAAATAAAAAGCCCAGCAGGATATTTTTGCAGAAATAGACCAGTTTATTCTAAAATTTATATGGAAAATCAAAAGAACTAAAATGGCCAATTATTATTAAGAAGAAAACAAAGTTAGGTGACTCGTAAAACAAGATCTTGTAATGTCGAAAAAAATATAGACACATAGATCAACACAACAGAAGGAAAGTCCAGAAATAGATTCTCACATATGTGGCCAATTGGCTTTTGACAAAGTTGCAAAGGCAATTCAATGGAGAAAGGATAGTCTTTTCAGCAAATGGCACAATCAGACATCCATATGCAGAAAAAAAAATTAAAAATTAAAAAATTTAAAAACCTTCAACCCTTATTTTGTACCTCTTACTAAAATCAACTCAAAATGGATCACTGATCTAAATCTAAAACAATACAGCTTTTAGAAAATATAGAAGAAAAAAAATTTTTGTGTACATTGGATTAGCATTACTCTCCCCCCCAAAAATTGATAAATTATGTCTCATCCAAATGAAAAACTTCTTCTCTGCAAAAGTCATTGTTGAAAAAATATGAAAAGACAAGTTATACAATAAGAAAAAACATTTACAAAACACATATCTGATTAGTGTAGTGTGTCCAGAATATATAGAGAACTCTCAGAACTCAATAAGAGAAACAATTAAAAATGGACAAATATTTGAGCACACACTTTACAAAAAAATATATATAGCTAACAAATAAACACATGAAAATATGCTTTAATCTTTAGGGAAATGCAAATTAAAACCACAGTAAGACTAATACATATTCACTAGAGTGGCTAAAAATTTAAAAGATAATTGAAAACACCAAGATCGGTGAGGATGCGGAGGAACTTAAACTCTAATGCATTGCTGGTGGGAATTTAAAATGGTATGACTGTTTTGGAAAACAATTCAGCAGTTACTCGTGTAATTTGTAAAGGAAAAGTGATCACCAATATATTGTGGCCCAATATCACTATAGAGAAGGACAGGAGCAGATCCTAAAAAACAGTCATCAGGTCTCAGTCTCCTGATAAATATTTGTAGACAGTCTTATTAAATACATCTTTCTTTTATGAAAATATAACCATACTGAGGAGCATTTCCTTTCATTTCTCTTTATTCTGGAGTGGTTTAGATTAGCCAACTGTCTCCTGCTCATTGAGATTAATTGAAAAGTATGTTATTTGCTTATTGATGTTTGCCTTAGATGTCCTGGCTGAAAACTTCTCTAAAAGACAACTTACTTCTATCTGACAATCTTCCTAGTTCTTGGGATGATTCTGCCTACTTGAGTAGTTCTATTGAAGGAATGTGGAGAGCCTTAACTTTAGTAAAGAATCGGGCTTTTCTGAGTCCCGCTGTCCCCAGAAACAAGATGAGGCGGTGCATGTGAGATTCACTTTCTTTTGCCTACCTCAGTGCCAAAGAGGACCTAGGGGCAAATGATTTCACAATTTCCTTTCTCTTGGAACTGAATTGCCTGCAGAATTCAAGTCTCTTTAGGTAGAACTCCTATAGCCTAACAGCACTGCGATAGATTTATTCAATGCCTACTTAATACAGCTCACCAAGGCCACTGGCCTTATGCTTGAATATAAAAAAGGAGTGGTGTTTGTGCAAAAGGGCAGAACACTACATAATAACACCCTAGTTATTTTTTGGAGTCTTGAGACTCGAACGTGTTAATTGCTAAATGTAAAGATTCTAGCTTCTAACTTTGCACAAGAAACCTTCCTCGCTCAGTAAAAACACCTATAATAACAACCCTACCAGGAGTGGGGCTTGAACCCACATGGACATGTGCCCATTGGACTTTAAGTCCAATGCCTTAACCACTCAGCCATCCTGGTGATGAAGGTAGCCTTCTGTGTCAAATTTTACTAGGTTAAAATTTCTAATCTCTGGGGGATTATGAATAATTTTATATCAGTGGAGCCTGAAATCAGGTTCAAAAGATTATACAAAGGTAATAAATCCTTGTAATGCTACGTGGAAAGAAACAAATGAAAAAATTTATTAAACAAGTATTTAATCACAAATTTGTGCCACGCATTATACTGGGTGTTAGGGAAAGAAACAATCCCTGATTTTATGGACTTGTACTAAAATGAGGAATATTATGACCAAAAAAAGAAAAAAGAAAAAGAAAAAAGCACGGGATGCTTCAGGAATATTCACATTTCCAGACCCAACTCACTTTGTCACTACTTACTCTCACTCAAGAGAAGACATTTCTTTTAGCAGATCTGGAAAGAAAAACCAAAGGGGAAAAGGAAGTGGAGTAATAGAGGTGGGGAGAATGCAGCAGCATGAGCCATGTCTCATGACTCCACTTCATCAAAAGTGGAATTTACACTTTTTATTCCTCATCTAAGAACACTGCCTTGTCTGCTGTATCCAAACCCCCATACCAAACTTGTTGAATCTGATTGTCCAGGTGAGGGGTTCAGGTCTGGAACCGAAGGGTAGTTATACAGAAACAAACTCTCCCAGGAATGAGTTTGGAAAACCCTGGTACACACATAGGAAGTTTGAATCTGTGACATTGATTTTAATAAGGAAGTATTTTAACCAAGAGTTCTAACTGCCCTCAAATGAAACATCCTTCCTAAGTACCTACTACGTGCTGGGCACAGAACCACATGCACATAATCTACAAAGTCAGTAGGATATTGACAAACACTTCAGAGGTGAAGTCGTGGGTTAAGAATTCATTAAAGCAGGTCCCAGATGGGTATTTGGGAGATTATGTTGAAAGTCTGTAAAGACTTCTAGAACCTGAGATGAAATCCTGAATAGGTTTGGAATAGAATTAATATAAATTAAACATTATAAAATATACATTAAACATTATAAAACACCTATTGAGGGAAAAAAAAAAGTAAATAAATAAATACCTCCCTGTTCTGTTATTTTGTTTACCAAAGGAAAGAACTACATATGAGAGGGTTATGTTAGCTGTGCCACACAAGCACAGGATGGCCAAGGATAGCTCTCTCCAGACTTAAAACCACTGATGCAGAAAGAGTTCAGCTCTTGGGAATTCACAGAGCTTGCTAAGTTCACCAACATAACTTCCCCAGTGCCTGAGAAAGCCATGAGAAAGGAATGCATCATTCAGTTCATTGGTCCATCCAGCTCAGGGTTCTGTCTCTGGCCTTCTAGATATTCTGTGCCAGCGAGCAAAGAGATGGTCTGAGAGATTCTTGCCTTTGCATGTTGAGGGAAATCCAGGCCTATCACCGCTGGGATCGGAGCTGAATTGGAAGGATTGAATGGTGTATAAAGGAAAGGACATATCGGAGAAAAGAATCCCCATACATTGACATACAGAAGAGTTTTTTTATATTATTTTACTATCATGATTCTTAACATGCACTACACGGTAGAATCACCTGTGGATTTTATAAGATATACTTATCTAAAGAGTTTAAATACCGGCCGGGCGTCGTGGCGCATGCCTATGATCCTGACACTCTGGGAGGCCGAGGCAGGAGGATCGCTTGAGCTCAGGAGTTGGAGGCCAGCCTGAGCAAGAGCTAGACCCCGTCTCTACTAAAAATAGAAAAATTAACCGGGAGTCGTGGCTCGCGCCTGTAGTCCCGGCTACTCGGGAGGCTGAGGCAAGAGGATGGCTTAAGCCCGGGAGTTTGAGGTTGCAGTGAGCTATGATGACGCCACTGCACTCTACCCAGGGCGACAGAGCGAGATTCTGTCTCAAAAATAAATAAAATAAAATAAAATAAAATTTTTAAAAAGAGTTTAAATATATGACAAATTAAAAAATAATAGAAATATGTGTAGAAAAATATCTTTATGATCTAGGAAACAGAGGAACTTTTAAAATGAACTTTAAAAACACAAATAGTAAAGCAAAACACTGGTATAGCTTGCTTCATCTAAATCAAAGATATACTTATGATGGAGGCCACAACTGAAAAGTAAATAGACAGGTACGGCAAAAGCAGAAGATAATAGAAATACTTAAAAATGGCAAGAACTTAATCCATATAATATAGTAAGAAACCATGAAAATCAGCAAGATCAGACAGCAAGCTCAACAGAAAATGGGTAAAGACATTTTCTACTGAGACAGAAGATGGGTAAAAACAATAAGGACAGGATATGCATCAAACCCAGGATAGAGAAGAATCTGAAAAGACTCACAAAGATTTTAAACATTTAATATTATTAGTAATTTATAAAATGCCAAATAAAATGAGATATTACTCTGACTACATTAGATTGGAAGAATTAGAAAGCTAGATGTGTCAATTATTGCAGTAATAGGGATATAACAACCCTCCTAGCCTGCTGGTGAAAGTTTATACTGATGCAGCCATTCTGGAGAGCAGTCTAATATTTTTTAAGATTATTCACACCCAGTGATCCAGATATTCTGCTCCTAGGTATATATCTCCCCCCACCCCCAATATCACAAAGGTACAGATTGTATCATATGTGGATATTAATCACAGCATTATTTTTGGTCTTTCATAATCAGATTCATCCTTGATACCATCATTGAACAGTAGATAGGTAAAATGTGGTAAACGCATAATATTGAATATTATGCAACCATGAGAAGTCACAGAGTATATGTACATGTAACAATGCATGTAAACCTTAAAAAAAGTTGTTTTAAAAAAAGATACTTGACACAACAAGATTTTCCCTCTGTCAACACTAATTCTGCTCTCTGGCCTTCAAAATCTTGCTGCTGCTCTCTACTTTCTCATATTTTTGTATTTGTGTATTTATGCCTTTAAACACCCCTAATGCACTGTATAGTGTACCTTGGAATAGAGAGAAAGTAAATGCTATGCTTAATTTGCCACCATTATAATTAGATCTATCTCTGATTGACTATGATTTTTCATCACTATGGAACCCTAAAGATTAGTAAAATAGTGGGTGGTAATAGGGAACCACCATTTATACTGGGATCAAAATACTAAAGAGGCTAGAAGATTATTTTTATGTCAAATTTTCCTGCCTCTCTTGTCATCACTGACCATTTCAATCTAATGAGGTTAAGCTGAAGGAACACATTTCACATCTAGGATGTAATCAAGCCTCATCTGTAAGCTTCTTGTTATTTCTAGTCACTCTAAGTTTGAACAAATACTGGCTCAGTTACCACTATAATCTCTCCCCTACTGCTCCAACTTTTCAGAATATAGAGTTTAAAAACAGGACCCACACGAGTTCTCTTAGAAAGACACAAATGAGACTATCTTCTATTCCTGAGCATTAATTTGTCTCTGTGATGCTGGACTCAATGTTTGCTCAGGCCATCTGTCTTCTCTTTATTGGCTGAAGCTAGCAGCATCCCACATTTCCATAGCTTCCACAATAGTCCCAGAAAACAGCTATTAATTCTGTGTTCCAAGAGAATGTTTGGCAATTATAGGCAATCAGGCTTTGTTGAAATGGTTTTAGGGGCCCCCTTATTGTAGCCAGAAGAAAATGAGGGAATGTCAGCCAGACCCCAGAACCCTATATAGTCCACTGATTCAGGTACCCACATGGGAAAGATTGTAAAACAACTCCCTGGTCTCTCTATTATGAAATAAAAAACCAGAACAAAGGGATCAATGCTTGGTTTATTTTGGATCTCCTGCAGAGCAAAACCAGGGCCTTCTGCATATAACACACAGATGATAACCATGACACGAAGGTACAATGCCACTGCTGAGGAGGACAGGTACAAATGCTAGAAATAGTGGAAGACAACAAATAAGCTACAGTCAACAGATCCATGGACAGTCTCATCACAAGCTCAGGTAAGGAGGGTATTTTACGTGCTAAGTAACCTGATATGCCTCTACCTTGGCACAAGTTTGAAAGGCCCATCAGTTAGAATATACAGGGAAAAGGTTAAGTTTAGATGTTCAAAACTGAATTCTTGATTTTTACCTGGTTCTTGTTTATTCATTCATTCAAGGGATATTAATTGAATCCCTATTATAAGCCAGGGCCTGTTAAGTGGCTGGAAATAAGGCAGTGAACACGACACACAAAATATCCTTTTTCTTATGGAACCAGTTCATCCTAGTTTTAGTTTCTACCAAATAGTAGTTACTGATTAGATATGCCTTTCTTCAATGAAAATGTTTACGTAGCAGAACTTTTTATCAACTTTTCTTCAAGATCAGTAAAGTTTGATCTCCTGGATATTTTTAACTATGCTATGTATGAGATAATTATGGACAAGGAAGCTGCCAATACAGAAACATGAAATGGCAAAAAATACACATAGTGTTAGAAGCATATATACATATTCATGTGTGTATGTGTACATATACGTATGTATTTATTAACAATGAGCATATGCAGTGTGTAGATATTTGCTCATTGGTAATTGGCCCTAACGAATAAAGTTTTTCTGTCATGATTTTAAACTTCCCCAAACAAACCCAGGCTATTTATTTCTTGTTATACACCTTTGCATGAACACTGCCTCTGTCTTTTGTTTCAAACGTCAAGAAAGTGTCTCATTTAGGTGTAAGTGGGAGTTTAAATGAATCTCACTACTAAGTTCCTGACAGGCTGCCAGCATGAAGAGAAAAACACTCAAGTCGATATCCTAATTTTTCGTACGCAAGCACAGAAATAAGCATACAACATACCATGAAATTTCTTGAAATAAAATTTCTCAGGAGACTGCTTGAGATTTCCCTGCGTGGTGCTTGCGGAGAAAGCGGGGCTCCAGGAGTAGCATTTACTTGGCTATGAGTTACCGGGTTCTGAAGTTATTAATTCTAAAAATCGGCAAGTATAACGGAAACATTACCCCTCTGCCAAAAAAAAAAAAAAAAAAAAAAGAAGTCCTGAAGGAAAGGAGAAAGTTAAGGTTCATTTTAACTAATTTAGAGATATAACAGAAAACAACAAAGCAAGCCTGTTTCCGTAGTGTAGCGGTTATCACGTTCGCCTAACACGCGAAAGGTCCCCGGTTCGAAACCGGGCGGAAACAAAACTGAAACTTTTTCAGCATCTTGCCCTTCACTTGTACCACGTCATATCCCTTTACATTGAATGGGATTCGAAAAGACACTGCACCTGGCTGAGATTGGCCGCTCATAGGAAGGAGGGCAGTACCCTTCTGTTCTGGGCAGGAACAGAGTGAACAGCCCCGAGGTAGGAGTGTGGTTGGTGTTTGCAAGGAAGATGAAGAAGTCAACTGCAGCAGAGTGAGCCAAGTGGAGAGTAGCAGCAGTAGGCAGAGAAGCGACGGATCAAGTAAGTGTTAGGCCGTTTTTATAGGAGGTTGGCCTTTACTCTGATAAAATGAGATGTTGGGTTTCAAGCAGTGAATTGATTCCAAGGGACTTAAGTTTGTAAAAGGTCTTTCTGCCAGCTC
This sequence comes from Daubentonia madagascariensis, assembly GCA_023783475.1. Lineage (NCBI taxonomy): Eukaryota > Metazoa > Chordata > Mammalia > Primates > Daubentoniidae > Daubentonia > Daubentonia madagascariensis. The sequence goes on from JAKFHU010001672.1 coordinate 24,036,322, forward strand.
TGTGGAGAGTATTTTGTAGGGAGAAAAGAATGGAATCAAGAAGATCTGTTAGGTTCGGACAGGATGGTGGCAGTTGAGGCGGTGAGAAATAGAGTCTGGATATATTTTAAAGGTAGAGCCAAAAGGAATTTAGACAAAATGGACGTGGGGAAAATTGGGAGTTCAGTTTTAGACGTTAAAACATTCCAGTGTAATGCCGAGTCAGTTGAATATACAAATCTGGACTTTAGTGGACTGGTCTAGACTGCAGATTCAAATTTGTGAGTTGTAGTTATAGACTTTTTTTTTGAGACAGTCTGTGGTTACTTTATGTCCCCAACATTTTAATTTGGCCTAAAAGCAAAATCACACTAAAATTTTTGTTTTTATTTATTTACTTTTGGAGACAGGGTCTCGCTCTGTTGCCTGGGCTAGAGTGCAGTGGCGTCATCAGAGCTCACTGCAACCTCAAACCCCTGGGCTCAAGCGATTCTTCTGCCTCAGCCTTGCAAGGAGCTGGGACTACAGGCGCGGGCCGCCCCACCTGGCTAATTTTTTTCTATTTATTGTAGAGCCAGGGGTCTCGCTCTTACTCAGGCTCTTCTCGAACTGCTTACCACAAGGATCCTCCCGCCTCCGCCTCCCAGTGTGCTAGGATTACAGGCGTGAGCCACCTCGCCCAGCCTATAGACATTATTTAAGCTGTGAAAATAAATTAAGTGAGTGTATATACAAAAGAGATACAAGGACCAAGCCCTGAAATATTCTACCATAAAGCTGGCTGGTGAGAAGAGGAGAAACAAAGGCTATGGAGAAGGAGGAGCCAGGGAGGTAGAAAGACAATCAGGACAGCAGTGTCTTGGAAGTCAAATAAAGAAAATGTTTCAACAATAGTGTGCCTGTTGATCCTGAGAATTCAAGACAAATAAGGATTTAGGAGTGATCATTAATCTTAGACATGTAGAGGTCATTGGTAGTCTTGACCAGAAGTTTCCATGATGTGGTGATGCCAAAAGACCTGAAGGTAGTGGGTTTAAAAAAGAATGGGAGGAGAGAAACTGCAGATAGTAAATTTGAGTAACTCTTTATAGGAGATTTTTAAATAAAATCATCTGAGAAATGGGGCACTAGCTAGAGGAAAATGTTGAGTCAAGAGAAGCTTTTTAAAGATAGGGGTCAAATGGCATATTTGAATTTTCATGGGAATGACCCATTAGTCAGGAGAAAATTCCTTAACTCAATACAGATAAAACTCTCTTTAAGTCATTAGTAATTCACTGATAGGAGTATGAGAAAATTACTGTCCCTTGAGGAGAATGTGGAATTCTTCTAAGTTCTGTGATAGCAACATGTGACCAGTAGATTTTGATTCCATGTTTCTCTTCTATTGTTTTTCCTTTTCAAGACAAAAATACATGAAGATTCGTTCTAGAATAGCTATGCTAAAATTTAAAATGGTAGAAGGAATCATGAGAAGTCCACTATGGAGTAACAGACTTGGCAGTCCAATAGCTTGCCATGTCATTAGTGTCATTTAATAAATACTGCTCCACCTTCAGTCTTTTATCACAAAAGTGATCTATGCTCTTTGAAAGTGGCCATATTCTCTAACATGTAATGCTGACTGTCAACCTCAAATCATATATAATTGGGCCAGAGCTCTCAAAGTTAGTCAATCCATGGGCTGGCAAGTGATCTGTGAGGAGACCTATGAGCTAGTCTTCAATAAAAATCTCTGCCCCAAAAGAGATTCAAGTAGTTATATAAGTAGTACAAATGGATTTTTAGGGGGGAAATTGAAACTGGAAAAAACAGAGATAACCAGATAGTAGACAGAGACATAATAGGTTCAAAGAGAAGATGACACTGATTTACTGATTCACATTACTCCCCAGTTGCTAGAATATAGATCAGTGAACTATTGCTCTTGAGTGGAATCAAAATAATGTAGACCTTCTAGAGATCTTGTTAAATTAAGAGAGCCTTCTAGCTGAAATATAGATAACCCTATTCCTAAAACCCAATTTAGGCTCCGACTCCACCTAACTCCCAAATACTAGAAGGATGGAAGTGAGAGAGAGGCAGCTAACACCAAACAGGTCCTCCTATGAACTTAAAGAAAAGGGAAATGTGCCTTTCCAGTTCTAATGACCCCACATATCTAGAGGGTCAGACCTGAGGTAATGTTTGCTCCTCTCTCCCATCCTCTCTTCAAGCATGTGTCCTCTTTTCTTTAGACAAAGAATTTAATCACTCATTCATTTGGTAAATATTTATTGAATGTATACTATGTGTCAGTTACTGCACTAAGCACTGGGATAATACCAATAAACAAAATAGAAATTTCTTTCCTTTCTAGTGGCAGGGTTACAGAACTTTTTTAAAAAAAAGTAAAGTGTATATGAAATACTAGATGATGTGATAATAAATGCTAAGGAGAAAAATTAATCAAGGATGGATATTAGGGTTGAGTTTTTATTTTCAATTTCTAAATAGAGAAATTTTCAATTTCTAAATAAATGTAAAATGCAAAACTATATTTTCTAGATGTGTGGGGTCATTTGAACTGGAAAGGCACATTTCCCTTTTCTTTAAGTTCATAGGAGGACCTGTTTGGTGTTAGCTCCCTCTCTCTCTCTTCCATCCTTCCAGTATTTGGGAGTTAGGTGGAGTCGGAGCCAGAAAGAAATATCTATGTTAGTGATATCTGAGCAAAAACCTGAAGGAAGGAAATGAATTAGCCATGGGGATATCTAGGTAAAGTCATTCCAGACATAGGAAATAGTGGCCACAAAAATCCTGATGTGAAGTTTATCTTGTGTATTATAAGAATAGCAAAGAGGCTAACTTTGTTGAAGTAGAATGAATGATATTTTACGGTACATATCAGTTATTTATTGCCACAAATATACTACTTAACAAACCACTTCAGTTCAGTAGCTTAAAACAATTAGAACCTATTTAGCTCACTAGTCTGTGGTTTACTAATAGGTTGGGATTGACCAGACTGTTTGTGTCCCAGCTGTGCTAACTCAGGTGTCTGGTGAACAATAATCAGTCACTAGCCACACATCTCTTATTCTCCTGCATGCTTAACCCGGGCAAGTTCTCCTGGCAATGGCTGAGGGCAAAAGCGAGCAGAAAAACAAACAAACAAAACAAAAAACCCAAGAAACAAAAACTGGAACTAATAAGCAATTGGAGCAAGGTTGCAGGATACAAAGTTGATATGCCAATGTCAATTGTTGTCCTATTTACCAACAATGAACAGTGGGATTTGAATTAAAAACACAATACCATTTCGTGGAGGCTAAAAGTAACTCCACCTTGGATGCTAATCCACCGTGTTGATTTCTGATTAACCCCTGCTCTAGGAAGCCCTCTAAGACTCCTGCTTTATCTCTTGTTACCATAAATCCTGCCCTTAGGCAGATTCATGCAGCATTCTTCCCTTTTCCTGAGGGGTTGACTTCAATTGCCCCACACCCCTTCCCTATAGTGTATAAGCTCTGCGGGTGAGGCGACAGGTACCACCATCTTCTCTTGCAGCTGCCTGGAATATGGCTTCTTTTGTAAGCCCCTCTTAAAAGTTTCTTTCTAAGAAATTGGATATGTCAGCCTTCTTAGGTCGGAACTGCCCCAGAATGCATGCGGTAGATAAGCCAGATAAAGACACCCCCCCTCCCCCAGGGCTGCAGGCTCTGGAGGAGTCTCTGGAGGTTGTAAAGATAACTCTGAATTACAAAGGCTGGGATGGAGCTGGCAAAAACTGGCAGAACTCCCCTCCCCAAAGTTTCTATAAAACTCACCACCCTTCCCCTCCTCTGGGTGGACGCCTTTTTTGGCCTCCACCCACCTGCACCCAGGTGCTCAAAATAAACAGCATTTTACCATGCCCCCAGGCTTGCGTGTCTTCCTCTTAGCTCCAACCTAACAAGCCTCTTTCTTTGGCCTCTCAGCTTTCTCAGACTTTGGGGGTAGGTTTGCACAGACCTGCTCACTGAGGAACACATTTACATTAGCACCCCCCAGAATTAAACACTTAGGTATAAATTTAACAGAATATGTACAAGATCAATATGAGAACAACTACAAAACTCTGATGAAAAAAATCAAAGATGAACTAAATAGAGAGATATTCCATGTTCATGAATAGGAAGACTCAATATTGTCAAGATGTCAGTTCTTCACAAATTGATCTACAGATTCAATGCAATCCCAATCAAAATCCTAGCAAGTTATTTCATAGATATTAAAAAATTTACTCTAAAGTTTATATGGAGAAGCAAAAGACCCAGAATAGCCAACACAATATAGAATGAGAAGAACAAAGTCAGAGGACTGACACTACCCAACTTTAATACTTACTATAAAGCTACAATAATCAAGATCGTGTAGCACTGGTGAAAGAAAAGACAAATGGATCAATGGAACAGAATATAGAACCCAGAAATTGACTGACACATATATAGTCAATTGACCTTGACAAAGAAGGAAAGGCAATACAGTAGATGCAAGGTAATATTTTCAACAAATGGTCCTGGAACAACTTAATGTCCACCTGCAAAAAAATAAATCTAGACTCAGACCTTATACCTTTCACAAAAATTAACTCAAAATGTATCACAGACCTAAATGTAAAATGCAAAACTATAAAACTTCTAAAAGATAACATAGGGAAAAAATCTAGATGACGTGGGTCTGGTGGTGACTTTTTAAATATAATGCCAGAGGCATGATCCATGAAAGAAATTATTGATAAAGTAGACTTTATTAAAACTAAAAATGTCTGCTCTGCAAAAGACACTGTCAAGAGAACAAGAAGACAAGCCAAAGACTGGAAGAAAATATTTAAAAACTCAGATCTTATAAAGTACTGTTATCCAAAATATACAAAGAACTCTTAAAAACTCAACAAAAAAATGAACAACTTAGTTAAAAAATGGACAAAGGATCTGAACAGATACCTCACCAAAGAAGACGTATAGATGGCACATAAGCATAGGAAAAGTGTTCAAAATCATAGGTCATTATGGTATTGTAATTTAAAATAACAATGAGGCATCAGCACATACCTATTAGAACAGTAAAAATCCAAAACACTGACAACACCAAATGCTGGTGAGGATGTGGAACAACAGAAACTCCCATTCCTTTCTCATGGGAATGAAAAATGGTACAGCCACTTTGGCAGACAGTGTGGTAGTTTCTTATAAAACTAAACACACTTTTACCATGTAATCCATCAATCACACTCCTTGGTATTAACCCAGAGGAGTTGAAAACTATGTCCACACAAAAATCTGTACATGCTTGTTTATAGCAGCTTTATTCATAATTACCAAAACTTGGAAGTAATCAAGATGTCCTTCAGCAGGTGAATGCCAAAATAAACTGTGATACATTCAGACAATGGAATATTATTCTGCCCTAAAAAGTAGTGAGCTATCAAGCCATAAAAAGACATAGAGGAAACTGAGATGCATATTACTAAATGAAAGAAGAAAATCTGAAAAGGGTATATACTGTATGATTCCAACTAAATGACGTATGGAAAAGGCACAAAACTATGGAGACAGTAAAAAGATCGGTGGTTGCCAGAGGTTAGGAGAGGGAGGAGTGAATAGGCAGAGCACTGAGTATTGTTAAGGTAGTGAAACTATTCTGTATGAAACTATAACAGAGGAGACATGCATTATATATCTTTCCAAACTCATAGAATATATAACATCATGAGTGACCCCTAATGTGAACTATGAATTTTGGGTGATAATGATGTGTTTATGTAGGTTCATCAATTGTAGCAAATGTACCACTCTGGTGAGGCTTGTTGATAGTGGGGGAGGCTACTAGGCAAGGGGGGGCTACTAGGCAAGGTGTATATGAGAACTCTCTGTACTTTGACCCAATTTTGCTGTGAACCTAAAACTGCTCTAAAAAATAAAGTCTATTTAAACATTAAAAAAAAAACCCAAAAGCAAGCAGAAAGAGCAAAGGGCTTATTCAAGAATCTTTTTGTCATGTTTGCTAATTGTCTGTTGGCTAAAGTCATAGTGCTCAGCTAAGACAAAGAGTAGAAGGGTACTACAAGGTCACACAAAAAACAGTATGGGAAGGGGAAGAATTGGGTCATTAATTCAATAAAACCACCAGAACGTAGCTAGTTATTTCTCATTGATTTGATTCAAAATGGTCAAAATTAAAATAATTTTTTTTATTACCCAGTTATGTGCTCAACATACATTCCAGTTTTTTACCCAACTCCACCATCACCCAAGCCATGATCATGGCCACATCTCTAAGCCTCACCCATCCTCACTTTGTCCTTAACTCCATCTCTGCTGTTCATCCCATCACTGAACTGACAATTAAGGAAGGTGTCTAAAATGTAATGAGAAGCTCAGACATAAAATCAATAGTTTTATTACACATTACTTGGATGTTAAGAACAAATTTTTGACCTGGTGCAGTGGCTCACCCAGTAATCCAAGTGCTTTGGGATAGCCTAGGTAGGAGGATCGCTCGAGGATCGTTTGAGACTGGGAGTTCAAGACCATCCTGAACAATACACAAAAAATTTAAAAATTAGCTAGGTGTGGTGGCACACACCTGTAGTTCCAGCTACTCGGGAGGCTGAGGCAGGAGGATCGCTTGAGCCCAGGAGTTTGAGGTTGCAGTGAGCTATGTATGATGATGCCACTGCACTCTAGCCTGGGCAACAGAACAAGACCCTGTCTCCAAAAATAAATAAATAAAAACAAAAATTTTAGTGTGATTTTGCTTTTAGGCCAAATTACAATGTTGAGAACATAAAGTAACCACAAACTTAGGAAAAGAGATTGTTCTGTAGCCATAACAAGTAACCACGAGAACCAGTTTTAAACCAATTCAATCTATCAGTGATAATTGCTTTTGTGAGCACACTTTCGCAAAATAACCAATCAATGTCCACCCATGGACTCTGGAAGTCAGTCAATCAGGATGGACTCACTTCAATAAACATACCTGTGAGTGCCACCCAAACACTGGCAGTCTTTCCCAAGTAACCAGATTATGTCAACCTAACCAAAAAAACATCAGCCATCACTTCTCTTTGAAGGGACCATATGCTGTACAAACATGGCTCTCCCTTAAATGAGCTTTGACTTTGTTTTTTAAGTATTGAGCGGTGGTTTCATCATCCTTGGAAAAGCCCCTTAGGCAAATCTGAAATGTCTAAATTTCACTTTCTGCTGGGATTATATTTGTCATTTATTTTTCATATCAGCGACTGTGTGTATTCTATAAAATGATATGGCCTTTACAACCACATTGTTTTGCTGTAAATGGTGACCTCGGCAGGCTTTGGTTCCTCGTATGCATGTATCAGTCAGGTTCGGCAAACAAAATCTCAACCTCTGAAAACACACTCTGATAACAGCTCTTCATACGGTTACTCCACAAATATTTACCGAATGTGTCCTCAGTCTTCAGAGTTCTGAGTTCTGAAGATCCAGTAGAAAAAAGAAAAAATTCTGTCCTCATGGACAGAGACTCTCGTGGAAGCCGACTGATAGTTTAAAAGAAAAAAGAAGCGATAGGAAAATATGCATTGCGTCCAGTTGTGATTACCTTAACAATAAAAAAAAAATCAATTTCAACACTGTTGCAAAGGCAGCGCATAGGACGAGGAGACCATCAGGTAGAGGAAGCACGCGACAGCCACACGGAGACTCCGTAAGCTAAACTCTGAGAAAGGGATAAGGAAAAAGCTGAGCTAGGACAGCGGCCGCCAGACGCACATCCACCCAAATGCCACCCCCACTGTAGTACCCTCATTTTCTTCACTAAAATTTCTGTCTTACAGCTTCATGCTATTTGTTCCAGAAGTTTTTTTTTCTTTTCTTTTCTTTTCCCATCCCCTTTGAAGGGACGCAGGGACAGAATGCGTAGGTGTCCCTGCTAAGGATTAAGAAAGGCTTTTCATTAAGAAATGAAATCAACATTTAATTCCACCTTTAAGTCGAAGAGGCTGTTATTTCCATTGTGTAGTTGGGTGTGAAATAACTGAGGCAAAATAAAAAAAAAAAGAGCGATTTCGCAATTCTGCTTGGCCCGTACGGGGATCGAACCCGCGACCTTGGCGTTATTAGCACCACGCTCTAACCAACTGAGCTAACCGGCCGCCTAACACACGTTTTTTTCTTTTAATTTTTAAAAAGCAAACGGTTTGTTGCCATCCCCTTCAGAAGGAACTTTTTTCGTTTAGCTACTTTTAATTATGACTGTTAGGCAGGAGCCGAGAGGAAAACACGTGAAGCCCAAAGATATAAAGAATTGTTTATCTGAGCACCTGGGTGCAGGTGGTTGGAGGATGAAAAGGGCGTCCACCCCGAAATGGGGTCTCATGGGTTTTTTATAGAGGGTTGGGAGGAGAGAGTGGAGTTGGGGGGAAATTAAACAATAATCGCAGTATACAGCAAGTCCTTGAAGTTTGGGAGGAATTGTGCCGTAGCACACGGCTAGTGCTTGAGATGTCTTTGTTTTCAGTCACATCCCCCTTTTAGGCTTGCAAACCTGCCCCGTTTTGCCTGCTCAGCTGCCTTTTATCTCCCCTCCTCCCTCCCAACCCCTTTTCTGGTTTTGCAAACCTTTCCTCGGGGTAAAGACCACATACCTAACAATGACAAGGCGATATTGTTTCTTCAAGTTTCTCTTCATGTTTTCCATTTCCCCTTCCCGCACTTCTGCGGGGGGGGGGGAATTAAAAAGACAAGGCGAAAGCTCTACCTCCAAGAGAAAGGAACTTCGCCCCTCCGATGGAAAATAAAACTTTCTCAAACTCGCCTATTCCGTCTTGAGAAAATACTACAGAGAAACATTCACGAGTGAGACTTCCTTCTTCTGACCCTGGGAAGGATCCAGAGACCCAGGGAAGGATCTGGAAGAAGCTGGTCGATCTGATCTGTATGTCCGAATGGTTTGATTACGAAATTGACCCACCACCCGAAATAGCTGGCGGATTTGGTCCCCGCTGGCGGCGTGAGGAATCCTCTGCATACAGCCCTGCCGATCGTAAGGACTGGGAGATGCTCCTTCTCTGTACTCCCCTTAGAACGCCGGGTGGTTTGTATGTCTGTTGCTCCACTCGCGTTATTATAATAAACTGGTTGTGCTCCTTTTTCCTCTTTTTAAGGGCTAGGACTGTGCTGTCTTGTTCTTCGTTCCTCTGGTAGCTCGGATGCCCGCACAGCATGGTAGACAGCTCAATCATTTAATTTAACTAATGGCGAAAAGGTGTGCAGAGGTCATTTCTGCTGATTATCTGGTCTTCGGGTCTTCCAAATGGAGCTCGAGGATTCTCCGGGTGTCAGGCGAATGTCATCAGGAGTCTGAATTTTTTCTTCTTTCCAAAAAATTATTTTCAACAGAAATCAATTCACCTCCTCAGTGGTGGTGGAATAGGAGGATGGTGAAGAAAGATGGCCTTCAGTAACAGCTCGGAGATCACCATTCTCAAAACAAACAAAAACTTTGTGCGTTCCCCTCCCTCCCATTTCTCGTGGCTCTAGAAGGCCAAGGGCTTCCTTCTCAGCTGGGCTTCTGCGTCTCTTGGCCACGGGGCATGCCTCCGCCTCCTGGTATTCACTTTCTGCAGCCGCGGGCAGCCTAAGGGTTTGCAAGTTCAAAGAGCTCAGCACTCAACTATTTTCAGATGCGGAACACAGGATGGCGACGCAAACAAAGTTGAAGTGTGCGTGTGTTGGAGGAGACAAGTCTGAGCTCTAGAGCCCTCGCAAAGATCTTGGACTGGCAGCTCTTCCTCCAGAACAATTTCCCAGGAACTCAATGTCAGGCTCAGCTCGAGTTTGGCGAACGCTCAGGCCAAGGCCATTTCGCGTGAAAAAAGGGACCCCGACTATTTCTGCAGTGGCAATGGCACCCGCGAGCTCTCTAGATTTTCGGATCGCTTTCAAGTTTCTCAGATTTCCACATTGAGGGCAAAAAGGGTAATGCTAAGCTGGCCTTCATGACCCTGCGATGGGACGCCCCTGAAGCACTAGAGAGAGGGCGGTGTGGGAATATCTGATCTGAGTGGGTCCTCTTTACCTTGGGCTTGGAGGCTGTTTCCACTAGAAACAAGGTACAAACAGGCTGAAAAATTAACAGACCTTAGTCGTTTTACCCTTAGCCAAGTTGAGCCCTTAGGCTTCAAAATATTGTTACCCACTGCCCTCCCCAATTTTTTAAAACTGTGTACCTCCCCACACACATTTTTGACAACTAGTTAATTTTTATCCTAAGACAAAGCAGATGCTTATCTTTGTATTATAATTATTGACATTTAAAAAATGAAACTGTTGCATCATTCTTGAATATATTGAAGATTGTAAACTCTGAATAATTTGATACAATCATTATTTATGAAAAAATGTATGAACATTTCTTTTACAGCCTTTAATTTTGTCATTATTTTCTTCTTGAAGTTCATGTACCCACAGATGTATATCAAAACATAAAATAATTTTATGCTTAAAATTATTTTAAGGTTTCTATAGCCTACTTTCCTGCAACAAAAAATATATATGCACATTACAATTAATTTGGGAGATGGCATAATGCTCTAATTTTTATGAGTTCCTTGACAATGAATTATCACTAAAATTATTACTTGTATACAATCAAGCATAACAATAGAAATATTATGAATTTGCAAACTAATTAGTAAATTTAAAGGTAAAAATAATTGGATATTTATCTAAATGATACAATTAGCTTTTACAACTACTTCATATAATCATTGATAAATGTACACATTGCCATTATAAGTCAAGCAGCAGCATTAATTTTATGTCTAATTTATAACTACTGACAAAATGTACTTTAGTATACAGATAAATGAAAATAGATCAAGTTTTGTTATAGAGATGTCTCACAATTATTTAACACTTTCTGAGTTATTTGCCAAAACTACATAATAATCCATGATTAATAATTATTTTTCACATTCTATCCTATTTGACAACTTGACTAGATTTTTCCTTAATTTGTTTAAAGCAAATAATTGGAAACTTCCTGACTTGATAAAGTTTGGTTACCTAGATATTAGAATAATTCAATTACCTTAACTCTTCCCCAGCCTTTCTAATTGTCCCTGTATTGGAGCCCAGAGCTTATTGCCCTTTGAGTTAATGAACTTTGATCACATTGAGAAGAGTGAGAAGAACATGGATGTTGTTTTTGTTGTGTTTTGGTTTTTGTTGTTGTTGTTTTTGGAATGTGTGAAAAGGTCATTGAGAAATGCACACCTTGATAACAGGAGTGTTCTCCAACAGGTCAATTTTAGATAAAATCTATATGGTGGTTGATGATTAGGAAACTGATCACCTGAGGCAACCTGGGATCTTGCACTTCTTAAAAGATCTTCCTGTGTTCCTAAGGATAAAATTACCCTAGGTGGATGACTGCTGCATTATTAGACCACTGGAACCCACTCCCTGAAAAGTAAAAAGAGTAGATATACACCACCTGTCATGTTTGCTACTTTGTGGTACCCATATTCCTAAGAGATAGGTGTTACTGAGTGTTTAAGTAAGTTCACCACGGTCACATGGTTAACAAGTAGCCAAGGCACATGAAGGTCATCCCCATCTATTGCCTTTGGGAATGAGAATTGAAACATGTTTAAATTCGAGAGAGAGAGACAGATGACTATACTCTCAGCAATATTAGGAAATATTACTTAAATTAAACATTAATTTAATTATGTGCATTAATAGGACAAAGGAAACTTACTATATGAACTACATATACAGTGTTGGTGTGAAAAGGCTTTTCATGATACCCCTAATCATTTCTGATTCGTGGGGAAAAGTCTTACTGCTGAGCACCTTTGTGAGGGTCTGCCCTGCCATGGAAAAAATTTCAGTTGGAAATAAAATGTAGCTCCTTCTAGCTAAATATTTTAGAGGAAAAAAATAGTGATGCATACAGTGGATTTGGGGTAAAAGAAGTTGAATATATCACATAAAAAACAGATTAATCAACAATGAAATTTGTGTGCATACAGTATACAGCTGAAAAAAAAATGAATGACCCAGAATAGAAAGACATTTGACCCCTGCTAGCCTTACTGGGCACACACTCCAGTGCCCTAGCACCCCACTCCTCATTACCACCTGGACACACCTGGACCTGCCTCTAGCTCATGGTCTCACCCAGACAAAAGTTACCCTAGCAGAGACTGCGGAAGAATTCCAGGGCTCATTTTTTAGGTCCTGATTCCTCTTCAGGTCACTTTCAGGCACAAGAAAGATGCAGGCCAGAAATTGCAAGATAACAAGGAGTTTCTTGAATTCAAATTCCTTTCTCTAGTGCCTGAGGTTCTGGAGAAGAAGAATGCAGCAGCTTCACTGCAAAAAGGAGAGTATAAGAAAGTGGCCCCAAGGAGCGGGTAGGAGATTCCTCAAAAAAGTCAAACTCCCAAAGGAAGGGTCAGGGTTGGAAGGAGAAGGTGGGAAGTCATATCTTTTGCTCAGCGTCATTTTAAACACATGAGTCTGTTTGTTGTTGCTGCGGGGACTCCAGACTCTTGGGACAGAGTGAAGAGGATAAGAGAAAATCAAGGTCGCATGGAAACTTACACACACAAATCAAAAGGTGCCCTTAATTTGCTGGTGGGTTTTGTGAATAGTTTGTAACGGTTGATTGATGGATAGAGCATGGGGGATTCAAATGAATAAACACACTACGTGTCCTGCCCTCGGATGGTCATGAGTCTTCTGGGCTGTGAACAGGTGAAAAAAGGAAAAACAATCTAGGGGATGGATTTAAAGCTTCCTAGAGCATCGTGATTTATACCTTGCTTTTACAGCTAAGATTAAGAGACGACTTCCGCTAATAATAGTTCAGAGGAAAAAACTAAAAAAAAACAGTGAAGGTGCAGGTACTGGAAGCAAACCCGCAACTTTGTGATCTAGCCCAACTGAGCTACCCAGTCATTCCAACGGCTTGTCCTTTTTTTGTTTTGAAAATATTAACTCCATCAACATTCTTCTTGTGAATGGTCTTAGCGAAAGAAGTCCCTTCCCGCCTTCCACCCCTGCCTTCATAAAAAGAATGATAAATTTCAACTCAGACAAACTCTTTGGTTTTAAGCCTCACTCATGGACTTGACAGAGGATGCCTAGGCCTTTTTAAACCTGCAGGTTCTGACTGAGGAATCCAGGGAAAGTTCTGCCTCTCCTAAAGGACATCGTAACTATGTTTGGCCCACTGAACTACTAGCCACAGGCACCGCCCACAATGGAAAGATTAAATTTCGTGCCTGAAGGACAATCTGGGCCCCCTCTGACTCTCCATTTGATAATTTTTCCTGGAGTCTCTCAGTTCTTACTTTTCAACCGTGTCCAAGTTTGGAATTGGAGCCTTCCTACATGTTTGCTTCAGGTTTCTGGAGTCTGAGAAGTTACATGAACAAATGGTGCAGCTACTTTGGAAAACAGCAATTTCTTAAAAAGTTAAATTTAATTTTAATATATGACCTAGCAATTCCACATTTAGATATCTACCCAAGAGAAATGAAGACATATCTCTACTCAAAGACTTGTACGGAAACGTTCATAATGACATTAGTAGAGAAATAAAATGTATTATATAGAGAAATAATATGAGAAATAAAATGTATTATATCCATACAATGTAATATTATTCAGCCATAAAAAGGAATGAAGTATTAATACCTGCTATAACTTGGATGAACCTCAAAATGTCATGCTAAGTGAAAGAAGACAGACATAAAAGAGTGCATGTTATAGGATTCCATTTATATGAAATGTCCAAAAAAGGCAAATCCATAGAGAAAGAAAGTTAGATTAGTGGTTGTCTGAGGCTAGAGATGGGAGTAGGGATTGACAGCAAATAGGCAAGATGAGTCTTTTGGGGGTGATTGAAAATGTTCTAAAACTGGATTGTGGTAATAGTTGCACAAATCTGTAAATTTACTAAAAAACATTGACTTGTACACTTAAAAACAGGTGAGTTTTATGGTATGTAAATTATACCTAACTAAAGCTATTTTTAAAGAAGTAACAAGTGGCTGGATGCATGGCTCACGCCTGTCATCCCAACACTTTGGGAGGTTAAGGCAGGAGGATTGCTTGAGGCTAGGAGTTCGAAACCAACCTGGACAACATAGTGAGACCCCTGTCTCTACAAAATAAAAAAATTAGCCAGGTGTGGTGGTGTGCAGTTGTAGTCCCAGCCACTCTGGAGGCTGAGGCAGAAGGATTGCTTTCAGCCCAGGTGTTCAAGGCTGCAGTGAGCTATTACATTCCCAGTGCTTGTCTGTCTTTATTATAGCCATTCCAGTGAATGTGAAGAGGTAGCTCATGGTTTTTATTTGCATTTCAGTAATGACTAATAATGTTGCACATATTTTCATGTGCTTATTGACCATTGGTATATCTTCTTTGGTGAAATATCTATTCACATCCCTTGCCTTTTTTTAATTGTTCTATTTGTCTTATTATTGAGTTGGGATGAAGATCCCTGTATTTCCAGCTTAGCAATTAAAACAATTGAGTAAATTGATATTTACAAAAAATTAATAAATGTACTAATATATTAATTTTTAATAGGTCTTCTATGACAACATATCAAACTTTAAATAAAAGCCAAAGCCCTGTCCAAGGCTTGCTAGCAAGGTTGACTCTCTAATAATGATTTCTCTCTTCTCATCTAATTCAAGTTCCCTGTTTTTCTCCTCCAGCCCCTCTGACTGTTGATGTTCCTTGAAGGTGCTAACCAGGTTCATGACTCAGAGTCTTTGCACCTGCTGTTGCTTGGGCCAGGAAGCCTCTTACCCCAGATCACTTCATGCTTCCCACAGCTGCTCACTCTTGCCTCCACTCATTTTCCGCACTGCCCCACTGCCTCCCTTCCTCCTTCCCTCCCTGCTCACTCCCTTGCCTCAACTCTTATGTCACATTCTTAGGGAATTCTTTCTTGAGCAGAAAACTAATTGATGAATTAATTAATTCATCCATACAGCATTTTATTCATTACATATTTATTGAGCACCTACCAAGTACTATGAAGTTTGGTGTTTATATTTGGGTGTTATGGATGCACCAGTGAACAAAATAGACAAAATTCCTCCCCACAACAAACTTATTTCCTGGGAAATGGTTTGGAAGAGTAATGCAATAAGATATGATCACTATCAGGAAGCTACAACAGTAGAGTCAGGGGACTGTCAGAGATTGTGCTGTTGTATATGGATAGTCAGGTAAAACCTATCTGTTAATGTGAAATATGAATAGGGAACTATAGGAAATGATAAAATAAGGATTGCAGATATTTGGAGGAAAAGTATTCCAATGAGAGCAAAGATTCTAAGGAAGGAATGTGGCTGATATGCTTGTGAAATATGAAGTAAGCCAATGTGACTGGAGCACTGTGCCCAGGAGTGAGGGGTAGGAGATAAAATCAGGAAGTTAGCAGAAGGCCAGGTTATATGAAGTTTTGATTCAAAACTTTAGATTTTACTTTAAATAAGATGGGGAACCAGGGGAGTGTTTTGAACAAGAGAGTGAATGGTTGAACTTCTGTTTAATAGGATCTCTGTCTGCTGAGTGGAGAATAAATCATGGGGCAGAAACTGGGAGACCAGCTAAGAGGCTTCTGTGACATCCCAAGTCAGAGATGATGGTGGCTCAGAAGTGGTAGCACTGAAGGTGGTGAGAAGTCATCAGACTCTGGATATATTTTTTAAAGCAGAACCACAACATTACTTGATGGTTATCCATTCACTTGACATATATTAATTGATTCCCCACTATGTGCACTATTCTAGGAATTTAACATTTGGCAATGGACAAAAGAGATGAAAATCCCTACTTCATGGAGCTTTAGTTTCTAGTCAGAGAGACAGACTATGAACCACATAAATTTTTTGTAAACATATAATATTTCTTATAGTGATAAGTGCTATGAAAAAGAATAATGAGTACAGCTGGCGAAGGACTAGAGGAGGGCTACAGGTTTGGCAGTTTTTAAAAGATCATGACCATAGAGGACCCTTCTGAACAGATGACATCTGAATAAAGATCTGATTGAGGGGAGGGGCAAGCCACGTGGGTTTATGGGGAAATAGCAATCCACAGTGTGGAAATGACAAGGGTAGGAATTGCGAGGCAGGAGCAAGGCTGGGATGTTGAGAGAATCTAAAGAGTCCAGGGACAGCAGTAAGATCATGGGTCAGGAGGGTGGGGGGAGTGATGGGGACCAGAAAGGGGGACTGGAAAATAGACAAGGCGAGACTGAGGGACAGAGAGAGACTGGAGTGCAGACAGGAAGACTGAAAAAGATGCGGGGGCTGGAGAAAAAAGAGAGGGAGAAACTGAGTGTTGGGACAACTGGGGGATACTGAGGAGATGCTGAGGGGCAGAGAGAGAAGACAGAGAGCACATGGGCAACGAGGAGAGAGGCAGAAGCTGAAGGACAGGAAGGCATAGAAAGAGGGAGTCTGAGGTAAAAAGGGGGCGCCTGAAGGGTGGAGAAGACTGAGGCACAGTGAGGGCTGCTGAGGGGCCGAGAAAGAAGAAACTGGGTATTCAGGTGACATATCAGCAGCCTCTACACACAGACTCTGGCGTCCCTGCCCTGCTTTAGCGGTTCCTACAGACGCTTGACCTGCCAGGAGAGGCGTCTGAAAAGAAACCTGAGCTTCTGACGAAAGAGGATGAATTTAAAGCCCAGCCCCTGGGGACAGGATGAAGGCCCTCCATGAGTGGGGGAGAACAGAGCACCTGGAGCCCTTGCGCAGAGCACTGGACAGCATGGCCGTTGGGCCTGCCCTGTGGCTGGGCCCTCTGCTTCTGGTTTCCCTCTCGGGGCTCTCGGCTCCAGGTAAGAGGGGACTGAGGGTCAAGCAGGGTGTCATAAGGGGGCCAACCTGACTCCCTCCCTTCTGTGTCCCACAGTCTCCCTTCTTAGGCGCCTGGGTGAGCACATTCAGCGGGTTCAGGAAAGCTCTGGCCTGGGCCTGGGCCTGGGGCCAGGTACTGTGGCCCTCCCAAAAGTGGGGTGGCTGGAGCAGCTGCTGGACCCCTTCAACGCATCTGACAGAAGATCCTTCCTGCAGGTAAGGAGGAGGAAGCCCACTGCCCTCTCTGCCCTCTCCTCAGTCTCCCCCTCTCTCCCTCAGTCTGCACGTTTTTCCCTCTCTCCACCTCAGGCTCCCCACCCCTCTGCCTCTCATGCTACCCCTGCTGTCAGTATCCCCTTCCAGCCCTCTGTTTTTTAGACTCACCCTTAGTCTCCTCTCTCCTTCCTCAGGGTCCCATTCTTCCTGCCCCTCAGGTTCTGTCCTTCACGTCACCCTTTCCTTCTCTGTCGTTCACTCCCACTCTCTCACCACCCCTCAGAGCGCTCTCCTCCCTGTCCAGACTGGACGTAAAACCCACCACCAGGTCTCAATATGTAGCAGAAATTTGAACGAGCTTTGAAATCAGACCTGGCCCACAAGAAGCACTCAATAATATCTATTGAATGAATGAACAAATTCACCATTTTTCAGTGCCTCCTCTGCACACAGTCTCCAAAGGTCAACCCTCTTGGGCCCTATTCCTATATCCACCTACATTCATTATTTATTCTACAATTATTACTTCAAGAAATAGCAAGTGCCTTCCATGTGCCAGCCACTCCCCTCAGTCCTGGGGATATAAGAGTGAAAAAGGAGACAAAAATATTTGCTTTTGTAGATCTTGCATTCTAGATGAGGAGATAAACAGGAGAGAAGTGAACATATAAATAAGCTCATTTCAGATACTACTAAGCATAGAAGGAAAGATTCATTAGGGAGAGAGACCGGAACAAATGGGGTCAAGAATAAGTCAGGACTCTCAAAATGCCATTTCTTCTTCCACATTGCACCCTATAGCGATACTGGGTGAATGACCAACATTGGGCTGACCAGGATGGACCTGTATTCCTGCATCTGGGAGGCGAGGGCAGTCTTGGGCCTGGCTCAGTGATGAGAGGTAAGAGGGTGGGGTGGGGGGTTAGGGAGACATGGTTGGGAAGCTGTGGGAACCAGGGAGAGGAGCTGCGTGTTGCAATGCTGTGAGACTGAGGTGTGCATGGGCTTAAACCCAACTCACATTCCCCCCACTCCACATTCTCCACAGGGCACCCCGCAGCCCTAGCCCCAGCCTGGGGGGCCCTGGTGATAAGCCTGGAACACAGATTTTATGGCCTGAGTATACCTGCTGGGGGCCTGGACATGGCCCAGCTCAGCTTCTTGTCGAGCCGCCATGCGTGAGTGGGGAGGGAAGGTGTTTGTGATCAAAGGATGGCAATATCTGTGTCTTGGCATCTCTGCATCTATGTCTTTCTCCTCCACTGCCCAAAGTCAACCTCTGAATCTCTGGTTCCCTCTGTGTTTTTCTTTGTCTTTCTTAGTATCTTATTCCTTCTCATCTCTGGGTCTCTGTCTCTATCTCTATCTTTCCCATACCCTGTATTCTTGTCTCTGTTTCTGTCTCACTGTGGCCTACTGGTGTAGACCACCAGCATTTCTTACCTGGATTACAGCCACAATATCCACACCTGTCTCCCTGATTCTAACATTGACCTCCAGGTGGAAGCCAGAGTGATCCTGTTAGAGCATAAACTAGATCATGACCATCCCTAGCTCAAATCCCTCACATGTCTCCCGAATTGCTCAGAATAAAGTCAACGTCTTTACAATAGCCACAAGGTCCCCACAGGCTCTGGCTTCCACCTAACTCTGACCTCAACTCTGTCACATTCATTGGGCTACAGCTACACGGAGATCTTTGCTGTTCTCCAGACTTATATGTACATTCCTGCCTTGAGCCTTTGAACTCTTCCCTCTGCAAGGAGTGGCCTTCCCCCAGACATTTGTATGGCTCCTTCCTGCACCTCCTTCAGTGCATCCCACTCATACTGACAACCCTCACCATTTATTTCCCCCAGCTCTATTTCCCCTGCTTTATTGTTCCCCACAGGACTTCTCTCTTCCTCTCCTCCTTGGTGTCTGTCTCTGTCTCCATCTCTCTGTCTATGTCTTTGTATCTGCCCTTGAACATTTACTTCAAGTTGAACTGGTTTCTAACAGCAGCAGGATGACACTAACTGCAAACCATTTCAGAAAGGTTGGGGAAGAAAGACTGTGGGAGAACATTAGATATATCCCAACATCTCTTTCCATTTCTCGTGTGTCTTTGTGTCTGTCCCCTCCCCAATACCTTCTATCCCATCCAGCTAAGGACCCCTCCTCCTCTGAGTAGCCCTCCTTGACTGCCCCCAACCCGTCCCTATGTTTGTCAGGTTTTCATCTAAAAACTGCCTTGGAAATATTTCTTCTCCTACCTAAGACGGGAAGAGACGGAGGGTGGAGGCTTTCTAGACCCCCTAGGTCGTGTCTCCTTTGGCCTAGGCACGCGTGCTTTCAAAAATGTATGTGACTGTGGAGAGCCCTCATAAATACAACATGAGAAAAGAGTCCTGGCTTCTGGCCGAACTCCTCCCCATTCACGTCTCTGGGTCCCGGTTTCCCTGCCTGTGCAGTGGGGAAATCTTTAGGGATTTCCAGCGATGAGTACCAACCGAGCCTCCCCTCTGACCCCAGGCTGGCTGACGTGGTCTCCGCACGTATGGCACTCTCCCGCCTCTTCAACGTCTCCTCCTCCAGCCCCTGGATCTGCTTCGGAGGCTCCTACGCTGGCTCCTTGGCCGCCTGGGCTCGGCTGAAGGTCCCCGGGACTCTTCTGGGTGGTCTAGGGGGAGGGAACCTGGATTCCAGGGTCCCAGTCTCAGATAATAGGAATACCCTCCCACCACGCCCCACCCTTCCCCTCACCCACGGGAGCTTTCCACAAGTTGTCTACACAAGAGCCTGAGATCACACAGCGAGTGAGTGACACAGGGGCGGGAAGACAGGGGATCCCAGTTCCTCAGCCCCTAGGCTTACAGCTTCTCCTCCCTTAGTTTCCCCATCTTATTTTCGCCTCCATCGCCTCCTCCGCCCCGGTGCGGGCAGTACTGGATTTCTCCGAGTATAATGACGTAAGGATGCGGGGCAGCAGGTGCGGGAGGAGGGGAGTCCCCGTGGGCGGGGTCTCCAGACACCTCCCTGATACCTTCTCCTGCGGTCGGACCACAGGTGGTGTCCAGAAGCCTAGAGAGCACGGCGATTGGCGGGTCCCTGGAGGTAGGAGGTGGGGCCTAGCCCGAGGAAGATAGGGAGAGAGTGAAGCCTTGGAAGCCAGGGTGGAGGGCGGCTAGAGAAGGAAGTCTGCATCGTGTTGGGATCTGAGGGAGGTGGGATCCCAGCAACACACGTAGATCTTGGAAGAAAGCGGGAACGGAAGATGGGGCGGGGCATCAAAAAGAGGCGCGTGCCCCAATAGGAAGCGAGGCGTGGGGAGGGACGACCCTATCCGGAGGGAGAAGCTCAGCGTGGGGTGGGGCCATGCGGGAGGCGAGGCCTGCAGGAGAAGCCGGAAAGGGGCGGGGCCTAGGGCAAGTGCTGGGTTCTGCAGCCCCAGGAGGAGTCTGGTTGCGGGAAGGTGGGGAACCCTGGGAGGATGCAGGTCCTGAGCAGGAAAAGCCGAAGCCCAGCCTAGGTCTTGGCCAACCCTGCTTCTCGCTTCCCCAGTGCCGGGCAGCTGTGTCTGCTGCCTTCGCGGAAGTGGAGCGGCGGCTGAGTGCGGGAGGGGCGGTCCAAGCAGCGCTGCGGGCGGAGCTGCGGGCGTGTGGGTCCCTGGACCGCACTGAAGACCAGGCAGAGCTGCTGGGGGCGCTGCAGGCACTGGTGGGAGGCGCGGTGCAGTACGACGGGCAGGCGGGAGCGCCACTGAGCGTGCGACAGTTCTGCGGACTCCTGCTCGGCGGCGGGAGCAATCGCAGCCACCCCATGCCCTACCATGGGCTTCGTCGAGCGGTGCAGGTGAGCACCCTTCAGCATGGCTGGGAGGAGTTAACGGACAAGGTTTCCTGCTCCACCTCCGCAGTGTGATCTTCGGCAAGCGAGAATCCTTTCTAACCCTTAGCGTCCTCATCTGTAAAATGGGGATGACACTTCACAGGGCCGATGAGAATGTGAAATGAGGTGGGACATGTAAAGCAATCAACTGGGAGCCTGGCAGGCAGTATGCGAATGTTAGAGACTGTGATGATTATCTATTTTGCCTGTCTTGTTCTGTCCTCTTTTCTGAGTCTCCAGCAGTGCCTGGCACATAGCAAGTGCTAAATTAGTTCTCACAGAATGAAAAAATGTAGCCCTGGGGACAGAGTTCTCCTAGGGACCTGGGTCCCCCAGCCTCTGAATCCACAAGACAGCTGTCACTTTTCCAGCACTGTCTGGACCAAGTGCTATACGAAGTACTTTACATATATTATTTAATTGAATTCTCAGGAGATAGGCACTGTTATTATCCCCACCTACAGAAGAGGAAACTGAGGTCAAAAGGTTATCACTTGCCCAAGGTCTCACAGACAATAAGATCCCAGTCATCTAGTGCCTTGACCTCCAACTCGGAGGGACCCACACATCTACCCCTCTGACTGCTGACTCCCAGGAGAACTCAGGAACTCACTCTTCTACTTCTGACTTTTGACCTGTGGGGACATAGGCATCTGGGCCTTGGCTTGCTGGGAGGAAGGAGAAATTTATGTATGTATGTATGTGTGTTGTTCCCTAGATTGTCATGCACAGCCTAGGCCAGAAGTGTCTAAGCTTTTCCCGAGAAGAGACAGTGGCACAGCTGAAGGCCACAGAACCCCAAGTGTCTGGCGTGGGTGACCGGCAGTGGTTGTACCAGACATGTACTGAGTTCGGCTTCTGTGAGTGACTAATCCTAACTCACAAAACATACATTCTGTGCTATGCCCAGAGAAGTCATTTTACAGGTGGTCCAAACTCATTTTCATTTCCATAGGACAACTGACCTGATTCCTAGGCCTTGTATAACCCGCAGATGTTGGGCTGAAGAGGGTAGAAGCCATACTAGTATGTGCATGTGCTTGGTCTTTAGGTGCCTCCTCACGAACACACGCAGGCTTCAACATGAGTGATCTTCCCTTCAACCTGCTCTTCTTCTCTGTCCCTATTCTAGTGATGACCCCACCCTTTCCACAGTCACTAGACTAGAAACCTGAGCCTTGTTTTGGTTGCTTCCTTTTCATTACCCAGATAGGCTGTCAATTACTGAATCCTGCCTACTCTGCAACCTAGACAACTCTACAGTCCATTCCTGCACCTTTCTGTGCCTACTTCTGCTGTCCTGGTAGAGGCCCCCATCCTTTCCTGCCTGGGTCCCTGCCCTAGCCTCCTCCCTGGTCTCCAAACTTTCACTTCACCTGTATAATCCCATTTCCACACAGCATCCAGAGAGATCTTTTAAAATATGACCTGTTCCTTCTTTGCTCAAAATCATGGCCCCTCAGTGATCCAGGGCAGGGTTGCCAGCTAAAATACAAAGTGTTCAATTAAATTTGAATTTCAGATAAACAACAGATTTTTTTTAAGTATAAGCATGCCCCAAATATTACATATACTAAACAAATGCATTTTTCATTTACTGAAACTCAAATTTAACTGGGCATCCTATTTTATTTTGTTAAATCTGGTCACCCTACCCCAAAATTAAGTTCAAAATCCTTTCCATATCCTCTAGAAGCAGTGAGGATAGTGGTTTACAGTAAAATATTCAAATTCCAGCTCCATTTTCTACCTACTGATCTTGGGCAAACTTGGGCCAGTGACTTATGTCTTTCTGCCTCAGTTTCCACATCTATAAAATGGGAATAGTAATAGTACTACTTTCATAGGGTTGTTTCAAGGATTAAAGTAGTAATATGTAACATGCTAAGAATAATGCAAATATACTGTAAGTATTCCATAAATGCTCACCATTATGATATTATTATTACAAGAATTTACATATTTTGACTTTCTTAATACACTAGTGTTCCTAGCACCTTAGGAACTTTGCACATGCTGTTCTCTTTGCTTGGATTACTCATCTTCCCCTCTTCACACAATTTACTCATCTTCAAGTGTCAACACAAAGTGTCTCCCCTGAGGAAGCCTCCGTGATCCCTCAGGATGGTCAGCCTTCCCACCTCTCTCTTTAGTAGCCCTCTGTTCTTCTCTCAGCACTTCCCACAGTCTGTCATCATACATTTTTTATTGCCTATCTCCCCCTCTGGACTGAGTCCTGTGACAGCAGAGCCTGGGGCTCTCTTGGTTGCCACTGTGTGCCCAATATTGTCCAATATCTATCTGAGCACATGGGAGGTGCTCAATAAACAGTGAAGGAAGGAATAAATTAGTCTGAGGTCAAGGAAGTTAGATTTACCCTGAAAGCGCAGTGAGCTATGGATTTTAAGCAGGGCAGACATGGTCTAATTTGAGCTTCAAGCACTCCAGGCTTCCTCTTACCTCCAGACCTTTGAATGTGCTATTTCCTCTATTTATTATGCCTTCTCTTCTCTCTCTTGGTTTGGCTCAGTCCTGTAAATTTCTTAAGGTCTTACCCCTTGCAGGATGCTCTTCCTGAGTCCACCATATTTCCTCTGGGATACCCACCTCCTGGTCTTTTTCCATCACAGCTCTGGTCACTCTGGGCTGTCACTGTCTGGGGATGTGTGGGTCTCTCTGCCAGGACTGTGAACTCCTTGAAGGGAGGACCAGGAAGGTCTTGATCATCATTGGGGAGAATTCTGTAAATGATTAAAGGAGAGTGGGGGACTGGCTATATACCCCACACTTACAGGTATCTCCCTCCACAGATGTCACCTGTGAGGATCCTAGATGTCCTTTCTCCCAGCTTCCAGCACTGCCTTCCCAGCTAGATCTATGTGAGCAGGTGTTCGGGCTCACAGCCTCATCTGTAGCCCAGGCTGTGGCCCAGACGAACTCCTACTATGGTGGACAGACCCCTGAGGCCACCCAAGTGCTGTTTGTTAATGGTGAGCATGCCATCAAAACCTGTCTTCTGAGCCTCCACCTAGCCCCAGCTCAACATATCATCTTCTTCTTTCTTTTCAGGGGACACAGACCCCTGGCATGTGCTAGGTGTAACACAGGCCTTGGGATCCTTAGAGTCAGCTCTTCTCATCCCTAGTGCCTCCCACTGCTTGGACATGGCACCTGAGAGGCCCTCAGACTCCCCAAGCCTGCGGCTAGGGCGCCAGGTAAAAGAAAAAAGGCTCTGGATGATTTGCATGCTTGTTTGCATATTCATTTGCATGTTCCTTCCTTCTTCTGGGGGAGTCTGACTCACAGTTCTTCCCACCTTTCCACAGAGCATCTCCCAGCAGCTGCAGACCTGGCTCAGGCTGGCAAAGGAGAGCCAGGTTAGGGGTGGGGTCTGAGTCCCACAGCCTGGCTACTCCCTGCATGGCCACTTCAGTGCTGGACGTATTCATTCACTGGACAAAAGTAAGCAGCTTGTTTTGAGGAGGAAACTCCCAGGAATTAGGATTCAGAAACTATTTTGCATATAACTGGCTTGTGTCTGCCAACATCCTCACTCTCAACTAAAAGTGCATTGTTATAGACAAAGAGTTATGTAAATATAAATGAATGATTATTTTCATTGTGAATATTGGTATTTTAAATGTTAAATGTCAAAGAAATGTGGCTCCTCATGCTGGTGCCCTCCCCGTGCTAATCAGATTCTGGCTCAAATTCTGCCACTTCAGCTCCTGGGCTGGGGACCTTGCTTCAAGTTCCTCTCTCTGGACTTCAGACCTTGACCCTGTCTCTACTGCTCACTGTTTCTCTCCTTATACCCCTCTCTCAGTCTCTTCCTCTCTGTTTTTTTCTCTGTCACTATTTGTCTTTCACAATCTCCTTTCATTTCTCTGAATATCTTCATTTCTGACTTTCTCTGTGTCTTAGTCTGTGTTTCTGTCCCTGTCTCTTGGTCAGTGTCTTTGTCTCTACTGTCCTCTCTTTCTTGCTCTGCCCTGGCTATCTCCACTGCTGTCTGTTTCTGACTCTCATTCTTGGTCTCTTTGTTTCTCCTAGTCACTTTCTCTCGCACTCTCTATCTCTGTCTCTATATCCCTGTCTTCAGACTTTCCCTGTCTCTCCTTTGCTATCTTTTTAATCTCTCTATCTCCCTGAAGCTCTGTTTCTGTCTCTGACATGTCTTCTCCTTCTCTTTCTCTTTCTCTTTCCCTTCCTGTGACTTTTAATCTTTGTCCTTCTCTGTCTATCTCTTTTAGTCTTTTTTCCAAACCCTTCATTTACTATCTCTTCCCACAATCAAGTGTCATTCCCAGACACTTCCAGCTTCCAACCCTAGGGGTTCAGGGTTCTGATGGAAACCCCCCTTCTCCTCCAGGGCTTGGGTGTAAGGGGTTGGGGGGGTAGTCCCAAAGGTGCCTAGTTAGCCTGTGGTAGCTGTGCCAACAATGCCATGGTTCACCCCTCTGATCAGCAGCCACCAGAAGCAGGAAGTAGTGAGTCAGGGATACTGTCTACCTCTAGGGAGCTGGGAAGTGGGAGAAGCAAAGGCAAGGCAGAACAAGAGGGTACTGGTAAGAGAAGCCATAAAGCCCATTCTCCTGTGAGGAAGTACCCAGCCTTTCCTGACTCCAAACTCTTGGTTTTCCTCCTAGTGGTGAATGCTCCTTCTCTTTATCTCTTTTGCAAGCTTCTTTTCTATTTGATGTGTCAGGAAAATCCTGGGATGGTATTCCACTGAGATGGAGATGGAGAGACCAAAGAATGACTCATACAAGTCCAGCTGAGCAATTTAGATGAGTTTATTAGAGGTTACTTACACTGGGCGCTCACTCCTTGCACAGGAGTGCTCTAGGCACTCACTCCTGGGCAGTGCAGGAGTTCTTATTGGGAAAGTAAAACTGTACCACCTACCGGTGGTGTTGGAGTTGCCTTAAATCTCTTCTCAGTGAGTAACTCAGAGCTCTTTCTAACATTGTATCATCTCATGTTCACATTGAAACAAATCAAGCACACTCAGTAAACAATCATCATGTGACTTCATATGACCCATGTTATGTTAACGGTATAATTTTCCACTAGGTGGAGATTTTGGTATTACAATTAGCTAAAGTGTATTACAGGTCAGCTGAAGCAGTTCTAAAGCAGTCAGGCCAGTTTACAATGGTTGTTTCTGCCTCAAGAAAGTGCTGAGGCACATCTCTTGTGCCTCATAACTATCTTTTGGCATTTGCTTTATCTATTTTGTAACAATTTTGTTGAGCACTCCAAGCTAGCACAGCACAGTGTTCCTCTTTATGTGATGGAGGACTTGCATTTTTTCCCTCACTTGAATGGGCTTAGGTTTAGTGCTAGTGCAGGGGAGAAAACATAATTTCTTTTTTTCTCCTTTTTAGGTTCTTAGTTGAGGCACTCTCTTGAAAGTCAGATTAACCAAAAAAAAAAAAAAGTAGAAGTTTATTAACCCTGCAGGTGGAGAGGCCTCAGTTCAAAAGTATTTCTCTTGCCAGACAGTGGCTTAGGGGCCTTGCTTAGATAGTAGTATTTTAACAAAGAGCCATAAATCCCATACTGTGACAAGACAAAGAAGAGAGTATCTTCAGGCTCCCAAAAGGTGGAAAAATGTGAGACCTGCTCCTAGGTCCTCTGTGCCTCTGTCTCTGAACTCTGTTTCTGAATTGATAAGCAAGTGTTGTAAAAAGGCCTATTTTTAGGTGGGAAAGGGGGGTGGGCAGAGCTTAACCTTTTAACTTTAACTAAGATCCCCAGTATTTTAGAGTGGAATATTTTGGTTTCTTTCACAAGGCTACCTTCACTTCTCAAGCATTCTTGGAGCTTCCCTACCAGTGTACCTGTGGTACCAGGCCTAGCTTTCAGGTGTGCCAAGATACTGATCACCCAGCATTTGGGGTATACCATGGGTCTGGAGTGGTCTGAGTGCCCAGGCTGGTTGCATTTGGCTGAGCAGCATTTTTTCACCCAAGATTGCTATGTAAATATTATTACTGTCTGTCTGTGTCTGTCTATGTAGAAAAGGATGGACAATGCTGAGATACACTCTCTTGCTAGTTTCCTTGCCTCCTCCCCCACCCCCCGCCCCAGCTGTCCATTCTCCTCCTAGCTGCCACAGTGGTTTTTTTTTTTAACTTTTTTTCTTTGACTCTCAAGCAAACACAGAAATCCACAGTGATTCTTTCAAAAGGTAAATCAGATCATGATACTCCCTTGCTTAAAACCCTCAAATAACTTTCTGCTACTAGAATCAAATCCAAACTCCAAAGCATCCATGGCTACAAGGCTCTGTATACTTTGACTCTTTAACCCTTCTCTGAACTCATCTATCACTGCAAGCTAACCACATGGCCTCCTTTGGTTACTTAAAATCTAAAGCTGGTTCCTACCTCAAGGAACCAGCTGTTCCCTCTACCTAGAAGGCTGTTCCCTTTAATAACCCTTAATTGGCTGCTTTCTTTGTAACATTCAGGCTCAACTCAAATGTCACCTCCTCCAAGAAGCCTTCCCTGACTACCTCCTTGCCCCATTCACTCTCTGTCACATTACCTGTTTTGTGTGTTTCCCAGCCATAAACACTATCTCATATTACCTTGTTTCATTTTTCATTTTTGTTCAACCCCTCTGTATTAGACTGTACTAGAGTGAAAGAGGGAACTGTGCTATTCTAATAAATACACCTGTATGAATTCCATATTTCACAACCTCTACAATTTTTACATGAACATTCTTTTCCAGAAGCTCATCAATTTACTGGGCCAAAGATTACAAAACACTTCCCAGGACCAGGAAGGGTTGGTAAATTTGTGGTTTATGTGCCTATTACTTTCATTCATGGGTTATACCAGTATCATAGAAAAGTATTAAATTTTAATGGAGAAAAACAGTGTTGAGGAATGTAGAAGCATTGTGTTCTGTTGATCCCTGGTTTGTCTCACACAATTCCACTCTTCATTATGATCAAGTGAGGCTTCTGTCCTGAACATTGTGCTTTAGAGGTTTCTGCTCTGCCTTGAGTCCAGGCATAACCTTCTCCCAGAGGCAAGAACTCCAGGGGCCTTATAAATATGCCTGCTTGCTCTATGTTCCCTTGCTAGACCACACTGTCAACATCACATATTAGAAGTCTCTCCAGTTGAGTCTAGAGAACAGCAAAGGTGGAGGACTCACACTATCTGATCAAAAGACTTCTGATAAAACTCCAGTAATTGAGAAAATATGATTTTGACATTAGCATATAGACAAATAAATCAATAGGGTAGGATCAGAAACACTCACACACATACGATCTGTACCTGCCTATCTTTGTGTACAAATTTCCCCTTTTTATAAGGATACCAGTTATATTGGACTAGGGTCCAGCCTAATGACCTCATTTTAATTCGATTACCTCTGTAAAGACACTATTTCCAAATAAGGTCATAGTCTGAGGTACTGGGGATTAAGACTTCAACCTATCTTTTTTTGGGGGGGAAGGGAAGGCAGAGTTTGACCCATACACATACCACCACCCAAATGATAGCAAGTGAAGGCTATTTATTCAGAAGTTGCTATATCGAGGGAGTCAGCCACCATCACTTGTGCTTGGCAGAGACTCACAGGCAGAAGAGTGGGAAAGCTTTATAGTGGGAAAAAAGAGAAGGCTTTAGGTATGTCCTAACTGGAGGCTGTTGGCATAGGGAAGCTGTAGGCAGGCTAACTAGAAGAGGGGCATCCTATGTGATTTGTTGGGGGTGCATATTTGGCTTTGCCTGGTTGGTCCTAAGTTGGAAGCAAGGGCAAAAATTAGGGAATCATGAGTTATTAACCAAGTCCTCGCTATTTGGAGCCAGTTGGTACAGGAGTTATTGTTTGGCTTCCCTGATTGGTTGTTCCAGATAGTTGTTTGACTTCCTGGACTGGTTACTATAAATACTAGGTTGGCTTCCTGGGCTGGTTACTGCAGGTTTATGTCACAGTTCCGTTTTTACATAGAGTTTGGCCATTGTCCATTTGTATATTCAATCTCTCAACTTTTTCCCCTTGGATCTCATATGGCTTGGGGACTGCTTTTAAATTCAGGGAGTTTACAAGTCTGCCCTGTATTCAGCCAGAGACAAAGTACCCTCTTTGGTCTCTCCTCAGCAGACGCAGCCTTATGCATGTGCACAGTCTTTCAGACCGCCAGAGATGAGTGTGATCTTTGCAGAGCCCTGTTTCGCTCTTTTCCCCTAGATATCCCTGTTAAATTTCTCGTAGATTTCTAAATTAAATCCACTAATTTGTATGCCCCTACCCTACTAATGTCCTTGAGATGTCAGCCTTCCCTGATTACTCTTCACCAAGATCTCTTTTGTTTTCAGCAGTGCCTTTGGGCATGGATTTTTCTGAGCTCTACTCTAAATAAAATTTGGCCCTGGTGTGATGGCTCACATCTGTAAATCCTAGCACTCTGGGAGGCTGAGGAGGGAGGATCTCTTCAGGTCAGGAGTTTTAGACCAGCCTGAGCAAGAGTGAGAACCGTCTCTACTAAAAATAGAAAAAAATCACTGGGCGTGCTGGTCTGTGCCTATGGTCCCACCTACTCCGGAGGCTGAGGCAGGAGGATGGCTTGAGCCTCGGAGTTTGAGGTTGCTGTGAGCTATGCTGATGCCACGGCACTCTAGCCCGGGCGACAGCAAGATTCTGTCTTAGTCAATCAATCAATCAATCAGTCAGCCCCTTCAGGTAGGGCCCCATAGGAGCCAGTCCTCAAGGCTTGCTGTGCCCACTAGGGCAGAACCTCTACAACACAGAGGTGGAGGCTTGGGGAAGGGGGCATGGAAGCCACCAGTACTTTCTGTCCTCATGGCCTACTCTGGCCCTCTTGGAGTGGAAATGCCTTGCCAAGGAGTAGGAGTGGGGTTTACAGGGGCAATGGGAGCTACTGGTCCTCTAGGCTACCCTTCGTGTCCAGCAGTATGGAACTTCTACAACATCTTGAGGGGGAGGTGGGAGGTATGGGCACAGCCCCTGGCTTAAATGCTAAAGACTTCCACTGTTCCTACCAAGACTCAGTAAGTGATTCTTAATATAGTGTAGGAACTTGGTCAATTTCCAGAGAGTTTAAATGGAAATCCTGCCTGTGCCTGGGGGTATGGGAGGTACAGTACTTGTAGAACTTAAAAAATTATTTTTAAGATAGGTTCTATAAGTATTTTAAAATAAACAGCACAAATAAAACAAGAAAACATCAGTCTTCTGGATCTTATGTATTTTTGAGCTCATTTTAAAAAGTTATTTGGCTAGACATTCATTTACTCAGATCTCAACTCAACATGCATGTTTAATTTGCCCTCAGGTACTTGGTTGGATTCTAACTTGTTTTGGTCTTTACCTTCATTCTATCAAATTATCATCCTGTCCCTCCACTATGGAAAACCTTCAGTGATATCCTAGAGTCCAATGCCATGTATGACTTTTCATAACATGAACATATCCTTTTCTGTCACAACACTTGTCTTCCCCATTTAATTCCTGACTCATTCTTGCAACGTAAGGTGGGAGAGTGGAAATTGGAATGCATAATCTTTATAACCAACCTGTGAGTTCTCTAAGTAGGGAGGATTTTCTCCATTTAAAGGTACCACATTATGACATTGGTGACACCTTTCTTACATGTCTACAATGAGCTTTCAACAAAAACCTGGGCGTGGTTCCAATACATTAGAACTTGACTCCTGACTTGTCTTAGCTCATTTCAGATAAAAATGTTTTGTGCTATTTTCTGACCCAATATACATTTATAGAATCGCAATTTGAGCTTTTTACTGGGTGGAGGGAGAGAACATACTGAAAACAGCAAACTTCCTAACTCCCAGCACTCCTCTTCTCAATTTCTGGCTTTATATTTCTCCATAGCATTTATCATCTTTTACTATATTATGTAATTTGTTTATTTCATTTTCTTATAATTGTAAGCTTCATAAAGAGAATTTTGTCTACTTAATAATTCTATGTCCCATTTCCTAGAATAGTATGTGGCATAAAATAAGCACTCAAAAATACTTATTTCATCAATGCATCAACTAGACTTTCACAGTCTAGTTTGCTGACTAGAACAATGAGATCTCAAGAGGTTTTTGAGCATCTCACAGAAACAAAGGCAATAAAAATCATATTTAAACCCAGTTGTCCAAATTTATGCTCAAAGCTTTCATTTCACTACCAGGGTTATGATGAGTGTAAGCGTGTGTTTGTGTTAGCAGAAGTGGTGGAGGAAGTTCTTGATACTAGATCAAGTACCCTCTGTCAAAAATTAAAATTGCTCAACTAATGCTATAGTTAAGAGTTTTCTGACAACCAGTTTCAAGAGTATGAAACTGTTTTTCTTTCTTTTTTCTTTAGAAAAATCTGCCTGGTGGTACACGCTATTGTTAACATCAAATCCTTTATAAGAAAAATTATAACACACACACACACCCCTGCTGAATTAAACATTTTCCCTTGCTGCAGCGACTCAGAGCCAACACCAACTATCATGGTGGGAGTTTTGAGTGTTACCTCTATGGCCAGTGAAAAAGGCCGGGCTGCTCCGCACCTGACAGGGGCAGGTGTCTCCTGCCTCCTTCCTCTGAAGTTGCCCAATTTAAGCCTCGACGCCGACACCATTCTCGGGTCTAGATGTTTCTCTCGAGGTCTAGGTAACGGCCCCTGACCCTGCACGCTCCCTGGCCTCGAGTACCTGTTGGCATTGATTTGGGGATCTTGATTCTGCCAGGAGGTGGGGAGGAATAAGAGTTCTGGAGAGAGTCCGTCCTCCAAGGTCTTTTAAATCCCACCCACGCAGGACTGGAGGCATTTCAGGGTCGTAGTGAACGCGGAACCACCCCGAGGCCAGGCAGCCAGAGGGTGCAAGTTCCTTGGTTCCGACGCCTCCGGGAACAGCCCACCTGTTTGGAATGGTCTGGGGGAGCGGAGAGGAATCCTTACCCGCGCGCGGTAGTCGCGTCCTCCGAACCTGCGGCGGCTGGGTCGTCGGTCCTGTGATCCTCTCGCCGCGACCATCAGGCTTGGAGCTGCTTCGCGTTTGCCCCGAGCCTTCCCTGGGTGGGAGAAAACAAGCCTCGCTCCGGGACGCTGACCTGAATCTTTCGGGTCAGAATTGGCCGTTTGAGAAAGACTACGTTTCCACGTGAGGCAGGGTTCCTTTGGGCCAAATGTTGAGCTTTTCTCTTTTTCCTTTTCCTATCTCCGCGATGGGAAGAGTGAAATAGGAAGAATGTGGGGATTTTTAAAAATTGGTTTTGGTGGTTTCGGGTTTTTGTTTAGTCCCAGGAAAATAATTGGGGGGGAGAGGAGAAAAAAAGTTTTAGTTTGGTGGTGGTTTACATCTTCCAAAAAAAGAGGGGGCGACATCGCCCGGTGGCCGGTTAGCTCAGTTGGCTAGAGCGTGGTGCTAATAACGCCAAGGTCGCGGGTTCGATCCCCGTACGGGCCACTCCCAAGGTTACTTTTTACAATTTACATCAATCACATCTGTAAATTCGGTTTCCAGCACTTCCGAATACAAAC
This sequence comes from Daubentonia madagascariensis, assembly GCA_023783475.1. Lineage (NCBI taxonomy): Eukaryota > Metazoa > Chordata > Mammalia > Primates > Daubentoniidae > Daubentonia > Daubentonia madagascariensis. Next base: position 24,068,834 of record JAKFHU010001672.1, read on the forward strand.
TTACTTTGAGGACAGGTATTAAGATAGCACCACTCACGCTGGGCGGTGACTCGCACCTGTAATCCTAGCACTTTGGGATGCCGAGGTCGGCGGGGATGGCTTGAGGACAAGGAGTTCGAGACAAGCCTGGGCTTCACCCGCCCTGCAAAAACTTTTAAAATTAGCGGGGCGTGGTGGCGCGGGCCTGAGGATCACCTGAGCCCAAGAATTTGAGGTTACAGTGAGCTATGGATCTGGATTGCACCACTGCATTCCAGCCTGGGCAACACAGCGAGACCCTGTCTCCAAAAAAAAAAAAAAAAAAAAACATAGCTCCACTTGCTATAGCAGATAAGACTTAATAACTTGTTAAAGTAAAAGAAGAGTCAATTTTCTATTTTGTTTTAGAAAAAACTTTTTGAAACATTGTTTTGGCATAAATTAAGCTTTTAACAGAAAAAGAAAAAAAGGTGCCACTTGCTGTGGTTGGTTAGCTCCGCAGTTTAGGGCGCATTAGTAATGATGCCCAGATCATGGGTTTGATCCCCGTTTGACCTGGCCTGGGCTGGGAACACTTCATGGTCTCTCAGGTACATTCTAAGGTTTCAAACAATACGTACAGGAACTCTCAATGGGAAATTTAGAGGATCTGAACTGAGAGAGTTATTTCAACAGACATTTCTGATGGCTGTTCCCTCGTGGTTTAGGTTCTTGATTTATTTCCATCATGCAGAAAAACTGACCTATACGGATTGTCTCCATCTGAGAAAAAATTGTAAAACCATCCACTTCCTACCACTTATTCAGTTGGGTTTTTACCAGATTGGTAAAAGATGAAACAAGATATTTTAAATGATGTGTAAACAATTTTCATTAACATCAACACAGTAGGAAAAAAACCTAAGAGCTTCATTCATTTTTTTTTTTTTTATTTCAGAGTATTAGGGGGGTACAAACGCTTTGGTTACATAAATTGCCTTTGCACCGCCCAACTCAGAGCTACAAGCGTGCCCATCCCCCAGACAGCGCGCACCGCATCCATTAGGTGGAAATTTACCCACCCCAAGAGCTTCATTTTAAACCTTCTGAAGACTGAATCAACACGTAGAAGACACCTGTTTTCTTTTTATCATGTTCCTGGAATTTATGATAGAAGACATTATTTTTTAAATGTTTAATTAGAGTTTAATTTTTGGGTAAGAAATATATTCATGTTTCAAAGTTAGAAAACATAAAAAGAGAGATACAGTAAAAAGTCTTTTCTTCTTATACCTCATCGACCTGAAAATCATTTCTAACGTCCATGAGTATACTGTATGCATAGTTGCTTAGGTATCCTTTCCAATTTTCTTTACACAAGCAAATATTTGTACAAATTCTTGTTTTCTTTTTATAAGAGTTAGCATATTTACACATCATGCTGCAATTTGCCTTCATCACTTAACAGTGTAACTTGGAATCACTATTTTATCAGTATTTGGAGATCTATCAAATAACACTTTCCATATTGTACACTTGACAAAATCAGAGCTTATTTTCAAACAAGTTGGCATGTTCAGCAGTTGAACCAGAAATGTTCTAACCATTTGCATCATTGAAGGAGGGAATGTATACAAGCAGGAGGCTTTGTGAAACTTGAAAGCTGGAGGGATGATGACACCCAAAATGTTCTGCTACAAAGGGGGACAAACAAAGCACTTTCTGCCTAAAATCATAAAATAGTGCATGAATATGTATTAATTTAACAAATATTAATTTCTCCACTTTTCAGAATATAATAATTAATTGTTATTCTGTGTCTGGTAGATGCCAATGATATATTGTTATGTGGAAAAAGCAGAATCCAAAACAGTTTGTGCAAGATTTTGATTTTTTTATTTTTAAATCAACTTTATTATGGATGATTTACATACAATAAAATGCACCAATTTTAAGTGTACAATTTTATATATTTGACATATTTATACATACATGTAACCACTGTTACAAAGTAGAAAACATTTCCATAATCCCAAAAACTTCCCTGTGCCCTGTGGTAGTCAGAATAATGGTCCCCCAAAGATGTTCACATCCTAATCCCTGAAGCCCGTGAATATGTTATCTCACATGGCAAAGGGGATTTTGCAGATGTGATTAAGTTAAGGATTATGAAATAAGTGGTCATCCTCAATTACATAGATTGGGCCCAATGTAATCACAAGGGTCCTCATAAGATCTCTTATAAGAAGGGTCAGAATCAGAGAAGGAGACGCAACAATGGAAGCAAAAGTTGGAGTGATGCAGGGCCATGAGCCAAGTAATGAAAGCAACCTCTACAAGCTGGGAGAGGTAAGGAAACAGATTCTCCTCTAGAGCTTACGGAAGAAAAGCAGCCCTGCTAACCCAGTTTAGACTCCTGACCTCCAGAGCTGTAATATAATAAATTTGTATTGTTTTAAACCACTAAATGTGTGGTAATTTGTTACAGCAGCAATAGTAAACTAATACATGCTCTTTCCCAGCCAGTCACACCCTGACCACAGTTCCACGCAATTGTAGGTCTGCTTTCTATCATGATGGTCTTGCCTTTTCTGGAATTTCATATAAATGGAATTATATGCCATGTACTCTTTTGTTCCTAGTTTTTGCTTAGCACAATATTTTTGAGATTCATTCATGTTGTTGCATATATCAATAATTTATTCCTTTTTTTTGGTAAATTGTATTCCATTGTACAGATATACCACCATTTGTTTTTCCATTCACCTGAGGTTGGACATTTGGATTACTTTCATTTTCTAGCTATTATGAATAGAGCTACTATGAAAATTCATGTAACAAATCTTTGTGTGGATGGACATATGTTGTACTAGTCAGAGTGCTCTAGAGAAAGACAAAAAATAGGATGTGTGTGTGTGTATGTGTGTGTGTGTGCACAGAAAGAGAAAGAGGCAGAGAGAGAGATTTTAAGGAACTGACTCATATGATTGTGGAGGTTGGCAAGTCCAAAATCTGCAGGGTAAGCTGGCAGGCTGGAGACTCAGGGAACAGTTGATGTTGCAGCTCGCGAGCCCAAAGGCCAAAGACTGTCTGCTGGCAGAATTCCCTCTTCCTGGGGGAATGGGGAGAAGGGAGTCAGTATTTTTTCTCTTAAGGCTCTTTCAACTGATTGGATGAGGCCACATTATAGAGAGCAATCTGCTTTACTCAAAGTCTACTGATTTAAATGTTAATCTCACCTTAAAAACACCTTCACAGCAACATCCATTCTAGTGTTTGACCAAATATCTGGGTAACATGACCGAGCCATATTGACACATAAAATTAACCATCACATATGTTTTCATTTCCTTTCAGGCAAATACCTAGGAATGGAATTGCTGGGTCATGTGATAAACGCATGTTTTATCTTTATAAGAAACTATCAAATGTTTACCAAAGTGGTGGTGCATTTTACACTCCAAAAAGCATTGTAAGAGAGTTCCAGTTGTTCTAACCTCTTCAACATTTGTTATTGTCAGACTTAAAGCTCCTGCAAAAATGTCTTAGGACAATCTTTGCCTACTTCATATTTATGATTTTCTCCTATGTTTCCTTCTCAGAGATTTATATTATAAATTAATGCTTTTGTTTAGGTCTACAATCTATTGTCAGTTAAATTTGTTTACTCCGAAACAAGGATCAAAGTTAATTTCTTCCCTATATGGCTATTCCCTTGTTCTTACACCATTTTTTAAAAGACTATCCATTTCCCATAAACTACATTGGCACCTATACTGAAAGTCAATTATTATATATATGTACATCTATCTTTGGAGTCTTTATTTTATTCCATTAATCTATATGACTATCCTATGTATATTTTAAAGTAATTTGTGGACCAATTAGGATGGCTATTATCAAAAAACAGAAAATCACAAGTATTGGTGAGGATGTGGACAAATTGGAACCCTTGTGTCATGCTGGTGGGAATGTAAAATGGTGCAGCTGCTGTGGAAACCAGTATAGTAATTCCTCAAAAAATTAAACATAGAATTATTATGTGATACACCAATTCCATTTCTGGGTATATATTCAAAAGAAATGAAAGCAGGAATTCAAACAAATATTTGTCCAACCATGTTCACAGCAGCATATTCACAACAGCAAAAAGATGGAAGCAACCCAAGCGTCCATCAACAGATGAATGGATAAACAAAATGTGGTATATACATACAATGGAATATTATTCAGCCTTAAAAAGGAAAGAAATTCTGACACATGCTAAAACATGGATGAACCTTGAAGACATTATGCCAAGTGAAATAAGCTAGTCACAAAAAGACCAATACTGTATGATTCCACTTATATGAGGTACCAAAGTAGTCAAATTTATAGACACAACGTGGAATGTAGTTGTCACGGGCTAGGAAGAAGGGGGAATATGGAGTTAGTGTTTAATAGATACAGAGTTTCAGCTGGAGAAGATGAAAAAGTTCTGGAGATGGATGGTGGTAATGATTGCACAACAATGTGAATGTACTTAATGCCACAGAACTATACATTTAAAAATGGTTAAAATGATAAATTTTATATTATGTATATTTTAGCACAATAAAAAATCAGTACTTTAAAAAAAGTAACTTGTGGAGAGTCTTTGAAAACTATGTTAATATCTTCATTCTCCTCAAAGGTTCACATACCAGTTTGGCATATATTAATATTAATAATTCTAGCATGAATAAATTATTTCTGTGACCATTTCAAATTGACAATTTAATAACTCTATTGTTCTTTTGCATGTATTGGTTGGAATTCTATTATAAGGAAGAACTTTCCCTTCTCCTTTGCTGCTATAGACTAAATGTTTATGTCCCCCCAGAAGTCATATGTTGAACCCTAATCCCCAAAATGGTGCTATTTGGAGGTAGGGCCTTTAGGAGGTGACTAGGTCATGAGGGAAGGGCCCTCGTGTATGGGATTAGTACCCTTACAAAAGGACTCCAGGCCAGGCACACCCGTAATCCTAGCATTCTGGGAGGTCCAGGCAGGAGGATTGCCTGAGTTCAGGAGCTCAAGACTAGCCTGAGCAAGAGTGAGACCCCCGTCTCTACTCTCTATTAAAAATAGAGGTCTACTAAAAATAGAAAAGCTAGCCAGGCATAGTGACAGCTATGATGATGCCACTATACTCTACGCGGGGCAACAGAGTGAGACTCTATCTCAAAAAAATAAAAAGAGACTCCAGAGGGCTGCCTCACCCCTTCTGCCATATGAGAACACAGCAAGAAGATGATGAACCAGGAAGCTCACCAGACATGAATCTGCTGGTACCTTGATCTTGAACTTCTCAGCCTTCAGAACTGTGAGAAATAAATTTTGGTTGTTTATAAGTCACCCAGTCTATGATAGCTTGTTATAGCAGCCTGAACAGACTAAGACATGTATTTATTTTTATATATTTATTTATTTATTTATTTATTTCAATATGGACTCTTGATTTCCTACTCAAAGACTTAAAATCATTAATAATTTATTTTGATTCTCAAATTATCACAGATTTGGCCAATGTGGGTCCTTTAAGCTAACTCTTGCATCTTTTTTGACATGTACTGGTCATTCTTTAAGAAGTCGGACAAGAAAATGCTCCAGACTTACATTGTGCTTTTTTTTCCCCCCCTCATGTTGGGATCAGCCATTTTTTCCAGGATCGCTGATTTCTTTTATCAAGAAATATTTTTTAAATATCAAGATCTGGGTATAAGTATGCTCACTGCTTCTAGGCTCTCTCAGTGAACAGAGATAGGAATGTCCATACACATACAGGTGCATATATCTATTCCAATATCTATGTCTAGCTGTGTATAGATAACTGTGACTTCATATTGATACCTCTAACAGCCCAGGGTTTATTTTATCCAAATTTTTTACATTTGTAACTTTCTTCTCCAACAGAGATTAAGCTTTATTCCCATTATCTTCAATCTGTTTTATTTAACTAGAAGAGACAGAAGCACACGAAAGAGAATCAGGAGTTCTGGCAATACAGGAAAGCCCCAAGTAGGTATTTGTTTTTATTTTCCTGCAGTAGTTTCCACCTTCCCTGTATATTTCTTTTTTTTTTAACACTATAATTTATTTCACATTCAAAGCCAATTTCAGACACATAGGTACAAAAAAAAAAAAAACACCTGATTTGGAAAGGAATTCATAGTTCTATCTCCAAAATATTGAAACAATAAGATAGCACACAACTTGGACTACATCTACATTGCTGTGCAAATCTCAAAGTCCCACCTAAATCTTTAATTTTAGCCTTCTAGTGATTTAAATGAGAGTGCCCCTCAAAGAATCTCTGCCAGGCAAAAGATGAGGACAGCATATGATTTATTGATCTAAGGGATCTATAATTTGGCCCCCCAAAATTTTGAGGCCATTTTTAGCAATGAGTATTTGATAGTATTTTCCACATCCAGTCCAATGGTTTGCAGATTAACTCCTTGCCCTCCTTAGGGCTCAGATACAACTCCTAAGAACCTTCCAGCTTCCCACACTGATACAAATTCCTGGGACTTACCAAAGTCATGGTTGCACAGGGAAATGTGAACAGTGGGACATCCCAGCTGAAACGATGAGGTCAAAACTCATTTCAATATGAACAAAAGTGATTCTCTGTGGAGATCTTGGTGGGGGAGGCAAAGTACTAGCCTCAAACCTGCAAGCTGGCACCTCAACAACTGCTGCAAATTCTACTGCACGCCCTGGCTTCCTGGACCAGCACTGCTTGATTATTAGACTCTGATACAATGCAGATCTCTCTTAGCCAAAGAGAAGCAAATGGGGCTTTTAGACCAATGCTTGAGTTATTCAAATCCTTTTTTAAAAATGGGGATTTCAACATCTGAATTTTAAGGTAATGAATTTATTATGATTCAGAGCCCAGTTGTTTTCCACCATAAGAGTGCCATGTGAAAAGATTATCCTTTTCCTAAATATTACAATTAGCTCTCCTTGTTACCTTTCCCTTTTTGTCACCCCCAAGCAATACTCTAAGATCACAAGAATCTATGTGAAATAGAACTATGAAGTGCAATGCTCTTTTACATTATCAGGCTAAATGTGAGAAACTAATTTTGGTCACCTGCTTTAAAGCATCCAGTACAAGCCATTTCCAGTGGATTTCAAAATCCTTGATATATACAACCTGTATTGCTTTATGCCACAGGTAATATCTGCTCCAATTTCATATTATATGTATGTATGGGTGAGGCAAACATTTAGAAAAAAGTTAACACAGCACTATTGTGATAATAATATCCTAAAAAGGGGTGTACAAGTATTACTTTTAGCCAGGGTACATTTGTGAAAGCTTCAAATGCAGAAAAAATGAGAGCAAATTTTTTCAACATATGAAAAATATGTTAGCAATGTTTCGATTAGGAATAATTGCATGTAAAGAACCAAATCGACAAGTTCTCAAAACATGTATTTTAAAAGGGGTTGGGGGAATGCGCTCAGCACTCAACCCTTTCTCTTAACTACACACAAATCAAAATTTGCAGATGAACCCTTTCTTTCACATCATTAGCAGAAATAAAATCCTAGTCCCGCCATCTCCTCTAGCAGTTAAGGAAGTTGCTACAAATAGCAGCACAGAAGTAAATGGCCCTGTTTTGCTCCATTCTTAATGTACCCTCTCTAGGAGTAAAGAGGTTACTCAAAAAAGTCAGTAACCAGACATCGCTTTTCTCTATGCCAAACTCCCACGAAAAAGCAATTCCCTTTTCTGGGGATTTGGAAGGAGGTAAACGTGGACGGAGGTGTCGAGTTGCAGCCTGCCTTCTCCCATGGATTCAATGTCTGGGGCGTTAAGTTCTCCGCGAGGCTTCACACCTGCGATCGATCGGCAGCACCGGCAGCGGCGGTGCAGCCTCCTCAGGTCTCCACATCCACCCAGCTCACCCTGACAATCGCCTCGCTTTTATTGATATAACACCCTAAAGGTGAGCCTCGTAGGCTGTGTATCCAAAGTTTGCCTGATCTCTGGTCAGCAGCCGTCCACTGGGCCGAGCCCTAGGCAAGGCTGAGTCCTGCCTTAACCTCGGGCTCCCTCAGCCCCCAGCTCTTCTTTTGGGCCACAGTGACAGGTCAGGGTTTACCTCCATGCGCTCGTGGCAAAGGAAACAAAAAGAAAGCAACCTCCCGGATAATAAAACTCCATCTTCGCCTAATTGGCAAACTGAGGGGCCCCCGGGTCGGTCACCTCACGAGTCCCCCTCCATTCAGCCCGAGGGAGGCCCCCAGTCTGAGACAGAGCTCGTAACAGCCCGGGGAAGCACTGGTTAAATTGTCCTGGGGGCGCGGGTGGGATACCCCGAGAACCCCACCTGCCTCCCCACCCTGGCCGCCCGGACAACGTGTTTCGGTTAAAACGAAAAGGGCAGCGGCGGTGGTGTCTCCCGGAGACGCAATTACCCCCTCAGAAAATTGCTGTGAGGGACCCGGCTAAAGGGCTGGTGAGCAAACAAAACGGCACGCGTGGAGCCGCAGACAGTGTACTTACAAAATGATTAAAGCTCCGGCGGAACATCGCGTCGAAAGCCGCGGGGGTCTGAGCTGGCCTCTACTGGGCTGTCTGGGAAGGCGCTGTCCACAAAACACACTGCGGCGCGGGTCGCCGGCACAAAGCGCACAGCGAGGCGGGCTGCCCGGCCACCTGCCCTCCGCCCGTCTTCGTAGTCTCTCCGTGCTCCCCCGCTCCCAGCCCCCCATCCACCTCTCACTGGCTGCCCGCCCCTGGGGTGGCGGCCTCGCCGGTCCCCCTTCTCTGGCCCCCGCACCGCCGGCCGGTCGCTCTCGAAGTAGCCCGCTGAGAAGGTGAGCAGGGAACTGCGGGTCGGGCTGGCGGAAGAACACTAGGCTCCTCCTGCGCAGTGAAGGACGCCCAAATCTCTCCGCCAGGGCCGGACTCGGCACCCAGCTGTGTGCACTCTTCCCCGCTGGCCTCCGTGCCCGCCCCGCTCGAAACACCGGGAACCTGAGGACTGAACTCTGATCTTTTTCTTTTGCCCAAATTCCTTTCTAAGGAGACCTAGTGAGTCATACCTACAAATGATAAAATCTCACTAAACAGGTTTTGTTAACCAAATATAGTACAGATTTACTTCCCAACCTGATTCTGGTATAGCATTAACATCACCCAAAAGATAGAAGACCCCCCACCACCACCATCTTAACTCAAACATCCTAGCAAATCCTTAAAGACGATCCTCCTGTCTGGACCTCCCAGAGTGCTCAAACCTTTCATCTTAACTTAAGCATTTCCTTTCTGGTCTTTTAGATAAAGCCTAACTCTTTCAGCCAATTGTCAGCTAAAGAATCCCTAAACCCACCTATGACTTGTAAGCCCCCGCTTAGAGATGGCCGGCCTTTTTGGGCCAAGCCAATGTATGCCTCTCATGTATTGATTTACGACTTTACCTGTAACCCCTCTCTCTAAAATGTATAAAACCAAACTGTAACCCAACCACAGCGAGTCCACTTGCTCAAGGCTTCTTGGGTGTGGCTCCGGGTCATGGTTCTCAAATTTGGCTCAGAGTAAACCTCTTTAAAATTGTTTTACAGAGTTCTGCTTCTTCTCCGTCGGCAAACCCTTCCGAGGCACCCCGCACCTTACCTAGCCTCAGCCCCACACTACTTCCTCGTCTAGGTGGGGAGACACAGTTTCCCTCCCCCGGCCCGAACTCGACCACCGCGCCGCTTCGCTTGGCTCGCAGCTCCGCCTCAGTCCGCCGCAGCCGCGCGGCCCGGCGCTCTGCTCCCACACTCGGGCTAGGGAGGCCCGGCACAGCCCACCCGGCCGCCCAAGCCCACGAGACGGCCCGGCTCCCCGCTTCCTGGCGGGGAAGAGCCGTGCTCCGAGAGAGGAGTGGGGACCCGCAGGGCTCTATGGAGACCCCAGCGCGGGCGAGGTGGGGCAGGGCGCGGGCGCGAGATTAGTTATGAAAGCCCACCCCTTCTCATGTAGTAAGGCGAGGGTCTTCCTACTACCCTGACTTAGCTTGGCTCCGCTCCCACCTACGCGCTGTGCCTCCTCAAGTTCTTACTCTCGTCCTGCCTCCCCACCTAAGCCCTCTTATTTCCACTTTCCCTGTACATTTCAAAGCAGGAATTGCATGAGCAGAACACTCCTCCAGGTCCAGGCTGAGTGTTATAAACCAGCAAGCCCGTGTTAGGATAATAGGGCGCTGATTGTTAATATTCTACTTTGTGGAATTTACTGATGATCTTTTTGTGATATACTATAACATAAATTTTTCTCTGTTTCCTGTGCCATTAAGAAGGTGTATCATCTACACCAGGTTATACATTTTGATATATATCCATAAGATCTGCCTTGTTTATTATATGGTTTAGGTTTTTCTACATTCTTACTTATGTTGTGTCCATTTGACCTATCTTATACGGAGAGTATCACTTTAAAAGTCTCTATTATTTACAGCTTTTTAAACCTATTTCTTGTATCTCCTATAATTTTTACCTTATGAATGTGGTTGATGCATTCTTTAGTATATAGCTATTTATAACTATTCTAACTTTATTGGATTCATGGTCTTTGACATTAAAATTGATCTTTTTGTCATGTTTAATATTTTTGGGCTTGAATTCAAATTTGTCTGACATAAGGATCACAAACCCTTCTCTGTTATTGTTTCCATTTCCTGGTGTACCTTAGCCCATCAAAAAAGAAAAGTGTGTTTCTTGTTCAGAGTAGTGATAGCTTTCTCATAGGGCAATCAGCTGTCAGTTAAATCTGAAAGGGTCTTCAGAGACATCTAAAAGAACAAGCTTCCAAGAATTTCTTCTCTTAAATTTTATCTCTTGACAATTTGAGAAAGGAGGTTGGTTTCAGGACTACTTTGGAAATACAATTTAAAATCAAATTTTTTAAAAATTGTTTTTTATTCAAAAACATCAGAATTACTGTTTATAATAAGACCATATTTTATAGAAGTTAAAAAATCAAATAAGTTTTATTTGAAAAACTGTCAGAAATCTTTTCCACTTTTTTTTTTCTTTATTGTACAGGCATCCCACTCTCGGGCCCTCTGCCCTGCACGGCTCTCTGTCCCCAGGCATCACTTTTGGAGGAAAGGGTAGGAAGGCTGTCTGGGGAAACGTGAAGCATTCGGGGACTCGGGAAAAGAGTTAGGTTAGGAAACCACGAGGGTGACGGATTTGGAACTTTGCAGGGCGTTGCACGTTATTCCCTGCTTCTTAGCAGTTAAGAGAAGATTTATGGTCGCCACGGGGAGCGAACCCATGACCTTAGCGTTATTAGTACCACGCTCTAACCGACTGAGCTAACCGGTCACCCGTGGTAAAGAAGTGTCCCCTCCTCCCCCTCAGCCTTCCATCGCAGTAAGTGTTCCCTCCTCCCTCTCTTGACAAAGTTATTTGCATCAACATAATTTTCCGTTGTCACACAAGGAAAACTTTCTTTGCTGCTTTCCATCCTTAATAAAAAGAATTAAAAAACTTCTCTTAAAACAAAAACAAAAGAAAAGAAAGAACATTGATTTTAAGCCGTCTTGAAACGGGACGCTTAAACTTTTCAAACTGGGGCTAATGGCCCGGGAATCCAGGGAAATACTTGCTGCTCTCTACATGTCTGGTAAGTAGTACGTGCACACGATCACACTTCGTGAACTACTCCTACCGAGTCCTTGCTTCATAAGATCCACTCACTAATAGAACATACACATTGGTGCCTGAAGCATATTCCCGACGCGTCTGATTGTCCCCGAGTCTCCCAGGTTTCTTATGCCCGGTGCCTCCAGGGCCAGACTTGGTCGCCCTTCGGGAGTCTTCCTATCTACCTGTTGCCTCAGATTTCCAGAGTGACCTCAAATCGAAGATCACTTCAGAGACCTTAGTATTGGCAAGTTCTAGAAATGTCACCATCCCAGAGGCTGTTAAACCCAATCTTCCTGTGAGCCCAATATTTCTACCTAGTCTTTGTTTCCCTCAAAATGTTACCATTGTTTTTAGTATCTTGTTTATCGTTTCAGAAATTTTAAATGCATAAACAAATGCAACTATGTTTTTTTTTTTTCTTTACTGATAGTGGCATTTTAACCACATTTCTTCTGTCCCTTTTAACTTTTTTTAACTTAGAACATCTCTTTGCGATCTTTCCATATCAAAACATAAAACAGTTATTTATTCTCTTTTAAATATGCATAGTATTCAATTATATGGTATTCACCATAGTTTAATCTGAAGTTACTTTAGTTTTCAGTCTTGCTATTGCAAACACTATTCGTGTCTATGAATATACACTATATCCCCTCTGTGCCATGATACGTTGCACACATCTTGCACTCATGTGCAAAAGTTGCATCCAAGAATATGTGCATTGGCAATGTTGATGGACATTATCTGACCATGCTTCAGGGGGCTGACTCCAGTGGGGTTTTTGTTTGTTTGTTTGCATGTTTATACGATCCTGGCCAGATTCCTACTCCTCCTTCTTCCTGAATTCCCTGGTACAGGTATGAGGCAAAACTAGACAATCATTGAAATGCAAAGGAATTCACACTGGGGCATGCTAGATTCTGGAATATCGCTTTTGGGGTGCAGTCATTGGTGTTTGGCAAAGGGAATGTGGTAGAATCAGGTGGGAGAAGGAAGGGGCAGTGGAGAGCAGGGAGAAGGAGCCAGCAGTGGCTTTCTTTTGTGCACCCGGGAACAACATGGGCAAAAACACTTGAGGGGAGGGGAGCTAGGACCTGTCAGTCTGTCTGGAGATTGAGACTGAGCTGCAGAGTGGTGCAGGGATGAGTAGTAGGAGATGAGGCCAGGAGAGGAGAGAACATGTACATGATGTAGGACCCTCTAGTAGATACAATCTCTAAATCTGGATACTTTACTTGATGGTAAAGGGGTGGGGGCACTAAAAGTAATTAACAGGCATTAATTGATCTACATCAAGTCGAAACTAAGAAGTATGATCACTATTTATAGGCCAAGTTAAGGATTTTTGACTTGGTTCTAGCAATAATGGGAATTCATGGAAGAATTTTAGGCATAGAAGTCACATGAACAGGTTCATGTTTTTAAAATATCTCTTTAACTTCATGTAATATCCAGACTGGTCCAGTTCCAGGCACTTGAAAGGCATCAGGGAGCTATAGCAAGAACACATCATTACTACTTACCACCAACAGCAAAATACCTGCTTTCATAGAGGGTGGAAATAGATATAAATATAATAAAAATGTGAATTATAAAATATATAAGGAGGTGTTAGAGGGTAGAAATAGACATACATATAAACATAATAAAAATGTGAATTATAAAATATATAATGAGATGTTATTTGTGATTGAAAAATAGAGCTAGGTAGGGGGAATTGGAGGGATAGAAGTAGGTTGGGATTCTAAATAGAGTTGTTAGTCTAGCCTTAATTAAGATTGTGGTACGATATTTGACTGGAAGGTGAGCCATCAAGCCATCTGACATGTGAGGTGTTCCAGGCAGAATGCAACCAGTAGGAAAGTCCAAAGGTAGGTATTTGCATGTGATGTTTGAGGAATAGCAAGAGGTTCATCTGGCCAGAGCACAATTGAAGGAGAGAGTAATAGAGAGGAGATCAGAGAGAAATGGAGGATCAGAGTGTGTATGACCTTATAGGAGAACTTAGGAATTTAGCTTTACTTCAAGTAAAATGGGGGATTATTGTATAATTCTGATTTTAGGAGAAACAAATCTGATGTACGCTTTAAAATAATGTCTTTGGACATTATTTGTAGAAATAGAGCTCTTAGTTCTTCTGTAAATAGACCATAGGGGATTATATTAGGTTGAGTTCTATGGGAAACAGACTCTGGGATGTAGTTTTCATGAAGGAAGTTCACTGGGAAGTGCTTCCAGGAAGAATACACACAAGAAATTCAGAGGGTAGAGAGAGAATATGAACTGTGATATAGTTGCCACAGAGGACTCAGCCACTACCATGGGGAGCTCTGGAGCTGCAATGACCCTTTAGAATTATTCTGAATTGAGGCAAAGGAACTGGGTCATTGTATCCACTCATAGACCTGTCTTTAGATGCAGACTTCTTGTGGAGAGAGAGTGTAACTTTAGATAAGGTAGGTTCCTTTATCTTAGAGCAATTCCCGGGAATAGCTCAGCTCTGAGCTATCAGCAAACAGCACTCCAGGCTGCTTGGGGTCCAAGTACTTTGCCTCATGGTACATTGGGCGAGGGAGAATACCATTGGGTTCTAAGTTGAACACCGTCACATTTCTTCTGCCCGTGATTTGTGCTAATCAGAGCCATTTTCTTCGTATAATAAATTCATCCCACCTGGGAGTAACTTCTCTAGGATTCTGGTTCATCTCTTTTCCTGGGTAAACTAATAAAAGGAAAGTGGCTGCTCAGTCTCCTCCAGAAAGGTATTGTATCATGGACTCAACACTGGTCTGTACTATTGGCAGGTTCAGCATTTGGCAGTAACAGTAGCTAGATCAACCTTGGTGAATGAATTCCCTCCTTATTGGGCCCATGCATAATGTCCATTCCTGTCACCAGGCTACTTCATTCATGTGACCAACTTGCCAGCACTGGAGTGGCTAATTACTAAGGCACGCTGACAAAAACTGGAAAAATCATTCTGGTTACTTAGTTGTTTAGTACTTCTGTGGTGGATACAATCTGGGGAATGTTAACATGTGATACAAAGGTCTTCACACTTTGTGCCCACTCCCACCTCACATTTGCTTCCCAATCTTTTTCCTTCTAGGTCTCTGATCAACCAGCCAAACCGTTAGTCACTGAGCGTGAGTTCATGTGTATTCTGACACCCACACCAAGGGGATGACCGCCAGGTCCACTGTCCAAAGCTCTGATCATTGGGAAGATTTCCCCCCCGTCACTGCTGTCTTTTTGAGATATTACAGGATGGGATGTAGTGCATAAGCATCCCATGTTCATCAAGCACCTTATCCTAAGTGAAGAGTTGGGTGTTACTTTGTCCAGCCATCTGGAAACAACGAGAGTCACCAGCACAGGGTAGGTCACATTTACTTCGTTTTTGTTGTGTAGGAGATGGAGGGAACTACATGCCAAAGGACCAGAAGGCCACAATGTTTCCTTTCCTATTGGAGAATTGAAATTTTTTTTAGGCAAAACATCGATTTGGTTAGCTTTTTCTCACACTGGTAGCTTAGTAGAACAGTGTTAGAGATATTCATTCAAGGATGCATTCAACACTCCCAATTGAGGCTTTTTTTTTTTAGGCTTGAAAACAAAAGACAGGGTTGTTTTTAGGACTAAGAGGCAGAACAATAAACAAATAGCCTGAATATATTTTCTAAAGTTTTCAGTCGATTCACTTTCTTACTAAGTCCTGGCTCACACACAAACAAGAGGGACGTTTTTGTTAAGTTGAACACAAGCTAAATATGAGCTGCTTAATGTGAGCTTAATGAAGACACACCTTTACTATTCAGCCATTTGAAAAGAAACATTATCGTGTATGGTTCGGGATCTTGGGTAAAATATGAGACACACAGACACAACCAAGCTAATGATCATTAACCCTTTTCCCCTCTCCTTCTGCATCTCCAAAAAAAACCCCCCAAAAAACAAAAAAAAACAGCAAACAGTTCTACGTATCTAGAGCCAGCAGGCTCCATCCACCCATAGGGACTGACTCTGGTCTGAGCTCTATGATCTCTGAGCTGACAGAGTCCTGGGAAAATGTCTGGCAAGAACATCTGCCGGTCTAGATTCCTTTCGAGGACCCCTGTACACATGCATGCAAGGAAACACTAACCCCACCCCAATTCCACCTAGAGCAGCTTGAATCTAAGTGGAACTTCGCGATGATCCCGTGGAAGCGAGGCTACCAGCAACGAGTGAGTGACCGCAGCCCAGCCTGGACCTGGAGGTTCCGGTCTGGCCCAGTGCAACCAGCAACATTGGCTTCTTGCAAAGGCGCCACTTGACATTGACCCTGCAGTGGAAATGCCCCTGAGAGGAAAGATCGTTCAACACAGGTGACTGCAAACCGAGTCCCTGAGGTCTTCGTTGGAACCAGGCGGTGGGGGCATCGAGGGAATGGGTCGTCTCGACAAGCAGGTTATGCGGTAGGCTCTGCCTCATTGAGATCTCCCTGATGAATCTTGACTTATCCATCTATCCACCCCAGGGTACCACCATACTTCTCTCTCCCCTTCTTCCCCAAAAGCCATGTGATAGCTGAAAATATTTGTCTGGAAATAAACTGCTGGAGACTGGTGATGTCCACCCCAGTGGTCGTGGACTCTCGGTTTCGAAGTGGGGACCTTTTCCTTGGGCCTCTCTTTCAGGAAAGCCCTCAGGCCACACTTAAGATTGTTAATAGAGTAGAGACGCCGGTACCCCCATGACGGGGCGGGGGGGGACGCCTCTTATTCACACCACAGGTGCTGACGACGTGCAGACGGAAAAGAAGCAGAACCACCCTATTTTCTTGGGCAACCTAAGCCAGAGGGAGCAAGAAGGATTGTGCGACAGTGCAATTCTACAGGCGTCCATAAACGAGCTCAAGTAAGAGATGCTCAAAATCACGGGCTTGTTTCCGCCCGGTTTCGAACCGGGGACCTTTCGCGTGTGAGGCGAACGTGATGACCACTACACTACGGAAACCCAAGCTGCTTACAGTGTCTCATCTTGAAGGGAGAATAAAAATTTTCTGTCTATGCCAAATTCAGTAACATTAAATTGATCTTTTCTTTCAGGAAATTATCAAGGTTATTGTGCTTTTCTATTTATTAAAATCAATAATATCGGAGTCCACGAGTCACACCAAAAAATGTGCTTTGGGGAAAAATTCCTTTTCAAACACAGTGCAGAAATTTTAGATAGGCTACATTTCCCAAAAAAAAGGTCTTCCATCTTGTCCTATGCTGGTTTATCTGACCGTAGAAGATTCTGTGATCTCCATCTCTTGGGAGCCAGAAAATGATCCCAAGAAAATAACTGGGAGCCAGTGGAATGAACTCTGGAAATGCTCACTCTTTGTGCCAGGCAGTGCTTGACGCGTAGAAACTGAGGGGCTGGGTATACCCAGTTGTCTGCTAGGCAGGATGGGGACTGGGAATGAGAAAGGGAGGGTCAGAGTTTGTGTGATTGGGCTCAGTGTCCAGTGCATTTAGATGCTCAACGGCCTGCTGATGTGGAATGTGCATGCTCAGTTTCTGATGTCCGTTATTGTTTTACAAATGGGAGGACCACTGGGGTAAACAAAGGCGGACCGCAGCTCACAGGGTCTTGCCTGCTGCCTGTAGAATGGTAACAGGAATCACATTTTCAGACCTCATCTGTGCCTAGAACTCCGACCAAGGTGAAGGCAGCGATTCCCACAAAGGCAATTTGAAGTCACTCGGGAAAGCTGAAGCCAAAAGGCAAGAAGGCTACCGAATGTATCCAAGCCTGGCCCTGGGCCCTGGGCAAGGGAGATTGGGAGACTCTCAGGGAATCATCACAAAGAATCTGAGACCCTTCGGAAATCCTTATGGTACGAAGCTGGATCTCCAAGTTGTGGGTGCCTGTTCATCCAAGACTTAAAAGAGAAACAAGAGAATCGCACCCAGATTGTGCAGATCCCAAGAACCAGGCCAGTGTGTCCCGTGATGAATTTGCATAATTCATATTCACTTACAATTTTATAGTAAAGCGACAACAAAAGAGAGCAAATTTTCTCTCTTGAATACTATACATATTATGCAAAGATTGTGCTTCCCTTAATAGTTTCACATTTGTATGGAGTGTTATTTTATAAATTAGTGAGTTTTTTAATGAAAGCTTACAGTCAGGACCACTTCTCACATCTCCATCTAAAATTTATTTTCTTTACATATTTATACTGGACACCAATGATGTGGATGGATCAGTAAATTAACATCTACATTCTTTCTAAATTTACATTAGAAAAATAATTTGTATATTTTTAGTCTGTTCTCTATTGCTTATAACAGAATACCTGAAACCGAGTAATTTCTAAAGAAAAGGAATTTATTTCTTACAGTTACAGAGGCCAAAAAGTCCCATGTTGAGGGGCCACTTCTTGCTGGTGTCCCCAGGTGGTGCAGGGTATCACATGGGGGTGGGAAGGGGAGAGGACTGAGTGTTCATTCTCTCTTCCTCTTCTTATATAAGCCACCATTCCACTCCCAGGATAACCTATTAATCAATGTATGGATTAATCCATTCTTGATGACTCTGCCCTCTATTATCCAATTATCTCTTAAAGGCCCCACCTCTCAATACTGCAACATTGGGAATTAAATTTCAACATGAGTTTTGGAGGGGACAAACCATAGCAACCTGGAACATACTTTTAAGTAAATCATAATTTTTTTGTCATCACCTCCTGACGATCATCACCTCCTGACAGTCAACTGGGCACAGATCACCCCACTACCTCCACTCAGCAGTCTCTTCTAGAGAAGCATTGACTTCACAGAAGTTTAGGTGGACTCCAGATCTCAGTATTTTGGGACCTTCTGGCTCCTGAAGATCAGGAAGAAAGATGGAAATCAAAGCCATAGGATAACATTGAAGAGTTCCTTGAAATCAAATCACCTCTGAGCTTAAGGTTACCCTGCCTTGTGTTGGGGAAGGAATTTGGACACTAGTTATGAGTTATATTTGGTTATGAGTAATGAAGTTTCTATATTATTAATTTTAAGAAATAGAAAGTATGAGGGAAAGAAATGCACTGTGGGTAAAAATATACTAAAAAGAAAACATATCAAAAGTTATTAGGTTTGAATATACCCAAAGAATCACCATTTCATTTTGCTTTGAATTGCCTGATTGCAGCAGGGAGTTTCTGAACTGTAGTGGTTAGGCTTCGCCTGTGTTTGCCTAGCATATGAGGGGGCTCTGGTTTAAAACCAGGGGGAAACAATGGGTTTTCAAAAAATTTTTGTCTCACAAATACCTTCTTCCAGTCTGAGGCTGGTGTTTTCTCTCTCAATAGAGTCTTTTGATGAAATTAATGTTTACTTTTGACGAAGTCCATAGTTTCAATCTTTTTTTAATACTTAGTGCTTGTTATGTCCAGTCTATAAAATATTTGCCTGTGTCAAAGGTAAGTATTTTTTCTAAATTTTCTTCAATAGAGTTTGTTTTCACTTTCACTTTTTGGTGTAGGAGCAAATGATTTGAACAGGCACTTCAGGAAAGACAAGCAAATAGCCACTAAGCAACTTACACTCAATCAAAAAAAAAGAAAAAAGGAAGGAAGGAAGGAAGAGAAAGAAAGAAAGGAAGGAAGGAAAGAAGGAAGGAAGGAAGGAGGAAAAAGAGAAAGGAAAGACAAAGGCCAAACTGACGAAAAATGAGCGGCAACGCTACCAGGTATTATCTACAGGAAACTTTTTTTTTCCCCTTTCCAGAATTATTTTCATAAACCTTCCACACGGGATTTGCGTGAGGAGGAGGTGGGATGAAATGTAGTGGGGGATGGAGAAGATGACTAAGAAAAGTTTCCCGTCTCCAGGAACTGCTCAGGATCTCTTTTGGGCAGAGACTGCTCAACCTTACTTTCCCTCGCTGCTGTTGCCGCCGCCCTGGTCACTAGCAGCACCGACTACCACCTTAGCCCGCAGCTCGCCCTGATCTGCGTCTTTCTGCTCAAATGTTTCCCCAGTGGGGTCAACACTGAGCCTCACCTTTCCAAGGAAGCCCGGGCGGCACGCCGGCGTCTGGAGTCTGAGCCGCATTTCCAGATCGAGTTTTCCCTGGATCGCGCGGCCACTCGCTGCCAGAAGTTGTCAGTTGAGCAACTGTCACTAGAGTCGCTGCTTCAGTGAGTTTAATTTAGGCACAGAACAGTTCTGGCTGGGTTGGGGTGGGCTTCGGGTGAGTTTACTTGGGTGTGTGATTTAGAAACAGGTCTGTGGGACACACAGACACGAATCTGGCGTTGGTGGCCTGGCAGGCAGAGTATCTAGAGCTACAGCAGCTCATGCAGGATATTTCCAATGACTCAGTTCAAGGTGCCCGCACAGCCGGCAGAGATGTCCCGGTTGTAAGGAGGGAGCCCTACTCTTCCCACAGTCGGAACTGTGCACAGGCGCTCTCTGAATTTGCAGGGCTGTTTGAGGGATTTTTCTGAAATGAGAAAGAAGAGGAGAAAATGGTTTAAATGTATATTGAATTAGTGGGGTCTTTTTTAGTCACAGATTTTTATTTTAAAAAACCCACGAAATATGGAATGCAATATTTCTGCTTGATTGAGCCCAAGGCTAGAAAATGAGTGCGGCCGCTTCCGTAGTCCACGTTTGGGGAAATTACTCCTGACCTCAATGTCTTAACTCCTAGTGCATCTGCAGAGAGCAACACTGGGCAGGCAGCAGAGAATTGGAATTCCAGTTGCGGGAGCCAAATTTGCTGGGATCTCCACCTTAGCAGACTAAGGGGATTCGCACGATCCAAATTCTTCTGAGTATTCTCAAATTTTGGGGAGAAAATTTAGCTGGTTTTTACTTAGAGATTAGGTCAGATTAGATCTTAAAGTCTGTGTACTTTGAGAGGACAATTGGATAAAGGGCAGAAACTGGCACTTTAAGAGCTGATTATTACCTACAAATTTTATAGCTATTTTATCATATAATCCTTAATATTATGGCCTGAAATCCTCTCCATGGCCAACTCCTATGTCTTCAGCCTCATTACATACTTCACTGCCCTTTTCTGTCCAACCACATTGTCCTACTTGCAAATCAGTCTTTTTTGTTTACCATGGGTTTGAGTACATATGATTTCTTCTACCTTAAGCACTCTTCTATGCCTGGTTAACATCTCCTCAACCTTTAAACTTGAGCTGAATCATTACTCCCTGAGAGAAAACTTCCCTAAACTTTCTAAATAAGTCTTCATATTTCTTTTAGTGCTATATGCCTCTCTTTTCTCACAACTGTTGCATTAATTTGGGTGATAACTTGATCACAGTCTGTCTCCCTCATTAGAATATAATTTCCAAGAGGACAGATGCAGTGTCTGGTTTTGTTCACTAATAAAACCCTCCTGTCTATTGCAATGCCCAGTACACACAATGGGTACACAAAAAATGTTAGTACACAATAAATGTTAGTCAAACAATGTGTGAACCCTTTACCATCCTACAAAGTAAATGTAGACTTCATTTTGAGATGAGGAACTAAGGTTCATAATGAGTAGTTAATTTTCCAAGTTGTAGAGCTAGTAAAAAGGTTATTATTCCCTGTTTTTCTTGAATTTGGGGCTTGTCAATTGCAGAAACTAATGTGTAATTCAGAAGGGAAAGAGGAATTGAATTCTTCCCTTTAAGGGAATGGATAATAACAATGATATTCATGGCCAGTGTCTTTAAGGGAAAAAGCATAGACTGGTATCTTTGAACATGGTTTTCGCAATCATCATCAAGAGACCTATACTATTTATTAAGCAAATTGAATGATGTGTAGGCAGGTAATTGATAGACAATAGAAATGTTCCACTTCCCTAATAGTCTTCTCTTCCCAAATTCTGTAAACACGCTTACCCTCCTGATATATTCAGAACAATACAAAGACCTCTAGATAGGAAATGCAGACATCTGATCATCATGATAGAAGATACACTCACTTTAAGCCTCAATTAAGTTATATTTAAACAACCCAATGGTCCCAATGCTTTGAACACCACCTTTCCTTTTTGCACGCTAGGATCTTGTCTATTATATTGTCTCTTCAAATATTTTTTTCCCCAAAACAACATCAACAACAAAATCACACTCTTCTTGCCTCTCCTTGCCTCTCCCCCATGAGAAGAAAAAGAAACAGAGAAAAATTTCAACATCCACAGTAGTAAACCACACCTCTCAAGGGAAATTTTCTTAAATTCTCTGGTTACAACCCAAGAAAAAAAATGTTTCAAAGGGGGGCCTTCTTTCCTCTTTTCCAAGACATCTCAGAGCAAAAAAGAAGCTGTTCAAAACCATAAAATCAGAGTGAAACTGGCCCAAGGATCTGCCACAGGGCTTGGAAGGTTCAGCTTCCCTCTCAGTGTGCAGATATTTTTCTACTCTTTGAGGAAATTCTGGGCAGATCTATCTTTCTTTCTTTCTTTCTTTCCTTTAATTTCTCTGAACAATGTTTTGCAGTTTTCAGTGTACAGATGTTTTACCTCCTTTGAGATTTACTTTCTTATGCCCACTTTTCCTGCTGAACTCAGGGCCTAGGAGCTTTAACACATTGACTGCCACACTAGAAAAAAAATTTTTTTCCTTGGGGCCTTGGTGTTTTATTATGAAAATAGAATAAAAACTTTGTAAATAAAACAATCCTTTCTAATTTCATGAAAAATTTGTTATTTTTTATTATTTTCTGTGCATGAGTTATGTGCAATTAAATTGTCAAGACTGATTGTAACAATAAGAACATCAACAAGTAAGATTTTCACGAACCAACTGCAGTTACATATGCTTCACAAAACCCTTGCCTTAAAACTAGCATGAGTTAAATACAACTTACATGGCATTTAATGTGTTAAGCAAGTTGCTTTTCAAGCATCAAGGTTTTTGTACTTCTTACTATTCCTTTTCTGTTTGAGAATAAAGGACAAGCAAGGGTTAGGAGCTGCAGCAGTCTCCAAACACACTTAATTCTTTCTGCATCTCAGAAACTTCACATACTTGGAATATAGGTGATGCTTAATACATTGTGAGAATGGATGACCAGCCAATTTATTTCTCCAACCCTAGGGAACTTAGCACAATGTGATGCTATATCCAGTATGATGGCCTTGATGAGTGGTTCATAGGACTTCTAGTCTTCCTGTAAGTGTTTTCAAGGGTTGCAGGTTAGATGTGGAGGAAGCATGTGAATCTTTTCCCAATGAGTGATCCAGAAAGTTCAGTTGTTGAAATGCCTGGAGACAAGTTTGTCTCACAATCAAAAGAGATGCCGGGCGGAGCGCAGTGGCTCATGCCTGTTATCCCAGCACTTTGGGAGGATCACTGGATGCCAGGAGTTCAAGAACAGCCTGGGCAACATAGTGAGACAACCCCACCTCCACCCCCATCTCTACAAAAAATACAAAAATTAGCAGGCTGTGGTGGCACGGGCCTGTAGTCCTAGCTACTGGGGAGGCTGAGGCAGAGGATCTCTTGAGCCCAGAAGTTTAAGGCTGCAGTGAGCTATGGTCAACCACTGTACTCCAACCTGGGTGACAGAGCGAGACTCTGTCTCTAAGAAGAAAAGAAAAGAGATGGAGGCAAACTTGGCAGCAATAGAAAAATTACTATTTGTCCTGACTCCCATGCAGGAGGAGGCCCTTCAGATCTAGGATCAGAGCCAGCTTCATGGATGAGACCAGTGCAGTTGCACAGGAACCTACTCTCAGAAGGACCACATGCTTGGGGCTAATGCTCTGAGGTTGCCATCTTGAAATTATTAACAATTTTATCTTTGAATTTGTGTTTTGTAAGTTCAGTCTGATAGGCAGTGGAGCATGCACTGGGGACTTGGAGTTTTGCCTGTGGTCTGCCTCCTACTGGCTCCCTTCATCCCTGGGATATGTTTTCAACCACCTGCTCCTGCTGCCTGCTCTCAGGAACCACGTGGCCTCCCCTTCCCTGCCTAGCCTTAAGACTGCGCCCACACTTCACCCCAGGTGGAGCCTGCAATCTGGAGTGGGGAGGGTCCAAATCTCCTCCCTCAGAGTGGAGTAAGGCAGCACCACTGCTCCTTAGGTGAGTTAAATAAGCGAGGCCACTCGCCCACCCTTGCCTATCCCTGCCCTCTCCCTACCTAAGTAGTCTGTGAGTCCCTGCACAGAGGTTGCAATCCCTGAAATGGACTGCGATCCAGCCCCAGATGGAGCTCCTCTATTTTTGTTCTGGACTAGGTCCAACAAATTATGTAGTCATCCTTTTCTGGGATAAAAATCCATACTATGTGGCAAGCACTGTTCAAAGGACTTCTTCCAAATGTGGAATCCAAAGCACAAAAAGGCTAAACAATTTGCTCAAAATTACAAAGTAAATTAATTACAGAATTGATATAAAGTATCAGTGACATCTGGCCTCAAAATTATTGCTGTTAAGAGACATTCCATATTGTCTCTCACTTTTAAAGAAGACCACACTCTTATAAGGATTTCACCTTCTTTGAACATTTACATAAATTTTCAAGCCAACGTGTCAAAGCCTCACTTATCTGCTTTAATTTTACAATTTTTAATATGTAGTTGTCTAAGTTTGTCAAATATAATTTTAAAAATAAATACATTTGTTAAATTCTTGCTTCCTATTTTACTTTTCTCTTGTTTGTGCCTTTATCTTCTGCATGATCTTATCCTGCAAAGCAGCAAGGATTTTACCCATTTAATGAGTTATTCTTTGACAGGGTGAAAATATACTTGTGTTCCTGTGTGCTCAGGTTATTTTTATTATGCAAAATCTAAAATAATGCTGAGGTTAATTACTGATCTATCCACACCATTGGCCTCCAATAAAAGCATGTAAAGAAAACAAAATTCAGGTGGAAATGTGAGAAGTGGAACTGACTGCAAACTTTCATTAGAAAATTCATGAATTTATAAACTAACACTCTCACACAAATGTGAAACTGTTGAAGGAAGCACAATCTTTGCATAATATATATAGTATTCAAGAGAGAAAATTTGCTCTTTTTTGTTGTCGCTTTACTATAAAATTGTAAGCGAATATGAATTATGCAAATTCATCACAAGGCACACTGGCCTGGTTCTTGGGATCTGCACAATCTGGGTGCGATTCTCTTGTTTCTCTTTTAAGTCTTGGATGAACAGGCACCCACAACTTGGAGATCCAGCTTCGTACCATAAGGATTTCTGAAGGGTCTCAGATTCTTTGTGATGATTCCCTGAGAGTCTCCCAATCTCCCTTGCCCGGCGCCCAGGGCCAGGCGTGGATACATTCAGTAGCCTTCTTGCCTTTTGGCTTCAGCTTTCCCGAGTGACCTCAAATCGCCTTTCTGCGAGCTCTGGGCACGGATGAGATCTGAAAATGTGATTCCAGTTATCATTCTACTGACAGCAGGCAAGAACTCGTGAGCCGCGGTCTGCCTTTTTTTTATCCCAGTGGTCCTCCCATGTTGTAAAACAATAACGGACATCAGAAACTCAGCATGCACGTTGCACATCAGTAGGCCGTTTGGGGTCTTTTAGATGCCCTAGACACCGAGCCCAGTCATACAAAGTCTGACCCTCCCTTCCTCATTCCCAGGCCTCACCCTGCCTGGCAGACAACTGGGCACACCCTGCTCCCTGTCCCTTAGTTTCTCTGAAACACTGCCCAGGACAAAGAGTGGGCAGTTTCCTAGAGTTCAGTCCACCAATTCCGGGTTATTTTCTTGGGATCATTTTCTGGCTCCCAAGAGATGGAGATCACAGAGCCTTCTATGGTCAGATAAACCAGAATAGGACAAGATGGAGGACTTTTTTGAAATGTACCCTACTTGGAGGCTTCCTAAAATTTCTGTATTATTTGGAAAGGAATTTTTCCCCAAGGCGTATTTTCTTGGTATGATTCATGGATTTCGATATTATTGATTTTAACAAATAGAGAATCGCAGTAACCTTGATAATTTCTTGATAGGAAAATTCTATCAATTTGATGGTATCAAAGCTGAAGCATCAGAAAAATTGAATTCCCTCTTAGAGAGGGAAGCGTAGGCTGTTTGGGTTTCCGTAGTGTAGTGGTTATCACGTTCGCTTTACACGCGAAAGGTCCTCGGTTCGAAACCGGGCGGAAACAACCTGACTTTTCTCAAAATCTCTTGCACTTGAAGTTTCCTTAGTTGAATTTTCTAGTGGAAATCTTTAGAATTGCAACTTCGCAGGATCCTTCGTGCTCTCTCAGCCTGAAGTGTCTTCCCCCCTGCATGTTAGCTGTGGTGTGAATAGAAGATGACACCTGATGGTGGATGAGGGGTAGGGGTGGGTTTGGGGGTCTCTGCTGTCTTCCAAATCCGAAGTACTGACTGCAGGCTTTCCCAAGAGGCCCTTCGGGATTTCTACAATGAAAAGGTCTCTGCTTGTAGACCCAGCGTCCACGGCCACTCTGGTGGACATTACCAGTCTCCAGCAATTTACTTATTGCTAGACAATATTTTCAGACATCACATGGCTTTTGGGAAAGAAGAGAGAGAGAAGTATGAGGGGACCATAGGGAGGCGAGATTCATAAGACAAGATTCTTCAAGGAGAGCTCAGTGGGGCAGAGCCTACTGAGTAACCTGCCTCTCTTGACGACCATTTCCCACTTCCTGGTTCCACGAAGATCTCAGGTTCTCGGTTCGCAGCCGCCTTGTTGAAGGTCTTTCCTCTCTGGGGCATTCCCACTGCGAGGTCAATGCAAAGCTGCGACTTTGAGTAAAGCCAGAGGTTCGCAGAGCGCTGGGTAGGACCTGTCCCTCTAGGTCCCACCTGGGCTCCAGTAGCTCACTTAGTGCTGAGAGCCTCACTTCCATGGAATGATTGCAAAATTCCACTTATACTTAGGATGCTCTAGGTGGAATTGAGGTGAGGTTAGAGTGCTTCCCTACATTTATGTGCACTGGGGTCCTCACAAGAAACCTGGATGGGCAGATGAGTAGGCACAAAGTGTGAAAATCTTTTTATTACATGTTAACGTTCATCAGTGCGTACACCATAGAAGTACTCAACAACTAAGTCACCATAATGATTCTGCCAGTTTTTGTCAGCCAGCCTTAGAAAATTAGATACTCCAGTGCTGGCAAATTGGTCAGAGGAACCAAGTAGTCTGGTGGCAGGGATGGAAGCTATGCATGGGCCAAGTAACAATGGACTTATTTGGCTGTTACACAAAGTTAAAGAGATCTTTTTAAAATGCAAATCTGTTCGTTGACTTCTCTGCCTAAAATTTTTCCATGGATTTCCATTGTTGTTGGGACCAATTCAAAAATCCTTAACTTGACCTATAAATAGTGATCGTACTTCTTAGTTTAGACATGATGTTGATCAATTGATGCCTGTTAATTACTTTTAGCACCCCACCTCCTTTACCCTCAAGTAAAGTGTCCTGATTTAGAGATTGTATTCTACTGGAGGGTCCTGCATCATGCACATGTGTTCTCCTCCTCTGGCCTCATCTCCTCCTATTCACCCCTGCACCACCCACTCTGCAGCTCAGTCTCAGTCTGCAGACTCCCCTCAGGTGTTTTTGCCCATTTTGTTCTCTCTGAGGTGCACAAAAGAAGGCCACTGCTGGCTCCTTCTCCCTGCTCTCCACTCAGCCCCTTCCTTCTCCCACCTGATTCTAGCATGTTCCCTTTGGCAAACATCATTAACTGCACCCCAAAAGCGGTATTTCAGAATCTAGCATGCCAGTGTGAATTCCTCTACATTTCACTGATTGTCTAGTTTTGCCTCTTACCTATAGCAGAGAATTCAGGAATAATGAGGGGTAGGAATCTAGCCAGGATCCTATGTATGCTCACTACAGTTAACATAAAAAAAAAAAAAAAGAAAGAATTAAAAAAAAGAAGAAAAACACCACTAATGTTAGCCCCCCTGAAGCACAGTCAGATAATGTCCATCAAAATTGCCAATGCACATATTCTTGGGTGCAACTTCTTCACATGAGTGCAAGATGTGTGCAAGGTATCATGGCACAGAGGGGATATAGTGTATGTTTATAGATACGAATAGTACTTGCAATAGCAAAATTGAAAACTAAAGTAACCACACATTAAACTGTGGTAAATACCATATGATTGAATACTATGCATATTTAAGAGAGAATAAATAACTCTCATGTTTTCATATGGAAAGATCACAAAAATATGTTCTAGGTAAAAAAAAATTAAAAGGAACAAAAGAAATGTGGATAAAATGCCACTATCTGTGGGAAAAAAGAAAGAAAACAGTTTTATAACTTTGTTTATGCATTTAAAATTTCTGAAATGATAAACAAGATACTAAAAACAATGGTAACATTTTGGGGGAAACAAAGAGTAAGTAGAAATATTGGGCTCACAGAAAGATTGGGTTTAATGGCCTCTGGGATGGTGACTAGAGCCACATTTCTAGAACTCGCCAATACCAAGGTCTCTGAAGTGACCTTCGATTTGAGGTCACTCTGGAAATCTGAGGCAACAGGTAGATAGGAAGATTCCCGAAGGGCGACCAAGTCTGGCCTGGGAGGCGCCAGACATAAGAAACCTGGGAGACTCGGGGACAATCGAGACTCAGACGCATCGGGTATATACTTCAGGCACCACTGTGTATGTCCTATTAGTGAGTGGGTCTTAGGAAGCAAGGACTTAGTAGTAGTAGTTCACGCAGTGTGACTGATCTTGTGCACGTACTACTTACCATACATTTAGAGAGCAGCAAGCATTTCCCTGGATTCCCGAACCATTAGCCCCAGTTTGAAAAATTTAAGTGTCCTGTTTTAAGTCTACGAATACAGCTTAAAAATCAGTATTTTTTTCTTTTCTTTTGTTTTTAAGAGTAAGTTTCTCACTCCTTTTATTAAAGATAGCAGTAAAAAAAATTCTTTATACAATAAAAACCAGGAATTTATATTGACACACTTGACTTTTTCAGGACATGGAAATGAACAAAAAAAAAGACCACCATAAATGGTGGGTTAGCCCAGTTGGTTGGTGTGTGGTGCTAATGATGTGAAGGTTGTGGGTTTGATCCCTGTAGGGGCCACTGGTTTCCCACCTTTACTTGTTAATAAGGAGGGAATAAAGTACAATGCTCCATGACAGCGGTCCCCAACCTTTTGCACCAGGGACCATTTTCAGGGAAGACAGTCTTTCAACGGACAGGGGTGGGGGTGATGGTTTCGGGATGATTCAAGCACATTACACTTTTTGTGTACTTTATTTCTATTATTATTACATTGTAATATATAATGAAATAATTATACAACTCACCATAGGTTGGGGATCCCTGCTCTATAAAGTTCCAAATCCCTTGCCCTCATTGTTTCTTAACCCACTTATTATTGGTCTGTTCAGATTTTCTATTTCTTCATGATTCAGTCTTGGTAGGTTGTATGTGTCTCCAATTTTATGTATTTCTTCTACATTATCCAATTTGTTGGCATAGAATTACTCATAGTAGTCTCTCATGGTCCTTTGTATTTCTATAGTATCAGTTGTAATGTTTCCTCTCTCACTTCTGATTTTATTTTTTTGAGTCTTCTCTCTTTTTTCTTAGTCTAGCTAAAAGTTTGTTGATTTTGTTTACCTTTTCAAAAAGCCAATTCTTAGTTTTGTTGATCTTTTCTATTGTTTTTCTACTCTCTAATTCATTTATTTCTGCCTGATCTTTATCATTCCTTACTTCTGCTAATTTTGACTTTAGTTTGCTTTTGTTTTTCCAGTTTCTTAAGGTGCAAAGTTATTTATTTGGGATTTTTTTTTTGATGTGTTTATTGCTAGAAACTTCCCCTTAAACTACTGCATCCCATAAGCTTTGGTACATGTGTTTTCATTTTTGTTTGTCTCTCTCTATTTTTAAATTTCCCTTTTAATTTCTTCACTAACTTATTGGTTGTTCAGGAGCATGTTATTTGATTTCTATGTACTTGTAAATTTTCCAAAATCTCTTCTGTTATTGATTTCTAGTTTCATACCATTGTGGTTTGAAAAGATATTTGATATGATTTTAATCTTCTTGAATTTGTTAAGACTTGTTTTGTAGCCAAACGTATGATCTATCCTGGAAAACATTTCATGGCACTTGAGAAAAATGTGTATTTTGCTGTTGTCAGATGGAATGTTCTGTGTATGTCTGTTAAGTCTGTTTAGTCTTAAGCTTGATGTTTTATGATTGATTTTCTGCCTGGATAATCTGTCCATTACTGAAAGTGGGGTATTGAAGTCCCCTACTATTATTGTATTACAACCTATCTCTCACTTCAGATCTATTAATATTTGCTTTATATAGTTAGGTGCTTTGATGTTGGGTGCATATATATTTATAATTGTTATGTCCTCTTGATGAATTGATCCCTTTATCATTATATAATGCTTTATTTGTCTCATTTTACAGGTTTTGGCTTAAAATCTGATATGAGTATATAAGTATATTTACTACTGTTCTTTTTTGGTTTCTATTTGCACAGAATATTTTTCATACACCCCTTCACTTTCAGTTTGTGTGTGATTACAGATGAATGTGTCTCTTGTAGGCAGCATATAATTGGGTCTTTTTTTTGTCCATTTAGCCACTCTATGTGTTCTGATTGGACAATTTAATCCATTTTCATTCAAGGTAATTATTGATATATAAGAATTTACTACTGATATTTTAAAAATTGTTTTCTAGTTGTTTTGTAGATCCTTTGTTCCTTTCTTCCTCTCTTACTGTATTTCTTTGTGATTAAGTGATTTTTTTTCTACCACTGTATGCTTTGATTTCTTACTTTTTATCTTTTGTGTATCTACTATAGGTTTTTGCTTTTTGGTTACCATGAGGCTTATAAAAAAAATCTTACAGTTATAATATCTTATAATTATATCAGACTATTTTAAACTGATAACAGCTTAATTTTGAATGCATAAAAAATTCTGTACTTTTACTCCACCTCTTCCTCCATTTTAAATTTTTGATGTCACAATTTATACAATTTTTATATTGTATATCATCTCTTAACAAATTATTGCAGCTGTATAATAGTTTTATCTTTCAATCTTCATACCAAAAACATAAGTGATTTACATACAACCTTTACAGTATTAAAGTATTCTGAATTTGACTCTGTGCTTACTTTTACCAGTGAGTTTATACTTTTCATGTGTTTTCGTGTTACTAATTGGCATCCTTTTTTTTCAGTTCAGAGAACTCCCTTTAGCAATTTTTGTAAGATAGGTCTGGTGATGATGAACTCTCTCAGCTTTTGTTTGTCTGGGAATTCTCTATCTCTCCTTCATGGAAGGACAACTTTGCCAAGGCTAGAATTATTATACTGTGAGCTGCAGAACAAGTCTCTAGGAACTATATTACAGTTTTATCACTTTAAAAATTGGGATGAAATATGTATATCATAGGTCTCTGGTGTATAATCATTTTATTATTTATGCAAGCAAAACATTCAAGAAATTCTGGCAATTTCTGGGAATTTTTATTCCACAAAGTTGACCGGAGGCAACCTCATGTAGCTTAACTTTCCTCTTCACTCTTTCAGAAA